>OX596381.1:43098635-46050317 GCA_951394425.1 Tipula unca | reverse complement strand
AAATTTTGAATTTAAATTATTCACACTCTTTATTTCCAATATAGCACTATTTTGACATCAATCTGGCTCCCACCAAATATAAGAGCTGGCAGCACTGGCTATGATTATGCCACAAAACGGGAAATCCCAGTATAATTAAAACTAAAATTTAAAAAAAACTGTGCTCTGTATAATTTAAAAAAAATAAATTTTAAAAACTATACTCTGTATAAGAAATTTAGAATTCATAAATCCTGAATAAATAACAATACGATTTATTGTAATGAATTAATCTCAAATTTAACTTATATTATAATGTCTTCTTATGTTAATTTTTTTTAAACAAGTACAAAATATATAATACAGTAATAACCAAAATGTTAAATTAAAAGATTTTAAAAGACATATTTTTACTGTATTGAAATATCCGTAGTAAATGAGTAGAAATCCTTCCAAGTGGAATACACATAGAGAGATTTCTACTCACTGATTTAGCCTTGGTTATATAGTAACCTTTGAGTATCTTGTAAAATCATTCATATAGCGGTTCAAGTTCTGTGTTCAGAATATATTATGTACATATGTATGTATATTAGAAATTTGTGATATTAGAGTGAGTAACTCGCTTGCCTTACAATATGGATGTTGCAATTCGTTTGGAATGGCGTATTTATAAAAATATTTTTTAGCTTAACAATATAAGAAAATATTCAACCATCAAATTTAATTTTTGAAATGAAAATAAGCTTTACCACAAGTTAATTAGACTTTGAATCCTGTTCAAACACCAACTCTAATCCTAAAACATTCTGTAGTAATATGATGATGTAAGTTTGGCTTCTTAAAAAAATTAATTTCAAATATTTTTATTGTCATTGCCTTATATATGTATGTATGTATGTTGTAGTTAAAACGCCCCATCTTTCTATAACGGAAGCAATTGGATGTGGAGCTTACAGAGAAATAACTGTTCCTTAACTCTTGTAATTCCGTTACTACAACTACATATACATACATATTTTAGTTTGGAGCTGGAAAATGTTGCCTACAATTATAAAAAATATCTTTTCACTATATGAAATACGTATGTACAATGTATATACATATGTACGAATATGACATTAATAAATTATATAATATGAGCTACTATATTTTATGTATTTAATTTTATAGAAACAACAATTTTGCAAACATACATACTTTTCTATATACATAAGTATACATACAAATACAGAACAAAAGCACTATTTTTAATTTTACCAAACAAAAGCCATTATTCGCAACCAATTCAATATTTTGTGTGCCTTCATTTCCCAAATATGGAGCCTAATCTATTTATTTCTGTATAAGTATTATTTTAATTCCAAGACTTTTACATTTATTTTTGAACGACAAAATGGAAAAACTTATGAATAATAATGTTATATTTGTTAATGTATTATATTAAACCTGAATAATTTAATATAATTTTTTTTAAATTATAGGTCTCCGATTCTTAAGAGCGTTACGTCTTATGACTGTTCCAGATATATTACAATATTTAAATATATTGAAAACATCTAGTTCGATACGTCTCGCTCAATTAGTTTCAATATTTATATCGGTATGGTTAACAGCAGCAGGGATTATTCACTTGGTATATTATAATACGAGTAATTATTTGTTAAAAGTAGTTTTTAAATTTGAATAATATTTATTGTTGCAGCTGGAAAATTCAGGTGATCCACTTGAGTTTAGCAATCCACAACCGTTATCCTATTGGACTTGTGTCTATTTTCTAATAGTAACGATGTCCACCGTCGGTTATGGTGATGTATACTGTGAAACAGTGCTAGGGAGAACGTTTCTAGTATTTTTCCTTCTGGTCGGATTGGTAAGTAGTTTTTTTATAACACAATTTTTCAATCTTCATTTATTTATTTTTATTATTTTAATGTAAATTTTATTAAATATTCTATACCTATTCGTACATTTTTTCTTTATTGTTTTCCGTTTATTTGAAAGAAAACAAAAGAAATTGTTATCTATTAATCTGTTTTTATTATAAAAGCAGAAAACTACAAGATAATTCCAAAATTTAGAAGATTTAATTTTTTTTGTCTTTTAAAATATATTTTTCAAATATGTACATATTTTTTTGTACATATATATATATATATATATATATATATATATATATATATATATATATATATATATATATATATATATATATATATATATATATATATATATATCTTATTATTTCTTATTTATATACTTTTTGATATAAAATTTAAAAAATAAAGATGTACAAAATTTACAAAGAAAGAAAGCCGAAATAAATTTTAGGATCAATAAATAAAAAATTAAAAAACTTTTTACAAGCAAAATAGTAAATATAAATAAATAAATTAAATATATTCAAAATAATATATTTATATATACCAAAACAAAAAAAGAACAACAAAATCAATAAATATAAAAATTTGGATTTTTATTTGCGCTTAGCAGAGTTATATTGTTATTTTTGATATCGTTATGATTATATTTGTTAATATTAAAAGAAAAATTAAAAATTAAAATATTTTTAAATAAAATAGTATATACATATTATATTATATTATATAGATATACTGGGGCTCACACAGTTTAATTGCAACAAAGTTTGAATGTTTAGAATTCTTAAGATTTGTTTGTTGATGCTTTTTTTTAATTTAATTGTTTTTAATTATTTTTATTTACTATTTCTGTTTTTAATGTTTAGATAATATTTATTTTAAAATTATTTTAAAATGCTTAAACTTTGAAGAAGAAATACAATTGTTTTGTCTTATTTATATATCGCGTTATTTTATAGAGAACCTAAATTGGGTCTTTATTTAGTACCAAAAGCGTGAACCATTCTCAATAATTTACGCAGACAAATTTGAAATACTAGCTAAATTAATAATAATATAACATTGTAATTTAATACGTAATCTGCAAACTAGAATGTTAAATTAGAAGGCATCCTTTTATGAAAATTCAATTGAAAACTTTTATGAGATTTATACTACATCACTGAACTCACAATTTTGAAATGTTTATATGCCATTTCTTAAGGACATTAAATTTTTGTATGATATTTTATATAATCCTTGGATTTTTCTTCTGATTATTGCTTAAAAATAACAACGTAATTTTGAGAAAGTCAATGCTTTCATTTCAGTTTTTGTTACAATATCACTTGTGCGAGCTAAAGTATAAACCTAATTATAATATTATATAATATTAAATTATATATTTATATATTATTATATATTGTTACTATCGAAATTATTATTATATTACATTGTTTTGTTTTTGCAATATACATTTTCATAACATATATTATATACTTATATATATATTTAACTAAACATCACAAAATTATATAAACTAGTAATTTGACTCGTAAATTTCAAAATTGAAATGTTTTTGTCTATGTCTTTATATATGATACAATTTTGTCTATATTATATACATTTATCTATTTCTTCTTCTTTCTTTTTGTTTTCATTTAATAATAAATATTGACAACTGTTTTAATATTTCTCTAGTTATATATACAATATATATACAATATATATATATATATATATATATATATATATATATATATATATATATATATATATATATATATATATATATATATATAATATTTTATATTATATTATGTATTTATTAATAAACTAATTTAATAAGAATGATACTTATTTGTTATTGTTTAGATTTCCTTTTTAGCGTTGTGAGAGAACACTTGTTTAATGTATATTTTATTGGATTTTGTTTGTTGGAAATTTGCTAGTCTCTTATTTTTTATTTTATTTAGTTCTTTTTCGAAATATGCAATAATTTTTATACATGTTATTGAATTTAAACTTGTTTAAAATATTAATGAATTACACCTATACTCTGCTAATTTGACTATTATAAAAACTTGGCGCTCAAAATCGTCAATTATTAAAATTTTTGTGGTACTAATATAATTATAATATGGCTATAAAACTTTTGAAAATTATAACCATTAATCATTTAATCAAATAATCAAGCCCAAATATAATATCGAAATTGATTGAACGATTAATAGATTAATTAGGCCAAATAGCTTTAAGAGTATATTTTACGTTTTCGGAATAGTAGCTTCTGGACAGATATGATCTTCTTTGGTGTTCATTGTTAAATTAATAAAATAAATTACATATACATATGTATATTACACTTTATATGTACAAAACAACAGAAGAAAATGCCAATTTGAATGTTATCTAGATCCTTAAAGTAATTAATTTATTTAGTCTTGAACTATTTTTTAATAAAATAATTCATTAATCACGAAATATGAACTGAAATACAGTATTACCTGCCGATTTAAACGGTTATGTTTTATTCCTGATTACAATTTAACCAAATCGTGTTCTTAAGTATCATTTGTTCTTGCTGATTAAAATTGTTTGCGGTTAACAATTCTAATAGAACTCATATAGTCATAACGATATAAATATAACATTTCATCTTTTTTCCACCATTAGCAGAGAATTGAATTCTTAATTTATCTTATTATAAGTGTTCCCATCCTGGTACTACTAGATCACTTTGCGTTTTTTGTTAACTTAAATATTAAAATCATTCAGTATTTTGACGGACGGATTGTATCATGACGTCCGCCAAAATATAAACATTGATTTTCGTAAATGAAATTGTATTAATTTTAAAATATATTTCTAAGAATACATAACTATTGTATCAATAGTAGACATCTTAAAAACTAACCAATCAAGTAATCAGATAATCAATATATCCTAAACTTATTACATGTTTAGGAAAATTATAAATAATGTACATATACTCGTACAGTTTGTTATACAATTCGGGATATGTTCGTTACTTATTTTAAATTCTTAGTCACTTTAAAACGCCATGAATGAAGACAATTGATTTACAGATATACTTTAATTTTATTCAAGACAATGGTTTCCATCTTGCCAATGAAAATATTCTTCAAATTTTGGTAATATTCTATATTTGTAATATTCTTCAAAATAATTAAGAACTGGTATATATTTGAATTGATATTGATTTTTTACTCAAATTTTATTCTAATAATCAGTATTTTATATTTGATTTAAAATTTACATATCAATTGTAAATTGTATCTTTACTTTTCAAATCTGGCGTGAGAATAAGTGTACAGATTTTCAAATCAAATTAAATTTCAATAGTTGTTGATCATTTTATTGATACATACACAACGATATATCCGAATGCATAGGTATTTTGTTAATAATTATTACGAGTTTCATTCAAATTGGATTATAGTTCTGATCAAAAACCTTATCTAAATTTTCTAATTTGTTCAAATATTTCTTTGAAAATACACTTATAGCTGTTAACATCGAAATCCTATCTGACGTCGATTGATTGAAATATAATTTATCGAATAGTACTTCTTCCAAATTTCCAATTTTCCAAACATGATGCTCATTTTGAGAGTATATAGATTAGTTTTTGTGTCCAGTGGCCGAACAAAATCAAGTTTGCTTTGGCCGAATAAATTTGTATTAAGCCGATATTACTAATCGTAGAAATAATGTAATATTTTTATGATTTTATTAATAAATTATAATATTTTGTTTTGCATTTTACATTACATCACACATTTTAGTCATATTTCATAGTTGTATACAGTTGAAATACCTAGTAAACGAAAAAACTATTTTGACTATGTGAAAAATAACCGAGGAAAAACGTTTATATGCTGCTGCAGCAGCAATATCCATCCGTTACTATTGTAGCTCTTGAAAAAACGAATGTACTGTACATAATATTTAATATTATTAAAGATTTGTCAGTGTAACTCTTACTTTGAATTTTATAATCCTGTATGTCTCCGTATTGTGGAACATTTATATGTTACAAGAGTGTAACATCAGCCTTACTACAACATAGTTTTCTTCTTGATAGCATTTCGACAACCACCGAAAGATATGGGCAGCTATTTTTTATTTGTTCGCAAAAATTTCAATTCTATGAAGGTTAGCATTGAAAATCCATTTCGTGATAAAGTATAGTTTTTTGTATGCTGAGAATCCAAATAAATATCATTCTTATCAAATTATTTTGTTCGCTACACCAATATCTTATCTGTTTTAAAATTGCAAATTATTAATTTTCTAAACCAAATTAAATAAAGGCGTCAATTCAAAGAAACCTTCTATCTCTTAATTTTTGAAATTTATTGAAAGAATTACAGAAATCGGAAATATAGAAGATTATTCTAATGTATTATAGAAGGCTTCAAATTTCCTTCTGTTTCTATTTAAGTGTAAATGTCGGAAATTTATTGTGAGAGAAAAAACGAACGGGTGCGGTGGTAGATTTGTTAAATGAAGCAAAAAATTGAAGTTGGCGGATAACTCCAGCAATTAATACCACAACCGGCCCACGGTGCAATACTCGTGCAAACACACATACTTACATGCTAAAAACAGCTATCCTTGATTTTTTGGTCACCGCTGGGAATCAAACCCGAGACCCACGAATACCAAAGAAATCACAAATAAAAATACATTTAGAAAAATAATAGACAAAGTTAGGAAAATAAAGAATAAAGTTTAGAAAGCATGTATTCTTAAAGTAATAGCCCACTAATAAAATAATTTGGCACTGATTGAATTTCTCTACCAATCATAGTTTTGGTGGATCCTTCTTCCCCGCATTATGTCATAATAACAAATATTTTTTTAAAATATAACTTAATAAAATATCACGGAAGTAACACAAAACAAAATTCTCTTTAAAGTAGAAGCACGAATTTAAAATCTTGTATAATTTACCAAGTCTTTTATGTTAATGACTTAATAAATAATTAAATACAATTTTTATTGCAATGGCAATTCTTTTGTTTTTCCTTCTATAATAACAAAAATATCAATACGAATTGAAGGTTTACATTGAATCGACGCCAATTTTAAATTACACATCTAATTATTAGCCTCTAATTCTCTTATCAGTTATCATAATTAAAAAACATTCGAATATTATTTATTTTTGTATTATTTAATAAAAATTTAAAATAAAACATCAAAAGTAGTAAGGAAGTGAATGAGTGTTGTGGTCTTTTATAATATTTAAAATTAATTTAAAGTACATATACGAAAAAGCACCGATGTATTCGTACTACCAATATGAATTTGTGGAGATTCAACCGGCATATACAATTTTTATTTTGTTAAATGAACTTTTCTTTTCTAAATACTTATATATACATATAAATATATAATTTTCCTACTCTATTTTTACGGTTTCCCAATTTTTTATTGTTGTTTGTTAAACAATTAAAAATTATTATTTTTGTTTTTTTAACCAAACTATAAAAACTACATTTAGCATGGTCGATTTATGATAATTATGATTTTTGCACGTTAAATATTATTGGCTGCCGCATATATAAATATTTTGCTTTTTATATTGTGTTACTTACAATAATATAATAATTAAATTATAAAAAATAATATGCAAATAAATTAAATATCAAACCATGCGATTTTATTGTTTGATTTTTCTTAATTTTTAACATTTATTTTAAAAGTTGAAATGTTACATACTAAGTAAATATTATATATAACTTTTATATATATATATATATATATATATATATATATATATATATAAATATATATATATATATATGTATATATATATATATATATATATATATATATATATATATATATATATATATATATATATATATATATATATATATATATATATATATATATATATATATATATATATTTCTCTAATTAACAAATTACCAGAGAAAATTTTGTCTTATTTAAAAATAACCAAAAATACATACATACATATTTGATATTTTATGATTATTTTTTACTAAGATTTCAATATAATAACAAAAACTTATATGGGTTCTACTGCCTGTTCAATTCCTTGAAGCATAGATGTATGGTCTGGCTGTTAGATTTGACCCGAATTAGATCTGATTTCTGTAACGGTGTTTTATGAATTAAACGTAAAAATTGTACTATTTTTTGTTTTTATATCATTATTTTGGTCCTTGTAGCATATTGGTTCAAAATGTTGATCCAAACACAAAAATTAGTACAATTTTTGTGTTGATTTAATGAAATGCGGTAAATATGTTAAAATTAAAGCAACATATATCATGATTTGATTCAAATTAAAACAAATTGCAAAAAATACGTCTATTTTTATTGTAGGCTTGTTAATCATCCTTAATATTTATTTTTATTATTAAAAATATTGAAATACATGTATTGAAATCTTTGTAATATAAATTCTAATTATATTGATTAATATTTTTGAATTGTATATGTGCCCTTCCTGTATATAAAAAAAATATTATTTATGTTGTTTATTTATATTATTAATTATATTGTTTAATTTTTATTTTTATTTTTTTAAAAACTAAACCATTTTATAACCAAATACCAAAAATTGGAAAAATTTTAGGCAATGTTTGCCAGCAGTATACCGGAGATTATTGAGCTAGTTGGTAGTGGTTCAAAATATGGTGGCGAATTGAAAAGAGAACATGGAAAGAGGTAGATCGCATATACACATAAATCAGAAATACCCAAAAAAATAATAATCTCTTATAAAAATTAAGATTTTTTTTTATGTTTTGTTAACACATTAACATTTTTATTTTAATACTATTATTTTCGTTATTTAATTAACACAAGGTGACTAATTTAAAACATTTTTTATTATTTCATTTTTATTTATATAAAATTAAAATTTTACAACAGAGGGCACTAGAATAATATCGTATATTATTTAGTTACATATTTAGTCTGTTACCCCTTTTAGATGTGTGTTTTCGTTGTTTTTATTTATTTATTTTATTTTTTGTTATTAACTTATTTATTTTGTAGTGTTTTATAATTTAAATATTTTAATGTTAGAACATTTTTTTTTTGGTTTTCGAATCCGAATTTCCAAGTCGTTCTCCTTGTAATTAATATATTCTTTATATTTAAATACAAAATCCCAATAAACAAAAAATGAAATAAATAATAAAAATAACTCCCTATTAAATATTTTTTAAATGTTAATATGCTGTGTGATTTTGTTTTAGAGGTTTGAGTTTTTTTAACTTCGTCAGTTTTATAATAAATATCTTCTTTTTTTTATGATAATTTGAAATTAATTAACAACGTAAGAGATTCGTAAATTTAAAAGAAAAAGTATATTGTAGTTTCGGTAGGACTCGCATATAAACTTGACAATTAGTGGCCACGCAGAAAAGTTGTTACATTAAAAATCGGAACGTTTCTTATTTATATTTTTGTTTATTTGCTATAATTCTAAGAGTATTATTTGTTTTAATCCATATATATATATATATATATATATATATATATATATATATATATATATATATATATATATCTATATATTTCTTACGTTGTTAATTTATTTCAGCTTTGAAGTAGAAATTAATTTATACTTTTATATATATATTTTTAATTTTATAATTTTTTTGTCTTTCGGTTTTCTACATTTTACTCCATATATTCTCTCTATTTATGAAATGGACGAATATCCCAAAAATTTTCCAACCCTTTTGTTTTATTTTTGTTTAGTTTATTTTCTTTGTCTATTGTATTTTTCTAAACATTTGAAAATATATAGGAAATATTTCGAATAAACGTCGAAAGATAACTTTGAAAACACAAAATTTTTTTTAATGAAAATCGTTGGTGAAAATGTGGATGAATGATTCTTTTGTTAGAATAAAACAAATTTACTTTATGTTATAAGCAGTGTCGAACTGAATAATAAAATAAAATCGCAAAAACAAATTTAAATAATAATATTACTTTAAATAATAATATATAAAAAAATTATACCATAATATTCCGAAGATTTTTATTACATTTTTATGTTTACTATTTCTCAAAAATAAAACTAAAATAAATATTCGACGATTTTATGCTGTGTGTTACATTTAGGCGGTGTTCGCGAGTTGGATTCCAGAAATAACAGAATTAGCAGCTCAAAGGAATAAATATGGTGGCACATACAACAAGGATCTGCGAAGAAGGTACACATCATGATGTACCCGCATTTATTTAAAAGAATCATTTAAAAAATAAATAAATACTTTTTTTCTAATACTTTCAAATTTATTTATTTATTTTTTAAATAAATTATTTTTGTTATATATAATTCAATAAGCGATGTAACATGCATAGTATCAGATATAATTCAACACAAAATTTCCATCTTAATTTTGTTCCTAATTTTTAATTTTAATTTGTTTTGTTTTAATTGCTGATTGAGGCTTCTTTTTATTGGATTGTGAAGAAAATATTAAGAAGTCTTAACAATGTATCATATAATTTAGCACCAATTAATTTTTAATTTTGGTATATAATTAATTTTGGTTTTTGTTTGATTTGGTTTTAATAATTAATTTCCCGAAGAGAAAGAAAAATTAATTGCTCGGAATTATTTAATAATTTTTTATTTAATTATATTATTTTAATGTTTTACTTAACCAAAAAAAAGATGAAATTGATAAGGCATTGGTTTCTTGGCGGCATGTGTCTTCTTATCTCATAATATATTGTGACTTAAAATGACTCTGCTCTTCTGTAAATTTTATCCATCTTATTATTTTAATAATGTATATCATCTCAATTTTTATGGAACTATAATTTATTTTAATTTTAATTTTCTATTCTACTATTATTTATATTAAATTAGATAGCATGCCATTTTTAAGTTATTATTTTTATTTGGAAAAAGTTTACAGAAGACATTAGTATTTTATTTTTAATTTTGTTAATACTTTAATTTAGTCAAATTTTCAAAATTGTTTAGGAAAAAGACCAGAGAAAAAAATGTCGTTTAACAAATAGCTAATTGCTACTAAAATAATTTTAAAATTTTGCACTAAACACTGTTTCGTATTATTTAATTAATATATATATATATATATATATATATATATATATATATATATATATATATATATATATATATATATATATATATATATATATATATATATATATATATATATATATATATATATATATATGTATATATATATATATATATATATATATATATATATATATATATATATATATATATACATATATGTATATATATAATTTTATTTCTATTTTTAATTGACTATAATTTAGACAATAAAAATATTTTTTTTGGTTTTATAAAAATTCACTTATGCTGTAATAATTATATAACATTTTATACATCAGTCATTTTATTATTATTATTATAATTATAATTATATACATTTATTAAATATTTGGTAATTAATACTTTATATACCTTATTGTATTACGGGTTGTTATTTAATTTTTTTTTATTAAATATTAATTTTTTTTGAGAAATTAAAATTTTTTAATATAAGAGAAATTTGTAGAAAGTTTTTTGCTTGCACCAGCCTGTATGCCGCAGCCACGCATCTTAGAGCAAGATTTTTTTGATTTTTTTTATACTCTTTTATGAAAAAAAAAATATATATATAACTTTTTAATTAAAACTTTTATATCTTAAAAATTCCAATAAATTAGTTTTTACTCAACTATTATTTGGTTTAAAGGATAAAAAAATCAAATATTAGAGCTAAGTAGGACATACAAATTCCAAGAAATCGACGCCTCAAACATTGATTATTATTAAGAAATTAATTATTGATTATTATTAAGACTTTTTTTCTGTTTGTACACTGTACTGTGCATTGTTTTTATTGCAAACAAAATATCGAGGCAGTAGGTATAGTGTTTTATAACGCACGTTATTAAAAATATGCGGTATTCATTATACTAGTTTACTGCAACTGCAACATCATCAGATTGGAATTTGCTTCTAAGGTAGCAACTACGCTTCCTAATTTTCTTTGTTTTTCTTTTAAATAATATGAAATATTCATTTTGTTTTCCACTATATCAATCTTTTTTTAATCTAATCTACCGCCTCGTATTTAAATATTTACCAATCATAAAACAAAAGTGTTTTTACATAGCAGTTTCTTCTAATAAATCAATGTTAAAAATATCTACTTTCTTAATTTTTCGTTATGATTATATATTATTTATTAATCTTATAAATTTTATTAAGTACTTTATTAAAGTTTTCTTGTTAAATATATTTAAAAAAAAAAGGGTTTTGTGTACGCTGGTGGTGTCAAGTATATCTGAATCTTAAAGTTTCGCTGTCATTGACGCTACTATTAGGTTAAGTTAGTCTTGTTAATGGAGTGAGCAGCAAAACCTATGAGAGATGATGGGCACCACCATAAAATAAACTTAAAATGAAAAAACAAGGTTTAATAAACCATACAATTATTATATTTATGATCTGACTGTACCGAATGAATGATTGATTGAAATTTTTATTTTATTTATTTTTAATTTTTATTTATTTTACATATACTAATATAAATACTGATATAATTATTTTTCTTAATTTTAGTTGAAAATAAGTTTTGATAAAATTAAAAAATAATTAAAATGCTACCAAAACAAATTTAATTAAATAATTTTAACTAAGTTGAAACTTAAAAAATAAAATCCATATCAAATGGATTTTTTTTTTGTAATATATTTAACACTATGTTGATTTTTTTTTATCTAACAAATTAAAACACTATTGAATTGATCCAAATTTCTATATATTTATTTATATATAAATAAAACAAAAACAGATAAAATTATATTATTGAAACTAATCGGTTAAATTACAGCCGATTCAATTTATTTTGTATCATTTTTTTACAATATTATTTTGATATTTAATTCATTATTTTATTGTTTATATAAAAAAAACAAACAACATTATTAAGACATACAGTCCATAAAATGCTTTTTTGTTTTATTTCTTGTTTCCTCGTCCTCGTGTTTTATTAAAAACGAAAAAACTATGAATACCTAAAAATTAAAAACTAAAAGGCGATATTTGCAAGTTGTATACCAGAGATAATTGATTTGATTGGAACTAGACCTAAATACGGGGGCACGCTGAAGAACGAGAAAGGGCGAAGGTGAGCTCACAAAAATTATCAAAAAAAAAAAAAAAAAAATTAAAATCAGACAAAATTGATGTTAAACTACTTCCAATCATAATGTTTCCTTATGTATTTGTCGATAAATTAATAATTAAATTAATTAAAACTGGTCTGAAAAATGGAAAATTATTTAAAAATTTAATATAAATATATAATTTATGTTCAATTTTGTGTTTTTGTGTATATTTTATGTTTTCAAATTGCACTTATTATGTATAATTATATATTTATTATTATTATTATTATTAATTATAATTTAATTGTTGTAATCTAAAGATCGAACGAAACTCGAATAATTTTCCATTGACAGAAATATTATTGAGTTGCATTATTTATGTTGTTTTTATATGTTAAAAACTTTTATTTTTATATTTATTATTTTTTTATTTTAAATTTTTGATTTAATAATTTTGTTTTGCACGCTTATCTCTCTCTCTCTCTATATACATATATATTATATATATAAATATGAATTAAATAAGAAAATAACAAATCAGAAAAAGAAATAAAATTAGTTTTCTTTTGCAAGAGTTTGCAAGATATTAATTTTTAATTTTCTTTTATTTAATTACTTTGAAGCATGACACTTTCAAAGAATAACAATTAAAAAGAAATTTAAAATTGATACCGCCATCACTATTTTCATTTTATTATTTTTTAATCAATTAATTATTTTACTTTTTATACAAATATAAATTATGTATAAAATATCGAATTAATGTATTTAGACTTTATTTTTTGGTTTATCATGGGTATTTTGTGTAACTCAAAAACACTAGAGATTTATTCATTATATACTATTTTTAATATCTAACATCTAGAATTGTCATTAGAGTATTTGTCAACTTTTAAAAACTTTTTTTTCGCTTTTAATGAAAATTAGTTTAGATAATGAAAAATAATAATTAAGAAACATAATAATAATAAAATGTCACCTCAATTATGTACTATTACTTTACTTCCTTTCTCTGGTCTATATATTGTTTAATTTTTTAAATTCAATTGTGGTCTATTTACATTAATTTTTATTTAAAAAATAATAATTAATTTATTAAAAATATTCTATATTATTATATTCCAAATCACAGAAGCCATATTTCATAACATTATTTGTTGGTTTTTATTATATAAGTTTATTTTATTATTTGTATATTTTATATTTAATTTTATTTTTGAATTAAATATAATAAATTTGTTGTAACTTATGGTCTTGAATATTTGATGTATGATTGTACGTCTAGATACTATATATTGATAATTATATAAATACATATTTATTATCTATATTAAATTTAAATATAATTTATAATATAAAAATTTTATAAATTTTATAATTATATACTTTAGGCCTTTAATATTCAGTGACAATGTATAAAAAGTTTACTCCTTATATAATTATATTATTGATATCTTATTTAGTTCTTTATGAAAAAAATACTATTATTTTTTTTAACTGTAATATAATTTTTCTATATATATATTTATTTAGATTATAAATTTTCTAAGA
The DNA here is from genome assembly GCA_951394425.1 of Tipula unca. Classification (NCBI taxonomy): domain Eukaryota; kingdom Metazoa; phylum Arthropoda; class Insecta; order Diptera; family Tipulidae; genus Tipula; species Tipula unca. The sequence goes on along the minus strand of OX596381.1, from coordinate 46,035,738 downwards.
ACATTTCAACGTTTACGAAAAAAAGAAAAATTTAAAAATTTTGTGATATTAAATTTTGTGCTAGATGGATTAATTTTTTAAATGTAGTTTACTCTAGGTTGTAAAAAATATATACATACTTCCCATTTTATAATATAATCATAATAATTTATAGTATAGTATAATGTATTATTACTAGATATTTTTACATTAGCTATGAATATGTGAGTATGTGTGTGCAAGTGTATATTTGTGTGTATAAGAAATGCGTCATCATTTAGTAAATTTTATAATTCATTTTAACCGGATATTGAATAATATAAGGGGGTTTCCATAAGGACTTGACAACTTTTTTTTTAAATAAAACGCAAACCATATGAGATAACCCGAAAAATTTATTATTGGCTTGATTTACAATGAAAACATTTATGAATAGGCCGCTACGAGTATCTCTCGTTCAATATGGGCTCTGAGCTCCTCTAACGACGCCGGCGTCATTGCCCAATGATTTAAAGTAGCCTCAAAAAAAAATTCTTTGTGGATGAAGTGGTGTTTCTTGAAGCACATGAGGAATAACGCATATTCTGTTTGTTGACAAAGCCCTAAACGGCTAAAAATAATTACGTCCAAAAATTGGAATTAACGTTCTTGAAGTTGCAGTTACCGACTCGGAATTTTTGTAGTATATTTTAATTATTTGTAAACGTTGTTCGTGCGTGTACTTCACTATGATGAATGTTGTCTTTACTGAATGTTTCAACACTGACAGTTTAGTTATTTGTTTAAGGGTCCGTTCACAGTAAAAGTTTAAAGATTTCAAGTCCTAAATGGAAAACCGGATAGTTAAGGATCATTTATTGTCGAAGCCGATATACAATTATAGTTTACGAATAATTTAGTAATCACAATTATAAAGGAAAACTAATTTCAATTTTATAAGGCTCTTGAATTTGTTTTGGTGGAATCGAATGTATGTTATAAGTACTTGTATAATTTTCCGAATAAACCGTTTGTTTCAATAACCGTGTGATTGCTTAACCTCTAGATCTGTATAATTAATTTTAAATTTTTACAAAAAATGCCCATCTTTATATCAATAATTTCATTAATTAGTTTATGATTTATAAAGAAGTGTTCTTAGAAAACAGAATAAATTCTACTCAAAAAATTCTTGAATTAACAATATAATATGTATACATATTTCAATTCCAAATATACTCGCAATTAAAATGAAAGGATACTAAAATATTGTCACACTATGTATGAATATGATATGAGATAAATGTACTTACTTTTCCAATGTTTATGTCTTGTAAGAGTGTGCTATTTATTACAGATAAAAAAAAAGTTATTAAAGAAATCGAAATAATTAAATTAGGTGAAATCTTGAATCCTTTACTTTATGTTAATTTAAATCTTAAATCATAATTTCTTAATTATTTTTTGTTTATATCCTTGTAAGAAAACAAAATTACTTTCTTCCTTATAAATACGTCTCGTTTCTTTCTTCTTATATTTATTTATTTATTTGTAATTATGTATGCTATATTTAATATGATTTTGCATGAAAATTCAACGAATATATAATTTATAGAAAATACCAAATTAAAAGAATTATTAATAAAAAAAACGATAATATTTAAATTAAATAACAATAAAATGCGTGGCCAGGCGTAGATTTTTTTAGAATAGTTACAAATTATTTTTCCAAATTAGTTTTTTTAATTATATTATTATATTTAAATAAAGTTTTTACATATAATTTATGACAAGAAAAATTAATTAATTAATTTAGAAAGTATATGTTACATTTACTAAACAAACCAAATATATGTATTATATTATACATATAAAAATTTGAGCTAAATTTTTGATGTGTAGCAGAAATACCAATAGTAATAATTTTTTTATTTATTTATTTGTTTCAAATTAGTTAGGAAGTTCATAATCAAACAAACAAATTCTATAGTATGAAAGAAAATTACTATCCGAGTATTTTTGTTGTGTTTTTAATTTTATTATAAATGTCTTGTACTTCGAGATTTCGAAATTTTGAATGCATATTAAAATAATACATATATAAATATATATATATATATATATATATATATATATATATATATATATATATATATATATATATATTTATATATATATATATATATATATATATATATATATATATATATATATATATATATATATATATATATATATATATATATATATATATATATATATATATGCTACAAATACATATATGTTACAAAATATGCGAAGTAAATTATACAATAGTTTATGTGCGCTCGCTAAAAAATAGATTTTAAAATCAATGTTAATAAACAATTGAAATCATTGAAAAGCAATTGTGAAAAATAAACAAAACAAACTAATGGTAAATTCATAAAAGTTAAACCAACTAATTTGTTTCTATTTTAATTATATAATTTTCTTTTAAATTTCTGTTGACTGAGAAGCATATGTAGATGCATGGCGCTACAGCGTAATGAGTTTTTGTTGTGTAGTTTGCATATTTGTTAAAAATAAATAAATTATTATAATTTTAATGAAAGATTTGAAATTTAATATAAAACAAATCATCAAAATATTTAAAAATCCTTTCAAATTCAATATAATTACATGACTATTTGCTTAATTAAATTACAATTTATAAATATGTAAACTTTACTTTCTCTAATTTCTTTACCATATAAATATACGTATATATATATATATATATATATATATATATATATATATATATATATATATATATATATATATATATATATATAATATATATATATATATATATATATATATATATATATATATATATATATATATATATATATATATATATATATATATACATATATATATAATATCTGGTGAAAAATACGTCAACTCACTCACTATTCAATATATGGAGCCGGAAGTCATATCAAAATTTTATGTTTTTCTTTTTTATTATTTAGTACATGATAAAATAAAACTTTTATGGAAGACGATTTTTTGTTGTTGTTGTCGTAGACAACAGGGTGTCAAATATTTGAAATTTGACATGGTAATGCATTTGTGGCTGTCAAATAATAACTAGTTGTCGGATAATTATGATAGAAGGCTCGTTTTTTAGGTAAAAGTGTGGAAACTAAGAAAAAAATATAAAACCTGCATCATCTTTAAATTCTTCCCTCTTTAAAATTCCGCAAAAATTTGGTTTTTTATTTTCTAAAAATGTAATTTATTTTTTTATTTCGTAGACCATTTTATAATCTTATACATATGTATACCAAAAACAAAAGTACGGAAATTTTTTGTTTCCTTGGAAAACTGATTTAAGTACGATCGATTAACATTCGTATATAGTTAATTAAATTCTAAGAAAAAAATTGTTCTGTGAAGTTATCAAATTCGTTACCGTTAACCCGTTATAACGGACTAAATATAAATAGAGCATCATACATTTTTTTTTTGGTAAACTATTTGACGTATAATAGATTTTTCTTTGCACTACTCTACTCAGAATTAAATTGTCTTTATCGTGGAAATAGAGTTTTATTACTATTTGACTGATAAAATGGATACTAAAGACGAAATTTGAAGAAAAAATGATAAAAATTTACGTTTCTATTAAATATCTACAAAATGAGGTCGCTGATATAATTTTTTTACTTTTGTAATTGATAGACCTAAGCTTTCTTAACATAACAGTAGATGATTGGGAAACTGTAGGGCAAATATTTCTTAAGTTACGAGTGACATCATACACATCGCTCTATTTTAGATTTAATCCTTTATAATGGCTTAACGGTAACGAATTTGAAGGTATCGTAGTATAATTTTTTCTTAGAATTTAATTCCCTATACAAATGTTAAATAAAATTTCATTAATTTTAAACAGGGTTTCTCTGTTTCCGTTGTCTGGTTTTTTGGTATATGTAAGAATATTAAATGTTTACGAAAAAAAAATCACTTTTTTAGAAAATTGGAAAACAAAATTTTGGCGGATATTTAAAGAGGAAAGAATTTAAAGATAATGCAGGTTTTTACACTTTTACCCAAAAATGGACCCTCTATTATAATTACGCGAGAACTAGTTTTTATTGGACAGCCAAAAACACATTACCATGTCCGTATATTTTTCAAATATTTGACACCCTGTATCTTAGGCTACGACAACAACAACAAAAAAGTCGTCTTCCATAAAATTTTTCTTTTATTATGTGCTAAACAATAATAAAAGATAAAAGAAAAATCACATAATTAAAATATGGCTTCTACAAATTTGTGAGTTGACGTATTTTTCAACATATACATATGTACTCGTATATATGTATACATATATATATATATATATATATATATATATATATATATATATATATATATATATGTATATATATATATATATATACATATATATATATATATATATATATATATATATATATATATATATATATATATATATATATATATATATATATATATATATATTTATATATTTTATAAATATATATATATATATATATATATATATATATATATATATAAATATATATAAAATAAATAAAATAATTTCGTATTTAATATATCTTGTTAATAATTTATAAACAAGAAAATGCTGATTTACAATTTATTTTAAAAGCGTTTAGCAGCTGGAGCTTAATTAATTATACGCTGAATTCCAAATTCCAAAATTAAAATTATTTTTTCGAGTAATTTGTTTTGTCCGTTGCGTTTAAATTTATATTTTACAAGTTACATAACATTTATATCTTAGTTAATAATTAAACTTAAACTTTGTCTCCTTGTGTAATTAACACAAATTAAAACCATTTTTGCAAATATTTAATTCAATTGTAATTTTTTCGAAACTTCACAAACTGGTAACAATGAAAGTTCTCTATAGAAAACAACAATTGTTCTTTTATTTTATCTTTATTGTTATTTCTTTCTTTCATGCATTGTTTCATGCATTTCAAAAATTATACCGTCCGAACATTAATCACATTAAACTTTGATTATTCAACATTGGTGATCATACATAAAAAAAATCGAAGGGAATTCATTCAAAATACTTAAAAATCGACGTGAACATAAGGTACTATGTGCCAAATATTTTCTATTCATTTATTTGTATGCTACATTGCCACTTAAGCGGGGTTCGTTATCTTCGATTCTTTTTCTATACATTCATTCGATAAAAGATGACCATTTTTTTTATTTTCGAGCCAACGAAATGAAAAAGAGGTAGATTGCGTAATTGAATAAACGATATAACATACAAATTTGTTCTTAAAAAAGAGAAAGAAACGTTTATCGAATATCAAAAATGGTTATGTTACAACATTCCACCCCAGGCCATTGTTAATTGAAGAAAAAATTATTAAAATTTAATTTTCACTGAAAATTATAATATTTTATTTTGTTGAAAGTGGCTTTGTTTGCTAATTACTTTTTTTTGGGAAACATGTTAATAGAATCAGATACCTGTTGTCAAAACGACATTTTAACACGGTAGTCCTCAGAAAAATAATCCATGTATAATTTTACCCAAATCTTGTAGATTTGGAGACACCCGAAAATTATATTTCAGTTGTGGTCCATATTTAACTTTAGTTTCTCTTCTAAAATGCCATAAGTGCATTTTTATGTCATAGGTTTAAGAAAATATTTAAATTAGTTGGTTCGCTCTATGAAACTAGAATATATTATATGAGTATTAGAATTTCCTTGATTATATTGTATTATATAAGACCTTTGAAAACCGTTTGTTTATTTTTCGTCCTAAGTTGAGTGCATCCTTTGAGTTTACATTCTTTTTAATTTCAGCAAACTATGTACATACATTTATTTAAATTAATTTAATTTAAATCACAAATTTTGTAAAACTTAACTTCATGCCACACCATGGCGTGTAATTTAAATGGTTGTAGAAACATTTTTCAAAACTTTCATTAAAATTAAAAATTAACAATTTTTTAACATTAATTTTCTAACAAACATTTTTCTTAGATGATTTTGCAGATTTTTGTGTAATTTAAAACTTACTGCATTTTGGTAGTGTATTTTTGAAACCATTGCATTATTTCTGTAATAAAATTAAAAACTAAAATTAAAATTATGTAAATTAAAAACTATTTTTTCAAAACTATATAAAGATTTAAATATTATAATGTATTTAATTATTAATTTTAATTTTTTTTTTCTATTAAATATTGACAGTGACATTTTAAAATATATGATTTAAAAACAAACATTTTAAAATGGGGTAGCAGACTATAATTTGTTTTTGTTTATTTTTAGAAGTATTTTTATTATAATTAGATCAATTACATAATTCGAATAAACAATATATTTTTTTTCTAATTTTCAATCATTATTTTATCTCATCAGATCAGTACAATAAAAAAATATTCCATGCATGAAATTGAGACCAAAAAAAAAAAAAAAAAAATTGTATTCTAATCGAGTGTTGCAATTTAAAAAAATTGTTATAAATGTTAAAAAATAAATTAAAATACAATTAATTGTTTCTTTTTTTTTGAATTTTCATCCTTTTTTTAAATATTAGATTTAAGTTAGTTTATGGTTACTTTATATAAATTATTAATATTAAATTTTATTTAATTTTTCGTTTGCCCCATCATGTCACCCCATATTCAAAACACACTTGACGTTGCTGATCTTGGTTGGAAAATATATGAATAAATGATAATTAGACATATTGTCGTGTGTGGTCATATAACATACGAATCAGTATCACATTTTCTGAAGGATTTCTTGCACGAAGATCGAGAAGATGTTGACGTCGAAGTGGTATTCTTACATCGGTAAGTAGATTGATATATTTAAACAAAATTAAATTATTTTTTTATTATATACATATACATGCGATGATGATGTTATAGATTATAAGATAAAATTAATTAATTGTTATTTGAAAATTAAAATAAGCAATATATTTATTTTATATTATTTATATAAATAAAAACAAAAATAAATATGAAATATTGTGATTAAATATCATAACACGAAAAATATAGCAAGGAGCCTGATCTGGAACTAGAAGGATTGTTAAAACGTCATTACACAACAGTGGAGTTTTTTCAGGGAACAATGATGAATGCAGTTGATTTGGAGAGAGTAAAGGTACATTATAATCTTTATGATGACAGTGAGAAATATATATATATATACAAAATACAAACAAAAATTATTTCTAGAACAATACGAATACGTCTATTTCGAAAAAAATTTAATAAAAACACCTACAACAAAAATACGCGGAAATATATTCGATATAATTTTTATATTTTATTTTATTTTAATTTATTTATTTTCAATTCGAATTTGGTTAATTATTATTATTTCAACTAAGTTTTTTAAATGAATCATTGATAATCTTTTATGTTAATTTGTTTATTAAGAATAATACTTGTTCCTAATATACATTAATCTTGTGTAATTTTGAAAAACACCAAGTAGTACATTTTATGATACATTGGTTCCTTGATCTCAAAGTATTTGTTTTTATTACGTTTCCATAATCGAAATTGCAAGTTAAAACTAGACTAGAGCAAAAGACCAAAAATGTGTAACTCTGTTGTTTACTTAATTTTATGGAAGGCAACCAATCACATTTTGTTTGTTACCACTTAATTTTGGTGTTTGTGGTTACTTAACCTGAAAGATTATTAATATTTAATTAACTATCTTTTTCTTTACAATTTATTTTTATTTTTTAATTATTTATTTTTTGAATGAATGTCTAGGAAGCTGCAATTATTATATTTTGATCGAATTTATTTTAAAATAACAATTAATTGCAAAACTAGCATTTTAAGCTTTTATTTTATTTTTAATCATAATTATTACTATTTTCATTATTATTTGTGTTAGTATTTTGAAAAAATTTGAATATAGTAGAAAATCATAAATATAAATATAAAAATAGTAAGAATAGTAATAATTATGAATTATTAAATAATATTTAAATATTTTTAAAATATATAAGATTCCTTAAACATATTTTTACTATAAACTTAAATATGAAATTTAAATAAGAAATTAGATTCAAATTTCATATTTCATTCAATAACCTACCTATCTGCATGGTAAAAAAATTAAATAATTTTATTTATTTATTTTTAATAAACAGCTGGATATTATAACTAAGTATTTTATAAAACAAGAAAGTTTTCGTTTTTAATAATTTAAATAATTTATTTTTTTTCTTTCGAATAACAACGACATTTAATTGTTTTAATTTTTAATACATAATTAAATAAAATATATGTTTACGTTTTTATTTTTATTGTATGCCTATTTAATGATTTATAAAATATTTCAATATAGAACTATTTACTAGAATTTTTTTAGAATTTTTAATTTGCTTATTTTTTTTTAAAGAAATTTAACTTAAAAGAAAAATTAGACTAAATCTATTGATATATTGCTCATTTAATTAAACAAAAAATATTTAGATTAGATAAAAACGAAAAATTAAGAATTATGTAATATGATCAAATTAAGCTGATTAACAAGAAACCGAACAAAAACCTTTGATTTTTATTATTTTTTATATTACACAAAAGGATTTATTTGAATTTAGTTAGAACTGTAATCGTTCCTGGTCATCATCAAACTTAATATTTATATACATATATATATATATTTGATGGAACTTTTAAAAATATAAAACATAAAATTTATTTAATTTTGTTATATATTTTTTTAATTTAATTTATCACAAGTTTATTATTATATATGCACATTATTTTTTTTATTCACTATTATATATCTACCTCTTCTACATACTACTACTACATCCTACTACTGCTACTACTACCTTAAAATTTAAATGATTGGGCCATTTCATTTAAAAAAATTGATAATCAAATTACAAATTCTAAGAAAACCACCTGATTTGGAATTAGAGGGTTTATTTAAACGACATTTTACAACTGTGGAATTCTTCCAAGGGACTATTATGAATCCAATAGATCTTCAACGGGTTAAGGTAAAAATTATACCCCAATCACTCATAAAGCTTTTATTATTATTTTATATTTATTTAATTTTTTATTTAATACTAAACATTCCTAACTGTATAATTATAACTAATCAAGATGTATTCAATTTTAAAGATGTACAAATTTTGGTTCAAAAACTTGAAACATAATTTTATTATATTCATATAAATTTTTTAATAAATTGATTACAATTTTGATATGGTAATATAATTTCTGTTTATTGATTTCCTAAATTTGAAATTTTGTTTTGCAATAATTAATGTTGTGTGTAATTAAACAAATATATATATATATATACATATTGCTAAACCTGATTTTTAATTTAACTATCTTATTATTATAACATGGTGTTTTCAAATAATACGTAGTATCATGTACTTACTTGGAAAATATCAGAGCACTATCAGTAAATTTACTATTTCTTTGAGATTCACATTTCTGTATAAACAATATCACATCGATTGTATATTAAATTTAATTTAAAGAAATCATTCTGAATTGACAATGAAAATAAAAATATTGTTATCTGTAAGAATATTGTCATCTATTGAACTATAATTAAAATGTATCCCTGATTATTTTCGATAATGTAATTTCGGTTCTCTGTTCAACTTTTAAGATTAAATTCTCTTCGGGTCGTGGGATTCCCATAATTTTACTATTTTTTTTATATTAATTGTTATTATTTTAATTATTGCATTTCATTTATGCTTTTATAAACTATACAAAACTAACTACTACGTACTACTATTACTGTATACTTCGTTTATGGTTAATTATGTTTAAAATGTATATCCTTAAGTGTTGTTTTATTATTTATTTATTTAATCCAAAATACGATATAAAGTGTTTTATATAAACTAGGTTTACGGTAAGTGCAAGAATGTTAATGCTCTTACCCTGTTTTGCTCTTTAGTTTTTTATGAAATGCAGGTTACTAATTTTATCGGCACAGTAATATTTAAATAGTTTGTAGCATTATGTAAATTTATTTTACTTGTACTATTTTTTTTTTCAATTTAGCAATATTGTTAGGGTAACATGAATTAAATAACAGTTTTTAGGTGAAAAATAGAAATTTAAAAAAAATTGCTAGCCATTTTATTTAGTAAATATAGAGATGTTTACATTTATTATCTTTGACAATCAAAATCTATAGTGCATGAACGCATGTTGTTTATATTTTCGAGTTTATCTATATTTTCCACAGAACAAATGATTTAATTTTAAGTTACATAAGTTAAGTTAGAATACATATAGAGAATATTGTTCGTAATTAATTAATAAATACAAATAAATAATAATAAATACATATGCAGTTGTAAAATATATTTACTATGAAAAGAATAATTTATAATTAAAAAATATGAGAGGAGAAATATGCCAACAAACAAATTTGGTTTTAAGTATATAATCTTCAACTTTTTAAGGTATTTGTCCCAATTTTGGTAAACAAAGTTGAAAATTTGTTCAGAAATATCAATTTTATATTTGCTAGAATTGAACTTCTGTATATCTACATATGTATACAATTTTAAAATTGATCATGGGATCATGGCTAAAATTGTTGCATTTTAAAAGAAGCACGTATGCATAACATTTATCACTACTCAGAAACCGTCAATTTATTCATACCATGTTTTAGGTTATGTAAAGGTAAATTAACTCGGAATTTATGCCACTTATAAATTGTTTTATTTGATAAACGATTTACAAAACTTTTCATTTGACTAGCGTCTTTTCTACCCCAAAGTCGTATTTAAGCTAATTATAATATATATACTTATGATATTTTTTTAAAACTTTATTATAAATAAAAGCACATAAAATGAACAGAAATTAAAAGCAATAAGATGTGCGCAATTATGTTTGAGTTTATTATCCTTCAATAATTTCAATAAAGAATTATCTTATCGAACACTAAAGTTTATTAAACAAATCGACAAACCTATATCTATGTCGGGTGTTTTGATATTTGATAGTACAAAATATAGTTGGCACAAAATCATAATACCGAAACAAAAATATTTGATAAAAGTTTATCGATTATATTTACTGTTATTTTTTTTTTTTGCTGTAAATCCCGGTTAATTCATAAAAAATTTTGATTTGATAAAATAAAGTCTCAATGAAATCCTGAATCACATAATAACCCCAGCAACTAAAAGAGATTTTGAAGCAGCATAAAATATTTACAAATACGCATAATACTCTCAATGTATTTTCAAGTAATGAGAATTCGTGAACTAACTATAAATTATAGACAAAAAATTAAGTTTAATTTATAGTTTTTATTTTACTGACTTATAAAATTCTAAATGTACGACCAATATTGAAATGAACTATTATCATAAGTATTCTTAACGTTTTTCAACATTTATGACTATTCAATATTATCATTTTCTGGAATCTCTTAAATTATCCGTATTATAAATTTAGTCGATTTAATAAATTTTCTTTAATTTCTCTGAAATATTTAACTTTTTTGGTTAGATTAAAAAAATTTCTGAATCTTCTGTAATATTAATTAAAAGATAACTATCTGAATTTTCTAATTTACTAATTCTAGAATTTTCTACCGTTTTTAATTTCGTAAGCTATCAAAAATTTCTTAACTCTATAACATTTTGAATCGATCTTTGATGCATGTACTACTGTTATCTTGTATAAATTCTATTATCCCAAAATATGAAATTGCAATTAAACGGATTTATTTTTCTCAAACAAAAAATTTAAAGCTAAAACATTCGATTAAAAAATGCTGCTTTGTAATGTACTTGATTGATTGACCTTGGTAAAGTTAGATTGATGTTTTTTCGGTATTTTGCTCGGTGTGGGAATCTACATATTATAATGTAGCTGCAAAGAAAGGAACATGTCGATTCGTTAAATGGATATTAGCGTTCATACCTTTGGATGTGAGGAGCTTGAAAGCATGGTCAAATTCGTTTATAGGCTCCTCAACTAATTCATTATTTTGCAACATCCTAACTGATGTTGAATTGGTACTACGCATTGCAAATATTAAATTTAAATAAATTACTCAACCCATTACCTCACCTTTACAAAATTCTAAAAAGTTTCCAATTGTTTTATACACCATATCTAACTTAAACCTTTTAAATAGTTTAAAAAAATATTGCTACTGCCGTATTCCATCCTATATGTATACACGAGTATAAAATGAAATAATCGCCTTTTTCTTACGGTCTTTGTAGATAATTATAATTTAGTCATCTGACAATTTCAAAAACAATAGTGTAAGCAGACACGGGTTAATTTTTTAACTATATGATTGACGTTTCTTTAATTAAGTCAGCCTTCATCTTTCAATGTGCATCTAAATAAAATCAAAAGTAAATTTAGTATTAATTAAAACAATAGATTTTAAAATTTACAAAAACAGTAAAATATATATTTGAGTAAACTTTTATCTAATTTTCTTAAATACACAATCAACTGTATTAATATCAGTTTGTTAAATTACTTATGTGAACACAATTTATTATTCTGTAAAGTTTTTACGAAAACTAAACATATTTCATTAGGCGGCTAGCGATTTTTGGTTTATAATGAGTTTCTTAAGTTTCTGTAATGATATAGCTATATGAAATATTTATTTAATTTGAATTTAAGATAAAATGTTATTTCTCTTTATTAACAAAAATATTTGCTTGCCTTTATTTAATACCTAATTAAACGTGTTACTTGTAGAAAATTTATATTATACTATTAAACAAATATATTTAGTTTTTTTTCATAGAGTTACTAAGTTTTTCGAAATATTGCATGTAAAATTAGTTTTAATTATGAATTTTAAATTAACTTTAATTTAATTTTTTATTTAATTTCAATTAATTTTTCTTTTGTTTTTCTTAAGTTTGGTATTTTTATTTGAGAAAAAATAAAGACACGAGTATTATGAACTGTGTAATAAATATATATGAATTTTTTATTAGAGGAATAGATTTTAAAAAAAATTATTATATATATAGAATGACAATAAATTAAAAAAATTACAAAAACCTTAATAGGGCATTATATGTACATAAATAAAAAAAAAATGAATTATGTTTTTATTTTCAATATAATTTCTATTCTACTTTGCACATACAAAATAGTTTTTCTGTTGGTTACAAACAATAGTTTTCTTTCATTAGATATAAGCATATAAATAACATGACTCATATATATACATATATAATGACCACATTTTCAAAATAAATAGAATTATGTGATTTTAAAAACTGATCCCTAACATTGACGTTGAAATTAAATAACGAGAAACAGATTCTTCGTTCGAAACGTGACTAAATTAATAATTTATATATGTGCACTAAAAATACTAAATAAATAAATAAATTAATAAATTTTATAGAACTTTCCTTTTATACGTTTTTCAATTATTTTAGGTACACGAAGCTGATGCCTGTTTAGTTTTAGCAAATAAATATTGTCAAGATCCTGACGCAGAAGATGCTGCCAATATAATGCGAGTAATTTCAATAAAAAATTATAGTGATGATATTAGAGTAATTATTCAATTAATGCAGTACCATAATAAGGTAATTATGAAAATACTAAATTAGGGAATAATTTTAATTTGAATAATGTTTATCTATATAGGCTTATTTACTTAACATTCCATCGTGGGATTGGAAACAAGGTGATGATGTAATCTGTTTAGCTGAATTAAAATTAGGTTTTATTGCACAAAGTTGTTTAGCGCCCGGTTTCTCAACAATGATGGCAAATTTATTTGCTATGCGATCATTTAAAACGGTGAGATCAATTGTTATAAATTTCATTTTTAAATTACAAAGTTTATTTCATTTTTATATAAGTTTTATTTTATCATATAATTTATTATTCAAAAATACACAAATTACGTTATTTTACAAATATTTAAATAAAAATAATTTCAAGAATCACAAAATACATTTACTTATTTTCCCCAATATCTCATAACATAATAATAATAATATTTTAGAAATTTAAGAGTTTATTTATATAAGATATTATACAGTTAATCTTATATTATACATAAATTACAAAAATCAAAAATTTAGTCACCAGACATGCAAATATGGACAAATGATTATTTACGAGGGACTGGTATGGAAATGTATACAGAAACATTAAGTCCAACGTTTATCGGCATGCCTTTTGCGCAAGCCACCGAGTAAGTTTCAATAAATGTGTTATTGAACCATATTTAATATCCAAACAACTAAAAATTTAAAAAATAGCCATATAAATATAAATATTTAGAATATTTTGTACAATGCTTCAACGGTGTTTTATTAATTATTTAAATCATTTTTTAATTGTGTTGTATTTATAATTTTTGCTTATTACAAAAAAATGGAGGTACATACTAAAAAATATATGTATACTAGTACGTAAATTTCCATATGATAACTTCACAAAAAGATATTCGAATGAAGATACAATCCTTCGAACATCTTTTACTTTAAAAATATTTATTCCGAGCTCTCAGACATTTCACATAAAGAATTATTAATCCCAAAAGATATCTCTTAGAGCTCTAATTTAAACATACCTATATAAATTATATTTATATATGCAATATATTATAATATTATATACGTATAAATATATATATATATATATATATATATATATATATATATATATATATATATATATATATATATATATACATTTATATAATTTATATATGTGTATGTGTTATGTATAGATTAATTTAATACTCTTACTCACCGTCGATCAAATTTTGAAATCAACTTTAGGTATAAAATTTGATCTCAAATTATTGACGTGTTCACACAATTATTTATTAAATATTTTTGGTTATAAATACAATAGAATTAGTCTTTAATTAATGTGTGCGAACTAATAAAATGTATTAATTTTAAACAATTTTATTTTATCATAATTATTATAATAAATATATAGACTATTTCTTGTATTTCTGATTTTCGTTGACTGACAGATTTTAATTTTAATGAGTAGGGTTGGTTTCTATATTTTTGTTACGTTAGATTGTCTGAATAATTGGTTAACAAATTAATTGCCGTTACATAAAATGTTCGTATGTGATTGATGATTATACTGCATATTTCCATTTTAAGTTCCAATTTCTCGAAAAATATGTGATAGTGTGCCTCACGCTAATATTTTCGGTTAAATCGCCGACTTTTCTAAATTCGTGATAATTATTATATCAATCACTATAAGCCACCACCAATTGCTAAATTAATTTAGCCTCCTCGTATCGTGTGGTTACTTTTCGTTTTAGTAATCATTTTGTTTGAATTGGACAACAAATTGGAATGTTTACATATTTTGAAAATAAGAATCATAAATAGAACCATCACGTAAATCTCTATTTTCAACTTATGATAAGAAACACAGCTAAATAATGATTTCTTGTGACAACTCTATAATTAATAGCTGCTTTAGTAGTCAACTATAGTTTTTAAAAATTGGATTTTTCTAAAGCAAATCTATGTTAATTAATTAATTTTATTTTTAAATTGCTTTTTACATAGGACTTAGAACGCTCAGCTAAAAAAAGAAACATGGCGAAAGTAAGTTGTTAGTCGAACAGAAGAAACTCTGGTATTCTAATGATTTGTTTTAAGTATAGAGAGTTGAGAAACTTATTGAAGAAATCAGAGAAGCCCACCATAAACCAATCCAAGAAGAAGCACTACTTTCGGTACTGAAAATCTGGACAACTTATAAAAATAAGTCTGGTCTTTGTTGGTTATATGATAATTGTATTTTTTGTCTTTCAGGAGTTAGTTAATGTGAATAACAGGTATTAAATAGGATCAGAATCTATCTTTGCCATATTTGCAATATTTGGCTTTCGTAAATTTTTTTATTGTTTATTTTTATTTTTTTGTATTATCAATTTATAATCTTCATTCCATAAGTCATAAGCTGATTCTTAATTCATTTCGCGACTTTAAGAATTGATCTGATTTTAACGGTATCATTCATAAATGTTTAAATTGTCTTTTCAATTAAATTAAAATAACTACTCCTCAATATTATTATTATTTTAGTAATTTTACAATAAATAACTATAAGCGTCCATATTTGAAATGAACAATATTATAATAAAATTGGAAGAGTATTTTTTCCGGGATAATATAAAAATGAAGTTTATCAACCATAATGCGGGCTCAAAATTGAAAATGAAAGTGAATTTACCGATCAAAGGAGAATTGCAAAAAATGAAAGATGTCAAACAATTTTTTTTAAATAATTTAAATTAAATATTAATACTTTCATAAATCAGAATCCAAAATATCTTTAAAATTGCAAATAGTAAGTTGTAATATGTTTGATATTATGAGCGTTTACTACCGGTTCCTAGCGCTCACGAGTGAACGTAATTAGTATGCTGTTTCCGCATTTTATTTAATAATTAAGTTTATTGAAATTAATAATTGTACTCAAATTTTATTATTATATTTTGATTTATTGGGTGGAACCTAGGCCTTAAACATAAGAAACTATGCCAGTTTTCAATTTTTTATATTTTCTTTGACGTTTCAAATTGATTTCCAATTCACTATCAAAAAGTAAAACTATTAAAAGAAACAGGAGTTAAATGTTTTATAAGGATTATAATTTAATTGTATAACTTATCCGTAATAAACTTAGAAAAATGTTTATAGATTAAAAATTGTATGCTGCTAAAACATAACGTCTCAAAATTATTTAAAAAAAAAATTTAAGTGATTTTACAGCTAAGTTATTCAATTAAATTATTAGTTAAAAATCATTACAAAACCAATTTTCTTTAAAAATTTTACTTTTTGATTATGAATTAAAAACTAATTTGATTCGTCAAAGGAAATTTAAAAAATTGAAAACTAAATGCCATAACTTTCTTTTGTTTAAAACTTGGGTTCCGCCGAGAAAATCATAATTTTATAATTTAATCCAATAAAGTAACAATAACCAGATGTTGACTCATAACTATTACTTAGTAAACTTGAATTTTGTCCGTATATAAAAAACAATTAAATTAAATTTGAGTTTACTAATACTTCGAAATTCTACTCTATCTCTAAATGCCAATTTAACTTGTTGAGATCGAAAACGTTACCACAAGTTTCAAATATATCATAATCAAATTGTGTTCAATTGGTTTCGAGCTGTTACAAATATATTAGTGTTTTGTTAAACTGAAACAAAAAATCCGATCAGCGGTTGTGACTCAGAATAATGGTTTCAAAGTAATAAGAACAGATTGCAAGTTATATAAACTTTCAGATTTAATTTAAGCTATTAAATTAATAATTATGATATTTCAGAATAATACGATTTAAACTGAATGCACAAATGCGGATAAAAAACCGATAATTTGTTATCCGCACTACTCAATGAGGTAAATGCTAAAAAAAACCGCCCATTTTATGCGCAATCGGACTTCCTGCTTTTATCTTGCCTAACGGCTGTGAATTAGCCATTTGAATTTAACTGATCGGTAGATTATAACTAAACGGGAGGAGTGGTAGAATACTATTTAATCAATTACTTCTTAGTAAAGGCGGAAGAAACGGGACTAGACTATAAGTTTATCTTTTGTTGATCAACTATAATAGTTTAAGAGTACTCATCTATTGTCTTTTATATTTAAATTTATAGATTATCGCAAAAATTAGGTATAGCTTACCAGAAACATCGTTTTATTAATTAATGTATTATAATTTAATATTTTTTGCAGTGGCTAAATCTGTCCGTCAACAAATATTTATACATATATCAATGTGTTTTTTTTAAATTTGATAATTATTTACATTTACGACCCATCATTGAAAATCAAAAAAAAAAAAATATAATAATATATTTATATATATATATATATATATATATATATATATATATATATATATATATATATATATATATATATATATATATATATATATATATATATATATATATATATATAAATACATATATATATATATATATATATATATATATATATATATATATATATATATATATATATATATATATATATATGCAAGTTACTAATTTAATAATATAATTAATAATAAACTAATCTGAATAAAAAATAATATGAATAAATATAAAATAACACTATTTTGGCTTTGTTTATGTCGTCCAATCTATTTGATGTTTTGTCTAATTAAACGAAAAAAGATCAAAAATTAAGCAACAAAATTTAAAAGATAATTTTAAAAATAATTTTCTTTATGTACAGCTTTAATTAATTATATTGATGTTACACAATATGTATAGACTCACATTATATATTTTCCTTATTGAACGTTAAACATACAAAACTTTTATATTATTTAATTACAGGTTAATTAAGAGTGTTTAAATCCAACATCCTAAATTTTTGTCTGATCCTATTTATATCCTTTATGTATACAAATATACACTATACACAGATTTTTCACATATAAAAAATATTATTTTTTTTTATTTTAAATTATTTATATAAGTTTTCTGTTATTTATTTTAATTAAAAAAAATATATGTATATTATTTTATTTTTTATTTCGAATTTTAAAAATAAAAATAAAATAATATCCCCTTGATTTTAAAATAAAAACAAAAATATTTAAATTTCAGTCGCCAGACACACAGGCTTGGCAAAATGACTATCTTCAGGGTACAGGATGCGAGATGTACACTGAAACCCTATCACCTTCATTTACTGGCATGACTTTCCCACAAGCGAGCGAGTAAGATCCTTTAAAAAAAATGAAAAATATACATCATCAATGAATTAATTACTATGATTACCGAAGTTTCATATTTAAATCTTTTGTTTAGTTTATTTTAAATAGTTTTTAATATAATTAATTGAGAAAAGTGTATTCATCGATTTAGAAACTATTTTTTTAAATTAGAAATTTTTGGTATTAGTTAAATTTTAACTACAACTTTTAGTAAAATATGATTAAACGATAAATTAAACAATCTTAGAATATTGGGCATATACAAAAAAAAATTGAAATTATTCTCTGTTTAATTATGGCCAGCCTGCAACTAAAAACACGCATTTGTTATAGTTTGCAAATTAGAGGCCATTGATTATTTTAGTAACCAAAAACTACATGCGTACATCTGTAACGGGAAAAATATACTTCAAATTTTGTGGCTTAATTTTTTGTTTTTTATATTTAGATGTAAACAAGTAGTGTAGCATAACAGTATTATTGCTTAAATATTTTGCGTTAAAACAACATGTACAAAATACGAACAGATTCAGCATTCAATAAGTTTATGAGCCTATATAAGAATTCAAAATGATTAAATTCACAAAATAAATCGTGAATATTACAAATCGCAGATTGATTTCTGAATAATAGATAATTTACAAAAAACGAAGTTTGGGATTTGATCAGTTTGGCTTCTTAAAAGGTGTATATAATGGTAGCGACATTTGAACGTTATATTTTTGTATCGAATTAAATATTTGATTGTACAAGTATAATGCTCAAAAAGCCAACCAGAATAATTTTTCTGAAAAATGTGGTCTACTAATGTGTGTTTGTATTCTACTTTAATGCTGTTCATACTAAATATTTAATAAACAAACATTTCTTAACTGCTTTATCTAATATTTTAACTTGTACTGCACTAACTAATTTTCAAACATATTCAAAAGTTTAAATCCCATACCATGTTAAATAAGAAAAACCTTTCATCTCGTGCCCTTGCATTTCAATAATAAACACATTTTTTTTAACTCTATACAGGCTTTGTTTCACAAAATTGAAATTGTTATTACTGGCAATTGAAATTAAAGGAGGAGAAGAAGGTATCGATAGCAAAATTTCAATAAATCCTAGGGGTGCTAAAATACAAGCGAATACACAAGGTTTTTTTATAGCCCAAAGTGCTGACGAAGTAAAAAGGTAAATCAATTTATTATTATTATCATTAAATTTTTTTTCTTAATATTCTTTATTGAAGTGTATTGGTATTTTGGTTGGTTTAAAGAATTTAATTAACACGCATTTAATTGAATTTTTAAATCGATTGTTTCAATAAAATATAAAAAATGATATTAAACACTTGTTTTCCTCAAATGTACCTAATATTTCAATAAATAGAATATTATTTTGGTTTTCTTTAAAAAGGTTTAGTGGCACTAAATAGCCTTTTTATTATTTTTAATTACATATTATCTGTTTGAAATATTAATTAATATTAATATTAACATTAATTAATATTAATATTAATTAATATTACATTTTATTAATATTAATTATTTGACGCGCTTTTTCAATATATATAAATATATATAATATTAATAGTCCATTTGTCATTGAAATATTAAAAAGTCGTTTGAAGAATATTTTTGATGTTCTTTTATTCTTCTGTGGCGATATAACGTACTCGTATTTACCAAAACAGCGTTTATAATAATTCACTAACATGATAAAGAATTAATATGCTTAATTTACAGGCTGTTTTTCAAACTAATACTTATTTCAAACTTATTGACTTATTTGAACTCGTCTTAAATAAGTAATTCAAGCCGTTCAATTGATTTAATTTATTTATTTTGTTGACAGTCACGTGAAAAAACCAAAAAATTTAAAGAAACAATGATAAATTGATAAATTTTAAAATGATGACCATCGCCTTTTATATCAACAAACGCAAACAAATACTTGCGAATTTTGTTATCATGTACAGAAATGTACATGAAAAAACTTAAAATTTAATTTTTTTATGATAAACGGAAAAAAATTAGTTTACATGAGTTTGATGCCAAATTCTTTTCGACAAAAAATGAAAACATTTCAAGCAAAAATGTCGATATTTTTAAAGATTTTATATAAATAAAAAACTGCTCATATATTATGTTAAAATGGGTAAAAAAAATCGCGATTTTTAACTTGCCAATTGTGGGTGTTGTGTATTTTTGCGAAAATAAATTTAAAATTATTCTTCGTGCGCTATAAGTTGTGTTATTTTTGAAATTGTTATATTTCAGAGTTTTATGTGTTAATTACTATTATGTGGTTCCATCTGCATAAATTTGTTTTAAATCGACAGTAACTGACTGACAGGTTTTGTTTACAATACCACTACAAAGAAAATCGTTTGTTGCCATGTTCTTTTCACAGTAAACCTGGCTCTTTGACAATCAATTTAGATTTTTTTTGTAAGAAAACGACAGAAAATAAGTTTCACCAGATTACTTATTTGAATAAATTAGGTTCCACAAATAATAAGGTTTCCATTGGAAGAGAAATATAATATTTTATTACACATAATGATCAAATGAGTTTAAAGAATTAATATCATTTTTTTAAATAATTTTACATGACGATCATCGAAAAAAGATAGCAAAACTTAATTAACGAAAAATGATGATAGCCTTTCATATAGTTCCTTTTACACTATCATCGAATTCACAATTTTTATTTTAATCAAAATTCAAAATTTTTATTTTAATCAAAATTCAAAATTTTTATTTTAATCATTATTTTTAATTATTAATAATCATCATATAAATTTACATTAAAATTGTTGTAAACAGTTTCTGCTTTTGCCACTAGAAATAAAATTATTTGCCACATTTTACACAAATAATCGTAACTTAATTTAAATAATTTGAAAATTTTACCGTTTTGTGTTCAATTGATTTTTCGATAGATTATGTTTTTTGATAGCTCCCGATGATGAAAATTTTTCAAAAAAATGATTGTAGCCAGTGACATAAAAATATGATTGTCGGATTTTAATTTTACACTATCATACAAGTATAAACTACTCGGTTTTGTTCGTATTATCCGAAAAGTCTATAATGCAAATTCACTTTTAGTTCACTCCCTTTATCTTCCTCGTCCATACAGCTTCTACAGAAATCATTTGCTTCAGTATTTTAGTTACATCCAATCAGAATAAATCTAATCAAAATAACATTTTCTTGAATCAAACATTTTAAAAATTCCGCCTTAGTAGTTTAATAAATTGAATGCTTAAATTATTGATACGAATATCACTTTTTCTGGCAATCGTCATTTATTTGTTATTTTAAAAAACGGTATTGTAAATAGAAGAACCAAATTAATATTGCGATTAATAATAACTCCCTGGTAGTATACACGAAATTCTAAACTGCTTTAAATACACTTTTAGAATTTTTAAAATTATATGGACATAAAATGGGTTGTTCCTTGTATAGAGCACAAGGAACAACCCATTTTATGTCCATATAATTTTAAAAATTCAGGGTTCAAATTACTTACTTAAGTTATTTAAAGGCTTCATCATCACCACATAATTTTAATAGTAGATATTTACCATATTCTAATTATAATTATTCATATAATTATTCATATTATAATATTGTTAAAAAATATAGCAAAGTTATCAGTTATCAGTCAAATTGTACTTAATTTGCCATCTATTTTTAGCGTATAGTGTGGGACCTATTTTTTTGAATTCGTATGCATATTTACGGTGCTATTTCAAAATATATACATATTATTACAAAAACTGTAAAACGATAATAGTCGCAAATAGCTGTTTTATTTATTATATTTGCAACTTTAAATTTCTACCCAAAAACATTCAATTCTCTTGATTTTAATTAACGTTAGTAATATAAATTACATTGACTAAGAACTGAAACATATGTATATAGCTCCAACCATGGTTTTTTGTTATTATCGCTGGTTAATTACTTTAACCGATACGCTATAACACACAACAATCGATTATACGGTTTAATAAATAAACATTTTCAATACCATGATTTATAATTTAAAGTCAGTTTAAATTTCCAACAATTTTCTATTTCAGAGCATGGTTTTATTGTAAAGCATGTCATGATGATATCAAAGATGAAACACTTATAAAAAAGTGTAAATGTAAAAATTGTAAGTATACAGTTTTTTTTCTATATTTTACAAACACATTATTTAAAAAACGAATTTCAGTTTTAAAAGAAAAAAAAATTGAAAACTTAATTCTAAAGTTTATTAATATATAATTCAACAACAACAGGATTAAATTGTACCTATATATTGAAAACGATTTATTTTTTTTGATAAATTAATTCAAAAAACAACAAATATAATCGTATATGAACTTTAATATACATATACTTTACATAAATTAAAAATTCAAACAAATTTATTATAAAATTCAATGAAAAATAATACATAATATAATAGTGTTGAAAAATATAATATGTAAAAGAAATTCTCGATTTACACATAAAACAATGTACTTGAATAATAATAATTAACAAACAAAAAAAAAGAAAAGATTATTACTAATTTTTTTTTTATATTTATAATTTTGATTAATTAACTTCAGTATGATATTTCCGTTTTTTTAATTAGTTAATTTTATTTTAGTTTTTTACCATCATATTATTTTAAAACATTTTTTGGGTCTTTCGAATTGAAAATTAAAAAAACTTAAAAATTTGAACACAAAAACATTATTTTACATATTATTATTGCTTTCTACATAGTATTTACTGTATTTGTTTTAAAGTCTAATAATATATTATAGTGTTCCTTTTTCACTAAGATATTTATAAAGATGAATCTTAAAGCAATAGTTTTTGTGGAAGATCGAAAAAATTTATTTTTTTAAATTTACTTAAATAAAACATAAGCATATATTTACATGAATAGTGTTGGGAAATAATGATTTTTTTCATTTCATTTTCTGTTTATTAATTACTATGATTATTATATCTTAAGAATAGTTTATCGTTTTTATATCATGATTGTATTTTCCTTGGAAGCGGAATGATAACTTATAATATTATAATTTCTTATTTTAACCTTCGTTTGTATTTTTTTTATTGATATCCATGAATACGTAGTTTGCCATAATGAAAATTTTCTGGGAACATCTTTGGTTTTTATTTCTTATTTGTTGAATATATACGGAAATATGAACATGTGTATTTGTCAATATGTAATATAATAAAGACGTAACACGACTTATACATTTGTGCATTTCAATTATTTTAGCAGTGATTATTATGAAAAATAATTAGCATAATAAATATTCAAAATTATTTATTGAAAATGCAGAAAAATACGATCTATTCAATGTATTACAAATTGGGTTTCTGGACCTTTAGTTGTACTGAGATTATATCATTAAATTTTAAAATTGATTTTGACCCTTTAAAAATTCGACTTCTTTGAAAATCCTAAAAAACTTGAAAATGCTTTTAAATTTCATTACTGAATATTATGCTATTTGTTGAATTGTGCTTGATTAACGTTAAATTAAAATCTAAATCTAAAACCAATCAATGCATTAATAGTTCTTCTGCGCATTATTCTAACTGTTACGTCAATATAAAAAACTGAAATGTGTAGTTAATATTTGTAATTAAAACTAAATATTCCATCTTAAAATTTTCATTATGAATGAGGCCCAAATTTTATATTTTTTTCTCATTTTAAAAAGTTTTTAAATAACTTCAACATATATAAAAACTACATTATTAAGAATTGCTTTATCGATTTCATCGATAGTTAAATAAATAAATTAATTATTTATTGCTAGATTATAATATGAAAAATATTTTATTTGTAAATATAAAATATTTATTAATATTTAGATTATTTATTGTGTAAAAGTTCACTAAAGTTTTTTTTGTATATAACTATTCTAACTATACATAAATAAATTTTGTGTACGATTTCGTAACAAACGAAATAAAACCTCTACCGATATAAATTACTAAATGCATCAAACTTTATTAGTAGGTAGTATCTATATAATAAAGGTCGTGATGCACTTATGTATAAATTTAGAATATTATATATATGTATATATATATATATAAGTATATATATATATATATATATATATATATATATATATATATATATATATATATATATATATATATATATAATACATAAATATATATATATATATATATATATATATATATATATATATATATATATATATGTATATATATATATATATATATATATATATATAAATATATATATAACATTTAAGAACGAAATATGTAATTCAGCAGATTTTTCGTCATGATCAGGATACAATTTATGATTTATATTTTATTTTTATTACAACAACAAATCTAATCAATTAAATTATTTTTGGGGGGTCACCACCATTAAACCAAAATATAGTGACTGCACAACCAAGGACCAAAATTGGTGACCTAGGTAAAATGATGATATAACAAAATATTATCTGACCTCTTCTTCTATTATTATTATTATAAATTATAAAAATTATCTAAAAAAATGTATTACTATTTATTACTACATATTATTTTTCCTACTTTAAAAAAATAATTAAACCTTATTACATCATTATTATAATTTTAGTTTCCGTTATTTTTTCATACTATTTTGATGTACGGGTTATCGAAGCATCTAGTTCCCGTGCATTATTATAATTATTATAATTTAATTTAATTTTTTACCTTTTTTTATCAATTTTTTTATTCCATCTGTGTAGAAATATATTTTATTAAATACGAACAAACCAACGAAAAAATTAATTTTAAATATTAAATAAATTAAATAATTTAAAACAAATTAGAGTATATGTATTATCAATTTTTGGCATTTTTAACTAAATTTACGAAACTCTCTATACCTACATATTAAAACAACCTGTTATAAACACTGTTTTTTAAAATTATATTTATATGTTCTCCATTATGCATGTAAATTATTTGCCCATGTTCATTTGATAATACAATATCTAAACACCATTTAATTATTCATTTAAATAAGAATATTTAATTTATTTAATACTTATCTCTCTTTTTTATATTATTGTAAATACATTTTTTTAAATTTTAAATCCAATTTTCCAACTATCGCTCGAATATTAATTTATTTAATTTCTTTTTTGTTTATATTTGTGGATTGTACAAATAAAATCAACTTATTGCCAATCTTAATCACAAATATTATACATTAATATACCGTTTCTAATATTGATACAATTTTTGTATATGAAAATGGTGATGCATTTATATAATATTTATTATTTTTTGAAATATTGATTTCATTATTTCAAAAATGCGCAAAAATTATTTATCAACATTATAAATTAAATTAATAAATTTCAAATTGGCTAAGAAAATTTCTTGCTTTTTTAATTTAATTTATTTATATAACGATATTTTTGTTGCTTGTTTTTTTTTCAATATATATATATATATATATATATATATATATATATATATATATATATATATATATATATATATATATATATATATATATATATATATATATATATATATATATATATATATATATATATATATATATATATATATATATATATATATATATATATATATATATATATATATATATATATATATATATATATATATATATATATATATATATATATATATATATATATATATATATATATATATATATATATATATATATATATATATGTATATATCTCAATATCGAGAGTGAATCGCATTCGTAATACGTATAAGAATAAAAATAAATTTAAAATAATCTATTTTATATAATATTTAAAAGTTTAAATTAGTTTCCCCAACAAATTCATATATTACAATTTCTTTTAATTGGGTAATTAAACTATAGTGCACCTCTTATCATCCGTAAACTATTAATAATTTAGATATTTTTTAAATTCATTATTTAATTTTTTTTGTTCTCGTTATGAAATCAAAATTAATAATTTTATTTTCATGTAATTATGAATTTTGTTTTTGTGAAAACCAATTTATAAAACAGTAAAAATATCGCATGAATCACAATTATAAACAGATATGAATTTTCGAATAAATTAAATTTTTAATTAATATTTTTTTCACGATTTATTTTCGTTAATTTATTAATTTTATTTTGTTAGTTTTTATTTTTATTAAGATTAAGAAGCAATGCGTTTGAATTAACCTGATTATTTATTTATTATATTTTATTTTTCTTTATATTTACATATAAAATACAATAAAATACAATTCAAGTACAAAACACTTCAAAAGTGATATATTGAAAAAATTAATTAGTTTAGTAATATTAAATTTAAAAATAAACTAATAAACATTAATAATATATAATAAATGTATGTAAACTAATTTTTTCAAAGCTATACAATTTATTTATAGTATAAATAAATATTTTATATTTATTTATGATCAAATAAAAATAGTGGTGAGGTTAAAGAAATAACACTATCATCGATTTTTTGAATTTTTTTAAGTTATCAGTATGATGTATGTAACACAAACTCAGTGTTGAAAGTGAAACTTAAATATATTTTATTTATAGTAGTATTGCAAGATAAATGACATTTTACTAAATTATAGCAATGCTTACTGGATGATATAGTCCAAATACCCAATTCAAAAATCAATTCGTACAGCATATACAATTGAATTGTTTAACTTTACTTTAATATGTATAACATAAAATAATCACAGTCTTAACAACCGACCTTTATAATATTGAATGGTCTAGATATTATCAACCTATATAACTTTTTGTTTCTATTACTCCTTATTAATTTGCTAGTCAAGTACAAGTTTCAATAGATTACTACATTACTGATAATTAATTTTATATTAAGCCATATTATATTTGCCATGTGTCAAATTGTTAAAAAATGAATTAAAAATTTAAATTTTGACAGGAAACTCAAATTTTATTTTAGTTTGTTCACCACGAAGAAATAAACTAAATCGAAAATTTTGATTTTGCTGCCTAATTTTTTATTGTTAATTTTTTTTTTTAACTAATTGACACACGGCCTTATCTACTTCCGATCTTCGAACGCTTAGTTTAGAATACTAACTAAAATTATCACTGGCCTTGAATCATTATTTTGAAGTTAATGGCCACAGATCGTGATCACCTCAATCAATTAAATCGATTAGTTTCTTTACAACGTACTTTATTAATTTCACTTGTTGAAACTCATTTAAATGATACCATAAAATATAGAATATTAAGTGTGATGGATAGATCTAAAACTGTATAGATTTCAATAGAATTTGTTCAACGAATATTTAAGAAAACTTTCCCTTCAAACAACATAACATATTGTATTTAAAATAAAACTCTTCCATCCAAGTGTATGATAATCATTTTAAAGTTAATGTTATTTCTGTAACCAACGCACTGTAATATGAAGCTAGCGTTAAAATTGAAGCGTGTGCTAGCTATATTATATATTATATATAACTTTAAATTTTAATTAATTAAACAAACAACCAATTTATAATTTTTTTTTTGGGTTCTAGAAGGAAAATCCGATGGCATCATTTTAATTTTTAATTTATTTATTTTAGTTAACAACATAATTAAGAAATTATTATTAACTTCAAATATATTAGGTGTTTATTCGTTGTAAAATGGTCTAAAATATTTCAAGTGTGTTTTATAATGGTTATTTAATTTGCTATATACAGATTTTATATAATTCACTGTTGATACCCTGGGATTATATACATTTTTTTATCAAATACATTTATAATTAATCTACCAACTGTGCTAAAATTTAGAGTACAGTAGTAGTATATTTGTTTACAAGGATCTGAAATAAATTATTTTTAAATATTTAAGATTTCTTAAAAAAAAATCTATATTTACGTAACATGAAAATCGCTTTCAGCTTTCTTTTACATTACCAAAAATCTAATTTATATAATTGGAAAAGTGATTCTTAACTGTTTTTTTCTCTTAATTATGTAGTATATACTATTTTTTTATTTTTAGAGTTGAATTTGGTTTTTTCTTACCAGAAAACTTCTAATACGTTGTAGTTTAGAATTATAAAAAAAAAATTTAAATTTGCTTTTATTTTCATTAATTAAATAAACTTTATACTGAAAATGTTTGGGCCTTAATTCTTTTTTTGTATTAAATATTAGATGTCACGTTTTTCAAACTATTAATTTTAATAAATAAATAAAATAAATAAAATACATTTATTTTATTCGTTTTAATTACATAAATATTTATTCATATATATACCTAAACTAATCAATATTTTTAAAACTTTCCAAACTCCGAGAAAACCTTTTGACCATTCTTTTTTCAAAAACTAATAAGAAGACAAATTATAAACAATATTTAATTTTTAATTTATATATATATATATATATATATATATATATATATATATATATATATATATATATATATATATATATATATATATATATATATATTTATATATATATATATATATATATATATATATATATATATATATATATATATATATATATATATATATATATATATATATATATATACATATATTTTTTCAAATTTAATTTCCTTATTTGATTTATATTTTTTTTTTGTTATTGTGGTATCCTTTGTACAATATAAGTTAACATGATTTGGGCCTTTCAGATGTTGGCATGATAATGATGCAAACAGGAATGGTTAAACAAGGTCTTAATTCAGCCTGTCATACATACATCGATGGTACGGTTTTATAACTAATCAAAAAAAAAAATTAATTTAAAAATTAAAAACAATACTTAATTTATTTTTAAAATAATTAAACATATTTAATATTATTATTATTAATTTTAAAGCCGCTATGCATTTTTTTGTTATATATATTTTTTTATTATTATTAATATAATTAACCAATATTTGTTTATTAAATTAAAAATCCTCTCTTAATTAATAATTAGATACATTTTTAGACTAAATTAAAAATATAAAAATTGTTTATATATATTTTTTCATATACATATATCTATATAAATAATTAGACATTTTAACTTTCTAAATTATTTATTTTAATTTAATTGCTATTTGAACTATTATTATCATTCGATGTACATAATATACAATAATTCTTCCTTCTATCTCTATTTACAAAAAACTCTAATATTTGAAATTCGGATTTTTCGTATCATTTCTTTCATATTTATTTATTTGAATTTTTTATTTTTTTTATTTTAAGTTTGCCTGAATTAATTAAATTTATTCAATTTGATTCAATATAAATTCTTATATATTCAAAATAGGATTTAAAAATTAAACCACATGCTAATTCACATTTAAAAACTAATTTCGAAATGTACACAGCGAATTTAAAAGAAATGCTGCTATTACCTACAAATATTCAAAAAATATTACTTCACCTAAAAACCAAAAAGATTATTTAATAAAATTATTAATTTTCGTTTTCACAGGAACTATTAATTTTACAAATTTTTCTGCTCTGCTTTTTTTATTTAAATATAAACAAATATTTAAAAAAAACATTAAAATCAAGAGATGGTTTGTTTGTTTTGCTAATGATATAAATATATATGCTTTCATGTAGCACACTAAATTTGTTATTACATATGCTTTCTATGTTATATATGTAATACATATTATATATATATATGTATATATATATATATATATATATATATATATATATATATATATATATATATAAATATATATATATATATATATATATATATATATATATATATATATATATATATATATATATATATATATATATATGTATATATATATATATATATATATATATATATATATGTATATATATATATATATATATATATATATATATATATATATATATATATATATATATATATTTATATATATATGTATGTACATATATATTTTATATATATATATATATATATATATATATATATAGATATATATATATATATGTATATATATATATATATATATATATATATATATATATATATATATATACATATATATATATATATATATATATATATATATATATATATATATATATATATATATATGTATATATTCTAATGCTCACGTCAAATAAAATTTAATTAAATATTAAATTTTAAATGTTAAATGTTAACTAACAAATTGGATATATTGCAAAATGCAAAATGATCAATGATAAAGTTTTGCGTAATTATTTATTCTACTTTATATTTTTTATATCCTTAGCTATCAATATTATACTAAGAAAAATTATGTCACTAAGGTTAAAGACAATGCAGACCAAAACTTTATCATACTTTTTAAAATTAAAATAATAATTGAAGTATGAATAGTTTGATAACTTACATCTGATAATCATATGGTATATATAACACTGGGAATGAATTTTATCAATTTTATTAAAATTGTAGTTTAACAAATTAGCTAAATACATATTTTATAGTTATTATTCAGTCAAACCATTGTTTACACGTAATAATTTTACAAAATGCAAATTCATAATTTTCCCGCACCACATTCAATTTGAATTGTTATCATATCACCATAAGCTTATTCTACGTAACAGAATCTTGAAAGATTAAACTATTTATTTTCCACAATTTTTGACCATTTTGTTTTTTCGTTGATAACTTATTCGGAAACAATACACCAGATCTTCTAAATAAATTCTTAAGGTGTGATTCGTTTCTAACTTTTTAGTATAAAAAGAAATCATGAGCTGTCATCGCCCAAAGAAAGCTACATCTTCCAGCAATTCTAGTTTATATAAATCTTGTATCCATACTCCTTTAAGTTTTACACAATAACTTATATACAAAGTATACCTGTCATTTATGATCTTTTAAATCTATATAACTACGTTTAAACTACGGAATATGAAATAGCAATTCTTACCTAAGAAACACACACTTACATAAAATATACATATATCGGAGAAACTCTTTGAGTATTTTGCTATACCAACAAAATGAAGCCATACTGTAACTCTATCGCTTTTTAAGTGAGCGTATTTTAGTTTAGTTACTGTGCTAAGTACTTATTTCGTTTCCAATCATACAACATCAAAGATATAAGGTTTTATACGCTAATTATTATAATTAAACGCTTCCTTTTTCAAATGAATAAATTAATTATTTTAGAGGACTCAAAATTATTAATTCTATATTTCTAGATAAACAAACATATATCTATATTTTGTAAATCAATAATTCTATATTTTAAGATTAAGAGAAAGCTTTTAACCAACGAGAGCCAATATTTCAAAATATTTCCTTTAAAAATTCAATAAGAACTTTTTACATATTAATTAAATTACACATACACTGTGTAAAAAAATTTACAAATAATCAAAACTATAAAGCATTGATTAATGGGAGAATGTTAGTTTTCAAGATTTGAACATACTACAGCAAATTCAAAAGATACCATGTATGACGGAGCGTTGTTTGAGCATTGTAAATTCCGAACCTATTATATCTTTACATAGTTAACAATTAACTATTGCCCATTAAATATAAATACATAGTTTAAATATATTGAAAAAATAAGTGGGAGCTTAAAAACTGTAGAAATAGGAATTATAATATGGATATAATTTGATTTAAAAAAAGAAAATGTAAAATATTGTATCTTTCGAAAAGTATTAAAATTGGAATTAAGGGACATTCAATTTTAAATAGGGGTTTTGGTACATTTTAATATAGCTTTTACAACATACTTCCATAAAGTATATAGCTTTTTAATATTAAAAAAGTATTTTTAAATCAGTGTAAAACTTTTATAATATTCGTTATTCCAGCACGGGTAAATTTCAACTTCACATGGTTAAATTAACAAATAAAAAAGGAATACAGATGTTGCGAGCCGAAAACGGCTGATAGTAGAGCCCCAATTATATTTTAAAACAATTAGCTGTTTTATTTACTTATAGTTTTTACAATTTTTAAAAAAATTCGTTAAACCATTTATGGTCCCTCCGTGGGCGATCCTAAAATGTATTATGACACTTAGCGCAAACTTAAATCGAAATATTTTTACATCAAACAAAACCCCTTTCATAGTTGTGTTTTTATTTTATGTATACGGTATAATTTGTGGTTTTCACTTAGGTATCTCACTTTTTCAGTATCGTATCTACTACTACGAAATAAGCCTTCGATTATCTTTAATTTAAAAATTGTTGGTCCCACACTTTTGTATCTCTTCATTAAGCAATTTTGCCGAGTCATCAAGAAAATTGATAAAATTCTTCCTAATTAGTATAAAATGATAACAAACAATTACTAATAAAAATTCTAAATTATTTAAAATAAATTAAACAATAAAATCAAAATTTAATTAATTAAAAAAATTATTTAAAATTACATCGATAAATCGCTATAACATTATTGCAACCCAGGGTATACAGTTAATTGTTCGAATATTAATTATTACTGTTTTTTTTTTTATATTAATTATTTCGTTTATGATATTTGTTCGAATGCTACGGTGTTGATGTTATTAAATGTTATTCTGGTATAATATACTTAATAGAATGATGAAAATTTCAAAATTTGTATACAATTTTAACCAAACTTTAAAACAATAATAATACATAATATACATTTATATGTGTTGTGTTCTTAATTAAATAAAAAGAAAGAAAGCTCAAAAAATAAATTATATATATAAAAAAAAGAAATAAACAAATATGATTAGGCTCGTAGATGATATATATAAAATTAATTAAATTATAAAATCAATAAATAAAAGTTGTTTTATTATTGCTAGTGTTATTTAAATTAATTGTTGATAAAGTACACATAAAGAAATAAAGATTGAAATAATATATAAAACTAATAAGCATCCTACGTATAATAAATAATCAACAGTAATTACATAATTAAATTCATGTGTTATTATTATAAAAGTATAATATCCTATAATTATTTTTTTAACGTTTATTATTAAATGTATTAATTAATTAATTTTCTTACCATAATTAATGTAAATTATAAAAAAAATATCAACAAAAAAATAATGATTTTTCATTGTAATAATTTAAATTCTCTTTTTTAAATTATTATTTAAAAAATATTTGTTTTATAATTTTCAATATATTATTTATGTTCATTTTTCTTTATGTTTTATAATAATATGTTCATTTCATCGCTGACCAAACCATGTTTTCTTTTTTTTCGTAATTTTTTAATCACAGTGGCCACCTTCAGGAAAGGCGTCCGAGCCGTTCAAATGGTTGGTCGTGCAAGTACGTATAATATATAATTCAACAAAAAAATATATTTCAAAACAAACAAAAATCAGGAAAAAAAGGTTGTTAACAAACAATTATTTGTGTATTACTAAAACAACTACTAAATAACAGACTATACTATACTAAACCTAACAAAAAAACTTTATAATAATTCCGTTTGATTATTAATGTTTATGTTCATTTTGGTATAAGTGTCATAAGAAGTTTTATTATTGTTTTCTCTATTCATAAAATGCATTTTAAAAAGATATTATATTATATTACGAACTATCTGATCAGATTAATATAAACAAAATGATAACAAATATAAAACAAAATGTACAATGTGGAGTAATTTGTTGAATTTATGTGGTGTTTGTATTATTAGTTCTCTTTAATTTAGTTTTTTTTTTTTTTTTGTAAGATTGAATATCTTCTGTTTTATTTGTTTTAAAGTTTGTAAATTTGTTAAAAATTTTTGTCAGAACAAGTACAAATACTTTTATTAAGTGTATTTTGTAACATTTTCAATTCTATTGTAGACCGTACCATTTTCAATTTTATAATATGTAGTAGTCTAAAATAACTAAAATAAGTCTGTGCAGAATTGTTATTGCTAACATTTACGGCGATTAACATTAATACGTAATATATTGAAAATGTTGCATTAGTGTTAATATTTTAACTGGTATATATACTGTTTTAAATTACAGTGAGATACGAGTATAGGAGTTATTCGAAATAATAGATTAAAATATATTATACAAATAATCATAATAGAATAGATTACCTGAACCATAAAATCTCTTATTTCAATCCTAAATTTTTAAAAACGAAAATGCTTTCAAAAAATATACTCGTATTATGTATTGTACTCTGACAAAAATTAATGTTTTTCTTTTATATTCTTATATTTCTGTTATTTATTTATTTTTATCTAATTGTATTACTATCTATTTGTTTTGTCTATCAGTTTAATATATATATTTCTATATTTCTATATATATATATATATATATATATATATATATATATATATATATATATATATATATATATATATTTCTATATATATATATATATATATATATATATATATATATATATATATATATATATATTATATATATATATATATATATATATATATATATATATATATATATATGTATATATTTGTATATATTAATAAATATATATTTTTTTTTTGTGTCGTGAGATTAATTTCTAGATATTTATTGATTTTGTTGAATGTGAAATTGAATTGTGGTGTGTTGTGTAATTGTTTCTATATATGTACATATATTGTATATGAATGTGATACGAGTATTTTGTTTTGACTGTGTAATGTTCATTGAGTAAATCATGTACATAAATTTTATCACGCGTATTTTATTTAATACTCGTACTGTCGTAAATGAAATAAATCAAATTGATTATTTCGAGAACAATTTTTTTTATAATATTAGACGACTTGTGAGATAGTTTGCTTTTAACATTTTTTCTTAAATATAATAATACGTTAGAAAAGGTAAAATTCATCACAGCCAAAATGGTTAATATATTTTATTTTTGTTTCATTTAATAAGTGTTAATATAGTTCGTCTTAATAAAATATTTTATTATTAAAATATTACAGATAAAAAAATACATTTTAATATGATTAGGGCAACTATACATGAATATACTGTTTCGTTTATAAATTATATATAAAAATGAACGATCAATAAATTGTAAATTATAATATTGTACCTTCAATTTATATATAATTCGTACATACACATTTATAGACACATCTATTTTATACATAAATTTAAAATAAATATATTTAATTTTATTTATTTATAATTATTATTTATTTCTTCTACTTATCAAACTAATTTTTTTTCTCGCTCTATTTCTAAAAATAATAACATTAAAAATTTTAAAATATAATAAAAATAATGGGTTCATCTTTATATATGGATAAAAACTACTATCTACTATCTGCTATAAAACTATAAAAACTCTTTAATAAAACTATAAAAAAAATAAAAATGATATAAAGATGATGACAACATAATCGCAAGTAAGTTTTATATAAGTTACACACTAAACAAAAAATAAAAAATTGTATGAAGATGATTGTTTCACTAAAAATAATAATTGAATTGAATTGAATTGATTAAAATTTAAAAGCAAAAAATACTAAATAAAATTATGAGTAATAAATAATTGTTTTCGTTATTATCATTTAATTAATTATTTTTTTTATATTTTTTTTCTAAACATAATAAACATTTAAAAACGAATTAATTAATTTTATTAAGATACAGATGAAGTTTATATAAAATGCTTCTAATGGTTTTATTTTTATTATAAAAGTGTTGTGAAATGTGAATGCGAAAGTACGAATGTCGTTTCATTAAATGATTCGTTTAATACGATAGCGTGTTATTTATTAATCGTGCTACAGTGTTTAGTTTCTCGATTTTTAATATTACCAAAATATTGGTCGTGCCACCAATTGCTAGGATATAGAGAGTTTCAAATTATATTCTAGATATATGTACTTATTTTGAAAAAAAAATCTCGTCTATAACTATGTATGTTTAAAATCAATTTTAAATGACAGTTAGCAATTCTTCTGAGATAAATAACAAGTTTTTATTACTTGATATAACATTTGCAGATTATAAACCTTTTACCAAATTTTCCGAAGATATGTATGTAATAATTTGACATACGCATTAAATTATTTTACCATTTTACATATATTTTTCCATTTTACATTTAAAATATGATTATGAAATATAGTTCACTTCTTATATTAATAGGTATCAAAATAACTTTAGAAACTCATCGATTTAAATAAAACTCTGAAAATAATAGATTTGTCTCTTTATAACTTCTTTAATAACTAACCACTTGCCACATTTGTAATGATGACATTTTCAAAATAAGTCTTAATTTTGTTTACCTTTGTTAAGCGATGATATTCTCTTTTAGAATATAGGTAACTTTTATTATAATTTCTGCTTATGCTTTTATACTCATGAATAAATTTCAGTATATGTATGTATGTACATATGTGCCATGTATAGGACAGTAACTATATTTCTCAGGTCCGCTGTCATTAATTCCAAAACGACTATATAAAATTACAAAAATCCAAATTTGATCACCATAAATGGAGTATACAATAGTTTTTAAAATTTAAAAATATTCAATATTTAATACTACATATTTTTATTATTTAATTTAAACTGTTAAGAAAATTCCTGAAATTTACAAATTAAATAATTTCTACATTTTCTCAGCTTACGGAAATGCTAGTCGCATATAATCAAACATTCGCACCTTAATCGAAATTCTGAAAGAATAACTAGTTTTGCTGAAAAGGTAGTTTTGTATAGTAAACGTATCTGGAATATGATTTTCTAATATAGTTATATTGAGAAAAGTAAATTATCCAAGCTTTATAAAATTTATTTTAATTTGCGTATATTGTGCTGCGATATTCTCACTTCAACCTTAAATTAATTTCTAATTTACTATTTTAGGAAGTATTGATATTTGCTGAAATTTTATGAATAATGCGCGATTTACACGTTCCAACAATGTTGGCCAACAAAAAATGAAGAGATTAGTATATCGCGAAATTTATTTGAAAGACAAGAACAAACATATAAACAAACAAAATTTTGTTGAACTTATTTTCTTTTTTTTTTAAATTTGTTTCCATAAAAATAAAATTTGTTGCTATAAAATATACTCGACCCGAGTATATTTTATAGCAACAAACACAATTAAAATGGCGATTTTTTTCTATTGTCAAATATTTATAGCGCAAAACCAATAAATAAACCGAAATAGCCATGAGGGGCAAGGATTTCACTGTTTATTCATTGTTTTCGTTTTAGAAAAAGAAATATAGCTACAAGAAAGAGCGTTGTGCACCAAAATTACCCGTCAAAAGTTTTATTGTAATTTGACACCGACAAAAAATTATAGCACGACGCCATTTTTGTATTATGCGTATCTCTTTTTATCGCATACACATTTTTTCTATTGCGTGTAGCTCTGAATGTCTACAAAAAATGTTGGAAAAAAATTGTTGGAACGTGTAAATCGCGCATAAATCTAATTAATAGGTGAGTTTGTTACAGTCTGTAATGTATAACGCCTTATGTCAATACTAATATAAAGGCAACTGAAGTGTATTTGCCACACAATATGTCTATTATAAATTAATAAGGAACACTCGAGAAATCTAACCACAACTTAAAACTATAATATTACAATGTGTCGACATTTCGTTGTTTTCGTTGAATACGCTGTTTAGAATATCCGTTTCACAACGCAACTATCAATTTGTTTTTATTTTTATGAAAATGTATTTTTTTTATAAATTTTTAACAATACTAAATAATTTATATACAATAGTTTCGACCAAAATCTTTTTTAAATTGATTTACTGCAACATATAAAACCGGAAACCGCATATTTAAGTAATAATTGAAAACAATTAAAATGTTTTGTTAAAAAAAATAAAAAGAAAAAAATTAATTTTATGAAATCAAAGAGCACATACTATATATAAATTAAATTAAATTGAAATTAAATTATGTAAAATTATATAATTTACAATACATATTTTATGAAAAATACACTCTTTATTGTGTAAATCATGGTATTTTACCACCACCATCATCACGAACCACTATTACTTTTTTATATTATTATTAATTAATTAATATACACAAATCAACTCAAACAAAAACACACGTAGCTAAAAAATGATTTTAATTTTATTTTATTATAATTTTAATTTCAATTAATTGTCTATTTTTAATTTTTTAATTTCTCTCTAACTCACTATTTTCAATATTGTATTATTAATTAATCACGTATTTGATGAATGTATATTTGTGCTATATTCTAATAGACTGCTCAATTTTGTGTTGTTATTAAAAACCGCTTTTTATCAACAAAACCGTAAACTAAAGATTTTTTCTTATATGGAATGGCAAATATTTTTTTTATTATCATGTATGTATATATGTATATATATATATATATATATATATATATATATATATATATATATATATTTATATATATATATATATATATATATATATATATATATATATATACATATATATATATATATATATATATATATATATATATATATATATATATATATATATATATATATATATATAAGTATATGTATATATAAATATATATTTATTAATATACATATATATACATATATATATATATATATATATATATATATATATATATATATATATATATATATGTATATATATATATATATATATATATTTATATATATATATAAATATTTATTATTAAATTATTATATAAATTACCAAATGCTAGCAAATTTAATTTAATAAAGTAAACCTTTTTTTTAGAAAACGATGGTATATTAGAATTTTATCAAGCAAACAAACAATAGTTATGTCGCATGAAAGTTTTTTTTTTAAATTAAATATTTTAATTAACAAACCCCAAAACAATAAATTCGATTAATTAAATAATAAAATTCACCACTAGTTATATAT
Source organism: Tipula unca (assembly GCA_951394425.1). Lineage (NCBI taxonomy): Eukaryota > Metazoa > Arthropoda > Insecta > Diptera > Tipulidae > Tipula > Tipula unca. The sequence continues at coordinate 45,996,164 of OX596381.1, read as the reverse complement.
AAAAAAAATTATTTACCAAATTTAATATTAATTTTTTTTTTTGTTTTTTTAAATATATACTTATTAAAAAAATCTTTCGCTTTTACTAGATTTTAAAAGAATAAAAAAAAATGATTAACAATTAAATTCGTAGATATATAATTTTTCTTATAACAACTTATTTTAACTTAATTGCTTTAAAACAAACAATATTGTTTTTGTAGGCGCGATTTACAACCAATTTTAATTTCGTTTAATTTAATTTTTAAAAATATTTCTGTTTTTATAGTTATTAATTAAATTCATTTATACTTTTTTGTTTAACTTTAACGGAATTTCTTAGAAAACTATTATAAATTTTACAGATGATCATCATCCCGCTCCTACGTTCACCCCACCGGAACTTCCGAAAAGGGTGCACGTTCGCGGAATAACTACCGGTAAAATAAATATTTTTAAAATCAAAAAATCAAATTCAAAAATTATGCAAAAACCAAAAAAAAAAAAATCAAGATTTTTATTTTTATTATTTTTTAGTTGATTCACATTTCATTTCAGTTTTTTTTATGATTTTTTTACACTATGTATTATTTAATTATATACAATTTTCTTTAATTGTTAAATTTTTGTCAATATATTATATATACATATATATAATATGTTACATATAGCTTAAACATTTTGGTTAAACTTGAAATGCAATAATTAATAATATTTTAACTGCACCAAGTGTAATACACATTTTTGTGAGAGAATGCATGAAATTACCCTGTTGCGCGAATTCCTGAGCACATGAAAATGAAACATAGTGTGATAAGCTATTATTATGTATGTACAAACATTTAAAAAGATGCTAGTATCATACCGGTTTTATTTGAAAATTATTTGAAAACAAGATAAATAGATTTAGGGAATTTTATAATCTCTAAGAGAAAAACGATTGTTTGTAGTATAGTTAACCATTACGAAATAATTTTAGTTTAAAATTAGTTCTTCAATTTATTTTCAGTTTTTTTATTCATAAACACATGTGTGATATGTATAAAAAGTGTAACATTAAAACATATTAAATTATATTTAGCCTGGATATTAATACACTCGCTGAAACTAAACAGATTTAAATTTTAAACTTTGAAAGATTTTTAAAAAACAAGCAAAATAATTATTTTAAAAGCATACTAAATTTTAATTTATTGTTAAATACTCAAATTTAAATATTACTCCGTGATTATAGGGATGGAGGTATAATTACACTTAACGTAGACAATGAAACCTTACGCGACCGTATGCTTGTAACTCGATACATTTAAAGATCTAACCATAAACTATAGTCTTACCAAGTTTCATAAGAATCGGTTAAATATTAAATACTTTTCGAGTTATAGTTATAGTCATCACTTTAATAGTCAGATAGACTGATACATACTCAGTGATGAAGACGGGCATATAGGCAGATTATGCTTTAGCGTTGCTAAGTTAAATTGATCTTTCTAAATTATTTTATTTATATATTAAAATTTAATTTTCTGTAATAATAATTCAAAATCATTTTCAATCCGAGTTAATTTAAACTAAAATTATTTACAAAAAACTGTTTTTCAAATCTATTATACTCAAATTTTTTAAGTGTTTATCAAATGTTGATATTCTAAAAATGATTTGGGTTTTAAGAATAATCCAAATTATTTTGGTAAAACAATTACAGACGATAACTTATGAATAGAATCACACTTGCACGTTTTAAAAAATTTTAACACGTGGTCGTAACATTTTCGTTTGTGTTTTTTTTTTTTTGCAATATTTAAGTAATACTCGTAGATCGACTTGTGAATTTTCATTTGGAATATTTAAATAGTAGCCTATCGCCTTTTGAAATTGCTGAAGGAAATTTCACTTTCTTTAATTACATTTATATACATAACAAATTTCCAAATCTCGAAAAAACATACCTAAAGAATTTATCAAAAAATAATTGTCTGAAATCGACAGAAATTAGTCTGTTTTCCGAACATATTAAAAATGTGCAACTCTTTTAATATTCATTAATTATTGGTTAATAATTTAATATTCTACCCGTTTTTGTACTAAAGCTTAACCGTTAGGATAAAGAAATGTCCGTAAATGTCGTTATTATTCTGCGTTACTAAATGCTTGGGATTTATGTACATTATTTATTTAGTATACAAGAACTATACTGTATATATCGAACTTTAATAGAAAAAATATATATTTATAGACTTTTAGGAAGTATTTATTTCTTTTTAAATTCAATTCAAAATCCAAAATTAAGAATGTTTAAATAAATTACAATATTTGTAGGATATAATGTTTTCGTGAGTACCTTCCGCGGTAGGTGTTCCAGGACGTTGGTTAAATTTTATGAACTTCCTGTCTTGTTTGAATGAACATGCTCATTTTTTGCATTTGAAAATGATAGATTACAATCCTGGTAAACTGTATGATCATGTTATTGATGAACTTCAGTCGGTGTTTTTCCATATTTTGTGAGAAATTTTGCAAAAAAATTGGTTTCAGCAGTTTTCTTGTTCAACATTTACATAAACATACTATCGTATTTTTTAAATTTAAAAATAATTTCACCACAATCATGAAAATTCAAGCGCTCATTTATCAGAAATGTGTTATTGTAATTTATTATTGCATCTTTGAATACATATTTAGTTTTGAACAAAAAATTAATTGACAAAAATTTAAAAATTTTGAATTGGACTTTTTTCATACCGAACGTTAGCTGCTTACGTTATAATAATTATATTTTTATTCAAATAAGTTCTTATAATTTATTTACTATTTATTTTTTATTTATTACGTTTCATATTATTAAACTAAAACAATAGAAAAAAAGCTTTCATCGCTTAATGGCTTTTTATATTAAATTCTTATATTTCTATAAACATTAACAAATCAAACTAATAATAATAATTCAAAATATATAGAATTTTTTCAAATAAATTCAAAACTAATAATTTAATATTTTAAATTTGCTGCGAACATCATTTTTTATTATATACATATTTTTGATTATTTAATTATATACATATATACATATATTATATAAATTGTATTAATAATATTAAAAACGCTTTATTATTATTTTTTTAAATTTCTATACTATGATTTAATTTGAAAAAATATTTTCCATTTTTTTTTCGAACTACATCAGCGGACATAATCGGATTAGTTTATTCAAATAAAATTGTCCAATTTTAACTGGAATTTTAATATAATATGTATTAGGTTGATATATGTCTAGCAAATACATTTTACTAATAATTTATATTAAATATTTCATAAGCTGTAAAATGTTTATACTTTATACTCCTTTCAATTTTTAAGTAGTTTGAATCCGCATTCAATATTTTCCCAATCATCCGACACAATAAAAAAAGGAGGAATGTTAAAAATTAAACCTACCAAATCAAAATATGTAAAGGAAAAAAGCTTGTTAGAATAAGCAAGAAGTCAAAAATTAAACAAAAAATAAATAACTCCATTTAGGTTAAGTACAGATTTTCAAAAATTATATTTTTTTTTTTTTTTTGAAAATAACATTTCTTCGAAAATTGCATTATACTTTTGCATTTAAATATTTATCTACAATATAAAAAAATAATAAGTTGCTTTTCTTTGAAATATTAAGTTTTAAAAATTTGATTTAATTTTCTGTATGAAGTATTTATATATCAATAAGAGTGTATGCTCTAGTATTTTATTGATTATATCTATTTTCTAAATGGAACAGTTACACATAATAATAAAACGATGATTAATTAGAGGCTATATACATACATCGCCAAATTAAACAAATGTATTATATTCAAAACATTTTATTGGTTGATGGGCATATGTTATATGTATATAAAATTTAAATAAATTTATTTATATGTATATACATATATATATATATATATATATATATATATATATATATATATATATATATATATATATATATATATATATATATATATATATATATATATATATATATATATATATATATATATATATATATATATATATATATATATATATATATATATATATATATATATACATATATATTATATACATATTTACATATGTATATATGTATATTATTCAACCAATCTTTGCTGTGTTTTCTGCATTGTGCAGCTAACTTTGTTTGGCTAATCAGTTGTATATTCAACCAGAACTTTTTAATTTATAATTTCGATTGTCTTGAAATATTTTTTAAATAATTGCAATTTTTAAACTTGTGATTAATAACTATCTCTGCTGAATTTAAAAACTAATCAACACTAGATATTTGTAAAATTTATTAAACTCATAAATTGTAAACCATTTCATTATCCTTAAATTTATATGTATTCGTTATTTTCTAATTTAAATTTGCTACTGTCTTGAATTTAATAATTCAGGATATTAAGCATACATAATGTCCAAAAATAGAACTTTCAGGATTTTAAATTAAACAAAATGTTGATTTTATCCTCGTGTTTATTTGAAATGCATATATGTATATAAAATTAATCCAGAAATTTTATGATTATATAAATATTGGTATGATGATACAAATAAACCTTAGATTTTCAGTGACTCAAATTTTTAATTTATAAAAAATCTAAATTATTGAAAGTAGCTATAGATAGCTGGAAATTAATATAATCAAACCAGCTCAACATTTTGAATCTTACAAGAATTGTCCAATTTTCTATCTAGGTTTAATTCAAGTTTGCTAAAATTTTACAAAATATATATTTGTTTTTCAAATTACTGCATAATAACATTTCTCAAATAAGAGGAGAAAATTGTATTATTAAAATGTCAAAAATTACGTTTTCAAAATAATTACGATACTTGTATAGGTTTCAGACACAGTTTTCAGGTACATCGATACGATGTTCATTTACGCATATATTTTACCGACATTAATTTTTTTTATCCACATGTTGTGTTTTTGCTTTTGTAATTACATAATATTATGTTTTTGCACATATGTAATTTTCGAAAATGACTTTCATCCATTTTTACATACAACATAACCTCAACAAATAAAATAACTATATTATTAAACAACAGATGCTATTGTTTTTCCGGTAACTTTTTCTTTAAAATTAAAGAAACCCTTTCATTTGTATAGCCGCGTTTCATGAAATCAACACAAAAATTGTATTATTTTTTCTTTTAGGTTATTATTTTGATCCTAGTAGCATTTTGGTTCAAATTTTTTATACAAAAACAAAAAATAGTACAATTTTTGTGTTGATTTCATGAAACGCGGCTATATAAATGAAAGGGAAGCAGATATGATCTGATCCGGATCAGATCATACGTCAAGAAACACGGCTAATATTAAACCTACTATTTAAATTCACAAACTAGATAATAACAAAGCAATCTTATAATATTAGAATTAATCATCTCAAATAGTAATATATATATATATATATATATATATATATATATATATATATATATATATATATATATATATATATATATATATATATATATATATATATATATATATATATATATATATATATATGTATATATATATATATATACATATATATACATTGAGCAAACTCGATTGAAGATCATAATTTTGCTTTCGATACACTTAAAGCTAATTTATGTTGTCATGTCACACTGCGGGGAAACTAAATAAACATATATATATTTGTTGATTATATAAATAAATAAAATAAATCTACAAATATCATTACAAAACCTTTTTATTTTTACAAAGCTAATACTAAAGAACTATGGATATGTTTTTGTATTCTACTGTATAGTAATGTTGTAACCAGTTTAAGTCGGATTTAGTTAAATTAGTCAAATTAAAATAAGATGGATTTAATGGTCTTCTACATTTAACTAAAATTCCCTTTATAAATTTGGTATTTAAGTTAAGCTCTTAGCTAACGACACAACAAAAATGCTTACGTTGGTTTGGGTGAATATATTTACGTATATGTACTTAATTTCAATAACAGCGATCGAATAGTATATACGAATGAGAGTAACATAAAAATTTGCTGACTTTATTGTTCTAATCCTTATCGAGAAATGGTTTCTAATTCGAAAATAAAGAATTAGAGGTTAAAATAAAAACCTGACATTTAATTCGTAGACAGTTTTTGTTAAATTAAGAAATCCTTTAGAAATATCTTATAAATTTAAAAACTCTTTTAACTAAATTCGGATTACGTAGAATCACTATACATATATACTCGTATATTATAGAACTACATAAAAATATACCTTATTCATTCCTCCTGAATTCTAATTATTCTTCAAAACAATCTTTATTTCATAATGTAATAAAATCTTTGTGAATGCTGTATAACTTTTATTTTTATAGTTTTAAATAGCAATAAATAGCTGTACTATTTTTATGTTATTTCTTTTTTTCATAAAATAAACTACTACTATTTCAATAACTAATAGATATATAATAATAAAAAAATTGGAAACCAAAATTTCAGTTTATAATTTACATACTTATGTATGTTATTATGTAGTATCATATACATATATAGTGTAAACTATTCGTATAGCATTAAACTATATTTTATTTAGTTCATGTATTAAATTATAATTTAAATAATGGCCGCTTTTGTTGTTGTAGTTTAATGATAATGATAAATAAAAATAGTTTTATTTTATTTTTTATTAATTTAATTATGTTTTTTACGTTTTTCTTAGTTTTTTGTTAGTTTCGGCTGTAAACTTTTTTAGTTTATGTTTTTTTATTTATTTGTAAATTTTCTCATGAAACTACAATAAATAACATTTTTTTATTTGTTTATTTGTTTTTATTAAAAAAAATATATATATACATATATATCACCTCACCAGTTAGTGCAAGAAAACATTTTCTAACGGTTAGCTAGTAAATAGTAATTATCCGAGTTTGGTAAAATACGTACTGTAATAACGATTAATTCATTAAAGTTTTCTTGGGCTGGTGGTGCGCATATAATAATGTTTAGCTTCCTAGCATATCTTTATTAATTATTTTCTAATTAAAATTTTAAAAATCAAAATTATTTATGTGTGCGTAGATTAAATTTTGCAACTTTGTAATTTCAGGGGACATAACTAGAGATCGCGAAGATATTAATTGTAAGTTGATAAAAAAATATTAATTTTAATTTTGTTTTAATAATATGACATATAATTTATGGTCTTACAGTAATTAATAGAAATCGACGTAATAATGCAATTACGGGTTCAACACAACATATGAATTCAACGGCGGCAACGAAACAAGTAAACAAAGTGAAACCAGTAAATCGGCAACCCTCAGACAATGTTACCTCACCGTCTACTTATCCAAGGTAAGACCGGTTTTACTCTATAATATAAATATAAATATACAAATAATTTTAACAATCTCTATACTATAAAAATATATACATAAAAAACTATTTAGCAAACAAAAACTACAATATAAATATTCAGTATATAAATTCTTTATATACATAATTATTATTTATATGATTTTGCTTCATTTATACTACATAATACTAATTGTTGCAAATTTATGTTGATTTGATTTATTCTAGTATTTTTTTCAGTTTTTTATTTAATTTCATGCATTTCATTTTTGTACAAAAATACACTTTAATTTTGAAGATCAGCTGGTTGGTATAAAATTCTAAATTACAGAATAATTTCTGGTCTGTAGGTCACTATAGTGAGAGAGATATAATGCTGGTATTATTAAAAGCAATTTCTACCAGCAAAAGTACAATCCGCACGTCGATTAATATGAAACGTGATAATATAAACTACGAGTAGCATACTAATGATAACAATTAAATCGAGTAGCGAATACTATTTTATATTTTGTTGCATTATGTATATAAATATTGGGCGTATTTAGTACGTTGAGATACCACTAAAAAAATTGATCGCACTAATCTGATGTATGGGATAGCAAGTATCTTAAATCTTACTAAAATCTTATTAAATGTAGATGTTCTTACTGTATAGCGAAATGAGATTTTTCTGTTTAAATTTGATTAGATACCTCAACGTGCGCCCATAATTTACTTGCTCAACAAGCGAGTATTTGCCTCAGTATGATTTAAATAATATATATGTGTCTGGCAGTTCAAATTACATATATAGTTGCCAAATATTCGTCGATACAATAATAATCTGTATCTGGTATTTAAAATATTTTATAAATTTCTCCCCTATATTTTTTTATCAATTTTGTGTTCGTGTCTTTAACTTAGATATTCTATAATCAATAGTATCATGCGCGGTATCATTTGGAGTGTTTTCACTTACTACATAATTATTTGTATTGTGTAAATAAAAAATACATCACTCAAATGTTTAAATTATAACAAGCTGCCATTTTAATGTTCCAAACATTATTTATTTTTAAATTCTTGTGTATGCTTAAATTGTTGAAAATAATCTTGAGTAGATTTGCCTATTAACTCTAATATATTTGAGTACACTTAATGCATACATTTGCTTTAAATGCTAACAAAGTTATTGTGAAAGATTTCGTTACTTGCGTCCTAAGTCGGACGATCGTGTTCATTTTGAAATCAAATACAAATTTAATTGAAATATAATTAAAATTTAATTTCATAATACAAAATTTAAATTATCACGCTAATGACGAGATGATTTTCATATATTCAATATTTGAACTTTAAATGGTTGAACCCTTCTTTCTAGATTTTGCACATAAATTATCTTCTGGTAATCTAGTGCTGTTACAGTTCTGAACGTGATATTCAGGCTATTTAGCGTTAATCTGACAATAAAACTTAGACAATAATTTAATAATTTTCGTTTCACTGAAGTTAGACGATTAGGTGAGAATTAATAACATTTAAATGCGATATATTTTATCACAAAAACTCATTCTCAAAATTTGAAAACACGGAAAATTTAGACGAAATATTATTGCATGGTACATCATCTTTAATGATGGAAATCAGTGTTCTGTTGTCAGTATCATGGATAAACATATAATTAAAAAAATGTATTATTAATAATTTGACGTATAGTAGCCGACACTATATAAAATGTCGCCGGTCGTTGTATTAAATAATCAAATGATGATTGTACAAATAAAATAAAATTCAGTGAGTTTTGGTCCATGGGCGGGCCACGACTATTCTGTATAGATTTAACAACAGAAATGATTTTTTTTTTAAATTTTTTTTTAAAACAACAAACACTAGCAAAATATAGATATTTAAATTAGGCTATAGAAAAGTTTTCCGATCGTGAAAATTGAATTTTGAATTTTGCCAAACCCTGCCTTACTAGGACAAACTCATAACATAAGGAATTATTTCCGACCTCGGAATTTCTTAGGATGGTCAACTCAAAACATAAGGAATCAGTTCCGGCCTCGGAAATTCTTAGGAGTTAGAATCAAGCAAATTTCATAAAGTGTCACGTTTCCACAAAAATTTCAATTTTTCTTCCTTAATTTACTGTATTTTATATACAGCACTATAATAACACTGACCTTTTGACAAAAATCAAATTTTTGTTTAACGTTCGTTACGTAAGTTGTTACAATAAATGTTGGTATAGTTAGGGATTAATCGAACTCTGTGCTCCACTGATATAAAATTGTTAAAAGTAGAAATGTCAGATACAAAAAACAAACATTAAGTGTAATTGAACGCTCAAACGATATACATATAGTAATAACACTATGTATAATATTTCAAATGGCTATTTATGGACAAATTCATTAAAAAATCATCATCACAAAATAAAAAGAAACCAACAACAACAAAACACTATTCACATATTTAATTTTCTTTTTTGATTACATGAATTCCTTTTTATGTTCAGTGGTTTTTATTTTTGTTTTCTCTCCCAGAAACTAAGCTTTTATTATATTTCACATTCAAAACAACAATAAACACAATACATACGCCAAACATATTATACAATAATCCAAAATAAATAAATAATTTACAAAAAATAAAATAAAACATATTATACATATAATCATAAAATACATAATTAATATGAAAATTGTTTTAAATGTACAGATTTTTTTCTTTTTGTTTTTGCATCATGTTTTTTTTTATTTAATTTTCAGGCCTGCGGAACCCGAAGCAAGTCCTTATGCGGGCTACCAACTTGCTTACGAAGTAAAAAAACTCATGTATGCACTAATTCTCAAATATAATATCTAATATATAGACTTTTAATTTTATTTATATCTAATATTATAAATTTTTGTTGAATTATGTTTTTACGGTTGTTGTTGTTGTTGTTACGAGGGACATTCAATATATGCGTAGCATCTGTATAAAATTAAATAGAAATGGGCCCACGTACTTATATTTTTTAAATTAAAATTTTCTAGTACAGATGTTTTGCCGTAAGAAATTACGCAAAAATAACTGTAGATCGCTTAGAAGGCGATTAATGCTATGTAATTATGTACGTCCAATAGGTTTGGTTTCTACAATTATAAATTCCCATATTTATCTCAAAGATGTAAACTTTCTATTGGTAGCGTATTTACACTTCTTACTTTTGGATAAGACTGCATTACAAAATATTCGCGTTTCAAGGTAATAATCTTCACTTAAACCGATAAAATGGCCATAACCTCGCTTCTACTCTGCCTTTCATTTCGAATTTTAAATATTTGTAAGTCCTATATAACAATAAGAAGCAGAGGGATTATAATAAAATACCTACAATTTAATTTAATGGCTTGTTAAATCTTTCTAATCGAATGTCTATCGATTCGAAAATTCGTAATATTCAATTATAATTTTATACTCATGTTGATTTTGAAATGCGATTTGTATTACATATACATACTTGGCCCATCTACATGATCAAAAAAGAGTGTAAAATCAATATCCACAACTCAATAACATTTAGACACGAATGAAAATGATGCGGATAATTTTATAAATCATATCGATACTGAAAAAGAGATACTTAAATAATAAACTCAACCGTTAATTGAAGCTGTTCTTGAAAAAGTTGTTTGGGATACAGAACAAATTTTGTTAATTCGTAATATGGTTCAAAGGACAAAGTTACCGACTATTATATCTCAGAAACTATCCTGGATGATTTCTGCTTAAATTTTTCACCGTGTTGCACTCAAAATGTGGCTATAGACTGCAATATTTCTTATTTCCAAATTTAAAAAAAAATACGGTCCTACAATTTTCAAATGACCCTGAAGTTATAAACGCTGTTATATCGGCAAACAAAGTTATTGTTGAAGATTATATTGGAAAATAAAAACATATTGAATTCCCCTCGTATATAAAGCCTTTGACAATAAAACTAATCTGAATAATTCTGCTTTTCTCTACCACTAGTACTACTACTACATATATGTAACTAACGTATATAGAATTTATTGTTGTACATTTTTTAGATTGGATATGATAATTTTTGCATGATAATAATTTATATTTTTTGCCTGTACATACTATATGTACGAGTACATAAATGCTTTTCTATTGTATTATACAACTTCAAAGTTTCTAATATTAATTATCTTGTTTAACAAAATTTGTTTGTAACTTAATTTTATGTTGCTGTATATCATAAATTGTCATGACGTTGTTAGAAATAATAAAAAGTATATGGAAAACAATGAAAATAATTCATTGGAAATTATGTTTGAATGCTAAAAATATACTATAGAATTTTTTGGTTTCTTTCCGATTAAAATATTTTAATAATAATGACGTTTAATAGCAAGTTTATATACGATTTATAAAAACTTGAATGTTTTTTTAAAATTATTATTTTAAAGCTTATTATTTTTTTTACAAATGAGGTAAGTCGGAACTTCCACAAGTGGGTCTAAAAAATTGTAGCAAACTGGGATATACCTATACTGGTATTTAAAAAAATATTAATCTAACGAATTATAGATTTAAAAGCTTCGTATTCGTACTAAATTTTTTAAAATTATAGTTCTCCATCGCAAAACATTCATCGCTTTGAAATTAATAAATTCAAAAAAAATTCCAATCTATGAAATTTCATCTTCCTCTGAAACTTACTGAAAATTCAATTCATGATATTCCTATAAGATATAGGGCATTGAATTAGAAAGAGTGAGATAAATAATCTGTAAATACCGTGTTTGTATTTCATGTACCGTGTTTGTATTCTCCTAAACCCAACTGAATTCTTCAAATTCAAAAACATATTGAACTAACCATAACAAACCTTGAAGAAAACGCCAATTTATTTACCAATTTAAAATATGTAACAAATACATATAATATCACCACCTATAGGTGGCCCCTTTGGGATAGAGGTGTATGTCTCGTACAATATCAGGAAATACCTCAGATTCCTATTTTCAAATTTGAAAAATCAATATTTGCCAACGATTTTACGAACACTGTTTGATTGCCCAATCTAGATGCTAATACCAGTAAACGTGAATTATTTTAACTGTTTTCGGCCCAACTACAATTTACAATATCTTTATCAAACATGAAATAATGGATTTTGCATTAAGAGTTAAAGTATTATTCCCGGAATCAAAAATTTACATTAATTATTTGAAATATGGTACGATCTTTCAAAATAAGAAACAAATAATAATCTTCGGATTAACAATTCAAACTTTGTAAACATCATGGAAATAAAATTAACGATAAAATTTGGAAAATATGAATAAAATAAAAATATGTGACCCATATTAATGTTAAATTGTTGAGTATTTTAATCGGATAAAAAAAGTTTTATATTATAAAGAATTACTGATTTAATTTTAAAGTTTATGTAAAAAAAAATTTTATTAAATATATTTTTAAGTTTTGGTTTTAAATTTTTTTATTTTTTTCGTATAATGCAAAATTTAGATTGATTTTAATAATGTGTTAAACTATTCTTATTATAAAATATTGATGGTATATGATATTTTTTATACGGCTTTAATGTTTAGCTGACCACATCTAACAATATATATAATTCAGCAGCCATCGCATTTCTCAGCATATTATAATAATAAGCCCCCGTATTTAGAATGCTAGCTCAAAATTGTTAGAACACTGGATGTAAAACTAAATATACATACACATGTTATACAAAATACTAATAATAATCCTTGTTATCCTATATATAAATTATCTAATATACATTACCTAACAACTAAAAAGGAAAATCCCAGATGAGTAAAATTCGTTTATTATTCAAATCAATCTAAAAAATAAATTATAAAAAATAATGTTTACACATACTATAATGTTTAGAACCTATATAGTAGCATAATTTTAATCATAACAATATATACATATAAATATGTATATTTTAATTTTAAATTAATATTAGTGTAAATTAGATACTGATTAAAACTATTTTTTATTTCTTTCGCATATGTTAAAATTTCCTATTCATAATGTATAGGCCAACTAGTCGAAATAGCGGCACAGGAGGACAAAATCAAAATGGTGTAGGTATGCCAGCTGGGATTGCTGATGATCAATCAAAAGATTTCGATTTTGAAAAAACCGAAATGAAATACGATTCAACGGGTATGTTTCATTGGAGTCCCGCTAGAAACTTAGAGGATTGTATATTAGTAAGTATACGATGATGTTAATAAAATAAAAAAGTGATTTTAATCAATTTTATATATGTGTAAACTAGGATCGTAATCAAGCCGCAATGACAGTACTAAATGGACATGTGGTTGTCTGTTTATTCGCTGATCCAGATTCACCGCTAATCGGTCTTAGGAATTTAGTTATGCCATTACGAGCCTCGAATTTTCATTATCATGAATTAAAACACGTTGTTATTGTTGGTTCTGTAGATTATATAAGACGCGAATGGAAAATGTTACAAAATTTACCAAAAATTTCAGTTCTAAATGTATAACACCATCTAAATGTATAAAGAGTTGTTCTTATTAACTAAATATTTTATTTTATTTTTAAATATATAGGGATCACCGTTAAGTAGAGCTGATTTAAGAGCGGTTAACGTTAATTTATGTGATATGTGTTGTATATTATCGGCAAAAGTTCCTAGTAATGATGATCCAACACTGGCCGATAAGGAAGCGATTTTAGCATCATTAAATATAAAAGCCATGACTTTCGACGATACAATAGGGGTACTTAGCCAACGAAGTTCAGAGTTTGATAATTTAAATACGGCAGGTAGTCCGATTGTATTACAACGGCGTGGCTCTGTTTATGGGGCAAATGTTCCAATGATAACAGAATTAGTAAATGACAGTAATGTTCAATTTTTGGATCAGGATGATGATGATGATCCTGATACAGAATTATATTTAACACAACCGTTTGCATGCGGTACAGCGTTCGCGGTTAGTGTGTTAGATTCTCTAATGTCAACGGTCAGCATTTTAATATTCTCATACTAATATCGTTATGACGGTAAATTTAATTATAAATGTATTTGTTCTTTAGACATACTTCAATCAAAATGCCTTAACTTTAATAAGATCACTTATAACTGGAGGTGCAACACCAGAATTAGAATTAATTTTAGCGGAAGGTGCTGGTTTACGGGGAGGTTATAGTACTGCAGAAAGTTTATCAAATCGTGATAGGTAAGTAGCATGTTTAAATATTTTAGTATAACTACACATAATAGACTAATTTTACTGGATTCGATTTTTATTAGATGCCGGGTGGGACAAATATCATTATATGACGGACCATTAGCGCAATTTGGTGAATGTGGAAAATATGGTGATTTATTTGTAGCTGCATTAAAATCATATGGAATGTTATGTATAGGTTTATATAGATTTCGAGATACAAGTTCTAGTTGTGACGCTAGTAGTAAAAGATATGTAATTACAAATCCACCCGATGATTTTTCATTACTGCCAACAGATCAGGTAAGCTATAAATTTTATTATACATTATATCTATCCGACAAATCTAATAATATAACATATTGTGAATCGAAAGAATATATATGTACTTGCGATTGTCATAAATGTTACTATAGATGAATTATGTTCCTTCATAAATCATAATAATATATTGTAACATAAAGACATTCGATTAAAAGTATGACGTATCTCCATTTCTTAAATAAACAAAACAACCAGCATAATCAAAACAGTTTTTTGAGAGGCTTCATTATTTTATTAACAACATTATTACAAAAATCTCATTTCATCTGATTCTGACATTCAAATTATTTCTTTGAAGGTCGTGGTTTTAGAGCAATTTGACAACGAATATCGAAAGAAAACTATTAATACAAATTTTTGCACTAACGTGATGAATCAGCCACAAAAGGGAAAAGACTACAACCCTAACATCTGAAGATTGTGCGAGAGTCCCATATTATTATCCAAAAGTGTGCAAAACTCATTTTTGAAAATCAATCACAAAACTATTATACATTCAGAAAAATACATGTTTTTTTTATTACACAATATTGTTTTTAATTTTTATTTTATTTATTTATTTTTTAATTTTATATACAAAAACATTATTTTTAATATTAATTTTTAATTTATTTTATAAAAAATATTAAATTTGTCGATTTGGTTTTTATTTATTATTTTTTTTATACATCACATTTTATATCACACTATCGAACTAACAGCAATATGTTTTGAAAATCAAAGATAATTGGTTTAGACCTGAAATCGATTTCTGCTATTTAAGTCGCTAGTTGTTTCAAGATTTACCTGTTCTTTGTCGCCCACATATTATATGTACAAGTAGCTACAAATCTAATAATTACATGTTGATTATAGTTTTCAATTGGGACATATTTGACTTGTGCTGAATGAAATATTTATATACATACGGTTTCTCTAGGATATTGTCTAATAAGATTGCAATCAAATGTTACATCGTTACAAAGCTTAGCTGACCTTTTATCCCTATCACACTGTGGTAGAGGTAATTACTAAAATAATTGTTATCTAATTTTTATGTTAAATTATACTTCATATAATAGTAATTCTATTTGGAACTTTGTTTGATTTCTACATTAATATACCACATGTATATACCTATAAAAGAACGTGTCGAAACTGAAAGTTAATAAATTATGTCGTCCAAAACATTAAAAAATATATACATCATATTGTCATTTGTTAATCAGTAATTTTTGTGTTTTTCTCTCAAAAAAATCAATAAAATGACAAAGTGTACATATTGAGATTGAAAGCTTAATTTATTTGATATTTAATCTACCCTAGATTTCTCGACTGTTTCCGAAATCTAAAGTGAATCATCGTAACAATTAAAACCAAATTAATACATATGTCCGTAACTAAATTTAGCATCATAATACAAATAAAATCACAATGATAGTCACGATTTTTATAAATGAATAAATTTGTAGTTTTGATTTGGTTTGCCCAGGTGAGTTTTTGTTTAAGATGTCTTCTAGTCAAAATTCAAATTGGTAATTTTTATAAAAAATTTACTCTACAAAAAATAGTCAAAAAATTAAGCGACTGGATTGATACATATTCTGGACAAATAGTATCATTTACTTCTTTCCTAAAATTAATTTTGTGCCGAATTTCCAGGCAATATTTAGAATTGACTTGGAATTTAAAAAATATCCGCATCAATAGATGAGCTTGGTTGGTTTAAATACACCACAACCTATTTGACAAATAAAAGTAAAATTTTGGTTTTAAATATCAAGATATTTTTTAATATTTTTATATTTATAGCGATTTCTGGGACAAATGTTGCCCTCTATCAGCGGTTCTATATGCCAAATGCTACAATGTCGATGAATGATAACAGTTGTCTACGTATAAATATTTAAAAAATATAATATTGATTAATTTTAATATACTATTCTAAGCGGCTAACGAAATAAAACATTTCTTTATTAAGTAAAATCCCACGTAATAGTTTGAAATTCAGATTCAATGCTTATTATAAATTTATCAATTTGTATTAGTTTTAAATATAAATTTTACGTTTTGCTTTAGGTAGCTGCAAAGAAAATATCTGGTACAGCAATTCTAAAGAAAGACTCGCTTACATATCCTTGCTATGTTGCTATAATTACATGTGAATTCTTTTACCGTATCACTATAGATAGACACGTGAAACAAAACATACAATCCAGTTTATTCTTGTTATTAGGACTGCAAATCATTATATAGAGTGTTATAAAAGAGATTTGATAAATTTCGTTAGCATTTAATTTTGTCGATACTATAACAATTTTGCATAATAAAATCGTTTTCAAAAATTTCTCTTCGATTTTGTTGGTCGGTCAATTTCTGTATATATCAAATATGGTAAAGATGAAATTTCATTTTCTTCTACATTCGTCGTGCAGCTTGTTCAAATTAGCCCTACAAACTTTAATTTATGGTATTTCTTCTTATTTCAACTAAATAAATTTCAGAGAAAACGATTTTGATCTCTTAGGCGCATCACAAAATTATAATTCATCCGTTACACCAATAACAAATACTATGAAGTCCATAACATCAAATCAGATCAAATAACGATTACATATTACATACAATAAATTTAATTGAGAATATTCTTAATTTTAATGTTGATGTAAATCAATTTTTTGTAATGGAAAATTGTATTAATTTAAGCGACCAGTATTGTGAAATAGAAGAAAAAATATGTGGTGATATCGATTTGGTTCTGATTACATTGTCTCATCTCGATTTATATAATTCACTAGAACATTAATCATCTATCAAAAATAATTCAAATAATTAAATTTCTCTTTATGAATTTTACAGGTATTCGTATTAATGCAATTTGACCCAGGTCTTGAATATAAACCAGCATCAGCCCGAGGATCATCTAGCGGACGTAATACAAATACACAAGGTTCCGGTGTTGGAGGTGGTGGATCGAATAAAGATGATAATTCCTGACTGTTACTGTGTAGCGCCTTAACTGATGGTCCCTATTCTTATATATGAACGACAGAGAATTTATTTCCATACAATTTAATAAAATATATTCGTAAATTTATTTGTAAAATGTTTAAAATTATATATCATAATTTTTTATCGATATTTTATAATAACTATTATCATCATTATAATCACGAAGATAATAAACCTACTTCAGTTTAAGTAACAGTATAGTTTTTAAGTTATAAAAAAACAATGTAATTGTTTATTAATTATTATTATTATTTTATTTATATTAATTAACTATTATATTCAGATAATTTTTATTTTGGTTATACATTTACATTTTAAACATTATATACAAATAAATAAAAAAATATATATTATTAAATTGTATTGTGAAATGGCTTTAATAGCATCTATATTTTTTTTAATTTAATTAATTAATTTTGTAATTTATTTTATTTTAATTTCCCATTATTATTTTAATTTTTATGTACTCAGAGTAAACATTCAGCAGAGATAAAATACTAAAATTATTATGATTTTATTTGTTAAAACGTGGTTACTAGAGCGGTTATGTAAATAATATGTAAGCCGGAATTAAATCAAAATGACCGCTACAGTAATAGCGAACAAACGAATTATAATAATTTTTATTAGCATTTGGTGTTTAATTACATAATTATTATTTTTTATTTTGGACATGGAAATTTGAAAATTTTTTTGATGGATGCATATTTTTTATTATATTAGTTTTTATTTATACACAAAAAAAATTTTGGTAAATTTGTTTAATGTAAATATTAATATTTTTAGTTTATGTGAATGTTATTTATATAGTGATTGTTTCTATATATAAATTAGGTACATGTATTAGTGCGAAGAGCAGTTCCTAGAGCGAATTTTCTGCCTGGTGTAATTTGACGATCGTTTAATTCAGAAAAGCATTAATTAGACCCGAGAATGAAAACTAGTGTATTTTAAAGTACTACCAAGGATTAGGGCGTTTATCTCATTGGGAATATGCCTCACGTATACAAGAATCAATAATTATTATGTTATGTTTTCCATGCAGATGTGAAGTTATAAGCGAAATCTCTTTGTTAAATAATACTCTCAACCGATCAGGTTAAAATTGTCCTGAGTGTTGGTACATACATATTTAGCAATCTAAATTTTGTTTTGAATTTTACATCGGTTTGTTATTTTTAATAAAAGTTTTGGGTTGGTAAAGCCATTAAAAAAATTTTCAATGTAGATGTTTTGATTTTGTTAATTAAAACTAAATTTACTATGATTTTATTAATTATTAGATGTATTTTTATTTTCTGATTATAAAGACAATATTTTTTAAAAATTAAAATATATCATTAAACGAAGAAAGTGAAAAAAAAATTAAAATTTTATTATTGCCATTTCATTGCTGTGTTGTTTATTATATAATATTTCCCACACCATTCCGTTTATTCAAATTAAATTAATTGAATTTTATTAATATAATATAAATATAATATATTTATTAAATGTAATTATTATTTAGTTTAATTTGTTTTGGGTTATTTTTTCAAAATTTTATTATTTTTGCTATATAAAAAAAAACAAACGAAATTAAAACAAAAAAATTATTCACAATTGTTAACAAAACAGCAAATAAGTAAATTAGAAATAAAAATATTTAATTTTTTATAGTTAAATATTTATATTTTACATTTATCTATCTATATATTATAATATAATTGTTCAGTAGAATGAATTTTGTTTTTCTTTAAGTTTAATATTAGTTTTGTGTTTAATTTATTTTTAATAAAGTTATAATTAAAACCAAAAAATAATAGAATAATAAATACATACTTTTAATTATAATGCTTTTTTTTATTTTGTTTAAATATATACCTTGATTTGTTCTCATCTCATCTTTTTAGTTGCTTGGTTTACTTGGTTTTTATGATTTATAATTGTTTACTTATTTGTTACAATTTCTTTTATTTTATGTTACAAAACGTATTTATTTTATCAATAAAATTTAAAATTAATTTTCGGTGTGTGATAGGGAACCAAAAGTAAGGCATGCTACACGTAATTAAAAACAAAACAAAAATAAAAAACTAATATAATTAAAACAAACTAATTAAAAATATTCTAACAAATAAAACAAAACAAGATAATTAAACGTGAATAAAACTAATTAAATGTGCTGTGTAAAAAAAAATTAAAATTTAACAAACAAAGAAAAAACATCTAAACAAATGAATATCAAAAAAGTTTTATTATTTTTATGTAAATAATTAAATATGCAAAATAACAATCATAACAAAATGAAATAAAATAAATTATTGTATATTAAATTAAAAAAACAGAAACGGTTGTTAAAAAAATATTGAATAATTACGGAATAACATACATAATTTTAAATAAAATATTTAAATATAAATATTCCTTTGTAAAAAAATTTAAAAATATTTTCGTTCGTAACAAAAATGAAATTAAATTAATTTATTGTTAAATATTTAATTAATTATAAAACTAAAAACAAAAAAAAAAAAAAAAATCTAAATGTTATAAAGTTGTTGTAAAAAATTATTTAGATATATACATATATGTATGTATTATATATATATATATATATATATATATATATATATATATATATATATATATATATATATATATATATATATATATATATATATATATATATATATAATTATATCGAGTAGGGGTCTCTTGTTACAAATTAATTTTGATGATTTAATTTTGTTTTTACTACTAAAATTTTTTATTATTAATATTACTATAATTATAATATATTATACATATACTAATCGAATCTAAAAAATTTGTATAATTTATTTTATATTTATATAAAAAATATTTTTTATTTTTATAGAATTTTAAAAAAAGTCAATCATCTAAAATCTCTCAACGTAACGTTCTTCACAACTTACATAATTTTTTTAACATTAAAAATATTATTTATTATTTAATTTTAAATATAATTCCGCCGACGAGTCTAAATATTATTGTAAATAAATTAAAAGTCATCTTTATTTAGATACATTACTTTGTTTAAGAGATGTCAAGCTAAATATTGGGTTGTTGTTTTCCTAAACGGAACCATCCACACATTATTTTGCGAGTATGTCATTTAATGCTATAGCCATATGCGTGCAAAACGACAAATCACAATATAGATGTTTAGCTTTTACGATTAATTTATTTATTTAAAAATATTTTATCACATGCACAAGTCGATAAATAAAATAATAATTTAAAATTTCTTGATCTGAAATTTAAAGATTATGATTTGGAGATATTGTGTATGTACTAATTTAATCCAGTGGTGCTCTTTTAAGCGGTAGTCTCAGATAATATTACAAATAAATTTTCCTTATTGCTTAAAATTAGTCACCAAAGTATGAACATGTTGCAAGTCCCGCTCCTGGACTTCGATGAAGTAAACATACGCACTTTATATTGTTCTAAAACGACATGCTTTATCCAGTCATCCATCGCCCTATGGAGCTTGATTATGAAGGCCAACCCAAGTAACAGGTTTAGTGCACCCAACCTAACTTCGAGTAAATCGCAAAGTGCTGTGTTTGTGCTGCCTTATACAATAAATGACTGGTATTAATTTATTGATACTCGATTCAATGGGACATCCGCATAGGGTATGTTCCGCCATGTTGAAATTGCATTTGATGTCCTTCTCAAATTTGAAAAAAATAATATTTATGACACTCTAGAATCCGAGAGTTGATCGGGATGTCTCGTTCGCTATTGTATCGTTTCACAAATATCATTGCGACTTCGTTTGACTACGAAGTCATTCAAAAAATATTAATTTTATTGAGATTCCGGATAACTGAGAAGACAACTGATTTTCATTTTTAACTGATTAAATTTCACAAACCTCACACTTTACAAATTCAATCTTAAACGTGGCACAGTTGTTATGGTCTTATAATATAAATATCTCTTAGTAATAAGTTTCGTATTGCAACTCGATTTACTCTCAGATTTATGTAATCAAAGTAAAATATTTTTAAATATAAGCATTATCAAATAATTTATGTTGTTTAATCATATTAAAGTTTAAACAAAATTATAAAATCACGATTTTAAGCAAATATACAATTAAATTTTAACTTAACGCAAACTAATGTTGAAGTTTTTTTCAAATACCTGATGGAGTATCCAAAAATGATTTATTGTTACTGCTGGTTGATCATTCAAGTCACTATATATTATAAAAAGGATTCCCGTCGATTTACGAACTAATATTGTAGGTTGAATAATGAAACACCTATAGAATAAAAGTAATTCCCAGGGGATTTTTAATTAGAAAGGTTCCTCAAAATTATAAGTTAATTATAATTACATATCAGTATTTCGATAATATTATTGAACTCTTTCAACGGAAAATCCATAGCGTACAAAATAGCGTACTCTTACATATGTACCAGTGTTTAGTAAGCTACACATTACTTATTAGTTTATAGCATTGTTTTGTGAACCTAAATGATAAATAGCAGATACCAGCTTTCTTGTTCATCTAGAATTTCACTCGATTCAGAAGTATACACAAATGACTATATTTAATAAATTTACTGTATTTACTAATTGTCTAATTTACTATTTTCTTGTCATCTCTCATTAAAAAGAGCAGTTAATTGTTTGTTGTTTCACATTTCCCATATTAAGCATGCAACCTTGGAATATAAGCACTATAGACTTTGTACATAATATGTCTAAAGCTAAAATTAGAAGTCAGATTTGTAATATTAAAACCACCATAATTTAACTATGGCTTCCTGATGTGCTTAAATATAACACCATCATTCAACCACATTATTTTATAAAAACAGAAAAATTGCGAAGTATTTCAACCAATATCTAACTTGACATTTTTAAAAACATAAATTGGCCATTTTCATCACGATTTCACGAGGATAAAAACGAAAATATCTAATTTGGTGGCCAAATCAGCATCTTTAATTTATTAATTATTTTTATTTTACTTGTTTAACAACAGAATTTTGTGATAAAAATTAAATTTAAAATAAATAATTTATATTTTCTAAATAAAAACAAAAAAAAAACTAGCAAAAACAAATAAAAATTACAGTGCATTTTTAATTTAATTAAATTACAAAAGAACACGATATTTTAATTTAAAATTAATTAATTAATTTATATCTAAAAAATAATACTAAAGGGCTAAGAGTAAATTAAATTAAATTAAAATCGCCGCATATTGCATATATACATAATAAAATTAGATTTAAAATTAAAACAAAAGATTATATAAATTAGGCAAATAAGTATTGTAAAAAATAATTAACTTAATATTATAATTAAAAAAAAATAAAAAAATAAAACAAAAAAAGACAAATCCGTATTCGAGCTTTTTTCGCTAGAAAATTAAAATTAGAACAAAATGAATGATATTATAAATGTTAAATATAATAATATAATTATTATATATAAAATAAATATAAACATCAAAAAAAATTATCGAAATAATAATAAATAAAATAAAATTACTAAATCAATAAGCCGAGATTTTTTATTTAATTTTTATTATATAATTTATAATTACTTAGAATGACTGAAATAAATAAAATAAAAACTTATTTAAATTTCAATAGATTATACATATAAATTAATAGATTTTTCTAGTAATATAAAATTTATAAAAAGAAAATATGTAAAACAAAAAATTCTCGATACCCTGCCATATGCAATGAAAAATTATTAATTAAATTAAAAAAAAAAGTTATAAAATACGGACAATTAATTTTATTTAATGCGTTATCATAAATTTATTATTTTAACTGCAATAACAAGAATAATAGGAATTAATTTATTTTATAATTAGTTATCATTATTTTTATAAAATAAATAAATTTAATAAATCAAAGTTTGTACTTTTTAACAATAAATATAATAGACAAAGCAAACAAAAAATAAAAAAAAAATAACTAAAAATTTATATAAATTAAAATTAAAAAAAGTTTTTATTTATTATATTAATTGTAATTCTGTGTAAATAATTGTTAATAAATATTTAATTATATATTAAAATAAAATTTCATAGAAAATTTAATCTAAAATAAATAACAAAAATAAATTTAAAAACCCAAAAAAATCAACAAACGATGAACTATATTATAATAAAATTATAATTATAAATAAAGTAAAAATAGATAAAATTTATTTTTAAAAAATATAATAATTGTTAATTTTGCTATTCTGACGATTTAATTTTTATTTTATTAATTTTTAATTATTGTAAAATTTTATGTAACAAAACAAATTGCACAAATTATTGTTAACTAATTGGATATAACTATTATATATGATTGGTATTTATCTATCTATATATATATATATATATATATATATATATATATATATATATATATATATATATATATATATATATATATATATATATATATATATATATATATATATATATATATATATATATATATATATATATATATATATATAACAGTCCAAGCCCAACTTATATATAAATATATGTATATTAACACGCTTGTTTTTAACTATTATTTTTATTAAAATTATAAAAATAATTAATTAGTTTGGCTTCTCAGCGATGAAATTTTATAGTATTATTTTATATTATAAATAATAAAACACCACGTCTCTCGATCACAATATTATCCATGTACTGATAAAACGATTCATTCCAAAATTTTAGGGCTTTGGACAAGAAATTATGACTTATTGTTTTATTAAATTCGGTTTAACCATCTAAAAATAAAACTTCCAGATATTAACAAAAAATTTATAAAAACTAACTAATACCAAGTACCATCAAAAATATATTCTAAATTTACAATGAAATCACAGAATAGCACAAAACCTAAACAAAAAACTACATAAAATAAATATTGAGATTTTTTTTTTTAAATTATTTAACTAATCTTTTAATTAAATCCAAATATTTTTTGATTTTTTCATGCCATCGATAAAAGAACTTTAAAATATCAAATCAAAATACATACTATATATAACAGCAACAACTAAATTCAGGGATATGTTTTCCTTAACTATTAAAAATTAAACTTCAATATGTACTCTCATCTCAATAAAAACCAAATTGTTTAATTTATTTTAAAACTAAATAAATTATATATAATTATATCTACAAACACAATACAAATATATATATAAATTTGTTAAGTTTTTAAAAACAAAAAATTTTCAATTTTTTAACATTTTTTAAAAATTGAATTAGTTTTATTTAAAACAAAATAAAATAAAAGTTTATATAAATTCTGGTTTTTTTTATTGTTTTTTATAATATTTAAATTTATGTTTAATATTTGTTGGTGGTTTTTTAATTTATTATTAATTTTCTGTTTAGAAAATAATTATTATTAAGAAGGAAAAAAATAAAGCAAAATTTAAAAAAAAAACACAAAAATATGTTAATTTTATTATTTCAACACTTATTCTCCAATTCATTTTATTTGGTTTGTTTCGTTTGATTTAATTTTAATCGATTGTTTAATAAGATTACATTTAATAGTTATTTGTAGTTATTTTGTTGGTAAACCTAATTCTTCTATAATGAAAACATTCTTTCCATTCTTTCATGTTTGTGGTTTATCTTTGTTACGTAAACAATTTCCAAAAACGAAAGTAATCTTAAATGTAAAATTTATTTTTGGTTTAATTCACCTGATTACTAGCGGTATTACCTGATTGCGGTATAGCCAAACGAACGGCTGAAATTTTCTGTACTGGCATGGCATGGAAGATAGGCCCATGTATTCGACAATCCAAAAAAGAATTATTGGTATTTTCATTTTCATCTTCGTTCGTGATGAATAATCTCTGTGTTTATTTACTT
Source organism: Tipula unca (assembly GCA_951394425.1). Classification (NCBI taxonomy): domain Eukaryota; kingdom Metazoa; phylum Arthropoda; class Insecta; order Diptera; family Tipulidae; genus Tipula; species Tipula unca. The sequence goes on along the minus strand of OX596381.1, from coordinate 45,970,431 downwards.
ATTTACACTTTTTATTATTATTGAATGAAATAATTTTTTGTAAATTTTATAAAAACGCGTATTTTTTATAAAGCTTATACCATTTGTAAACAAGGAACGTTTTCTAGGTGACACGCGTCTCATACTAAATTTTATTGTGATATTACACGTCTTTATCCTTATATGTGTTATACATAGTTTCCAATTTTCATAAATTCTTAAAGATCCGGCCTCTATAACTCATTGTACCAGTCAATATTTAATAATCTTTTCTAAGATCTTTAAATTTCTTTAGTATATCTAATTATCTATCGATTGATTTGACCAAATCGTTATAGTCAATTTGGAGCAAAATCTACGATTAAAAAAGTAAAGCCCGAAAAATTATTTAACTATTAACAAAATTGTATGAGATTTCGAAACTTCTAGGAATTAGAACAAATTCATGTTTTATCCAGCCATAATATCAATATTAATTGAAATAGTAAGTAGCAGAAATTCTGGAACTACATATTTCCAATGTGTTAGTCCCAGAAAATCAATAGCATCACTTTAAACATTCCTGTAAAGCCACACATTTTATTTCAATCCCAGAAAATTCAAAATTCCTAAATTTGACAATATGACACTTACCTTATCATGGGTTTTACACGCACAAAGAGACCGATCTGTACATTTTCATCTTCCAAATGAACAGTATTTTTTAATACGACACCAACTTAAATTTTTCGTGTTTTTATTTTATTTAATAAATACCAACACATATACATTAATTATAGAGACTGTTCCGGCTAGTGGATTTATTGTCCTTTGAAAGCTGAAGAGTATCCCTCTATTTTGTACACGGCTACAGGTCCGTCTTTTAATTGGCCGTGAGTTCGACATTCCAACAAAAGGTCATAGATGTTTTCAATTTAATCACCGATTGTAATCGGGAGATGAAAAATCCCTTTTGCATAATTATTTTATGAGTTGTCTCGGCAGTATGAATTTGATAAATTTGTATCGTAATCGTAACCCAATAACGTTTGTAAAAAAGGTTTTTCATTTGTTGTTTAGATTACTCAGTAACCAGCTATTTCTATGAATAATCTCAACATTAGCTAGATGCTATCTATAAATGTTATCAAAAAATTCCGAAAAAGCGATTTAAATACATAATCTGGAACTGCGATATCTATATGGATTTTGCTTGTCCAAGCAAGTGGCTCTTCTTATAATTAATACAACTTATGAACCTTTGAGACAATATATGCCTAGCATTAGTAAAAATTACTGGCACTCAATTTTTCTAATAGAATGGGGGATTCACGTATATACACATAACAGTTGTTTTTCTATTTAAAACTGCCAATTTGCCCATTTGTCACTTTCTAAACAAAGGCAAAATTATATTCCATGTAGGTGTAGGAGGAACACTGTGAACATCAAATTTGTTTAATTTAATAAATTGTTCGGCGGCACATAAAACAACGTGAACAAATTAATTCTAGATATACGGACCTTGAATGTTAGTGGCCTTACAACAACTTTTGCTTCAGTTTTGGTTTAATTCATCTGCCATTTTACAGTTATTTTAAAATTTTCGTGTAATTCTAGTATTATGTAATTCAATTTAATAATCAAGTTTGCATTACATGTGTATTAAGCTCGAATCCCATGAACTAATGTTGCTGCACAGTAAAATTAGAGTACGAAAATAATATACACATATTACTGAGTGTGAGTTGAGACAAGAGTGTTTTTAACAGTGTGACTGCCATACTAATTTTTTACGGCCATAAAAATGTTTACGGCCATGCACAAAAATTGTGTACGAATGTCTACCGGTTGTTAGATTTTTTTATAGTAGCATGTCGTTCATTTCATTGGTAGACGCCTCATTTTTCTCAAGGCAAATTGAAACATTTTATCTATATAGCTACATAAATACAACACCAAACATCAAAATCAAAGTTACGTTTCAATAATTTTTTGTAGATTATGTTGTTACACTTTGATATAAAAAAATTAAAATTTATTCTTTGTCTCTCTCACTTTAATAGAATTTTGTTTCTATCACCCTCTCAGTAAAATTATTGAAATCATGGAATTCAGGCTAAACCCATTTTAATTAGGGCCACTCGCAATTCCGTCCCACAGGTAGAGACGCAAACTGAAATTAAACGCATAGCGAACAATTTAAAATATATTAGACAAACAAGTATTACGACACGTTTATCCAAATAAAATTCGAGTTTTTTTTATTCCAGCCATAATGTACAGAAAGGAGTCTCTTTTGTATACATTTTAAAGTTCTGGGATTTTCGGAATCATAAATTAAAAATGGTCTAAATTCTCCTATAATTGAAGTGTTAGACTCTCTTTACCGAACTACAATCCTTGAGCAGTGTTTTCCATTTTGAAATGAATAATTTGATAGACAGGCGTTTCCAGAGTAATCCTCTCTCATGAACATTACAAATTTATTTCGAACAGTATTATACGTCTTATTTATGTTTTTTATTTTTCTGGAAACCTTCTGCTGCAGCAGAATCTGAACTGTCAGGTTCCCCGTTTAGGCTTAAAAATGATATCGTTTGTGCTTGTACAGGGTTCTTGGAACCTTAAACTGTCAAAGATTAGTTTTACTTTCATTTTGATCCGGTAGTTTTATACTTGTATCCATTTTGTGAGACGCAAGAGCGAATAGACGCATAGCGGGACCTCGGTGTGCAATAAATAGTTAAATTTTAAACGGTTTCTCAATATCTTTGCATTCGATTTTCTCTTTTTTTTGACTGGCACATTAGCCGCTTCATTTTAAAAATATTAACAATCGTTTGACAAAAAAAAATTTAATATCCGTCATGGTGACAATTGGTTTTAAAAAAAAACAAATGTACCGTCTTCGTCCAGAAAAAAAATATTTCTTAAATTTATTTATTTAAATTAACAATGCCAAATGCAATCCTCCCACCTAAATTATAACTATACTACAAAATATCATGTTTTCTGCAATATTTTCAAAAATATTTAAAATTTTCTTTTAACTCTCAAACGACAAAAACGAATGCGTTTTCTTAATATTCGGGATATTTTGAAATCCTTAATACGAGTATTCAGAGAAATACTAGCATAATAGAAAAAAAGAAAGATAGAAGTTTTACACAGAATTGATCCCATTGTTTGTATTTTTCATACCATTCATCAATCGACACCAAAATAATTTGTATACATAACTCCAATGACATTTTTTGAGATAATGCGATTTTAAATGTTTACATTTTAAATTAATTCACTTTATATAATTGTTGTTGCAGATATCATAAATTTCTTAAATTCAAACATTTCTGAAAATGCTTATATTTCTCTATTCCACTATAAGCGCCATATAGAATAACTCAATTTTAGAACTCAGTTACGGCAAGTATTAAAAATTTAGAGCAACAAAAAAATCTCACTGGCGCGTAAAACTCAAAGGATTGAGAGGCTGTTCGAACATCCAAAAATTGTAGTGCTATGAAGCAAACTTTGCAAGAAGATGAAAAGCACTTTATACTTCCCAAAGACGAATTTATTAATATATTCCTACTCGAAAATCATTGACACTATCCCAGTGAGGTGCGGTGATGTTATGTTAATCTAGCTTCGAAAATAGGTAACGGAATCAGCATTAATGGGACTGTCCTTCCATATCGAGTAAATTTGATGGATTGCTCTTATTAAAGCCGTTGCATCTATATATTATTAATGGCGAAACACTAAAGTCGGTGCGGTCTACATTTTACTATTTTGATCAAGGGTTTTTCATACAATCAAGGGCCATTTACCACAAATTAGAGATAATCAGAATTGACATCATAAATACACTGTTTCTGTTAAACTCTATAACTATAATTAACTTCTTATACCTAATAAACTATCATGACAAATTTGTAAATAAATTAGTTTTAATACTGAAATGTACACTCCAAATATCAAACGTCAAACTACGAATCAATCATTTTATGATAATAATCTAACTTAGGCTCGGTATAAACATAATCGAATTCTGAATAAAATGTTTAAAATATTAATCAGATTTATTAAAAATCACTTACATAGCTACCAATCGATGTGAAACTATTCTTTGTTACGAAATTAAGTTTATGATTTTATAAATTCGAAAATGTTCATATTAAATAAATTTCAATTACAATTAACTCTTAAATACATTTTTTATTTATTTTTTAATATTATAAACTTGAGTGTGTTCATAACATAAAAAAAACGATTTAAAATAAAAGGAATCTATCTACGTATAGTCTAGTAATAGTCTAAATTTAGTGAATGTGTCGTCTCGTCTCTTCTATTTTTATTTTTTTAATTAATAGTTTTTAATCTTCACCATTTTAATTATAAACCATATATAATGTGTAATTAAATTGTTAGTCGTAAAAAATATATATTTATAAGTGTAATATTTAAAATAAAAATTGGATTTTATTAAATGAAAATTTTTTTACAAAAATAATTTAGAAAAATTAAAAAAAAAAGTTTACGCTTATCTGCCGCCTCAAAAATCTTCAAATGGATTTTTATTTATTTACTAGAAAAATATTATATAAATATTTAATAAAAATATTTATATAAAAATATGAAAATTAGAATTTATTAAAAAAAAAAATTATATTAATAATAATTAATTCATAAATCATAAAGTTTTTAACAATTTAATTATATCATTTCATATTTTTTACAAAATTCATCATAAACACACATAAATAAATAAATATAAAATCTTTCATAATTTTTAAAAATATTTTATTATTATTATTATTATTATTATTATAAAAGAAAAGAAAAAAGAAATCATTTAAATATTAATTTTATAGTAGTATATAATTATACGATATATTTATATATATAAAACATATAGATAAAATTAAAATCCACAAACTTAAAATAAAATAAATTTTTATTATACATATATAAAGTAAATAATAACATAATTTATATTTTATGTTAATTTTTTTTTATAAGAAAAATAAAAAACCAAAGATAAACATAAAAAAAATAAAAATAAATTTTATTTTTAATATAATTAATTAAAATTAAGTAGAAATTTAGTATTATAATATATACATTTTTAAACTTATAATTAATTATACTATATATTAATAAATAAAAAAAATAAAAACTTTTTTTTAATTTATATATATATAAAAAAAAACAATGAAATAAGTAAATTGTTGTTGAAAATGTTAATAAAAAAAAAATAATTGTTAATAAATTAAAAAATAAAAATAAAAATATTAAAAAAATTAATTTTGTTTTGATCGAATGAGTATTCAAGACAAATATTATATCAAACGAATCACACACACATTCAAACACACGCTCGTGTGGAGTTGCTGGATCTCCCATCGAGCGCGTCCCCAGGTGGTGGATAGAAAACCGCAACAATTTTGGTCGAGCGGTGGAAAAGAAATTAACATTCGCGGACCAAAATTAGCAAGAAGTATCTGTTCACCTAGAGGTGCGACTTCGAAGGTGGAGGTGGGGTGTATGCTGAAATGTCATATAAATCCTAGAAAGCAACAAGGGCTAATAATATACCACCCTTAAAATAGTAGGCAAAAAATGCTAAGGATGGTTCCCTGAAAACAAATAACCGAAATGTTTACAGAACAGGAGAATAATACTACGGTGCTGGGATTCGGAACCCCAGTACCGGCGACTTTAGGGAGCGAGCAATGGAGCCCACTCCAATTCGTCAAAATCCAACGACCGCTTTGTTCCAGCAGTGGGAAAGTTGGCTGCCGGAACTAGAAATATGACAAGTTCATTTAGCGTTAAACCAGTGAATGAGACTCCAGGGTGACCGCTTTGTTCCAGCAGTGGGAAAGTTGGCTGTCGAAACTAGAAATATGACAAGTTCATTTAGCGTTAAACCAGTGAATGAGACTCCAGGGTGGTCATTCTGTGGTGCTATTTCACATTTGGTGGTAAAAAAACTGTGAGATAATAAATTGTCGTAGCTTACGTGGATGAATAACGTCACGTAACGACACAAAAGTAATCTATTAATATATTTTTTTTATTTGAATTAGACTGGAATTGACTGGAATTAAACTTCTTAATTAAATTATAAATCCAAAAATTTCTTAAAATAAGCAAATAAGGAATATTCGCACAATTTTATGACGCCATTAAACAAATACATATATTAATTTAAAAGTATATTTTCGCCATAATTGGTTTTATATATATGTATATCAGTGATAAATTTATTCACATATATATATATATATACATATATATATATACATATATGTATATATATATATATATATATATATATATATATATATATATATATATATATATATATATATATATATATATATATATATATATATATAAATTTCCCCCTTAAAATTCATTTCACAGGGTTGGATTTGTAAACTTTTCCCCTTACTTAATATCACCAAAAAAAGTCTCTAAATCTGAGATGAACGTGTGAGGTAGCATCACAGAATGTTTAATGAATGTGTATTACCCCTTAAAATTCAATTCAAATATTAAGAACAATCAACAAATAGCATTTTATTTTCTGGTGAGAGAGTTTTCCAATCTTTCGATATCAAATCGCTTAAAATGATATAAGCCCTTCCTACTTGTGCCATACTCGAGTTTAAAAAAAATTATCTTTGAGCAAAATGCATCGCAGGGTTACCAACGAAACGATATTTTTTTTTCTAAATATGACTGTAATACGCAGTGTACTATTGATGAACTGCATATTATAGTTTGCTCTTTTTGAATTTTGACGTTTAATTTGATTTTATTTTTCTATTCCGTGTCACCGATAATTTTTGTGTATATATGTATATTGTTTTAATTATATTTCGTGTAGCTATTTAATTTCATTATAAAATTATGTAATATTATAATAAAATTAGATTTTTATATAATATAATTATTACATATTATCAATTAAAATAAATGGTTTTCACCAGGTATTCGCATTCATTCAAAATTCAAAATTTGTGAATATCCATAATTATCCAGATAATAATCCGTCATAGAGATGAGAATCGTTTTGTCCGACGGTATGCCGATCTACCAGAAAGTCAAAGCACCCAGCTTTCGTCATTTGTTTAATATTCATTATTATATTGATTGTTGTTAGTAAAAAATGCAATAGAGTTTCAAAATGTCTCCGTTTAATTTGGAATTGTGTTTTGTTGTTTAGTAGTAAATCAGTGAATCAGTCCCAATATGGCCATACACATATTTTGCTACATTTCGTTGAATTTATTTGTTATTTAAAATGACCGCTAGAACTAATAAATTAAAAAATCTAAAATAAGACATGTTATCTCAAACTGCACAATAATAAACAATTTGGAATTGACACAGCCAATCTCGAATTGATAATGAAAAATTTACCAAGTCTAACAAAATGGACTTAATTTTAAGCGAAAACATCAGCGCCTAACTTCAACTCAATACTATGGTAAATTCTCCCGATGTTATGTATTCTACTCAGCTATATCTAATTGTTATACCTTCAGACGTTATTCATGTACTGACTTAAACTTAAAACTTGTATGGTCTGTAGTCAATATTGAGCCCCGCCTAGAAAATTGCATCAAGCATCATTGACTAGAACGGAAGTTTTCTAATTTTTAAGAACATAAGGAGTAATAGCTTGTCCGATTTTTAAGTTCTTCGAAATACACTGCTTGGAATGCCATCGCATTAAATGTTGCATCTGGCACTATGCAGTTCAAGTTTCAAACGATATTAATGTTGGGACATTTTTGGTTCAACTCAGCTACTGTTAAAAAATTTCCCAAAATTTTCAATTTAATTGGAAAGTAAAAAGATTTGCATAATATCAAATATATAAATTTGGTGCTAAACAAATCTATTATTATTTTTGCCATGGACATGAATGGACAATTCATTACGATGATACACAAGAGATGGCTCTTACTTTTTCAATACGGTCATACACAAGAGATAGCTCTTATAGTTGCAGAAATTGAATGTAGATTTCAACAGAAGCTGTGTTGAACCAATTTTACATCAGATGTTAAATTAAAAAAGTATTGGCGCTGACGAGTCTTGAACTCGAGTCCACGATTTCAAGAGCATTGACTCTGCTTACTCGACCATCGGCGTATTAAAAATTGGCGCTGAACAACGATTGAAATTTTTACATGGCACAACTGATAGAAATCTTTTCAAAAAAGTTATAACCTTCATTAGAAATAATCCGGGGAAATTTAACTATGACCGAATGCCGTAAAATTTAACATACCCCACACCATGGTAAAACGAATTCGACTTCAGGAAGCCTATTAGTGAAGCAATAAATTTGCACGAGATTAATCAAATCAATGTTATCTCAAAGAATCAAAAGGCGAAAAATTTTGGGGTATAGTGGAAAAAGTGCTGAAGTGCAAAAGTCACACTGGCAGTTATTCCCGAAGTAGGGAGCATCAAACAACATGTGCGTGACAGAAGTGATTTGTGCGAAAATAAAAAAAATAATAAAAAAATTCATTTAATCGCTTCTATGGATAGTTTATTATCATTCGAAAGAACATTTCTTGCCATATATTTTTTAAAGATTACTTCTTTCAAATGATGGCCGCAACTGCGATGGTCCTTTCTCAAAGTTCAATTGATGACGCGTGCGAGAATATCGGATGGTATTTGGCGAATGACACGAGTAATGTTGGCTTCCAATCTAGTTCCAATCTTTCCTCAAATCTAGTCTCAATTCAACGATCCGAACCGTGAAATTAATCGAGTTCTTGGAACCAAATGTCGTCGAGGTTGGGCTTCAATTTCGGGCGCATAAACCACACCAAACCGTCTATTTAGTGGCGTATCATCCGATACTGTAAACTGGGATTCAAACTTTTCGATGATATGACAAATAGTGGTCTCGACAGGCCAATTATGTTAACCGTAACTTGGTCTAAGAGCACGAAACACAATCCTCACAGAACGCTGATTTGACGCTATGCTCGGCTCAGTTTTTCCATGATGAAATGGCAAACAATACTGAATAAATAAAAACACGATGACAGTTTGAAACTATTCATGCGTCATTTGTCAAAAAAAATCACCTCTAGATGAACGCTTTTACAAAATACTCCCTCAAACTGGTGCATTCGATATCGAATTCGCTAAAATATCGTAGGTTTTTGACATTATTTTAATTATCGACGTTGACAAAAAAAACCGCCAAATAATCTACGTTATATTTTACGTGTCGACAACCGTGTAGATTACATGGCGTAATCTACCTCGCCCATCCCTGCCTGAGACGGACTTGTTGGAGTCAAGTCGGCTAACACTTCCTTCGAAGTCCAAAACGTTGATTAGTGAAATTTTAAATATATCGCTGAATCAAGATAAGAGAATAAGTGGAACGGTGGACATACCAAAGGATGAACCGATTAAGAGAAGGCGTGATTCACCGGGTCAAAGTGAAACACAAACGGAGGCTAAGAAGCGAAAAGGGAGATGTCTCATATGCTGATTTGCTACGGAAGGTAAAGGCAGACTCTTAGCTCAAAGGATTGGGAGAAAGGCGTATTATTAACAAATAAGCTGTCGCAGGAAATCCTAACAGAAATAAGGGATATTGATGAAGTTACCACATCCGAAGATGTACTACAAGCGTTGGAATCGCATGTGGAAGAGACAAAAAGTACTACTACTGTGACGACGCTAAGAGCATCTTATCGTGGGACGCAAATGGCAGTGATACTAAGGATCGGATGGGCGACAGATCTTAGACTAAACTGTGTATAAACTTTGGTAAAGAAGGTCATATTGCAAAACAGTGCAATAATGACCCAAAATGCGTGCTTATCGGCATACGAATTTGGAGGTTAGGGTGTAGTCGGTAAGAATCCGACACTCTCATATGTTTATGGGTTAGGTTCACATGTGAGGTCTTACGAAGATTCCCCCGTTCACCACAAAAAAAAAACTCATACCGCAATGTTCCACCAGTGGAGAGCTTGGCTAGTTAGAAAGTATCAATGCCCTCGTACTTCAATGGCGAACTTGGTTTGAGTGAAACTGCAGTGATCCCCAAACAAAGGTTCGACGTTAGGCGTGGGATATCGAATCAAGGTAACTTCGAAATATGAAATACCTCGTGAATAAACTTACAGCTGATCCAGAAGGACGCAACTCGGGGATTATAAGCAAACGCTCGCTTCTGGTGTTCCTTGGGCCAATGGACATTGGATTGGCTAATAGAAGCATATGCAGTACATTCCGGAAGAACGATCTCGAGCCGGAGATCGATATTGCATTCACCAGTAGAGCCTTGCTGAAAATCATTAGTTTGCATGTCAGTGAAAAATTAAAGCTGCTTTATGAAATCTGAGGATGAGCATGGGCTGCTACAAATCTATTATGCATAAATCAAGAGGGTGGCTGACGGTTGGTCTATTGAAAACCGTTGTACTGGTGGAATGACGGCGGATTATCCCGAGAACTAAGTGTCCTGAACCGAGCAAATAGCGCAGTGGTTAAAGCTGCGACGTTTGGATCGGGAGGTACCGGGTTCGAATCCCAACAGAGGCGGGATGCAAAAGGGATTTTTCATCTCCCGATTACGATCGGTGATTAAATTGAAAACATCTATGACCCTCTGTTGGAATGTAGAACTCATGGGCCGACCCATCTTCCATGTCACTGTACAGGGTGACATGGAGCTATGCAATGCGCAGGTGGTATACTGTACTTGTGTGAATGGGATGAATGAATGGATTGAATGAATGTTGTGTGAATGTAAGGTAAGGCTATGGACCGTAAAATTGTCTATGCCAAGTCCTTTTTTAAAAAAAAAAAAAAAAAAAAAAAAAAAAAGTGTCTTAAAACCAGAAGAAAGAACCACAGAACCGTGCGGTGTGTAAATTACGAAGAAAATAGGTTTCGAAACAGAATGCGATTCAGTAAAAGAGAGTGTTTCAAAAGTGTGTGCGATCAAACCCATTCACGGAGATGATGTAATTCCTGCCTTAATGAAGGAGTTTTCCCAAAGAACTGTCATCATACCATCCGATGTGCTTACTCATCTTCTTGGGTAAAATACTTGAAAGTAGAAATAGACTGACTCCAATCACGACGAGCGATTGAGAGGGAAGCCAAAAAGAGTACAATGTCACGAGCGGCGTTCCACAAGGCTCAGTATTTGGTCCAAGCCTGTGAAATAGTACCAAGCAGTTTTTAAGCTAGACACACCTAATGGGGCAAAACCCATTGTAGGAAGGAGAAAGGAAAGTATAGTTAACAACTGGAGAAGAGTTAAACTTTGGAACCCATCTGGAGTGGACCTCCTTCCGGTATACTGCTAAACATTTGGGGTTCCAGGTGCAGTAGGTCACTTCAGTTCGCCAAGGTGGTCAACGAGTCCCAACGAGTAATAGAAATCGGGTATAAAGTATAGAACCGTATCGGACAATGCGGTTCTTGTTCTAGCTGCAATGATGCCGAGTTCCGGATGAAGCGAGACGCGGTATATTTTGTTAGTAGTTGGCTAACAGTACTCGATTGTCGGGATTAAATTTAAACAATTTTCAATTTTAGCAAGTCCCAACTGATTAAATTTCACCATACATCAACGTTAGTACAGTATTGATTTACAGTACGGATTAGTGTAAAAAATGACAGTAAAAAATGTCGTGATAGTAAATAATGTATAGCTATAGTGATATATTATTGGGGTGAGAGTAATTACACTTATATAACAGTAATAGATTGGTGTTGCCATCGTGTTTTATCGGGATGAGTTTCTGGCTGGCTTCAAACGTACTGTTATGCAAATCAAAACTGAGAACATTTGGTTGCTTTAAATACGGTAATCGTCCACGTGTTTATTTATAAAAATTATTTATTTGCAAAAACCAGATCGAGTCCCGATCAGGTACCATAAACCGTAATTACGAATTTAAAAGAAATTTGCCCAGAAAACATTAAAATCTTTTAAGTTTTATCAAGACACTAACTATCAGATCAATAAATATATTTATTTTATATACTTTTAAGCACATTTATATGATTTGCTTATTATTCTGATTCCAGGCGTTGGGTTAGTTTTTCATACATCTTGCTAGTACAATACCGATAAGTTGAAGAAAAACGTTCCCGATTGCAACACCAATCAAAATCGATGTATTAACGTTCATTCTCATTTTCAACTCGTTACCACATCCATTTTGATAGTAGCGATCTTTGTACAACGAGAACGATTTTTTGCAATCCATTGTGCTTTCATCAATATATTCTGGTCGGCAGCAACTTCCCCGAATTATACTAATTATGCTCATATCAATCCAATCCACAGGTCCTATCACGCCACAACATTTTAAATTAGTCTGTACGTTATCCCACGCTTTAATATCAAAATTATCCGAACGTTGAATAGTAGTTTGTAATGAGTCGTCAATTGCCGCTTGAAGTTCGATTTTGTAGAGGAAGGCTGCAATGCCGACGACTAGTTCCACGATGAATATTATTCCTAAGAATATAGCAAATCCCATTAAGAGGTGGGGAGATGATTCTCGTACAGTGCTATAAAAGAACAGCGATGCAACAAGCAACACCGAAATCCCGATGGCAATTAAAATGGAGGATAATGTTTCCGCCCGACCATCGAGAAAATAGTCATATTCAACAATGTCTGAGATGATAAATGATCCAGCAATTATTAATCCAAGTCCCGATATCTGCAATAAATCAAAAAAGTATCCTTATAGAGGTTATATTTTGTTATTAGTCATGAAAGAAAAACATTAAAAATTTTGTTAAAAATACAAAACTCTTTTATAGAATTGGCCACAAACTCTCTTGAAGAACTGAACACAAACCAACAATGGATTGAAAATTCAAAATGTAATCTACTAATTTAGGTAAGCTCATCAAAAGTAGATGCGGCGTTCCATTGGACAAGATGGGCATTGCCATCCATATTAATTTAGTGCCTACGCTGGGAATTTCATCTGAAAAAATAACTCGCATACGTAGGACAGCACAATGTTATCTCCTACTTGAGTCAGGGGATGATATACACGCAAAGGAGCTTGGATTCCAAACTGCGTTAGAAACCTCTCTTGGTGCAGATGCAACTATTCAAACACCGCACAGAGTGATGAGGTTATGGTTGAAATTAAAGACATTGATGAGGCCACAATAGATATTGAGGTACATAATGCGAATGCAGACAAGTTTTTGGACTCGAAAGACCTACTGATAAACTGTGTTAAATCACTTAAAGTGTTTCAAGTACTGCCTACAGAGGCACCCAAACGGCAGTGATGGATGTGCCAAGCTCGATAGCTAAAGCAATGAATGTGGAAGGCAAGATACATATTCGGTGCGGGTAATCTGAATTGGTGAAAAAAATGCCCTTAAAGTGTTTCAAGTGCTGACAGTATGGACATGTAGCCAAATTTGGTATAGGTGTAATGTGAATCGCTCTCACCTTTGCTAAAAATGCGGAACAGAGGGTCATGGAATAAAAGAATGTAAGGAAGATGCAAATTATGCTATGAAGTTTCTCCATCGCGGCTATGAAGTTCCTCCAGCTCAACTTAAACCATTGTGAGGTTGCACAGATTGTCCAATCTGTGCATGATGGTAGAATTAATCTTGCCACTCAGCGAACCTTTCAAAATTATGGAAAGGTGTAACTGGGCAACGGACTCAACAAGTGTAAAGCCGCGATATGGACCGCTAATATCCCAAACGTGGGATTTGTGCGAGTGACAGTTGATGGTTTGCATATTTACAGCTACTATTCACCACCTAGTGCCACAATAGATTAGTTTAAGCACTACCTGAATCGATTGATCGCTGATGCCCGATTGCGAAACCCTGTTGTCATTGTTCACATTGTTGTCATACGTTTTGAAATAAAACTCGCAGAGGAAGATAGATGCATGAAAGTTGTAAGGAAACCGGTGGGTTGAAGGGCAAGGCAAGTCCGTTCGAGGAAGATTTATTTAATTTCTTTCTTAAAAGAAAGATCACTGATGCCTGCTGTAAAACTATGGTTGAATGGCAACTCGAAACCAATTTAAGTATGCAATTAAAGTGAATAAACGTCAATGCTGGAAAGAGCTGTGCAGTGCAGTGGCCATCATGACCCAGAGAGGGAGTTTTCCCGGAACGATGCAAGAGACAACGTCTGGTTCTTGGTTGCCAACGACAAAGTAACCCCCAAGAGATCGATCCTCATACCGACCATTGTGCATGTTGGATACGGCTGGCAAAGTATTAGAGCGCATCATATACAATCGATTGAAGAAAGCCGTCGAAAGGGCCGGAGACCTCCCAAATCGACAATATGGATATAGAACGGCTCGATTGACATTTGACGCCATTCAATATGTCGTTAAAATCGCGAAGTAAGCAACAGATGGTATAGAAGATGGAGAGGCGACTTTAAAAATACCGCGCCGTGTTAACACACGATATCAAAAATGCGTTTAACTCGGCCAAATGGGGCTGTCTTAATTTCAAGGAGCACCTAAGGATCTTGAGCTGAAAACCTGCCAATATATCTACAGCTATCTCTCGCATTATGCGCAACACTGGAGGGTTTAGACATAGTAGTAGGATGCTACTGGCAAATGTGGTTACATCCATTATACTATATGGATCACCTATATGGAGCGATACACTGGACGTGAAATCGTACAGATGCAAGTTGACATCGGTGTACCGCTTAGGTGCCTTAAGAGTGATATGTGGCTTTCGCACAATATCCGATGAAGCGGCACCAGTAATTTCAGGGAAGATATCCATCGAACTACTTGCAAGGGAAAGGTAGATCTACATCAAGAACAACCAGGAAGCAAAGCATCAGAACGCGTTGCAACTATGTATAACAGAATGGCAAATGCGCTGGGATAGCTCGGAGAAGGGTCGGTGGACCATTCATCGAAAAGTTAATTACTACCTGACGCAGTTGCGCTAAGTGCGGTCATGGCTGTTGATGCATACCTTTAAAGATTATAACATGCTTGCACTCCAGAATGCCTGCCTGCAAAGGGTCGCAAGAGGTCATGGAGCACATATTCTTTCAATACCCTCAGTTCGAAACAAGCCGAAGCGAACTGTTCGAGGGCCCCTCGCAGCACTTAACACTTGAAAGTATATTAAATATAATGCTTGTGTCTGAAGAAAAGTGTAATGCTGTTAGCCACATGGCAGCAATGGTACTTAAGGAGTTGAGATGCTTATAGAGTGTACCAGAAAAGAAAATCATATTGGGAGTACATAGCGGCGGCAATTTCAATCTTAGGTTGAGACGTTGAAGAGAATTAAGAATTTAAAGACTAGTCACCTCCATGCGAAGTAATGTCTAAAGATAGTTCCGCATCGAGGATGGATGGAAGGGTGTGTGGATTAAGATGGTAAAAATTCACCACTGTTGTTGAGATGTTTGCCCATCGCAGCTTCGTCTTAAAAAAACACGCGCACACACACAGACACAGAACATTTGAATTAAATTATGTATATATTTAAGTCGAAATTAGCGGAATCAAGTTCCAAAGTTTAGTGGCTTGTCTTTCCAAACATTTTAATAACTTCACAAGGTTTTTATTTTATGAAAATGAATAGCATGCAACTGAAACTTATATATAGGCTCGTCGTTTGAATTTAATAACACAACATGATTAAATAAGAAAATCTCGTTTTTCACCGAGATTAGTAATCCTTAAAATATTCGTACCGCAAAAATCACATTAAACCCAAATAAAATATATTTGACAGTATTTTTTTCAACTTTAGCCATTAAGAAAAAAAATTATATATTCACTTGAATTGATAATAAATAAGCACTTTATCCGGTTAGCGGTAATTCACTCTAATTGAAAATGCGATATAGATTTCTTGACCATTGAATTGGAACTGAATATACTTAGTTGTTAACTATTTATATACAACAGTATATAGAAATCGAATGTTCAATTAAATGAATGATTCAACTTTTTACTTATTTACTAAGATCAACAAAATATATAAATTAAATTGATCTGCGCCGAATTAATTACACTAATTCACTAATTTATATATTAGCGCGTATATACTCAAATGTTAGAGCAGCCAAAACCAACACTAACTATATAATGTTGTATGAATCTCTAGTGATGATAAATAATAGCAACCGAGTGTGGTTTAATAAAATGAAACCTGACAACAGCAAAATAAGAAAGTTAATTATATGAAATAAGTAGCTGGTTTTGGTTAATTTTAGATCACCACAAAATGGTGGCCACCCGAATGATAATAATATTATATTTAAAATAATTTTCTGATAAAGATAAGATTCCAATAAAACGTTTTAGATGGAAATTTCTTAAATGTATTTTGAAAGAATAGAAATGCGAGATAAGACAAATTGTTTTGAATATTTTAATATACAGAATTATCTCTAAAAGTAAATCAAAATACATACTGTTATAATCAATTAATTAATTAATTAGCATTTTATAAATAGTTATACGATCTTTGACTGAATTATTTAACATTCACTCTCTTGAACTTATCAGGATTTTTTAAAAAAATACCGCGATTTGTATCAAAATTCGTATTCCATACTTTTTTAATACGTAAATCCAGCAAGATTTTTGCGATAACTTACTGTTTGCGATATTTAGCAAGATTTTTGCGATAACTTACTGTTTGCAATATTTCTAGGTTAGGTTAGGTTGAGTGGCTGCTACGGCACACTTAAACCGGTGACGGTCTATTGTGATACCACAGGATCTTACTTCCCTATTACCTCTATATGAACTATTTTTAAATCACGTCTACGTAGGGAGATTAGTATCTTTGAGCGTAAGTCCAGCTTTTACCAGACTTGTCTTGCTACACTACATATGTGAGGGTGTTAGTCCATCTTTCGTTCACTGAGGCTACTGCCTTAAATGCCTTAATAGGCTTCCCTGAAATTTGCCCTTTCCGGTAACAGTTGGAGAGTTGAACCATGCTTAGCTAGTTCAATCGCCCTGCAGTTCCCCATGACGTCCGAGTGGCCAGGGACCCAGCCTATCCGAATGTTGAAATACTCACTCATTACAATCAGAGACATGTGCGGCAATCCAACGACACAGATGATGTCAGAGAATGACTGAATCCAGCGACGTGATTCCCGCCTGACTGTAGATTTTTGACACATGCACAGGAAAGAACGAAATGTTGGTAGCTTTTTAACAGATGCGCAGGAAAAAACGAAAATGAAACCAGTTTGTATATTACCTGTTCAGTTCAGTCTGATTATCTTGGGTTGAGGTAAATAGCCAGTAACCATAAAACAGTCCATTTCATTCCTTGTCTAACAAGCTCAATGGGTATCATTTACTCCAAAAATAATCTTTTAAATTCATGTTTTGTGTGAGTTCGTATAATATATTATATATACCGGGTGTTTTTTTTAAACTGAGACGATCAAATATCTCGAAAAATAGCCACTCTACGGAAAAAATGTCCATAATCAAAATTTAATCATACCGCGGGGGAAATACATTAGTGCAAAAAAAAAGTCCCCCCACCCCCGCTTTGTAGGTGGGGCGGGGGTAACTTTTAAACTAAGATAGGAAGCCATATTTTTTATTGCAGATACGGATTCTACGACTAAAAGTACGTATGATTTGAATAAAATATTTTGTTCGGTTCATGATAGATGGCGTTGCAATCGACGAAATTCAATTTTTTCAATTTCTCCTTCTTAGAACACACGCATTCGATTCTGCAATACGTTTGAAATAAAAAACATCAAGTTTTCATTGGAAATACTCGAAATTCGTCATCAAAACAATTTATTCAGTTTTGTAAATCTAAAATAAGTGTTCAAAATGATGGCCTGAATTTTGTATTTTTGAAATTTAATAATAAAACTTGAAATTAATTTTGAACACTTATTTAGATTTACAAAACTGAATAAATTGTTTTGATGACGAATTTCGAGTATTTCCAATGAAAACTTGATGTTTTTTATTTCAAACGTATTGCAGAATCGAATGCGTGTATTCTAAGAAGGAGAAATTGAAAAAATTGAATTTCGTCGATTGCAACGCCATCTATCATGAACCGAACAAAATATTTTATTCAAATCATACGTACTTTTAGTCGTAGAATCCGTATCTGCAATAAAAAATATGGCTTCCTATCTTAGTTTAAAAGTTATCCCCGCCCCACCTACAAAGCGGGGGTGGGGGGACTTTTTTTTTTGCACTAATGTATTTCCCCCGCGGTATGATTAAATTTTGATTATGGACATTTTTTCCGTAGAGTGGCTATTTTTCGAGATATTTGATCGTCTCAGTTTAAAAAAAACACCCGGTATATATCAGCTTTTCAGAATTTAAATGTTGCTGTAGAATCATTGTGTTGCGAAGATATGGATCTTAATACAGCTGAAATACTATTAGAATATGTGTCAATAGGAATAACAGTAAAGTTTACGATTATGGAAGGTTTACGATGTAAATGTAAAATAAGTTGTAGAAGTCGATGTATCTTCAGCTTCATCATCACTTCAAACATTAAATGCAGGGTAGAAATTTAAAAACAAAATCGTAATCTCTTGGAATCGTTGTAAGGAAAGAAATAACCTATTTCCATAATACGAAAACAATCGTAATAAATATTTAAAAAGCTGTGTACGATCATCTCATGGCTGTTCGCCCAACAAGTGTAGTGTCAGAACGTATCTTCTCTGCTGTCGGGCTCATCACCATAAAAATAAGATCGCAACTAAGCGACAGGAGCATGAAATTAAAAAACAACTAATATTGCATAAAACAATTTCGAAAAAACAAAAAATGCAATTTCCCCCAAAACCCCGATATAATCGATTGCGATGCGCATAGTATACATAAATAGATATAGTACTACCATGGTATGTTACCCATTGACGTGATAGATGTAGCTACTGGTATCGTTTTAAAATATATAAAATATTTTTATATTTATAGTCGCCAAAAATTATATATTTATCCTAAATGTTGACGATACTTTTTCATAAAATAAAAAAGCACAGACACAAACAAAAAAATAATTATGAATATGTATAATAAAGCCGCCTACTAATATTTGTCTAATGCAATTTTTTGGACTTTCGATAATATTTTTTAGATGATGGTTTTTAAAATTATTTATTGTTAGTATATATTGTTCTTACTTAAACTAACATAATCCCAGTTGTTTGGTGGATAATCAAGTATAATAGAACCTAATCATTTAATAATCATTACAATAGAAAAGTATTGGAAGAGTACATAAAATAAAAGCCAAACAAAAAATTAATTTATAGTCAATCCGTACATACAAATGTATTTATACTATTGAGTTACGAATATAGTTTCTCTTTCTTTTATATATGAAGATGACATAAAATTAAAATATGTAGATCTATCAAAATTCAAAACCAACACTATTGTATATTACTATTGTATATACTATTGTATAATGAAATATACTATAGTGTTCCTTTGATCGATACATATTATTACATATATTAAATATATATAGTTGTATTTTATTTTTCTAAATTTCGATATTTTGAATTTTCTTTTGAAAGTAAAACTTGCAATTTTAGATTCAAATATAATTTTTGTGTTTTAAAGTGTAGATGTTCATTAAATTTGTTACTAGTTAAAATGGTGTGTTCATACAAAAATTGTTTAAATAAAAATGATACAAATTCTATAAAATCGTTTTTTAAAGTGCCTCAAGACAACCGCTGAACAGTGTGGTTAAGACACTGATGTATGTATGATAAATTTCGACAAGACGCTAAAAATATTTTTTTCTGCCAAGATCACTTTTACTAAAAAGATTTTAAAATGGATTTCGCAAAATTTTAAAAATAACGGCCTTTCCGAAACGGTGTTATTCATTATAATACCATTTAACTCCATTTAACAACCGCGTGTGCAAATGCTGAAAATTACTGATTCCTTTTGTAAATTAACTTCAAACTCAATTAATAAACCAGAGTCTAGGAAACACGTTTAAAAAATTATAATATTACAATTACAAATCTAAATAATTACAAATCTAAAATAACTCCTGAATCACCACCATTAGTATTAAAATATGAAAATGTGCCTCCAAAGTCCTATATTATTCGATTCACGATTGAACCTATGTATATCATTTGTTAATCTAATATCCCCATCACAATTTCCTAGCCCACATCACCCAAAAAAAGCTGAAATAAATAATGAAAACGAAGAACCATTAAAAAAAATTTCAAGGTTTATTTTGAATACCCCACCAATAAGAATCAAATATGCTGAAAACGTGGTGAAAGACTACATAGAGAATCAACTAGATGATCGGCCAGAGGACATTTGTTCCCTCTCAAATTTTTCATTAGAAAATTCTTCTTCCACTTGGAAGCAAAATGAGCAAAAACTAGCTTTAGAGTTTTACCAAAGAAGATATACTAATAGAAGCACTATTTGTATGAGAGAAATATACCCAAATAAAATAATTTCATATTATTTAAATTTTGTTTTTGCAATTTTACGAGATACTATAACAATTTCGTCATGTCTCTTTCTTGCATTTACATTTTGAATAACACAGCAAAATAAAAAATAATACTGAGCCAATTGGTTGACGAAAAGAAATTTCATAAAAAATAACATTTTAATGAATTATATTGTATTGGTATTGGTGGCAAATAGATCACAACAATAGACCAACAAAACATTTCAAAACGCAATTTGAGTTATTTTCAAAAATGTTACAGTACAGCACTCATACATGTTATATTGAGATGTACGATTTATATGCGAGTATATATTTATTTTGGGGTCTATACTGTATATAAGCAAAATATCAACATAAGAAATTATAATAAATCGGATAAAGTTATCCCTACTTTCCTCGATTGTGTTTTAATTTTAAATAATGAAATGAAATCAAACATTTTTTTAATTTTTTTATTGTTTTCAATCAACCTGTGAAAAGAAGGAAGGGATTTCGTTTGTTACTATTATAGTATTATATTGATATTTTAGTTATATACAGTATAGGCATCAAAATCCCCTTATGATAACATGGAATATCGCAATGAAAATTGTACATTTCCATATAATGTATGAGTTCTGCACTGTAAAACTTCTGAAAATAAAATAGACTTGTGTTGTGAAAAGTTGTTGTTGCGTTGGTCTAAACAATTTGATATTTTCAAGTTTATTTCATCAATGAAAATCGTATTGTAAGAGAAGATCGATGAATGAGTATTTTGATTTTCACTTTTAGGAATATATTTACGCAAAACCGTCTATAGGTTACTTCCGGCTTGTATCTATAGAAGTATAGACTGTTTCTCTAGTTTAGGGGTAAAATTAAAAGCATCTTTTGATTTTACGAAAATTGTTCTTCAAATACTTAACGTAATTTGTGGTTTTATTATTTTGCAAAGTGAAAAACAATCAAGGGTGGATTCATTAGAAAGATAAATGTTTAATTGAGTCCACACGATTGTCACAGCCGCGACTCCTCTTTTGAGAAGCAGTCTTCCTGATAAGTTTGGAAAATACCCTCATTGAAAGAAAAAGAAATTTGTTTGATTTATGCTCAATTGAATTTATTTTTTATTTGTTCAAAATTTTTAATATTTTTGAAGCATGTATTGGAGCTAACATTGATGTACCTTTATTTTTGTTGTTTGTTTTATAAAATTGGCCTTTTAAAAGAGACCATTTAGCATTTTTTCATATAAGAATAAAAAACTTAATTAAGGTTTTCAAGTGTTCCACAACACGGTTCTTCTGAAGGCATAATCCCCGGGAAATCTCGTTTAATAACATTTATGCAGGTTTCAGTTGCCCGTACACAAATATTTGATAAATGACATTCCTTTTTAAATTTTTGATCAAATATTTTTAAACAAGTATTTGCAACATCAGCGTATACTGTTGTCGGCGCTTTCAAAGAACCAAAATTTGAAGATCTTTGGACATTTTTTTCTACTACAAAAGTATCAGAGATCGGTGGTATTTCATCATTTTCTTTAATCAACTTAGTTCGACACTCACTTGAATTAATTTTTTTGAATGCACAATACCCGCAGCGTAGTATGAAATAGCATTTTGTTTAATAATTTGGTCATCGCAATTAAGATGATGGAGGTTTAAATATTCACCCTGAACTGAAACGTCTTCAGACTCGCTTTCTTGTACTAAACATTCTTTGGATATAGATGTTGAAAATTGCCCAATTCTAATTCTATCATGTTGCCGTCATCTGCCAAGCAATTGGAATACTCTAAATTAAATAAGAGTTTAGTAACAATTATATTTGTGTAATTAAAACCACCCATACCGCGCAATTGAGAGAAAAAAATTTCTAGGCCGTTTTGATTTGTTTTTCCTGTCATAATAATTTCTATACCATCGCTTAATGTTAAATGGTCGATTAAAATTATCTGAGCGTTAATAGTAAGCTCAATGCCTTTAATAAATTTGAAATAATTTTCATTTTTAGAAATTATTTTTAATTTGCTTAGAAAACCTAAACTCTCTACTAAATTATATACATCGTTTCCTTACTTTAATGGTTGTTCGAAAAGCGGTATAGAGTTGAAATTTCGGCAATTTAAACAATCAAAAATGTTGTTAAATCTTTCCACAAATTTGGATGTTGATAATGCATTTTCCAAAGATGTACTTCAAATTTCTGGACACGTTTGTACCACGACTCGAATTGCACATTGTACGGTCAACGAAACGTTCATTTTTTCAAACGAATTTGGGTATAAGTGTTTCCGGCCGAACTTAGGTAATAATTTACATTTGATTGCATCTCGTTCGACAAGTTTTCTGATTACATCTATATCAGCTACTCCAATTTCACTATGTGAAATTTTGTTACAATGTGTGGAGGATCTTATTATGCAAAAACTTTTTTGCCAGGTAATATAAAAAAAGAATGTGATACCGAGCTGCTTATATGGTTGCACATTTAAGGCCCGCCCCTTGATCACATGTTAACATTATGACGTTTAACCCATTTTTTCCTGACATACGATTATATTTTTTTTAATCAATTCACATAATTTTGAAGCAGTGAATGTCTTGTTAATCAGTACATAATTAATCACATATTCCCAGTTACCTATTAGTGATATAGATAGACAATATGCTACACATATATTAATGAACTTTATTTTATAAAAGGATTATGCATGTATTGTTCAAAATAAATATTTACACAAAAAATTATATGATCGTAATTTTTTTTCTAAAAAAAATCATACGCATCGTCCGTCTATATATTATTTTTTGATTCACACAAATAAATGTTTTCTACTTGACACGCATTTTCTTCGCCGACGATATATTTTTTATGCATATAGCAAAATCTTGCATTGATCGAAAACAACAATAGGAACATTTTCTGTTTTCTAATTTTTTATATTTTTTATTTGTACAGACCAAAAATATTTATAAAAATTTCATTACAACAGAAATTAAGACGATATAATCCCCTAATATTATTAACGAATGGTCTTGCTTCAGACGAAAAACCAAAAATTTAGTTTTTTATTCTATAATTTTGGTTTTTGTTAGGCTATTTTGTTGGATACATTTTCTTTTTTCTTTCAATGAGGTTATTTTCCAAACTTATCAGGAAGACTGCTTCTCAAAAGAGGAGTCGCGGCTGTGACAATCGTGTGGACTCAATTAAACATTTATGTTTCAAATGAATCCACCCTTGATTGTTTTTCACTTTGCAAAATAATAAAACAACAAATTACGTTAAGTATTTGAAGAACAATTTTCGTAAAATCAAAAGATGCTTTTAATTTTACCCCTAAACTAGAGAAACAGTCTATACTTCTATAGATACAAGCCGGAAGTAACCTATAGACGGTTTTGCGTAAATATATTCCTAAAAGTGAAAATCAAAATACTCATTCATCGATCTTCTCTTACAATACGATTTTCATTGATGAAATAAACTTGAAAATATCAAATTGTTTAGACCAACGCAACAACAACTTTTCACAACACAAGTCTATTTTATTTTCAGAAGTTTTACAGTGCAGAACTCATACATTATATGGAAATGTACAATTTTCATTGCGATATTCCATGTTATCATAAGGGGATTTTGATGCCTATACTGTATATAACTAAAATATCAATATAATACTATAATAGTAACAAACGAAATACCTTCCTTCTTTTCACAGGTTGATTGAAATAAATAAAAAAATTAAAAAAATGTTTGATTTCATTTCATTATTTAAAATTAAAACACAATCGAGGAAAGTAGGGATAACTTTATCCGATTTATTATAATTTCTTATGTTGATATTTTGCTTATATACAGTATAGACCCCAAAATAAATATATACTCGCATATAAATCGTACATCTCAATATAACATGTATGAGTGCTGTACTGTAACATTTTTGAAAATAACTCAAATTGCGTTTTGAAATGTTTTGTTGGTCTATTGTTGTGATCTATTTGCCACCAATACCAATACAATATAATTCATTAAAATGTTATTTTTTATGAAATTTCTTTTCGTCAACCAATTGGCTCAGTATTATTTTTTATTTTGCTGTGTTATTCAAAATGTAAATGCAAGAAAGAGACATGACGAAATTGTTATAGTATCTCGTAAAATTGCAAAAACAAAATTTAAATAATATGAAATTATTTTATTTGGGTATATTTCTCTCATACAAATAGTGCTTCTATTAGTATATCTTCTTTGGTTTTACTTTAAAAACTCCTGCATTTTATAAATATTTATTAAAGAAGGGGTTTGATTTGTTTATGTTGTGTTGTGAATAGATATTAAAATTCTATACCTAAGTAAAAATTAAAAATAAAGCCTCTATTCCATTGTGAAAAATTTACTGCCAACATTTTTTTGTTGCCATAATGAAAGGAGAAAGAAAAGAAAAAATTCCATTAGTGTGACAGAGATAGTAGTTTTTTAATTTTTTATTTTATAGCGAAACTTTTATGGTTACGTTTTGACAGCTTCTGTAACATAACCAACAAATTTCATAATTTTTTTTATGTCTAGAGTGCGAACATAATTTTATTCATTTATTCATATGCTATTACATAATAAATAATTTATTGTAATATAATTAATAATAATAACAATAATAATTTATTATTATAACGTCTGAAATATTAAAAAAAAATGTACAACAAAATAACATTTGACCATAAAAAAATCCAAACATGTGTGTGTGAAAAAAATTTCGTATCCGCACACAATTTTTATGTCGATGTGTGTAAATGTTGCCATAAAAAATACTCAACTTGATACTTTTCTATAATAAATTATGGCAACACACTAACACAAACACATTTTTCTCTCCAGTAAAATTTTGCTGATGAAGTTTTTTGTTTCTTTCGCACCACCAGCAAATCTATATTTTTATCCCATTTTGGTTTTACTGACAGCAAATTTTTCACAATGGAATGTGCCATTTCTCTATATAATTTAGCCATTTATGAAATTTACCATTTTTTCTAATAATTTCGGGTCTTTTTCTGCAAGAGGCTTAATTCTAAAATTTTTTTAAACAAATTTTTTTTAAATACAAGTGTAAGTTTTGGTGAAAGGCAACTATGGGATACTCGTGATAGTGTACTACATATTACATCATGAGTAAGAAAGTAAAGTGTGGAAATCTCACAAACACCCAATAGGGACTTTCTAGCGAATTATGGGTATACAATTATAATACTATGATCGACCGAAAGTTTTCTGTAAATCTTAACGATTCATTTGTTCATTTACGAATCGATAATATAATTAAGAAACATAATGGTAAATTCTGCCGAACAATTATATCCCCGTGGATTCCGTGGAATTATGGGACGAGGGATATTATTTTGCTAGGGTTTAAACTATCTTTTCAATGATATCGCTGATAATCGATTTTAAATGGTTTATGAATCGAAACTTTTTCACAATTTAAGAAACAGTAACCACAGTGATGAAAATATTGTAGCGACCATTTAGTCGCTTCATAAATACATAAATACCTACATAAATAATTATTCAGATATTTCGTTCCAACTCATATAATTTGCTAGTTCCACTGGTGCACACTTGTACAACAGTATATATAAGTCAAATTTATCTAATGTATACGGAAAAATCATCTCGGATGAATTTTCTGTTACTTTTTTGTGTCTTATTATACTTTTTGATGATTGAAAATAAACAAGTTTTTTTTGTTTTATTATAAATTTATTAATTTCTTTTTAGTGAAATAGAAATTATTTTTATGTAGTTTTTATTAATATCAATTTCGTCTACAAGTAATCATCTTCAGTTACCGATTAAATTGATTACTTTGTAAACGAAATCAATGTAAATAAAAACTACAAAAAAGTAATTTCAATTTCACTAAATAATTGGAAATTAATAAATTAAAACTAAAGTAAAAAATAATTATTTTATTTTAATATCAATCTACAGGTTAATAAAACATATATGTATTTCCAACTTCAAAAAAATTGAGAACCGTTCGTTTTTTAATTGACAATGGTTTTTAAAGTTTATTTTAAAAAACTATTTTTGTCTAAATGTTCTTTTAATTTAATGTAGATGAAAAGAAAGAAACAGTCACGCCTAAAGCTAGTTTGCAGGAAACAACGTTGCATACAGCGGCATTTATCAGCAAAATGAACAATTTATTAAATAATTTAAATTCGAAAAATAAATATTCTGCTAATCCAAATAAATCTGCTTACGCAGAAGCAAATTTAGTATTTAAAAATTTAGATTCTTCAATTTCCTGGATTGAAGGGTGGAAACACCAAGGGTTTATGAAGCGTCCGTTTTGTTTTGAATGATGGACTTATACAATCAATTAATGGGATTAAACTTTTATGGGATAGTCTGAGGAAAGATCAAGAGTACATAATCACTTCTCATATAACAAAGATGCGTTAGAAAATCTTTTCTCGGCAGTTAGGGCTGGCAAAGGTAAGCAATATTATTACAAAAATAGTAGATATTTTAAGTTATCATTTAAAAAAAGAGGGGTTGTAAACAGTAGCCTATATTCATTAAATATTTAATGTAAATATTTAATGAATATAGGCTCCTACGAAAAGAATCCATCAGCCTCACGATTCATAAAATTTTAAAAGAAATTAGCTTTCAACAGACTGTACCATCAAAGTTTTCCGGATATGAAGACTCTCTATCAGAAAATCTAATTGATTTAAACGATCGGCAAACAAACGACATTATTGCTGCAGAACAAACCAGTTCTGGAATTTCCAAAGTTCAGTTTGAAAAATTACGAAAATGTTCGTTAGTTTATTTAACTGGATTTTTTAGTTCAAAAATTGTTGATGTACTCATTAAACTGAAAGCTTACATCACTGAGAACACAACATCTGCTACATATGGTAACTTAACCGTATCTTCAAGAGATTTCGAAATGTTTATTGAAAATATTTTAGATGTGTTTGAAAAAAATATAACGGTTATGGGTTATGAAGAAAATGTTCTTAATAAACTTTTTATCAAAATCAGTGAACGTCAATTTCAACATAAGTTATGTGAAGTACATTCAATGCGCATAATCAAATAGGTGCTTTTAGTATTTACCCGATTTAGTCTTAAACAGTCGAATGACGAACTTAAACAACCAAAAAGATACAAAAATAAAATTTCAGAATTTAGAGGGAAGTAAAACCAGATTAAAATTCCATACTTAATCAAGTCTTTTTTTATTATTTTAACTGCTAGAGCATTTGAAATAAAGTTTTATAAAAAAATGATTATAAAAAATGTTTTTTCTGTAATTGCGGCTCTATATAATTATTTCTTAGCAGATTTTCTTTCAATTTTCTTAGAATAGATCAACAATCGAACATAGAAAATAATGACCTGAATCATCCAATATTCTAAATAGAATCATATAATCACAATACGAAATTGGCCATTGACCGGCCAAGTAAATAACAAAAACAAAAACTTACCTTTCTCAACTTATTTTTGTTTCTCAATAAGTAATTTACATTGTCAAAATTCGATGTAAATATTTATCTAATAATGTTTAGTCTATAATTTAATAAACTGCGCTAAAATGATATCCATAAATAATAAATATGGTGTTCAATTGAAATGAAGTTCGTTATTCAATTAATTATTTTTCGACCAAAAATTGTGAATTTTTGTTTTTATATTTTCATTGTGTAAGGCGCTGACCTTCAATATTATTTTATAAACATTATTAAAATGCGTGTATGAATGTAATATGTATATCCCTTTCACTCAAATTTAATGTGTTCGAGTAGGATACAAATACAAGAGAATTAAACAAAATTTGTTAATCAAACGTATTTTTATATGGCATACATTTAGGCAATTAAAAAAAAGTTTATGTTCTATTCTGTTGCGATCGACCCGACATCTGGAACTTCAATGGGTAAACTTTTTTTTCTTATGATGGTAGTACTATATGTATTTATACTATGGATGCGCAAAGAAACAGCCTTTGACCGTTTTTTTTTTATGTTTACTGAATGTTTTTTCACGTAGTCTCTACCGGTTCAACATTTAGGCTGAAATCTATCAACATTTTGGCGTGATTTGATTAGACTAAACACTATCACAATGAAACAAAATTGCAACACACTATCTATGTATATAAAAGTGATTTTTTCATTTGTTTCTTTTTGACAAATGACGCATGAATAGTGTCAAACTGTCTTGGTATTTTTATTTATTCAGTATTGTTGTTTGCCATTTCATCATGGAAACACTGAGTCCGGCATAGCGTCTACAAATTGTTCAGCTTTATTATGAAAATCAGCGTTCTGTGAGGAATGTGTTTCGTGCGCTTAGACCAAGTTACGGTTAACATAATTGGCCTGTCGAGACCACTATTTGGAATACCATCGAAAAGTTTGAATCCCAGTTTACAGTATTGGATAATACGCGACTAAATAGATGGTTTGGTGTGGTTTATGCGCTTGTGAAATCATTCGTCCATATTTCTTCAAAAAAGGAGACGGGCGGGACGTACCTGTGAATAGTGCTCGTTATTGCGCCATTATAACGGAATATTTGCAGCCTGAAATTGAAGGCCGATCTCGACGATATTTGGTTCCAAGAAGTCGGCGCTATTTGACATAAAGCACGCGAATCAATGTACTTATTGAAAAATCATGTTGGCGAGCAATTAATTTCACGGTTCGGATCGTTGAATTGGCTATTTAGACCGTGTGATACCTCTAGACTCTTTTCTTTGGGGCTACGCAAAGTTCAAAATCTATGTGAATAAACCAGTTAAATGTTCTTTCGAATGATAATAAAGTTTCCATACGATTAAATTGAATTTTTTGAGTTTTATTAAATTTTTGCATAAATCACCTCTCCTCGTTATTTCGGTGTATACATAAACTTGTGAACTCTTTGAGATACCATTGATTTGATTAATCTCGTGCAAATTTATTGCTTCTGTTGGAATTAGAGTCGTGTGAACGAGCTGTATGGTCAAACCTTTATTGCTGAATCGTGTTGAAGAATTAGTGACAAAAACCTGGGTTCACAACTGCAAATTGCTGGCCAAATCATACATTTTTTTGTTAATGTATCTAATTTGAAGTGTTTCAAAACCAATTTCATTTACGTTTCGTCATCCATCAAAACACATCCACTAAATTTTGTGAAAATTTTGTTATCAGTATGGCACATATTTTATCAAACAAGTGTTGGTTATCTCAATGATTTGGGTTTTTAATAACTCGGTGTGCTAAATTTTATGGCACGGTCATAATTAAAGTTACCCGGATTATTTTTAATGAAGATAATAACCTTTTTGTAAAGATTTCTATCGTTGTTCAGCAACAATTTTTAATACGCCGATACGTCAGCGCCAATACTTTTTTAATTTAATTTCTTCGGCAAGTATAAGAGCCATCTCTTGTGTATATAACCGTAATTCCTGTTGCTAAAATTGTCAATGTTCTCTATTGAATTGGCAAATATAAAAGATTTGTATAGCATCAAATTTATATACGTCGGTGGTCCAGTATGATCAGAGTCGTTGCATTTGGAATTGTAAACTTGAGTTCAAGCCTCGGTTTGGCATTAGATAATTTTTAATTTAACTTATTTAATTTCTCCCTTCAATTGGCAAATATAAAGGATGAGTATAACGGTAAATCTATATATTGAAATGGTGAGGTGGTAAAGTAAGCGGTGTTATTGGATTTGGAATTGTGGACTTTGTGCAGTGTTTGAACCTCGGTTAAGGCTAAAATATTTAGCGGACATCCACACATTTCTCATTAAATTAAAAAAAAAAATCTCTTTTTGATTTAAAAATTACCACTTTGCAATTAAATTAAAAATATATATTGAGGCTTGAACTATTCATGATTACAATCGAATCACACAGCTTCTTTTACCACCGCATACATATTTCATGCTATACAAATCATTTGAATAGAAAATATTGAACATTTTTGAATCGCTATATACCCATCTTGTATACATGCCACTACTTGAAAAATATGAAAATGTTTAACAGACGCTGTGTGTTGCACCAATTTGAATACAGAAGAAATTAAATTAAAATAATACCCGTCGCTAATGATACTCGAACCTGGGTCCACGAATCCAAAGTCAATCACTCTACTACCTCGCCCACCACCCTATATATTCGATGTTATGCAAATGGTTTATACTTTCCAAATGAATTAAAAAAATTGGGGAAATTTTTTAACAGAAACCGAGTTGAACCAAAAATGTCCCAACATTAATATCGTTTGAAACTTAACTGAACTACATATAGCGCCAGGTGCAACATTTAATACGATGACATTCCAAGCAGTGCATTTCGAAGAAGTTAAAAATCTGACAAGCGATTCCTCCTTATGTTCTTAAAAATTATAAAACTTCCGTTCCAGTCAATGATACTTGATGCGATTTTCTAGGTGGGCCACAATATTGACCACTGACCATACAAGTTCTAAGTTTAAGTCAGTACATGAATAACGTCCAAATAAAAAATGTCCCTATACAAACTGAAAATATAACAAATAGGTATAGCTGAGTTTAAGTCTCGATTAGGGCTAACAAAAAATTTAATTTAATTTCTTACAAATTAATTCAATTTAGATTCTGTTAAATTTTTATTTTTCTCTATTCACATGGTCAGTATAAAAGATGGATGTATCAGTAATGAAATTGTACGGCAGTGGTAAGTAAGCAAAGTGAAGTGATGCTTGCGCATGAAGTTAGCTATAACCTGTCGATAATTTGTGTACATGCGCCCACAGAAGTCAGCCAGCCCCAAGATAAAGACTCATTTTACTTGGACGATCTGATGGGATCTATACCCGAACACGATGTTAGAATGGTAATTGGGGACTTTAATGCTAGAGCTGGCAGAAATCAGACCGACTTGTGTGAAAACATAGGTCCGTACTCCCGACACGAAACTGCGACCGATAATGGTCAGAGAATGATGTACTTTGCGGTTGCTCATGTTGCAAGCACATTCGTCCCTCACAAATACATACATCTAGAGACATGGACACATCCTCGCGGAACTCCTCCCGCAGTGTTAGTTTCTAAAGGACAGGCTCAGGTTGTGCAGGATGTGAGAACTTATCGGTCAGCAACCAAATACGTAGGCAGCGATCATCATTTGGTCGCTGCAAAGCTACGGTGGAAGTTTTCGTATAAGTCTGGGAACACAGCGAAACGCATGGTACGTTTCGACTGTGAAGGTCTGATAAATGAAGATCAAAAGAAACGATATCAGGATCTTGTCAGCGATAACATTGAGGAAGCTAATTACCAGTCTGACTGCGTGAACTCTGTCTGGGAGGTACTGAAAACATCGGTTGTCAGTGCTGCTCAACAGACTTTAGGTATAGTGAAAGTCAGACTCAAGAATGATTGGTTTGATGACGAGTGTCGTCTTGCAGTTGAGCAACAAAATATAGCCCATAATGAAGTGCAACAACGTCTCACAATCGCGAGGAAAAACAAGGCTGCTCTTGTAAGAAGGGCAGCTAGGCGGATTTGTAGACGGAGAAGCGAGAATGGTGGAAGGCCGATGTTCTGAAAGTACAACAACTCAGCAATGAGCGCAGTTCACGTAATTTCTTTAAAGGAATTACTGGATTGCACCATACTTTCAGGCCTACGTCAACCGCTATTCGGGACCGGGATGGAAACCTCTGTGTCAACATCGACGCAGTACTTGACGCATGGAGTGGACACTTTACTGACCTGCTTGATGTCCATCATGCGTCACAGACTGTTGTTGAGCCACCTCTAATACAGACTGCGGAGATTTGCACTGAGGAGCCATCCCATGAGGAATTCACTAAAGCCATGCAGAGATTGAAACGAAACCGTTCACCTGGAGTGGACTGCATTAATTCGGAGCTCTTGATATTCGGAGGGGATACTTTGTGGAACTGTCTTTTCGACCTTATTCGATTGGAAAGGGGCCGCGATATGCCCCATCTTCAAGAAGGGAGACCGCTTGAAGTGTGAGAATTATCGCGGTATAGCTCTCCTTTGCACAGCATACAAGTTACTGTCATACATCGTATTGGATAGAATCACTCCTCTAGCGGAGGGCTTGGTTGGTGACTATCAAGTCACCGATCAGGTCTTTTCGCTGCGGATGATTCTATCTAAATATTATGAGACACCCATTCCCGTACATCAGGTGTTCCTGGATTTCCGACAGGCCTATGACTCGATCAATCGAGAGAGTTTGTGGTCTGCCCTGGAATACCTAGGAATGTCAACAAAACTGGTACGACTATGTAGGATGACAGTGACACAGTCTCAATGCTGTGTTAAAGTTGAGAACAGGCTATCGACAATTTTTGTAGTTAACTCGGGTGTTCGGCAGGGAGATGCTCTGTCCCCGGTACTCTTTAATCTCATGTTGGAGTACATCTTTCGTAAAACTGAAACACCGCAGCGTAACATCTTATATCGCCAGTCCTATCAGGTGCTTGCATATTCAGATGACATATGCGTGGTTGGACTGAATAGCAACGGAGTGAAAGAAATACTTGATCCGCTTGTAGAATTTTCAGCTTCAGTTGGACTTCAGATCAATGAGTCCAAAACGAAATACCTGATCTCTGGTGTAAGGGACAATGGCACACAAGATTATAGTAGTGGCCACCACACGTTTGAGGGAGTAAGAAGGTTCAAATATTTGGGTTCTCTTATCACTCACGATAACAGTGTGGGTGAGGATATTAAAGTGTGGCAGGCAGCTGGCAGTCGTTCTTTGTATCCTCTAAGGCCACTGATAAAATCTAAACACTTATCAAGTGCCGTGAAGCTGAAGCTTTACAAAGCGTTGATCAGGCCCGTTGTTATGTTCGGATGTAAAAGTTGGGCGCTGACGGATGAGTACGAGAGATGGCTCCTAACATTTGAGAGAAGAGTCATGCGTGTGATTTACGGCCCAAAACGCAAAATAGATGGTATCTACCGAGCTCTGTACAATATCGAGATCAGAGATCTGATGAAGATCCCCGATATTGTACATGAAGTAAGATCTCAGATTTCTGCGTGCTGATCCGGAACGAATTGTGCAGCGATCTCTGAAAGGAGAGCCACCATATGGTAGGTGCAGAGGTCGTTGCAGGCGACGATGGCTCCACGGTGTAGATAACGACTTGGCCTCTTCAGATTGTCTTAGACAGTATGAAGACCATGCTCGGGATCGAAACCGCTGGAGCCAAATTGTTGACTCAGTAAGGGGCCAGTAATGGCCTTTAAAACTGTTTTATTTTAATAAAAGAGGGATGTAGCAGCAATAAAAATGTACGGCGATGGGCAAACTAGCAGAGTCCCGAAATACTTTTGGTTATAAAAAACTCGATCAGGTCAGGCATTTTTTTTTTTTTTTTCGGTCAGTTGGCCAATATGTTGGTTTTCCAGTTGAAATGGATTCACATCCATTTTCTTTAATGGCAATCAATAATTCTTTTCCTTTAGTTGTTGTTAATCTAGAACTTCAGTGAGTATTCTTCTAGAACTCTGAGGACTGTTTGTTTTCAACAGTAAAATCCTGACACATTAATAGGAAAGTTGTTGGCTTTTATATACATGAACAAATGTTGGTTATCTGAACGATTTGGCTTTTTAATAACTCGGTAGCACTTATAGCCTTCCTGAACTCGAATTCATTTTACCATGGAGTAGGGTGTGTTAAATTTTATGACCCGATCATAGTTAAAGTTTAATGAAAGTTATAATATTTGTGTCTGATTTTTTTTGAGCTGTTTGTAACGCTGTTTTGGGTCAATTTAATAATTTTGTATAGTGGATAAACATGACGCTGAAGTAGATTTATTTTGTATTTGAGCACGATTAGTTTTAAATTCCGCTCATTTTGAAAAGTGATTTCAATGCATTGACGGGAATTCTATGAAACTATCAGAAATTTGCTCACCCTTTAGTTTAGAACTAATTGACAAAGCAACTCCATAGGAATTGTCTACATTATCGACGTTGTCTACGTTGTTGACGTTATCTACGTAAAGCGTAAACGCTCATTCCTGTTGATGTCTTCATGCATCATGAAACTTACAATATCGGGGTACTGGTGTTTCTTTGTTTATGAATGAAACATGAAAAAAGTGAGTTTTGCAACGCCTATAATTACTGTGAATTTAGTTTAATTTTGTACATTTTTTATGCAAATGACTTTCGATTTATGCAATACAACATACATGTACGGTAGAAAAAGGAAAAACATAATATACTGTTTCATAAAATTACACAACAAAATACACAAACCATTAATCATTTTTTTTTTGGTACTTTTTCCACCTACAAAATATTCATCTATAGTCCGGACTATAGTCTATGCTAATAATCTAAATTTAGAAAGATATTCTTAGAAATTTAAAAATAAATATTTTCAAAATATTTTAAAATTAACGAAATTATTTTTTTTTATAATTGTGTTTGTCAGAATGTATGTATCAAAATTGGAGTAAATCTCAAAACTTCTTGATCTGGAAAAAACGATATTTAAATTGCTATATAGGATCAATTATTTATTTAGAAATTTTATAATCAGAATTTTTTTCAATCCAATTGAGGTATGCCCCGACATTCGTATAAACATGTGGATGACCCACAGAGCAGCCATCTTCAGCACCGTAAGAAACCAATCCAATTTGTGTATTCGTATTCTCTTGTACTATTGGACCACCCGAATCCCCCACACAAGCACTTCCCTTATTATCACCGAAGGCACATATAGTAGTTGGGATCAAATTAAATCCAACACATTCTTTCTTACCAACTAGACGAACTCTTAATTCTTTTAAAATAGTACCCGGTTTGGTTGATGAATCTGATGTTGCACCCCATCCGGTTAGTTTCGCATATTTGCCGATATACGATATATTATCATCCGACTTCTTTGGTAATTGTATGATCGATATAAATTTGGATAATTTAACTGGCTTAGGTAATTCCACAACTGCGATGTCATGTTCGACCGTGTCTAGGTTAAATTTTTCATGATTTTTAAATTTCGTGGTATCTATTAAAATGGTATTCGGTTCCAGATATTTTAAGGAATACCCACCAAGCATAACTGTGATTAGCTTAACACTAAAATTACAAAAACTTGAAACAATTATTACAAAACTATAAATAAGGTGTGTATAACTTACCTTAACAAACAGTGTGCCGCGGTTAGTACAATTCTAGTGGTTATTAGTGAACCACCGCAAAAACTAGTATCATAATTTTTTTTCGTGATATATAACGCTGCTTGATATGGCGCCGTGTTAGGTATTACATGTTTCCCCTTAAAAATTCGAGTTCTTTTATCAATTTTAGCTGCATTTTGTAGAGAAAATTGAACTGCTAATAATAATGCAATGTATACTAAATACATTTCAATCACTAAAACAGTTCGGCCAGCTATTTATAATAGTGTTTGGTAAATTAAATTTGTTCCAACCATTAAGCGTTAAAATTCTTAAAGGCCGTGACTGGGACGAAACGTTCGATTATTTTTATCAATAATTTAAATCTATATACGAGTTCGAATGAATTAGGTGTCATAAATTTCAAACGTCTTTAAATGTTAACCTATGTACTCGAATATAGGTAATCGGTTTTCTTACATGTATACACCGTAAAAAAAATATTTTTAATTCCATCTTAAAAGAATCGAATTCTATACATTATGAATCAAATCTGTTGAAAAAATAATCTGATTGAGGCTAGTCTATGAGTAACACTTTTTAGTCCTACTATTTTCCGTTCTTATAGCGGTGCAAATTCCTATATACACCCTTCACCGCATAAGACGCCAAAATGTTGAAACTATTAATTGATTTTGTTCAGAATGTATATACATATAGGTACATGTAGAGGGTCACTATTCCCTATCCCACTCGGGATCCTGGGATTTCCCGGGATATGTAATGTTCAATGTTATTTTTACAGTCAATACTCGTCAATAACAGTCAAAACTATTTAATAGTTTTTTAGTACAAAAATTTCATGACGAAGAAAACGCCCGTTCTCTTTCTATAAATGTTTGCTGAATAGTGAACAATGTAACAGTTTGTAGCGACCGATACAATTAATAGTACATCTAGTAAAACGATCGTTGCAGGTAAGTATGTAAGTATATCCATTGGATTGTGCAAGTGGCCAAACAATGTCTACATGGATATGTTCGAATCGACCTGGTGGAATTTCGAAATGTTCAAGGGGCGATTTTGTATGCCTTTGGACTTTTGATTTTTGGCAGGCTAGACAGTTTCGTGCCCAATGGGTCACATCTTTATTAATGCTATAGGCCAAAAATATCGAGCAGTAATCAATTTACGAGTAGCACGGATACCAGGATGTGAAATATTGTGTAATGCGTCGAAAATGGTTCGACGCAGTGATTCTGCGATGTACGGGCGAATTATTTACTTTCTATATGAGTTGCATATATAGTAAGTAAATAATTCGCCCGTACTTTTGTTATGTATTAGAAAGTAAATAATTTAACGCGTTGCCTCGTCGATAAGAGGAAATGGGAAAACGCGAAATTGTAGTGATTTCGATACAATTGAAACTAAGGCGATTGCCAAATTAATTGTATCGGTCGCTACAAGTTTCTTTATATTTGTTGTATTGCTTCGTAAATTTGAATTTCTTTTTGTACCATAAACCTGTTTACTAATTTTAACTTCGATCTAATGGCCTCGTTCTTTGGAGTCTTCTTTCAACGACAGTGTTATCTATCATATGGCGAATATAGGAGTTTTCTTGTTCCTGGAGCCTTATTTCGTGTTTGGCGGCATTCATTTTTATTTCATCTTTGATATTTTCCATCCGCGTAGGTCCCTGTGAAGGTTTTTATTTCTTATGTACCACGGAGCATTGCCGATGCTACGAAGAACCTTGTTGTGAAACGTCTGCATCATTTTGGCGATTGTTTGCTACATCCCCAGAGTTGGATACCGTAGGTTCATATCGCTTTCAGTGTTTTCTGAAACAGCACCAGCTTGTTGTGAATTGTAAGCTCAGAGCCTCTACCTATGAGCCAATATATTTTTCTGCATTTTATATTAAGTTCTCCATTTTTGTTTTTGACATGCTCTCTACACTTAAGCTTGGCATCGAGGGTCATGCCAAGGTATTTAGCTGTGTTTGCATATGGCACCTGTCGTGAGTTAATTTTGATCGGTAATGCTTGGGCGACGTCCAGGAATATGCTTTACTATTTTACGTTTCTACTACTTTCCGTTACCGCGGAATATATTTTAACCGAAAGGTCACATAGATTATGTGTAATAGCTTACGAAATCCTTTATCAGGTAGAGACTTAATAATTAGGCAAGTAATCAAGTCGTACCCTGGGCTACGTCTACATTCATGTTTCTTTTCACATCTAGCTTGTGAAGATACTCCGCAAACAGATCATCCTTCTCTTTGGGACCTCTTGCTCAAGTCCCATCATCGTTTTTAAGAGGGGGCCGTTGCATTTTTTTTCTTTTTTTTTCCTTTCGTCGTCTTCCACAGGTGAGTAATCAGAGTTTTTTTTCATCAATTAGGCTAACAAATATCTGTTGATTGATTAATTTTTAACTTCTTTAATAAGGGATTTAAGGCTGTTACATAAATTGTTAAGAATTGTTTCGTTCGCCGGTGCACAATTAATTTGCCAGGTTTTACATGAGTACTCTTTTGGAGAACGTGGCAATAGACGAAGTGTTTCCTTTAAATTCGAAATTTACGTATTTTGCCGGTTTCCTGGTTCGTCATCTTCTGCTGCTGTCTCCAAACACTCATTGGTTGTGTAATCTGTGTACGATTCCGATGTATTGTCTACAATAAATAATCTGTTTATAATGATGCTTTTAACCAATATATCAGTTGTTGTTGAGTTTCGGTTTCATCTTCCAAATTCCGAGTATGTAAAAATTTCAGCAACGAGATAAGCTCGTTAATTAGAGCTAGTAAAACTTCAAATAGTTCATTTGAAATTTCATTTAAATTCGTCAGATTTCAAAGCAATGTGCAAATCACATATGACTTTGATATTAGACTCAATTAGTAGGTTAGATCCCAAATCAATTAATGCCGCACGAATTGCGTCGATGGTGTTCAAAACCCGTTCTAGCATTGTGTCCATACTATTTCGCCGTTTTCTTCTGTTGGATGTTTCATTTTTACATGATGTTGCAAAATAGTGTTTCGCACTGGTGAAAATTTAAAATTTTTTACAACGTTTCGAACCATTTCAATTACCGCACTCAAGTCACTTCGAATGTACATTTTAGCTTATTGTGGTTGTTCAACAATGAGATCTTTGGATTCGTCTCATCATCATTGGTTTCAGAGCAATCTTCATTTAGGTATTCCTATTTGTGATCACTTTCACTACTATCCTCTGGTTAATAATCTAATATCGTTGGTTTTGAACCATCCATCTAAAGTTATACTGAACTTACCATTCATTTCTTTGTGAGACTTTATGGTTTCAATTATTTTCTTTTTTGCCCAATCATAAAACTAATATATAAGTCCTATAATATTGCAGTCGTCTTTACGATCGTTTGGATCTATGCTGTGCACACTTTCTAGATGACGTCTTAATCCTACTTTGTAAAGAAGTTGTATTGCTTCATAGTAATGGTATGCTGCAGTAATCTTCTTTCATGTTTGATAGCAAGTTCCTGGATAGTTAATCCATTTAACATTTAGTTCATTATGTAATTCCTCGTTGGTTACGTAGTGGTAAGCATTCGTTGAAATTTATTTTGACGTACGTAGAAATTTGTTTTGACAACGTTAGTACAGCCCCAGAGTTGGTTACCATACGTCCAAATTGGTTTAATAATCGATTCGGAGATAATTCGTTTACGGTATAGGATAACCCTAGAATGTTTTGCTATCAGTTTTTTGTCTAACGTGGTGATTCCAGTTCAATCTTGAATCGAGATACAATTCAAGATATTTAGCAGATACAGCTTGTCAAATTTGTACCCCATTGAGAAATGAATGGAAGTTGCTATTTTTGTGCCGCAACGCATATGTTACAGGGACTGATTTCAGCTCGTTGTGGCTCGAGTGCCTGTTGTAAGTATTCAACTGCTTGATTCTTCGAATTGCTTGATGTCAATACTACAGTATCATCATTAGTAAAAGTTCCGATGAAGGTTGTTTTCGTTGTCGGTATATCGGAAGTGTAAAGAATATATAGGAAAGGCCCTAGTACGCTACCCTGAGGTACTGCTATAGCTGGGTAAAACTTAGAGTATGTATCTTCATGTGACTTTCTGAATTTTTGTTTAGAGAGATACGACTCGAGCAATTGACAGTAATTTTCTTATCTTGTAGATAAAACACTCATGCCACACTCTATGGAAATCTTGTAATACATCTAGAAATACGGCAGGACAATATTTCTTCTCTTCAAATGCTTGTTCTATCTTTGCGGTCACGGGATGAACTTGTATGATATCATTTGCTCACCGGGTTTGTTAGTTTTTTTTATCGTGACTATTTGTGCAGCCTTGAAACATTCAGGCACATATATGTAAGTCAGAAGCAAGCATTATATATATATATATATATATATATATATATATATATATATATATATATATATATATATATATATATATATATATATATACATGTTAACATATTGACTGCTCTCTTTGATAACTCCTTAAACAGCCTTGACGAAATTTCGTCAATTCCAGGTGGCTTTTTGGGATTCAAATTCATATCTATTTCTTGTGCGACTTCTATAGTGAGGTGACACTATTGATGTTTAATGAAGGTCTTTAGACTGGGTTAGGATCAAGCCTAGATTGGACTTTCTCCATTTGTGTTCCTAATAGATGGCACTTGGATTATTGGCCTCTTATATCTTTTAGTAGCTTTCCAAAGAGAATAGTTTTTGTCAGCTTTAGGACTCAATCCTGTCACATAATGTTCAGTACAAACCTGTTTATGTTCTTTAACTAATCGGTTAACTTTATTACTTACTCGCGATTAAATTCTCTTTTGTCAATAAAATTTCTGGTTCTATAATGCCATATACGTGAGTCTTTCCCTACGCCTTTCTTTTATCAGTTTTCGAACCTCCACGATCTGTTGATCTGTTGTACAATTTTCTCACCTAATAGGAGTGTAGCCTCTTTAGCTGCTTCATACATAGAGTTAATCAAAGATCCAGCCTGTATTTCAAGATCTTGTTTAGTTTTGAGATAAACCTTTAACTCAACTAGATTGTACAGTTTCTTTCTAAAAAATTCCCAATTCTTGAATTTATTAGTAAGGTTAGGCAGTTTGTTGATCTGTCTGTAGGCCAATAAGTTGGCTTACGCTTCGAGTGATATTCACGACCTTACATTTCTATTGCACATAGGAGTTCTTTTCCTTTTTCTGGTCTTATGAGTTGTGCCCCCACGCAGTGTGTTTCACGTTGTAGTCACCTCTATAATTAACCTTGGTCCAAGTTTATTATAAATGTTGACATATCGATTTCTTGTGATATTATGTCTCGGTGGGCAGTAGATCGCTCCTAAACTTAGTTCAGCACCAACATGGTTCATCGTTATTATGGTAGCTTTCATAAATGGCTCTTTAATTTTCTCTAGTTGGCAATGTAGGATGTTTTGTTTGATTAATATTGCTGTTCCTCCTCGAGCACGACCACTGGGATGCAATGTCCAATAGACTTTATATCCCATAATTTTGATAAAGTTTTTCTCTGTAAAGTGTGTCTCTGATATTAAAGCTATGTCCATGTTGTTGATTCTTAAAAAATACATCAAGTTCTTGGGTTGGAACTTTACAGTCATTTACTTATTATTTTGTTTGGTGCCTTGAAATTATCTTCCAGTTTTTCCAACCTGCTAGAGAGCTGGCTGAAATTTTGTCTCATTTCAGCCTGAAATTCGGTGAACATCATCATTATATTACTACTGGCTGAGCACAGGTTTCGGCCTGGTTTCTTGATTTTTATTTTTATTAAGGTTTTGGTCACCTGGGCATAGGAGACCAGTTCTCTAATAGTTTTTCTCCGCACAGTGCACAAGTTGGTATAACATTTCACGGCGTTTGACATTGTTTTGTTTGATGGTTCCCTGAACATTTGACACATTTGGTTTGCCTATTATACTTGTTACCTTTTTTAGTGGTCCAAGAGACACCTTGCAATATAGCAGGTTCTTAATTTCGTATATAAGTCTTAACAGGTATACGTAAAACAATGGGAAGTGTCTAATAATTTTCTTATTATAAATTGTTGAGTTTTTATGTATGTAGACAATGTTGGTTATACTGCTACTATTGGATTCAGCTTTCTTTAATATCGCTGAGTAGGTTTAATTTTACGATAGTCATTTTCAGAGTGCGTTGTTATTTTGATATCATTATTGTATATTGCTTTAAACTGAGCAGTTTTCTCTGGCACTGTCAATATTTGAGCTCTGAATATATTGAAATCTCTAACATTGCTCACATTGATTGGTTGTGGCAAAGGTTCTTTGGGGGCAGGTTGTGGTGGTTTGGTATTTCATTAGATTTTGGTACATATACCCTTGGGGAATGCGTTTTTGAGACTGTGGTGTAGGAATGCACTACATTTTGGGATTTCATGTTCGAAATTCGAATAGAAAAAAACAATAAAAAACATTGGGAATTTATAAAACATTGGGAATTTATATATAAAAGCTCAAATTTATAATGAGAACAACCAGTTGGTTTTAAGTTTTAAATAAAAGATTTGGTAAAAATTAAAGTTAATATTTTAACATTAAATTATACAAATTAATTTTGTAATAATTAATTATAAATTATAAAATAAAAAATACAAAAATGTATCACTTATAAAAATAACTATATAAAACCGAGTTTTTGGTCTAGATAAATAAACTAACTATATATTACAATGGTGGCAGCGAAAAAAAAAGAAAAAATCAAATGTAATTCAAGTGAAAATTCAATAAAATCAAGTGAAATAAAAATTATAACAATAACGTCATAATACACTAAAATAATAAATTTATGTAAGACTTATAGTGTTACGAAAAAAAAAAATAAAAATCAGTAAAAATCAAACATTGAATATGTATATATGTATGTATGTATCATATATTAA
Organism: Tipula unca; assembly: GCA_951394425.1. Classification (NCBI taxonomy): domain Eukaryota; kingdom Metazoa; phylum Arthropoda; class Insecta; order Diptera; family Tipulidae; genus Tipula; species Tipula unca. Next base: position 45,927,779 of record OX596381.1, on the reverse strand, counting down.
TATGTATATACGTATGTAGCAAGTATAAACTAAATTATTTAATGATAGATTACCATAGAACATAAATCATAAGTGAAGTTCATACTTTTAAAATTCAAAATCATAATTTTACAATTAAATTAATCTACATAAAATTAAAAATAAATACATAAAAAATAAGTGTAATCAAGCTATTGTGATTATAATGAAAATTTTCAAGAAACGCAAAGAAATTGTAAAATCTCGTACGATATTTTGAGATAGAATCATCTTGAATAATTTAAATCTAACACAATACTTTTATTGTTACATCATAAAAACCGAAATTTACAAAACAACAAAAAAAAAAGAAGAAATATCCAGGCTAAAATTATTGATGACACAAAATCAGCTTTATTATTATTATTAAAATTGGCTGGAACCCTCGAGGATTCCGCACTCAATGCCACAAAGGCCCATGGTGCAAACCTAGGATTCTATCCCAATTCGCAAACTGAACAAGTTTAGGCCAAGGCAGAGAAGACAACTGATCTAAATTTAAAGACCTAAAGTTGAATATCTGAATTCGTATAGAACTGAAAGCAGGACAGCTGCTGACGAAGTGAAGGCAGTCATCATCTTCCTCCAGGCAGTCCTCGCAAATAACATCATGAGCTAAACGCATGCGATGTAGATGATCTTTAAAACGACCATGTCCTGTAAGAATCGCTACCAAGATTCTTAACTGGTTCTTTTTTAAAGATAAAGCATACTTCGTTGACCTCAAATTGGGCTCCTTAATGAAGTACTTCGCCTTACGACAACTAAAAGTCTCAAGCCACTGAGACCTTAGGTCTTTTAAGGCGTAGTCCTTCATCACTTTCTTCCCGTAGTTGAAAGAAACAGGAACCGCTGGTTCAGGACCAACAAAAGTCAATTGGGAGCCAGCTTTGGCTAAACAATCCGCGATCTCATTGCCTACGATGTCACAATGAGCCGGTACCCACATGACCGTAACTTTATTGTTAGAACAAAGAAGGTTCATGAAATGTTTACATTCCTTGACGAGTTTACAAACAGTCAAGGGATTTCTTAAAGAGTTAAGTACAGCTTTACTATCTGTACAAAGTAGAATACTTTTGTTTTTAAAAGCAAAATTTAAAGCCTCAATAACACTACGTGTCAGCGCTACTAGTTCCGCCTGAAAAACAGTACAATGCGAACCAAGACTACCGAAAAGTCTCAGATCCGTCCAAGCACAGTAGATTCCAAAACCTGCACTGAGGTTAGAACGAGAGCCATCAGAAAAAAAGACTATGGACTCATCTAATTTATCAATAAAATCCTGCGAACTCCACAAATCTCTCGAAGGATAAGTCACCGAGAAATGATTTGAGAAATGAAGTTCGGGCAGTAGTCTGTCATTATCCATATCGATTTCTGGTAAACATGACGAATAATTTTTAAAAATTTGTCGATGCCCTACGATAGAACCGAAAATATTCCATGCCCCAATACACCTCAGACGATATGCTGCAGAACAAGCTGAGCCTAAAATAAAGGTTCATAATCGAAGCAACGAAAGAATTGATTCCATAGCAAGACGTGGGGTCGATGAAATAGCCCCAGTTATGGCTCTGCAAGCAAGACTTTGTAGACCATTAAGCTTGGCTACAGAAGCCTTTAGCTCAACCACTGGCCACCACACAATAGAAGCGTACGATAGTAGCGGTAGGACCAGTGATTTATAAATGAAGGAAAGCATCCTAGGGCTTAAACCCCAGGATTTCCCAAAAGCTCTTCTACATTGCCAAAAAATGGTAGTTGCTTTTTGAAGTTTATAATCCAGGTGATTCTTCCAGGAAAGTTTACTATCCAGGACAACACCAAGGTGCTTGACCTGGTCACATTTGGTGATCGTTCTCCCAAAAAGGGAGGGAACAGATAGTTCAAGAGTATTCCTCTTCCTTGTAAAGACAATTAAATCAGTTTTAGAAGGGTTGACGTGCAGACCCTTTTCAACACACCATGCCTCTACAATAGTTAAGGCATGTTGAGTTAGGTCGGATAAGACACTGAGATGTTTGCCTGAGACTGTCAAAACAAGATCATCAGCGTAGCTCTGTGCAATGTAGCCAGATTGCTGCAGCTTTACCGCAGTAACTCGTCAATGACCAAGAGCCACAGCAGAGGTGAGAGCACACCTCCCTGAGGACAGCCTTTGGTAACCTTAACAGAAACTAACACCCCATCCAGCTCCGCCTCCACAGTGCGAGACTTGAGCATGGATTCAATCCATAAGATAATAGTGCGATCAATACCAAAATTGGTACAGGCAGTAGTGATTGTAGCAAACGAAGTGTTATCGAAAGCTCCCGCAATATCCAGGAAAGTACCCACTAGAAACTCCTTATTATTAAGAGATTTTTCAATCCTGGTTACAAGTTCATGTAGGGCGGTTTTACAGGACTTACCGACTCTGTAAGCATGTTGCATGTTACTGAGTGGGGAGGTGATTAGAAAATGATCTCTAATGAATCTATCGACAATTCTTTCCAGAGCTTTAAGGAAAGTTGAGGATAGACTAATAAGCCGAAATGACTTAGGATCCGTATAATCGGACCTACCAGCTTTCGGGATAAAAACAACTCTACTTCTGCTCCAAGAATTTGGAACAGTGCTAAAAGCAATACACGCTTGAAAAAGGTGGAGCAAATGATCCTGAATTAGAGGAAAGCCCTGCTGAAGTTCAGCAGGAAAAATACCATCAGGGCCGCCAGCATTATAAGATGCGAAGGAAAATAAGCTCCATCCATCGCAAGACATCACGATTGATCAGCTTGTGAGCCAAACTCCAATCGGGACTTGCAACAGACGTCCTATTGAGCTCGGCAGCAACATCATCCGAGTTGACGATATCACAACCAGGAAAATGAGCCGAAAGGAGCAGCTCACCAATTTCCTTGTTGGAGGAGGTAAGCTGTCCGTCCGGTAGACGAAGAGAATCCAGTTTACACGTACTGTTCTTAGCTAAAGCTTTATTGAGTCCAGCGACTTTGTTCTTCAGTTGCCTAGTAGATTTCCTTAATTTTTTAAGGTCAGAGTTCCAGAAAGGTTTGTTCCGAAACCTTTGATTAGTGATAAGAGGACATGATTTTTCAAAGGCTATCGTAATTGCCAATGCAAGTGACGATGCTTGATCCTCAATGTCCTTCCTCGACCGAATAACCCTCGGTGGCGCAAGTAAAGAACCTAGCTCGAGAGAGAAAAGACCCCAATCGGTTAATTTCCGATTGCGGTAAGGCTTAAGAGGTGGTCGTTTAAGGTTGATATTAAACGAAATACACCTGTGATCAGAGGTGAGGATGTCATCCGTCACTCTCCAGTCTAAGATTAAATCAATAATGGACATGGAGCATAAACTGATGTCAATCACCTCCTGCCGGATTGAGTTGACAAAAGTAGGCTCACTTCCAATATTGAGAATTTCAAGCTCAGATGAGCTTATATAGTTAAACAGAGAAGAACCCCTGTCATTAATGTTCGTACTACCCCAGATCGAGTGATGAGCATTAGCATCACACCCGATCACCAAAGGGGTATGCTTGTTCTTACACCATGTCACAAGATTAGTGAGTTCCTCAGAGGGAGGAGGTGAAGAAGAGTCATACGGCAAATAAACTGAGGCGATGGCCAGTTTAGTGCAGGAATTAGCGGATACCAGAGTAATATTAACAGCCGTAACATCGGCCGAGCTACACTCGTGAATAAGAACTGCATTGATATTATTGCAAATAAAAATGCACGCTCGAGTTCTAGTGGCAGAATTCTTACAGAAGATTCTGCCATTAAATAAGTTCAGTCCAGAGACAACATTATCAAGAAGATATGGTTCCTGGATTAGACAAATATCTGTATGCATTACAGAAAGCAACTTCTTTAATTCATAAGAAGCAGACTTACTGTGTTGCAAGTTGATCTGTTTTACTCTAAGCATGGACGACATTGTGGAGTCGGGCAAAAAGAAGAATAAAAGTTGTCTACGGACCAGAGATAATCTTGAAAGAGATCCTCTCCAGAACGTACTGCAACAACAAGCCGGAACCAGTAATACTCTCGAAGGATTTCTGGTCAACCCGGAAAACAATCGATTGGCGATTTGCCTCACGTTTGCATCGGACAACCTTCCATCCTTCAATTGCAATAGCTGGATTCATCAGCTTGATGTTGGTGGTTACTATACATGGATCCTCAGGCGGACCAGGAATCCAAGTTAGTAAAAGAAGTGGTATTGGTGGGTCACCAACCGAAAGTTGACAACCACTCCAAACATCTTTCATTTTGGAGATTACCTCACAAAACCACTTATAAGTCTCGTCATTATTGCACTTGCAAATGAAGACACCATCCGAAAGATAGCACCCAAGCATCTGCGGTACAAATCCTGACGATTTAGCCGAGTCAAGAACTCGACGACTAAGTTCGAGCCGGAAAACACCCAATTTCTCCTCATCAAGAGAGATATCCGGATTGTTCTCCCGAACACAAAACTTTTTAATCGCTGTTTCAGCGACGGTCTGCGCATACGAGCGTGGCTTTTTCGTCGCCATTTCTGGAGTGGTACCAGTTATGGTTCGCACTCGTTTGGGAGTACCAGCGGAAGTGCTGGGCTGCTCCGTGATTGTGCCTAGTGCAAGCCCAGACAGTCTTTTTTGTAGACGCTGGCGACGACGTTTGCCTAGACGTCTAGATGTAGTGCGATGGCTCGGCTCTGTTAAGATACTGTCGCCATCCGAGTTCGGGAATAAACTTTCCGTACCCGACGGTATGTCCGAGTTGCAACCAAGATTGTCATGGTCAGCAAACTCGAAGTCGGATGCCAGTTCAGTCGAACCCATGAACTCTTAACACTATAAGATGATGTATCTGAAACACATCATAAATCAAAAAAACAAAAAAAAAACAAAAAACAAAAAGAAGGGAGAAAAAAAGAAAAAAAGAAAAAGAAAAACAGAAAAGCGTTAAAAATCAAAATAATAATAATAATATTTAAATGGAGAGAGAAAATAATAAGAAAGTAAAAAGAAAAGTGGGTACAACCTTGAGCGAGAAACCGCACGGTAATCGGAAATAAAATTGTAATCAGCTTACTCAGCTTACTCATCAATTATAAAAAAACAGCTTGGCATAAATCATCACCAATAAAAATTCAACTGTAACTGAACTGTTAATAATCATCATCAATCAACTTTAGTCTTAATACCATCGTTCAACACATGGATAAAATACAATATACAGCAACTCACCATAGACGAAATCATTTTGGTTCATAAATTTTTTAAAAATTTATAATTTTGTAAAAACTAAATTGTAAGTTAATTTCTAATTATATTTATTATCTATTTATACTTATTTTTTCGGCAATTCTAAATATTACACATTTTACAAAGTTAAATTACCCAGTAAAATTCATATTTAATTCATTCAATAAATTTACAAACTCATGTGTTAAATGAAAATCTTTCAATAGATAAATTTTATGTCTGAAAAAATTGAAAAATTAGAGCTCCGAAATCGTGTTGTTGATCGTTTTGTTTTGGATTCTCCTTCAAATTCTATTTTATCTTTGAATAATAACGAAGAAAATATTTTTGATAGTTTATTTGAAAGTGACCCAAAGGTAAATTTTGAATCAGATTCGGACGAATTTTCTAATATACATAACGTTGCTATAAAAAAAATCAATCTGAACGTAAAATCAAAGATTATTTATATATAAGATAGGAATACACGAACAAAAAAGTACGGATTTCTACTTTTTGATTCTAAATCCACAATTGAATAGAGCCATCTATAACAAGATTTATTAATTGTAATAGCTAAGTTCATCACCTGTCATAATTAGCTACATCTACAAAAGACAATCTAAGCTTGTATAATAATTTTATCTTTTTTTTTTTGTTTGATAAATTTAAAATGAAATGGTAGTTGAAATAGAAACAATTCAGCCTTGAAATATATTTTTGTTGTTTTTGTTTATTTACTTACTTTTCGTTTAATTTTTCGTATTTTTCCATTCACAACTCTTCTATGTTTTTATTAAGTACATATTACAATTCGCAAAGGGCTTCAATTTTTAGTAAGTTAATACTTCGCTAAAAAAAACTGAGTCGATTCCGTTTTTGATCGACGATATTATCATAATAACACGGGAGATTATCTCTTGAGTAAATATATGAAAATAATTACATAAATATACTCGACCTTGATTAAGTTTATTTTTAAAATTATTTTTGATGAAAGTCCATATGCATAAATGGTATTTAACTTTTTTTTTATGGTTTTATTGAACTATCTGATGTAATTCTGTCTTAAAATATTTTATTATTAACCAACGTGTGATTTCCTTTGTCAAAATAGTGCAATATTGCAGATATATTAATTAAAAATGAATAGAATTGTGTTATAATTTTATTTAATATGTTTATATGTATTCATATTATGGTTAGAAGGGGAAAAGCCATATGGAAGGTTATTATATACAGATAAAATCTGCTTCCATTGGGCGTAAAAACCTCTTCTTTATATACATACCTATATATATAAGTATTTCAAAAAGTTCATTATTCTTGCGAGTTATATAATATAATAAATATAAAATAATAATAAATAAGTACATAAAATTCCATAAATATAAATAATTTCATAATATAACTATTTAAATAATTATATAAATCATAGTAGCGATAGTGCATCTTAGTGTAACACAAAATTTATATAAATCACAGGAACGATAGTGCATATGAAGTCACACAAATTATATATATCACAGGAACGATAGTGCATCTTGTGTAATACCAAATTTATATCACGATACTCATTTACAATCTCAGTGCCAGAGAGGTGGTTACATGAAAATAAAAAAATAATTCAGTTTTAAATATAAATATTTTATTAAAAATGTATGTAAATATAAAAAAATAAGAATAAATGTCTAAATCTGGTATTTTGTCATAGGCCGGTTTAAATTTTATAGTACTATTACTATTTTTTGGTATTTTTACGAGTGGATATTAACATTAACTCAAATTAAATGTATAACTGTATGATTTTGTTTTATTGATAATTCATTGATTTAAAATTCTTAGTCTTCGATTGCGTTTTTCAATACGATCTGGTTCATTTGATTTTTTCTTTTGTCCAGATTTCTTATCATTTTTAATTTTCTCTAGTTGCCATATACAGTTTTTCCTGATTAAAACAAGAATTAAGAACTTTAGAGCATTTTCCTTGTGTACCTTACAAGTTCCTGTGAACCATGAGCTATATCTATCATCTATATTAGTCGCATTTAAGCATTTGTCAAATATTGTTTGTAGTAATCTTATGTTATGCAAATTTTTGATAAAATATTTTGCAAAAATTGATACATGAAGCGTAGTAATTTCTAGGAACAAGTCAGTCGGATTTCTTAAGTATAAATCATTAGAGGTATTTATATAGTTTCTACATTTTATTAAATATTCAGATGGTAACGACAAATCTTCATTTTGCTTAACCATATATTCCAGGCAAGATTCACATTTCAGTTTTTTTGTCAACTTATAAATAATATATCCTAAAAAATATCGAAGTGCTGGCAAGTCAATCTCAAACTTCTCATTAATGAAATTTCCAACAAAGGCAATTTCGTTAAAATCATTGTCTTCAAATTCGTTTACTCCATTATTATCATTTTCTCTTTGAGAATCTATAAGTTCGTTTTCCTTCTCGTTTCTTAAATTTTCAATTTCTTGTGTAGTATTATTTGTAATATCAAACGGGTCAGTTTCCAAAAAAGTGCAATTATCTGGTTCATAATTTAAAATCGACGAATGAAAAATTAACTTACTTGATATAATTTTAGCAATAATAAAATTAAACTCATACACCGATGGATTAAAATTGTTCCCTCCCTTTGAACGAATTTGAGAGAATAAATTTTCTACTGCATCCGTTTGTAATTTTGACGTTAAGATGTATGAGATATTGAGGTTTGTATCACTTATCGCAGAAGTTAATTCTAAAATACCTCTTATTGTGTGAATCAGACCGTTTATACAAAAAATATTATTTTTTGTTTGAACCTTAATGTTTTCCAAATACTCACACATATCTTTCAAGATGATATACGGTTCATTATTACTGTTCAGAGACAACCCTGAGTTTGCCTTATTTGAGCAGAATTGACTTTTACTATTTAACGCGTCAAATAGTTTGTCCAGTTTTTCAATAAATATTGCCGTTGCTAAAGCATGCTGTTTTGTTTTATTGGTCTTAAATTTCTTTAAATGGTCGAAAGTTCGAATTCCATTCGCGCAACTACGGCTTAAAATCTGTGTTGCTAAGTTAACTCTCATTCGCTCAAATGTGTTGGGGTATATGTGCCTTAAAGTTAACTTAGGGCAAACTCTTGTAACCGATTGACTGTCTATTTGGTATAGCTCACTAACTACACTCCACGTAGCTAACCCTTCCGCTGTAACTATATCATATGCTAGAAGAGTATTCCGAACTGACTTAAACAAATGTGGTATATCGAACAAGGCAAACAATTTTTGGTTATCCACAATAAAGAATGGTTGAGTTTTACGAACTCCTAACATCTTGTACGCACTGCGGTTATTTGTACCTTGATCACACACAATTCCTCTAATATTTAACCCCAATTTCTTTAACTCTGTGATATTTTTTAAAATTAACTCCTTTAGTTTTTGTCCACATATGGGACCTCCAGTTGCAAAATAGCTTAAAACAAATTTATCTGTGCTAAATAATCCCCGTGACATAAATACACATATGTATTCAGCGATTTTATGCTGTCGTTCACCATCTCCAAAGTCGACTACTCCTATAATTTGATCACTTGCTCGGTTATATTTTAGATCAGATCTTATCTTAATTTCGTCGAACAGTAAAATATGCTCTTTGTCTCGGTTAGACATTTTCTTAACTTTATTTTCAATTTGCTCAATTAGATTTTTATTAAACCCCGGTTGTAACTGGTTTAAAATATTCCAATTGGAAATTGTCCTTACGGCGGGTAATTGCAAATTAAGAGTATTTCTTAAATACTGATAAGTTGAGTGTGATCGAAATTCTATACTTTGCGCCAAGCGTCGTTCGTCATCTGTATATTTAGAATTTTTGTGACGCTTTCTCAATAACATCTTACATAATTGTTTAGTGTTATTATTTAGGTAACTTAGATCGTCAATTTGCTCAGAGATTGATTTTTGCTTTAATTTTTTGTATTTATTCATAATCTTACTTTTAAATTTATTTTTTTCATTATTATTTCGTAATTTAGATTTTAATTTTTTATTATTTATTTCTAGAACCGTATATCTTTTTTTTAGCAAAGTGTTTTGTTTTCTATAGTACATGGTATTTCTTTCATTACGGATACAATTTTCACAATCAGTCGTTTCATTATTATTATTAGCAAAATTATCGTTCGTCTTTGGATTGCAGTTGAACAACCTTTTCCCCGGAGCAGGAGGGTAAGTCTTTAAAATGTTGGTCTTAAAATTTGTGTCAAGCACGCACTTATTATTAAAATAAATCTTACCTGAATTATCAGTACTGCAAATCTCTGAGGTAGGTTTAACGGCAGAAGCTTGTGTTGTTTTCACTTTTCCTGGGTAAACTTTAACCGGATTTCCTAATCTTCTATTAGTAAAACTGGTATTTAAAAATAGAGTTGGTGTGGCAAATCTTTCTAAGTTGCGATTTTTAATATGTTTATTTTCGAAATGAAGATCACATATAAATAAATTTTTCTTATCACTTAAGTTAATTTTACATATCTGTAACCACTGTGCAAAACGTGCAGAATTATTTTTCGGAAATCCAAATAATCTACAATTTTTATCTGTACGTTTATTTCGTCCACAAACTACACACTTTCCACCAAATTTTAAATTTCTAATCATTTTGAATGAATTACTTTCTTCCACGATATTCAGCAAAATAATGATAATCGAAAATACGTTAAAAATACAAAAACAAAGGTCTTGTATATATGTTATGTACGAATATAATAGGTATATAGGTAGTATGCATATAATATAATTCTTTCTATTTTTCTTTTGTTTTAAATGGAATAGTAAACTAAAAAAAAAACAATGTACAGAACATAGACAGGTTTTAGCACCAAACGTTGATTATATTGGGTTTTAAAATAAGGAAAATTCATATCCATACAAATACATACCGTTTGTGTATTTCGATTCATGGGATTTTCCGCACTACATGCATATTTCAATCACAAACAACAAAAAAGTATTTCAAGGTTGAATTGTTTGTATTTCATTTACCATTTCATTTTAAATTTTTCGAACGACAAAACAAGAAGATAAAATTACTGTACAAGCTTAGATTGTCTTTGGTAGATGTAGCTAATAATGACAGGTGTTGAACTTAGCTATTACAATTAATAAATCTTGTTATAGATGGCTCTTTTCAATTGTGGATTTAGAATCAAAAAGTAGAAATCCGTACTTTTTTGTTCGTGTATTCCTATCTTATTTATATATAAATAATCTTTGGTAAAATGGATTTAAAAATCAATTGTGCACTTAAAATTATTCCGTTTTTCGATGGAAAAATTACGGAAATACATAGATTTTGTACGTGTGTAGATGTTATTTGGTCTCAAATTGAAGATCCAAAAGAAAAACCGTTCTTCATGAATATTTTAAAAACAAAATTGTGTGACCAAGCGAATGAAGTTGTCCGTTATACAAATTTTGATAAGTGGGAAGATTTAAAATTAGCCCTAGAAAAAAAATTTTTAAAACGAAGATCTCAAGGTGCAGTTTCAGCCGAATTAGTCTGCTTAGTCCAAAATAAAAATGAATCTGTTAAAAGTTATTCTTCTAAAATTGAAAGTTTGTTGAACGAACTTAACGATATTTGTATTATATCGCTGATATCATAAAAAAAATTAATGAATCCACTGCATTAAATTCATTCCAAGATGGACTGAAAGATAATTTAAAAATCATAATAAAATCTCATCATTTTGAAAATTTGAATGATGCTATTGCGCAAGCTATTGAAGAAGAAATTAATCATAAACCATTCCAGAACTTTAGTAGAAATGATCAAAGTGGAATCATTTGTTCATTTTGTAATAAATCGGGTCATCGTATAGATAATTGCTTCAAAAAAAGCAACCGAAATTTCCGTTCCTATAATTATAACCAATATAATGAAACACATTTCTATAATAATCAACATCCAAACACAAATCCAAATCGAAGTTTACCAACGAAAATCTATCATAATACTCGTAACTCAAATTACAATACAAATTTAACTTGTAATTATTGTAAACGCGATGGACATAACATTTCCGAGTGTTACAAAAGAAAATTCAACGCGTCTAGACAACAAGGTCAAACATCGTCAAATATACAAGTAATCAATCAATCACAGACGTCGGAAAACCAAGTGGGATCCGAAGAATCGAACACAGCTGTTCGGATCCAAAACTTAAAATAAATTCGTGTTCAAATAAAAATTTCGATAAAGACATGAATCGTAACCCAGCTAGAGTAATTGTTCTTGATTGTTCAAATTCAAATTCTAAAACAACCGGTATATTTTCGATTGGTGGGGATTCACCTGTTTCAAAATGTGTTAAATTAAATTTGGATATCGGGTCTAGTGATAATTGTAACTTTTTGATTGACACAGGTGCCGATATAAGCCTTATAAAAAAAGAATGTTTACGTCAAGAAGCAATGTGCTATCCCAAAAAAAAAAAAATCTTTATTCAAGGTATAAGCCCAATTACTACAGAAACATTAGCACTAGTAAAAAAATTACATATTGTTCAAAATTCATTCCCCATAACTTGTTCAGGAATTTTAGGTAAAGATTTTTTGGAAAATTACAAATGCAAAATTGATTATGAAAATAAAACTTTAGAAATTATATGTAATAACAATAAATTCAATATACCAATTATTTCAAATCAAATTCAAACATTATTATTCCTTAAAGGTCAGAAATGTATATTAACTTACCTATTAATTCAACTAATAACCAAGAATATTTCTGCCCATCTCAACAATTAACACCTGGAGTTTTTCTCGCAAACTGTATCATTAAACCATCAAATAACAATGCTGTTTTTAGTATAATTAATAATAATGAACACGAAGTTGAACTTAAAAATTTTGTTATTACTTAAGAAAATTTAGACAATTATGAAGTATATCATCTATCAGAATGGACAAATACATTTGAAGAACGTCTTAGAAAATTAGATGAAGAAATTGATATAAGTCACTTAAACAGCGAAGAAAAAATATCAATACGAAACATTTATCGCGAATTCAATGATGTTTTCTATTTACGAGGTGATAAACTATCTGCAACTAACACAGTTTATCATAAAATTCCAATTTTAAATAACGCTCAACCAATCAATAAAAAACAATACCGATTACCGCAATCTACCAAAGCGGAAATAAATTCGCAAATACAACAAATGCTGGATGATTCAATTATCGAACCCAGTATTAGTCCGTGGAACTCCCCATTATTAATAGTTCCGAAGAAGTCTGATTCTACTGAAAAAAAAGGCGTCTAGTTGTAGACTTTCGGAAATTAAACGAAATAACTATTGATAATGTATTTCCCTTACCCAACATAAACGAAATATTGGAACAATTAGGTAGTTCAAATTATTTCACTACCCTAGACCTCACTAGTGGTTATCACCAAGTCATGATAGACCCGGATGATAAAGAAAAAACCGGCTTCAGCACTGACATGGGCCATTTTCACTTTACTAGGATGCCTTTTGGATTAAAAGGGGCACCAGCTACTTTTCAAAGACTAATAAATCACGTTTTGTCAGGACTAAATTGTTTTAAATGTTTTGTGTATTTAGATGATCTATGGATACGATTTAACCGATCATATCCAAAAATTAGTCGAAGTTCTTCAATGTTTTCGCAAATTTAATTTAAAACTACAACCTACTAAATATAATTTTTTACGGCGCGAAATTAAACATTTAGGTCACTTAATTACAAGTGAAGGGATAAAACCAGATCCAAAGCTAATTGATTCAATTTTAAAATTTCCTAAGCCAATAAACAATTCTACTCTAGAATCTTTTATCGGACTTACAGGTTACTACAGGTCATTTATAAAAAATTATGCTGATATAATCGAACCTTTAATCGCTCTTAAAAGAGGAAAACCAAAAACATTTCAGTGGAATGCTTTTGCAGATGAATCATTTAATATTTTAAAAACACTTCTGACTAGTTCACCAATTTTACAATTCCCCGATTTTTCAAAAACATTTTATATAACAACCGATGCATCAAACGTAGCTATAGGTGCTGTTTTATCTCAGATTACAAACTCAGAAGATCTTCCAATCGCTTTTGCGAGTCGCATCTTAAATAAATCTGAGCGTAACTATCCCACGATAAAACGTGAACTATTAGCAATAAAATGGGCAATCGTTAATCGTTTTCGACCTTACGTTTATGGACGTAAATTTATTATTATTACAGATCATAAACCACTAACCTATTTATTTTCAACTCCTAATACTAATTCAATTCTATTCAGATGGCGTATTCAACTAGAAGAATTTGATTTTAAAATTCAATATAAACCTGGAAAACAAATTATCCATGCTGATACACTTTCACGAATTGAAATACCCAGTGACATAAATGTTAATATTGTAACTCGTGCTCAAAGTAAACTAAATCTAGAAAAAATTCCAAAAACTTATAATTCTAATCAAAATTGTAATGAAATTAATAATCCCGATTGGTCGGAGTCAAAAAATCAATCTTTAATCAACAATTCTAAAGAAATCTATATTAATTCAAATTTAATTTTAAACCATACGAATCAAAATCCAGAACCAATTTCTTCAAATTCAAACTCAACAAACAGTCAAAATAATTCAGATCAAGAAATAATAACTCTAAATAATGAAGATGAAATCTCTCAAATCATCAAAGAATTTCACATAAATTCTTTAGGTGGTCATCAGGGAATAGTTAGAACTTTCAATAGAATGAAATGCTATTATAGATTTCATAAAATGCTAAGTCAAATCTCAAACTTTATAAAAACATGTGAGAAGTGCCAACATAATAAACATGGACTTATACAAAAAATGCCTATGAAGATAACGTCAACATCAATCAAACCATTCGAGAGAATATCATTAGATATTGTTGGTCCATTACTATCATCTCAAAAAAATAATAAATTTATACTAACTCTTCAAGATGACTTGACAAAATTTTCGTCAGCAATCCCTATTCCGAACCAAGAAACCACAACGGTTGCTAAAGCATTTGTGGAAAATTGTATTTGTTTATATTTGGATGTCCTATATCCATATTAACAGATCAAGGACAAAATTTTATGAGTCATATGTTTAAACAAATATGTAATATTCTAAAAATAAAAAAAATTAACTGTACGGCGTATCATCCTCAAAGTAACGGTGCACTAGAAAGGTCCCACAAAACTTTAGGAGAATATAGTCCTATTCAGATCTTAAAAAAAACTTTTTTTTAATTGTTCTGCGCAGCTTTCAGTGATGTAGAAAAAAAATTATAAAAATTTTGATGGGTCGCATTTATCTTAGGTAGTTAACTTAAATAAATTAATAAATAATATTTCAGTTTTAATACACAAAACATTCAAAATGATTATGTATTTATGTTATTACAATCATATTTCAAGTGAAAATTAATAGGTCAAAAAAAAATTGCACGCCTTTTGGAAACAATGTCAACATTTAATTTTGGTACGGACTAAGGAAAATAAATGACCAAATGACATTCATATCGAACAAAACCACAACAACATAAAAAGCAAAATCAGTTTTCAATTTAATTCCTAATTTATCGAATTAAATATTAGTTTCAAAAGTGTCAGTGATTATAAGTTAATGCGCGATTTACACGTTCCAACAATTTTTTTCCAACATTTTTTGTAGACATTCAGAGCTACACGCAATAGAAAAAATGTGTATGCGATAAAAAGAGATACGCATAATACAAAAATGGCGTCGTGCTATAATTTTTTGTCGGTGTCAAATTACAATAAAACTTTTGACGGGTAATTTTGGTGCACAACGCTCTTTCTTGTAGCTATATTTCTTTTTCTAAAAGGAAAACAATGAATAAACAGTGAAATCCTTGCCGCTCATGGCTATTTCGGTTTATTTATTGGTTTTGCGCTATAAATATTTGACAATAAAAAAAAATCGCCATTTTAATTGTGTTTGTTGCTATAAAATATACTCGGGTCGAGTGTATTTTATAGCAACAAATTTTATTTTTATGGAAACAAATTTAAAAAAAAAAGAAAATAAGTCCAACAAAATTTTGTTTGTTTATATGTTTGTTCTTGTCTTTCAAATAAATTTCGCGATATACTAATCTCTTCATTTTTTGTTGGCCAACATTGTTGGAACGTGTAAATCGCGCATAAATTATAAAAACATTTTGTGATTAAAAACGTTCCTTTTCCTTTTACACAAATACAACATAAAAATGTAAACATGAATTATTGTACTTAATACATCACTGTGTATCCGCCATATTCTTTCTGCGCGATAACTGTCAGAATTCCAGCGAGATTTGAAAACTATCTACGTAATTATGCACAAGCCGACCCTTTAAACTGGGATCAATGGAGTCCATATGCAATGTTTGCCTATAATACCACTCCGCATACTTCAACAAAATTTATGCCATTCGAATTATTCTTCGGCATTAAGCCAGCAATTCCAAACTCATTGTTAAAAGAACCTGATAAAATTTATAATTATGAAGACTACTCCAAAGAACTAAAAAATAGATTACAAACTTCATCTTGGAATGTAGCTCGAAATATTTAAAATGAAAACAAACAAAAATCTAAACTTCGTTACGATCGAAACATTCATTACGAAAATTTTGAAGTAGGAGATGAAGTGCTTTTAAAAAATGAAATGAATAACAGCAAAATCGAACAACTTTGGTTAGGCCCATATCTAGTAACAAAAATAATATCTGATGAAAATACGCAAATTCAAATAAAAAATAAACATAAAATAGTATGTAATTATTTGTATTAATTTTTTGGTATACTAAAATTATAATTTATAACTATGAATATTAATTAATATATGAATTATTACAATTTTTCCTATTTTATATAATTATAAACAATTAAAAAATTTAATAACATATGTATAAGAATAAAATAAATAAATAAATATAATAAAAAATGTATGTGAAATTATATAAATAAAATTTAAAAAATTTAATTATATAAGTTATATTACCTAAAACAAAAACAAAAACAAAACAGAAACAAATTAATAAAAAAATAAAAAAAGTTTAATCATTTTTCTAAAATAAGAATTTTTATATATTTTTAAACTAAATTATATTTTTTATTGCATTATATAATATTATTAGCATAGTTTATTAAAAAGAAAACTACGTTTTCTTTTCTTGGGGGGTGAGGTGTGGTGTAGGAATGCAATACATTTTGGGATTTCATGTTCGAAATTCGAATAGAAAAAAACAATAAAAAACATTGGGAGTTTATAAAACATTGGGAATTTATATATAAAAGCTCAAATTTATAATGAGAACAACCAGTTGGTTTTAAGTTTTAAATAAAAGATTTGGTAAAAATTAAAGTTAATATTTTAACAATAAATTATATAAATTAATTTTGTAATAATTAATTATAAAATATAAAATAAAAAATACAAAAATGTATCACTTAGAAAAATAAATATATAACCGAGTTTTTGGTGGAGATAAATAAACTAACTATATATTACAAGACTGTCTTCTTTTTATTTACATTTACCTTACTTTGTCTGGGTTGAGTGACTTCCTTCTCAAGCTCCTCTTCATCCGTAAAATATTCATTGTTGAGATTTTGTAGCCTCTCGCTTCTAACATTAGTAGACATAGAAGGTTTCATTTGTCTCTTTATAGTGTTTCAATTATGTTTTGTAAGTTTACCATCATATCTTGGTATTTAATACATTGCACCTCATATTGCTGGCATTTTATCCTTAGTTTAGTTCATTATTCTGATGCTCAACTGAGAAAAATTTTAAGGATATTTCATTGACTTCTTGCCGCATACGGTGTCTTTGCTCTAATATAGGAGAATGTTTCTAATTTATTAGAGGTAGGGGGCTTATATTTCTATCTGCTGTAGTAGCTAAGCTTTCCACTATTAAAGCCGGTACTGAGTATCCTAATTTAATGCACCGTAGCATTATTCTTCTCCTGATCTTTCATGGCTGGTTTATTATTCAATTTGCAATCTAATTTTGGTTTATAGATAGGATCAATCATTTATGTATAAATTTTATAATTGGAATTTTCTTCAATCCAATCGAGATACGCCCGACTTTTGTATAAACATGTGGCATACCTAAATAGCATTTTAGTAAACCGTGAGAAACCAGTCCAATTTGTGTATTGGTATCCTCTAGTACTAGCGGACCACCCGAATCACCCTGTGAAGCACTTCCGAAAAATTCACCGACAGCGCATAAAGTTGATCTGGACGGTGACAAACTAGATTCATAACATTTCGTGTTACTTACTATTTTACATAACTGTTAACTCTTTTAAAACAGTACTCCCTTGCATGGATTCACCTGTCTTACCCCATCCGGCCACTTTCCCAAGTTTACCGATGTTCGATCTTTTACCATCCGACCTCTTTGGTAATTTTATGGTTGACATAAATTTAGTTAATATAAATGGGTTAGGTAACTCTACAACTCCAATGTCATGTTTAAAAGTATACAAAGTTTATAAAAATATACAAAGTTTAATCGGCTATTTGTATACTAGGAAAAAATCATGACACGTAGCGATTAAATAGTGTTTGATAATTTAAATTAGTTACAACTATTCTTAATCCGTTAAACGTCTTAAAGGCTGTGACTGGAGCGAAACGTGGTCAAATGAATTAAGTCGGTCACGTTCTGCGTACGGATCCGGAACGAATTATGCAGCGGTCTCTGAAAGGAGAGTCACCATATGGTAGATGCAGAGGTCGTTGCAGGCAACGATGGCTCCACGGTGTAGCGAACGATTTGGCTTCTTCACATTATCTAATACAGTATGAAGACCAAGGTCAGGATCGAAACTATTACAGCCAAATTGTTGAAACAGTAATTTAAAAAATTCTAAACTGTCAACGAACTTTCCCAAACATTAATTTGCAAATTCAAATTGGATATGTAAAATTGTAGAGAATTTATTAACATTGGAAATAAGGGGATCGGTACTTATATGCCCGTATTACAAAATACCGAATGGACAAAATCCCGTAGTATGCATTTTTTTACGAGATTACGGGATTCACCAAATTAAAAAACATTATTTAAGTTTATGTTTATTTACAAAATATTTAAATTCATTTTTATTATTATTTTTTAATTTAAGGGTGACCCTGCTTACCAACGATTATTTTGAGACGTCGATGCCAAGCCTCGACATTGTTTTGGGTTTTCGGCAAATTTTTTTCAATGGTATGAGCAACTGTTCAAAAGTTTTGGGAGTATTGAGGGTTTGTGTGAATAGGACCAGAAATCTATTTTTTTTAAACCGTTTACTTATTTTCTTTAAACCCGGATCCGCAAAACTGTTATGCAGTTCTTTATAATAGTCAGCAACTTTTAATCATTTAAATGTGTTGACTAAAACTCACCGAATTACCATACTTCCTGGCTAATCCTGTGGTTTGGACTTGCCGCCAAATTATTTGTCCAAAATGGAACAAACAAACCTCTAAACATGGCTGAGGTAAAATACTATTTTACCGTTCATGAAATGGGTTTGTCAAAATCAGTTATATCAGTATATGCGTAGGGCTCAGGTTTATTCCCCACTCACAAGCCACACGACATAGCTAAAAAAACATTTCATTGTCAACCACCTTTTGATTTTTTCGTCATAAGACAGAACAAAAGTGGTACAATTTCACCCTCTACAGCTCCGTGAATCGTAAACAGTTGCTTAAAACTGGATAGAACAACATAGAATGTTCCATCGATAAACCAGCATTTGGATTCCGCTAAAAGCTTAAGGCTGGATCGTGTTCCCATTAAGATTATTTTTTCCATTCAAAATTCCTTTTCACTTAAGATAAATAATTCGACTTCTAAATTAAGTAAGTGATCCGGGATATTGATTTCATTTAGGCTCATAGGTTCTATTTGGTGAGAAGCTCTTACTCGCGTTATCTTAACGTTTGTGCTAGTTTGCTCGGAAGAAAAACTCGATAATTAGCTTTTGCCTGCATGACACATTAGTAATTATTTGCGCAAGTGTATGTGTTGATTATTGTGTGCAATTTTTTTAACATATGGTTATTCACCGTAACTAAAGTTATAACCACCATATACGCACACCCACGCACACACACGTATTCTATAATAATTCATCGGATAAGGTTAGGTTAAAAATCGCGCGATTTAAAAAAATAAACTACAAAATACGGGATTTTGGGTTACGGGATTTTGTAATACGGTAATTTGTCATACGGACAACTGTACCCATCCCGGAAATATGACTGTACGACAATCTTACTGTTTCAACTATTTAGTAAAACGAGTAAATAATTGAAAATGTATCTATTTTTTCAGTCATTTCCAGTTCACCTTAAAATCATTTAGTAAACTCTAGTTTTGACTAGTTAAAACTAAGTTTTACAAAAATGTTTTGTTAAAACTAGTTTTAACTATTAACTATGCGATACTAGTTTTAACGGATCTCGGGTGTAAACGGTAACATATATGTACATATACCGGGTGTTTCTTTTAAACTGAGACGATCAAATATCTCGAAAAATAGCCACTCTACGGAAAAAATGTCCATGATCAAAATTTAATCATACCGCGGGGGAAATACATTAGTGCAAAAAAAATAGTCCCCCACCCCCGCTTTGTAGGTGGGGCGGGGGTAACTTTTAAACTAAGACAGGAAGCCAAATTTTTTATTGCAGATACGGATTCTACGACTAAAAGTACGTATGATTTGAATGAAATATTTTGTTCGGTTCATGATAGATGGCGTTGTAATCGACGAAATTTAATTTTTTCAATTTCTCCTTCTTAGAACACACGCATTTGATTGTGCAATACGTTTGAAATAAAAAACATCACGTGTTCATTGAAAATACTCGAAATTCGTCATCAAAACAATTTATTCAGTTTTGTAAATCACATTTAACGTTTGTGTTATTTCTTATCTTCATGTTTTTCGTAATTGCAAAATAAACGACAAAATGCTTTAGAATGGAGCGTTTAACTGTGCCAGAGAAAATTGTAAGGGTTCTGGTTTATGGAGAAGCTGGTAGAAACCTTGAAAATGCTGTTGCTATTTATGCTCAACGTTTTCCGGATAGGATTCGTTCACGTGCTTCATTTGGCCGTACTATCAAACAATTTATGAATACTGATGGAAATGTTCAACCGAAAAAGAGGACCCTTAGAGCAACAGTCACTGGAGAAAATAATGAAATTGCTGTATTGGCAGCAGTGGCTCATAATCATCATATTAGTACAAGAAATAGTTGGCGATTCCGGATTGCCCCTCACCAGTGTTTGGAGAATTTTAAAACGGCACAAGTATCATCCATATCATGTGCCTTTACACCAAGATCTTCATGGCGTTGATTTTCAAAATCGGGTAACTTTTTGTCAATGGGCACGTGAATAAATACAACAGAACCCCAATTTTTTTCGTTGCTTAATGTTCACCGACGAATTGTCTTTTACAAACCATGGAACGGTTAATCGACACAACATGCATTATTGGAGTGTTACAAATCCGCACTGGCTTCGTCAAGTTGAACATCAGCATCCTTGGACTGTCAACGTGTGGTGTGGAATATTTGGCAACAAACTCATAGGCCCTCACATTATTGAAGGCAACTTGAATGGTCAAATGTACCGAAACATTTTGGAAAATGAACTGCCAATATTACTTGAAAATTTGAGCTTAGAAGTGAGACGGAACATGTGGTTTCAACATGATGGTTGTCCTGCACACTATTAGTTGATGGCACGTGAAATACTTGATCGTGATTTCAATGGTCGCTGGATCGGTAGAGCTGGTCCGATAAATTGGCCCGCCAGATCACCAGATCTTACTGCGCCAGATTTTTTTTTTGTGGGGCTACCTCAAAAACCAACAACACGTGAGAACATGATTGAGCGAATCAGAAATGCGTGTCCTGAAATTCAACCAGACACACTTCTCAGTTGTGTACAATCATTTGAAATGCGGATTAATAAGTGCATTGAAGTCGCAGGCCATCATTTTGAACACTTATTTTAGATTTACAAATCTGAATAAATTGTTTTGATGACGAATTTCGAGTATTTCCAATGAAATCGTGATGTTTTTTATTTCAAACGTATTGCAGAATCAAATGCGTGTGTTCTAAGAAGGAGAAATTGAAAAAATTAAATTTCGTCGATTACAACGCCATCTATCATGAACCGAACAAAATATTTCATTCAAATCATACGTACTTTTAGTCGTAGAATCCGTATCTGCAATAAAAAATATGGCTTCCTATCTTAGTTTAAAAGTTACCCCCGCCCCACCTACAAAGCGGGGGTGGGGGACTATTTTTTTTGCACTAATGTATTTCCCCCGCGGTATGATTAAATTTTTATTATGGACATTTTTTCCGTAGAGTGGCTATTTTTCGAGATATTTGATCGTCTCAGTTTAAAAGAAACACCCGGTATACTGATCAAAATTGCAGTAATTTTTTTTATGTTTGCGAATAATAGGAAAAAGCTGTAGAAAATAATACACCAACACAATTTTTACAGAAAATTAATTTATTTCGTGAAAATAGAAAAAAGTTTCGAGACCTTTGCAATTTAATTTTGGGTTATAGGATCAATCATTTATTTAGAAATTTTATAATTGGAATTTTTTTCAATCCAATCGAGATACGCCCCGACTTTTGTATAAACATGTGCCATGCCTAAATCGCAACCACTTTCAGAACCGTGAGCAACCAGTCCAACTTGTATTTTGGTATCCTCTAGTACTAGTGGACTACCCGAATCCCCCTGACAAGCACTTCCGGCAAATTCACCGATAGCGCATAAAGTTGATCTGTGCGTTGCCAAGCTTGATGCATGACATCTCGTGTTACTTACTATTTTAACTCTTAACTCTTTTAAAACAGCACTCGAATGCATAGATGCATCTGTAATACCCCATCCGGCCACTTTTCCAAATTTACCGATCAACAACA
Organism: Tipula unca; assembly: GCA_951394425.1. NCBI lineage: Eukaryota > Metazoa > Arthropoda > Insecta > Diptera > Tipulidae > Tipula > Tipula unca. The sequence continues at coordinate 45,905,468 of OX596381.1, read as the reverse complement.
TTTTACCATCCGACCTCTTTGGTAATTTTATGGTTGATATAAATTTAGTTAATATAAATGGATTAGGTAACTCTACAACTCCAATGTCATGTTTAAAAGTACTCGAATTATATTTTTCATGAATTTTAAATTTTGTGGTATCCATTGCAACAAAACTCGATTCAGGTTGATTTTTTGAGTTTGCACCAACCGTCACAGCGATAAAGTCGGCACTATATGAGTACAATTAATTATAATTAATAATTATTAGAAAACTGTAGATAAAACGTCTCTATAACTTACAAATACTGATGTCCAGAATTTACAGTATATAAACAGTGTGCCGCTGTTAGTACAAATTTAGTTGTTATTAGTGAGCCACCGCACTCCTGAACTGCCCAAGAAAAATATGACAATAAATATGCTTGATATGGGATCGCGTTAGGCATTGCAATTTTCCCCTTATAAATGAAATTTTTTTTGTCAATTTTGGCTGCATTTAGTAGAGAAAATTGAACTGCTAGTAATAATGTAATGTATAATAAACACATTTCAATCACACAATAAAAATATACAAAGTTTAATCGGCTATTTGTAGTAGGAATAAATCATGACACGTAGCGATTAAATAGTGTTTGATAATTTAAATTAGTTACAACCATTCTTAATCCGTTAAACGTCTTAAAGGCCGTGACTGAAGCGAAACGTGGTCAAATGAATCAAGTCGGTTACGTTCTGCGTACGGATCCGGAACGAATTATGCAGCGGTCTCTGAAAGGAGAGTCACCATATGGTAGATGCAGAGGTTGTTGCAGGCAACGATGGATCCACGGTGTAGCGAACGATTTGGCTTCTTCACATTATCTAAAACAGTATGAAGACCAAGGTCAGGATCGAAACTATTACAGCCAAATTGTTGAAACAGTAATTTAAAAAATTCTAAACTGTCAACGAACTTTCCCAAACATTAATTTGCAAATTCAAATTGGATATGTAAAATTGTAGAGAATTTATTAACATTGGAAATAAGGGGATCGGTACTTATATGCCCGTATTACAAAATACCGAATGGACAAAATCCCGTAGTATGCATTTTTTTACGAGATTACGGGATTCACCAAATTAAAAAACATTATTTAAGTTTATGTTTATTTACAAAATATTTAAATTCATTTTTATTATTATTTTTTAATTTAAGGGTGACCCTGCTTACCAACGATTATTTTGAGACGTCGATGCCAAGCCTCGACATTGTTTTGGGTTTTCGGCAAATTTTTTTCAATGGTATGAGCAACTGTTCAAAATTTTGGGAGTATTGAGGGTTTGTGTGAATAGGACCAGAAATCTATTTTTTTTAAACCGTTTACTTATTTTCTTTAAACCCGGATCCGCAAAACTGTTATGCAGTTCTTTATAATAGTCAGCAACTTTTAATCATTTAAATGTGTTGACTAAAACTCACCGAATTACCATACTTCCTGGCTAATCCTGTGGTTTGGACTTGCCGCCAAATTATTTGTCCAAAATGGAACAAACAAACCTCTAAACATGGCTGAGGTAAAATACTATTTTACCGTTCATGAAATGGGTTTGTCAAAATCAGTTATATCAGTATATGCGTAGGGCTCAGGTTTATTCCCCACTCACAAGCCACACGACATAGCTAAAAAAACATTTCATTGTCAACCACCTTTTGATTTTTTCGTCATAAGACAGAACAAAAGTGGTACAATTTCACCCTCTATAGCTCCGTGAATCGTAAACAGTTGCTTAAAACTGGATAGAACAACATAGAATGTTCCATCCATAAACCAGCATTTGGATTCCGCTAAAAGCTTAAGGCTGGATCGTGCTCCCATTAAGATTATTTTTTCCATTCAAAATTCCTTTTCACTTAAGATAAATAATTCGACTTCTAAATTATGTAAGTGATCCGGGATATTGATTTCATTTAGGCTCATAGGTTCTATTTGGTGAGAAGCTCTTACTCGCGTTATCTTAACGTTTGTGCTTGTTTGCTCGGAAGAAAAACTCGATAATTAGCTTTTGCCTGCATGACACATTAGTAATTATTTGCGCAAGTGTATGTGTTGATTATTGTGTGCAATTTTTTTAACATATGGTTATTCACCGTAACTAAAGTTATAACCACCATATACGCACACCCACGCACACACACGTATTCTATAATAATTCATCGGATAAGGTTAGGTTAAAAATCGCGCGATTTAAAAAAATAAACTACAAAATACGGGATTTTGGCATACGGGATTTTGGGTTACGGGATTTTGTAATACGGTAATTTGTCATACGGACAACTGTACCCAACCCGGGAATTTGACTGTACGACCATCTTACTGTTTCAACTATTTAGTAAAACGAGTAAATAATTCAAAATGTATCTATTTTTTCAGTCATTTCCAGTTCACCTTAAAATCATTTAGTAAACTCTAGTTTTGACTAGTTAAAACTAAGTTTTACAAAAATGTTTTGTTAAAACTAGTTTTAACTATTAACTATGCGATACTAGTTTTAACGGATCTCGGGTGTAAACGGTATCATATATGTACATATATACTGATCAAAATTGCAGTAATTTCTTTTATGTTTGCGAATAATAGGAAAAAGCTGTAGAAAATAATACACCAACACAATTTTTACAGAAAATTAATTTATTTCGTGAAAATAGAAAAAAGTTTCGAGACATTTGCAATTTAATTTTGGGTTATAGGATCAATCATTTATTTAGAAATTTTATAATTGGAATTTTTTTCAATCCAATCGAGATACGCCCCGACTTTTGTATAAACATGTGGCATACCCAAATAGCATTTTCGTAAACCGTGAGAAACCAGTCCAATCTGTGTATTGGTATCCTCTAGTACTAGCGGACCACCCGAATCACCTTGACAAGCACTTCCGAAAAATTCACCGACAGCGCATAAAGTTGATCTGGATGGTGACAAACTAGATTCATAACATTTCGTGTTACTTACTATTTTAACTGTTAACTCTTTTAAAACAGTACTCCCTTGCATGGATTCACCTGTCCTACCCCATCCGGCCACTTTCCCAAATTTACCGATCAACAATATTTTACCATCCGACCTCTTTGGTAATTTTATGGTTGATATAAATTTAGTTAATATAAATGGATTAGGTAACTCTACAACTCCAATGTCATGTTTAAAAGTACTCGAATTATATTTTTCATGAATTTTAAATTTTGTGGTATCCATTGCAACAAAACTCGATTCAGGTTGATTTTTTGAGTTTGCACCAACCGTCACAGTGATAAAGTCGGCACTATATGAGTACAATTAATTATAATTAATAATTATTAGAAAACTGTAGATAAAACGTCTCTATAACTTACAAATACTGATGTCCAGATTTTGCAGTATATAAACAGTGTGCCGCTGTTAGTACAAATTTAGTTGTTATTAGTGAGCCACCGCAATCCTGAACTGTCCAAAAAAAATGTGACAATAAATATGCTTGATATGGGACCGCGTTAGGCATTGCAATTTTCCCCTTATGAATGAATTTTTTTTTGTCAATTTTGACTGCATTTAGTAGAGAAAATTGAACTGCTAGTAATAATGTAATGTATAATAAACACATTTCAATCACACAATAAAAATATACAAAGTTTAATCGGCTATTTGTATAATAGGAAAAAATCATGACACGTAGCGATTAAATAGTGTTTGATAATTTAAATTAGTTACAACCATTCTTAATCCGTTAAACGTCTTAAAGGCCGTGACTGAAGCGAAACGTGCTCGAATGAATCAAGATGGTCACGTTCTGTGTACAGATCCGGAACGAATTATGCAGAGGTCTCTGCGAAAGGAGAGCCACCATATGGTAGATGCAGAGGTCATTTCAAGCAACGATGGATCCACGGTGTACGATTTAGCTTCTTCAGATTGTCTAAGACATTATGAAGACCAAGGTCAGGTACGAAACCGCTGCAGCCAAATAGTTGACACAGTAAGCGGCCAATAATGGTGTTTAAAACTGAAAGAAATTTTATCTACTTTTTGATGCTAGGGCCCATTTTAATTTATTTTGTTTTTTATCGCTTTTTTGAGTAAATTTGAAATTTCTAAACGAGAAGAAAAAACTGCTAACTATGAGACTATTAGAGAATTTAAAACCCTTGAACACGAGACTACGGCAACTACCTGTCGAGTTATTGCAGTTTTATAGCGAAAAAAAATTCTACGAACTTTTGGCGAAATGTTTACAATAAAACAGTACAAATTCACTATAAATTTTCTGAAGATGGTTTATTACCCTAATGCGATGCTGTTGCAAAAAACGGTGTGTGCTTAGAGCTGTATGTGGTCGGGCATTATATCATGCATAAAAATAAATCCATGCCCAATTTTTTGTTTTATCATTTTATGGGAAGCACTTGAAGAATTAAAATTTCTTCTACATTATACGTATTACGATATTACGCCATTGTATGGTATTACTGGCAAGTTAATTTAACCATTTAAACCACCACTGAATGTTCAGCAATGAGTCCAGCTTCTATACAGCATTGTGGAATTTCTTGTAATTTACCTATAAGATACGGTATACTCGAATAGGCCGACCTGATCTTAAACGATAATCTTTTAATCGATTTATTTTCGTTTGTTTTAATATAGCTGCCTGTTTATTGGTACATTATACTTTGTATTTATTGAGCACTGCTTGTTGTTACTTTTACTGTAATACTGTAATGTACGACCAGATCCTCCCCGCCGTTTTACACTGTAGGTTTCTAAATATCTATGTCACATTGATATTTAGAATTCGCCCAATTATAACATTTGTTAACATTTATACGCTTTCCTATCACGTTTTCGCTAAAACTGCAATAACTCGACAAGTATGTGTTGTCGTACCGTAATTTACACTTATTTCCAATGGTGTAAAATATACAACATTTGAATTTGCAAATCCAAAGAAGATGACAATTTTACGAGCGGATCAAGTATTTCCAATCATGCATATATCATTTACATATTATGAAAGCACCTGCTTGGACTGCCAATATAAGATGTTGCGCTCAGATGTTTTAATTTTACGAAAGATGTACATGAGATTACATAGTATCGGCTTCTGGATATCCCGTTCTTGACTTTAACACAGCATTGAGACTGCATCACTGTTATTCTACACAATCGTACCAATTTTGTTGGCATTCGTATAGGTATTCCAGTGCAGACCACTAACTCTCTGGATTGATTGAGTTATAGGCCTGCCCGAAATCCAGGAACACCTGTCTCTCTCATCATACTTTGACAGAATCATCCACAGCGAAAAAACTTGATCAGTGGCTGCTCGATTCAGACGAAATACTCCCCGATAATCACCAACCAAGCCCTCCGCTAGAGGTATTATTCTATCCAATATCATGTAGGACAGAAACTTGTATGCTGTACAAAGTAGAGATAATTCCCACTTTTCAAGCGGTCTCCCTTAGTGGAAGATGGGGCATATTGCAACCACTTTCCACTCATCAGGCATAATTTCAGCATACTAATCGAATAAGCCAGTTCCTGAAAGTATAGTGCAATCCGGTAATCCCTTGACAGAAATTGCGCGAACTACGCTCGTTGTTGCATTTTTAAAACCTCGGCCTTTCACCAATCTCACTCCTTTTTGGCCTTAGCGACTTCCTCATAGGATGAATCCTTATAATCGAAATCCCCGCAATCAGTATTTGAGGGGAAACAACTACAGTCTGTGACGCATGATGAACACCAAGCAGGTCGATAAAGAGTCCACTTCATGCATCGAGTACTGCGTCGATGTTGACACAGAGGTTTCCCTCCCGGTTCCGAAAGGCAGTTGACAAAGTCCTGAAAGTCAGGTGCAATCCGGTAATCCTTAAAAGAAATTACGCGAACTGCGCTCATTATTGAGTTGTTGTACTTCCGCCATTCTTGCTTCTTCCGTCTACAAATCCGCTTAGCTGCCCTCCCAGCAAGAGCAGCCTTGCTTTTCCTCGTGATTGTGAGACATTGTTGCTCTCCATTATGGGCTATATTTTGTTACTCAACTGCAAAACGACACTCGTCATCAAACCAATCATTCTTGGGTCTGACTTTCACTATAGCTAAAGTCTTCTGAACAACACTGTAAACCTAATTTTATAGTACCTCCCTTTTGGAAGATACTGAAAACTTCGGTTGTTTTTTGGAACCCGTTTCAAACTCTTGCCTTAACAGGTTAAATTCGGTAAGAAACTAAAAAACAAAGTAAAAACCATCACTCGCTTATGGCTGTTCATTTTTCTATTGTCAACTCAGATGAGGTGACTGCCCAAATCACTCTTTTGCACCTTATAATGCTAGTAGGCCTGATAGTACTTTTCTCTGCTGAATTACAGCATGACTTTCTTTTCATTCAGAACAATTTAATACACTTTTTCCAAGCGAGCATTGGTTTTAGCACTGTTTCAAAATTCTAGAGCAGGAGTGGAATTGTTTTTATTCGGAAAGCTGGGATATCCCGTTATACAACCCTTAGAAAGAATCGTCGACAGAGATATTAGAGACCATCACATAATTATCTTCCCAGTTCCCACTCAATATCGTGCTAAATGCTTACAGTAAGTTGGTAAGTCCTGTAAAACTGTCCGGCATGAACTTGTCACTAAGATCGATCATAAGGAGTTCCTTTTAGGTACTCTCCTGGATATAGCGAGAACTTTTGATAGTACTTCGTTGCTACGATTACAATAGCTATGCTAATAATCACCTGAATGGCTTATCTGAATTAACGCTTTATTATAGTTAGTTTTTTATCGTAACAACCTGTATATGTGTACATACAGTTGATTAAAATTCTGTACTACAATTGATATAGGATTTTAGACGATAACCCAATATTAGGCTTCTGTAATAATAACTATAGATACGTGGTTCGGGTACATTGATTTGCCTTTATTTAATCAGATTAAAATATAATTGTATAGTAATTTTAATTTTAAATCTGAACTTAAATATTTTTAAATTTGATGATATTTTTAATTACAGCATGTCCTGAGACCAAAGGCAAATTAAAATTAGATTATTTTAAGACTATCCGTTAAGAGATCTCAGAACCATTTTATTCATATACAAACATAACTGACAAAGAGATTACTAGAACTGTAATTATTGTAAACACGAAATCACAATAAATTACTTAAGTTACTCCCAAGTAATCTATTTACTATAGCCCAATACGAATTACCACCCCCAAGTAACTTGACACGTTACATTTTACGAGCAAGTCATCAATAAAAAGAAAAGAAAATCAATGGGACAAACACGAATTTTTGTGGACACTATTTGTCAAATAAGGATTCAACCAGTCCACAGGAAACCAAATGTGTCTCAAACCCACAGCATCGTTTGACATGTTGTATGAGACGATCTAAAATAGTAACACGAAGCGATCAAACAATATTTTATTTTATTGTTTGTTTAAAATTACTTTCGACAGAACAACAAATTGACGGAGCTTCCTGACATTGGTCATAAATGTGGAAAATGTTACGTCAAACTCAGTTCCAGCATCTCTCAACTAGCAAATGTAAAGTCAATACTTTGTCACACCTTCATTGGTTCTTTGTGTTGTGTTCCTTGCGCTTGATGTTTGAATTATGAATCGCATTCTTCTAAACGTTCTCCATAAATTTTTGGAGATTTAAACAATTTGATTCTATTTTAAAATTATTGAATTTGTCTCCTCCTGTACAATTGCTTCTGGATTTACACCTGAGACCGGCCAATCAAATGCTGAACATTCGGTACGGTTACTGAGAGCTAGCAATACAGGTACACTTTTTTGGAACCCCATTAATTAGGTTACATTAATAAATGAATAATTTTAATATGATTCTATGTTAAAAATTATGGTACCTTAGACTGAATTGATACCAGTACCAAATCGGTTATTCGATTTTGAGCCGTGGTTGACCTTAAAACCATTAGGAGTTCCAATTGTAGGAATCAAAATCCAAGATATGCATATTATAAGGTCGAGAATGTGACAAACCCAACAGAAAATATTGAATGTTATTATGATAAGTACAGAGTTCGCAATCACACTGTTGCAGCTCTTTCATAGCCTGTAGAGTGCATAATTAGAACAAAAACACGAATATATTCGAAAATAACATAAAAAAATTAATAAAATACTAGCAGAGCGTAGTTTCGATCTACGGACCTCTGGGTTATGGGCCCAGCACGCTTCCACTGCGCCACTCTGCTGAAGATTGTAGAAAGTTCAAGTTAAAAAAACACTAAATTATTACTGATAAGATAAAATATTAATACCAACATCTAGTATATCTGTTTAATGCTTAATAGACAATTACGCACATACCAACACAGTTGTTTACCTTTATCTTTACACGGCAATTAATAATCTCTCAACGATAAGTTTTTTGTGATAATTGTTCGATTATGGCTAAATTCAATTTTACCTAATTTCTGGGCTAATATTGATAAAATAATATATTGTTGTATGTATTTATGCAATTATCTTTGTGATTAAAACAACAAAAACCTCACCCTATAAATCTTAAAATATATATTTAGGGACGGGAAATTGAGTAAGCCTATCAGAGCATTGGTGCTACTAAAAATGTCGATATTTCAATCGATGAAGGATTCTTCACCAGAATATCAAATTCTGAAATTGAAAGGTAATTACAACTTGTAAGTGCAGCACCATTAGACCTAATTCAAAAATTTAAGATCTAATCTAATCATGCAAAGCTCAAAACATTCTAACCACACAAGAAAATTGAATAAACTAAAAGATTGTATATGGATCTTAGCTGTCATGACATTATCGAGACATTTTTAATGCAATAGCGCGCAACTTTTTCGTAAGAACATCTCCACTTTCTTCATTAAATCAATTTATTATCATTTCTGTATGCAAAAATTATACATAATAGTAAACAAAATTTTTTTAGATTATCAAATAAATATCCATAATTTACAAATAACTCTTTTATGTTAAGATACATCATAATCGCCAAGAAAAGAAAAAAAAATGTTTTAAAATTATAAAATTGTTGTATTGTGTTCAAGCAGTCCCATCTTCCTTCTCATTCTGTAAAAATTTTTGCAATCGTCTACGTCGTATCTCTTCGGTTTCGGGTACATCCCCGATGGTATCACTACTAAAATTAAAATTCATTTGACTAGTACTAGGAATAGATTCATGATTTGATGATGTTGCTGATGGGATATCCAAGTGTTCTTCACTACCGATATCCTCGACTTTGATATCGGCCGAATCCGTAATGGAAGATGGTTTTGGTGTATCGGAGAATGTTGAAGTCGTATTAATTTCAGATGTTATAGTAGGAACTTCTAATGTTGATGCTGTTGGTGCGACCACAGTTGGTAGAGGTTCCACTAGTGGAATTATTGGTGGTATTGTCGCGATTATTGTAGGTGGTGGTGGAGGTAATCGGGCAACAACACTATTATATTGGTTCATTAGTGCAACCGATGCATTCAACATGAGCTGTATATTTCGCAGTAATTTAATTCGTTCTTCCACATGCTGTCGCTCCATACCTTCCAGTGCACGCAACTCATCATCTGATAGGGTCTCCAAAGCGGGCGGCATTGGTGGCGGCGGCAATCCATACGGTCCCATAAACGGTAGAGGTGGTGGCATAACAGCATTCCCCTCCATATTTATCGGTGCAGCCGTTGGCAGTGGAAAATTCAATTGGGGTGGAACAAAGTTGGGCGGAAACAAACTAGCAAATGGATTAATATTTTCGACATTGTTGTTGTTTTGATTCACATTTCGATTTTGTTCGTTTTGATTATTTTGTACGGCGTTCTGTTGAACAGGCGCTGCCCGCTGTGGTTCAGCCACAGTAATTGGAGTTCGTAAAATATTCAATCGGCAAGTCGGGCACGTCTGTTGTCGCTGGAACCATGATCGTAAACATGCTGTATGGAATATGTGACCACACGGTAATTTTTTCGATGAATTCACCATATCCTCGCGACAAATAATACAAATATTATCGGATAGAGCCAATTCTTCTGGCGTTGCGTCCGGATACAGAGTATTCATGTTGCGAATAGCGCGTCGCGATAGTATAACATCGTCTAATGCTTTTTTAAAGCTACGTATTGTATAATACATTGGCCTGAATGCAAATAATGGTAATGTGTATAATCGTACCATAATGAAAACGAATAGAACGTATAGAATGACACGGCCCAAACCGATAACAAGTTCGGTATATAGAAGAAACACAGCTTTATTATCCCATGGTGTTTCCGATCGCATTTCAGTCGCATGTAGAATATACTTAATCGCGATATTTGCAACTACCGTAATAAGAATGGCATATTCAAATCCGAATACGAGTTGAACTGTTGCTCCTTTTGTAATGGTCGAGTGATAAGCATGACTAATCATAACGTAATCTAAGCAGGCGAGAACAATAAGCAGGCTAGCTACACGGACATGAAATAGCCATCCAATCATAGGACTCCGTTCCATCTAGAATTTGGAGCAGGGAAATGAATTACGTATTTAATTATACTATTATACTATATTTGATACTGACATAATCTACACGGTCCTCCGCTAGCCAATGAAAAGATTTCAGAAACAGTAGCACGGTAAATAGGGCTACAAATTTCGGATTGAAATCGTCCCGGAACACTGTAAATGCTAAACACGTTTCTGTAAGAGCATACCAAAACCGTTCCATTAGATGTTCAAATTCAGCTGCACGAAGCGATCCTAAGAATATCTAAAACAAAATTAAAGATTTCATTATTGAACATTCAACAAATTCATAGTCACTCCCAATCCATTAAATTCTTACCTTTCTCATTAATTTTCCTAACATTAATACAAAAACTAAAGATTGTACATATATCACCTGTAATTTTAGGAAATAGTTAACCTCGTGATTGCAAATCATATGGAAAACTGTGTGTGCAAACTTACGGCCATACTCGGATTCGATTTTGTAATATACACCACCGAGGGGTAAAACTGTTTCTTTTGATAGTATGCATTCCCAATTACGGCTGTGGTTAATCCTATTGTTAATAATGATAATCCAATGGACCTCATTGCTTTTATCATTTAACGGAAAACTAATCTATATTAATTTATTAATTTTATTTAAATAAAAAAAATAATTTCCCGACTTCTTATTTTTGCTCAATATGTCACCAAATTGTTTGATTACACGTAATTTATTTTTAATTTCAGAACTGTCAACTCAACACACAACAGTGGTTGTGCTGATAAAATGCGCTAGTATTTGTAGAGACGATAAGAAATTATCGACAATATAAAACTAGAATTTTAAGACAAATTTTAAAGATTAATTAACACAATTTTAATGTAAGAACAATTGTTTATGATAAAATTACGTGTTTATTTTATTTACATTCCACCACTAGTATATATATATATATATATATGCCGTATCGCCGTGCGGTTGGCTGCACTACTTGTCAAATAATGTACAGTAAACGAAGTCAAATCAAAATATGCTTTTTTTTAAATAAATTTATATAGCTTTATTTTCATAACATAATCTTTATAGACTGATAGAAAATTAATTAGGTTTGCGGAACTTCGTTTGAATCCATATCCGATACATTGTTAACAAACGTTGTCGATTCACCTGAAGACGACGATCAATAATATTTTGCTCCTCGACGAATCCTGCTCCAGTAAACAACTCTTTCAGCCCATCTTGTGTAAAGAAATAGACGCAAGTGCCATCCCCACGTACATAGAAGTTATCTTGTAAACATTTTCCTGGTTTGAAACGTAATTGCGTAAGATCATATCGGCCATAATCACGTAATAACACAACTCCACCCGGTTTTAGATATTTAAAGCATTGATTTGCGACGTGCTGGAACTTATCCGGATGAATGGATGATAGTACGAAAATTAAAATAATAATATCTAAGCTGTTTTCAGCGAATGGCACATTCCAGTTTTGGCTCGTTGCATCTAGCACAAATACCGCACATCTTTGATCATATTCCGGTTGTTCTTTTAAAATTTCGATGGCTTTAGCTGAAAAGTCACAGCCGTAGACCTTTAAATTATCCTCTGTGCTATACTTTAAAATCGGAATAATCGTATTCCCGACGCCACAACCAATTTCAAATATTCTCCGTTCTGCTGGAGCTACAGTAACACTTTCAGATGAATTCGACTGCCTACAACTATCATCGGAATACACCCGTTCCGGTGCATCTTTATAATGTGGTGCTATTTCTGGAAATTCAGTAAAAATCCACTGTCGATCTTTAAAAAATCGATTCTTATGTATATCATAGAACTCGTCCCAAAATCGATCCGCTTCATCCTTATACTTGAGTGCCTCATTCTCGTTTAGTGTGATCACAGCATTTTTAGCCACTGTTTCTTTCGCCTGCAGTTCTTGCTCTTCACCCCATTCTACGTTATCCCTATTAATTTAACAATTAAAATTAAATTAAATTTGATGTTTAGACAAATTCGTTAAATACCAAGCATTAAAACTATAAATATCCGAATTATTCTGCACGAATCTTTCACCATGCTTTGGTTTCTTACGAAAACGTGTATATTCATAGTTAAAACGTGTATTTACGGAGCTAAATCGATTTTGAAATAAAATCTTAGAATTACGGATTAGCGTACCAAGCATTGTGTTCGAAAATATTTGTAGACGGACCAACAAATCGAGTACCAAATTGTGGTCGTTTCGTATTATTGATATTTTCTACTGTTTTTTCATCAGACATTTTTATTTTGGTTGTATTTTTGACAACCGAAATGACGTTTATGCTGTTGTGAAGTTTTTTGATTATTAATGGCGAATTTTTTGTTCGATGTTCTAATTTAACCCGCATAACCGAAAAATGAGAGCAGAAAATTCGAAAACCTCCGTGATTTTAGACAACCCATAAAAAGTGTTCGTAGGATATAGAATTTATAGATTAAATAGATTAGTTTAATTATTTAATTGAAAATTTCATATGTCATATAACATATTGAATAAAACGAAAGTATACCTATAGGTTTGGTTGCCGTTCTGTAGACCATTCAAATCAATAAAAATTTGTGTGAAATATCGGAGCTATATGACAATTTGAGTAAACGAAATTATTGAAAAGTAATAAATTATACAATTATTGTGGCCAAATATTAACTGATTTTAATTTATAATGATTTGGCTGTACATCTATTTCTCCAATCACATAGAATTACTACAATTATTGGATAGGTCAATTTTGGGAATTTGTCACGAAAACATTCAACCCGTCTGAACTGAAAAAGTAGATGAAGTATGTGCATTTATGTATTCTCTTAAAAGAATAAAATATCAGACCAGAAGAGATAAGAACAGTATGGTCAAACGTTTTGAAAATTAGCAAGATCTGGCTCGTAGTGTCGCTCTGTGTTATTACATACATATATCGACAACGGACGGATAGAATGTAATGAATCAAAATCCTAATTTCTATATCAAATATATCAACTATTCAATTAAGGCTCTACTTTACATAGAATAAAAATCAAAATTAATGTCGATATTTAAATGCCACAAAATGCGTCTAAAAATAAATTTCAAATGGTGTAAATCTCCGCTATCGAAAATTACAAAATATTCCATGAAAATATTGTTTTTTTTGGCACTTACGACATCTAATTAAAAAGGTGTGAACTAAAAAATATACGATATTCAGTTGAATCCAAACAAACAATTTTTACATCGAAGACACCTTTTTTACAATAAATTGATTTGTCAACTTATCGATATAAAATAGTTTTCAATTAAATTTTCTCGCTTATTAGAATGAATTTTTATAAAAACGCATATTAAACGCTAGATAATATCTTTCTGAACGTGCCCATTTGTAAAACTTTTATAGATTAGTGGAAAATATGGATAAATTTGGTTTGCGAGTAAATGGTTTTTGTCAAAAATTCATTAACTTTGAGACGTAATTACGAGAAAACTATAGCGAATTTAAAAAAAACGTGTGTTACTCGCTTGCAAATATATTTAACTATGCTTTAAAAAAGATATTAATTCAATACCTAAGTTTATGTGGGCATAAAACGATTTGTACGATACACAGGTTTTCGCAAATTGAGTAAAGTAGAGCCTTAATTTGATCGGTGAAATTAAAACTAGGTGTAAATCAAGAAATATATAATACATATCAGTGAATAAATTTTAAAATTTATTATATTTGATATCATGATTATGTACGTGAAAAAGTGCGTTTTTCATACAAAACACTCATTTGGGTACCCATATCAAAAGCTAGTATAGTAGACTTTTTTGTTGAACAATCAGGCCTGTATTATAAATAAGCAGGGATGGCCATTTACGCGTCATCTTTATAACGGGCCCTCTTTATAACGGTGGAACGGTATAGAACAGCTCGCAGAAAAATCGGAAAAACGGCTCCCAAAAAATCAGAAAATCAAAATTTAACAGAATCTGAATTGAATTAATTTGTAAGAAATTAAATTAAATTTGTTTTTAGTTTTAATCGAGACTTAAACTCAGCTATACCTATTTGTTATACTTTTTGTTTGTATACTGACTTAAACTTAAAACTTGTATGGTCAGTGGTCAATATTGTGGCCCGCCTATAAAATTGCATCAAGCATCACTGACTCGGACAGAAGTTTTATAATTTTTGAAAACAGAAGGAGGAATAGATTGTCATATTTTAACTTCTTCGAAATACACTGCTTGGAATGGTCATCGCATTAAATATTGTACCTATATGCAGTTCTGTTAATTTTCAAGTGATTAATGTTGCCTGTTGGGACATTTTTGGTTCAACTCAGTTTCTGTTAAAAAATTTCCCCCTAGTTTCTCAATTCAATAGGAAAGTATAAACCATTTGCATAACATCAAATATATATACATATATACGGTGGTGGGCGAGGTAGTAGACATAGGTTCGAGTCCCATTCGTGGACATAGGTTCGAGTCCCATTAGCGACGGGATTATTTTAATTTAATTTCTTCTGTATTCAAATTGGTTCAACACACAGCTTCTGTTAAACATTTTCATATTTTTAAAGTAGTGGCATGTATGGGTCGATGGTGAAATTAACTCAGGAGTCGATGGTGAAATAAAATTTTCAATATTTTCTATTTAAATGACAGATATAAAAGAATTGTATAGCATGAAACATATAAGCGGCGGTGGTGCAGTAAGCAAAGTCAGTGACTTTTGATTTATAGATCTATGTTCGATTCTCGATCGAGCAAAATATTTTTTGATTTAATTTCTCCTGTCAAATTGGTGATTGTATAATAAAATTACTCAAATCCAACTCAGCTATTCTATTCAAAACTTCAATATTCTCCATGTAAAAGTGGCAAGTATAAAAGATGCGTATGGGTGGGTATACAGCGGTAATGAAATTGTACGATGGTCAAATAAGTAAAGTCCATTGCGTTGCTAAAATTTTCAATTTTTTTTTATTCAAATGGCAACTATAAACAGTGGTAAAATTAGCTGTGAGATTGGAGTATAATCATGACTAGTTCAAGCCTCAATATATATTTTTAATTTAATTGCAAATTGTTCATTTTTAAAACAAAAATCCACGATTCCAAATCCTATAACACCACTTACTTTACCACCTCACCATTTCCATATATAGATTTTCCGCTATACTCATAGAGAAATTAAATAAATTAAATTAAAAATTATTTACTGCCAAAACAGAGACTTGAACACAATTCCAAATGCAACGGCTCTGCTTACTTGAATGTAGATTTCAACAGATGCTGTGCGTTGAACCAATTTTACAGCAGAAATTAAATTAAAAAAGTATTGGCGCTGACGAGTCTTGAACTCGAGTTCACGATTTCAAGAACATTGGCTCTGCTCACTGGACAACGATAGTAATCTTTACATGGCACAGCTGATAGAAATCTTTACAAAAAGGTTATAACTTTCATTAAAAATAATCCGGGGAAATTTAATTATGACCGTGCCATACAATTTAACACACCCCCACTCCATGGTAAATCGAATTCGAGTTCAGGAAGGCTATGAGTGCTACTGAGTTATTAAAAAGCCTATAATCATTGAGATAACCAACACTTGTTCGATAAAAAATGTGCCAGACTGATGACAAAATTTTCACAAAAGTAAGTGGATTTGTTTTGATGGATGACGAAACGTACATGAAATTGGTTTTGAAACACTTCAAGTTAGATTTATTTGCAAACAAATGTATGATTTGGCCAGCAATTTGCAGTTGTGGCCAGGTGTTTGTCACATTTTTTCATAACGACAAAATTTGCACGAGGTTAATCAAATCAATGTTATCTCAAAAAGTCCACAGGTTTTCGATGTATCGAAAATTTTTGGGGTATAGTGGAAAGCATGCTGAAGTGGAAAAGTCACAACGGCAGTTATGCCAGAAACAGGGAGCATCAAACAACATAATAACGCAATCTATAGAGGTCCCTGTAAATAATGCCTTGATCCTGGTTAAAGTGTGAACACATAGTGAAGGAACTAAATAGCGAAATAACGTAATTTCTTCATTTTATTATTTAATGTACAATTTGAAATAACGATGGCTCGCAGATTCCATTGAATACATTTTCGTTGCGCTCAGTTTCAGTCAATTCACTTACTTCATTTTTAAAGCATCAATATAATCGCGCATAGTTATGGGTTATCGGTGTTGAGTTGAGTAATACTAGAGCTACGAGTTTAAAATATATAGGTCATGGACGATGGAGCTCCAATACAAATTTTTGGAAATTGATTACTATTTAAAAAACATATTAAATCACCCATTTTCACGATTAAATTCATGAATAAGGTATTAACTTGTTTTAGATATTTTCCTTTATATCGAAAGATCCATTCTGACACACGAAAGTAAAATTTGTAGTGTATCGTCTCCTATGTATGTACTCAGTCTGATCATGATTATGAAACAGGAAACAGATATAATGCCAGAAATTAAATAGCGGCACCTACACGATAAGAATTTTTTTGATAAATGGTCAATTTTTCACTACTCCCATAGATTATAGTTTCACGGTGGGAGTAGCTTAACTTATAGGGCAGTTTACTTTGAAAATAGAAGATAACCAAGTTTCTACTCTGTTTAAAATTCAGCTGATTACCCCGAAGACTATCGGGTAAACTGGGTTTAAATGTTGACTAAATGGTTTTTATTGTTTATTCTTTCTGCGCAGACAATTATAATGGTGGAGAGTCGTAAAAACCACTAGGTTGAAAATTAAATAAAATTAAAATTTTATATCTGTAATATGCAATCTAAATTGGCAACATTAAGTTTAAAAGCCGAAATTAGTTTTACAAAGTTTAACGTTTTGCTTACCTTAATATTTTTAACGAATTCGGCACCAATTGAAAATAAAACGATTTAATTTATTTTTAAATTTATTGAAATCACATTTTATTCATTTTGGAATATAATTGAAAGTAACATAATTTTTAAAAAGTATATATGCATTTGTTTTTGAAGAATTTTCTTTTGTTTTTTAAATTTATATTTACTTATTCAAATATAAGTTTTTTGTTTTCAATATATTTTTGTTTAATAATTAATAATATTTATAGAGAATAATTTTTTAAGTTGGTTTTTCAAAAAAGTGTTGCTACATAAAAAAATATTTTATTAATTTTTTTGTTTGTTTCAATAAATCGATTTAAATTTTTGGTTGGAAAATGAATTAATTATAAACTAAGCAATTTGGTATAAGTATGGTAAGTAGATTTTTAAATATGTATATATAGATTTATAATATATTTCTTTTTTTTTTTTAAATATTTCATGTAAATATACTATCACAAAATTTGATAAAATTATTAATTGAAAAGTAAAAATAATAAAACAATTTTAAATTTAAATGGAAATTAAGCAAATTTTTTTTACTTATCTATTTATTTTTACAAAAACAACTAATTTGTTTTATTTATTTAACAAGCGATAACTTCTAATACAAACTTCTAAATAATTTTTATTTATTTATTTTTTTTAAATTTAAATTTTATTTAATATTATTTATTGCTTTAAAGAATTTAATTTTTTATTCTGTTTATTTGTTTTATTTTATATAAATTAATTTAATATTATTTATTTAGTCATAGACTTTGGCAAAAAAATGTAAGTGATATAGTTTGCAATGGTAAACAGCACTTAATTTAATTAATATTTTAAGTTTTGGATTTTTTTTAAAGTGATTGAAATGTAACGGAATAATTTCAGGAAAATATAAACAAGTTTATTTGATATACATATTTATTAATTTCTATTTCTATATAGTAAGGTTGTTTAATTAATTCTGTCAATAAAAGTTTCTTCTAAATTTCGTCTACCTTAATTATTCTAGTCTAAAATTACTATATATATATATATATATATATATATATACATATATATATATATATATATATATATATATATATATATATATATATATATATATATATATATATATATATATATATAATATATATATATATATATATATATATATATATATATATATATATATATATATATATATATATAGATATGTATATATATATATATATATATATATATATATATATATATATATATATATATACATATATATTTGGTTTTCTAAAATGTGCAGTTTAATTTTAGCAAACTTTGTCTTAATTATAGGTGGAGAGAAGCAAAAATTTATTCGTTTTCTAATTAAATAATTTAGATTATTTGCAAGATGGATTTTTCGCAAATGAATTATATTTAAATATGTGTATAGTTGGTTTCCGGATTTAGTTTGCATAGTTTTGAATTTGTTGATTTATGATAAGCGATTGTATTTGAGAAATAATACGTATATAGGAGTATATTTTTACGATTTGTTGATATGTTGATTGACTATAGTTATTCAGATTACAGACCAATAGTTAGACTTAGGTGTATTAAAAAACCAAACCAAATATATTAGGTTCGAACAAATAAACTAGTTGTTTTTGGTACATAAGTCATTTAATCTTGACCACTATTTGATGGCCATATACATACATAATGAAATTTAAAATTTGTTTGTTTTTATCTTATAAAATTTCATTCAAATGTTAAAGGTGGTACCTATTCGTCAAAAATCGAAATACATATATATCTTTTTAAACGGTAAAGTCAATTTTCTCTGTATATATAGTATCCAAATTTAATCAAATTTGCGCAAACCCTGCAAATTTTCTGTGTTTAGGCTTTCTGTATGTCTCTAGTAAGTTGAAAAATGTTGAATATACCTATATGTACAGATGTATTTTTAATACATGAACTAATCTTTTTTGATTTTTCTGCGCATCCATCATTGACATAGTAAAACAATCGAGGTGGTTGGACCTTAAACTATATATACCTTTTAACATAAAGTAGTAAAAATGTTTATGATTTTGTTTAGAAATACAAAAATTTGTCGTAAAATTAAAATCGCAAAAATTATTAACGGCGCCAGTGCTAAAAATGTTACAACCCATTTTCGGTTCGAACTAGGCAAACACGTAAACATTTATATTATGAATAAAACACAAACAGTCTAACCTCAAAATTTATATAGTGATTAACTAAAATATGGTTTATTAGAAAATGCCATTAACATTTAATTAATTAAATTTTAAAACATAATATTTATATGTTAACTACATAAAATGTTGCATTTTAAAATCATATATATAATTTAAATTATAACAAACACTGACATATAAAAACAAAAACAAACCACCTGAAGACATCTCTGCGTTGGCTGTGTAATCTACGCGGTTGTCGACACGTAAAATATACGTAGATTACTTGGCAAGATTTTTTGTCAATGTCGACAATTAACACAATTTTAACAAACTAAGATTTTCAAGCGATATGAAATAAAATGCTGTATCTTGTAAAACGGCGATTCATTTAAGTCGTAAGAAGAAATGAAAGAAAAAGTTCAAATTAAATCGGGAATTAAATCTTATTCAGGCCAAAACTTTGGTACTAGACTATAGTTTATCACAAGCAATTCATCGCAAGTAATTCATCTCAAGCAGTTCATCGCAAGCAATTTACCGTTACAATTTCAAAATTCCGATATTTGGACTAGTATTAGGCTATTTATTGATCAATTATGATAAATCTCAACATACTGGATGGAAATGGGATTTTAGAATAAAGTTTTGGATGACCAATTTTGATCAAACTCAGCAATGGGATTATAAAATGATTTTAGAATAAAGTTCTGGCTTACCTATGCTGAAACTTAACTGATCTATTTCTTAATCGATTTCGATGAAATCCGCCTTGTTGGATTTAAATGGGATTATAAATTGATTTTTGGGTAAGGTTCTAGAATATTATTAACTATGGGGAATAAAAAATGATTTTTGTATCATATTGTGGAATATGACCAACAGGAATGAAACTAGGCTATTCCTGTAAAAGTTAATTTAAGGTAAATTTAATTTTGTTTTTTTTTTTTGAATTGAAGACAAATCTCCCAGATAATATGTATTATAATACAGTAATTTGACAAATTTTCACAAAGAGGACATATTTTGTTACATTAAGCGAATGAATTTTTAAAAAATTTAATCTTAATCTGTGAAAGCCACATCCCAAAACAATTCTAATTTATATCCTCAAAATTATCTCGATAACCATGTTAGAATTTTCATTTCAACCGAACATGTCGAATTACATCATATTCGGTTAACGAATACTCATTTTTAAATCCTGTTTCTATCGAATAGATAAAGTTATAATCGGCCGAGAAATGGGATAGCTCTATTCTAGTTGGCCATATTCAAGAATTGTATTCAAAAAATATTTAATCCCACTTTTTTCAAATCATAAATCACTTAAAAATCTTATTTGTATCCAACATGTCGAGTTTCATTATAATCGGTCAAGGATTAGTCTATAATTCCGTTCAAGTTGGTCATTGTTCATACCTTTAAAATCTCATTTATATCCAACATGTCGAGTGCCATCATAATTAAGAAATTAACCTTGTATCCGTGGCCCAGTTTCCATCCAATATGTCAAATTTGATAGTAATTTATCATTATTCGCGATGAACTGTTTACAATGAATTCCTGAATGTCACAAAGACAACTATAAAACGATTGCCATCTTAATTCTTTTGGCAAATTTATCTAAGTTGATGTGCTTATATTTAGCGGGAGCGCATTGTCAGTATTTTGACCAGCTAAACTGCTTCAATTCCAATTTTATGTACGATTCGTCTTTAATCACAACTCATTCACTAAATTTTGTCAAAACCTGGTCATAGAGCAGCCTGGCACGTTTAGCACGTTTTGTTCTGAACGATTTGATTTTTTAATAACTCAGTAGCTCATAGCCTTCCTGAACTCGAATTCGTGTTACCATCAGAGATTTCCTAATTTAATGTAACTTATAATCTTCTTGTAAATTTTCTTGTGGTTTAGAACTAATTCACCAAATTACTCTAGTAATTGTCTACATTATTGACTTTGTCTACGTTATCTTCGGGTTGTCGACACGTCAACGTAGAAAATAATGACGCGTAAATGCCCATCCCTGGTCAAAACTTTCATGCTTCATCTTTCTATTTTCGATGTGATTTTTCGATAGGCCTGAACTAACACTACAATCATGCCGAACCGTTTGAAAAGCTAATGGCTTTCACATGGTCAAATTGAGGTTTCAGTAAATTTACATTTTAGGATTTAGCTTTATTTATTTCATACATTTTTATGATAAAAGGAAGTAAATTAATTATTCAATGTTACTTTTTAAATGTATTATTAATTTCCTAAATGATGACTGTCTTTTATAATACACTACTATTTGACTAATACATTCACAACTATTTAGTTTTAGTATAAACTTCACAAATCATATATGACGTGTGAAGTTTTTACTAGGTTAAAACTATTTTTTATTTTTTTTATTTAGTTCTAATTTAGATCTATCTTCACTCGCATTGATTTGTTTGACTAAATTATCTTTTCATTATGATCTTAAAGTTACACTAGGCGACTGCCAATTGATGCATTTTAATAGCCTCAGTTGTTATTTCATTTAAGTAGATAACAACAATTGGATTTGTTCTAAGAAACAAATTCATAATTATGAAGATTAGATTAATTTACTGACAATACAGCCAGCGATAAATGATTGAATGAACTTATTGACAATTTCGAATGAATTAGTCAAAAAAAAAATTAGTATCATAGGCAACAGTATTACTTTAATGCAGACTCAAAACATTTTAGACGTTTAGTCGAATTAACAATTTAAATATGTTATAGTTTAGAAATTTAAGAAGCACCACCTTAAGAAAGTTCATAAAATTTTAATTTAAAGATCTAAGAATTTGTAATTTTTAGAATTTGATCCAAAGTACGAAAACTTTTAATTAATTTCGGAAGATTATACATAGATACATGACTTAATGGGGAATTCAAATTTTATTTTCTAATTAATGAATCAACTAGTCCTAATCAGAATACTAAGTATTGACATTCTACATGAACAGAATTTTGAAAATTCTCTTGGATACCCAAAATGGATTTTTAAAACATATTTTGCTAATGTAAATTAGAATAGCCGAATCAATTTTCTAGGAACCCTTTCGTTATTATGCATTATAATAGACACCACGCTTTCGTTAAAATTAATTTTCTTATACAAAACTAAATAAAAAAAATCCATCTTAATAAATTTACAATATAATCAAATTATTCTTATGACAAAACCGATTTTGTGTAAATTTTATTTTATTTTAATATAAAAACAAATTTATTCAATTTTATTTATATAATTTTTTTGTTTTGATTTTAATTTGAATATCCAGAAGAATAAAAATAATTTCTTAAAAATTCCATTATTTCGTCATCTTCTTGTGCGCACATTCAAGTTGATTCTAGTAGGGAGTCGATTTTATCGATACAAATGATTTTCGCTTTTGTTTTGTAAATAATTTAATTTATTATAAAATAATCTAAATATTTTGCTAATTATTTTTGTTTTCATAATATCATATATTAATGTTAATTAATTTATTAAATATTTTAAATTTTTAATTAACTTTTTAATTTTTGTTTTAATTCTACGTTAGATAGACTAAATTTTATTCCAAATTTTTAAGCAGTTCAAATAAAATTTCTCATCTTCCAGCTAGAGCGTCGATATACGAAACTAAAAAGATAAATAAATAATGGACGGTGTTTAAAAGTGCGATGTAAAATTGTTATCATTTTGGCCTAATCCAATAAATAAATTCCTAGAATTTGTTTTATTTTTTTTATTTATTCAGGATAAAAATAATAAAAAATAAAAATAAACTAACATAGGGAATGACTATAAGTACATTTCGATTCATCTTAGATACGGTACGTTTCACAAGACACGCACATACACACATACAACACAGTACATAAGTAAAAATACAGAGATAATAAGGCCATCCTAAATATCACAAGCGTTTTATGGTGGTTTTGTTAAGGCTGCATTTTATGATTTGAATGGTACAGGTATATAGTAAACGGATTTAAACTAAATGGTATTTATACGGAGTGCGGGACTAATTAGATCTGATATAATAAACATCCAACTACCAAACAAAATGATAACAATTTTATATGCGCGATTGCATTGCAAATTGGTTCCGATATACATAGCTCTCCAATGTGTTCCCATGTATAAAGATGATTTATTATTTTCAATACAAATTGTTGTGCATTCTATATATGAGGCACTTGTCATTATTGGTTTATATATTGATGAGTAAATTGTTACTTTATAATAATTTATTTACTATACATATTTTTAATTTAATAATTTTATTTTATACTTTAATCTTATATCACTATTTGATAGGTTACATGTAATTTCTACTTAGTTTGATTAAAGTCTCTTCCAAACAGGAATACCTTGGTGACTCAAAAATCTCGAATTGTGGTTCTTCTAAATTAAAGTTTAATGTATTCAGATTCATGGCCAGGTGGTACATTCATCAAGGAGTTTTAATTCAAATCTGAATTACAAATTAAATTTAAAAATAAACTTGACATTTACTTTTACTCAAAGTTAAATAAAACCGTTAAGCAAGAAATTTAACTGGCGAGACCTACTTATTGCTTGAATAAATTTGGTTTAATTAATTGATTTTATTATTTATTTATTTTTAATTGATTAAATTTTTCTGATCCAGCTAGTTCCGATTTTATTTTTAAGAATTAAAAATTTGCGTTTTTTGGGAACTTTTCTGTTAGAAATGTTCGAGGTTATTTCCGAACTAAAATTAACATACTCGTCTAAAAATGAATGCCAATGTTCTGATTTAACATTTTTTTATTTATAATGTGGATGATTTTTATATTTTAATTTCAGTTTTTGTACTGGTATTTTTCCTTCCTCAACTAAAAGGCTATAGTTATACCTTAGATAGATATATACCCTAAGAAATTCGATCGGCTTTAGTTTTGATTATTTGGTGTTTTCAAAATAGAGTTTAAAGCCTGGAACTATTCAATATATGGAATCAGACTTCAACCTTCTGAATAAATATAGTGTGTTACACATTCGATTCTTTTGAGAATTACAATTTAAAACAAAGGGCATGTTTTACTAACATAATGGTGCTAGTATTTATCGCTCTAAAGGTCTCAAGTTATTTATCGTGACGTTAAGTTTGATCAAATAGTAGTTTTAAAATTAAATTTGTCCAAACCTTAAATACCTAGGGCTAACAATTGAAACTACAATCAGTGTTCCCAACTATTATTTTTGGTGGGTGCCAGATTGATGCCAAAATAGTGCTAGATTGACAGTATATGTAGAGTGCTAAATAATTCCATTCCAAAATTTAGGCCCTGGTTCAATCACAAAATGTATAAATTCTATAGCTCTAATTTCACTGAAATTATTTATGGGGAAAACGTTACTACGAGGGTAAATCAATATATTCGTAGCATCGATACAAAAAAGCTCCAACATTAATGCATTTATTACATCTTTCAAATAATTTATTTAAACCGTCGGATAAAAAAGTTTTGTTTTGGTCTTCAAAATAACCTTCTGTAGCGGACATGACTTCATCATTATTTGAAAATTTTCGGCCCCTTAATTGTTTTTTTAAATTTGGAAACAGCACAAAATCACTAGGGGCCAAATCTAAACTATAAGGTGGGTGAGGGATTTCTTCAAAGCCGCATTCACGCAGAGCAGTTTATGCAGTTTTAGCCTTATGAACTGGCACGTTGTCGTGGAGTTTCTCCCAGATGGCAACCTTCAATTTGTATAATTTTCCGCATAATAGTTGCCTGTGATAGTGGTCTTTTGTGGCATATAATCAATTAACAAAATTCCTTCTGCATCCCAGAAAATTGTGGGGTTCATCACATTTTTTCCATTGCATTGATTCTTGTTTGGATTCCGGATGTTTCATTGCCCGTCACGATACTATTTATGAAATTATCAGGATCATTTTCTTTCATATTTAAAATGTTTATTGAAGTTTCGACACGAATTTTTTTCTGTCCCGCGGTTAGGAAACGGGAAACCCATCATGCACTAACTTTTGCAAGGTGAAGATGATCATGCTGAATTGTAAATGTGGTACCAAAAGAAAGCCTGAGATTTCTCGATAATTCTGCAATATTTACACGGCGGTCCTCTCATACAAAATTGTCTGCCAAAATTACGTTTTCATGTGTGATGGCGTCCTGTGGTCTTCCCTGGCGCTCATCATTTTCTAACGATTCTCTACCACTTTTGAATAATTTAAGCCACTACGTTACTGTAAAATATTTTGGTCCACATTCACCATAAACTTTTGACGTATAATCGAAAAGAAATTTAGCGTTTTTTTCATCTTTACAAAAAAATTTGATTACCGTACGATATTCAATTTTATTCATCTTCTATTTTTGTCTAAACACGTGTTGCAAAATTGACGTCCAGAAATAAATTAAACAAAATAAAACAAAAGATGTTTCTTGTAGATGAAAAATAAACAAAAAATAAATATGATTTTCTCTAAATTACATACCGATGCTACGAATATATTGATTTTGTACATAATATACATTCACCGTTTCGTACCATAAAACTATTTCCTGATTATAAAATTTTCGTTATCTCAATTTAGACGAGGCATGGTTTGAATTGTCCATATAGGAGAGCTTTGATCAATTAATAAAGTTTTCGTAAGACATTTTTGATTTTAAATTTGACAAATGCGAAAATGTTTTCGCAAAGCTCCGTTTGTCATAAAGGAAGTTTTATATCAGATCGGAAGCAAATATTTGTTTTTTAAATATAAAGACATTGTAGAAAATTACAAAAATCAAGAATTTAATGTCCAATTTGAATGACAATATTGTGAAACTTATTTTGAAAAAGCTCTACATTTCCTAAAATAGCTTTTAAAGGAAATCAGGGATAAATAAAATATTTTCACTTGTGTTTTAATTAAAGAACCAAATAAGTGATTACAAATATCAAAAAGTGTGTACTTCTAATGGAACAATATTGTAAAAACTTTTTTCATAAAACTTAACCTGTTGGATTGGATTATATCTAATAAACTACATATTTTTATTTTAATAAAAGAAGCTTGTAATTAAAATTAGCAAAAATTTAATTAAGAAGACATTTTTTACAAAAAGCTCATGTTTTCATAATAGAACGTTTATATCGGAATAATCAATTAAAATGTTTACCATTATGCTTTAATTCAAATTTTAAAAATTCAAATTTCCAAATGGAAGAGACTGTGAAACCTATACATATGTACTCTTAAAAAGCTTTCTTTTATAAATGAAGTTTTTGCTGGAATGGAGTCAATTGGAATATTAACATTTTGTGCTTTAACTAAATAATTCGATGGTCGCAAAATACAAATGTAAATTTTCGAAGTGAAATGGCTACTTTTTTTCATAAAGCTCTGCTTTTAATACTCGTAAATATCTTTTATGTTGCAGCAGACTCAATTAGAATAATTAAGCTTGTTCTTTAATTTAGAAGTAAATCATTACGATTGTTAAACATTTAATTTCCAATTTGAAGGGCAGACATGAAACTTTTTTAAAAAGCTCATTGTTTCATAAAATAACTTTGATGTTGGGTCGGACACAATTATTGTTCTCTAAAAACAGATAATTTAAAAATCAAAAAGATGATTTCCATTTCAAAGGACATTAATGTGAAACTTATTTTCAAAAGCTCAATTTTTCAAGAAATAGCTTTTATGTTAGATCAGAGCGAAATGAAATATTTACATCGTTTTTAATTATAGAAGCACATGAATACAAATACCCAATCTTTTAGGACAATTATAAAACCTTTTTTAAAAGCTCATGTTACCATAAGTAAAACGTTAATATCGGATCGTAAATAAATAAAATATTTAGACTGGTTCTGTAATAGTAGAAGCCAGATGAATAAAATGATAAAAATGCTTAATTTCTAATTGGAAGGACAGTTGAAAGTTTAAAAAAAAAGCTTTTGTCATCAAATAAATATTTCAAATATTCTCTAATTAAAGTCGCAGTTAGTTATAAATATCATACATTTAATTTCCAATTTTTCAAAAAGCTATTAATAAAATAACTTTCAGTTAAAATATTTACCCTTGATAATTTACAAATATCAAGAATGAAATTTACAAATGTGAAAGTTATTTGACAAAAGCTCATTTTTTCATAAAAGAAGTTTTATGTCGGATCAGAATCTATTAAAATGCTTTATTCAACTCTATTGAATTATTTTGGCCTACATATATCGGAAAGTTATAATCGATATTGATCCGAAGTTTGAACCATACTTTACTCGGCGAAAAACAGGGTAGAAGAAAACGAAAATTGAGTTGGAGCCCATTATGTTGATATTTAAGATCACCTGCCACCTTCCCTCGCACAATAATCCATATCTAATGATGAAGTATACATAGTCAAGAACGTTAAGTTTAAATATAAATTTGTTAAAAATGTAGTAGATTTTATAGCATATACATATTCAATTTTCAAAACTAATTTTTTTTTGGTTTCTATATAATTTTTAATAACCTACCAACTGATTTAAGAATTTGTCGAAAACGTAATAAATTTGCGTATAGCATAAAAATATTTGTATTTAGCTCTTCGAGCGTGAATCTGTTGGGTTTTCAATTCTAAATTAATTTTATTGTTCTAATTTATTATGCTCAAAAGTCTATCTTTTCATATTTTTGGTTTTGTATATCACCAGATTGTATATAAATTAAATATATAAAAAATAGAATAAATAAATAGAATATGGAATATCTTTAAAACTGGCCAATAAAAATAACCAAATTTCATATACATATACATTATTTATAGAGACTGTTCGGCTAGTGGATTTCAATCCCTATTTGTACACGGCTACAGGTCCGTCTTTTAATTGGCCATCTGCACACTGCATAGCTCCATGCTAGCCTGGACTGACTGAAACATAACTTACGTTTCAACCTAATAATTATTTTATTATTGTATTAATATTTTTCGTGCAATATATTAATACAGCATATTATTCATATTATGTACTTATATACCAAATTATAATGTCTGTATATATATGCAAATTTACTGGCTTTTAGTGTTTTCTAGAAAGTACCAAAAAAAAACAAAATTAAAAATTGGATAATCACACAACGGTT
Source organism: Tipula unca (assembly GCA_951394425.1). NCBI lineage: Eukaryota > Metazoa > Arthropoda > Insecta > Diptera > Tipulidae > Tipula > Tipula unca. The sequence goes on along the minus strand of OX596381.1, from coordinate 45,876,775 downwards.
TCGAGGTGTAGATTATGTTACAGTGGCGCCCAAATTATAGGCTTTATGAGCATGTGTTTATTTAAAGACAAGTAGAAACATCAATTTATTTTTATGTTGACATGTTCAACTTAAAATGCATTAACTTAGATTGCTAGAATTTTTGCTAAATATCCACATAAGTGTTGAATTTAGAATAGATAAAATTTTCTAACGCAAGATTTATTGATTATGTCCTGTGATATAATAATTATAATGTTAATTATCTAAATGTCTTAGTAGAATATTTTATCAAATGTATTACAAATTTATTTTGTTGTGTGTTTTGGATGTGTAACGAAATTTGCTACTTGGTTGACTGTTATAATATGTTAATACTTTTAATCTAGTTTCAACTATTGATAAGAGTTGTGATATTGGTATAGTCACGATGGTGGTTATTTAAATTAGTATGCTGGTAATTAAACGTATCCCTATATAGTTAGGTTGAATGTTTTTTTTTTGTCATGCTTATACAATTATATCGTTTCGATTATTTATTTATAAAATTTATTTTTCCTTTTAATATTAAAAGTATGAACACAAGTTCAAGAAAATTTATTTTCGTTATAATTGAATCGGCTATTGATTGTCACTATTCCCAAACTCAACAATTTGTAGAGTTCCGTTTAAATAATGATTGTTAATGTATTTATTGTTCCTATTATTTCAAGGTTAAGGCTCAGTTAAGTGTTATACTCATACTAAGTATGGTTGAATAACCGTAAAGAGACAAACATTTTGAAAAACGTAGTTCATTTTATTTGATCAACCTTAAATTTTTTTCTTAAGCTAATGTTTCCAGCACGGTACCAAAAATTTTTATGTTGAGACTCTCCGTCCCTTTGTTAATTATTTCTGTCGATACATATATCCGATATTTATTATTTATATTTTTATATTATTGTATTTTGTTTTTTTTTGTTTATTATCGTTAGTATTGAATATATTTTTGTTTTCTATTAGATATCGCTCTTGGAATTATTAAATATTTTTGATAGCAATTAAAGCGAATTCAAAAGTTTAATAGCTAGTATATAATAATATATCAGCTAAACATACATTTATTCAATATTTATCCCTAAATTTATATTAATCATGAACATAGATCATCTCGAACACGATGAATTTGAAATCGAATGTGAAATTCGTAAACTAAAAGGTACCACTCTTGTACGATACCAACTTCTTAAAGATCAAATCTTAAAAGAACCCGAGGCTCCTGTGTTAATTCCAGTAATAGCTCATGCGGCTGCTAAGAAAAATCCTTTGCGCGAGGTAGAGCTTTGCAATAGGAAGTTATCTCAAATTCAATCACAATTGAGCGAGAATAAAACTGATCAGGAACTTATTTCTAAAATTGAATCCCGGATTAGCCATGTGCAGGATAGGCTACGCAGAATTTCCAAATCCAAAACGGCTGAACCAACCGCAGTGGAAACGTTGTTGTCTTGTGAAAAGTTATTAGTTATAGTTCGCGAAGCAATTAAAAAAGGTACAGCGTTAGATGAAAACTCACTTCATGACGTAACATTTACTGGTTCTATTTATGATGATACGTTTTCCGACGAAGATCTTTCGCGTGATGAACCTTTTCAAGAAATTAATGAACGTAACGATAATGGGGAAAAGCAACCACTTCCCTCCTCGATACCCGATTTTTTCCCACAAACACCTTCTACTTCAACTATTCAGCAAGAGAATCAACAATTGAGTGATATGTTAAATCGAAACATCACATCAATAGAAGATCAAATCAACAAGCTAAAAATGGAAATAAGCACTAGTCGTGATCCTAAACCACGTACGGTACAGTTTAAAGAATCACATAACGACGATGGAAGTGTAAGAGCAAATCAGTTAGCTTTATCATCGGAACTGAAAGAAGCCGTATATGATATGCGAAATATTGCTGATTCTGGAAATATATCATTGGAAATAAAAAAGTTAGAGAAGACAACAGCAGAAGTAAAACAAAAACTGGAGGAATATAAAACTAGTCAGTTTAAAGTTGGGGGATCAAATGTTACTTTAACTAGCACAAAGCAACCAGTTATTCACCAGCCCACTGGATCGCAGACCAGTTTTCCAACTGTATCTGTTATTCCACCTTCGGTTACGTTAAATAATTATTCTAATGATCAACAACGTCCTCCAAATGTACTACCAAACCGTATAAATGAAATAATCAATTCAGAACATTTCCCACCTTATTTGGCAGAAGAGCCTAAAACTATTAAAACTTGGAATATTAAATATGGTGGTGACCGAAACGATCGCGCAGTTGAAAAATTTGTATTTCAAATCGAATATTTAGCTAATACCTTCAGGGTATCTCAACGAAGACTTGTTCAAGAATTAGCGTTTTTATTATTTGGAGAAGCCGCAGAATGGTATTGGGCATACGTCAAAAAAAATGTATCTTCTGATATAACGTGGTGTCAGTTGAAAAGCGAAATGCAGAAATATTTTCGAGATTCTAGGACCGATGACAGTATTAAATCTGAATTAGATAATAGGAAGCAAAAGTACAAAGAAGGAGAATAGTTCACTTCTTTTTATAGGGTAATGTACATGATGTCCAGTGGATTACACACGCCTCTGTCTGACCAAGAATTTATCCGTATTTTAGTTAAGAATATGCGTCCTGGCCTCAAAATAGCTACAAAAGGTGAATCTTATATAACTCTCGATAGACTAATCCATCGATGCAAAGAACTTGAAGACATGTGGGCAGAAGAACGTTACAACCCGGAGTTTGGATGTCAGAAATTTACTTCACGAGTCCAATACGATATTAACGAAATAGTGCAGTATCGTGATATACCAACCCAAACGTCTATAAAGGAACCTACGCAACATAAACCTGCATGTCAGAATTTTGAAAACTTTCCACCATCACTTACAAATAATGTAGTCCCAAGTCGAGAGAGGTTCGTAGCAGACTTTCCTCAAGGACCATCACAATTTCACAGTATCACCAGCCGAGAAGATTATGATGTGGCTGCAATTTACCAACCAACACCGTACCGTTCGAGCAACCCAAATAATATAAAACAAACCGGTTATTATTCCAAAGCTGTGCTGTTCTGTTTTAATTGTGCAGGACGAGATCATACATATTTCAAATGTCCATATGAAGAATTGCACCAATTTTGCAAGAAGTGTGGTTTACCAAATGCAGAGACAGATTCATGCACCAGATGTAAATCTCGTTCGGGAAACTTGGCTACAGGAGGGAAACTACCTGGGAAGGCTTACCCTCCGAAAACGAATCCAAACTATCATGTAGCTACAACAGAAGAAGCGGCATCGAACACCTGTCCCGATCTTCCACTCAAATAGGAAGCTCTAAGAATGTCCAAAAACCACAACAAGAACGTATCCAGATCTTACCTCAAAATCCAATTCGTGTTTCGTTAGTAAGAACCGAAGGTTGTAGTGTTCCTAACCGTCATCGTTTACGTACAATTAATTACTGGAAATCTCGAAAACACGATAATAAATTAATTTCATCATCTATAATGCTTGATTCTGTCGACGGTAGACCTCGAGCTTATGTAACCATTATAGACGAAACCTATTATGGTCTTCTCGATAGTGGCGCTAATATAAGTGTTTTGGGTAGGGGATGTGAAAAATACTTAGAACATTCAAAAGTAAAATTTAAAAGTTTGCCGTCATTCCTGAAAACAGCGAGTGGTCAGAAACAACGGATTTTAGGCTATATTACTGCGAAAACTACTTTCAATGGTCAAACTAAACAGGTTCGATTCTATCTAGCACCAGCTCTAACAGATGTTCTTTATCTCGGTATAGACTTCTGGAATATTTTCAATATAGTTCCTTCTGTGGTATCAGAAATTTTAGTTTCTGATTATCCAGTTAATGAATCACTAGATCCTGACTACCACGAACTAACTTTTGACCAGAAAAAGCAATTGAACACTATCGTTGAATCGTTTCCAAATTCCGAGAAATTGGGGTTAGGAAAAACCACTGTTACCAGCCATAGTATTGATGTAGGCTCTGCACCTGGTATTAAACAACGATACTACCCGGTTTCACCAGCTGTGCAAGCTGATTTGTATGCAGAGATTGACAGAATGCTCAGTCTAGGAGTAATCGAGGAGGCCCGTGAGAGTTCATGGAATTCTCCTGTCACATTAGTCCGAAGACCAAATGGAAAGATACGGATTTGCTTGGATGCTCGGAAGGTAAACGAGGTTACTGTCAAGGATGCTTATCCATTGCCTATCGTCGAGGGGTTGCTAGGTCGTCTTGACAAGACACGATTTATATCCACATTGGATTTAAAAGACGCGTTTTGGCAAATTCCTCTGGATGAGCGGTCAAGGGATAAGACGGCCTTCACAGTACCCGGTCGTCCATTATACCAATTTACGGTAATGCCTTTCGGGTTATGCAATGCGCCGCAACGAATGTATCGACTAATGGACAGGGTAATCCCATATCACCTTCATGATCGTATTTTCGTCTACCTTGACGACCTCCTTATAACATCTGAAACTATTCAGGAGCATCTATCATTACTCAGAGAAGTAAGCCGTTTGTTGCGCGATGCTGGATTAACCATTAATATCGATAAAAGCCGATTTTTATTACGCAGAGTGAAATATTTGGGTTACATTGTAGAAGATGGAGCGCTTAGAGTAAACCCGGAAAAAGTAGTAGCAGTGACCGAATATCCGCCGCCGAAATCAATAAAACAGGTTCGAAGATTTTTAGGAATGACTGGGTATTATCGAAGATTCATACACAACTATTCATCTTTAGCAGCTCCTTTAACTAAACTGTTAAAGAAAAATAAGAAATGGTTATGGACACCGGAAGCAAATGAGGCTTTTGAAAGTTTGAAGCGAGCTATGACAACCGCGCCTGTGTTACAAAACGCTGACTATAAGCGTAAATTTTATATACAGTGCGACGCTAGCACTACAGGAATTGGAAGCGTATTGTTCCAGCGGGATGATGATGGAGGGGAACATCCTATTGCTTACGTATCGAAAAAATTGAACGCCGCACAAAGAAATTATAGTATTACTGAATTGGAATGCTATGCTACTGTTCACGGTGTTAAGTCTTTTAGAGCTTATGTGGAAGGTTTCCACTTCACCATAATTACCGACCACGCCAGCCTCAAATGGCTGATGAGTCAAAGAGATTTGACTGGGCGGTTGGCCAGATGGAGCCTGAAGCTTCAGGCATATAATTTCGATATCCAGCATCGTACAGGTTCGCAAAATGTCGTACCAGATGCTCTCTCAAGAGCAAACATGGAGGGCATTATAGCCGAAGCGTCAATCAGTACTGATGTTGAAGTTCCGCTTCATATTGACTTATCATCACCCCATTTTACTGATGAAGAATATATCAGCAAGATTAAACTTTTAAGGGATAAACCAAATTTGGATTCGAATGTGATTGAAGAAAATGGTAAACTGTTTATTTCTCTAAATCACAGAATCACGTACTTGGAAGATGACGAACCACAGTGGAAGTTGGTCGTTCCGAAACCATTAATAAATAATTTATTAGTTATGGCACACGAACCTCCCACTTCTGGACATTTGGGTATAGCTAAAACTTTAAACAGACTTCAGAGGCAATTCTTCTGGACTGGAATGGCAAAGGATGTTACAAACTATATTAAAGGTTGTCTCATCTGCAAAACGGTGAAACCAGTCAACTATATAACCAGGCCTCCCATGGGAAAAATATCGGAAGTATCTCGTCCTTTTCAATATCTATATTTGGATTTTTTAGGGCCATATCCTAGGTCTAAGAGCGGAAATTGCTATTTGTTAATGGTATTGGATAAATTTTCAAGGTTTGTTTGTGTACAATCGCTTCGCCAAGCTACCGCTCTCGCCACAGTCAACTTTCTCGAAAAGCTTTTTCTCCGATTTTCCATTCCCGAAACAGTCTTCACCGACAATGGCCAACAATTTTTATCAATCCTTTTCAAAAATTTGCTTAATAAATACGGTATATATCATGTTCTGACTCCGAAGTATGCGCCCCAAAGCAACGCTTCTGAGCGGGTCAACAGAACAATTTTAGCATCAATACGTGCATATATTAAAAATGATCAAAGAACTTGGGATATGCATATCCATGAGTTTGAATCTGCTATGAACAATTCAAAACACAGTTCTACTGGTTTTACACCTCACTTTGTCGTATTTGGTATGCACCAGATAGTTCATGGATCTGATTTGAACGATGGGTCGGTCCATGAGTTCTACATTCCAACAGAGGGTCATAGATGTTTTCAATTTAATCACCGATCGTAATCGGGAGATGAAAAATCCCTTTTGCTTCCTGCCTCTGTTGGGATTCGAACTGGGTACCTCCCGATGCAAACGTAGCAGCTTTAACTACCCAGCAAATAGGTAATTTTATATGCTGTCAATTTCTGGAGTAGAATGCCTAAAATAATTTGACCCACCAAAGACATTATTTTATGATACAAAGAGAAGAATCAATTCATGATTTTCCCATTTGATTATTTAACATCCTCGAAATACTGGAGCTCTAGGAGGAAACCCCTTATATTATTAAATTGAACAATCATATCTGCTAAAGCCATTTTGTGAATAAATATTTTTGAATCATTTTGATGGACTCAATCATTTTGATTGCTGCTTATAATTGCTAATCTTATAAACAAAAATCTGGAAGTTTGAATGAAATATATTGATATTTTGAAAGTATTTCTTCTATTTTTTTAGGCTAATATTTTAACTCCACAGGCTGTTTCGACTACTAATCACAGGCGGGTATGATGATATGCACAAGTAGAGAATGATTCTAAATTTTCTTAATCTTCAGAAATACGATTAACAAATATTTTAAAATTCTTGAAAAACATCTTGTAATTCGTTGCCACTTAAACAATCTGAGGTATCCTTCGATCTTATATCGTTTTCGGGATATAAATTGGCGTGGAAGTTGACTTGCGAGTGTCAAAAGGAATATTCTTGCGCATATTTGCACGAAGTTTGCCTACAAAGTCGGATGGATCGGGCCTTGGATCCAATGAATTACGTTGTAATTTGACTGAATTTGATTGAGTTTTGACTCAAACGGGTTGCCTCGAACAGTTGTGATTTCAAGGGGTATTCCAAACCTTGAAATATATTGCTCAACAAAAGTTTTGGCAATAGGAGCAGCGGTACTATCTCGAATGGGGTATGCCTCTGGCCATCGAATGAATCGATCAACTATGGTGAGTATATAAATATTACCTTTGATTATGGGGAGTGGTCCCACAACATCCATATGTAAATGCTCGAATGTTGCTGCTGGAAGATCAACATTTCCCGCCTGTGACTTCGAATGCCTTTGTACCTTGCTTAGCTGGCACCCGATACAACTATACGGACACATTTCGTAAGGTCACTGTTCATATTCGCCCAAAAATACCAACTGGAAATTAATTTTCAGACCATGTATAGTGCGCTGAAAACTACTTGACTTCGCGCCGCTGGAACAGATGGTCGATGAACTCCCGTCGATCTTCCACAATGAATTTTCAAATCGGAGAGGATGGTGAGCTCTATTTTAAACCCGCAGAACGAAATGAATTATCAAGTTAAGAGGTTTTTGATCCGGGTAGGCGGTAAATTGCCTACCTTCTACGAAATACTTAAAATGTTTTATTGCTAGATAAATAGCAAGCAGTTCTCTGTCAAAGGCTGAATATTTACTTTCCGCTATAGAGACTTTGCTGGAAAAGAACCCTAAAGGTTGCCAACATCATTCACTCATCTGTTGTAACACTGCTCATACGGCAATGTTTGAAGCATCTGTGGCAAGTCCACCTTTTATTTTGACAAACGACTTGTTACAGTCGTCAGGCCAAGTGAAATTTTTATTGTTCATTGGCACTTTATTCAAAGTTACCAGGTGTGCATGGGAATGAATCTTTGATAATAGTTGACCATTCCTATTGAGGAACTCTAGAGCGAATACTCCGAATTCGCATTTTGAAACTGGGATGTTTATTCCAAATTAGACTAATCTCTCAAATAACTATTTGAGATGAAGTTTGTGCTCGTCCTCATTTATACTATAGCCACAAGTATATCGTCTATGTAGACATATACAAAATCTAAACCTTTGACCACTTCATTTATGAAGCGTTGAAAGGTCTGCGCAGCATTCCGACGACCAAAGGGCATTCTCGTAAACTCAAATAATCAAAACACTTTAAAACTAGTAATTCAAATAAATTCTTTTATCTATCCACAAAATTCAGTCCAGTGAACAGAATGCCAAATTTATTTATAACATAATTACGATATATATAGTAATGAACCATAAAAATGCAATCGTTTATTTGTGGGTTTTGTAATTAGAATTTTGTTCAATCCAGTTTAAATACAACAAGACGTTCGTATAAACATGTGCATATCCCATAGTGCAACCATTTTCCGAACCGTAAGAAACAATTCCAATTTGTGTGTTCGTATTTTCTAATACTAGCGGACCACCCGAATCGCCTATACAGGCATTTCCATTAAATTCACCGATACCGCAAATATTATTTGAAGATGGGTTCAAATCAAAACATTCCGTCTCATCTACTAGGCGTACTCTTAATTCCTTTAAAACAGCACTCGGGTTGATTGATGTATCGGATATAACACCCCATCCGGTTAGTCGCCCATATAGGCCGGTGAACGGTATTTTATTATTTGATTTTTTGGGTAACTTTATGATTCCTACAAACTTGGTTAATTCAACTGGTTTAGGTAATTCTATGAGTGCAATATCGTGATCGATAGTAATTGGATTATACTTTTCATGAATTTTAAATTTTGTGCTATAAATTAAAATTTTACTTGGCTCCGAGCCCTCTACGGAGTGTGCACCAACAATCAATGTGATCAGCATAAGACTAAAAGAAGTTTGTAACATTTATAACAAAACTGTATATACGTATATTTAATGTGTATGCAGATAACTTACTTATTAGACAAACAGTGTGCCGCTGTTAGTACAAATTTAGTGGTTATAAGTGAACCACCGCAAAATGATTGATCTAGATTGTTGTGTGTGGTTAATAACGCTACTTGATATGGTGCACTGTTAGGCTCTGTAATTCTTCCCATATAAATTCGATTTTTTTCACTAAGTTTATTGACTACATTTTGTAGAGCAAACTGAACTGACAGTAATAGTGTAAGATATATTAAATACATTTCAATCACCAAAAACAGTTTCATCAGCTATATATACATATATATTTGTACATGTACCTTGGTTAAGGTTGAAATCAAATTTTTTAAAACCGGCCAGCGTAAAAATGCTTAAAGGCCGTGACTGAATCGAAACTTGCGAAATTTTTGTATCATTATTTAAATCGATTCATGCATGACATTAATTAGCACAATTGATATATTTCTGAAAAATAATTATTTTCAATTCCGCTTTTGATAAAAATTAATTAAAAGTCTAAATTGACTTTGATAAAGTTTCTAACGAATCTAAATTCACGGTCACCCAAGATGTTTGACTTCTATACATTTTATAAAGATTATTTTCAGTTTTTTTTTTGAAAATGTTCTCTCTGTCAAACTTGTATATAAGATATGGTGTTTTATAATCCAGGTTGATTTTATTTCTCAATGGTCTTTTCAGCAACTTCTTGAATTTATATATTTTAATGCTTGTTAAATTTTAAATACATTTTGTATCATGCTGAATTAGTTAATGGTGGTCCCAATATAGGTCAGCAGGTAATTTTTTTTTTTTTTTAGAAAAACTTTGTGTTACATATATCTATTTTCATAATAACAAAATCTTACACAGAATCTCCATACAAATCGCTTTAAGTGATTGTATTGAAGTGAAAATCGTTTGATTGGAATACTATAATTTTGTAGAAAACAATTAATATGACATAATAGATTTAAAGATTCGAATTCACAAATATAATAAAGAATTGACAGTTCAGTCAATTCATAATTTTCAGAAAGAATTAATTAACTTTGTGTTCATTCCTCACTTTATTCTAGAAATTATTAAAATTCTGTTAAAATGTGAAAACCTTTACAATAATCGCTATAAATTTGAAGCGTTGATCTATAATATATAAAAGGTTGGAAGAGACGACCCAACAATTAATTTTGACAATGTCGTTTAACTTTAATATGAAAATCTTATCTTCTCTGGTACTATTTATTTTGAAGGTTCGGTCAAGTAGTATAATAGCTCTGCCAAGTTTATGGAAATCAGACAAGTCACAGACAATCTTCAAGACACGCTGCCAAATTAGTTTGAAAACATTTTCAGAAGTTTTTATTGCGGTTGGTAGTTTATTATAGACAAGGGGTCCAATGAAAGTTATCCGTTTTTATTTTGTTGCTCATTAGAAAATTAGTTCTACGCGTAGTGCATATACGTGAAGTTCAAATAATGCAATTATTGGAAGAACGGTAACATTCCTATATAATTCAATGGAAGGAAATAAATGTGACCCTTTAAAAATAGCTTGCAACCTCTATGCTTGCAACCTTTTGCTGCAGTTCCAAAAGTTGAGATGGCATAGAAAAAATGTGAATGAATAAACGAAAAGTAAATCGTTTTTAAGACATGCATTGGAAAAAAGGGAACGAGTTTTCTATATTCAAAACTATAAACGGACATATTTTCAAGCTCAACATACAAATGTGTTTATCCCAAGACATATTATGTTTATCAAACATTATTCTAAGATACTTGAACTCGTCCACACGTTCAATGACTGTACAGTAGAAACCTGCAAAATAGGTAAATCGCAATGTGATAGAAATGGGGAGTGAAATATAGTAAATTTGGTTTTACTTAGATTAACTGCTGTTTTGTTGTAATTAAAATACAACAAGAGTGTGTGAAAATCATTTTTCATATTAGTTAACGCTTGCGAACAATCACTGAAGTTATAAAATTGCATAGTATCGTTTGTAAACATTCTGATTTGATCAACCAGCGGTAATTGGGCTAAATCATTTCTGACAATCAAAAATAATAAAGTTCCAAGTACACTGCCTTGCGGTACACCACAGTTGATGGTTAAGATATTGCTTATCTAGAAGTAATCGATAATCAATATAGAGTCAAATGCTTTGTGTAGGTCCAAGAATTAACTACACATATTATCCTGATTGTCAAATGCCTATAGATTAAATCGGCAATTTCAACTAATGCAATGTCAGTGCCAGACCCCTGTTTAAAAACATACTGTTGACAATAAAAAAATATTAATTTTTCCAATATTTTGTCAAACACGGATAAGACAGAGATCGGGCGATAGTTGTTAATAGCATTTGTAACAATCATGAATAACGTAGAAGTAAATGTAGAGACTTGACTTAAGTCCTTGTTAACGGGGATATTCAATTCACCAACTATAATGAAATTCGATGTGGCCATGTTGCCACAAAGCAAATTTTCTAAAAATCATAAAACCATGTCAGAGTTAGGTGATCTTTAAGTCCCACATACACTAGTTCGATTGAACCCCGAAAGTTGAATACAAATGTATTGAAAAGGCAAAGCGCCATCATCAATATTTTTTAAGTTAGAATGAATGTCGTTTCTAATGAACATCACAATTCCTCCTCCACATCTGTCAGATCTACAGGAAAACAGATTTGAATAGTTTGCTATGTTGAAGGAAAGTATATTTGAATTAGTAAGAAATGTTTCTATTAGAACTATCAAATGAAAAAATAAACAAATTGTAAACTAAACTTATGGCTAATCGTGTGATGACATTTATCGTGTCTCAAGTGACCCTGCGGGCCACCCATTATAACATGTTGCACCAACCCTCTTGGTAGTCGGACGAACGGCTAATTTTAACGCAACCGTTTTAATGTTTTACAGTGGTATTTCGTATAGATGCGGTGGAAGTTGATTGGGCATAAATCCGGCAACGGCCACAGGCATGGCACCATAGCTAATGGCGAGCAAGCGATGGGAAGGGACGGGAGAACGGCTCATGAATTAGGTTGAATTAGTACTGGGGTGGTCGCTCTCGGAGGGGTGTTCGTCAAGGATTTGGAAGGCTGGGCTATTCGACTATGTTAAGCCCTTTCTCGGTTTCTTCACCAAGTGACTCACTATAGAGTCCGATTCATCAAGTGCATAGATTTCATTGGCAACTTGCCTTAATTCAGTACGTAGCGGGAGCAATATCTCCCATTCTATATGAGATCTACCAAAGTAACTTAAATCCTACCTTATTGAGTCATTGACTGGCAATGTAGGAGGGCGCTGCTCTAAAAAGGTGGGTGGGATTCCTACGATGGATGTGTCCGCGAAAATTAATTCGGTATACCTTACCATGTAAGATGTCCTTGATTTTACGTGAGCGATGATGGTAAGGACAGAACTCGAGTAGTTTCTTTACAAAAAAAACTCGTATTTCCTTAGCCGGCGTCGGTTTGCAATGGTTAGAGCAGCTGTCTGTAAACCATATGTCAACACAGGGGAAATAACGGAACGGTACATAGAGATAACCGTCTCATAGGGTACTTGATTGCTATGAATGAATTTCGGCATATGATGAGTTATTCCGAGCGCCTGATGACACCGAGTACGAATGGTGAGAGGCCGACTTAACTTGAAGGTTAAATAAGTACCCAAATATCGCATCGTATCAACACAGTTGAAAATGACACCAGACAATACTATGCTGGGGGGTAGTACAAATGATGCTGAGGTCGAGATCCCTCAGAGCGGTGCATTTATGGGGGTTTAATTCTAAGCCCGCTAATTTTAAAGCACCTAACAATTCATCCAGAATTCGATCTAATGCTCTGATGTCTCGTACGATGAGTATAATGTCATCTGCATAGGCGAGTATGGGAGGAAGTTACAACTCAAACCGTTGATCTAGTTTCATCTCAGGGAATTGGTCTGCCACAATTAGTAAGACCTCATTCAGGATGAAATTAAATAACAGTGTCTATCACAGCTCAAATATATGGAATTAATAATCATAAATTGAAATAAATTAGAGGACCTCTTCCAGTTAGACTTAAATTTAAATTAATTAATTAAAGTTTGGAATACAGAATAAAATAAATCGTAACTCAAATTGAGTTGAATTTTTAGAAGTATTTCATAAGTCTGATCCAGCAAACTAATAAATTTTATTTCAGAGCCCAGTGATGCTGAAAAAAGTTCTAAAATTAGATTAGAACTGTATCGTCCTGTATAATACCAGCTGTCTGTAACCGAGTAAATTTCTATCATACTAACTGAAACTATCCAAATCCTCTTTGTTTGGTGAAGCCCGGCCATCTCCAGAAGATCCTGCTTAATGCTTGGTCGAACATTCCAATCAAATCAAATTCAGAGATTTAGAATATGAATCAGTATCTATTTGGACCAATGTGAAATCATCCGCATTATCAAATAAATTGTTAAAACCATTCGCTTTTAACGACTTAAAATACATTTGAGGCAAGATGAAAATGTGAAAATATTAAAATCGTAAAAATTAATAGTTGGAGATTAACCTGTAACAATCCAGTATCAAAATATTTGGAATACCGCTTAATAACTATTACGCTCAAGTTAAATAAATTATATATAATAACAGTTAATAATAATAAAACTATTAGTGTCAAAGGATGGACAAGCACATTTGTTAATTTGAGAAGCTCTTAAATGTGCTCAGTGACCACCGTAGGCATATAATTTGGACACTAGATTGTTCTATATAGACTTCTAACGAAGGTCAAAGCATCATTAAAATAGGCAAAAGTATGAGTACATTAACAATATGGTGATTATTCTCGTGTTTCTACTTTCCACCAACAATGTAAAAAAAATAAAAATTTGAAAGCTTTCAGCACTTTAAAATTCTAATTCTACATATTTCATGAATACCATGATTCTTAATATAACTCAGTTCTCCCGCCGGACTATTTTATTATTGTTTTGCTGCTATGTGGTGTAACCATGTTTTTTATTCCTGGAAGTTATACAATTTAAGAAAATCAAAATAAAAAATGTCTTCGTCTTGTAAATAACTTTTATTTCTCTTATCATATTTGCCTCATTTTAATTCCATAAATAATTTAGCCTCTGGCCTCTCTAACCGAAAATCGTTTTTTTATGTAGGAAATATTAAAGTGATATTAATGGCCGATAGGTTTAAATAAACTGTTATCCAATAATTATTTTTTATAAAGTTGTTGCTATAAATAATCCATTAATAAAAAAATTTTCATTTATGTATTTATATAAAAATATTGACGATTAATTGATCCACTATACATAAACATTAATTAATTTTAATTGATTTACACTTAATAAATTTGTAACGTAGTCTCTTTGTTATTTGTTTATTAATTGTTTTTATTTAAACAATTTTTATTTTTAATAGACATTTTATAATTTTTTAATATTCCTAATTAATTAAATTGAAGTAATATTATTTTAACGAGTCAGTGTTACTAATTTAGCACTTTCAGTGCCAGGTTTAGCTCTATCCAATTTATTTCGGCCCCATAAAAATCAGTATTGCAACCAAGTGCAATTTGGCACTATATAAATCTGTTTAGGCCTATTATCGAGATTAATTTTTCATTTCTATAGTTTATTCTTTTTTGTCATAACGAGTCATAAGTTCAAGGGAATAAAACCACCTTATTCGAATATGGATGCTAAAAAATCTACTACATTTTTAACATTTTCGTCGAGTAAAGTATGCTATGGTTCAAACTTCAGATCAATATCGGTTATAACTTTCTGACATCTATGTAGACCAAAATTATTGAAAAGAGTTGAATAAAGCATTGCATTGTAACAGATTCTGATCCGACATAAACGTTCTATTATGGAAAAATGAGCTTTTGGAAAATAAGTTTTATATTTGTAAATTATTTGGTCCTTTTAAACGAGAGTGTAAATATTTTAATTGATCCCAATCTAACATTAATGTTATTTTATTAATAGCTTTTTGATAAACAATTTGACCACTGGTCCGAAAATTAAATTTTTGATATTCATCTATTTATAATATTTATTTATTTAACTAACTGCGACTTTAATTAGTGAATATTTATTTGATGACAATAATCTCATTTTATGAAAAGTTGAGCTTTTTTTTTTTAAACTTTCAAATATCCTTCCAATTAGAAATTAAGTTTTTTATCATGTTATTCATCTGGCTTCTGCTATTACAGAACCAGTCTAAATATTTTATTTGTTTCCGATCCGATATGAACGTTTTTATGATAAGATGAACTTTTTAAGAAAGGTTTTACAATTGTCATAAATGTTTAGGTATTTGTAATCATGTGCTTCTATAATTAAAAAACGAGTGTCAATATTAATTATTAATTTATTAATTTATTTCACTCTGATCTGACATAAAAGCTATTTCTTCAAAATTGAGCTTTTGGCAATAAGTTTCACATTGTTTATTTAAAGAGAACAAATATTTGTTTCCGATCAAACATAAAAGTTATTTTAAGAAACAATGAGCGTTTTGAAAAAAATTTCAGGTCTGCCTTTCAAATTGGAAATTAAATGTTTAATAATCTTAATAATCTTAATATTCCAATTGACTCCAATCCAACAAAAACTTCATTTATAAAAGATGAGCTTTTTGTTAAAAAATTGCCCTAATGGGAAATTAATAATTTAACATTTGCGTGTACATTTTTTATTCACCCGGGGTCTACACTATGCAAATTTTCTGATATTTTCTCTCATGAAATTAAATTTACCAATGTATGTGTAAGTATACTATGCATATTTTGGAATTCTCAGCAAATTATCAGGAGGCTATTTCACAAAAAAATTATCATGAAATTTTTACGAAATGTCACATTAAAATGCATTTTTTTATTTATGTTTTTCATTTTATTTCGAATGTTGAGACGTATGTATGGTTATAGCTACATAAAAAAAATATTTCGCAATGACTTTTAATACAGAAAATACTATAAAATGAATACATATGTACAGAAATAACGAATGTCTATGGAGAGTAAACATTAAACAATAATAATAATAAGAGTAAACATTAAACAATAATAATTTTCTGACAGTATTCACCGAATTTTATTTGACATTTGAAGAAATTATCATGAGAGTAGATTGCACAGTTATGATAATTTTTTAATAAATATTTATCAATACATTGAAAAAAACACATACAAACATAAATTATCATGAGAGAAAATATCAGCAAATTTGCATAGTGTAGTCCCCGGGTCAATTACGATCTAACATAAATGCTCCTTTATGAAAAAATGATTTTTTTGCAGAAATAGTTTGCAGTGTTTCTATTTTATAATTATCTGTTTCTCTAAATTAAATAATAAGTGCATTTATTTTAATTGATTCCAATACGACATAAACGTTTTTTTTATGAAAATCTAAGCCTTTTGAGAATATAGGTTTCATAGTCTCTTCCAATTGAAAATTTTAGTTTTAAAAATGTATTTTTTAACTAAAGCATAACGGTGAACATTTTAATTGAGTCCGATCCGACAAGTTAAATTTTTTGAAAAAAGGTTTTATAATATTGTTCCATTAGAAGTACACACATTTTAATGATGATCTTTAATTAAAACACAAGTGAAAATATTTTATTCCCTGATTACCTTTAAAAGCTATTTTATGAAAAGTTGAGCTTTTTCAAAATAAATTTCACAATATTCGAATTGGACATTAAATTCTTCATTTTTGTAATTATCTATAGTGTGTTGATAATTAAAAAACAAATATTTGCTTCCGATCTGATATAAAACTTCTTTTATGCCAAACGGAGCTTTGTGAAAACATTTTCGTATTTGTCCTACCAATAGAAAATCAAAATTTTGATATTTGTAATCATCGGCTTCTTTAATTAAAAATCAAGTGTTTTGTCAAGTCCTTTAACTAATAAAATTCCCATTAGTCTATTCCTTAGTCTATTTTCAAATGATTCCTTCATTGGTTCACTGGCTAGCTGTTAGTTAGTAACGTTTTCCCCATAAACAATTTCAGTGAAATTAGAGCTATAGAATTTATACACTTTGTGAATGAACCAATGCCTATGTTTTGGAATTGAAATTAGTTAGTGCTCTATACTGTCAATCTAGCCAATATCTTGCCATCAATCTGGCACCCACCAAAAATAATAGTTGGCAACACTGTAACGAATATAACAACAAAATTCTTTCGCTCTAATCTGGTATTATTTTAGAAGTAGTTATTGGAGCTTGAATATTATTCACCATCATTACAATCCAACAGAAATTAACATATAATAGTACTACTATTAGGAACGTCATATTATAGACAACATTTATATTTATCTTAGGTGGTTCGAAAAAGATATATGGGTAAATCGTAATATCTTGGGTACGGTACCGTCGATCGTAGAGATTTCCCTTACGGTAGAAACAGATGAATACCGTAGAAACTACCCCAACCTTGGAATATGTGTTTCGACCACCATATCATTTAATGTTAAATAATCGTTCTAAAGCGCTAGCAGAGCCTGGTATTGAAAGATTTTATAATTATCTCTTGTGGTTTGACACAAACAATTCACAACTTAAGTAATTGAAGTTATAATGTGAACTTGTAACGAAGTTCCAAATTATTCGGTAAAGTTTTGCTGAATAAATTTTCCTGTAATTGATAAATTCTTCAAAGAGTTTCAAATGAAAGTATTAGTTCTTCGAATATGCTGAAAAATTCCTCAACTTTTGAAAAACTGCAGATTTCACTAATATTTGTCTGTCTTCCAGAATTAGGATGGAACTGAACACTTTAAATTTTGAAGAATTTTAGAATAATTGGTCGAAACTGCTGTATTTAGTACAGCTTGTTTCCGCAATATATTCAGCATTAATAACACAGCTAATTATTTCATCACTGAATTTCTATAGCGTTATATATAGTTGGAACCGTATTTATAATATAGCATTCACTGTCGCATGTGTGATAAAATTAATTGAATGATTCAAAATTTAGGTTTGAAAATGTTAAAAAGTTTAATTTTTTAATACGATTCCCCTCATTTCTAGCCGTTAATTGCCGCACGATTGTGAAGAATTAAATTTGTAAAGCTCTCCGGTAATTTGAATAATACATTTTTATGCTAAAATAGTCCAAAACACTTACAAATTTATTTAGTCGTACATATCTGCTACGATGAGACCATCTTGTGGCAATGAAATGCATAAAGACAAAAGGATCGTTAAGAACTAAACAGAAAAAATTTAAATTATTTTTGGACGTCAAATTAATTTTGGCGTCAACATTAGGCTATTTTCATTATTGAAGTGGTTGCCTGATTAGAAATGTAATTGAATTTTTTAACTTTTCATATGCAAAATAGGGATATTCTCAAAATAGGGATACATTTTGCGGTTTCCCATTACTTCGCAAGCATTACTGCAACACAAGTTAACCGTACGTGTAACAGTCGAGGGAAATTTCTGGATCTTGTATTCACAACTGACCATGGGTTCTGAGATGTTTTGGCATGCGAGGATTTTACGGCTGCTCGAGCATCTACCACACTCCAATAATGATAAATATATTTCACGAAGAATGCGTCATTCCTTCCAGTAATAATTTGTTTTTTGATTCAAGCTGGTTAAGATTTGAATGACATAGTTTCACAATTCAATGAACGACTTAAGATAAGTATCGAAAGGTATGTTCCGTCGAGGAATACTAAACCGCGATTTCGAGAACCATGGTATAATATTAAGTTGACAGGCCTTGAGAATCGTCGTAATAAGCACCACGCTATACAGGTTGCCAGGCAATCAATATTATCCTGCTTTCACTAAAGCTCGTAAGGAATTAAATTTTTTAACAGTTTCCTATATCATAATTAAGTTCTGCAGATCGAAGTGGAGTTGTCTTCCAACACAAGAGGTTTTAGGCAGTTCAGAGCTACTCTGCTAGGCTTCCCGTTGATATGGGCAATTTATTTGCTAATTTCTTCGAATCAGTCTATATGAACCGTATCATATACGCCAAATGTCAAACGTTTTGCGCTTGCAAATAATCAGGAATTCACTCAACTATCGTTTACCTCAGAAGAAGTCTTTGATTGTATATCCAACATTGATATCAATAAGGGTGCAGGTCATGAAAGTTTTCCTCCCATCCTGATTAAAAATTGCGCTGAGAGCCTGTGCAATCACATTACTGTTATTTTTAATATGAAAGCCTTCGAATGCAAGTTTTTCCAGATCCGTGGAAAATATCCTTCATACGTCCCATATTCAAATCGGGTAAACGAAGCGAGATCATCAACTATCGCGGGATTGCCATCTTAGAATCAATGGTTCATCGATTTTTGTTTTTCCATACAAAAAGGTGTATTTCGCCTGTGCAACATGATTTTTTGCGGGAAGGTCGACAATCACAAACCTATAAGAATCTTTCAGCGACTATCTTCACAGTACGATTAATTCCAGGCTACAGCTGGATGGACGTGGCCTATACTGATTTTGCAAAGGCCTTTGACAATTGCAAGATGTCTGCTCTACGCTGATGACAGGAACAATTTTGCTCCAGTTTCCAATTTATCTGACTGTTTGATGTTGCAAAGTGATTTAAAATACTTTTGTTGTTGGACTATCAGCAACAATTTACGGTTAAATGTAAGCAAATGTACGACACTTTCGTTTGATATAGTAGAATCCGATGTCCATTATTTCATCAGTATTTCTTATATGATAAGCCAATTGATCGAGTCGAATTCGTGACTGTTCTGCGGAATACGCCTCTCAGGTATGTTCGTCTTCATATCTGTGCCACTCGGTCAGGATCGAGTCCGTTCAAAAGCAGTTTGCTCTCCGACGTCTATCGTCCACACGTACTAACGTGTACGAACTCCCACCATATCGCCACCGCTGCAGTTTATTGGAAATGCCACAACTCAATCATCGTACACGATCTTTTAATGTCGCGTATTGATTGCTCCGAGTTCCTTGCTCGTGTAAATTTGTATGCTCGCGAGCGCCGTTTGCGTCGTTGGTTTTGGCGAAGTAGTCGCGACCAAATTATAAGCATACAGCGAGAGGATCTTGGGTGATTATCAATGCGGTTTTCGCCCGAAAAGATCAACAACCGATCAAACTGTCACTATGAGGATGGTGCTAGAAAAATGCTATGAAAAGGACATCCCTGTGCACAGTATATTCGTAGACTTCCAGCAGGTGTACGACAGCATTAAGAGTAATACGTTATGGAACGTCTTGTCCTATCTGGGCATATCGTCAAAAATGGTTTCTTTGTGTCAGGTTTTAATGGATGGCTCAATATGTAAGGTCAAATAGAAGGCAACATTTCGGATGCCTTCGAGATAACATCTGGAGAGCGGCAAGGAAACCCGATACCTCAGGTTCTCTTTAGAATCATGGTGCTCAGATGCATTCTGGGTCGCAATATCATCTCCTTAAAGAAGTGGAAATGACAGCCCAACACATTGGCCTTCAGACCAAATACATGGTGATTGCCAGAAGGCAGCCATGTGGGGATTTTATTTCTGAAGAGACACAGTTTGAAAAAGTTGAAGAGTTCAAGTATCTAGGATCCCCGATCAGTGAGCGAAACGCTGTTTCAGCCGACATCGCATCGAGGATTGATGCAGGCTACAGAGAATTGTACGCCAACATTAAGGTCTTTAGTCTCCCCACATATCGCGCAAAGTGCAGAAATCGAGTTCAATCCACTGCAAGAGAACGCTAGGCACGATGACCAAGTGTTATCAGGTCCTCCAGGGTAAGTGGTCTCCCGCGAAGGCCTACTTTTGATGGTGCCGACGCTAAGGCTAGTTTGGTGGTCCGATTTTGCGAACGAAAAACGTGTCCGAGCCATCTAAACTTTGCTGGTTTTATGGATCCGATGATGTCAACTTTATCGAGATCATTTCTGATCTCGTGATTCATACGCATCCTGTAGGTGGCTAACTCTTGAATGGGACCATCAAGTTTTTGATGTTTTGCGCTGTTAGTGTCCAAGACTTGCAACCAAAGGTGATAACTGACCTTATCAGCGCTTTGTCCAAAGAAGAAGAAGAAGGTGATGAAATGGTTGTTTCATGTTGCTCACACAGATTTAAAAAAAATCTGGTGAACTTAAATAAGATCAAATGCGCTTTCAGTTCATGTTACGCTCCATTAATCGAGACATTGGTCCCAAGATATAATTTACTTTGTGACGTGACCATCGTTTGGGTTTTTCTTGGATCCGGTCTGAACCTTGGTCTGGAATCATTAATCTGCCACGCAAAATGCTGAACATGAGTGCTATTTCGAGCAACTCACACATCCTTTTCCAATTCCAAAACATGCGGAAGATCGAGTATTTTGGGAAGATTCAGATTAGTCTTGCAGATATGAATCGAATTCCCATAGTGCATCTCGGAATCTCAGTCAATCGGAACCGTCGCGTTGTTTCAATTGCGCTTTTAATTTTGTTTGATTTTAACATATCTAGAAATTCATTCAGAGTCGAGTTTGATACATTTCTGAGACCTACTTGACTTGCGTCTTAATTTAAATTAAATTAAATTTAAAATGGGCCGTGTTCTCGAATTTATGAAGCTTTGTTAAATTGAAATTGTACACGGTTTAGTCAAATCTCATAATTACGTGTCTGTCAATTTAAATATAATTTGGTTACACAAAATTCAATTCAGTGCACCAAATTAACTTACGGCTCTCTAACATCAAATCGTTTTTGCTATATATAATTTCGGTAATACGATTAAATCATGGTAAAAAGATGGTTGATTGCATGGGTATGGCATGAAATTAAATTAAAACCGGTGAGAAATTATAAAGGAAAGAAACAATAAATATGTAAGACGTAAGTTTTAAAAAAGCAACAATTTATTAAACATTTTTATAATTAGAGTACCGTTCAATCCAGTTTAGATACGGCCAGACTTTTGTATAAACATGTGGAACGCCCATAGTGCAACCTTTTTCATGACCAAACGAAACAATTCCAATTTGGATATTAGTTTTTTCCAAAACTAGAGGGCTACCCGAATCTCCTAAACAAGCAGTTCCATTTAATTCACCGAAACCGCATATATTATTTGGGGTTAGTTTAACTCCAACACATTCCTTTTTGCCTACTATACGAACTCTTAATTCTTTTAAAATTTTACTCTGTTTGTTTGATGCATTTGATGTTACACCCCATCCGGTGAGTTTTCCATATTTGCCCGTAAGCGTAATATCATCCGACTTCTTAGGTAATTTTATGATTTCTATAAATTTGGTAAATTTAACTGGATCGGGTAACTCTACGAGTCCAATGTCATTGGCGCCCGTACTTGGATTAAATTGTTTATGGATTATAAATTTTTTAGTATCCACCATAACGTCAAAATCCTTCGGGTTTTCTATTGAGTGTGCACCAACTATCGCCGTGACCTTTGCAGTACTATAAAATCATGGAACAGTTATAACAAAAGTAAGTGTACGTAAATAACAATTATATTTTAACTTACTTATACAAACAATGTCCAGCTGTTAGTACAAATGTATTGGTTATTAGTGAGCCACCGCAGAATGAATGATCAAGATTTTTACTCGTGATCCATAATGCTACTTGATATGGTGCACTGTGACGTTTTGCTATTTGACCCATATGTATTCGAGTTTGATGATCAATCTTGACTTCATCTTGTAGAGAAAACTGAACTGTTAGTAATAACGTAATGTGCACCAAGTTCATTCCAATCTTCAAACAAAAATTGACCAGTTTTATGATATAGGTTAAATCACGTAGCGATTACTAATATTCGTTAAAATGCGATGTTTGCAATCCTCGAGCGTTGAAATGCTTAAAGACGGCGATTGAATCGAAATATGCGATAGTCTATAATTATTTTAATTGTTTAAAAACTAATATTTTGAGAAATGTATTGTAACTGTTTTGAAATTTCAATAAAACTTCACAATGTTAGAACTACTTCAATTCAACAACTAACTATACACAATCATAAATTGTTACTAATTTTAATAGTACGTGCATCGCATGAAAACAGTGTTGGCTTCAAAAATGTTTGTTCTGGGTTCGCTATCAAGAAAGATTCCGAAAAAAAATTCATTTTGAATTATTAGAAATTTACAATTTACTGATACAGCACTATGTAGTATAGAAACTTGTAGGCAAAACTTAGTTTTTGGTGCGTATTTTGGGCTGGTGGCTTCATTCGTCAACGTTTTCCAAATATTATCATCTGTTACAGTTCATTGTGAAGCTCGTCATTGGTTTCAACAAAACCAACTTACCAAACAACAGACGAAACCATTAATTTATTAAAGGACAAGTTTGGTAAATCGATTATTTCTTGAAATGAACCAATAACCATTGAATTGATCCGAGATCGTGTGATTGACTGCACACGCCATTTTTTTATGAGACTCTAAAATTAAAATCAAATTTTAAAAATATGTACAAAATGTGTATATGAACAACATATTATATATTTCTATGTCCTGGCCATTTTAAATTTTTTGGTTTGAATCGAAATATCGAAAATCTAAGTTGAACAATTTAATGCACTCGGAATAGTATCAGGCTTTATGAAAAGCTGAATATTTCTACTGAAATAATATTTCTGCAGATCGTTGTCCATGTAGATGTAGATAAATCATGCATTTTCTAAAATATTAAAAAGTTCAAGCTATGAGAAACATGTCCTGTTTGAGTATTGACGACTGCCAAAGATGGGATTGAGTCATCTATTGGAATATAATTAACTAACTGAACGCTATTAAATTTGATTGCCAGCGCTCATGGAACAACTAAAACTAGTCTAGCGGAAATTTTTTAAACTATATAAATCCACAAATATTTGACATTACCAGTCGCCATTTAGTTAAATTTATTTCGAGAAATCTAGAGTTTTACAAAAACAATTCAAACATGAATTTTACCAAATTAATTTTATTAATTGTATCCAAGTCTATAGATTTAATTGAATTCTATTAATTTTTTAAAACATTTCTAGCAAATTGTTGATTAATGGAATAATTTCTAGTTTTGTTTAAAATTATAAAATCTTAAATTGGAAACTACAATTTTAAAAGGAAACTACAGTTTGAAATCTAAAATTTTACACAGTTTTCTATATACATACCTATTCTTAATTTTATTAGAATTTAAAATTAAAAAAATTAAATTATATTTTAAAACATGCCGTGAGGACACCTGAACTTAAATTTACCAAAAAAAATTAAATTCTCATACTAATCTAAATAAAATTCGTCCAGTTGGATTTCACTTCACAAGTATTAGTGCAGTATTGCAGAATTGGATAAGACCTTAGAAGATAGATAGATATCTTTATATATCCATAGGTGGAGATCTCGGATGATGGACCAAAATTTCAAATTTCAATATGGTGATGAGATATATCAAATGAAAGGCATTTTTATAAGCAATTCAGTGGCTCAAATCTGTTTTGAATAATTTTTGGAGTTATTAATTTAATTTGTAAAATTTAATTATTTGTTGTATATGGATGTCATTAGTTTGAACAGAATTTATACACGTGTCTATATGAGAAAGTCATGAGTGATGCACACCACATTTATTTTATTGAGTAATTGTATCCCTAAATCAAATTGATTTAAATGTACCTATGCTCTTCTCGATTTATAGTATAGCAAATAACTTTATTATTTCGGTGACGCATTTTCTCACTAACCCCGACCTAATCGATAATATATAAATTGACTAATCAATTTAAAGTCTTTTTGTAGGTTTCTAGTATTAAGAATACTATAAGATATCAGCATACACATATATTTATTTAGATAATGCTTGCTAGTTGATTTATTGTACTTTAAAAACTGAACGTATTCTGGCATATGAGGAGTTAGTGAAATGGGTTTCAGAGATTAGACATGTATCAATTTTTTGTTTAAATAGAAATATTTCCAACTCGAGGCTGTATTGGATCAGCCCATTCGCATTCCAAATTACTATTCTGAGCGTCTGTAAATTTATTTTTATTTTCTAGTCGTGTTGGTTAACGATGATGACAAGTTTTTCAAATGTTCAAATATCAGTTTATTGGTCTCAGCCTGCTCAACAAGTTTTTTATTTGGAGCATCTATGTATTTCACGACATCTCTCATAATTTAACCGCCTTTGCTATCTTTTGCTTTTGCCTCTTGACCTTGGGTCACCTGTGCATATGATTCCTTTTCTCATAATATATATGATTCCCGATTTGTCTATCGATTGGTTGGGGATTCACTAGCAGGATTTCTACGGTTTAGATCAGACTTTCTAGTGCGATTTCTTATATTTTGTAATTCTTAGTTAACTCACAACCACGGTAATTAGCTGGATGTTGGCCCTTGCAATTAATACATTTTGCAGCTGAGTTCCTATCTTATGTACACGTTCTCGTAAGGTGGCTACCAGCACATTTAACGCACCCTGACATACGCCCACAGTATCTCTGAGTATGATTGAAGACCTGTGCAGTGACTTTTTCTTCACTGGTTCAATTCTGACTTTCATATTTTGAATTGCTGGAATATCTGTTCCTGAGGCTGTTTTTTTTCTCTGTGTTAGGAATATCACAGCTCAACATATTTTGGCGATATTTCTGCGTTTCTTTTATTTCTACCGGCTTGTTATTTTTTCACGATCCAATTAGATTCTCTTGCCATTTCCTCGCCATGATTCAATGAACCTTTCCAGGTCTTCATTTTTTCTGTTTAATAGGGTAAGTTCATTACTCAGCTTTGAAACCACCTCTTCTACGCTTTTTAATTGGTTATGTAGTGTGCGTTTTTCGCTTTCAACATTTGAATTATTTATTGGTGAAGACAAAGTCATTTTAATATCTCCTATATAACTCGTTTTTTAATATTCGGTTATCTTAAAATGTTGTTACCCACACAGCAGCCGCGTACACCACTGCGAAAACATTGTGGTAGTTTGATTTCGACGACTGAGAGCCCACGCCCGAATGTCACCGGTACTGGGCTTCCGAGTCTTTACACCGAACGTTTTCCTATATTCAGGCTGATCGTTGGTTTTTTGTTCAAGGTATCCTTCCTCTAGTATTTTATACCTTCTGCCAGGTAAAATCAGCCGCCTTTTACATGAGAATCTGACGTTGTTTGAAGCCGCACCTCCTAGTAACCAGGCGCTTCTTGCCAGTTTTGGTTTTCGAGTGGTTTTTTATATCCCCTATCGGCCACCTGAGGACGTGTCCTGTAGGACACTAGCAACTCTCACGGGATTTATAAAATATGAATTCATCGACTTCAAACAAATACATTGTTCAGCTAGTTAATGCTAATGGTATGATGCTAGTTAATTTTTCGTGTATTTTACTAAGTTAGTCACTCTAATTGACACGGTAAGTAGCGTCCTTGCTTTGGAAATCGAGGGTCTCTGGTTCGATTCCCGTTGGTGACCAAAAATCAAGGCTGGGTTCTTTTAATGTGTAAAGTGTAAGTATATGTGTTTGTCCGGGTCATCGTGTTGAACACAGCTTCGAACCAAGTACCTCCCAGATGTCACAGCTTTAATGACGTGTAAATTAAAATATTTTTTGCAATCCAACAAATGAAGCGTATTAATGGCGGATGCATGCATTCAACAGTTTGTCAGAATCCAGATTAAAAATAAATTTTGTTGAAATTTTTGTTGAAATACGATCATCCAAAAACTATGAAGATAGAATTGTGAAGGAGTTAGGATGAGTCCTAATAGGCTAACTACAATTAAACTTGCAAGAATGAGCATTAATTAAATTGGATAATCCTAGCGTTCTTAAGAACTCTTGAAATGGTTTTAAATTAAGGGGCATTTATATGATTAAAGGAATTTAAAATACGAAGCAGTTTCATTTGACGACGCTCTCGCGATTAAATAATGTTATTGAACGAAGCTTAAATTAATGTAATATACAGATCTTTAATTATTCTGGTGATTATATTTGAAATCAATCATGTAAAAAATCAAAAATAAAAAGCTTTCAGCACTTTAAGATTATAACTCATGCTTTTTTAACATTATTGGTTTTTGAATGACATTGATCCGGACAAGATGTGGTTTCAACAGGATGGTGCTAGATGCCATACGGCAACCCCAACCATCGACTTATTAAAATCAAAATTTGGCGATAAGTAGATTTCGCGAAATGAACCTATCAATTGGCCTCCAAGGTCGTGCAATTTTATACCTCTTGATTATTTCCCTGTGCGGCTACGTGAAGTCACTAGTTTATGCTGATAAACCAGCAACAATTGACGACTTGGAGGCCAGCATTGTTCGTGTTATCCGTGACAAATACGGCCACCAGTGCTCGAAAAAGTGATCCCAAATAGTACGTCCAGAATGCGTTTCGTCAAGAATAGCCGCGGTGCCCATATGCTCGAAATCATTTTCATAAAAACTGTTGATTACAATTTAATTTCTTGTGTTATTTTTTACAATTTCACGTTCTATCGGGCTTAAAAAAACACCCATTATAACTCAGTTCTCCCGCTTCGGACTAGTTTATTATTGTTCTGCTGCTAGTTGGCGTTACTACCATGAAAAATCATATAAAAAATGTCATCGTCTTGCAAAACAATAAGTTTCATTTTAATTCCGCATAAACAATTCAACCGTGTCCTAATTAAAATCGTTGTGTTTTTTTCAATAAAAAAAAATATTGAAATCAGCTTCATGGCCTATAGGTTTTCTTAGACATGTCGCCCAAAAATTTGATTTACGCTTAATAAATTTTTAAAAACAATTTTTTTTAATAGATATTCTATAATTTTTGTAACATATCTAATTAATAATTAAATAAAAATTATGTAATCTTATTTTAATGAGTATAAAAGTGATACAGTGAATGAAATAAAATATTTTATAAAATAATTATTTTTAATTATAGAGACAGAGTTTATAATTATATGAAATAAAGAGACGCGGAATTTATAACAACATATATCTATGGTAGACAGAAACAATACAAAGAGTGACGGCGAGTCATGTTAGCTATTGGCAGTGTATAGCGAAATTTCGTTTTGATAAGGATATTTGGCGTATCAGACGCCGTATTCTTTTCCGAATTAATATTGTTTAGCTATATATAAGCTCAGCGAGGGTTTGTGATTTATTATATGTTGCACTCTATCAATAAGAAATCCCCAAAGATATATTGGCGGCGTTAAATCAGAAGAATGCAAGAGCCAATTTAAGTCAATTATACGGTTATTAAAAATTTCCCTTGAAAGCTGCACTGAGATGTTTTCATGCGGCAGGATAAATTTCGTAACAGCGGTAGGAAAAAAACATCTGCATTTTATTCCAATAACGCTGCCAGCGATCATTATGAAATATCCAAAATTTGAAAAGAACACTCGTGTAAGTAAACTCCCTAAATTTTAAATTAAAAAACTCTGAAAACACTAAGAAATTTAAGGATTGTAAACATTTCTAAATTTAGAAGAATTTCAAATATCAATAAAATATATATTTCTTTCTGGTCAAAACAGTCATTTATGTTTCTGAATTAATTTGCCCAAATTAAATAATTTTATCTGATACTTGGATTCATGTTCAATAAATCAATAACTATACCCTTTGGTTTACTAAATTTGTATTTGACAACGTCCAATTTTAAAAATAATTTTAACGTTTGATAGACTTAAAATTTTGAATTCAGATCCAGAACAATTAAGTTTTTCGAAATTCTCTATGTGCTCTGCATTCAAAGGTTTTGAAATGCTGTAGTTAAAATGGAAGTTTAACTAGTCATTATCAATTCGATCGAAGTACGTGGACTAACTAAAATATATATAAAATTAATAAATTTAGTTAAATTCAGAATTTGTCAATTTTAATTCGCATTTTGAAACTATACTGGCATGTCAAAATTCGTCCAAAAAATATTGAAATACAATTTTTCAAGTCAAAATAGAAAAATTGAATTCTACATCGAACAAAGATCACCGAAGTCAAATTTGTAATTTATCGGTTTAAATTTAAATTTTATAATTCTGAATTGAAAATTTCGAAATTTTTAGAAATTCGTAATTAAATTTTTTGTAAATTTTGAAACTAGATTTAAACGATTTAAAAACTAAAAATTTCCGTAATTCTTGCAAATAGTTTCGTGTTTAAATTTTGAACTATAATATTTTCAAAAGATTTAAAATTCAAATTAAAAAAAATGTTAAATACATATTTCCGACTCTTCAAAATTCGAATTTTGTTATTTTCGTGCCATAAACTTAATTTTTTAAAATGCAGTATTAGAATATCAGAATTGAAATTGCATAACTAAATATGAAGTTAATATTTTAGAAATACAGAATTCGAAGTATAAATTTAAATTTTGAACCTATCGAAAGAATTTCGTAAATTTTTCTACTTCTTGGATTAAACATTCAATTTGTTTTAGGATACTTGAATTTACTATTCATTTTAGCGGAAACATTCAACATTTTACACACATTCAAAAAATCACTTGAAAATATTGAAGACATCATTAAAAATTAAATTTGGAATTGGTTTAATAAGCAAAATTGAAATTTCGAATTCAGATTGGTACGATTTGGTTTGGTGTCACTTAATTTTATTTTAAATTTTATAATTCAGTTTGAAGTTTATATTGAGACTCGTAAAATTCAGTTTCAATTCGATACATTCATGAAAATTAAATATTTAAAAATTCAATAATTTAATTTGTTCGAAATTCAGAATTTGTAAATTCAATTCGAATTTTTAATTCAGGATTTAATAAAAAAACGTAATTATTACATTTTTAACAAAATTTTGAAAACTGGAATTCAACTGACAAATTCAAATTGTTTAAATAAATATTAAATTTTGTATTTAAATTTTAGTTAACTCAATTTGGATTAATTTCAAATTTAAAAAGCTGATAATATTGTAAATTTGAAAATAAATTTCAAATTTACATTTATATCTTTGTGGCATAAAAGCGTATATGTAAAAAAAGGAGACATTAACTAAAAAAGGGTATATTTTAGTGCCTTGAGCTGCACCAGCTAAATCAGCCCGCCACAACGAAACCTAGCCCATAATTTATTACAATTTTATTACAATTTATTACACCAGGTCCCGATTTTATTACACTCGCCGTTCGCGAGAAAACCGTAGGCGGTGTTACTTCAAATTGATTGTACACCGCCACTTTGTAACTTTTGATGTAATTGTGATATCGAGATAAAACTTGGGCCAGATTTTATTACAAATTAATTACAGTTCACTGGTAAGTCGCCGAAAAACAAAATGTAATTATTTTGTGTAAAAATCAACTTATTTTAATAAAAACCTACTGAAATTCAAAGAAAAATACTCAAAAAGTCGATTTTATCACCTGTAATAATTTATTACACCAGACCGCCACCATATTTTGGATAGAACTGGATATTGTTTACAATATACGGTATACATACACCGTATCAAGTGGTGTAATTTAATTATTTTGTGTAAAAATCATCTTATAGAAACCTACTGAAATTCAAAGAACAATACCAAAATGTCGATAAAAATCGCCTGTAATAATTTATTACATCAGACCGCCACCATATTTTAGATAGAACTGAATGTTGTTTACACTATACGGTACATATATACCTTGTAAAGCAGTGATTTGTAATTATTTTGGGTAAAGTTTACGATAAATACCAAAAAAGTTGATTTTATCAACTGTAATAATTTATTACACCAGACCGCTACCATATTTTGGACAGAACTGGGTATTGTTTACAGTATACGGTACACATACACCTATAAATAACAGTTCTATCTAAAATATGGTGGCGGTCTGGTGTAATAAAATTGAAATTCAAAGAGGTGATTTTTATCGTCATTTTGGTATTTTTCTTTTGAATTTCATTAGGTTTCTATTAAAATAAGATGATTTTTACACAAAATAATTACATTTTAAGTTTCGGCGACTTACCAGGGAACTGTAATTAATTTGTAATAAATTCTGGCCCAAGTTTTATCTCGATATCACAATTATATCAAAAGTTACAAAGTGGCGGTGTAGGTTCAATTTGATGTTACTCCACCCACGATTTTCTCGCGAACGGCAAGTGTAATAAAATTGGCATCTGGTGTAATAAATTGTAATAAAATTGTAATAAATTATGGGCTAGGTTTCGTTGCGGCGGGCTGATTTGGCTGGTGCAGCTTCAATCCCTATATATATTGTGATGATTTCTCTACCTTGGTTAGTAAAGAATAAAACGAACCAAAAAGAGTACTAATACTCTTGAAAAGAGTATATCTGGTCGTCCTATGCAATACTGAATGAGCAAAACAATATATATGTACTTGTATTCTTGAAGTAATATCTGAGATCAATATATTGAAAAGTTAAAATTACTGGCAGAATTCTAGATTGTGCCTTTAAAAAATGTTTACACCAATACCCCATTTTGCACTGTTTCGATTGGCGATATTTCAGTCTGCATTGGTATACTATTGATGGCAACAATTTTCACGTTGCGTTTTTTCTGGTTCGAGCGTTAATTTTACAAAAAAAAATCACTCTGCTTTTTTTCGCTCGATTGGAGTTTTTTCGTAAAAAAGCAAATCGAGATAAATCGGTAATTTCCCTTTAAATTATATTTCGGATTAATCCGTCGAATTTGTGATAATATGGTTATTTTATGTCCGTTTACCAAACATGTGATATATAACAATGTGAGGCAACAATTTATAAAGTTTTCAAGAGTAAGGTATGTCAATCATATGTGCTGTATTTACTCAAGTGATTCTTAAGTACATAAAGTTAGGCCAGGATTCATCCCAGAAAAACGCAATGGCAACACCATAACTATAACGACACTTTTGTATCAACTATCAGCCCAGGATTAACTATCATCCTATAATTTTGTCCCATCCCAGGAAAAATATGTCCTAATGTCGCGACAGTTTCAGAAAACTATCATTCCAGGAAATCACTATAATCGTGAATTTCGTACCAAACCATCTCAATCAATATCACGAAAAATGTAGAAGATACACAAAAATGTATCATAAAAAGAATGTAAATTAAACCATTCAATGATTTGATTTAGTAAGTCGCAAAAAATATTGTGATAAACATGAATGAAAAATATATGAAATGGTTAGCTTAAAGCTAAGTTGGCTCGCTCACGACCGTTGAAGTTTTTTTGAAACGAACAGGATAAATTGGGATTAGTATGCCAAACATAAAAAACACCCGAGCTAATCCGACACTTTTACCTAATTGACTCTGGAGTGGAACACTATGTGTTATTTTGAAAAGCTCAATAATTTTGTAAATAAATTAATTTTTTATGTTGAATGTATTTTCCAGTTTATTATGTCAAGTTTATTTGAAATTTTAATTTTAAACGCATTTTGTAATGATTGTATTTACTGATTTAGTTTTTATATGCATTATACATACATATATAGTTCTATCATGAGAGCTAATGGATACTATCACTAGTATTACCTGATGTACATTTTTTCAAGTTTCTGGGATAACTTTTTGTACGTGTGATTCTTTAATTAATTCACCATTGATTTATCCCAAAAAATTGAATTTTGATTTAAAAAAATTAAAATGGAGATTAGCCCAAGAAAACAGCAATTTCGATTTGTGGGTTGAAAAAAAAAAGAGAATTATTTTCGAAATGAAATTAGAAGTCCTTAAACGATTCCGTAATGGTGACAAGTTGTCTTTCATAGGAAAATCACTTAATTTAGCCCCGTTGACTGCACGAACCACTTGTTAACGAGACGCTGAAAAAATTAAAGCTTGTGCGTCGTCAAGTTACGTATGTGAAATTTGTCCAAAATCTGTCCTAAAAAACAACACAAACAATTTCCTCTTATGTGTGTTTGTGTGCAAAGCAGAATGTATCGATTTAACGAATTTTATCATAAGGACAATCATATTTGGTACGACGAATAAATGATTTGCTGAAATTTATTTCGAAAATCCTATAGAAAACTAACACGATAACAATATCAACAACGAGATATCTTTGGATTTCAGCTATACCCGAATAATATTTCAACTTTGGAAAAAGTAGGGGATTTGGGGGTTTAGGACAACAGAGATATTTGTGTGACTTTTTTGATGATTTATCCTAATATTCTTGGAAAAATCCTAGGAAGCGGACACCATAATAACGCATACATATACCGAAACATCTTAAAGTCTAAGCTATCCGAATAATGTCTCAGTTTTGGAAAAAGTGGGAGATTAGGAGGTTAGGACAACCAAGTTTGGTATGCCCTCATGTATCTCGATTATATGATTTTCCCTAATTTTCTTGAAAAAATTCTATATACCATAATGACGTATATATACCAATGTCTAATACCAAGGTCTAAGCTATCAAAGATTTGCAAGATTTTTGACATAATTTCAAAGTGTTCTTTGCCACATCAAAACGACGGTTTTAAGAAGAGTTCGAGAGGTCGGATATATACCCTAGCTATTTACATCCGAGCTCTAAGCCAATAAAATCACCAAAAAAGTTCATTCATTACCAAAAAATTCATCCATTTCCCCACTTTCAAGTTAAAATATTTGTATCTTACGGTCGAAAGTAAATATCCGACCTCGCGAACTCAATTTTAACTGTGGACCACAATTTACACTGCTGACCAAATAAGCGAAATAAATGTATAGTTGATAATGAATGCGTATTTTGTATGTATTCTTATAAAGTTAACCTTAAAATATCTTGGTATATATACGTCATTATGAATACATATGAGTGTAGGTAACTGAACAAAATGGCAGTAAATATTTTTAACATTAATTTTTTTTCGGAATATTAATTTATTTCGTGAAATGAGAAAATGGTTTTAAAATATTATCAATTTAAATTTGGGCTATAGTATCAATAATTTATTTAGTAATTTTGTAATTGGAATTTTTTTGAATCCATAAATATGTGGAAGGCCCACAGTGCAACCATCTTCAACACCATAAGAAACAAATCCATTTTGTGTATCCGTATTCTCTAGTACTAGTGGACTAACCGAATCATCTTCATAAACTCTTCCGTTAAATTCACCGGAACTGCATATATTATTTGGGTTCAGTTTAAATCCAATGTCATGTTCCACCGTTGTTGGATTGTATTTTTCATGAAGTTTAACTTTTGTGGCATACATTAAAGCAGTACTCGGTTCAAGATCTTTCAATGAGTGACTTAACACTACGAGTACAATTACCAGAAGTTTAAAAGTGTATAAATAAAGTGTGTATAACTTACCTAGTCAAACAGTGTGCCGCTGTTAGTACAAATTTAGTTGTTATTAGTGAGCCACCGCAACGTTTTTTTTTCGCGGTATACATCGCTATTTAATATGGGACCCCTTATAAATACGATAGTTTTCTTCAATTTTGACTGCATTTTGTTCAGAAATTTGAACTGCTAGTAAAACTATATCTTAAACACGTTTCAATCACTAAAACAGCTCTTAACAAACAGCTATTTGTACTGTGTAATTTTAATTTGTTACAACCATTCAGCGTTTAAATTCTTAAAGACCGTGACTGGAGCGAAACGCGCAATTTTATTTATGGATAATTTAAATCTATATATTAATTCAAATGAATTGGGTTTAAATATTAATTAACTTAAGGATAGGTAATGGTATTCTTACGTCACGGACATTAAAATAAAAAATAATTTTCTATCCCACAGAATTATAACCTTGTTAACCAAGTTATCCGAGTTCTATAAATTATGAAACATATCTGTATTAAATTGGTAATTTAATTTAATTTAAATCAATTTAATTTTTGACTATATAGGATCAATGTTTTATTTAGAAATTATATAATTGGAATTTTTTTCAATCCAATTGAGATGCGTTGCGACGTTTACATAAAGAGTTGGTAAGCCCAAATTGCAATTTCCAGTAACTGTAGTAAATACTCCAATTTGTGTATCGGTATCCTCTAGTACTAGTGGAGCACCCGAATCACCCAGACAAGGACTTCCGTCAAATGCACCGACACCGCATAAATTTGATTTGCTAACGGGAAATTCCAATTCTAAACATTTCGTGATATCCACTATTTCAACTCTTAACTCTTTTAATCGTACACTATATTGGGTGTAGGGATCTAGAGCACCCCATCCGGCTATTTGTCCAACTTTGTCGATATACAATGTTTTATCATTCGACTTCTTTGGTAATTTTATGATTGATATGAATTCGTTTAATACAACTGGATTAGGTAACTTTATGACTGCGATGTCATGTTCAAAAGTTTCTGGATTATATTTTTCATGAATTTTAAATGTTGTAGTATTCATTTCAACGGTATTCGGTTCAGGTGCCTTCAAGTTGTGTGTACCAAATAGTACTGTGATTGATTTAACACTACGAATACAATTACCAGATGTTTGTAATACTTATTTAAAAAAAAAACTGTATATACATCGTCTTTATAACTTACTTTTCAAATAAACAGTTTGCCGCTGTGAGTACAAATGTAGTTGTTATTAATGAGCCACTGCATAAATTAAACGTCTTATTATTGTTATTAAAGATAATTACCGCTGCTTGAAATGGTACCGTGTTAGGCAATGCAATTTTCCCCTTATGAATTCGATTTGTTTCTTCGGTTTCGTCTGCATTTGGCAGGGAAAATTGAACTGCTAGTAATAATGTAATGTATAATAAAGACATTTCAATCACACAATAAAAATAAACGCAGTTCAATCGGCTATTTGTAATATAGGTAAAACTCATGACACGTAAGCGTTTGATAATTTAAATTTGTTACAATCATTCGTAATCCATTAAACGTCTTAAAGGCCGTGACTGGAGCAAAACGTGCTCGAATGAATTGGTTGTCATAAGTTCTTATTAATTTTAATATACTGCGCCAACAAAAACTGAACGCACTTAAATCGTATTTAATAAAAATATTTGGCGGTAAACTAAAGGAAATTTTGTCTTCTTTTTCGATAACAAATTAAAAAACTGCTAACTACGAGTATAACACTGTCAACGAACTTTCTCAATTATTCATTTGTAAATTCAAATTGGCTGTTACGATTTTTTGGCGTTATCTTTGTCGTTTTCTTACGCGCCATTCTAACATATCCCAGAT
This sequence comes from Tipula unca, assembly GCA_951394425.1. Lineage (NCBI taxonomy): Eukaryota > Metazoa > Arthropoda > Insecta > Diptera > Tipulidae > Tipula > Tipula unca. The sequence continues at coordinate 45,840,624 of OX596381.1, read as the reverse complement.
GTGTTCTATTATAGGTTCGCGGAAGATGGTTTATTACCCAAATGCGACGTTGTTGCATAAATCGGCGTGTGTTTGGAGCTGTATGTGGCCGGGCATTATATCATGCATAGAAACAAATCCACGCCCAATTTGTATAGTGATGTTAGGGCAGGGTATGGTATTACTAGCAAATTAAGTTAACATTATACTCAACGTCCATTTCATCCGATGAGTCCGGATTCTATAGTCGACGGTGATTACCTGTAAGATACGGTATACTCGAATCGGCCGACGTGATCTTAAATTATTTATTATCGTTTGTTTTGATAGCTTATGGCCTATTACTTTGTATTTATTGAGCACTGCTTGTTGTTACTTTTACTATAATGTGCGATAGAGCGATCTTCTCCCGCGATGATCGCCAGATGCTCCACGGCGATATTTAGAATTCGCCCAATATCACGGAAACAAAATTATAACATTTCTTAACATTTATACGGTTTCCTGTTGTCGTACAGTAATTGACACTTATTTCCAATGGTTTGATATATCGATGCAACATAGGTAATTTGGATTTCAAAATAAATAATTGGGAAAATTCGTTGACGAACTCAAAGTTAGCAGTGTTTCTTTATATCGTTTAGAAAATTGTCAAAAATTTTAATTTATTCCAAAACATGTTGTTCCCTTCACAAATATAACCTGAATACCGAGTGATCATTTGACAAATTTAAAGAAGTCGGCATTGAAAATATATAAATCAACTTAATTTTTCAAATAATTTATATTTAATAAAAAATTAATGATTTTATTAATTAGCTGAAAACTTCATCGTGTAGCTGTGTTATACAAACATATGATAGCTGAATGTATCGACACAAATATACCGAAAATTTGCCAAAATGTTTATTCATTAAACAATTTTTTTTAAAGAGCATTACATGCCCCAGTGTGGTAATAATATGCCTGCACCAGCTTCGATCCTAAGCTTGGTCCTCATACTGTCTTAGACAATCTGAAGAAGCCAAGTTGTTTTCTACACCGAAAAGCCATCGTCGCCTGCAACGGTCTCTGCGCCTACCATTTGGTGGCTCCTCATTCAGATTCCTTTATACCTTGGTGATCGATTACCCTCGCCGATGTAACTTTTCTTGAACTATGATCCAATTCTTTTTACATCTTCGTTAATAAACTCAATGGGCAAATCCGCATATAAAGTATATATACATATAAGTTTCGAGGGTGCCGATATACTATTATTTTTCCGAAATCCCGTTTTATTATCATTGGATTTAACGGAATTTTATTTTCCAAGTTAATTATTTTTAAATTGAAGAACAATTGTTGGTCATATACTTTTCTAAATTTTTTAAAAATTAAAGTGCAAATTATTCTCAACAAAATAATCTTTTCCTAATCGAACTTTTCTTCGTTTAATCGTACGATTTCATATATTTACGGGAAAAATTTTATGCGAGATTTTGTAATGCGGGATTTAGTAAACCAGTTTTTGTAAAATTGATTTTGTAATGCGATATAATGTGGCCAACCCATTTCAAGCACAAAACGAGAGTTCGACATAAATATAAAAATCATAACACGTAGCGGTTAAATAGTGTTTGGTAATTTAAAATTGTTACAACCGCATTCAAGGATAAAATTCTTAAATACCGTGACTGGAGCGAAACATGCGATTTATTTAATCAGTAATTTAAATCTATATCGACCGAATTAGGTGTCATACATTTCAAACGATTTTAAATATTAACCGATATAATCGGATTACCTACGCTAATCGGTGTTCTTACCATGTGTTAGTGATCTTATATACATACATGCGGTAAAAATATATTTTTAATAAAATTTCTCGTGGGCAAAATCATTTTTCTACAGAATACATAAATAATGTTTCCTTAATGGTCAAATTATTTAAAACCAATATTTAACATGAAAAGACAATTTAAAATAAACAAAAAATTCGACGTTATTTCAAACACGTCAAACGTCTTGACAACATCTTTAATTTTTTACCTAAATGATCCAAATAAGATTTTACCTTGGGCTTACCATAACTAAATGGTATTTATGATTTATCACAATCGTGCTCTTCAATAACTTTTCCAGAGAACTTCTAAATAATTGGGACTGGGGTACACAAGCGCTTAAATCCTCGATGCCATTTTCTAGTTTTATTGTCCGTTGTTTCGGTTACAGGCTCGATGCTTTTCGTAACTGATTTCTGAAAAAACATACGAGTATGCTAGATATAACCACATGAGGAGGCCAAAATGGACTTTAAGTTGCAAGAAATTTACTTTAAAAATTCAATTAAATTCAGAAAATTTGAATGTTCTGGTTTCCACCGATACAATTAATCGAACAAAAATGGATTTTGAGGGTCCAAAGGTGTTCAATTCGTATTTCACTCTGGGCTGCCAAGTATTTTCGGAATCGCACAAAATAAAAATTGCGTTTAAGTTTTAAATAACCACATTTTTCGGCATTTCCAAGGCTCTCAAATTTCATTTCAATCTAGAAAATTTTCATTTTCGAGGCTTCACTATACAGTTGCAAGTGGAATTACTGAGGTTTGACCTTAACTCATAAAATTTTCAAGTATACTAGGTTTACAATAAGATGTAAGGGAGAACTATTCGCGAATAATTGTGCAGGAAGATTCTTCTTAGATAAATGTAAACAAATTTATTCTAATTTGGACATGAACTCTTGATAAAATTATTGGAACTAATTATTAGAAACATTATATTTCAGACTCATCGGAAAATAGACCAATCAGATAATTCAATTTTTGTTAGTTACGCTGTATAACATCGGTTATTTGCGTTGCTAAGTTGTATTTTGCGAAACACTGCTAGTGGAGTGCGGCAATTTGATGAATTTTATAAAGAAAATAGGTATTGTTTAAATGAAGAAAAGTCTGAAAACCAGCTGTGTGCTATACTAGAAGATTGGGCTTACATTATAAAGCATTATGGAACCTTACTGCTAAGCACTTTCAGCAAACTTACTATTAGCAGTTCAATAAAACTATTGACCCTTTTAAAGGGTCAAATTGCAAACTAAACGTTTTACAAGGTATAGCTAGTAAACGTAAACAAAGCATTGATATTAATTGAGAACCAAAAAATTTTGCGGTCGTTTAATGAAGAAACTCCTGACGGCCTACAGAAGAAATTTTTTCATATTGTCTCAGTGGAATTGGCTTGGAGGGGTAAGGAAGGAGGTAAATATTTAATGCAACAATGCTCTCCGACAAGACGCGTCGAAAATAAATTAATTATTGGGAAAACTGTGTAAGGGGATGACAAAAATACCACTGACATCAAATCGTTAGTTTCCAATAAAGAAAATGATAATATCTGCCCAGGTTATTCAAAAAAATGTTGTCTAAACGTACGCCCAACAGCAAAACAGATCGCCTTTCCCTGACGATAAACAAAGATTGGAATAAATATGAAAAGAGTTAATGCTACAAAAATCTTTAGGAGAAAATGAAAATACAAAATGGACAAAACCTGCAATAGAAAGCATTGTAACTGAAACTAAAAAAGTGAAAATTACAACTGCATTTAGTCAACATTATCGCACGCAGGAATTAGTCCTCAAGAAATTACTGGACATAATAGTGCTGTTTCCCTGCAACCTTATTTGCAACTGAGTGCTAACCATCATGAGAACCTTCTCAAAAATTTGAGAACAAATTTAAATGGAAGTAAACCAAGAAATCTATCGACTGAAACTATTTCCGTGCAATCTTCAGCTTCCTTCAGCTGTAATTCTACTGAATAAGTGATTTGGTTCAAGTAATTTCGTTTAGTCTTAACATATACAACTCGAGCTTCGAGAATCATCTGAATATACAGTTTTCGGACTCGATGTATTATCTAGGAAACACAACTCGACCTACGGTGCCGTTGTGTTTCTCATGCGACACATCTCGTACTCTCAACTATATATTCGATTATATCTACTAAATTTGAATATAATTTGAAAGCGAACTGAGTCCTAATACTTGATACCTCCTGACACAAATCCAATACTTTTAGCTCATAATTTAAAATATATGTTCACTTAAATGTGAAATAAATAAAACAAATTGGTTGTCCATAGAGACGCAGGAAAATAAAAATAAATTTGCAAGGACGCCATACTTGTTTTCTGTCATTTCTGAGACTACGGGTTCCGTGGTGGATGCACCAAAGCCTGGCAGGCCAAAAACTGTTCGCACACCAGATAATATCACTGTTGTGAGGCAAAGTGTGAGAGATTATCCAAAACAATCAACAATATCGATCACTTGAATTGGATATTTAAAGGACCAGTTTGTTATTATATGCACAAGGCGTTTAATTTACACGCATACAAGATACAATTAACACAAGAGATCAAACTAATTGACCATCATCATTCACGTCGTGTGTTCACCGATTGGCTATTCGAGTACCGTGTAATTGATGACCAATTTTCATCAAAAATCTTCTTCAGCGGTGAGGCGCGTTTCACGTTGAATTTCAGGCAAAACTGTTCCAACCAGAATCCATGTGGATATCAAGAGCAGCCGTAGCATCCTCAAAAAATGATTGTTTGGTGTCCTTTGTTGTCAAAAGGCATCAGCAGACCTTATTTTATTGAAAAAATTACGAAATTATAAAAAAAAGGATATACCATCAATTCTTCGCGATACCATACAATGATAACGGACTATTTAATGCTTGATGGAATGGAGTTGGGTGATGTTTATTTTCAACAAGAGGTGGAACTTCACGTGAGAATATCGACAATAATAAAAAGTGAAAGTAGATATTAGGCCGCCCAAGTGCTAATCTAGGTCACGAAAGTAGGTCGCCCCAGGTGCCGCGACTACTACTGACGTTGTAAATCCAGCCGTGTTGAACATTTGAGTGATATCATTTTTCACACATAAATGGCATCGATAAACCTTCAAAGTAAAGTACTCAACTTGATTTAGAAATAAATATTGGTAGTTTTAGTTTGCGTTTATTTTCCTGCGTCTCAATTGGACAACCCTATATATCACCCACTACACTATTTAAATAAAAATACACCAAATACCTTTCAATCCCTAAGACCATTGGCATTAAGTTTTGTACAATAAATTACATCTAATATAGCAACATCAATTTGCTTGAATGGAGCTTCGTACATACATGTAATATATCTACATACATACTTTGTGTATTAAGAATTGTTTCTCTATATACTAAGTAAAAATAATGATTTTTCCATTAAAACTTGAATCCAAAAATAACAAGCAATATACGATAAAAGCTACTTATTTTGGTATGTATGTAAGTATAAATTTTCAATTGTCAAAAGTTCAATAACTTTTCGTATATATTTTATTCTAATTTACAGGGAAATCCTTTTTAAAGTGGCAATAAATACATTCACCAAAAATTATAATGCCTGGTGAAAATTCGAACGAAATATACAAAAAATTCCTGCGTGTATTACAAAATTTGTCTATATGTATGCCGACAAAAAAAAATAGAAACCATAACCGTACTCAATTTCGCCTTAATTCTGAAAGCGTTAATAATATTTTCTTGTATATACATATGTATAGAGGAACGTACACAACCGGATACAGGATTTGGTATATTAAATTTAGATTTTCCTTTATTCTTGTTTTTTTTTTTTTGTTGGAATTTTGTAAACGAATTTCCACACATACAGACTAAAAATCAATACTTATTAAGGAGTTTGGATACAATTTTGAAGGTTATATCCATATTTCGTATAGGTTGCATACATAATGAGTATCCTTGTATTCCCTCTCGAAATTTATGTTATATTCTCGTAAGTGCGTATAAACTAAAATAAAATTCACGTCATAGTTAGGCCTTCGTAATCTTTTTTTGGGATTTTTGTAAATTATAAATAAATCATAAAAAGGACCTTTTTTTTTAAAAAAAAATTCATCTCATTTTCTTCCCGAATTTATATAAATCAAATCCATCGAAGATAAAATTTAGAAATTCATGAATATCGATTTTGTTGTGTGGTGTGCCGTTTGGTGCGACAGTCAGCATCGTTACAAATTTATTCAGAACTCGTCGAGTACAATGTTCTTGAATAAATTTGCCTCTTTATCGATTGTATACAATATTCGGCAACCATTCGTTCTACATCCCCGACACATTTGCTAAATATGTATTACTCTTTTGACTTCAACATCACATGGTAGATGAAAGTAAAAGAATTTTACCTTAGACATACAAGTTAAAATGCGCAAATACTCATATACGTTGAAAGAGTTTTTTGTTGTGAGCGAGTAAGTGTTTTGTTATTCTTGAAATTTATCAATACAAATAATTATTGTAATGATTTATGGGTAATTAAATTTTGTACAAACAAAAAATCGATTCGTGAAATGAAACTAAGGCATGTTCCCGCATTATTAACTTAACTTGCATGTTAATTGTCCGTTTATGGCTCTGGCACAACATAGATCAGTTTTTGACTTTATCTATTCGTTTAAAACTTTATAATTTTGTATATAATAAAAAACTATTATTTTATTTATATACATACAACGTTAAACACTTTATAAATTATGTAATTATATATTTTAATTTATTTCGTTTAGTGGTTTTTATTCACGAGCTAAATTCATCGTTAATTTGATAAAAATGATAGAAATGAAAATATTTTTAATCGCTAATTAGATTTAACGATTATGATGCGGTTTTTACGATTTAATTTAAAATGTTATATTGTTTGGTTTTAGTTTAAGGTTAATGTACTTATAATTTACATACTTCCATAGAGATAATGAGATCGTATATGTGTAATAATGAAAATCTACTAAACGAATCGAGTTGTAATTAGTCGAATCCTTCACAATTTGGTATTTATCAACAGGACGAGGAACATTATTCTAAAAAACATGCGGGATCCAAAAAAACTATTAACAGAAAAAGTTCAACTGAAATAAGTAAAAGAGATGATGGAAACTCTTTGACATTGCTCATTGTCTTGATTTTGAAAAAAAGTAGATTCGTCAAAGTTGCGATTTCTCGAGCACCAACGAATATTAATGTTGTCGTCGTATTCTCGACGCGGCTAAATCTTCCGGAATTGTGCCGCAATTGCTGGGTTGCTACCTGGCTGGTGGTGTCATCATCAGCAAAGCTAGCAATGATGAGACGTACGTTTGGTTCTGTGGAGAAATGGACATAATCAAGGACGTCTGGGAGGGTTGCCAACTTTTCGCTTATACTGTCCATACGTATTCCTGGGCCACCTGAGAATCCGAGTGGAGTAATTTTTTTTTTTTTTTTTTAAAAAGGACTTGGCATAGACACTTTTACGGTCCATAGCCTTACCTTACATTCACACAACATTCATTCAATCCATTCATTCATCCCATTCACACAAGTACAGTAATACCACCTGTGGTGCATTGCATAGCTCCATGTCACCCTGTACAGTGACATGGAAGATGGGTCGGCCCATGAGTTCTTCATTCCAACAGAGGGTCATAGATGTTTTCAATTTAATCACCGATCGTAATCGGGAGATGAAAAATCCCTTTTGCATCCCGCCTCTGTTGGGATTCGAACTCGGTACCTCCCGATCCAAACATCGCAGCTTTAACCACTGCGCTATTTGCTCGGTTGAGTGGAGTTATTACTAACATCGGCATTATGAACCCAAATCTTTCGACTACAGGATGGAAGGTTATCCGATACAAGCGAAAGGATAACAGTCAGTCGATTGTGATCAGGGTTGACCAAAAGTCCTTCGAACTTATTGCTGGGTCTGGAGCGTCACTACAAAATATCCCTGAGAGGATCCGTTTCAAGGTTATCTCAGGGCCGTAGGATTTTATTTAATTTATAGATGGTCTTCATGATGACGTTCATGCTTGAATTAAAACAGATCAACCTATGCAACATAGCAAGTCAGCTTCCTATGAGTTGAGGGAACTGCTTGTTATATCGCACACAGATTTTTGTCTAATCCAGGAACCGTATCTTCTTGATGGTGTGGCTTCTGGTTTGAACTCGAAGTTTGGCAGGATCTTTCATAAATCCACTGTCCTTAAAACTACAGCGTGCATTTATATTTCTAATGCTATTGACGCCGCTCTAATTAATGAATGTAGCACTGCTGATCTTACGGCAGTGCTGATCACTCTCGTGTATGCTGACTCACTTTTCAAATTTGTCATTGCATCAGCCTATCTATCCTTTAATTCAAACTTACGAATTGGGATTCGTCTTTCTCCTGTGAGCTCGTTTCACTACTAGATTTGCAAAACCAGCTTAGGTTTATCGCAGATCTTGATTTGCAGGCAACTGTACTATCGAAAGCGATCTCGACTACTTTTGAAAAGTCATGCCCCCTCATTAACAACCAAAAGAAGCGTAACAAATCCTTTTGGTGTTCTGAACTTAAACAGTTAAGGAAGAGTGTGAATAAAATTAAAAATAAAGCCAAACCAACGAATCTCCTTCCAGATTTTTATTAGCTCAAAGACTTATAATAAAAAAAAGTTTAAAATCCGCGCACAGAACTGGTGGAAAAACTACTGTGAAGAAATTGATAGCTTATCTGTTGTCGCCAGACTTAACAAAACTCTGGATAAGAATAATACGTGTAGACTCGATAATCTTTGTCTACCTTCCGGCAAGCTAACCTCGTGCAGGCGGGAAGTCGGTGAGCTACTATTGTCTGTCCACTTTCCTTGGAGTGACATTATTGATTCGGATGTGGTTGCCTCCGAGCCACCTGACATTTTTGTCGGTACTCCAAATTGGAACTTAGGCTGATCACTACTGATGTTTTACTCTGAAGTGTTTTCTTCTTTGCACCTTTCAAATCGAGTGGTCCGGACGGCGTTTTCCGTGCTGAATTACAGCATGGTTTTCTACACATCAGTACTTACCTGCTCAATCTGTTCCAGGGATGCGTTTCTTTTTGCACTGTACCGCGCGCCTAGAGCAGGAGTAGAGTATAGTTGTCATACATAAAGCCGGCTAGTCGGATTATACTGACCCAAAGGCTTTTAGGCCCATTAGTCTGAACTCTACTTTTTTTAAAGCTTTAGAAAGATCATCGACAGATTTATTTGAGATTATTATTTAGCTATCTGCCCTCTCAGTAACATGTAACATGCTTACAGAGCTAGCAAGTCCTGCGAAAGACAAAGGGTTTTTAGTAGGTCATTTCCTGGACATTGCGGGAGCTTTTGATAGCACTTAGTTTTCCACAGTCAAAAGTGCATGTACCAATTTTTTTTTTACAATTGATCAAACCATTGTTAAATTCATCGATTCCATGCTTAAGTCTCTAATAATTGAGACTGAGCTGGATGGCTCATCAGTATCCGTCCAAGTAGCCAAGAGGGTCCTCTCACCCTTGCCGTGGCTAATGGTTATCGATGAACTGCTTGATAAATTGCAGCGATCTGGGTTTTTCGTGCATAGCTACGCGATGATCTTGTTTTGACAGTGTCTAGTAAATACCTGAACGTCTTATCTGATCTGACGCAGAACGTCCGTAATATGGTAGAAGTTTGGTGTCCAGAAAAGGGGTTACACGTCAATCCCTCAAAGACTGTCCAGGTTGTCTTTAAAGACGTAGAGACAGTGCTAATCTGTTTGTTCCCACTCTCTTTGATAGACCGATCACAAGGACAGAGGACGTTAAGCAACTAGGTGTTATTCTAGATGGTAAACTCTCCTGGAAGTTTCACCTTGATTGTAAGCTGCATAAGGCCATTGCTATGTTTTGGGAATGTAAAAGGGCTTTTGGCATATCCTGGGGTCTGACCCCCAAATTGATGTCGTTTATCTATAAATCACTCTTACTGTCATATGCTTTGGTGTTGTTTGGTGGCCGGTTGTGAAACTGACGTCTTCGGTAGCAAGGCTGGATTGATTGCAGATGACAACCTGTATGGTTATAACCGGGGATATGTCGTCTGCTCCTCTTCTTGCTGTGGAGTCTATTGCTGTGGGGTAGATGTAGACCCGAATTGCAGTCCCGGACATTCTTGGTACAGCGTGTTCTGCTGCATATCGACTAAAGTACATTGGAGCATGTAATGTCTTCGGGACTTGTACAGGGCATAGACAGATTCTTATTAAGTATAAGTCACATATTCCAGTGGTTGAAATGGTGAATGACTGGCTATTGCCTGAATTTAACTTCACCAATTCAGTCTCCGTTGTTTTCCCTTCGAGAGAATGGTGGCTATCTCATGATTTCTATATAGACAGTGTTTTTTTTGTGGATGGCTCTCGTTCGGAAGTCAGTGCAAGGTTTGGATTTTACTGTCCTAAGTATGAGCTAAGATTGCTGACTTTTTAGCGAAAGCTGGTTCGAACCAGCAATTCCTGGCCCCGAGCCAGCAATTCCTCTATCCTTCAATGGTGGTAAAAACGCTATTAAGAAGTTCGCTCTACTTGAACTGGGACTGAAGTGGCGTTCTCGAACACCTAGCTGTGGAAACATTCCATATTGAACCCAACCTTAGGTTCACTAAATATGTCTTTAAAAATAGATCCCAAGTGTTCTCTTCCGGATCTTTGAACGTAGATCAGTTAGTATCTATTCCTTATGGTTCAAACTTTTACTGTTTGCTAAGTTTGCAGTACGCTCCTGCAATTTATGATAGATCCTCTTGGTTTACACCATGGGCGCATTGTGGTATTGAGTGCGGAACCTCAGAAGGTTCCAACCGTTAAAAAAAAAAATACTTTTAATATTCTTTCGTTACGATCAATGGATGAGAGTAATTCCACATTGGCGAATAGTAATCCACAAACTGCAACAAGTAGATCTTAAGAAACGGATACAAACTTAACCAATCCGGACACCAGCCCACTTACATTATCTTCAAGTGGCAGTGAATATCGGGCACCGCTATAGAAAATCGTACGAAATAAAATAAAAACAATGATTGTTCGACTGTGCGTTATAGTATTCGTTTATGATAAAACCAAATTGTTGGGAGTTCCAATGATTATACACATGGAACAGGCATAGAGCAGTGTGAAATGGCATTTAAAATGCTTGAAGATTGGAATATAATAGGGAATATTAGAGGATAGTGTTTTAATACAACCGGCAGCAATGTCGCCATGCTAAATACAGTCTTCTTAAAAAAAGAATTGGCAGACATTTATTGTGGGTTGGTTGATAGAAAAACGGGTATGAGGAAAAATGGGTCGCCCACTACGTGCATCCAATCAATTCAAAAATTAATTTTCATAGTTGAGTAATAGACAAGAATTTGGTAATATTTGTAGTTGGCAAATTGTATATATACATATACAGGGTGAGCCAAAAGTCTGAGGTTTAAAAATTTAATAACTTGTTCGTTTATATATACATATATATATTTTTCTTTTTTTGCAGATTATATAAATAACACCTGGAGAATAAATAATGGAGAGATTCACAACTGAACAAAGAACCAGAATAATAGAATTTTATTATTTAAATCAGCGATCAATTATTTTAACGCAAAGAGCATATCGTCGCCATTTTAACGTCAGAGTTTCGCCCTCTGAAGCAATGATTCGTTGCTTAGTTGATCGTCACCACCAACATGGCACTGTAAGAGATATGCCTAGAACCGGTAGACCACGTTTAATTCGCACTGCGGAAAATATTGAACATGTACAGCAAAAACACCAGAAACATCTACCAGAAGGCGTTCTGGTCAGCTATAGGAATGTCTCGAACGTCAGGTGCAACGTATAAGGTGCAATTGGTGCAAGAATTAAAACCCGCAAACCATCGGTAACGTCTAAATTTTGCAGTTAAATTTTAACAGTTGGCCAGAAATGAAATCAACTTTATTGTAAATCTGATTATGAGTGCGATGAAGATCATTTTCATTTGAATCGCTTTGTTAATAAGCAGAACTGTAGGTTCTGGGATTCCGAAAATCCAAGAGCCATTCATCAACGCCAATTGCATCCTATTAGGTGTACAGTATGGTGTGGCATTATATTTAATCTATGCAAAATATCATTGGGCCTTACTTCTTCGAAATAGAAGATGGAAGTGCTGTAACCGTAAATGGAGAGATACCGGTTTATGTTATAGAACAACTTATATTATAGAACATTTTTTACGTCCTGCTCTTGAAAACAGACCTGAGATGTGGTTTCAGCAGGACGGAGCCACTGAAATATAAATATATTTGGAAGCGAGTAACACACGCCTTTTTTTAAATTCGCTATACTTTTCTCGTAATTGCGTCTCAAAGTTGATGAATTTTTGACAAAAACAATTCACTCACAAACCAAATTTATCAATATTTTTCCACTAATGTGTAAAAGTTTTATATATGGTTACGTTCAGGAAGATATTATCTAGCGATTAACACACCTTTTTATAAAAATTGGTTCTAATAAGCGAGAAAATTGAAAATTTAATTGTTAACTATGTTATATCGATAAGCTGACAAATCAATTTATTGCAAAAAATGTATCTTCCATGTAAAAATGGTTTAGGAATCAACTAAATATCGTGTATTTTTTAGTTCATCCTTTTTTAATTAGATGTCATAAGTGGCAATAAAACAATTTTTTCATGGAATATTTTATAATTTTCTATAGCGGAGATTTACACTATTTCAAATTTTATTTTAGATGCATTTATGGCATTTAAATATCGACATCAATTTTGATTTTTGTTCTAGGTAAAGTAGAGCCTAAAAACAAAATATTTCAGCGAAAAATCTTACTGTATAGTTCGATACATTGCAACCTAAATATACTATGCACAAAAAATTAGAAAAACATTCAAAATCGTGTATGTAACGCTATCTATTGAGGTAACATTGTAATTGCGCATGATTTCTCTATTTATATATACTCAAAGGTATTAAGGCGATGCCACATGCAGTTGTCTTTCCGACCGATTCGGTAGAAAATATGATAAGACACGCCACATGAGCAAAACAATGATCCGATCGATTTTTACAACAACAAAATTTTTGTTTGTGTTTTTTTTTTTTTGTCATTTGTTTTTGACATTTAATTTATATATTTTATCAAATTAATACCATACTCATTTTTAATTTTCAATAAATTGTACAGATTGACAGCTAAGTTTGTAAACAAACCAAATTATCACCGAAGTGAGGTTATGGTCACAACGAAAATAAATATCGGTGATATTTGATGCGTTCGGAACCGACAAAATTTATATTGGCAAGCGTTCGGAACCGACAAAATTTATACCATTTACGTAAAAATTCGGTTGTGTCGGACCGACAGAATAGAAAAACTCTTATTATTCAATTAAAATTGTTATATTATTATAAATTTATGATTTTAATTACTAATTGTAGTTTTTTCATATATTTTCTCAATAATTTAAGTCAAAAATATGCAATCATTTAATTATAAAAGAAAAAATCGGTCCCAGGCTTTCGCCGATATTTTTGTCATGTGGCAACGCCTTTATATATTCCAATTTTCTTAATATCCAGTTCAAGCTCAAAATCTATATTCATATCAGATTAACAGTTCCTTGAAGCTGCACCAGCCAAATTAGCCCACCACAACGAAACCTAGCCCATAATTCATTACAATTTTATTACAATTTATTACACCAGGTCCCGATTTTATTACACTTGCCGTTTGCCAGAAAACCGTGAGCGGTGTAACATCAAATTGAACCTACACCGCCACTTTGTAACTTTCGATGTAATTGTGATATCGAGATAAAACTTGGGCCAGAATTTATTAAAAATTAAGTAAAAATCACTGATCAGACGCCGAAAAATAAAACGTAATTATTTTGTGTAAAAATCAACTTATATTAGAAAAATACCAAAATGTCGATTATATCACCTGTAATAATTTATTAAACGGTTACCATATTTTGAATAAAACAGGCTATTGTTTACACTATACTGTATACATATACCTTGTCAAGTGGTGTAATGTATATATATATACCGTATATTGCTGGTATGGTGTAACAAATTATTACATTTTGGTATTTTTCGGCGTCTTACCAGTGAACTTTGATTAATTTGTAATAAATTCCGGCCTAAGTTTCATCTCGATATCACATTTACATCGAAAATTACAAAGTTGCGGTGCAGGTTCAATTTGATGTTACACCGCTCACGGTTTTCTGGCAAACGGCAAGTGTAATAAAATCGGGACCTGGTGTAATAAATTGTAATAAAATTGTAATGAATTATGGGCTAGGTTTCGTTGTGGTGGGCTAATTTGGCTGGTGCAGCTTCAAGGCACTCAGATTAAGTTAAGTTTATTCATCTGTTATTTAAAAAATGGTTATGACCACAGTAAATGCATGGAAAAGTAAATTGCTTAAATATACAAATCAGAAATCTCAAATCACAAAAGCTTTATAATAGAGCATTTCAGTTTAAAATGCGGAATTTGCAGAAAAATGACGATACCATTTGAAAAAATCGTGGTAAAAAATTGAAATATTGCGAAGTAATGCGAAATGTATATGCATATAACTATTATAACTATACATATATATGTGTATATTATTATCGGACTTCAACTGTATATATATTGTATTTTTAAATATTATTATTATAAAATTAAGAATATATAATATTTATATTAAATTAATTCGTTTCTAAAATAAGATTATTAATTTTTTTTTTATTATTGTTTTAAAGATATTTTCACGTTTTCATTAATTAATTTAAATCATTTTCGATATTCTAAAAAAATGTTGTACTTTTTTTTTTTTTTTATTAATTTTAAATATTTAATATTTTTATACAATTTTATAATAATTTGAATTGATTTTGTTTTTTTTTTGTTTAATTTATTTAAATTTTAAATTTCTAATTTTTTGTTTGTTTAAATCTCATTATTTAATAATATGTAATTAGAAATAGTTAAATCGTTTTTTAACTAAACTACAGAACTCTAATTTGTTTTGGTTGGAATTTTTGTGAAGTTGAAGACTTCTACAGATACATACTCGTACGTTCAAAATATATAGAAAAATAAAATGGTTTAAATATGAAAATGTATGTAATATGTACTATATACATACCTCTGTCTAAATATACATTTCATATATATGTCATTCAAATATCCTACGCGCGTATCTTGGTCGTATATTATGCAAAATTAATTTAAGGTTAAAAGATTCATTTTTTTTTTGAGTTTTTTAAATTTTTTTTTTTGATTTTTAACAAAATAATTAGCGATTTTTTTTTGTCTAGGCGATATATGAATTAAATTCTTTTCTATTAAATAATTTAAAAAAAAAAATAGGAAAAAGGTTTTAAGAATTAATTAGTTTTATTTATTTTTTAAATTGAATTTATTTATTTATAAAAACAAAATTGGACTGATCGGTAAGTTCAGTAGTCAAAGCTCTGGATGCGAATGTTGAACGACTACCGGAACCGTTGTATTGTGACAATTTGTTTTTGCCATCCAATCTAAATCGTATATTGTGGCCTGGAAATAAATAGAAAATTGATTTGGTATTAGTTTAACATTGTTTTAATCCATAATATATGCAAGTGTGGAATGTAATCAAACAAATAAGCTCCTCGGATCTGTTTCATTGTAATACAGCTGGTTTTATTGAATGCATACTTTTATACGATGTGGAAGTTTTTAGTAAAAGTTTACTAACTTTTTATTTATGCGGTGAAGGTATTAGTATTTTAAAATCAAATAAATATAACTAATAAAGTCTGTCCAATTACCAATGAATATCTACCCATAATAAGTACGAATTTCGTAAGAAGTATTCAGTTTTTGGAAAAATGTTTAATGTGTTTGGTCGTGGACCATACTTGTCCCGATATTTTTTTGTTAGGCTATCGGGTTTTTCATTAACTGGCCGTACAACAACTTGAATATTTCATAGATAGTTAAATCAATTTGGATTACCTTCCTAATATAGAGAAATACAATGATTCGTTTCAGGTCATATTTTAAGAGGGATCAGGTTAAAAATAATTAAAATCCTCAACTATCTATGAAATGGTCCAAAAAAGTAGGGGTGAGGATTTTAATTATTTTTACCTGATCTAAAATATTTCTTCTTACTTCAGTACTGCACATATTTACTTATTTGGATGAAATATCCAAATTAAAAATCTATTGTGCGGCCAGGAAATGGAGAATACAATGTTTTAGCAAATAAATATCACGTTAACGTTAAGTAAAAATTAAATAAATTTTACTTCCGATTCATAAATTTTTCTGCACGAAAATTTTAATTTTTTTGCCCATGTAATTTATCTACCGAGTTTAATATAGATTGTGTTTCAATGAAAATCCCAATGCGTTAAGACTATCGAGGGCCTTACGATGACAAATACATTCAAACGCTTTGCTAAAGTCTTTGTAAATTATGTACGTCCATCTGATAATGTTTTTCAATTACGTTAATCATTTTACTAGTAAATTCCACTAAATTTGTGGATATTGTTGAACCAGCTCAAATAATTTTGGAATGGATGATGTCGTTGAAATCCCTCTGTAACATGAAATATCATCTCTTACACGCCGGTCAATAACGATAAATTGAAGAGATTCCGCAATGGATGCACCAAAAAATTGGCATGTTTCTTTAATATAGATGATGGTTTATTATCCGGTCCACATACGTCGCCAAAGCTAATCAGTGCAGATATAATATTTTCATCAGTAATACTAGGAGCGATATATTGTTGTTGTTATTGAACGTTTGTGGTGTATTCACGTTATTGTCTGTTGGTTTGTATACAGATTGAAAAAAGGAAGCAAACATATCAGCTATTTCCTTTGCGTCAGAGCAGCTGTTTGTGTTATTGTAAGACATATTGGTTGGGTACCCCTCAATTTATCGTTTAGTTCTAAACTATTTCCAAAATTGTTTAGGGTTGGTTTTAATATTATCTCATCATTGTATTGGAGGAAGATCAGTTTAACCGAATCCAACCCACTTTTTATCATTCTACCATAAGATTTAGATTTTCGGTTTTTTAAATTTAAGATTCGATCGTCAAACCACGGAGGATGGCTACTGGTACTTTTGGTGTCCAATAGAATATGATTCTCAAAACCTCGTTGCAGAATCTTATGAAATTGGTTCACGTTATCATTAACATCGTTACTATTTAAAATATCGTCCCACGTGGTCAGCTTTATTAAAGTTGAAAGTGGTTAGTTGGTTATGCTTAATTTTTTTTTGATAAAAGTATCAAATAAGATTTCCATAATTACCTACTTCTGATAAATGTCATTAACGACAAATGGCGTTGATAATTCTACAACTTTAAATATAACAACTTCGTTGGTGAAGAACAGATCTAAAAAATGTTCACGTCTTGGGTATGTTTTTGATTTGATTTAAATTGGCACTAAGCATAGGATCGACGAAAATCGATTCCGCATCTGATGTAATGTTATATGGGAGTATGCTATTCTGTTCGGCCGTATTTCCAGATGACATTTCGCAAATTAAAGTCATCAAAAATTAATGCTAAAACAGAGGAATTGGTTGTATTTATAAGTTTATTGACAGCATCACTACATCTTGCATAAATGTCACTTCCTGACTGGGGTGGTATGTAGACTGTATAGATGTATAGACTTCTTTTGCTGATCTTAATCTTCGCACAGAGTTGTTCCACTATACTGACGGTTTAGGATTTGTTCACATTCGGTGATGTTATCTAATATGTATTATCTAAGACACGGAATTTTTAGTGTTGATATTTCAATAAAATTCCTAAAGAGCAAACGTAACATCTACAGGACATCTATATGTGACATTTAACAGTTCTAGCTTGTT
Organism: Tipula unca; assembly: GCA_951394425.1. Taxonomy (NCBI): domain Eukaryota; kingdom Metazoa; phylum Arthropoda; class Insecta; order Diptera; family Tipulidae; genus Tipula; species Tipula unca. Next base: position 45,822,834 of record OX596381.1, on the reverse strand, counting down.
AAAAATGAATTTGGATCTTTTATTGTGGAAAAATGTTACAAGATTTTTTATTCAAAATATTACCCATCGCTACCCACTACTTTTTCCCATCTTTCTGGCAATTTATTCGCCGGCATTGATGGTTTGGCCACTTGGCAACAGCTCATAGTGGATTACACCTGGTCCCACTAAATGCCCAGCATGACCTTAGCCCCGTGAATATTTGGCTAAGGCGTCGATGGGGCGGCCTCGCCTTTCTTGACATATGCTTTTTTGCGCTTGGGATTATCGTAATGGATTCATTTTTGATCGCCAGTGACAATACGATGCGAAAACGATTTCTTTTTGTGGCGCTCGAGCAGGATTTCGGACATGCAAAATCGTCTTTCCACGTCTCTTGGCTTCAACTCGTATGGCACCCAATTTACCATCTTTTGGATGAATCCCAAGGCTTTCAAACGTCTGGAATTGTTGCTGGATCAACTCCCAATGATTCTGCAAGTTCTTCATGCGTTTGACATGAATCTTGATCGAGTAATGCCTCCAATTCTTCGCCCTCAAACTTTTTCGGCTGACCAGGACGCTCTTTGTCTTTGTTGTCAAAATCACCACTTTTCAAGCGAGTAAACCAGTCAAAGCACTGTGTTTTTGCAAGAGCATGCTTACCATACAAATCCACGAGCAACCGATGACTTTCAGCTGGTGTTTTATTTTGTCTGATTTTGACAATTATTGAATAGAGCTTTCAAATGACATAAATGTCATTGATGTACTATTACGCATAAACAAGTAATGACATCTAGTATCAAATTCCGGTTTTTAATGCATACACCCAATAGTATTCGGCAGATGAATCCTTATAGAATGTCGGAGATGCTCCTGGAAGCTCATCCATAGGATTAGATTTTAAAAATTTGGAAGGTTCGCCAGTTATCCAACGTGAGGATAGAAACCTTTCATATTGCGGTGCCATATTGAAGAGAATATTTAAGATCCATTTGATGTTACGACATGGACAGTTTGTGATATAATCTAAACCCACTTTTAATTTGTTTATTAGACGCAGTTACTATCCAAAGTAATGGTAAAAGATTTTTCTTTCCGATTTTGTAAGTAAGACCATAAGGTGTAAAACGCATAAAGTAGATCACTGCAATCAGTTTTGGCTTGATTTGTAATCACCATTGCAAACTTATCCTCGAATTGATAAACTTAGGTGACAAAAATTGCTTAGTTTTGCACCCTTAATTGAAAGAAATTCTTTTATAATGCATTTATCTAATATATTCAGCATAGCCACATAAATTATAATGATTTAGGTATAGAAATTTGAGATTTATCCATGTTGAGATCTGAGGTTCAGCATACATAATCTGTTGAATCGGAATAAGCTTTAAAAAGTTATACCCATTTAAGTAGTCTTCAGAGTAAACACCACCAAAGCCAATAGATTTTAAAGTTGAGATGAATGATTTAATTTTGGTTGGGGTTGATCTAATATCATCCACAGTCTGCGTTTCACAATGTTGGAATTCAAAAATATTTGACAGCCTAGGCGTCTTGTTGCAGTTTTCGGAACTGAATTTTGTATATTTTATATTAACTCCAAAAAAGTGAACTGTTACTTTTGAAGGTACAAATCTAATTTCATCAACAGTCACTATTTGGAACTGTTGAAGTATTTAAATTTCAATTAATCTTGGTATCTTGGTGAGATTTTCAGGGCATGAAAAGTACATCAAGCCACTATTTATGCCATTGACTACATCAACGGTTTTAGAGATGACACGATTATTAAATGCAGCTAATTCGGTATTTCTGTTTAATTTAGTTATGTTTCCGAATTGTGTCTCTAAAAATAAGTTTTTTTTTGTGTAAAACCAAACTCATTGATGAAAATTTCCGGTGGCCAGGATTTTGAATTCCACAATGTTGAAAACGATTCTTCATCTACAGTTAGCCGATATCATACATAGTTGTAGTGGCCTCCATTCCTGGCCTTAGGAATCATTCTAAAAGCATTTACAGCCGTTAGATGGAATTTGTTTTTGATGAATTTCTTGAACTGTAAATCGTTGACGGATGGATCGATTCTACTGATAGTTCTACTGAACCATCGCCTTGGTTTTACCACAACAATGGTATTCAGTTCTTGATTACCCGATATATTTAGTTTAGCAACCGGTTCCATTGTTAACGGCCCATCAGTATTTGGTGTTTTAATTGTTTGGGGTGCGGAATCTGTTGTTTTTCTAGGTTCAATATTTAGGTGCAACTTTTTAGAATGGAGGCTAGTTACACGTCGTTCAGTGGATGGATCAGATATTTCTTTTTCTGTAGGGGGGACTTGGAGTGGCATTCAATATTTTATTAGTTTTTTTTTTAATTACACACTACCCAGCACTGTTTCTTTATCAAACATTTAGAGGTGCCTTCAACGCAACGGTATAGTTGATACCTTTTCAAGACGATATGCATCTTGAATACTCAAACGAGGACAGTTTCCCTTAAAAGTGGTATTTACCATTCTAATATGCCATTCAATCTCCGGCATTGCTTCAACCCTGTACAAAAATTGTCAAATTTTCTAAAATGTTTTTTCCATTTTAAAATAATCATAATCATAGAGTTAGAGGACCGGCGGTATACTCATGTTTAATTCAATTGTATAGTACATTACACAATTATAATGTCAATTATCATGTTCTTTGTTTCTTGAGAATTAAATAAAAACGTTTCGAGTTAATATAAGATCAGAGGCCGACGATCTCTAGTTTTACTAAATTCAAATACCTAATAAATATTTATTTAATTATTCCACTCACCATATGCATTGAGTACACAGCCACAACCACCAGAACATGCATGATATTATGTGAGTTTAAATATAAATCATAACATCCTGGAAACCACTTTTCTGGTATATGCATCGCACCAATCGCACCACCAAACACCGAAACAGCATCCTGAAAAAAGACAAAAAAATATCTGTTATGAGGTGATACAGTATATACGTATTTTATTCGTAAGCCTACATATGTATGTATACATAAAACATAATAATTTAATATTAAAAAATAAGCGACACATGAACGTGAACATCACAAATAGAATTTCACATTTTCCTTGGTAAGAAATTTTTTTTGTTAAATTCCGATTGATTTTCTTTGTATACATATTTTCTTCGTAGTATACACTATACATAACATAACAGGTAGGTAAAATTACACATTATTGGGCAAATTGTATTTCTACATAAGTACATGTAATCCATTTTTGAAAAGTTTCTCACTTCGATTTTCTTCAAATTCAAATAACATTGCCTTGGTCCCATATATACGAAGTTATCTAAAAAAATAATATAATTCTTTTAAATATTTACATTTTCATGAAAAATAAAAATTCATAATTTCCCATTTGCGTATTTATTTTACATTTTCCGACAGTATGTATGCATACTACATACGTACATATGTAAATATATGTATACACAATTTTCTTATACGAAAAAACTCTTATTTGAGCGGAAAGGAAACGTTATAATATGAAGATAGATAAACTGTATTTACATACATATACCGTACATATTTTAAAGAAGAATCAACTCAAAACTCTCGAAAAACATTTCTTATCTATTGAATTCTCGATTTCTAGTAACCCAATAACAAGGGTAATTTCGAATGTGAGGCATATTAAAAACGACAGTTAAATAAAACAAAAAAAAAATTGCGAAGCATGTAGTTTCTTAATTTAGACTACATAATTTTTAAAGATATACATATTTATAAACATTAAAATTATGAAATGTAATCAAAAATTTAAAAGTGAATAAATTAAAATAAATATTGAAGGGATTGTTAAATTATATTAGAATATAATAATGAACAGTGTTTAAAGGCCATTACTGGCCCCTTACTGAGTCAACTATTAGGCTTCAACGGTTTCGATCCTGAGCATGGTCTTCATACTGTCTAAGACAATCTGAAGAGGCCAAGTCGTTCTATACATCGTGGAGCCATCGTCGCCTGCAACGACCTCTGCGCCTACCATATGGTGGCTCTCCTTTCAGAAATCGCTGCACGTGACCGAGCCAGCGTACTCGCTGAGATCTTACTTCATGCACAATATCGGGGATCTTCATCAGTTCTCTGATCTCGAAATTGTACAGAGCTCGGTATGTACCATTTATGGCACTTGATAAGTGTTTAGATTTTAGCAGTGGCCTTAGAGGATACAAAAAACGACTGCCAGCTGCCAGCCGCACTTTAATATCCTCACCCACACTGTTATCGTGAGTGATAAGAGAGCCCAAATATTTGAACCTCCTCACTTCCTCAAACGTGTGGTGGCCACTACTAAAATCTGGTGTGCCATTGTCCCTAAAACTAGAGATCAGGTATTTCGTTTTGGACTCATTGATCTGAAGTCCAACTGAAGCTGAAAACTCTACAAGTGGATCAAGTATTTCTTTGACTCTGTTGCTATTCAGTCCAATCATGCATATGTCATCTGCATATGCAAGCACCTGATTGGACTGGCGATATAAGATGTTGCGCTGAGGTGTTTCAGTTTTACAAAAGATGTACTCCAACATGAGATTAAATAGTATCGGGGACAGAGCATCTCCCTGCCGAACACCCGAGTTAACTGCAAAAATTGTCGATAGAATATACTTATATTTATGTAATGGACAATTGGGAACAAATTATTTCTTGTGCAAATATCTAGTTCCATAATAATAATTTCCATTTAACTATAGTTTCCATCAAATGTGTCATATATTTAACCATGGTTTCACTACTAATTTAAACCAAGATCGAGAAAGATATTTATTTGTACTCATTTCGTTACAATTTACATTGCCTTTAATGTTGTCAGCTCATCCTTTCTTATTTTGAAAAGCTCTTTAAGATGATGTAGATCCTTCTCCAGAACATTCGGAACATTAGCTTCGAAATTTACATTGGAAATTTGATAAACATGTTGATTTACATTTTCACTGCAATTTGTGCCTAGAAATTCTAAGAATATGTATAATAATGATTTAGACATACTTATATAGATATAAATGTACATATTGACTTCGAATTTAACTTATAAGAATTTAAAATTTAATCTTTTAGTTGTCTTATATATACTTTATCTTGGAATTATGGTTTAGTTTTAAAATTAGAATGCTTTCGAATTGAATATACGTATATACATATATATATATATATATATATATATATATATATATATATATATATATATATATATATATATATATATATATATATATATATATATATATATATATATATATATATATATATATATATATATATATATATATATATATATATATATATATATATATATATATATATATATATATATATATATATATATATATATATATATATATATATATATATATATATATATATATATATATATATATATATATATATATATATATATATATATATATATAGACATATATGTTGAAAAACCGTTGGAGCTAAATTGTTGACTCAGTTAGGGGCCAGTAATGGCCTTTGAAAACTGTTTAATAATAATAATATATGTTGAGAGAATTGGGCCTATTTTGAATTTCTGTAAGAATTTGGCCTAGTTAAGACTAATAATGAAACGTTTGAGGTCAGTTTTAGTTTAATGATTCTGTTAATTGATTGAGAAATGAAGGGAATAAGAACTAGTTTGCAAAATTTTTAGATTTAAAATTTATAAATAAATCAAATCAAGTCTTAAGGAATCAGTGACCTTAAGAGTCTGCTCTTGCGAGAAGGGCAGCTAAGCGAATTTGTAGACGAAAGAAGCGCGAATGGTGGAAAGCCGAGGTTCTAAAAGTACAACAAGTCAGCAATGAGTGCAATTCGCGTAATTTCTTTAAAGGAGTTACCGGATTGCACCATACTTTCAACCCTGCGTCAATCGCCATTCGGGACCGGGATAGAAACCACCGTGTCAACATCGATGCATTACTTGACGCATGAAGTGAACACTTTACCGACTTGCTTGAGCATCATCACGGACTGTAGATGAGTTTGTGTTTGAGGTGACTGCTGAGATTTGTATTGAGGATCCATTACATGAGGAATTCACTGGGGCTATGCAGAGATTTAAAAAAAAGCTCACCTGTGGTGGACTGCATTAATTCAGAACTTTTGATATTTGGAGGATGTACTTTGTGGAACTGTCTTTTTGACTTATAGGTTATAGGGACATTGGCCCACCAGCGTTTAGTAGTGCCCACTACACGTTTGAAGGAGTGATGAAGTTCAAATTTTTGAGCTCTCTTAGGTTATTAAAGTGAGGCTGGCGTTGGCAGTCGTGCTTTGTATCCTCTAATATAAAATTTAAATACCTATTAAATGCCGTGAAGAAGCTTTATAAAGCGTTGATCAGGCCCGTTCAGCAGAAAAATCAAGCGTGTGATTTACGGCCGAAAACGCAAATCCGTATATACCGAGCTCTATAAAATATCGAGGTCACAGATCTGACGAATATCCTCGATATTGTACATGAAGTGAGATCACAGCGAGTACGCAGGTTTGGTCACGTTTCGTGTGCTGATTCGGAGCGAATTTTGCAGCGATATCAGAAAGGAGACACCGTATGATAGGCGCAGAGATTATTGAAGTCGACGAAGGCCTTACGTTGTTGAGAACGCCTTGGCTTCTTCAGGTTGTTTAAGACATCATGAAGACCAAGCTCAGGATCGAAACCGCTGGAGCCACTTTGTTGACACAATAAGGGGCAAGTAATGGCCTTTAATAACTGTTTTTTTTTTATTATAAGTTGCTTAATACGACAAATTTTGAATATAAGGATAGTTTTTATCATGTTATAATTGGATAACGGATCTTACAATTTGGGAAACATCTGCCAGGAAACAAAATTTGTTAATTCGGTTTCCGAAACTGTTAAATCCAGGGTGTGTATGTTTAGTATTTTATCAATCGACATAAAATGCGATAAACAATTTTGAATATTTTTTAGCGGATATAGGGATTAGTAGCTAGTAGATTGCAGTAGAGTTGTAGTAGAGTTCTAGTGCTGGTTGATCTTATAATAAATTTGTTTCGTTTATGCCGTATATAACGGGTGGTTTTTTTAAGCTGAAACTTTCAAATATCTCGGAAAATAAGCCCTCTACGATAAAAAGGACCATTAAAATTAAATTTTGAAAATCAATGCCATGAAGATCTTGGTGTAAAGCCACATGATACGAATGACACTTACTTCGGTTCAAAAATTTCCAAACACTTGTATGGGATAATCCTGATTCGCTACCTATTTCTGGTGTACTTATATAAGGATTATAAGGTACTGCAGCCAATATGGCTGTTTCATTATTTTCCTCGGTGACTGTTGCTCGACGGGTCCTTTTCTTCGGTCGAACACTTCCATCAGCAGTGAATTGTTTGATAGTCGGGTCAAATGAAACACGTGACCAAATCCTATCTGGAAAACGCGCAGCGTAGAGATTGACCGCATTATCAAGACTATACGGCCAGCTTCTCCATAAACCAGGAGCATTTCAATTTTTTCTTGTACAGTTAACTACTCCATTTTGAATTGTAATAGCCTTACGCAAACAGGTCTTATTGTTTACGAAATAATCTTTGAACTGAATCGATATTTTTAATACAAAAAATATCATTTATATGAAAGCAAATTTAGTCGCATGTTTCTATGCATAATCATCGTATGCATAATGTTCTCAGTAGGAGAAATCGAAAAAACTTTAATATCGTTTTAGTTTCCAAAATGCCCCCACCCTCCTTACAAGAAGAGGCAGGGGGATCCTAATTTTTGCAGTAATGTATTTCCCTCCCGGAATGATTTAATTTTGATAATGGTCCTTTTTATCGTAGAGGGCTTATTTTCCGAGATATTTGAAAGTTTCAGCTTACCGAGCAAATAGCGCAGTGGTTAAAGCTGCGACGTTTGGATTGGGAGGTACCGGGTTCGAATCCCAACAGAAGCGGGATGCAAAAGGGATTTTTCATCGCCCGATTACGATCGAAAAAAAAGTTTCAGCTTAAAAAAAACACCCGGTATAATTAATTTTTTAAAGAGTTCCTCTTTCTCCTCATCTTATAAATTTTGGTATACTTTATCCATTTGACTGCAGGCCAACTATAGTTGTTACCAAAAGCATTTTCATACCACTAATTTTTTTTCCCGTCAGATTTTACTGACTGCATCCAATGATGCAGGTTTCTCACGGTTGTGTTTTTCTGCTTTCTTCCATGCTCAGCTGTAAACAATGTATGTTCGATCGATTCTATATAGGCAGTTTTAATTTATAATAATTATTACAGCGTTTATTGATCTGTCACTGTAATACTCGTTATGTTTTTAAACGTCAAAGAGTGTGGTTTCATTATAACTCTGAAAGAAATGATATATTTTCATTTGCACCTTGATGTATTAGCGTTTCAGGCTTATATTTTCATAAGGAATATATAAGGTGCATGTAATGGTGTAACCGTCAGATTTGAATGAAAATATTATTTTGATGTAAAATGACGATGGCAATTTTAATAATTTTAGAAATAGATCAGATCACGATGTTACGATTTGAAAATCGTATACATGAAAATTTTTGCGATCGCATGAAACATTTAGGTGAACGTGATATAAAGGTTGACATACCATGCAATTTGGGTTTATAATCTATAATTCATGTTGATCTTCCACCTTACACAATCATTTTTTGTATTTCTCCTCTCGCTTTATATGCAAATGTAAAAACAATTGTAATGATTATCGATGATTATGACTTTTTCTGGTTTTCTCGTTTTATCTCACTCCACCTTTAAGCCGCTTTCCAATATAATTTTTGTGGACTTATATTATATTATTAAGAACAGCATTCTGTTTTTGGACGTGATCATAAAATCATTAAAATATTAAAATTATTGTGTACTATTTTTTGTGTTTCGGATTATAATTGCCGAATAAAAACAAATACAATTATTTGCAACATATACATTATTAAAAAGGAAATTTCCTCCCGAAATAAATTTAAGCCGCGGAATAGGTAAATAAATTTCTGTTTTATTTCTATTTGTTTTTTTATTCATAATCGCGATCATATTTTAAGCCACATTTCTTTCTGTGAATAGTGCCAACATACTTACGATAGAGCAACCGTACCGTCCAAAAAGTGGAGATCACCACTGGACTATTCCGCGCTTATAAAGTTTTATTATATTACCTAAATTGATAGTTATATAAATATATCTAATAGTCCCTAGTGATAATACAAAGTCTCCATTACAGTTTAATGATTAAGTGCTATTGTACTTAAATAATAAAAAAAATAAGAATGAAAATTAACTAAATATAAATATATATATTAGAAGCGGTCTAAGTACCACTACCTTAATATTAAGATTATAGAAAAGAGCCGGTTCAGTTACTTATTATCTAGATATAGTCATAGTAATTAAGTGTTAAATAGATATTAAAATAAATATTTGCAAAGCTACCTAATATTGTGCAATAATAACTTTGGTTCGTTAATTTAAATGTTTCAGTTTTTTTAATAGTGCGGTCATGTGAAGTTTTCGTATATATGATTTTCCTTTCTTTTTTGATCTATTTTATGCTAAATCTAAATTTTCGTTTGTTATAATGTGCGATACAGTGTTTGAGTGAATATAAGTGAGTGTGTAGTGACATAATTCCACGTGGGCGGGAAGCGTCAGTAACAACAAATGAGTGCTTCATTGGGTGGTGTATGACGTCAGCGATCAAATCATCGAAGATCGTCCATTATTAAAATAATCGAGGTAAGTTAAATCCGCCATTTGTGCTATCCAACTTCAATTTTTGTTAGTTCTCAACGATGATCATGGCGAATCGTTTATGTAAGTTATCCCTTCTTGCAGCACTACAGGCTTCTTGGAATTAGTGGCAAAACCCTCCCCCACCGCTGTAACCTAGCAGGCAAATGTGCTGCAGCCACTAATAACATCATTACATATTTCAAGGAGATTTCTGATTACGCCTGTCCTATAAGTTTTTATATTTTTTTTTGTTGCCATTTTTTATATCTGGCAGGAATGATGAGCATTGCTATAGGCCAGCCGCGTAACAACGAATGCTCTGAAATTAAGTTGCAGGCCTCTAAATTCTAAATCAAATGTTGCTACTGTAATAAAGGTTTATTTCTCTATAAAATAAGGTTTAAACTATAATCTTAACAGTCCAAATGTGCTCGATTGAATTGAATGGAACAATCAATTTAATATTTTTAAATTTTTTCTGAAAATTCCATCTAATATGAGGGCGGAGTGAGAAGTCAGGTAAAATTGCAACAGAGGGCGCCACAATCTCAAATTCCAATTTGATGTGTCAATACCATCTGTGTCCATAGACCGAGAAATTTAAATTTTCAGACAGATCTGATAAGTGGTTTACTGATTTTCGCTGTTGTGGTACAAGCACAACTGATGCCGAACGTTCAGGACGCCCAAACAAAGTCACCACACCAAAAATGGTTGACAAAATCCATGATACGGTATTGCAAGATCACAGAGTGAACGGGTGCGAGTTAGCTGAGATAGTATAGGCCTGAAAAACGACCGCATTTAGCAAAGAAAAAAGTTCTATTCCATCAAGACAATGCACGGGTGCACATGTGTTTAGTTGCCATGGCCAAAATCCATGAATTACGCTTCAAATTGCTTCCACATCCGCCATATTCTCCAGACTTAGCCCCCTGCGACTATTTCCTGTTTCCGAACTTGAAGAAATGGCTCGGCGAAAAGAGATTTGGCTCTAATGAGAAAATCATCGGTGCAACAAACGCCTATTTTGAAGGGTTGGAGAAATCATATTATTCGGAAGGTATCAAAAAATTGGAAAAACGTTGGACTAAGTGTATCGAGCTAAAAAGCGATTAGGTTGAAAAATAAATTTTTTTTTGGCCGAAATTATTATTCCTTGTTTCCATTTTACCAAACTTCTCACTCCGCCCTCGTACTCTTATAACGGGTGGGCCATTTAAAAGTTTATATTTAAAAATGCAATAAAACAAAAACGGTTTGAAATTTTGCCAAATTAATTTTTTTGTTGTGAAGTACAATTGTTCCGATTGGAGATGGAATATTATTTCATTCATATGGCTGCCGCGGCTGGCCTCACAGTACCTTATTTGGTCGGACCAATTTTCGAGCACTTTTTCGAGTGTAAAAAAAATGTATATGTGTAAAATTGCCGTATTTGGGGCTCAGAAAACCCACACGTGGTCTTACAGAAGCCAATACACCCATTACGAGTGACTGTTTATCGATGTATTGCGTCAAACGTTTGATGGCCGTTTAATTAGCCCATCCTTTACATAAATACATAAAATTTAGAGAATTTGAATTTTAAAATCAAGCTTAACTAATCTCATATTAGAAGTCTTTTTAATTATAAATTTGGGATGAAGCTACTAGAAATTCATAAAAAATTTAGCAGTATTCACTAAATATTTATGAAGCCACTGTTCTGAAAAATTGTGACAGATACCACACCTTCACATAAGATGCTGAAATATGGAAATGATAGCCTCATGATTAGTGAAACGCAATGATGGCATTTATTCGTTAGTGAATCAAATGAGGTAAATGCGAGCCCCAAAACAGAGGAGATGAATATTTTTTTTGGTGGTATTGATTTCAACAATATCCAACAAATTTTAATTTACATGAAAAATGTACTTTCAGTATCGCTGGCCAATACAAAAAATCCGTTTATTACAGCTTACAGTATGATTAGACCAGAAAAACGAAAAATTTGACATGGCTTTTCATATCACGACATCGAAGAACAATCTCTGGGACCACACGAAAAACCTTTCAAACAAAACCATTCATATAAGATCCTGACACTGATTGACGACACTGCCATAAAACACAACTTTTAATTTTTTCAAATTTTGCTTAAATCACTTATGATTTTGTAACAAATTTACATTGTAATACATATTAGAATTAAAGCTGGAATTTTATTTAAGAAAATCCACAAATTCCACATAGTTCAAAATCTATTCAAATACAAATACGATTAAACATTATTTAAAATGTACCCAAATTTTGATCATATTCAGTTAAAATATTAATTTATATTCACCCGTTTAAGTTAACTAAAGATTATGTTTCAAATCTACATAAATATCGCTCTAAAGTGAAATTAAAACTTAACTCAAATTCTTATAGCTTCAGTTATAATTCAAATCCGATACGCAAACTCAAATACGATAAAATATTTATTTCAACTCAATGTTTGATTTTTAACTCAATTGAAAATTTAAAATTCACTCAAATTTTGTTCAACGGTGAAATATTCCATTATTTTCAATCATACAATTCATCTAAAAATTCATTAATGAGTTTGGCTCAAATTCATACTAGAATTCTATTCTGGTATTTTATTTAAGCAAATCCACTCAAAAAACATATACTTCGAAGTCTATAGGCAAACTCAAATATGAGTAAATAATTATAATTTAAATTGCACTAAAATTTTGAAAAGTGGCCATTTTTACACCCAACTTCGATTTCAAGCTATGTTTTTCATATGCTAGTTTTCCTCGGTGCCTTTTTTCAAGTGCTCGGTATTCTGGCCCACCGTTATAGAGCAAATGTAGCTTTTTGTACATTTAGCCCGTGATACAGTACCCCACGCCGTTGCTTAAGAGATGCTATTTCATTAATATTTTAATTTTAACAACTTTTCTATCCTAACGTAAATTGAAAGAGATTAAAATGTATTGAAAAAGATTGTAAAACTGTCCCCCTGAATCTCATTAAACCTAAAAAAAATTCTGGCCACCGTAGTTTAGAATCAGTTGATTAAATTTCTCTATGAATCGTCTACATTATCGGCGTTTTCTACGTATTGTCTATACATTGTCTACGATATCTACGTTGTCTACGTTATCTAAGGGGGGTCGACACGTAAATGCCCATCACTGGTTGTTTGCCACATTTTTTCTATTTACAGTATTTATGCTTTGTGCGTCAGTTGCGTCAGACTGAATTGATTGATTAATATAACGTAAGACCAGTACATGTATAGGATAAATACCTACCGCCGGAATAAAAATTAGGGCGTTTTTTGTGCAAACCAAAAAATAACTAATTTTTATCTTTATTCATTTTAAATTATTTAAATGGATATAGTTGGGCTTTTTACTTCTAATCCTCTTCAAACAAGCATTTATGGGCTCTTAAGAGAAGAAAGTATGTGAACGCAAATAATAAACGATTGTCTACCAGAAGGAAGTAATGCATCCACGTCAAACGAATTGTATCGTATAACCTATAGAGATAGCTAATGAAAAAGTCGAAATGTAATTTGCTATTTTTTGACAGTTGGAAACCATACTAACTGTCGATCCGTTAAAATTAACACAAATTAATTATGTAATTTAATTATAACATATTTTCAAGTATTACCAGAAAAAGAATTTTCAATTAAAAGTAATTTATTTATGGTTGTTTTACTTAATTGTAATTATAATTGACTTTATCAAGTATTAAAAGTTTTGTAAAAAACATAACAATAAACATTAATTTGAAGTCTTATAAGAGACTATAAATAGGATACAAAAAAATGGTTTTATCCATAAATTTGTATGTATATGTATAATATATATACGTACGTATTATGTGAGCACATAATTTAAAAGACTCACCTGTAAACATTTTTTATTTATAACAAGGATCTTAGATATTTAGATATTTCATTAGAGCACATATACATAAGGATGTTGGTATTTTTTGTTTATTGTTTATATGCCAAATTTTTTTTAAATATAATTTAATTAAGTTTTTTTTTTTAATTCTTAAAAACGATAATTTTTCTTTCAAAATATTACCCGTATTGTCTGGGAAGTTGAATACATAATTTATATTATCATTCTTTATTTATTAAAGCTTTCTGTTATTATAATGTTCTGTAACATTCAGGTGGTTTCTCGTTGTGTCGTTTATAGTGTACGCCCACAAGAACTACATAAGAAACCTTGACGGTATAATAGTGATAAATATATAGCAAACAAAATCAAAATGTCTAATTAAATCAAACTATTGTGTTCTTTTCTGTATTATATAGAACACATAAATATTTTCCATAGTTTTCCTATTCAAATTCAATTATGAACTATGACAAAGAATACAAAAATAATAATTTTATTATTTACATAACAATACAATATAAAGTTAAGTTCGCATCAACAATAACTATAACAAACTATGTACGTACGTATATGAGAAGCGTGTTAATGTATCTTTGATAGCTGATGTGGAAAAAATACTTAAAAAAATATCATAGTGAAATAATTTGGTGATGGTTGGTTCGCTCTGTTAATAGTAAACACAATAAACAAAATTACAGAAACTGTCTGAAAGAACAGGAAAACAATATTTTAACTATAACAGTGAGATATTGCACTTACTATACTTATATTACTACGTGACAGTGAGATAAAAACGTTATTAGCGGTGACCTTCTAAAAATAAATTTAAATATTAAAACTTATCTTTTCCCATCGCCATAATTGAATATGGGTATTTGTCAAATTATCTATCCAAATCTTTCGCAACGTGCGAGTTATAAAAAAAAGCCAAAACAAGCAAAAATTAGCAAAAATAATTGGGGCGTTGTTTCTATTATGGAGTCGCGTAGCAACGTGTTTTCGGTATACAAATCTGCATTTAAAATTATAATTTGAAATATTTTTGAATTTTTAAAATTTCTGATCTTTTGAATTTTGATGAAATTTATCGCTTTTCAAATGTTATTTAATTAATTTCTATTTGAAAATTCAATTCCGATTATTAAATTATTAACAATTCTATTGAGTTTCTAAATTGAAAATTTATGTTGATATTTTGAAAATCGTAAGTCTTTCAAATTTCAAAATGTTTATACGAAAATCTAACAAATTAATGATTCTGCTCAAAAATGAAAAGCCACGAATGTTTCTGTTACATATCCCAGTTACATCCAAGGGTTCCACTTCTTCTCACTCTCATAAAATACCCATTTTCAACATTTTTTTTGTTCCCCAACCTATTCTACTTTGAAATTGATTACTGTCAAATATGACAAATATTTTTACAACAAATCTGCTTTTGATAAATGAAATTATGATTTAAGCTGCTATTTTCTAAAGAAATTCTTATGTGCAAGTTTTTTAAAAGATGGCTAATTTCTCTATGGGATTAGGTTTAGGGTCCTGTTAGCAACCATTACGCCAGCTATAATAATTTTGTGACCGTTGGAATTTCCGCAATATAAATAAATGTGGTGCTTTGCCAACTTTTTAAAGTTATGCAAAATCGGGAAAAAATCGTATGGTCAAGCTTTTATAGGGTCGGCTTTTTTCTCATGGCGATTGAGTTTGGGACCTGATTGGCCACCATTGTGCCAGCGTTGATATGAGAAAAAAGCCGATCCTATAAAACCTTGGCCATACGATTTTTATTTTTATTTTGATGTACTTTGAAAAGTTGATAAAGACACCGCATTTATTTATATTGCGGAAATTCGAACGGTCACAAAATTATTAAAGCAGGAGTAATGGTTGCTAACAGGACTCTAAACCTAATTGCAAAGAGAAATTAGTCGTTTTTTAAAAGACTTGCACATAAGAATTTATTTTCCACCAAATAAATTTTACATATTAAAAAAGTCTGGGATGAGTATTTAGGTACCAACTGTATACTTTTTTGTAAACGAAAAAGTCTGGGATAGTATAAATGTAAAAAATCCTGGGATGAAACAACTATATAAATTTTATATGTATTTTTAAAAAGTCTGGAATGGATTATTTACGCTTGTGTTGTCAGAGGTATTTTAAAAAAATCCTGGGATATCTTCAAGGGGGTAACTTTTAATCAAATTGTAGTTATGAAATTGTGTACTCTCAAATTGATTTAAATTTAATTATCTGATTAAATTTACTTTGTTAAAACTTTATTCAAATTTCAACATTGAATATTAAAATATTAAATGTTAAACAAAACTTTTTCTGTTGACTGTAAACATTTCTGGCAAAGTTTTCTTTGCGATAGCCATTTGACATCGGCATAAAGAAGAGTTAATCATAAGTTTATATTAGTATTTGAGGTAGTTAAGGGTGAAACCGATAATGGGCAGTTAAAAAACAATTAAAACAACTTTTTTAATGGTATTTTGTTCTCTTTATTTTGATAATTAGTAAATATTTATGGTTTAGCTTTCGATATCTTATCGGGTTATTACCAAAAATTTAATGGAAAAAATAAAAATTTCCTTATTGATAAAAAGTTTATATACATAGCCACAGCAATTGAAAAATACAAAATAACATTTTTCTTAGAAAACGGCTTTACTTATATCTTAGACAAAAATAATTTAATGCTGTGACCCTCATACTAAAATTTTCTACTAAATCGCCGTCTTTTGTAAATGGTTGATTAGTTTATTCATTCATTCATAGAAAACACTACAGTATCTAACAAATAAATTATGATTACCTATAATATCATTTATGTCTCTTATTTTGAAAATATGTATAAACATTCCAATTTTTTGTTCACACAAATAAAACGATAACGAAATCGAACAAACCTCACGAGCAAACTAAATTAATTTGCCAATCGGTAGCCACCTAGTGGTCAATGATATGGGTTAATCATCAATTTAGGAAAGTCGGCGATTTAGTCGAACATTTTGGCAACAGACAATGTTGCAGTAATGACATGTATCAATAATGGTGCTAATGCCATTCTAAAAAAAACGTCCCATCTCTCAATGTAATTAGATGTGCATGCCATTCAATCGTTTTGGTTACAGATAGAGCGAGTATTTTTATTGAGAAAAATCCATAATTGGTTTGCTCATTCAAGCCTAAGGATGCATAAATATAAAGTTTTATATAAAATAATTAATGAAAATTTAGACCCATTAAATATTCCTAGAATCTCCGATAAATGTTGGCTTTCTATGGAAAAATCGATAAAATCGGTTTTATCGGCATGGTTAGAGTTCAGTACAATATTGAACAACGAAAAATAGGATTTCAAATCAGTGAAATTTTAAGCCTAATGAATTGTTAAACGATATGGTTAGTTTATTAAAATCATTAGCACGAAAAGTTGTTTATATTCGAAGATTTGATTATAATTGGAATAGAGTTTCAGCACCAAAACCTAGACGCCATTAAGGTGGCAATCAACAACAACCGTATATTTGTGGTTAGAAATAGCTAAATACCGAGATTCTTGCTGGATAAAATCCATTCGAGCATATAACACAATATGCAATAAAGATGTTAATACTTCCTCCATTCGAGCGAGTTTTCAGTCAAATGAACTTGGGGAAAAACAAAATCGTATTTGCAATTCAAAACATTAAATGCTATTCTTATTAGACCTGCCATTAGATTTGGTTTGGAAAGTTATAGTCAATGTTGCAATAACTATATTTAGCCTTAATGGCCGATTTTTAATGATGTGGAAGAATGGCCGATTGTTAGTTTATCAGATCATATAGACTAGAGTTTATTAAATATTTTGAAAGCGAATACAATGTATAGACTATTAAGTGAAACATTTTATTTATACATTTTTTAGTTTTGTTTGAAGACGAAAATAAAAGACTTGAAGTTGATAAAAGTTGTGGTACTATTTGAGGAATATACAATTAGCACTATGTCCTATCAATTTACCACTATTTCGGGAGTACTGTTGCACTTAACCAAAAGAATGTTGGCAACACTGGGTTATTCATTGCATACTTCTCCGATAGAATCAGCGTTAACAGTACCAATTAAAAATGGCAGTTGATAATTGAGCATTTTAAAATCACATGTCAGTATATAAAGATGAATAATTATATAAAGAAAGAAAATAATTAAACAAACAATAAATAAGTTTCAGTAAGTAATTTTTTAAAAAAGTAATAATAAAAAAAATAGAATTGTAGCGGTCGCAACAATATGCAATATTTTTTTTGGTTTATTGTCTTAATTTCATTTCTCTTCGCAGTCGAAATACAGAATTCACAATAAGTGAAACCCCTCAGTCGATTCTTCCCGAATTAAATTATTAACCTTTTGGCCCAATAATCCTGCCGTTTGGTTCACACAAGCGAAGGCTCAGTTTAGCATTTGCAATTTAACGGCGGATTCAACTAAATACTCGCAATGATTTCGGCATTACCAAAAGAGATTTGCGAATAGGTAATAGAGTTGTTATAAAATCCTCCAAAAACCGAAAAATAGAGCAAGTTGAAATCCACTCTTACAGCTCGGCACGCCCATTCTACGGAACGACGCTTCGAAAAACTACAAGAAATGGTGGAATTGGGTGATTGAAAACCCAGTGAGGTGTATTTTTCAATGAACGTTTATAGGTGAAGCGTTCGACAGCAAATTGGTACAGGGTTTGTGGTTTCGTTAACATCTTTGGTTTCGTAGTCATCATTGTTGCACTCACTGCTATGGGAGATAAGCCCATTGATGATCTGCTACCAGTAGCTACCAGATTTATGAAATCACAAAACCCAGTGTGGCGACAATTTTTCCTTCAACACCATCCCGCGGCCCGGAACTACCGGAAGCTGTAGCAACAATCAAACAACTAAGCGACTTGTTAATGTCAAATCGATATTGTAAAAGCTACAAACAGGTCGCAGCCGTTCACCATAGCTTCGGGTTATCAATCAAGGAACCCTTGGATATCAAGAAGCGGCATCAGACGATTTAACGACATTGGGTTCTGCTACTGTCACAAGAAATTTGGAAGTACTGCAAGGAAATGTTACCAACCTTGCACTTGCCATAACAGCAACAAACCGGAATCTACCAGCAGTAATTAAAAAAAGCATAAATCCGATAGCGAGTGCGGCTACTAATCGGATACAACTTAATCGCCGCTTATTTCTTTCCGCAGACATACGGGACTAAATTGCTGAATGTTAACATTGGCTTACGGCGGCAATTTCCACACGTTTTTGCTGTAGCGTCAGTTGACAGGTCGATTATCGGTGCTGACTTCTTGACAAAATATGGTCTCCTCGTCGACCTCCGTGGACGACGCCTCTTAGATCCCACAACGAATCTTGCTGTGAATGCAATGACAGCAATGGTCAAAATACCTACACCAATCCATCCATCTGCTAAAAATGGATATGATTCATTTTTGAATATGTTTCCTTCTTTGGTTGAAACACCAGATTACGCCAATCCAGCCAAACATAACGTGGTTCACTACATTTACACTGAAGGTCGACTTCCTCCCAAAACTGCGCTTTGACCTATTTAGTTAGCCATCAAACACTACTACTATTTACTGGAAGGCAGTCAATTTACTGCCTACACGGATCATAAGCTTATAATCAAAGCAATAGTCTCCCTGAGCGGAAAGAGTCCATGGCAGACTCGACACTTTAACTATATCGCTCAGTTCACGACATAGACATTCAACATATTGAAGGTAAGCAACACGTGGTCGCTGACACATTGTCATGGACTAGCGATCCGTCAATCTAGATCTTAAACATCTAGCTCAAACACAAAGGTCTGACGATGAATTACTTCAACTATTGAATAACTCATCACGCCCAAGCTGAGAGTTCCAAATTAAAATTAAAACTCATCACCCTTCCAGCTTTAAAAAGTTATTGCGAAACATTAACAGGTGTAAATCGACCATTTGTTCCAGCATCTTATGGACATGTAGAGTTCGATGATCTACATGGTCTATCTCATCCAAGTATACGAGTATCACGTAAATTAATTTCTAGTAGGTATTTTTGGCCGAAAATGAAAACGGACAACACACATTGGGTAAACTCCTGTATCGGTTGCCAGAAGAGCAGGGTTCATCAACATACAAAATCCGAACCCCAACAGTTTAACCTGCCTTCTGAGCGGTTCGGGCATATACACATGGATATAGTGGGACCATTGCCACCATCCATAGGTTTTGTGTCAGTGCTCACCATTGTCGATCGCTTTACTCGATGGCCTGAGGCATACAGTATTCAAGATACCACCTCTGCCACTATTGGTAAGATATTTGTCGAGCAATACGTTTCAAGATATGGGATACCTCTTGAAATTACGACAGACCAAAGCAGTCCATTCGAGTCTAAACTCTTTTCTAACTTATGCGTGTACTAGGCGCTTATAGAATTCGTACCACTGCCTATCATCCGCAAGTAAATGGCAAGGTTGAACGATTCCACCGACAACTTAAAGATTCGTTCAAAACTCGAGAAAATACCATTAAATGGAGCAGTGAGCTGCCTACGGTCTTGCTGGGAATACGAGCAACAATAAAGGATGAATTAAAACGCTCCCCAGCTGAACTAGTTTATGGTCAAGCCCTCAGATTACCAAGATAATTTTTCGAGACAATTTTATAGTTCCGATCCACATGACTATGTCGAAAGGCTTCGCGCAGCCATGCGCAACATAATTCCTATTGACACTCGCAAGTCAACTAACCCGCCTATTTTTATTCCAAAGTCCTTAACAATTGCGAGTACGTATTCATTCGTATTAACAGAGTACGAACACCTCAGTTTAATACCTCCGATCTTACAAAGTCATTCGTCGTTTTCGTAAACACTAAATTCTTGATGTAAAAAGCAGGAATGTAAATGTTTCTATTGACAGACTAAAGCCGGCATACGGTATCCTAGCTGAGTGTAACTTAGTATTTAATTCAAACCACTCCTAGAAAACGTGTCCGATTCCAAATTATTCCTTACTTACATTTTATCCAAACATAGCCTCTAACCTTATAATTTGAGGCGATTTTTCTTGCAGGCGAGTGATGTAGCGGTCGCAACAATATGCGACTGCACGACAAATAATTATTGTACACAATTTCAGATATTTCTCAACTGAAAATTACATAATATTGTTACGATCGTGGCGACATCTCTGTTTGAGTAGCGACACTATCGTTAATGTAAAACTTTTATAAAGTAGAGAAAATAGATAGATGTGGCTAGACTTATCTAGACTAATCGAATATGTAGAGATTTCTAGAATGGTTAGAATATTTGGTATAAATACGCGACAAACATTTGGGAGTAAATTAGTTGTGTTTTAAACGTGACAGTGCTAATAGTAATTAAAATGAAAAAGTGAAGTGTTTATAACGTAAAATAAAGTGTTATTAAAGTGTAATAAAATAATTATTGTGAAGTTAAATAAGAGAAATAATTAAATTAGTGTTTAGTGTAAATAATCGGAATAAATAAATTTAGTGTGATGTAGAATTTACATCGTTTGTTTTATTCACAATCCAGTGATCGAACCTTGAATTTGACAAGGCAAAAACGTAACAATATATATTCAAAAGACCAATCCTTAATATTAAATTTGGCAACAAATTTACACAAATGGTCCTCTGGAATCGTGACCAATCTCTTTGAGGAGAATTCTAGCAAACATTATATTTTCTACACACAGAAAAAAAATTCACGTTATTTTAAAAAGATCGTCACGTAAACCGAAATATAGAGATTTCACATTAATATTCGGTAAATAATGTGAATTCTTATTAATTTTTAATATTTCATCCTCTTAATTGAAAGTGATAATTCACGTAAAACTGACAGAGTAGAAAATAGAGATGCTACTCTTAGACTGTGTCCGAAACCTGTGATAAATATTTTTTAGTACAGAATTTTGACATTATTTGAGAATTATTCCCCTACATTCACAAATTTTTATTATGCCGTCCGAAATGTATAATAAATCTCCCCACCTTAAATGCCTCACCACGTTTAAACGTCAAATTTTTGTGAAAATGAACGCCATTATTCAGTTGTTTTTCTTGTAATAATAAATTCGTGTCGATATTTTTATAAAATAAAAAGTAATTTAAATAAAGTTTTATTAATATTTATTATTATTTTTATTATTATTTTTATTAATACAAATTTTGTTGTGTTCTGTGTAAAATTGTGTTTGTGATAAATAAAAAAATAAATTTGAAAGTGACATTGAATTTTTTTTACAATAAAATGGATCCAGAAATAGCAATGCAAAACCAAGCATCAAAATATTTATATACAATTAAAACCTATATTAATTAGTTTAAAAAAATGGCTAATGGTGAAACAGCCCAAGTAATAGCACTACCATTACCTCCGGCCCAGTATGTGAATTTATTTATTTATCACAGAGGAAAATATACGTAAAAATTGTGCCACGCGACCTCCACCACCCATCCATGAAACATACTCTATGTTTGGCAATTCGTTTAACAACGATGACACTATAATCAGACCTCTTGAAAGTCAAGAGTTCAAGCGATTAAATCCACAGCATTGTGATCGACGGAAAGAATTAAAGAAGCCGAATCATTCGTTATTTGTAAATTTCTTGGACCTTACCAACCTACTCATTCACTACCCGGACAGCCCGAGGCGAACAGAAAAGGTATGAAGGACTCCTTTAGTTTATATAAATCATCATCATATTTCTAAAAGTATATTTCATTTAGATTGAAGATTTAAATCTTCTATTCGTCTACATCCACCACCACCTGCTAAATGAATTTCGGCCACATCAGGCGCGTGAAACCTTTTGCGTCATTATGGAGATGCAAAAGAGGCAACGAGTTGAGACTGCTGAACGATTCCAAAGACATTTAGAGAAGGTGAGAGAGATTGTCAAAAATCCATTCGCAGCATTACCAGACAATATACATTTGGACAATAAACTCATGTTGCCTGATAATTTTCTCGATATGGATAACGATTCACAGAATAATGGGGCGGGTGAAGATGGGATTTATCCTCACGACAGACTTATGTGCAGTATTGTAGATGATTTACTCTTATAATTAAATTAATAACATTAAATATAATAAATTATAAAGCTTTTATTTATTAAAAAAAATCATTTTTGTATATTCGAACTTTTATTTATTTTTATTTATCTTTTAATCATTTCATTTTATATTAATTCAGTGTGTGTGTTCATATTATATATATGCTCGTATGTATATAAATAGTATCATCCCGCCAAAAACATCATAAAATTTCGATCCATCCGCCATTTTATATGTATACAAATTTTTTTCTATTATTCGGCCTACTACAACACAATGATATAAATTATTCGTACGGATCTGTCAAAAATTATGATAGCGATAGACTATAATAATTTGGGTGTCTTGGATTTTTGCATGCAAAAGTCAAAATTCTGTACTAAAAAATATTTATCACAGGTTTCGGACACAGTCTAAATAGAGAAAATATTTAGGATCAGCTGAGAAGAAATATCTACATTTACAAGTAAACCCGTAAATTTAACGTGATATATAGTTAAACTCAGGTTTGTCTCTTTCATGACAAAAAGAGTTAAGTATAATTGTATGATAATTTCCGTTATTTCGATCGAACGACAACCTCATTTCATTTGTTCTGATGCAATAGTTCATATTGCGCTTATTTTTCTTCTAAAATTTCATTAAAATGGAAAATTCGGACAATAATTTTGAAATGGAAAGTGTTAATCTAAATAGTGCTAATAAAATTACAATTGTGGAGGATAATGTGGTTGAAGTTTTAGAAGGTAATTTTTGTTTAGTGACATCAGTTCATTTTGATTCGGATGAAATTAGTGAAGCCCAGACAATTTTTAAGTCATGGGGTTTAAAAGACGAAACTTGTGCTGTGTTGAAAGAATATGGTTTTAATTCTATAGCTTGTATAGAATCTATGTCGAATGAGGATGTTAACGAAATATTTAATAATTTGGACAAAAGTTTTTTCGGGCAACGATCCATAATTAAACAAAAATTAGGGGAATATAAAAAAGAACGAGTAAGTAAAATATTAGATTATAAAATAAAACAGATTGGTCATATTCAGCATTAATTCTTACTATCGTTTTGATATTATAGAACATTCCAGTAAATTCATTAAATGACCCACAAAGTGAACCAGTGCAAAAAATATTGAATTGGCTTGAAACTATCAGCAGCGCTGTGTGTAGTGATCGTGATTCTCGGCATAGTCCATTATTATCAGTTGGAATACTGCCTATGCCATTGAACGAACCAACCAGCGACGACATAAAATTAGTTTTACAAACTAGCATTAATGGCCAAAATATCATATCTCACTATGAACAAAACAAAAAGCTGGATCATAAGCATCAAAAGCTATTGACTAATTGCTTAGTAGACTACTATACAACAAATAATAAAAAAATGTCTTATTCTGATATGGAGAAATGGGCTATTGCGATCGAAAAATATTTCCACAGTGAAAAATCGGTAAGAATTGAATTGTCTAATTATGTACATATTTTGCATATTTTCGGTATTAACAATTATTCTAATGTTCAATTTTCTAAGACAACTTACTTTTTGCCACGACAACCTGGAAAAAAAAATCCAACTGGAAAATTATGTTCGAAATGGAGTAACATAAGTGGTTTCGGCCTAACTAGCAACATAAAAAACACTGCAACAAATTCTATAATTACTAGTTCATGCTTTACTTCAGATAATGGTAAGTAATGCACCAAATGTAAAATAATTTATTTATTATTTACAAAAGTTTATTTGTAGATGACCAGGAAGATATAAAGATATGGCTTTATAGTAATATTTCACCGTGGGACACAGTTTGTGAAAACTGGAAAAAAACAGCCTCATTAAGATTATCTGCCTTTCAAAATATAGAAAATTCGATGAGTTTCCAAGAACTGGTATTATCCTGGCCAAGAATAAATGATGAGACTGGATACCAGCTGGTAAGATCATGAGATGAAATCACATTACAAAAACCTATTTGAATTATTTACTTACAGATTGAAATAGACTTCGAATTTTTATTTCCTAATAAATCAAAAATGCTTTTATCTAATTTTGATACATTCACGATGAAAATTCTGCCTATATTTGCAAACGAAATTAAAGACAAAGCATCCCTGAATTTACTGAAAATTATAACTGAGGAAACGGATCAAAGTAAGAAAAAATTCTACACATTTCTTTAGGATTAAGTTTCCGCGTACGACATGTGATATATATATATATATATATATATATATATATATATATATGTATATATATATATATATATATATATATATATATATATATATATATATATATATATATATATATATATATATATGTATATATATATATATACATATATGTATATATATATATATATATATATATATATATATATATATATATATATACATATATATATATATATATATATATATATATATATATATATATATATATATATATATATATATATATATATATATATATATATATATATGTATATATTTATATATATGTTTATGTATGTCTATTCGTACGTGTATGCATATTTGTTTGTGGATATATATATATATATATATATGTATATATATATATATACATATATGTATATATATATATATATATATATATATATATATATATATATATATATATATATATATATATATATATATATACATATATATATATATATATATATATATATATATATATATATATATATATATATATATATATATATATATATATATATATATATATATATATATATATATATATATATATATATATATATATATATATATATATATATATATGTATATATTTATATATATGTTTATGTATGTCTATTCGTACGTGTATGCATATTTGTTTGTGGATGTGTATTTGTATATTCGTGTGTGTGTGTGTGTGTGTGTTTTTCTTTGTGTTTTTGGGTTAAACTTTAGTATTGGTCAGCCGTTGCGTTCTGCGCCAGCAGAATTTTGCGTAAGTTCACTGTTTAGTGCTTTTATTTTTTTTTTAAGATTAAAATGCTCCTTTTCCAAATGGTGTATAGGGTAGCTGACAAATACTAAAGTTGCTCCTATTTTTGTTTGTGTATATCCAAGTCAATTCTGTACAATTCCAATTTCCATAGTATGATAATGTTGCCTTTGTCTTTGTTTTAAATTTATTGTCATTATGTCACTTTCATATTTATTTAAACTAAATAACTTTTGAAAAAATTAATGTAAACATTTCAGATTCAAAAGACTGCATTATTTGTATGTTGTTACACGCAATCCTACAACCTCGGAGGTACAACAAAAAATACAAACCAACTATTCTTGAGGCACAAAATGATTTCGTTTTACACGTTACATCATTCAACAATATTCAATTAAAAATTCAAGAAATGAATGAAAACAACAAACAGCTTAAAAATAAAACTCAACCAAAAATTGTTGTGGTTGGAGAAACTCTAGGAAAGTTAGAACATTTCTACGTGTATGCTGATGGGTTGAAATATAAAATGGGGTCTTTCAGGAAATGTGTTGATGTAGTTATAAAAATGGTGTATGTATTTCAATTGCAATTTTCTAATTTAAGTAAACTAGTTTGGGCATTTTTGGAAAACTTTTTTTTTAGTTTCGAATCAGAAAAATTTTCTGAAGTTATTAATTTAATAAACTTATTAAAAAACTAAGCTAATAAATATTAACACTACTCAAATCCAAAATGCCTCAAACTAGTTTAAGATGTTTTTTATGTGAATCAATGTTTGCAACTATTAACGAAATTATTTATCATTTTAAAAAAATTCACGGTATTCCTCAAATATATAAGTTTAAATGCAAGCAAGATAGTTGTAGACAAATATTTTCCAATATACATGCATTTAGAAAACATTTAACAACTCACTTGTTGAAATCTACTACTAATAACACCCTATCAGAGAGTACGAATTTAATTATTAGAAATGAAATAACGAAACCAACAGAAATAATTAAACCAAATTTAAAAGATAACTTTGAAAAAAATCATATTAATTTAGTAGGAGTAAAAAATTCTATTTTAAATTTTTCTTTAAAACTTCACAATCGTGTTGGATTTAGCCGCAAAGATGTCTTAGACATTCAAGATTCGGTAACCGAATTAATTACAAAACCGTTAGTGGAATTACTTTGTTTATATGTTAATGATAGCTGTAATAAAAATCAATCAAACTTAAAGGAAGTACTCAAATATATTGCAGAACCATTTTTAGAAATTAATACAGAATATAAGTTGTTAAAAAAACTTGAAAATGAATTACTATACAAAACACCAAAAACTTATGTAATTAGTAGTAATTTATCTGAAGTAGTAAAGGGTGTACCTATCATTACTCAAAATAATGTAGAAGGTTGCTTGTTAGACATTAAATTTCAAATAACGAGATATTTTGAAACAAGCAACATACTTACAGAAACATTAAAAACTATGGAAGTTTTAGAAAATTCTGGAAATATGAACAATTTTATCAATGGTAATTTCTGGAAAAATCTTTCGTTATCTAAGCAATATATAACAATCCCATTTTTCATATATCTTGATGACTTTGGGATCGATGATCCACTAGGGTCTAAATCTGGGAGACATTCAGTTTGCGGGATATATTATTCGTTCCCAGTCATTCCTCAATATCAGCAGTCAATATTAAGCAATATTTTTGTAGCCGCTTTTATAAAATCCAGTGATTATAAGGAATTTGGTATTAGTAAATCATTTAAGCCTTTAATAGATGTTATAAAGGAGTTAGAAGCAACAGAAATAATTATAAAAGCTTCAGGAGAAACTTACAACTTAAAATTTATGTTAGGTCAAATAGTAGGTGACAACTTAGCTCTGAATACAGTTTTGGGTTATCAGTCATTTTCATCACACTATTATTGTAGAATATGCAAGAGAAGCAAGTCTGACGCTGAGCATGACATTGTTGAACATTCCGAATTTTTACGCAACAAGACAAACTATTACCAAGATTTGTTAACGAATAATTCAAAAATAACTGGGATAAAAGAAAATTCAATATTTAATCAATTAGACAATTTCCACGTTACATCAAATATTGCTTGTGATGTAATGCATGATTGGTATCTCGGGATATGTAAATATGCATTATCAAAAGTTTTGAATTACTTTATTTATGAAAAAAAATATTTTACGCTTGAAACATTTAACTATCGAAAACAAATGTTTGAATATGGAGAAACGGAAATAGGAAACATTAGTATGTCAATCGAGAAACACCACATAGATAGCGCAAATTTTAGAATTAATGCCAGACAGATTAAATGCTTGTTTCACTTTATACTTATTATTATTGGGGATTTAGTTATTCCGAACGATAAGGTTTATAAATATTTAATAAACGTAATCAAGATTTTAGATTTACTATTATTACCAGTATACAATGACAAACTGTTGATAGAGCTCCAAAACCTAATAGAAAGTCATCATCGATCTTATAATCATCTATTCAATGAAAAATTGAAACCGAAATTCCATTTTAGTCTGCATTATCCGACGGTCATAAGATATCTAGGTCCCTTAAAATATTTATGGTGCTTCAGATACGAATCGGAGAACCAATTACATAAAAAATATGCTTCTGCTATTAACTCTAGAGTTCATGTTCCCCTGACCTTAGCAATTAAAGCCGCTTTGCGGTTTTCCCACAATGTTTCAACGAACTCGTTTTTCCAACCGCAAATAATATTACCTAAGAATAAATCATTTCCAAAAATCGATATTAGGCTAAAAGAATATTTCTCGTCATTAGAAATAATTTCCACAGTTACAGATTTTATTCTTAAAAAAACAGATATCATAACTTTTAGGGGAGTGTTGTACAAAAAAGGGTACATACTTACTATAACATCGGAAACGAATAATACCCCTCGAGTTGGTAATAATATGCTTCTGCTATTAACTCTAGAGTTCATGTTCCCCTGACCTTAGCAATTAAAGCCGCTTTGCGGTTTTCCCACAATGTTTCAACGAACTCGTTTTTCCAACCGCAAATAATATTACCTAAGAATAAATCATTTCCAAAAATCGATATTAGGCTAAAAGAATATTTCTCGTCATTAGAAATAATTTCCACAGTTACAGATTTTATTCTTAAAAAAACAGATATCATAACTTTTAGGGGAGTGTTGTACAAAAAAGGGTACATACTTACTATAACATCGGAAACGAATAATACCCCTCGAGTGCTAGAAATTTTAGATATATTTTTCAAAAATGATCAATGCTATGTTGTCTGCACATTGTGGAGAGCTACACGATTTTCAGAACATTATCAGTCCTTCGTTGTTGAAGAAAATAAACCATTGAATTATTTTTTATATAACATATTAGATTTTGATGGGCCACCTGTACATATCTATAAATTAATAAATGGCCAAAAAGTGATTAGATTAAAAAGATATTTTGATAAAATGTAGTTTGCAATATTTAAAAAAAAATTAAACTAATGCAGATAAATTAATAGTATGCAATAGTTCTGAAATTTGTTTAATTTAATTTTTTAATTTAATATTATTTACGATGTTTACTTAATGTATATTGATTAGTTATATTAAGATATGTAAAATTGGAAATGTAAAACACAAATTAAAATTTTTTTATAATTAAAAATAATAAATAAATAAAATTCACTTTAAAAATACATAGCGTCTTATTGATTATTTAATAATTCACACGTCGAATTAAATGGATTTCGAATAAAAATTCAACGAGCCGATCTAGTAAATTAAGAGGGAATCATCTTGTTTTCACTTATAAAAATAATGTGAACTCACCTAAACAGTGAATACTAGATTTCACGTTAAATTCATTAGTTTTCCTATTAAATAATTGACGTTTTACTTTAACGTGATCTTTCACGTAGTTTTAACGAACCAGTCCTCTTGGATGAAAACCATAGGGAAATCACGTCAATTTTATTCTGTATTACGTGATCATTTTTCTGTGTGTATAGTTTAATATTCAATGCGATTTGTTTTCTTATATTTTTGAATGGATTTAATGCAGAAAAAGCCTTTTACGTGCAACACTTGTTCCAAATTAAAGTTATGCAGCATATAAACGTTTTTCGATATAACAGATTACATCAAAATACTTTAGATGATTTTCTAGTTAAGATGACATAGGGTTTAGGATAATACGTAAAGTGCAGTTCTAGCTTAAATCAGAATGGTGGGGCTTAACCTAAAATATCGAATTACACAATTTAAGCTAAGATTAGTCGGACTAGATTTGACTTCATTTAATATTAACCGACTTAAGTCGGATTTGTTTTGAATTAAGGTACATTATTTTACTTAAATGTTGCCGAACTCGAGTAATAAGTATTTGGCCATTTACGTATATTTGTATACTAGCCTTGTATAAAGCTTTGATGCCGTATTGAATTTTTAATGCAAAATGTATGTCCATATGTATACAATAAACTTTCATTGCACGTATTCAATTCTAAAGTTTTACAATTGGATTTAGGTACAGTCGGTGGTAGATTTGGTTCTGCTAAAAATTTTTTTTTTCTCTTATCTTTTTATTTCAGCTTCAATATTTCTTATTATTATTATTTCAGGATTGTTTTCATATTATAAGTATGTACATAGGAAAAACTTTAATAATTTTGAAAAAATTATTTTAAATAATATTTGTTTGTAATGACTATTATATATGTAGGTTATACTCGGCACGTTGTATATCTTTTCGTCTGTTCTCTCCGTATATAATTTGAACTTTATT
This sequence comes from Tipula unca, assembly GCA_951394425.1. Classification (NCBI taxonomy): domain Eukaryota; kingdom Metazoa; phylum Arthropoda; class Insecta; order Diptera; family Tipulidae; genus Tipula; species Tipula unca. The sequence continues at coordinate 45,792,229 of OX596381.1, read as the reverse complement.
TATATTACGTATTATTACCAGGTTCCATTATAATCCAGCATTTTTCTTCGTATAAACTGAAATAAGTTTTGCTGCTGATGAGGGTAGCATAATAGATGAGTTTATATTAAAAAAAAAAAAAAAAAAGTACGCAGGCAACAAAAAGCGCAAATAATCCAAAAATGAGATGAATGGAAAATTTCTAATTTAATTTAATGTTACCTAATTTTCCAATGTTGACATACACAGCTTACGAGTATATATGTACGCATATATGTACGTACAACTAAAATACATAATTTTTCATTTTTTTTTAGATTCATTGAAGGTATTATATTGTATGTGTTTCACGGATATAATCAAATGTATGTACGTGCGTTAATTTGCCGGCATATCAAAATGGGCTTAATTATACAAAACAAAACAAAAAATCAACACAATATAGGGGTTATGTATGAAGCCTCTAAGCGAGTCTTTAATTTAAAAAAGAACTCTAAATGATTTATATGCGGATATCGTTAATACAATTTTTTTCATGTTTCTATTCAATTACCAAAATTTAAAAAAAAACAGCCGTTCCATTATATAATCGGACATAAATAGATTTATTATAACTATTACGTCCCAGACTCTGCATTTTCAACAGAGGGTCATATATGTGTTCATCATCATCCCGATCGAAATCATGGCTGAAGAATCCGTTTTGCATTCCGCCCCTATTGGGATTCGCACCCGGTACCTCCCAATCAAAACGCCAAAAACCACTGTGCTATTTGCTCGATCATTAAAAGTTGTTTGATAAATGCAAATACTGATAAATGAATACTAACCATTCAATTTTACCGCAGAAGAATATAATTTTGGTTTATGTATAATAATTCAATTTGAACGGTTTGTGTTAAATGATCACTTGAATGTTTTTTTTTATAATATAATCACTAATACATATACACGTTGCTATTTCTAGCAAAAAATTCACAATTCTATATTGCTCCGTGAAATTGTTTCTAAATGTTTCCTAAGAATTGTATTTTCTTTTTGGGAATGCTTTATGGAAAAGTTCACGCGCATATGATAGGTATTGTAAAGTCAATTAAATTAGATAGCGCCAGTGCCTAGAATTACGAAGGAGTTTCAGGATAGCAGTATTCGAGTGATACGCAATATTATCACATTGCTGATCTTAAAACTATGACATTGTTTTATTGTAGAACTATAAAATCCAAAACGTAAACTAGATGGTTTGTATTTGTTTGTAAAACTAGCTTCATCCTTATTATTGTCCAATTCATTCACGTGTACCAGCAACTTTCCATAAACTAAAAATTTGAATGGATACAACCGCAGCATTTTCAAGTCTGTGTATATACTTATTTCAACATTCGTACACAGTTTTGTTGTTGGTATATCAATGTTTTCACTTCCAGATGAATTTTCGTTAACAATTACGAGTTGTGCGACAAGAAAACTAATTCTTTTCCAAAGTATTGGTTGATAAAAAAAAGTTTTAGATGAAAACTTTTTGGTGTAAATATAGCAAAACAAATCAACAAATACAATCGAATTTTCTTTTATACATATATAGTTATTTTATTGATTGGCGGCGTGGTTTGGTGTTTACCACACACCGCACATCCACTACCCACAAACAATAATAAATATTATACGCGCGTATACAGATTATGATTAAATAAAGCACATACCTGTAAAAATACATGAGTCAGTGAAGCCGGATGTCCACCACCCAAATTCGATGCCCTTAACATTGTTAACATGAAACGCATTGTGAATGGTAATAGAAAACACAAACGTCGCTCCCATGGTGAAGATGCTGTCATTGCCTGCAAACAAAAAAAAAAATACAATGTTTTAGTAAATTTTTATTTTTAAATTTAATTATAAGCAATATTTTTGTGTTGGTTTATGGCAGACAGGTTAAAACAATTACACAACTTTTTTTTGTGCACAGAAAAGTTAGGAAAACACGTATCTACATATTTTTAAGGGTTGTGCGGGTTAGGTATGTAGTTAATTAGTTTAGAGTTTAGATTAAATATACATAGTTGTTAACTTTTCATTTTCATCAACCAAAAAAAAAAAAATATTTAATTAGGTATTTAGTTAAAAACAATTTCTAATTTTTTATTTGTTTAACACATTCATTTTAGCTTTTATGGAAGATCTATCAAGGGAATAAAGTATGACATTTTTTAAGAAACTCATCCAAAATTAAGGTGTCATGATTTAGTTTGGTATGGATTACCTAATAGCTTGGTAAATGATTTTTGTAAATTATAGACCACTGATGCACGGAAAGCATATCAAGGTTGCTGGCTAGTAATAAGAGCTGCCATTAATTTTCGGACTATGTGACAACTAAATTTTTCCTAACTACATACACGAAAATATTTTAAATTGGACAGTATCGGTATTTCTCACTTACTTCAGATATTTTGATTCAAAGAAATTTTCTCGTTTCGGTATCGTTTTCGAAAAAACTTTAGATTTAAATTTTTGGAAAACAGTTAAATGAAAATGTTTTCGTTTCCACTTGGTTTTCCAAGAAATGGTACAAATAAAACGTATTTTCCTGTATCTAAGAATACAAAAAAGGTACCGATATTTTTTTTATTTGTATATACCAAATAAGGGCGAAAAAGTAAAAGCGAAAGCACAAAAAGTGAAAGTATAAAAGGGCAAACCGCGAATACAAAAAGTTTATTCCAACAAAAATTAAACACCTTTCTCGCACATTTTGTCTTTCGCTTTTTTGTTTGCGCTTTTTATGCCTCGGTCTTATGTTTCCTGCTTTTCGTGTTCCCCAAATAAATTTTGATGGTGTGCACGTTATTTTAGACATACACCTGTTTTTCTGGTTTTTAAATTCTCTACAACTGTGTTAAGCTTTGTTTCTTTTAATCTGTAATACTGCGTCGGAAATCAGTTTCTTAAAAAACAAGAAACCGAAACAAGAACACAGTTTTTTATACCCAACAGCTTATAGCTTAGCTTTACAATACCTGTTCGTTGTTTGTCAAAATTAAAACAGACAGATATACATCGAAGACGATAACGTTAATAAAATATATTTAATTAAATTTAATTCAAATAATTTAGAAATATTGATTGATTTTATTTGTATTCTCAATTTAAAATATGACCGAAATTACTTTACATAAACATATTACATAAAAAATTATGCTGTAATTTGAAAATAGTGAAACTCGCTTACAACGTATGGTCAAGGGACCATATGGTGCGTACGTTACAGACAGGGTGAACGTTAAATCCATAGTAGAAGTAAATTGGTTTGATACTCGATGGACCAAATAGAACGTACGTTATTTACCAGCTAAACGTTGTAAATCGGATACGTTAAAAGCCGGTTTCACGTATGTCAGATACCCTGTTTTAAAAATAAAATTGAAATTGGGCGGATTTTACTCCAGTACTCAATGCCACTAATGAGCCCACGGTGCAATACCCACATTCACAATAATTGTCATTCAATCCATTCCCACAAGTACAGTATACTACCTGCGCATTGCATAGCTCCATGTCACCCTGTACAGTGACATGGAAGATGGGTGGGCCCATGAGTTCTACATTCCAACAGAGGGTCATAGATGTTTTCAATTTAATCACCGATCGTAATCGGGAGATGAAAAATCCCTTTTGCATTCCGCCTCTGTTGGGATTCGAACCCGGTACCTCCCGATCCAAACGTCGCAGCTTTAACACAATATAAGTTCTCGCTGGACTTCACAAAACTCTGGCTAAGAATTATACTTGTACACTCGATAGCCTTCGCCTACCTTCCGGCAAACTCACCTCCTGCAGGCGAGAAGATGGTGAGCTACTGTTGTCTCTCCACTTTCCTAGGTGTGACTTTGTTGATTCGAATGTGGTTGTCCTGATGGCGTTTACCCTTTTGAATTACAGCATGGACTTCTAACCATCAGTACTCACCTGTTCAATCTATTACAGGCGTGCGTTGCTTTTAGTACTGTACCACGATCCTGGAGCAGGAGTAGAGTAGTTTTCATACCTAAAGCTGGCAAGTCGGATTATACTGACTCAAAAGCTTTCAGGTCTATTAGTCTGACCTCTACTTTTCTTAAAACTTTAAAGAGGATCATCGACAGATTTATCCCTTTAATATTTAACTACCTCCCCTCTCAATAATGTGTAACATGCTTAAAGAGAACATGAACTCGTAACTTGAATCGAAAGATCACTTAATTAGAAAGAGTTTCTAGTAGGTACTTTCCTGGGCATTGCGGGAGCTTTTGATTGCACTTCGTTTTCTTCGATCACGAGTGCGTGTATCAATTTTTATATTAATCAAACCATTGTTAGATTAATCGATTCTATAGAATGCTCACGGCTCCCTCAGGATTTATATAGACAGTTGTCCCGATCCATAGTTTTTTTTGTGGATAGCTCTCGTTCAGAAATCAGCGCAGGGTTTGGATTCTATTGTCCAAAAGTATGGGCTCAGATTCTCAGGTAGTCTGGGTGAACACCGCACGGTTTTTAAAGCAATAAACTCACAATAAATGTACATTATGAAAATCATTTTAAATGTTTTATTTTTCACAAAATGTCTGTGTAATAAATAAACAAATCGGCCAACCATCTGGCGCCTTTAAGTTTAAAGAGAGAAAGAATATAAACAACTGACTTGAATGTTTTGAAAAGTTTGTTTCACTTCTCTATGTCTACTTTTATAGACCAACTTGATCTGAGAAAGTTTACTCAGGAGCTGCAACCTACAATAATTTTCTACATTTATATCAGTTTAAAAATTTTGAGATAATTATTGTTTACCAGATTATAAACACCGAGACCTTCAACTTAAATTTGCCGTTTCCGGATGATATCGAATACATAGCGTCTACTATTAAACCTATTAAACCTTATTTAACACATGTGAAAAGACAATTAAGAAAGCTGTACAGGACGGACTATCTTAAAAATCACACAAGAAACCAGTGTATGGAAAATACCCAAACAATTTTAAAAATGTTAACCAAATTGGCATCAATGGCAACACCATTTTTTAACTTTAATTATCTAATTTATGTAATTTGTGAAAACTCAAGCCTGGTATTCATTATTCACCCGGAATATTTTGGACTCGATTATGTTGTTTATAGTTATAATCGCTATGCTGGAACAAGCTCAAAGATATAAGGTGGCGGCGTACTCATAGCAGTGAATTTTAAACTTGGGATTGCTCCTGTTATTTTGGATCCGTCCTACCAAATTTGTGTGAAATTCAAAATCAATCAAGAAATCTATTTATCTACACAGCATACATATATACCACCTCCACCAAATAGTGATTATTGTCCGACATACATTGATTCGATTGATCACATTAGTAATACATCAAATTCATAGTAGTTGTGCTGGGTGACCTCAATCTTCCCATCTTCTTTGGAAATTCTAAATACGAAGGATGTTATCGGAAATGTCGATAAATTGTATGAAAGCATGTTGCAAGGCTTTGAAGTTCATGTGCGTATCCAGTATACATAATGTCTCACTAAATAAATTTGAAGAATCGAATATCTAAAGCATATGCCAAAATGTTGAAAAGTGGGATGGATGCGGAGAAAAACACATTCCTACAATATAGCGTTGTCTTCAAATCAAAGTACAGGTTTTAAAATTCAAGAGAAAACCAAAGTAAATCCAAAACTATTTTGGAAATACTTTAGATCTAAACGAAAAATTTATGGGTGCCACGCCAATATGATTTACAAACGACAATACCAACACCTGGAATTCAAAGAGATACCGGGAATTTGGTACATCTTTTCAATCGGTCAAAGTATTTAATTCTATCTGTCATCATGAAGCATATTATTTGGTTCCAAGAAATCCAAAGTTATCAAAGTTACTTCTGGTGTTCCACAAGAGTCACACATTGGACCGTGGATTTTTATTGTCATTTCATCGATCAGATATCAATAATAATAAAAAATTCAAATGTGCTCATATTTACTGATGACGTAAGATTTTTTCGTACTATTGAAGGAATACACGAAACTACAAGAAGACATCAATAGATTGAATGAGCGGTGTGATCAAAACTCATTGCACTTAAACATCAAGAAATGCAAAATCATGTCTTCTAGGATAAGCAAACTTTCTCTGTATTTTACTTATGTGAGTTCTCTAGTGGAATATGATGTGGCGGTCTGGAGTCTTTACTACGACTACACATCAAAATAATCAAAACATTCAAAAATTTGTTTTTGACTCCAAAACTGAATCCCATTACGACTGAAACATACCATTCCATGAAAATGTGGCTCGATTACCTCCACACGAGACTAGATGCCAGGATTATAAGGTTTCCGCTCTCACAAATAGAAGACTTCTTTTGGGAGCTGAATCTCTTAGTAACGTCCTTCTCGGTTAAATTGACTCAGCTTACGTTTTGGGAGACACCTTGAATAATCATCAATTCTTAACGCTAAAGAACATCACTCCACAAACTAGGGCGAAAGTAATCCAATCAACAGATCATTGTTGATGTTGAAAACTTCAAAAAAAAAACTTGAAGACCTTTTCTTTTAATTTTATATATTTTCAATTTTATGTTAAAATCCAATTTTTGACAGTTTCATGGAGTTTGACGAATTTCTTTTTAAGGTAAACGGTTTCACTTGTTTAAAAGTAATTTTGCTGGTTTTTATAAAACAATTTTTTTTATCATAAATGTAATTTACTAAATTTATTTCATTTAATGATAAATACATAAATGTACAAATCGTGAGATTTTGTTACGGTGGTAATTTCATGTAGTTTTCTCGTAATCAATGCCACAAATTTACATTCCTAGACAAATTTGGAAAAAACGTATTATATCAAAATACAAATTAAATTTGAATGCAATTTTGAATTTAAAATATTGTTTTAGTTTAGATCATTCGAGTTGAAAAATCCAAATAATAATAATAATAAACAGTGTTTAAAGGCCCTTACTGTATCAACAATTTGGCCCCAACGGTTTCGACAATCTGAAGAAGCCAAGTCGTTCTCTAGAACGACTTAGAAGCCATCGTCGCCTGCAACGTCTTCTGCATATGGTGGTTCTCCGTTCAGAGATCGCTGCACAATTCGTTCCGGATCAGCACGTAGAACACCAGCGGAAAAATCCGAATAATGTTATATTAAATCGCCTGTAATCGAGGATTGACCAGTGAGGCTATATTAGAGTATGCAAATAAAATTTTGGTTAAAAAGAAACCGATTACTGAAGATGAAGAGTCCAGATTAAAGAGAATTTAATAATGAAACTATTTGAAGGAGTTCTACCCGACACCACGTACCGATGATGAACTTAGGTTGGGAAGGAAAATTTATTTGACTAATTTAGATTTAGATTCTCAATTATATATAAAGACTCTTACGTATGTATAATAAAGCAGTGTTTGAATTTGAATTTTAATTAGAGAGAAAAAATGGTACTTCCCTCTAATGGCTCACAGCGTTGATATGGCGGAAAACTAAATATTTTAACAATTCTTAGAATGAATTCCAATTTTGAAGCAACATCAAAATTGTCGTACTTTAAGTAAGATGCGACACTCTGTTATTGAGGGCAATGACTCCAGATATATGATGATTGGATTCACCCTCAATCGTTGAAAACAAGGTATTGATTGTGTCAGCAAGCACCCAGAAAATGAACGAAATGCAATGTTACTTTACAACTTGAATAATGCTATTCTCGAGTATGTACTTGATATTCTCGAGTACAGTTGCGTTTTATTTCAGTTGATATGACTCGAGGAGACTGGAGGAAAATGTTGATCAGCTTCATTTAATAAAGGAACCACATCATCGATTTTCACTATTCCTTTAGCTTGTTTCTTTCATTTATTGTTTTGTTTATCCAGTCTTTTTGTTTTGGCTTATATAACCTATAATGCCATTATTTTCGCTTCTGTTTTAATTAATTCCGCATTCAACCATAATTGGTCGGTTTAAACGAATGTTTTTTTTTGTTTTAGGAATTTAATCAATTACATAAACCATTTATGGTAGAGTTATTGGTGGAATTAACAGTTCACAAATATCTCCGGCGTATTACATGACATTCTTCGACGATTATTTCATTGTCAACCAGAAAATTGCTTAAAGAATCAAAATTAAAAACGAAAAATGTTTTATAAAGAATGTGTTTCTCCTCTGACCAATTTGATATTTTGTATTGACCAAATTTAAATATTTTGGGTTCATTGAGTACCTGGTAAGTAATGGCGCAAATTTCAGTTTCGATAAAAATTTTTGAGGATCTTTTAGACCACTTAAGAACCTTTTTGTTTTAACCATTCTTAAGAGACTTATATGCACTTATGTATGCTGGTAAGAAATTCGGAAAATCATGCGTAATCGACATGAAGGAGGTTCTTCCAAATTTAGTTGTCCTCATCATCTTAATCCCCTTATTTTATACAAAAAAAAATATTTTCTTAAGAAAAGCCTCAAATGTATAAGTTTACTTAAACGGTAAATTGGCCATTGGGTTTTCAAACGGTTTGGCATAATTGTACTCTTAATAATTCAGGTCAATCAAAAAATCATAGTGAGATTTGTCATAAACATTGAAAATCATAACATAAGCAATTTCTTAAGAAAATCCTAAAATGTAAGTTTACTTAAGAGTACAAAATTAAAACATTTATTTTTAAATAGTTTTATTGAATTGAAACCATTTAAAACTTAACATATCTGGATTCTAAAACTCGGTAAGGTTGTAAAAATCGTATACAATTAAAGATCATTTCAAATACTCAATAATAAATAATTAAAATGTGTACGCGCCACATAGTTTGAAATAGCTGGTTTAAACTATCCGTACATAGAGATTTTATTTATTTGACCACAAAGATTTTCGTCTCAGCTATTCAAATATGTGGACATCTCTATATAGAATTTGGGTTAATTAATTAATTCAAATATTCTCCACCTCAAATATGAAATGGCCAAATTTGCAGAAAACGATGTCCAGAATCGAAAAAAGTGGTCTAATGGAACCTTGAATAGAACTAACAGTTCCGTTAATCGTAGACAAAGTAGTTAAAAATTAACAGAATTTAAACAATATTCTCGCCTTTTATGAAGTGAAAATTCAAAAAAGTTAGCCATTATTATGTTTACATTCAATAAGCAAAAATATACATAGCATCATTGACGGTTTTTCTAAATATATGTATGTCTGGCTAAAGCTACTTAATACAATGGAGCCTAGAGAATCAGCAATACATTATTCCAAGAGTTTTTGTTTTGTTATGGAAAACCGAACGGGTTGAAACCAGAAATAGCACATTCATTATGTAGTCCACGTAATTAAGCAAACGCCAGTTAATTTAACCGCATCAGCAAAGAAGTTGGACACACTCTAAAATTTCAGACACTATTCGCATATAAGGAATGACATATATTATGATAGAAAAAGACGGGTAGGTGGAAACATTATAGAAGGATACTTAGTGAATGGTGATAGACTTTATTCTTTATTTGTATATTAAGAATGTACTAGTGTAAAAACTAAGATTGGAAATACCTATATTTAAGTAGCCTAGTTCTAGACGCCTTTTTAATTGAGGGGGAAATAGGCATAAAAGAACATTACGCTTAACATGTTTTAGGGGTGTAACTTATCTTTGAAAAATTTCGAGTAGTTAATCAAATTACTCTAATGTATTATGGGTCTAGAGATACCTTTACCATAAGCGAAATATCAGCAAAATTTAAATATTTCCATCTAGCCTATAATTCAATCACAAAAGTGGCATTGACCAAAGAGCAAATGGCGACAGATTGTGTTGTGATCCAAAACAGTGGCAAGTTGAAGATTTTGTATGAGATAGCCAACGAAGTTTCAGTATTTAAATCGCCAAGAGATATGTGAATTCTCTATCCGAATGGAAATAGTTTAATGGTGTTCTCGGCCATTTCATATTTTAGAACCACAAGGCCCATTTTAGTGTATTCTGGGGACTAAATTATTTCAGAATATATTATAAAAACGGCAAGCGCATGCTTCTAAAAGCACTTTAAAGTTCCTATATAGAACGATGAATTTTTGTTTCTGTAAATCTTCAATTTTTTGTGAGGCTGCTTAAAAACATAGCAAAATAAATGTACAAATTTTGTTTTGAAATAGTTTTTCAAGCTACATGGTACTCTAAAGCAATAATGGCATTCAAAATACTCACAAAATACTAACAATTCTAAGCGGATCACAACTATTAAAAACGGAATTAACATATTAGTTGAAAACTTTGATTTAGCCAGAAAATAAAAGTTCCCAAATCTAAAAAGAACTTAAAATTGTTGGTTAGGAATATACATTTCTCTGGGCGAGGGAGCTTGAAAATTTAACCCCATGTTCTATAAGTAATATATAGATTGCAATGAAATTATAAATTAATTTATGTATCGTATGTATATTTTTTAATTATTCGTTAAATTAATTTCTATTTATTTACTAATTACAATGATGCACACAACACGAGCACCCATATATGTAATATACCATAACGTGACATTCGTCATTCTCATTTCATTGTCGCTCACAAATCATATTGATGTCAAAAATATATGTTGGACATTTTAGTTTTTACTTCACCAAGCATATATGTTTATGTTATATACAACGCAGCACAATATGGATATAATGTTGGTGTATGTATGTATATAAAGACATCACCTACGTGTACTGTTTTTTGTTGTTGTATTATAATAGTTACTTATGACATTTTAATAGTTCGTATAATATGTACGTTGGTTTTTTTTATCATGTTTCCAACATTTATATAATATTATGTTATATTGTTATATATGTAGTACCTATAGCAGTTTAACGAAACTATACATACAGAATCAGATAGCATGTTCTATTTTTAGTTATTAGCTTTTTGTTGGAATAAATTCAATAACGTATATATGTACTTACTTTATATAGGCCCCATAAACACATGATTGAATATGATAGTATTAGAAACCATTTTAATTTCCAACCCAGACAAAATACAGTTGCCGTTACCATCGGAAGTGCCCCTAGAAATTAATAAACATATTTATATAATTAAAGGTAAAGTATTAGAGTTAATTTTTGTAGCTTACCAAAACTTTGACTAATCCATATCCCCAGCATGTCCAGCTGCAGCAGCCTATAGTACATAAGTTCGCCACATTCTAAATTCATAAATAAATGGTAAACGAAACTACCACACCAAGGAGCGACCGAACCGATCAGGTGACACCATGATAAAAATCGAAAATCTCTTTCCCATGGTAATAGATTAGGTACAGTTGCTAAAATATATACGATAGGAATGCCTGGAATTATAAAATAAAAATAAAACTATAAATAATAATTAAATTTGATTAAAACTTTTGGATAGTTCGAATAATGTCGTGGCAAAAGGAACACCACAATTTCACTGGTTCACGATCAGGGATGGGTGTCGACAACCCGTAGATAACGTCAAAAACGTAGATACCGTCGATAATGTAGACAATTCCTAGAGTGGTTTTGTCAATTAGTTCTAAATTGAAGGGGGGCCATATTTCTTTAGGAACAATGCGTTATCGGTGATAGTTTTTTGGAATGTCCGTCAATGCATTCAAATCGCTTTTCAAAAAGAGCGGAATTTAACACTAATCGTGCTCAAATACCATGAATCTACTCCAGTGTCATGTTTATACATTAGAAAATTAGTAAATTGACCCAAACACAACGAGTGGGGCCCTCTTTATAACGGTGGAACGGGGAAAAACGGCTCATAAAAAATCAGACAAAAAGGTTATAACTTTCATTAAAAATAATTTGGAGAACTTTAACTATGACCGTACCATTTAACACACCCCACTCCATGGTAAAACGAATTCGAGTTCAAGAAGACTATGAGTGCCACCGAGTTATTATAAAGCCAAATCATTGTAAGACCAACACTTGTTCGATAAAATATGTGCCAGACTGATGTCAAAATTTCCACAAAATTTAGTGGATGTGTGTTGATGGATGACAAAACGTGCATGAAATTGGCTTTGAGATACTTCAAGTTAGATACATTTGCAAAAAATTTATGATTTGGCCAGCAATTTGCAGTAGTAGAGCCAGGTTTTTGTCATGTTTTTCATAACGACGTATTTTGCCGCTAATTCTTCAACACGATTTTGCAGTAAAGTTTTGGCCGTATAGCTCGTTCACACGACTCTAATTCCAACAGAAGCAATAAATTTGCACGAGATTAATCAAATCAATGTTATCTCAAATAGTCCACCATGTATCGAAAAATTTTGGGGTATAGTGAAAAGAGTGCTGAAGTGCAAAAGTTACACCGGAAGTTATGCCAGAAATAGGGAACATTAAACCACATGTGGGTGATTATATCCGTAATAACGAAATCTATAGAGGTGGTTTGTGCAAAAATTAAAAAAACTAAAAAATTAAATTAAAGAAAGAACAATTCTTGCCATCTATTTTGAAAAATTACTTCTTTCAAATTATGGCCGCCACTGCGGTGGTCCTTTTTAAAGTCCAATTTTTGATGACGCGTTCCAATGCCTCAAATCTATAAACCTGGTTTATTCACATATACTTTGGACTTTGTCAAGCAGCAGGGTAAATCGAAGGTATTAAATCGGACTTGTGAGCACTTCAATACTCAACAAAAATATTTTTATAAACATCTAAATTCAACAATGAAACTATCAACATCGAGCCATAATCAGAAGATTATAAAAAATAGAAGGATGAAACTTGGAAACTTGGAGGGAGCTGGACACCCTCAAATCGTTTATAGTTCATAGGTTTCAAATTCTTTGCTCGGTAAACTTAATCAGTTACGATTGTAAGAAAAACTTAAATGCTCGATATGTATATTGGTAAAAGAACAGTAATTAATTCACAATTGTCTGCGAAAAACGTCATTTTGTCCCCAACTGTACTTTCAAAACCAAATTATATCGTAATCTACAAGAGAATCACTACAAGAGAATCACTAAGTCTGGCGTCACTCAAACCACACAACATTAATTTCTAAAGCACCAGCAACAAGCCAAACGTTTTCATTAACATTGGCAGTACATTAATTTTAACAACTGCTCCTACTAAAAAACTAGCTCGAGTACTTTTGAATTTAGTGCAAATCCTTATACCGTTCACATCATAGGGATTAACCGGTTCGCGGTTAGTTATAATTTTCGGGATTAACACATCTTGGTTTAATTTGAATTTAGTGGTTATCTCTCAATATTTTAAAGTTAAGTGCCATTATTGGCGTCAAATTCAATTTTTGAAAATAAATAAAAGTATTTCGACTTTTATGTTCGATTGAAGTCGTATCGAGATTGGTTTTTATATTAAAGGCAAACAAATCAGCCAAAATCCGCATCATGAAAAAAACTGATTTAAAAAAATGATAGGTATGATTTAGCTAAAGCACACCCGTTTTTAGCTGTAATTAGAGGAAATAGGAATTTTAGTTACGATACCTACCGCTTGGTATCGATTTTAGTGTTTTGTAAAATAAATCGGAAATAAATAAATTAGTGTTGTCTAGAATTAAATTGGGTGTTTTATTCACAAAATCCATTGATCGAACCTTGTTTGACAAGGCTTAGAACGTAATAAATAGGTGACAACGGTGAGATTGTGAATTAAAAAAAATATATTCTAGACGAGTACTCGTGCAGCGTGGTTTATCAACTGCTGGTCATGAAAATGAATGGAAGCAGCGATTACATAAGGCCATGTATAGGATGATGGTATTAATCCGGCCAGTTACAATTTCGATGTTTCACCCATTTCTACGAACATAACAGAAGAGGATGGATAAAATGAAGATGCAGTATTAGAGGTTGGACTAGTACAATCCGGAAGTTTCGGTTTAACGCAGTTTATGACAGCAGCCATGGAAATGGAAATGAATCGAGAAATGATACAAGAAATGATGTCAGTTGGACAATTAAATTAGGAAAAGATGAAACAGTTTATTGGACAGTTAAACCAGAAAATTGATCAGCCGGTCAAACCAGTCCATGCATTGAACCGTCAATGGATGAGATCAGTAAGAGAATTCCAGTAATGTATATCATTCTACACGAAGAAGTATGGCCAATTCAATCAACAGTTTAAGAGGTTGAGTATAGAAGTTCCATTTGAGACAACGGTCAATCAAAATTGTTGGAACGACATAAATCGTGGCCCTTAAAATGAAGCGGGTGAAACATTACAGACTATTCCGGAACATGATTGAAATAACTACAACGATATAATGAAGGCGCTCGATAGGGGAAACGAGGAAAATTGTACCATTATCTCCTAACGCGAAATCAATGGTGCTTTAATAAACGATACTGCATAAGCCATCCTAAAACCTCTACTTAAAGTGCGACGAGTGGAAATGGGCGAACATCGAACGGTAGGCCCCGAAATTTAGAGATGCAGCCAATAAAATAAAACGTTGGGCATTTGACCAAATGGGTTACATCTCGAGAGACTACTAGATCACGATCTACTATGCAGCGAAGACCAAGTAGAGAGCTTGTCTTTGAGAGAATAAGAAAACTGAAAATATAATGATATTCAATACTCAGTTTCAACATGAAAATATACTGAAGTCATCGTGCATATAGACCTTATGAGGGCGAACGGTAATCGGTAAATGTGAAGAGGTGTCAACAATAATAAAATGCGAGCAGAAGAATCCGATTAGAAAATTGATACGCAAGGACAGAATCAAATAACATCTCATGCAGTGAAGATCTAACCAGAAAAATTCAGCAGGGCAACTGTTCGAAAAATATAAAAATATCGCATTCTGTACACCGGATAGTAATGTAAAGGCTACACATCGAATTAATACTGGAATGGAGACCCCTATTCGCCAAGTTAACCAACTGTTGGCTAGTGGAATGTGTGAAACATTTTCATAAATAATTTGATGGCCAAGAATTCCATATAAGAACGGACAATAGTACATTACGTTGGTTGCTACAATTGAAGAATTCGAAAGAGCAAGTAGCACAGTGAATTGATTGTCTTCAAAGTTGGAAATACCGATGAATTATCAAGTCGGCCATATCAAGATCCGCAGCTAGCGGATTTGACAATAATCATGCAATTAAAGGAAACATGAAATTAATCCACTTGGAGTGAAATTGAGTATGGGACAGCCTCCAAATCGAAAACGAATGCTTAAAGCGAGTATGGGAAAGCTCGGACGCCAAACTGAAAAATCACTAAAAGTGGTACCTAAGTCTAGAATTGAAGAAGTGTTGAAGGTGTATCATGGAAGAGCAAATGGGACCACCTAGGAGTTAATAAAACATTAGCTAAAATACATAATTTCTACTGGTCAGGATGTAGACAATCTGTATAGTGGAGTGGCACCGTTGGATTAGTCGTTTTGGAGTACATGCGGAGATTCAAACCGGCCAGGGCAGTAATTTTAAGTCAGTCATATTTCAGGAGGTCTGCCAGTTGCCCGGTAGAAATAAAACACAAACAACGCCTTTGAATCTACAGTCTGATGCGGTATACTGGAAAGATTCAATGTGATATTGGAGAATTATTTCAGCACACATCAGCTTTATGTGGGCAGAATTATGTTGAACATATGAAAGAGGAACTCGACAAGATAAACCAGTATAAACCAACCTACTAGGTTTTAACTCATTATGAATCCCAATAAATTATCCAAGTCGATTTTGTAATGTTAAACCGAATTCCGGATATAAAAATGTGCTTTTGTTACATTACCTATAATCTCTAATCAATCGACTCGTTATTTTTATTTTACTACTAAAAATCTCAAGCAGTTAGTTATATCTCCTATGATAAGTCTCAACATACTACTTGGCTGGCTTAATTGGTCGCCGGTAAAATTAAAGTGTATTTGGGAAATAGGAAATTATGTAAACTGGAGATAACAATGATATCTGAATTTTGAAGAGCCATGTATCTAATCTCCATTGATTGTTAATAATCAGCTATATATACAAATTAATTCTTGACCACATAAATCTATATTGATTGTGATATGGTTGGCTGCCAAATTTAATCTAAAAAAATATTTGTGATTAAAAACCGCAATCTGTTAATGTCATGTAGCAACTTTCTCATACAAATAGTTTTGGTAAATGTTTCCATACCGAATTTAAAAAGATGTTATCTATTAGCATTTCAAATGTTTGTTCTGCAAAAATGGGCATTAAGGTCAATATTAAATGGTTTCTTAGTCCTACAGCTGTGTATGTTATACAAGTTAAAAAATTAAAAATCGATCTACGACAAGGTATATCCAGCTCATGTAGAATTCTATGTAGGCAATACATTTTATTTGGTTGGTGCAAATGAAAATAACAAAGTAAATATTGAAATGTCCAAAAACAGTAAAGACACAAACTTAAAACTATTTACCCAAACAAACAGTGAGATATCTACATTTTTAGTGTAATTTTTCAATTAAGCCAATGATGTTTTTAGTGAAGCCCATGTGCTGGATACATCCGGTGTTTCGCATAATTCGTTCCATGTACATGGCATACAAATTTGGCATGTTGAATTAGAGTGTGAAGTTTCATGTAATTCTCAACATTTTAGCCTCTCTGCGACGGACTGTACAGTATACATAGATAATTTTAGGTTATACTTCTCTATTTGAAGCCGTATATATATTTCAGCTAATGAATAGCCTCTTCATTCATATAGTTAAAATACTACAATAGTATATTGAGCAACTTGCCACACAGCTCATGAAGCTATGTGAAATCTTTTACCTATACGAAAAGAATCCAAAAAAGTTTCGTGACGTTAAACGAACATAGTATACGCATTATGGAATCAACCGGACGATTTATGTGAAAAATTAATCGAAACTTGGTTTTTCAGAATAGACGCTGACGGACGGAAGCAGTGTTAAATGATATCTGATTAAGATGGAAACTGTGTAAAACTTCCGATTTCGCTAATTTGGAATCAAAAATCATCCGAAAATGCCAGTCAAATGTTGCCAATTAGTTGATCATCGATAAAGTTCGATTATGCAGCAAGTCTGGAGAATATACCTTCCTCCCTGGTATAATTTTCGATGATTTCCGATTTTATTGTATTGCTCCAAACACTAACCCAACCTACCTATACGATTATTGTTTTAAATTTCCTAAACATTGAATATTACAATTATTTCTGAAGAAAATTCTAAGTTCCACAAAATTTCGAAAATTGAACGAAATTCAAAAATTTAGTTTGGTTTAATTGAATTTTTTTAAATTGAGACTTGATTAAAATTCTTCGAGTTTATTAAAAAAAATTAAACCGTCAGATTTAAAATATTTTGATCGGATTGCTAGATTCAAAGCAATGCCGCAGATTTTTTTCACCCGAATTCGATAATATAGGTCAACTATTACAACAAAACCAATTGCCCTACAAAACCAAGGAAATAAAGATATTTTAAAACTTCAAGACACCAATTTTCAGACAGTTTCACATTGAAACTTGAATAGTCCGAAATGTTCATCGAGATGAAGGATATATTTGTAAAATTTATTTAGATTATTGGGCCTAAGAATTCGTTGAACTCAGAGCCCACTTTGCAGTTTTAATACAACAAATCTACCAGCGTGAAAACGATAAAATGGTCGATCCATCCATCGACAGTGCCCCTTTAGATAAATCGTGAAATCTAATTAAATATTTTGCGGCTTCCAACGAAATAAATCTAAATTTCTAAATATAAATTAAATTCGCGTGCGTATACGGTACTCACCATGTGTTAATATATTAATAGTTTCGTTGTGCATATAAAACAAACTATTAATACATCCTTTTATTGTCTGTAACGGCCGATATCCGGTTAATACATATGGATTAAATTGTAAATGCTGTGGCATATCGCGCCATTGTAGTAAATCGGATGGCGGTAAAATAAATTGATCTTTACGACTATGTCGCACCAGTAGCTCATCATCTAATTTTATATTTTTATTATCACTATGACTAGTAGTAGTAGTAGCAGCACTACTATTACTACTATTATCGTTACTCATTTTTTTTTGTGTTTTTGTTTATTTATTGCTGCTAATTAATTTATCACACTATCACTTATGTATATAAAAGTTTTAGTAGTAAACATAAATTTACGACAACAGTCCTCAGTTATGTGTATTACATGCACTTTCTATCACAAATTATTATTTTATTTAATTATTTCTGTAATTTGATCACTCTGAAAATATACAAATAAATAAAAATAATTATAGTATTTTTAATTAATTATTTATTAATTAATTTATTTGATTTATTTAAATACATTGTGACGGTGTGTGAAATACAAACATATACAGTTGATGATTATCTATATAGTGGTTAGGACCAATGTTAGCGAAATCATAATTTTTTTTTGGTTTGATAAAAATATAGTTTGAATATAAGGTTGAACTGGAAGTGATGATTCGATTGGATAGAATTAATAATTTGCTAGTGTTTTGTGTTTATAAAATCATTTATATGCTTTCAAAAATATATAATTTGCGCTAATGCTAAACCATGTGTCATTTGAAATATATCTGACACTTCAAGTCGATTTTAAATCAGGCTACTAGATTTATTTTTTTAGTTCGGAATTGAATAAATAAAAATCGCGTATGGCAGGTTAACACGATTGCAAGTGTTTCTGTTGATAAACTTATTCAAATGATTTTTCATCTTTTTCAGTTTTATTGGGTTTTCAGTCCCACTAATTTAGTACCGCGTATTCTTGTTAGGAGTTACTTTATTACAAGTTGAACTTTGAATCGGGATTTAATTTTGTGAGCAATTTGATTAAATTTATACTTTTATATCAATCTATTAGTCCAAACTAATTAAACTCATTTCGTTTTCTGTCAAATTCACTTCAATTTCCTAACAATGATTAAAATGAAACTCTTCTCAAAATTATTAAATTTCTTCTTTATTTTCAATACTATTGTAAGATAACCAAACCATACATCATCACTATATTTGTTGAGTGCTGACTGGTAGAATATGTTTGCTAGTATATTATGTTGAAATGAATGTGCTTTATTATAAAAGGAACCATATTGTGATATTATTCATCCAAAACAATAATCCCGTTGAAATTGTTAAGCTATATTAGTATTAGTGATTATACGCCGCCCTCAGTGCCACAGTAACGTCCCTGCTTTGTTATTCGAGGGTCCCGGATTCGTATTGCACCGTGGGCCCATTAGTGGCATTGAGTGCTGGAGTAATCCGCCCAATTTTAATTTATAACCTCTGAAAAATTAAAGATTTACTATCTTTAGAAAGAGTTAGATATTTTATTACATCAAGGAGTCTCTCGTCCTTCTGACTGAAAACATGATAGATCATGCTAACTATATGCCGTGAATAAGACCAGATCGATTTCCTATTTCATTTATTACTGAAATTTTTAACATGCTTGACTGACTTAAGAGGTTTAATCAAAGCAAAATGAAAAATTTTCCGAGCAAATAGAACAGCTATTAAAGCTGTGACATTTGGATCGGGAGGTATCGGGCTCGAATCCCACAGAGGCGGTATGCAATAGGTGATTAAATCGAATTCATCTATGACCTTATGTTGGAATGTAGAACTCATGGGCCAACTCATGGTTCATGTTAATACAGGCTAGCATGAAGCTATGCAGTGTGCAGATGGTCAATTAAAAGACAGGCCTGTAGCCGTGCACAAATAGGGATACTGTTCAGCTTTCAAAGGACAATAAATCCACCAGCCGAACAGTCTTTAAAATAATGTATGTATGTATTTATATTAAAACAGCGATCTTTTCGGCACAAGAATGGCTTTTGGCCTAAGACGCTAAGACATGCATTTTTACGTAATTTGGGTTTCTGTTTTTCAAATTATATTGACGATCTATACGTGTCGCGCGCATTCTATGGAAAAGCATTTCTCTTATTATTCTCTAGCATCATCCGCGAAATACCAAAGTTTTCCCAAAGCTCATATTCGTTAGAAAGGAAATTATTGCAACCGATTCTAATTTAAGTGATAAGAACTCCTGCAGTATTGTGTTGATGGCGATATGTGACCCGGATTATAAATTATCTTTCGTCGATATAGTGTCATCGGGCAGAAATAATGACGACACAATTTTTAAACGAAGTGAGTTTGGGAAATGCATTTACCTAAACCTAAACTACTACCTTTTGTTTTTGTGGCAGATGAAGTTTAATGATATAATTCGTTCATATCCGGAAAGAATGAGTATTGTTTTAAGCCACGAAAAAAGAACCAAAAGAGTTGCGGAAAACGTTTTTGGAATTTTGGGTTCCAAATGGAGGATATATCGCAAGCCAATAACAAATATAATAGAAAAATGATAGAGACAATGGTTTGTCTACAAAATTGGCTAATGATTAATTCAAGTGATACTTACGAATATTCCTCTAATGAGTTTGTGGGCGAGAGTGGAGGGCGGATAACAGTATATACGGATCTAATAATGCAACAAGTGATATATGCCATGTCAATCAGAAATCAATTTTCGAACTATTTTACTTCGAATAATATTTTATCATGGCAAATTAGAAGTTTTCCTGATGGCTGATTCAACGTCTTTTCTGAGGGAAATAAAAAATTTGTGATATTTCGGAAGCAATCGTTGGTATAAGTTTTCATTGTATCGATCAGATCACTGAGAACTGGATATACCTCATTTTTTATTTTTCGATGGTATATTGGTTGATGATGTTGGGATTGAGGACATCAGTGATAATGTTTGTCTAGGAAACGACGTTGTGGTATCATCAGTATATAAGTCATCTAATGGCATATCATAAAAATCACTAGTAATCAATTTTTGATTTTTTTCGAACAGATCTTCGTTCAATGATCCGTGAGAGAACACTTGTGATCTAGCTTCGACAAAGGCCGGACAGCTACAAAAGTAGTGTAGGCAGCCGCCCACTTCATCCAGAGTCAGAAAGACCATCCTGAGCAAGTTCCACGCGCTGGAGATGAACCTTGAATCGTCCATGCTCATTAATAAGTGCAACCACTTGCACGGCTAAGCACGGCTAAGCACGGCTTTACTATCTGTGCAGATAATAATATCCTTCCCTAAATCACTAAACTTAAACGCCTCAAGCGCACTAAGGCTAAGTGCAATTAATTCAGCTTGAAGAACAGCTTGGGAACACTGCACGTGTTTACCCAGACTATCCGAGAATCCGAGGCCATACTTTGGACAATAGAATTCAAACTCTGCACTGACTTCTGAACGAGAGCCGTCCGTCAACCTTCGGAATATGCGACTTAAACTTATTAAGAATCTGTCTATGCCCCGTACAAGTCCCGAAGATATTTCATGTCTCAATGCTCTACAGTAGAAACGCCACGAATAAGAAGCCTCAGTTATAGCCCTACAGGCTGTCATCTGCGTAGCTTTGTACGATAAACCTAGATCGCTGCAATTTAACAATTAAATCATCGATAACCATGAGCCACAGCAAGATGAGAGTAATCCTCATTGCGAGCAGCCTTTGGCCACTTTGACCGACTCTGATGAGCCATTCAGCTCAGTCTCAACTATGCGAGACTTGAGAATAGAATCGATTTATCTAACAATGGTTTGACGAATATTAAAATTGGTATACGCACTCGTGAGCGTAGAAAACGAAGTTTATAATTATCTCTAATAAATTTGTCGATGATCTTCTCTAAAGTTTTAAGAAAACTAGAGGTGAGACTAATGAGGCTAAAAGCTTTTGGATCAATATAACTCGACTTGCCACCCTTAGATATGAAAACTACTATACTCCGGCTCCAGGATCGTGGTACAGTACTAAAATCAGCGCACGCCTAAAACAGATTGAGCAGATCAATTATGATGGGTAGAAAACCATGCTGCAATTCAGCAGGGAAAACGCCATCAGACCACACAATTTGAAAGGTGCAAACGAGAAAACACTCTAGCGTAGAACATCAGTAGTGATCAGTCACACCCAACAATGTCACACCCAGGAATGTGGACAGACAACCGTAGCTGACCAACTTCTCACCTGCAAGAGGTGAGTTTGTGAGAGGTGAAATAAGCTCAGAGGAGAATGGTTTTGTTCCAATTCGTAAGCTTCCTATTACGATACGGTTTACCCGGTGGGCTTTTAAAGTTAATATTATAAGAGATGCACCTAAGTCAATGATTATCATGGAGCACAAACTTATATCAAACACTTCTTTACGAACCGAGTTGACAAACGTTGGCTCACAACCAACTGTCAATTTTGATCTTAAAATAAAAAATTTAACTTAAATTTCGACTCGTGATTGAAATCAGCAGAGTAAAATTTGAATTCTTAATTTTGAGTGGATTTTTTTGAGTGAAATTCAGAAAAAAATGTACTTGAATGAATTGTGCTTCGAAAAAAAACAAATTTGTAGTCTAATCTTGTGGGATGTACAGAGTGAAAATTGTGGTATGGTATGATACTTGAGTGCAAAACCCAAATTGGAATTGTTATATGTAATTGAATTAATCTAGCAAATTGAGTGAAATTTACATTTAAAACGTTAAATATAAACTGTGGGACAATGTGGGTGTGAAGTTGAAAATATGGAAATGAGGTAGAACTCCAACGTGGATCAACGATTGTCTAACTGCAATTTTTTCGAGTGTAATTGGATTTGAGGATAGAAATTCGGATAAAACGATAATTTACTTTACGCTAGTCTAGTCAGTTGTATTTTATTACTTGCAGACAATTTCTATCTAGCTTAAACTAAATATTGTTTTCAACTTATGCGTCTTCTGAGATCTCTAACGTTCATTTCAATGACATGAAGTTTGGCTCGCAATATTGTATATGTCGATCATAAAAACTTTTACGAACGATATCGTTGCTTAATTTTTAAAATTTTTGCACCAATCCAATAACCAAAAAAACTATATACATACATATGTACATATATACATGCATACATAAAAATCCATAAGAATGATATGGAAGTAGTGTGACATTGACATGTTTTGATTAAAGCGATTTCCATAAAGCATGAATTTCTAAAAAAATATACTTTTATAAGATTACGTTAAGATTACAAAATATATAGTAATTTATTGGAATGTATTTTGTGAACACAATCAAAAACCGATGATTTTTCTGCTTATGTCATCCCACACCAAGCGAATATCGTCGAAATATTTAGTTTCAACGATAAACTATCGTACATACATATATGCGAAACGTGATAACATTTTAAAATGTTTTCAATTTGTATAAAAACATATAACAACTTTGAGCGATTTTGGTAAAGTATAGTAATAAATTTTCACTGTTTTGATACAATCTAATTAGATGTGTGTACATATTTGAATTATTCGATTATAATCGAATTAAATGTATTTCTTAGTTGTATGTTATGTGCAATATGACCATGGATACTAAACTTTTATCGTTCCATGTACACACAATATAGTCTAGCAACGGAAATTTCATTTATATGTACACAAATAGGCAAATACAATACACGTATGTACATATATCCAAATTCATCCCCGCGGATGCCTCATTTAAAATTTAATCAATACTTAGGGGTAGCTATTTCTAACCAAAACAACATATAGAACAAAATTAACAAACCAGCACCATTTTCTAAAATTTTCAATTATAAATTGCCAGAATAAACATACAAACATACATATGTATGTATAACATCAGTGGAAATAGAAAACATGTTTTCCAAATATACATACATACGTATAATGACTATATGTTTGGAAATTTAGAATCGGAATTAAATTGTTCGTCGTCCGGTCCGGGAGGCATATACGCTAATTAAATATACTTTTAATATTGCAGCGCTATTTCCATATTGCTAAGAGATGTTTGCGATACGTATACATATAGACAATATACAAAAATGTTCAATCCAATTTTCCAATAATACTTTAGTCACGACAGAATACTTATATATTCATATACGTACATCTTCAGATTCATCTCAACAATCAATAACCATTTTCAACGCAATAAAATTCTTGCTTGATATTTCGAAGTAAAACAGCACACAAATAGAAGATATTTTACATATTGCCACCTATGTTCCTCATACTTCGTGCTTCTCGATATGTATATGTGTAAATATTTGTATCAGATACACAAAGAAAAAAATTACACCTGGATAATGTAATCTGTACATGGATGAGAAGACAACCAAAATAAATTAGTGTATATACAATTTATGGCTGTCATTTCGCCGTTTTATAGCTAACCTAATGTAATAACCGTCATAATCAGAGTATATCTCTCCAACACAAAAACATCGTTTGAATTTCGTAACGATTTTATACGTCTATTGTTTTTCGTGTGCATTACAAAAATAAAATTCTTATCACTTTTCGCGAATGCCAAAATATACTAGAATTTTCGGATTTTAGTATACGTACATTACGATAAAAATTGTATTTATATATTTTACGATAATCTACCGGTGTGACGAAACGCGATATATGTTTTCTTTTATAGAATTTCGTTTCAGAAAATGTATCGCCGACTGGAATCGCAATAATTTTAGGTATTAAAACTATTTCGATACATTATGTATATATTAGAAGGTTGTAAGGTGAAAAAGCACTTTAATATAATTATAAGAGATTGTATCGTGTAACCACAGCACGCAAAAAATTTTTTAAAAGCTTTTAATATGATTATCGTTTATGTTTATCCATAAGTAATATATCCACTTTAACGATTGTGTTATTGATGCACTAGTTCAGCTATATCAACCATTAAAAGATATCATAACAGATGTGTCTTGTAATAAGGCGTTTTAAGTGCTCAAATTTCTCATAAAACAGATCATAAAATCATAAAATATAAATTGCAAACTTCTTGACGTACATAAACTACGTCTTTCTGCCGACTCTATTCATGCGTTCACATTTAGGATAATTTCAAATAAAAATCGTAAAAAAAACCCGATGATTTACGATTTTCCTATATCAAAATAGTTTATCTGGAAATGAATGAAAATAAAAATTAGGGCGTTATTTTATTAAAATGTTAAGAAATGTTGTGAATTGTGCAAAGGTTCACATCACAGTGTGCTGCATAGTGACAACAGTACGCGAACTAAGGCACCAGTAAGCATAAAGTCCGCTAATGAAAATGTACAAGCAGCACAATCATGGAGCCGGAAGTGTATCTTACTATGAACCGCTTTAGTGAAAGCATCGTCAGGTAGTCACAATGAATTGATTCGTGTGCTAATAGATCCTGGGTTTCAAGCAACCTTTATTACAGAAGAAGCCTGCCAGCGGCTTAAATTAACAAAGAACGCAGCGTATGCAGAAATAACAGACATGGGAAAATTCGATGCTGGTGTAGAGAACTCAACCGTTGAATTTAACATAAAGCCGAGATTCCCTCCAAATATAAATTAAGCATAAAGGCGTTAGCCTTCAAAAATTTAACGCAGGATATGCTAGAACAGCCTCTAGACCCCTGGAAATGGAAACCTGCCAAAAATCTGCAATGGGCTGATTCATCATTTAATTCTCCAGGTACAATCGACTATTATGGAGAAATTTTGATGAATAATATAGTAAAGGCCTCATCCGCTCAAGAAACCAAATTCAATGGCAACACGAATCAATGGCAACAAGAACAGTTGATTTAGACACTCAATTGAAAAGCTTCTGGGAAATAGAAGAGGTTTCTCATAAACGAATATTCACCAAAGTAGAACTAGAATGTGAAAAAATTGCCGTTACGTAGTAACATTTTCTTTTGACATTGAATTGTATTCTGCCAACTCGTCTGTTACTATAGTAGAAAACAAACTTGCTACAAATCAAAACCTGTAGATTCAAATACAAGAAGTTTATGGATGAATATATCGCTTTAGGCCATTGGCTTACTAAAAAGCGGTGGATTTATCTTAAGAAAATGAGCTACAAATAATGCGGTTCTTCTGGAAGCCATACCAGAACATCTAAGAAACTAAAATCGTTTGGAATTTAAACTTAACGATACTGTTGGACTACACTGGCATCCAGTAACGGATACCGGCAAAACTACCAAACGAAGCCTATATACTTTCACATAGCGCAAATGATTTTGATTCGTTATTGCAGCCCAGCATTTGATGCAAGAACTTTGGTTGAGGAGACTCTCTTGGAACTAGGAACTTCCGTCACACATATTAACAAAATGGCAGGAGTTTAAAAACTCATTGCCACTTCTAGAAGAAATATCTATCCCACGTTGGATCTAATTTGGGGAGAACAATAAAACAGAGCTGCATAGATTCTGCAACGCCTCTTATATTTTGCTACTATAAAGCAGTGCATATAGAAATAGTCGGCGATTTAACTGCTGCAGCCTTCCGACATCCGAATCGAACGGCATATTATATCACCATCTTCTCCACATTTCAGAGGACTCTGGGAGGCAGCCGTTAAGTCATTAAAATGTCACCTAAAATGATGATTGGAAACACAACACTTACTTATATAGAACTAACAACAGTTGCGACGCAGATTGAATCATGTTTTAATTCTCGGCCTCTCATAACAATTTCATCGGATCCAAATGCGTTAATACTAACCCCTGGATACTTTTTATTTGGAGATTCACTAGTTACAACTCCAGAATCAAATTTGGTGAACGAGAACATTTCTGCAAACCATCGGCGGAAGCTACTCGAAAATATGGTTCAAGATTTATGGAAACATTGGTCAAATGACTACATCACTGGGTTGCAACAAAGAAATAAATGGTTCCGCAAACAACCAGAATTAAAGGTAAATGACATCGTTTTTATAAAGGACAATAAATAACCTGCCGCCCACCAACCGACCTTTAGGAAGGATTATATAGAGCTACATCCTGGTAAAGATAACCTAACTAGAATAGTGACAATAAAGGAAAGTAATGGTGCCATATTCAAAAGACCTATTACAAAACTAAGTGCTCTCCCTCTAGACCCTAACAACTCTGAACAAAAGGAACTAGAAATTGAGTCTAGTAAAACTCGTACATGCGCTATCACCAATTTCAAAATGCTACCAATTTTTCTGCTAAGCTTAGTTACTATGACAACAATTATTAAACCAGTATCAGCAGTTAATCACTCACTCTTTAATATCACTAATTTTATTCATCAACCGGGTATTTATTTGGAGAACACAGGAAGATTTACCAACCAACAACGGAAGATAGTTGTATACTTCAACCTCACAATATATTACTCTGATTTGAGCCCTCACCAGCGGTAAGCCACAAGATAAATTACAAGATACGTGATCAAACAGTCAATCGTTATTATGAAATAAAATTAATGCCCTAAATTTTCATTATAACAAGGTTCATTTCATTTTATAATTTCAAGAGTCGGATCAAAACTAGAAACTTCTGGCAAAGTGCTTCTGTTCGATTCAATTAAACTTTTATACTTTCTAATCCAACAAAGTTTTATGAAATTCCTGTCAATGCATATTAATCTCTTTTCAAAGAGAACGGAATTGAAAACTAATCGTGCTCAAATATTATGAATCTACTTCAGCGTCATGTTTATCCATTACAAAATCATTGAACCGATACAGCGTTATATCGAGTGGTTCCCGCTTTATAACGGTGGAACGATAGAACAGCTCACACAAAAATCGGTAAAAACGGCTCACAATAATTAGAAACATGGCACAACAGAAATCTTTACAAAAGGGTTATAACTTTCAATAAAAATAATCAGGGGCAATTCGACTATGACCGTGCCATAAAATTTAACACACCCTACTCCATGGTAAAACTAATTCGAGTTTAAGAAGGCTATAAGGACCACCGAGTTATTAAAAAGCCAACTCGTTCAGATAAGCAGCACTTGTTCGCTAAAAATGTGCCAGATTGAGGACCAAATTTTCACAAAATTTAGTTGATGTGTTAAGTGTTAGTGGATGGATAACGAAACGTACATAAAATTGGTTTTGAAACAATTAATTAGGTCAAAAATTAGATCTTACCAAAAACAGAGGCAATGCTCTCGCTAAGTAAATATAAGCACTTCAAGTTAAATACATTTACAAACAAATGTTTGATTTGGCCAGCAATTTGCAGTTGTGGAGCCAGGTTTTTGTCTAATTCGTCAACACGATTCAGCAGGAAAGTTTTGGCCGCTTATCAAAGCAGCTGACTCCACAAGTTATCGATCTATCGAAAAATATTGGGCTTTAGTAAAAACCATTTTGGTGCCAAAGTCACACCGGAAGTTGTGCCAGAAACAGGAAGCATCAAACAACATGTGCGTGATTTTAACCGTAATAACGAAATCTACAGGTAATTTTTGCAAAAATTATAAAACCTCAAAAAACTCAATTTAATCGTGTGGAGGCTTTATTATCATTTGAAAGAACATTTCTTGTCATTTATTTTTTAAAGATTACTTCTTTTAAATGTTAGCCAAAACTGCGATGGTCCTTTCTCAAAGTCAAATTTTTGATGACGCGTTCGATCATATCGAGTGGTATCTGGTGAATAACACGCTCAATGTTGGCTTTCAAAGCCTCAAGTGTAGGTGGTTTATCCACGTAGATTTTAGACTTTACGTAGCCCCAAAGCAAAGTCTAGAGGTGAGGTATCACACGATCTAAATAGCCAATTCAACGATCCGAACCGTGAAATTAATTGCTCGTCAAAATGATTTATCAATAAGCGTTTTGTTTCTCGCGCTATATGGCAAGAAGAAGGCGCTTCTTTGAACCAAATGTCGTCGAGGTCGGGTTTTAATTTCACGCAGCAAATAGTCCGGTATCATGGCGCGATATCGGGCGACAGTCACAGTTACGTCCCGGGCGTCTTATATGGACCGATGATTTCTACGATGAAATGTCCAGAGGTAGCCAAGCGCGCACTGCACATTAAATAATGGCTCTTGGTGGAATAATATGAGGGACTACCGAACAAAATCTTCTTTTAAACATGAAACAACAACTATTTCTTTGATACAATTAAGTTGGTCAACTTAAATTTTATCGAGTGGAAAATTTCTACCACTAAAAATGGGAAATTCAGCTTTCTTTTAAGGTGAACTAACAAACTAATTTAAAATGTACTGTGAAGCGGGAAAGTCTCCTTTTATGAAGCCTTAGTAATAATATTTCCAAACAGTTTTGAGCAAATAGATACGGGATGCAAATTGAATTTTTCATTCTTGATTTGAGTTAACTATAAACTGGATGGTGGTAGTATGAAATACGTAGATGGTTAATTTCAAAAACGGACTAGTAATGATTAATGTTAGTTATGCGTCCTCATGAGGATTAAAGATATAAAATTAAAATTATCATCGCAGATCAATATAAATGTTTGCCATTGCCATGGAAGTGTTGTGAGAGCCATAACTGGAAAATCAAAAATGACACACAGTACTAGCGGAGGAATTTGATACTGGTATTCAATTTTATTTCGATAGGGGCATGACTGCTACAGCCCAGTCTTATTTGTTTTATGTCATAAACGTAAAACGGCATCTTGTTTATATTCTTTTGGGCAAGGAAATAGTATTTAAATTGCGAACGTATTCCCTGCCTTTTGAAACTATTCCATATAGATTGAAAATAAATTAATGAATTCCATTGAAGCATCACAAAATTTCGTACCTCCTGTCTGAAAATAAATAAATTAAAGTTACCTTGAAAAATTAGATCATGCTATTTTGATTGTTAAGTATTTGGTTGGTATGACAATTTTTATAGTCGATTAAAGATGTCTGATGAAAAATAGATAAGTATAACGATTTGACTGCATAAAGAAATCCTGCTACTGAACGTTTTTAGTCCTGCCATGCTTTACAGCGCTCCAGCGCAATATAGTTTCTTTTGTCCGTTTTCCATTTGGTGAGCAATTAAAGTTTGGTAAAAGATCAGAGAAAAATGTACTTTCAAATAAACTTCTCATTTGTAGAGATAGTATCAAGTATACTAAACCTATCTAAATATAGTTTTTCACTATAAATGTGAAATTTATAGTTTGCAGCAGTTATATCTTTTTTATACAGTATTCTTCTACCTTCCAGTCATCGAGTAAAACTTAGATTAAGCCCAATAACGTAACCCGTATCTGTGGTTTACATTAGGACATAAATATATTGATTAGAATAAATTACGGGTGGCAAAACTACGAAATATTGTAACAGATTGTTGAAAATTGGCTATGGTATGCAGATACGATTGTTTAGCTAACTATAGGTAAAAGTTTTCAATTAAAAGCAGAATACATATTTTGTTTCAGCCACAGAAAATATTTTTGAAAATAATCTCAAGGGCTGGAGTAATTACAGTTTTTGTTACACGAAACTTTGAGTCGTTCATTATGTATTATGCTAACAATTCAATATCCTTCTGGATTTCTACTACTCTAAATTTATAGTAGTGAAGCCTCTATACGAGAAGATTCAGTCACTCTGATCCGCAAATTTCTTGAGAATGATGCATTTTTGTTATTTCCGTTACCGGAAGTTATCACTATAGCGATAATGGCAAACAGTTTGACTCGAAATTATTCCAGGAGCTGTTGTGTAAATACCGAGTAGAGCACATTTGACCCTAGTGTATTCGCCGAAGAGCAATGCATCCGATCTTGTAGGAAATATGGAAAAAAAAATTGGCAATTATTGTTGTTGAGGAAAACTAGAATAGAACCATTGTAAAAGGTCTCAAAGGTTAGAACAAACAGCTGGTCTAGATATCATGCTAATAAGAGCTGATTAGCAATTATTCGGCAGGCCTGCACTCATAATTCCTGGGAATCTTATAATAACACAAAATACGTAGTTTTACCAGTTTACAATTTTAAATATTTACAAAATTCATAGATGTGATGAAAATCATATTGTTTGTTGAATTTTATTTTTTCTGGGATTGAGTTTTGGAATCCTATCATACACACTAAGTAAATTGAATTTTTCTGCCAAAGAAGGAATGTTGCATCAACCCGCTAATGCTCAGATCTGCCTATATATAGGCGAAACACTACATATTTGTTATACAAACGATTATTTTTTTTAATCGAAATCATTATACTCGTTGTCAATATTCGAAACTTCGCTGTTTATGAAAACTGCCGTCAACTATTGGAGCAAATTTTCTGGTACTCTGTTTATCCTTCATTCAGTTACTTACATTGCTTTCGGCATAAGTCCCTAAGGGAAACTCTGTAAAGATTACTTGGTTATTGGTGCACATGGTTAAATCAGTCCGGCAAAAAATATTCAAATGCCATCCTACACCTCAAAAATCGAGAAGAATAATTTATTCAATTTTGGTAAATGAAATAATATTTAGTGTTAACCAAGCCAGACTTAAGGAAGGAAAAACTTATCAACAATTTATTAATTACTTTTATAAATACCCTTTTGAAGTTAGGTTAGAATTTATTTGAAAATGCCTCTGACGACACAAGCGTAAATAATCCATACCAGCCTTTTTAAATAGATTTAATTTATACAGTTCATCCCAGGATTTTATACAGTCGGCTGATCCCAGTCTATTTGTCCTATACTAAGAATACAGTTGGTACCAAAATATTCATTCCAGACTTTTTTATTAAATAAAATTTAAATAGTTGAACATAAAAAAAAATGCTGGCCAAAGTTTTGGCCGGCCTGGAAATAGCTCTGAGCCAAATATGAAAAAATTCTCCCCGTTCAAATTCCCGCAATATTCCATTTCATATAACCATACAAAGTTTACTTAATAAATAAGTCTGGGATAAGTTTTTATACCAACTGTATTTTTTGTATATGACAAAAAGACTAGGATGAGCCGACTATAGAAAATTCTGGGATGAACCAACTATAAAATATATAAAATATTTTCGATAAAAACTGGGATGGATTTTTTATGCTTCTGTTGTCAGAGGTATTTTTTTAAAATCCTAGGCTTCAAGGTGGTTTATAAATTCAATTAATTTTACTTCTAAAATTGTTTGATTGTAAATACTTGTTAGTCCAAATTCATACAAAATTAAAATAGTTACAAGTAAAATTTTTTTTTCAATCACAATATCTTAGATTTGGTTTCATTTAATTTTTTTTATGAACAATTTGTTTTAGTTTGTTGTGAAAAATTTCTAAAGTTGGTCATTAAAATAATTGAGCAAATGAAAAATGTATAAACAAAAATATAATTTGTAATGGTTTATAAAAATAATTTAATTAAAAATACCTATCATATACATCTTTTGCGTTCGGTTCGAATAACCACAAAGACTAATTGTAATGCACCTACATAGAAAAATTTGTGAAAATCTAATTAAAAATACTTTGTTAGATTGAACATTTGTATATACCATTCCATACATAATTGTGTTATTATACTAAAAATCCCACACGATAATATTTTTGGAATATATGGAATTTGGAGACAAGTCTGTACGTAATTACATTTATTTTATTACAACGGTATGGTGTGTATTCTTGGACAAATGCTTAAGATTATTGTATGCGGATTGAAACCAAAAAGAATAATTCGGGATGACGGAAGGTATCTAATAAAATATAATGGTTTTACAGTAACAATTATTTAAAAATAATTTATATTATTCCAGTAGTTTGCATGGATAGTAAATCCGCGTGACTATGACACATCACCATGAGCTACCGGTGTCACACACAGTGAAATAAATACAAATATTTATTCAAATTGTGAATAGATTTTCATTGTGGAAGTAAAACGTCGATAATGTAAACGATTGATAGAGTGATTAAGCGAACTATAGTTCTAAACTATAACAGAGGTTTTTGTAGGTGTAATGCGATTCTACCAAAAGAAATTCATTACTAAATTCAAATTCTGTCATTATCGATCAAAATGCTATGCTCCATACGTCGGCTAGATCAGACAATTTTAAACGTAAGTAACATCGGCTTAAACTAAAAACAAACAAACTCATTGCAAAATCTTACCAACTCTAAAAAGGATTTTGCAAACTATGAAAAATCTTGTAAGAACGACATACATACTTAACTTTATCCATTTTTCCTTTTGTTCCCCTCTCAAATCTTCAAATCATATTCTTATAAATTACCGTTAATGACCTAGAATAAAATAAAATCGAAAGAATCTAAAACAACTAATTTTGCTAGAAAATTCGGCAGATCTAGAATAAAGCTTGATGTTAGCAATACTGCTGAACTTTTAAATTTGCTTTAAACTATTAAAATATATTGGGAAATCAATGAGCGATTAACAGGTTTTTTAACTTATAGATTTCAATAAATTATAAATATTTTCTCATGTTTGATTTTGCCTCGACTTTGAATTAATTATTTTGAGTGAATTTGCTTAAATGGAATAGATTAACACCCCTATTCTGATAGTCGCGACGCTTCAATCGACACGACTACTGTCACGTCACTTCAGTCGCCCGCAGTGACGTGATACGACAAATAGAATTATCTGGCAGCACCAATAATTTCCTGATTTTTGACGGAATATTGACGTTTGAAATACACATGAGTTGTCAGTTTTGCATTTGTCATTATATTTATGTGGTGTGTTAATGGTTATTAAAAACTATTGAGAAATAATTATAGTAATTGTAATCTCTGTAATTTCGTGAAAGTTTTAAGAATTAAATACGTATAAAAATCTTGTAAAAATTTCAATATTTTTCCATCAACGCACAAATTAGTAGATAAAAAGTAAAAATATAAAAACATTTTAAATTAATTATATTTTGATTCACTAAATATAAAATACATCAACAAAAATAAAATTAAATGTTTTGCTATCTTCCGATTTTCTGCATTTTTGCTCCTGTCGCTTAAAATATTTACGCGTCCAGAAATGTCATTTCAGGTGACATGAAACTTTTATAACGACTACTAGAATACGATGTTTGTCACTTGAAACGACGATTGTCACTTCAATTGCCTTAGGGAATACCAAAATTTGACTGTCGGTACAAGTGACAAGTGACACGACTAACGGAATAGGGGTGTAAGTATACGAGTGACAATAAGGTTACATTTTCAAGTAAATTTGAACTTGAATGCATTTTAAATTGTAATTGTGTTTGAACTCAAACAGTGATTTGAAAATAATTTTTCGATTGATTAGATTTTGAATAATATATGTTGAGTGGAACTTTTTAAATTAAATCCAGGGTACAATTTGTACTATAAAGTTGAGTGAAATAAATATTTACTCATATTTGAGATTGCATAGAGTTTATTTTGAGTGGATTTGCTTAAGTGAAATTCCAGAATAGAATTCTAATAACAATTTGAGCCTAAATCTTTAATAAACCATTAGATGAATTTCACTTTGACTTGAGTGAAATTTAAGTGTATTTTAGTTTTTAAATGGAAATAAAAATTAAACATTGAATTGAAAAAAATATTTTTTCTTATTTGAGTTGGTTTATACTTTTTGGATTATAATTTAAAGTATACGAATTTGAATCAATTGTTAATTCCCCTTTAGAGCCAAATTTAAGTAGATTTGAAACAAAATATTTAGTTAAATTAAACCAGTGAATATTGAGTGCATTTTAGATTATGTTTAATTTTATTTGTATTTGAATAACTGTTGAACTATAATGTTGAGTGGATTCTCTTAAGCCTATCAAATTTTAATTGTAATTTAAAGAGGATTTCAACGTAGATTTGTTATGCAGTCTTAAGTGATTAAGCAGAATTTGAAAAAAATAGAAATTGTGTTTGAACTTGCGTAATAAGTTGAATTTGAATATATGCTTTGATTTCTATGGCAGTGTTGCCAATATTTCCCGTATGTACATTCCAATTATATATCTATAATGCTTATAATAGGGAAAATGGTTTGATGCGTGACGTGACCCAAATCCGTCATATTCATACAATTTCGAATAGTTACCGCATCAAAGTGGGTTCTCTTCGATGACCTACTCATAACAATCATGAGATCCATAGTTTAAGTGATAATGCTTGAATCATTCGGGATGGAAGTAAGTTAAAAGTTTTAAAAGTTTGAGCACATTTAATAATGTAGTAATTGCTCACAATTTCTAAATTATATCACTGCGATTGATGTAAGTGTGTAAATGATTTAATGGAAACAAATTTCGATGCATTTAATAATATCCGACGTCTTTAGTATAATCCGAGGCAGCGGTATTGCTCAATACCGTTAGGTTGATATCGCAGTGAGATTGGTTTATATCTGTATATTACAGGAACGAAAAAGTAATGGTATCTTGACAATGGGCTCGTGTGCAACTATACAATTCAACAAAATTTTTGTTATGGGTCTGCAATATTTGTTTGTCAAATCTGGTATTATAAAGCATGCGGAGAGATAAATCGGCAACACATGCATTATTGATTAGGAGTAAATTTTTGGTGGCTACGATAAGTTGAAAAAAAAACGCGCTTTGACCGCGTATAGACAATATCGCCAGCGTAGCAAACGTCGATAATGTAGACAATTCATAGTGTGATTTTGTAAACTAGTTCTAAACTACAGTGACCAGATTTCTTAGAATAATAATGCGACACGGACGGTGACAGTTTTAAAATATCCTTCAATGTATTATATTATCCTGAATGAGACCTGTTATTATGCCATAACTAAAAGAGATAAAATTAAAGCTTACAGTATCAAATTACAATATTATTTGTCAATTTCTAACGTTGATTTACAATTTTGCAGGGATGATTCAAAAATAAGCTGTATTTGTCAATAAACTATGAATGGCATACTCGGATATATATAAAAAAAAAATATATATCCAGGTATATCACGATAATACGAGATCTATATTAAATAATTTTCCAACATTTTCATAACTCGGCTTATAATTTAGATTTATTTTAAAACGCCTAAATTCGTACTACAAAATCGTTTTCATACTACACACATACACTTTTCAAAAGGTAAGTACGATTTTAGTAAAAACTTCACAGCATATTGTGTGAAGTTTTTACTAAATGTTTACTATCTCTAAATTCCGCGATTTTGTAAAAAAAATAGTAAAAACTTCACTCGCACATAATTTTTGAGGTTACACAATTTTAATTTAATTTAAATCGACGTCAAAATACAATCTTTTTCAAATACATTTGATATACTTCAGTCTCGTGCTTTGTTATATAAATATATATATGTATATGTATTTAGTTTAAATCCTTTTTAATTCCTAAGATTTGAACTACATAGATAAAATTAAATAATCCGCTTTAGGCATTCAGTTCAGTATATTTATACACTAATAATATTTATTGAGTTCAAAAACTATATAAATATTTACGTTTCAATGTTTCTAGTTCTTCTTTTTAATTTGTTGATACATTTTGAAGATTCTTTGAAAGGTTTATGAATTTTTTTGTATCTCATATACGTATGAACATATTTGTAATTACCCTAAAGCAAATACTCTCTAGTTTATAGAAAAAAAAAATATATTTGTATAGTTTTATAACTCATTGTACACGTATGTTTTATGATAGTATATAAATATGTTAACTTTAAACATTTATATAAAGTTTTAAACTTCAAGACCATACATATACAAATATGCGATAAGCCCCTCTCATGGACGATTACAGTAAATCAAAACTATATGAAGTCATTGGTTAAATATTGATATATGAGGCAATCACAGTATAGATATGAAAACGTTATCACCAGACAAATCATTTTGAAATTAAAATCTAATCGTGATCGATGTTATAGCCCAGATTACATATGTATACAACATAAAATACAACAATTATTACTTAGTCGGGATTTATTGATCGCGCGAGCAGTTTTAATTTGATAAGCTATAATATCATTTCCATGTTATTATGGTAATTGTCGTATAGAATACATATAATCCATTAACTTACAAAATACGATACAAAAAGCTGAGTATATAATAGCATTTTCTGTATATAAGTCGTACTCATTTCTTTGGCGAAATGGAAAAAAACAAGAAAATGGATTAATCCACAACACACAAAAACACGATTTGGATCGATTTTCTTTATATTTTTGGTGTATATATGTATTTGTGTTAATAAGAGGCTCGCATACACAATTTTTTTATGGTTGAGTGAAATCTTAACGCTAAGTGTGGTAATTTATATACAACAAAATGGCTATAGAACTAATTATCTTTAATGATTTTTTTTAGAAACATTTTATGTATGCAGTACAAAACTCTATTATATGATACTATTTAGCATGTACATATTATGATTGCTGCCGTTCGTATACACGTATTCGGTTTATGTTTGAATCAAAGATATTATACAATACCTAAAGGCAAGACAATAAGTCGCCAAATTTATTTATTTTATTGCAAAATCCAATGTTGGAGTCTTGGCCTAAACTAAAGATCGTATTAAAATAAATAAATTCTAGAAATGTACATTTTTATAAAGTTAAATTCAATAATGAGAAAGAATGTCGTTCAAGTGACCTGCTCTGCTAGCTTCGGATGGGAAAGGGGCCTTAAGTTAAATGGTCTACAAACAGCTCAAATGTCATCTTCACCTGCACGCGGTGCACCCCGCTAGGTCACTAACGAGGCTCTGGCGATCTAGACATGGCGGTATAACCGACTATCGAAAATGTAGGAAATTATGTTTTCCCACTACCAACTCGTACTGGCCAGAGTGGTAGATGCTCCATGACCAGTTAAACAAACAAAGAGTACAACAAATTCAGGTAGTTGTACCCCTGGTGGTAACCCAGCTAAGCAGCTCACAAATCCACCCTCTAACGAGGATGACAAATACCCAGAGTGGCAGGATCACCACCACCATTAGAACAATTTGGTAAGAGATAATGAAGAATGCGCAATAAGATTTACGAAATAGAAAAGTTTATCTTAAATCTAAACAAAGATCTCAAAAACATAGAGCGAGAAAACAAGGAGTTAAAAGATGCTTTAAATGTAGCAATATTAGAGAAAGAAATCACTAAGGTACAGCAAGAAAATGATACCATTGATCATATACAGGTTATGTATGAAACAGACGAGGAAGAACTCAACAAACGGGATGGATTCTGAACCGTAACAAAAAAAATAAGAAACGCAAGACGAGTAAATCACCACAGGTTTCACCCGAACTGAAACAATAAATTGAGCAGCTTTTAACCGGAAGTAGGAATGTACAACAGGAGGAAAAAGCTCAGGTTTCACCGAAACAGAAACAACCAAGTAAAGAACTCTGAACCGGAAGTAAGAATATACAACTGGAGAAAAAAGTGCCACGGCTACCTCCAGTTATCATATCTAATTACAATAATTATCAGTATTAGAACATCATGGACAGCAATCGAATAAGATTTCAAGCCACAGCGTTAAATAGTGGTGATATTAAAATAAATGTCCCAGACGGTGACAGCTACAGAAAGTTAACAGGATCTCTTAATGAAGAAAAGACAACATGGTCTTCCTACGAAGATAAACAGACAAACGTCGTACGGCTGAATGTACGAAACAAAAAGGCACATCACCCAACTACAGAAGTTGCATTGTTATAAAAAATTCGCAACAAAACAAGGGAAACTTCGATAAGTATACCAGGCCAGAAATCAACTCAGCCTCAACAAGAATATCCACAAAATTAAGGCCGCATCAAACATTAAACAAGCTATAAAGAACTAATCCAAATATATGCTGATGCACTCACTATTGCGTTCGAGAAGATAACCTAGTTCCGTTTCAGTTAATGATTCAAATAATAACCAAAGTAATAAAATACTACAAGATATTCTTAAAAGACTTAGTTCACAAGAAGAAAAGTAAGAAAGAGTCCTCATATCAATCTTGCAAAGGCTCACCCTACTAGAATAAAATCGAACAACATCAGAGTTAGCCTATCTTTACTAATTAAACATGGCACATAATTTAAAAATGCTTGAATGGAATTGCAATGTCATATTGAAACGACAACATGAGATACAACTATGCTTATTATCTGAAACACACCATACTACTCAAAATCATATATAAGTATCCGATTATACAAAAACATATTAAATACGATCTCCTACAAAAAATTGAAAGTGATGAAATACAAGAAATTAGCGTTAGCATTAATACTCGCAACCACAAAGTAGTGGTAGCTGCAATATATTGCCCACCTAGATGTAACATCAAGGAGAATGCTTATACTCACTTCGTCAAGCAGTTAGGTGAAAAATTCATATTCGAGGGTGACTTCAACGCTAAACATACAGACAGGGGATCAAAACTTACAACAACAAAAGGTTGTTGTAAGTATTGTTGTTGTAAAGGCTTCATCAAGCACTACTTAAATACAACTGCAACTGGCATTCTACTGGAAAACCAACTTACTGGCCCAGCGATTAAAATAAAACACCAGACCTTCGTTATAATAAGATTATATACAAGTGCACGAAGGATTTGACTCCACATACATCTGACCACTCCTCTATTTTAATGACAATAAATGATACAATAATTACAAATGACAAACAGCCAATATAAACAAATAAATATACTGATTGGAAAAATTTTAGGAATGAACTAAACAAAAGCATCATTTTAAATACACAACTTTCATCAGAAGAAACATTAGAACAGGAGGTAAGCTCGTCAAAAATATACAGCAAATAGGGTGGAAATGTACTAAACCAACAAACAAATGAATTGCTGGCAAATGCTACGCAATAGAAATTAAATCACTAGGTATAGTGAAGAGAAGTACCTGAAGAGAATAGCAACGTACACGAGACCCAGCC
Source organism: Tipula unca (assembly GCA_951394425.1). Taxonomy (NCBI): domain Eukaryota; kingdom Metazoa; phylum Arthropoda; class Insecta; order Diptera; family Tipulidae; genus Tipula; species Tipula unca. The sequence goes on along the minus strand of OX596381.1, from coordinate 45,752,489 downwards.
GTCAAAAATAGATTAAATAATTTAGCACAACGAATATGCAGAAAATAAATCCACACCTACAATCTCTCACCTACGATAAAGATAGTGACTATTCTACAACTATCCTCAGATAGGAAATCCCATAAACTAAAGCTAAAGAAGGGAAACAAGAAATAAAGAACCAGATATGCCACTAAGTGAATAACCTCGTATAGGCCAATATCACTGCTTCCAAATATGTCAAAACTGTTTGAGAGACTATTATTAAAAGTAATTAAACCAACAATTGTAATATCAGGAGCTGTTCCGACCCATCAGTTTGGATTTAGAGAAAAACGATCCGCAATCGATCAAGTCCATAGAATAATAAATTTAATAGAAAAATCCTTAGAGGAAAAAAGATTTGTTCAGCCATATTCATGAATATAGTGCAGGCATTTGACAAAGTCTGGATAGATGGTTTAGTATTTCAATTGGAAAAAACTCCACCATTTGAATAATGCGAACTGCTAAAGTTATACCTGAAAAGAAGATACTTTAGAGTTAGACAGGAAGGAGCCACGTTTGCAGATGACACTGCAATTCTAGCTGTTGGTGACACAATCGGTGAAGACACATTCAAATTACAAATAATATACATGATTGGCTAGCTAAGTGGAGAATTAAAGTGAATAAATCGTACTCTATTCATATTAACTTCACTAATATATCAATAGAACCACTACCTGTAACTCTCAATAATATTCCTGTACCACATGCAAATCAAGCAAAATACCTTGGTATGAACCTTGATGCAAAGTTAAAGTGGAAAGTACACGTGAAAAAGAAAGCAGAAGAGCTTCACTTAAAATATAGAAAAAAGTACTGGTTAATTGGTAGAAACTCTCAATTATCCATTCATAATAAGACTAAAATCTTTTGAGTTACCTGAATAGTCCGCATAATGTGAAATCAACCAAAACACCACTTTATGAAAAGAATACATCGGAGTGCTTTATTATTAGATTGTCAGAGAAGATTATTAGATTGTTTATTAGAAGATTGATAAAAGGTATATTGGCCTATAATTATATTAATCTTCCATATCAAGATTGCATCACCATCGGCATCAACAGATGGTTAAATAAACGCATACAACAGAGGAAACGTTTACAGCAAACAAAAACGTGTTTATGGAATTACCAAAAACAAGTTAGTATGAAGTTTATGCCAATTAGTGAAAAAAATCATCGAAATCAAAGATTGCAGGGACAATAAAAATCGATCACCAGCGCTCACAAGACAGTTAAAAATGATCAAGCCGAATTGTTTTTGAACATTATACGTACAATAAAATTTTGCCGCCAAACGACAGTATAGAAGTCGCTGAATTCATCGAATAAAATTTATTGTTTTTATCATCTTTCTAACCCTTTCTATTGTTTTTATGTTTGAAAACACACATAAAAATTGGACGGGGTAATAGAAGATGGCAAACATTAAAACAAACGTAAGCTAGCACAATTTTCTCGATGAATTCGCCATTAAACAATAATAAACGATATTTTAGTTCTTTTATTACAATTTTTTATAGGCTTGACCCATAACAATAAATATTTTATTGTTATAAAACAATATTAAGACGAACGTATTATATATTTGGAAATTCCTGTTTTTTAAATAAAAATTACCAAATGTCATTTACTCTATGTGACCGTAATCAGGGCTATTCTTGTATTTTTTAACTCCGAAAAAACATCAATCTGACAATACTAAAAAAATCCGACAGAAATTTTCAGTCCAACGAGATACAGAATAATAAACAAAATTCCAATGGAATTTTTTATTTCCACTGGAAATTTTCCAACCAAGTCACAAAATAGACTTTAAAACAAATCCGCAGCATTTATCATGGATGTTTTAATTAGTTGTCGAGGACTAATTTCTCGTGAACAATTTGAGAAGTTTGAGAATTCTGATTTATTGAACCACCTTAGTAAACAATGTGACCACTTTTCTTCAAGCACCAGGTTTGCACCTGATTTCTTCGTAAAGCATGAATGCAAGCAATTCATTAGGCTATATGGTAGTTTTATATCTCTATATACAAATAAAAATACGTAAAATTATTTTGCTCCGGATGTTTGCAAAAGCAAATCGTACGCTATATTGCAATGCTATTACAGCACGTGCCTCTTATCACTAAACAAATATTAATTCGTGGAAAAGTAGCGAAGGCGTATAGCTTCATTGATGGCAAAGAATTGTATTTTTTTTCGAGATGCAGAGAGGTGGGGAACGAGCTAACCAAAATTAAATATGAAATTCTATATTTTAGGCCCCTTCTCTAACAGTATTTATGGAAATAAAATATATCTGGGCTGATTCGGAATAAGATGCTACAATAACTTCGCCCAAAATTTCTAAGAAAAGCACATAGCTTCATGTATTCTAATTTGGATATTGTGTTTTGTTGCCCTGGAAATTATTCCAAGTACAAAACTCAGTCTTCCATATACATACGTATACATACATTTTCACGCGTTAATATATATCCTTTTCATGAAATTTTCCATAACCAATTCGCACATTTACGGCTGTATGTCCTCGATAACTTCTCGAATTACATCTTTAAGTTCTTTAATCGATTGTGGAGCATTGGCATTGACCTTACTTTTCACGTGGCTTCAAAGAAAAAATTCTAAAGATGTTTAATCACAAGATCTCGGGGCCAATTGTGTTCTCCTCTTCGTCGTGACAACATGACAATGTCGTCCACATCAATATCTTCCAATTCCGGCCATAAAAAATCATTAATCATAGCTCAGTAGTGCAATTCATTCACCGTAACAGATGCATCATTTTCGAAAAAGTAAGATCCAATCACACCTCCAGCCCAAAAACCGCACCAAACAGTGACATGTTGAGGATGGAGAGGCTTTTCAACAATCATTCTTGGATTTTCTGAGCCCCAAATGCGACAATTCTGCTTATTAACGTAGCCTCCGAGGTGAAAATGAGCCCCATGCTCATCACTGAAGATGATTTTTCGATGAAAATCCGGATCATTTTGATGCATTTGAAGGACCCAATCAATTCTTGTGTTAACTGAACTTTAAAAGCCTTAAGATTTAACTCTTTATGCAAAATACGGTGTAATGTCGTTTGTGGAATCCAAAGATCGACGAGGAATCGACAAACCTGGGTTTTCTTCAACACAACGTTGAACGACGCATACGGTTTCGATTCTTCTCATCACTAACTTGTCCCAACAGCTCAAATTTTTCGACCAGTTTCACTATTGCCGGCCAAAAAGGTGTTTTACGACGGCCAAAAAGTGCTTTAGTTTTGCGAACTGTTACTGCAAAATTTTCACCATTTTCGTAGTGAATTTTAATGGCGTTGCTGACTGGTGTATCGTACCATTTTTAGTTATGGCGTAGTTTTTACTTGTCAACAATGTCAAAAGATGACAGATTCAAATTTGATAGCCAATAATAGCAGGCTATTCAAAATGAAACCTCTTATTGGAAAACTCTGTATGTATCACCTCGCATCGCAGGTATGTCTACCTATATAATTCATAACAATAATCAAATCAATATTTTTGTTATGCTTTGATATTTTATGGGTCCAAGCTTACAAAAGCTATAAATAAATAAATTAAAATTGGAAAATTAATAAATTCAATTATTTAACCAACTAAAACACAGAAAAAAAAACTGAAAATCAATTAGCAATCCCGGCAGCAGCAGTATAGAGTATTTTTTTTTAAAATGAAAATTAGACAACCATCAAATATACAGACACAGAAAGATAGACGTCGTCATGAAATGTACATATATACGACGGAACTATATAATACACAACTTAAAATTTGTTGTTGTATTTTTTTATTGATAAACGCTTAAACTACTATAGTTTTTCTCATGGTTTATTGTTGTTGTCTTTTTATGATTCTATGCTACCGCATTTCCCAACCCGGCATAGATGATAGATATAACATTTATACAAAATGAGAATATACGACTGTTAAGATGACTAACAATGAAAGTTATCGCTCACGACAAGAAAAACTATATACAAGCTCTGGAGTGTTTTTTTTTTTCGTTGTTGAAATTTTCGAAAACATAAACGCTGACTAACAATCATTAAAAGTTCATTAGGATTGTTGTGTACCGCACCGGGCCAAACACAGGAACACACAAACACATACAACAAGTTACGAAAAATAATAAAATAAATTTGATTGCATTTTGTTGTTGTGTCGTATTTTTTAATGACCAAGACAATTATTAGCATTTTCTTGTGATTTTTGTTTGGCATGCGGTGGTATGGCAGTTTTAATGCCAAAATGTTTAAATTCAAACATAATTTAACATGACTATAAATGTTGTGCTTTTTTTGCCTATTTATCTTTTGGACTTATTATACCACCATAGTTTGTATTGTAGCCATTGAAAAGGCCAAACGCATATTAAATTATTTATGTGCGTCTGTCATCGTTCTGGTGACATTTTTGCTAAATATAAAGGATATATACTTATTAAGGTTGATATAATCTTTATTACCTAGAACTTTAAAGTCCATAAAACCGTATATTGACCATCATTGTGAATATAAAATTTGTTAATTTAAATATCAGTGTATGCCGGTTCAACATCTCCTGCCAGTGTCAGTAGTTTTTTTTATAAAATTTTATTCAGCCTGATTTTGCCGTAATACAAAATTTTGAACTTTACATTTTTATTGATTACTTCTATTTCGTAATATTAGAACCGATTAGGCATATGTGCGACTTTTCTTGAAAATTCAGAGGTATTTGAAGTTTAATGAAACATTTGAATATTTATTGCCGTCTGAGAGCCTCACCAAATTTGCTAAAATGATTCAAGTCAAATCTCGGTAAATTTGATTGTTAATGAGTAGATCTAACAATCAATCGTAAACTTAAAAAAAATTAATTTGGAAATTTTAAGAGAATTTATTTTGCTGTCTCTGCTGAGTTAAATGTTCTTGGTACGTCACTTTTAGCTTGCCGCTTTATTATATTTTCAACATACTCTCTAAAATCTGTATAGAAAATTCGTTAATTTCTCTTCTCAGATTTCTCATTCAAGTGTTTCATGTTAAATTCCAAAGAATTTTTCTCGAATATATTAAATAGCCTTAGTGATGAAATTTAAACTTGGGAGCTTTTCAAATTTTTGTTTTCTTCACTAAATTTGTTTCACGTGCAACTTCATGGTAATAAAGGGTAGATACATCCAGCTGATGTGGAATCTATTCCAAAAATACGCAGACTCTACATATCTAACAATTCGGGTCTACGTTTGACTAGAATTTTACAAAAAAAATAAAAGGCAAAATGGACATGAACTAACACATCAATTTGACAAATAATCCAAGACGCGAACCATCAAAAAAATTGTTTACAGTCAGTTTGCTATTAAATCCAAACTTTTAGAATTTTTGATAACAAATTTGTAGAATGGTACAATAGTTTGCCATTGGCGCCATAATTTCTAGTTACGGCACTGAGCAACTGATTAGAAAACAAACGGCTGTTGTCGTAGATTCAATATATAGTTAATCTATACCTCAATAGATGGTGGCCTGTCTATTAAAGTTGTATAATTCATTTGAGAAGATGATATGTATTTCTGAATTGAAAACTTTAAAAAAACTCAGACTGATATAGATTTATCCTGTTGAGTGCCAGCGAAGTTTATAGGAAAATATTTTATGGATGCAGTATAAGTTTATAGGAGCTGCTGGGAAATATCTAGTTGATTTGGAAGAAGTCGAGGAAGGACTTATGCAATGGTCGTTCAAACTATGATAACATAGTGGAATTTGCACTCGAAACCTGAAAGCACAATTGAACGAACAGTACCAAAGCCAACCCATAAATTTATGTCAGAAACCGAATTGAGTTATTAGTTAGTGGGAAGAATATCGTGGGTTTTACCAAGCTTATATCATGGAATATTAAATAATCGGGGAATAAAAGACAAAAAATGTAGAAAAGAAGCTGGATAGGGCCGCCATAATAAATACGTTAAATACAGAATTTGATAATAGTTTTTAACAGTTTGAGTTATGAGCTAAAGGACGTATATAGGATCCATACTTACATACATACGAACAGACATTTTCGAATTAGGAATGAGTAAAACTATCAGGTTTAAACGGTTAAAAAATTTGGTTACTAGATAATTTAAAATCACGATTATACACATTTACGATGTCGGTATATCTCGACATGGAAACGTCTCGAGTTTACAGTTATCGTTAAATTGGTTAGTCATCAATAACTTAACTCAACAAATGTAGTCGGGTTAAAAGTGATTCTATCAGTCCAAATTTCTGGTTTTGCGGTCAAAGCCGATTCAACTATAAGGACTCTATATAGGATTTTAAAAGTTGTGGTTTTATTATTTTGCACTTTCGAATTTAGAGATGTACTCAGGTTTTTTGTTCAATTTCCGGACAACTTATTGACATACTACAATTTACTAACTTATACCATCGATCTTATAAATTCCCACAACCCCTCGCGCTTGTTTCTGGATAGCTAGGCCAAACTCTTTGCTTTGTGGCTAATGGGACTGGGGACACAATTCTAATGAACTTTAATACTTTTTACAGAATTAAGAAATTCAGTTATTTCGAATTGTTTTTTTGTTATTTCTTCCAATCAGTGAAATTTTAAATTTTACAAGAAAGAGTGAAATTTGTCTCGTTCATCACGAAGATATTAAATTGGCTGAACTATCCAAAATTGTTGATGGAAACTAAGTAGATATAGTAAATATTTAAAAATAGAAATAAATATTCTTAGGTATACCTGGCGGAAGCATAAAAGCGAAATTGTAAGAACTGTAAGCACTTCTATTAAATGTCCAAAAGTTAACGCAAACTTTTCATTAGAAAATATATCAAAATCAAAAAATACTTTTGAAAAATATATATCCTGGAAAATGACTTAAACATATTTTAGAGTATCTTGATAAATATTTCAGATTAATTTCGTACAAAGATCAGATCAATTGATAATTTCAGTTTTGTTAACACAACAATAAAGCTGGGACAACTTACTATCACTAAATTTCAAAATTTGATGGAAGTTTGAGAATTCAAAATAAATTCGATGAATTAACCATGTGAATCAGTAACACATTTCATCCCGTCAACAAAATAATGTCACAATACTTCTAATTACTGAATATGCGAGCAGTGAACAGGAAATGTCCTGCCTTGAACGCTTAGCCAATAATTTTCAATAATTATTGAAAATATTAAAAAAAATTTAAAACAAAACTGGTTTAACAAATTTTACAATTCACCAGACAAGCCGAAAACAATGACAGAACACAGGTGTGGTGAAAGCATCTTAGAGCTTAAATTCTTCCATGTGCAGTTCCTATGTTGGCAACGATGTTTTTTATTTTTATTAATAATGAATCTTTCGAAAATCATGTTTTAGAACAAAAATACAAATAAATAATTCAGTATAATTCACAATTGGTCTTAAGACACTACCTATTTTGAAAATTTTTGAAAGTGGACCCGATTTGTACATGCGTACTAAATCTTAAGTGTTTAAAAAAGGCGTAAGGAATAATAATTTTGAAATCTCAGGTAGTTCCCTACTAGCCAAAATTCAACATTGTGCAACCAACCAATCGAACAACACAAACTAATGGTGAAAAAAGGAATATACCAGCACGCAATGCAAGCAATTGCAATAAGAAAATCTTGTGTGGTCATTTTTTTAAATTTTAATAAATTATTATTTATAAATGACATGCGGTATAGTGTAAAGAGCCAAAGACCTGGATTTGAGGTCATATATAATATATTATACAGCCTAACATATTTACAAAAACTTCACTAAATCTACTGCTTCGTTATCATCGGCAACACAAACCACATCAGCATTCAAAATACTAACTAAACCAATCATTGTAGTTCAAGTACTTAAATTCTCTAACTCCTGAACTCCTGAAGTGGCCACATTAAAACTCAACGAAATATGCCGTCACCAAGCTATGTGGTGAAACCTCTGACAAACCGAAAAACTGATTTCTATTTTGAATAGTAGTTTGGAATGGCAACACTATCGTCTAGCGAAAGATAAATGTACAGGGTGTCCGCCGGGAAGGTATACTACTTTATTTTGCCGCCATTTTGGTAAACGTTAGTCTTGACAGTTCATATTTGGCAGTCGTGAAGTAGACACGTGGCAAATTTATTATGGAAAAATATTCGATAAACCAACGTGTTTTAATCCTTAAAACATTTTATCAAAATCAATCATCGATTACTGTGACGATGAGAAAGTTACGTGAAATTTTTGGGAGAAACAACGTCCCAAAAAAACGCACTATTTATCGTGTAGTGAATGATTTCGAAGAAAGAGGGTCTGTAGGTGATAGGCCCAAGCATGGGCCACAACGTACTGCAAGATCGGCTGAAAACATTACTGCTGCTCAAGAAAGTGTTCAAAACAATCCATCAACCTCAATTCGACGCCGTGCTCAGGAGCTTGGTCTTCAAAGAACAAGTTTGGCCACAATTTTGCACGCGGATTTGAATTTGTTTCCATTTAAGATTCAGTTGACATAAGAGCTTCTTCCATAAGACCATTTACGCCGCCGTACATATGCCAATAGGATGTTACAGCTCGCCCATGACAACCCCGATTTTCATGAAAAAATCATAATGAGTAACGAGGCACATTTCCATTTGAATGGATATATGAATAAACAGAATAGTCGGTTCTGGGCAATGGAAAACCCTCAAATTATTCATCAGTCACCTTTACATCCATTAAAAATGACAGTCTGGTGTGCAATTTGGTCAGGAGGAATCATTGGACCTTACTTCTTTCAAAATGAAAACGGCGTAACGGTAACTGTGAATGGGGAGAGATATCGTACAAACAAGACGGTGCCTCATCGCATTCAGCCAGGATTACAATGGAATTACTGCGAGACCTCTTTCCACAACAAGTTATTTTAAAAAATGGTGATGTTGATTGGCCTCCACGGTCGCCTGATTTGACTGCTCCGGCCTTCTTTTTGTGGGGATATCTGAAAAGCAAGGCTTATGCAAACACACCAGAAACGCTTGAGCAACTCAAACAAAGTATTCGTGATGAAATTAATGAAATACCGCGTGAAATGTGTGAGAATGTAATGAAAAATGTGCTTAAAAGGGGTCGCATTTGTGAGGCTAACAGAGGCGGACATTTATCTGATATTGTATTCCATACATAATTGCCAACATTAAATAAAACATTTATCAATACGAGTATATGATCCATTCTCTTTCATTTAATCAAAAATTATAAACAAACAAAGTAGTATACCTTCCCGGCGGACACCCTGTTTTTCCGATTTCGAATATATTTTGCTAAAAGATGATCCTAGGTCTTCAATTTTTAATAAATAGAAAACCGTTGAAATTTTTACATTTTTTGTTTAATTAATGTTTTAAAAATCAAAACTCTTAAAATTCTAAAACATTCAAAATATTTTATTAGTGTCAAAGTATCCATTAGAAATTTTTTAAATTCCCAAAACTGTTGATAAAATTCTTGTGAATTTTATAATACGAAGACCAAATTATTTTAAAAATTTAGTTAATTTAGAAAATTTAAATATTCGAATCTCCAGAAATAATTAAATAATTTAGAAATAATTACATTTGTTTGAAACAAAAATATATTTATGCAATATAAATTCTTAAATTCATTAACATTAAATTGATGAAGTTTAACAAATTTTAAATGGTATTTTGAAGCCTTAACATTTTGTTAATCTTGTAATATGCTAAAATTTAATATTTTTAAAATCAATAATTCCACGCAAAATAAAATTTTAAAATAATACAAATCTTATTCATTTTATATGATTTATGAATTTTGTTTTTATGAATTCATGAATTTCGAAGGAATTAATATATTTTAGTTTTAATAAAATTTAAAAACTTCTAGAGATCCATATAATTTAATTAACAATTAATTACATATTAAATTATTATTATAAATTATTTATTAAACTCAAAAATTTAAAAATATTTTAAAAATATTTAAAAAAATGTAAGAGTTGTTTGAATGTTAAGTTCTCTACGAATTTAATGAAGAATCATATTTTTTAACAAATTTCGTAGTTCATTCATCATATTTTTTAAATCTATTTAGAGTAATTATGTTAGTTATTAATGTTAAAAGCAAAATTTTTACAGTTTGAATGATTTAAAATGTCAATGAATTTAATAATAATAATAATACTTCACATCTTTCGAATTAGAAATTTCAACAGGATTATTCTAAAAATTCACGATTAAAATAAATGTTTTTAAAATAAATAATTTTTAAATTTCTTTAAAATCAAGAAATTTCGTTAAAAGATGATCCTAGAACTTCAATTTCTAAAAAAATAGTAAGTTAAATTAACTTAAAATTGTTAAATTTAAAAAATTCAAATAATCGAATCACCAGAAATAATTAAATACTCGTATATTTATAGAAATAATTAAAATTATCTTTGAAATAAAATACATTCTTGCTATCTAAATTCTTATATTCCTTGAAACTAAATTCATAAAGATTATCAAATTTTAAAATTGTATTTTGATCGTTTGGCTTTTAAACCTTAACATTTTGTTAAAACTGTAATATATTAAGGTTGCCTAATATTTATGGTAAGAATAATTCTACGACAATTTTAAAATATAAAAATATAGCGAATTTTATTAATTTTATAGGATTTATGAATTTTGCTTTTATGAATTCATAAATTTGGAGGAAATTAATATTTTTTAGTTTCAAAAACATTAAAAATATCTAGAGATCCGAATATTTTAATTAATAATTAATTATTATGTTGTTATTAATAATTTTAGCAAATTTGAATATTTTAAAAGTTAAGAATTTAAAAGATTTTACAATATCAAGGATCAGAACTAATTTTATGAAAAGTTGTAGGGGTTTAAGACTTTCATTATTTAGATAATTTGACATTGGCAAGGTGATTACAATTTGTAATGTTAAGAGATTTGAGAATTTTAAAACATTTGTTTAAAATGTTATAAGATGAAAGTTGCTTACACGAAAATTTAATGAATTTTAAAGATTTAAAATTTAAACCAAACATAAAATGTGAAAACATGATTTCTGAAGAATTAAATATGATAATTTTTTAAGTTCAGAAATTGCAAAATATTTGAAAATTTGTAAGAGTGAACTTTAAAATTCTCTACGAATTTAATTAAGAATCATATATTTGTTATACATTTTGTAGTTATTTATCATATTTTTTAAATTTATTAAGAGTAATTATGTTATGATATTTATTAAGGTTAAGATATTTTTTTTTACAGTTTAAAGGATTTAAAACGTTAATGAGTTTTACGTTAATATTTTAAATCATTTAAATAATTAATTTCACGTCTTAATAACCAACATGATTACTCTTAATTTTACTGGCAATGTTAAAATTCTATAATTGTAAAATATCTTTCAAAATGGTTTAAAATTCATAAATTTTATATTAAAATTAATATTTATATTTAAATTATTTGCAAATTATATTTAAGTTCTTTAAAATCAAGAAATTTCGAAAAAAGATGATCCTAGAACAGGACTGTGAAAAATATCCTAAGAAAAAAAAAACTATGTATTTGTGAATATTTAAATTAACGCAGACTATATAAACATTTAGGCGAACATATTCTTTGATATAATTAAATTGACCGTTCTACAATCCAGATTTTGCGAATCCCGTTTTCATAATAATAAACCGATTTTAATCCCAATCGCTTGAAAAATGTTGCTTGGTTCCATTCAAACTGGTTATTTACCACATCCCAGTTGGCCATTTTGCAGAACCATATCCGTAACTCATTTTGCAATTCCATTTTCATCGTACAAAACGAGTTTCATGCAAATCTTTTGAGAAATGACTTAGCTTCATTCAAATTGGGTGTTTTCAGGAGCTTCGACCCGTATCCTGAAGAAATTTTGGAATCCAATAAAAATAACAAAAGTCACAAAACAAAAAGATAGAAGGGCCTACTAAACGGATTTTCCCGAAATCAGACTTCTTCTCACCAGTTTTTATCAAATTGTGAAAACAAGTTTGACCAACCAAGAAAATGACAAAAAATCGAAAAAATTTCCTGGGTATCAACATTTGAAAGAACTAGCAGTGAAACATAGTGGATCGATGTCTACCTTGCAAATACTGTAAGATTTTTTTTAGATTTTTGTCATTGTTCTGGAAACTTGGCCACGAAATACGTATATTGTTTTATTTGATTGTCTCACTTCAACTGAATACTAATCCAGAATTTGCGAGGTAGGCATCGGTGCCACTATGTTTCACTGTTAGTTCTATCAATTATCGATACCCAGGAAAATTTTCAGATATTTGTCATTGTTCTGGAATGGTCAAACTTGGCCACGAAACACGTGGTTATTGTTTTATTTGATACATTCACAGTTTTTTTACTTAGGAATAAGTTAAGTTTTTCACAGCCGTAGTTACGTAACTTTCCGATTCAAAATTTCAAATAATTATAATTATATTTTAAAGTAGAGGTTTCAATAAAAGTCGGGAAAATTAAATTTTGTTTCCCAACAACTTATTTTGGGTTATACGAATTTCGATACAATTTTCAAAATATCTAAACATTGATGAGGATTGGATTTGGAATTAATTCAAAACGAAAGTTTAATGAAAGCTTTTGGCTTACCCAGAATATTTACAGTTTTCTATTTGTTGTTTAAAATTGCAATATATTTTCGATTAACGATGGCTAATGTTTGTGTCGAACTAATTAGAGTTTCATTCCTCAGAAACATAAAATCGCGTTTCAATATTATTTTAAAACTTTAAAGTAGAGCTTTTAACAGATGTTGGAAAAACTTAAATTGTTTACCCAACCTGATACTGCGTCCTGCCATGATTTTGTTTACATTTTTTAACTTTTTTATTTCAAAACAAATCGAAAGCTTTAGATTCATCTTTAAGTTTAAAATTTCGTGCTACAATTCGAACTACGAATTATTTTGTGTCATACGAATTTCGGTAAAATGTTAAAATTTTCCAATATTTTTATTTAAATCCACGAGGCCTTATTGAAAGCTTTCGGTTTGAAAAGAAAATTAGCATTTTTTTCTAAATTTTGAAAATAAGTTAAAATTTTATACTAAAGCTTATTCCAGTTACATAACTTTCCACAATTTCAAAACTTTAATGCAGGGCTGCAACCTGAAACTTATAAATCTTTAGGGTTGTATGGATTTCAATAACATTTTTAAAATCATTAAACATTTTTAATACAATCCAAACCAGAGCTTAATGAAAATTTTTGGTTTTGACATAAACGTTTGAAGTGGAATTTATATTTCCACCAACAGTGGCTGATGATTTTGTAAAATTACTCAAAAGTTTCATTATTTTCATTAGACAGATAGGTGTCCTCCAATCCTCGATTAGAGACTTGAACAAATTTCGATAACCTATTCTCACCCATAGGGGTGAACAAGACCTGTTCCGTTGGGTGTTGAATGTCGGCCATCGACACAAACTATTCCAATCTCTTCTCTAAATCTGATTTGTTTCTATGGGGTTCGAAGCTTTTCTATTATCTATTTTCTATAAATTCCCAGTTTGTTTTTTGAGTGCTTACATTATACGACACCACCAGCCAAATCGAGGACAAATTTTTCATTGCAATTTATTAATAAAAATCGAAAGCTTCATCTCAACAGAAAAATAGATTTTTATTCTAGATCTAACCAGAACTAAAGATTAATGGAAGCTTTCGTTTCAACAAGAAATTTTCATTTTGGTTTGAAAGTTTGAAATGCAATTTATTATTCATTCACGATTTAGTTGATTTAATTAAAATTTAAAACTGAGTTATCTCCAATTTTATAACGATACTAAAACATCGAAGTATAGAACTTTTAACAAAGCTTAAATGTTGAAGTAGGTAATATTAAATATGAGATCCAACTTTTAACTAAATATTAATTGTTTTGGGTTATTCGTATCACAGTGCCTTTTTCAAAATTTCCAAATATTTTTAATGAAACGAGAGCTTACTGAAAGCTTTTCATTCATACCGAGTATTGTTTAATCTAAATTTTATAATTAAATAAAACTCATCAATTTTAATAATATGTAATTCATAATTTTAACATAAATATCGACATGAAACTTTAAAACTAGTATTTTTAATTTTTTATGAGTTCAGTTCAGAACGATCGATTTAATTATATCAAAGACTATATTCGCCTAAATGTTTACATAGTCTGCATTAATTTAAACATACACAAATATATTCACAGCTTTTTTTACTTAGGAATAAGTTAACAAATTTTTCACAGCCGTCCTAGCCCTTCAATTTCTAAAAAATAGAAAACCGTTGGAATTATCGTAATTTTTTGTTGATTAAGATTTTAAAAAATCAAAACTTTTAAAATACTAAAATATCCCAGAACTATTACAATTTTTTAAAAATGTCAAAATATCCATGAGAAAGAACTGTTGATGAATTTCGAGTGAATTTTATAATTTAAAAAATTTGAAATTCTCTGAAAATTTTTAAATTTCAAAAATTCAAATATTGAAAATCCAGAAATAATTAAATTTGTTTGAAACAAAAATATATTCATGCTACTAGTATCTAAATTCTTATATTCATTAAAAATAAATTTATAAAGTTTAACAAATTTTAAAATTGTTTTGATGGCTTTAAAAGCCACCATTTTTTTAAATTTTTAAAGTTTAACATTAGTGTCTTAAATTTATCTTTAAAAAGCCTTACATTTTTTAAATCTTCCAAAATTTATGTTTTCCGAAATTATTTAAGAATCTTAAGTTCTAAGTATTATCGTTAGTATGTACATAAATTTTAACATTTCATTATTTAAAACAAAATGCTGTTAAAGTAAAATCAAACCACAAGATTTTATTGGGCATTATGTCGATAACATACTAACGCTAGGCAAATCAAACTGATATTTTTTACGAGTCACGCTGTAACCAGCATAGCCCGTTATCAGACTGTATTTAAATTTTGGGAAAAATCAAGTACAAAATTCTGGGAAATCAGAAACATGTTCGAATAAATTGTAATAATCAATTCTAATATTTATGCAATTAAACAAATTTTCAAATCCATTCTGTTTCTGAAAGTAACAAAAATGAATTTGTAGATATGTCGTCTCGAACAATTCAATTTTTTCCATTAATTTTGTATTCAAATCAAATCATTATAAAGTTACGACATAACTCAATTTGCATATCACATGCAAGCAAAAGCTACATACATACATAAGTAATTTCTTTTGTCACGGCTACATTTGCGACTGTATAATGTATTTTTATTAAGTATATTTGTACGATTAAGTGAAATCTTAGAAATTTATTTTTATATTAGAATACATGCTGCAAACAGCAACGACATTATAAGTAATGGACAGCAAAAAATTGGGCCGATAATTTATTATATACGACATGCGATAAAGATTTGAAATATGGAAATATGGGAAGAAGTGATACCGAAAACCACCCGCAAAATCTTTAAATATGTTTCATAGAATATTAAATAGCTTGAACTAAAGCTAAAATGTATACCGCGCCGTGCGTACAGGAGAACCCCCTTTTTTCGGTTACGACTTTACCGAATATTTAAAAAAAAAAAAACATTATTATTTATAATTTACTTCAGCAATTAAGATTTAACAACAAAAATTATTAAACGCAGGATTATTAATCATTTTTTATGCGAAACAAAAACGTTGTGTTTTTGACTTGTGTTGTGTGTTCCGAAGGTAGGCGAATTTTTTGCTACCCCAGTTTAGAAAAATTTAGGAATATAACCGTATTATACCAAAAAAATAAAAATAAATTAATTAATAAATAAGAAAAATAAAAGGGAAAACTGAAAATCCTATAATTAATTCATTATAAAATATTTTATAGAACAATAATTACTGGTATACATTATAATATATACGTTAACGTTTGGATAAAATTGAAATTCAAGATTAGATCCTTTTTGGTTTGCGAAACAAACAAATTGATTAAAATTCCATCATGACCATATAATCGCGTTTGATCGGCGCCAATTTATCTATCAGTATAAATGATATATAATTATAAAACTAACTACCTATACACACACACACACGCACACACACACACATGAACTATAACTATATTATTAACTATTGATATGTAACATTTTCCTTCTTCATATAATATGCCGAGCCTAGGTGTATGAAAATCAATTTGAAAAACTAAAATAATTTATTCATAATGAAAAACTTTTTTCCACATATGTAGGTATGTATACTGAGTATGAGTAGGTTATAGAACATATGCGGAGGGTATTACATTTTATGTGTATACATTTAATATATAAACTACCTGTTACTTAGTATATATATACATAGGTACTACTTCTAACCTAATTATATACAATAATTACGTGTAATCAAAATAAAGGCTACACGAATAATTGATCATGGTGTATATACCTCCTACACAAAGTGTTTCGAAAGGGTGTTACACAACAAATTTTATTTTTGATAAACAGTACCGATTGCTACTGATTGGGAATTTATAATCTAAATTGGTTTTGAATTTTAAATTTAAAAATAAGTTTACAAAATTATTAAAATATTAATTTGCTATACAGTGTGATTCCATTTAAGACGGTATTTGTATATAAATCCAGTTACTATATAAGTTAATGCACATCCGGCAGAAAATATCATATAGCGACATAAAACGTCACCTAAACTAGGCTGACCAGATATTTTCGAACGCAAAAGAGTATGTTTTACAAAATTTAAATATTTGAAGATAATCCGCAACAAACAATTTTTGCATTCCATACAGGCAATTATTTTCTTCGTTAAAAAATCAGTCCCTGATTTTGAGTTAAATCAATCCTTCAACTGATCTCGATCTATCAGTTGATCATGAAATCGTTATTTTAATTGAACTATATTTTATCAATTAGTAATCGAACCGATAGAATGATCATCATGTTAGGAGTTAGACTATGCATAAATATTAATATGTGCGCACATTTCATAAACATTGAAATTCCTCATTTCAAGCTATACAAAATTATCGAAATTCAATCGTTCGAATTAAAATTTAATTTATTTCGTTAGTCTAATTACATAAATGTTTAAAAAATCCAATCATATTTCAAAAATTCCAAAAAATTTAACAAATCTGAAATTTTTGAAAATTTCAGATTTGTTAAATTTTATCATTTTAAAACTCTTTAAATTAAACATATTTTTAAAATTTAAATTAAAAATTTAAATTCCAGAATCAAAATATTCCTAGAATCAAAATTTTAAATTAAAACAAATCTTAATTTACAGTGTACTTTTTTAATTTTATCAGATCGAAATTTTTAATTCTGTCTAATAAGATAATTACATTTTACAAAATATGATTTTAAAAACTAATTTAATTTGTGATCTTAAATTGTTGTAATATAAATTATACAATTCCAAATTGATTAAGTTTAAAATTAATTTTTTTTCATTTAATAAATTAATGAATAGATTTAAGCAGAGGAAAATTCTACATGTTAACATCAAAATTCGATATACCTAAATCGTTCATAAACAATGCACTGTTTATTTACAAGTTTCCAGATTCGAAATTTAATAATTTCTTGCTTTTGAATTCTAGATTAGAAGAACGTCAGATCCGAGACTCTGAATTGTTTGTGAATTGGAAATTTTAAAAATTCAGAGAATTAAAATGGAAATTTCTAAATTTAAAACTTTTGTTTAAAATTCCTTTTTTTTTTAATTTTTCAATCAAAAATTAAAAATTAAGTCAATCTAATTTTAAAATTTCGGGTACAATTTAAATTTTGAATTGGCAATTTCGACTTCATTGTTTTGTATAATATATTCCGAATTCAAAATTTAATAATTTCTTGATTCTAAATTCATTGGATTCAAAATATACATAGTTCCCAAAAATAGAGGAAACTCAGATCTGCAGATCAAACTCTAAATTTGGCGCCAACTCTTCATATCACAATACTATAAACTTAAACTCTACTGTTCAATACCGCTTATTGCATTTAGTTATTGAATTACCTGGTTTATCAATTTCTAGGCACTTTTAATGGTTCACTACAAATTTTCCAAGTTTTAATCGTAAAGCGAAGAAGGTGCAAGGTTCCAATGCTAAAATTACTCTATCCAAAAGCAAAGTATGTGTAGTCTGTAGCCTAGGGAGCTGGCGTGGCCTGTTATATTGGGCAATGTGGACAGTGCTCGCACCATTCAAGCCATATAGTATGTACTATCGAATACCAAATTTTAGTTGGCCCCACTAGGCATTCAGATAGTAAAACATATGAAAAGTTGTTCAGCAATGATAGATAATAAATTTTTGTGTGTTTTACTAAGTCAGAGCTGGGAAAGGTCGAGTAAAATTAGGTGCCGGGAATTATTTATTTTAATTATTTTTGATAATTTATTGTAATTGAAATTTTACAAAACGAAGCAAACAAATTGATTCCAAATTTTAATCCACCTTCCCAGGACTCACACCGTAAAATACACGAAAAATTGTCTAGGTCTGATGCTAGACAATAATTCGTTTGTTTCACTGAGTTACTGCTTGGAAAGGTTGACTAAAATTTGGTATCGAACATTTTTAATATATTTTTATTATTGTTCCATTGATTATGTTTTTAAAAATTACAGCCTTTAACTGAAAAAGAGTATATTTTAA
This sequence comes from Tipula unca, assembly GCA_951394425.1. Classification (NCBI taxonomy): domain Eukaryota; kingdom Metazoa; phylum Arthropoda; class Insecta; order Diptera; family Tipulidae; genus Tipula; species Tipula unca. The sequence goes on along the minus strand of OX596381.1, from coordinate 45,733,725 downwards.
TGTTTTTCGTCTAACAAAAACGTAAAGATTAAAACGAAACAAAAAGAGTGCTAATACTCTTGAAAAGAGTAGATCTGGTCACCCTAACCTAAACCATATCATACAAGAACATGTGCGACAATGTAGAAATTAAGTTTTACTTTAGAATAAGAAGTTATAGTTCGGTTTAATTAATTTATTAAATTTATAAAAATCTAGTAATTAAACATACAAAATTTATTAATTTATTGAAAGCAAAACAAGAAAGTAATTCAAGATAAGTTTAAAATATTTAAATTTATTAAATCTGATAAAGTTTAAAATTTAATAAATTATCCAACATGGGCATGGGCCAAGAGTCCCTAGACAACATAATCCAAAGTTATCGTGATAAAGCCCTCGACACGTTCAAGAGGTGTAAAGGGAGATTTACCACGCCTTCTACATATTCGGGAACCGATATACCTACAGCTCTGTTCTATAGTCGACATTCTGTCAACGAGGTGTGTGAATCGACCGCAAAATGCCGAGTTTATAAAGGAAAGATCCTATTTCAATCCACCCAATTAGAATTACGAGTCTCTTAGACCAAATAAATATCAATGAATATTCTATAACGAACAAACTTATGGCGTACCAGATTGGCAACAATACCGCCAGGAACAAATTACGGAATATGACGGGAATTCGGTACGGACAAACCTTACTCGAATACACAAATTCTCAAGACGAACCAGAATTAGCCAACGAAGAGGACTTTGTCGAACAACATGACGAAAACGGGAGACCAGAAACCGTAGAATTCGATGATATTAGTTTTTTAGATTTATGACAATCACCCCAAATAAAAAATGCGTCTTAAGCAACATATCTCTGATCACGTAAACACCATATTCCTCCGAATAACCCATTTAAATCCTGAACAAAACAGACGGTAGACAGAATTGTGGATAATTACCCAGATCTCTTTTCAAACCCAGAAAAAAGACTGATATGTCTGTAAGAAGAGGTAGAAAAACAAATCAACCAATTGTTGCGAGAGGGAATAATTAAACCATTTAAATCCCCATATATTTCTCCAGTACGGGTTGTCCCCAAAAAAGAGGACGCTTCAAAAGAAAAATAAATACAGAATGGTCATAGATTACTGCAAAGTGCAAACTAAATTCGGTAACAATCTCGGACAGATACCCAAAACCGAAAATAAATTCTTCATTATCATAGACTTAAAAAGCGGGTTTCACCAGATCCCACTAAATAACGGAAAATACGAGTTTAGTCACCTCCTATTCAGCCTAAAAATGTGTAATTTAAATTTCAACGGGCACTGGACGATATCCTGCGAGACCACATTAGGAAACGTTGCTATGTTTACATCGACGACATAGTAATATTTGGAAAAAGCGAAAAGAAGCACTTCGAGAATACTAAAACCATATTCAAAACCCTAGAAATGGCAAATTTGAAAATTCAACTTGACAAGTATGAATTTCTACGGAACGAAGTGGAATTTCTAGGTTTTGTAATAACAAAAGACGGAATTAAAGCAAATAAAGAGAAAATTAAAGCAATTTCATTTTCCCATACTAAGAACTGTAAAGGAGCTCAGATCCTTTCTAGGCATGGCAGGATTCTATCTGATTCCACGTGTCCAAAACCCTTTCGAAAACACGGCAGATAAATTTTGCCCAAAATGATGGAACCCGCCTTAAATAAGATAAAATCCTCCCTAACTTCCAACGAAGTATTATTATCGTTCCCCGATTTCCATAAATAATTTCAACTTACCACAGATGCCTCCAATTGTGCAGTAGGTGCCGTCCTCTCATAGAATGGAAGGTCATCTAGAACATTAGATAAAACGAAGGAAAACTACGGCACTAACGAGAAAGAAATATTAGCAATAATTTGGGCACTGACATCCGTAAGAAATTTTCTGTACGGAAGTAGAAAAATAGAAATATTCACAGACCATCAACCTCTAACAACAAAAATTTTAACGCAAAGATGAAGCGTTGGAAAGCTCTACTCGAAGAATAGAACTATGAACTGAAGTATAATTGCCACGATACACAGTGATGAAAGCTCAGCGCACGACTTAATACCCATAATCGAAGCCCCCGTCAATGCTTTCCGATATCAGATAATTATGAAAATTGGTGATGAAGACTCGTATCAAATCCAATCCTAATATGATAAACGGATTGAACACGATAGAAGAAATAATGGGTATATAATTCAAGAAATATATCCAGTGCATTTCAGGAGTTACAAGATAGTGGTGGTTATCACAAACGAGGACGAGCCAGACGAAAAGATACTGATGACCCACAGACGAACTCATCGCAACGCCGAGGAGAATAGAGTACAAATCATTCAAGATTGCTATATGTTCCAGGGATGAGCAAGAAAATCAAATTTTTGTTGAAAGATGTAGCATATGTCTCGAAAAGAAATAATTAGTCAATTAGCCCTCACAGCCCTAGATAAGCTGACAAAATACGCTACATTCAGGACAATCCAGTCTAGGGCTTAAGAAGATATTATACAACCTCTTAGAGACATTCTATTTTTTTTTTTTTGGTGTCCCAGAAATCGTAGTACTTAGTTCAAGTACCATAACATCTATGATGGAGGATTCCCTAAATAATAAGATATTTTGAGTTCCCCCATACAAGAGTGAAGTGAACGGTCAGATCGAAAGATTTCATTCGATACCCTATCGGAAATCATGAGGTGCCAGAAAGCAGATAAAGTGGAACGAGCCTTCACGGAATGCTTGAGAGATCGGTGAACCACTCGATTCACTCAATCACCAAAAAAAAGCCAATAGAACTATTCTTTGGAAGAGGCTTAAATACTTCTCCAGGTGAATTCAAAGAGACCAGGCTCACCAACATAGAAAAAAATAAAACAAAAACAAGCGCAGGACATAAAATACCACAATAAAAAATGGAAGGCCATAAAAATTGATCAAGTATAGGATAGACTATCTACGTACGACAGAATGTGAGAATAGGTTCTAAACTAACAGCTAGGTTTAAACAAGAAATTGTTAAAGAAAATAGAAGCACGACTGCGTTGACCGAGTCCGGAAAAATTATTCACAAGAGTAACATCAAATCCTAATTTCCACTAAAATTTCAGATACTTCTTACATATTGCTGAAGTTCAAATACTAAGGTATAGCCAAGTTGCAGGAAGAGAATTTCAAATTATTGCACGCCATTAAATAAGCAAACCATCAGAACTCCATGACTAGAATGCACCCTATACTGAAGGAGTAAATCACAACGGTATATCCCCTGTACCCTTACATACACCAGGAACTTTGCCCGAAGAAGTCGAAAATCCACCCCAAATTAATCCTTTAACTATCTTGTTAAAGGAACTGGCTGAAAACAAAGTCGGCCTAAAAATAATTGGAACTAGCCATGTTAAAATCCTATTAAAAGATGCCGAAACATACTCAGCTGTCATTAAAGCCCTGGCGGAGCAAAACGCAGAATTCATTCATGCCAACAGAAAGTGAATAAAACCTAAACCTTTTAAAATAAGAAGCTTTCATCCGTCAATTAACACTAAAGATTTGAAAAGTGAGTTAACAAGCTCGGCCCACGGTGTTGTTAACATCTACAACATCCGGTAAAGTGGTACGATAAAACCATTCCCACTTTTTAAAGTGAAGCTTCAAATGTAATTTAGTACGGGCATACTAAATCGAATTGCAATCATAAACTCAGCTGTGGGAAATGTTCAGGTGAACATCTCACAAATCAATATGGAAATATGAAGTGGGGTACAGAAGTGACATGAGTGCTCTGTAATAGTAGTCACCCAGACAACTAGAAAGGTTGCAGTTTCTGCAAAAAAGTTCAAACCCGCAGATTTCCATCTATCAGAGAAAAAAGTGTACCGAAGTCGCAGCCCGACCAAATCCATTGTATCAATTAGTTAGTGGAGCAACATATGCGGAGAAACTGAAACATTCAATGAAAACTTAAACTTCGGAAGGAAATCATACTAAAGAACACCATTCAACGGAGAATTCAAAAACTCATAACCAGCAGCCTGAGCAGACTTCCGCACAACGGTTGGAAAATATGATGAAAGAGTTAATGGTCAAAATGGATACTATCCTTAACCTTTTAACGACCATTGTCTCCAAATCATTCAATGTCCAGAACCCATAAACTAACAATCTGGAATACTAACAGCTTGTCACAACATGGACAATAAGTTTTAAGTTTTTTGATAGAGAAAGAAATTGATGTAATGCTAATTTACGATAACGCATAACACAGCAAAAATTTAGTAAAAATACCAAGATACACCATCTATGACACAAAACATCCTGATGGAACAGCACATGGTGAAGATTGGCAAGGTCCTATAACAATTTCGGCCATATACTGCCCACCAAAACACGCAATAAAAATGGAACAATTTGATCATTTTTATAATTTTTTTTTGAGAAAAGAAAGTTAAGTCTGCAATGGCAACGATATCGACTACCGAAAGATAAATGCAAGCTAAACAAAGCGGGAAAACAGTTAAAAGAACTGCAGCTCAATGAAAAAACCATTCAGTTCAATAATATTTATCACGACTCTCACCAACAGACAACATGCCCCCGGAAGAAGTTACGTTATACAGACCGATAAGTTTGTTACCAATTACGAGTATGTATGTCAAAATTATTTGAAAAATTACTGCTTAAGCGTCTAAAGCCTATTTTGCTGGAGAAGAAGATGATTTCGGACCATCTGTTTGGATGTAGACCAAAGCACTCAATAATAAAGCAGGTACACAGAATAGTTCAAGTAATTCAAGAAGCGTTCGAGGAAAAAAGATATTGTTCTGCTGTATTCATGAATATAGCACAAGCTTTTGATAAGGTGTGGCATGTGGGATTACAATACAAAATTAAGCAATGTTTACCACAACATCGTATCTAATTGACAGATACTTTATTAAAAAAGATCCGAATGATTATACAAGTGTCCGTCCAATCAAATCCTGTATACCACAGGGCAGCGTGCTTGGCCCGATATTATATCTACTATATATACCTCATATACCTACAAACAATCAAGTATCTGTCGCAACATTTGCAGACAACACGGCAGTACTCTCATCACATGAAGACCCCAATAAAGCAACAGAAGTTTTACAGGATTAATAATATTCAAAAGTATGGATGAAAAAGTGGCGAAGTAAAATTAATGAAGCTAAATACCCAGCCAGCGCACATACCCACCAGTAGAAATGAATAACCCGGATATACCTCAAACTGATGAACTAAAATATTTTGGTATGCATTTCAAAAACGTCTAACATGCCGTAAACATATATGGACAAAAAAAAGCAATTGGGAATAAAACTGTCAAAAATGTATTGGCTCATATACAGAAAATCAAGTTTATCGATTGAAAATAAATTATTGCTCTATAAAATGATATTAAAACCTATCTAGACGTATGGCATACAGCTGTGGGGAATGGCCAGGAACTCGAACTTGGACATACTTCGGCTGTCCCAGTCTGAACTTCTAAGGCCGTGTCCAATTTGTGTGATAATTATTTTTACTGTAAAAATTATGACAACATTTTGCGTGCAACCAAATAATTACAGCAGCTACGTGTAATAATTCTGAAGCCAAACAAAACCAAATAAATTAAATTAGCTTGAGTAAATCATGTCTGATTCCAGATTCTTTGCTCTATACGTCGGAATATTTTGAAAGATCATTCTCATCTACAAATGGTTTAGCGAATATTTGAAAACATTATATACACGCATAGTAATACTCTCAAATGAACTGGTGAAATGCGTAAAATGTTTAGTTCTTGTGAACGATGCCTGGTTGATGTGCTTGGTCAATTAAGAATACTTTCACTAACAGCTGCCACTGCATCATGAGTACGAAGTGGATGAACATGTAGATAAGGTATACCACCTTCCACTGAACCAGTTTTTTCAAAATGATCAATAATTTTGCCAATTGCACACTCAGTAGGACATCTATGTCGATTAAATATCTCACGTAATTTACGAAATGTTGCTTTTGAACGATTATTTTCATAATAAATTTGGACAATCAAAATGCGTTGTTGTGTTGTTAGCGACTCCATGATGATAAATTGCATAATTTTAACTTTTCATATGTCAAATAATTTTTTAGAACAGATAACGTTTAGTACTAAAATTCATTAATATAAAAAAGGATCAACAAATGACCCACCCTGTTTAAATATTTTAGAGAGAATTTTATTTCAATTGTCAATGTTATTATAAAATATATCAAGTCCAGTGTCTTTTGAAAGGAGTTTAATTTGTCCTGAGTATTCTGTTAATTGACCTGTGTCTAACATCTATCCAGCAAGGGCCGCTCAAAACCGAAATTTATCAATCTTGGAAAAAAGTTAAACGCAGTCTTGCGATGAGAATGTATATTTTCCACGACGGTCTTTCACTTTTAACCTCTAATATTAAATTGGTATGCCATATACCAATGCTTCAGGATTAGAAACCAAATACTAAAGCCGGTTTAAATACCTGTTGAACTGAACGCCAAAATATCCGATGAGTTTAATTGAGATGAAATTTCCATCTATTTGTAGTGTCCATCATGGTACCAATGAGACCATCACATCGAAAAAGCCGGAATCAGTTAACTTGAGACAGTCAAGATAACTTCCGAATTAAATAAATTCGGACGTAATATTGAATGGAATAATTATCACAATTGAGATTACATTACAATCCAGGATCCTTATAATGCGAGTAAAATATTTAGAAAATAATCAAATGATCTAATTTCGGCTTCCCTTCATTTAGTTTTACTCTCAATAAGGAGCCTTTTACAACCCGTCCTTAAGGTTCACATAGTCACACCAGGACAATACTAATATCATGTTGGTCCTCGGTTAAGTTACAAGTACATACTTTGCAACTTTTGACAAAAGAATAAAACGTGTCCTGCAAATTATAAATTATATTATTTACATACATATGTTAAATTATGATTCACAAAATCAAACTATGTTCCACAAAAATAAATTATGTTCCACATACAGAAATTATATATTGACTTTTGTTATGAAATATTCATTTCACCACTACCCCGTTTCGATGCTAAATATATAACGCCGGAAATCGAAAACTATATGACATTATAGCTTTTTCTGATGAAAATGCCATTTTCAAATCAATACAAAAAATATGAACTTACCGGAAATTGCTAGAAATTTTTTAAATTAAATTATATTCGTTTTTTGTTTTGTATATTTTATTAATAAGCTGACATTTTTATATTTTCATTTTCATCATATTGGAAAATGTATTTACCGCTACATCTAGATGAGAAACCTTACAATTATGTATGTACAAGCAACAAACAATTTTTTATGTACTTTTCTTTTTTCTTTTTTTTTAAATATTGATTTTTAATATTTTGTTTCGCTTTTCCACAATTTTCAATTACGTACAAATTACTAGGTATTTGTGGCACAGGAAATGAAAATTCTATTTACACAAAAAATAAACATTTATTTCTCATAAAAGTATTTTTTAAGTTTGAGATCTTAGAATGTTGAGTTTTCAATATCGAACTGTAACTATGTTCGAATTAAATATGATCAATTAAGCTAATTTTGTGCAGATTTAAAAGTAAATCGAAAGATGTTTTAGGATTTGCTGGAATACTTAAACAATTTTTCTTTCTCAAAAAACTAAGTCAAAGTGTCGTGTATTAACTAATATTTTCCAGAGAACATTTTTTATCTAATCAGCATCATACTGATACGGTGGAAACAAAGTTGTCTGAGCTTGACCAATTCGAAAATGAACAAAGTGAATGCAAAGCGACAAGCGATGGTTGCACCATCAGGCCGGACAGTGGAAAGATTATCTGATTTGAAGTCGCCCAAAGAATCATCGTACGGTGAAAGTTAAAAAAAAAATACAGGTGGAAAGACGGCATCATGTAGAAGAGCACGAGGCCGGTCCACCATCTAAACAACGAACAATAAATTAAAATGTTAAAATAAATAAGATTGTTGTTGTTAAGGTTAAGTGTTTTAATAATATTCTATATGTTAGAAGAGATTTGCTAATCTGCGCTGTTCTTCACTGGGAAAGAACCGATTTTATCGCTTATTTTAATTTTTATGGACATATTTGAGTTTAAAAACAAAATTAAGTGCAAAACACACTTCATATGGAACAAGATATTTCACAAAACAGTATGTGGGTTGGAATGGGGCTAAGTAGACTTCTGGTTTTTGACTGATGATAATATGACGAAATTAACCTGGGACTCTAATATATGTTTTCGATAAAGTAGTACTATGGTCAACTGGATTGAAACTAGACTATTTTGCGAACAAGTTGCCAATATTTCAGAACTTTATCCAAAAACATGCAGAAAGCCATATCCAAAGGTTGCTTGGTTGTCAGCTTATAGGCAATGTTAAAGCTTCATGGTAAAAGCACGGTGTACTCTTGTTTGTAGGGGTGACGACTGACGATTAGAGAAATCATTCCTTTGGTATTCTAATAGTAGTCTCTGCGTGCAGCTTTCAGTGATGAACGAACTCTATGACAATGATTCTAATAAAACGCGACGAATAACTGTTATGCGCATCCAACACGTCCACGCTTGTGAATTGTGATATTGCTCTCGTTACTGCGAGTATTAAACAAGCATTCATTTGATTTGCAGTATCTGGTATACTTTCACAATTTCATCCGAGCTGTTTAACATCTTTCTTTGTTGTTGATAAATTCGGATTGATAAAAGTCATGGATACATCAGTGGACTTTAAATTTGGCAATTTAAAATCAGCACGATTATTTGCACTATTTATCACTTAAATTAATAGTTCCAATCACCTTGTTTCTGAGCCCGACATTTTTCCCGACAATAACCTTGTAATAATTTGTCCTCTAAATTGCGTTCAGTTGTTCAGCCTCATCTAATACATCTCTGAGGTTGGTAAGAAGTTCCAAACTTACTATAGGAAAAATTTATCAGCTAAGAAGATTTTTTTAACATTTCGTTCAATATAAAAATAATTCGATAAATTTGTGAGAATTTTCTATAATATTGGGGGTTGAAAGTGGTTAAGCATATTAAACCGCTGTTATACATTTCGAATCGTTTCGTTATAAGCTGACTTAAAACTATCACAATTGAATATTTTTAGATAGCAATGGAATACACCCAAACCTCTTTTTACACGATTTTGAAATAGTACGGTCAACAAACTAAAATATTCCCATTTCAAAACTAAAAGATTCACATTTGCTGTTCATTAATTTTTACTATTTACATTCATTGAGGATCATAGCCAAAAACGTATACCACTGGATGACATTACAATTAAGCAGACGGCCTTAACCATTTACGAAAAACTAAAACAACTGGAACCATCAACATCATTCCAACTATTGCAAGTAACGGATGGTTACAAGGCTTTTTACAAACAGTATGAAACAACATCGGCGGATGCTGCAGCTATAAAAGAATAATCCTTCAGCACTTGCCAAAATAATTGATTCCAGTGAATAACGCGGCTGATCAAATGTTTAACGCCAACGAAACCGGCCTTTTTTGGAAAAAAGTGCCAAATAGAACTTTTGTAGTCGCAGAACGGAAAAGAGCGCTAGCGGTTTCAAGGTGGTAAAAAATCGCGCTCCGTTTCTGCTTTGTAGCAACGCTTCTGGAGATCGTCTTTAAAAACCACACTTAGTTAACCGTTCACTCCGATCACGCGAGCTTTTTTTAAAAGGGGTCAATGTAACGGAACTGCCAGTTCATTGAATGGCAAATAAGAAATCCTGGGTAACGGCTTCGGTGTTTAACGAGTCGTTCGAAAAATGTTTTTATTCCGGAGGTCAAGCGGTATTTAAAAGATAAAGACATGCCTTTCAAATTTCAATTGTTGATCGACAACGCAGTAAAAGTCGCCCTCTTATCACCGAACACAATTTCTCTTCTTCAACCAATCGACCAAGGGATAATGGCAACTTTTAAACTGTATTATGTAAGACGATCATTTAAATATATTTTAAATAAATTGGAGGAAGACGATTCGCTACATGTTGTTGATGAGTGGAAACAGTTTTCAATCCTAGATTGAATAAAACATGAAGGTATTATCTCTGTCTGAATTAAGGTCATCTACTTTGAATGCTTGCTGAAAGCATGATGAAGTGAACACCGAAATAATCACCTTAGCACAAACAGTTGACGGGGAGGGATTTTGCAATCTCTCCATTGACGATATAAATGAAGTGATAGCCGATAGAGCTCTTAATGATGAGGAGTTGCTAGAAATAGCATAAGAGACAGTTGGCGTAAAGGACAGCAGCGACGAGTATGAACCACTAACATTATATACCAATTTAGTTCTTGAAGGTCTCCAATTGCCAAACAAATTAGGAAATCAAATGATCCAATGATTGAAAGTTCTGTCAAATTTAAATCGTATTTGGATTCCTATATGGCTCGCTATACAAAGAACTTTACGAAGAACCATCGAAAACCGGGTCACAACCGGGTCTTTATTTTACTTTTTATACACGGGTTTTTTTTAAACACGATAATTTTTGGAACGTAGCTACCGTGTAAAAACAAGTTTCGGTGTAATTAACTTGGAATCACTTGACACACGGATGTGAAGTTTGTCCTAAAATTGTCTAGAATAATTAAAAATGTAATATTGCTGAACTTAAAAAACTCGTAAGTCTACACAAAAAAAATTGAGTAGAAGGGTATCACATGTGCCTAATAAATAATATAAGAAAATTTCAAAACCTTAAAGTTAAGTGACATAGGACAAGCGTACATTTTACGAGCTGGTATGTTAGTACAAATTCAAAATTTAAAAAAAATCGCCCTGCTGAACCAAGAATCGCACCCAAATAGCGATACACATTTTTGGGTGGCTGCGAGGACTATATCTAACTAAAAAATATTACAGCTTTCTAAAATTTAAAAGATAAGTGACTTAGGACAGGAGTGTTTTACCACGTTACAGCAATAACAAGCATTTGATTGGCTTGGAAAACATTAAATTTATGAAGAAAGACGCCGAGCAACAGATGTACCATTATTTCATAAATCGTGACAGATGATACATCTACTTATATACATACGTTTTCTAATCCATTTTCAAGTTCTAAGAAGATGACGGAAGAAAAAATAAAAATGGCAAAATCCAACGGCGATGAACATGAGTCATGTTTTTATGATTGTAAAACCGTTTTTCTGTTTAGAGACAGTATCAATAATTTAAATTTTAAATGTATTGCCGATCGATAATTTATATTTCTAGATGACATGAATTATGTGCGACGTTAATTGAAAATGGAGTAGGCCGCAATACACTTTAAAATAAAATAAAAACTGTGGACAATATTGATTCGTTATTTATTACATGAAAGCTTTTAGCGTAATGGTGTTTTTGACTTTGGGAAAAATTAAAAAAGATACATCGCGCAAATATAGATACACCTATTTTTAAAAGTTTAGCTGTTTTATACGTTCAATGTTGTTGTGATAAGAATATTTTCAATTTTATTAAAAGCTTAAAAGAGAAATAGAAACATTAAATTAAATGAAATAAAATTTATATTAAAAGATAAAATAAAGTAAAAAATATTTTCAGTCATCTTTACAGTAATCGAAAGCTTTTTTGTTTTATTTTCGTTCATTAATAGACGTGGATAAATTATGGGACGAACGCGAAATAACGTGGTAAGTGTATATATGTACATGAACACGCGTTACTTGTTCATCATATCACGTTTTGTATCATATGCCTATTAATCATGTTTTTGTTTTTTCTTATGATAAAGAAAGAAGAATATTAAAATCATAATGACAATAATCAAGTTGGAATATTTTTTTTTTTTGATACTAAAAGAGTTATATTGCCACGTTTTTGGTTCATACATTTGATTTAATGTTTGTCTAGAATTATGATTGGTGTGTAATTTATGTTGAAGCTTTAAGAGCTTTAATATATATTATGATTCGAGATATTTGTAGTAAACTTGTAGTAAACTTCTAATTTTATGGAAATTCAACAACCTCATTTTGAGAAAATGGCTTTTGAATACGAAATTTATTTATTTTATGTAAATTTGTTGGAGGAAACCAAAAGTTTTGTGAATATTTAATAGCAAACTCAAAAATTTTTAAATCAGTTGAATGATTTTAATTTTAAAACCTAATATTTCAAAATATTATGCTTTTCTAAGGAAAATTAAAAATTACGAGCTTTTCATATTTTAGTACAATACAAAAAAATCGTTATAATAAATAATGACAAGTTCATTTCATATTTCAGAATTTCTTAAATTCAGATTTAATCAACATCAAAGTGTCAAAGTTATATATGAAAATTTTTCCAATTTTGAAAATTAAAGCCATTCATTTTTTGGAACTAAGAATTTTGCCAAGAAAATGATGTCGATGAGATAAATTTTAAATATTTGATATAAATTTTAGAGGATTTTCATCCTTAAAATTTTTCAGGAATTCAGATTTCACCAAATTTGCCAACGAATTGTTTACTGTACAACTATAAATAAATATTTATAAATAAACCCTGTCAAATAAATTTAATAGTTAAGAACTAATTAAAAAATTATATCACTAATTAAAAATTATAAAGTTTAAAATCAAAAAAAATGTTAAATTTCTAAGTGCTGAAGAAACGAAATAAAATTACTAATTTTTAAAATTCTTGAAATAAATTATAATTTAGTTCTGTAAAATCGTGAAATATTTATTATTAAAAAAAATAAATGTAATAGAAACAATAAAATAATAATTACATCCAAATTATATTAAATTCCTTAAACCAATATTCATAAATCATAAAGTTTACCAAATATAAAAATATTTAAATTCTCAAAATTTGTTAATTTTTTGTTTTAGCTCTAATTAAATAATAAAAATTCCAGAACTTAATTATTTAATTAACATTAATACGTCTTTCTAAATTTAAATTATTTAAAGTATTAAACTTAATATTATAAAACTCCTAAACATTTTAAATTTTATCACTATTTTTAAAAACTATGAAAATTTCAAAAATAATACAAATCTTTATCTTAATCTTTATAATTTATGTAACAAGCCTCAATATTATAATAATAATAAAATTCAAATATTTAAAGTTCTAAATAGAAAAAATTAAATTATTAAATTTATCAAATTCTTAAAATACTTAAATTAATTAGAAATTGAACTGTGTTAAAAAAAAAATTTGTTCTTAATTGTCTTAAAATTTATGAATTTTTGTAAAGTCTAGTATTACATAATTTTAAACTTTATAATTCAAATCTTTAAAATCAACAAATTGGGAGAATATGATTTTAGGACGACAATATGTTATAGCTTGTGCAATGTTCCGAAAATATCTAAAAATGTATAAAAAATATATTTTAAAATCCTTGCAAATTCGTAGTTAATTTCAAATTATTGAATAATTAAAAATAGTTTTAACCTTTTAAAATTGTTAAAGTCGACAAATTAAGATATTTGAATTTCCAGAAACATCAATTTCTTTGAAACCAAAAATTATTTATTCTTTCTAAATTCTAAAATTTTTGAACTTCTTAAAATAAGCTAAAAAATTCTGAATATTAGCAAGATAATCAATTTAAATTTTGTTTACGTTTCTTACACGAAAAGTTAATGTATATTATAAAATACATTAAATTTCTTAAAATGATTTAAAATTAAAAATTATTTATAATTTCAGATGAACTCATTTTTTTCAAATCTGCAATTTTGCAATTTTCCGATTTAATAGAATTTGCAGTAGTACTAAAATTTTTCATTGCATATACTGTTTATTAATCAAAATTTAAAATTTTGAAACGTCAAAATACTTCCAAAATTTTTTTAATGCTTTAACAGCGTCAAACCATCTAAAAAATTTTTTAAATACACGGATTCTTGAAAAAATTCGTAGTAATTCTTAAAATACAAAACGCTTAAAATTTAATGCTATTTAAAAAAAAATTAATTGTTGAAAGGTAAACAGGCCAAAAAAATATCCTGTATTTATAATTAGTTAACTAAATAAACGTTTATAATTCGCAAAATTGCTTAAAATTAGCAAAACTTGCAAAACTCAATAAATCTTGTTAAACTTCTGTTACATTCTATTAATTAAACTTTTAGAGCTTAACATTATTTATTATAACTTAAAATTATTTTAAATTTTTCTTAAACTTCCAATTTTAATATTGTTTATATTTAAGTCTTCCAGCAAATCTTACTTTAAAAGAAGAAATTGGAAAAAGTTCCAAAATATTTTAAAATTACATTATTAAAAAAAATTTATATTTCTTTAATTGAATTTTTTTTTAAACTTGTATAAAATATGATTAGGGTGGCATTGTAACAAAAGCATATGTTTTTGTTTAATTTAATGGCTTTACAATTTAAACTACCAGTTTTAATTTCTTAAAAGTGTCAAACTATGTAAGACTAAAATTTCAAAAATTTTAAATATTTTTATTGAATGAAAAATTCTACGTTTTTTTTAAAAGATTAAATTTTAAATTCACTTGTCAGTTGTCAGGCAAATATTGAAAAATTTGAGTCTCCAAAAATTTTTTAATTTCATTGGATCAAACAAACAAATCTTAATTCACCCTAAATTCCATAAGCAAAACTCATAAAATTTTTAAATTTTATAATTGTTTTAATATTCGGTTTTATTAAATTTTAACAATTTTATAATTTGAATTATCTACTACCTTAAAAGATATATACTATTCTTACACAGACGTTTTATGAATTTTAAAATATTTTATATTTAAAATGAATTACAATTTTAAGATTAATTTAATAATTTAACAACCAAAATTTGTTAAAATTGGGTAAATGTTACCTAATTTATAAATCAATATTTAACAATTGTAACAAATTTAAATATTTAAAAATCTCATATTCCTAAAATCCTTAATGAAATTCGTTGCTCGTACATTTTAAAATTCAATTATTCATTAATTAAATTTGAGTATTTTGCAAAATCAATTTAATAATTTGATTTATTTATAACTTTAAAAGATGTACCAATTATTAAATTCCTTCAAACCAAAATTCATAAATCATAACATTTATCAAATTTTAAAATATTAATATTAAAATTCTCATTTTTGAATCGACTAATTTCATTAATTTTTAACTTTAATTTTTGTTAATAATTTTTAAAAGCTTGAAAATAATCAAATCATGTAAAACAATCGCATGTAGATACTTCGAAGTGTTTTTAAATTTTAGAGTAAACAGCAATAGAATATTTTAAAAATATCCAACATTTAAAACTATTTAAAGTTTCAGAGGAATTTAAAATTCTTGTAAACTTTTATAAATTATTTCTTATTTAATAGAAATTACCGTCTTCATAATCTTTTAAAAAATGATCAAAATTTCTGATGTTGTCCTTAAAATGAGTAAAAAATTTTATTTTCAGAAGTCAATCGACACTTCCAAAAATTTAAAATTTTTAGTTAGTTAAAGTGTTTAATCTCTTATATTTTAAAAGTCAAAAAATAAAAATATTTAGAACTTATAAATTTCTTTGAAACTAAAAATGATTAATTATTTCTAAATTCTTAAAATTTTTAAAATCAAACTTAATATTTGTAGGTTAACACATTTTAAAACTTTATGATCGTTTATATGTTGAAATTCTTAAAATTCGTAAAAGAACGTAAATTTCATTAAGAAATTCTTAAATCGATAAATATTTAAGATTTCATCCATCAATTTCTTAAATTTGTCTGAAAAGTTAAAACATTCTAAAATCAAAAATCAATTTTTAAGCTGAACAATTTGTAGACGCTATGCCGGACTCAGTCTTTCCATGATGAAATGGCAAACATTACTGAACAAATAAAAACACGATGACAGTTTGAAACTATTCATGCGTCATTTGTCAAAAAGAAACTAATGATATAATCACCTCTAGATGAACGCTTTTACAAAATACTCCCGCGAACTGGCGCATTCGATTTCAAATCGCTAAAATATCGTAGGTGGTAGACATTATTTTAATTGTCGACTTTGACAAAAAGCACTGCCAAGTAATCTATACGTTATATTTTACGTGTCGACAACCGCGTAGATTACATGGCGTAATCTACCTCGACCATCCCTGTTTCCAATCGCAATAAATGCTGTCATCTGCAAAGGTGGCTTTGATTCCTACGTTAGTGTTGGTAAATTCCATGTAAATAGTAAATACACGATTGGTCCTAAGCCACTCCCCTGCGGGACACCGCCAGAGATTTTCTTTAGTTCGAAGTATTCATCCTCATATTTCACACGAAAATGTCTATTGGATAAAAAGATCTTAGCATGGCATAGAATTGCCTCGGCAGATTTCTATGCAGCTTGTATTCCAGACCACTGCACCAAACTTTATCGAATGCTTGGGCAACGACCAGGAATATGATTGAGCATATTTTTTTACGTTCTAACGTTCTGTCAATCATGGTTGTGATTCTATGCACCTGTTCAATTGTAGAATGCTTTTCTCTGAATCCAAATTGATGTGGAGGAAAAGTCTCTTTGGTAATAATTTTTCAACAATTTTTGACATAATTAGCAACAACAAAATTGCGCTGGTGGTAAATTACCCTGTTAATTCTGGTGGTAATTTGAAGGATCCCATTGACACCTTTACAAGGTGTTGTATATATGAATATCCAATTTCAATCGAGCTTGGTTTGCACTCTTCATAGTAAACCACACGAAAAATTGTGATGCATCAGGGCTGGAGAATCTTTCGTGTGTATACCAGCTAGTACTTAAGTAAGGTCGACTAAAATTTTGTAAAGCGATTTTTTTTGCAATTATTTATAAATTATAGTATACCTTATAACTTCGATTCTAAATTTTAGTCGACCTTCACAAACACTCACATAATAAAATAAATGAAAAATTGTCCAGTACTAATGCAAGGCAATGTTTTGCGTATTTTACTATGTGGATGCTTGGTCGACTAAAGGTCGACTAAAATTTGGTGTTGAGATTATTTAATATTGTTTTTGAGGTTTTGTGGTTTATTTTTGGAAACTTTTATTATGCATTGACGACTGATGTGGTTTCTCATCAAATTCTAGATACAATCTGCAATATTTAAAATTATTGGCTAAATCATTTTTAATTTTCCCGTGAATGCTGATGTTGAACTATACGAGTATCGTTCAATCGCATCCACCATATTATACACCAACAAAATATTTATAATTGAAAATAAAATAAAAACGACGACGTATAAACACTTTTCCAACCTACCTTTCGATACCAAAAAAAATACAGAGAAAATTGCGGCGTGCCTTCACACAAAATTCCATATAACTTTCAATTTTATATTAAAAAAAAAAAAATCTGCCTTTTTTGTGTCGAATTGGAAAAATTCGTGGAATTGAAAGGGAAACACAAAATTCTGTTTATTTTTTTTTTGCCTACAAAGATGGAAATTAGTATAGATGCTGTGTGTATTAAAATGCCTTACCTGAAAGTATATAAGAGAAAAAAATGGATAAATTAAGGCAATGAAATCGAAGCAGTTAAATTAATTTGCTTGGAGATGTACGGTATATTGATTTTGAAATTTGTTTGTTATTTTAATGTGATGCTGTGCTATAGACGTATTTATGATGGTAATATGAGAAAAATGTATGATGTGAGTAAATGAAACATGAATTTTATTTTGATTTCTTTGATGGGTTTCCCTTTATTACATATTTACATATATATGATATAATGTATCAGACAAAAATAAGCACGTGCGCCCCTGCCATGATAAAAATATCTCAAGTATGATGAAATTCTGATAAGAGCAAATAACTAAATTATTTGTCAAAATTGTAAATATCTTTTAAAATTGTGAAATCTGTTAAATATTAAAAAATACCGATTTCCACTTGCCAATTCTTCCAATTTCATTTAAATGTTGAATGGCATAACCATGATTTGATTATAGTTTCAATTAATTATTTCATCATGCAGATTTGATTGGGCCTATAATTAGGACTGAAAGTTATGAATTTCATCGACGTGGAAATAGAGACGGTAAAATCAACTAAAGAAAACTAAAAACAACTTAATACAAATATTTAATGGCACCAACAATAAGGATGACACCGACGGGTGTGAAATTTTCAACAAATAACAAAATATTTAAGTATTAGTGAATAGATGCAACAGCAGGCAAATAAATTGTTATTTGGAAATAGTTACGGAAATTTAATAAAAATGAAACTATAAATTGGCCATTTTGACGTTTTTCACTTTTGGGTGCCGATTTATATTTTTTAAGTTCATCAGTTTTGGTTGTTTCATATTCTTTATACCACATCCAAACTATGTTCATCATGAATTTCAATGGGTCCGTTGGTCCCGATCCGAATCCTAAATTTTGGCCAGAATATTTAAATTCTTTTGTATTGCGACATTCGTCGTGCTTCATTTTACATTGATACGTATATTGACGGTAGCTAAATAGGCGAGGTTGTCGTTCCACGAAAGAGCGTTGGTTGTTACTTTTTCCATATATACCAATTTACCTTGGGCGACTTCATTTCGATGTTCGTTATGCAACTCGACAATTATTTTTTCCATATCGAATGTAGTTGAAATTTTTTCAGGATCCTCACAATCTGGTCCCCAGTCTAAGCCATAACAGCCAATGTGTTTTTGACCTGGTGGGCACACAGTAGGATCACAATATGGATTCGGCCGGAAAAGGTAGTATAAGAGTACGGCGTCAGCGACCACAACGATTACGATAATCATTAAAATAGCGATTCTAAAGGCCCAACCCATGAATCAAAAAATTTGAATATGTGCGTATACAAAAAACAAAATTTAAATGGATGGTAGGTTCAAATTTTTGATAGACTACTTAATTATCAAAATTAAGATCGTAAATTAAATTATTAACTAGGCCGAAGAGTATATCGCACAAAACTAGGTACGGGAAAGTCGGTCTGCGCGAAAATTTCATTCATGTCCTCAATTTTTTCAGAAAAGATATAATTTTAGTTGTGAAGGCAAACAACTTTGGAATTCTAAACAAGCCATTGGCCCACTTCCAAAATACATGTATATGTAACAATTACAAAACTTTTAAATGGTTAATTTTCAAAATTTCGAATTTTCACATTTCCAATTTTTAAAACAATTTG
This sequence comes from Tipula unca, assembly GCA_951394425.1. Classification (NCBI taxonomy): domain Eukaryota; kingdom Metazoa; phylum Arthropoda; class Insecta; order Diptera; family Tipulidae; genus Tipula; species Tipula unca. The sequence continues at coordinate 45,714,516 of OX596381.1, read as the reverse complement.
AAAATTTACAATTTAAATTACAATTTTGAATTTTGAATTAAAAGTTTAGTTATAGTTTTAACTGACTTTCCGATTCTAAAGTAAAAAGTTCCTTCTATCAATTTTGAAATTATGTTGAAATTTCTAATTCTGAGAAATTTACAATTTTCTGTTTTATATTTTGAAAGATCAAACGTGGAATTTTGCATATGCTCATTTAGTTTTCTATGGAATTTCCAGGCATGAAATTTAAATTCGAATTTTGAGCATCGTATTTTCAAAAATAAAATTTTATGCATTTTAGAAAAATATTAATGAATTTAATGTCTTTTGAAAAGATGTTTTTAAATGTTGAAGTATATTTTAAGTTTTTAGCTAAAATTTCCATTAGGATTCTAGGAAATTTCTAAATTTTTTTCTATTCGATTTTTGGTTTTTTTCTAATCGCATTTCTGTATTCGATTTAAGTGGAGTTTTTCTGAAATTCTCAATTTAACTTATACAATTACGCAGACCAAATTTAAATTAATGTATCGAAAATTGAAAAACCAGAAGAATTAAGTCAGAATTAATGAATTTAAAAAATTGCGAATTTCTCATTTTTGAAGTGTGTGAAGTTATCCCAGGATTCCATCCCAGAAAAATTAAAAATGTTCATCAGGCAATACTATTCTCATCCCATCCCAGGATTTTAAAAATCGTCCCAAAATTTGATATCATCATTTTAAAAATTTGCAAAGAAGTAATTGGCACAATAGGCTCAGAAATTGGCCCCATACTTAAAATTAGGAGTTTAACTATTGGTTCTCGAGAACAATGATTGCCGGAAAATGTTTCCTTTGTTTTCGACTTGACATGATGTCCACTTGCTGTGATCAATCGTTGAACACCAGCCGTATGTTGTAATTTGCGCAATGTATATGGCCCCATATGTATATGGCCCCATATAAGAAATACGGATTTTAATTAATGGTTCTCGAGAACCATGAGTGCCGAAAAAAGTTTTCTTTACGGGATGTATGTTGTAATTATTAAAACCGAATGAAAGGCAGTGGCAAAAGCTATAGGTTTGCCAAATCATCAATTATCAAAGTTTAAATAAATGGCGACCAAAACCAACCGTCATGAACATTTGGCAAGACATTTTAAAATATCGGTATTTGCTATTCGAAATACTAATTTAAATCAAAAATTACGACATAACATGAAATCGCGTTTAAGAAATACAAATCGTTTATATCCAAATGAATACTGGGTTTTCGGTGAAGGCTTCGCACCTGCGCAAAATTCTAAGAAGTCTTTGAAATTTTTAGAACATTCCGGCACATCTTTCAAACATCTTGAAATATGAATTTGAGGGATAGGCTATATAAAAATTAATTCTCAATAATTTGAAATTCCGTAAAATCGTTGCCAAACCGGTGTCTTTAAATAAGAAATAAATAAAAATTCTATAATTTTAATTATTTCAGAAAAAACAAACGAGTTGTGTTTTATTAGATTTTGAATTCGTTCAGTTTTTGTTTAATAATGCCAGAGCAATCCTAAGCCATAACAATGACATTAACATCATAATTTTAATAATGCGTGAACTATGACATTTGAAATATTTTGGCTACATCAGATCGGTTGTGATTTGTGAACAATCATTTAATTAATGACACGAAATTGAGCTTGATGGTATTACATAATTTTAGTACTTGTATAATCTAATACTCCATTTTGGAAGTATTCATTAGACTTTAAAATTTTAGATAATTAAGATGCTGAGTTTATAGGTATATCTTTACGATAAACACTAATGCTGAATTTGATTTGAGTTCATTAAATTTGATACTCAAATATGGCATTTAGTTCGTTTGAATTTCTTTAAAATTTGTAAAAACCTTAATTTATTTTCGAATTTGTGGAATTAACTTTTCAATGTCATAGGGTCATTCATAGTCCCGGATGAGAAGAATGGCATGGCTGATCAACAACAACCCTTGGATTTTCAGTCTTAATAATTGTCTTTGAAAAACAATAACCTTGTTCAATGATCCCATCATCTGCAATTGAGAATGATCTTGCTGCTTTAATTTTTGGATCAATCGGACCTTAGAAGAATGTAAAGAAACATTCTTGAGTAAAATCCGTCATGTGGTCGTTGTGAATAATATTAATTTTTGAGAACGTCGTGATATCGATAAACGTGGCAACATTTTCTCTCACTGCGCAGCAATATTTTCGGTTGTACAACCTGAACGAGCATGTGTTGCTGTCTGTATGCTTGCTACTGAACTAGTGGACTTAAAGGACTTTAATTTTTGCATTAAATTTTTAATAGCGGGCTGAGATAGGCGATTTTGTCTACCAAAAACAACGCGAATTTTATGAAATGTTATTTTTACAGAATGAATTTTAATTATTTTAATACGATTTTGAAGCGAAATTGAATTAATTTTACTAAATCTTTTTCTATTTATGTCATTTGTTTTATTTTTAACAGTTTTTTCGAACTATCAGATCTTTGCCTAATTCATTTTTTCAATCGTCGTCCTCAGCTTCTGAAATTTATAATATTATATTAGGCTTAGTAATGGTTGTGGTCATGATAACATCATTAGTAATTATGTTGTGAAGGGTAATTCAATGTTGGGATTTACTCAAACTGTTTGAAATTAGGTCAAGTTACACCCATTTAACTTTCGACCTATATCTGCCCTATCTGTATTAGATAATATATTTGGAAAAAATAATTGCGAGTAGAGTGGTTAAATTTTTTTATATGGGTTTAGACAGAGTTCTGGCACTGTTCTCAATTATCTCTTGCTCGGATATTTGTGGATCGCACTGTAAATTTTTATGAAAATAAATTCATGATTATTCGCAAATTGTGAAGTTCCCCTTTCACAAGTTATAGAAAGTTATGAAGCACCATCAAGGATCAGTGTGTATCGATGGTTTGCAAAATTTAACTTTAATTTGTTTAATGGGTGTTTGAATATGTGGTAAATCCAACAAAAGTTGTATCTAAGACTTTAACAATTTTTATTAATTCATTTGTTTATTCACTAATTCACGTGAATTTTGTCATGAAAGACTAACAACCCCCTAATGACCTAAATCTGTCCTTAAAATCAAAAACAACAAAAAAATTAGGATTTTTTTAGGGCAAAATTCACAATTCTATATAGACAGATGAAGTTTGTCCTAAATCCTAAAAATGTTTACATGTGTAAGTGGGAATATCATATTTTATTCGGATAAACCGATAAATCTAATAATTTAGCCGATTAAGTGAATTTTTTATAATAAATAAATTTTAAAATTTTTCTGAAAAATCCCTAGAAAGCTATCATCATATTGACGTATTATTCAAGATGTCATTGGATCTGAGCTATCCGAAAAATCTTTCTTTTTGGAAAAAGTGGTGGATTAGCGAGATTAGGACCACCATGTTTTGTTCATGTTTATGACCTCATGATATATGTCGATTATATGATTCTTCCGAATTTTCTTGGGAAAATCCTTTCCAAAATTGAAATATTTTCGAATAGCTAAGACCCAATGACATCTTGGAATATATGTCATTATGGTGTAAGTTTCCTAGGATTTTCCCAAGTAAATTTGGAAAAACATACAAAAACATACCAAACATGGTTGTCCTAAACCCCCTAATCCTCTACTTTTTCCAAAACTGCAATATTTTTCGGATAGCTCAGTCCCAAATTCATCTTTGTGTTTACTTTGTTATTCTATTTTCCTAGGCTTCCTCCCCAGGAAAATTCAGAAAATAATGTATACATCGCACTAGATTTTATATTCTTAGTGATAAAATTCGTTATATCGAGACATTCATCTTTGCACACTGGATGATAAGCCGTTGTTCGTATGCGATACGAGCCAACCGAGGAGTTTCGTCAACTCCGAGAAAAGCTTCGACTCGAATTGGGTTCCTTGATCAGTTGTGATCTCAAGTGAAACTCCAAATCGTAATACGTAGTTGTGCACGAATGTGGTGGCAATGGTTGCTGCAGAGTGTAACGATCGACACAGGTGAGTAAATAAGTATATTATCCATTGTATGGTTGAAGTGGTCCTACGATATTCATTCATTTGTGCCTAAAACGACCAGGTGGAATGGCGAATTGTCCAAGAGGCGTTTATGTATTCCGTTCAACTTTCGATTTTTGGCAGAATAAACAGGATTGTGCCCAATGGATCACGTCTTTGTTTATGCTAGGCCAAAAATAGCGAGCAGTAATCAATTTACGAGTTACAACACGAGTTGTAGAGATTGTTCGACGTAATTGCTCTGCAACGGATGGACGATTTATATACCCGTAGATGTTTCGCAGTAGATTTCAAGGCCATGTATAATTTGAAAAGCTGTATAGTTTCAGTGATGAACTAGCGTGACAAGCGGAACCAGAAAGTAAATTCTGAAGTTCCAAGTCTGCTTTTTGCGCATTTGCGATCTTGTTGCAGTCGAAGTGAGTCTCGACTGTGGCCGTTTCGTTTGCTCTTGTGCATCAAATTGTGGCGTAGTTGCCTTGGATTGCCTTTAGTTTTAGACTGAATTGCTCGAGTGAGAGGCTTGCGATCGGTGTAAATTGTGGAGTCCCGACCCTCGATAAAATATCTGAAGTGTTTGATTGCTGGATATATTGCGAATAATTCCCTATCGAATGCAGAGTATTTCTTTTCGGTATCCAAAAGCTTCTTTGAGAAGAATCCCAGGGGCTCCCATCACTGGTCGTTGTACTGGTGTATCACTGCTCCGACGGCAGTGTTTGATGCATCAGTAGTTATGCTGAGCTTTGAGTCGCTCTGTGGAAGCGACAGTAGTGCTGGGAGCCTTGAGTGACGTGAATGCGTTTTGACATTCGTCAGACCACGAGAAGCATGACGAAGCCGCACGAAAATGCACACCACCGTGCAATTTCAAATCGTCGAAACAATCGACATTTGCGGCTGCAGCAATCAACATGGACATTGATCAGCATTCAAAAAACTACTAAAGTCACGGGTAGAGAGTTACGCAACTCCCCTGACACCCTATACGTCCCGTTTGCTCGTGTACGACCGAACAAACAAGCTCACTTATTTAGTCGCACTGGCGCTGACCTATCGGTTATTCCAGCAATGAAATTCAGAATGAATTATTCATTATATCTAATCGAAATTATGATCTAGTCTTATCGGCTGCAAATGGTTCAATCATCCACACGTACGGCACAAAATTGCTTAATGTGGATATCGGACTCAAACGAACCTTCACGCATGCTTTCATACTAGATGCGGTGAACCGTCCGATTATTGGCGCTGGTTTTCTAAGCAATTTCGGACTGCTTGTCGATGTTAAGCACAAACGGCTGGTTGATCCAGCTACGAAGCTGTCAATCAACGGCACAATGGTTCGTGTCCATCCATTTTAACACCTAGAACGGCTACGGCACTCTGCTCAAAAAGTACTCACTACTTACAGCAGAGCCGCTACAAAATATTCGAGCTGCTACAAACTATTTGTTGAATCCAGATTGAACTAAACATTTTCTAATTATTACAATTTTAATAATTAAAAATAATAACTAAATGAATACTATTTGCATATAACAAATGTTTGTTCTATGGCTTAATATATTTCATTTTTGCCCGCTTACGGCGCTTTACCAACTTTACAGTTGGTTTGGTAAACAAATAAAAAAATGATTACAGAAACTCACTAAAGCCAATAAATTTGGTCTCTGGCCCCGAATTTAGTGGGTATATAGTTCTGCCACTACACTCTACTCAACTTTATTTACATTAAACGGAACCATTTATGTTATAAAACCATAAAAAGATATCCCATCTATCCAAGATGCAATACAACAATAATAAACAAAGACAATTTTATTATTATATAAACCTTCCAAAGACCTGTACAATCATAATAATAAGAATAATATTCATTATTTATTATCTAAATGTATAAACAAATCGGTCGGGATAATCCTAGGTCACTCTCTTCATAAAACAAAAGCAAAAAATTATTTATATAAATAACCCTCGCCGCTTAAAAGATAAACCCCATTTCTTTTTTATTGTCCATCTTTATAATTTTCTTAAAATCAACCTTTCCAATATATTTCGGATTTTTTGCTCATCGTTTCATGTTTATACATCCTTTTCTATTTAGTGTGTATATGGAGTATTATCATAAATATCCTTAAACTTTGGCTCACAAAAGCACAAAAAATGGATACACAGTAGACAAAAAAACAAAATTAATCAATTGAAGTGTAAAAATATCTGCAAGGAAGATGATACTATATTGGTGTGTTGTGAAATTAGCTACTCTACAGTTTTTTTATGCTATCGATACATATCTTCTTCTAAGAGCTGTGCTCAAGATAAATATTATTGAAATTCAATAAGGATATAGTTTTTAGTATACATGGTTGTTGAGAAGCTCATTTTGAGTGTGAAGAGCGCACCATTCTATATATAACAAAAATAGGACATTCATCTATGCGTTTAATATTTAAATTATATAGTTTTCTTTGGTGCCAATGGATACTTCTCCTTCACCCCAGTATACATACATACATATATGTTTGTATATATGGTATGTATGTATGTTGTTTGTTGTCATTATAAACATATATATTCGATAATATATCGATTGCTTATTGATACTTGATACACATATTTATTGAATAGCTGATTGGTTTTGGTTATTGATTTATCCTGTGTGTTGGCATTTTCTAAGAAATCAAATTAAATATCGTTTGAGTAAATAGAAGGTTTTAGGTTTCAATTTTAAGGTTGGTGCGTCTCGAATCGAATAACATCCACTTGAGCATAAGAATTTTAAGGATTTTATTTTACCTCAAAATCAAGTTTATGTTATAATTGTATATATATGTATGTGTACATAGAAGGAGAAGAATATTTTCGGTTGAACTAAATAAAAATACTAATTTAAAATGCCGAACAGTTTATACTGGAAAATTCGATTAACTGTATGGGAATTTCGGTTTTTTTTTTGGTCCAAACCAAATATTTTTAATTTACAATTTCATAATGATCTTGTGGTCTAGTAATTTTGATAGAAACAGACATATACAATGTTCAAAATGTGCTACTGGATATCATGCCCAAATACATCGTTTATTTGCGACAATTATAAAAATCTCATCAGCTTTAGGTGGAATAGAAGCATTTGAGCTGAATTATCTCCTATACAACCGCTAATCCGAAATCTATAAATTAAATCATGAATACGAAGATCCGATAGATCAAATTGAAAGTTCGAATTTATCCCTCAAATCTTATAGCAAATTCTAAGTAGAATTTAATCAATGGAATTAGAAAATCCCAATTCGAAATTTTTTTGCACGAGTATAACTGCACACGAATGGGAACCAATAAGTAGCAAAATAATAACAGCAAGATTCCATTCGAAAATACGAAACACAACAATCATACAGTGCTATGCACCTATACGGAAGAGGCAGATGACACAACGAAAGATGAATTCTACGAACAATTACAAGCCACAATATCTAGTACACCCCGAAACGACATAAAAAATTTCCAAGCTGATTTCAATACTAAAATTGGAACCGATAATACAGGCACGACGTCAATAATTGGTAAATGTGCGCTAGAGACTACACGAAACAATAATGGAGATAGACCCATCGGCTTGTGTCACAAACCAACTATTCAAAGGAGGCAGTAAATTCCCACATAAAGAAATACACAAATACACTTGGACATCACCAGGAGGCAGAACCAAGAACCAAATCGACCATGTACTATGGTTATCAAGAAATTCCTAACGTCCTTGCAGGATGTCAGAACAAAAATGGAGGAGGGGCATATGTACACAGTGACCACATAGCACACAAGTATACCGACATTTAGCAGAAAATACAGAAGCTATCAGACCTAGCATATGACATAGGTCTCAACCTCAACATCAGTAAAACAAAAGCCATGAGACTGAACACGAACATTAGTACACCAATCACCATAAACATCACGCCAATCGAAGAGGTTAAAAAAAAAAACTCGTCTATCTTGGTTGTACTGTAGCAAAAATAGGCGGCCCTAAAGAAGACGGCTATCAAGAGCACAATCGGATACCATGGATTAGATGATAAATGGATGAAAATTGAGGAACGTTGTCAGCTAAAAAGACACAAGTATGTGCCAACAAAACACGGTTGAGGTGAAACGCAGATACGAAAAAGATATAGCACGTCAAATAAAAAAAATGGCAAGGAATGATCGAAGGTGCAATTTACAGAGGATATTCTTAAGGCAGTTGAAAAAGCAGCAGCAAACCAAAATGCGGGCACTACATCAATGTATAATAAATACCACGAGCAAATATACCAATATAATACCTATAAAGGTAACTTCTGGTTGAGTCTTAACAACTGATGAAGCACAATTAAAGAGATGGAAAGAATAGTTCGAAGAAAACAGCACAAATAACACCGAAAATCACGGACTATCAACTGGCACCGATAACGAAACTATCAACACTCATCCACCAACAGAGCTGTTATAGGTGTCATGGAGAAGCTGAAGAAGAATAAGGCTGCTGGAACAGTCACCATAACCGCCGAAAAATTCAATTCATCTGCAGCTGCAAGTACTATACATTAACACCATTAATACAAGAAGTGTCGAACTCTGGTAGACTACCACAGAAATGTAAAGAAGGCTTGACAATTACAATACTCAAGAATGGTGGCTTAAAGGAATGCAGAAATTTAATAAAAATACTCGCAATGATATCATCCTTTGATATAATCTCATCTGCAAACGAGCAGGATGGTTTTTCAGACCAGGAAAAACCTGCACCGATCACATCAACTCAATTCATATCATCATAAAACAGTTATCCATTGAATGGAATTCTCCATTATACCTATGCTCTTCGTCAATTTCGAACGCGTATTTCGCACAATAAATAGGAACATAATAAGGCAGACGCTTTGTAAAATGAGCATCCCAAAGAAGATAGATGAACTCATACAAGAAATGTATCGGGATGCTGGAAATCAATTTCAGCTCAAAGTCAAACAATATTCTGCAACCCTCGAGAAGTAAGATAAGGATGCTTACTCCGCCAATGCTATTCCTGATAGAATAAGACAGTTCAATGCGGAAATTTGATAACAGGTCATCCCAATGACATCCAATGGGGATTAACAGGTTAACCAAATAATCTAGACTATGCAGATGACATATATGCCTGTTCATACACAAACATTCCGACATGTAACAAAAAGTACAACAGCTATCAGATCTACCTAACGAAGTTGCTATCAAAATAAATATCAGGAAAACCAAGACGATGAGACTCAACACAAATATAACACATCAATCAGGAATAAATCGAAGGTTTAATAGCAAATAGCTGGAATAGATATGTATAGACATAAGCAAACGCATAAACAAAGTCCCAGATATACATTCAACATGCTACATAAAATCAGAAATACTTCTGACCTATCACACAAGACCACGATACGAATGTTCAACTCGTTTGCAGAATCGGTACTACAGTATGGGTCTGCGAGCCGTGAAAACACACTGATTAAATCACAAGAAAGTTACATGTGTAGCAATGTACATGTGTATTCGCTAACAAATGCCTCAGATGAATACTGAGATGCTTCTGTCCGAACACCATAACCAACATTGAACTGTATAGGAAAACAAACCAGTTGGACAATGAAATCGAAATAAGAAGAAGCGAACGGTGTAACCAGCGTGTCACGCAAGGGAAAAGGAAAGTAGGAAGACCAGCAACGACATGGAAGAGAGCTATGTGCTAGCCAAGACGAAATAACTAGGGAAATCATGGGTGGAAAAGGATAAAAAAAATAAAAAGATATGTTCAAGAGATGCGAATTTATTCTACGGAAAGTAATAACACTGAACCAAAATTGAACGAGGACGTGGCGACCCGTTAACACTAATACTGTCATTGTCGTTGAACGAATCAGTATTGCCGGCGCAATTAAGTTCAGGTTGCGAAGGTGTACAACAACAATACTCATAGCACTTTCCCAACAAATGCAGTAAAAAATCAACAAGACCAGCAAAGCGGGCTGGGACAAATTGAAGCAACGCTATGAAATTTTTTTTGGTTCACGAGCTAGGAACGTTACAAGGGTTAGAAGGTAGGCTTAAGAAAAATTGAAGCCCATCTTTAAGATTGTTTGTCAGGCACCAAAGAAATAACTCCGCAAGCTGCCAGAAACCGCAGCAAACACTCTTGAAATTACTTTTTTTTAATGGCGAAACCATGTTTAAAAATTTCAAAATATAACTGAAAAAGGTGGTACATCACAATGGGTGGACTGACGAGGATCCAATAAATGCACAAATTCTATAGTTTATGGGGCGAGATAAACTACGAAACAATCGTAAAGAAGTAGGAGCTAAGGTACGAGCAGACCTACATCGAGTAGTTGAGCAAATATAGTAACGCTCCATAGGTCGACAGGTCACGATGCACTGGTGGCTCGGTGGATTATTACACGACATGGTGATCTCAAGTACGGCAAAATCGTACCTAGCAGCCAGTAATGAACGTTTTTTTGTTTGAGTATTTTAATTAATCAATTGAAATTATCTCGTCGAATACCAGCATGCGAATGCTTTCGTCAATCAACTGGTAGCGCTTTGCGTGTACACCCAAATTTGGAAGACATAAAGTTACCTGTTAGTATATTGCATCATAGGTTCGATCTTAAGTTATTGGCTAAAACTTGATAAAAAAATATCAGAAATTAGTGTTGAAATGAGACCAGCAATGGTGGCAGAATATAAAAATAGACATCTATGGAATTGGTAATAGAGAGTTAGTAGAGATGTAGCTATGCAGCTATACTGTTCAAAGCACAATAAAACCACTAACCGAACGGTTTCTAATTAAACGTATATGTATGGGTTGGGATTTAATTTTAAGAATGGTCTCCTCAGAGCTACGATATTAAAAACTATAATGAGCATTTAGATAAAAAAGAAAATTACTTGTGATACTGCGCAAGAGCCGAACAGTAAAACTTGGAACGCCGCACTAATTTCAGATGGAATTGAAATGATTCTGGTGACCAGAAATTGGTGTTTCCAATTTTAATAATATAAATGAATTTATAACCTTAAGTAAGTCCCATGAGCCCCATGTTTGAACTTTTTGAGTGAACTAAAATCGTGAGTCTTAGTGCACTGGATTTATGAAATCATCGGCTCAGATTAGTTTACCGTGTGACTCAGGAAGGTTTAACGTAAATATCTTCGATAATTCTGAAAACAGGGCCTGTGTGGAGGATTTGAGATATAGTCCCTCGAACTCAGAAAATACAAATTATGTAAAACAAATTTTGAATTTCTGACCATAAAGACTGAGTATTGACTGTAGACGACCATTAGACGAACGACGGTTCAAACGAATTTAAGACACAATTTCGTCGCAATAGGTTCGACTTACAGTGGACAAAAGGTACTTTTAAAAAAGTACCTTTCTTTTCCAGAAGGAAATGTCCCATAACTAGTATGCCATATTTCGAAACACGAGCAAAATTGTCTCTATTTTGGAAAGTGTCATCTATTAGAGAAGATAAATATTTCGAAAAGAGTCATTTAAAGTTAAGACCATTGCAGAATACAAATGTAAAATAAATGTCACGAAAATCTTTTAAAGGCTACGATTGCAATAGACGGTATTGCATTAGATCATTGTGGTGGTCTTAACTTACATATGTAAGTAAGATTCCGTCTATTAACCAGGGATGGGCGTTTTGTAAATTAATTCTAAACTACCAAACTGTAACCAAATTTCTTTAGGATCCAATTTTATAGAATTATCTTTAATGTATTTTATTTTGCCAAAAATGCAATACTCCCACTAAATAAAATCTAATACTTCAAGTTAGATAAATTAACAAAAATATTTATGATCACAAGAAGCAGGTTTTGTCACATCCTATCCACAATGCTGTCGAATGTATACAAAAAAAAGTGACTACGCAGAAACGTATTTTATCCCTAATTCGTTGACACGTTAATATTTCATAGGTGCTACTTGTAGCGGACGGGTCTTTAGAACATACCAATTGTAATAAAAGATACTAAACGTTTGAAAATTTGTTGTTCGGTTGTTCTTCTATATTCCACTTCTAATCCAGTTCCCCGTTGTTCTTATTGCGATTTAACATTCTAAAACACACGCAAAGTTAAATTTTACTTTTAAAATTATTAGCAACCGAACATTTAAATGGCCCAATAAAAATGTATAAAATACAACTGCAAACTGGTGCATTTTATTTCAAATCGTTTTATTCACAATCCAGTGATCGAACCTTTTTTGACAAGGCACAAACGTAACAATTGGTGATAGCGGTGGGATTGTGAATTAAAAGATTCTAGACGAGTTGAAGATTTCCGATTTAAAGGAGTAGTTGGAATGGCGTGGTTTGTCAACGGTCGGTTAGAAAAATGTATTGAAGCAACGATTACTTCAAGCAATTTAGATGGAGGGGGACGAACATGATGGAGAAAATAAAGAGGCGGTAGTGGAGATTGCATCGGCATCATCTGGAAATTTCGATATGGCGCAGTTAACGACTGTGATTATGAAAATGGAACAGTCAATAGAAAAGTCAGTTGAAAAGTCTGTTGAAAAGTTAAATCATAAAATGGAACAGTCTCATATGGAAACGAAACAAGATATGAGACAATCAATGGAACAATCCAGTAACCAATTAAATCGCATGGAGCAGTGAGTGGGCGATATCAATAACAAAATGAACGGGAAGAGTCAAGAGGTTTATAATACACTACATGAAGAAGTAGAGCAAATTCAGTTCACGGTTCAAAAGGTTGAACAGAAATTGCAAACCGAGGTGGAAAAGAAAGTTCTAGGCTTCGAAAAATAACTTCTATACCTTCTATATGTTAATAGAGCATTTTCGGAATTAGGCCAGCTAGAACCCTCGATGAAATTTAAACCACCGATATTCGATGGCACAACATCGTTTTCGTTTTTCAAGTTTCAATTTGAGACAACGGTCTATCAAAATGGTTGGAATGACGCAAACCGTGGAACAGCGTTAATAGTGGCTCTAAAAGATGAAGCGGCTGAAACATTGCAGACTATTCCGCAGCATGACCGTAATAATTACAACGAAATAATGAAGGCGCTGGATCGAAAGTACGGCAAAGCGACCATAAACGGGAAATGTATCGTATGGAGCTGAAGAGCCGATATCAAAAGCTCGCAGAGACTCTTCAAGAATTAAGATGGACGCATTCATCGATGGAATACGGGATCCGGAAACCTAAAGCGACTTTCGCCGAGATCATCTCGTGTTTATTAATAAATGAGACTGCACAGGCCATCATAAAACCGCCACTAAAGGTATGACGAGTGGAAATGGCTAGCAGCACTAATGTTGAACGGTCGGCTCCAAGATACAGGGAAGGTGGTAGCAACATAAAATGTTGGACATGTGACAAGATGGGTAATATGTCGAAAGACTGTAGAGGACGAAAATGGAGACGTACAAGATCACGATCTCCTATGCAGCGAACATCAAGTTTTGGCCAAGGAAGGGCGACAGGACACCAAGGTATTAGGAAAGTACGATGTTGGACATGTGACGGAACGGGTCACATATCACGATATGTGGAGGATCGGAAAACGAGAAAATTATGAACAAGAATGAAGAACAGGAGCATGAAGAAGCAGTTGGACTGAGGACAGGTGTACGAGAAGATCTTATTAAGGGAAGAATAGAACCAGCGAATGGGTTGAAACTAAGAACGGCCACAGGCGAGGATGCAGTCATAACGGGGAAGTGAATTGCAACAATAAATATCGGGAACAACGAGTTCCAACACGAAGTACTGGTCGCAAATATAGTGGATGAAGTCATCATGAGAGCGAATGGCTTCGTGATGGATGGTGGGACGGAGAATATTGGATTGCAATAGATTCGTGTTGCCACTGTGTATAGATGAGGCCGGAGCAACAATCAGGGGAGTAGTAATGGATCAGCGGGAAAAGCATCCCTAGAACTCAGAAACCTTTGCACGGAAGAAAATACGAGTGTCAGGTAACCGCGGATAAAGATCGTTTGTTACGATCGTAAAGTCTATAGTCATTTTTTTGTAATCAGAAATACAAAAATTGTTTTACGTATTTAGACCTTCCTGAATTACATTGTTAACTCACATGACCTGGTCAGCGAATAATTTTTCAGGTCCTCCATTTGGAACAAAATTCTCAGAACTACTGCAGGTATACAACAGACCCTAATGAATCGAATGGTAAACTCACAATTTTTACCTTCTTTATTTATATTTATTACCTGTTTAAATTTACACACATACACATACATACACAATATCGTACTATAATTATTTTTTCGGGCTGAGAGCAATAACTATCGTGAAAAAATCTACTTTCTTTCGGCGCTGAGAGTAGCATAATATCTTAAAACTATCGTGATAGTAGAAATTTTCGGAGTTGAGAGCAAAAAATGTCGTGATAGTAGTCATTAGTGTGTCGTGATAGCTGTCATTGGTGCATACATTTCATAGTATTTTTGTCGAATATTCGGAATAGTTTTTAATTGTTTGCAACTCTCATAAGCACAATTAAAAACTTAAAATTTGGTAAACATTTAATTCTTTGAAATTGATTCTATCAAGCAATTGACGTCAAATTAGTAATTTGATAAATGAACACGCTTTACTTTCTCTTATACATTAAGCATAAGTTATCTCATGTTTGTTGCTTTTTTGATAAATTTACGAAGAAATGTTAAAATTGAAATTTTATCACCTAGCTAAGCGCTATATGTTTGCTCTTTATTAATTTTCCTCCTGCAAAAAACGCAAAAATATAAATTTCTTGACGAAATATTATCATCGTTGGGGAATGCTAATAAATTTCTAGGTATACACTGACACACACATACACAAATAAGAGAGACACACAAAATTTATTTAAATATAGAATTTTGACGTGCATGGGGATTTCTGTATCTCGTGTATACGTACTTATGATATTATGTTACGTAATACAATATGAAAACAGTGACAATGGCAAAAAATAATTGATAAATATTCATCTTTGACCACGGTACACAATCAATTCGCCACACAACACGCACGCATACCGAAATAGAAAAGTTAAAAATGTATGTCATTTATTGCTTTGGGCGATGTTCTAAAATTTAATTTTGCAAAGGTTATTTTTAATTTCATCCATCCAACCATTTTTTACTGTTTTACCCCCAAAACATGGCAAAATAATAAAAAGAAACAAACCAAGACAAAACCAAAAAACGTCATGAGATGAAAAATATCACTTTAAGATCCTTGAAAAATGTATTTTATGTACATAGTAGATACTAGATACACCACCCTCCTCCTTTGGCCGTTATTTTTTATTTTATTTTTCATAGAATTTTTTACACACATACATAAGTATATATAGAAATGTAGAGAAAACAAAAAGGAAAATCTTTAACCTAAATATAAGGATCTTAAATATATACGAAAAGTAGACTAATTGTGTATTTTGAAAAATATTAAATAAAAAAAGAAGAAAATTTCAAAAGTCTCCAACGAAGGTTGATGAAGAATGGCATAAAGATGAAAAAATATTTTCCATTAACCATTAATCATTTTTGTCTTGTATTGTATTTCTATATCGCATTTTATGGATGGATGAAGGATGATAAAACGAACGACTATAATACTCCACCGGCAATGGGAATAAAATAAATGAAAAGTCTTAAATCATTTGTGATAGACGCACATAAATATATAAATGTACAGTTCATTATTGATTTTTCCTTCGTCACGCGCGCAAACACCACGTGTATCGCCACTATATTACTCTTTTCACCACGTTCCATCTGCAGACGACAAAATTTGACACGTTTGGTTGCCGCGTGAAAGAGTGACACATTAAAGCTTAGCGACATAACTAAGATACATTTTAGGCAAAACAATTCATTTTCAAATTAATTTGTGTGTTTAGATTAACAAATCCTAGCAAATCGTAATATCCTGTATAGCAAACAAAACGAATAAAAATCCTTTATAATAAATTCCCATATATATGTAAGTCCGCATTATAATATTTATTGCGACAATTTGACATGTAGCCCATGATTAATAAAACGAAAGAGATGGAAAATAAAATAATTTGAAGTAAAAATAGTTAAATGATAAATCATCTAAAATTAAGATGCTTATACAAAATATATAATGTTTTTATGTTTCAAAACGAAATCCTAAATTTATTTATGGAAAAAAAAATATCTGGGATTGACATATACTTAACGAGCGAAATGACATTGAGCCTATAGCGAAATTATCCGTTGAAATGATAGTAGCGCGTAGGTTAGGTCGATACCTAATGTTTAGTTAAAATAGTGCATTGAAGCTTCACCGGGTCTCGAAATGGGACTTGGACCAGAATTGATTACAAATTATAATTAATTACATAGAAATATAGTCTAGTGCAAAAAAAATTGTAATAAAATTGTGGCAGGCTAATTTAGCCAATGCGTATTTAACTAACCGATGCAGTTATAAATGACTCAATGCTTTTACAGATGACTGTTGTTGTCAAAAAAAACATTCGATATGCCATCTAGAAACACTCGATAAATTTCTAAAACTAACTATTTTTGAATTTTCTAAATTTTTAGAAATTTTTCAAATTCTTTAAAATGGCACCAAAATTATCCAATTTTTCTCAAATTTTCTGATCTACCAAACTTTATAAAATTCTACAACACATGTTTCGGTAATAAAATAGAATTATGTTAAATACAATTTTTAGAATTCCGAATTCCCTAACACAGTGAAAAAAGTCTATGTCAAGGGTCTGATAACCTCAATTACGGACAAAGATTTCAAGCTAGTAGCACTAAAAAATGATGTTTGGAAGGTAAATGTTCAAGACTCAGATACTTATAGAAATCCCTCTATGAAGCTTAATACTGAGAAAGTTCAGTGGAATACATATGAGGACAAGCAGGAAAGACCAATTAAGGTTATGGCTAGAGGACTACATCAAACATGCGAGAGTGAAGATATAATTGCCGAGCTGCAGAGTAAAGGATGCGACAATTTATTCAAGGGCCAACATTCAGCTAATTCCCGTGGCTGTGAGGGAGCTAAAGAATTGCAAAATATAAGAAATTGCGCTAGAAAGTCTGATCTAAACCGTAGAAACCCTGCTAGTGAAGCCCCGACCAATCGACAGACAAATCGGGAATTATATAAATTACGAGGAAAAGAATCATATATGCACAAATGACCCAAGGTCAAGAGGTAAAAGCACAAGATAGCAACCACGGCCAAATTTTGAGAGATGTCTTGAATTGCAGGCTGAGACCAATAAACTCATATTTGAACAGTCGAGAAACTGGTCTTCATCGTTACCCAACACAATTAGGAAATAAAAATAAAATTACAAACGCTCAGAATAGTAATTTGGAATGCGAATGGGCTGATCCAACACATCCCCGAGCTGGAAATATTTCTATTTAAACAAAATTTTTTTAGAAAAATTGACGAATCTCTGAAACCCATTTCACTAACTCTTCTTATGCCAGAATACGTGGGTACAAATTTTACCATGCTATCCATCCAAAAGAGATAGGAAGAGGTTGATCTGCCATTCTTATTAAAGAAAATATAAAACACCACGAAGAATTAAAAATTGAAAGTGAATCTATGCAAGTTACAACTATCAAAACTTGCACAAAGTACAAAAAAAGGAAAAATATCAGCAATAATACTGTCCACCAAGACATAATTTGAAGAAAGAGACGATTATGAAGAACTTTTTAACACCATAGAAGGTTGTTTTATCATTGGTGGCGACTTCAATGCGAAAAACACGTTCTGGGGCTCCAGAGTTACTACACCAAAATGGAGAGAGTTGTTTAAAGCAGGAAAAAAATAATTAAAATGTGACTTTCAATCTCGTGGCTCACCAACTTACTAGCCAACAGATTTAAACAAAACACTGGATCTTATAAACTTTTATGCGTCAAAATGTATTTCAGATAACTATATTCGGTTGGAAAATGATGAAGAGCTTACATCGGACCACTCTCCTGTTATTATGACGGTCAGTGAAACAATAATTGAAATAGAAATCACAGTGAGACTACCCAATAAGAATACCAATTGGAAAATTTTTCGAGAATTATTAGAACAAAACATCAATCTACAAGCACCAATAAGGAACATTATACAAGTCGAAGAGAAAGTAGGAAGGCTAATAGAAAACGTACAACAAGCTGCGCGGCACAGTACATCTATCAAATACGCAAATAACAACAACTGTAAAAACTATCCACTTGAAGTAAGAGAGCTTGTGGCAAAGAAACGTAAAGCTCGAAAGTTTTGGCAAATAAATCGAACCAAGGAAAATAAAACCGTCATCTCTGATCAGAACAGTTAAGAATGAATCAATAAGTACATATTTGTCGTCACTTACTAGCCAAAAAGATACCGAATATTCCTTATGGACGGCAACGAAAGTACTTAAGAGACCCACAAATTCGACGGCACCAATTAGAAGTGAGGTTGGTAGTTGGGCGGATGAAAATGTTAACCTACTGAAACGATCTGATGAGCTTGAAATACAAAGTGTATCACCACAGGAGCTAACAGAGGAAATTCATGAGAAAATTTCCTGGGTACGACCTAATAACCGGACAAATCATTAAAGAATTACTAAATAAAGCGATACGTAAACTTCTCCATATAATCAACGCTGTGTTTAGACTAAGATACGTTCCAAGGCAATGGAAGGTGGCAGAGGTAATCATGATCTTAAAACCTAACAAATAATGTAACGATAAAAGGTCCTCCAGACTGATATTCATACCCAAGATTTTTGAAAAATTGCTCTTGAAGAGAATGAAACCTATAATGATTGACAGAAATCTCATTCCTGACCACCAGTTTGGATTCAGAGAAAACCACTCGACTATAGAACAAGTCCATAGAATCACGGATATTATAGAACGTACGTTCCCAAACAATACTATGAAACTCTTAAATCATACATAACTGATAGACACTTCCGTGTAAAATATGAAGACGAATACTCGGACCTAAAGAAAATTTTACATTAGAAATGTTGACCGCCACCGCGATTTAAAGATGGAATACATCGATGAACTTATTACGTATCATGCTCTCAAGCATGATTCACACCTCCGACAGCACGAAAACATCGAGATGTGCAAAATAATAAAAAATAAAAAAAAAATAAAAATAAAATTTTGTAAATTATTAATTTAAATTTTGAAGATTTAAGAATACAAATTTAAAATTTAAAATCCAAAAATTGTATTTTATATTTCTTAAATTAAAAATCGTGAAATGTGTGAAAATTTAAATACTTTGCCAATTTCTGTTACAACTTTAAAAATTGTATAAATGAAATTTGATTTCTGTTAATTAATTAAATACGCAAACTTTTAAAACCGTGAAAAATGTTTAAATTTATTTTAAATAATATAAATCATTTAAAATCTAGAAATAATTATTATTTTTAAAATCTTAATTTTGCACAATTCTGAAACACTTCTCCTGAAAATTTTTAAATCAAATTAAATTCCAAAAACTGTAAAATTAGGCAATAAACCTAAAAAATAGAAATTCTACCTTAAAATCTATCTAAAAACTTTCAGAATGCTTAACGTCTCTCATTTTTTTAAATTCCCAAAATATTGAAAAACTATTAAATCTGTAAATTCTTGAAAATTAAAATTATTAAAACTTGCTAAATCCGTTAAGTCTAGTTGGTCAAATAAATTAAATTCATGTTTAATATCATTAAAAGAATTTTTAATTTGTCTAATTCAGAAATCGCGATAATTTTATATTTCACATTCATTTAATATAATAAAATCAACATCATATTTATACAGTTCGAAATTTTGAATATCTTAGAAATAAGAAATTAGAATATAATGAGCATTTCAAATTTAAGGTTTGCGTCTTTGCTAAGCTTTATGTATATGGTGTAACCGTACTGTTCACTATAGGTCAAATTGACAAATATTCACCAGTTACTGCTTTAATATGTTTGAGTGACATGTTAACGTATTGTATTGGCTTCATATGGACAGTTATTATTTGTATCAAGTTCAACGTTTATCACAAATTCAAATTAAATTTTTTTATTATTAGTAAAGAATTTTTACTTCGTAAATTTTAAAGTCGTAGTGGTATATGACACGCATAGGAACAGGTATAGTTGTATACATAGAATTGAATAGAGCATATTAGATCTGTAGTGTCACTCTAAACTTCTAAAGTACTAACCCTAATTCACAAAAATACTTTTAATCTTTAGTTATTTTGTAAATTTATTAGATTTTTCAAATCGTTTATATTGGCGCCTAAAATATCCAATTTATCTCAAATTTTGTGTTCTGCCAAACTTTTTAAAATTCTACAACGCATGCGTTTCAGTAGAAAAATAAAATTCTGTTAATAAAATTCTCCAAAGAAATTTTATTTATGCAAAAATTAATTTTTACAATTTCTAAAAATTTATTCTGAACACTTTAATTTTGAACTCTACTTCTAAAACGAAATTAGTTTCTCGTAAATTTAAAATTTACAATTATAACATTCGGATATCAAAAAATTAGTTTATGAATGCTAAAAATTTCGTTAATTTTTAGAACTAATAATACTAATTTGTAAATTTTAAAAATCTTAAAAAAAAATATTAAACACACATATGTAACTACTGTAATAAATAAAGCTATAATTTTAATTTGAACATATTAAATTGTTAGAACTCGATAATTCTTAAAACAAATTTTCTAAATATACAAAGTAAATTGTGTAACAGCAATTTAAAAAAATTTCCGAAATACTAACAATTAAATTCTAAAAATAAATAAATTATATATTTTATATTTCATAAACTAAAACTAATAAATTGTGTTAAACTTTAAATTATAAACCAAATTCTGTTTAAATTTTAAAAATAATATAAAATAAAATTTAATACCTAATCTTTTAGTTAATTAATTAAGCAAACTTTTAAAACCTTGAAAAATGTTTAAATTTAATTTGTATTTAACATTCGAAAAATATTTACAATTATTTTAAATAATATAAATTATTTAATAACTAGAATTTACAATTATAATTTTTAAAAACTTAATTTTCCAATATTCTGAAATTTTCTAATCAAATTAAATCCCAAAATATTGGAAAACTATAAAAAATATTTAAAGATTTCTAAGAAGTCTGTAAATTCTTGAAAATAAAAATGGATTTTAAAAAAAAATGAAATTCATGTTCTCAAAATTTTCATTAAAAAATCGGAATTATAGAACTTTTTTTGAAATTCTGAAACGATCATTTAAATTTGTCAATTTTATAAATTTTGATAATTTTATCACAGTTATATAAATTAGAAAACTCAATTTCATATTTCTAATACCATAGAAATTTTAAATATCTTATTTATACAAATTTTCTTCATGAAATTAGAAAATAATGCGCATTTAGGTTTGTGTCTTTACTAAGTCTTACAGATAAGGTGTAACCGTAAAAGATTATTCCAATCAGAATCTTGTAACTTGTTCACTATGTGATTTATAGGTAAAGTTGACATCTATTCGTCAAAATTTAGAGCAAATAAATTTTAATATTTTTAAAATTCAATTGCAAATATATAAGAATTTTCTTAAAATTTACAATGTTTTAAATTAACAATTCACAGAATTTTTATTTAAATAAGATAATTTGTTTTAAGAATTATTGAGTTCTAATTTTTAAATAAACATTAAAGTGTCAGAAAAAATTTTTAGAAATTGAAAAAAAATAAAATTTCCATAAATAAAATTTCTATCGAGTTCTAAGAGTTTTATTTAACAGAATTCTATTTATTTACTTAACATTTGTTGTAAAATTTTAAAAGTTTGGCGGAACACAAATTTGAGAAAAATTGGATAGTTTAAGCGCCTTAATTTAAAAAGATTTGAAAAATCTCTAAAATTTTACAAAATACTAACGATTAAAACTATTTAGGTGAATTGGACATGTTTCACTACGACTTTGAAATTTAAAAGTAATAATTCTTTACTGATAATTAAGAAATTTAATTTGTGTTTGGTAAGAACGTTGAACTTGACACAAATAACAACTATCTATATGAAGCCTCTTGTAATACGTGACTCCAACATAGAAAATGGCATAGTTGTCAACTATAAGTTCTGCTTTACTTCGATTTAGCTTCATTGAAAGATGGCGCCACCGTCGAAACGGTTCTTTATATTAAATCTATTCTGTTTGCAATTAATTTGTATTTCCGTTTCATTAGTTTTGTGCATAGATATAACCAATAGACATTTGCGCATCAAGTATATGTGTAAAAGTAGTTTTTTATATGCATGATGAAATTTTGTAGTCCGACAGGAATCTCGAATCTCGATACAGAAAAATCTATTAATAGGTCGATCAAAATCAATATAAACGTCTACGATCAAGGTTACGCTAAGTAAGGTAAGTGCACCGACTCAAGTGTCACGCTAAATAGGTCCGACCCATGTGCTAGGTCTGACCCTAGGTTCAACCCAATTGTGTTAGGTCCGACCCAAGTGTGTAGGTTCGACCCAAGTGTGTAGGTCCGACCCAGGTGACGGTCCGACTCAAGTGTTTATGGTCCGACCCGAGTGTCACGGTCCGACACAAGTGTTTATGGACCGACCCAAGTGTTACGGTTCGAGTCAAGTGTCACGGTCCGAACCAAGTGTTGTAGATCGAACCAAGTGTTACGGTCGACCCAAGTGTCATTTGACCTATTGAAATGAGGTCAACCCAAGTAAGGTTATAACTACTATAATAATTACACTGTTATAACTATAGAGGATCTGTGGCGTACAAAAAGTTAAGAAAAAAATTGACTATAAGGTAAAGAGCGAAACAACAAGAATTCAGCCAATGATATAAAAATACAGCCAGTAAGGGAAATTCATAAAACCCATCTTCAAACAATAGCCAACGATGTTTTAAAGTGGTAAGTAGCCTAAACGAATCCATTAATCCTGTATTAATTTAAAGGGATACAACCTGTACGATACTAAGCACCCCATTATAAGAGAGATAATAAGACACTTTGAACTCCTACAATGTAGTGAAGAGCATATTCAAACAACTAATATCTATTTGGAAATTACATTCACACTATGTAAACACACCTGTCCACCAGTAAAGATAAAGAATATCAACCTACACTTAATAAAAGGCTGACATTGAAAAAATACATTGAAAATTAAGTTAACAAGTTAAGGTGCTCCAAGATGAACTGGCTAAATGAAAAACTGTCAAACTTAAGCCTATAGACAACACGATTTTGTTATATAAAATGGTACATAAACCAATCTGGACGTATGGTAATCAATTGTGAGGCTCTGCTTGCGCTTCCATCATAATCATACTTCAAGGAATGCAGTGAAGAATATTAAGAAGAATTGTAAATGCAGCCTGGTGTGTACGCAATACGACTATACATCACGATCAGTAGAGATGAAAAATAAATAGAGTGTGTCCAAATAAAACTGAAGGCCTAGTAAATATTTAAAAACACCGCATAGATGATTTCAGAATTCACGGATAAGAACAAGGCAGCTGCCGTTGTGGAAGTGGGGCACAAATGAAGGAAGGAGGGAGGTAATAATAACCTCTATATTTCCCTGGTGATACGGAGGTGGTTCCTTCCAACAATGTAAAAAATCTCATAAAGTATTGCGAGCATAGCGCAAGATACCTTATCATTGGCTGCGATGCAAGCGCCAACAATATAGTTTAGGAAAGCACCGACAATAATTTAAGGATACATATAGCTAATTACGGGTAAACACCCTACCCAACTTAACGTAACATGACAACACAAGAGGTGACTGACTTGACACTCTAGTGACAAACAATGCTATGGACTTAGTGAAAAATCTGAAGTATCTTTCTCAGATCATAGACAAATAAAAAAAGAATAATGTGTATGCGGTGCCATAACTAAAAGAACGAATTGGGAAGGTAATAGGAACCATCTCGAGGTGTTATGGGCGTAAGTTATGACATTCCATAGTGGATCTAGTACAATGATCTCATCATACAAAAACTACTGTGCAATAGATAATTAATCCTCTCTGCGAAACAATGATGGAACAACAACCACAACCTTCAGCTAAATCTAAGTAAAGCAGAACTTATAGATGGAATGATCTTTGCTAAGAACATAACCATGATGAAGAGGATGAAGTGGGCAGTAATGTTTTTCAATATTCTTTCTGTCCTCCAGTACCCCTTCATGAAAGAAAGGAAATAGGTACTAAGAACGCCATTATCTGAAATATCTGTAGCTAGCCTGAATTATGACTAATCTGTAATTGAGGACAGTAAATGTTCATAAATTCAGACCGGAGCGAATGGAGGTACTTCCTGAGAGGCCACTTAGTAACATGCAATTTGCTTATCAAAAAGGACAATCCACGATCACGGCACTACATGAAATTGTCAACATTGGTCACGAATGGAATTGTTGAGCAGCGAAATATCTGCCAACTAAGGAAAGAAAACTCATAAAAGAGGTGCTAAAAAAGGCTGCCCACAAGGAGTAGTATACTATATCTACTATCATCTCTGTTATGGCCGTTACTGTGAACTACTAACAGATCTAGGTCACTTTTATTACAGAACTATAGGAAATACCAATATATCCATAATAGTTAGTTAGGATCAAGCACGATTTGACTGTAGGTGATGGAAAATGCCCTGTATCTCACCTGGAATTCGTGCAAGAAAGAAGAACTTAAGAATTATTCCAAACAAAACGGAAACTCAACATTCTTCAGTTGATGGAATTACACTAGGCTTCGATACGGAAGCCATGTAGCTGCGCGCTACGTTGAACAAAAAACGAACCTATAGGAAACCCACATTGTGAAAATAATAAAAAATGCTATCGTTGCGGTATGCAAATAACAGATGATTTATTCAGGAAAAATTATGTTGCGGCTGTATGATGTAAGAAAACAGAGCAAAAAGCAGCAATGACTGGACTCCACAGACTAGCATGGTTAGAAATCACACGTCCCATGGGAACTACTCGACGTTCGATGTCGAGGCTCTGCTAGGCCTAATACCGTTACATATAGCTAAAAAGGATGAAGCCCTGAAGCTAGTCCTTGTTATCACCCAGAAATATAACCTAAAGGAAGCCAATCAAAAGGAATATTTGAATCCTAACAGAAGCTGGTCTTCTAAATGACATAACTAGGATTAGCAACCAAATTCAGCCCAAAATGGACTTCATTCACAAATACAAAGTTAACATCCCAACCAGCGACGATTGGAATAACAACGCCACATAGCTCGGGAAAGAGGCACAAAAATGGTTTATTGATGAATTAAAAGTGGAACTTAGGTAGGCGTTGGCTTCAATGGTGTACCAAATACCTGCCAATCACAAAGGGTTAAAGGACTAAGCATTGTAAAAAATACTCTAATTTATAGAACTACATTTATTTTTTGAAATGTGTAGTTTTGAGATTCCCGCCGCATTCCCCTGTCAACGGCATATCGACTACTTGCTGAGCTTAAGGGAATATTTTTTACTGAGTGTATACCGAATACATTCCCTAAGTAGATCAAAATTGTTAGACACAATACACAGAATTTGGTAATATTTAGTTAATTACAGCTTTTTGTTGAGTGCATCACGTTCTAAGATATAAACTTGACCGCACAACCCAATTAAAGCATTGCCTTATACAACATCTCAAGTACTGTATGTATATCGCAAGCGATATTATTTACATTTAGTTAACAACAAAACTCAAACAATAAAGCCTCGTGCATACATACATATAGTTACACAGCACCCAAAGTTCCTTGATATTTTATTTGTATTCTTAAAATAACAACAACAACAAAAACCTCAAGTGCTGAAGTATTATTAATCGGATAAAAGAAAAGAAAACAAAAATCGTCGAAATAAAAAAAAAAAAAAAAAAGAAAAAGTCTTACCACTTTTGTGTATTTGTGTATACACAACAATTTCTGTCTTTTGAGTTCTCTTGACCCATGATGTTTACATTGGGACGAAGGGAGGTAGGGCAACGCAAAATAAAAAGTAAAGATTATTTCAAACAAAGACGGAAATACGTTTTGTTTTTTCCTATTGATTTTCATTTCCTTTCGGTTTTTATACAAATTTTTGGTTTATGATTATTATGGGGAATGCATATAGTGTATAGGGGTAGTAATAACGTAGTAATTACTCTACTAAGCTGTGTGCCGTATTTCCGCTCAGCTCGATCTGATTGATCGGAAGTATTGAAAGCTGTTCCTTATTCCTGCTAAAACCATTATGGGCAATTTGTTACGGATGTGAAGATATACCAAATATTCATCCCGAAATAAGGCTTTTCTAAAATTGGATTGTTTCTTAATTAAATAAACGAGGGTAGGGGTAGTTTTTGGGCATAGTGGATTAGGAATTCAGTCATCTACCTAGTGTACTATCAGAACTTGAGTCCAAGTCTCTTTCAAAGAGTGTCAACACATTTAGTCTAGATCTCAAAATTATAAATTTAATTATGATTTAAACTTGTGTCTGGGCATATAGAGCGTATAAATTTTCCGTGGAAAATCGAATTCAAATCTTAAACAAAAGCAATGCTTTTCGGTTTTTCTTAATTAATTTATTATAATTTTATTATTCTTATTAGAATTAAAACGTATTTAAGCCGTAAATCGAACAAAGAATTTTAGTAACAAAGAAATTATATTGGCTATGTAAACAGCGCCATCTAACTATTATATGGGTATATTACAAAATACTTTTTAAATACCCATGCTTACTCGCATTGTATAGGGTACATCAAAAGTACCCTAATATAGCAAAGATGATTTAATATTAAGATGAGAACACAAGAACAAAATTGTTCATACCCCAGTGATCGTCGATTATTATTTGTGATCGTCGCATAATATTGTAATAAAAAATGTATTTGGGGACATGTGCAGAAAGCGAGCGAAAATGACACCGCGACAATTTGGTTTGTAATTTTTCTTTGTTATTATACAAAGAACGGAAAATGTATACGCTATATGCCCAGAAACAAGTTAAAATCAAAATTAAATGTATAATTTTGAGATCTAGCCTAAATGTGTTAACACTCTTTGAAAGAGATTTGGTCTCAAGTTCTGATAGTTCACTATATCTAGATGACTATATTACTAATCCACTAAGCCCAATACTTAACCCCTGCCCCTAGGAATAATTTAATCAGGAAGCTTACACTGCGATTTCCAATAATATTATTAATGAACCATTAACACCTTTAGCCAGAGATGTGAATACAGGTTCTGATAGTACACTAGGTAGAGAACTATATTTCTAATTCGTCAAGCCCAAAAACTACCTCCATCAGGAATAAATTAATTAGATATTTGTATTCTAGTTCTCATAGTTAACAAACTATTTGGTTTTTTCCCCTGCCTGTTGATTTGAAATAGCTTTATATATCCTCAGAATTAATTTTTATTCGATTAATTTTGTCCGATTTCGTAAATATATTAAGTTTTTAGTACTAAATATTTAAATTACCAATTTTCCAATTGGATTTCATTTTAACAGTGTGAAACTAACACTTATATAAAATCTGTGGATTTGTGGAAAACTTTTTTTATTTTTATTTTTTGTTTGTTAGCAGACAAATTTTTTACTGTTAATCAGCTTTTAGGAAATGCCATATTGAACTTAAGCAGGAGAGCGCAGTTCAAAATGCTACGTTTCAAATATTTGTAAACATGACCAGCTCGCAGAAAATGTATGCGATGCGTTTATTGCAGCCGATAGCCCTCTATACAAAATTCGAAATAAGAAAATTAAATATTTCCTACAAAAATACATCGAACATAAAGTGCCCTCGGAAACCACTTCACGGATGAACCGCACGTAAGCCTATTAAAAGCGTCATTATTGGTATTTTGAATCCAGACGAGATGGCCGGCAACCAAAAATTTCTCTTAAATAATGCGCACCTGGAAATAGCGAATCAAACTACTGTTGCACGGCTTTTTGACGACTCTGTAAAGATTTTCAACAAAGATTACATTTTGCTATTCATTTCCGATGCAGCATCTTATATGATAAAAGGGCCTTTGGCCACGGACTTGTCAAAACGGCATCATACATAATGCACTATTTTAAATTTGATCAATTATAACAGCTTCTCGTGGACCAAAACTTGCGAGAAGCGTCTATTCACTAGGAGGAGCGGCTTGAAAACTGCGTCTGTTCCTCATGTAAGAGGCGGCTGAATTCTTACCTGGAAGTAGATATAAAATGGTAGTGGAAGGATACCTCGATAAAAAGACACAACTTGAGCGGGAGTGAATTGGAAAATTTTACGGTGCAGGGACTCGGACACCCAGTACCAGCGAGTATCAGGAGTGAACGAGTGGGCTCCCAGTCGTCGAAATCCAACGACCACAATGCTGTAGTACACCACCTGGCAACTACAGTAGATACTGCGACAGAGGAAAGTGACGGTGAGCTATGAGCTATTAAATCCGTTCCAAAGAAGTCCAAATATAGGAAAATCACGTATAAAAGAGAAAAGTAGCAATTCGATAGCTGATCAAGCCAATGCTTTATCTAATGCCAGAAGTGATAGAAGCGGAAATCCTTAACATGACGTTTGGAAAATTAATACTCTGAACTCAAAATATCAGTAGGAAAACCACTACACGCATACCCCAATGCAAAAAATGTCGAGGATTTAATCTGGGTGTGATTAAATCCCCGACATTGCTCATGTAAACATATTACCCAGGTATGTACAATAGCGAGAGATGTGCTAGCCAAGTGTATAAATTGTAAGGGTCAACATCCGGCTAATTATCGAGGTTGTGAGGTTGCTAAACAACTACAAAAATTAAGAGATAAACCAAAAGTCAACAGCAAAATCACGAAAATCAAAGGATTCATACATCAAATCAGATGGATAAAAATCCACAATCAAGCAACGCAGGGCAAAGAAGACATTTGCTCAGGTTCAACCAAATATATGGGCTCTGAAATTAACATTATGAATAGCATTGAAACTATTACAAAGCGGCTAGATGACCAAAGTAATCTGAACAACATGATACTTGATCAACTGAAGAAAATGCAACTCCCACAACGTAATCCGATAAAAAATATTAGGTAAGAACACAACTTTCAGAATAGCAATCGGGAATGTGAATGAAAAAATCATTTTATTAATTCTTCGTTCGTTAAAATCCGTGGTTATAACTTATATTATCCCATTCATCCAGCGGAAAGAACAAGAGATGGTTATTATTGGGGTGACTTTAATGCGAAAAACACTTATTGGGGATCAAAACTTACGACGTCAAAGGGTAAACAATTGTTTCAAACAGGACAGACACCAAAATGAGAATTTTACTCGCTAGTATCCGGTCCCTCACCGCTTATCATGACAGTCAGTGAAACGGTAATTCGAAGGGAAAGTGCACTCAGATTAAGCAATTTTAAAACTAACTGATAACTCTTTCGTGAATTAATGGAGGAAAAAATCAATATTTAGGTACCGATACGAAATTCTCACCAGTTGAATTGTAGCAACTATATGAAACAATTCACTATATGCTACTTTGGCGAGAATGCTTAAAATATTCTACCCAATGGAAGTTATAGAGAGCTGGTAAGAGAAAAAAAAAACGACGTAAAAAACCTGGTAAATTAATCGTTCACCGGAGAACAAAACAATTCTTAACAATTTATGTAACAGTGTCCAATCTCTTATTAAAGAAGTTAAAAACGAATCAATCAACAGATATTTAGTTAGCCTAACTGATGAAAAAAATTCTGATTACTCACTGTGGAAGGCGATGAACGAATTCAAAAGACCCAAAATGCAAGTGCGTCCCTTGATGAGACCTGGGCAAGAGGTCCCAAACAGAAGTCTGATCTGTGGTACGACTTGATTACTGGCCAAATTAAGACCTGTTACAGTATTTCGTAAGCTACATACAGGCAAATTTTTTTTGCTACCAATTATGTCAAAAATGTTTGAAAAATGATTACTAAAGAGACTTAAACCAATAAATCCCCCACATCAATTTGACACAAATATAATTGAAAGAATGTTAGAACTTAAACAAGTATGCCAAGCATTCGATAAAGTTTGGCCCAGTGGCCTGGAGTACAAGCTGCATAAAGATCTGCCGAGGCAATTCTATGCCATTCTAAGATTTTATTTATCCAATAAAAATTCTCGTGTGAAATATGAGGATGATTACTCGGAGCTAAAGAAAATCTCTGCCGGTGTCTGCGGTGACTGTCCTAGGACCAATATTGTATTTACTATATATACAAGGGATTTAACAACCATAAATGAAGGAATCACACCCATCTTTGCAGATGACACAACAATTATGGCGATTGGAAGTAATATCGCCGATGCAACGAGCAAACTCCAGGAGATTACCAATGCGGTTTGTAACTGGACAAAACGTTGGCGAATCAAGCTTAATGAGACGAAATCCACGCAAATTAACTTTACATATCAAAAGGCTTACCGTCTACCGATAGAAATTAACTCATGACCGGTACCATATGCAAACACCGATAAATACCATGGCATGACCATCGATGCTAAGATTAAGTGGAGAAAGCATGTCAAAAAAAAAAAAATGAAGAACTTAACAGAAAGTTTAGAAAAATATATTGGCTCATAGGTACAGTTTATGTGCTTACAATTCACGCTATATCAGTAAATATTGAAGCCGATATGGACCTACGGTATGAAACTCCGGGAATCTACCAAACAAACAATCACCAAAATGATACAGACGTTTTAAAACATGGTTCTTCGTAGCATCGTAAATGCTTCAAGGTACACAAGAAATTAAGACCTTCACAGTGGCCTACGGCTGAAATACATCAAAGATGAAATTAAAATGTAACGAGGCCACTGGACCTATAGTGAACTTACCAAATTAAAATTAGTAAACAGGATTAAGATGGCCACTGTGGTCGGGAGGTGCACATGTCTCGTAAACCTAAATTGCACGAACATGTTTTCCAAGAATACCACAAAAGAATCTTGCTTATAAAGTCAACAAAACGAAAAATGGATACCGCCAAAATAACACTGAACCTACGCTCAAGTACCCGGACACAAGATTTAGAATTTGCACGTGCAGTCACTTAGGAAACCAGGAGCTTGCGCATGAAGCCAACCTATCGATAATTTGTGTACATGCGACCACAAAAGTTAGCCAGCCCCAAGATAAAGACTCATTTTACAATGACTTGGACAATCTGATGGAATCTATAGCCGACCATTTTAGAATGGTAATTGGGGGCTTTAATGCTAAAGCTGGCAGAAATAAGACCGCGATTAGTTTAAAAACATAGGTCCGTACTCCCGACGCGAACCTGCGATCGATAATGGTGAGAGAATGATGAACTTTGCTATTGCTCACGATCTTAGAGTATCAATCACATTTTTTCCCTCACAAGCAAATACATTTGGAAACATGGACAAATCCTCGCAAAATTTCCCGCAGCCAAATTGACCACGTGTTAATTTCAAAAGAGCGAGCACGGTTTGTGTAGGATGTGAGAACTTATCGGTCAGCAACCAAATACGAAGCACACAGCGAAACGTACATCGAGGAAGCTAATTACCAGTCTGACTGTGTGAACTTTGTTTGGGAGGTACTAAAAACTTCAGTTGTCAGTGCTTCTCAACAGATTTTAGGTATAGTGAAAGTCAGACCAAAGAATGTTTGGTTTGATAACGAGTGTAATCATGCAGTCGAGCAACAATCGCGAGGATAAACCAAGGCTACTATACTAGGAGGGCAGCTAAGCGGATTTGTAGACGGAAAAAGTGAGAATGATGGAAGGCTAAGGTTCTGAGGTTCAGTACAACAACTCAGCAATGAGCGCAGTTCTTGTAATTTCTTTAAAGGAATTACTGAATCCCCCCATACTTTCAGGCCTGCGTCGACTGTCCCTCGGGACCGGGATGGAAACGTCAGTGTCAACATCGACGCAATACTCGACGCATGGAATGGACACTTTCATCATGCTCCACAGACTGTAGTTGAGCCACCTCAAATACAGATTGCGGAGACTGCATAGAGCTTTTTCCCATGTGGAATTCACTAGGGCCATGCAGAGGCTAAAACGAAATCTCTCGCCTGGAGGGGACTGCATTAATTCCGAGCTGTCCATATTCGGAGGGGATACTTTGTAGAACTGTCATTTCTACCTTATTCGATTAGTATGGCGAAGCAAAGTTATGCCTGACGAACGGAAAGTGGCCGCGATGTGCCCCATCTTCAATAAGGGAGACCGCTTGAAGTGTGAGAATTGTCGCGGTGTAGCTCTTCTTTGCATAGCATACAAGTTACTGTTCTACATTATATTGGATAGAATAACTCGTCTAGCGGAGGGCCTGGTTGGTTACTATCAAGGAGAATTTCATCCGAATCGATCAGACTGTTCAGGTCTTTTCGCTGGGGATGATTCTATCTAAATATTATGAGACTTCCACCCCGTACATCAGGTGTTCTTAGATTTCCGGCAAGCCTATGACTCGATCAATCGAGAGAGTTTGTGGTCTGCTCTGGCATACCTAGGTAGGCCAACAAAATTGGTATTTTGCGTAGAATAACAGTGACGCAGTCTCAATGATGTGTGAAAGTTGAGAACAGGCTAGTAAAAATTTTTGCAGTTAACAGGGTTGTCCGGTACGGAGATGCTCTATCACCAAAATATTTGGGCTCTCTTATCACTCACGATAACAGTTTGGGTGAGGATATTAAAGTGTGGCTGGTAGGTGCCAGTCGTGCTTTGTATTCTCTAAGGCCACTGCTAAAATCTTTACACCCATCAAGTGCCATGAAGCTAAAGCTTTACAAAATGTTGATCAGGCCCGTTGATATGTTTTGGATTTGAAAGTTGAGTGCGGTTAGCAACGGTTGAGTACAAAAGGTGTCTCCTTACCATTGAGAGAAGAGTCACGCGTGCAATTTACGGCCCAAAACGCGAAGTAGATGGTACATACCGAGCTCTGTACAATATCGTGATCAGAGATCTGAGATCAGAGATCCCCGATGTTGTACTTGAAATAAGATCTCAGCGAGTACGCTGGCTCGGCCACGTTCTGCGTGCTGATCTGGAACGAATTGTCCAAATATCTCTGTAAGGAGAGCCACCGTGTGTTAGGCACAGAGGTCGTTGCAGATGACGATGGCTTCACAGTGTAGAGTACGACTTGGCTTCTTCAGGTTGTCTAAGACAGTAAGAACAATCCCAGGCTCGAAACTGTTGGAGCCTGTTTATTATTTATTATTAAACAGCTTTATTCAATTATGGATCTAACCATTGGGTTACCTTCCAACAAATGAGAATTATGTTTTGTATGTTTTGTATTTGAAAGATAAATTGCTAGATGAGCGTAGTCTCAGTGGTAATAAAAAAAATTAAAAAAAAGGTCATACTGTAACGAATTTGAAAATGCCGACGAACAATTTTTGTCTTAGAATTTAATTCACGTGTAGTGTGAGTTAAATTAAAAAAATCGGTAATTGGAAACATCTTCCAAAAACAAAGTGATCATACTAAAATTACTTTTCCAAGAAATCAAAAATAAGAGGGATCTGATTTTTTGCTATAATTATGTAAAGAATATTAAATGGTGATCTGCAAAGAAATTAAAAAAAAAATCCTCGTTGATCTAAATTTCCACGGAAATCTAAAAAGATGGAAAGATGGAAAAGTTGATATGATTTAAAGGTGACGAGCCATCTATCATAATATTACTTTTTATTTTCAGAAATACATTACCAAGTCCGTGCATTTTTCAAATATTTGACTCCCTGTATCTTGGGCTACGACAACAACAAAAAATTGTCTTCCATGAAAATTTTCTTTAGTCAAGTATTTAACAATAAAAAAAAAGATGACTTCCGGCCCCATATATATAGAATTTGTGAGTTAACGAATTGTTCACCATAGGTAATATTGTTTATGGTCACCAGATGAATTATGGTCGAATCATGATTAAGTGAATAACACAAATAATAATTACTTTGATTATTCACCTCGTCTTAATTTATTTGATTGAATTGTTTTACTATCACTTTTACAATTGTATCACTTCGCATTGCTTTAAACACTTCACACACCCACACTTATATAAATATCTAAAAAGGGTATAATAACTCAATAAATATATCGGCCACACCTTCGATAATTACTTTCTTATGGATTATAAATGTTGTGTATAGATATATACATTCGGTTAATTTATTAATCAATGACTCTTCTTCATATTATACCTGCTGATATATTATTTAACAAAAAAAAATACCTTTTCAAACTTCATATACATAACTATCATTACCTTATTCATGATGTACACGGTAAATAGTTTTAATAATTAATTGTCGTTTTTTTTAAAACTATCCGTGCGGTAGATTTATGTCGATGGCACGTCAAAAATATTTAATCGCTTGTTGGATTATTATTATATGGATTACATGTATATGTAAGTACGAAGGCGCCATGCCAGTTGCATGACAGAAATTTTACATTTTTAATACAATTCATTAAAGTTATTTGTAATAATGCCCGCCCATTCAGTCTATATATGAAAATATTTTTACTACACTCAAGCACCAACAATATGAATTTTTAACTAGAAGATTTGTTATTTTGTGCTATATGTACGTATGTCTATATACGTATGTATACATACTCAGCCTATATAGACGTAATGGAAATGTACTCTGTACGTGAAATATCAATAAAAATCTGTTGGAATTAAAATTCAAATATTTATATTCGTTTTATGTGGAATGAAGTTAATTTTTGGATCTGCTGTGAATATGATAATGTTTCACAGCTACGGCACAGTTAAATTGCTAGTCTACGTTAATATTTATAATTTTGTCTAATGTTTTGGAATTTAGAAAAATATGCAGAGATATAGCTAAATTGTACAACTTGATAAGAAAAATAATGGAAATATTTTTTATACGGTTTTTTAGGGTCGATATTCCTCTTAGGCCAAATATTGGCTAAGAGTATTTCAGAGGAAAGATAACACAAAATATTTATAAAAAATAATTCGACTGGCAAAATCGATCGCAGTTCTTATTGCAGCATTTATGTCGGTCCTTTATAACATGTTGGATACAAACATCCAGGAAAACTATTTTAAAAGTTATTCATACCAGAAGCATTGTCTTAAAACTTGTAAGTTCAATAATATGTGCTTTTTTTAGGTTATGTTGACAAATTAGTCGGTTTCATGCTACTTTAAATGCTGCAGTTTCATGTGGCAAGTGATGCGTTTTCAAATTAAAGATAATTGTTAGTGTATGAAAGAAAAATGTTAGTATGTTTATCCCGCAATTAATTTTTACTGAATGTTGGGTTTTTGTTGTTCTTTGCGACAAAATATTATATTTTTGCAAAAGTAGTTGATTATAAAACGTTTTAACCAGGTTTTGGTTTAAAATTTATATCGGATATGGAGGGAGAGAAGAGGAACTAGAACAGGGTTCTTCGAATTTTCAAATTTCAGCTCAAATTCTATTTAACCATTTTTATGACATACAGTGGAAAACATAAAAAAAAGTATTGGTTAAAGGTTTAAGGCCTTATGCTTAATTGGTTGAAAAGAGTTGGCTCATTTCAAAATGTAAATAATTATTGATGTCACAATCTAACTAAAATAAATTAATAATAAATAATTGTAACAGATTTGTTTGGTTTGACTGTTGTATGCGTCAAACTGCAAAGCTATAATTACAATATTTTCCTTCTTGCGAACAAAATGTTTGAATCAGAAGATTTATCAAATTTACCACCGGATGTGGTTCAAACAGCAAAAGAAATTGTGTTAAACCTATTACCATTAAAAACACGTAAGATATATAAGCGGTTTTTGCAGTGGTGTACTGAAATAATGTACAATCTGGATTATATTCAGAAAGTGTTCTATTGGCATAGTTTGCCAATTTGTCGACGAAGATGAAAAGTTCGACTCTTTGGGCGCAGTTTTCAATGGTTAAGGCCACATTGAATTATAAAAATGGCGCAGATATAGAAAAATATTCCAAATTGCGAGCATTTTTTATAAGAATTGTTTTATAAGTTTGCTCCCGATAAGACATATTTAATGATGAAGGTAAGCTTGAAAACTTATTATCTTTAAGTTATATATATACTTATTTTTTCGTATTTTTCTTGCAGGTTGTTTTAATACTGGGAGTAACAGGTGCATGCCGTTGCGACGAACTATTCCATTTAATGGTAGATGACATTGAAGACGTTCAATCTCAACTCTAAAACAAACAGATCGCGACTCTTAAGGTTTTGGGAGAAAATTATTTGGGGATTTACAGAAAATACTTTGCTCTTCGCCCAGAGAATTTCGAAGTACGACGTCTTTTTATAAAATACCAAGGTGGAGTATGTCATCGGGTAGTAGTTGGCATTTACAAAATTAGTAGCGTTGCAAAAGAAGTGCCATTGCATTTAAATTTAAAAAATGCAAGTGAATATACCAACCATTGCTTGCGTCTGACTTCGGCTACACTTCTTGTATAGATTCTGGCGGTGACCTCACTTGCCTTAAAAGGCGAGGCATTTAGAAATCTAATACCGTAGCTGAGGGATACTTAGAAGATTTCACAACAAATAAAGCAAGCACTGCTATAAGAATATTACGGCCCGATGAACTTAGTGCCAGCTACAGTACTAATCATGAAAATACAACACCCCGAAGATCCCAGTACCTATCCAATAGTTACCAATATTGGTGGCAATATGGTTACAATCGATAACAGTGTTAACAACGGTTTGCTTAATTTTGATCAAAGCTGTTCAAACTGTATTTTTAACATCCAGAACAAATAATTTCTTTAAATGATTATGTAAATATTCAGGTTTGTGAAATTTATTTCATATACATTATACATATATTGGGTCTTCACTATAATATTTTTCTCCTAGTATTAAAAGTACCTACTTTTACAGCAAGGATTAAAAGTGTAGCTTAATATATAACCCGAATGGTTTTTGGATTGTCGTTAACACCATACATTGACCTGTCAGAACTTCTCATCCTGTCTTTCCGTCGATATTTTATCGCTGACTTTTTCGATTCAGTTTACGAACCGTTTCAGCCACCACATACCAAACTAATTAATCATCTTCACCTTCATGAATGAAATCTCACAACTGTGATTTTCAGTAGGTGAAATTTACAATTTTTGTCCAGTTTGGGTATTGGTGCTGGATACGATGGTCTTCCACCCATTCTTATTAGAAAATGTAATGAGAATTCGGCAGCTCCCATTGGTTTTATTTTAAATGGGAACCTTCGAACACAACTTTTTCCTGATTCGTGGAAATTATTATTTGTACATCCGATCATCAACTAACTCGGGATAGCTATACTTTTTCCACCATCCAATAGATGCGTGGCGACGAGATCTCCAATCTCATTCATGATCATAAGTCCAAGTGCATTATGCACCTTATCAACCACGTGGCCAGCGGAGTGGCCATCTACAAATATGTACTTCACAATCAAACTTCTAGATGACTGGCCAATGATTAACTTCGTACTCGGATCCATCTACTTCACAGATTCATCCCACGCAGAACATCTAAAAAAAAGTGCTTTTAGCTTTCAAGGGACAACAGCTGAATAGTCTCTAATAAATGTATGTATGTATGTGTTGGCATTGAACGTTTAATAAAAAATTAAAAGAAAGCCGAAAGCCGAAAGCCTTTTATATTGTTCACAAAACTCGAAGAATTTTAATGGGCAGAAACTGATAAAACACACATGTTTCATCTGCTTTTTGAATTGTATTTCTTAAAAGAGTACAAACAGAAAATTGTTAGATTGCCTTAAATGCGAGAGTCAAAATGAAACTTTAATAAAATATCAAATCTTTGAAAAACCCGATTTAACCAACCTGCACTTACTTCAAAGTTGTCATGAACAACCAGTCTAGAAAACTCTAGCGCTTTCTCTAAATTTTGCTGCTTTAGTTTTGTTTCTCCTCGACCCCAAATCTAATTCATTTCATTAGTTATTATGAAATAAAAAAACGTCCTAGTTTTTATTTATCATTCCATCATTATTTTCATTAATCACCACTAACGAAACACACGAACTATTGAAAATTTTCGAAGAGGATGGTATGATGTTTTGATTGTTAATCCGAGATTACATATGCACCTTGGGGTTGAGATTGTAGGTGGCGTGTGAATGTTACATTTGGACAATCGCGGCAATATATAGTAATTAAAACATTAATTTGTCAGCTGATCTCGACATTAAAAACCATTTTTAAAACTTGAAGGCACTTTCGGTATCAGCAGAACGCATGTCACAGGTGAATCACCAGCCAAAAATGCAATCGAAAAATGTAATTTTGTATAAAGCCCGGCATGGGGCTTCTGCGGACCTGAATAACATCAAAGCATGACTTCTTGTTTCAGGAACCACAGAACTCCAGTACTGATCTGCTTGAAGCTATAGCAACCTGCATTTTTGTTATTACTAATACTATTAGTTATAAAGTTCAGAATGGAAAGTGACCAAAATAAAGATTTTTCTGTCAAGAAGTGAACGAAAAAGGACACTTTACATAAACTGGAAAATGACAGCCAAAGATAGTGGTAAGACAGGTTACGAGAAATCATCTCTCAAAACATCCATTTGGTGTGTGTTTCTTGGTTTCCTACAGTTGGGACTGACGTTATCTGTAAAACATCTTTCAAATGAGATATGGTTTATGGAATTGGTTGGTGCTAAAGATATGTCTTCAGAAGCCAGGAATCGGGGCTATGGTTAGTTCGGAAAGACCCAATTTCTTCTACCACTCATGTTCGGTTTTCGGTCGCTCATAGTCAACATATGACCGCAGGGAAATTTCTAGGTAGATTTTATTTTTTTTCGTTGTGTACGAGTAAGTAAAACAGAACTAATTGCAATCGTTAAAGATTATATGTAGGATTGGAAAACCGCAAAGATTTTATTAAACAGCCAAGCTGCTTTAAAAGCAGTTCACTTACGGTACGGCAAATTAAATTAAGTTTTTAAAACGAGTTTTAAACACATATGCTTCTCAAATGTGATAATTGCTACGTGCACAAAACCGGCTACACACGTTTTGTCAGACCTATCAAGTATACCTGCTCAGTTTTACCTGTTGTATATTGTATGCCCACACGCACAGGTAAACCAGATATAGGATTCGATTGACCATATCATCAACAAATGATGTTTTAGCAGCTGTTGTGTTATTAGTTGTTACGAAACCGTTTCGAAATTCGGTATATAATTGAGCCCGACGAACTATTTTTTTCCTAAGTATAAACTAAAATTAAAATTCACGAATTAATGTAAATGAGGTCCTTAACCGACACGTAAATGAAATCCTTAACTATTAATGCAATGA
The DNA here is from genome assembly GCA_951394425.1 of Tipula unca. Taxonomy (NCBI): domain Eukaryota; kingdom Metazoa; phylum Arthropoda; class Insecta; order Diptera; family Tipulidae; genus Tipula; species Tipula unca. Next base: position 45,674,949 of record OX596381.1, on the reverse strand, counting down.
TGGTGCTACAGGCTGCGAAGTATGTTTGCTTTACACGAGAAGGAAAACCATCTCACCTATACAACGGATGTTACAAACAATGATAATACCAGTTACATTGATGAGTTACATATTTTCATAACGATGGTAATAACCGACTTCCAAGTTCATTTGAAAAGGTAAAATTTTATCAGTATTAATATTTATATCACCAATTCACATTGCATGCAACCTGTTATATTCGACATTCAAAAACGCGATAACTGAACGGATGCTACACACACTCTGGTTTACTGGCACAGGTACACTTTGTACAGGTCTATCGAATGAAATTTTGTATTTGCTTCGGTTGCTTGCACAGGTCAAAATAACTGGAGGATTTTATCATACAGGTTCGCATGTGCAAGCGATCTACCTGAACGTGTGTAGCCGGCTTTAGTAAGCGATAACCGTAATTATTCATTGTTCTCATTAGACTGTGAGTAAACAAGACGTATTACAAGAATCGAGAAAAGACAACACCTGAAAGATATTCAGTAAGCGTGTTGTTTATGATAAAGGTGAAAAAAAAACTAAAATTTGGCGGATTACTCCAGCATTCAAAATGCCACTACTTTCACATTAAAATCACCCCACTGTGATTTTTGGTCACCACCGAGAATCGAACCCGAGACCCTCGCATAACAAAGAAAGTACGCTACTTACTGTGCTAACGAGGCCGCGGATAATGGTGAAATTTCATTAAACATTATTCGCCGTTGATCTGCCATCGTTTAGATACATTTTGTTATGAAACCATGTTTGTGCAATTTACAGATAGCTTGAAAAACTAAACGATTTTATATGAAAATTTTAATATGTATATGAATACCAAAATGTCGGTTTTATCGCCTGTAATAATTTATTCCACCAGACCGCCACCATAATTGGGATAGAACTGGCCTCTGTTTACACTATACGGTATAAAATCGACTTTTAGGTGCAGCTTCAAGGCACTCGATTTTATATACAAATAAATAAATACTTACAAATAAATAGTTACTTAAAAAAAAACTAAAACAAAATTTCGTCTAGTATTCCGTTTAAATTTATCGATGTTACATTTTATTTTTTGTTTTTTCAATTCAGTTATGAATATGGCATTGACAAAAGAGCAACAGATTCGGATTGTCATTATTAAGCTTTTGGAATAAAAATTTAATCTTTCTGTTTACAAAGGTCTGACAAATCGTCAACTATCCATTTTTCCTAAGTAGCCACCCTTAACATAGATTTTGAAATCTAGTTTAGTTTACTGTAGTGCAAAACTGAACATGTCGATAGACTACTTTGCGCCGGAGGATTAATGGTAAATATATTTCGAAATGGATTTAAATAAAAAATAAAATTAATTTGTCCAATATACAGATCATCCCGTATATAAATACAACAAATATATTGATTATATCACAGCAATACAGTTAAAATGTTGCCTTGCAGCACAAAAATATACAGTAAACTTTAATCAAACTAATTAGTTCAAATATTTACTTTTCCCATTTAATTATCTTTTTTTTGTTTGCTATGTTTATAAACAAATTTGTAAATTATGTGTGCCGAAACGGAAATGAAAACACTAAAAATCTCAATCCAACACAATTTAATTTATACAGCAGTATGTAAAGGGGGTTTCCAATAAGTGGTTTCATTTGAATAGTCTGCTATTTGGGCAGCTGTCAATTTTGAAGCTGTCGTCTTTTGACATTTCGTGTATCGTACCATTTGACTATAAAAGGGAACGATACACGCTTCAAAAACGCATTGAAATTGTTAAAATTCACTACAAAACACTTTTTGGTCGTCGTGAAGCACCTTCTCGGTCGGCAATAGTGAAACTGGTGGAAAAATTTGTGCGTCGCTCAAGAACAACTGAGAATATTACTGCTGTAGCCCGTAGTGTTGAAGAAAACCCAAGTTTGTCGATTCCTCGTCGATCTTTGGAATTAGACATTCCACAAACGACATTCCACCGTATTTTGCATAAAGACATAGGTCTTAAGGCTATTAAAGTACAGTTAGCACAAGAACTCATGTCGGTCGATCACCATAAACGTCGTATCTTCGGGTGATTGGATCCTTCAAATGCATCAAAATGATCCGGATTTTCATCGAAAATAAGCAGAATTATCGCATTTCATCCAAGAATGATTGTTGAAAAGCCTCTCCTTCCTCAACGTGTCACTGTTTGGTGCGGTTTTTGGGCTGGCGGTGTGATTATGGAATAAAGATGGAATTCGTGAAATTATCGAGGACATGCAGCCGCAAATATGTGCGAATTGGTCATGGAAAATTTCATGAAAAAGATATGGTACTGCAAGCGTAGCCGTGGCGGCCATTTGGCTGGCATCGTTTTCAAATGATAATGACATACCTTCCTCTTTACAATGAAATAAACATTCATTGACAAAACTCTTATTGGAAAACCCTTTACATATATTTGGGAGAATGAAAAGCTCTGCAATCAAACATATACATGCATGCGCTTGTGTTGGTGTTTAAATTATGTTGTATCGTGTATTTATTTTAAACTTTAAAATTCCTAAAATATTGATGCAACAATTATTATTATGAAATTGGCATTCAGCCAGGTATAGTATCGCATACTATAGGTTTATATAGCATGCTGTTCAATAACCTATTTGTGTGGCGGCCAAAAAAAAAAATCTTCACTCCAATTACAAGTTGTTTTGTTGTTGTTGCTGTTGTTAATCGATTTTTAGGTTTAAACTATTGTATATAGGTAAAATAGAATGTTGACATGCATGCCAAGTGGAGCCGTCTAACGAAGCTATAAATTTATAACATTTTAAAATCGTTAAAATTGCCGTAGTTGGGTGCAAAATTATTTGTACTGTACAAAAAAAAGCATATACGCTTCGCACCTTCTTGGAATCCCCTCGGCCTATTTTAACAGTGTAGATTAAAAAAAAAACATCATTTCCGTAAATTTTATCAAGGATTTAAATGGATTATCAATATTTGCTGTATCATAAAACATAAAATTAACGTCTTCTTGTCGTCTACGGCTTTTGTTGTTGTGACATTGGATTGTTGTTTTTTTTTTTTTAGATTTTATAATCATTTTTTATAGGTTTCGTTCGAAAATAAAAAACTGTTAGTTGAAGGAACGTGTACACATAATACGTTTCTTGTTCGAAACACATACTCGCATACGATAAAAAAAATTACACGAAAAACTCAATATATCAAGAACTTAATGTAAGACATAAAAAATCATGAGAACCAAAAATGAAAAACCAAAAAATATATAAAAAGGAAATGGCCTTGAAATTTAAATGGACTTAAGAAAAATCCTAAAGCTTTTTACAATAGACGAGTTGGTAAAATGGGTGTGGATTTAATGGTGGTTAAGATATTTTTGTCTCCATGTATAGAAACATTATACCAACATCATGTTTGACGTTTTTATGACAACACATATTCATATACATATAACACTCGAATCGATATAAATTCTACTGTGTTTTAGAGATGTCGAAACCAACAGATATAACAATGGTGATCATTACAAACTTTTTTTTTTTTAAATCATTAGTACATTACATACTACCTAGAACAGCGATGGCAAACCTTTTTATACATACAAACTTTTTTTTAATCCAATCCTTTTCAGGACGAGAACAAAACTAATTTGATTTCAAGCTAGAGCTTGTGTTTGTTTATGCTTGCTACGAGTTCTCGACAGGTTGACGTAGAATAGATGACGCGTAATGGCCCATCCCTGCCGGTACCTCCCGATTCAACCGTCGCAACTTTAATCACAGTGCTATTTGTTCGGTCATGGCTACATACGTGTGTACATACACGTACATACGCTTTTGGGGGAAATAAACATGAAACGGGTAGTTGGAAGTGCTCTGCATATAAGAAGGCGCTAACCAGGATACTGGTCAAATGAGATTGATCCAATTAAATCTCAACCATTGCGTAAAGCTGCACAAGACCTGCTGCAGCAAACTGTACGTGAAATAGGCGCTGACATCGCTATTGTGTGCAAATAATATAAACAGCTCGATTGCAATATTTGGGCATTAGACTATTCAAAAAAGCGGCTATTTGGGCTTGTGGTAACCGCCCCTTTCTGGAGTAGCCCACCAGCGGATAATCTGGCTTTGTAAGAGTGAAGATCGATGTGATTCATATTTATAGCTGTTATGCCCACTCTAGTGCTACCCTAGTGGAATTCAAAATCTTCCTAAATTGATTAGTTAGTGATGCGCGATACTGAAACCCTCTGTTGATAGCTGGGGATTTTAATGCTTGGGCTGTTGAGTGGGGCAGCCGAGAGACTAATGTTAGAGGTAAAGCGCTACTGGAAGCATTTTCTCTACTACCAGTGGCGATGTCGAATGTTGGTAGTACATCCACTTTCCGTAGGGGTGGCGCTAGCTCGGTAATTGATCTCAGATGGGTTAGCGAGGGCCTTTTAAATAGAACAGTGAGTAAGAAAGTTAGTGAGCAATATACGCATAGTGATCACCAGGGTATTATCTGTGAAATAATAGATGGAAGGCCAGGAAAGGTTAGTTTAGAGTCGGCAAAAAAGATTATTGTGTAGAAGAAAACGATGTTTGATTTAAAGTTTTGTCTATATGCTGGAGGACATTACCGGAACTGCGAAAATAATCGGAAAATAGAAGTGTTCTGGTGGACCGAGGAAATAGCCCAACTTCGTAGAGAATGCTTTCGAGCTAGACGTTTATACCAACGTGCAAGAGTGGAAACTAGGGACGACCTACGCAAACAGTACTATGTCGCCCGCTCTACACTCAAGTGTGCAATTAAAGCAAGCAAACAAAGATGTTTTCAAGAATTGTGTGAAGAAGTTGGTCGGGACTCCTGGGGTAGACCTTATAAAATGGTTATGAAAAAGGTTGAGGGTGAATATGTATCATGCCCATCGTGCCCACGAGTGCTGAAAAATATCGTCAAGTCACTGTTTCCACAACAACCAGATTGTACGGTTAATGTCGGAACAAGAGGAGGCGGAGGAATATTCCCATTAATTACAAAGGAGGAGGTGATTAAAGCATGTAGCAAATTGAAGAATAATAAGCCTCCGGGGCCTGATAAAATTTCCAATATTGCAATTAAATCGCCGGCCCTCATACCCAGAGTTGTTTGTAAACTTATTCAAACAATGGGGATTTGGCAGAGAATCAATATGGGTCCGTAAAGCTCGCTCTACCATTGAAGCGATTAAACTCGTAGTGGATACGACGCGAGAGGCAATATCTGGTGATGATGGAAAGGAGGTTCTAAAAAGTACTGTGCGGTAAAATGTATTTAACTCGGCGAGTTGGGATTGCGTATTAAACGCGCTACTCAACAAAGAGGTCCCTCTGTATTTACTTCAAATGGTGGCTAATTATTTTAGGCAACGAGTTTTGAAGTATGAAACCGATGAAAGTACTAAATACTATCACATTTCTGGAGGTGTACCACAGAGGTCTGTGCTGGCACCCACATTGTGAAATGCCATGTACGATAACATTCTTAGACTGCCGATACCAGAAGACGCAATGGTGGATGGTTTTGCTGATGATGTTGCGATCGTAGTTCTTGCAAAGTATAAAGAAGAGGTGGAAGAAATCTGCAATTGGAGTATAAGAATAATTCAGGATTGGTTATCATCTGTGGGTTTACAGTTGGCGGAGTACAAAACAGAAGCAGTGCTAATCACCAGTAGGAAAAGGTTGAAATTCATGACGGTGGCAGTTGGTGGTCAACTGATTCAGTCAAGACAATCTATTAATTATCTGGGAGTAATAATTGATGCTAGAATGTCCTTTAAATCGCATTTGGATACCGTTGGGGAAAAAACTGGAAAAGTGAACGGGGCGTTATTGCGGATTATGCCAAACGCAGGGGGGAGGCCCGCCAGAAAACCCGAGGCCCGCCGTAAACTGTTACTGAGTAGTGTGGTGACGTCTATTTTGATGTATGGAGCACCAATCTGGGCCAGTGCTATGGAGAGAAGTACATACAAGCAACCGGTGGCATCTGTTTATAGGTTAAGCGCTTTAAGGGTGAGTAGTGCATTTAGAACGGTATCAGATGAAACCGTGTGTCTACTGGCTGGTATATGCCTCCAGTTGACTTATTGGCTAAGGAGCTTGAATGAATTTATTCTCGCCGTGCAAATGGGGATAAGAGAGGAAATCGTATTGTGGCTCGCGCAGAGACCGTTAACATGTGGCAGCAGCGGTGGGACAGCTCGGGAAAAGGTAGGTGGACACATCGGTTAGTCCCTTCAGTAGTTAAATGGCTAGATAGGAAACATGGAGACATTATTTTCTCGCTTATTTACATACATTTAAGCAAGATGATTGAGAACGTTGAACATATATTTTTTGACTGCCCGCGCTTCGAGGAAGAAACATTGGAACTATATAGGTCTGTGGGAAATGACTTATCACCGTTAACAGTTGTTGATTGTATGTGGCAGTCCGAAGACATTTGGGAGGTGGTGTGTAAAATTAGTGCAAGGATTATTAAGAAACTGAGAAGTCTAGAAAAAAATTGACAAAAAACACAACAAAGTTAGATGGCAGCTAAGGCTGAGCCTGTTCTCGCGAAGTAATACATAACAGTAGTTCCACGAGACAACTATAGGCATAAGAATTTGTGGGTTAGGATTTAGTCGGTAAGAATCCGACACTCTTACATGTTTATGAATTAGGTTCACATGTGAGGTCTTATGAAGATTCCCTCCTCCACCACAAAAAAAAAACTCGTACATACGCTATTTGCCAATAAATTGTAACCACACCCGCGATTACTATATAAAAAAATCAAACAACTAAACCAAAATGTTTATTTCATTTTTCCAATTTTCCAATTTTGGCCACTGATTGACCTTAATTCATTCCAAATACCGAACATGAACATAATTTTTTTATCATTTGATTAATTTATTGATTTGCCAAATTTTGTTGTTGTTGTAGGTATATGTACAATGTACATACATATCTCAACCAGATATAAATTATCTACACATGAACGATTTTATTCTATTTAGGGAATCATCTTAAATATAAATTAGTGAAATTGTATAAATATTTTGTTTCTGTTTATACATAAAACATAAAATACCACAAGTAGCGATTTTATTACGATATATACGTACGTATATAATGTATATACATGTACTCATCACAGCACAGTATATGAATCGTCTGGTGTATTTTGTATAAAACCAGCATGTCGCTGCCTGAGTTCTAATTAAATAAAACCAAAATCATGTTTACAGCATAATAATTACATAAAACATACTAATATAAAATAAAATAAAGAAACAGATTCAATGGCCCAAAAAATTACAGATTACCTGTCACGATGATCTACTTGTTAGACTTATCTCGGACATTCGCACATAGACATACAAGAGGAAACTGCTTTTTCATATACTAACTCGAGATGGTTTCACGGAATTTTGTGTCGTCTCAATACAATACAAAAAACCATAATTCGATTATAAAATTTCAATGAAGTTGAAAATCATTGGCACACTAATAATTCATTTCGTTTGAAATTTTTCTAATTAATGAACTTATGCCAGATTTAATCTTGACAGTTTTTCTTTTTCATATTTTTTTTTGTGTCATTGTGTACCCCCCACAATCCTATATTGGGTGTATTGTGTCCTTAAATTTAAATTTCTATAATAATATTTCCATTAATCATACAACAATAACAACAATAACGATAAAGCATTAAACAAATTTTCATTTTCATGGAAAACTCATTTAAGATGTGATAAGAATTATGTATGTACATATACCTGAGCTTTTAACAAATTTGTGGCTCAATTTTGTAATAATATAATAACCTATTTAGATGTGTGTGTGTGTGTTAGTGTTGTTGAGATTTTTGGTTTTGAATTCGATTATTTGTTTTATTTTGTGTGTGTGTGTGTGTGTGTGTTGGCGGTGAAAATTTATTCAATTTATTTTTGGTTGTTTTAAGAAATCAGATCGATTTTACAATTTTACCTACCTACTGTAAATTTAAAGGCCCTGGAGGTTCCATACTTTTAAATTATGGTAACGTCTATAATCTTAAATCCAATTTTTGGTAAAATTTAATAATTTTTTAAAGAATTTATAAAATGTTATAAATACTCTTAGAAAAACAGCTTTCTATTAGCATCATTTCATTATGGGGTCGCCTTAATACCCCAAAACTTTTTGCAATGGGCTTCATTACCTGGCAGAAGGTATAAAATGCGGAAGGAAGGTACCCAAGAAATGACAACGGCAATGAGTAAAACCAGGAGTATTACTCCAGATAGGAGGCCTGCTTTACAGGAAAATTCATACTCTTCGGGGGTGGATCCCACGGATTCTTGGGAGATGGGCAACCATTACTAAACAACAAGCAAGAAAGTTAGACTGTGAATCGGAATAATTTCATTCGTGAAAACGAGTTTGATAATTTTTTCTAATAACCAGGAACATAATAGGACCTCCTTCGAGACCGCGGAACAGTTCAGTACAAAATTTTGCTACAACCAGCAGGACCAACAATCTCCTGCGAGAAAAAAAATTCTAGAAATAGATAACTAAATGATATGCGAGATTAAGCAACAGATTGGATGATTAAAGAAAAATGACCACGGAAGAAAAAATGAAAAACTGAGTAGTCATTGGAAGTCGTGCAGTCTGCGCCGCTCGAGCAGCAAGTTGAATCTTCTTAATGAATAGAACAATCAGAAGTGAATACTAAAGAAAAGCCGCCTTCGCCGATTAATGGCGTGAGCATACCAAACTCATCTAAAATTAAAATGGTGATGAGTCGATAACAGAAAAGGTATGCAAGGTCACAGCCTTAGAGGATTTAAAAAGCAGAGATCTTAAAATATTTGATGCAATAATTATTATCAAAAACGAGAAGATGGAAATTCTATCAACAACAAAAGAGCACTTTCACTATTTATTGAGTTTAAATGAATGTTGTTCATTTTATGTTTTTGTGTAATGTTTTGTCACTATATAACTTATTTTGAATAAAAAACTTTTATTTTTGATTTTATAGTTTAATTCTTCCTTATTGTGACAATTTTTATTTTTGATTTTTTCGGTAAATCGATTTCGACTTGCGTCTTCTTCAGTACCTTGTTAACTATTCTATTCGAATAGTTAACAAGGTACTGAAGAAGACGCAAGTCGAAGGTACTGAAGAAGACGCAAGTCGAAATCGATTTACCGAAAAAATCAAAAATAAAAATTGTCACAATAAGGAAGAATTAAACTATAAAATCAAAAATAAAAGTTTTTTATTTAAAATAAGTCACTATTTATGCTAACATTCGAAAACATCAAAAGGACTTTTAAATATATGAGCCCATAGAAAACACACCCACAGAAATATTGTGGGCGAGATCCACGGTGTGTAAAGTGAGCTCGGAAGCACATGACTAAACTCTATACAGTAAACGAAGATACTCCAGCGTAATATATAAAATGCAAAGAACGTGAGGTAGCAAAGCAATTTCAAAAAAATTTCGAGATATCGTTCTGGAAAATAGCCACAAGATCAAAGAAATCGTAAAAATTTTCAAATTGCGAGAATAGTGGATCGAAACACACTTCCCTAAAATCAGGTAAATAATCCGCACAAGTGGACTGGTGAGGCTGGACAACAAACTGAAACCAACGATGGTAAAATAATTGAATGCGTCCTAAACATTATTGCTACTATAACAACATGGCGTGAATAGCAAAATATAGCTCATCGCTGCTCCCTACGTCCTACTTCTTCTTTCCTACTAGACACACAATCTCACTTCTATTATTCTTTTTATTAGGTCGAAGCAACAAAATGATGCGGCTTCTGTACAATCATTCGCGACATGTTCGCCGTTACAAATACGCAGCAATAAGTTTGATATAATTTCAACCACACTAAAAAGTCATCGAAACCATAGTTTTTGTTGTGTTTGCCTTTGCAGTTATGCAGTCACGCTTGCAAATGTAACATGAACCATGGATTCGATGGCTTTTTGGTGAATTTTGACAAAATGGCTCGAAATGTAATGGATTTTCATGTGCATCCTGTATACCGTCCTTCATCACAATGCTTTCCACAGTCAAATTCTCTATTCGAGTCTTTCAATATTTAAAATCCAGTCACATAAAGGTTTAAGGATCGCAATTATATCGGCATGCATATTTGGGTATAAACAGTCAAATATTGCACACTAAGCCAATATGTTTTCGTTCGTTTCTTTAAATTGTCAACCACGACTGACATACACAATCCATTTATCATTTAAACGTTAACAGACAATCGGATACAAAACATAAAATTTGCGTATAATAGCAAATGGAAACACCCATGGAAGATTCCCAGCTTATCCGTATATTAAACTACCATACCAACCCTGGCAATATACGATTAAGTTCAAAACCAACAAAATATTTATAATTCAGATGCAGCTACTTCACAAATTGTCGTGCAAAATCAGCTATCTATTTTTATGCCTCCTATTATACCGCATGTCTCATTTGTGCAACTTCCAACAAACAAAGGATATTTCTATATAAAAAGTCTGGCACTGCAGAGGTCATCAAGAAATTCGTTCCCAATGATTTGGGGAAATTTGAAGGAAGCGGTGATTGTTCCAAGGATGCTTACTCCCAACACACAAACATCACGCTCCATAACAGGGATGAGGGGGCATAATAATTCGATCGTAAAGCACCCTTAACCAACAATAAACTCTTTCAAAATGTCCGCCTCAAATCATTGATTTTTTTAATAGCTGACACCACATATGGACGACCTTATGTTCGATTCCCGGTAGAGAACAAAATTCATGTTTGGGTGTTTTTAATGTCTAAGCATGTGTTTGTCCGCGTATTGGACCATGGGCCGGTTAGTGGCATTTTGAGTGCTGGAGTAATCCGCCCAATTTAAATTTAATATTTTTTTAGCTCCGAATCTCAAAAAACAGTTGTACCAAGGCGTTGATTATTGGCCATTATTGTGTATCCTATATATTCTTCTACAATTCTAGTACATAAATTAACCACGTTACGGCGCCATCAGTTAGAGACAGTTAAGCGAAGGTATCCATCATTCGCTGTGCTTGGTCTGGATCGAATGCATTTAATAAAACTCATTATTGCAACGGTATTATGCTGTGTATGCGGGTAAGGAGCTGTTCTTATGCATCGAACTGCACACACAAATCTTTGTATGAGCTGCATACTTAAATCTTTGTATATCTAGATGACACCTTGTATACTATGGAGAAGATTTGCTGAAGTAATATGGAGAGCTGGCTTCACAATAAATGTGGAGAAAAATGAATTTTGAGTTAAATGACATGGCCTAGTATAGCCTTTTGAGTAGTTAAAATTTTCCGATTGAAGTCAGGCTTTCTTTATTCGACGCAATTCTTGTACGACTGAACTGGGGACTGTTCTATTTCAAAGATCATCCGATGGCGATAAACGGCGTAGTGGGTTTATTTAAAAACAAAACTCAATACAGCGTAGCTACAGCATCATCTAATTAGAATGTTACGCGGCGGTATTGAGTGCCGAGAAGTTTATGCAACATGTAGAAGACCACCGTTCTATTATTATAGCACGGATCACGCAAGTCTGAAGTGGTTAATGTGGCAAAGATAGCTTTCTGGATGTCTCGCTAGGGCGAACATTACACTCCAAGGATTGAACTTTACAATTGAAAGGGCTGAGGCAACACCGAAAACAACATTAATATTCCAGCGAAAATGTACACTATTATTAGAAAGAGCCCTCACAATTCACCTCATTATTATTCTCAGTTTGGAGTAAGAAAGATATTGGCCAAAAATACCGCCTGACGTTGTCAAATATGTTAAACTAGCAAAGCAAAGTGGGCCATTTCATTGAAGTGTCAAGGAATTTTTCATTTTATATTGATTTTATGGAGACATGTTCCCTCTCTAACCTGGGAAATATTTACCTAATTGTTAATTTAGTCGTTTTATTCTGATTGAGCATATTCAAGATGCTACCCATATTAAACCTAAAATTCTCACTACAAGCAAATGCTTCAGAATGAGCTAATAGATCCGTTCCTATATTGAAAAGGATCATATACAATATGGAATTTATATCTTCCCTTACTTGTGTCTAAATTCCGAGATGTGTAACATAAAACCACTACTTACAGATTACCGGATTAGCAGTGGGATTATAATCCCAGGGTTTTTATTCCATAATCGTATATACGGGCCTGTAACCCCATTGCTGTTTTGGCAACTATCCCAAAAGTCACAACTATCACAAACTAATTCTTCCTTATAGGTTCGAACGTTAGACCTAAACCATTTTACTCGAGAAATTTGTTGGTCGATTTCCGTCATAAGTTAATGTTGAAAAACTTGCAGGTTTACAAATGGGTGTGATGAAAATCTTCACCCATAAGAATGACACACAAATTGTAATTGGATTTAAGGAACAGAAATTTTAAGAACTGTAATTGTAATTCGGTAAATTGGAAAAGAAATATGTATTTGTACAAAAATTTTGGTACGACAATTCTAAGAGAATATATTTATTCTAAACAATTTTCAAGAAATAGAAACCGAAACGAACGTTTAACACAAAAAAAGCTAAAATCCTTTTTCAGAAATTTTCTATCGATTGGTTCGTCAAATAGGCGCAGGTTACAGTTCGATTATGTTTATTTAGTAAAATTATCATCAAATACTCAAGCACACGATTAATGTCGTCTAGACTTTATATATATGCATCGATTGACTGTAAAATCTATAAATGTTTTCTGTTAATACAACGAACTCCGCTCGCGGTCTATTAACGTATATCCTCCGGGAATCTTTTCACAACATTTAATGTTAGAACTTAGCTGACCTGTAGTTAAAATTTTCTTATATAAAATTGGTCCTTTGGGTTCCAAATTCTCAATGAAATCTTAATTAGGTAAGACTACACCTCTCATACACCCGTTAATTAGATAAATTATTTAAAGTTCTTTAAAACTTTACATTCAATACAAATTTAATTTTGTAGATTTAGTCACGGTTTACTGAAAATGCCAGCTGGAAATTAACTTTATGTAGATCTTTTCAAAGATAAAAGCTTTCACGCTCAAATATTTTTAATATTGGTGTAATAATGTGTGAAATGAAAATTAACTGACATTTTACGTCATTCAAACTCATAAAATCCAGCTCATAAATGCTTTATGATTTATTTTGTTAAAATAAATTCATAAAAAAACTAAAAATGAAGTTCGAATCCTGGATGAAAATTATAAAGAATACAATAACAAAACATTTACAGTTTATGGGCCGTTAACCAGATCCTGATAAATTGATGGGATCTTATATTAACTTTTTTAGTGATAATTAAAGGAGAAACCGTTAAAGCATGTTGGTTATCGGTAAAACACATCTAATTTCATCATTGAATCACATCCCAAACATATTTATTTTATTGATGCTATGCTGCCTATACAAATTTGTTGTCTATATATGCGTATGAAAGCTACAGGTCGTGCTGTCTGGAATTAATTTTTGTAGGCAGCAATGATGTTAGTATTCTATATACCGTCTACGTGTCAATGGTTTCAAATGTTAAATAAAATCGTGTATACTGTTACTGTCCCAAATCGAGGCGCGTTATATTGAGCAAGGTGCCACCACCATCCGTATAGCCCTCACACAGTTCGAAGGGATAAATTAACTATGAAGACATAAATTCAACGTCAGTAAACCAACATAAGTCTAAATTGCACAATAATTTTTCAAACTCAATAGATTCAACACACTAAATTTAAGTCGACCTTGTCAAGCACTAATTTAGTGAAACTCACAAAAAATAGTCTAAATTGCGTGATTCTTTGAAAGTTGAACTAAATTGTGGTATCAAAAAATTTTAATAATTTTTTTTAAAATTATTATTGATTTGATTGGAAGTTTCGTACAAGTCTGGAAACACAGCGAGATGCATGACACGTTTCGAGAGTAAACGTCTGATAAATGAAATAATATTAGGATCTTGGCAGTATGATAACATTGAAGAAGGTATTTCTGTCAGTCTGATTGTGTGAACTCTGTCGGGGAGGTACTGACAACTTTGATTGTCTATATGCTGCTCAACAGGGTTTGGTTTAATGACGAGTGTCGTCTTGCAGTCGAGCAACAAAATATAGCCCATAGTGAAGTGCAACAACGTTTCACAACCGCGAGAAACTACAAGGCTGCTCTTGCTAGGACGATAGCTAAGCTAGAAATCCGTTTAGCTATTGTCCTAGCAAGAGCAGCCTTGTTGTTCGGAAGAAGTGAGAATGGTGGAAGGCCGAGGTCCTAATCTTTTTCCTTCAATTTTTTTAGAGGGATTACTGGATTGCACAATACTTTCAGGCCTGGGCGCATGGACTGGACACAGACTGTTTAAATCTCTTCAAATACAGACCGCGAACATTTGCATTGAGGATTCATCTCATGAGGTATTCATTAAGGCCATGCAGATACTACTCACCTTGGGTTGACTGCATTAATTCAGAGCTCTTGTTAGCCGGTGGAGATACTTTTAGGGAACTGTCTTTTCTACCTTTCGACCTTATTCGATTAGTATGGCGAACCGAAGTTATTAAGAATGGAAAGTGGCCTCGATATTGCCCATCTTCAAGAAGGGAGACCGCTTGAAGTGTGATACTTATTGCGGTATAGCTCTCCTTTGCACAACATACAAATTATTGTCATATACATTATATTGGATAGAATCACCTCTCTGTCTAAGGACCTGGTTGGTACTATCAAGAAGGATTTCGTTCGAATCGATCAGTCACATCACATCAGGTGTTCCGGCAGACCTATGACTTGAACAATCGAGCGAGCTTGTGGTCTGCCCTGGAATACCTAAGAATTCCATCAAAATTGGTATGACTATGTAGGATGACAGTGACACAGTCTCAATGCTGTGTTACTCAACTTTAACAGGCTATCGAAAATGCTCTGTTTCCGATACTCTATATATAATCTCATGCTGCAGTGCATCTTTCGTAAAACTGGAACATACCTCAGCGCAACGCTGACGATCTTATATCGTCAGTCCAATCAGGTGCTTGTATATGCGCATATGTAAAAGGAGTAAAAGAAACACTTAATCTGCGTGTAGCGTTTTCAGCTTCTGTTGGACTCCAGATCAATGAGTCTATAACGAAATACATGATCTCTGCTTATATGGGCAATGGCGCACTAGGTTTTAGTAGTGACTACTACACGTTTGACGTTTGAGGGAGTGAAGAGGTTCAAATATTTGGGTTCTCTTATCACTTACGATAACAATGTGGGTGAAGATACTAAAGCGTTGATCATGCCCGTTGTTTTATATGAATGTGCACGTTGGGCGCTGACGGATGAGTACGAGAGATGGCTGCTTACGTAGATGGTAAATACCGAGCTCTGTACAATATCGAGATCAGAAATCATGATGAAGACCGATATTGTTGACATAGTAAGGGGCCAATACCAGGTTTTAAAAGCTGTTATTAATTATTAACAGGGTCATTGGCAACGTATAGTTGCTTCTGTGTACTTCTAAGATTTCTGCTTGGTACCTTTATTCACCACATATCTTTTAATTATTGTTAAGTTGCAAGTTTTACTTCTAGATATCATGGTCGGACTACTCCAACCCCTATTTCCAAGTGAAGTGTGGTCAAATTTTTTCTGTCCAGTTTCTCAATTTATTTATTGTAAGAACCAGCATCGATCGGACGTAAACATATAATAAGGATCTTGATCTTCTCCAGATCATAAATGTCTCTAGCCCACTGGAGATTGCTATAGAACCGAAGTGACTAAGTGGTTTGTTCTCTTTTCTAATAGGCACAAACTTCCTCAGACCAACCCGCCAACTCTACATATACCAGCTTGATCTTTACGGATAAAGCATTGGGCTTATTTTAGACGGTAAACTATAAGCAGGAAACGGCTCATCAGTTCCAAATCGAAGAAAGGGTGCCAGGGCATTTCAAAATTGCAGGGAATGTAAAAGCAGAGGATACTGTTGCAGCAAGTGAGATATTGGAATACAGCTCGCTATACATGTAAACTATCGCTTTAGTAGGAATATTTCATATGATTTGCGGGTTGCAAGATTTATATTCGTTAAATGTGATACGCGCGGGAAAGAACCATTATATTTTCGTTCTGTTCTTTTTAAATGTGTTTAGGGACATTACTCGGTTCACAAGTGGGTCAAGTTTTATTTAATTATGCGTAGATGTTATACTAGCGGAAAGTGTTATATTCTTGAACATGGATTGAATAATAAGAACTCATCAAAATATCAGTTGAAACGAGGATACATCACAACCAGACATTAAAGTTTTCAAACCTTTTCAATTTTAAGTTAAACTTTTTAAAAATTAACTAAAACTATTTCAACTAATTTTTTTATTTTGTCAGTAAAGGACCATCTCTTAATATTTAAGAGAAACTGATTCTTGTGAAGGACACAACCACTTCATTTTACGTGAACGTGAAGTTTGTGACGATAACCGAAATATGAGCAGGTGGTGAAAGTATAATTTATGAAAAAATTAGCATCAAAAGGAGTTTCAAAGGTGTCTGCGAGGCATCTGGATACGCCATCATGTCGTATGCAGAGATGGGTGTTTACGCGGCATCTATTATTTTCTACGTCGACAAGCAGTAGACAACGTCGACAACGTCGATAATGTAAACAATTTCTGGAATGATTTTGTGAACTATGTAGTTCTAAACTAAGGTGACCGAGCAAATAGCGCAGTGCTTAAAGCTGCGACGTTTGGATTCGGCGGGATGCAAAAGGGATTTTTCATCTCCCGATTACGATCGCTGATTAAATTGAAAACATCTATGACCCTCTGTTGGGATGTAGAACTCATGGGCCGGCCCATCTTCCATGTCACTGTACAGGGTGACATGGAGCTATGTAATGCGCAGGGGGTATACTGTACTTGTGTGAATGGGATGAATGAATGGATTGAATGAAGGTTGTGTGAATAAGGTAAGGCTATGGACCAAAAGAGTGTCTGTGTCAAGTCCTTTTTAAAAAAAAAAAAAAAAAAAGTAACCAAATTATTTTAGGATAAATTCGAGACGGGCGGAGAAAATTAAAGAAAAATTTTTTCAATGCAAAAACGGTTAAAACAGGGTCACAAAAGCATCTCACAAAAATTGGAGTCATACTACTTTTTACAATGAGGTTATAACTTCATTTAAAAATAATCCGGGGACCTCTGACTAGGTTATTAAAAAGATAAATCGTTCATGTAACCAGAACTTGTTCGCTAAACGTGCCACGACTGCTTTATGATGTACGTTATGACAAAATTTGCGTTTTGATGGATGACGAAACATTACCTGACATTAGATTTGAAACAGTTTAGCAAATCAAAAATTATATCGCTCTAAAAATAGTGACAATCCTTTCGCTAAATATAAGCTCATTAATTGAGATAAATTTTTTAAAAAAATGTTATGATGTCAAGAGATTTGCAGTTATGGACTGAAAAGGCGTGGCGACCTAATGATGAGTGAGACCATGGTAACATGGCCTCGCTCATCTTTAACAAAATTTACACGTAACAAAACTTATATATTTAATCAGATATTACGTGCACCTCAGGTACCACTCTTAGTTACTTACTGAGCAAACCCCGCATTGCATGAGGGCTACAGTTTAAAAGTAATACAATTCTTTCCTTTAAAAAAAAATTAAAAATTTGTCCGAAAACGAAATTATTTTTTGTAAGTAGGAACCCGATAAAAAGTGTTAAACCTCTCTGACATAAAACGTATTCATACACGGAAACAAAACAAATAAAATTAGAAGTGTTCCCGTTCATTATTCTACGTTCAAATTGAAATCTACGCAAAACATTGGCTAAGGTTTAGTAACACCCAAACTGGCGAATCTAGACTACGTTACACCAACTTTATGCTTCGAGAAAAGGTTCCGAACTTCCTGCCAATCAAGGGACTCTTGGAGGAGCGGGTCGGTTGCGGAAACAGGAGCATTGCAGTTCTTTACTGATGGCTCCAAGCTGCACGGTAAAGTAGGAGCTGGAGTCTTCTGTGATAAATTGGAAGTAGATATATCAGTTCGTTTCCCTGCAGCGTGTACCAGGCAGAGGTGATAGCGATTGAGGAGGTCCTGAATTGGTTGAGACAAAATGTGATATCCTCGATTGATATTGCAATTTATGTGGCCAGTCAGGAGGCTATGAAATCGCCGGATTCAGTTTCTCTGACGTCTAGGGTGGCGTTGGGTTGCCACTAGGTCTAGAAGCAAATGACTTTTGCAGAAGCTGTAGTCCACCTCCTATGCTCATGCCCGGCTTTGGCACACAAAAGACATAAATATATGGATACATTTTTAAGTATAAGTACCTCAAACTGGTTCTCTTAAGAGTAATAGAGAAATAAGATCCTGTGGTATCACATCGGACCGTTACCGGTCTAAGTGTGCTGTAGCAGCCACCCAACCTAACCTAACCTAACCTATAGTATCACTCACCAATGCAAAATGGATGTTGATTCTTAGCTTAGAGCAAATATGAATTGAAAGATCTTTCGGTATAGTATAGTATACTGCACTTAATCACTGTATCTAAATAGTGATTAAATGCAGTAGCGGCCTTAAACCAGTGTGTCTTACACCAGAGTAAGCAACATACAGTAGCCAAAATGATAAACAACAATCAACACAATACCAAATTTTATTCGATCTGTTCAACCAATCACATATAGTATACAACGTACGAACAATTATTTTGCATCAGCTCCATCAGTGAGAGGTGGGTAAGGTTGACTCAAGTTTGGTAGCTATCGAAGTTTTGTTTTTTGTAACAAAAAATTCTAGCCATTATGTTTTAATCGACCTTTCCAAGTACTTATATTGAAACACACTAAAAATTGTCTACAATTTTTAGGTTTATGAGAAAATTAACTGTTGTCAAACATATACAAAGGAAGTTAATAAATTTTGTTGAACAAGGCCCAACAGGATACTATGCAAAAATAGAAAAAGAAATGTTAGTACATATAAGAATGACTACAGGAACGTATTTTGCGTCTAATTCGTTGAAATGATTCAGCTGTAGCTTTTGGCCGATTGGGTGTCATATGATGGTGGTTACAATAAAATTACTGTAAATATGCGTTCTGACAACCGGGTAGATTACGCGGCGCAATCTACCTCGCCCATCCCTTGTCGTATGTGATGATTTACATGATTTATGTTCAACAGAACATTTTATTTCACTACCTGTTCTGGGAACCAAGGCCCTCCCGACTCTTTTGCAGTTTAGATGTGTACATCTTCATCCCGATCGAAATCAATATTGAAGAATCCCTTTTGCATCCCGCTTCTATTGGGAATCGAACCCGGCACCTCCCGATCCAAACGTCAAAGCTTTAACTAGTGTTCTTTCTATTTGCCCGGTTTACAGAGGTTCCGCATTCAATGCCATAATCGACCCATGGTGCAAACCTTGAGGATCTATCTTAACTCGCATAAGAGCACTGCAGCCTTAGCAAACTGTAAAAGATTGAACCAAGTGATGGATAATAACTGATCTACGTTCAAAGATCCGGACGAGAATACTTAGACAGTCATCCACTTCCTCCAGACAGTCGTCACAAAGATCATCCTGAACAAGTCCCATGCGTTTGGTATTAACCTTGAAACGTCCATCACCCGTAATAAGTGCAACCAGAAATCTGAGTTTGCTCTTTTTTAAGGATAACACATGTTTAGTGACCCTCACGTTGGGTTCAATGAAGAACCGTTTTGCCTTTCGACAGCTAGGCGTAGAACACCACTTCTGCGCCAGCTCTAGTAAAGCGAACTTCTTAATATCATCCTTACCACCGTTGAAGGATACAGGAATTGCTGTCTCGGGACCACTAAATTTACTGCGCGATCCAGCTTTCGCTAAAAAGTCAGCAACCTCATTTCCCACTACGCCACAACGAGGAGGCACTCACATGACCGTTACCCTCTCAATTAGAACAAAGGAGATTATTGAAGTGTTTGCGCACTCTTTGACCAGTTTAAATGTAATCAAAGGGTTTTTAAGGGTATTGAGCTCGGCTGTACTATCCTTGCAGATAATAATATCCTTGCGTAAATCACTAAACTTATACGCCTCAATGGCACTATGGGTAAGTGTAATTAAGTCAGCTTGAAGAACCGTGCAGTATTTACCCAGACTACCCGAGAATCAAACCCCATACTTTAGAGAAACCAAACCCAGCATTGACTTCCGAACGAGAGCCATCCGCAAAAAAAACTATCGACTTAGACAACTGTCGCAGAATGAATTGGTGAAGTGTAATTCGAGCAATAGTCTGTCATTCACCATTTGAATCTGTGGAATATGTGACTGAAACTTATTAAGAATCTGTCTGTGCCCCGTACAAGTCCCGAAGATTCCATGCCCCAATGCATCTCAGTCGAAACGCAGCACAGCATAGGATACCAAGTGGAGTAGACGACATAGCCCCGGTTATAGCCCTACAGGCTGTCACCTGAGGTCCATCCAGCCTTGCTACAGAAGACGTCAGTTTAACAACTGGCCACCATACAACTGTTGCTTATGACAGTAAGGGTAAAACCAGTGATTTATAGATGAATATCATCATTTTGGGGGTCAGACACCAGGAATTGCCAAAGGCCCAAAAACACAACAGTTTTCAAGCGATTGACGTGCAACCCCAGGTATTTACCAAAAACTGTCAAAATGAGATCATCCGCTTAGCTTTGCACGATGAACTCAAATCGCTGCAATTTAACAAGTAATTTAAATTTTAAAAGAAGGAATTTAATTTAAAATATTAAAAGTTTGAATTGGTCGAATAAAAATTTTGGAAAATGTTTCGATTGAACGATTGGAATGGTTTAATTTGAAATTGAAATTACACGATTTAATCAAACATCAACGTGGTTTATACATATGACGATGAGTTCATATTCTCAGGTCAACATACCGCAAAGTATTTTTTTTTCGTACATATAAAGCTTTTTAATATCTGTTGTGTGCGATTAAATGGAATTTCTAGCTCTTAAAAGATAAAATTAAAGTAATTGATTGAAATCGTATAAGTATTTTTCAATTTTGCTGCATTTGTGTACATTATCGTATGGCAAAAAAAAAATTGCAATTTTAAGTTTTGTAAAACATCATTGCAGTACTTTGTTGGTAAAAGAAAATTTCTAATCGATCGATGGAAGTGGCTTCGGAAAATTAGATTTACGAATTGAAAATTATTTCTATGTAGCTTAATGGACTGGAAATCGTTCACACCACGACAATTCAATGCGACGATGGAAATATAGATTGCATCGCGTTTCGATAATGATTTTTTTTATATGTTCGGATTAAATATTTATAAATTTGTTCAAATCCAATTTTAACGATATGCACGAACTAAAATCCAAGTCTTAATTTAACATTATATATACCTTTTTGTTGTACTTTGAGTTCATTCATATCGATTATACATATGTATTGTCTGTGAAATCCTATTTCTATACGTATACCTATATACAATACTGATTGAGTTTTTTCAGAAAGCATAAAATACGCCGCCATATAAAAGCTATTTATGGTTTTTGGTTTATGACGAAAAAATTTACGTAATTACGACAATCAATCAATAAAATAGCTTCATTGCGTCAACCTAAATATCTAATCTTGGATTTTATTTATATTTATGTACGTATTCCTATATACCTATACAGGTATAAATAACAATTTAAGCGCTTCCTTTCCAAATTAACCATATGTACGAGTATGTATAATGAATATGCGGAATGATTTCTGTACACGTGTTTTGTGTACATATAGAAAAAATTTCATCAAATAAATTAGAAATGAACATAATTAGAAAATTATTCGAAAATAATAAAATTAGTCGGTTTCATTCTTATTTTAGATATCCGCACGATTTTTCTTGCGATATTCGTCGACTGTAAAAATATTTTTTAAATATATTTAGCGCAGAAGGGCAAAGGTGTATACATAAAAACGTATTTATAAATTTAGTAAACTTCATAATTTAAATGAACTTGGACTTCACACAGAGATATTATTGTAAATTTAGATTTAAAATTACTTCCTAAGCACTATATGAAAATGAAGAGTTTTGGCGTTGTGCCAAAATGTGTATATCTATACTTGTGAAAACTCTAATTTGCCGCTCTTTTATTATTTGATATAACACTAAATGGTCCTCTGATAAATATAACACTAAATGTCCCTTTAAACTTAGTAACACCACAGAGAAATGGGCTTAGTCCGCAGAGTAAGTACAGCTTTTGAGTAAGGTATATAGTTTATTAGAACACAAAAAATAATAGAAAGCGAGTTCTTTATTGACGATGGCACAAGTTGGAGAAGTGCCACTAGCGGAAAATTTAAAAAACTAACTTGTCGAACAACAATTTTGTTAACACGCTGAAAGGTGGAATGATTGACTCTCTTTCTTTTTTTCGCCTCTTCTTATTTTTTTGACAGGTTCTTTTTTTTTTATCACATTTATACGACCACTTTTATCGACAACTCCAGTCTATCTTCCTTTGTGTCGATACGGTTAATTAGACTCAATCGGCTGAAAGGCTAACCGAGGTAAAGGGTTTTCCAATAGGAATGATTTGATTATAAAGTGACGTTTCGGCCATTTGTGTTATGTCATGATCTGTCATTTTTTGTTTCATTGTATTCAGTAATGTTTACAATTTCATCATGGTGAGATATACAAGAACAACATTTACAAATTTTTCCATTTTATAGTCGTAATAATCGTCCAAGTGTGCTTGCTATTCGTCGAATTGATGAAAATGTTGAGCGTACATTTTCTTTACATATTGTTCAAGTGGCAATAAGACAAAGAAACGCTCGAAGTAATGCAAATATTGCTGCCGTTCAGGCAAGTGTTGCTGAAGACCGCAATTTGTCGATTCCAAGACGTTCTCTTCTCAAGAATTGGGACTATCTCAAACCACAACCTGGCGGATTTTGAGAAAGGATTTAGATTTGCATCCGTATAAAATTGTTCTCACTCAAGAACTGAAGCCATTGGACCACCGTTAACGTCGTGTGAATTTGCTGATTTTGCCTTAGAACAACTTGAAAATGATTACGTTCACCTAAATTGACAGTTTGGTGTGGGTTTTGGTCTGGTGGAATCATCGGTCCGTATTATTTCCAAAATGAAGCTGGTAACACCGTTACTGTCAATGGAGATCGGTATAGATCAATGATAACCAACTTTGTATGGCCGAAATTGGAAGAAATTGATCTTGAAAACATTTGGTTCAAACAAGACGGGGCTACATGCCACACAGCAAGTGCAACAATTGAATTAATTGAATTGATTTAACACCATTAGACTACTTCTGGTGAGGTTATTTGAAGTCATTGGTCTTTAGCAGTAAACCAAACTCTCTTCAAGCTTTACAAGCCAATATTGAATGTGCTATTCATGACATACCACTTGATTTAGTGGAAAAAGTGCTCGAAAATTGGGTTCATCGAATTCGTTCCTGCAGAAGAAGTCGTGGAGGCCATTTGAATGACGTTTTATTCAGAACTTAATTGTATCGATTGTACTTGACATTAAATAAAAAACATTTCAATTTCCTTAACAATTAGTGTGATTTTTTTAAAGAAATCATATCACTCTTATTGGAAAACCCTATATTAGAATAATTCCATCGTTAAGAATCTCATAGCGATCATTCTGTATGAATAAGATCGGACCATGGAAAATGAAAATGTACTTTTTATTTGTACGAGAGGTAGTATCCAGGTTCGTATTTGCACAGGCCTACCATGTTCGTCAAACCACTTTTGGCTATAATCTTGATTTTTTTTAATACTCGCAGCAGCCTCATACCTAATGGTAGCCAAATTCTGACCCACTCTGATCAACACCAAATAACAATCGACTGGGTGTAGTCCCTAGAGCACGCTGCACTGTATTATTTGGCATATTCAACAGGCTTGAGTTTCTTTGTCCTTCCCAATATATTTTTAAGGATACGGTTGACACGTTTCACCTGGCCATTAGCCTGAGGGGATGCTACCGCCACATTAACATGTCAAATATTATGTAAGTCTCTCCGCATAAGAGCCAAATTCCGAAGACGTTAACCACGTACCTCTGTCTGTGATGATACGAGCGGGTCTACTGTAGTAATCAAAGTAATTATCAAGCGAGAAACACAGCTCTTTAGTGCTTGTGAAATTAACAGTATCCATGTCACACATTTCACAAACAGGAGATTCACTAGTTTCCAAAAGTTTCTTTGAATTACATAACTACTGGATCACGGTTCTGCGTAAGTTATAATAGAAAATCAATACCGGAGGTATCAACAAAAGCCACATTAGTTAGTGTTTCGACTGAGAGCATCCACATGACCTATCTGGGTGCCATAACGATATTTGATCTTTTAGTTATACTTTTCGAACTCCCCTACCAATTTAGCAATCCTTGAGTTAACATCTCCTTTATTAAACGTATATGCACGAAACAATTACAGCCGGTTTACAATAGTAAAGTCGATTCCCTGAAGGTATACTCGTAAGCGGACTAAGGGATACACAATAGCCAATGTTTCCAAGTTATCAACTGTGATAATTGATTTCATGAAGTAGGCAACTGGGTGGAATTTCGGATCATCTTGTTTTTGCATAAAAGCAGGATCAAAACGAATTATACTGGCATCTGTATGCAGCTTAGTCTCCCGAGTTGGATCATAGATAGCCAACACTGGGACTGAAATAAGAGATCGCTTAAGATTTTCAAATGCCCGAAAACAATCGTTGCGTTAAAGTTAAACATAGAATTTTTCTGAAGCAGATTCGTTAGCAGATACAACCAATCCTAAATACTCAATAGGCAGTTCTATAAGCAAATTTACATCTATCTAATTACAAATCAATGCATCGTATCAATTGCCTCAATAAATTCAGATGCTCATCGATGGATTCCCCGGCTTTCAAAACGTCATCCAAATAAACAACTATTTGCCCACTATCAATAAATTTCCTTAGGCTCTTATTGATAAACCGCTGGACTTAAAGATAAAAGGCATGCGCACGTATACTCAAATTGTCCCTCAGGTGTCACAAATGAGGTATATTAAATCGATTCTTCAGAACCTCTAACCAGATGCAACCCACTTTTGAAATCCAGTAGACTAAACACCCCTTATTACTCAAGTGCTATAAACCATCATCCATAAGAGACAGAGAATAGTTGTCTCAAACAGCAATTTTATTCAAAGCGCGGAAATCCACTCACATATACGTGTCTCACAATTTTTCTAGATATACGTATCTCATCATTTTCCAAATGAATACGCATCTCGTAATCCGGTACATTACTGTCCGACGCGACACCCAAATATTTTGTATTAATACACTTCTCAAAACATCTAACCATATAAGTGCCAACTCTAAATCTATATCGTACTGAATATCAGGGGCACTATTCAAAAAAACTGCAAGTAGACCAGAGTACAGATCAGAACAAAAAGAAGCAAATGCCAATGAATATAATAATTAGACAATTTACTGTATATGCGAATCATAAGCCTCTAATCAAAGCAATATTCTCTCTGAGCGAAAAGAGTCCACGGGAGACTCGACAGTTTGACTATGTCGCTCAGTTCACAACGGACATTCACCATATATTGTCACGGACTAGCGATCACGTTTCAAGAATAGCCTCCGTCAATCTAGATCTTCAAAATCTAGCTCAGACACAACAATTGAATAATTCATCGCGACCTGAGAGTTCCAAATTCAAATTAGAACTCACAATTCTTCCTATAGAACCTAGAATTGAAAATTTATTGTGAAACATCAACAAGTGTAAATCGACCATTTGTTCCGGAATCTTATAGACATGTAGTGTTCGATGCTCTGCATCATCAACCCTCATCATACCCTATTCAAGACGGTTGTCGAGCAATACGTTTCAATATTTGGGATACCTCTTGAAATCACGATAGACCAATACAGTCCAATCGAGTCTAAGCACTTTTCTGAACTTACACGATTACTAGGCGCTCATAGAATTCGTACCACTGCCTATCATCCGCAGGCAAATGGTATGGTCGAACGATTCCACCGACAACTAAAAGCTTTTCTCAAAGCTCGAGAAAATACCATTAAATGGAGCACCGAGCTTCCTATCGTTTTGCTGGAAAAACAAGCAACAATAAAGGAAGAATTAAAATGCTCGCCAGATGCAATAGTTTATGGTTGCGATCAAAATGACACTGGCGAGTCAACTAATCCATCTATTTTTATTCCTAAGTCTTTAAACAATTGCGAGTACGTATTCATTCGTATTGACAGAGTACGAACGGGCCTAACACCTCCATACGAAGGACCTTACAAATCCATTCTTCGTTTTCGTAAACATTACATTCTTGATGTAAAATGCAAGAATGTAAATGTTTCTATTGACAGACTAAAGTCGGTGACCAATAATAATAACAATAAAACAGTGTTTTAAGGCCATTACTGGCCCCTTACTGTGGCAACAATCCGGCTCCAACGGTTTCAATTCTGGGTTTGGTCTACATTCTCTCTTAGACAACCTAAAGATGCCAAACCGTACACCCTAGTCGCCACCTCTGCGCCTACCATATGGTAGCTCTCCTTTCAGAGATCGCTGCATAATTCGTTCCGGATTAGCAGCACCCAGAATGTGATCGAGCCATATCTTATTTCATGTACAAAATCGGGGATTTTCATCAGATCTCTGATCTCGAAATTGTACAGAGCTCGGTAAGTGCCCATGTATTTCACGATTTGGGCCGTAAAACATAGAGCATCTCCTTGCCAAACACCCGAGTTAACTGCAAAAATACTTGATAGCCTTGATAATTCTTGATATACATTCCACACAATAGTATACCAAATTTTTTCGCATACCTATAGGTATTCCAGCGCAGACCACAAACACTCTCGATTGATCGAGTCATAGACCTGCCGGAAATTCAGGAACACATGGTGTACGGGGTTGGAAGTTTCATAAAATTTAGATAGAACATCCGCAGCGAACAGACTTGATCAATCACAGATCGATTCGGACGAAATCCTGCCTGAAAGTCACCACCCAGGCCCTCCGCTAGGGGGTGATGTACTTCGCTGTGCTTCCGGACCTGTACGAAAATTCCCAACGTAGGTTTGCAGTGATCAACTAATGATCGCTTCCTACATATTTGGATGCTGACCGATAATTCCTTACATCCTGCACAACCCGAGCTCGCCCTTTTGCAATTAACACGTGGTCAATTTAGTTGTGGGAAATTTTGCGAGGATGTGTCCATGTTTCCAATTGTATCTGTTTGTGAGGGGGACATGTGCTGGCTACTCTAAGATCGTGAGCAATTGCAAAGTACATCATTTTCTGACCATTATCGGTCGCAGTTTCGTGTCAGGAGTACTGACCTATGTTTTCACACTAGTCGGTCTGATTTCTGGCAGCTCTAGCATTAAAGTCCCCAATCACTATTCTAATATCGTGTTTAGAGATAGATCCCATCAGATCGTCCAAGTCATTGTAAAATGAGTTTTTATCATGGGGCTGGTTGACTTCTGTGGGTGCATATACACAGATTATCGACAGGTTGGCGAACTTCATGCGCAAGTGAAGTTTACACAATCGATTATTGACTGCCTGGAAAACCAAAACAGTCTTCTTTACCTGCGGCCCAAGAAGAAATCCAGCTTCAAGACTTCCGAGATCATCTCCACTGTATAAAAACGTATAGCCATGGGACAAATGGTCTCCACTTTTATGAGTTTAAGCCGATACTCCTTCATGCATGTGATGAGGCCCTCTAACGCTCTTGGTTTCTTAAGTGAATATTAATTTTTCGTTTTGTTGACTTTATAAACAGATTATTTTTCTTTACGGATGCGATCCAACCGTTCAGTCGCCTCCTACGACAAGCAAAGGATACTATGGTGGTATACGCGCTTAAAATACTATGAGCAAAATACGTAACAGATAAACCATGTTAAATTGACCTAATTTATAGTTTTTTTTTTGGTGGGCTCATGCCCCGCCCGACTCCACCTGCTCAAATTTGAGTATAGCCGGACTTGCAAACTGGTAGACTGGCGCTCAACGATAAATAATTATTTTACTTAGTCTACCAAAGTTACCAAACCTAACAGAGTCGAGAGAGCACGTTACAATGCCCATCCCTGGGTCAACGGGCTCTGTTCTCGTACATTTTTGAGAAACATAAAAACTTTGTCTCCAAATTTGTAGCTTGCGGTACATTATAATAAAAAAATTAAAACTGATCCGACCCCGGAGTTAACGGAGCAGAATTATGAAGTGTCCAAATCATTCTCGAATTCATGCCACTAACATAAGCGGCGCAAATAGAAATAAACCCATATGATGGGGATGACCCTTAAAAATTCCAAGAATTTAGTGGCTATTATGTATACAGATAAATGTTTCGATCTTTATTGATTTGACAACGAAATTAATTGCGTCTGAAAAACAGTGTATAGCGAACCCAGACTGCCAAACGATTACAGATCAGACCACGGACTGTAGATTCCAGATCCAGCACGAATTTTAGCACGAGATCCATCCGAAAAAAGACTATGCGGTCTCGTCTAATTTTTTGAAAAAATCCTCCTGATAGATAAACCACTGAGAATAAATTGGAGAACCTAAATTAACTATCTAACCTTATAGATTTCTGCTAGAAATGAAGTTTAATTTTAAAAAATTTGTCTATGCTCCATGATAGAACCGAGAATAGCCTAGAATAAAGGTGCGTAGCTGTGGCATGGAAAAAATGAATTCCATAGAAAGTAGTGGAGCCGAGGACATAGCACCAGTAACAGCTATATAAAGCAATATAAATATAAGCAATAGTTTGCAGTCTATTAAGTTTGGCTATAGAAGTCCTTAGATTAACCACTGCCCACCATAACACCAAAGTGATTGACTTGGTCACATCTGGTAATCGGTCTCTCAAAAACTGAAGGAGCGTGTTTGTCCAGCTTATACCTATATGCCTATAGTAAAGACAATTATTTGCCTGGATGAGCTTGTATATTTCCATTTCTATTCAAGCGCATACTGTCTTATCGATCAGACCACAGTAGAATTCCGGAAAATAATTATTATCTACGGTATTGGGTATAAATTACATAAACTAGCTTTAAAACATTAAATTTTCCACATCCCCTAAAATGTTCATTAAAAAAAAAAGTTTTGACTTGTATGTACAGTAGATACAAAAAAATCGTTCAAACCAAACGAAAAAACAAACAAAACGAAAGTTACATAATACAAAACGACCTATGGTACTAAGGAAACTAGAGGAAAATAATTTCGTTTCTAGCACAGCACATAAATGTCATCAGGTGTTTTGTTATTTGCTCGCTATATATGTACATGTATGTAGAATTATCCGCATAAGCGATCCAAAAAAAAAAATTAAAATAACCACGACCCAAAATAAACGAAAAACTACTTTATAGTTTGTTTATTGATTAGATGCGGAGAATTAGCATTTGCCGTATAAATATTATTAATAAACAAATTTTCACTGTAAATAACAATAATATTTATTTATTTATATATTGTTGTAAATATTATTGCCAATGATAATTTTAACTTTTCGTGTACATTTTCAATTACAGCCCCCCGTACCTATAAATATATATTTGGTGTTATGCGATTTCCCTTTATTTTATGTACAATATATACTATATACATATATGCTATGGGGTACATATATATGTATATATGTATCTATAGTTTACAATAAAACATGTCATGCGTTCTGAGAAATCTGTATATTATACAACTTTTTTGCTTCACATTTTCGGTATTACAGAATTTTTTGCTTTTTTGTGTAACAAACACATAACAAAATTTTTAACTCCATCAAACCAAAGAAAATGTTATGTTGTAAATTAGGTACACACACACACACACACGTAAAAAAGCCAACTAGCTTATTTATTTCTCTATAATATGTATACCTGGCGATTTAAATGACAGCACGTAATTACAAAAAAATCGAAAACATGAATGAAAATGGAAAATTATTTGTGAAAAAAATTAATTATTCGATAGTTTTGTGTACAACAACAAAAATTCTAAAATTAAACACTTTTTTACCATTCACAAGTTTTATTTTTTATTTTTTACACAAATAAGTTTTGTTATATAAATAATAGAGATTTATTTATCACTAAAAACACATATATACACAACACAGCACACACACACACACACACGCACAAGAAGGTCAAAAATTTTCAACTCTAATTTTCGTTTTCGTTAATTTTCACATTAATTAATGAAACATAAAAATGAAAATAAACATAATAAACGATTTTCATTTATTTTATTTTACATAAACACACTAGCCACTATACTAAAATTTGTTGGTGGTTGATTGGTTGGTTAACAATTTTTTTTTATTTCTTACAATCGCTTTCCACTTAGTCAACTGCGTGTAATGATTTACTAAAATTGATCAACCAACAAGCATTTATAAAAAGCACGACACAACACAAACTTTTTTAAATAATTAATTTATTTAATTTAGTCGATACCGGGTCACCGGTTAGAAAACATCATTTTCCACACGTGTCACACAAAGATTAACGAATGAAACATGTGCGCTACGAACAATCGATGGGGTAAAACTGACGAGAAATGTTATAAAAAAAACAAAAAAAAAAAACAGAAATTGATGCGGTGTGCAAAAGAAAACGAAAAACGGAGGAAAAATGATTTTTCTTCTCTAGGTATACCATACATATACATATTGTATGTATGTATGACATATACATATATACAATACACCCGAATTATTTGTATATAGTTTTCTTTACGAAGGGTAGAATTTTTCCACTTTTTTTTCAAGTTGTATTGGTTTTACGCGGCATCAGATGTTGGGCAACTTTTTTCTGTGAGATCAATAGCTATATGCTTTAAAGCTCTTTCAATCATCGCAGCATATACCAAATATGTATATATATATATACATAATTTAGTTACACAGAATTTCGCATAAAACCGAATTTCCCCATGCGGCATATGAATGGAAAACATGCTATCTGTATTCATGTATGTACGTGCCAAACGCAATTCGCTAAATGCGCATGATTGTTTTTTTTTTCGATTTTACATAAAATGTTGTTTATGCTATATGGGGCTTTTTCTGTACTAAAATGTGTCTATGCTAAATCTTGACAAACCACTTTTAATATTAATTATCTGACGACATCCGTGAGAATTTTGTTTTTGTTTCTCGCTTATACAATACCATTGGCAATGGCCTTGCATATTTTTATTTTAATATGTATACCGCACAGTATACAGTAGTGGCAATAACAATATTACCGGATACTATATATGAAATCGTTTAAATCCGTTTAAATTTTTATTAATCAACAAAATTTGCTATTTAGGGGAGAACAATGATTTTAGTTGTTGAAATTGTGAAAATCCGGAACGGTGTGTATTTGTGCATACAATTTAATGGTATGGGGTGCAAGCCATACAAATGAAGCAGCAGCATAGCAAGGACAACAAATATATATACCGGGTGTTTCTTTTAAACTGAGACGATCAAATATCTCGAAAAATAGCCACTCTACGGAAAAAATGTCCATTATCAAAATTTAATCGTACCGCGGGGGAAATACATTAATGCAAAAAAATAGTCCCCCACCCCGCTTTGTAGCTGGGGCGGGGGTAACATTTAAACTAAGATAGGAAGCCATATTTTTTATTGCAGATATACGGATTCTACGACTAAAAGTACGTATGATTTGAATGAAATATTTTGTTCGGTTCATGATAGATGGCGTTGTAATCGACGAAATTCAATTTTTTCAATTTCTCCTTCTTAGAACACACGCATTCGATTCTGCAATACGTTTGAAATAAAAAACATCACGTTTTCATTGGAAATACTCGAAATTCGTCATCAAATCAATTTATTCAGTTTTGTAAATCTAAAATAAGTGTTCAAAATGATGGCCTGCGACTTCAATGCACTTATTAATCCGCATTTCAAATGATTGTACACAACTGAGAAGTGTGTCTGGTTGAATTTCAGCACACGCATTTCTGATTCGCTCAATCATGTTCTCACGTGTTGTTGGTTTTTGTGTGTAAACTTTGTTTTTGAGACAAACACAACCCACAAAAAAAATCTGGCGCAGTAAGATCTGGTGATCTGGCGGGCCAATTTATCGGACCAGCTCTACCGATCCAGCGACCATTGAAATCACGATCAAGTATTTCACGTGCCATCAACGAATAGTGTGCAGGACAACCATCATGTTGAACACTTCTTAGCTCAAATTTTCAAGTAATATTGGCAGTTCATTTTCCAAAATGTTTCGGTACATTTGAACATTCAAGTTTCCTTCAATAATGTGGGGGCTTATGAGTTTGTTGCCAATTATTCCACACCACACGTTGACAGTCCAAGGACGCTAATGTTCAACTTGACGAAGCCAGTGCGGATTTGTAACACTCTAATAATGCATTGTGTGTCGATTAACCGTTCCATGGTTTGTAAAAGATGATTCGTCGGAGAACATTACGCAACGAAAAAAATTGGGGTTTTGTTGTATTTGTTCACGTGCCCATTGACAAAAAGTTACCCGATTTTGGAAATCAACGCCATGAAGATCTTGGTGTAAAGACACATGATATGGATGATACTTGTGCCGTTTTAAAATTCTCCAAACACTGGTGAGGGGCAATCCGGAATCGCGAACTATTTTTCTTGTACTAATATGATGATTACACTGAAAAAAATAATCCGGTAATATTAACGAAAGATTTTCCGTTAAATTTTAACGATTTTTTTTTATAGATATAAAGAATTATTATTAATATAATATCATTTTCCTTTCATTTAACATAAAATCATTAAGTTTATTAATTTAAAAAAAAAATGTTTAAATACATTTTGTTATTTTAACCTATTTAAATTCGTTATTAAAATATTTCAGGTTTACCTATTTTATTGTTTAATGTACTGGTTTATCGTTAATGCAATAATAGTTCTTTAAAATAAATTTGTGTGAAGAACGAAAACGATTTTATTTTAACAAACGTGTCTTTATAATGTATGAAAAGCAGTACAAAGTTAAAATACATTTTAGTTTTAAATATTGTGTTGTTATGATTCATTATGATTCATTATTATGGTTTTATATAAAGAAGGAAAATGGTCCTCTATTAACAAACTAGTCTTCATCGTGTATATATGACACATTATGTTATTTTCGTACATACTTAAAAAAAAGTTAAATTAACATATCGTTAAAATAAAATGAATTTTGTTCTGCAAATAAATTTATAATAATGAATTATATTTGCATTTAAGGTAATTAATACTTTGAACAATAAAATAATAAAAGCTGAAATATTTTAATAACGAACAAATTAAATGGAGAAATGTTACGGTATAAAGAAAAACAATTTATTGCATCATTATTTTTCATTTTTGATACTCTTACTCCAGATACCGATCAAAGTTTACAAAAATATCCTTTAATGTGCGAAAAAATAGTAGGTGAAATGCTCTGTTGGTTTGGATTATATGTTTTGCAAAATGTTACACCTATATTTGTATTCTGTGGTCACAAGAAAACCATTTAACAATATTAATATTTTAGTATGCAGTCGAACAAAGAAAACATTTAAAAGAACGCCTTACAAATCGTATGTTTAAACACAGTACATTTTACTATAGTGTTATAGCAAAATTAAGTCATCGTTAACTATCAGTTGTCCAAATTTATTGTAACAATCAATATACATAATTTACAAATTTCATTGGATCTTGCAAAAAAAAACTCTGTTGTGGAATTTTTATTTAAAAGTAATAAGCTTCTGTGAGAACTTTAATTTTGTACCAGACTTTTTACTTAATAGAAATGGAGTTAGGTAAATGGATTTTCTATATGAGGTTTTTCTCTCAGCTAATTCATTATTTTATTGATACTTAAAGTACAAATTCTGCAATTTTTTGTTATTTAAGAACATTATCGAAAAATGAGTTAAGATGTATTATATCAACATTTATTACAGTTTATTTTAAACCATGTCTGTTTGTGTAAAATGGAGGATATTCCTTAAATTCTGGTCTTGAAGATATAATTAATTGTAGTAAACAACATCAAAATATAATTTGAATTTTCTGTCGCGACGTTATGATCCCTAAAGTATAATCTAACCTTTCATTATATTTGCATATATGAGTTTACAATCAATTATAATACTAAATTATCAAATTACACATCATAGTTTGGTTATGCAGTATGATCCAATTAAATATAGCATTAACACAAAGCGTACGTCGATCTCAGTTAAATATTTTTTTAAAATTAAAACGTAACTAATGTTCATATAATTCAAAAACCATTTTGTTCGTTAACGTATGTATCAAAGTATGTATTAAACGATATGAACTACATACGTATATATCTTAATTTTTGATGTGAAGAGATGTAATCCTGAAAATCTATATAAAACAATTGTTCTGGGTAAAATGTATTAGTACGATAGGAGAAACATATAGTTCCTCAAGCTACATATATTAGCTAATGTAAAAATGAAATGTAATGCAAAAAAAATTTCCTTATTTCCAATTAAATAGATAAATAAATATATGTATGTATTATAAAAACACAAGAAATAAAAAAAGGGTTAAAACTGTACTGTTTCATGTCCTATAATATTTCGTAAAATCTATTAAATTTAACTGCATAAGCCAAATTGTGCTGGGTGAATTATTGTTCGTACATGAAATATTGCATAGAAAAAGTAATATTTAATAAATATAAGAAACGTTTTTTAATATAACAAAATTCTATTGTAAGTATTAATCATTAGTTATTCCAACGAAATTTCGTTAAAATAGACGCTATGTTTTTCCTCCATTTTAGTTTTTAGATGCATAATATATTTCATTTCATTGGTAAGTTTTGCTAAGTAAAGTAAAGTGCCTGAATAAATATAAATAAAAACTTAAGTGTAAATTATTTAAATACATGTAGTTTTATAGTTTTCGTGAAATTGTATCAAATGTCCTAAAAAATGAGCGCAATTTAAAAATAGTGGAAGGTTTCTGATAAAATTATTCAGACATTGCATGGTAGGTAAACGTAATAAGTTTAGTTATTTGTGAATCTTGGGTAATTTCTATATGCGTAACATCCAAATTTCTGATTTCAGAAAATCAAATTTATGAAAACGCTTTGTACTTCATAACTCCTGTGCAAATCGAACAGCTATTAAAAGAAGAAGCACTTGGTGAATAGATTAGATTTGAACATAAACTGTTTGAGTGCAAAAAGACTAAGCGATTTAAAATTGATCAATAGTAATGTTTCATTTGTTATATTTGTATAGAAAATGATGTTGACCTTGAGGCGTTAAAATATATGCGCAAAAATCATATGGAGACTCCTTAATATACTTGCTCGATGGGAGTTTCAAAACAACAGGTAATCTAAATTTAAATAATATATAATATTATTTAAATACTAGCTAGCTAATCAAATTTATTTGCTTTAAGGGAACCTAAATACGAATCATTTGCTTTAAGGGAACCGATAATACGAAAATTCAGTCGTAAG
This sequence comes from Tipula unca, assembly GCA_951394425.1. NCBI lineage: Eukaryota > Metazoa > Arthropoda > Insecta > Diptera > Tipulidae > Tipula > Tipula unca. The sequence goes on along the minus strand of OX596381.1, from coordinate 45,639,216 downwards.
TAAAAAAGTATGAACAAAAACATTTTTTTTATGTTATTTGATAAGAGTAGATTTAATTAATAAATGATATTGTATATTTATTTTTGTTATTTCAGGTTACACTACAGGAAATTTTAGAATTGTATTTGGAAGGGTTTTTTGCTAACCATATCAAAGGACAAAAAATATTAACTGACACTAGTCGATAAATTTTAATAAATTTAGTAGTGAATTTTTACATACAAAAAAATTTACGAATGGATGTAAGGGAATGCGAACCAATTTCCAATTAGATCAAGAAAATTATCCCTGAAGAGACTGCGGTAACGACTAAAATATGATCAAATTAACGTAAAATATAAAATATTATTTATTTTTCTTTTTGTAGGGTGTGTATTTTCAATGACGTATAAAACCAAAACGAAAAGTGCAGCTGTACGATCGGTACAACAATTACATCGCTAAATTAAGGCAGAACGATTTCCTGCAAAAAGTGAAACGATTTAAGAGTGGCGAATCATGTATTAGTAAGTAAACAAAATTAAAATTATTTCGCAAAATAAATAGTAATTCGTGAATTTTCTCTTATTTTATAGTGGACGAAATTATACCAGAAGAGGACGCACTAGAAATTTGCTAATTTGTAAAATACAAAAGAGACGATAATGACGAGAACATAATAATCGAAAAGTGGAAGTTATCAGTGATATTTTGAAAAAAAAAAACAGTTGGGGAAAATCAAGAAGCAAACATTAAACATGTTTGTTTTAAATGGAGCGGCCGGCTTATTCCCAATCATATGGGCCAAAGTTTATTTACATCGAATTCGACTATCTGTACCCCGAAGCAACTAATTTTTTTTACTTATTGTCGACAAATTTGTCCATGAAGTTATAAATACATATATTAAACGAGAAATTGACCGATTCTACAAGTAAAAAGCTATTAAAAGAATTCCAGCAACAGAGAAATACTACCACAGGTAAATTTTTTGAAATAAATAACATTATCTATTTTCTGATTATTTAAATTATTTTTTCTTTTTTCAGATTCAAAACATTTTATCATTTTTCATCTGTTGCATAAGAAGATTCAATTTAATTGATGAAATTATAGTTAATATTAATTTATTAGAATTAAATCCATATTGACACATTAACTTCGCAATATGTTATATTTATTTATTTTTTATTCATATATTTTTTATTATATATGTACATATTATTTGTACAATATTTTTGGAAACCAAATTTAAATTTTTATACATTTTTGTAATAATGAAATATATAAAAAAAATAAAATTTATTATTTTCCAACAAAATATTTTTACTAGTTTTATTGGACCCGTATTTTCGAAAGACAATTAATTTTCGTTGTTACGAATTTCAACGTCTTATGAATTTTCGTTGTTAAACATAATATTGGTTAACAATATGTCTTTAAATCTATGGAATTTTCTTAAAAATTGATAATAGTTGTTAATTAAAATTTCTTTAATCAAATTAATATTTTACATTAATATCTATAATAATTTAACAAACATTTTTAACATTAACGAATTCTTCGTACAATTCATATTTCAAGTTTAAAGTATCGATCGTAATAACAATTAAAATATCCGACTGACAACGAAAGTTAGTTTTTCTAAAATTTATATTGCTAGGAAGATTCTTTGTATTATCAGAATTGTGTTAATCGTTAGAACTGCAATATATATTAACGATGAGTAGCATTAATGTAAAATCGTTAAAAGTTAAAAAACGGTTATGCATAATATGCGTTGAATTAACTAACGTATAATTAAATTAATTTTTGATATTTGATTATTCAAATGATGTTCCATGTACGTAAAAATCGTCGGCTCAATATAGACACCAACTTCGTACATGTTACACCAGAAATCGTTCATATTACTGTAATATTTTTTTCAGTGTATGAGCCACTGCTGCCAATACAGCAATTTCATTATTATCTCCAGTGACTGTTGCTCTACGGGTCCTCTTTTTCGGTTGTAAATAACAACAGCATTTTCAAGATTTCTGCCAGCTTCTCCATAAACCAAAACCATTTCAATTTTCTCTGGCACAGTTAAACGCTCCATTCTAAAGGATTTTGTCGTTTATTTTGCAATTACGAAAAACATGGAGATAAGAAATAACACAAACGTTAAATGTGATTTACAAAACAGAATAAATTGTTTTGATGACAAATTTCGAGTATTTCCAATGAAAACGTGATGTTTTTTTTTCAAACGTATTGCAGAATCGAATGCGTGTGTTCTAAGAAGGAAAAATTGAAAAAATAGAATTTCGTCGATTACAATGCCATCTATCATGAACCGAACAAAATATTTCATTCAAATCATACGTACTTTTAGTCGTAGAATCCGTATCTGCAATAAAAAATATGGCTTCCTATCTTAGTTTAAAAGTTACCCCCGCCCCACCTACAAAGCGGGGGTGGGGGACTTTTTTTTTTTGCACTTATGTATTTCCTCCGCGGTATGATTAAATTTTGATAATGGACATTTTTTCTGTAGAGTGTCTATTTTCGAGATATTTCGATAGAGATATCGTCTCAGTTTAAAAGAAACACCCGGACCTATAGTCAAACTCTGCATCATTGTTGCAAGCCAGAAAGGGTAAATTAGTATTTTTTTAAAAATTTAAAAAGAAGTTCGTCAAACTCCTTAAAACTGAGATGTTTGCCAAAACGTATAAGCTGAGTCAATGTGACTGAGACGTACATTACCAATAAATGCAGCTTCCAAAAGTAGTCCTCCATTTATGTGAGGATGGAAACCTTATATATAATCCTGGCCTCCAGTCTTGTATGGAGGTAATCAAGCCACATTTTCATTGAATGGTATATTTCAGTCGTAATACCGCAATCAATTTTGTAAATACAACAGAAATTTCAAAAACTATTTTTGAAGGCTTTCGCGATTCTTATGATGTGCACATCGTTGTATAAGGACTCCAGATCGCCACACCGTATTCCACTTGAGAACTCAGATAAGCAAAATATAGGGAAAATAAAATTTTCTTACTGTTAAATTCGCCATTCGGTGTTAAGTCTAATGTTTTACAAAGCCAAACATTTAGAAATATCAATATGCCGGCTAAAGTTAACGCTTTCGATGAAAATGGCGCCTAAATCAGTAAACTCATAAACTCTGTGCAATTTCATTAGATATTGATTTTGTATCCAGTAAATATAAGATTCTTTTTACGATGAAAAGACATGATTTTGTTTTTCTTGGCCCCTGTGATCGGGGGCACATATGTCTAGTAAACCTAACTGCAGGAGAATCGGCTGGAACTCGTTGGTGACCATGTGTCACAAGGCTATTTGTTGTACAGTGGAGATAATTTCGGAATTCTTGGAGCTGGATTTATTCTTGGGCCGCCGGTAAAGAAGGCGGTTTTGAATTTCCAAGCAGTCAATAACCGATTGTGTAAGCTTTGCATGTGCATGAAGCTAGCCAACCTGTCGATAATTTCTGTACATGCGCCCACAGAAGTTAGCCAGCCCCGACATAAAGTCCCAATTTACAATGGCATGGACGATCTGATGGGATCTATACCCGAACACGATGTTAGAATGGTAATTGGAGACTTTAATGCTACAATCTTAGAGTAGCAAGTACATTTTCCCCTTACAAACAGATGCATTTAGAAACATGGACATATCTTCGCAAAATTTCCCGCAGCCAAATTGACGGCTTGGAGGTTCTGAACAACTTAGCAATGATCGCAGTTCGCGTAATTTCTTTAAAGGAATTACTGGATTCCACCATACTTTCAGGCCTGCGTCAATTGCCATTCGAGACCGGGATGGAAACCTCTGTGTCAACATCGACGTAATATTCGACGCATGGAATGGACACTTTACCGACCTGCTTTGTGTTCATCATGCGTCACAGACTGTGGTTGAGTGACCTCAAATACAGACTGCGAAGACTTGCATTGAGGATCCATTCCATGAGGAATTAACTAGAGCCATGCAGAGACTAGAACGAAACCGCTCACCTGGGGTGGACTGCATTAGTTCGGAGCTCTTGATTTGAGAGATGAGTCATGCGTGTGATTTACGGTCCTACATGCGAAGTAGGAATTGATGATGAAGTCGATATTTTTCTGTAACAGGTGTCATTATTTCTTTTTCCAGTGTTTAACGAGTGATTGAAGAGACCTCGTAGTGAATTTACCCAAATATTTCGATACGTTTTTAATATAGATAATATTATCTGGGTCACACCCATCATTGGCCTGGTACCCCTCAATTTCACGTTTAGATCTGAATTATTTCCAAAAGTGTTTTGGATTTACTTTGACTTTCTAATGAATGTCAACTATATAAGACCTGGACTTTGATTTGAAGTAATCGGTATACTGTAGGAATGTGTTTTTATCAGCATACATCCCACATTTCAACTTTTTAGCATATGCTTTAGATTTTCAATTCTTGAAATTTATGAGTCGACTTTGAGCTAGTTCCAGTAGAGCGATCACATCTATATACACAACATAATCGTGCCCAAAATATTTTAAGCTTTGAATTCCCGGGTTTAGTGAGCTTTCACAGAATATATAAATTAAATAATTTGTAGGACAAAGTTGAAAAATTGTGTTGCCTGTGATGCCATTTTGTTAGCATTTAGAGCTTTTTCCTCTAACTGGTTTCTTGTGTAATTTTTGAAATAGTACCCTGAATAAACCGGATGGCCAGTTTTCGGGTTTCATTAAAATTTCCAATACTTCGTCAGCAACACTGATTACATAATTGTAATCACCACCATTTCTTTCTTGAAATTGATGTTGATAACGATCCTGGTGTTGATGAATTTGTATATCTTCCGAAGCTCTTGAAGTCGATGTTATTAATTTTGAAGATTAGCTGGGTGGATGTTACAAATATTATACAAATATATTGATATTGGAGTTGTCATTGTTGGAATTGATGTTGTCAACGTTGATGTGCTAGGTTTTATTTTATATATAATGGCTGGCGATACTAGTGGTTTCAGCAGAAGTTGATGGTATTTGCTGATGGTCCTGTATGTTTTAAAAATTTAAATTTAAAATATTAAAAGCACGTCCAATTTGAATTTATTTTAATTCTTTATCAAACGAAAACCTCGGTAAACTTAAGTACAAATTATCGATACCTACATATAGTTTTGTAATAATTTCTGTAAGGTAAATTCAGTAATCGGTAATGCATTATCTAATGGCAATGTTTATCATACGGCTAATGATGATAATCGCAGGCCCAACAATAAAGGTTTCATTGAACCTTCAATTAAGTTCATTGAACATTAACCTAGCATTTATTTTGACTGATAATAATCTATACAAGTAGAAGAAATAACCAAAAATTCTAAAACCTAGATCATTACATTCCAGGAGGATGAACTGGTCACAGCAAAAGAACATATTTTGTACAAGACTCTCAAGTTGTATAGATAAAAAAAAGGAACTTTAATAGAATGCGTGAAACAATTAGAAATAAGGATACAAGAAATGGAAAACGCTTATCGGAACCAAATAGCAACGAAGTTGAAACGGCGAGCAAGCAGAAAGAATATGTATCGCATTTAGCTGAACTCAATAGTAAAGTCGGATGGCTAGTCCAAAAAAAAAAAGCCGTCTTTATGCTGTCCTGAACAAATCGAGGAAACACAGAATTAACCAAATCCTGATAAAGCTCACCAATAAATTGATCAACGCGAAAAGGTGCCGCTACCACCAAAACTAACACCAGTTATTGTAAGCAAAATTGAAAACTACCGTGAGATAAGAGATGGATTCAAATCAGATACAATATCAAACAATAATACTCAATAGTGGGGACCTTAAAGTCATTGTCTCAGATGTAGAAGATTACAGATGTAGAAAACTGACCTTTCCTGTTAACAATCACAAGAAATAAAGAAAGAAATTCGTTTTAAAATTTGTACAATAAAGCAAGTTACCCCTCTTCATGGTAACCTTCGAGAAAGAAAAAGATAAAAAAGGGTTGTATTTGAAGTTACAAAACAATCAAGGTAAGGCCACAATGAAAAAAGTGTCAGTTATACGGACACACTCAAAACTATTACAACAGATGAATCAAATGTGCCAGAAATCACTCCACAAAAGAATGTAAAAAATTAAAGGAAACTCCAGCAAAGTGTTTAAACTAACCCCGCAAGCTACAGAAGCTGTGCGACTGCCAAAAATAGGCAGAAGATAATAATATGAACAAAATGGGAATATAAACGACTGCAATCTATAATATAAGAAACGACGATTTCATAAATATATTTAAAGGTTTAAGACAAAAATTGATTATCGGAGAAAACTTTAACTCAAAATAAGTCTAGTTACATCTAAAAACAAAGAACTTCTCGCAACAAGGACAGAATTTGGACTTAAATGACACTCTACTTCGAAAAACTAAGACACCCGATCTGCTCTACTTACTACCAATAACTTACATTGGCATTAAAAAAGGTTATGGTGACTTGAGCTTTGACCACACATCCATACTGAATACTCTAAGCGATAAGAAAATTTCAAAAGCAGTGCAATGCTACATTAACGAATTGATAGACAGATTGGGAAAAATTCAAAGTATAGCTAATAAATCGAACAAAGCTTAACGTATCTATAAAAACGAAGGAAACACTGAATGGCAAAGTTGAAAATTTTATACATGCATCAGTCGGCATGGAATAATACACCATACACACAAGACCAAAACGAGAACAATCTTGCCAATTACCCGAAAGAAGTTAGGGGCCTTGTTGCAGACATAAAAAGGAGCAGTGAAGAAAAGGCAGCACACTGTGACGCCCGCAGATCAAACAAATGGCCCACCGTTACAATGAGTGGATTGCGTTACCGTATGATGGTAACTGATTATATGTATGAACTATAAACGATCCTTTGAACTTCAACACATTGATCGTCCGAATTATCACTATTTGACATTTTTCTCTTGCCCTATATTAACACCTATGCCAAATTACCACAAACTATTCAAGCACTGAAGTTGTAGGAGAGGAGTTTGGTGTCCTAGGGTGATCTTGACGGACCTTGGATTTTTAATAGAAAAGAGAACTTTTGAGACAGCCGCTTATATTTTGCAATTACTCTTGATTTGCCTTTTCTTGGCTTTTCGTTACTTATTGGAACCGATTTATCGTTAATTGCCTTTGACCCACCTCTAAAATATTATATTCAGACGTATTTGATGTGATGCAGTTTGTTTATCTGTTTGAATTATCTTCATCCCAGACATTCCTTCCAGGAAAAATAAAAAACATTATACAATTTATACGATTTAAAAATATCCATAAAATCTTATTATACACCAAATAAAAATCAGCCGAGAAACCATAGTCCAAATAAAATATTTATGACTTAAATAATTTATTTCGAGCTTAGTTAATCGTAAGCAGTTTAACGTAAACAATTTATCGTAAAAAAATTTATCGTAGACTCAATTTGTCCTATGCACAATTTTTCGTAGTTTTTCGTATAACAAGGTGTCTGATATGGACAATTTACCGGACAATAGTTTCGTATTATACAAATTGTGTCTCCGATAAATTGTTTATGACAGTAGTTGCTTTCCAAACGACCACCGCAAGTACTTAGGTTTGTATTCATGGTTAAATAAAATACTCGTAGAAGAACAGCAACGAGTAGTTGCTTCGATTACCAAACTAAAAAAATGAATTTTCCAAATTTTTAAAATCTGTAAAAAGTATATTAAATTTCAAGTTAAATTTGGTTTGACAAACTTAGTTAAAATAATTTTTAAATAATTATTAAATAAATTAAACCTGATTTCGACCTAACGATTATCTTGATAAGGGTTACCTCAACTTTTTCTATTTATACGAATGAAAAGAGCATCTAAAAAATTACCTACCTTGGGCAGATTCTGTCGAGTCATTTATACAGTTTTATCGCTATATTAAACTAGGTACTACTTGTAAACGATAAATAAATAACTATAATAATAATAAACGATATGAAATAATAACTACACTAACTACATATTAATGTTATTTTGACTGTAAAAAGAAACTTAACACTATACGACCATTACACAAATCGTAATCCCCATTAAGCTGTATGTGTATAACTAGTTTGGTGGCTGAATTGATGAGTTTGTTGTTTTATATAAGCTATGGCCTCACTACCTCATAATAATTAAACATGATTTGCGAAATTATTTACCGCATTTCTTGAAAGCAGGTGACATCACCGTGTGGCATTTGTTCTTGATTTCAACAGTTTTTTATATTTTTTTTAACTTATTCTAGGAAAAAACTAAGATTGACTAATGGTAACTATAATTTATTTGTCATTTTACAATATTTTAATTTGTCCACATAATTATCACTAAAACTAGCCTTATAATTAACACTTATACTTAGCAAAAAAAAAAATAAAATTTGTATAAATATCGTAACTATCAATTTTGAATATATGTCTAAGACCCTAAAAAAAACAATAAACTACATCTCAAAACAAACAAAAAATATTAAAACTAAAATTATCATTTCGAATTAAATAAATAAAATATCCTATCAGCAAGAAAAAAACTTATTAATAAATTTAAGCTTTCAAAACAATTAAAATTAATTGATAATCAATTTCAAAATTAATCATTCCTGCATGCGATATCATAATTTTAACATTTCTTTATTAATTTTGATGGCAATTTCCGTTTTCCATTTCAACGTTGTTTTAATGCTATGTAGTATGTGTTTGAAAATTAACTTGTCACCATCATCAAAGGTCTCAGAATATTTTGAGAAAATTGAATGTAACTAAAAATAAAAATACAAATATAATTACTAATTTGACCCAATACTGCAATGAATACTAACAATTTCAAATTCTTTATCGCTTGATATTCGTTTGAATATGATCGCGAAATCCATCAGCGTATAATCATCATCGATTAATTTGTTCCAAGTCTCTAGAAAATATACCATCGCATACTTGATCATAATTTGATTTTCGCTTATCGATTGGATCACTTCCGTCGTGAATTGTCGTTTGATCGTGCTAAATTCGGTTTCATCATCACACAGCAGATAGTTGATATATTTTGCCATAAGTAGTGGTTCGCGCGTACATCCCAGCGAGCGTATAAAAACTGACGTAAAATAATCAGAAATATTTAAATTACTTTCGATTTGATGCCATTCACTCCATCCGCCATATTTGATCGTCGTGCAAAATATTGTGTATAATTGGTCTTCGGATTCGGAAATATTTTTCGTCCATTTACTTTCGATCAGCTGTTTGAATTGAATCTTAGCCTTTTTAACACAGCCGCTAAAGCCTAATTTACAAGACCACCGCTCAATCAATAGCTTCACATTATCAAGTTCATTAATAACCGAACTATTCTCCGTTACTGTTTCGTTAATATTTTTGTTTATCTGATTGATAACGGACTCCAAATATTGCTAGGTAAATTAAAATTGAATCAACAACAACAAAAATATTTGTGTTTTATGCAACTTACCACAACATAATAAAAATTCGGCATGTCCTGCATATTCCGGTAAATATAATCAAAATTGCCAAACACAACTTTCCACGGCAGCATTGAAATATCGTACGACATTATTGATTTGATCATGTCAAATCCGATTTCGTATCCGACTATATCGTACCGCGCCAAATTGAATGCATCATCGAGTAGGACGGCCTTCATCATTGCCGTAAATTCATACTCATTTGCTTTCAAATTAGCGATAATTTGACGCCACGTATGATATTCATAATTAGTCCGATAGTATCCGGTCCCCGAAGGATTCAATAAAATATATGATGAATTCTCAGCATTTTGTAACGAATATTCTTTCAATGTGAGCCACACCAAATTATCCGTATTCGATCGAAAATCATGATAGGTCACCGGAACTATTCGGACATTCTCGTCAATGTTCGTATTATTAAATTGAACAATTGTTTGTGCCAAATAGTAATTCTCGTTCATTTGCTTAACATTGATCAATGGTATTTGATCGTATTCTATCCATTGGCCGAAAACTTTGGGTAAATCAATGCCACTCGAGCGGTTATGCCGCAGTGCTGCATCGTGCAGAGTTGAATAGAAATCAATTGGTTGATTTTTAGTTCTGGAACGATATTATGCACGGAATTAGTATTGAACGTATACATTAAAACAATTCGTATATTGTATCTTACCTGTCGAGAAAGTATTCGGAGACGGATTCTTTAAACACAGTTGACGACAGCGTGAAATTGAACATTTTTAGAAGACATAAGCCTGTTGAAAAAAATAAATATTTGAAATTTAGAATTATCACAGATTGGTAATCAGTAGAAGGTCAAAGCTGCCGTAAATTAATCGAGACCTATAATTTGTTTAAATTATTTGTATGTGAATCAATTCGACGATGCATGCTCAACAAAAGAACATTTTAATTAGAGAACATGAAGGTCACCGTACGTTCGTAACAATTGTTTTAGCAAGAATACCGTCGATCTTCATTTTTACACTAAGATCATCATAACAGGCGAAACTCACCTGAATTTGGAAGTTTTGAATGAGAATTTTAGGATGATTTTTAGACAGAACGCTAATGGAGTTGCGTTGCCCGTGGATGGCTACCGTTACCGTGACATGATTACAATTTTTTGATGGCACTAATTTAAAGGAGTGAAGAAGATGATGCTTCCCACCATATTAAGGGAGCAGGACATTATGTTTCATTGCCTAGTTATTCCTTCTTTTGGCGACGTTAACTGGTCTTCGATATTATGTGATTTACTACCACCGTCTGGTTTTGTTTATTTGGGGTATCCTTAAAAATGTTATGTTAACTTTAAAGAAGAACTAATCTTATTGAAACATCAATGAAATTAATTAGGAATGCGCACCGTATCTCGATGATAATTTAACGATGACATTACCAGTCGAAGTCGATTATTAATGATACGAATAACTAACAAAGTCAACATGCTAATCAACAGCTTTAAACAAGATTGCTTCGACAACTACTTAAGCGGGCTAGGTCCAGAAATGGATAAGGACTACCTCGTTATGGAAAGCCACCAGAAAATGTAAACGAACTGTAGCTCGGATACCACCCATAAGAAATGCTCAAGGTAATTGGGTTCGACAAGACAAAGAAATAGTAGAACTCTTTGCTCAACACTTGCAGCAACAGTATTTCAACCCCATGACATTCAATCCAACATCGACGCAACACCTGTTTATCAACTAAGTCAGGATTTTAAAAGGGTCTTAAAATCTTAATCAAAAAAAGGCACCAGGAATTAATGAAATATCACCGGGTCTATTCAAGGAACTACCATGTAAAGCAATCATCATGATCATATACTTATTTAATGCCTGTATGAGATTAAAGTATGTACCCAAATGCTTCAAAACGGCCCAAATATTTATGCTGAAGAAAGCAGGCAAAGAAGTAACATCGGACAGACCAATCTCAATGCTTCCAACCTCATCAAAGCTGTTTGAAAATCTACTTCTGAACCGTCTCAAGCCAACTGTAAACGTTCCTAATTTTCAATTTGGATGAGGAGTAACCACTCCAAAAAAGATCATGTCCATCGAAACACTACGGTGATAGAGCAAGCGTTAGAAGAACAGAAATATTGCCCCGCTGTATTTCTGGATGTATCGCAGGCCTTTGATAGGGTTTGGCACAAGGGATTGATATTCAAGATGAGCAAAATGCTACCACAAAATTATTGCCAACTGCTTGAATCATACCTCTCTGATCGCAAGTTCAGAGTCATCCATGAAGAAACATGTTGTGACTTTTATCCGATGCTAGCAAGAGTTCCGCAGTTAAGCGTATTAGAACCCCTCCTCAACCTCCTCTACACTGCATACATACCTACAACGAACAATACATTCATCGGTATGTTTGCTGGCGACACTGTTATTATGGCAATAGACGAATCTCAACAAAGGATAGTGAAAAATCTTCAACTATCAATGAACAACGTTAATAATTGGACGTTTGATTGGGCTTACGGAGCGTAAATGTCACATAGGTTGATGAGCTTAACTCAACCCATGTGACATTTACGCTCCGACCAAAAAATATTAACCAGCACATATACCTCAACGGGGTGCAAGTGCAACAGGCTGAATTGGCCAAATACCTTGGTCTGCATTTAGACTCAAACCTAAACTAGAAATATCACGCGAGACAAAAAGGTTAACAGATACGATTAAAACAACGTCAAATGTACTGGTTAATTGGGCATAAAATAAACCTGTATTGCAAAAGACTAATTTACCAGACTATCTTTAAACTAATAGGGATGTATGGTTGTATGGATTTACGCTTACTGTAAGGGACGATCGGTGGAAACAGCTCTCCACTCCCTTATAGGCCCGATTGAGAAATCACTTGAATTCAAGGAAAATTCAATGGTAAATATTCTTTCTTGGATATAGAGGGGCCTTTAGCAACGTCAGACCGGGGGCAATCACTCGGCCCCTTGCGTGTCTGGAGGAAGACGGGTCACTCAGAGGCTGGGTAGATCAAATGCAGGATCATGAGAGCTTATCTGGGTGGGACGTCTGCCGGCAGATACGTGAGCAGAGGGACACCTCAAGGTGGGGTTTGAGCCCCCCTTCTTTGGAAATTGGTCATTAATGACCTGTTACTAAACCTGGAAGGACAAGGCTTCAAGGTGGTTGCTTACGCGGGTGATGTTGCTATTGCGGTCTTTGGTAAATATTGTTTTACGCTAAGTGAGCGCATGCTGTGCGCACTTGACTACCTCTCTGAGTGGGCACGGGGTTGCGAACTGAACGCAAACCCACAAAAAACGGAGCTGGTCCTACCAGGAAGCACAAACTTCCTCAGTGTGACGCGCCAATATTAAATGGTGCTTGATCTTTACAAATATAGCGAAATACCTCGGACAACTTTTGGACAGCAAGCTAAGCTGGAAACCAGACATCTTAGAGATAGTAAAGAAAGCTAGTATAGCGCTCTACTAGTGCAAAAATGCCATTGGAAAGAGATGGGGTATGGAGCCCCACATAGTATACTGGTTCTACGTCTCAGTGGGGTTGTCGCTTGGTGGCCAGCGTTAAAAACTATGGCCAACCTTAAACTATTGATGAAAGTTCAAAGAACGGCCTGCTTGTGTATACGTGGGGCTCTCAGGAGCACACCTACTCAAGCTCTGGAGATTCTCTTTCATCTTACTTCTTTGGATATTTTTTCAAGATGAACTTATCGCGATAATGGAAGTCATGGACTGTTTGAAGTATAATGTAATATCTAAGGGGGATATTCGCATTTTTACGGACAGCCTGGCTGCTATTAAAACGCTACAATCATACTCCCTGACGTCGAAGGTAGCCCAAAACTGTCTGGCATCTTTAAATGAGGTGGCTGATCAATATCGCAGGGAATGTAAAGGCAGATGAGTTGGCCCGTAAGGGTACAGCACGCCTAATAACCCAAAGCAGGCGAGATATAAAGATACCGTTTGCTTCATGTAAACTGCTGCTTCAGGAAGAAGCCATAAAAGAAACGAACGTCAGATGGTCAAATGCCGCAGTTCGTGTGTAATAACCAGGCAGATACGGCCTGTACTTGACCGGCCAACTGATACCGCTATCACGGCACCATATTGGTATGGTCGTGGGAGCTATAACCGGACATTGTCTCATTGGGATACATGCCAGCACAATGGGTGACTTCTGCCACAGCTGCGGTGATGAGGAGGAGGAGGAAAGTGTGACCTATCACCTGTCCTAGTCTAGCGTACAGCAGAATAAAATGTATGGAAAATTCCCCTTTGAATGACCTCACGGATCTTAGTTAGATCGAAATCTGGGACTTTAAACGATTCTTGGTAAGCTCAGGATGATTTAACGAATGAAGAGGAGGCAGCTCGAATGTGGAATAGCTATACGGACCAATTTTGTGTCTATGGTAGTACTTTAGGACGGCCACCCTTACCTAACCTAACCTATGGTGCGCAGCTATGGGGTTGTACTCATAAATCCAATAGAAGACATTATCCAACGTAGCCAAAATAAATTTCTTCGAATGGTCACCAACGTTCACCGATTTGTAACTTACAGGGAAATACACAATGATTTACAAATACAATTGATAGATGACGTCATCCGCGAATGTGCCATCAAACATGAGAAGAGACTTCTCATCCACACCAACGTTGAGGCCGTACAACTACTGCGGATAGTACAAACGAAGTAAGGCGGCTCATACGAACCAAACCACATAAGCTAAGCGAATGAATATCATACCTCAGGGGAACTGAACACTGGTGCAGCAAACCTACACAAGTTTATGCTTATCTCATAAGTACTAATGTCAACCTTACTAATGAATTACACGAATTAATTAATTTCCTCCTTTATTTTTTATTTTATTTTTTAAAACGGTTGGAACCTACAGAGGTTCCGCACTCAATGCCACAGTGGGCCCATGGTGCAAACCTTGAGGATCTATCCTAACACGCATAAGCGCACTGCAGCCTTAGCAACCTGTAAAAGTTTGAACCAAGAGATGGATAGTAACTGATCTACGTTCAAAGATCCGTACGAGAACACTAGGGATCTAGCTTCGGCAAAGGCTGGACAGCTGCAAAGGTAGTGTAGGCAGTCGTCCACCTCCTCCAGGCAATCGTCACAAAGATCATCTTGAGCTAGTCCCATGCGTTGGAGATGAACCTTGAAACGTCCATGGCCCGTAATAAGAGCAACCAGAATTCTGAGATTTCTTAGTAGCTCTTTTTTAAGGATAACACATATTCAGTGACCATTACGTGGGTTCGATGATGAACCGTTTTGCCTTACGACAACTAGGCGTAGAATGCCACCTCTGCGCTAGTTCAAGTAAAGCGAACTTCTTAATAGCATCCTTACCACTGTTGAAAGAAAGAGGAGTTGCTGGCTCTGGACCACAGAATTTACTGCGCGATCCAGCTTTCGCTAACAAGTCAGCAACCGCATTTCCCTCAACGCCACAATGAGCAGGCATCCACATGACCCTTACTCTCGAATTGGAGCAAAGGAGATTAATGAAGTGTTTGCACTCTTTGACCAGTTTGGATGTAGTCAAAGGGTTTTTAAGGGTATTGAGCACGGCTTTACTATCTGTGCAGATAGTAATATCCTTGCCTAGATTACTAAACTTAAACGCCTCAATTGCACTATCGGTAAGTGCAATTAATTCAGCTTGAAAAACCGTGCAGTGTTTGCCCAGACTACTCGAGAATCTGAGGCCATACTTTGGACAAAAGAAACCAAACCCGAAAAAAACTATCGACTCAGACAACTGTCTATAGAAATCCTGAGAGAGCCACAGTTCCCTCGAAGGGAAAACGACGGAGAATGAATGGGTGAAGTTAAATTCGGGCAAAAGCCTGTCATTCACCATTTCAACATCTGGTAAAACCAGTGATTTGTAGATGAATAACATCATTTTAGTGGTCAGACCCCAGGAATTGCCAAAGGCCCTTCTGCATTGCCAAAAGTTAGCAATGGCTTTTTGTAGTTTATGATCAAGGTGAAATTTCCAGGAGAGCTTACTATCTAGAATAACGCCTAGGTGTTTCACGTGCTCTGTCCTTGTAATCGCTCTACCAAATAGAGTGGGAACAGATAAATTAACACTATATCTCTACGTCTAGAAAACACGACCAGATCAGTTTTCGAGGGATTGACGTGCAACCCCTTTTCAACACACCAAACTTCCACTATATTAAGGACGTTCTGCATCAGATCAGATAAGACTTTTAGGTATTTACCATAAACTGTCAAAACGAGATCATCCGCGTAGCTTTGCACGATGAACCCAGATCGCTGCAATTTAACAAGTAATTCCTCGATAACCATGAGCCACAGCAAGGGTGAGAGTACTCTTCCTTGAGGACAGCCTTTGACTACTTTGACAGACACTGATGAGCCATCTAACTCAGTCTCAATTATGCGGGATTTGAGCATTGAGTCGATGAATCTAACAATGGTTTGGTTAATATTCAAATTGGTACACGAACTCGTGATTGAAGAAAATGAAGTGCTATCAAAAGCTCCCGCAATGTGCAGGAAGGTACCCACAAGAAACTCTTTGTAATTAAGTGATCTTTTGATTCTAGTAACGAGTTCATGTAGAGCAGTTTCGCAGGACTTGCCAGCTCTGTAAGCATGTTGCATGTTACTGAGTGGGGAGGTAGTTAAATAGTTATAAGGGATAACTATTATTAGTATCGGTATAATCCGACTTGCCAGCTTTAGGTATGAAAACTACTCTACTCCTGCTCCAGGATCGTGGTACAGTACTAAAAGCACTGCACGCCTGGAACAGATTGAGCAGGTGAGTACGGATGGGTAGAAAACCATTCTGTAATTCAGCAGGGAAAACGCCGTCAGGACCACTCGATTTGAACGGTGCAAACGAGAAAACACTCCAGTGTAGAATATCAGTAGTGATCAGTCTACGGGCTAAGTTCCAATCCGGTGTACCGACAAAAATGTCAGGAAGCTCGGAGGCAACCACACTCGAATCAACAGTGTCACATCCAGGAAAATGGACAGACAACAGTAGCTCACCAACTTCTCGCCTGCAGGTGGTGAGTTTCCCGGAAGGTAGGCGAAGGTTATCAAGTTTGCAAGCATCATTCTTAGCCAGAGTTTTGTTAAGTCTGGCGAGAACAGATAAGCTATCAATTTCCTCACAGAAATTTTTCCACGCAGCTCTCTGCGCGGATCTTAGGCTTTTTTTATATGCTTTTCGAGCTACCAAAAATCGATTCCAATCAGAGATGAGATTCGTATTTTTGGCTTTATTTTTAATTTTACGCAAACTCTTCCTTAACTTTTTAGTTCAGAACACCAGAAGGGTTCGTTAAGCTTTTTTTGGTTGTAAATAAGAGGGCACGACTTTTCAAAAGCAGTCGAAATTGCTTTCGTTAATGCAGTTGCCTGCAAATCGAGATCTGAGATAGATCTAATCTGATTAGGCAAATCTAGTAGTGTAACGAGCTCAGAGGAAAACGAATCCCAATTTGTTAGTTTCCTATTACGATATGGTTTAACCGGTGGTCTTTTAAAGTTAATATTAAAAGAGATGCACCTATGATCAGAGGTGAGAATATCATCCGTCACCCTCCAATTTAGAATCGGGTCAACGATGGTCATAGAGCACAAACTAATATCAATCACTTCTATACGAACCGAGTTGATAAAAGTAGGCTCACAACCAACATTGAGAATCTCTAACTCAGAGGAGTAAATATAATTCAACAGTGAGGATCCTCGACTGTTGGTATTCGAGCTACCCCAAATGGTATGATGAGCATTAGCGTCACATCCAATCACGAGAGGTAGATTGTTGACCCTACACTACACTACAAGATTCATCAGTTCCTCTGAGGGAGGGGGTGAGGTAGAATCATAGGGTAAATAGGCTGATGCAATGACAAGTTTAAAACGTGAGTCAGCATACACGAGAGTGATTAGCACTGCCGCAAGATCAGCTGTGCTGCACTCATTAATACGAGCGGCATCAATATCATTAGAAATATAAATGCACGCTCTGGTTTTAAGGATGGTGGACTTTAGAAAAATCCTGCCGATCTTCGAATCTAAACCAGATATCGCTCCATTAATGAGGTACGGTTCTTGGATTAGATATTTACGGTTCCTCCTTAATAGTAAAAAAAAAAATGTTGAAATGGCATTCTTGAATGAATTGCACCAACGACAGCTGATTTTAACACAATTTGCATCAACGAATGGAAATTAACGTTACCTATACATACATTCAATTCGATCAATAGAAGCATAATCTTGAAGACACTGTGGATATTGGGAATAGAGTTCAACACAAAACATGGAAGCACAGTGATCAATACTACAACTAGAATGTTACTATCACCACTCTCACCCGGAATTGCACTAGCATATGAAATTGGTCTGAAACTAAATCAGAATATTAGAATTCACATAAACCGAGAAACCATAGAAGAAGTCGAGAAATACCTTGGATAAACTGTAGCCAAATCTTGATAAATTATATATTATGGATACATACAGATTTAGATGAATATGAAGTTGATTCGGTCTTCAACTATTGCGTGGTGTAGAGCAGTGTAGAGTTTAAATATATTTACCTTTATCCTGCATAAAATCCATAATATCGGCCGTCAATTTATCCTCATCGAATTCCCTTGTCAATCGAAATTGCGAATAGCCCATTTCATCTTGCATCACTTTGGACTTAAAAATAAAATATTCTGCTTCATAATAATCTGATTCATCGTTCTACAAAAGAAAAATACAAATCGTAAAGTATATATACAAATACTCATACATGAAAGTAATAAATTAATTTAAATTTTCATTTTCGACGGGAAATAATAAAAATTAATCAGTTTTTTGTTGCTGTTGTTATTGTTGTTGCTTTACGTTTGAACAAACATTGAACAAATAAATCACATAACTCGCGCGAATAGACATTCATACATACAAATCGCGCACACATAACATTTACCTCATCCAATGCGATTTGCTGTAAAAACAATGGGAATGCTCTTTTCAGCCAAATTTCTTCGTTCAACTCGTATTGATTAATGCCATCGAACCATTGGCCGGCCAACTCAAATGTTATCTCTTGATTCGAGCTATACACATCGGTCGAGATTGGAATGTAGTATTCGCTGTGAAATAATTTTTGTTTTAGTTTGTTATCTATACATAAAAATATTTACCAAAAAAATTATATTTCAATGTGTTATAATATTTTTTGTTGATTGCTTCAATAAGCGCATACCTTGTTATTATAATACCTGGCTTAATTTCGCGATAATCTTGTCGATGCGGCAATATAACATAATTTAATTTATTCATATTGAATGGGACACTTGTATAATTCTCAATTATGTTGACGACACTCTGGATTGCAACCATCGTTTTATTAATTTTTGTAATATTCTGTTCCTGTGTGAATAGCTCGAGTGCTAGATTTTCGTTGATCTGATGGTCAAATGAGTTTATATTTGTTATGATGAAACCAAGTTCAGCCGGTGGCATTAATGGTGTTGGATAATAGTTACTCATAACTAAATTTTGATCCCTATAATAAATTGTACAAAAACCAAATTAATTAATAATAAATTATAGATTTATATATGCGTGCACGTTATATTACACAATTTCCGTTGACTCCAGCCGGGAATTTGATGCTGACTTATGTTCCGTTGATCTTATGATACTGACATCGAATGTACTTTGAAAATCATCATCGTCCAAACAAGGTGTTATCATATGTAAATTCTTAGGATTGGTGAAGGTTCCAGCTAGAAATCTATAGAAAACAATAGTGGTTGTTTTGTTATTTCAATTTGTTTATAACTATTTTGAGAACAATAGTAAACATTAATTGTTTTTTGTTGTACTTGACAGTAAATAGATTTACATATTTTATAAGGTGTAATGCCATATTTTCCACTCAATTCGCACGTGTATAAATTAACATAATGAAATAAATGTTGTAAATGAGTCATCATGAATTTAAATGATGACTCATTTACAGAATCTAATAGCAGAAATAACTTTTTTATAAACATATTACATAAAAACAGTTTTATTATGCTGTAATTTGAAAATATGTCAGATATCTGCAGATAGTTTAGTTTATTAATAATAAAGCGGCACGTTGGTAATTTTTAAGTAAAAATAACTACGGGTGTGAAGTTGGTCCTAAAATTGTTCTAATTCTTTTATCTTAGAATGCATTATTAAAAATAATATTGGCTGGAACCCTTGAGGATTCCGCACTCAATGCCACAAGGGCCCATGATGCAAACCTAGGATTCTATCCCAATTCGCAAACGCGCAATGCTGCCTTTACAAACTGAACAAGTTTAGATCAAGGCAGAGAGGAGAACTGATCTAAATTTAAAAACCTAAAGTTCAATATTCAATAGGTCTTTCAAGGCGTAGTCCTTTATAACTTTCTTCCCGTAGTTGAAAGAAATAGGAACCGCTGGAACCGCTGGTAGGACCAACTAAAGTTAATTGGGAGCCAGCTTTGGCAAAACAATCCGCGATCTCATTGCCTACGATATCACAAAGAGCCGATACCCACATGACCGTAGCTTTATTGTTAGAACCAAAAACGTTCATGAAATGTTTGCATTCCTTGACGAGTTTAGAAATAGTCAAGGGATTTCTTAAAGAGTTACGTACAGCTTTACTATCTGTACACAGTAGAATACTTTTGTTTTTAACATCAAAATTCAGAGCCTCAATAACACTACATGTCAGCGCTATTAGCGCCGCAAGAAAAACAGTACAATGCGAACCAAGACTACCGAAAAGTCTCAGATCCGTCCAAGGACAGTAGATTCCAAAACCAGCACTGAGGTTCGAACGAGAGCCATCAGAAAAAAGACTATGGGCTCATCTAATTTGTTAAGAAAATCCTGCGAACACAAATCTCTCGAAGGCTAAGCCACCGAGAAAAAATTTGAGAAATGGAAATCGGGTAGTAGTCTGTCATTAACCATATCGATTTCTGGTAAAGGTGCGTAACTGAGGCAAGGAAATAATAGAGTCCATAGCAAAAAGTGGAGCCGAAGACATAGCCCCAGTTATGGCTTTGTATAAGCAAGATTTTGTAGACCATTAAAATTGGCTACAGAAGCCTTCAGGTCAACCACTCGCCACCATACAATAGAAGCGTACGATAGTAGCGGTAGGACCAGTAATTTATAAATGAAAGAAGGGCTTAAACCTCAGGATTTTCCAAAAGCTCTTCTACATTTCCAAAAAATGGCACCTGCTTTTTGAAGCTTGTAATCCAGATGATTCTTCCAGGAAAGTTAACTATCCAGGACAATACCAAGGTGCTTGACGTGGTCACATTTAGTGATCGTTCTCCCAAAAAGGAAGGGAACAGATAGTTCAACAGGTTTCCTCTTCATTGTAAAGACATTTAAATCAGTTTTAGAAGGGTTATCGTGAAGACCCTTTCAACACACTTACGAGCTTGCGGGATAAAAACAACTTTACTTTTGCTTCAAAAATTTGGAACAGTGCTAAAAGCTAAACACGCTTGAAAAAGGTGGAGCAAATGATCCTGAATTAGAGAAAAGCCCTGCTGTAGTTCAGCAGTAAAAATACCATGGGCCGCCAGCCTTATAAGATGCAAAGGAAAATAGGCTCCATCGCAAGTCATCATGATTGATCAGCTTGTGAGCCAAAATCTAATCGGGACCTACAACAGTCGTCCTAGTGAGATCAGCAGCAACATCTTCCGAGTTGACGATATCACAACCAGGAAAATGAGCCGAAAGGGGCAACTCACCAATTTCCTTGTTGGAGGAGGTAAGCCGTCCGTCCGACAGACGAAGAGAATCAAGTTTACACATACTGTTCTTAGCTAAAGCTTTATTGAGTCCAGCGACAGCAGGCTGGTGATTTCCTTGCAGAAGTTCAACCACGAGGCTCTTAGAGCGCATCTTAAACATCATTACATACAGTCATTTTGTATTAACAAGAAGTTATCCCAATCAATCTGTTGCTTAGACTTTTTTTCCAGAAAGGTTTGTTCCGAATCTTTTGATTAGTGATAACATGACACGACTTTTCGAAGGCTATCGTAATTACCAATGCAAGTGATCAGAGATGAGGATGTCATCCGTCACCCTCCAGTCAATTAAAAATTTAATCAATAATGGACATGGAGCGTAGACTAATGTCAATCACCTCCTGCCGGACATAGTTGACTAAAGTAAGCTCGCTTCCAGTATTGAGAATTTCGTCAGAGGAGCTGATATAGTTAAGCAGAGAAGAACTCCTGTGGTTAATGTTCGTACTACCTATCATTAGCATGTCACAACGCATTCTTACACCATGTCACAAGATTAGTGAGATCCTCAGAGGGAGGAGGGGAAGAAGAGTCATATGGTAAATAAACTGAGGCGATGACCAGTTTAGTGCAGGAGTTAGCGGATACCAGAGTAATGAGCACAGCCGTAACATCGGCCGAGCTACACTCATGAATAAGAACTGCATTGATATTATTGCCAATAAAAATGCGCGCTCGAGTTTTATTGACAGAATTTTTACAGAAGATTCTACCATTAGATAAATTCAATCCAGAGACAGCATTATCAAGAAGATATGGTTCCTGGATTAGACAAATATCTGTATGTATTACAGAAAGCAACTTCCTCAATTCAAATGGACGACATTATAAAGTCGGGCAAAAAGCAGAATAAAAGATATCTACGGACCGAAGATAATCTTAAAAGAGATCCTCTCCAAAACGTACTGCAACAACAAACCGGAACCAATTATAGTCTCGAAGGATTTCTGGTCAACCCGGAAAACAATCGATTGTTGAGTTGCCTCACGTTTGCAACGGACTACCTTCCATCCCTCAGTTGCCATAGCTGGATTCATCAGCTTGATTTTGGTGGTTACTATACATATGGATCCTCAGGCGGACCAGGAATCCATGTTAGTAAAAGAAATGGTTTTGGGAGGTCGCCAACAGATAGTTGACAACCACTCCAAACATCTTTAATTTTCGAAATTACCTCATAAAACCAATTGTAGGTCTCGTCATTATTGCACCTGCAAATGAAGACACCATCCGAAAGATCAAGCCCTGACGATTTCGCTGAGTCAAGAACTCGACGACTAAATTCGAACCGGGAAGTACCCAATAAAGTGACTTAGGACAGAGCAGCGATTTACCACTTAGTATAAATTTTAAAATTAAAAAACATTCTCTTGCTGAACCAAGGATTGTACACTCAAAGAAAAAACCTAGTAATTTTAACAATTTCCTAGTTTTACTGACAATTTTTTTGTTCCTATACGTCCAACCACGATTACCGGTTAAATGTACAAAATTACGAAACACAGAAGTAAAACTAACAAATATATTAAAATAATTCACAAAAATAGATTTTAGGAAGGCACAAATAACATTTTCAATATTTGTTAATTGAACACATACTTGGTAAATTTGAATTATATTTTGGTATTGTTACAAATAAATAAATTAAATGAACAAAAACTTTTGTTTGAACTAAACCAATTGTTGTGAATTTGACAAATGTTTCGTAAATCTGAACAATTACTTTACAAAACTTACAAAATAATTTGTAAAATTCTCAGAAAAATAAAAAAAATTTGGATTCCTTACAAAAAATATGTGATTTCTACAAGGAATTTTTGTTATTACTACAAAGTTTGTGTAAAACCAACTAAATATTTGTGTGAATCGAAAAACATTGTATATATAAAAAAAAGGTTTGTGAATAAAACAAAATTTTTTTTTTAAATAGATAAAAATATTTGTAATAAATAAAGTATTTGTTAATTTAATAAATTGTTTTGTTTATTTTAACAAAAATTACATTAAATATTCAGCGAATTTTGAATTTTAGACCAAACGTTTGTAAATCTTGGAATAACTTTTTGTGAAATTTACCAAATATTTGTTAAATTGATGAAATATATATATATATATATATATATATATATATATATATATATATATATATATATATATATATATATATATATATATATATATATATATATATATATATATATATATATATATATATATATATATATATATATATATATATATATATATATATATATATATATATATGTATTATGTAATGTATTCTCCTACAATTCCTCGGCAGTTGCTCCAATCAGCATGAAGATTCTTTGAAAGTCCTGTATGCTGTATTTCATAATCATCTTTTTACTGATCTTGTTTATCTCCTTAGCTGTTGGTGGCATTATGTGATGCAACAAAAAGAGAATTATTCCTTTATAACCATCTGCAGAAACGTAAAAATAGATCCAGTTTATATATTGTCCATATTATGAATTATAATAATTAATTAAAGATAAGATTAATAATTTTACTTACTAACAATAATTTGTTTTTGATGGTATAGTTGATAGATTTTCCTTTGTTTGTCAAATAGTGAACTGCCTTGCCTTTAAATATATAAAAAAAAAATTAAAAAATTTGCAATTTAATCAATTCAATTGACATTCAAAGGGAAATACCCCAACAATTTTTGTTGACAGCTCATCAGCCAATGTTGTTGACATTTTCATGTTGCGGGAAATTAAAAAATAAATTAATTAAATTAAATTAATAAATTAATTAAAATTAAGATCAAGTAATATGGATCGCAAACCATCGCTAAAATTTGTATTATGTTCGTAATATTTTAATAGATGTTTCCCATCAGTCGAGCACTCCAATATTTTTAAAATATCAACATACGTTTCGTTTGGTGGAGCAGTTGAAACTGGAGTTGAGCAGACTAAATTACACTCTTGATCAACAGTCGATGTGGTTTATGCTGTTGGAAGTTCGCTTTTTCACTCGTTATATTTGTGGTTGAACTTTATTTGTGTTCCTAGACAAAATTCTGATAAAAACTCAGCTTTAAATGAACCATCCACCCAGTGCTTGGAAATCAATGCACAATTCTATATAAGAAACAAATTTAAACATTTTTAACCAAAATAATAAAACTGAATTTATTGTTTATTGCCTACCTTAGTATGTCATACTGTCAACAAATTTTACAATTCCCATTATTAGAAAAGAATTGTTAAATCCATTTGTAATTGAGTTATTGTGATTTACCGCATTTTCCTCATCGGCGATACTTAATTCTTTCGTTGTAATTTGCTTTGCAGGTTCCAAAGTATGATAGGTTGTTGGTTGATCCTCATAATCATAAATGGTTAAATTAAAATGTTTAATATTTTGTATATTATTTGGTGACATTGTTAAATTTAAGTTTGGACTTCATCATTTCCTTCGTCACCCATATTGCCTATATGCTTCGATGTTACTTATTTTAAACGCTAAATGACAATTTACACCATCAACTAAAATTTGATTAAGTAATGTTATAACTTTTGAGTTATCGTTAATAGTTACCAATATTTCAATATTTTTATAAAGTTCTAATTCGCCAGTTTTACCACACTCACTATTTACTTAGTAAACTTATTCAAAGTTAACTTTTATAAAAACTTTTTTCCACTATTTTGTATTAATTTCAACTTTTAGCTCTTAAATCAACTTTATGGTAGCTAGATCACAATTTAAATGACATTAGTTTTTCAGATTTATCACAACACAAATAATTTGTTAGTATTTTGTTGTAAAGTAAACAAATCATTTGTAAAGTTTACAAAGGTACGTGAGATCTCTACAAATAATTCTAAGAAACACAAAATACCCGTTTGTTTATTGTAAATGTTACAAAAGTTTTTGGAAAATTCAAAAATGTACTTAAATAATACAAAATAATTGTATTCGTTACAAAGAAAATTGTGTATTTTAAAGATATTTGAAGTGTACTGCGTACAACTCCACCGTTAAAAGAACAATATATATATATATATATATATATATATATATATATATATATATATATATATATATATATACATATATATATATATATATATATATATATATATATATATATATGTATATATATATATATATATATATATATATATATATATATACATATATATATATATATATATATATATATAAAACAATAAATTAAATGAAGATTGAGTGATTTGAGTTTTAAGAAAAGTTCCCTTAATGCCTTCTGATGGTTACTGGTATCATAAATTGAATCACTTATATGACTTAATTATATCAAAATACTTGTATTCTGCCATATACATTCTGTTAGTTTAAAATTTGCCTTATGATGATAATTATACACTAAAATTCTCATGATTAAGAACACTGTATTTAGTGCATGTTGCTTGACGTTATACAACAGAATAATTGGAAACTTTACGCCATTGCATTTTACAATAGTCTCACAGGTTAACCTATAATGCAACAAAGAACTATATAAATACAAGTATTTTACATTTGGAAAAGTAATGTACGAATGGTCGAATTTATGAAACAGATATTTGGTGTTTTATTCGTAATTCTTAACAATATACTAAAATTTCAGTGTATATTTATATATAGTTTGGGGATTTAATTCAATTCAATTTGTATACAGCGTGTTCAGAGTTGAGATACTATTCTATTCAGAGTTTCTTGGTTCATTCTGAGAAATCATCAGGAAAGATGTAATCTAATTTTTTGAATTAGTATTTAGTATTAAAATAATTGTAATAGTTAATTTCTTAAAAGATAATGTACAAAAATAATACTAATTTGTACAAATTGTTATTCATATATTTTACAAAGCATATTTTGTTACGATTATGCTAACGTTTGTAAATTTTATAATATTTTTAGCTTGTTATTTATCAATTATACAGAATACAATGGATTTTCTTTGTAAATTTCCAAAAACTTTTGGTAAATTATTTTATTTAAAAAAAAAATGTAATTTCAACATCTTGTGTTATTAACAAGAGTTTTGTAGTAATGATTCGATGTTTTTTATATTTTACCTATACATTTGTTCAATATAATAGTTTAACTAAGTAACTCTTACCAAAATTACATTTATTTGATAAAATATTTTGTCAAATCTACCACGCAATTATTTGCAAATTTTAATTAAATCTACAACAAAAATTGATAATTTAACAAAAATTTTGTTAATTAAAAAGAAAAAAAGTTAAAGCAACAATTATTTCTGTTAAAATATCAAATTTATGTAAAGTTAATAAATTTTGTTTGTAAGCAGTTTAACAAAAGGAAATTGTATCTTTTACCCTCAATATTTTTTTGAGTGTACCCGCATACTGAAATGTGTTAATGGGTAGCTGGGGTTTTTATTTAACTAAAAAACATAAAAGCTTTCTTAAATTTAAAAAATAAGTAACTTAGGCCAGGGGTGTTTTACCACGTTGTATGTTAGTACAAAATTGAAAATTTAGAAAAATTCTTCTGATAACTCAAGGATCGTAACAGCTTTAACACATATCGCTGAGTACCATTCTTGGGTCAACAGGAAATTTTGTTTCTAATTTCAATTTCAATTTCCTCAGCTACCCAAAATTACTATTCGGTATTTGGGTACGATCCTTTTGTACTAACATACAACGTGGTAAAACTCCCTTGTCCTAAGTCACTTAGCTTCTAAATTTAGGAATATGTATTTTTACAAATAACCTTAAGGTTCCGCTCATTTCCTGTAAGCAATTGCACGCTTGTGGTCTTCCCTTGAGACTTGAGACTAATTTTGTATTTAGATTTATGGTCTTATAGGTTTGGTAATTTTTCTATGTTTGCTAATGAGACAAATAGATTGAAACTATTGATCGATTTTATCCGAATTTTCTGTACTATAGTCACTAATAGATTAAAATTTATTTAGTGTTAGGACAAACTTCACACTTTTGTGACCAATATTACACTTCAATTATTTAGGCGTTTTTTTTTTACTCTATGCTACGAGTATCAATTTATTAAAAATATGTCTATTTTCATTCATAACTCGAAATCGCCAACAATTCAGTTAACTAAATTATCAGCAACTGATTAGCACTCATTAGCATGACTTCTATCCGGGTCGCCTTATATTTACCACATTACAGCTATTCCAATTCAACATAATTGAATTAACAGTGAAAAAAATGGTCTAATTTATTGATTTGAATAGCTTAGGAATACTGGGATAATATGAACTTCGCTTCGGACGTTACTAACTTCTAATCTTCGAAGAGAGCTACGCCAACGCTATGATGAGAAAAGAACGAACAATTATATTTTAAGATTCCTTCATGTGCACACTGCATGAATGAGTGCACACTGCACTATAGCAACAATAATCATGGTCAATATTCATCCGATTTTATTGGAACTTAAATTCCAGCGGAAACATAATTCATATCATGAGTTCCAGTGGAATTGTGAAATATTTGGGAATTCGAAAATGAATGTATTTTAATTATTAGTAATTGTTAATTAAACAAACAAACTGTTTTTTGCGTGAAAATTAATTTTTATGGTAAAAACCATTAATATTGAATACCATTGGAGTGCGGTTTTAATTGCTGAAGAGGAAGAAAATTCACAAATGAAATTTATTTGCGAAATTGGTTGCTTGAATAAAGAAACATTTAAATGATGTTTTGAAAAATCAGCTATAGTTTAGTTTTAGAATATCAAAACCAGAAAA
Source organism: Tipula unca (assembly GCA_951394425.1). NCBI lineage: Eukaryota > Metazoa > Arthropoda > Insecta > Diptera > Tipulidae > Tipula > Tipula unca. The sequence continues at coordinate 45,611,044 of OX596381.1, read as the reverse complement.
AGATTCTGCAAAATCTGTTATTTTCGTGAAAATAGAGTAGTCGGAAGGTACGAGGGAGGAAGGAGAAATAATTCAGACGGAAGGTTCTAGGGGGCGACAAACAAGCATTACTTTATTTTCAATACATAGTTATGGATGAAACATTTTGAACTTTTTTTAACCACTCACATCGCAGAGGGCAGAAATATATGTATAGATTTTTTTTTGTATACTTAGAACACTGTCGATTTATGTTTGAATCTCCTTTGCTTTGTTTTGACGGAGATAATTTGTATAAAAACAAATTCCATCGAAAATATTTCCGGAACTCATGATATGAATTTTCAAGTGTAGATAAAATATCCACTCCACCAGAAGTCATGATAGGGGTGTAAATTATTCGATACCCATCCACCAAGTGATCAAATTTGACGTAACTGACTGAGTAGTCATGAGTAGTTAATTTGGCAAAGATAGAAACCATAAATGCTTATAAGTACTTGGCTAGATTGGAAAGCAACTAATATATCGCAAATCTGGGTGTGATAATCCTGGTTTTGGTAAATTCCCGTTTTTTTTAAGTCCTGGTTTTCAAAATCTTGGTTTCGCTAAAAAAGAATCGTGGTTAACCGAGATGTGTTATATATATTTAAACGATTTCTCCAGTTCCTTTCAAACAACTCTTCAATTTGCCTACAGTATACATTTTAAGGCGATACATCGCTGGCCTTCTCGATGTCGGGGATATTATCATGTTCTCAAATATATTTGCCATTTCGTACAACAGTTAGAAAACAGTTCACTTACCGTCAAAACGCTCAAACGTACCGTCCATTAATCAACATTCAGCCTCGCTCAGAAGTTTAAAACTTAACAATAGTTCCAAGAAAAATAATTTTTTGATCAAGAACACATTTGTCGGACGATCAACTCATAAGTATTTTAAACCTTCCAGAATGTTTATATTTGGAATACTATTGCTCAATCTAACCGAACAAATAGCGCAGTGGTTAAAGCTGCGACGTTTGGATCGGAAGGTACCGGGTTCGAATCCCAAAAGAGGCGGCGGGGTACAAAAGGGATTTTTTATCTCCCGATTACGATCGGTGATTAAATTGAAAACATCTATAACCCTCTGTTGTATTGTAGAACTCATGGGCCAACCAATCTTCCATGTCACTGTACAGGGTGACATGGAGCTGAGCTATGCAATGCGCAGGTGGGGTATACTGTACTTCTGTGAATGGGTTGAATGAGAATGTGTGTGTGAGAATGTAAGGCAAAAAAAGGCTAAGGACCAAAAATGTGTCTATGCCACGTCCTTTAAAAACAAAACAAAAATTGCTCGATCTAGCTCAACGTTTTTTTTTAGCCTGGATTATCGATATAAGTAAATAAATCTTATTCCACGAAATGACATTAACCACGATATCTCTAAGCATCTCTGAAGGCAAATACTCAAACAATAAAATTTCGTAGAATAGCCGGAACACATTTTATAATTTGTATGAACAGTTCAGCTGTTTTTATTGAAACCTTGAGCTTCATCTTAGTTTTAAAATCTTAGTTTTCAAAATCTTGTTTTAAAAAATATATTACGGGCCCGAATAATAATTTTCACGTACAGAAGGTCTTATAATTTACCTCATCGTTTGCAATGTCAAACTTTCGTGTTGCCTGCGTTTGTGCTCCACAGTGCTCCACGGTTTACCATTGGCCTTTGGCCAGAGACATAGTTTGACTTTTATTTGTTAAGCCAAGATTTTAAAAACCAGAAATTTGATAACCATGATTTTAAACCAACCCGCGAGCTAAAAATGCTCGTTTAAAAGCCATAAACATATATGTTTTCATGAGAATATCTTACAATAGGGCAAGCTAGCCCATTTTTATAGACTTAAGATGTGGAGTACAGAAAAGTAAATGGTTGATGTTTAGATCGTTCATTTTTTATTGATCTACGGATTGAGTTGAGTGAGTTTTAAACTAAAGACAAAAATAGGAATTTCAATAAAACCAATCTACTAAAAATAAACTTTTACCGTGGTAATAGCCGTGTATTGATCTACAGCTGAAGAAGCTAAAGATATCGATGCAAAGCTAAAGGTACCGCTGCTAAGTTCTACGAACTTCAAGCCACAGGCTTGAATTAAATAATTGCGTTGGAACTATTCGTGAGTCCACTTCATTCTCAACCTCATTCACATATTATTAATAACCTATTAACCTCCAGTCCAGAAAACTAATTTACCATTATATTTGAGTTGGCAACACTGCTTTATTTGACAATCCATTTAACAGCTGATAGTTGCTTTTTGTTTAGTTTGGTTTGACATTTCATTATGGATAGACTTACATCAGAGCAACGCTTGCAAATTATGGAAATTTTTTATCAAATAATGGTTCTGTTCGTCAAACTTATCGTGCACTTCGTCCATTTTATGGGGTACATAATCGTCCTTCATAAGGCTAATTCGAATAACAATAGATCGTTTTTAGATCGAATAACAATAGATCAGTGCGCACTGAAGAAGCTGTAGCCGCTGTACTAGAAAGCATTGAAGAAGATCCAAATCAATCAATTCGTCGCCGTTCTCAGGAACTGGGGTTGTGTCCTTCCACTTTATGGAAGATTTTACGAAAGGATCTTGGCTTAAAAGCTTTCAAGATTCAAATTGTGCAGGAATTAAAGTCAAACGACCATCGTCAATTCGACGAATGGGCTGAATCACAAATTGATATTGATGTTGAATTTCCATTCAAAATTTTGTTCTCCGATGAAGCCCATTTTTGGTTGAAACGGTACGTTAATAAGCGGAATTGTCGCATTTGGAGTGAGGATAATTCACAAGCTTTTGTCGAAACACCATTACATCCACAGAAAAAGAAAATTACTGTTTGGTGCGCTTTATGGGCTGGTGGAGTCATGGGTCCATATATGTCTTCAAAAACGATGATTGTCAGAATGTTACTGTTAATGGTGAGCGGTACAGGGACATTACAGGGATTAGACATTTTTACGTACCTCGATTAGCTGGCATTAATCTTGCTGACATGTGGTCCAACAGAACGGAGCCACATGCCACACAGCGCGCGCTATAATTGATTTACTCAAAGAAACTTTTGATGAAAGAATAATTTCGCATAATGGTCCAAGATCGTGTGATTTAACCCCATTGGATTATTTTCTTTGAGGTTATGTAAAGTCCTGGAAATAAACTTTCAAAGAGTTATTGACGAAATACGGCCGCAAATGCTGCGAACAATGCGTGAAAATTGGTGATTCAGATTGCGCATTGTACGCGCCAGTCGTGGCGACCATATGGCCGAAATCATATTTAAACATTAATATCATAAAGTTTTCTTTCCAATAAAGCCCGTTTCATTGATATTAAAAAACCTGATTTAAACCTGTGTAGCTCATTGTAACTGATGCGATCTAAGACTAAGCAAATATGTGTATAAAATACAAATACAAAACAAAAATATAGTTGAACAAAGCATGGTTGAAGATCGTTAGTTATTTAAGAATAATACTATTTCAAAAGTAAACTGTCCCAAGTTCATGAATATGGCCAACTAAACAAGAAATAGGCCATTCATGATAAAATTCGATATGACGAATGGTAATGGGATTATAAAGGGTGTCCCAAAATTAACGCAAGATTTGAATTTGCCGCCATTTGTGCAGTTAAGTGTTGGCAAAATGTGGAATTACACGATAGAACAACGTATTTTCATTATTGAAGAATATCTTAAAAATAATGAAAGTTTGGCAGCCGCAGTTCGAAAATTTCATACAAAATATGGTTGGAACAGTGTTTTAACTTCGTCAACTGTTAAGATGTTAATTGAAAAATTCAAGGAGACTGGATCAGTTGGAGACGCTCAACACACTGGTCGTCCAAAAACAAGCCGTTCAGATGTCAATATCGAAGCCCACTAAAATACTCACTAAAGATCTGTGTCTTCATGCTTACAAAATTCAATTAACACAACAACCGAAGCCTAATGACCATGCACAGCGAAGAAAGTTCGTTGAATGGATTATTGAGCATCAACAAGTGGATGCTGACGAGCAAAATCATCCTACGCGATGAAGCACATTTTCACCTTGATGGCTTTGTTAATCGCCAAAATTGCCGCATTGGGGTACGGAGAACCCACATGTGATTGTCGCAAAACAAATGCATCCACAACGTGTCATTGTTTGGTACGAATTTTGTGCTGGAGGCATCATTGGGCCAAACTTTTTTGAAAATGAGGCTGGTGCTCGATATCGCGACATGATAACACACTTCTTTCTGCCTCAGTTGGATGATATTGACATAGACGGCATGTGGTTTCAACAAGATGGTGCCACATGCCATACAGCCCGTGTAACAATTCAATTACTGCATGAGACATTTCCTAGTCGTGTACTCTCTCGTTTCGGTGATCAGAAGTGGCCCCCTAGATCTTGTGATTTAAAACCATTAGATTTCTTTTTATGGGGTTATTTGAAGTCAAAGGACTATGTCAACAAGCCCACAACCACCCGTGCATTACAGGAGGAAATTAAACGCTGCATCAACGAAATTCAGCCACATTTATGCAAAAAGGTCATGAAGAATTTCGATAAAAGAGTTCGTATGTGCCAGCAAAGCTGTGGAGGCCATTTGCCCGATGTGATATTCCATAAATAACCCTATCCTATGTATTTTATGATTCAATAAAAAAATCGTAATCTGAAGACTATTTGTGTTTTCTATTTAATTCAAGTCTTGCGTTAATTTTGGGACACCCTTTAAAATGATTTTTGGAATTACTTATACTGCAATTTATAAATTTTGTTTAATATTCCTGCGCCAGATGATACATTGAAGAAAAACAAAATATCCCATTTACATTATAGATTTATCTCTTTTACTATCTGAAAATCGTGAATTGTGATCATATCACACCAATCCTGAGAAGCGTATTAATATATTCTTGTGATCGATCAGCCACAGGCGTACTAACTATCAAGTAGACAAATAGAATCAAATGCTTTATTGAAGTCGGTAAATTACATCTATATATGATGGTGATTTACAGAATTCCTCAATTACACGGAGAATTATAAGGTTAGGTACAAGAAATAGCTATGCATTTATTACCCAATAATAAACCAGATTTCTGCATAACACCACACACGCACATAAACCAAAACGATTTAACAAATTTTAAAATGCGGAATGCCTACAGACAAAACTTAAAAATTTGCATATTACAACAAATTTAAATTAGGCAACTCAAGACTCTATAATCTCAACAACAAAAAAATCGAAACACCACTCGCGTTGACAAATCTTTTTATGTTTCTAAATGTACGTACAGTAATGTTTGAATATATGCTGTTTTGTTCATATACATATGTATGTACACATGTATATAGTTGCAAACCAGTTATAGAGAAACTAGAAACAAACTATTTGTGATTTAAATTTAATCGATCAGATCGACTTTGCTGTATCGATTGTAACTTATATTAATACTAAAGGTTATTGTCTTACTGCTACTAATAATTTATATACTACAATATAAAACAGTAATAAGATGAATGAATTTACGAGCAGTTATGGTATGATATATAAGAAGGTGCAGTAAGATTTCAAAACAAGACGAATACGCGGAAGACAAGAATATTAATAGTTTGTAGCCATCTATAAATAAATCTATATAGATAATGTATAGACAAAAATTGAGGTTAAAACTTACTTTGAATTATTGTCGGGCTGATCAAATCGTTTGAAGAAAAATCCTTTATCATTTGTCATATTCCCCGAAAACGGAATCCGTATCGTATAGTATACATTTAGGATAAACTCCCCATGTATCGAAATAGTTAATTTTTCATCCTCCTCGTCTGGATCCACAAGATTTATTTTCTTTAGCGAAACATCGAAATTGTAACTAGTGGTCGGAGAATCAGTCGCTGTCAACACATTATAATAGCTTATTGCTTCGGTTGTTGAATACGGTGTTGTATATTCTTCAGTCTGTGTTATAGTAGTATCCATTTCTGTTACAATCGTCACCGTACTACCACTATCCTCATCTGTACTCGGACTAAAATTAACGTTTTCAGTTTCACCTGAATTATTCGTGTCATTATCAATAATTTCACTATTTTCATTTCGTTTGACCCGAAATTTTTGTAAATTAAAATAATTATTTTTTTCTAAATAGGCTTGACTTAAATTACGTAAATTTGGTAATTGATGGCTCGTATACACAGCCATGCCATCTTCGTCATAATTAAGATCTTTTATATTAATCTCAATTCGGCGATTATCACCGCGTCGCGCTATCACCGCAATCCAGACAACACCTTTAAAATAAAATGTGTCATCCGTTTCGTTGGTGTCATTTAAGTATGGATATATGATTAAGCGATACGCTTTTGAATTGAAAAATTTTAGGTTTGGATCGATTGGATCGTTGAACGGGGATGGTTTACGTACAAACTCCTCCAGGCTAACACCCGATTGACACTGAAATAATACAAATTATATAATTAAGAACTTAAATTTTGTATATATAGCCAATTGTCCAGCTTACCTCATATGCACGCCGCGTAGTAAAAGATACTATGATCAACAGTAGGCCTACGACAAATAATATTAACAATGATATACAAACTCCCTTGCATAGTGATACAAAACATCCACCTTTTCTGAAATAAGTAAAATATAATTGTTTTAGATAATGCCCTGAAGTATTGATAAATTTGTATAAATGCTGTCTCATCACACCTTGCTGAAATTATGGTATTTGATTATGGAATAATAATTATAATAAATTACGAATAACATTGAAATTCAATTATATAATCGATTTCAAAACTATTGTTGATCTGGGTTTGGAAAAAATCACCGCCTTTCAAACCAACAAAAAGCTGATCAAAAACTTGTATAAATTAGTAATAAAAATAAGTTAAACAAAAGGAGATGGTTCATGTTGAAGATGGTCAAGTACAAAGTGTATTTTTAAAATATTTGGGAAGACAATTTGTTGTGTATTGTCGTACGTACAATGATTGCTTTTTACAAACTTGAATCAAACTGCTTTCCCATTCGTAATATTCATCTCTTAGCAAAATTGACAATATCTCCTTAAATGGACTCAGACTCGCACTGCATGCGGGCCAATCTAAAACGATCATGTTATCTGTGAACAACCTATTATTTATTTTCTATCGAGGATTATGTATATGGGCACATTATCTATTGATGAATAACTAGCCCCATTCAATTATCGGCATTCTCAGTTTAAATAATTTCCAACAAACCAACATTTTCCTGAGACTTGAGGAACCAAAACCTCATTCCCGGATATTTACGGGGGTCGTGCCAATAATATTGGGAAATTGGGTTTGAATTATTTATTTACATAATATTATTTGGAACTGAATTCCACTAGTCATTTAGAAAAGATAGAATTTTTGAAATAGAATTAGTCAAAGTTACTATTGCTAAACTGGTACGCGCGAAAAGAAACTATGAAAAATATTTCGATTTGCTATCTTGATTTATCAGGTTTAAAAAAAAATTATTGGAAGCTCATGAATATAATGGCTACTCGATAGGCTACGCATCCAATTATTTTATATATAAGATTACAATTAAAGTAAAACGAAACCATATCATTTCATATTAGTACCTCGTTCTATTCCTCGCTAATTAAAATTAATTTCGTTAATCCATATTCCATCCAACACAATCTTTTTAGATGTTGGCAATATTTTATAATCATCATCTAGCTAATTTTCCGTGATGGGAACTATTTTTCCCATAGTGCTCAAATGGCGGATATGGTACAAATCCCGCGGATCAACAAGACCTCTCATTCAATGCGTAAAACAAAAGGAAGTAATACTAGTGATATACTAGTCAGTGAACTGATTACTCCACTCCTATACAGAGACTGACCTAATAAATTCTGCGGAGGGTCTCAAAACAATGACGTAGAGAAAACGACTGGATTAGGGTCAGGTCTAAAAACAGAAGGCTAAACAATACGCTTATACCAGTACAAATACAAATAAAGCAGCAGAAAACCAAGAAGAACTAAATATTAGGAAGTAACCTGTTCCACTTCCAATAGTCATTGAAAGGATAAAATTCTACGAAGGGCTTTTGGATATATTAGCACCATGGATTCCAGAAGATAGCTTCCAAATAAAGCTGCTAAATAGTGACTCAGTCAAACTAAACGTTAAAGATGGAAACAAATATAGAGAAGTAACTAGAATGTTACGTGAGAGTTCCTATGTATATGGCATACACATTAAGATAAACCAACAAGGCCCATTAAAGTGATGGTCAAAAATCTGCAACATTCCTGCAGAAAGTGTTACGAATATAACTTATGTACTTAAAATAAAGAGAATTCCAAAATCACTGGAAAAGTTAATAAACTGAACTGGACAACGAAAATACCACTCAATGTTTATGTTATAACATTCCAGACAGATTAAGATACTAACAAAATCTTTCAAATCAAAAATTTCTTGGATTTTAAAATAGAAGTTCAACAATTATAAAAATCCATACTGACACCTCAGTGCAAAAAATGCAAATCTTATTACATACACAACGATTTTGTGGTACACAACCTAGATGCATAAAATGTGCTGGAAAGCACCTAACACACAAATGTTTGTGTGAAAATGAAGTACCCAAATATGTTTACTGTGGAAAAACCCGCACAGCAAGTTAAAATCAAAGACAGAACCATAAGCAAAACAAAAATTATAAATTGACGAACAAACAACAAAGAAATCGTTCATAATAGTAAGGTAATTGCTATTCAAGTACCAATCAGAAAATTCCCAAAATGATGATGATATTAATTCAACCATAATATGCATATTGACCAATAACAAAGAGTTGAAAATCTAGACAACAGTAATAAAAAAACTGTCCCCAACTCAAAGATAAATATCTAACAGTTTAAAAATTATGTCATGAAATTCAAACGGACAGCATCAACACCAACAAGAATTACAAGCAGTCATCGATATAAATAAAATTGATGTTTGCCTCGTCGCAGAATTTCACAAAACAATCGTACATTAAGTTCAGAGGCCACAGAGTGTCCACCTATTCAACCTGAAAACTCAGCTAAACATGCAGTTATAATAAGAAATAAGAAAATTAAGTTATATTAAGAAAACATATCTCACAATGAAGAATCAGGGTATGCAACAGAAGAGATACATAATACATAAGTAAACATCAAAACCAAAAATATGTTAGAAGACAATTCATTATAGATGGGAACTTTAATGAAAAACATACTTGTTGGGTTTCTAGATTAACAACCACAAGAAATGCAGGAATGCAAACGTGAACCAATCTCTGAAGGGAAACCAACCTACTGGCCTACTGATCCTGAGAAGATTCGAGATTGATAAATTTTTTCATAATTAAAATAATATCGTTAAATTTTCTTGAGATTGAAGACTGCTTTGATATGAAGGCTGATGATTCCCAGATCATATTAACCCTAAGCGTAAACACAACCAAAGCACACTTGGAGAAATAACATTTAAACGTTCCTTTAATATCGCCGGAGTAACTAGACAATAAACTAGAAACATTTATTAATAACATTCACCACGCTGCACCCCTGAAATCAAAGCCAAGGTAAAGGAAACTCATTACCATAGAGAAATGAGAGAGTCGCTTACTGAAAAAAGAAGAGCAAGAAGGAGGCGGCATCAAACTAGAGCCCCATAAGACAACAACACAAAATTAAATTAAACAATTTCACAAGGCACATAAGAGATGAAATCAAACAACTGAAGAGTGATTCTAAAAAGGCCTATCATACAAAGTCCACCTATAAAAAATGTAGATCCAGCTATAAAAAATGCTTTTTAGCACCATTGCAGTTAAAACACGCATTAAAATTGTTTACTTTCGTGAACGAAGAATAATTTTATAATTCCTAACCAAATCCTAAAACTATTCATTCGATTTATTTATTCTTCACATATCTAGAGAACCAATGAGAAATTCACACAGATATTTTGTTATTTGAAGCAATTTCTATTTTCATGGTACAGAAAAGGTTCGTGCAATCTGCCGAGGGCAGAAAGAAATTCCATTTGAAGCCATTTCCATTTTATAGTTCAGAAAGAATTTGAAACCCTCACCAGAGAGCAATATAAGTTGAGTTTCAATAATATCGAAATTTGTTTGATTCGGTTGGACTTTTAATTATATTCTTTGTGGATTTGAAGGGCCGAGAAATTCAGAGAAATGTTGTTATATGGAGTAATTTGCATTGCAATATGGAAATGCAGCTTAAATTTGAGGGGATTTGAGGACTCAAAAATCTAAAGTATCCCATCCATCCGGTAAACATTTTATTAGTTTTCTAAATTAAGTTTTTGCAAATTGTTCTTCCCTGTTTTTCACTAAATAAATAAAAATCCTGAAACGTTATTTTCTAGTCGCGATTATATCGGGCAATCTTACTATAAAAGAATACTTAAAATTTTGGAAATTTTACCCAATTTAAGTTCAATTTAAATTATCCAGAATGACGCATATCAATGTTGTCATTGCGAATCGAAATTATAAAAAATCGCCAAACTCAAATAATTAAAACAAGGTTTGATCAAGAGAATTAGCGCAGGCTTTTATCGAGTATGATCAGTGATGAAAATTGTTTTTTTACCCAATTTAACACTTATCTAATCCCCAGAATTCAGTTGTTTTGGAATCCGGGCGACCTAATTTATTAATTATTAATAAATGAACAAATCAAATATAAAAGAGGAACGTGTTCGCGATTCCAATACTTAACCATTGACTTTCGTTGTTAAGAGGAAAGTAAGCAAATAACCATAATTTACGTTTACCAGACTGATGAAAAGAACAATAGTTGATCACAAGTATTTAATTACTTTCAAAGAGTTAAGATGGTCACAGTATTAGATAATTTCAATTGTGAAAATAGTTAAAATGTGTTATCTGTCAATTTGTCATGTTTATTTCCTGGAAATAAACTGAACTAAGTTTTTAATAAAAATTAGTAGTGAGGTTAGAAACTATCGAAATTTATAGTGCTAAGATTAATCGGAGTGATGAGTCAATTCATAGTGCTATAATATTAATTCATTAATATATCATCTTAAGAGTTCTGAGAAATATTTGTATAGACGTTGTAATACATTTATGTATTGAGGTCTTTTATAACTTTTACTTTCGGAATAAATTAATTTAATTTATTTTATTCTGCTAATGGGTTAAATTTTCGGGAATTCGGTATTTAAATATTGTATGCGTATAGTAACTAGTAAGTAAACAGGTTTAAAGATCATGAACATATTTATACACTGCGGTATTTATTATACAACAATTCATATAACAAGAGAAAACTGTTTGATGAAAGTGTATTATGCACTGTAGTTTCCGCATGTGCATAACACATTGTCTGCGTATTAGATATGCATTGCGGAAACTGCAATTTCTTAATCTGGTAATCAGTTTCCTGACACCATGAACGCAGCTACGTATAAAAATGGTCCAAAACTATATATGTGAAGTTAGCTCTGACTTCATTCCCAATGAAATTCGAAGGCCTAATTGTATATATCACGACATTATATCCGTGATGATAATTTAAAAAATATTACTGTCATGATAGCAATAAATATATCGCGACAGATAAATATTGTTCCAAAGCAGATAATTATAAAATGAAAATTTTTAATTTTTCATATTCTGAAATTTATCGAATTAAAATTAATCGAACAGTAATTGCGGCGCGATTCAATTGGATGTGACGGTTTTCAATTATAAAAGCCCGCATATAGTCACTACACTAAAATCCACACGAAACTTACACTATACGATTTTGTTTTAGCCCTCACCAGAATATCACAGCCATAATCTGGCCAATATATAATCACCTCAATAAGTGACATTTTTTTTTGTCATAAAATTTGGAACTTTGGTTGTTGATCGTTTGGGATTTTACTTTTACCAAACCAACTTGTTAAACTTAGGTGGGCCAATATTAATCAGAAAGTCGTATAAAAAACATAGACCAAATTTATTTATTTGTCAAAGCTCGGTATAATCGCATTTATTATTATCAGCAAATTATGATTCGCCATATTAAATAGATGTTTGATGTCAAAATAGTATTTTGGCCATTATTAGATTGGCAAACGCACTGCTACAGATGAAGATCAGAATTAACTGAATATCATATAGCGGCCCTATATAATCTAATTACTATAATACTCATACATTTCATTTTTATAGCTTCAAACTAAATTTTTCTATAAAAAATAGGAAAACTCTCAGACTAAAAACTTTTGCTGCATTGTTGGATGAGCAGGTAAAAATAAATCCTTTTTTCATGCAAAATTTTTGTGTAAATTGTATATGGTTTGAAATAAGGCCAATAATTGAGTTAAGCAAACTAATTTACTCTTATAGTTGTGTTCCAAACACTGTTCCAATTTGTCAACAAATAAAAATAAATAACTTCAAGTGTGTTTTGATTTAATTGTTAATTTATTGTTGTCTGTATGTCCTGTGGATCATCATCATCGACGAAGTGAACTGATTAAAATTAAATTAAATTTTTTTTTGTTCTTGTTGAAGAATGCTCGTACAAGCATAATGTGTCAAGACTACCATCGGAAAGACCGGATCTTATTTTAGTACATACATTTCCTGAGGCAGAAAATGATTCAACTCTATAGTTGGCGGAATGATATGAGAAGATTGTTCTAAAAATTAATAAATCGGTTCTTCTCGGCACACAGAGTCTTCTTGGCACAAAGACTCCACAGCTAATTTTATTGGTAAAAGTACCCGAGATGGTTGGAGATATCGGTTGAAATTCCCTTTCACTATAAAATTGTAATTTAAATTTAGATATAGCATTCTGAATACAAGATCGTAATAGATTTTTAGAACACACAAACAAATCATCAAAAGACTACATAAAATTCTGTGATTTCGAATTAAAATGCCTTTTTTTTGTTAATGTTAAACCAAATTAGAAAAACAAAATTTCCGGGGATGCAAAATTAGGGACAAACTGTGGCTTAAATTGGGATGGCGCACCACCTTATTTTGGAAGAGTTCTTGGAAGCAGCTAATTTTATTTTCCCTAAAAAATGGATCCGAAGTAAAGTTACCACTTCTTTTCCAGCACCATCACCAGACTTAACTTGCATTGCTTTTTATTTATCGAGGAAAGTTAAAGACTATTAGCATATTTACCACTGCAGAAAATTTGCAAGAAAGAATAACAGCAATTTTGGAAATAATATTTCAGAAGCTGAGTTAGAAGCGCTACATTCAAATGTTGTAAAACGTCTAGAAAAATGTTTGGAATTAAGTGGCGGGCATTTTGGACCTTTATTAACATTATAAATGTTTTCAAGGATCCAAATTTGTTTGTTCATTTTTAAAATTTTGTTTTACTTATTTTTTGGTAAATTTTGAAATGGTTTTTTTAAAAACCGCCTGGACCACAAATGCTGAATGATGGATTAAACTTTTTAATTTGATTTTTATAAGCAATCTACTGGTAAACAAAAATATTAATTTACATAGTAGACATTAGAATTATTCTCAACTTTTGACAGCTCTAATAAATTTGCATTTGACAGAGTAATAACCTCCTCATAATTGGACATTTTCGTGTGATAAATTCATAATTTTTTATTTGGTGACAAACTGAAAGTATAGAACTGAGTAAATTAAGCTACTTTGACGCTTGACTACATTGCTGGGTCCGGATCGTCTCTGCAGTACGTACTTGAGAGAATCTTCTTTAAAATTATATCAGGGCCGTAATGCTTTTATTATTTCTTTTCTTTCGCTGGTGTTAAATATGACATCTATATGCATGTAATAAAACAGATTAACTTGTAACATAGCTCAAGTCAGCTTCATTTTAATTAAGGAAGTTGCTTACTACATCGCATACAGATCTATACTTAATTCAGGAACCCTATCATTATGATAGTACTGCTCCTGGACTCAACTAATTTTAAACTGGCAAGTGACGAACGACATTCTCACCTCTGATTATAGGTGTATTTCTTTTAGTCTCAACCTTAAAAGACCGTCGCTTAAACCTTACCGTAATAGGAAGTTAACTCTTAATTGGAATTTACCTTGCAGATTAAGTAATCATGAGGTTTTGCGTTGGAGCATATTCTCCTTCGCACCTTACAAATCTGCCGGTCCTGATAGTATTTGTCCTGCTGAATTATAGCATGGATTTCTCCTTATAAGGCTACATTTACTGCATGTGTTCCAGGCTTGCATTACTTTTAGCTTTGATCCACAATCTTGGAGCAAAAGTAGAGTTATTTTTATTCCGAAAATGGGGAAGTCGGACTATACCGACCCCAAGTCTCTTCAGCCTATTTGCCTGTCATAACCTTTCTCAAATCTTTAGAAAGAATTGTTGATAAATTCATCAGAGATCATGATTTAACTACCGCTCCGCTCAGTAACATGCTTACAGGGTTGGCAAATCCTGTGAAACTGCACTACATGAACATCGTATGTAAGACTGTTATTTGAATCCATGTCTTCGGATTCGCTTCTAGCTATGGAGTCTAGTATATCTCTGCCCCAGCTATAGTCATTCATTTTTAGCACATGTGTTCGGCACTATATCGGGAGATATAGTACCAAAATTGACATGTTTAATGACAGGCTGTTGCCTGAATTTAACTGAATTTTTTGTGGTTCTCACCAAAGTATCTCAAGCGAATATCTGAATCGCTAGCATTTTTTTCAGATAGCTCACTTTCTGAACACACTGCTGGTATCTGCTAGCCATCGCTGGGTCTGAGAACTTCTGGCAGTTTGGGTACTTACTGTACTATTTCTCAAGCGGAATTAATCACGGTTACTCGCTGTTCCATTACAGCTATTAATATCGCGGTTAATGGTGAAGATATTATTTTCTGTACTGACAGTTTTTGAATGTTCTCTGCAGTTATAACAAAGTTACGGTCTTATGGGTACCTGCGCATTGTGACATTGAAGGTAATGAAATCGCAGACAATTGCGAATTATTTCATTGAACCTAGACCTGCTGCTCCGTTGCCTCTTTACACTTGAAGCAAGCGTGGTCATCCATCCCTACCTGCCGTAAGGCGAAATACTTTATTAGTGAGCCCTTCCATTAAAAGAGGATAACTTGAACTATAGTATCGATTTTTACTGGCCTTAGGACTAGTCTTGAAGATGATGATGATAGTATACACTTCATCGCCAGCTGCCCTGCTTTCGATTGTATTAGGTCTCATGTGTTTAATTCCAGGACAATACCTGTGCATCTTTTACTACCCTCTCTGCCTTGGTTCAAACTTCTCCAATTTGCTAAAAATGCAGAACGCGTGTGCGTAATTTGATAGAATCCAACGTTTGCACCATGGGTTCTTTGTAGCAATGACTTTCCAGCCAAAGTTAAAAAAAAGAAAAAAGCACTTTCGTTTGACATGATTTAACTGAATCACTGTTAAGTAACTCTTCAAATTATTGTGTTAATATTCAGATATTTAAGCTATTCAAGTGAATTGAGGGTTCGATTGATACTCTTCACATCACATAAATGACAAAAATATTTTTATTTAAATTTGGTTTGTAATAATTCTTAATTATCCAGTTTCGCACCGTTTAATAAAAGAGTTCTAACTTTTACCGAAATTTACAGGAGTAAACTAAAGTATTTACAGTAAATTAATTCGATGCAAAGAAGGCATAAGTAGTATAAATGTGCATGTTTTGTCCTATAGAAGATATTGCAATCTTTAGTAGGTATAAGTCGTATTTCAGTAGAATATATCTTACCTGTTAGGCAAGCTCATACTACAACATGAAAATCGTGCGTTGCTTCATGTTTGTAATTGCAATAACTTTTATAGGACAAAACATGCATACTTATACTACATATACTTTTCGACAGATGAAGGGCCAACACCACGTCAGGTGATAATTCAGATAATTAATTAATGTGCCAATCTAATAATATCTGAAATCAAATTTTGGCCATATTTAATCAAACCATACATTTTACAAAAAAGTTTGGAAGCAAAAAGTATTTATTGGTACCTGCTTCTTAATCTAATAACGCAGACAAAAGTATAGATTTTAATTTTAAAGAAATTAACTTTAGTCGTTATCTTCGAATATAATCAAGGTCATTCAACATCACCACTAAAATTCTGATAATATTCATTGGAATAAATTCCGATATTTTTTAGGGCTAAAATTTAGCTAAACGAGAGTTTTAATATAATTCTAACATTCAATATAATTATCTAACTTCAAATCAAATTATTGCGGTTTGTTGGTTTTCAGATTTGATCGATTGCTCTTGAAAGTTGTGGAATTTAACTATGTTACCAAAAACCATCACATATAATAAAATTCGAATATTGTAGACCCGTTATACTTAAGTGTTTCTCAATATTGGTATTGACTTAGCAATGCACTCTCCGAATCCAAAACTAATAATTTCAATTGCTGCACAATTTAGACGAGATTCAAATTATTTGTATAATCTTAGAAGTTGAAATAAAAATAAAGAGTTAAGCTAAAAAAAAGTTAAATTGGTTCATTCACATACAGTAATCTTTTTGTTATTGGTATAAAACTACATATCAGAAAATATACTCGTCTAAAAACAACTATATTCCAAACTGCTTTTATTAAAATATTCATAATAAATTACACAACTTGTCATTTGAAGCATACAATACACATGTGTATATATGTACATAGTTAAAATAAATATTTAAAAAAAAAAATTACAGCACTCAATTTACGAACTGCCAAAGCCTATAACTTTGCTCACAGTTAGAGGGTTACCTTTCTTCTTTTTCATCATATAAATAATGCGTAAAATGATTCTGATTAATTTCCAATTGCGGGATCCTCATTTTGGTTTAACTCTAATAACTATTATTGAACTATATATATGCGAGAGGCACCAAAAAATTACTGCACACGCACAAACTAATCACTAAACTCACTGCATTACCACAAATGCGATTCACTTAAATTCCACCAAAAAACCGTGTTTATAACACAAGAACATAGTCACAACTGGATATTGTATGGATCGCGTCAGCCGCAGATAAAAACAAAAAAAATATATTCAATAAAAAAAAAAATGTTTATTTGGTTATTATCTATAGAGAGAAGTGTATACAGCGTCCTTGGCGAAATAGTAAAACTAAAAAAACTAACGAGCTATTGATATTTCGTTTATGAATATACTTTTTTTTGCGCGAAAACAATTAAAAAAATTTTATTTTATTTCAATTTTGATTAAGTACCAATAAATTGAGAGAGCATAATATTTACCAGGAAACCATTATGCAAAAAAAACTATAAAAAAAAACTTGTTTGCAATAATCTACTATATATACGATATGGTTATAGATTCGATCGCGGTTTATATATTTTTATAACAACATCTTTGGTTGACAATCATACAACTTTAACGCGAAATCTGAACGATCGTTTTATTAGTACTACCATCATATGCAGGTATTTTCAGAAATAAAACAAAATAAAACTATATATATAGTTAACTCTTTGGTTCACGCGATATTTTTTAGTTTTATTTTTCTTAATGTTAACACAACTTTCTTCGTATACTCCAAAAAGAAAAAAAAAAAAGAAATACTTAAGATACGAAATAAAATGTATAGAGAAATACAAATTTTATTGGTGCGCGCGCGATTATGTAACTCGACGTGCGCAAGGTTAAATTTCGAATAACCTTAATCTTGAATAGTGGTGCTGCTGCTCAACAAAGCTTTTTTGTTGGAATTCCATGGCCATAATTTGTTTAAGTTTGCAATAATTCGCATTAAAGAAATGGTAAACAATAAATTACACATTGTTTTGGGTATTCCCCGCGCAGCAAATTTCACTAAAAGGTTATTTTTAGGCATTCAACTAGTTTTAAATTATTTATAATACAAACTTTTCAAATAGAACTACGGAGATTGGAAATTTTTATTACTTTGTTTATGCATATCGAATCGTATTAACATACATATACTATTGGAAAATGAATGTTAATTAGTTTGCGCATATGTGTACGCGATTAATTGACTTTTGCATGGTTTGTCAAATTAAAAATTAAATTCCAGAACTTTATAGAACAAACCTTCTGTTAAATAAATTAAAAAACGCGTTTAAAAGCTTTCAAATGTGGTGTGCTCTCCAAACGCCATCACGTTGAATTCCAGTTTTTATTATCATCAGTTACTGTTTTGTGAAGATTACTCATTTATGATAACACAAACTCTATAATTGAATTAACATATACAAGTTATTTAAATTGTATTTTTATTTGTTTTTGTTTATAAATTAATACTTTTATTATTGTTCCTCAATCAATTAAATTTATATCCGATTGCATGCCCACCTGTTTTGTTGTTCAAATTTTTGCAAGCGTCAATTGAATAATGGCTATCGATTCGACAGTTCAAATAGAGAAATTGAAGGATTAGAAATTTTTTGTAGAATTAAGTAATTTATTGTATGTTAATATATAAGCAAGAAGTTAACTAATAGTGAGAATTTGCTAATGTTAGTGCCGACATAACAAAACGGTATATAATTTAATTATGATTTATATTCGAAATCTTAAAATATAAGTATATATGTGTCGTATATCGCCCACCCACCTCGAATTACTAATTCTCAAAGTAAATAAATTTACTTTGAGTAATCTGCGTATTTAAACAAATTTTATTATGAAAATTGTGCTTTCATTTAAAATAAAGTAATACATCGGCGATACACTACTTAATGATTGAACTATATAGAAAATAAAATGTTTAAAAAAGTTTTTGTTGTTTCGTTTATTTTATGCGCCCATTTGCTGCCTTATATAACCCTTAAAATCCATCTGCAATAATACTATCTTCATCCGGGATCGTAATCTTAATTTGTTCAGCGCGTGAAGTTTTTACTAAACAATTACAGTAGAACCTGTTTTATCCGGAACGACTGAAACAGCATAGTATTTTAATACTTTTTAAACTTCAGTATCATTTAATTCATTTTAGTTAAATACATAATAAAAAAAATCATTTCATTTTTGGAAAATAAGATATATAAACTGATTCATACAAATATAAACTGATTCATACAAATGTATATAATTGGCCCCTGTGGTCGGGGGGCACTCACATGTCTCGTAAATCAAAATTGCACGAACATGTTTTCCAAGAATACCACCACAGTATCCTTTGCTTGTCGTAGGAGGCGACTAAACGGTTGGATCGCTGGGCTGACGACCCGCATCCGTAAAAAAAATATAGTGTTTATAAAGTCAACAAAAAGAAAAATGGATACCGCCAAAACAACACCGGACCCCCGCTCAAGTACCCGGACACGAGATTTAGGATCGGCACGTGGAACGTGCAATCACTAAGGAAACCAGGAACGTTAGAGGGCCTAATCACGTGCATGAAGGAGTATCGGCTGGAACTCGTTGCTCTTCAAGAAACTCGCTGGCCTAAAAGTGGAGACCATGTGTCCCAGGGCTATACGTTGTTCTACAGTGGAGATGACCTCGGAAATCTTGGAGCTGGATTTCTTCTTGGGCCGCAGGTAAAGAACGCTGTTTTGGATTTCCAAGCAGTTAATAACCGATTGTGTAAGCTTCGCTTGCGCATGAAGTTAGCTAACCTGTCGATAATTTGTGTACATGCGCCCACAGAGGTCAGCCAGCCCCAAGATAAAGACTCATTTTACAATGACTTGGACGATCTGATGGGATCTATACCCGAACACGATGTTAGAATGGTAATTGGGGACTTTAATGCTAGAGCTGGCAGAAATCAGACCGACTTGTGTGAAAACATAGGTCCGTACTCCCGACACGAAACTGCGACCGATAATGGTGAGAGAATGATGTACTTTGCGGTTGCTCATGATCTTAGAGTAGCAAGCACATTCTTCCCTCACAAACACATACATCTTGAGACATGGACACATCCTCGCGGAACTTCCCGCAGCCAAATTGACCATGTGTTAGTTTCTAAAGGACGGGCTCAGGTTGTGCAGGATGTGAGAACTTATCGGTCAGCAACCAAATACGTAGGCAGCGATCATCATTTGGTCGCTGCAAAGCTACGATGGAAGTTTTCGTACAAGTCTGGGAACACAGCGAAACGCATGGTACGTTTCGACTGTGAAGGTCTGATAAATGAAGATCAAAAGAAACGATATCAGGATCTTGTCAGCGACAACATTAATGAAGCTAATTACCAGTCTGACTGCGTGAACTCTGTCTGGGGGGTAATGAAAACTTCGGTTGTCAGTGCTGCTCAACAGACTTTAGGTATAGTGAAAGTCAGACCCAAGAATGATTGGTTTGATGACGAGTGTCGTCTTGCAGTTGAGCAACAAAATATAGCCCATAATGAAGTGCAACAACGTCTCACAATCGCGAGGAAAAACAAGGCTGCTCTTGCAAGAAGGGCAGCTAAGCGGATTTGTAGACGGAAGAAGCGAGAATGGTGGAAGGCCGAGGTTCTGAAAGTACAACAACTCAGTAATGAGCGCAGTTCGCATAATCTCTTTAAAGGAATTACTGGACTGAACCATACTTTCAGGCCTACGTCAACCGCCATTCGGGACCGGGATGGAAACCTCTGTGTCAACATCGACGCAGTACTTGACGCATGGAGTGGACACTTTACTGACCTGCTTGATGTCCATCATGCGTCACAGACTGTTGTTGAGCCACCTCTAATACAGACTGCGGAGATTTGCACTGAGGAGCCATCCCATGAGGAATTCACTAAAGCCATGCAGAGATTGAAACGAAACCGTGCACCTGGAGTGGACTGCATTAATTCGGAGCTCTTGATATTCGGAGGGGATACTTTGTTGAACTGTCTTTTCGACCTTATTCGATTAGTATGGCGAACCGAAGTTATGCCTGACGAATGGAAAGTGGCCGCGATATGCCCCATCTTCAAGAAGGGAGACCGCTTGAAGTGTGAGAATTATCGCGGTATAGCTCTCCTTTGCACAGCTTACAAGTTACTGTCATACATTGTATTGGATAGAATCACTCCTCTGGCGGAGGGCTTGGTTGGTGACTATCAAGGAGGATTTCGTCCGAATCGATCAGTCACCGATCAGGTTTTTTCGCTGCGGATGATTCTATCTAAATATTATGAGACATCCATCCCCGTACATCAGGTGTTCCTGGATTTCCGGCAGGCCTATGACTCGATCAATCGAGAGAGTCTATGGTCTGCCCTGGAATACCTAGGAATGCCAACAAAACTGGTACGACTATGTAGGATGACAGTGACGCAGTCTCAATGCTGTGTTAAAGTTGAGAACAGGCTATCGACAAGTTTTGTAGTTAACTCGGGTGTTCGGCAGGGAGATGCTCTGTCCCCGATACTCTTTAATCTCATGTTGGAGTACATCTTTCGTAAAACTGAAACACCGCAGCGTAACATCTTATATCGCCAGTCCAATCAGGTGCTTGCATATGCAGATGACATATGCGTGATTGGACTGAATAGCAACGGAGTGAAAGAAATACTTGATCCGCTTGTAGAGTTTTCAGCTTCTGTTGGACTTCAGATCAATGAGTCCAAAACGAAATACCTGATCTCTGGTTTTAGGGACAGTGGCACACCAGATTTTAGTAGTGGCCACCACACGTTTGAGGGAGTGAGGAGGTTCAAATATTTGGGTTCTCTTATCACTCACGATAACAGTGTGGGTGAGGATATTAAAGTGCGGCTGGCAGCTGGCAGTCGTTCTCTGTATCCTCTAAGGCCACTGCTAAAATCTAAACATTTAACAAGTGCCGTGAAGCTGAAGCTTTACAAAGCGTTGATCAGGCCCGTTGTTATGTTTGGATGTGAAAGTTGGGCGCTGACGGATGAATACGAGAGATGGCTCCTAACATTTGAGAGAAGAGTCATGCGTGTGATCTACGGCCCAAAACGCGAAATAGATGGTACCTACCGAGCTCTGTACAATATCGAGATCAGAGATCTGATGAAGATCCCCGATATTGTACATGAAATAAGATCTCAGCGAGTACGCTGGCTCGGTCACGTTCTGCATGCTGATCCGGAACGAATTGTGCAGCGATCTCTGAAAGGAGAGCCACCATATGGTAGGCGCAGAGGTCGTTGCCGGCGACGATGGCTCCACGATGTAGAGAACGACTTGGCCTCTTCAGATTGTCTTAGACAGTATGAAGACCATGCTCAGGATCGAAACCGTTGGAGCCGGGTTGTTGACTCAGTAAGGGGCCAGTAATGGCCTTTAATACTGTTTATTATTATTATTTTATATAATTACAAAATATGATAATACATAACTATTAACTACATAATAAAATATTGATCTAGAGTGGTCTGTTTTTGGTATAGTCGGTTTTCTTTTATTAGTTTATCTTGTATAAGTTTAAGTTGGATTATTTCCTGTAAGTAACCTATCAATTACTTCCCAGTATGTGGGCTTCTGAATCACTAGAGTCATTATTATACAGCTACAACGTCAATTATTTCTTGATCAGTGTCATCACAATTAATTCAATTGACTACTTCTTCCCGAGTGTAAGTTTCTTCTATACATGCAACACTAACTAAGTCGTAAATTGACTGTTCGGCTTCCAATGCTTCGGAATTGTCTACTTCTTCAGCTTTCTTCAAATCCGGCCAAATGTTGTACCAGCTTTTTTGCCACACTGTTGGAATCACTGCATTCCAAGCTCGAAAAAGACACCAAATAAAATCTTTAATTTTAAAAGGTTTTTGAAGAGCGAGAATGCCCTTGATAGTACCTTTATCGGTAATATTGCGTATCATTTAGTTCCGATAATGGCATTTTAAACTCCGAATCACACCCTGATCCATATAGATTATATCAATGAAGTACAGCAAAACCCCGCTTAACGCTCGAGATACGTTCTTGATATTTTGATCCACCATCCAGATCTAAGCATCTTTGGCCCAGATGATTTTTCACAAAACTTCCAAGTAATAAATTTTATTTTGAAGAGTTAGCATACAAAATATATATGAAACTTTTTTACACCAAAAATTCGTGGAGTTTTGTAGAAATAGAACAGAGGAAAGAAATTTCTGGATAAAATCGCTTGGACCATATAGATGCTGGATGATGGATTAATATTTTTAATTTGGATTATGGCATGTGATATATCAAATTGAACGTATTTTTATAGGCACTATACTACATATTTTCATGAATTACGAAAATTATTAGTTAAATAATCATTTGAAATAGTGTTTTTATTATAAAAATATATATTTAAAAAAAACTTTTAAAAACCACGCTTATATTTGCTTTGAAAAGTAGAAAATAAAATGTTTCTTCCTTACTCCTATCAAGGTATATTTATAACAAGTAGATATTTAAAATTAACATGACTCAAAATATAAGCGTGGGGCGCTCCTTTACGGCATTAGTAATTTAAGACTACTATGGACACACGAATAAAGTCTTAGTAAAGTCTTTTAGTAACACTAATGGAACAGTCTATTCTGATGTATCCTAAGAATAGATTTTTTCAGTATTAACGGAGCATAACTGTATTAACGTAAAAATGATATATTGAGAGATAGTATATACATACATTCAGAAGAAGCGCCCCACGCTTATATTTCTTCTTGTTCTTCTTAAATTTTTACTTGTTATAAATATACCTTGATAGGAGTAAGGAAGAAACATTTTATTTTCTACTTTTCAAAGCAAATATAAGCGTGGTTTATTAAAAAGTTTTTTTAAATATATTTTATTTTCTACTTTTTAGTCATCGAATTTTTCGACCATGTTAACATTTGTCAGGAAGTTGCAAAAAGATAGATGGTATATCTATCTTTGGACCTTACCTTTTAGAGTGCGATCCGAGAGCACTATGTCATATGATTGTTCTTTATTATAGCCAACTTTTATAAGTCCTTGTCAAATCTTGTAATCAATTTTTCAACCACTTGCGATAGCCCAATTGAGTTGAAATTTTGCATGCAGGATTAACTCCGATGACAATACAAGATTCTAACATTTTTTCGGCCTAAAAGGCCTTACTCTTAAATACTCTTATCTCATAGCTGGTTATAGATTTTACTAGAACTAAATTTTAAGAAGAATTTGTATAGCATCGGTGGTTCAGTGGTAGAATGAAAATCTATTAGAATATTAAATCTAAAATCTAAAAACTAACCTCCGTCTAGACACGTTTGGGTGATAAAGTCACGTGATGTACACATCAAAATTTTTAACACGTCTTCGTATTTTTGAGTTGTCAGGCATATTCATTGACAACGACAACCGTAAATCAGCTACGTATGGAATGAACGCGTTACTTGATTGACATATTTTGGCTAAGACATTTTGAGTTCGCATTTATAAATTTTTCGTCCAAAATTAACTTTACTATACGTGAAATCCTTTCTAAAGCATAATCAAGATCATTAGTTGCGCGCAAAGAAATTGCAAAAAATTTAGAAATTTAGACGCATGTGCGTTTCACATTACATGAGTTAATAAAACTAAAATCAATATGAGAAATCGGTGGAGATTTTGGCAAATCGAAAAATTAGATCTTCTCAATCTGATAAGGAACTAACGAACAGCAAACAAACTGCCCACACCGATCTGAGCGAGAAACGCCTAACGACTTTTGTTTGTTGTAAATATATTTTTCGCCACTAAAAATGAAAACCTATTCGTTGGCTGTTGATGTTGGATTTTTTTAGATAAATTTTCCAATATTTGATTCCGTGTGTACCACCATTATTTTAATTTGATACAATTAATGGCTCTCTCATCATTTAAATTTTCTATTCGAAGTTTGAATGAAAATCAGAAAATTTTGTGTTGTCCACGGTCATTCCTTTATTATTTTGACTCGGATATAAACGTATTAAAAGCTGGTCAATTTAAAAACACGGTTCAGAGATACCCGTCGTAATTACACGGGTATTCAAAAAACCAGAAGTGAGAGTACCCGGGTACTCAATACCCAACAATACGAACCCAATGTTACTTTTTAATCATAAGTTGGCATTTGCAGATATACCACTAGAAAAGATTTAGATTTGTACAATTTTATTGATTCATATATTGTTGTATAAAGTATCTAACAGCTTCTCGATATTATCAGATAATACTCATAAATCCGAAACATTTATTCTACATATAATTTTTACAGTCCCATCAAAGTATCAAATTCACATTACAAAAATAGGATCACTGTAGTTTTGAACTAAATAGTTTAATAAATCACCATTCTAGAGGTTGTCTACATTATCGACGTTGTCTACATTGTTGACATTGTCGACGAGTTATCGACACGTCGACGTAGAAATTAATAGATGACGCGTAAATGCCCATCACTGACGAGTAAGAGAATAGGTATGGCCAAGAAAACAAATTTATTTATTTTTACAACATTTCTTCCATACTCCGTTTAAGCATTTTGAGGTTACCTCATTCCAGGCTTCATCGATGTTCCCTATAGCTTTAACGATGTTATAATCTTTCCATATTTGTTTTATCGATGGTTTACCCGCACGACGGAGGTAGTATGCTTTAAAATTTGCAATAACACCTTGGCCCATGGGCTGCTGAATTGAAGTGGTGTTAGGCGGAAGAAAAAGCACTTCTACGGGGATACAAGGTCTCTAAAGAGTCTAGCCCAACCGGATGGCCAGGAGCATTATCAAGCAATAATAACGGTTTCGGTTCCAAATTCTTCTGCTCGCAATAACACTTCACCGAGGGACAAATACATGAAACAAACCATTCTTGAAAAAACACTCATTGTTACCCGAGCCTTATTGTTTGATTTCCAAAAAACAGGGTAAAGTTGATTTTACGATTCCTCGCATTGCTCGTGGTGTTTCAGAACGATAGACTAACAATGGTTTAATTTTAAAGTCATCTTTAGCTTAGTTAATCTAACAGCAAAGTTAATCTGGCTTTTTCTGCTTTGAATCCAGGTGCATGATTTTTATCTGCTGAAATGAAGGTTCGAAATTATCAAAATGAACAAAATACGGAAATAATAAAATTGAGAGAGAGCGTAATAGCGAAACAGCGCTAAACGGGGCAGCGTTAAGCGGGATTTTCCTGTACAATATTTGGTGGTAGGTACATTACATGTACATTGTCCTTTCTTAGCCTATTTTCATCAGGATGAGCCGATCAATTATCGAGCAGTAAAATTATTTTGGAATTTCTCGGAAGACCAACTTTTTCACAATGCGCACGAGCTGCTGGAACGAAGTGGCTTTCAAACCAATCGATGGTCAGGTCTTGTGTAATCCAGGCTCGTTTGTTTGCTTTATATAAAAAATGGATGTTTCTTCGGCGTTATAAATTTGTTCCACAGTTAAATTTTCGTCCGTTACAAATTTTGAAAATGTTTCTATGAATAAAGTAGCAGCATCACCATCCGCAGACAGCTGTTCTCCAACAATATTGAGGTGCCGAATTCCATGCCTTTTTTTAAATTTTTGTAGCCACCCTGACGAGTAATTACAGTCCAATGTAATTTTCAGCTCGTTATGAAAATATTTTGTCGTTTCGGTTAGTAAAAGTCCGGAAATTAGATAATTTTAATTATTAAAAAAATTAAATCTAATTAAATTGTTAAAAAACTGTTAGAATATCAGAAAAGAACCTAATATGTACTTACTTGTAATTGTAATTAATTTTATTTAAAAAATTTTATCAAAGAAAATATGTATGTACCTATAAGAAATTGTACATATGTATATATATATATGTAAATAAAAACCACAAAGTTATTAACAAAATTATCAAACAAATTTAACGTCTATACCGTTTGGTGATTTACCTGAATTTAGAATAGGCACATATTACATAAGTAAAGTGTAAATTTTAATTCCGGATAAAAGAGGTTCCACATTTTTGTTAGTAACATATATCAATTTTCAATACCAGTGCCCACAGTTTTTTCAGATTTTTCTGGAATGGCCAATTATTATACCCGAAGCACGTGAGATGAGTTTTTTTTAATTTTAATAATTAATTGAAAATAGATTCCACTCAAGAGCAAACTTTTGCATACAATTAATCTAAAGATACGAGTATAGTAAACTGTTAACTGGATTAATGTTTTGGATTAATTTCAACAAACAATTTTATGAGAGTCTATTGATCCCGTATGGTCTGTGGTCTGCGCTGGAATATCTAGGTATGAAAACAAAAATGATCCGATTGTGTAGAATGACAGTGACACAGTCTCAATGCTGTGTTAAAGTTGAGAACAGGCTATTAAGAATTTTTGCAGTTAACTCGGGTGTTCGGTAGGGAGATGCTTTGTCTCCGATACTCTTCAATCTCATGTTGGAGTACATCTATCGTTAAACTGAAACACCTCAGCGCAAAATTTTATATCGCTAGTCCAATCAGGTGCTTGCATGTGCAGATCACATATGCGTGATTGGACTGAATAGCAACGATGTGAACGAAATACTTGATCCGCTTGTAGAGTTTTCAGCTTCTGTTGGACTCCAGATCAATGAGTCCAAAACAAAATACATGATCTCTGGTTATAGGGACAATGGCACACCAGATTTTATTAGTGGTCCCTACACGTTTGAAGGAGTGAGGAGGTTCAAATATTTGGGCACTCTTATCACTCACGGAAACAGTGTGGGTGAGGATATTAAAGTGCGGCTGGCAGCTGCCAGCCGTGCTTTGTATCCTCTAAGGCCAGTGCTAAAATCTAAACACTTATCAAGTGCCGTGAAGATGAAACTGTACAAAGCGTTGATCAGGCCCGTTGTTATGTTTGAATGTGAAAGTTGGGCGCTGACGGATGAGTACGAGAGATGGCTTCTTACATTTGAGATAAGGGTCATGTGTGTGGTCAGAGATCGACCAACTGCGACCAACTATGCAAAACCTTGTCTCAACATCTACACGCCTATCTAAACAAATTGTTCCAAAAGACTCTGAATAAATATGATTTTGTTTTCGTTATGATAGCCAAAGTTCAGGGGAGTCCAGAAATGTGTAACTATAAATTAATAAATAAATAATAAAAGTTACATTGAGTGGAGGCATTTTAAATAAACTGAAACGTCCATAGCTTACAACGCACAGAAAAGATCGCACGTATGCAAACTTTTTGGTTTAACTTTATATATAAGTATTTAAGGCTGCAAAAGGACCTTTTGGTCACTTGGAGTTAAAATGTTTTTGTTAATTCTCTTCGTGTATTTTTGCCTTAATTTTCTCATTGATGTGCAATTTACTTGGATTGGTCACAAAATTCTCTTTTTTCAAATCCCTTGGGATTTAATTCCCTTTTCGATTTGGATTTGGTAATATTACATTTAAACGCCATAACTTTAACAACTAATGTTAATACTAAGCTAGAGTACTTAGATGTAGTATTTAGATGTAGTTCCGGTCAGAGCCGCACCGCAGATATTTGATTTTTTTATTTAGAAATTGTTTTAGCGGAAACATAAAATAAAAGTATTTTAGATAATTTATAAAAGTTAGTTAGAAAACAATTCGTGTGGAAGTAGTTTGGACCTGGATCCCGATCATTTTACAATTTGAATAGATCAAATCGTCCAGTAAGAAAGCTAATCAACAGATTTTAGCTGCCTGTTAAATATGTTCGACCAAAAGCTTAAAATGGTCGGTTTATACATCGAAAGTGTAAACTTTTGAGAATTTTGAGAATTACAGAAATTTGCAGGATCGATGACACAATTCATCAATATTCAACCACCACATTGATTAGGTTAGACTCTATAAAGTCTTACGCTATACGAAATGTTGAATGAGAACCTGTGTTCATTTGTGCAGAGATGGGCATTTACGCGGCATCTATTATTTTCTATGTCGACGTAGACAACTCTTCGTAATAGTAGGTATGGCGTTACTTCAGTATTAGTGTAAATTTAGTACAGCGCAAATATGGACTGAATTAGAAACAATAGCGTTTAGAATTTATCAAAGATTCGCAAACCACAAAATTTGAAAATTTTTCGGTTTGCGAAAATTTGCGAAAAATCACAAAATTTGATTTAGTTTTTTAAAATTCTGACATTAATATCAACTGGAGCAGGGGTAGAGTAGTATTCATACCTAAAACTGCCAAGTCGGATTACACTGACCCAAAGGCTTTTAGGCCCATTAGTCTGACCTCCACTTTTCTAAAAGCTTTGGAGAGGATCATCGACAGATTAATAAGAGATAATTATTTAACTATCTCCCCTCTCAGTAACATGCAACATGCTTACAGAGGTGGCAAGTCCTGTGAAACTGCTCTACATGAACTCGTTACTAGGATCGAAAGATCACTTAACTACAAAGAGTTTCTAGTAGGTACCTACCTGGACATTGCGGGAGCTTTTGATAGCACTTCGTTTTCCACGATCACAAGTGCTTGTACCAATTTTAATATTGATCAAACCATTGTTAAATTCCTCAAAGACTGTCTGATTGTCTTTACGAGGCGCAGAGACAATACTAATCTGTCTGTTCCCACTCTCTTTGGTAGAGCGATCACAAGGACAGAGCAAGTTAAACACCTAGGTATCATTCTCGATGGTAAACTCTCCTGGAAGTTTCACCTTGATTATAAGCTGTAAAAGGCCATTGCTATTTTTTGGCAATGCAGAAGGGCCTTTGGCAATTCCTGGGGTCTGACCCCCAAAATGATGTCTTTCATCTATAAATCACTGGTTTTACCCCTACTGTCGTATGCTTCAGTTGTTTGGTGGCCGTTTGTAGAACTGACGTCTTCGGTAGCAAGGCTGGATGGATTGCAGAGGTCAGCCTGTAGGGCTATAACCGGGGCTACTATGTCATCTGCTCCACTTCTTGCTATGGATTCTATTCTACATATGCCCGAATTGAAGTCCCACATTCTGGGTACAGCGTGTTCTGCTGCATATCGACTAAAGTGCATTGGGGAATGGAATGTCTTCGGGACTTTTACGGGGCATAGACAGATACTCATTAAGTATAGGTCACTTATTCCGGAGCTGAAAATGGTGAATGACAGGCCATTGCCTGAATTTAAATTCAGCAACTCATTCTCCGTAGTTTTCCTTTCGAGAGAATGGTGGCTATCTCAGGGCTTCTATAGACAGTTGTCTGCGTCGATAGTTTTTTTTGCCGATGGCTCTTGTTCGGAAGTCAGTGCAGGGTTTGGATTTTACTGTCCTAAATATGACCTAAGATTCTCGGGTAGTCTGGGCAAACATTGCACGGTTTTTCAAGCTGAACTAATTGCACTTACTCATTGTGCGATTGAGGCTTTGAAGTTTAGCGTTTTAGGGAGGGATATTATTATCTGCACAGATAGTAAAGCCGTGCTTAATACTCTCGTTAACCCTTTGACTATGTCCAAACTAGTCAATGATTGTGGCGTTGAGGGAAATGAGGTTGCTGACTTGTTAGCGAAAGCTGATCCGCGTAGTAACTTTGTTGGCCCCGAACCAGCAATTCCCTTATCCATCAACGGTGGTAAAGACGCTATTAAGAAGTTCACTCTATTTCAGCTGGAACTGAAGTGGCGTTCTACTCCTAGTTGTCGAAAGGCGAAACATTTCATTATTGAATCCAACCTGAGGTTCACTAAAATAGAACCAACTTAGAATACTGGTCGCACTTATCACCGGCCATGGACGGCTAGATCCCAAGTGTTAGTATCCATTCCTTGGTTCAAACTTTTACAGTTTGCTAAGATTGCAATACGCTCCTGCGAATTAGGATAGATCCTCTTGGTTTGCTCTTTTTTTAAGACAGACATCACAAAGTTTGTCCTAAATCCTAAAATTGTTTACATCTGAAAGTGAGAAATTTATTCGGAAAAACCCATAAATCTTATAATTTAACCGATTATGTGAATTTCAAATACAAACTCATGTATGCTAATTAAATAAATTTCCAAAATTTCTTGGGACATCCCTAGGAAACTAACACCATAATGACGTATATTTCAAGATGTCAGTTGGTCTAAGGTACCCGAAAAAATTTATTTTAGAAACAATTGGGGATTTTTCTTAGGAAAATCCTAGGCAGCTAACGTCATCATGCCGAATATTCCAATATGCCATTATGGGTTTAAGCTAACCGAAAAATAATTCAGTTTTAAAAAATCCGAGATTGGGAGGTTTAGGACACCAAATTAGGTATGATCATGTATTTCGATTGAATGAGTTTTCCGAAATGTTGCCCTTCTAATCCCCTACTTTTTTAAAAACTAAATTAATTTTCGAATAATTAGAACCAATGACATCATGGTATGTATTTTGTGGCTTTAGAACCCAGATTTAAAACAAATTTCACATACGTGTCAAGTTATTCGGGTCACTTTTAATCCATAATCAAACAAAAACCGCCGAGCAGTCTTCTATTTGTAATTTCAACATGCAAAAATATCGTAAGTTGTTGACGTGTCTTAATTGTCGACGTTGATAAAGAATATTGCCAAGTAATTTACGTAATATTCTACGTGACAACAATCGCGTAAATTACATGGCGTAATCTACACCGCCCATCTTTGCCTTTGTGATCATAATATCGTCGTTTATATTAAATATTTTAATTGGTAAAAAATAATTAAAAATCGAAATTGAAAAATTAATTGAAAATCATTCAAAATCAACGCTTTGTATATTTGGTATAAAATAGAACAACCCCAGAATCAGAAAAACCCACCAAAATAGCGTATCTTTTAAATTCGGAGAAATAAATAGTAAAGTTCGTCAGAATGTGGTCTTCTTGAACAGAAGATTTTAGTGGTTCTTAACTGTTCGAAAATGTGAATGACTCTATATACGATCGCGGGAAGTTAGTTCGAAAAAAGGCTTTCCATCTAGATAAATTGTTTTCATAATGATATAAAAATTCGAGCTATATCACAAAAATTCTTACAAATACGAAAGGCCGTTAGAGTTAAATTGGCCTAAGCACAAATAACAGTTGATCTTATCTGAAAATATAGTCGGGAAAGCATGTGGAAATTTGCAGAATCATTAACATCAAATTTGCAAAACACCACATATTCAAATTTTCGTATTACAAAATTTAACAGTGTAATAGTGTTTATTCAATGTCTTAACTGTAATCTCAATAGAGCTGAATTTAATTTAGACAATAGCAATGGTTTAAATAAAACAAATAAGAATAGATTTATACACGTAGATACAAGAGGAGTTAACCGAAAACGTGAACAGTTTTGAAACTAGGCCTAAATACTGCTGAAATGACGATCGACATAACTTTCTTATATTTAAAAAAAAACTGTGGTTTTTGTGAAAGTTAATAGTTTCAATTTAGTCTGTTTAGGCGTTTATTAAAATGTACGCATGATTTACATTCAACGATTTTAAGCACATGTCGAAAACTAAACAGGATGAAATGACAAAAATCTTATACAAAGCAAAAAAATTCTAAACCACAAAAACCTCTTTTTGTAATAAATTTATTTGTTTTTTACACGTGTGTGTGTGTGATTTGTGTAACCAATATATTCTATATCTCTACTAATTTCTATATGCATGTATTGTCTTCTTCTGGAGGACAAACATTATCCAGGTTGGAAGAATTCGAAATATGTTTGCATAATATAAAAACAAGGCCAACCTGTTAAATGTCAAAATTAGTACTAAAGCCAATAAAATTTACGATTTAATTATTAAAAAATTTAACAGGAGGA
Organism: Tipula unca; assembly: GCA_951394425.1. Classification (NCBI taxonomy): domain Eukaryota; kingdom Metazoa; phylum Arthropoda; class Insecta; order Diptera; family Tipulidae; genus Tipula; species Tipula unca. The sequence continues at coordinate 45,578,296 of OX596381.1, read as the reverse complement.
CTTAAAACAATAATAACCCTTAGTGATTATAGAAAAATATAAATACACTTAAGAATGTAAAATGTATGGTTGAAAAAGAACCGAAGGTGAGGTAATTCTCATAATGCATAAACTATTTAAAAATCAAAAAGTTTTTTAATTTTTAATATTAAAACAAAATTGCGACACAAAAATTGAAAAATACCATAGTTCACGTAATTGTCAACATCGTATATATAATAAAAAGACATCAATCGACCTCTGCGGCTATTAATATGACTATCGTTGTTTTGGTTGGTTTCTCGGGTTTTTCGATAACGCTGTCTTGACAGATGAAGTTATGTGTCTGTTTGATTTTATGAAATTTTCAATGTTGAATCGAACTGAAATTTTAAATAAATTAAATCACGTATAAGTCATCGAATAATTCAGCTGGTAGGGTAAGAAATAAATAAACGTGATTACGATTAAAATTCCCAAATTATAATTTTCTATTTTTAAAATCAGAATGGCTGGTGCAACAGATGAAGTCATAATTTATTTCATAAATCATTGATAGATGAAATAAGATCCATAACAAATAAGCAGTTTTGGTTAAGTCTCCTAAGTTTAATTACGTTTTACATTTTTAAATTTTTGCAATACGCCCTCGACGGTGAAAATCTGAAATTTTGCAGAACGCCTACACCAAAAATTGAAAGATTCTGATGTGTCAATACAGGGATGGCTGAGACGCACGTGGCAAAGCAAGTATAGTGCTCAATTTAATACTGTCTCCGCATGACACCAATTATTTTTATACAAAATCACCAACTAAAATAAATTCTCGTAAACAATTAGGTCATGCTAGTCATTGAAAGGTTACACTATAGTATCGCATAAAAGCATACTGTGCCTGTAATTCTAAATTCCAAAATGATGTGCGCCTCAATTGAATAAACTAACTAATATAAAAAAAAAATGAAGCATCTGCTAATGTTTCAAAGACTCCTACTGAAAAGTCTATTTACAATCTTACTTTTCGATAACTTTTCATTAATACTGTGTAAAGTGATGAATAAACATCAATACAAGCAAAATTAACATTTACTTGTTTTACCTAGCACATCTACTTTAGTTTCGTTAGTTTAGTCGTTTGAAGCCCACAACATAAACTAAATTATGACTTTCCATTCGTCAAAGTGTCTAGAAGATGATGTGTGCGTTAACCTCATAAACCCTGAACCCGAAAAATCTATTTACGAGGTTACTTTTCAATGACTTCATTTATTATGTGTATAAAGTAACGTTTAAACATCAAAGAAATCAATTTTGACGTTTATTTTAGTTTAGTTTTAGTGTAATCCAGACAGTCCACCTTACATATTTTCTACCATTATACCATTATCATATTGAGTAACAAAACTATTAATAATGGCGTCGTGTAAGATAACCTGCGATCATTTGATATTAAAATTAGTCATATCTAGTTTTGTCATTTGTTTTATAATGTTTTCTAATATAACTTAAATTGACTTTGTCTTTGGCTATTCAAATATTGTGTTTCTACTAGCAGCTGTTCGAAAATTAATGGTAATCCTTGAAATCTCGCAGGTAGAGAGTATGTGTAATCCAACTTTTGTTGTCCAACCCTAATAAAATTATAACTAAAACGAAAAATAACCTAAAACAAACGAGGAGAAAAAATTAATTAGGCAATTACCCAGTGGTCAATAGCATAACTATTCATTGAGTTTAGAAAAGTTGGTGATTTAGCTGAAAATAAGTTGGGGCACAGATAGTGACTTATCATATTTCAATATTGTATTACCTAACTCGATTATTTCAGTTAGGTAGAATAGTCGATTATAAGCATAATTACGGACTAATTTTTTGATTAGTTCAAATCAGTCCTTTATAGATGGCACTAGTATCAATATATCATACTGTACCTCAATTTTTAAGTTTATTATTTTATATTTCATCTAATTGATTAAAAATCAAAGACAAACAAATTTGACATAAAATGTAAAAACATTTCTACATTTACAAAATTGGCTTTTTTTTGCCAAGTTTTGCTTTTTTAGGAAGAAAATTAAAAAATTTAAAATGTAATTAATTAATATTTTTGTAACTTCATATTTTAATCACCAAGTAAGTTGGTAAAATGTTATATCAAACATATATAGGAGAATTATTTCTAATGATGATAAGTTCATTAAACAATATATTTGTGTATCCACAAAGTCATTAAACTAAATGTTGTCTCTATTTGTGGGAGGAATCACTGCACACAGGTACTGTAACATTCCGATAATGTGTATTTGTACACTAGCTTGTGATTTTCACTCTTCTGACTTAATCAGATACTCGGTTAGGACCATCGTCCAACTAATGTTGGACTTCTTTGTAAAAATGACTCTAAAATTATGAAAGTGAACAAAAACCTTCTGACTACGAATACCACTTTAAGTATGTAATTTAGTACAAAATGTCTCGTAACATGCACATACTTATAGTACATATAAAACAAGCAATTTCATGATAAGTCTAATGCTGTCTGCCTAGCACCAAAATTGCCGAGATTTTTCGAAATAAAAGATTAGGTATGCTATTAAACACCTGGCGGCTACCAATTGTCTATTCAGTTTAGCCTCCTCCAGAGTTTACTTTTCTCGTTTTAACTATAATTTTATTTGGGTTTGGACATCTAAAATTGGAATGTTGACATATTTTGAACTATAAAAATGAATCAATGTAGTTTAAAAAATCAGTGTCAGTACCCGGTATAATACTGCAAATGTCGCGAAGTAATAAAACGACGGATGCAGTATCGACATTATAACGACTTTATAACTTTTAAACCTTATTTCCGTTGTTTTCAGTTTGATTGCAAAAATTATAACTTTTTCATTCAAATGGCAACTAAATCGACGGTGGCCAAAATCGGATAAAGGCAACTTTTAATTTATAAGGTGTCGGTACAAAAGTGAAACGAGATTTTTTAACGGTTTATATAACTTCTTAACGGTAACTAATTTCTAGAATCCGCAGAAGTATTTTTCACTAAGTTTTTATGCTCCTTTATCATATAATCCTTTAATATAATACCGTCAGTCGTCCTGTATAACATTTTCCACGGTTTCTCCAAAGGTTGACATAAGTAATTTTTGTTTTTTTTAAAGTGGCTTTCAAAATAGGGGCCGCATTATCGATAAACGATTAAACTGGTTTTAACGTCCAAATTGGCTTGCCTTAATTCCTGATAAAAAATTAGTATTTTCGGTAATTTTTGGAAAACAAATATCAATAGAAATTGCATGAAAATTTAACTAAAATCGGATGAAAAGGATGGTTTAGCTAACTGTGTAAAATTAAACACTTCACATCATCAAATGATAAACCCATTGCCCAACAAAATATTTCGTGCTCACGTGACAACACTGATTCAAATATTGATAAATATGATAAACAGTGACAAATGTTTCAACAGTCACAGACCAAAAATTATAAAATACTAAAGAAAACTCACAGAACACTTAGATATGAATCGTATTTATCTTATTCCATCAAGGTGGAATAACCAGTTAATGTTGTAAAGATTTTTTAGGTTTAAGGGCTTATGTGAATATATATTTGAATAAAACATCGACATTCTGAGTATTCTGATCCTCTAAATTTTGTAAACAACCCCATACAGTATAATAATAAAACTTATTTTAACACTTGTTAACTTAGATTTGATAAAAAAAACTTATCATCAGATTCAGACAACAATGCAGTTGCTGAAGTAATACCATCTTTCACCATGAAAGAACGTTTAAAACTGGCGATCAAATACCAAGTAACTATATACCAGCACCTTTTAACGAGTAAACCAACAAGTATACAATTTGCAAGTACTGCATATGGCATTTGACCCTTAACTGGCACTAAATTGTCGATATATCGGAAACATTCAGAACTTAACAAAATTATTTTATTTAATAAGTTACCAATAGTTGGCGGCATGCCGCTCGGCGGTCCAGTCTATCTTCTTTGTGAGATAGCTATTAGTGTTAATTGATATAAGTGTTAATTGATATATTGTATTAGCACTTATTCTACACCATATTCGACAATATTGGTAAATTTTGAAAATTTAGCACTAGAGCCCAATTCGTTTTTTTAGAATAATCAGTACCGCGATATATGAATACCCTTATGCTCCATATTTTCCTTTATTATTGTAGCTGCAAAAGCAAATCTTTGAGATTTGTATATTATTTGGTATCGGTTAGGATCGCATATCAAACCTAGAATGATTAGATATAGGATCGTCATTCGAGTTATTCCTATCATAACAGCTTAAAATTTTTCACGTGTTAAGGTAAATATGAGGATCCGCAGAAAAATCATAGTGAGATTAGAATGTTGATGATAATTACGTTAATATGTACATATTTAAATATAGTAGTTCTTTGAAATATCGTTTATACAATTGTATTACAATAATATATGTATATATATATATATATATATATATATATATATATATATATATATATATATATATATATATATATATATATATATATATATATATATATACATATATATATATATATATATATATATATATATATATATATATATATATATATATATATATATATATATATATATATATATGTGTGTGTCACGAAAGTTTTGCTATGACAGTATTTTTTTGGGCTGGCTTTGTAAATAGTGTCGTGATAGTGTTTTTTTTGGGCTGACACTTAAATATGATGAAAATATTTATTTTAGTGTTGTCATAGCTTTTTTTTTATTCAGACAGGTTATAGTATTATAGTTTGCAAGATTTTCCGGTAATTTACCGATTAACCAATTTTCTTGTTAATTTTTTACCTTCTACCGGTAAATTTACGGTCCCTATTTCAAAATAAGTTAGTGAAACCATTACGATCATTTTTATTCACTAATTTAAGATGGCAGCTAATAAGTCTAAAATGAATCTCAGTTTCGAAATCTGCCTTGGTCGAGTATTTGATTTGTCATGAAAATATAATGAGTCAAGGCTGCTATAAGGTAATATATACACATACATGCCGCATTATTAACTTAAAAGGCTACTTATTACGAGACCTATATGATTGAAATACTTAGGAGCACTTAATGGAAGCTCAACATTTAATGGAAGTCAAATTATTATCAGAGAAATTTGTTATCAGATGTGGAGTATTGAGTTCGTATTTTAATGAAAGCTAAACAGAATTTACGCCTATAGCGTTTCTCGAGCAATTGAGAAATTTTTTTAACTCGACAACTCTCGGAAAAACTTAAATCTTAAAAAATTCCTTGAGGTTTAGTAACATTACTCATGTTAAGCCGATTTTTAGTTGAACGAGTGAGGTGTTATGACATATTTGCTGGACGTCGATATCGTAATTGGCTTTCAGAACCATAGTAGGTCTTATCGCTACTTCGAATGTTTTATATACAGTATAAAGTATCTATACCATTGCCGACGCCGTGGTGATCATACCATATGGTGATCGTCATCTAGATTTTCATTTTCAGTTTGATTGCCCATTTTCTCATAAATTTAGCGGTTTGAAGAATTTCGTTCATTGAGACAGATTTAAATAACTCGGCATAAACTATTTTAATGAAAAAAACAAGTGATGAATTGCAACGTTTCGAAAGTTGTAACTTTAATTTGATTAATAGTTCTTAATTTATATATACAGACGTTTTTTCATACAGAAGATCAACAATTTACGTGGCATCGGCAATGGGCCCCCACTACATTTTTCAACAAAGCTCAACACTTCGAAAATATATTTTGCAATGTCATTGCTTTTTCACTTATGACTGGAATTTACATCTACATGACTTTAAAACCAGTCTAATATTTTTAAAAATCGCTTGACCATATTTGTCATACAAAAGTTTTGTACAGTCCAAAATTAAATTTAACCCAAAATAATTTAGTTGAATGAACAAAAGATTTAAACGAAACTGTTCCAAATTTCTAGAATTTCTCGAGAAATAAAAGTAAATTTTCGGGCGAGATTTCTCGATCCTGGTCCCTAAACTATATACATATAGCCAAATTTAGAGTGAAATGAATAAAGCTTTCTGAAAACGTTCTAATACGAATATGAAAATTTTTTGAGAAGGCAAAACATAAAATTTAATTGAATGCAATTTTGATTTGTAGAATAACGCGTTTGTTGTTATTATCAATTAGAATTTGACACGGATTTGAATTACATAGTTAAAATGTATACTAAAAAAAAATTAATTTAGATTTAAAAGATCAAGTTAAATTCAAACACATATAGGCAGAAATCGATTCAAAAAATAGTGAACGCCCTATGCTCCTAAATTGGAGACAAAGGAAAAAATAAAAAAAGTAAAATTCTTATCGATCATTTTAAACGTCGAACTGAAGCTACAATTTTGATTCGAAATTTGATTGTAATATTTTATTCATAAAAATAATAATTTATTGAATATTAATATTAATTGCATAATTACAATTAATTTGGATAAGAGACCGAGTGCAATTTGATTAAATCTAAAAAAAATTCTATCAAACTCATTTAAATTGCAGTGAAAATTGCAATCAAATTTACGTTCAATTCAGTTAGGAATAGTGTTTATTTCCAGTTTTTATTAAACATTTTAATTGTATATTAATTTAACAATATCAAACTTATTCAAACTTAATCAAATTGGTTTCAAATTTTCTTAATAGTTTTCAAATATAATGATACTTTAATTAAATTAGGAAATATAAGTTATTTTTAAATTCTGGTCGCACTATTCAAATTGTTGAATTTGAATGAAATTTGAGTAAAGTTGAAAAGGCTTATTCATTATAATTTTGATCTATATATACTCTGCACAGATTTAATAGCTATTAATGTCAAAAACTCTCTAATTAATTCTGAATATTTTAAGACGTCTACCAAATCTATGCCAAACCTACATATATTGAAGCTGAATGAAACTTAGCAGAGTTTAATTAAGTTTGATAACAGTTTGAAGATTTAACTAAACTTGAAAAGAATAAATTAAAATATAAAAATATATTATAATAGTTTTATAAAATTTGAATTACTAATTAAAGTTTTGTAGAAAAGAAAAACATTAAATTTATTAGTGCCAATGAAATTTGGTACAAATTTGGATTCAGGCAATATTTAAAAACATTACCGGAAACTAAAAATTGATTAAAATTGTGATTAGGATTGATGACATTGTGATTCAAAATATATAGTTTGAATAGAGGTTTAAGTGCCATAAAAATTTTAAAATATGAACAAAAATTTGATACGAATTTGAATGAACTTTATTTATAATAATCTAATTTTATTGAAATCCACTAAATTTAATTATTTTGTTTTAAATTTTAAATTTGAAACTCTTCTGACATCTGTTGTTAAACACAGGAACCCGGTTTTTGAATTTTTTTACTCGTAATCGGTTGCTATATTCATTCCGGTTTTTTTAAATTGTTTTCTTTTCTTATGTCAAAAAATTTACGGTTATCATTTGTTTCAAATTTTAATAAAAATTATTAATTGCATTAAAAAATACAGATTAATTAATTAATTCGTGCATAACCAATAAAAAAGCCAATTGAATTATAAATAAAAAATAGACTTGGTAGTTCTCCGAGCTTCATAAATTGCTTTCTAAGATGAATTTAGGCGAAAAATGGATAGATTAGAGTTTTGGATTAGGCGGCAATAAATGAAAGGTTCATAAATACGCTAACCAGATATTTTCGAACGCAAAAGAGTATGTTTTACACAATTTAAATATTTGAAGACGTTCAAATTAATTAAAAAACTATTTTTGCTGTTCATGCAGTCCATGCAGGTAATTTTTTTCATTCGTTATACAATCAGTCCTTAATTTGCAGCCAAATCAATCACTCAACTGATGTCGAGTCTTACCAGCTATTCAAAAAATTGAAATTTCTTTTGAACTTTGCGATCACTGTGTTAAGGATGGCATAAAGAGTTACACATTGTATATATGTACCAGTAATATTCACAAATATTATATTGAAATTTTAGAATCATACACAATGCCATTATGGGTCCTAATGAATTTCCGTTCTTGAACGTCCTTTTTTCTTAAATTTCTTTTCTACATGTTCTATATAGTATTGATTTTTATTAGCAAATTACCGAGCAAATAGCGCAGTGGTTAAAGCTGCGTTTGGATCGGGAGGTACCGGGTTCAAGTCCCAACAGAGGCGGGATGCAAAAGGGATTTTTCATCTCCCGATTCCGCTCGGTGATTAAATTTGAAAACATCTATGATCCTCTGTTCGAATGTAAAAATCATAGACCGACCCATCGTTCATGCTAGTACAGGCCTAGCATGGAGCTAAGCATTGGGCAGATGGCCAATTAAAAGACGGACCTGTAGCCGTTTACAAAATAGGGGATACTGTTCAGCTTTCAAAGCACAATAAATCCACTAGCGGAACAGTCTCTAATTTATAATTTATAACAAACAAATAAAAAAAATTATATAGTTTCATGAATTATGCATAAATCGATTAATATGCCAAAATTCTACTTATTATTTTAATTTTCGATAATTTTAAAAATATTCCAAAATCTCCTTACTAGTAGTTAGGTTTCTCTAAATTTGAGGAATTCGACTATTGGTAAAAATTAGAGAAATGTTTTAAAATTCAAAATTCATTTTATCTTCGAACTCGTACACGTAAAATTTGTTACGAAATTTGTCGAATTTTAAAAATTAATCCTAAGAAATCTTATTTTTTTAAAACCAAATTAAATTTTAGAATATGTTTTTTAACTTGTGATCTACAAATCGCATGACTGATCATAAGTATACGTACAGTTCATCTTGGATCGATTGAATCATTAAAATTAAAATAAACATTATAAATTCGAAAACGATTATGAAAATTCTGGATATTATTAAATTTTTTCGAAATTTAGAACAAAATTTTAACTGACAAGATTTTCTAAAAATTCAATAACATGACTTGAATTCTCTTTTTTTTAATATTTTTAGGAATTTAAGAAGTCTTCTAAAATTCATGGAGTTTGATAAATAGTTGACACGTAAAATTTTTTTTTTTAAAAATTCACAGAATTTTGTTAAATATCCAAAATTTTGCCAATTTGTCACTTTAAATTTACCTAAAATAATCAATTCGTTAAAACATAATTGCATATGTCAAATTTTATTACTCGTACGTATACATAATGTAAATGATATCATTCATGTTATTGAAAATTGTTGAACCGTAACTATTTTATATCGTTTTAGCGTTTCGCACCGGTCTGGCCTCAATACATAGTATATGAATATAATACCTAAAATCGAATTGCGCAAACGAATTTCATAGTTAAAATTTTGTTTACTATACACAAAACATTCAATCATATATGTACGATTCAGGATTCAGGCAGTATTTAAAAACATTACCGGAAACTAAAAATTGATTAAAATTATGATTAGGATTGATGACATTGTGAGTCAAAATATATAGTTTGAATAAAGGTTTAAGTGCGATAAAAATTTGATAATATGAACAAAAATTTGATACGAATTTGAATGAACTTTATTTATAAAAATCCAATTTTATTGAAATCCACTAAATTTAATTATTTTGTTTTAAATTTGAAACTCTTCTGACATCTGTTGTTAAACACAGGAACCCGATTTTTGAATTTTTTTTACTCGTAATCGTTGTAATATTCATTCCGGTCATTCATTTTTAAATTGTTTTTTTTCTTATGTCAAAAAATTTACGGTTATCATTTGTTTCAAATTTTAATAAAAATTATTAATTGCATTTATAAATACAAGTTAATTAATTAATTCGTGCATAACCAATAATAAAGCCAATTGAATTATAAACAAAAAATAGACTTGGTAGTTCTCCGAGCTTCATAAATTGCTTTCTAAGATGAATTTAGGCGAAAAATGGATAGCTTAGAGTTTTGGATTAGGCGGCAATAAATGAATGGTTCATAAATACGCTGATCAGATATTTTCGAACGCAAAAGAGTATGTTTTACACAATTTAAATATTTGAAGACGTTCAAATTAATTAAAAAACTATTTTTGCTGTTCATGCAGTCCATGCAGGTAATTTTTTTCATTCGTTATACAATCAGTCCTTAATTTGCAGCCAAATCAATCACTCAACTGATTTCGAGTCTTACCAGCTATTCAAAAAATTGAAATTTCTTTTGAACTTTGCGATCACTGTGTTAAGGATGGCATAAAGAGTTACACATTGTATATATGTACCAGTAATATTCACAAATATTATATTGAAATTTTAGAATCATACACAATGCCATTATGGGTCCTAATGAATTTCCGTTCTTGAACGTCCTTTTTTCTTAAATTTCTTTTCTACATGTTCTATATAGTATTGATTTTTATTAGCAAATTACCGAGCAAATAGCGCAGTGGTTAAAGCTGCGTTTGGATCGGGAGGTACCGGGTTCAAGTCCCAACAGAGGCGGGATGCAAAAGGGATTTTTCATCTCCCGATTCCGCTCGGTGATTAAATTTGAAAACATCTATGATCCTCTGTTCGAATGTAAAAATCATAGACCGACCCATCGTTCATGCTAGTACAGGCCTAGCATGGAGCTAAGCATTGGGCAGATGGCCAATTAAAAGACGGACCTGTAGCCGTTTACAAAATAGGGGATACTGTTCAGCTTTCAAAGCACAATAAATCCACTAGCGGAACAGTCTCTAATTTATAATTTATAACAAACAAATAAAAAAAATTATATAGTTTCATGAATTATGCATAAATCGATTAATATGCCAAAATTCTACTTATTATTTTAATTTTCGATAATTTTAAAAATATTCCAAAATCTCCTTACTAGTAGTTAGGTTTCTCTAAATTTGAGGAATTCGACTATTGGTAAAAATTAGAGAAATGTTTTAAAATTCAAAATTCATTTTATCTTCGAACTCGTACACGTAAAATTTGTTACGAAATTTGTCGAATTTTAAAAATTAATCCTAAGAAATCTTATTTTTTTAAAACCAAATTAAATTTTAGAATATGTTTTTTAACTTGTGATCTACAAATCGCATGACTGATCATAAGTATACGTACAGTTCATCTTGGATCGATTGAATCATTAAAATTAAAATAAACATTATAAATTCGAAAACGATTATGAAAATTCTGGATATTATTAAATTTTTTCGAAATTTGGAACAAAATTTTAACTGACAAGATTTTCTAAAAATTCAATAACATGACTTGAATTCTCTTTTTTTTAATATTTTTAGGAATTTAAGAAGTCTTCTAAAATTCATGGAGTTTGATAAATAGTTGACACGTAAAATTTTTTTTTTTTAAAATTCACAGAATTTTGTTAAATATCCAAAATTTTGCCAATTTGTCACTTTAAATTTACCTAAAATAATCAATTCGTTAAAACATAATTGCATATGTCAAATTTTATTACTCGTACGTATACATAATGTAAATGATATCATTCATGTTATTGAAAATTGTTGAACCGTAACTATTTTATATCGTTTTAGCGTTTCGCACCGGTCTGGCCTCAATACATAGTATATGAATATAATACCTAAAATCGAATTGCGCAAACGAATTTCATAGTTAAAATTTTGTTTACTATACACAAAACATTCAATCATATATGTACATACATATATACAAAACATAAACATGACCTTTCTAAAAATTTCAAGAGTTTTTTTTAATAGTTTAGTTCATGGTAAGTCAAATTGTTTAAAATAAAATGACTTTAGATTTTAGATACTTCCGTTTAAACTTGGACTGGAACACATAGGAACCTTCCGTAATATAAATTGGTATAAATACATGTATGTATATATATAAGATTTGATACAAACTTGATTTAAATGTTTATTCCTTTATTAAATCACAAATTAAATTAAATAAGTAGAATACCACTCAAACTGTATGTACTTGTAAAAAAACCAGCCGAAACAAACACAATCGCACACTCAATAATAAACTTTACAGATATATTCTTCTCTTATAACATATATGAATAGATTATGTAAGGTGCACGCACAAAACACAAAACAACAAATACAAAAAAAAAAAATATACATAAACAACATAAATTTTATTAGAATTCACCTTGAATAATCAAGACTTTCTTCAGGCATAGTTCCAAATCCTAATTCAGTTCTAATATTACTAAATCTGTACACCATTTTTATACGCTTAATTCACTTTTTAAAACACTTTAATGCACTTTTTCAATTACTCCGCCGTGTATATTCTTTCCAAAAACCTTTTCTTAATTTTTTTTTTTTTTTTTAAATATATTATTCTTAAAAAAAACAAACTATTATTACAATACATAAAGTATTAAATGACAGTCATTTAAATTAATAGTAATTTATTATTATTTTTTATTATAACTAGAAGAAATGAATATAAGACGAAAAAAAACTGTTTTGTGATAACAGAAGAACTCTTATCTCATGTACAATAGTACACATATATACACAAAACGATTCTAATTGATTTAAGTTATAAACTTTAAAGTAGATTTTCTTCTTTTCTTATATATAAAAATTTAGCATTTGCTTATTGAACACAGAAGAAGTAAGTACATATACTCCTCGTTATTTTTCATATTCGCAGATACCCGCGAGTTTTGATCGAAGACGAGCCCGTTTGCTTATCTATATCTGTATGTATGTATACTCAGCGAGGATGAACACCTTCTTGTTTCATTAAATATAGACTAACAACTAAAAAATTTGTCAAGCTTCAGTACAATAAAAAAAAATATATTATCAATGAATAACTAAACTATATACATACTCGTATAAACTATGTTACATAAAAAAAAGCTTTAGCTGTTTTGTTTGTAAACAATTGTTAAGGTTTTTTGTATTACACATGGCTATTATTTTTATTTATTTATTTTTTTATTCATTTTCAATTATAAAACAGAAATATTGAGAAAACCTATAAAAAAAAAAACTAATTCAGTTGGTATCCAGCTGTATATTTAATTATATGAATGATTAAACGACCACGTAACGAGAGCTGTGTACAGTATAAGAATCATAGAGGAAATGTGTAGTAATGGGAGGGTTTAAATAAGTGCAAAGTGTTGATGATGAGTATGATGATTGCACAAGTTTTTTTTTTTTAATTAGTTGTAGTTTTATAAATGCGCGAGTAATTTATTTAGTGGGCCATAAAATTAATAAAACGAATATATAATGATGATGGATAATGAAATGGTTCAATTGGTTTTTATTGTTGTCTCGAATTAAAATTAAAATAAAATGTGAGAATTTATTAAAATTCGATTTTATTTGGTTTATAATATATATAAATATATATATGTATATATACTATACAGTAAGACCCCTCGATTAGTGTGGATACATTGATTTTAAAACTCTGGCTTTCATAAAGCAGAGGATCCCCAGTCTGCCCGCATGTTAACATATGAGATATAGTGCTCCGTGATAACTCCCACGACCGTAGTTATTATGCACGAGTTGACGTTAGACCATCTGTCATTCGATGATCTCATATAGCTTCCTCCTGAAGAAGTATTTGATATGAAGCGAGCGGTAAATCAATATATATATATATATATATATATATATATATATATATATATATATATATATATATATATATACAGCCGTTTGATGAGAAATCAGACACCCATCCGGAGGCAAGGTACCCAATTATTTTAAAATTCGGGGAGATGGTAGGTCTAGATAAAAAAAATATATAATAAAACGCGATACTATATTTTAATTTGAATAAAATAAAAGTCTAACGGTTAGTTGATAACACAGAAAATACATTTTATTAAAAAGTGAAAAAAAATCCACGTCGTTCTCCATTGGCATACTCTTTTACACTACTTCAACCTTTTTTATATCTACTCTTTATATACTCTTTGTTCGTCCTTCTTTGATTTTTTTGTTACAGGGTATTCCAGTTTCAGTTGTCCATCCTGCTACCAGCTGCTTTAGTTCTCTCATAAGCTAGCTTGTTAATAGTTTCCACTTCATCATCGGTAAATTTATTATTTTCCATTGACAGCAACAATTTATTTGATAATATACTTGGCGGTTCATATGTTAAGATTAACCGTTGAGGTGACAGTTTTGTTGTGTCATTGATCATTGTATTTATTGCCCACTGTATATTTCGAATATTTGTGTCCCATTTCCTATCATCTTCTCCAACCATTGCTCGTAACATTCCCAAGATAGTCCTGTTGTACCTTTCACATTGGCCGTTAGCTCTTGGCGTTACGGTAGCATTCAAAATGTGTTTGATATTGTTTTCCGAACAATATGTTTCGAATGTCCGTGCTGTAAATGCAGTGCCACGATCACTGATTAATCTCGTTGGAACTCCGAAATGAGTGGTCCAATCATCCATGACCGATAAACTGTATTCGTTGATTTTGCTGCTCTGATAACTACGTATTTTGAAAACGCATCTATTATAATTATCAAATGAGGATTACCTTTGGACGTGTTCGGGAAAGGACCCAAGTGATCCACATGTATGGTGTGAAATGGTATGGGCGTCTTATCGATAGGATACATTTCACCTTCCTTTGTTCCACCTTTCGATTTTGTATAACCACATTCCAGACACGACAAAATATATTTCTTCACATAGTCCCTTATTCGAGAGAACCAAAAGTGTCTGGGAATAACTTCATCCGTTTTTTCAACACCCGGGTGTCCCATATCGTCGTGATTCATTTTAGCTATACGCCAATTTAATGTTCTGGGCACAACCCACATTCGTTTATCATGTACAATTCGGTACAATTGTTCTTTATATACTGTATAATCTGCATGCATTTGTCGTTCATCGGAATTAATTGGTTTTCGACTCATAACTTCGATGATCTTTCGAATATCTTCGTGTAAGCGTTGCATACCGATAAGCCAATCATCTTGCTGTGATACTAGAAATACATCAATCGTTGCTGGTTCAAGATCCATTCCGTCGTCAATTGTGTTGCGACTAAGTGCGTCGACATGCTGCATCTTCTGTTCACTTCGATGAACAGTATTAAAGCTATATTCAGCCAATCGCAACCACTACCTTCCTATTCTTGGAATTAAATCCTTTTTCGTAGCGCAAGTGGTCAACGCAGCACAATCCGAGACCAAAGTAAATGGTTTTCCGATTAAATAAATGCGGAATCTGTGAAGCACTTCTACGACCGCCAAAGCCTCCAATTCATATGAATGATATTTACATTCGTTATCCGTTGTCCGGCGACTAAAATATGACACTGGTTTCGTTTCACCTTTTTTGTCCTGTTGGAATAGTATACCGGCGAGACCTATGACACTTGCATCGGTGCACACCTCATGTTCCAACTCCGGATTATACAACGTCAAAATATCGCGACTTCCCAACTTGCTTTTTAATAACTCGAACGACATTGTTTGCTCGTTTGTGTTAAATGTTAAAATTGCGTTAGTTTTGTTTGGTTCCGGTTGAATACCATGAGAATCAATTTCATGGCCAAGGAATTCAACTTTCTCCTTGAAAAACTGACACTTCTTTAATTTTAAGGTTAATCCTCGTTGTTGTAATACTAGCAATAATCGTTCCAACTTTTCCATACCTTGATACTGGTCCCGCATAGTTTTATTATTCAATTGTTGGTAATCAATACACATTCGTTCGTCCCCGTCCTTCTTTTTCACTAGGACGACTGGACTAGCATACGGTGATTCAGATCCACGTATTATTTTATGTTCCAACAATTCACTTATCATTGTTTTTACGTTTTTGCGTTAATGGTAAGATAGTCTATAAGGCCGATAGACAACTGGTTCATTATTATTTAATTTAATTTTCATTTCAATATCCGTTTTCCCCAGTTCTTTTAAATTTCGAGCAAAACAACTACCGAATTTTGTTATCAACTTAAATAAACATTCGCGTTCACTCGGAGTCATACACTTATCCATATTAATTTCAGCCAATAGGACTTTATTTACACCTCCGTTTTGTCCATTTGAAGAATTGCCACTTGAAACATCACCTCTTTCTGCCATATCCAAAGTTCGATTAATTAACAAAGTATCGCTTATGATGAGATTTTGAAATTTTAACGTATTCTGTTCTCTGATCATTCTTACGGTTGGTTTATCAATAAAATTTTGACCAATTAGAGATTGTGTATTTAAATATTTGTCAAGAACAATAAGCCACTCAATCTCATCGGCAACTTCATCAATTTGAACCCTCGCTCGTATCTTCTCGTTGGCAACCACACCGCCACCTGCAAATTCTTTGACAAACACGTTACTTTCTCGTACCATTGAGCATTGACTTCCACAGTCAATTAATCCCAAAACTTTCACGTTACCGTTCGACTTACCTTTAACTTTCACGTTACCGTCAGATGTTATTCTACCATTGAAAGATTTTTGAGTGCCAGTCGTAATGGAGCATTTTGTTTGTCCCCTCGGATGAACACGCGAACATTTCCTACATCGTTCTCGTCTCTGTGGTTCAGGACAATTTATAGACAAATATCCTGGTTTTGAACAATTATAACATTCATATGTCCTAGATGGACGAATTTCGTTGGTTTCTTCCTTGTTAACTGATTTTCCTGGCGTACCTATGTATATTATTTTGTATATTCAGCCGACCCGAATTGTTTTCAGCATTTATAGTCCGTGCACTCTGCGCACTTCCTTGCCGTATGCTCGATTGCTCGAATACCACTCGATACGTTGACGCAATTCATCCACGTTAGCTACTATTTGTGTACGCAACGATGTACTAAGCTGATAATCATTCGGACACATTTATATATACTTTATCAAAGTCTCATCTGAAACTTTACGTTGGCCGATGGCACACATTTCGTAATAATATTCAATCAACGTTTAGTCTCGTTTGCGAATTTTTGATCGCAACTTGTCGTGTAACTCTGCTTCGCCCATATGTGAATTAAAATGTTTCATCAATTCGTCTGCAAATATTCTCCACTTGACAAACACGCATTGCACTGAATTAAACCATTGGCCGATCCTTTTAGTTTATTCCCGATTGTTAACATAATAATTCGTTCATTTATTTCATAAATAGTCATCAACGATTCAACTTTTTGAACGAATTGTTCCGACGTTAATAATGCTGCCCTTGCAGGATCAAATTCTGGAAGTATATCGGTCACATCACGGGGTGTAAGGTTAAATCGATTTTGAGAATTACGATAGTTGGTATCTCCATTCGTGAACATAGTACGTTTATCGTCGTTTGCTTTGTAACGCGACAATTTCAATAATTCCTCATTAAGCATACGCTCACGCTCAATAAGCACTATCTCTCGCTCTAACAAATTTATTCGCTGTTCAAGTTCCGTTAAATTTCGCTCGTAACTAACATTTTTCGAATGCAACATTACTCTTTTACACTACTCCAACCTTTTTTATTATCTACTCTTTATATACTCTTTGTTCGTCCTTCGTTGATTTTTTAGTTACAGGGTATTCCAGTTTCAATAATTTGAGTAAAAACTCGGTGGGGTCAAAATACACGGTGTTTCTCTTAAGGCAGAGGAGCTGGTGGAATGGCTCGGAGGGCACTCATCAGACTAACTTCGGTCTGGTTAATTCTTCCAACTCCGGTAATTGAATTAGATCTACCATGAATTGGATTCATTAGAGTTAATTCTGCAGCGCTCAACACATTTCAACTCCCACACGTGCAAATCGGACAAGGAATACTTGAGATACTTAAGATACATGAAAGATGTGAACGTTTGAGTTTCCTACAAAAACAAATTATAACGGAACTCCGCGTATTTTGACCCCACCGAGCTTATACTCAAATTGTATTTTTTTTTATCTAAACCTACCGTCTTGCCTCCGTAAATGTCTTTTTTTTTGGCTAATTTTGCATGGAATGCCTGTATGTGAGGCATGTTCTCCAGAGTGTTGAAATGCCTTGGCACCAAAACAACAAACCATCAGATACAGTAAAGATAACGTATCTGAAATCACACCTGCATAAGGGAGCAGCGCAAATTATTAGTCACCTAACAACAACTGGTGACAATTACCAAACCGCTTGGAACATACTCCAAGCAAAGTACAACAACGTGAGGCTACTGGCAAACCATCAATTTAATGCGCTATTGTCATTGGCGACAATTCAGATACCATCCGCCCAAGCAGTGAGAAACTTGCATGATACGACACGAGAAATATTACACAGTATAAAGCGGCTAAATATGAATTCACCCTTCGAGGCATTCGTGGGTTTCGTCTTAAACAAAAAATTGGACCCAGAATCTATTAAAATTTACGAAACAGAGAAATTCCACAACTGGAAGATTTCTTTCGATTCCTGGAGAGAAACTTTCAATCATAGGAAGCCATGGGCAATCACAGAGCAACAGTAACACGACCACACATGCAGTATATACCACCATTGTAACGAGTGAATACAGCCATGTTAACCAAAACATGTTGGGTGGAAGGATGTAAGGACCATCATGGTTTAATTCATTGCCAGCAATTCAAAAAGAAGTCAACGTTAAATCGAGTAAGGCTTGTCAGCTCAGCCAACTTGTGCATACGATACTTAAGCCAGCATCAAGGAAGAAACTGCCAGGCATGAACATGTATCGTGTGTAAAGGAGGACACCACACACTTCTGCACTATAATAATGCAGCATCAACTACCGGAAGTAGCGTCAAAACATTCGTGATCAGCCAGCAAGAGCCGCAACTAGCACACTAAGCGCTCTAATTGATCCATATCATCACAGGCCACATTAATATCCTCCAAGGCCGCATATTTATTCAATTTTAAAAAAGAGAAAGTAGACTTCACCATCTCAGGTGTAGGTGGAAAAAAGGCAGGCCCTTGCAGACAAACCATCAATCTAAAAATATCGCCATGATTTGATGGAGACTTCCAAATGAATACCAAACCCTTGGTATTCAACAAACTAGACCTCACCCGAGGTAATCTAATAATTAGTTTACAGTTTGAATCTATACTAGTCCAAATTTACAACTTGGACATGATAGTGAGATTTAACATGGTAATTGCAGCTTGACTCACATAAACGTTTGCTTTATCATCCTCCTCGCAGCTTTTGCAGCTACGACAGTAATCATTTGAAAGCATCACCAGCCTGCCCGCATGTTGACATATTAGACAGTGCTCCGTGATAACTCCCACGACCATAGTTATTATGCTCGAGTTGGCGTTAGACAATCTGTCACTCGATCCTCTCATATAGCTTCCTTCTGAAGCAGTATTTGATATGAAGCGAGCGGTTAATCAATATATATAATTTACTTGGTGAGATAAGGCACGTTTCTACACAATGTTTAAATGCCTTGGCACCCATATCAGGCCGATGTTGAACTAATCAGTCATTTTATTATATAAAAGAGCTACCTTCGACGTAAGGAAGTGTGATTTAATTGCCGCCTTTATAGATACATGATCTTTCAACTAGTCGATGCCTTCTATTTTAGCGATGTTCAGATTGAAAGACATAAATCGGTAAGACGGAAAGTGCGGTTCACCTTCAGCGCCACACAGAATACTGCTTAGCCGACTCTCCCATCCCTTTTTGGACTATCCGTGAAGAAGTTGATCACCTCATCATTTATAAATGCCTGATTGACCCAGTTAGGAACTTCACCACGAAAACTACTTTGCGCATAATGGATGAGGGTTCCATGTTGTTACAGGTCCACATAGAGATGTGGGTCTTGTAGCTTTGCTCGTTCTAATTGTTTGACCGCAAGATCTAAAGATGT
Organism: Tipula unca; assembly: GCA_951394425.1. Lineage (NCBI taxonomy): Eukaryota > Metazoa > Arthropoda > Insecta > Diptera > Tipulidae > Tipula > Tipula unca. The sequence goes on along the minus strand of OX596381.1, from coordinate 45,558,493 downwards.
GAGATGATAGAGAATCTACGAAGCTTGAACAGGTGAGTGCTTCACTTATACACAAGTTTTTTTGAACATTCACCAGAAGTTTAACCCCATAAAATAGTATGGGTTTAATAACTGAAACCTAGAGCCAGTGTATGGCTCTAGTTCCCACCTTTCCCAAGGTCGATTTTACAGGAGTACAGCGCAATAATAACTTTCTTTATCCTTTCTAACATGTTTGGTTTCCAGCTTAGTTTACTGTTCAAAATAAGCCCGAAGAATTTCGCTTTATCCGATTGGTATAATTTGGCGGGTTGATCTGGGGAAGTCTGTGCCATCCAGAGATTACATTAAATTATTAAAATTCTAATTATTGAAATATAAGTTTGCTTAAATTGCATTGAAGGATATTTTAAAACTGTCACAGTCCGTATCACGTTGATATCCTAAAAAAGTAAGGTCACTATGAATTGTTTGCATTATCGATATTGTTGATATTGTCTATACAGATTTGGTGTAGATTTTCGTTCCCATAATATACAGAGATAAACCAATCTCCCTTTCGTCCCCACCTTATTGAATAGCTCTGTCTTGTCTAATATTAAAAACTAAATGCATCGAAATTCGGTTCCAGTAAATTGTTTAAACTTGCATAATATTACAGGTAACTGTAAAAATAACACTTACACCAATCCTTGTGATAAAATCTGGAAATTGTTGCCAATTACCTCAACATCAAATGTGCTCAAACACTTCCATCCCGAATGATGAAAGCTTTATTACTACAGAGACATTGGATTGACGGCACTGTCATAGAAATCAAAGTATATATATACTCAAGTTCAAACACAATTTCTTTTTTTTTTTTCAATTTTTGCTTAAATCACTAAATATTGCGTAACAAGTCTGCGATGAACTCTTTAAATTATAATTAAAATTTGATTCAAGCCCAGACTATAATTTTAGCTGGAATGTTATTCTTTAGAAAACTCACTCAACATAGGTCAAAAGCATTTTATAAATCTCGATTAAAGTTTGGCTCAAATTCTTATACCGTAAATTATAATTTAAAATCTATACGCAAACTCAAATATAAGACAAAATATTTTTGCCAACTCTATGTTTAATTTTTACTCAATTTAAAATGCACTCAAATTTTGTTCAAGTCAAAGTGAAATATTACTTTATTTTCACTCGTACAATTCATCTAGAAAATATTTATAATTTAAATTGCACTCAAATAATCTATATATATGAATCGAGTTTAAAATTTAACTCAACTACATTTACAACATTTACTAAAATTCAAATATATATATATAAAGAAATGAAATTTTGAAAAGCGAGCAATTTTACCCCCACCCTTCAATTTCAAGCAATCTTTTTCATTAGCTAGTTTTCCTCGGTATCTCTTTCCATGGGCCCAAAGCAAATTTAAAAGTTCAGCAGTAATGCTAACATAAAGCTTTATTCTAGATCTGCCGGATTGTCTTGCTAAATTAGTTATTTTAGTTTCTGTCGATTTTATTTTGCTTTAGGTCATAGATTATTATTTGATGATTTCATATTACCAATCCATTACAGTTTCAATATTATTTCTAAATTAGTTTATTTCTAACTCATTTAAGGAACTCCTAAGATGTTGTATGCTATGCTTGAATGAGAGGCGAACAACTTCCAATGATATTTTTACGATTGACTGCCCATCCACTTTGTAATCAGGGATGGGTGAGGTAGATTACGCTATGTAATTTACACAGCTGTCGACACATATTGAATTGGCAAATTTTTAGTTGGTTTAACAGTTAAGACAGCATCAACAGCCTATGAAATTTTGGCATGTTCAAATTAAATGTTCACAGCTCACAGTTGGTAATATAGACAAAACTAATTTTCTGAACGTTCAGATTACAATGTACATAATTCTAAATTTCTTAAAGATAGATTATCAAAATATTATAATTTACAACTTTTCTCACCTAACCTGAAAGTGAAAAGAGATTAAAATGCATTGAAATGATTTTAAAACTGTCCCACCCGAATCGCATCAAACCTAAACAAAATCTGGGTAACGTAGTTTAGGACTAGTTCACTAAATCACTCTATCAATCGTCTAAATTATCTATACGATTTCTACGAACTGGTTACGTTGTCTACGATATCTACGTTGGATACAAGTTGTCGATACGTCGACGCAAAAAATAATAGATGACGCGTAAATGCACATCGCTGCTCCTACCCAGAAGAGCTGACACGATCCTGCTTCTAAATATTTCATCTAGCTCTGTATGGCCGTCTAACCCCCCGTTTCTAAAGGCCTCTCTTTATCTAGAAAAATTCCTAATACTCTATGGTATTAGGTTTCAATAGGTCCAATTAGGGAGTGGAGAGCTATTTCCACTATTTCCACTTTAAATACCAGGAAAAAGGTTGTGTCGGGTTGCAGTTGGATAGTCATGCCATACTTATCGAATTCGTCCACTGTCTAGTTCTCCATAACGTCCGAAATGCCAGGGACCCAGACTATCCGGATGTTGGAATCCGGATGTAAAATGTATCAAACCATTCATAGATAAATGTGTATTAACAATTTACTTTAAGTATAATAGATCCGAGATTTTATCAATATCGATAAAAAAATACTCTAATTGTGCCAGAATAACGGTTAGAGATCAATTATACTCGTGGCTCAATTTTAATGGAACTGATGTCCAATTTATCCAATACAAATTTATATTTTATCATCAAACCGAATCAATTAATTTTTTTCGAAAATGTTTGTATGTACATTGTGTACTTCAACTTCGCAAACATCAGCTTTTGTTCTATTGTTTATCAATTCTTAGAAAGTGGATTAATACCAAAATATTATTTCATACGAAAATTAGGAATGAATCAGTCATCGGCTTCACGTATAATAAAACGATATCGGGAGACTGAGGAGCATAAAATAAAATGCGGGGCAAAACAATCAATTTGTTTAAATTAATTTGCTGCGAGATCGAAAGTATGTACTCCCGATCAACTGAAATATTAAGTTACAACTTAGTGCCCACCAAGAAAATATTAGTGCCACAACTATTAAACGAAGGTTGAAAGAAGTGAATCTAATAAATCTAACAAATTGATGATCTGATTTGTTTTTAGATGAGACCAGAATCTACATAACGGAACCTGAAAGACCTGAAAGTTTATAGAAGAATTAGAGAACGCTATTGCTTCTTAAGTGATATTATGTCACTACCATTGAGTTCGGATCTTAATCTCGTTGTAGAAGTCTGGAACATTGCAAAACACTGAGCTGTTAGTTGCAGAGCAAAAAGAGTGAAACCATACGTATACAAATACAAAATTGTTTATAAGGTCAGCCTCTAAAGTGTTATATCTGGAGGTGGAGTATTTTAAGTGTTTAAATAGTAATCAATAGAAAATTGTCTTAATCAAAATTTCATATGGGAAAGAAAATTTTCAAATCAGCCTCTAGAATGTCTGGAGATGGATTGTTTTTGAAATTTATTGATAAAAGCTATTACTAGAAAATTATTTTAGTCCAATTTATATAAAATCAGTTTAGAGGCTGATATGTAAATTATATTTTATACTATTTTAGATTTAAACTTAGATTGGCCCCTGTGGTCGGGGGGCACTCACATGTCTCGTAAATCTAAATTGCACGAACATGTTTCCTAAGAATACCACCACAGTATCCTTTGCTTGTCGTAGGAGGCGACTAAACGGTTGGATCGCTGGGCTGACGACCCGCATCCGTAAAAAAATCAACTGTTTATAAAATCAACAAAAAGAAAAATGGATACCGCCAAAACAACACCGGACCCCCGCTCAAGTACCCGGATACGAGATTTAGGATCGGCACGTGGAACGTGCAATCACTTAGAAAACCAGGAGCGTTGGAGGGTCTAATCACGTGCATGAAAGAGTATCGGCTGGAACTCGTTGCTCTTCAAGAAACTCGCTGGCCTCAAAGTGGAGACCATGTGTCCCAGGGCTATACGTTGTTCTACAGTGGAGATGACCTCGGAAATCTTGGAGCTGGATTTCTTCTTGGGCCGCAGGTAAAGAAGGCTGTTTTGGATTTTCAAGCAGTCAATAACCGATTGTGTATGCTTCGCCTGCGCATGAAGTTAGCCAACCTGTCGATAATTTGTGTACATGCGCCCACAGAAGTAAGCCAGCCCCAAGATAAAGACTCATTTTACAATGACTTGGACGATCTGATGGGATCTATACCCGAACACGATGTTAGAATGGTAATTGGGGACTTTAATGCTAGAGCTGGCAGAAATCAGGCCGACTTGTGTGAAAACATAGGACCGTACTCCCGACACGAAACTGCGACCGATAATGGTGAGAGAATGATGTACTTTGCAATTGCTCATGATCTTAGAGTAGCAAGCACATTCTTCCCTCACAAACAGATACACCTAGAGACATGGACACATCCTCGCAAAACATCCCGGAGCCAAATTGACCACGTGTTAATTTCAAAAGGGCGAGCTCGGGTTGTGCAGGATGTGAGAACTTATCGGTCAGCAACCAAATATGTAGGCAGCGATCATTATTTGGTCGCTGCAAAGCTACGGTGGAAGTTTTCGTACAGGTCGGGGAACACAGCGAAACGGATGGAACGTTTCGACTGTGAAGGTCTGATAAATGAAGATCAAAAGAAACGATATCAGGATCTTGTCAGCGACAACATTGAAGGAGCAAATTACCAGTCTGACTGCGTGAACTCTGTCTGGGAGGTACTGAAAACTTCGGTTGTCAGTGCTGCTCAACAGACTTTAGGTATAGTGAAAGTCAGACCCAAGAATGATTGGTTTGATGACGAGTGTCGTCTTGCAGTTGAGCAACAAAATATAGCCCATAATGAAGTGCAACAACGTCTCACAATCGCAAGGAAAAACAAGGCAGCTCTTGCAAGAAGGGCAGCTAAGCGGATTTGTAGACGGAAGAAGCGAGAATGGTGGAAAGCCGAGGTTCTGAAAGTACAACAACTCAGCAATGAGCGTAGTTCACGTAATTTCTTTAAAGGAATTACTGGATTGCACCATACTTTCAGGCCTTCGTCAACCGCCATTCGGGACCGGGATGGAAACCTCTGTGTCAACATCGACGCAGTACTTGACGCATGGAGTGGACACTTTACTGAGCTGCTTGATGTTCATCATGCATCACAGACTGTTGTTGAGCCACCTCTAGAACAGTCTGCGGAGATTTGCACTGAGGAGCCATCCCATGAGGAATTCACTAAGGCCATGCAGAGAATGAAACGAAACCGCTCACCTGGAGTGGACTGCATTAATTCGGAGCTCTTGATATTCGGAGGGGATACTTTGTGGAACTGTCTTTTCGACCTTATTCGATTAGTATGGCGAACCGAAGTTATGCCTGATGAATGGAAAGTGGCCGCGATGTGCCCCATCTTCAAGAAGGGAGACCGCTTGAAGTGTGAGAATTATCGCGGTATAGCTCTCCTTTGCACAGCATACAAGTTACTGTCATACATTTTATTGGATAGAATCACTCCTCTGGCGGAAGGCTTGGTTGGTGACTATCAGGGAGGATTTCGTCCGAATCGATCAGTCACTGATCAGGTCTTTTCGCTGCGGATGATTCTATCTAAATATTATGAGACATCCATCTCCGTACATCAGGTTTTCCTGGATTTCCGGCAGGCCTATGACTCGATCAATCGAGAGAGTTTGTGGTCTGCCCTGGAATACCTAGGAATGCCAACAAAATTGGTACGACTGTGTAGGATGACAGTGACGCAGTCTCAATGCTGTGTTAAAGTTGAGAACAGGCTATCGACAATTTTTGCAGTTAACTCGGGTGTTCGGCAGGGAGATGCTCTGTCCCCGATACTCTTTAATCTCATGTTGGAGTACATCTTTCGTAAGACTGAAACACCTCAGCGTAACATCTTATATCGCCAGTCCAATCAAGTGCTTGCATATGCAGATGACATATGCGTGATTGGACTGAATAACAACGGAGTGAAAGAAATACTTGATCCGCTTGTAGAGTTTTCAGCTTCTGTTGGACTCCAGATCAATGAGTCCAAAACGAAATACCTGATCTCTGGTTTTAGAGACAATGGCACACCAGATTTTAGTAGTGGCCACCACACGTTTGAGGGAGTGAGGAGGTTCAAATATTTGGGCTCTCTTATCACTCACGATAACAGTGTGGGTGAGGATATTAAAGTGCGGCTGGCAGCTGGCAGTCGTTCTTTGTATCCTCTAAGGCCACTGCTAAAATCTAAACACTTATCAAGTGCCGTGAAGCTGAAGCTTTACAAAGCGTTGATCAGGCCCGTTGTTATGTTTGGATGTGAAAGTTGGGCGCTGACGGATGAGTACGAGAGATGGCTCCTTACATTTGAGAGAAGAATCATGCGTGTGATTTACGGCCCTAAACGCGAAATAGATGGTACATACCGAGCTCTGTACAATTTCGAGATCAGAGATCTGATGAAGATCCCCGATATTGTACATGAAGTTAGATCTCAGCGAGTACGCTGGCTCGGTCACGTTCTGCGTGCTGATCCGGAACGAATTGTGCAGCGATCTCTGAAAGGAGAGCCACCATATGGTAGGCGCAGAGGTCGTTGCAGGCGACGATGGCTCCACGATGTAGAGAACGACTTGGCCTCTTCGGATTGTCTAGGACAGTATGAAGACCAAGCTCAGGATCGAAACCGTTGGAGCCAGATTGTTGATTCAGTAAGGGGCCAGTAATGGCCTTTAACACTGTTATTATTATTAGATTTAAACAGTACAAATAACACAGATATCATAATTTATATTAAATTATTAAAGTTCCAGCCTTTCCACATTTTCTTCCAATTACGGATGCATTAAAAAGTAACTAAACTAAATGATCTTAAATTGTTCTGGAGGAAAATCCTTCTATAACAAAAAAATTTGTCAAAACTGAATAGAGAACAATGCTACTCCAAAATAAGTGAGCATTTTACGCACGCATTAGGAGAATGGCCGTTATATGTTACTGAATTGCTGTACACACAAAAATTCGGTTATGCTAATTATAAAATTCAAAACCACCTTTTTTTACTTGCGACCTAATCAAAAATTCAATACATCTTCTCTCATAATGCATTAAAAATGATGTTTGGCAATAACAATAAATTATTAATTTCAATAAGTTTGAATCGAACGGTAATTAGAAATTTTAATTTTTAATTAGACGAAACGAGTGAATCATACATTAATTGAATTTTCAATGAAAATATCTGTTCAATGATCTGTTTGCATAAACTATGTTTTCATAGAACAAAAAATTGGCTTATTGGTGGAAGCCGTTCTTATAGTTGCCGGAAATGTCACCCTAATCATGACTTCCAGATACCCGATTCCACTGGAACTTTAAACATCTGCAAAACATCATGCAAAATCTGTTATTTTCGTAAAAATGGAATAGCTGGAAAGTGCGCGGGAGGAGGGAGATAGGGATTCAGCCAAAAAGTATTGGAGGGCGGCGAACAAGCACTGCAAGCAATTAATTTACCCTTTCAATATATAGTTTATTTATTCAAATTTCCAAATGATTGGCTTCAAGTTCAGGGTTCCCATACCAATTTTTGGAACACTTTTTTTTCACTCGATTTATGTTTGAATCGACCTTTTGAGATTATTTTTAATTAACTTGGCTATAGTAATAGGTATAGTAACACAAAATGATTTATTAAAGTTACAAATAGGTATGTTTTACACAAAATTTAAAAAATTTGTACCGCCGATCCTAGAGATGTTCACGAATACTCGTCTATATTTTCGAATATTGTGAACCAACTAGAATCTGTTTGGCCAAGCAAATTAAATTCTAATGAATTTTACTATTTTTTACAGAATTTAGAATTTCAGTGAATAATTTTTATTATTTTTCCAGTTGGGAATACTCAAAGAGGCGACAAAGTGATCGGCCTCGGGGTTCAAGGGACACCCATATAAAAATAATTAAGCTTTGCTAGCTAACTTTTACAAATTGCCAGATACATACATTATGATGGTTATTATTCGGCATCTATACAAATTTGAAACTGATGCCACCACGGAGGTCAATTTGCCAATGCCCAATACCTTTTAAAGAAAATTACTTTATCTGAGAATTTGTATTTTGGTGTACATTTTGATCTATTAAGTTGGAGCTTAAGCTGCAGAAATTTCTCATAAGTATTACAGTGTACCAACTATCTGATTATAAAACTTAAAATCAAAATATTTGGCTGCAAAATTATTGGTACGCATATTTAAATTATCACCCCTTCTGTTCCTCAAACGATAGTCATGTACATATATTACGATCAGAAAGCGTATTACAGCATAAATATACTACAATTATGTTTCAAAAATAAATAAAAAGGATTCACTAAAAAAATTCCACCTTTGCCTTTAAAAAGTCCCTCCTTTGCCATTTTCTTGACGGAGAAAAATTATATAAAAAAATATTCCACCGAAAACTGATAATGTAAACAATTACAGTGGAAATAATTTCGCTAATATTTCCACTCCATCGGAACTCATTGTACGAATTCCAAGGTGGAAAATTTTTCCTTAAAAACTGGTAATGTGGATTAACTGGATTGATAGTATCTTCGTATGGTGCGCCGAGCAAGAACGTTTCATGAGCATTCTTGCTGCTGTAAACATTTTAAAAGCTTTTTGTGCTATTATTTTCTGCATCATTCCAACCTTTGACGAATTTCGCGTACTTACCAATTACACCAATGCACCATAACATTTTCACGTGTCAGCAAAATATATTCTTGTTTTACAGTACGACTTCAAATTGCAAAAACATTTCCAAATTTGTTTGCCATCAAGCTTTATAGAGATAAAAAACAACCGCTCGCTAAAAAAAAACAGGCACAGCTTATCCTTTTCTATAGGAATATACCCGTCTCTAGACAATGAAATTATTTTTCTTTTCTGATCTGATTTTTCTCGATAAATTTTTCTTGCACATTATATTTGAATGCAATTATGATCAAAGAAATTTGAATGCAATGCTTATTATCAAACAATTATTTTGCCACAATTCTTGTAATATTTTTAACGAAAATTACAATCAAAAAGAATAAAATAAATTATTCTCAAGCATTTCCGTTCTAGATTATAATGTTTGTTCACAAAATATCGGCCAAGCATCATAAAATTGTTTGAGAAAAAATTTAAAATTGTTTCCGCATAAAAATATAAAATTTGGGGACCCGAGATTCAGTCAATATGATCAATTTTTGCTTAGTATACATTCCAGAAGCGTAACCTTATACCGGGTGTTTCTTTTAAACTGAGACGATCAAATATCTCGAAAAGAGCCACTCTACAGAAAAAATGTCCATAATCAAAATTTAATCATACCGCGGGGGAAATACAAGAGTGCAAAAAAAATAGTCCACCACCCCCGCTTTGTAGGTGGGGCAGGGGTAACTTTTAAACTAAGATAGGAAGCCATATTTCTTATTGCAGATACGGATTCTACGACTAAAAGTACGTATAATTTGAATGAAATATTTTGTTCGGTTCATGATAGATGGCGTTGTAATCGACGAAATTCAATTTTTTTAATTTCTCCTTCTTTGAACACACGCATTCGATTCTGCAATACGTTTGAAATAAAAAACATCACGTTTTCATTGGAAATACTCGAAATTCGTCATCAAAACAATTTATTCAGTTTTGTAAATCACATTTAACGTTTGTGTTATTTCTTATCTTCATGTTTTTCGTAATTGCAAAATAAACGACAAAATACTTTAGAATGGCGCGTTTAACTGTGCCAGAGAAAATTGAAATGGTTCTGGTTTATGGAGAAGCTGGCAGAAATCTTGAAAATGCTGTTGCTATTTACGCTCAACGTTATCCGGATAGGATTCGTTCACGTGCTTCATTTGGCCGTACTATCAAACAATTTATTACTGATGGAAATGTTCAACCGAAAAAGAGGACCCGTAGAGCAACACAGGAGAAAATAATGAAATTGCTGTATTGGCAGCAGTGGCTCATAATCATCATATTAGTACACGAGAAATAGTTCGCGATTCCGGATTGCCCCCCACCAGTGTTTGGAGAATTTTAAAACGGCACAAGTATCATCCATATCATGTGTCTTTACACCAAGATCTTCATGGCGTTGATTTCCAAAATCGGGTAACTTTTTGTCAATGGGCACATGAACAAATACAACAAAACCCCAATTTTTTTCGACGACGAATCGTCTTTTACAAACCATGGAACGGTTAATCGACACAATATGCATTATTGGAGTGTTACAAATCCGCACTGGCTTCGTCAAGTTGAACATCATCGTCCTTGGACTGTCAACGTGTGGTGTGGAATAATTGGCAACAAACTCATAGGCCCCCACATTATTGAAGGCAACTTGAATGGCAACGTACCGAAACATTTTGGAAAATGAACTGCCAATATTACTTGAAAATTTGAGCTTAGAAGTGAGACGGAACATGTGGTTTCAACATGATGGTTGTCCTGCACTGATTTTTTTTGTGGGGCTACCTCAAAAACAAAGTTTCCACACAAAAACCAACAACACGTGAAAACATGATTGAGCGAATCAGAAATGTGTGTGCTGAAATTCAACCAGACACACTTCTCAGTTGTGTACAATCATTTGAAATGCGGATTAATAAGTGCATTGAAGTCGCAGGCCATCATTTTGAACACTTATTTTAGATTTACAAAACTGAATAACCCGGGGTCTACACTATGCAAATATGCTGATATTTTCTCTCATGAAATTAAATTTACCAATGTATGTGTAAGTATATTATACATATTTTGACATTCTCAGCAAATTATCAGGAGGCTATTTCACGAAAAAATTATCATGAAATTTTCACGAAATGTCACTATGGTTTTCATTTTTTTCATAGCTGCATAAAAAAAAATATTCACGATTTTAAAAACCTACTAATTTTCTGACAGTATTCACCGAATTTTATTTGACATTCGATGAAATTATCATGAGAGTAAAATGCCCAGTTATGATATTTTTTTAACAAATATTTAACAATACATTGAAAAAAACACATACAAACATAAATTATCATGAGAGAAAATATCAGCAAATTTGCATAGTGTAGACCCCGGGTAAATTGAGTATTTCCAATGAAAACGTGATGTTTTTTATTTCAAACGTATTGCAGAATCGAATGCGTGTGTTCTAAGAAGGAGAAATTGAAAAAATTGAATTCGATTCCAACGCCATCTATCATGAACCGAACAAAATATTTCATTCAAATCACACGTACTTTTAGTCGTAGAATCCGTATCTGCAATAAAAAATATGGCTTCCTATCTTAGTTTAAAAGTTACCCCCGCCCCACCTACAAAGCGGGGGTGGGGGACTATTTTTTTTGCACTAATGTATTTCCCCCGCGGTATGATTAAATTTTGATTATGGCCATTTTTTCCGTAGAGTGGCTATTTCTCGAGATATTTGATCGTCTCAGTTTAAAAGAAACACCCGGTATATTCCTCAATAGTCATGTAAACCCCAAACCAAAGAAGATGATAAGAGATAGCCGATTCACTATACATAGTTAATGAACTAAGATCGTACGTATAAGCTCGATATATTAAGAGTTTGATGATAATTTTAAAAAACTATTAATTCACAAACGATTACAGATTAAATATTCAGAATTTACACCGCACATAAGATTTGAATTCCATAATGGTTGAACATTTTTCGATAGCATGATATAGGATCATCGAAGCATAAAACAGTTGCTTATAAAACACGATTTTTTTGTGAACGAACTTAAATTGCTGAATCACACAATCAGTCGCAGATGAACAAGCGATCATCAATAAAAATTAACTCGTATACCAAAAACTTCACGGTAAATCAAAACAAAATATTTTTATTTTTTGATTTATAGATTTAAACGAACGTAAAAAAAATTCACGACATTATCAAACTATCAAAAAGGTTTATATTGTTTAGCTAAATTAAATTTCAATGATAGTAAATGAAAGCACTATATGTGTATTCTATATACTGATGATCGCGCGCCATAAAAAAATCGTTATCATATATGTATGTACATATATTCATATATGTGGGTGTAGGAATTGTGATGCTTGTTGTCCGTCATGTATGAATGACTTTAAAGGTCTTTCATTAAATGAGTATACACATTTTAAAATATAACAATATATGGATTTAATATATATGAAGTGGGAAGTTTTAAATAATTTCCAAGTGCATCAATGTACATAATATGAATACACAGTATTTGTATTTTGATGTAAAAAAAAAATAAAAATAAAACTTTAATTCAATTGGGAAAACAATATCTGCGGAATTGGAAATTATTAAATTGTACAAACATATTATATTATGTGTATGAAACTTAACTAAATGATTGTGTATGCGAGCATGAAATCATATATACATACATATATACGTATACATATGCACATATAAAATTAAATTATTTTTTAAATTGTCATTGTTATGATTGAATAAACAAAACATATGACATTTTCGTTACAACAATATATGTATACTAACTATATAGAATATAACTAGTTTGCACTCTACAAAACTCATATGGAATAAAATAAGTTTAATATCTAACAGCCCCAAAGCTGAATACCATAAGTCCATATAGGTTTTAAAACTTGTTGGTATAGTAGCAACTTATTAGGTATTGACAGCTCTGAATACCTTCCAATTAGCCAATACATATTTCTATATTTAATGTGTAGTTCCTCCTTTTTCTTTTTAATGTGCACTTTCCATTTTAACTTAGCATCGAGCGTCATGCCAAGATACTTGGCTGTGTTAGCATAGGGAACTTGTTTGGAATTTAGTTCTATTGGTATCCAGTTAACTATTTGATTGGTGAAGTTAACGTGCGTTGATTTTTCTTTATTTAGCTTAATGCGCCATTTTTTGGTCCAGTTACTAAGTTGGTTCGTAGCCCGTTACAGTTTTCTGGTTGCTTCGTCTACTTTATAACCAGTAGCTAAAATTGCAGAATCGTCCGCAAATGTTGCTATTGTTGTGCCGCTTGTGTTTGGTAAATCACTTGTGTAAAGTAAATACAACACTAGCCCTAGCATGCTATCTTGGGGAACCCCTGCAGATACCCTCTTTAGCTCGGAAAATTTTTCTTCACATCTAACGCGAAAATATCTGTTATCAATGTAAAATTTCAATATCTGAAAGTATTCTTTTGGCAAATCTCGATGCAGTTTGGTTTTCTCTAAATACGAACTGATGTGGTGGTATTAGCTTTCTCTCAAGTATTATAGGTTTCATCCTTTTGTATAACAGTTTCTCAAAAATTTTCGAAAGTACTGGAAGCAGAGAAATTGGCCTATATGACTTTTTACTATTAGATGGTTTGTTCGGCTTTGGTATCATAATTATTTCTGCTACTTTCCATTACAGAGGTACATATTTCAGTCGAAATGAATTTTTATGAAGAAGTTTTCGCACCCCTTTCTCAGGAAGTGCCTTCACCTGTAATTAAATCATAGCCAGGAGATTTTTTCATATTTATGTTATGGTTAATTTCATTTTTCAACTCTCGTAGAGTTACAGGTGGTATTTCCCTACAATCCTCCTTGTGCACTGGTATTATATTTTCATCCGCTGATTGTCTATAGCATATGGTTGGAACGTTTCTTCAAGATGAGATGCGAACAGTGCTGCTTTCTGTTTGGCACTTGTTACCCAATTTCCCTCATCATTTTTTATTGGCGGTATTTGATATTTTGGTCTTTGTAATGCTTTTGTAGCTTTCCATAGAGAATACTCAGTTTCTTTAGTGTCTGTTAGACTACGAAGATAACGGGTGCCCAAATCATTTTTTTAGTTCTCTAATTCTTTGCTTAAGCTTATTGCAGAGGTAATTAAAAATTATTTTGCTTTGTGGTGCTCGGTTTCTCTGCCATGTTTTCCTTGCTTTCCGTTTTTCATTAACCAAGTCCCCGATCTCGACTGGATAAATGAAATTATTACGCTCCTTGTTTTGGATTACAGGGGTGCTATCCCATGCTGCTTGTTGTATATTATTGATTAATAGTTCCACTTCATTTTCTAATTGAACCGGATCCTTGATTGGTACAAGAAGATCGGTGTTATCTTCAATCAATTTCCTAAATAATTCCCAATTGGTTTTGTTATTTGTTAGTCTAGGTGGATTTTCCTTGTTAACAATCGTGAAACTAACAGTCATAACGACGGGCGAGTGATCCGATGAGAGACTTTCACTATTTTCTAGAAAAATGTGATTTTCGGATATACCTCTTGTAATGTAGAAATCAATTAGATCCGGAGTTTTCCTTGTGTCAGTAGGCCAGTACGTTGGTTTTCCTCCTGAATGAAATTCACAATTGTAAGCTCGACCAGCGGCGTATAGTTCTCTACCCTTTGGAGTTGTTAATCTTGACCGCCAGAAAGTATTTTTTGCATTAAAATCACCTCCAATGATAAAATTAAATCCTAGCTGGTTCAATAAGTTTTTATAATCCTCATTATTTAAATTATGTCTAGAAGGACAGTAAATTGAACACATTGAATATTTTTTTATTGTTAAGTTGAATTCTAAGTTCAATTTTTATTCCCTCATGATGTTGAATATTTTCTTTCACAAATATTGTTGATCCCCCTCTTGCTCTTTCTGCTGGATGTAAAGCGTGATAAGAAACGTAACCACGTATTTTGGTGTATGAGGTTCTAGTAAGATGGCTTTCTGATATCAAACATATATCAATTTTTTCAGTATTTAAAAAGATTTCTAACTCTGGAATATGTTGGATTATTCCATTTGCATTCCAGATTACAATTCTTAATGTTGTACTTATCATATTAGTTTAGTATAATATGGATGTTATTTCATCCACTGCTTCTCGGCTATCTGGTCGCCTATTCAAAGCATCTATGGATCTCTCCAAGCATAGATGTATCTTTGCAGTCTTTGAAATTTACTGATTTGTGTGGGGTCGTACTTTGTAACCCGGATGTCACCACTTGAGAAAACGACTTGCGATCAGTTACTTTACTCGATATAGATGTGGTAAAGTTTCCTAGGTTGGTGTTTACGCTATTGGCTATCGGCGTTTTATGATATGATGGACCTTGCCGTGATTTGTCTCTAATTTTTTGTAGTTCTTTAGCTACTATGCACCCTCTGTAGTTTGCAGGATGCTGCTCTTTGCAGTTCACACATGTTGGAGGGGAATTTCTATTTAGTGAACATGCCTGAGCAGGATGCCTTCCGAGGCACTTTACACATCTTGGCTCTCTATTGCAGTATTTTTGCGTATGGTTAAAACCTGGTCACTTCTTGAATTGCACTATAAGCCCAGTGGATTTCCGTAGTGCTTCTATTTTAACCCTCATATTTAAAATAGCTCTTATATTAAAGATGGCTTCTATCTTTTCTTTGTTATTGAAAGTTAAAATAAATAACGGGAGACCTCTTTTAGTAACTTTAAATTCGGACCCTTGTTTGACCTTCTCTCTTTTTATCATATTTGCTGCATTTTCTATTTGCAGTCCTTTTCGTTGAAGATCGTTGGAGAATAATGTCTTTTATTGCACAGGTTGGATGGAGGCCCCTTGCCATAACCTTTATTGGGCGGTTGCTTTTATTTTCATATGTATACCATTCGATTTTCTCTAAATTAAGCTTTGTTGATAAGGCTCTATAAGTATCGGAGTCCGGTGTGTAGATTTTCCATACATTGTTGTTTAAGGATATTACTCTGTATTCCTTATCTGTAATGAATTCCAAAATATTTTGTACAGCTCCATATTCGGTTATACCAATAATATTAATTGGTGGTGGGTTTTCTTCTTTCGATGGGTTGCTTTCACTTTCATCTCGTTGATCCTCATGGGGCGGTACCTTTGCCTCCTTCCTATTAGTAGATTCTGTCTGCGAGCTACTAGGTACTTCCGGAGAGTATTCTGCTTTCCTTTTCTTGCTTGGACGTTTTTCCGTTTGACAATCCATTCGGTCTGTTTTGTTAACTCCTCCTCATCAGTATAGAACTCTGTAGTCTCGTTACTAATTTGAGATTCATCATTGACTTTGGTTAAAAAACCTTTTCTCAATTCTTCATTTTCCTTCGTCAGCACCATAATTTTGCTACTAAGCTGATGCGTCATCTTTTCAATTTCATTTATTATTGCGCGAAGAATCGCATTTTCTCTTTGTAACTGAGAGTAACCAGTTGATGATGGCATCAGGCTTGAAAGCCCTTCTTGTGATAACAAGTCTAAGTTAAAATTTCCGCTGGCACCACTTCTGGCATTAGAAGCATCGGCTTGATCAATTAGCGAGTTAATACTTTTTTCTTTTGTAGGGGATCTTCATATATTTGGTCTTCTTTGGAACGGATTTGATATTCCCTGGTTATATCTACATATTGACCAAGTTTTATATTCAAATTTATAGCCATTTTCCAGTTGGGCTCGTTCCGTAGAATTAGTTAACTGATTTTGGTGAAATAAAATGTGTTTTTCCATTATAATAATTTGGTATAGATATAAAAAAACTCATTTGGAAAGTTTTGAATATTAATTCATTTTAAGAAATCTGATATCTGTGGCCCTAATCTGGTTTTCTCCGAGAATTCGGAATTGGGGGAAAATATTTCAATAATTCCCAACTACAATAGTTCCCAACTTTTTATTCCATTTTTCCGCAAAGTGTATTCTGCCAAATTGGGAATAATTTCCCCTTAAAAATGTCAGCAGTACAAATGTTTAAAAATAAAATTTGAAAAACTGGAAAAGTGAATAAAATTTAATTCGCCTTTTATAGGATGTGCCGGCATAATCGGTTGGATCGATTGTATTCACGTCTCGATGTTCAGACAAGCAACTAGAGTCGAACATATATACCTTAATCAGCATCACTCAAAGAATGTCCAACTCGCAAGCACACAGGTTCCATTACGTAAATTATTTGTTATAAAGGGTTTTCCAATAAGAGGTTTCATTTTGAATAGCCTGCTATTTGGGCAGCTGTCAATTTTTAAGGTGTTATCTTTAGACATTTGACAGGTAACAGCTATGCCATTACTAAAAATGGTACGATACACGACGATCAACAACGCATTGAAATTGTTAAAATTCACTACAAAAAAGGTGAAAATTTTACAGTCACAGTTCGCAATTCTAAAGCACTATTTAGTCGTCGTGAGATGCGTCACGACGACTAAAAAGTCGGCCGGCAATAGTGAAACTGGTGGAAAATTTGAACTGTTGGGACAAGTTAGTGATGTGAAGAATTGAAACCGTGTTTGTTGCTCAAGAACAACTGAGAATATTGCTGCTATAGCCCATAGTGTTGAAGAAACCCCGCAGGTCTCTCGATTCCTCGTCGATCTTTGGAATTAGACATTCCACAAACGACATTACACTGTATTTTGCATAAAAACTTAGGTCTTAAAGGTTTTAAAGTTCAGTTAACACAAGAACTCAAGCCGGTCGATCACTATAAATGTCGTATCTTCGCTGATTGGGTCCTTCACAATGCATCAAAATGATCCGAATTTTCATCGAAAAATTATCTTCAGTGATAAGGCCTATTTTTACCTCGTAGGCTACGTTAATAAGCAGAATTGTCGTACTTGGGGCTCAGAAAATCCAAGAATAACTGTTGAAAAACCTCTCCATCCTCAACGTGTCACTGTTTGGTGCGGGTTTTGGGCTGGCGGTGTGATTGCACCTTACTTTTACGAAAATGAGACTTTTGCAACTATTACGGTGAGTGGATTACGCTACCTAGCTTTGATTAATGATTTTTTATGGCCGGAATTGGAATATATTGATGTGGACGACGTTAATTTTCAGCAAATCGGCGCTACGTGCCACACAAGCAACGAAACAATCGCAATTTTGCAAAAAATTTCCTGACCGTATTATTTCTCGGAAAGGTGATCACAATTGGCCACCGAGATCTTGTGATTTAACACCTTTAGACTGTTTTCTTTGGGACCACGTAAAAGATAAAGTCTATGCCAATTAAAGATGGAATTCGTGAAATTGTCGAGGACATACAGCCGCAAAAATGCGAATTGGTCATGGAAAAATCTAATTCCCTAAAAAATATGCAGGGAAAAATAAACGTCAAACTGCAATAATATGGAATTATTATTTCTCCGTTCAATAAAATTTCCAAACGCCAGAATTCACTTTGGGGAAAAATAATTCCAAACTGCTAGAGCCGCTGAGCACAATTCTTTTTCAATGTCATAGAAATTAGACGTTGAATCAGGCGACTATGTCGGTTATCATCATATAGAAGCATTTTCCGTTCACCGTAAGCGCTTGGCTGTCTTCATTTTCATAAAAATATGGTGTCATATGCTAATCATGCCTCGGCTCATAAATCAACAATCAACTGCAATCAAAAATTAAGAATTTCTGAGTGACAAGAATCTGAGACGTGTGTTAATTTCTTCTGAGAATTCACCGTGCGGTACAGTCTTGGGAATACTTAGTTGCTGCGAACGCCGTTAAATCGACATTTTTTTTTCAAGGGCCAACATGAAAAGGGTACGAACCCACCATTTTTTACATTTTAACTTTCGTCGAATTTATGCACTATCCGTAATATTTTTTTACACAAATTAGGGATTTTACGAAATTGACAGTGAGTGAGGTTAATACTTAAAAACAAACAGTAAAAAAATGTACACTGTTAAACTTGGTTATTTTTCTAATTAGAATTTTATGTGTACGAAAATTTGAATTTGATGTGTTTTGAAACTGCCCATGAAAATTAAATTATAATGAGCTATTAAATTTTCTCAAAATTATGTGATTTTAAACGAATTTTAATAAATGTTACTGCGCGGTCCTAGAGATGTCTACGGGTACTGATATACATTTTCGGAAAGTTTAGATTAGTTAAAATTGTGGTGCGCAAGCGCATTAAATTCTGATGAACTTTACTATTTGTTTAACTGAACGTAAAAATTACATGATTTTGACTGAGATTTATAATTTTGTATCGCCGCTGACAGAAATGTTCTCGGGGTGTCGACTATGTTTTTAGATAGGTTAAACTATTTAGAGTCTTCGTGGTTAAGAAAATAAAATTCTGATGAATTTTACTATTTATTTTAACCATTTAGAACTTACACAAATGATTTTGTTTTAAGATCTGGTTAAGGTTTTGCTCTGTCAAAACACTGGTGACCGAACACTGGATATGAATAAAACAAACGATGTAAACTCTAGATAACACTAATTTTATTTTTTTCTGAATAATTTATACTAAACACTAATTTCCTTAATTCACTTATTAAACTCAATTATTTAACTTCACAATAATTAATGTATTTCACTTTATAAACACTTAACTATCATTTATTATTCTAACAAATATTCTAACCTTCACGATTGTAACAATATATAGTTATGATCGTGGCGACATCTATATACACTACCGTAAGTGTAAACTGTATTAAATTAGATGTATCTAGACTATTCAGTAATGGTCTAGACACTCTAAAATGTCCACGGGTACTCCCTCCCGGGTCAAATTCTAACGAGTTAACTATTTTTTTACAGAATTTAGAATTTCAGTGTGTCAATAATTTTTATTATTTTTCTCAATTGGATTTTTTATTGATTTTCCAATTGAAATACTCAAAAAGGCGACCAAATGTGTAAATTGAATTGATTAAATAACCAAAATTCTAATAATATAATTTTATTAAATTTTGTTTAAACAAATTACAATGAAAATATTCCAAAATATAGATAAGCATCCGTGGACATCTCTAAAATTTGCGTACAACATTTTCAAAATCGATTAAAATTAACTGACTTCCAAATTTTGTAACAAAAATAGTAAAGTTCATTAGAATTTAATTTTCTTGACCATAAAGATGCTAACTGGTTTAAACTATCTGAATTGAGTAGTCTTGACCACAAAGGTACTAGTTGGTCTAAGCTATTCGAACATGTGCACGAGAGCCTGTGACACACTTTGTCGCCTATTTGAGTATTTCAATTGAGGAAAATAACAAAAAATCCAATTGAGAAAAATAATTCCAAATTCTGTTTAAAACAGTGAGGGACTCATCAGAATGTAATTTCATTGGGCAGATTCTAGCTACAATATCCGAAAATATAGACGAGTACCCGTGGATATCTCTAGGAGCAACGGTAAACTTTTTTTAAAAATCGGTTAAAATGAAGTAACTAATAAATTATTTGCTACGCAGGTTATTGGAACATACTCGGTGGCACGAATGGTCTTGCAGATCACCTTGCAATTCACATATGCAATTCACCAACAATATCGAATGGACGTTGACCGGGATTCGGAAATGGTGTTTTACACAGCATGCCAATTACACATTATGGTTCGTATTGAAAATTATATCCAGAATTAGCCCCGACCATAATAATAATAATAATAAAACAGTAGTTAAAGGCCATTACTGGCACCAACGGTTTCGATCCTGGGCTTGGTCATCATACTGTTTTAGACAACCTGAAGAAGCCAAGTCATTCTCTACACCGTGGAGCCATCGTCGCCTGCAACGATCTCTGCGCCTATCATAAGATGGCTCTCCTTCCAGAGATCAACACGCAGAACGTGACCGAGCCAGCGTACTCGCTGAGACCTTATTTCATGCACAATATCGGGGATCTTCATCAGATCTCTGATCTCGACATTGTACAGGGATTGGTATGTGCCATCTATTTCGCTTTTTGGGCCGTAAATCACACGCATGACTCTTCTTTCAAATGTCACCAGATATCTGTCGTACTCATTCGTTAGCGCCCAATTTTCACATCCAAACATAACAACGGGCCTGATCAACGCTTTGTTTCAGCTTCACGGCACTTGATAGGTGTTTAGATTTTAGCAGTGGCCTAGGAGGATACAAAGCACGGCTGCCAGCTGCCCAAATATTTGAACCTCCTTACTCAATCAAACGTGTAGTGGCCACAACTAAAATCTGGTGTGCCATGGTCCTTATAACCAGGGATCGTGAATTTCTTTTTGAACTCGTTGATCGGAAGTTCAACAGAAGCTGAAAACTCTACAAGCGGATCAAGTATTTCCTTCACTCCGTTGCTATTCAGTCCTATCACGCATATGTCATCTGCATATTCAAACACCTGATTGAACTGGTGATATAAGATGTTGCGCTGAGGTGTTTCAGTTTTACGAAAAATGTACTCCAACATGAAATTAAAGAGTTTCGGGGACAAAGCACCTCCCTGCCGAACACCCGAGCTAACTGCAAAAATTCTTGATAGGCTGTTCTCAACTTTAATACAGCATTGAGACTGTGTCACTGTCATTCTACACAATCGTATCATTTTTGTTGGCATACCTAGATACTCCAGCGCAGACCACAAATTCTCTTGATTGATCGAGTCTTATGCCAATTACACAATATGGTTCGTATTGAAAATTGTATCCAGAATTAACCCCGACCATATCCAACACAAAACGTAGAGGATTTCAAAAATAAAAGATGATCTTCAGCTCAAGATGCTCCTGTATAGAAGGTACCCACTTCCCTATTATGTATGCCAATAAGGGATTTTAAGGAATTTGGCAGATCGTGCCAATCTCAGCATTGTATACCAGGTTCGAACTATTGCCAACTGAATAACTAACTAAATAAAGAATTATTTCCAGCCTATAATCTCTATTATATGTATATAGAGTATATAGTATATGATGCCAACTTAAAGTACAATACTGCTCTTACTATATTGGGAGCTAATAATCTTACTATTACCGACGAATGATTGCCAGCCCAATACGTTCTTTTAGAATCTATTTTCATATATAGGCCATAAATACAAAAACTTCATCGATTTCTTCAATTAAATTAAATAGTGAGAATTTATAGAGATTTTGGCACGCCATAATTGTATAAAAAATATTTAACCGTATTTCACAATTCTGTTGATTTTCCAGAAAGTTGAACAAATCTATAAAGCAAAAGTCAAAATAGAATATAAAATATTCTATAAAATATAGAATAATTTTAATCAATAATTTGTACTCGATATTTTAATTTTATCACAGGCCTCATATTTAATAAATCAAAACTATTTTTTTTTTGGCTCATTGCGATATTTTGAAATGTACATATCGAAGCCAGACTATCATCCCACATATCAACAAAACAAAATAAATATCGAGGTCATGTGCCAAATTGAGATGCAAACAACTATATATTACATGGATACCAATAAATTAATAAATTATAATAGATTATCAAGTCATTGGCCTATAAATGTATGACTAAATTATAAGAACAATAATAAGAATCCATATACACCATTGTAATTTATTAACACAAAACAAATTCAAAGTACATAGTCTAATAAAATATTTTAAGTTCACTAACCTTTTAATGATACTTAATAGCGAATTCTCATTAGACAGTTGAACAAGATTGCGAAAGCAATTATACATACGAAATTAAATAAATTAAATTTAAAGAATGTCATAATATGTACTGGTATTAGATAAGGTTGGCCAGGCGCAAAGTACTAATACAGGCCCATCTATGATAAACTCGAAGAAGAAATCGATGTAAAATGTAGTTGATATTTTTTCGGATAACTTTTAAAATTAACTTTTTAGTTGGATTAAACAGGCAAATCAGACCATCAAATTATTACTAATCGGCTCGCTCGTTCGTTTCTGCAGTTCAGGGCAATCTAATTAACGGGCCTGATTCCTATATATGGATAATAAATTTGGATTTTAACTCAGAAACTATGAGTGCCGGAAAAAGTTTCTTATGTTTTTGACTTGACATGGTCACCCATTTGCTGTAATGAATCGTTGAAGACCTGCGCTGTAGGTTGTAATTAATGCAATTGGCTCATATGTTTCCGGCTAATCTTCTACGATTTATCATTTATTTAGCAAGTTGGACACTATGCCAAGTCAAATTATAAGAAAGTTTTTCTGGCACTCATGGTTTCTGAGAACCATTGGTTAAAATCCGAATTTATTTTATATGACTGTCTGAGCCTGTAAATTTCAATCACTTCATAAGATAAAAATATATAAGCTAAAAGATTTTTTGCAAATTTTTAGAATGATCATATCAAATTTTGGGAATAGTTTCAAAATCCTGGGATAGGATGAGAAAAGTATTGCCTGATGACCAGTTGTAATTTTTCTGGGATGGAGTTCTGGACTAACTCCACACACTTCTCTCACTGAGTTTTTAGAAAACTTATTAACTATGTACTTGGCGGGTTTGACAATAAAAAATAATAGCGGATCTGTGCTTTATTTGTACTGATCTTGAGAAGTTTCAAATTCACGATAAAATGAAGCACATTTTTCCAAATCAATAGTTATGATGAAGTAATTTGGCAAAAAAACGTACTTTAGTTCAACAATTGGTTAAGAAACTGACCACTAGCAATCATAATGAAAGGGGCAAACCAAAGATGAGCAAAAGAATTAAAACACATATTTCCGTAGACGAACCAGAATTAGTAAATAACTCATATACGCCAAATTTAGCAAAATGTGCTTTCCTGGAAAGACGAACGTAATATTTCCATTTATGTTAAACATTTAATGGAAACGAGCAAAAAACAAAAAATGTCAATTTTTCCAGCATTCGTAACATCCTTCACATTGTCTTTCTTCTTCAATTTCGATGTTCACCCATTCCCATATTCAACGTGTTTATTTTATACGGATTATTGTATGCTAATAAAAGGCAAAACAATATTGCCATTCTTAAAGTTGAGTTACTATATGTTAAAACAAAAAAAGGGAAACAAGTGATAGTTATACCAATTTAATGGGCAACTCAGTAAAAAACCAATGTTTAGAATTTAGATGAATATAGTTAAGCCCATTCGATTGAAATATTTATTTCATATTCCTTCTCCTCAATTTAGATCTTCTGTTAGATGTCTGCGATCAACTAAAATTGTTCAGGCAGCAACATAAAATTATAATTTTATTTCATACAGTGAGCAATTATGGTAGCTCACATCAAGCACTATTCCAACTCCATGTGAACGCGATAACTTCTATTACTTTTTTATGATGTTGGTATACGAAACTGTAATTTTTTTATACATCTTTTTTTTGTGATTTATTAGTATTATATTGGTTCTCAATCAGAAAAGTCGGATTTGCTTCATAAAAGTCCAACAACAACTTATATAACTTAGCAAATTAATTAATGAACAGCATCATTCGATTTTAAGCGCCACTCTACATATACGTAAGTAGACATGGCTGAAGCAATTATTCAAGCACGAGGAGTGATAATCGCTACAGTTACACGAATGCAAAACTGGGCTTCACAAATAACTGATGCTACATCTCCTGAGGCTATTCAAATCCCTATTGCAAGACTGGATGAATTGTTCAAGGATTTTCGAAATCTGGAAAGCAATTTATTTGTATTTCTAAATCAGGTTTCTAAATTGGAGGAGTTTGAGGAGAAGTACTTCAATTTAAAGGAAATATTGCTACAACAGGAGCACATTAAACAAAGACAAAGGAAGCCAATCGAAGGTCTACCCGCTATTTCATCGACTTGGACTGAAATGTTGGATCAACAAAAAGTTTTCTTCGAAGGCCTAAATGCTACAACAACCCAGCTAGCGGGTAGAACCTTCATCAACCACGAACGTGTGAAATTACCAGAAGTACACATCGAAAAGTTTGATGGTGTCTACAAGAACTGGCCACCTTTCGAAGATTCGTATACATTATCGATTCACAACAATGAGTCTCTGTCAAATGTTACCAAATTGAAGCTTTTAAAACAATTATTAGTAGATGGTGTTTAATTAAGAACCTACTCGAAACAGACGCTAATTACATGGAGGCCTGGAAGAAGCTAGTTGCTAGGTACCAAAAGCCCAAATTTATATTATATTCATATATAGCATCGTTTCTGAACCAACCTTCCGCTCTAAGTGGCGTCGCAGCTGATATACGTTCTCTCAGCGACAAAGCAGATGAACTACTAATAGGCATTCGAACCATGGGCACACAAGCCGAATATCGCGATGCTTGGTTGATACAGATTTTGCTACGCAAGTAGGATACAGAAACAAGACAAGCATGGGCGAGGGAGATCATCGATATTGATTTTCCGGATATGAAACGATTTTTTACGTTTTTAAATACTCGATGCGATGGCCTAGACGACGGTATGATAGATACTTCTGCTGTAGTCAAAGATAAATCATCACAACGCCAAGCAACCAAATGGAAAGCGCCTATCAGAACGATGACTGTAACATCGAACTCGGAGAACTGTCTCTTATGCAACCGAAGACATTCCCTTAATAGATGTTTCAAATTTAATGATTTGGACGTTAATGGTCGTCTAGCAGTTGTAACCCAATTGTCTGTTTGCCAAAACTGTCTCAAGTACGGCCATGACACCAACTTATGCCAATCAAATAACAGATGTAGACGGTGCAACCATCACCATCATACTTTGTTGCACACTGATCAATTAGAACATATTCAACCACATTCATCCATACCATCGATGCCGATAACATCTACAGCGACCATCAATCAACAAGCTCCCACGGAAGATAATCAATTGCTTTCGCAACACCCGGATGCACAATCCAAAATATCACCGCAAGGAAACGTATTAGCCACCACCGCTAACTTAAGCGATACGAATTATAGAATGACTATGCCACGCATTTCGCCACTTCCAACCGCACTGGTTAAAATTCGAGACGGTTCAGGTAACTCACATTTTGCACATGCATTGCTCGATTCTGGATCACAATGCTCACTTATTACAGACAAGTTAGTTCAACGTTTAGGACTTGTTCGAAGCCGTTCTTCAGTCACTGTCAATGGCTTGGCTGATTGCATTTCTGCGACTACTAAAGGTCTAGTCCACATCGAAATATCGTCTAGATTCAACTCAAAATATATGCAGCTACGAACATTGATATTACCTAAACTGCTGTTCGTTCACCCTGCCGACTTCCTTAATGTGGAAACCAGCAACTTATCTTGGTTGGAGTTCGCTGATCCTTACCATCACAAGACCAGAGAAGTAGAGCTATTATTCGGCGCTGATATTTTTTTTGATTTACTCACTCCTGAAAAAATCATAATTGATGGGCACACACACGCCCAGTTAACAAAGTTTGGATGGATATTGCTAGCACCACAACGAGATGATGCAACAACAAGGTCAATCGCAGCAATCGTTTCTGATGACGATATTACACGAAACCTTCAGCGTTTTTGGGAACTTGAAGAGCCTCCAAATCTTACGATAGTTTCACCTGATGAACAAATCTGTGAAGTTCTATTCATCAATTCCGTTCGTCGAACTGATGAAGGTATATAGAAGATATATGGTACGACTACCGTTTAAGTCTCCTCAACCTATACTGGGCGACTCTCGATCTCGGTTTGTGAACATGACACCAAAATGAACGATTCTGATTATTTTTTCTTACCTCATCATGGGGTTGTCAAGGCTGACAGTTCCACAACAAAATTACGGGTCGTCTTTGATGGCTGTTGCAAGTCATCTTCAGGACTTTCGCTGAACGACACATTATTAGTTGGACCGACCATACAAGATGACATCGTTATAATAATCACTCGTTTTCGACCACATGTGATCGTTTTGTCCACCGATGTGGAGAAAATGTATCGACAGGTATTAATTGCACCACCCGATGACAATTTTCAGTTAATTGTATGGAGGAACCAACCGGCAGAACAGATCAAAATCTATCGCCTCAAAACCGCATCATACGGCACATCCAGCGCCCCGTTCTTGGCAATTCGCACGCTCCATCGCATCGCAGAAGACAATAGCTCCCAGTATCCTGAGGCCGCAGCAATTATTAAGCGGGATTTTTACGTAGATGACTTGCTTTCTGGTAGTGGTACACCTGAGGGAGCCATTCGACGTTTTGAAGAGCTAACGAGAGTTTTATCTGAAGCTGGATTTCATTTGAGAAAATGGAAGTCAAATTCTCTACAAGTGTCTTGGTTTGCGCGCTGGAATCCAAGCAGAGACGTATTTTCGTTCAGAATCAATATGAAGTTTACAAGTGAAATTTTGACCAAACGGAAATTGTTATCAGATATTTCTAGAATTTTCGACCCTCTTGGTTGGATATCACCAGCCACAATCGCGATGAAACTGTTGTTTCAAAGATTATGGGTCCTCAAGATTGATTGGGATGACAAACTGCCTCACGACGTTCATCAACAGTGGCTATCCATTAAAAATAATCTTCCACAGTTAGAGCGTGTTGAGATACCTCGCCATCTTGGAATGTCAGATAGGTCAACCAATCTTCAATTTCATGGTTTTTGTGACGCCTCAGAACTAGCCTATGCTGCGGTCGTGTATCTTCGTTTAACGGATACCAACGGCCACGTCCAAACAACACTCGTTATTGCTAAAACTAAAGTTGCTTCGACTAAGCAAGTATCATTGCCGAGGCTGGAGCTATGTGCCGCTGAACTTTTAGCCAAGGCCACTTTTTGACATATGTCAGTAAAGCAAAACCAGCAGTTTTATAAGGCAAACAAACGTGTTATGATTTCTAGAAATAATCAAGAAATATTAAAAGAGTTAGAATTTTGATTTTTCGAGTTTTAATCCCGAATGTTTTATGCAAAGTAAGGACACAGACAATCAGACAAGATGTATGAGTTGTACAACAAAAGAGAGACAAACTTATTTATATGAAATTCGAAATTTTAGAACTTGAATATGGTTCAAAATTAAATTGGAGCCAAATATGAATAAAACTCGATAAAGTTTGATAGACTAGAATAGTTAATTGTTAATTGAAGAACTACTATTCGAATCTTGAAATTGTCGGATAAATACTGACTTCGAATTGGTAAATATAATATGTTAAATTCTTTTATGGCAAAAATTAACTAGTGTGAAGTATATAACAAAACACATTGGCAAAAAATAAACTATATGTGTAAAATGAAACATGACAACAGCTAATAAAAAATAATACTTTGATATCACAATACAATTCTAAAAACAAATAATTTGTAAACTGGACCACAAATCATATAATCGAAATATATATCTACATAAAAATCATTATAAAAGAATAATCTGTTTTAAGATTACGCAAATGTAAAACTTTATTACCTGCGTACACATAACGTGAAATGGTATACGTGGATATTCGATGGCCAATGACAGGCAATCGTAGAGATGTTTATGAGAATCTGAATACGACATTAGATTTGCCCGTATTTACTGGATGATCACCCTTAACAGACTGATAATCCAGTGAATACAGACAAACAGGGATGGGCGAGGTAGATTATGCCGTGTAATATACGCGGTTGTCGACACGTAAAACGTTACGTAGATTATTTGGCAAGGTTTTGTGTCAACGACAACAATTAAAACAATGTCAACAACTAAGATATTTTTACGATTTGAAAAAAGTTTGCAGCTGGTTTTTATAAAAGGGTAATTCAGTTAAGTCGTATACGAAGAAATTGAAGAATTGTTGAAGTTAAATTGGGAATCCACTTGGAATGTTGAAATACAAATAAACAAATGTTCGAATTTAGTTCGAATTTTTTAATTATTACGTTTAAAATCATACACGTGAGTAGCAATATTATTCCATTTGGAAAGCATATATTTTCAACAACCTTATCGCATCTGCCATTCTTATTCAGCATTCTTCTAACTACTGCCGAATATTTTTAGATAACTCAAAAACCGGTGGGCTTGTAAGTCTTAGTGGTTGTTGCTATGCAATTGTTAACTGAATTGATTTATAATCTTTCTTACATTTGTCTTGAATCGTCGAATTAGCGTATGTGGACCTTCGTAAGGAGATGTCAGCCTATATAGTAGAAATTTTATCAACCCGGATAAAAACGCACTCACATTTATCCAGCGTTTTTTGAATAAACATATATCGCTTTTCAGAGCATCTGGAATTAGATTGCGCATAGTATTTCCTAGATATTTAATAACCTGATCGGAGTCTGTTGGTTGTTGATCTGGCACTTCCATTAAAAATTCACATGGCCATTTTAATGGTTATTCATAAACTAGTTCTGCCGGGGCACATTTAATATTATCTTTTGGTGTAGCTCTTATGAAAAGAAGAACGCCTCTCGCGTTTAGTTGACGATGAAAAAGTTGCACTCCATTAGGTTGCGGGTGATGAGGAGTTTTCCAAATTCGATGTGTGCCTAGCAGCTTCGTTAATTCTGAGAATAGCTTAGATTGGAATTGGCTTCCTTGATCTGTTGTTATGCTTACAGGTACCCAAAATCTTGATATATCGTTTTCCACAAAAGTGCAATGCATATCCATTTGATAGCAAAAGTGGTCCAATGATGTCCAAATAATTGTACTCAAAACTACCAAAAGGCTGTATAAATTGTTCTAGTTCTGATTTCGTGGGCCTTTGAATTTTAGATCTTTGGCATGAAATACAGGACTCTGCTCAGATGTTAACGTCTTTGTTCATGTTTGGCCAAAAGTAACGATCCATTTTTAATTTTCTAGTTGTGAGACGAGTGGAACCAGAAAGATGTAAACGATGTAAATTCTAGATCACACTAAATTTATTTATTCCGATTATTTACACTAAATACTAATTTAATTATTTCACTTATTTAACTTCACAATAATTATTTTCTACACTTTAACAACACTATATTACACTTTAATAACACTTTATTTTACTTTATAAACACTTTCCTTTTAATTACTATTAGCACTCTCACGGTTAAAACACAACTGATTTTCTCCCAAATGTTTGTCGCGTATTTATACCAAATATTCTAACCATTCTAGAAATCTCCAGAATATTCGATTAGTCTAGATAAGTCTAGACACCTCTATACTGTTCTACTTTATAACAATTTTACATTAACGATAGTGTCGCTATTCAAACATAGATGTCGCCACGATCGTCACAATATAGTATAGACAATCAGCTGCAATAGAGTTAAACACGAATTCGAGTTAAAATTAAACTTTACCAAATATGTTTGCCTACATTGTGCAATAAAGTTCTTAAATCAAGAAAATCAGATTATTTTTGTAAGTTTAGAATATTATGTGGCGACATCTATGTTTGAATAGCAACACTATCGTTAATGTAAAATTGTTATAAAGTAGAACAGATAGATGTGTCTAGACTGATCTAGACTAATCGAATATTGTAGAGATTTCTAGAATGGTTAGAATATTTGGTATAAATACGCGACAAACATTTGGGGGTAAATCAGTTGTGTTTTAACCGTGAGAGTGCTAATAGTAATTAAAAGGAAAGTGTTTATAAAGTAAAATAAAATGTTATTAAAGTGTAATATAGTGTTGTTAAAGTGTAGTAAAATAATTATTGTGAAGTTAAATAAGTGAAATAATTAAATTAGTATTTAGTGTAAATAATCGGAATAAATAAATTTAGTGTGATCTAGAATTTACATCGTTTGTTTTATTCACAATCCAGTGATCGAACCTTGAACTTGACAAGGCAAAAACGTAACAATTGGTGACAGCGGTGGGATTGTGAATTAAAAGATGATTCTAGACGAATTGAATATTTTCGATTTAAAGGAAGAGTTGGAGCGACGTGGTTTGTCAACGGTAGGCCAGAAAAATGTATTGAGGCAACGATTACTTCAAGCATTAGAGCTGGAGGGAAATGATCCGGCTAGTTATAATTTTGATCAATCGACATTTTCCTATCACGCAGAAGGGGACGAAGAGAATGGAGAAAGTAAAGAAGCGGTAGTGGAGGTTGCATCGGTACCATCTGGAAATTTCGATATGGCGCAATTAATGACCGTTATGATGGAAATGAAACAGTCCAATTTGGAAATGAAATAGTCTATTGAAACATCAATAAAAAAGACAGTTGAAAAATCTGTTGAAAAATTAAACCATAAAATGGAACAATCAAATCAGGAAATGAAAGAAATTAAGCAGTCGGTGGGCGAGATCAATAACAAAATGAATGAGAAATTCAATGAAATGAATATCAATTTACATGAAGAAGTAGAGCAAATTGAACAAAAATTACAAAAGGACATCCAAGGGTTGGAGCAGAAAGTTATGAATGGGAGTGAACAAATGGAAGAGTTACAAGAGAAAGTTCTAGGCTTCGAAAAAGAACTTCTTTACCTCAAAGTTAACGGAACCACGTCGCCAGTATCTCAACCAATTCAAGCAATGAAATTTAAGCCACCGATATTTGATGGCACAATATCGTTTGCGGTTTTCAAATTTCAATTTGAGACAACGGTTAATCAAAATGGGTGGAATGACGCAAATCGGGGAACAGCATTAATAGTGGCTCTAAAAGGAGAAGCGGCTGAAACACTGCAGACTATTCCGCAATATGACCGTAGTAATTACAACGAAATAATGAAGGTGCTGGATCGAAAGTATATGGAAGTGACCATAAGCGAGAGATGTATCGTATGGAGCTGAAGAGCCGATGTCAAAAGATCGGAGAGACTCTTCAAGAAACACGTAAAGCACATGTTATCACCTAAGGCGACTTTTGCCGAGACCATATCGCATGCGCTTTAATAAATGAGACTGCGCAGGCTATCATAAAACCGTCGCTTAAGGTACGACGAGTAGAAGTGGATAGCAGCACCAACGTCGAGCGGTCGGTTCCAAGATACAGAGAGGGTGGTAGCAAAATAAAATGTTGGACATGTGACAAAATGGGTCATATGTCGAGAGACTGTAAAGAAGGAAAATGCAGACGTACAAGATCACGATCTCCTAAGCAACGAGCAACAAGTAGAGAGCGGTGGTCAAGGAAGATGGCCAAGAACGAAAGGAGTCGTTAAATTACAACGAGTCAGCCTAAAGGGGCAGAAGCTGACTCCCACAACCAATTGCCCCATAACGTCCATCCCTATTTCGATATTGAGACGAGTCGGTGACAGCTTAACAATTAAAGGAAGTATTGACGGTAAGAGCTGTGTTATTACCCTGGATACAGGAGCGGTGCGCACGTTTGTCCGTGAGGATCTAATAAAGGGAAGAGTAAGTTGAAATTGGCCACCCAGGTTGTGGATTGTAAAAGCCAGTGAAGAAGAAAGCAAAACCAAAGGAATTATGATAGGGAGGACGTTAGTAAAATCAGATAACGAATGTAGGGTAGCGATTAGGACCCTAAATCTATCGGAAAAGACAAAAACAATTAAGAAAGGAACGGTTATCGGTAAATGTGAAGAGGTGTCAACGATAATGAAATGCGAGCAGAAAAATCCGATTAGAAACACCGATACGCAAGGACAGAAACAAATAGTAGAACACCTCATTCAGAACTGGACTGGATCTTACCATGAACCAGAAAAATTCAGCACGATAACTGTTCGAACAATATAAGTCGATATTTTGCAGTACACCAGATAATAATGGAAGGACCAACAGGGTGAAACATCGAATTGATACCGGAACGGAGACACCTATACGCCAAGTGCCGAGAAGGTTACATTTAGCAAAACGCGAAGAGGTGGATCGAATGGTAACGGACCTGCAGGCAGCGGGAGTGATTGAATCATCAAACAGTCCATGGAGTTCACCTGTAGTATTAGTCGAAAGGAAGGATGGAAAAATGCGCTTTTGTGTCGATTACCGAAAGCTAAATTCAGTGACGAAAAAGGATAGCTACCCGTTACCAAGGATCGATGACACGTTAGACACATTATGTCAGGTGCTAAAATGTTTTCAACAATGGACCTGCAAAGCGGGTATTGGCAGGTGGAAGTCCAAGAGCAAGATCGTGAAAAAACGGGGTTCAGTGTGGGTAATGGGCTATGGCAGTTTAACGTGATGCCATTTGGATTATGTAATGGCGCGGCAACTTTTGAACGAATAATGGAGCGCGTATTAAAGGGACTGCACTGGAAGACTTGCCACGTATATTTGGATGACATCATAGTTATGGGAAAGGATTTCGAAGAACACTTAAGAAATTTGTCAGAGGTATGGAAGCGATTGCAATCAGCCGGTTTAAAGTTAAATCCGAAGAAGTGCTCGAAGAATGTGTGAAACATTTTCATAAGTACCTCTATGGCCAAGAATTTCATATACGGACGGACCATGGAGCATTACGTTGGTTGTTGCAGTTTAAGAATCCAGAAGGACAAGTAGCGCGTTGGATTGAGCGACTACAAAGTTATCATTACCAGATCGAACATCGGAAAGGGAGTACACATGGAAATGCCGATGCATTGTCAAGGCGACCATGTCAAGTGGAATGTAAACACTGCGGGCGTATAGAAGCAAAGGAAGACGTTATCGACATCAGGCTTATACAAATACTACCCGATAAGAAATGGACGGATGAAACGGTTAGGGACGAGCAGTTAGCAGATCCGGATTTGGCAATAATCATGCAATTTAAGGAGACAGGAAATCGTCCAACTTGGTGTGAAATTGCGGATAAGAGTCCCACAGTAAAGGCTTACTGGGCACAATAGGATAGCCTCCAAATCGAGAACGGATGTTTAAAACGAATATGGGAAAGCTCGGACGGTAATGTGAAACAAGTGGTGCCTAAGTCTAGGATTGCCGAGATATTGAAGGAGTATCACGGAGGGGCAAGTGGATGTCATCTGGGAATTAATAAAACACTTGCCAAAATACATCAACGTTTTTACTGGTTACGATTACTAGACAATCTGTAGTGGAGTGGTGTCAAAAATGTGATCAATGTGCGACGGTAAAAGGTCCCGCACGGAAAAGTCGTGGAGCAATGCAGCAGTATAACGTTGGAGCGCCATTTGAAAGAATCGCAATGGATGTCGCAGGACCATTCCGGACTACGGATGTTGGTAACAAATATGTCCTAGTAATAATGGACTATTTTAGCAAATGGCCAGAGGTGTATCCCATACCCAATCAGGAGGCAACTCCGATAGCTGACGCCGTGGTTAATAATTGGATAAGTCGTTTTGGAGTACCAATGGAGATTCACACAGACCAAGGAAGAAATTTTGAGTCAGTTGTATTTCAGGAAGTCTGTCAGTTGCTCGGTATAAATAAAACAAGAACAACGCCTTTGCATCCTCAGTCGGATGGTATGGTGGAAAGATTCAACGGGACGTTGGAGAATTATTTGGCAAAGGTCGTGGATAATGATCAACGCAACTGGGATCGACATATTCCGATGTTCCTAATCCTTTTTGGAAATAATCTGCGATTACCCGGAGATCTAAAGTTTGGAGCTGTTCCGTCATCCGCTTTAGATAGGCAGAATTATGTTGACCAGATGAGAGGAGAACTTGACGAGATACACCAGTTTGTACGAGAGAAGATACGAGAATCAAATGACCGGCTCGATATGACATACGAGCAAATAATAAAGGTTTCGAAGAAGGAGATTTAGTATGGCTTTACAACCCACAACGGAAGAAGGGTTTGTCACCAAAGCTGCAACCTTCATTCGAAGGGCCGTACACAATCATCACCAAAATAAATGACGTGGTCTACCGGATCAAGAAAGGGCAGCGAGGAAAGTTAAAGGTGCGGTGCATATAGAGCGATTAGCGATCTACAGAGGTAGTGAGTTGGATCCTGTTCGGGACGAATCAGGATTAGGTAGGGGTAATGTTACGATCGTGGCGACATCTATGTTTGAATAGCGACACTATCGTTAATGTAAAATTGTTTAAAGTAGAACAGATAGATGTGTCTAGACTGATCTAGACTAATCGAATATTGTAGAGATTTCTAGAATGGTTGGAATATTTGGTATAAATACGCGACAAACATTTGGGAGTAAATCGGTTGTGTTTTAACCGTG
Source organism: Tipula unca (assembly GCA_951394425.1). Lineage (NCBI taxonomy): Eukaryota > Metazoa > Arthropoda > Insecta > Diptera > Tipulidae > Tipula > Tipula unca. The sequence continues at coordinate 45,523,663 of OX596381.1, read as the reverse complement.
AGAGTGCTAATAGTACATAATTAAAAGGAAAGTGTTTATAAAGTAAAATAAAGTGTTATTAAAGTGTAATATAGTGTTGTTAAAGTGCAGAAAATAATTATTGTGAAGTTAAATAATTAAGTTAAATAAGTGAAATAATTAAATTAGTGTTTAATCGGAAATAAATAAATTTAGTGTGTTCTAGAATTTACATCGTTTGTTTTATTCACAATCCAGTGATCGAACCTTGAATTTGACAAGGCAAAAACGTAACAATATATTTCGCACTTTTATATAATCTGTCACTCTACATATAGCTCTGTATAAAATCGTTATAATTTTCTAAAGAATGTTATTTTATATTTTTAATAATAAATAAAAAAAAATAAGTGAATTAACTAAATCTATACAACAATAAATAGAACCAATTTAAAAATTCCAGCTTCTTTTTCATTAGAATACATCTTAATCCATATACACTCAATATTATTTCAAAGAAAACTATAAATGAATGAATTTCATCTCTACCTACATATATAGTCTGGATACGGACCTACGTACATTGTACACACATCTAATATACAAAAACATACATAAGTAAATAAACTTATCAAAATGGTTCAGCATAATCGTATAAATTGAATAATTTGAGGATAAATTATATTTTAAATTTTATTGTATATACATGACAACATTCTGTTTTCTAAATAAGTCATAAATAAATAAGTTTATTCAAATTAAATAATACCGTTTATAATATTATGTTAGTAAGTATTAAGTCTTTGGTGAAATAAGGTCTAAACCTTTCTTGTTGTAAAATACGATTTTCTTATTAAGTTTTTAGTTTTTGAGTGAAACAAATTTTTTTTTTTCTAAATTATTTATAATTTTTAAGTAAGTACCATAGGCTATAAAATAAAATTATAAGTGAAATCTGTGACGCTACAGTGCGTATGTGTCTCATAATTGGTGGTGAATAAATTATTCATTAAAATTATTACTATAATGAAATCCGGTTTTTCGAACATTAAAGCCACTATATTGTGTTCTGGATTATACACCTCTGAGCTAATCATAAAATTGGGAGTGTATTACAGTTTAATTTAAAAAAAAAATTAATTATAGTAATTTAAGATTTAACTTTATAGTTTGTAATCTGTATAGTGATAGTGGTGTGATATATTATATTTTAAAGACCAATTGCTGGCCCGTATCAACCACCTAAATCGATAACTAGTTTCACACCTACTATAACGTGTGACGCTTATCTCAGAGATCATTGTACCAAATTAGTTTTATCAGCCTATAATTTTGTATTTATTCGGCCACATCCAACTCTCACATCCATATAAATAACAACGGATTTAATAAAGGCCCTTGCGCGTATATAAATTTATAGTTTATTGGAATTCGTGTTTAGTGCTAGTGGCAAGACAAACATTTTTAATTAAATTTTATTTATTTAAGTTTGGCTTCTATGTTTTAAATTAAGATTGGCCAGTCCGAATTTGGTAAACATTAAGAATTTTGTACATCTTGATCAAATATCTTATTTCAGATTTCCACTAAACTTTAGAACTTTTTTGTACAATTAAACATTAAAAACTTGTGAATTAATCACGTCTTTCAGAATGAATAAAATTTAATAAGTTTTAAAATTAAATATAATATGTACATGGACGGATTTCAGAATTTAAAAAATATTATTTCAGAATTTGTATAAAATATTAATAGTAATCTGTAAATTTGATGAAATTTTTCTTAAGATATTCAAAATTTTTTTTTTTTTTTTTTTTTTTCTTAAATGCTGCCAATGGCTTTATTCTTGAATCTTTCTACAAAAGAAACTAACAAGAAGTATTCAAATCTTAAGCTAAAATTATTACATATTTTAAGTCTTAACCAATGTTAATACTTGTTATTGTGCTCACTATTTAATTAATTTAGATTACATTTATATGTAAAACCTAAACGTTTAATATATTTACAGGTTCATCAGTCCAAGTGGATGTGCTCTTTTAAGTCGCCTAAACCGCGGCTGTTTTAATATATCCCTGGCCAATTCATTGGGATGTGCCTCTAGTTTTGAGTAATATTTCGAACTGAATTCTTTAATGGTTTCTTTAATAGTTTTAATTCCAAGGTCATCGTGAATATTACTATTCCGAATGTACCACGGAGCATTGGTAATACTACGAAGTATTTTTGCTTGGGTTCGTTGCAGGAGTTCTCTGTTTGACGCGCTGGTGGATCCCCATAACTGAATACCATATGTCCATATGGGTTTGATTATCACTTTGTACAATAAAACTTTATAGGCTAATGACAGCTGAGATTTTCTGCCCATCAACCAATTCATTTTGGAAAATTTTATTTTTATTTGTTTGCGCTTTGCTTCGATATGATTTTTCCACGTAAGCCTTCTATCCAGGTGCATTCCTATGTATTTGACCTTGGTTTGTTGAGGAATATTTATATTGTTTAATTCCACTGGTGGGAAAGTGCGTTTGTTTAGCGTGAAAGTGACGTGAGTTGATTTGTTTTCGTTCACTTTTATGCGCCATGTCTTCAGCCAGTTCTCGATTTTGTTTAGATGATTCTGTAATTCCTTTGAGGCAGTTTCGGGATTACCGTGTGACACCAGGACGGCCGTATCATCGGCAAAGGTTGTGACTACCTTGTTGGTTACAGGTAAGTTAGCTGTGTACAGCAGGTAAAATATTGGACCTAGAACGCTGTCTTGTGGAACACCTGCGTTGATATCATTTAAACAAGTATAGTTGCATTATTTTGTTTAACCATGTACTGCCTTTGAAGGAGATAGTTTCCCCAGAACTGAGTGAAATTTCTTCGGTAGAAGTCCTTTAATTTTGTATATTAGCCCATCATGCCAAACTTTATCAAAGCCTTGTGCAATGTCCAAGAAGGTAACAAAACAATATTTCTTTTCCTCAAAGGTGTTTTTGATTGCATTTACAATTCTGTGTACTTGTTCTCTGTGGTACCATGTTGGTTTCGGAACCCAAATTGATGGTCTGGAATAATATGCCGTTCTTCTAATACTGGTTTCAATTTCGTTAGTAACATTTTTTCAAATAGTTTTGAGATTGTAGGCAGCATGCTTATTGGACGATAGGATGAAATCTGTATTTCATTTTTTCCAGCTTTATGTATCATTGTGATCAAAGATATCTTCCATGCCTTTTTTGAACTTATACAATTTTTAATTGTTTTCTTAACTTTCTTCCACTTATATTGTATGGGTTTGAAGAACAAACCATCATCCATTTGGTCGGGTAGCACGAAGTTATTAGTTTCTTCGTGTGGTGCGAATACTGTTGTTAGATGAGCAGCGAAAGCATTGGCTTTTTCTTCATCGCTTCTCGCCCAATTTCCAGTTGGTAGTCTAATCGGGTGATTCGAGTTTGTTGGCCTTTTTAACTTTTTTGTTGCCTTCCACAAAGAATAATCTGTCCTCTTGGTTGCCGAGAGTTCATTTAAGTAATTCTGGACGCTCTGGTTTTCTTCTTTCCCGCAATGCAAATCTTAGAGTCTTAATAGCTCGATTTAATTTCCATTTTAACAACGGTGATTTTGATTCTTGCCATGGGCGGCGAATTTTCCGCTTTTCCTGGATTAGTTCCTGTATATTTTGTGACAGTTTATTAACTTACACTGTACTATTTAAGATGGGTGGGGCCTTTTCACCTGATAATGACAAGACATCTTTTAAATTTGCTTCCGCCGCATCAATATCTACTGGTGTGTTAAGAGGGATATTCAGTACACAATTTAGTTTGTTTGTTTGTAAGCCATTTTGGCGCGTCTATTCTTAGGACGCCGGTGTTCACTCTTATAATTACAGGTGAGTGATCAGAAGACAGATCATAGCAATCGGAGGCCTTAGCATATGTGCGTGGTATACGCCTTTAGTTATACAAAAGTCAATTAAATCAGGAACTTTCTTTTTATCTGTGGACCAGTACGTTGGGTGACCGGCAGATAAGTAATCCAGGGACTGTTCTTCTATAGCTTCATAAAGTTGTTTGCCTTTCGGCGATGTTAATCTGGAACCACATTGGGTGTGTTTGGCGTTGAAATCACCCCCCGCAAGAAATTTATTACCTAGCTGGCTGAAATAATCCATGAACTGCAGTTTTTTTATAGCATGTTTTGGAGGACAGTACACTGCTGATATGACACAGTTTCCAGACCACTCCTTCAGACAAATGCTAGTTGATTGGATATGTTCCTTCTCATATTTCATAAATTCATAGTGTTTTAATCTTGTTTTTATCAGTACAGCTGTGCCTCCATGTGCTTTCCCATCTGGGTGCTTTGTATCATAAACAGAGTTCCCATTAATTTTGAAATAGGTTTTTTTGGTGAAGTGTGTTTCAGATATTAACATTATGTCAATATTGTGCTCAGTGAGGAATGCTTGAACCTCTGCTTTATGTTGTGCTATGCCGTTTGCATTCCATATGGCTATTTTGAGGACAGCCATTTTTGGTTTTTAACGACTACCTGCATCAGCGTGCTCATATTCTGCATCATTAGATTCATGGTTCTCTCCATCATCGCCATGAAGCTTTGCATCATGTTAGTTAACTTGCTTAAATCTGCTGCGATGTTTCCCTCTTCGCTTGCTTGCACTTTAGAAGTGGTACCCTTAAGGATACTTGCATAGGAAACCTCTGGATGTACACTACTGTTAACAGTTGCTTTTGGTTGGTTATTTTGTGCTGTGTTTTGGATTGATTCTTTTTTTCAATTCTAGGTAAATTGGACACCCTCTAAAATTTGCAGTGTGATTTCCGCCACAGTTGTTGCATTTTCTCACTGATGCTTCCGTTTTTTCTTTGTTGCATGCATTTGAGTTATGGAGTTCACCACAGATAACACAGACATCGCTTAAAGTGCAATATGCTCTAGTGTGTCCATACTCTTGGCACTTAACACACTGTACCGGTCCAGTTCTTTTCCTGGATTCCTCTACGACAATTCTTCTATGCAGTAGATATTTTAAATCAAATATTGCATGTTTCTCTTTGATTTTTTTATTATCTGGTTCTAATTCCAGACGGAACAATGGCTGAGGCAACTTCTCACGGTTAATAATGTTGGTGATTGATTTGCATTGAAATCCTTTTTCAGCGAGAGCGGCTCGTATTTCATTTGCATCCACGTAGGCCTCTATACCTTTTAACACGACGACCAAGCCTTTTTGGCTTTTTAGTTGGTAAGTGTAGTAATGTTTACCAACTTCGTCGAAATGTTTAACTAACGCTCTGTAAGCGTCAATATTCCGCGGTTCAATTTTTGTTTCTTTTATATCTCCTCTTTTTATCACGGCGATATAAAATTCTCCATTAGTAAAGAACTCGATTGTTTTTGTGAGCTCTCTATTTGATTCCACCCTCAAATAGAGTGGTGGCGGTTTCTCTGGTTTTGGAGCTTTTTCGGCCGGTGGGTCTTCAACAACCAAACAAGAATACCGGTTGCTTTTAATGTCACTGTTTGAAAGCGCTTTGAAATTAGTTGGTTCACTATAGTGGTTTTTATTATTTTTTGCCGAAAATGTTCGAAATTGTTGATGTTGCTCACGTTAATAGGTGGAGGCAGTGGTATTTTTTCAGTGGAGACTGCATCTTTTGCAAATATGAATTTATTATTCTTCATTGGAGATCTGAGCGTCATAGAGCTCCTTTGGACTGACAATGGCTCCTCGTTACTCATTTGAGCGTTGATATCCTGACCTCCCCTCCCCCCTCCCTCCCCTACAATCCATGGGACCGAACTCCGAAGAGAGTAGATTTTCTTGAACATTAGATCTGCCACCTAGAGTATTACTTTTCTTGTTTGTTTTATCCATTGCATTTTGTCCTTTAACACCCCAGATAAACTAAATGATGCTAAGGTATATAGATTGCTCCAACTTACGGAGCTAACACAATCGATTGTTGAGGAAGGAATCTAATACCACGAAAACCTAGATTATTTGACCTACGTTTAAACAGTAGCAAATTTTAGCCTCTAATTAGGCAATAAATAAGACAACCCTGCGATATTAATAATAAAAAATATAGTGAAAAGCGTCGAATAAGTTGGTTATAAATTTATTAATCACGATATTATAATATATTACATCTAAAATATTGAAATAGACAACATTTAAATAAGTGCTTAATAGTTAATAGATTACTTCGCCTGAAATGTCCGCAACGTTAAACAATTACACCATAAAAGTCTTGTTTCAGGATCCATCACAACAAAGTATATAAATAGCACCATTCCCTGTACCGAAGCCGTTAAACAAAATAAATACGAAAATGTTACACCAAAATTCAACGTATTCGCCAATCCAAAAATCCATGAAAGTCCCAACAGGAAGAATAAAAAAACTGATAATCGTAGTTGTGAGACTATTAAGTCTCTCTCCTTTGCATGAATTTTATTCGACGCCATTTTAAAAATATTATACATCACCAGAATGAAAATAGTTAAATTGGCCGCCACAATCAATGAAACCGGTAGTATAACGGCAAATAATAGCGTATACTCAGTCGGATAACAAACGTTCAGGGAATTAATTACAGCCGCACTATATGAATCAGGTGATACAAATAACGCAATTATGACCGGAAATAATGGTACGATCCAGCCGATAATCGATGATATAAGAAATAAACGTTTTGACTTGGTCTTAAAAACCCGTACATATCGATTGAATTGTAAATAGGCCGAGATTAACATCCATGCGAACACCACAAGCACAGAATAATGAAGTGCAGCACCATAAAATAAGCAGTATGTCCACTCCATATCGGCAGTTACCTCAAAATCTATAATACGTGACGTCACAAAAACTGTTAACAACATTTGTAATGCAATCGCGGTTGATAGTTGTAATAAAATTTTAATTCCTGATTTTCGGCGAAATGTGGGAAAAATGAACGCGGTCAAAAAAATTCCAATCACGCCCAATATCGATAAGGTGCAACCCGTTAATGTTATCAAATCTAAGGCATTTTCGTGAAGAGTTGGAATAATAATCACCTCATTGATTCGGGTTACTTCCAAATCTCCGATAAGAAATGCAAAACTTGTTAAATGTTTGCAGCCACATATGGAAATTTGGGTTGTATTGTCGACGGTCATATCAAATCCCATAAAATAACAACCATCCTGTGCCCATTCGGAATTTTTCGATTCATTTTTTGATTGAAAACTCCAGTAGCTGCAATAGCTGCTCGTAAAAATTGATGTGTTCGAGGTGAGCGTGTAATAACTATTCGATTTTGATGTGTAATAAAATTGTATCATACCAGGAAGCCTGGATGGCACATCTGGAATAGTGACACTTATCACAATGCTATCAAGCTCATCACCCTTTTCCTCATCTTGATATAACACATCGTTGTAATACAGAGTTATGATAATACGAAGATTATCATTAAGCTCTAGTAAACTCTCTAGTACATCATACGTAACATGCGATGCGATGGTGAAACCTTCAGCGAATGTCGGAGATGTTTCATTCGCATATATATACACGATATAATAATCACTAAAATCGTTGTCGAATTCAATTTTTGATAAATTTTTGTAAACAGCAAGCCCGGAAATATTATTCAATGCTGGCGTAAGTACGAATACTAAAACATTTGACTCTGTTATTTTAAGATCATCTTCTGGGTCCTCCAGAGAATCAAACATATTCGTTAAAACCTTTTCAAACGAATATAATATTGTATTGGTTGTATTCAGCATATGTAGATTATGTGCTACTTCTTCATTGACTTGTATGCAAATATCCATAATACTAGTTACCTCAGAGATGCTATCCATTTTCTGCGTGCCGATATTTTCTGTGAAGTCCGACCTAATCAGATGTGACAGAACTCTGCCAACCGTAAAGAGATCGGCTGATATGAGTTCGTCTCGATTCGTTTTGATGATGGTTGAAATATTTTTTAAAATTTTTACCGATAACTCGCTTTGATTTGACAGCAAATTTTCCAGATAGTACAGCTCTTTTGTAACGGTGTTAGCTGCCAATGCATTACGTACATACATCTCATTTAAAATAACCCATTGTGCTCCATATTCAAAATCACCGGAACAAAATCGTACAATTGGTACACCATTTTCATCTAACTCGAATTCTCTTGTATTTACAAATTCATTATGTCGTCCGCTGTTAAAGCGCAGAACTGTGCCGTTGATTGTAACAGTTTCGGGAAGACAATTTAATGTATGATTTATCCCGTAAAATGTGTAGATGGTGCCATTGTCTACTTTCAACGCTTTCCACAATTCATTTTTATAGTGTGATAATTGATCGGTGTAATTGCGACTATCACTACTAGGCAGCACTACTTTAAAATGAACAATTGCCACCATTTCCTGTAGGACGTAATTAATTGAAATGATTGATTTAAAGTTTACTAACTTTAATGAATCACTATGAGATTGTAATCCCTTGGCAACCTGGTGATACAAAACTGTTGCATGATATTGTACTCGTGATTGATCAATTTCCGTCGTAAACCCTCTTACTTTTGTAAGTACTGCATAATTTTCGGTGCGGCTTCCCAGCTCGATGAATACTTCATTGGTGGACATCACACGATTGTGAATTATTGAATATCCTTCGCACCAAATACGACCTGATCTATCGATTGTTTCAACATACACTTCCCTGTATACAAAAAGCTGTGATGAATATGCATCCACATTTCTCTCGTCCATTTCCATCATATCAAGATTTTCAAATTCCATATTAGCGTATTGCGCAAAACAATTAATTCCAAGCATATCTTTGAAATTAAATAAATTGTCCAAATTATTTTTTTCGTTATCACCTTTTGTTATCAGAACAATCACTTTTATTACAAACACGATTACATTAACATTCTGTGGATACAATACTAATTCTGTTACATCGAATTGCTTTATTATATCTTCACATATTGTACATAGTGGTTGACGAATTAATTTCCAGCCACCAGTTGAATCGACCACAATATTTTGACCCGATCCAATGTCATCAGCTTTCCAATTAACAAATCCAATGTCATTGAAACGCTTAACCCAATTGGTAATATTGATAGCACAATTATATCCACACGGTGTCGCACTATTATATTGTGTTATATTCGGTGACGATGAACTGGTATTACTTGAAAACACTGAAACTGTACACTCATTACTATTATTCAAAAGTTGTTGATACAGCATTGTTTTATGGGGCGAGTCGACTACCGACATTTTGCCATATGGACAATAGTCTTGATGAACATAAAAATATTTAGTCATATTGGGAAATGTATCCATTACGAATACCTTGTCATTGTATTCGATTTTACGATAATTGGTGTAATTGTAGCCGCACAACATGGGATAGCGATTATTGCAATTATCGTATTTTAATAAAATTTCCGTATCCACAATTTCCATAGTGACACAATCACCGCTAAATCCCCAGATGCTCAACCAATCAAAAGTTCTATATTTTTTCCACATAATTGGGGTATAATATTGCGGCGGTTGGTACGATTGTTCACGTCGTAACGGCAACCAAAATTTGTTCGCATAATTTTTCGAAAGAAAATTTAGTAGTGGAGCTCGTTTTGTCGGTTCCATATTTAAAAAATCAATATTTAATCCATACACCATACATGGCGTATAATCCCAAATTCGGCTAACTTTTGTACTATTCGAAAAACAAATTTTACTATACTCGTCCACATATGCTGGTTCGCCATTCGTGCACTCACTTGAGAAGGAACTATGTTGCGCAGAAGAACAGTTCAATCTACTCTCATCCATACATTTATTGTGGTAACGATATTTTGGAAATTTCAACTCATCTAAGCATACAGGTGTCGAATAGCCGTAACTGTTATCTTTATCCAGTTCTGGCCATACAAATACAGTATTGCTGGAATTTATTATTAACTGACTGCAATTATTAATTTCAGTATAAAAATCAGTAGTCGAAGTAATAAAGTTGGAAAAGCTTAGTTCCTGAAATATACAGATCGATTAGAATTTTTTTCTTCCGGACATGTTCCCAAATAATAGATAGACACTCTTACATTATGTAATAAAATAAGCCATATTTGAAAATATATTTTTTGCACATATATCATATTGATTCACTATTTATACTTGAACACTGAATAGATGTAACTTTATCAACAAACAAATAGAATATGTCGTCGAATTATGCTAAATATAATTAAAGAATACAATTTGTTGCGTGATTTTTATCTAGATATATGTAGGTAAACGTTATCAAGTTAATTTAATATTAAATACAGTATTTACCAATAATGTTTTAGATTGACAGTGAACTAGACTATTTTTGATGTATCATATTATAATATTAATGTAGATCAGTGACAAACATGCGGGGAAAAATATGTATACATATATGTACATATATTTGATTTGTACAACTATATTTGATAAAATTAGTACAGCAGTTTCTGTATAACTCTTTGAGGCATAATTTATACAATAATTGTATAGTCAGTATGTCATATCGCCCTAGTGGTCTAGTTGGGTTAGAATTAAACCAATCTACTGTACATGAGTAGTAGTATCGATAAGAAATGAATTAGAATACGTGTACCAAGCATTCAGAATATTGTTCGACTAAATTCGATATCATGTTACATGACATTTTAATGGCCTACTCTATAATTAATCGTAACAGATTTTTAGAATAAAATATTCGATAACTAAATGCTTCAATTTTGAGAAATTATGCGTAAACCACAATATTCTCAATTTTCTCGAAAATTATTCTGAATCTGTTTAGTTTTTACAACTCGATTTCTCAGTTTTATTTGTAAAATAATCAGTTTGTACAAATTTATTTGAGTTAAAGTTTGACTGAATTTAAAAATCTTAAACTCAACCATTGTTACAGAGAGGATACTCGGTGCCACAGATTGTTTATTTAAATTGATGGCCACTGACCCTATAGATTTTGTGAAATTGAAATTTGTTTTTTCATTTTTTAACATATTTTTTTAATGAACCTATTAATATTATAGCTCAAGAATTATGAGCCCCTAACAAACTGGACAGACGGACAACGGAATTCTCTTTTAGGCACGGAACCCTAAAAATGAGTACAAACACCATTGATCAGCACAATGAAATTGGGAAAGTATAATAATAATAATTAGATTTTAAAGGCCATTAATGGCCCCTTATTGAGTCAACTATTTGGCTCCAACGGTTTCAATCCTGAGCATGGTCTTCATATTGTCTAAAATAATCTGAAGAGGCCAACTCGTTCTATACATCGTGGAGCCATTGTTGCATGCAACGACCTCTGCGCCTACTATATGGTGGCTCTCCTTTCAAAGATCGCTGCACAATTCTTCCGGATCAGCACGCAGATTGTAACCGATCCAGCGTACTCGCTGCGATCTTATTTCATGTACAATATCGGGGACCTTCATCAGATCTCCGATCTTGATATTGTACAGAGCTCGGTATGTACCATCTATTTCGCGTTTGGGGCCGTAAATCTCACGCTTGATTCTTCTCTCAAATGTAAGGAGCCATCTCTCGTACTCATCTGTCAGCGCCCAACTTTCACATTCAAACGTATAGTGGCCACTACTAAAAACTGAAACTCTACAAGCGGATCAAGTATTTTTTTCATTCCGTTGCTATTCAGTCTAAGACTCAGAGCGTCTACCTGCCGAACAACCGAGTTAATTGCAAAAATTTTCGATAGCCTGTTCTCAACTTTAACACAGCATTGAGACTGTATACTATTTACAAAAATAGTGAAAAACGCGCGTAAACAGTTTGATTACTGCAGCTATTCTACCATCGAATGGCATTCTTCTTTATACATTATGTTGCTAATATTCCACAGTAAATAACTCTTAAATTCTAAATTCCAAACAGCTAAACCATCAAGTGGCTTTGTATGCGATACACTCAGCTTTTCCTTCCTGATTCTATTTTCATTGGTTCTTCTGCGTCCATAGTCCCCCGAAGCCGTCCTTTCAATTTCAATTTAGATTAATTTGTCTAGCTTCTAAAGCTGGTTACCGGCTTCAAATATGTCATTTCTAACACGCAACCAATATAAAATACTTATGCATTTTAAAGTATTGTTTTTTAAAATGATATATATTAAAATTGAAACGTGAAAACTCGATGTCCAACTGTTTAAATAAATATATAAACTAAACGCTACCGCAAGTTCCAAAATTATATAATTAATAATTTAATGGTAACTGAACTGGAAGGGATGAACAGATAAGGTAATTGATAATCAGCTGTATGCCGCCCATAAATAATTCCAAATGCTTCCCTAACCTGGTATTTGGCTTCTCTCATGATCGTATATCTCTGCAGCGCTCCACTCGGGTTATAACTAAAGCACATATAGAATTTAGACGGCAAGCAGGTTTTTATCTAAGGCTACGAGACGTTCGGTGTTGAAAAGGACTGTCTTTTGGAACAATTTGTCCTATCATCTCCTTTTTTAAATTATTTAAAAACTAAACTACATCAATTAAAACACTATGAACTATTTTTGAAAAATATGTTCCCAAAAACCATAAAATAAAAATCATTTACTATACAAAAACAACTCTTGAATATTTATAATTGAAAAATTGGAAAAAAAATTTATGAAAAGTTCGGCTTATTAAAAAGGAACAAAAATCTCATAAGAACCAATTAGGTTTACTATACTTGGAAGAAAGAAAATTTAGTAGTCGGTGATCGTGTTGAGTACCTAGAAAATAAAAATGTTAAGTACATGTTATTGATTTCAGTTTCTGTTCAACTTATCGAGTAAATTGCCTAGCAATTGCAGGACCTCGATATTCAGAAAATGTTACCCGTTTTGAAGCAGTGATTATAAGTATTGAGAACCCAGAAAATGGAAATTTTTTTAATATTGTTAAACATTTAATTATTTCCTTCGCACATTTGGAGTTCTTAGATATTCAGAGAATTTTTGTAATTTGAAGCAATTTTCATTCACTTGTGCAGAAAAGAGTAGGCCACTTATCACCTAGAGGAATACAGTTAGAAATTGATGGGTTCACATGAATTTTTAAGTAAACCTTTTGTAATTTTGGAGGCCGTGAAACTGTATATTTAGAAATTCTATTTATTGATTGATTCAATAATCATCGAAAAGCCATTTTTCTACATTTTCTTGAAATGTTTAGTAAATCCTTGGCAACTATCCAAAATCTTCAGTCTTGTAAATTGTCCTTCCTTGTGCTTTTTTTAATACAAAATTACTCGAAACGTCCTTTTTCACTCTCTTGAGAAATATCGGCAGCCTTACTTAATCCAATAACAATTTGTGGTCTCAATTCATTGGGGTATTCCATAGAATAATCTTCATGAAGCCCCATACTCTCAAATTCATTAAATTCTTACGGGCATCAAGTTTTTATGGAGTTTTTATGGAACGGTACAAATGTGAAAAACCTATGAAATGTCGAATTGTCTCATGAAAACATATTAAACAGTTTCGAATAAAACAAATTAGTTTATACAAATTCAAAATTATAAAACTTAAAAATATTACTAAAACTACTAAGAGAACTGATTAAAAATGACAATAAACTTAAAGCAAATAAATTATTTAAAAAAACAACTGAAGAGTTCTAATTAGAACGCCTCATTAAAATTTTTTATAATTTTTAAATAGTAAATTTACACATAGTAAAATTACAGTCTAACAGAAAAATTCCCAAATAGCTGAAAATAAGAACCTGAAGAATCTCATCCCTCCCCATAAACATCTCAAAAAATCTATGGGAAAATATATATGACACGGCTCACACCTTGATAATTTCTATTAAACTCATTTTACAAAAACTGCTATCATATAGAGAATGACCATAAGGCTCTAGTGTAACAGAAAAATACCGAAGCAGCTGAAAATATAGACCCTGAAGAATCTGATTCCTTCCAAAAAAATTCGAAAAATCCATATGAAAATATGGCGGCAACAATGACATAAAGAAGCTCTCATTAAACTCATTTTACACAAACAGCCACCGCAATATAGGCTCCACTCTATCAAAAAAAAAGCCAAAATAATAAAAAATGTAGACCCAGCACAGTGTCGTCCGTTCCCGAAATTCTCGCATAATTCATATTAATATATGAGGTCACTAGTAACTTGATAATTTCAATAGAGGTATTTTACAGAAACAGCCACCATATAGGAAATGACCATAAGGGTCTATTTGAACAGAAAAACTAAGAAGTGCCCGTAAATATAGACTCGAAAGGGTTTCATAATTTCCCAAAAAATTGAATATTAATGAAAATATGACCCGACTCACAACTTGATAATTTCTAACTCATTTTACACCCATTTTATTTCCCAAAAATCGCGAATGAAACTATGACGTCAATAACGACTTGAGAATTTCTCTTAAACTTGAGAATTTTACACAAACAGCCACCATATTGGGAATGACCATAAGGCTCCAGTCTATCAAAAAAATGCCAAGGTATTATTAAATGCCAATAATTTGTACCGTTCCATAAAAACTCCATAGAAACTTCATGTCCGTAAATTCTTATCATTAAATTAGTACAAGTCGAATTAGATTACAGTTTGATTTTCTCTATTTCTGAGAATTATTTTACTAAAATCCCATTCTTAAATGGATTGTATATATTGGAACTTTGAAACTGGAAAATTATAATTTTATGTAGCATTGCACAAAATTAAACAAATGTAGGCTATAATTCACATATACAGGGTGCCAATAAGACTAGTATCCTATACATGGGGTACCATTGGCTGACCCAAAAAAAATCAAAAATATCTAAATAAGTTTTTAATGAACTCTAACTAAATTTGAGATACTCGAGGTTTTGCTGTAAAATTGAATGATTAAAGCACTAAATACGGCCATAGTTTCCATGCATCAAGCACAATTTGCTTAACGACTATATCTATACTATAATTGAATTAGGTCGAAAAAAAACATTTCACAAAATACCCACTCTCATAAGATTCATTGCATCTTAAGCAATCAAGTCGAGGTGAGCGATTTTTCTTTAGCATAATAAGTGTAAATTTTAGCATATAGACTGGATCCTCAATGTATGTAGATGTTCAGGGTCTGATGAGCATGAACTTCATCTATCTATATGACGATTGGGGAACATCCACAATTTGCAACATTTTTTAAATAAATCACGGAAATTGCATAATTGTTAAACGGTTTTTGGCTCATCTGTGTCTGCCCTAGGTTTGTGTTGATCGACGAAAGGTTTAGTGCGCGTGTGTGAAATAACCGATGTCATTCCATTCCACTTTTTCATGCCGGTAATTTGTTTTTTTTTTCGTTTATTTCCGGTGTTATAGGAGTATATAGGGCATCTACTAGACTGGACCATCTGACTCTTATAAGCTTCGTCAGCACTCTTTCGTGTGTGTTGATGATCTCTGGTGTTAGGAGTATATAGGGCATCTACTAGACTGGACCATCTGACTCTTATAATCTTCAGCACTCTTTCGTGTGTGTTCGTGATTTAACATAATGCAAACAACATGACGGAGTTAAATTAATAAAATATTTTTGATGATATGGAAATAATTTAACTCCATTATTTTGCCTCCGTCATGACTCATGAGTTCAGATCGAAAAAACCTTCGAATTATTCGTATGAGAGTGATTTGCATATTGCTATTATTAGTTAGTAATATGTAACTGTAAACATCTGCTCATCTTATTGCTCTGACATCTTGTAAGGTGAAAAGGAATTTCCTGTTAACCAGTACATGATCAATTTGGTTTCTGGTTCTGCTATCTGATGATGAATATGTGTATTTGTATTTTTTTTGGTGCGAATTTACTACCACCTATGTGAATATGAATATGTGTTGTTATGCCAATATTACCAGATATCGTGGCATGCGTGTAGCTCGTATAATACATGTTTTGTTGGGTCATCTGATTCCTCCGTAGCTTACATAATACTGGCGATAATTTTCTATTCGAGCAGTGCACACACCTTGTTTGTGTGTCTGTTGCAGATATCATAAGATACAATTACCTGCGCTCGTAGTTGGATCTCCATTATTTTTCCATATTACTTCAAGTAGGCCTAATATTTCGATATTGTGGTAAACTGGTAGCCTTGATGTTACCGTCAGAGATTTTATATATTCTAGTTCAATTCGCTTCTGAGTACGATTACCGATGATTGATCCTTTGAATCCTAGCCAGTTTTCTGGGCTGCTGGATAAGGCATACTAGAATACCGAGGGATTTGATCCATTAGTCCGAACTTCAATAGAAAGTCATAGAAGTTTTTTATTTCTGCTCGGGTTGGTAATATATGAACGTTATATTGGTAATGCTTGGTGCCTGCATTTAGGTGTAGTCGTAACGTAACTTTTTAAATTATTGAATAATGGTAAAAGTTCAAAGTCTGCATACGAAGCAGGTTTTTTTTATTTTATTTCACTAAACTACACACTAAAAACAAAATTATAAATTAATTTATTTTTATAAAATATATACACAGCTTACATTAAAATGTCATAAATATATAAAATATCACTTATATCCTAATAAAATCAGCACATTTCATCGGTGCAATTTCCTCTGAAAGTGAGATTTACAACAAAACAAATTTACCCATAATGCCCTTGTTTCTGGGTCCATGAGCACAAAATAAATAAATAATACCAAACCCTGTACAGTGGCTGTTAAACAAAACAAATATGAAAAAATCAATCCAAATCCTAATGAATTTGCCAAACCAAACGCCCACGATAGTCCTAGCAGGAAAAATAAAAATACCGATAATCTCATCTGGGCTAAAATTAAATCTTTCTCATTCGAATGATATTTATTCGATGACATTCGAAAAACATTTCGCACCACTATAATAAATATTATTAAATTCGCTAAAACTATTAAAGCGATCGGTAGTAGCACAGTAAAATATAGGGCATAGTGCATCGGGTAACATACGTTAAATGAATTTTTAATTGATTTACGATACGATTCGGGTGATATAAACACGCCTAATAGCACTGGAATTAGTGGCATTAACCAACCAACGATGAAAGTTTTTATATATAAATTCGATGGTTTACTATTGAAAACACTGACGTATCGTTTAAACTGAAGATACGCTGAAATTAAGGTCCACGAAAATACCACTAGTAACGAGTATTGAACAGCAGCGCCTACAGTAATACACACCGTCCATTTCATATCAGGCGTTACCTCAAAATCGATTAGATTTGTGGTCACGGAAAGAGTTAGGGTCATTTGGAGTGCTATTGCACCAGAAAATTGTAATAGTATTCCAGATTTTCGCCGCCATGCCGGAAATACTAGAGCGGTAATAAATATTCCGAGTGCCCCAAGTATCGATAATGAGCATCCTAATAATGTTATAATATCTAGCGCTTGATCATGAGTTGTTGGTTTTGAGAATAATGTATCATTGATTTTCGACACTTCCATGTCGCCAACCAGAAATGCAAAACTTGTTAAATGTTCGCAAGCACATGCTGAAATTTGTGTTGTATTCAATGTGGTGGTGAGTAGTCCCATAAAATGACATCCATCCTGTGACCACTCTGATTTTATAGTTTTATTTTTCGGCTGGAAATTCCAGTAGCTGCAATAGTTGTTATGATCTATCGATGCATTTGAGGTTAGCGTGTATGTACTATTTGATTTGGATGTAAAATAAAACGGCATGAATCCAGGTAGACGAGAAGATATTCCCGGCATGGTGACACTTATTACAATACTATCGAGTTGGCCAGCATGTGTCTCATCTTGGTACAGAACATCATTATAAAATAGCGTGATAATAATTTGAAGTTTTTGATTGATTTTCAGCAAGTTATCCAACAAATTCTGCGGCACAAACGAGGCGATTGTAAACCCTTCATTGAATGTTGTTATAGATGCGTTCGATAAAATATATTCAATATAGTAATCACTTATATCATTGCTTGGCATACTTTTCGTTAAATTTTTGTACACCGATATTCCGGAAATATTGTTAGCACCAGGATTAAGCATAACCACTAATACGTTCGCAGATTTCACCAAAAGATTATTGCGTTTCGGTTTCAGAGCTCCACCAATATTGCTGATGGCCATCTCAAATGAATATAAAATTTTATTTGTTGTGTTAACAGCCTGAGATTTTTGAATAATTGTTTCGTTCACCTGCGTGCAACTGTCGATGATGGCTGTAATATCCGATATGCCATCAAAATTTTGCGGCCGAACATATTCTCGAAAATTAAACGCGTGCAAAGACGCCAATACCTTGCTAATGGTAAATAGATCGGCTGGAATTAAATGATTGATGTTGAGTGTTACTATATTCGATATATTTTTTAGCATTTCCAACGACTCATTACTTTGAATTGCTATAAGCCGCTCTAGATTGAACAGCTCTTTAGTAATTAGTCCTCCAGCCATGATTAATCCACTATTCAGCTCGTTTACTAAGCCCCACTGCATACCGTACAGGCTATCGCCTAGGCACTGGCGAACAATTGGTAATCCGTTTTCATCAAGATCAAAACTCTCCGTGGTTACGTATTCATTTAGCTCTCCTCTGGCCCAAATCAAATTCGTTCCATTTACTAGGTTCTCTTCGGGCAAACAATATTGTGTATGATTTATAGAGTAGAACGTAAATTGTGTTTCATTTTGTGATCCCATTGCTGACCACAGTATTTTTTTATACCATGACAATAATTCATCTTTGTCGTCAATATCATCTGCATCACTTTCACTAATATCATTCAAATTTTTTCTCATTTCAAAATGAACGAGTGCCATCAATTCTTGCTTAACGTAATCGACCATAATAAAAGTTTTGAACTGAACTGCACTTAGTGCATACGCGTTGTCTTCCAATTCCGATTTAATCAGATACTTTAAATGTTCAGATATTTTTTCAATTTGGTATTGATTCAAATCGTTATCAAATTCAGTAATTTTCAAAATCACAGCATAATTTTCCGTATTATCAGCCACCTCCACATATAGATCGTCACTTGAAATCACTAAATTATGAAATATTGAATAACCTTCACACCAAAATCGTCCAGATTTATTCACTTGAACCGAATACACTTCATTGTAAGAGATTCCGATTATATCGATTACGGTTAAAATATTTTCCGATGAGTATGTATTAAAATTTCGTTCAGCCAATTCGTTCAAATGGAAATTCTCAAATTTCATGTTGTCATACTGCGCGAAACAATTGATGCCAAGTAGTTTTTTAAAATTGCACAAATTATCAAAACTATCATTTTTAACATTTTCCGGTGTGGTCCGATGATCTACACTAATGATTAATGTTAAACGATAATCTTGATTTGATTCTAGAATTAGTGTTGGTATTGTGGACGATCCGATCGTGTCTTCACAAACTGTGCATCTGGGTTTATTATGAAGTATCCAACCACCAGTCGAATCGACCACAATTTTATCACCATATCCAATATCGTCCACATTCCAGTTAATATAATTAATTTCACTAAAACGGTTAACCCAATCAGGTATATTTAATGCACAGTTTTTGCCACACGGCGCTTCATTGATGTAACCTGTTGTATTCACTGATTGTTCACTATTTGTGTCTTTATTCGGGAACACAGTCACCGCACACTGTCTGTCCTCTAGCAACGTCTGATACACTTTAGTTGTTTCCGGTGAATCGGCCAACGAAATTTTTCCGAACTGACAGCTTAATCCATTTTGAACGTACGCGTATTTAGCTGCATTTGGATACGAGTAAAGGGCGTAAGTGTCATCTATACAATCGATTTTTTTATGATGTAAAGCGTCATAGGCACATAAAATTGGATACAGATTATTACAATTTTCCAAATTTATCATAAAGTTATTGTCGTAAAATTGAATTGCTAAACAATTCCCCGTGCCTGTAATCTCTATTAAATTTACGTAACGCTTCCACATAAATGGCACAAAATATTGAATTGGTGAAAACGAATTTTCTCGTCGTATTGGCAGCCAAAATTTTTCACCCAAATTATTTTTAATATATCTCATTATTGTTAATAACTTCAAATAATCCGTTGAGTAATCAAACCAATCCAGAATAGTTGATCCATACTGCAAACAGGGCTTGTAATCCCAACGGGTTGCAAATTTTGTACTATTCGAAAAGCATATTTTATGTTCATCTTTGATCAATAGTGTTTGTTCTCCATTCGGACAATCACTCATAGTTTTATCACTTTGTATGTATGTACAATCTAGGGTTTCGGTTTGCATACAATATTGATTGAAATAACGATATTTTGGAAATTTTAATTCATCCAGACACACAGGCGAAGAATATACGTAACTAGCATTCATTATTCTGGGCCAGAATATGTTCGTGCTACCGAATGTGGTTACTAAAAATTCACACCATATTGGCAATAGGCTATCGAAAGTTGGGGTTATTGTTTTTGTTGTTGTACCCGGGACATTATTAAAAGTTGTTGTTGTTATTTCGGTTGTTGTTGGTATTGTTGATATTTCTGTTGTTAGAGTTGGAAGAGTATCATGAGTAGTGCCATAGGTTTCTCCTCGTGAAATTATTATCTATAATTAAAAAATGTTTGAAATTATGATTTAAAAATTATTTTTATCGATTATAAACAACAATTAACTTACTTGAATTACTAAAATAATCCATGCCTGGTGAAATATTTTAAATTTTGGCACAATAATCATAACTATTTTACACTACAAATATAGGATGTTACTTTATCAACGATCAAATAGAATATGTGAATAGTAATTAAAAAAAATTATATATTTTGGCTAAAAGTTTAGTAATTTCTTTATCTAAAATTTATCATGATAAACATACATAATAAACATAATTTAGTCATTAGGTATATATTATTCGAATATTAAACATTTTATTATTGTTTGAATTAGTTATTTATACATTTTTATATGTACATAATATATATAAACAATGTATAGTATCAGTATAACATGTGGATTACAATACCTCGTGTAAATGAATAAGCCCGATTTCAAAATATAATATGGTGTGGTATTTTTGACTATAAACTAGCTTGAAATCGATTTCCAAGTTTAATCCACATATTCCTTGATTATATTATATGAACTGTATTTCTTACAATGTAGTGATGGCACTACAACGAAAATAATAATCTTTTACGGATAATCTAATTTAATACAATATGTATGATTGTGAACACACCGGCACCGCATATTACTATCAATTTTGATTAATCCATGTAACTTTTATCTTTTCTTTTTAATACAAGCACATAATAGAATTGTTTTTTATTAATCAATAACTATTTTTACCGAACTATAAACACAATTGTATTTATTTATTTAGAAACTGGTTGTATAGTTTTAATTAAATGTCGGTAAATAAAACAAAATTGCGAGTTAAAATACAATTCGCATATTGGTTGTTTGTTTGATTTAGTCAATTCGTTTTATGTGTGTGTATAGCAAGCGACTTAACTAAAAATCCACCGCTAGATTTAAGAAGGATAGACGAAAGTATGACGCTTTTAATTCGGCTACTTCAAATGTATCCTGCTTTCTTTTTGAGATATTGAAGAATAAAAAGGATTTTCATGTCAGCTAAATAGCTTAAAATTGTTTTCTACACGCTAAATGAACTATAATCAGACGATGCTACAATTAAACTTAACATTACCAGTAATTCTTTCCATCATTATAATAATTTTTGGGGCTACTAAAAGATTAGATTAAGCCAAAGCGTCCGAATGAGGTTTGATAGCAGTTTAGTGTTGTGCTTAAAAATATAAAATATTTGATCCAAATATTTAAGCCCCTTATTATGAGGAGACAAACTATAAATAAGGCTACAGTGCCCAGATACCATAAAATCAGAGGTACCATTTGATACAAAAATTAATTTTAATATTTAAAAAAACTAGAGACTATAATAGATTTGTGAAGTTAGCCCAAAATTGTATCCCATAAACAATGATTTTTTGACGATGGCAATACAGTCGTATTGACTTTAAATAAACGAAACTATAACGATACAAATCACATTAGAAAATATAATGACTGAATAAAATTAAACAAATAATTTCATGACTGGTTATTTAATACTTAACTAAATATAATCAAATTGTATTAATAGCAACAAGTAAAATTTAAAAGAACTACAGATACCTATTATGTATGAATATAATCATATAGATATATGCAACTAAATAAAATCATACAAATATGCAGTCGTATACAAATAATTCGAATCTTAGGTTCCACAAAACAGAACTGAGAAAATCATCGAGTATTGTGTAGTAGTGGTTCCGTTCTATGCCAAATAATTGAAATCTTAGAGATTGCCTCATATAGTGACTGTATAGAATGGAAAGGGTTACTCCCTTTCATACAAAATATTCGATTATTATGATAGATATTGAAAATTTGTCACTGGATCCCAGTTCTTTTTATGGAATCATTAGTATCGATTTAGAAAGCCACCATATAAGAAAATCTCTGAGATTGATTAGAATATCATAGCGAGAATGCTGATACCCAAAAATTCGAGTTACTCGATAAAAAGTTGAAATTTCTGAATACCTTAATTTAGCAATTCTTATTGGGGTTAGTACTACAATTATATATTTTCACAATTTAAAACCAGAACGAACGGAAAACCATATTGGAAATTAAATTGCAAATTAGATTAAAAATAATTATTGTTTAGATTAATGGTAGTTAAATTTATGTTTAATAAGTGAGTTAAATAATGAGTTGAACTAATTCATTTTAAATAATTAAATATGTACTTAGAATAAAAATTTTATTTGATAATTTATGGTAATTGTTGTGTCACGACATAGTCATTTTTGGGCTGAGAGTATAATAGACATATGTCGTGATATTATTTCCTATCATGACATTTTTTTGGGTTGGTTTCGTGAATTGTGTCGTGATAGATACATTTTTTTGGACTGACACTATATTATGATAAAAAAAAAGTATTATAGTGTTACTTACCACTGTGTTTTTTCGGGATAGAATTTGGGCTATCTTCACATAAAAGACTATAATATGCTTCCTTAATGACTTATGAATATATGTGCTTAAATTATGACACAGGGCAAATATTAATTCATTTAATAAATTGAAATTTAGAATTTGGTTCATAATAGGGTTGGCGAACGGCTTTAATACTTATACTCAAAATTTACCTGCACACTGGGAAATCTATTGTCAAACAATTATATTTGAATATTCGAACAAAACAACAACGATTGCATTTCTACCAATTTATTTTGTTGATTATTCTCAATTCTAGTACATATATGTAGGGTGACCAGATATACTTTTTTCAAGGATATTAATACTCTTTTTGTTTCGTTTTACTCTTTACTCTTTTGTTAGGCAAAACTCATCAAAATATACACTTTTTTAGTTAATGCCTGGGTGTGCGGTTGGGGTAGGATAGCATTGAAAGTTAAGCTAGAAAGTCAGTGTACTTGTGCTGTGCTGTATACTAAAAACTTTTGTGAATTTAGAATGGAGAATCCAGTAGAAAGAGATATATAGCATCAGCTTTTGTTGTAAAAATTGTCAAAGCAGAAATTTAAATAGCCTAATGGCCTAAACGACCTGCGGGACACGCGTGTTTCACCTTTAAAAGTATTATCTATGAAACGATATGTATATGCATTTCGGGCGTTCTTGACATACAATTTGGATTATAAAACCGTACCAGGAAAGAACACTAATATTGTAAAAAAATTCGACTACCATGTTTCTTATTTTTAGATTCCGATACAAAGCAGAGTTATAGTGAAACATTCACATTGAATTCAGTTATTGCCCAAAAAGCAATCAAAAATAGCCTATATCGTAAATAATTAAAGCAAGCAGATATGATAACGTGAGTTAGGTAGAAGATTTGAAAATCACAGAACAAATAGAAGGAGTAGAAGGAATAAAGTAGCTACAACGATACCAAATTTTAGTCAACCTTTCTAAGCACTCACATAGTAAAACACATGAAAAATTATCATCTATCAGTGCTAAACAGATTTTCGTGTGTTTTATTATGTGAATTGAAACAGGCGGGGTCAACTAAAATTTGGCATTCAAAAGTATACACTATTATACAAAATGTTATGGCTTGTTTGATGCCAATGGGCCTGCTTTTATAAATAATTTTATCTTGGATGATGAAATTTCTTGAGCACCAAATGAATGGTGGGAGCATTGTCCACCTTGCTCAAAATGAATGCCCTTGCTACATGCTATACATACACATATTTTGCTTGTGAATGGAATGATTATAACAAGCATACCTATAGAACATTCATCCCCTTTAAGATTAAAACTTTGAAAAATTTGTTACAAACCATTAGAAATGGTTAAAAATTAATAAACTATAGGTTAATTCAAAAAAGATTAAATTATTATAATTCAACAGTACCTGAAACTTAAAAATTAATTTTTGATTGAAAAAGTAAAAAAATGGTTTAAACAAAAGTTTTAAATTTCTTAATTTTAGTAATTTCCATTTTAAATCTGTAAAATTTTAAAATTTATAATTTATAATTTTTAGAAGTTGCTTGAATATGAAATTTTTAATTAATTTAATACTAAAATAAAAATTAATTATTAGATTTTCAAGAAAGGTTTATAGAGTTGTCAACAAGTAGCATAGTAAAATGTCAAATTTAAAACGACTTGTCATATAAAAAATCGTAGCCGTATAAAATTCGAAACCAACCTCTGAATTTGAAATTTGTACAAATATTAAATTTTAAAAAACATTTTATTTGTATTTGCCACAAAAGATAAAAAAATTAATTAAATTTTAATTCCAGTTTTAAAACAGTTTCGTATAATTTCGCATATACAATTCTAAAATTTCAATTCGTTTTATTGAATTTTGAAAATTTTGAATACATAATTGAATTTCGATAATTTTTTATTGCTTGAAATGCCTTTATGAAATTTTCAGGTACATACTCGTACTTGTATACAAATGTACATTTTAATATTTATGCATATAGTCTTGTTCCTAGCACACTGATCATTCCATCGGCTAGATTTCTAATTGATAAAACAATGCGTTAACGTTAAAATAAAATAAGGAGGTTTTCATCAGCTTATAGGACCCGAGATCAGTTGAAGGATTAATTTGGCTTTAAATCAGGGAGTGATTTTATAGCGTATGGAATAATTGTGTGTGCAAATATTGTTTGTTGCGCGGTTGGAACGTTTTAAAATATTTTGTAAAACATATACTCTTTTGCGTTCGAAAATGTCTGGTCAGCCTAAGTATATGACACTGAAGGCTGTATATAAGTATGTTTCAATTTAAATCACGTCTTGTTTGTTAACACAACTAACTATCTGCAGATATCACTTTTATGTAAATTAAAATCTGATACCATTTTTATGTACATACATATTATGTTTATGTATGATGATTTCCAATTGATAATTAAATCAATTAATTTCTAAACTACTTGAATCACAGTCATTTTGGTTTGCAGTTTGAAATGCGGCTTCTCAAAAAATGATGATTGTATTGCAGTTTGCAGTTAACTAGTTTCTCAAAAAAGAAATTTTTTATTTATGTATCGAAAGCTGATCTTTTGTTTATATTGCCCAATTCCTCAAATGGCAAAATCCTTAACTACTTAGTTGGTATTTATGTCAAAATCATAACTCATATTTTCAACAATTTAAATTTTTTTTTAAATATTAAAATTGTTTAGTTAAAAATTTATCAATTTAGCAGCGCATTTAATTATAAAACTGCCAATACATAGAAAATGTTTGATGTCTTGTAATACATAGTGAAATACATTCCATCTATGTTAGATACACTTCATGCTGGTTGTGAACAATATTTTGTGAGTATATGAATAGCTTATCTGTTTTCGATAAAACTCGAAACAACTCGATTCTAGTCAGTGACCTAATGTTGAGAGTTGCCTGTTTTCTTTCCTATATATGGTTATACAAAGCCTTTTGTCTGACTGATCATAAACGTTTATTTTATTATTTGCACCATTCAAATCTAGTGGTGCAGATGATATTCTCCTAACTGAACTACAGTATGAGTTTCTTCTCATTAGATATGACCTATATATTCAATCTGATCCAAAAGTGTGTTGAATTAAGTACTGTACCTGCGCGCTCCTGGATCAGAAATAAAATAGTTTTCATACCGAAAGCCGCAGGTGTTTGCCTAGTCTGTCCACTCCACTTTTCTTAAAGCATTATAAATGATTTATTAAAGGTATATAATTGGTAGGTCCTCAGAAACTCCTCTATACATGAACTTGTAACTAGGATCGAAAGATAAATTACTAACAAAGAACTCCTTCTGCACCTTCCTGCATATTGCGTGAGTTTTTGAGAGTACTTCGTTTTATACGATTACAGGTGTCTGTATTTAGTTAAACCTTTAACTTGTATTGATTTAAGAAAGCGTGGAGTTCTCTGCGCGGCCAGTCAAGATGTGCAGAATGCCCTATATAATATGGACTGCGTTGAAATTAATCAAAAATTATAAGGATCAAATTAAGAATCTCCTTTGTTCTAATATTAGAGTGACAGTCATGTGGGTGCATGATCATCGTGATGTTGACCTAATTACCAACTTCGCTATGTTTGAATTGGAGATAAAGTGGCAGTCTATGTATAAATGAATCCAACGAGCATATATGTTATCATTAAAAAAAGAACCGCACCAGATTCTTATTTACACTTACAACTGGCGATGGCCGTTTCAAAAGTTATCATCCAACTTAAGGGACTAACTCAAGATACTCTCTGTGATAACCGTCTGGGGTAGGTGGATAATTCCTTAGAAGTGCTACGTATTACCCCAATTGCTAATGAATGAGCGTCCTCTGTTACATTAATTGCTTTAATATTTTTTAAATATTATTTCTTGGGTAAAAAGCGTAGTCCGAACCGGCTCAAACTATGTTGATTTGTATTGTTAATCTTTAAATGCTGATTGATTTAGTTTTGGATATTAATTGACGATGTTATGGAACTTTGATTGTTGTTGAGCCATCTCTAATACAGACTGATTTGCACTGAGGAGCCATCCCATGAGGAATTCACTAAAGCCATGCCGCTCACCTGGAGTGGACTGCACTAATTCGTAGCTCTTGCTATTCGGAGGGGATACTTTGTGGAACTGTCTTTTCGACCTTATTCGATTAGTATGGCGAACCGAAGGTATGCCTGACGAATGGAAAGTGGCCGCGATATTCCCCATCTTCAAGAAGGGAGACCGCTTGAAGTGTGAGAATTATCGCGGTATAGCTCTCCTTTGCACAGCATATAAGTTACTGTCATATATATATATATATAAGTTACTAGCATATAAGTTACTGTCATACATTGTATTGGATAGAATCACTCCTCTAGGGGAGGGCTTGGTTGGTGACTATCAAGGAGGATTTCGTCCGAATCGATCAGTCACTAATCAGGTATTTTCGCTGCGAGTGATTCTATCTAAATATTATGAGACATCCACCCCCGTACATCAGGTGTTCCTGGATTTCCGGCAGGTCTATAACTCGATCAATCGAGAGAGTTTGTGGTCTGCCCTGGAGTACCTAGGGATGCCAACAAAATTGGTACGACTGTGTAAGATGACAGTGACGCAGTCTCAATGCTGTGTTAAAGTTGAGAACAGGCTGTCGTTGGACAATGGCACACTAGATTTTAGAAGTGGCCACCACACGTTTGAGAAAGTGAAGAGGTTCAAATATTTGGGTTCTCTTATCACTCACGATAACAGTGTGGGTGAGGATATTAAAGTGCGGCTGACAACTGGCAGTCGTTCTTTGTATCCTCTAAGGCCACTGCTAAAATCTAAACACTTACAAAGTGTTGATCAATCCCGTTGTTTTGTTTGGATGTGAAAGTTGGGCGCTGCCGAATGAGTACGAGAGACGGCTCCTTACATTTGAGAGAAGAGTCATGCGTGTGATTTACCGCCCAAAACGCGAAATAGCTGGTACATACCGAGCTCTGTACAATATCAAGATCAGAGAACTGATGAAGATCCCCGATATTGTACATGAAGTCAGATCTCAGCGAGTATGCTGGCTATGTCACGTTCTGCGTGCTGATCCGGAACGAATTGTGCAATGATCTCTGAAAGGAGAGCCACCATATGGTAGGCGCAGAGGTCGTTGCAGGCGACGATGGCTCCATGATGTAGAGAACAACTTGCGCATCTTCAGATTATCTTAGACAGTATGATGACCATGCTCAGGATCGAAACCGTTGGAGCCAGATTGTTGACTCAGTAAGGGGCCAGTAATAGCCTTTAAAAACTGAATATTATTATTATTATGGAACATCTTCGAAATTTTTTTAAAAATATAGACTATTCAATTTGAAACTATCTTTCACAACATTCAGTAAGAAGTTATTTAATTTGGTGAACCACAGAATATACATATGTAAATTCGCGGGTGGGATACTGATCCAAAACTTAGAGACTCTATTTTACGCGTCGTGTGAAAGTTGTCAGCTGAATCAACAAGTATGTAAAATCCACACACATTTATGCCTGAAACCATTAAATATATCTATAACGACAACCACCGACGTTCGTATGTTAATCCTGTCATCTCTATATATATTTTGTACCCACCGAGCATCTGTTTTTTGATTTGAGTTTTTTTCACATATTGTCCCTGCATAGAATAATAGCGTAAGTTGGAGTAATGGTTTGTGTATGTGATTTTATTTACATTAAACAAAAAATTATACCGTGAATCTTTAAATATCCATAATTGCGGAGGACAGAATAATTTTATCATTATCGCATTTACTCAAATATCGTATAATTTAGCTCAATTATAATTTATAAGAGTTACATACATACATATATACATGTAGTTCCTACACCAAAAAATTATATAATTTGAAATATTTTTGATAATCTAATTTCGTAATAACACACACGATAATAGCTAAAATAAATCAAATAGCATTTATATGTCAATTATATATGACAAGCGACAGCCAATTAAACCAAAATTCATATTCGCGTTCATTTTTGAATTTACATAGGCATTAATTTTAACAACGATAGTAAACCTTACAGCAGAAACTTATCGAATAATTAAATTATTTGATTTGAAGTATTTATTTAAGTCCATACGACCCAGCAATGATATATTTTTCTTTACTTTTATAGACACCCGAAAAATGGGAAGATTTATTCTTCCTCTAATACTATGTTTATGTAGTAGTTATACAGGCTTGGCATTCAATCAAGTAAGTATATACATATTTCATAAAAATATCATAAAATACTAAAATTGTTTATATAATTTTATTTTTCCAACTTCCACAGTTTCGTTTACGTAGAAGTATTGATCTAGCTGCAGCCCATTCCCTAATACCAGATTCAAAATTGCCTAATTCTATACAACCAAATAGCTATAAAATAGAAATTAGGCCAAATTATGGTGAAAATAATTTCGAGGGCTATGTCAAAATTAATCTAACATGGTTGGAGGAAACAAATCAAATCACATTACATATTCATCAAGAATTGTATGTTGAGCCAATGGATATTAAAGTGACCCAAACCGAGTTGGATGATACGTAAGATATACATAGTTTCGTATTAAAAATTGTACAAATCTATACTGAATAAAAAAATTGTTTATGTAGTGTTCGGGCAACCACTCCAATTCCATTAACAGAGCTAAAAATTAAACGAACTGATCGTCATCCTAAGAAACCAATTTATACAATACATCTTGAGAAACCACTTAAACGAGGATCACAATGCGAGCTACATATTAAATTTTCCGGTACCCTATGGGAAAATGCAGAAGGTCTATTCCGTGGATCGTATCCAATCGAAGATAGCGAAAAACGAAATTATATCGCAACATATTTTCAGCCAAACAATGCACGACGCGTATTCCCATGTTTCGATGAGCCATCATATAAAGTTCCATTTACTGTTAGCATTGGTCGCCCGACTGAGTACATCACATTATTTAATACAGCTGTGGAATCTACAACCGAAATGTAAGATAGATTTTATTCCATCTAGATTTTATATATATATAGATTTCACTAACCGAATATCATCAATTCCACAGAAATAACGAATATGTCATTGATCATTTCGAAACAACGCCACCAATGTCAACGTATACACTAGGTTTTGTGACCTCAAAATTGGAAGAACTAGATATAGGTAATTGTACTGCATCAATAAAGCCAACTATTAAGATATGGTCTCGCCCGAATTTGCATGGCAATATAGTTGGACTATACGATAAAGTTAATACAATTTTAAAATCTATTGAGAATTACTTTGGAATTCCATACCCATTAAATAAATTGGATATCGTTGCTTTACCAGGATTTTCATCTATCAAACCAGCTGATAATTGGGGGCTTGTTGTATTGAAGTAAGTGTTTCTGTATTTTACTATCATACATATACATCTTTACAATTAATGTTATATTTATAATTCAACAGAGAAAGTGAAATAATGAGCAAAGGGAATTACATTCTGGCCCAAGAAATAGCATATCAATGGCTAGGTGCTTGGGCAACGCCATACTGGTGGAGTGATGCACATGTTACAAAAGCAGTTGGATCATTCCTTGCCTATTCCACATCATTTGAAATCGATAATGGATTTGAGTTTAATGGCAAGTGGCCAATGATGACCCTATATTCCACATACTACGAGTACAGTAAACGGTATCCCCATTCAAGAATCACCGGCATGAAACAAGAAGTTAGATGTTCCAAAACAGAATTAATGTTAAGAATGTTGAACTATACGCTAGGTGGCGATACATTGAAAAAAGGTTTACAAACATTTATCGCGGATCGTGAATATAAATCATTCTTTGCCGATGATATTTGGAATGCACTCAGTAATGAAGCGCACAAAAGAAAAGTGTTGGTAGACGATATGTCAATTAATGATATCGCCGCGTCTTGGATTACAATCGATCGATTACCACTTGTAACAGTAACTCGAAACTATGAACACAAATCGGCTGTTGTGTCGCAGAAAGTATACCTCAGAGAAAGGCCACATGATGTTCCAGAGCAAGATAAATTATTATGGTATATACCATTGGTAATTGTGTCTCAAAATAAATTAGACTTTACAAATACTAAACCAACAACATGGATGCGTAAAGCTAAAGAATTGAAAATAGCAGATTTTCCTGAAGCTAGTAAATTTGTGATTGTGAATCCTGAGGAAATTGGTAAGTGAGGAGCTCGCATATATTTTTTTTGTACGAATATGCGTAACACCAATATTTTAACATTTCTAGGACCATTCCCGGTGAACTATGACAAGAAAAATTGGGAATTACTTGCCGAATATTTGAAAACGGAAAGTGGACGATCAAGTGTACCAGCCTATACAAAGTATGTAGTACATATTTAAATCTCTTACAATGCATCTTAGGTTAGGTTAGGTTAGGCTGTACATAGTGTAGGTACTTAATGCTTCAATATATACGTACCAAATTAAATGTTTATTCAATATTGAGATAAATGAGAGAAATGAAACAACTTGTTATCAAAATTGATGAAACACATTAAATATGAGTAATTTGTTTGCCAAGTTAACTGAACAATATTGTAGCAAATTTGTTTACCAAACAAATCTAGCAATATACTGTCACCAAAGACCACAGTTAATATGTTTTATCTAATTATTATGACATAATGTGACGGACAATTTAGAAATCAGCGCCTATATACTTATATTGTAGATAATCATTGACATCTATCGATGTTATAACAATTTTTTTTAAATGTTTTATTATTCAATATACAGGGCAAAATTAATCCATGATGCATGGAATCTAGCATTTGCTGGAGAATTAGATTTTGCAACAGCATTCAATATGATTTCATTTATTAAATACGAACGAGATCATATTGTGTGGGAACCAATATTTACATTTATCGATCATGTTGGACGTCACATTGATGTATCAAAGGTGCATAAAAAATTTATGGAATATGTATTAACCTTACTAACACCACTATACGAATATCTTGGCCCGGTTGAACAAGAAAATGAAGAAACATGGAAAGATAATCAAAGACGATATGCAAAATCATTTTTATGCAATGCCGGTTATGATCCATGTATACGTGAAGCACAAACCGCTTACAAAAAATGGATGGATCAAGAAAATCCGGATGAGGGAAATCCTGTACCGGTGCGACATTTGTGTCCCGTATTCGCATGGGGCACGCAAGAAGAATGGGACTTTGCTCTGCAAAGAGTTATAAATTTCCCAGCATCACGAAAACAAAGTGAACGTACCTATTTGTTGAAATCATTGGCTGGTTGCCCAACACAAAAGGTTAAAATGGAAAAACTGTTGAACATTACAATTTTAGAAGAAAATGGAAATTTCACTGAAAATGATTTATTTTTGATATTCAATATGCTAACCGGTGGATCAACTGGATACACAACATTATTTGAATTCTTAACAAATAACTGGGACTTCCTTAAAGTTAAGTAAGCGTATAAAATATAATTATTTTATTTTATCTAATTTCTAATAGTTGTTCTGTTGATTTTTATTTAGGTTTGATAAAAAAACAAATTTGTGGGACAATTTAATTGGTTCCGCCACAAGTTCATTTACAACACAAGAAGGATATGATAAAGTATCATCACTGTACGTACAACGACAGGGTGAATTCGGTAGTGCCGAACATATAATTGAAAAATCACTCAAAAATATTAAAGAGGAGACAAAATGGAGTAATGAAAATTTACCGGTTATTGAAAAATGGTTGGATACGTATTTGAAAACGGTCGAAAAGCATGAGAAACCAAATGATCGTTCATTTACAATGATTTAGAAAAAATATTTTCTTAGTGAATTTTAGTTTTTATTTGTAATAATATTAATAATGTATTAATTTTATTTCGAATACACAATAAAATTGTAAATATGTAATAATATTATTTTATACAAAATATGTATACAACAGCTAAATATGCATTGAAATTAAATAAAAAATTTAAAAATTTTAATTTTTTTAGGATTTGTTTTGGCGACTAAAATATACCAAACTGAGAAATTTGTATGAATAAAAATTCTTCTCCTAAAATCAAATTGACTAAAAATTTAAATTTTAATTCATCAATTCGGAAATTGATTCCTTAGACTTTAGTCATAAATTGTTCCTCTATTCCTAATCTTCTGAAATTTATTATTTCCAGAATTAACCTTTTCAATAATTTAACTCCCAAATTTCGCCTAAATTTAATGTACCTATAATTCAGAGTGAAAGTATTTTCCAAATTATTTTATTAAATTAGTCAACTATTAAAATTATGTATTTTATACCAAATCTCAAGAATTTTGAAATTGTTAATTTACATGTTATTCGTGAAAACTCAATTAGTTGACACCGAAATTCATTAACACCAAATTGTCCAAATTAATAACTTCTAACATTTCTAAATGTTTAAGGTACTCTCTAAATTCAGTGTTCCCAACTATTATTTTTGGTGGGTGCTAGATTGACAGTATAGAGTGCTTGATAATTTCAATTCGTAAACTTATGCCTTGGTTCATTCACAAAATATATAAATTCTATATCCCTAACACTGAAATTGTTTATGGATAAAACGTTACTATGTATGTACTTATCTTCCCGTTCCCATGTTTAAGGTACATTTTTCAAAAATAAGTGAAGCTAAATATTTCTAAATTGCTCGAACCCTTTCACAAATTGAATAAAACATTTTTTGAAATCGAATAATTTTTGATAATTTTATTAGATTGCCATTGTCATGTTTATAAATTATTAGAAAGTAATTACAAATTGAATAATTTGCAATTAGAATAAGACCTTTTTCGGAATGAATATAACTTTTTTCACCAAAAATTATTAATTTTTATAAATGAAGTGTTCATTTTTAGACACAATGCGAATGTAGAAAGAGTTTCTTCTCTTATAACTAGCCACTAACGGCTATAATATATATACCTCCTTCGTACCATAAAACTATTTTTTGAGCTGATTCATAAACTTTTCGTTATCACTATTTTGGACCCCAAACAGTTGAAAACCCATTTTAAAAATTGTTTGAAATGTTCATATAGCAGAGCTTTCACCAATTAATAAACAAAATATAAAAATAAACATTTGTTCTTTAATTAAAGAAGCCAATGATTACAATTATTGAAACTTTAATATCCAGTTCAAAGGATAATTGTGAAACTATTTTTCAAAAAGCTCATCTTTTCATAAAAAGACTTTTAAGTCAGATCGAAATCAATTCAAATATCCAGACTTGATTTTTAATTAAAGAAGCCAATGATTACAAATATCAACATTTTAAATTCCTATTGGAAGAACAAATAAATGTTTTCACAAAGCTCCTTTTGTCATAAAAGAAGTTTTATATAAGATCGTAAGCAAATATTTGTTTTTTAATTATAAACACATTATAGATAATTACAAAAATCAAGAATTTAATGTCCAATTTGAATGACAATATTGTGAAGATTATTTTGAAAAATCTCAACTTTTCATAAAATAGCTTTAAAAGGAAATCAAGGGCAAATAAAATATTTTACTTCTGTTCTAATTAAAGAACCAGATAAGTGATTACAAATATCAAAATGTGTGTACTTCTAATGGAACAATATTGTAAAACCTTTTTTCAAAAAACTTAACTTGTCGGATTGGAATCAATTAAAATGTTTACCGTTATGCTTTAATTAAAATTTCCAATTGGAAGAGATTGTGAAAACTGTATTCTTAAAACGCTTAGATTTTCATAAAAAAACTTTTATGTCGAATTGGAATCAATTAAAATAATATAAATACACTTATCATTTGATTTAAGGAAACAAATAATTACAAAATAGAAACACTGCAAAATATTTCTTCGAAAAGTGCTTTTTTCATAAAGGAACTTTCATGTTGGATCATAATTGAATAAAAAACGTGTTGTACTGTTGTTTAATTACAAAAGGAGATGATCAAATTATAATTTCCAATTAGGACAATTGTAAAACTTTTTAATAAAAACGTCATCATTTATAAATGAAGTTTTTGTTGGATTGTAGTTTTTAACATATTATTATGGAATATTATAATTGGAATATTAACACTTTGTGCTTTAACTAAATAACTCGATGGTCGCAAATTTCAAATATAAGTTTTCCAAGTGGAAGGGCCATTTTTTTCAAAAAGCTCAGCTTTTAATAAATATTTTTTATGTTGCAGCGGAATCAATTAGAATAATTAAGCTTGTTCTTTAATTTAGAACAAAATCATTATGATTATTAAACATATAATTTTCAATTTGAAGGGCAGACATGAAACATTTTTCAAAAAGCTCATTGTTCCATAAGATAACTTTTATGTTGGCTCAGAAACAAATATTTGTTCTCTTTAAATAAACAGATAATTGAAAAATCAAAAAGTTGATTTCCAATCCGAAGCACAGTAATGTGAAACTTATTTTTAAAAGCTTAATTTTTCAAGAAATAGCTTTTATGTCAGATCAGATTGAAATAAAATATTTACACTCGTATAATTTTTAATTATAGAAGCACATGATTACAAATACGTAAACTTTTAGGACAATTGTAAAACCATAAGTAAAACGTACAACGAAAATTGAAAGTATGTATTTCAAAAAAAAAGCTCAACTTTTCATAAAATGAGATTTTTGTCATCAAATAAAATATTTACAATGCGCTCAATATGTTGATATTTATGATCACCTGCCACCTTCGCTCGCATAAAAATCCTTATTGAATGATGCATTATACATTAGTTCAGAACGTTAAGTTTAACTGTACTGGTACATTTGTTTAAAATGTAGAAAAATGCAGTAGATTTTTTAGCATACATATTCGAATAAAGTGGATTTATTCCCTCGAATTTATGACTCGTAACAAAAAAGAATAAACTTTAGAAATAAAATATTAATCTCGATAATGGGCCTTTAAATTTTATAATAAATTTTGAAAGTGCTAGAATTAGTGCTAAAAAGATTTATATAGTGCCAAATTGCTCTCGGGTGCAAAACTTATTTTTATGGGGCTCAAATAAATTGGATAGTGCTAAACCTGGCACTGAAAGTGCTGAATTAGCAACACTGCCTAAATTATCTCTATATTCTTAAAATTCCAAATCTTGTTTATTTAAATTCCTTAACTATCAATTTGCTAGTTCTTAAATTACCAAATTATCTATATTACCTAAAATCCATAGTTAGTGAACAATGAAGCATTTAGAAAGTACGTAACCAATAGAACATCAGAAATAAAATTTTCTATTATATCTTATAATGTAAAATGTTTGGAGGAATTTAGAATTTAAATTGGAAAAATTCTTCTTAGTAACTTATCTTAACTGGAGAATATATCACATCTGTATTATTACCATTATGATTTAATAATATTCTTCAATAATAATAATAATAAAACAGTGTTTAAAGGTCATTACTGGCCCCTTACTGCGTCAAAAATCTGGCTCCAAAGGTTTCGAACCTGGGCTTGGTCTTCACACTGTCTTAGACAACCTGAAGAAGCCAAGTCATTCTCTACACCGTGGAGTCATCGTCGCCTGAAACGACCTCCGCGCCTACCATATGGTGGCTCTGGTTTCAGAGATCGCTCCACAATTCGTTCCGGATCAGCACGCAGAACCTGACCGAGCCAGCGTACTCGCTGAGATCTTATTTTATGTACTATCTCGGGGGTCTTCATCAGATCTCTGATCTCGAGATTGTACAGAGCTCGGTATGTGCCATCTATTTCGCGTTTTGGACCGTAAATCACACGCATGACTCTTCCCTCAAATGTAAAGAGACATCTCTCATACTCATCCGTCAGCGCCCAACTTTCACATCCAAACATAACAACGGGCCTGATCAACGCTTTGTAAAGATTCAGCTTCACGGCACTTGATAGGTGTTTAGATTTGACAGAGCATTTCCTTGCCGAACACACGAGCTAACTGCAAAAATTCTTGATAGTCTGTTCTCAACTTTAACACAGCATTGAGACTGTGTCACTGCCATTCTACACAATCGTACCCTTTTTTCTTAGCATACCTAGATATTCCAACGCAGACCATAAATTCTGCCGGAATTCCAGAAACACCTGATGTACGACCTGATCAGTGACTTATCGATTCGGACGAAATCATCCTTGATAGTCACCAACCAGGCGCTCCGCTATATGAAAGGTGGTTCTATCCAATATAATGTAGGACATTAACTTGTATGCTGTGCAAATGAGAGCAATACCGCGATAATTCTCACATTTCAAGCGGTCTCCCTTCTTGAAGATGGGGCATATCACGACCACTTTCCATTCGTCAGGTAGTACTTTGGTTCGCCATACTAATCGAATAAGTTCGAAAACACAGTTCCACAAAGTATCCCCTCCGAATATCAATATCAGATTCTTCAATAAGTACAAGTAATTAATCTAATCTAAAATTAAAAAACAAAATATACTGAGAGTATAATTTTCATTCAAATTAAATTATGGGAACCACCGAAATTTCAAATCGAGCGAATCTAAATTATGTATTACACTTTTATTGAGCAGTATTTATTTATTGAAATTTTGAAAATTTTAATAAAAACCGAAATTAATCTCTTAGCTGAATGTAAGAATTAATGAGTGTATTGATTAAATTATATTTAATAACCAACGAAATTGCAACAACACATCTATTTTTTTTACAAACACTTGATTTGTAATTTGCTGTCAGCAACGACGTATTATGTATATTTTATCTATAACTATTATGACATGGCAATATAGAAAAATGTGACTTTAGTAAATATAAACATTATGTCGTCGGCAAATTATAATCACACGCATACTATAATCTCTAATCATTAAGTTATATAAACATTTTATTGAAGTCTATCAATTTGATGACATATTTTTTATTTGTCTACATTTTTTGTTGGACAAAATTAGTCCACGATACATATGCGGATGTATTATTCAGATTCATATTCATCCATGTTCACATTAAAAATGCATATAAATTCATGTAATATGAGAATTAACAATCCTAACACATCTATTCGAAACTTGAC
The DNA here is from genome assembly GCA_951394425.1 of Tipula unca. NCBI lineage: Eukaryota > Metazoa > Arthropoda > Insecta > Diptera > Tipulidae > Tipula > Tipula unca. The sequence goes on along the minus strand of OX596381.1, from coordinate 45,485,505 downwards.
TAATACAAGTAAAACATTCAATTTTACAAAAATTAATGCTTCTTAGTAGATCATGTACATTTCCAATTAACATAGAAAAACACATTAAGAATTTCGAATGTTTTTGAAGTTCTTAAACTTCTGTATCTCTATACTCAAATAGACAACATCTTATAGCACCAGTCATGGTGGTCACGCAGACATATGCGTGATTGGACTGAATAGTAACGGAGTGAAAGAAATACTTGATCCGCTTGTAGAGTTTTCAGCTTCAGTTGGACTTCAGATCAATGAGTCCAAAACGAAATACCTGATCTCTGGTTTTATAAAACAATGGACAATGACACACCACATTTTTGTAGTGGCCACCACACGTTTGAGGGAGTGAGGAGGTTCAAATATTTGGGTTCTCTTATCACTCACGATAACAAAATGGGTGAGGATATTAAAGTGCGGCTGGCAGCTGGCAGTCGTTCTTTGTATCCTCTAAGGCCACTGCTAAAATCTAAACACTTATCAAGTGCCATGAAGCTGAAGCTTTACAAAGCGTCGATCAGGCCCGTTGTTATGTTTGGATGTGAAAGTTGGGCGCTGACGGATAGTGCGAGAGACGGCTCCTTACATTTGACAGTAGAGTCATGCGTGTGATTTACGGCCCAAAACGCGAAATAGATGGCACATACCGAGCTCTGTGCAATCTCGAGATCAGAGATCTGATGAAGATCCCCGAGATAGTACATAAAATAAGATCTCAGTGAGTACACTGGCTCGATCTGCGTGCTGACCCGGAACGAATTGTTCAGCGATCACTGAAAGGAGAGCCACCATATGGTAGGCGCAGAGGTCGGAGCATGGCTCCACGGTGTAGAGAATGACTTGGATTCTTCAGATTGTCTAGGACAGTATGAAGACCAAGCCCAGAATCGAAACCGTTGAGCCAGATTGTTGACGCAGTAAGGGGCCAGCAATGGCCTTTAAATACTGAATTATTATTATTATTAATAATTAATTTAATTATAATTTAAGTGTTTAAGACAAAAATAATGTTTGTTCCAATAAATTAAAATAAATTAACATAAATTAAATTGTGTTGGTTTTAAATTGTGTACAACAAAAAAGGACAAAATTTGTGCAATTATATAAGTTATGCAAAAATAAAGGCAATCGCTATTATTGAATGTGTGTGTGCTGATTTGTTTTTGGGTATTTTCGATAAATTGTTAACTAAATAGCATTTTTAATTTCGATTCGAAACGTGATAATAAAGTGAACACTAAGCTGTAGTAAAACAAAAAGTTTTTACCTAAAATATTGTGTTTGCCTCTATATACAAGGGCCGCAACCCGGCGTAGCTTGTTACAAAAAATATACAAGAATAATATACAAAAGATATACAAGAGCCGCAACCGTAGCTTGTAGCAGCAGTATATCAGCACAACCGTCATCCAGTGGACCAGTTGCAGCAACCAGTTTGATTTTTTTTTAATCAACTAGTTTTAAGTAAGTTACAAAAATTTTGTTCATTGCCTGATCTTAAATTAGTTTCTTACAAGTATGAATCCGCGTTAGTAATTTTTTTTCTTCATTATCTTAAATTATTTGTAAATCTGTTTTTTTTTGGTTTTACTGTATCCTATTCATTTATATGGTAACGCTAGTTTATTTATCGAATGTCGTTGTTTTCTTTCGAAATTTTTCTAAAATTCCTCCCTTCTTGTTCAATTGATTCTTTCGAGAAATGCGTTGAAACCCTAATGATTGAGTAGGTCATTGATTGGTTGGAGAAATTATTGAGATGGAGGAGTTTCGAGGTTATGTGATTACTTTATTTGCATTTTATCTCTCCCTGTAAACAAAATATGGTGAAGGCATTCCAATGCCATCATTCACCAAAAGACAAGCAAGTGTTTTATGTTTGCGGGTGAACACGTGCTAAATATATATATATATATATATATATATATATATATATATATATATATATATATATATATATATATATATATATATATATATATATATATATATATATATATATATTATATATATATATATATATATATATCGAAGATTCTGGTTCCCAGTTACAAAGTCTCGGTGATGAAATTAGATTGTGTATTGGAAATGGGATTCTTAAAAGATGTTCCATTCCGATTGGTTCTAGAACTTTTCCCAAAAATCATTATATAGAAAACATCATTATAGCTTTACGGAAAGCCTTGTTCCATTCCATTTGGCCATATTCGAGAATTGTACAAATTTTGCATTAATTTTTGGCATAAATGCGGTGAACATTATAGCGTCATGAAAACACATTATTTCTGGTTCTAATTGATCACTTAATGTGGTTTCTGATTTGATAAGATAGCGTCATCTGCAACGCCCCGCAAGAACACACAGTTATTGCACACCAAATTTCCAAATCTCAAATTTGCACTATAAACATGAATTACTCAAGTACCATAGTGGAAATTTTAACTTCAAACTATGAGTACAAAACTCATAAAAATATCTGGGTCAATCAGTTGTTCTTGATTAAGGGAGGAGTAGGTGTTTGATATACAAATTGTTTCTCTTCACTTATATGATAAGAATGTAAGTGGAAATATTAAAGAACCTCTTGTTTTTACTTAAGGCCACTCTTTTTTTCAGAAAGACAAAAAATTAAAATTTTTCATTAAATTATAAACCCTTCCACTAAAACCTTCCTTCAAAATAAAATTTCTTCCTTCCCTATACTTGCTTTTCTATGGTTTAATTCATATATAAACTATTAGACAACGTACACGCAGTAATAGTGGTTTTTATGCAATAATTATGTAGAAGATATTATATTTTTGATTTGATGAGAAAATTAGGAATACAAAATTTAAGAATTCTATTTGAGTATAATAATAATAAAAAAACAGTGTCTAAAGACCATTACTGGCCCTTTACTGAGTCAACAATCTGGTTCCAACGGTTTCGATACTGGGCTTGGTCTTCATACTGTCCTAGACAATCTGAAGAATCCAAGTCATTCTCTACACCGTGGAGCCATCGTCGCCTGCAACGACCTCTGCGCCTACCATATGGTGGCTCTCCTTTCAGAGATCGCTGAAAAATACGTTCCGGATCAGCACCCAGCACGTGACCGAGCCAGCGTACTCGCTGAGATCTTATTTCATGCACAATATCGAGGATCTTCATCAGATCTCTGATCTCGAAATTGTACAGAGCTCGGTATGTGCCATCTATTTTGCATTTTGGGCCGTAAATCACACGCATGACTCTTCTCTCAAATGTAAGGAGCCATCTCTCGCACTCATCAAATTAATTATTACAATTAATATTTGTCTTTGTACACTTATATTAACAAAATTTAGATCGGAAATTAAGACAATACCTTTTTTTTTGTGTTTCACTGTATTATATATACATATGTTCAGTAATTTTATTTATTTATTTTTTTCTTGGTATAATACCATATATCTGCCATCCAATTCTTTTTACAGCCAAAACAGAAGGGACCGATTAACCAAATTATTTTTCTCTTCTTCTTTTTCTTTCTTCTTCTTTTCGAACTTCGAAGAACGCCGTTCATCTTTCCTCTCTCTACCTTGACATGGATTATAGAAGCAAAACCCGGTTTTAAAACGTATTGTAAGCTACTAACACATATCTAGTAATCTAGTAATTTCTTTCGCAAAACAACAACAACTTGCGATAGTGACATCAAAGCGCGCGAATTTCGCACCGGGAAACGTATACAAAAAAAATTGTTTACGGGATAATCATACCAAATTAATTTTGTTTCATACAGTATCACCTTAGTAACAATTACCTTGTAATTGTTACAACTAGACAATATTTTTTGTGCATCAATTTATGTTGAAATTCACACCAGGTGGTTGGGATAAATTATGATAAAGTCGATAAATATGCATTTGTATGTAATTTCGGATCATTTTGTTCATAACAAGGTTCTATTTTGTTTCTTTAAAATTTAAACTTTCACTTTAAAATCAATTCAGCCGAAACATATGATTATTTGGATCAACTGGTCGGGCCTTTTCATTCATATCTCTAAAATAAAAAATTAATAATTTATAGAACATATATTATAAGGATATGTTTAATCCACTTATCTCTAAAATTTTCTATTTAAATAGTAAATTAAATTACACTTTAATTTTAGTTGCACCGATATTTTGGTCGGGAAGTTTACTTCGCGTAAGAATTAACTACTGACTTATTAAAGATACTTATTATAAAATACTAACTTATTATTCTGTAATAGTTGATCTCTACTCCATACTGCCCTGATTAAAATTCACTACAGTAATCTGCACATGTTTTCAATTTTTACACACATGTTTGTACTAGTATTTTTAAATATTTAAAATATTAGCAAATAACTCACAGCTTTTTTTTCAGTTACACAAAAGTAAAAGTTGACTATTACCCAATTATTCGCCCACAGCCTACATATATGTATGTATCACTAATATCCATTTATGTACATATGTACATACATATATACATACGCCAGTCGTCGGTCAAACATACTTTTGTAGTACATGATGTAAAATGTAATATGTGGCTATGGCTGTCTGTCAATATATTGGTAAAAATTTACTTTTATTTCAATACCCTATCAAAAAGTAATTAGGGGTACTCAAAAATAAATGTTTGAGTTTTACCAAAGGAAATGAAATATCCGAGAATTTTAACAGACAGTCTATAGTACAATAAATTATACAGGCGACAATAATTATGTTTACATAATAATTTGTGTCGATAACGATAAATAGTTGGTTTAAATCCATAATTACGGAATTGGATTTTATTTACCAGCTCCTTTATTCCTGTTGCTATGTGCACTCGTAACAGTCGTGAGTCTGTAATTTTTAATTTTTATATATCATAAAAAATTGTAATAGTAAATTCTTGGGGATTTTCAAAACTACACCACTGGAATATGTATAAAGTTAATATTAACATTTTAAGATTAATTTCATATATAGTATGTATAAAATTTGACGCCTCACATTAAGTGAATAGTAGCAAATAGTATATTACTCACTCTTCATTCTACACAACATAGCACAGATATGAATAACTTTCATCAAAAAATAAAAAATGGTTTCAACATACTACCGTCTAATTGAACTTGAAATTCAAATATTTGTTTACCAAACAGATCCTATATATACATATGTGTATTAATATGTTCCGTGATGCAAATAAAGATTAAGAAATATTTATCAACTAAGTTACACCTATACAACTAACGAAATGAAACAATCTATAAACTAGTATTGTTCAAATAGTTTTGTTCATCTTATATACGACTACATTCATATATGTATATACAGTAAACACATTCTTAGATAAGCTATCAATTAAAAATAAGATAAACATTTATACATACATATATTATATTTCTTTTTCTTATCTCTTTGACGTAACATTTGAATTCATTATCAATATTATTATATTATTTATTAATTATTATGTCACACTACATTATTATTATAAAAAGTATGGATTACACACGATTTACTGGACAGCTGTCCAGAATTGGACGTTATACAGTTGATTTCTTACAATAGTATACATACAGTAAATCTTTTTTAAATGAAAACATTATTCAACTGCTACTGTATCAAATAAATTAAACCCGTTCACATCTATAAAAATGTATAAAAGAGTTATCATTTCAATACAAAACAATTAATAGGACTGAATTAACAAAATAAATTGTGAATACATATGTATACAATGTTTCAGTTCCTATTTGACAGCAGAGTAAATAACTTTAACAAATATTTGTAATTTATAGACCACAACAAATACAATGTCAGTTGCTAGTAAACATATTAGTGAAGTTTTAAAAAATAAAACATGTCGTGATTTATTACACCCGCATACAACATGTAAGGAGAATTTAATTTATAAAATTCTTCTGTATCCGGATCATTTTAAAACAATTTTTCCATTTTTCTTGATCAACCTGTTTTTGAATCGGAAGCGATTTAAAAACTCATCGGTCAAAGCGATATGGGATTGTTTTAAACATGTGATGCCACTATCGATTGCCACTTATAATTTATCAGTATTTGGAAACGGATTAATGTGTTTGTTTTGGCATTATTTTGGTGAATTTCGATACTATTTTGCGATATGGATACCGTGTATGTTATGTACGCTCACAGTTCCGATGGGCGGTGGGACAGATCTAATGACCAGCAGTTTTGTAAATTTTGTAAGTATTTTTTTTTTTTTTGTAATTTATTATTACTATATAGCCGGTGCACATGTACGTTTATCTTTTTAATACATACGAGTATATATGTTTACTATCGATTGTAAAGTCATTAAGAATAGCTTTGAACTTTGCTCAAGCGGTATTGCGAATAAGAAAACAAATTTGTTAATCTTAAATGTGATCAAAAAAATAGTGATATGATAATAATTTAGTACGCATAGATATATTATACATTTATTATTATTATTTTATTTATTATTATTATTATATAAGTGGGTTCTTTTAAATTCCACTGATTTTATTCCGTCAAAATTTGTGTGTTGAACAGCGTCTTTAAGACGTTTAAAAATGTTTGGTATGAATAAAAAAAATACATAAAACCGCTATGAATTTCTTTCGACGATTCGAAGAAAATATTTTCTTTCTCGTATACAAGGCAAAGATAAACGAGACAATTTGTTTATGTGGCTGTCCTTGACCTTATCTATTTATTTGTCACAATTCGGACTACATTTCTGAATAAAAACGGATACACATAAGATTTGGAATATTTCCAAATCTTATATGTATCCGATTTTTTCTTCGATATGGCTTTTTTGATATGCAAACGCCCCAATTTCTTTTTTGTTTAGCCTTCTGCTAACTGTAGTTATGCCGATGTTCTCGATGAATTGATATAGTCAGTCATTAGTAGAGTCCGTTTCATAACTGTATCAGCACTTCAATTTTCGATTTATTTAAATAACTAAATTAAAAGTTTGGAAAAAAATGTTAATCATGAATGAATAAATGAGGAAAACATTAAGTAAAGTTACATAAAAATATTTTAAAAATATTTACTTTATACAGACGCCCTGTGGTCGGGGGGCACTCTCATGTCTCGTAAATCTAAATTGTGCGAACATGTTTCCCAAACTAAACGGTTGGATCGCTGGGCTGACGAACCGCATCCGTAAAAAATCAACTGTTTACAAAGTCAACAAAAAGAAATTTGGATACCGCCAAAAAAACACCGGACCCACCATATGGTAGGCGCAGAGGTCGTTGCAGGTGACGATGAGTCCACGATGTAGAGAACGACTTGGCCTCTTCAGATTATCTTACGCAGCAGGAAGACCACGCTCAGGATCGAAACAGTTGAGCCAAATAGTTGACTCAGTTAGGGGCCAGTAATGGTCTTTAAAAACTGATTATTATTATTACATAAAAATATTATGATGATTTTTACCGAGAAAACATTATCCTGATAGTTTATTGATAGTAAAAATATTTGATGAAGTTAACATAATATTGATAGATTACTATCATGATATAAAATATCTGCAAATTTGCATCATAGAGATAGAGTTTGATTGCCTAATTATAAATATAAGTCTACATAAATGTTGTATATTATAAATGGTTTGCAATAAATTTACAATTAAAACTGACTAGAACATCAATTAGTCTGAGGAGAATAAAATAACACAAAATTTCACTATTTGAATTTCAACTTTTGTGTCAACTTTTCTTGTATATTTCTGTTCCCGTTTAAAGTTAAGCGGGCCGCCTAACGCAATGGCCAACTAATCGCCTTAAATAGACCAATTGCAACCTTAATCGCCATACACGTTACTGTATAATAAATTCCGATTTTTGTTAATTGAAAAATTTCCTGCTATATCTTGAGGTTTATAAACATTAAATTTGATTAACTCGTAATACTGAACTTGACTGATAATTCTTGAAGGTTTATAAATTAGGTATAGATGACGATCAATTACATGACATATATTTTATTTCATTCAAAATACTGTAGAAACGCGTTAAAAAAAGGTAACACGGGATTTAACAAAATATAGCCGTTTTATAAAATAATTTTGAAACAACTGAAACTTTCTGTCATCGATATTTTTGTAAAATCGAACAAGTAGAAGTATTCTCGTACTCTTTAATTTTAAGATACTCATTTACGCAAGTGTACATTTCGTACATAAGATTTTATTTTTGTTAAATTACATGAAGCTATATTAATTATTATCATTATTTATAATTCATTATATACACCTAATTAAATTATGTAGTAGTATTTTAGACTATTGAAATACTTATAAAACAACTCAACTTTAGTAACTACAAGTATTTGGTTAGTTCACGGAAGTATGGCGCCATAGCATTTGCTCTTCTAAGTGGATTTATTAGCTTCAGCTATAAGAATGATAAATTAACCAATGCTTGGTAAGTTAGCATACCGTTAAAATTTGTAAAGCCAGAATATTTATTTACGTCGCTATATTTTAGGATTATAAATCCAATGAGTATTAAGAAAACCGACGAAAACAACGGCGGTGATATGGGAAAATCATGTACACATCACACCACATGCATGACACAGGTCATAAAAACAATGCTTACATATTTGGGAATTGCTTTATCAATATCTATCGGTAAAAAAGTGATTTTTAATCCGGCACTACTAAAGGATCCGAAATTAATTTTCCAAAAATTCGACACCAAATTCATCAAATTCTTTACCTTCTATGCAGGATTGTTTCGGGTACGTTAATCCTCGACATATAGGAGAATTTATAATATCCGAATATCCAATCTTTCAGGTCGCCAACTGCCTGACACGGAACACTATCGACTTAGGATGGAGCTTCGAGAAATTCGTCACAGGATTCTTGAGTGGGTTAATATTCGGCTTAGCGCCTCAAAAGATTATGTTTTCGATGGCGATGATAACAGCTGGTAAATATTTCTGGAAAGATCTTCAAACAAAAACGTTTAATGGATATCTAAATTACGTTAAACTTATTCCAATGCATCGGATTATTTTGGCATACACAACAGGATGTATATTAAATTCCATGGTATTCTTTCCCTATAGTGCTCCAAAATTTGGATTATGGATTATTGACCAGGCAACAACGGGACAGTAAGAAGGAATTATTGAATAATTTTTTATAAATTATATAAATTTTACATAATTTCCAGAGTATCAATCGCGCAAACGAGCTATGCCAAATTTATATTTAGCCCAGTATGAAACACACGGCTTGTAGCACCATCTGTAGTTCAAACACTGAAACACGTATAATTAGTATAATTGTGTATATTTATACCATTAAGAGTAATAATATAATTTGGGGTTATGTAGTTCAAAATATTTACCAAAAATGTCATTAATATTACGAAATTTTGTAAAAAGATTACCAAATAAATCAATTTATTCAAATAAAATAGTTAATTTAACAAATATTAATACGAATTTAGTTCGAAATATATCTCACCTAAATTTTGTCTTGAGTTCAAATGGGAAATGTCAAATGTTGACGGTCAATAATCAATGTGCCGCTGGATTAGATCAACATGTTCGGTATAAATACAACCAGAACCAAAAGAAAGGGGCTAAAGGTACAAAATCTCAAGAAGACGAAGATAGTGATGTAGAAGATGATGATGGACCGTCCAAAGATCCTAATTTAATACGAGTTCATGTCAATTCATTACGAGCCGATTTGATTCTCAAAGCTGGACTAGGTTTGGCCAGGAAGTATGTGTGTGTGTTATATTTGTGGTATTTTTTTTACGAAACATTTGTTTATTTTTGTTTCAGCAAGGTCGAGGCGATATTCTATGAAAGTAAAATTCGTGTGAATGGTGAAAAAATATTCAAGAAAAGTCTTAAATTGAATGTTGGTGATGAGATTGATATTATCAAAGGGCTAAGTGTTACAAATCCGGAGCATTTGGTTGTAGCTCGTGTTGAGATAGTGGCTGCTGTGCCAAAAGATGAAAATATTTTAGTTAAACTCAGACGTAATAAATCGCTAACTATAGAAAATTATCCGAACGAGGGTGGCTGGAATCCGACTGAAAATCCCGCAAATAATTGATTCTATGTAGTGGATTCAAACTAGTAATACGCAAAGCCTGTTAATAAACCGTTTTAGTTGTTAAAATGACTGGCTTTTTAATTTCGAAATTTCGAAGAACGTTTATATTATATATGTTAAAAATGACCAAATTAAATTCAATGACCAAACAATTCGACGATATTCTGTACTTATATCCCCCATTTTACGTATCGAAAATGCGGATGGTCTTCTGTGATGGTCTATTGGTTCTATCGGTTACATTTTGCAATGATTCATTCCACTATACATTATACAAACTGAGTTCTAGCGAATTATTTAAAACAACAAAATTTACTATTTCGATTGTATTTATTTCAGTTTGTTTGAATATTATACAAAATAAATAAATAACTTACTAATTATGTGTTAACCTTAAAAAACTATAAAAATAAATTTTCTTATCCCATTGTTCATTTTCCTTACCAATCCCTCTTAATATAGTCTAAGCCCTCTTAAACATTTCAAGTCGATTTATGTTCATCGTCCTTTGTATTTTCCGATCTACTACTCGGACTAGCTACTTCATTACTTAGGTTTCGATGATTATTACCATCATCACCTGTTGTCTCCTCATTACTTAAATTTTCATACGAGGCATCATCATCATCCGACCTCTGTTGAATTTTTTGATATCCACTATCATCGTCTGGTACATAAATACGCATCGGCGATAGACTTGTACTGAATTTTTGCGCCAATAGTGACTGATGTTGATTATGGAAGTTTGATGTGGCTGCCGTTGATGGAGACGACGATAATGATGATGCTGGTGTCGAATGATAGAATTGATTTTGTAATGCTTCCTGATTTGCTTGCTGTATCATTTCATCGTTCTGCTGTTGTTGCGACGTATACTCGTACGGATATGATGTCGATTCAATTTCGTGAATTTTTTGGAGTTCTAATAAATGTTGATATTCATCCGTTGTTAATTGTTGAGTTTTTTGACGTTGTGATGGTTGATCTACGTACTGTGCTAAGGCTTGAATATTTTGTGATGCAGCTGCCATAAATGGTTCTTGATCTTGGGCCGATGCATATAATTGGCCTGGGCTGGCTACATGTTGAATTCCGCCGCCTTGCAAATCTTGATTTTGGTAGCTGAATGATGGTTGGTATTGTTTCGAAAATGTAGGCTGATTATATGAGGTCAAAAAACTGGCTTCTGGCTTAAACAAATGTTGTTGTTGCTGCTGTTGTTGATGCTGATTGAACAAATTGTTTGACTGTGTTACCAAATATGTTGGATTATACACCGATAATGGCATCGATGGCACCAACGAAGCCTGCTGTAACAGATGTTGCTGTAATTGTGGTTGATTATTAATTGGCAGTCCATATGTATCAGGTAATTGTTGCTGCGGAATTGGATCGATAAATTGGAACAGCTGTTGATTAAGTGATGCCGATGCAGCTACATCGAATGGTAAACTGTTTCCATTACTTGGCCTGCTGAATGGATCATGTGTCGGAACAACGCCACGAGAAGAAAGCGATGGATCTGGATCGGGAGCGTACAGTTTGTGAACACCAGCGAATGGATCATGTACGGTATGATCGTTGGTAGTGTCTTCAGTTACTTGATATTGATGGTACTGAAATTGAAAATAAGGTCAAAACTCCATTTCTTCAAAAACAAAATTCGTAAAATACTTACACGAAGCGGAACTGGTGTCACTGTGAATGGATTGTTGGTTGAGTATGAATGAAATACGGAGGCACCACCATCTGTTAAGCTGATATGGTTATCGTGAGGGTAGGTAAAATCGGCAATTTGTTGTATTTTCCCACCGCCAAAATGAATGCCCTTGCTACATGCTATACATACACATATTTTGCTTGTGAATGGAATGATTATAACAAGCATACCTATAGAACATTCATCCCCTTTAAGATTAAAACTTTGAAAAATTTGTTACAAACCATTAGAAATGGTTAAAAATTAATAAACTATAGGTTAATTCAAAAAAGATTAAATTATTATAATTCAACAGTACCTGAAACTTAAAAATTAATTTTTGATTGAAAAAGTAAAAAAATGGTTTAAACAAAAGTTTTAAATTTCTTAATTTTAGTAATTTCCATTTTAAATCTGTAAAATTTTAAAATTTATAATTTATAATTTTTAGAAGTTGCTTGAATATGAAATTTTTAATTAATTTAATACTAAAATAAAAATTAATTATTAGATTTTCAAGAAAGGTTTATAGAGTTGTCAACAAGTAGCATAGTAAAATGTCAAATTTAAAACGACTTGTCATATAAAAAATCGTAGCCGTATAAAATTCGAAACCAACCTCTGAATTTGAAATTTGTACAAATATTAAATTTTAAAAAACATTTTATTTGTATTTGCCACAAAAGATAAAAAAATTAATTAAATTTTAATTCCAGTTTTAAAACAGTTTCGTATAATTTCGCATATACAATTCTAAAATTTCAATTCGTTTTATTGAATTTTGAAAATTTTGAATACATAATTGAATTTCGATAATTTTTTATTGCTTGAAATGCCTTTATGAAATTTTCAGGTACATACTCGTACTTGTATACAAATGTACATTTTAATATTTATGCATATAGTCTTGTTCCTAGCACACTGATCATTCCATCGGCTAGATTTCTAATTGATAAAACAATGCGTTAACGTTAAAATAAAATAAGGAGGTTTTCATCAGCTTATAGGACCCGAGATCAGTTGAAGGATTAATTTGGCTTTAAATCAGGGAGTGATTTTATAGCGTATGGAATAATTGTGTGTGCAAATATTGTTTGTTGCGCGGTTGGAACGTTTTAAAATATTTTGTAAAACATATACTCTTTTGCGTTCGAAAATGTCTGGTCAGCCTAAGTATATGACACTGAAGGCTGTATATAAGTATGTTTCAATTTAAATCACGTCTTGTTTGTTAACACAACTAACTATCTGCAGATATCACTTTTATGTAAATTAAAATCTGATACCATTTTTATGTACATACATATTATGTTTATGTATGATGATTTCCAATTGATAATTAAATCAATTAATTTCTAAACTACTTGAATCACAGTCATTTTGGTTTGCAGTTTGAAATGCGGCTTCTCAAAAAATGATGATTGTATTGCAGTTTGCAGTTAACTAGTTTCTCAAAAAAGAAATTTTTTATTTATGTATCGAAAGCTGATCTTTTGTTTATATTGCCCAATTCCTCAAATGGCAAAATCCTTAACTACTTAGTTGGTATTTATGTCAAAATCATAACTCATATTTTCAACAATTTAAATTTTTTTTTAAATATTAAAATTGTTTAGTTAAAAATTTATCAATTTAGCAGCGCATTTAATTATAAAACTGCCAATACATAGAAAATGTTTGATGTCTTGTAATACATAGTGAAATACATTCCATCTATGTTAGATACACTTCATGCTGGTTGTGAACAATATTTTGTGAGTATATGAATAGCTTATCTGTTTTCGATAAAACTCGAAACAACTCGATTCTAGTCAGTGACCTAATGTTGAGAGTTGCCTGTTTTCTTTCCTATATATGGTTATACAAAGCCTTTTGTCTGACTGATCATAAACGTTTATTTTATTATTTGCACCATTCAAATCTAGTGGTGCAGATGATATTCTCCTAACTGAACTACAGTATGAGTTTCTTCTCATTAGATATGACCTATATATTCAATCTGATCCAAAAGTGTGTTGAATTAAGTACTGTACCTGCGCGCTCCTGGATCAGAAATAAAATAGTTTTCATACCGAAAGCCGCAGGTGTTTGCCTAGTCTGTCCACTCCACTTTTCTTAAAGCATTATAAATGATTTATTAAAGGTATATAATTGGTAGGTCCTCAGAAACTCCTCTATACATGAACTTGTAACTAGGATCGAAAGATAAATTACTAACAAAGAACTCCTTCTGCACCTTCCTGCATATTGCGTGAGTTTTTGAGAGTACTTCGTTTTATACGATTACAGGTGTCTGTATTTAGTTAAACCTTTAACTTGTATTGATTTAAGAAAGCGTGGAGTTCTCTGCGCGGCCAGTCAAGATGTGCAGAATGCCCTATATAATATGGACTGCGTTGAAATTAATCAAAAATTATAAGGATCAAATTAAGAATCTCCTTTGTTCTAATATTAGAGTGACAGTCATGTGGGTGCATGATCATCGTGATGTTGACCTAATTACCAACTTCGCTATGTTTGAATTGGAGATAAAGTGGCAGTCTATGTATAAATGAATCCAACGAGCATATATGTTATCATTAAAAAAAGAACCGCACCAGATTCTTATTTACACTTACAACTGGCGATGGCCGTTTCAAAAGTTATCATCCAACTTAAGGGACTAACTCAAGATACTCTCTGTGATAACCGTCTGGGGTAGGTGGATAATTCCTTAGAAGTGCTACGTATTACCCCAATTGCTAATGAATGAGCGTCCTCTGTTACATTAATTGCTTTAATATTTTTTAAATATTATTTCTTGGGTAAAAAGCGTAGTCCGAACCGGCTCAAACTATGTTGATTTGTATTGTTAATCTTTAAATGCTGATTGATTTAGTTTTGGATATTAATTGACGATGTTATGGAACTTTGATTGTTGTTGAGCCATCTCTAATACAGACTGATTTGCACTGAGGAGCCATCCCATGAGGAATTCACTAAAGCCATGCCGCTCACCTGGAGTGGACTGCACTAATTCGTAGCTCTTGCTATTCGGAGGGGATACTTTGTGGAACTGTCTTTTCGACCTTATTCGATTAGTATGGCGAACCGAAGGTATGCCTGACGAATGGAAAGTGGCCGCGATATTCCCCATCTTCAAGAAGGGAGACCGCTTGAAGTGTGAGAATTATCGCGGTATAGCTCTCCTTTGCACAGCATATAAGTTACTGTCATATATATATATATAAGTTACTAGCATATAAGTTACTGTCATACATTGTATTGGATAGAATCACTCCTCTAGGGGAGGGCTTGGTTGGTGACTATCAAGGAGGATTTCGTCCGAATCGATCAGTCACTAATCAGGTATTTTCGCTGCGAGTGATTCTATCTAAATATTATGAGACATCCACCCCCGTACATCAGGTGTTCCTGGATTTCCGGCAGGTCTATAACTCGATCAATCGAGAGAGTTTGTGGTCTGCCCTGGAGTACCTAGGGATGCCAACAAAATTGGTACGACTGTGTAAGATGACAGTGACGCAGTCTCAATGCTGTGTTAAAGTTGAGAACAGGCTGTCGTTGGACAATGGCACACTAGATTTTAGAAGTGGCCACCACACGTTTGAGAAAGTGAAGAGGTTCAAATATTTGGGTTCTCTTATCACTCACGATAACAGTGTGGGTGAGGATATTAAAGTGCGGCTGACAACTGGCAGTCGTTCTTTGTATCCTCTAAGGCCACTGCTAAAATCTAAACACTTACAAAGTGTTGATCAATCCCGTTGTTTTGTTTGGATGTGAAAGTTGGGCGCTGCCGAATGAGTACGAGAGACGGCTCCTTACATTTGAGAGAAGAGTCATGCGTGTGATTTACCGCCCAAAACGCGAAATAGCTGGTACATACCGAGCTCTGTACAATATCAAGATCAGAGAACTGATGAAGATCCCCGATATTGTACATGAAGTCAGATCTCAGCGAGTATGCTGGCTATGTCACGTTCTGCGTGCTGATCCGGAACGAATTGTGCAATGATCTCTGAAAGGAGAGCCACCATATGGTAGGCGCAGAGGTCGTTGCAGGCGACGATGGCTCCATGATGTAGAGAACAACTTGCGCATCTTCAGATTATCTTAGACAGTATGATGACCATGCTCAGGATCGAAACCGTTGGAGCCAGATTGTTGACTCAGTAAGGGGCCAGTAATAGCCTTTAAAAACTGAATATTATTATTATTATGGAACATCTTCGAAATTTTTTTAAAAATATAGACTATTCAATTTGAAACTATCTTTCACAACATTCAGTAAGAAGTTATTTAATTTGGTGAACCACAGAATATACATATGTAAATTCGCGGGTGGGATACTGATCCAAAACTTAGAGACTCTATTTTACGCGTCGTGTGAAAGTTGTCAGCTGAATCAACAAGTATGTAAAATCCACACACATTTATGCCTGAAACCATTAAATATATCTATAACGACAACCACCGACGTTCGTATGTTAATCCTGTCATCTCTATATATATTTTGTACCCACCGAGCATCTGTTTTTTGATTTGAGTTTTTTTCACATATTGTCCCTGCATAGAATAATAGCGTAAGTTGGAGTAATGGTTTGTGTATGTGATTTTATTTACATTAAACAAAAAATTATACCGTGAATCTTTAAATATCCATAATTGCGGAGGACAGAATAATTTTATCATTATCGCATTTACTCAAATATCGTATAATTTAGCTCAATTATAATTTATAAGAGTTACATACATACATATATACATGTAGTTCCTACACCAAAAAATTATATAATTTGAAATATTTTTGATAATCTAATTTCGTAATAACACACACGATAATAGCTAAAATAAATCAAATAGCATTTATATGTCAATTATATATGACAAGCGACAGCCAATTAAACCAAAATTCATATTCGCGTTCATTTTTGAATTTACATAGGCATTAATTTTAACAACGATAGTAAACCTTACAGCAGAAACTTATCGAATAATTAAATTATTTGATTTGAAGTATTTATTTAAGTCCATACGACCCAGCAATGATATATTTTTCTTTACTTTTATAGACACCCGAAAAATGGGAAGATTTATTCTTCCTCTAATACTATGTTTATGTAGTAGTTATACAGGCTTGGCATTCAATCAAGTAAGTATATACATATTTCATAAAAATATCATAAAATACTAAAATTGTTTATATAATTTTATTTTTCCAACTTCCACAGTTTCGTTTACGTAGAAGTATTGATCTAGCTGCAGCCCATTCCCTAATACCAGATTCAAAATTGCCTAATTCTATACAACCAAATAGCTATAAAATAGAAATTAGGCCAAATTATGGTGAAAATAATTTCGAGGGCTATGTCAAAATTAATCTAACATGGTTGGAGGAAACAAATCAAATCACATTACATATTCATCAAGAATTGTATGTTGAGCCAATGGATATTAAAGTGACCCAAACCGAGTTGGATGATACGTAAGATATACATAGTTTCGTATTAAAAATTGTACAAATCTATACTGAATAAAAAAATTGTTTATGTAGTGTTCGGGCAACCACTCCAATTCCATTAACAGAGCTAAAAATTAAACGAACTGATCGTCATCCTAAGAAACCAATTTATACAATACATCTTGAGAAACCACTTAAACGAGGATCACAATGCGAGCTACATATTAAATTTTCCGGTACC
Source organism: Tipula unca (assembly GCA_951394425.1). Lineage (NCBI taxonomy): Eukaryota > Metazoa > Arthropoda > Insecta > Diptera > Tipulidae > Tipula > Tipula unca. Next base: position 45,467,994 of record OX596381.1, on the reverse strand, counting down.
CTATGGGAAAATGCAGAAGGTCTATTCCGTGGATCGTATCCAATCGAAGATAGCGAAAAACGAAATTATATCGCAACATATTTTCAGCCAAACAATGCACGACGCGTATTCCCATGTTTCGATGAGCCATCATATAAAGTTCCATTTACTGTTAGCATTGGTCGCCCGACTGAGTACATCACATTATTTAATACAGCTGTGGAATCTACAACCGAAATGTAAGATAGATTTTATTCCATCTAGATTTTATATATATATAGATTTCACTAACCGAATATCATCAATTCCACAGAAATAACGAATATGTCATTGATCATTTCGAAACAACGCCACCAATGTCAACGTATACACTAGGTTTTGTGACCTCAAAATTGGAAGAACTAGATATAGGTAATTGTACTGCATCAATAAAGCCAACTATTAAGATATGGTCTCGCCCGAATTTGCATGGCAATATAGTTGGACTATACGATAAAGTTAATACAATTTTAAAATCTATTGAGAATTACTTTGGAATTCCATACCCATTAAATAAATTGGATATCGTTGCTTTACCAGGATTTTCATCTATCAAACCAGCTGATAATTGGGGGCTTGTTGTATTGAAGTAAGTGTTTCTGTATTTTACTATCATACATATACATCTTTACAATTAATGTTATATTTATAATTCAACAGAGAAAGTGAAATAATGAGCAAAGGGAATTACATTCTGGCCCAAGAAATAGCATATCAATGGCTAGGTGCTTGGGCAACGCCATACTGGTGGAGTGATGCACATGTTACAAAAGCAGTTGGATCATTCCTTGCCTATTCCACATCATTTGAAATCGATAATGGATTTGAGTTTAATGGCAAGTGGCCAATGATGACCCTATATTCCACATACTACGAGTACAGTAAACGGTATCCCCATTCAAGAATCACCGGCATGAAACAAGAAGTTAGATGTTCCAAAACAGAATTAATGTTAAGAATGTTGAACTATACGCTAGGTGGCGATACATTGAAAAAAGGTTTACAAACATTTATCGCGGATCGTGAATATAAATCATTCTTTGCCGATGATATTTGGAATGCACTCAGTAATGAAGCGCACAAAAGAAAAGTGTTGGTAGACGATATGTCAATTAATGATATCGCCGCGTCTTGGATTACAATCGATCGATTACCACTTGTAACAGTAACTCGAAACTATGAACACAAATCGGCTGTTGTGTCGCAGAAAGTATACCTCAGAGAAAGGCCACATGATGTTCCAGAGCAAGATAAATTATTATGGTATATACCATTGGTAATTGTGTCTCAAAATAAATTAGACTTTACAAATACTAAACCAACAACATGGATGCGTAAAGCTAAAGAATTGAAAATAGCAGATTTTCCTGAAGCTAGTAAATTTGTGATTGTGAATCCTGAGGAAATTGGTAAGTGAGGAGCTCGCATATATTTTTTTTGTACGAATATGCGTAACACCAATATTTTAACATTTCTAGGACCATTCCCGGTGAACTATGACAAGAAAAATTGGGAATTACTTGCCGAATATTTGAAAACGGAAAGTGGACGATCAAGTGTACCAGCCTATACAAAGTATGTAGTACATATTTAAATCTCTTACAATGCATCTTAGGTTAGGTTAGGTTAGGCTGTACATAGTGTAGGTACTTAATGCTTCAATATATACGTACCAAATTAAATGTTTATTCAATATTGAGATAAATGAGAGAAATGAAACAACTTGTTATCAAAATTGATGAAACACATTAAATATGAGTAATTTGTTTGCCAAGTTAACTGAACAATATTGTAGCAAATTTGTTTACCAAACAAATCTAGCAATATACTGTCACCAAAGACCACAGTTAATATGTTTTATCTAATTATTATGACATAATGTGACGGACAATTTAGAAATCAGCGCCTATATACTTATATTGTAGATAATCATTGACATCTATCGATGTTATAACAATTTTTTTTAAATGTTTTATTATTCAATATACAGGGCAAAATTAATCCATGATGCATGGAATCTAGCATTTGCTGGAGAATTAGATTTTGCAACAGCATTCAATATGATTTCATTTATTAAATACGAACGAGATCATATTGTGTGGGAACCAATATTTACATTTATCGATCATGTTGGACGTCACATTGATGTATCAAAGGTGCATAAAAAATTTATGGAATATGTATTAACCTTACTAACACCACTATACGAATATCTTGGCCCGGTTGAACAAGAAAATGAAGAAACATGGAAAGATAATCAAAGACGATATGCAAAATCATTTTTATGCAATGCCGGTTATGATCCATGTATACGTGAAGCACAAACCGCTTACAAAAAATGGATGGATCAAGAAAATCCGGATGAGGGAAATCCTGTACCGGTGCGACATTTGTGTCCCGTATTCGCATGGGGCACGCAAGAAGAATGGGACTTTGCTCTGCAAAGAGTTATAAATTTCCCAGCATCACGAAAACAAAGTGAACGTACCTATTTGTTGAAATCATTGGCTGGTTGCCCAACACAAAAGGTTAAAATGGAAAAACTGTTGAACATTACAATTTTAGAAGAAAATGGAAATTTCACTGAAAATGATTTATTTTTGATATTCAATATGCTAACCGGTGGATCAACTGGATACACAACATTATTTGAATTCTTAACAAATAACTGGGACTTCCTTAAAGTTAAGTAAGCGTATAAAATATAATTATTTTATTTTATCTAATTTCTAATAGTTGTTCTGTTGATTTTTATTTAGGTTTGATAAAAAAACAAATTTGTGGGACAATTTAATTGGTTCCGCCACAAGTTCATTTACAACACAAGAAGGATATGATAAAGTATCATCACTGTACGTACAACGACAGGGTGAATTCGGTAGTGCCGAACATATAATTGAAAAATCACTCAAAAATATTAAAGAGGAGACAAAATGGAGTAATGAAAATTTACCGGTTATTGAAAAATGGTTGGATACGTATTTGAAAACGGTCGAAAAGCATGAGAAACCAAATGATCGTTCATTTACAATGATTTAGAAAAAATATTTTCTTAGTGAATTTTAGTTTTTATTTGTAATAATATTAATAATGTATTAATTTTATTTCGAATACACAATAAAATTGTAAATATGTAATAATATTATTTTATACAAAATATGTATACAACAGCTAAATATGCATTGAAATTAAATAAAAAATTTAAAAATTTTAATTTTTTTAGGATTTGTTTTGGCGACTAAAATATACCAAACTGAGAAATTTGTATGAATAAAAATTCTTCTCCTAAAATCAAATTGACTAAAAATTTAAATTTTAATTCATCAATTCGGAAATTGATTCCTTAGACTTTAGTCATAAATTGTTCCTCTATTCCTAATCTTCTGAAATTTATTATTTCCAGAATTAACCTTTTCAATAATTTAACTCCCAAATTTCGCCTAAATTTAATGTACCTATAATTCAGAGTGAAAGTATTTTCCAAATTATTTTATTAAATTAGTCAACTATTAAAATTATGTATTTTATACCAAATCTCAAGAATTTTGAAATTGTTAATTTACATGTTATTCGTGAAAACTCAATTAGTTGACACCGAAATTCATTAACACCAAATTGTCCAAATTAATAACTTCTAACATTTCTAAATGTTTAAGGTACTCTCTAAATTCAGTGTTCCCAACTATTATTTTTGGTGGGTGCTAGATTGACAGTATAGAGTGCTTGATAATTTCAATTCGTAAACTTATGCCTTGGTTCATTCACAAAATATATAAATTCTATATCCCTAACACTGAAATTGTTTATGGATAAAACGTTACTATGTATGTACTTATCTTCCCGTTCCCATGTTTAAGGTACATTTTTCAAAAATAAGTGAAGCTAAATATTTCTAAATTGCTCGAACCCTTTCACAAATTGAATAAAACATTTTTTGAAATCGAATAATTTTTGATAATTTTATTAGATTGCCATTGTCATGTTTATAAATTATTAGAAAGTAATTACAAATTGAATAATTTGCAATTAGAATAAGACCTTTTTCGGAATGAATATAACTTTTTTCACCAAAAATTATTAATTTTTATAAATGAAGTGTTCATTTTTAGACACAATGCGAATGTAGAAAGAGTTTCTTCTCTTATAACTAGCCACTAACGGCTATAATATATATACCTCCTTCGTACCATAAAACTATTTTTTGAGCTGATTCATAAACTTTTCGTTATCACTATTTTGGACCCCAAACAGTTGAAAACCCATTTTAAAAATTGTTTGAAATGTTCATATAGCAGAGCTTTCACCAATTAATAAACAAAATATAAAAATAAACATTTGTTCTTTAATTAAAGAAGCCAATGATTACAATTATTGAAACTTTAATATCCAGTTCAAAGGATAATTGTGAAACTATTTTTCAAAAAGCTCATCTTTTCATAAAAAGACTTTTAAGTCAGATCGAAATCAATTCAAATATCCAGACTTGATTTTTAATTAAAGAAGCCAATGATTACAAATATCAACATTTTAAATTCCTATTGGAAGAACAAATAAATGTTTTCACAAAGCTCCTTTTGTCATAAAAGAAGTTTTATATAAGATCGTAAGCAAATATTTGTTTTTTAATTATAAACACATTATAGATAATTACAAAAATCAAGAATTTAATGTCCAATTTGAATGACAATATTGTGAAGATTATTTTGAAAAATCTCAACTTTTCATAAAATAGCTTTAAAAGGAAATCAAGGGCAAATAAAATATTTTACTTCTGTTCTAATTAAAGAACCAGATAAGTGATTACAAATATCAAAATGTGTGTACTTCTAATGGAACAATATTGTAAAACCTTTTTTCAAAAAACTTAACTTGTCGGATTGGAATCAATTAAAATGTTTACCGTTATGCTTTAATTAAAATTTCCAATTGGAAGAGATTGTGAAAACTGTATTCTTAAAACGCTTAGATTTTCATAAAAAAACTTTTATGTCGAATTGGAATCAATTAAAATAATATAAATACACTTATCATTTGATTTAAGGAAACAAATAATTACAAAATAGAAACACTGCAAAATATTTCTTCGAAAAGTGCTTTTTTCATAAAGGAACTTTCATGTTGGATCATAATTGAATAAAAAACGTGTTGTACTGTTGTTTAATTACAAAAGGAGATGATCAAATTATAATTTCCAATTAGGACAATTGTAAAACTTTTTAATAAAAACGTCATCATTTATAAATGAAGTTTTTGTTGGATTGTAGTTTTTAACATATTATTATGGAATATTATAATTGGAATATTAACACTTTGTGCTTTAACTAAATAACTCGATGGTCGCAAATTTCAAATATAAGTTTTCCAAGTGGAAGGGCCATTTTTTTCAAAAAGCTCAGCTTTTAATAAATATTTTTTATGTTGCAGCGGAATCAATTAGAATAATTAAGCTTGTTCTTTAATTTAGAACAAAATCATTATGATTATTAAACATATAATTTTCAATTTGAAGGGCAGACATGAAACATTTTTCAAAAAGCTCATTGTTCCATAAGATAACTTTTATGTTGGCTCAGAAACAAATATTTGTTCTCTTTAAATAAACAGATAATTGAAAAATCAAAAAGTTGATTTCCAATCCGAAGCACAGTAATGTGAAACTTATTTTTAAAAGCTTAATTTTTCAAGAAATAGCTTTTATGTCAGATCAGATTGAAATAAAATATTTACACTCGTATAATTTTTAATTATAGAAGCACATGATTACAAATACGTAAACTTTTAGGACAATTGTAAAACCATAAGTAAAACGTACAACGAAAATTGAAAGTATGTATTTCAAAAAAAAAGCTCAACTTTTCATAAAATGAGATTTTTGTCATCAAATAAAATATTTACAATGCGCTCAATATGTTGATATTTATGATCACCTGCCACCTTCGCTCGCATAAAAATCCTTATTGAATGATGCATTATACATTAGTTCAGAACGTTAAGTTTAACTGTACTGGTACATTTGTTTAAAATGTAGAAAAATGCAGTAGATTTTTTAGCATACATATTCGAATAAAGTGGATTTATTCCCTCGAATTTATGACTCGTAACAAAAAAGAATAAACTTTAGAAATAAAATATTAATCTCGATAATGGGCCTTTAAATTTTATAATAAATTTTGAAAGTGCTAGAATTAGTGCTAAAAAGATTTATATAGTGCCAAATTGCTCTCGGGTGCAAAACTTATTTTTATGGGGCTCAAATAAATTGGATAGTGCTAAACCTGGCACTGAAAGTGCTGAATTAGCAACACTGCCTAAATTATCTCTATATTCTTAAAATTCCAAATCTTGTTTATTTAAATTCCTTAACTATCAATTTGCTAGTTCTTAAATTACCAAATTATCTATATTACCTAAAATCCATAGTTAGTGAACAATGAAGCATTTAGAAAGTACGTAACCAATAGAACATCAGAAATAAAATTTTCTATTATATCTTATAATGTAAAATGTTTGGAGGAATTTAGAATTTAAATTGGAAAAATTCTTCTTAGTAACTTATCTTAACTGGAGAATATATCACATCTGTATTATTACCATTATGATTTAATAATATTCTTCAATAATAATAATAATAAAACAGTGTTTAAAGGTCATTACTGGCCCCTTACTGCGTCAAAAATCTGGCTCCAAAGGTTTCGAACCTGGGCTTGGTCTTCACACTGTCTTAGACAACCTGAAGAAGCCAAGTCATTCTCTACACCGTGGAGTCATCGTCGCCTGAAACGACCTCCGCGCCTACCATATGGTGGCTCTGGTTTCAGAGATCGCTCCACAATTCGTTCCGGATCAGCACGCAGAACCTGACCGAGCCAGCGTACTCGCTGAGATCTTATTTTATGTACTATCTCGGGGGTCTTCATCAGATCTCTGATCTCGAGATTGTACAGAGCTCGGTATGTGCCATCTATTTCGCGTTTTGGACCGTAAATCACACGCATGACTCTTCCCTCAAATGTAAAGAGACATCTCTCATACTCATCCGTCAGCGCCCAACTTTCACATCCAAACATAACAACGGGCCTGATCAACGCTTTGTAAAGATTCAGCTTCACGGCACTTGATAGGTGTTTAGATTTGACAGAGCATTTCCTTGCCGAACACACGAGCTAACTGCAAAAATTCTTGATAGTCTGTTCTCAACTTTAACACAGCATTGAGACTGTGTCACTGCCATTCTACACAATCGTACCCTTTTTTCTTAGCATACCTAGATATTCCAACGCAGACCATAAATTCTGCCGGAATTCCAGAAACACCTGATGTACGACCTGATCAGTGACTTATCGATTCGGACGAAATCATCCTTGATAGTCACCAACCAGGCGCTCCGCTATATGAAAGGTGGTTCTATCCAATATAATGTAGGACATTAACTTGTATGCTGTGCAAATGAGAGCAATACCGCGATAATTCTCACATTTCAAGCGGTCTCCCTTCTTGAAGATGGGGCATATCACGACCACTTTCCATTCGTCAGGTAGTACTTTGGTTCGCCATACTAATCGAATAAGTTCGAAAACACAGTTCCACAAAGTATCCCCTCCGAATATCAATATCAGATTCTTCAATAAGTACAAGTAATTAATCTAATCTAAAATTAAAAAACAAAATATACTGAGAGTATAATTTTCATTCAAATTAAATTATGGGAACCACCGAAATTTCAAATCGAGCGAATCTAAATTATGTATTACACTTTTATTGAGCAGTATTTATTTATTGAAATTTTGAAAATTTTAATAAAAACCGAAATTAATCTCTTAGCTGAATGTAAGAATTAATGAGTGTATTGATTAAATTATATTTAATAACCAACGAAATTGCAACAACACATCTATTTTTTTTACAAACACTTGATTTGTAATTTGCTGTCAGCAACGACGTATTATGTATATTTTATCTATAACTATTATGACATGGCAATATAGAAAAATGTGACTTTAGTAAATATAAACATTATGTCGTCGGCAAATTATAATCACACGCATACTATAATCTCTAATCATTAAGTTATATAAACATTTTATTGAAGTCTATCAATTTGATGACATATTTTTTATTTGTCTACATTTTTTGTTGGACAAAATTAGTCCACGATACATATGCGGATGTATTATTCAGATTCATATTCATCCATGTTCACATTAAAAATGCATATAAATTCATGTAATATGAGAATTAACAATCCTAACACATCTATTCGAAACTTGACTAATACAAGTAAAACATTCAATTTTACAAAAATTAATGCTTCTTAGTAGATCATGTACATTTCCAATTAACATAGAAAAACACATTAAGAATTTCGAATGTTTTTGAAGTTCTTAAACTTCTGTATCTCTATACTCAAATAGACAACATCTTATAGCACCAGTCATGGTGGTCACGCAGACATATGCGTGATTGGACTGAATAGTAACGGAGTGAAAGAAATACTTGATCCGCTTGTAGAGTTTTCAGCTTCAGTTGGACTTCAGATCAATGAGTCCAAAACGAAATACCTGATCTCTGGTTTTATAAAACAATGGACAATGACACACCACATTTTTGTAGTGGCCACCACACGTTTGAGGGAGTGAGGAGGTTCAAATATTTGGGTTCTCTTATCACTCACGATAACAAAATGGGTGAGGATATTAAAGTGCGGCTGGCAGCTGGCAGTCGTTCTTTGTATCCTCTAAGGCCACTGCTAAAATCTAAACACTTATCAAGTGCCATGAAGCTGAAGCTTTACAAAGCGTCGATCAGGCCCGTTGTTATGTTTGGATGTGAAAGTTGGGCGCTGACGGATAGTGCGAGAGACGGCTCCTTACATTTGACAGTAGAGTCATGCGTGTGATTTACGGCCCAAAACGCGAAATAGATGGCACATACCGAGCTCTGTGCAATCTCGAGATCAGAGATCTGATGAAGATCCCCGAGATAGTACATAAAATAAGATCTCAGTGAGTACACTGGCTCGATCTGCGTGCTGACCCGGAACGAATTGTTCAGCGATCACTGAAAGGAGAGCCACCATATGGTAGGCGCAGAGGTCGGAGCATGGCTCCACGGTGTAGAGAATGACTTGGATTCTTCAGATTGTCTAGGACAGTATGAAGACCAAGCCCAGAATCGAAACCGTTGAGCCAGATTGTTGACGCAGTAAGGGGCCAGCAATGGCCTTTAAATACTGAATTATTATTATTATTAATAATTAATTTAATTATAATTTAAGTGTTTAAGACAAAAATAATGTTTGTTCCAATAAATTAAAATAAATTAACATAAATTAAATTGTGTTGGTTTTAAATTGTGTACAACAAAAAAGGACAAAATTTGTGCAATTATATAAGTTATGCAAAAATAAAGGCAATCGCTATTATTGAATGTGTGTGTGCTGATTTGTTTTTGGGTATTTTCGATAAATTGTTAACTAAATAGCATTTTTAATTTCGATTCGAAACGTGATAATAAAGTGAACACTAAGCTGTAGTAAAACAAAAAGTTTTTACCTAAAATATTGTGTTTGCCTCTATATACAAGGGCCGCAACCCGGCGTAGCTTGTTACAAAAAATATACAAGAATAATATACAAAAGATATACAAGAGCCGCAACCGTAGCTTGTAGCAGCAGTATATCAGCACAACCGTCATCCAGTGGACCAGTTGCAGCAACCAGTTTGATTTTTTTTTAATCAACTAGTTTTAAGTAAGTTACAAAAATTTTGTTCATTGCCTGATCTTAAATTAGTTTCTTACAAGTATGAATCCGCGTTAGTAATTTTTTTTCTTCATTATCTTAAATTATTTGTAAATCTGTTTTTTTTTGGTTTTACTGTATCCTATTCATTTATATGGTAACGCTAGTTTATTTATCGAATGTCGTTGTTTTCTTTCGAAATTTTTCTAAAATTCCTCCCTTCTTGTTCAATTGATTCTTTCGAGAAATGCGTTGAAACCCTAATGATTGAGTAGGTCATTGATTGGTTGGAGAAATTATTGAGATGGAGGAGTTTCGAGGTTATGTGATTACTTTATTTGCATTTTATCTCTCCCTGTAAACAAAATATGGTGAAGGCATTCCAATGCCATCATTCACCAAAAGACAAGCAAGTGTTTTATGTTTGCGGGTGAACACGTGCTAAATATATATATATATATATATATATATATATATATATATATATATATATATATATATATATATATATATATATATATATATATATATATATATATATATATATATTATATATATATATATATATATATATCGAAGATTCTGGTTCCCAGTTACAAAGTCTCGGTGATGAAATTAGATTGTGTATTGGAAATGGGATTCTTAAAAGATGTTCCATTCCGATTGGTTCTAGAACTTTTCCCAAAAATCATTATATAGAAAACATCATTATAGCTTTACGGAAAGCCTTGTTCCATTCCATTTGGCCATATTCGAGAATTGTACAAATTTTGCATTAATTTTTGGCATAAATGCGGTGAACATTATAGCGTCATGAAAACACATTATTTCTGGTTCTAATTGATCACTTAATGTGGTTTCTGATTTGATAAGATAGCGTCATCTGCAACGCCCCGCAAGAACACACAGTTATTGCACACCAAATTTCCAAATCTCAAATTTGCACTATAAACATGAATTACTCAAGTACCATAGTGGAAATTTTAACTTCAAACTATGAGTACAAAACTCATAAAAATATCTGGGTCAATCAGTTGTTCTTGATTAAGGGAGGAGTAGGTGTTTGATATACAAATTGTTTCTCTTCACTTATATGATAAGAATGTAAGTGGAAATATTAAAGAACCTCTTGTTTTTACTTAAGGCCACTCTTTTTTTCAGAAAGACAAAAAATTAAAATTTTTCATTAAATTATAAACCCTTCCACTAAAACCTTCCTTCAAAATAAAATTTCTTCCTTCCCTATACTTGCTTTTCTATGGTTTAATTCATATATAAACTATTAGACAACGTACACGCAGTAATAGTGGTTTTTATGCAATAATTATGTAGAAGATATTATATTTTTGATTTGATGAGAAAATTAGGAATACAAAATTTAAGAATTCTATTTGAGTATAATAATAATAAAAAAACAGTGTCTAAAGACCATTACTGGCCCTTTACTGAGTCAACAATCTGGTTCCAACGGTTTCGATACTGGGCTTGGTCTTCATACTGTCCTAGACAATCTGAAGAATCCAAGTCATTCTCTACACCGTGGAGCCATCGTCGCCTGCAACGACCTCTGCGCCTACCATATGGTGGCTCTCCTTTCAGAGATCGCTGAAAAATACGTTCCGGATCAGCACCCAGCACGTGACCGAGCCAGCGTACTCGCTGAGATCTTATTTCATGCACAATATCGAGGATCTTCATCAGATCTCTGATCTCGAAATTGTACAGAGCTCGGTATGTGCCATCTATTTTGCATTTTGGGCCGTAAATCACACGCATGACTCTTCTCTCAAATGTAAGGAGCCATCTCTCGCACTCATCAAATTAATTATTACAATTAATATTTGTCTTTGTACACTTATATTAACAAAATTTAGATCGGAAATTAAGACAATACCTTTTTTTTTGTGTTTCACTGTATTATATATACATATGTTCAGTAATTTTATTTATTTATTTTTTTCTTGGTATAATACCATATATCTGCCATCCAATTCTTTTTACAGCCAAAACAGAAGGGACCGATTAACCAAATTATTTTTCTCTTCTTCTTTTTCTTTCTTCTTCTTTTCGAACTTCGAAGAACGCCGTTCATCTTTCCTCTCTCTACCTTGACATGGATTATAGAAGCAAAACCCGGTTTTAAAACGTATTGTAAGCTACTAACACATATCTAGTAATCTAGTAATTTCTTTCGCAAAACAACAACAACTTGCGATAGTGACATCAAAGCGCGCGAATTTCGCACCGGGAAACGTATACAAAAAAAATTGTTTACGGGATAATCATACCAAATTAATTTTGTTTCATACAGTATCACCTTAGTAACAATTACCTTGTAATTGTTACAACTAGACAATATTTTTTGTGCATCAATTTATGTTGAAATTCACACCAGGTGGTTGGGATAAATTATGATAAAGTCGATAAATATGCATTTGTATGTAATTTCGGATCATTTTGTTCATAACAAGGTTCTATTTTGTTTCTTTAAAATTTAAACTTTCACTTTAAAATCAATTCAGCCGAAACATATGATTATTTGGATCAACTGGTCGGGCCTTTTCATTCATATCTCTAAAATAAAAAATTAATAATTTATAGAACATATATTATAAGGATATGTTTAATCCACTTATCTCTAAAATTTTCTATTTAAATAGTAAATTAAATTACACTTTAATTTTAGTTGCACCGATATTTTGGTCGGGAAGTTTACTTCGCGTAAGAATTAACTACTGACTTATTAAAGATACTTATTATAAAATACTAACTTATTATTCTGTAATAGTTGATCTCTACTCCATACTGCCCTGATTAAAATTCACTACAGTAATCTGCACATGTTTTCAATTTTTACACACATGTTTGTACTAGTATTTTTAAATATTTAAAATATTAGCAAATAACTCACAGCTTTTTTTTCAGTTACACAAAAGTAAAAGTTGACTATTACCCAATTATTCGCCCACAGCCTACATATATGTATGTATCACTAATATCCATTTATGTACATATGTACATACATATATACATACGCCAGTCGTCGGTCAAACATACTTTTGTAGTACATGATGTAAAATGTAATATGTGGCTATGGCTGTCTGTCAATATATTGGTAAAAATTTACTTTTATTTCAATACCCTATCAAAAAGTAATTAGGGGTACTCAAAAATAAATGTTTGAGTTTTACCAAAGGAAATGAAATATCCGAGAATTTTAACAGACAGTCTATAGTACAATAAATTATACAGGCGACAATAATTATGTTTACATAATAATTTGTGTCGATAACGATAAATAGTTGGTTTAAATCCATAATTACGGAATTGGATTTTATTTACCAGCTCCTTTATTCCTGTTGCTATGTGCACTCGTAACAGTCGTGAGTCTGTAATTTTTAATTTTTATATATCATAAAAAATTGTAATAGTAAATTCTTGGGGATTTTCAAAACTACACCACTGGAATATGTATAAAGTTAATATTAACATTTTAAGATTAATTTCATATATAGTATGTATAAAATTTGACGCCTCACATTAAGTGAATAGTAGCAAATAGTATATTACTCACTCTTCATTCTACACAACATAGCACAGATATGAATAACTTTCATCAAAAAATAAAAAATGGTTTCAACATACTACCGTCTAATTGAACTTGAAATTCAAATATTTGTTTACCAAACAGATCCTATATATACATATGTGTATTAATATGTTCCGTGATGCAAATAAAGATTAAGAAATATTTATCAACTAAGTTACACCTATACAACTAACGAAATGAAACAATCTATAAACTAGTATTGTTCAAATAGTTTTGTTCATCTTATATACGACTACATTCATATATGTATATACAGTAAACACATTCTTAGATAAGCTATCAATTAAAAATAAGATAAACATTTATACATACATATATTATATTTCTTTTTCTTATCTCTTTGACGTAACATTTGAATTCATTATCAATATTATTATATTATTTATTAATTATTATGTCACACTACATTATTATTATAAAAAGTATGGATTACACACGATTTACTGGACAGCTGTCCAGAATTGGACGTTATACAGTTGATTTCTTACAATAGTATACATACAGTAAATCTTTTTTAAATGAAAACATTATTCAACTGCTACTGTATCAAATAAATTAAACCCGTTCACATCTATAAAAATGTATAAAAGAGTTATCATTTCAATACAAAACAATTAATAGGACTGAATTAACAAAATAAATTGTGAATACATATGTATACAATGTTTCAGTTCCTATTTGACAGCAGAGTAAATAACTTTAACAAATATTTGTAATTTATAGACCACAACAAATACAATGTCAGTTGCTAGTAAACATATTAGTGAAGTTTTAAAAAATAAAACATGTCGTGATTTATTACACCCGCATACAACATGTAAGGAGAATTTAATTTATAAAATTCTTCTGTATCCGGATCATTTTAAAACAATTTTTCCATTTTTCTTGATCAACCTGTTTTTGAATCGGAAGCGATTTAAAAACTCATCGGTCAAAGCGATATGGGATTGTTTTAAACATGTGATGCCACTATCGATTGCCACTTATAATTTATCAGTATTTGGAAACGGATTAATGTGTTTGTTTTGGCATTATTTTGGTGAATTTCGATACTATTTTGCGATATGGATACCGTGTATGTTATGTACGCTCACAGTTCCGATGGGCGGTGGGACAGATCTAATGACCAGCAGTTTTGTAAATTTTGTAAGTATTTTTTTTTTTTTTGTAATTTATTATTACTATATAGCCGGTGCACATGTACGTTTATCTTTTTAATACATACGAGTATATATGTTTACTATCGATTGTAAAGTCATTAAGAATAGCTTTGAACTTTGCTCAAGCGGTATTGCGAATAAGAAAACAAATTTGTTAATCTTAAATGTGATCAAAAAAATAGTGATATGATAATAATTTAGTACGCATAGATATATTATACATTTATTATTATTATTTTATTTATTATTATTATTATATAAGTGGGTTCTTTTAAATTCCACTGATTTTATTCCGTCAAAATTTGTGTGTTGAACAGCGTCTTTAAGACGTTTAAAAATGTTTGGTATGAATAAAAAAAATACATAAAACCGCTATGAATTTCTTTCGACGATTCGAAGAAAATATTTTCTTTCTCGTATACAAGGCAAAGATAAACGAGACAATTTGTTTATGTGGCTGTCCTTGACCTTATCTATTTATTTGTCACAATTCGGACTACATTTCTGAATAAAAACGGATACACATAAGATTTGGAATATTTCCAAATCTTATATGTATCCGATTTTTTCTTCGATATGGCTTTTTTGATATGCAAACGCCCCAATTTCTTTTTTGTTTAGCCTTCTGCTAACTGTAGTTATGCCGATGTTCTCGATGAATTGATATAGTCAGTCATTAGTAGAGTCCGTTTCATAACTGTATCAGCACTTCAATTTTCGATTTATTTAAATAACTAAATTAAAAGTTTGGAAAAAAATGTTAATCATGAATGAATAAATGAGGAAAACATTAAGTAAAGTTACATAAAAATATTTTAAAAATATTTACTTTATACAGACGCCCTGTGGTCGGGGGGCACTCTCATGTCTCGTAAATCTAAATTGTGCGAACATGTTTCCCAAACTAAACGGTTGGATCGCTGGGCTGACGAACCGCATCCGTAAAAAATCAACTGTTTACAAAGTCAACAAAAAGAAATTTGGATACCGCCAAAAAAACACCGGACCCACCATATGGTAGGCGCAGAGGTCGTTGCAGGTGACGATGAGTCCACGATGTAGAGAACGACTTGGCCTCTTCAGATTATCTTACGCAGCAGGAAGACCACGCTCAGGATCGAAACAGTTGAGCCAAATAGTTGACTCAGTTAGGGGCCAGTAATGGTCTTTAAAAACTGATTATTATTATTACATAAAAATATTATGATGATTTTTACCGAGAAAACATTATCCTGATAGTTTATTGATAGTAAAAATATTTGATGAAGTTAACATAATATTGATAGATTACTATCATGATATAAAATATCTGCAAATTTGCATCATAGAGATAGAGTTTGATTGCCTAATTATAAATATAAGTCTACATAAATGTTGTATATTATAAATGGTTTGCAATAAATTTACAATTAAAACTGACTAGAACATCAATTAGTCTGAGGAGAATAAAATAACACAAAATTTCACTATTTGAATTTCAACTTTTGTGTCAACTTTTCTTGTATATTTCTGTTCCCGTTTAAAGTTAAGCGGGCCGCCTAACGCAATGGCCAACTAATCGCCTTAAATAGACCAATTGCAACCTTAATCGCCATACACGTTACTGTATAATAAATTCCGATTTTTGTTAATTGAAAAATTTCCTGCTATATCTTGAGGTTTATAAACATTAAATTTGATTAACTCGTAATACTGAACTTGACTGATAATTCTTGAAGGTTTATAAATTAGGTATAGATGACGATCAATTACATGACATATATTTTATTTCATTCAAAATACTGTAGAAACGCGTTAAAAAAAGGTAACACGGGATTTAACAAAATATAGCCGTTTTATAAAATAATTTTGAAACAACTGAAACTTTCTGTCATCGATATTTTTGTAAAATCGAACAAGTAGAAGTATTCTCGTACTCTTTAATTTTAAGATACTCATTTACGCAAGTGTACATTTCGTACATAAGATTTTATTTTTGTTAAATTACATGAAGCTATATTAATTATTATCATTATTTATAATTCATTATATACACCTAATTAAATTATGTAGTAGTATTTTAGACTATTGAAATACTTATAAAACAACTCAACTTTAGTAACTACAAGTATTTGGTTAGTTCACGGAAGTATGGCGCCATAGCATTTGCTCTTCTAAGTGGATTTATTAGCTTCAGCTATAAGAATGATAAATTAACCAATGCTTGGTAAGTTAGCATACCGTTAAAATTTGTAAAGCCAGAATATTTATTTACGTCGCTATATTTTAGGATTATAAATCCAATGAGTATTAAGAAAACCGACGAAAACAACGGCGGTGATATGGGAAAATCATGTACACATCACACCACATGCATGACACAGGTCATAAAAACAATGCTTACATATTTGGGAATTGCTTTATCAATATCTATCGGTAAAAAAGTGATTTTTAATCCGGCACTACTAAAGGATCCGAAATTAATTTTCCAAAAATTCGACACCAAATTCATCAAATTCTTTACCTTCTATGCAGGATTGTTTCGGGTACGTTAATCCTCGACATATAGGAGAATTTATAATATCCGAATATCCAATCTTTCAGGTCGCCAACTGCCTGACACGGAACACTATCGACTTAGGATGGAGCTTCGAGAAATTCGTCACAGGATTCTTGAGTGGGTTAATATTCGGCTTAGCGCCTCAAAAGATTATGTTTTCGATGGCGATGATAACAGCTGGTAAATATTTCTGGAAAGATCTTCAAACAAAAACGTTTAATGGATATCTAAATTACGTTAAACTTATTCCAATGCATCGGATTATTTTGGCATACACAACAGGATGTATATTAAATTCCATGGTATTCTTTCCCTATAGTGCTCCAAAATTTGGATTATGGATTATTGACCAGGCAACAACGGGACAGTAAGAAGGAATTATTGAATAATTTTTTATAAATTATATAAATTTTACATAATTTCCAGAGTATCAATCGCGCAAACGAGCTATGCCAAATTTATATTTAGCCCAGTATGAAACACACGGCTTGTAGCACCATCTGTAGTTCAAACACTGAAACACGTATAATTAGTATAATTGTGTATATTTATACCATTAAGAGTAATAATATAATTTGGGGTTATGTAGTTCAAAATATTTACCAAAAATGTCATTAATATTACGAAATTTTGTAAAAAGATTACCAAATAAATCAATTTATTCAAATAAAATAGTTAATTTAACAAATATTAATACGAATTTAGTTCGAAATATATCTCACCTAAATTTTGTCTTGAGTTCAAATGGGAAATGTCAAATGTTGACGGTCAATAATCAATGTGCCGCTGGATTAGATCAACATGTTCGGTATAAATACAACCAGAACCAAAAGAAAGGGGCTAAAGGTACAAAATCTCAAGAAGACGAAGATAGTGATGTAGAAGATGATGATGGACCGTCCAAAGATCCTAATTTAATACGAGTTCATGTCAATTCATTACGAGCCGATTTGATTCTCAAAGCTGGACTAGGTTTGGCCAGGAAGTATGTGTGTGTGTTATATTTGTGGTATTTTTTTTACGAAACATTTGTTTATTTTTGTTTCAGCAAGGTCGAGGCGATATTCTATGAAAGTAAAATTCGTGTGAATGGTGAAAAAATATTCAAGAAAAGTCTTAAATTGAATGTTGGTGATGAGATTGATATTATCAAAGGGCTAAGTGTTACAAATCCGGAGCATTTGGTTGTAGCTCGTGTTGAGATAGTGGCTGCTGTGCCAAAAGATGAAAATATTTTAGTTAAACTCAGACGTAATAAATCGCTAACTATAGAAAATTATCCGAACGAGGGTGGCTGGAATCCGACTGAAAATCCCGCAAATAATTGATTCTATGTAGTGGATTCAAACTAGTAATACGCAAAGCCTGTTAATAAACCGTTTTAGTTGTTAAAATGACTGGCTTTTTAATTTCGAAATTTCGAAGAACGTTTATATTATATATGTTAAAAATGACCAAATTAAATTCAATGACCAAACAATTCGACGATATTCTGTACTTATATCCCCCATTTTACGTATCGAAAATGCGGATGGTCTTCTGTGATGGTCTATTGGTTCTATCGGTTACATTTTGCAATGATTCATTCCACTATACATTATACAAACTGAGTTCTAGCGAATTATTTAAAACAACAAAATTTACTATTTCGATTGTATTTATTTCAGTTTGTTTGAATATTATACAAAATAAATAAATAACTTACTAATTATGTGTTAACCTTAAAAAACTATAAAAATAAATTTTCTTATCCCATTGTTCATTTTCCTTACCAATCCCTCTTAATATAGTCTAAGCCCTCTTAAACATTTCAAGTCGATTTATGTTCATCGTCCTTTGTATTTTCCGATCTACTACTCGGACTAGCTACTTCATTACTTAGGTTTCGATGATTATTACCATCATCACCTGTTGTCTCCTCATTACTTAAATTTTCATACGAGGCATCATCATCATCCGACCTCTGTTGAATTTTTTGATATCCACTATCATCGTCTGGTACATAAATACGCATCGGCGATAGACTTGTACTGAATTTTTGCGCCAATAGTGACTGATGTTGATTATGGAAGTTTGATGTGGCTGCCGTTGATGGAGACGACGATAATGATGATGCTGGTGTCGAATGATAGAATTGATTTTGTAATGCTTCCTGATTTGCTTGCTGTATCATTTCATCGTTCTGCTGTTGTTGCGACGTATACTCGTACGGATATGATGTCGATTCAATTTCGTGAATTTTTTGGAGTTCTAATAAATGTTGATATTCATCCGTTGTTAATTGTTGAGTTTTTTGACGTTGTGATGGTTGATCTACGTACTGTGCTAAGGCTTGAATATTTTGTGATGCAGCTGCCATAAATGGTTCTTGATCTTGGGCCGATGCATATAATTGGCCTGGGCTGGCTACATGTTGAATTCCGCCGCCTTGCAAATCTTGATTTTGGTAGCTGAATGATGGTTGGTATTGTTTCGAAAATGTAGGCTGATTATATGAGGTCAAAAAACTGGCTTCTGGCTTAAACAAATGTTGTTGTTGCTGCTGTTGTTGATGCTGATTGAACAAATTGTTTGACTGTGTTACCAAATATGTTGGATTATACACCGATAATGGCATCGATGGCACCAACGAAGCCTGCTGTAACAGATGTTGCTGTAATTGTGGTTGATTATTAATTGGCAGTCCATATGTATCAGGTAATTGTTGCTGCGGAATTGGATCGATAAATTGGAACAGCTGTTGATTAAGTGATGCCGATGCAGCTACATCGAATGGTAAACTGTTTCCATTACTTGGCCTGCTGAATGGATCATGTGTCGGAACAACGCCACGAGAAGAAAGCGATGGATCTGGATCGGGAGCGTACAGTTTGTGAACACCAGCGAATGGATCATGTACGGTATGATCGTTGGTAGTGTCTTCAGTTACTTGATATTGATGGTACTGAAATTGAAAATAAGGTCAAAACTCCATTTCTTCAAAAACAAAATTCGTAAAATACTTACACGAAGCGGAACTGGTGTCACTGTGAATGGATTGTTGGTTGAGTATGAATGAAATACGGAGGCACCACCATCTGTTAAGCTGATATGGTTATCGTGAGGGTAGGTAAAATCGGCAATTTGTTGTATTTTCCCACCGCCAAGCGATGCTAGATTTGGCGCCGGAATCGTATGAATCGGGCCTTGATTATCGATTGTAAAGCGAATCGAATTATCTAGCGGCCGATTTGAAGACATTTGAATAGTCTGAATCGGTTGAACGGTTGTTAATTTATTTCCTTGTAAATTAGCAAACGGATTTTCAAACACATATTCGCCTGTATGTGGTCCAGGCTGTGAACTTTGGAATGGTTTTGGTGTTATATAGTTTAACGATGGTCGCTTCACCATTCCACTATTATGATTTTTTAACAGGTGATATGGTGCATGCTTGTGCGGTCGATGTCGTTGGGCTAATAGCTGCGGTGTTTTTATATGCAATGTTGGTCGTCCGCCATTTCTGAACTGTAGCATTATGGTTCTCAATGGTAATTTCGATTTCGATTGAAAATTCGAATTTAAATATTGTCGTTTTGGCGGTTCACATTGTATTAAACCAATACAACTAATCACTAAAATTAGTAATACCTGAAATGAAACAAGCAAACAGTTAGATGAACAAAAAGGTACAACGAATTTAACGAAAATTGTTGTGTTTTTCGAATCAGTGGAATTTCTAATCACATTGCGATTTAATGTTAGTAATCTCTTAATAGGAAACCATGAATTAGTTGTTAATTTTGAGGTGTACCACGGCTCGCTGGATGACATAATGTACTTTGTTCCACATAATAAATAAGAAGAATTATGTACATTTTGACTTGGTTTAATGAATTGAATGTAAATATATCAGACGTCGAACGTTTGTCTGGTTTATGGATTTCGCTTTGTAGTGGTTATAGTCAACACCAAACAACGTTGGAGAGTATGTACTATTCGCCATTGAATTTTAAACAATATTTTGTATATAGTTTATAATTAAATTTTATTTTATTATTCACAACAAAATTAAGAATTAATTAACTATCAAAACCCTGTGTAATACGTAGGAAAAGTGAATCAAGTGCCTCTTCAAAAAATTCCACTTTATCCTTCTCTACCACCATCATTAAATAAGCTTTGAATGAGCTTAGCATGTTCTAAAATTACAGAAATACATAAAATAAATTTTGTAAAAATTTATAATTAATTTGGTATCGAACCCGAATATCTGTCCGCCGAATACCACGCCGTTGGTGATTTTTTACTATTTTACCAAGCGCAAATTCAAATAGAGGCGGATCCCGAAGACCATATTCGATAATCGCTGCCACCCCATTCAATACGTTCATGGCATGAGCTTGCAGTGCTTTATTTTCGATAAGAGGCCCTCTATTTCGAAAATTAAAAAGCTTCATATAGTGTGGATTCTGTTCGAAGAACAGAATGAATATTGACCGCGAGTGCAGTAACATATCATCTTTTATATACAAATGCCATGCAGTTTGTAGTGCAACCTTTTGGGCTTCTGTCATTCCGGTTACATCTTTGGTAACTTTTAATTCGAATGCCTTTTCTGGCCTTGGAAACATTTCGATACTGGTTTAATACGATTCGAATTAAAAATATATTATGAAAGTCGGGGCATTCTTTTTTGTAGGGCTTGAAAAATTAAATTTTCTGACCTACTTTGTTCAGACATAATCTTTTTTAGTACAAATTAATAAGACAAGGTATAAACAGAACCAAAGTTCCAACGACGAAATACATTTGTCTCCCAGCGATGTCGCTTTAGTAAACAGAACAAATAGTACTTTTATGCTTTGTATTCAACCTAGACTATTTTTCAGTAACCGCCTAACCATCTCACAAATGCCTCGATCAGTATAGGCATACCGCATCCACGCTAAAGCGAAGAAACGAGTTTATTTTAATTTATGTACATAGGTGCACAAAAACTGACAGTGAAAACACTAATCGTTGCATATAAGTATTTGCGATGGTCTAATCGAGATCACTTGTGGTATTTGTTTTTGCTAAATTGCGTTTAGCAAAATTGATACCACTTCAGCGCCAATTTTAGAGAATGATGCATGATCAGAACACTATTTCTGTAAACAAACAGAATTTGTGAATTCATTTTCAAGGTTGGAAAAATAATTCCTGCAATGCTTAGTTTTGAAAAATCTCTTAATTTTAAGTTCGATTTCAGATTATACAGGTCGAAATTAGAATTGTATTCCATAAAACGCTTGAGATTACAGAAATTATGGAGAATTTAAGAAACACACATTTTGGTCCCTTTGTTCGTGGGCACACGTGTCTCGTAAACTTAAATTACACGAACATGTTTTCCAAGAATACCATTACAGTATCATTTGCTTGACGTAGCAGACGACTAAACGGTTGGATCGCTGGGCTGACCCCCGCTCAAGTACTCGGACACGAGATTTAGGACCAGTACGTGGAATGTGCAGTCACTTAAGAAACCAGGAGCGTTAGAGGGCCTAATCACATGCATGAAGGAGTATTGGCTGGAACTCGTAGCTCTTCAAGAAACTCGCTGGTTTAAAAATGGAGACCATGTGTCCCAGGGCTATACGTTGTTATACAGGGAATATGACCTCGGAAATATTGGAGCTGGATTTCATCTTGGGCCGCAGATAAAGAAGGCTGTTTTGAATTTCCAAGCAGCCAACCTGTCGATAATTTGTGAACATGCGCCCACAGTCGTCAGCCAGCCCCAAGATAAAGACTCATTTTACAATGACTTGGACGATCTAATGGGATCTATACCCGAACACGATGTTACAATGGTAATTGGGGACCTCAATGCTACAGCTGGCAGAAATCAGACGGACTTGTGTGAAAACATTGTGTGAAAACAACAACTCCCGACACGAAATTGCGACGAATATGGTGAGAGGATGATGTACTTTGCAATTGTTCACGATCTTAGAGTAGCAAGCGGAACAGATACATTTGGAAACTAAATTGACCACCTAAATTGAGGAAGCGAATTACCAGTCTGATTGTGTGCACTCTCTCTGGGAAGTACTGAAAAGGTTAGTGCTGCTCAACAGACTTTAGGTATAGTGAAAGTCACCCCCAAGAATGATTGGTTTGATGACGAGTGTCATCTTCCAGTTGAGCAACAAAATATAGCCCATAGTGAGTGATACAACGTCTCACAATCGCGAGGAAAAACAAGGCTATTCTTACTACGAGGGCAGCTAAGCGGATTTGTAGACGGAAAAAGCGAGAATGGTGAAAGCCCGAGGTTTTGAAAGTGTAACAACTCTGAAATGAGCGCAGTTCGCATAATTTCGTTAAAGAAATTACTGGATTGCACCAAACTTTTAGGACGGCGTCAACTGCCGCGATGTGCCCTATCGTAGAGAAGGGAGACCGCTTGAAGTGTGAGAATTATCGCGGTATAGCTCTCTTTTGCACAGCATACAAGTTAAAGTCCTACATTATATTGGATAGAATTCCCTCCCCTCTAGCGGAGGCCCTAGTTGGTGACTATCAAGGAATATTTCGTCCGAATCGATCAGTCACTGATCAGGTCTTTGCGGATGATTCTGTCTAAATATTACGAGACTTTCATCTCCTTACATCAGGTATTCGTGGATTTCCGGCAGGCCTATGACTCGATCAATCGAGAGAGTTTGTGGTCTGCTCTAGAATACATATAGGTATGGCAACAAAATTGGTACGATGTTGTAGAATGACACTGACACAGTCTCAATGCTTTGTTAATGTTGAGAACAGGCTGTCAAGAAGTTTTGTAACTTTCGTAAAACTGAAACCTCTCAGCGCAACATCTTATATCACCAGTCCAATCAGGCGCTTGCATATGCAGATGACATATGTGTGATTGGCCTAATCCATTTGTCGAGTTTTCCAGAGTTCAAAACCAACTACATAATCTCTGGTTATAGGGACAGTGGTACACCAGATTTTTGTAGTGGCCACTACAAGGTTGAGGAAGTGAGGAGGTTCAAATATTTGGGCTCATATAACACTCACGATAACAGTGTGGGTGAAGATATTAAAGTCGCGCTTTGTATCCTCTAAGGCCACTGCTGAAATTTAAACACCTATTAAGTGCAATGAAGCTGATGCTTTACAAAGTGTTGACTATAGGCCCGTTGTTATGTTTGGATGGGAATCAGTGTTGGAAAGTATTTCAAATTCGATTGAACAAAAAATATTGACGTAAATTGATAAAGAAACCGCTACGCCATCTTTCATGCTTTATACAAGCAATTATGAGAAGAACTTGATTTATGTTTAACTAGCGGCTGACCAGATTTTAACAAAAGATAATAAAACAAATTTTTATATGAAAGCACCTTTTAGCAGTGTTTACTTGAAGTTGGTGTTCAATAAAATATATTTTGATCAAACTCTGGCCTTTCAAGTTTAACTTGAGCCTATTTCGATTTAAGAAGATGTATGATCGTGTGTTAAATTAAAATATGTTTTTTTATTTCATTTTAAGTGTTGTCCGCGTTATACCTATGGAAACACTGTTCTGCATGAATCAACGTTACACCAATCAGCTTGAACGTTCACGGTCATTAGTTATAAAGTAAAAGAATTTTGTGCCTCTATAATTGAGGTCATTTCTAAAAAAATTGTATTAAATGTAATCAATAAATGTTCATGTACGTTGTTTAAAAAGTACGAAGAACAATGTAAATATTGAACGGAAATAAATTTGATTTTCTATTTTATTGTTAAATACCCATATATAGAAATACACATTGACTATACTCGTATTGTGACGCTTTTGTAGGGGTTTAGTATGTGATGAAGTTTCAATGAACAATTAATGTTAAGTATTTTTAATTATACCTTCATATATACCTGCATAATATATATTAGGTAAAATTTTGCAAAACCGATTGTGAATTTACAATTAAATTAATTTACCGACATTAATCATAATCATTTGCTAATTTAGGTTAATAAAATTGATTTATGCTTAATTTGCGTTAAATATAAATCTTTACACCAAAATCGAGCTAATATCAATCACGTCGAAATGTTCAATTGAAATGCTAATTTCCAAAAATTCCTGTAAATCAATATTACTTACTGGGTCGTGTGAAATTTAAATTTTTTGATTTTTTTCAAATACAACTTTTAATTTGTATTGCGTTTACACGATTCGAATATTAATTAAAAACCATATAAAGTGTTCAAAAATCATCAAAATGCTCCTAATGGAGCCAAGTAAATTTTTGAATTAAGATAATTTTCGTGATATGACTGCATATATGAATCAAAAATAAAATCTCTGTACGTTTATAATTTATTTAAAATCCGTTCTAAATAATAATTGCAAGCGCAACTAGTAAATAGATTTCTAATTTTTATTTCTAGATTATTATAGAATAGAAAATCAACTAAAAACATGTTTGAAATTATTAGAAAAAAAAATCTTTAAGATGAAAGTTACACTCGTATCATTGGTATACGATATCTAGTTATCATTTAACACAAATTTTAAATCAGTAACAGCGCGAATAAATTTGTATGCAGAATATACGATAATGGTCAGTTTGTTATGTCGGAATGTTACATAAAACTGTTGTTTTGTTTTTATTTTAGATTTTAGAGTATGTATATATGAGTTATGGTTGGCGTTATATTAACAAAATAATTGGATTAGTGGTAAAAAAAGTAAATTTTCAATTGTTCTAAAATTGTGCCAGTCGTATACAACTTGCGCTCGAAAACCGAGTCAAATTTAAAACTATTTTTTAAAATTATTAATCTAACTATAATTCCAAGTTAAACTTAACATAAAATTAGGAACCAAATTACTCATATTCAAAGTCAAATAAAATGTTTAATTTTTGTTTCCGGCGGCTTAATTTAATTTAATTTCAATTTCAATTCGATGTTTGAATGAAATTCGAAGTAATTCGACTATTTCACGTACCAATGCATTTAACTCAACTTCTTTACCATTTGTCACACGCGGTACTAAAATTCTGGAGTAAACGGTTGGTGAAGTAAAGCTACAAAATGTATTTCAATCACAATATCGGCATTAATGGAACAATCCCGAATGAGACCTTCAAATAATTTCACACTAGAATTGATCATTTTTCAACTACTAACCAACTTGCTTTCTTAAAACTTAACTTTGTTAAAAGGTACACCAGATGAATTTAAAAAATTTCAGTTATTTGTGTGCATGCACCGTCCTCAATCAATGCACCTCCAAAAATGTAAGTTAAGAAGCTTTATCTGATATTACCTGTGTTTTAAATATCTTGAGAGTAAAACTTTGTAATTTACGGAAATGAGAGCCAGTTATAGCTCACCCATAGACTCATTCGACTAAATTTTTATTATCAAATTGCAAATTAAATTTGAAGTGAAATCTATATTTAATTATTGAAGTACAAAATTAGTAAGCGATCGATTATAGTTCGAAGATAAATTTGAGGCTTAATTTTTGGTAGATTTGTATAGAGGTTTCCAATAAAAGGTTTCATTTTGAATAGCACTGTTTGGTGCGGTTTTTGGGCTGGCGGTGTGATTGGACCTTACTTTTTCGAAAATGAGGCTGGTGCAAAGGTTACGGTGAATGGATTGCGCTACCGAGCTATGATTAATGATTTTTTATGGCGGAATTGGAAGATATTGATGTGGACGACGTTTAATTTCAGCCAGACGGCACTACGTGCCACACAAACAACAAAACAATCGTAACTTTGCAAGAAGTTTCCTGATCGTGAAAATAACACGGAAGAGGTGATGACAATTGGCCACCGAGATCTTGTGATTTAACACCTTTGGACTTTTTTCTTTGGGGCCACGTGAAAGATAAGATCTATGCCAATGCTCCTCAGTCGATTCAAGACCTTAATGATGGAATTCGTGATGTTATCGAGGACATGGAAAATTTCATGAAAAGGATATGGTGCTACAAGCGTAGCCGTGGCGGCCATTTGGCTGATATCGTTTTCAAATGAAAATGTCGTACCTTCCTCAAAGTGAAACCATATATTAAAAGGTTGACTTGTAATGAAAATAGATCGAACAAATTACGGCCAAATTTGAAACGAGGCTGGTTTTCAAATGTGGGGGGCAAATAAAAGCAAATATCATATCTCAACAGTCATATACTTACTAGATTTCTCATTTGTACAATAACAGAGGCGCCTTCTCATTTTTCCTATGACATCGTTGTGTTGGTGCATTAATTTGTAACACTGTATATACTATGGAATATCAACAATACAACAATAACATTGAAAATATTTTGTTTTCGCTCATACGTAGTGCAAATAAAACTATGAGAAATTTTTCAACTGTTTTGATTATGCTCATGTTTGTCATGGTCTACCTAAAGCCGGTTACACACGTTCAGGAAAAGCAGTCAAGTATGTCTACGCAGGTTCACCTGACATTTCGTGTGCGACCACACGCAGCTATTGTCGTATTAGTTGTATAGGAAATCTAATTCTGATACCCAACACTTTTTTGTAATGCTGTAAATAATTGAACCGATGAACAATTTTTTTCATATATAGGTATAAAATTATTCATGAATTATGGTAAATGAAATCCTTAAAAGAAACATAAATAAAATCCTTGACTTATTGTTTAAGGATTGTGCGGTTGGTTTGAGATTAGTATACATTTGCATTACTCGAAGAAGAAAATCGGTCTCTCCAACGGATGCTATACATAATTATAAGACCAGCTTAATTGATGAGTTGCATAATTTCATATCAGTGATAATAACAGGCTTTCAATTCATTTGGTAGAGATTACATTTTTATCAGTATTAACATTTATACAACCAATTTACATTGGCTTCAACCTCTTACATCTGATATTCAACAACGCGATAACTGAACGGAAGCTACATTCACTCAGGTTTGCCTGTGCAGATAACATTTGTACAGATATATCGAATGAAATTGAATTTGCTTCGGTCGCCCGCACAGGATAAAATAACGATACAGTGTTATCATACACACGCTCAAGTAGACCTGCACAGGTAAGCTGTGGAAAACGCTGGAGTTCTCACTGAGAGGCAATAAGGGTTTCGGAGGCTCAGAAAAGTTCAGAACGTATTCAACTCGGCCAAATGGAGCTGTATCCTAAATGCACTGCAGGCGCTACAAGTATACCAGTATACTTAAGAAGTATCATAACAGACTATTTTAATGATAGAGTGCAGACGTATGACATGGATGACGGTGTAAAGACATACAATGTTTTGGGTGGTTTACCTCAAGAATCTGTATTGGGGCCGCTACTGTGGAATATCATGTACGATGGTATTCTGAGGCTCCGTGTACCTGATGATGTGGAAATTGTGGGTTTTGCTGACGCCGTTGCAGTCGTATAGTGGTTGCAAAAACCACAGATGAAATAATAGGGATAAGTAGGTTGACAATCATAATTATAAAAAAGGTGGTTGGTGTCATGTGGGGTTGAACTTGCCAATCATTAAACCTAATCAGTTTTAGTTATCAGTAGGAAGGTGAAAGAAACCCATAACAATTGATGTAGGTGGAATCATAACCCACTCACTCTACTTTACCTAGAACAAAAATCAAAATTGATGTCGATATTTAAATGCCAAAAAATGCGTCTAAAATTAGTTTTCAAATAGTGTAAATCTCCGCTATCGAAAATTACAAAAATATTCCATGAAAAAATTGTTTTTTTACCACTTGTGACATCTAATTGAAAAGGGGTGAACTAGAACACACGATATTTAGTTGAACCCTAAACCATTTTTACATCGAAGACACATTTTTTTCCATACATTTTTGGTCAACTTATCGATATAAAATAGTTTTCAATTAAATTTTCAATGTTGTCGCTTATTAAAACGACTTTTTATTAAAACGTGTATTAATCGCTACAGATAATATCATCCTGAACATACCCATATATAAAACTTTTACAGGTAAGTAGAAAAATATTGATAAATTTTGTTTGTGAGTAAATAGTTTTTGTCAAAAATTCAACATTGAGACGTAATTACGAGGAAACTATAGCGAATTTAAAAAAAATCGTGTATTACTCGCTTCGCTTGCAAATATATTTAACTTTGCTTTACAAATAAAATTAACTCAATACCTAAGTGGGCAACAGAAGAACAACATGCCGTGATATGATAGCGGTGTCTAACTCAATCTAAGATTGTGGCGCTACAGAGAGAACAAAGAACCAAATGGCTAGCCACCTCCATGTGAAGTAATGTCCAACGATAGTTCCGCATGGAGGATATGAAAGCGGTGGATGTGTGGTTTTTATAGGTGGTAGGAGTCCACCACTGTTGCTGAGGTGTTTGTTCCACTGATGCATCGTCTTCCGAGGATTTTCCGCACTTCACCGAACCCAAAAAATTAAAATAAAAAAATAAAAAGTATGCCTGTGCAGGCATACCTGACAGTCTACTTGAACATGTACCTCATAAAAATCGATTTTTTTGGAATTTTTAATAAGAAATTTCTAAAACATAGATTATCAGTAAAATTCTAATTTAGAATATTTCGGTGACGTTGTATATGTATTTCAAAATTTGAGGTAGAAAGTAGAAACATTTTCAATTCATCAAACATTATGAAAATTAACAAAATTCAAAATTTTAAAGTATTCGATAATTTTTTAGAAGTCTCTCTTACAAGTTGTTGTAAAATTGTAAAAATTCAAGGAAATGAACTTTAGAAATCAATTTTTTTTTTATTTGATTAATTTTAAATTTATTTATTTTTTAAATCTCGAAACTTCAGTTGTAATTTCAATCAGTTTTTGTGTTCATATAGAAGTTTCCTTTCTGGTTTAAAAGTCGAAAAAAATTCGTTAAATTTTTTAAACTTGCATCACATGAACATGGGTACCAAATGGGTTTTACCAAATTATTGTAAGCGTAGAAATAATATTTTTAATTTTAAACGACTTCTAAGGATTATGGAGTTGCAGTGTAGTGTTCCTAGTTAGAAATTTTCATTACAATAAATTAGAATCATTACAAAAATTTAGATAAAAAAAAAAGAATTTCGCTGATTTAGTTTTTAAATTGTTTATGGAATTTATAAGGTTTTAGAAATCAGATTTAGTTTAAAATTTAGATAATGCGTATACGCATTATACATATATGAAATTCTGTGAAACCGTAAGAAAAATCTCAAAATTTTGGCTTGTCATATTTTTAATAAAAATCATCGTTAGATTTGATTTAAGTAAATTGGCACCAAAATAAATTATGATTTTTTGAAATAAGATTTTTTTTAATTAGGACTAACATATTGTAAAATTCATAATAATTGTTGCTTAAGTTTGAATGTGATATTTTGATTAAACAAACTTAAGTCTAATGTGAAATATTATATAGTTAAGAATTTAGATTGCAGCCAGTTAACTAAAGTTTTTCGAACAAATTTTCGTTTTTTTTGTCGCAAAAATGTTTTGCCCAAAATCGTCGAATCATATTCAATTTATTCCGAATATTACAAAAAAACTTAAAATTTCTGTTTTAAAATTAATTTGTTATTTCAGATTTGGTCTACTGTATATATACTCGTATACATAGTAGACAATTTGGAATTAAACGGAATAATTATTCCATTTTACTAATACACACAGTCCCACTACGTCCTAATACAATAGCTACCGGATTAGCGCTTTGAGTTTAATTCCAAATACATTCAAAATTTTAATTCATATTCCATGTTACTACAGATTCGGCTCTAATTTATTGAGTGAAACAAATTAATGAAACAATTAAGCTCTTTCCAAGTTTCACTCAGATAGTTTTAAATGTCAGTTTTACTCAAACATTTTTGAAACGAAATTTTAGCTAGTGCGGTTTGTAAAATATTGACAAACAATTAGGGGCAGTATAACTTAATTCTCTCTTTAATTTAGTAGATTATAGTTACAGCCAGTTTATATTATGTTACGCACCAATAAAAATTCTGTAAACACGAATCAAAACATATTAATTGGTTGTATATGTATATCTCAATAACTCCATGAGATGATATAATATGATGCAGCATAAGATTTAATTAGCATAACTTCATATTAAATTATTATGATTTTCTAGTTTTCTTTGCATACATAATATTATATCGGTTATCACTTAACCAGAATAACAACACGTTTATAACAAACTTATAAATAAGAACAGGCATAAGAAAAGAAATTTCCGTTATATACAACGCAGGTAATTATTATTTATCGATACATCGATATCGAAGTAAAATCAGAACAGTATATGACTTAATTCAAACATATATGAGGTTATCACTCACCTTCATCGTTTTCGAATTACAAAATCACTTATAATTTTCACTTAAATAAATAAAATTATTAATTCACTTGAACTCGATTCATTTAACCAAAAAAAAAAAAAAAATTTTCTTTAGATCACTTGGTGAGCACACAAATGTTTATTTATTTATATTTTAAATATTGCTGGTGTCGCAATTATTTTATAAAATTTATTGTTATTAATATTTTTAGTGATAATGAAATAATCCGTTAAACCATATGAGCAGCAGCACTATATATGAACACAAAACTGAAAAAAAAACTACTTGACGATTTAAAGTTTCAGTTATAACTGATACAAATTGAACTTCACGAATGCAAGTAAACCTCGAACTTGACTTTCTTTAACTTTTTTTTTTGTTTTTATTTTACTTATTGGTCTTACTTACAAATTGTAATTGAATTTCATGTACGCTTAATATTACTCTTTTGTTTTCTTTTAGATTTTCGTATATAATTGCTATTAGTTTTACATTTACTATTTAATAAAAAAGAAAAGAAAAAATCGCGATCATCATCGTCCACTTTACTTTACGTAGTATGTACTTAAAAAACGATCATTGCTTGTTTTTTTTTTTTTTGTTGTTTTAAGAAATGTATAACGATTACGATATGAAATGCAAGTGAAATGAAAGCATAAAAATATTTGATAGAAATTAGTTCATCGCACAATTTGAAATCAAATAAGAACTATAATAAGAAGACAATATACGTTATATGATGATGATTTAAATTATTTTGTCATATTGTTATATATGTACTCTCTTATGTTGCTACTATTCGCGATTTTATTATGTGCGTGAAAGTCGCGAATCTTGATCGCATCCGACTTAATGAAATTCAAAACCATAATATTATGTCCTCGTATATGTATATGCTTTGATTTTATAGCAGAGTTATGTTTCAAGCCACGTAATTTTTGTTAGTTTTAGTCTAAATTACTAATCAATATCTGAGCCCATCGGTTTCGATGCCGCGATAACTTGGTCAGCACTTTTAGTGTGTTTTAATTTTAGTTGTGGTCCGTCGTAGAAGGACCATAGTGGGATTAAACACACAATTCTGTGTGTGACATGCTGAAGTTTGAAAAATTTGGGGTGCCACTGATGATTTATCGTGAAACTGGGCCAAGCATTTCCGAAACCTATGCAACAGTGTTTTATTATATTTTAATTTTAGGATGAGACGTATATGGGGATAAGGCCATTAAAACAAATTCCAAATTTTGTTGCTTAAATCATATATATTTAGCTATTTTCAAACTATAGGTTTCTAAAATATTGTATGAAAGCTACTTGATGAGCCCAAACACGTTGAAATGGATAGGTATATACGAATTTTTTTTTATAGCTGGCCTAACCCCAAGGGACGACCCCCTTGAAGTTATCCCAGGATTTCATCCCATGATTTTTTAAAATTACCTCTGGCAACACTAGTGTAAATAATCCATCCCATAGACTTTTTAAAAATACATATAAAATTTGTATAGTTGTTTCATCCCAGGATTTTTAACATTTATACTATCCCACACTTTTTCGTCTACAAAAAAATATGTATGTACGAGTATACAGTTAGTGTCAAAATACTCATCCCATACTTTTTTAATATGTAAAATTGATTTGGTGGAATATAAATTGTTACGTGCAAGTCTTTTTAAGAACGGCTAATTTCTCTTTGCGATAAGGTTCAAGACCCTGTAAGTAACCATTACGCCAGCTTTAATAATTTTGTGATCGTTGGAATTCTCGCAATATAAATAAATGTGGCGCCTTTACCAACTTTTCAAAGTAAAGCAAAATCGAAAAAAAATCGTATGTCCAAGCTTTTATCGGGTTTTTAGATGTCTCTAATATTGGTAAAATGATAATGACAAACAGTTTATATAAATTAAAAATAAACGATGGCACAGTGGTGGCCAGTAAGGTCTCAAACTCAATCGATATGAGAAAAAAACCGACCCTATAAAAGCTTGGACATACGAATTTTTTTTCGATTTGCTTTACTTAGAAAAGTTGGCAAAGGCGCCACATTTATTTATATTGCGGAAATTCCAACGGTCAAAAAAATATCAACGCTGGCATAGTGGTGGCCATTTAAGGTCTCAAACTCAATTGATATGAGAAAAAAACCGACCCTATAAAAGCTTGGACATACGAATTTTTTTTCGATTTTGCTTTACTTTGAAAAGTTGGTAAAGGCGCCACATTTATTTATATTGCGGAAATTCCAACGGTCAAAAAAATATCAACGCTGGCACAGTGGTGGTCAGCAAGGTCTCAAACTCAATCAATTTTACAAAAAAGCCGACCCTATAAAAGTTTTTCCATACGATTTTTTTCGGTTGTAGCTTTCTTAGAAAAGTTGGCAAAGGCGCCACATTTATTTATATTGCGGGAATTCCAACGGTCACAAAATTATTAAAGCTGGCGTAATGGTTACTAACAGGGTCTTGAACCTTATCACAAAGAAAAATTAGCCGTCCTTAAAAAGACTTGCACATAACAATTTATATTCCACCAAATCAATTTTACATATTAAAAAAGTATGGGATGAGTATTTTGGTACTAACTGTATACTCGTACATACATATTTTTTTGTAAACGAAAAAGTGTGGGATAGTATAAATGTTAAAAATCCTGGGATGAAACAACTATACAAATTTTATATGTATTTTTAAAAAGTCTATGGGATGGATTATTTACACTAGTGTTGCCAAAGGTAATTTAAAAAAATCATGGGATGAAATCCTGGGATAACTTCAAGGGGGTAAGTCCCGGTCTCTTTGTAATTTTTAAAGAAATTTCTATTACAACTCCTATTCTGGCTGATTTAATAATTTCAACTGTTATTAACTGTTTACATTTATTCTTAGGCTATGTCGATAATGTACATTATGTTGAATAATTTGGAATTTTGAATCTTAATATATTATGTCCTATCCAGCCAGGGATGTCACCATTCGTAGCACTGAGTGCTGGATTTGTGCGCCCAATTTTATTTGAGACTTTTACACACTATGTCGATATTGCAGATTTTTATTTACCTATATATGATGTATGTTTTTCAAGGGGTTTCCAAACGTGGACATTAATATTTGTTACGAAATTTTCCATTGTAGGAGGTTTCCGAACTAGATTTAACTTCTAAAATTGAAAATGTTCCTTGTGGAAGGTGTATCTGTAATCGTGATTCCAAATAAATAAAAATCTTTTATTTCTTTTCGTCGACAGTTTCTAGTGAAATTTGTTGGAATATACCCTTTCTAAATACTCTGCATATACATATATCGGCCTTTGGCTAGGTAGCAGTTATTAAATTTGTATCTAGCCCAGTAGCGTCCGGGTGGCCAGAACATATACATACATATGTCCCGTACCTTAGTTTTGGATGGGATGGAATATGACCATTGTGTATAGCAATCGCGATATTTAATATAACAAATACAAATTATAGTTTTTCCTTTGCCTTTAGGCTACAACCAGTACACCGTCGTCTTGCGAGTATATTGGCCATAGTCTATTGCCCTTTGGTTATTAACTCTTCTGCCAAAATTGAGATAAATCAATAAATGGTGATTGTATGAAACATAATTCGGAATGATTACCTATAAATTAAATAAAACACTTTTTTCAACCTATCATATCCCGATCACTTCTGGACACGGTATCTGAACAACAGATTCATCGCTATATTTTTTTTCTACGGTACATTCGTTGTGGCAATTGCTTACTATGCCAACTTATTTCGTATCCTGCCATTTTTATACATTAGACCAGAAGGGCTAAACTTGAATATGCATGCTCCTTTCGTTAATTTTTGTGTTACCTTCGGTAAATTTGATGATTTGCTGGTTTGTACATTGCGATATGTAATTGAAAAGACTTGGTGGAAATACTTTCATGAAAAATATGAATCGGTGTATCGGATCGATCAAAATCAGAACCATCATTTGGTGTTCGATGAGCATTAGGTCGCATCCGTGGCTCAAAGTCGTCATCAGATGGTAAACCAAATTGTGACATATTCAAATGCTCCTTGTCTGTAAGTGGTTGTCGTTTATTGTAGAATCTAGTTCAGATATACAGTTGAAGATCTATGATCTGATTGGTTATTTGATTCATCTGTTGATTCTTCATTGTCGCTTTCAACTGATTGCATATGAGCATCGGTAGAGCAACCCGGTCAATTTCTTGTAGATCGTTCATTCTAATTCTCATTAGATGTCAGCTCAAAATCACAAAACATAGTTCAAAGTTATATCGTTATTACTAGACGAAAAATCGCTACTATAATGATCGGATTCCATTAGCACCACTAATATTTTAGACGTATATGTACCACCAACAAATGGGACATATATGAATATAAATACGTAAATACCAATTGTAGTTCAAAGTTTAAATTTTAGAGCCGAGGTTTTTCAGATATCGGATGGTCAATGTGTATAGGTTCGTTTTGTTCCTGTTTATTGTTTAGTATTGTCTTTATAGCTGTTTGTAATCATTACTTGCCATAAAGCGGTCCGGTAACCTACTATATATTGTTTCATCTTTATTGTGTACATATTTTGGTGAATACTCTATCACTGAGGTAATTCTTGGACCTACCTATCTTCTATTTCAATATAGCTGCAAGCGTCTTCGATTTCGGGCAATCATATTCGTCGTTTTCAAGCAGATATTGCTGAATATCTGTTTTCGGTGAATTAATTGCATTTCGGATGTGTTGATTTTGGTGAATTATCGGGTCCGGTTAGTTGTCAGTTTCGACAAATTGTCGTTTTTGGTGCTACATATATCGTTTTTATTAATATTATCGTTTTGAATTGTATTTGTTGGTTGCTTGTCTTTGTCATAGCATAGATAAATTAATTTCCTATAAGATGCGCAAAACAGAATAAATTTCTTCGCTAACTGAAATTTTCGATAATGTAACAAACATAAATGGTCACCTAGCGAAATTAACCAGTAAACAAATTTTTCTAAGACACCAACCAAACTAATTTTTTTACTTGGTATTGTAGCGACACTTCAATAAATAATTGTACTAACAAAAATCATAAATAAGAAAACATAAATTTGCTACACAATTTCTTATCTTGAAACAAACAAAAAGTAACAAAATAATTTTTTTTTATATACATACATCCATACTTATGCAGGTATGTATATGTAAAATAACCTGTTTTTTCGATAATTCTCATTACGTCGCTGTAATCTCAAATAACAATAATTTTTAAATGTTGTCTTAGATAAATATTTTTTTTACTTTCCGATAGATGGACAAATTCAGTTTCAAGCAATCCCAGTCAGTTTTCTTCCTATTCGTGAAGGATGAATTACTAGTAGGTTTGTATCCACTTCATACTCGATAACAATGGTCAGAAAACGAATGGTCTTCGGACACTTTCCAGTTCAATACCCTCATACCCTCTCCTTAATAAAATCTGAGACAACTGTGATGTCTAGTACTTCTTGTCTGTTTTTAGTAATGAAAGTTGGCTTACGACCGATATTACACTTAAAATAAAATCGTGGAGTAACTCACTTCGCACCTGTTGATATTTGCACATCCACAAATTGAGTGATGCGCATTAGCATAACGGCCCTTGATTACCCCTACTTTTTGTTTTTGAGCATCCGTTATTGCACTGCCCAACCTGACTGGTGGTATACTTTACTTCTCGATTGGTAGGTAGGCCGATATCAGCCAGTGATTTTGTCCGTCCATCTCGATGCTAGCCACCACTATAAACATAAAATAAAAATACTCAAATTTTTTCTAGCGAGGATGCAGCAACGAATCTTACTTTCATTTTTCGCATGTACTCGTTTATAGTTTGGAGTTCTCAGCCCCAGTACCCGGTCACCGCTGACCCAAGCTTCCTGGACCAGAACCATATCAATGGACTCAGATTCTATTTGAGCAGAGGTGCCGCCGAGGCAGTTTACAGTGGTAGAGGTTGATCTGAAGGATCTTATTAAGCATTAGATAGTGCTGACCTCCACCACTGTTAAATGAACTACGCATGTAACAGTGTGTCATCCATCCGGAGCGCACAATGCAGCCCCATTGATCTCGACATCTCTGAGTCGATGGACAATGTCTCCTGACTGTCTTGACCGGGACTTCATAATTTTCATCCACACCTGGTGCAGATGAACCAGACCTGTTGGCTTCATCGTGCTTATAGACCTTGAGCTTAGTCGCTCCAAATACGTTGATGATCAAGTCTCCAGACTTTACCAGAGTACCCAAGGAGTCTCTGTTACTTGTGATCTGTGATCTGCTTCCGCTTTCACTTCCTCCAACTTGCTGTTGGCACATCTGGGTTGCTGATCCTTTGGGTTACTTGGTTACGCAGGGATCCAGGCTCGCGCCCTAGGCCAGTAGGGAATTTCCTCCCGTAACCACTTATAATTTGGCCTCAGGCCAAACTGCACCCAGGCTGCCTATCGCCTTCTTATAGAGGGTCACCGACCTTTACATTTAATTTTAAAATTTATTTGAAAATGTTATTTGATTTTGATTTTGACATCGGTATCATTGGTTTTGTTTGATGGGTTGTTATTTGAACAGCTAATGCCTCGAATACTCGTCTCATTAGGATATCTTTTTGTTTTATTCGTATGCACTTTAATCCCGAATTGTTTCAATTGTTTTAATGTGGCAATTAAATTATCACATTGCCAGCTATTATCGGAAATATCGACTAAGCTTAAGTTCGGAAATAAATATTCGAATCCAATAAAAGTTGGATTACGCAATTGATTATCGTTTATATACAGTTGCCTTAAATTTTCCAGCTGCGATAACAAATTTAAATCGATCCGTTCTAAATTATTCGATGAGATGTCTAACATTTCTAGACTAACGGGTAGCGCGGGAAATATTCCGGTATCCAATTTAGTGAAATTCACTGATTTTAAAATTAGTGTTTTTAATTTAGCACAACTTTTAAGCACATCCCTGTCTGTAACATTATTAAAGCGTAATTGATTGGACGATAAATCCAAGTACGATAAATTGTTGTTGTTTCGCAAAAAATTCAAATTAGTCATTAAATTATTTCGCAATGTTACGCTAGCGATATTTTCGATGGTCAAACTATCACTATCCAAAAAATTATTATCTGCGCGTAACCATCCGCAGTGTTTTGCTCGAAAATTTAAACCTTGCAATTGATTATTATTTAAATTTATTTCTTGTAAATTTAATGTGGCAAATGCAACAATGGTCGGCAGATTCACTAATTTATTATACGATAAATCGATTTTTTGTAACTTTTTTAAGTTTTTAAACGCGTCTTTATCGACCCTTTCGATTTGATTGTGTGACAGATCAATGTCCATTAAATTATTGGAACCGACAAATTGTGATTCATGTAATTCCGATAAATCGTTACGCGACAACGTTAAGCTGGTCAATTTTGAAGCTGACGTAAATGTTTGCGACCTTACATCATGCAAATGGCAATTACTCATGTCCAGGTTAACAATTTTTTTAAACTCTTTAAAAATATCTGGTGGTATGAAATGTAAGGTGCAATTATTAAATTTTAAATAAATGACGTAATCCTTGTGATTGGGATGCAGCTGAACATTATTTAAATTATCCCCACTGTAACAATCGATCGTACACACACTATTTATGTTTCGGACATCTTCACGACACTTGAATTGATCGCATAGAATATTGGACGCAATAAATAGGAACACTAGTAGACTCAGCCATAACCACTGCAAGTTGTAACTGAAATGATATAGAACGCAATAGATTATAAAAACTTGTCTATAAAGTTAATCGATTTTAATTTACTTCGCCATAATATGGTGGCACTCACTACTCAGATGCTTTATTTTTTAACTTTATGCAATTTTATAATATTTGTTTAGCAACATTTTTAAATCACAGAAGGTGTTGTTTAATTAAAGTTTTAAATTGAACTAAATCGCATTGAACTTATTTACAAGATAACGAACATTTATCACGTTATACTTAATTTCCAAAAATGTGTCGTTTTTCATATTTATGTATATAAATATACTTA
Source organism: Tipula unca (assembly GCA_951394425.1). Lineage (NCBI taxonomy): Eukaryota > Metazoa > Arthropoda > Insecta > Diptera > Tipulidae > Tipula > Tipula unca. Next base: position 45,428,532 of record OX596381.1, on the reverse strand, counting down.
GTATGTAAACACCTGACATGACGTAAGGTTTTATAACAATATAATATTGTTATATCTATAGATGTAATTCCTTAAACCAAATACATACCTGATGCGGATTTTAGTTCGGTGACGATTTTTTTTCTGAAAAATAAATATGGGCCGATCAGCGTACAGAAAATGGAGTAGAATATAAGATTTGATCAGTCATCGTTAGTAAAGTGAGCTTCTCAAAACAAAATAAGAAACACTTAAATAATAAGGGCGTTTAACGGTTTCAAACCTTATAAATTGGCTGGTCCGGACCGAATCATATAGCAGCGGAAATTCAATTGTATTGTCCGCTGCATTATTAAATTCATCTTTAAAGGGTGTTTAAAACTGGTCTGTATTCCGAAGAAGAGGACAGAGGTCAGGGTAATCTCTATTCCGGAAGTGGAAGAAATCTTCCCAAAGAACTTAAGACCTATAACTCTATCATCTTTTCTGTTGAAAACCTTGGAAAGGCTGACAGATGTTCATATTCGATTAATAATAAAGCCTAGTTACTGGGCACAGTATCAACGAACGCGTTGGTACGTACGATTGGGAAATCAATATACTGGCAAGAATTTTGTATGGTGGCGTTCCTCGGTATTGAGAGGCATTCAGGAGAGATTGTCACTCGTTGGGATAGACTATTGTTACTCGTTGGGATAAATCGGCGCTGGGGCACCCTTAGGAAGCGGATGGTGAATGGAACATAGCAATCAATGGGTTGCTGTTGGAGAGAGAGGGGATTGGTGTGATTGCTTAAGCAGATGGTTTAGCGATAGTTGTCTCTGGAAAATATTTAAGGAAGTAAGTAATCCAAATTGCCCTCCATATCACTACGAGATGGGCCATCATAGTGACTGACAAACAGCTCGTCCAAAACAGAGTTGCGATACTTTAAATACAGTAAATTTAAAATCCCACCTACCTTAAACGGCATAAGACTAGCTTTTACTGACAAAGCGAGATTCCTTCCTGGGCTCAGTTGGAAACCTATCATCTTGGAAAGAATAAACAAGGCTACTATAGCAATGTACTCACGCAGGAACGTTATCGGGAAGAAATGGGGCTTGAAACCGAAGCTAGTACACTGGCTATTCACTGTCGTAGTAACACATACTTATATGTATGGGATGAGTGTATGGTGGACAGCTCTTGAAAATGTAACCTTCAGGAATGGGATCGAGACGGTGCAAGGAACGGCCTGTATGCTTATAATAAGCGCCTTAGAGGTTATTTTTTACTTTTTGCCGATCGATATTTATGGTAAGCAGATGGCGGCGAATACTGCGACGTGACTATTAGCCGTATCTCAGTGGAAATGTCTTCAAGCAGGACACTTGATGATACTTAGATCGCTAAGAAAGAACTGGCGAATTTAGACTATGTTACACCAACATTATGCTTGAAAAAGGGTTCCAAACCATGTGCCCGTCAAGGAGGGACAGGGGCGGGTTGGTATCGGAAACAGAAGCTATACATATTTTCACGGATGGCTCCAAGCTATACGGTAAAGAAGGAGCTGGGGTCTTCTGTGATAAATTGAATGCAGATATATTCTTTCGTCACCCTAATTACTGCAGCGTGTACCAAGCGGATGTGATAGCGATTGAGGTGGTCTTGGCTTGGTTGAGATATAATGTATAGTAGACTCGACTAATATTTCAATTTATGTGGACAGTCAGGCGGTAATCAAATTGCTGGAATCTATTTTTTTAACGTCAAGGATAGCGCTGGGTTGCCACTATTCTCTAAATGAGGTCAGTGAATATTTCAACATCCGGATAGGCTGGGTCCCCGGCCACGCTGACGTTATGGGGAACTGCATGGTGAACGAATTAGCTAGGCATGGTACAACTCTTCAACTTCTACCGGAAAGTCAAAACCTCAGGAGACCTTATAGGATTTGTCTCCTATTTAAAATATTTTGTCCGGTCCGGACTTCTCAAGACAACCAAACACAAGTAATAAATGTTTATTTATAAAGTTTATTTATTTGTTACGTTTATTTAATGTTGTTATATTAATTTGTAATTAAATTAATTTGTTTGTTAATTTATTTAATTTGTTAAAATTCACAAGTCGATTATTATAATTTCTCTTTATATTTATTTGTACCACCACAATATATTATGACGCGTAAGAATGGCTGCCTTATGCTGCGTAAAAACGTGTTGTCTGTTTTGCTGTTTGTGTTTTGACTGTGTTGTGTGACGTCACCTTTTGGAAGACCCAAAATACGTGTCGTATTTTGGAGAGGGAACAGATGCGCATGCGGCGGTCAACATTGCACTTGTGTTTTGAGTGCAATGGATTTGCATCACCGAACTTTGTTAGTTCGTGGTGATGTTGGTTGGATGGCGACATGCTTTACTATAAATGTTTTATAGTAGTGGTTCGGCTATTGGATAGTGGTGGTTGGATAGATGGGGTTAGTGTACTCTCAATTCAAATAAGTTGATTTATATTTGAATTTCACTAATTTGTTTTGTTGTGACAGTATCGAATATCGGTGAGTCGAATATTCGAGCTGCTACAACCTATTATCGCGCTCAAGACACCGTGTAATATAGAGGCAGTAGCCTCAGCGAACGTAAGGTCGACTTACACCGTCACATGTAGTGTAGCAAGACCAGTTTGACCAAAGCTGGAATTGAAACTCTGCAATACACTAATCTCCCTACGTATAGACGTGAATTAAAAATGATCGTGGGGATACTCAAGAGGCACTTCTTGTTTAGAGAACATGCGAGGAGACTGGAGGAAAATGACTTTTATGGAAGCTGTACGAACGAGAAGGAGGAAGAGACTCTAGTTCACTTTCTATGCTTATGTCCAGTGTTAGCACACATAAGGCATAGACTTATGCTTAGGTTGATAAGGGATGGGCTCTCGGATCTCGAAAACTTTAAGCTGACATAAGTTAATAACGCTTCATAAGTAGCTTTGACTGGTTCCACTAAGGGTAGTAAGATACTGTGGTATTATATTGGGCCATCACCGGCCTAGGTGTATCGTACCAGCCACTCTCACCTAACCTAACCTAATGCTAGGCCTTTAACTTATTTTGTAGAAAAACTTTACCAAAACTAATGATGTTATATTTTACACTAATCTATTGTTCATTCATGTATCCAAAACCAAGTAGACACAAAGTGGAAACCAGGAGCTGGTTCATGCTCCTTATCAGCGTTAGTATGGCTAATGGAGGGCTTACTATCGCACGAATCCGTCTTTTTAGTATACGCCCCACTTGCTCGATGGGATTTACGTCTCGACTATTCGCTAGCCAGTTCATTGCCACAATGTTTTCATCTCTAATGAATTTTTTAGAGACCTTAGCAGTATGAGACTTAGCACTATCCGGCATTAAGATAAACTCGATATCATACCTAATCGCAAAGACTTTGACGAGGTGCCTGAGAATCGAGTTCACATACTTTTCACCCGTAATCGATCCTCCATTAATCACTACGAACTCTATTTTGCCTCCCATCGAAACAATTGTTTCCTTGGAACCAACGGTCATTAAACTGCTCTCCAATGCCTCTATAGATTCCGTCTGTCACTGATTCCGTCTGTCACTGTTACTTCAACAAAATCGATATTCATCCATGAAGTGTACGATCCGCCAATGTGTCATTGCCAACTCCTATGTTCTTGATAAAATTTCAGTCTTGCTGCACGAGGTTTAGGTATCAAAATGCGACATATGGCTACTCTTCTTGTCCTAATCACTGTTTTTTGAGGCGATTATGAATAGATTGATCCGGTATTGGGCGGTTTAGTAGAGTGCACAATTCATTTTGAATCGGTTTGGCTGTCTCTTAGAGAAGGCAGTTCTATGCATCGGTCTTCATTTAAAGTTCTGATGCTTTTTCTACCCGACCCAGATTTCCTTTCTTATAATCCGGTCTCTCGAAAACGTAACCTAATTTGTACACTTGTGCGGTGCTCCTCCTATTATTAAGTGCCAACTTATTTGTCTCCTTAAAAAACGGGTTTAATTTTGTTAGTATCTGATTGACAAAGGCCACGACGGCCAACAAATTCATATGCAGACCACCCAAGACACTTTCTATTAGGTTAGATTGGTAATAACTTCTGTATAAATAGACACCAAATTAAAACTTTCATAAAATTTTCACATGAATTGGATAATTGAGATCACGGCAATATAATTGAATGTTTAATTGAGAAAGTATAGAAATTGAATCGTCCATCTGGCCATCGACTCTAATTAATTCGTCTTGATGAATAAACGGATGTGATTGAGCAATCACTTTGTCTTGAAGTGTCCTTAGAAAATCCGATGTCGCGAAAGCATTGCACATTTCGTTCAACTGTTTGGCCATTTGGTTGACAGATTCATTTTCACCATACGTGCGATGTTGGTTCAATTGAATTAAATCACTCTGACCAATAATCTTGGTAGCGACATGAAGGGAGGTAGTTTCCAAGATACGCGGTAAGTCAATGTGTCGCAGCAGCACGTCTCCTATCATTAAACCACCCAGTTGTTTTCTTCAGTTATTCAGTGTTGCAATGTTATGATATGGTATATTGTTGTCATAATTCCAGCCATCATTCCGAGCAAAGTGTTTAACCAACATTTTTTTTGATTGTTTTCGATGCGACTGTTATGAATTCAATTTGGGATCGCAATAGGCAAATTAGAGAGTGAATAGGTATTTAATATCCGTTAACTTCGATTACCATCGCTTAACAAATCCCAATATATAGAGTTCGCTTTGGCGATTATTATGTCAGTGTGCTTATTGAATGTTAATTTGTCTGCAAATGTAACTCCGAAATGTATGTATTTTCACCAGGTAGTAACTCGGTCTAAATTATCTTGCAGTGCAGATGTATCGTCAATACTTCTAATTACTTTGGATATTTTCATGTCCTCAGCGTATATCGGCACATCAGAGTTTTGGATAACATTCGTTATATCATTAATGAAAACGATGAAAATCCTTGATCCTAGATGAGAGCCCTGAGGAATTCGGGAATGTACAGTAGTTAGTCTACCACCAATATCAATATATAATTGTCTACTGTTAAGATACGATAAGATCCATTTCACAAATGCATATGGGATAACACAAACTTCGACCAATTTTGATATATTTTGCATGAATTAAGAACTTGTATGGCCCTCGTTGGCACAGTTAGTATAGCGTGCTTGCTGTGGTATTCGAGGGTCTCAGGTTCGATTCCCGATGGTGACCAAAAAAAATCACGGTTGGGGGTTTTTAATATGTAAGTATGTGTGTTTGTCCGGGTATTGAACCGTGGGCCCATTTGTGGCATTGAGTGCTGGAGTGATCAACCCAGTTGTTTTGGTACACTGATTGAAATATTTACGATACAAAGTTAGTCACATAATTGTATTGTTTTGTAATACATGGACAGCCATTGTGGAGGTGGCAGAATTTCGGTATGTGTGGGTAACGCCGGTGTTGGTTATTGAATTGGCGTGATTAGATATAATGAAGTATAAGATACTGCCGATGTTGGTTCTGCTAAGTTTAATTGACAGGCAGCCTTCGCCTGAGATCTTGTGATACCACGTTCATCTAATGGCGAAGGAGTTGTTGGAATGGCCCGAATAGCAATCATTAGAGAGCCTTCGGCCTGGTCGATTCTTTCCACTGCTGTAGCACTGCCGATAATTACAATAAGCTCATTGGTAAAGCAATGACCTCAGTTTTATTTTCAGTATAGCATTCTAGTAACATTGGTGTTCATAGTCAATTTGAAATAGTGGTTGAAAATAATAAGAATCACGAAAATTCAATTTTTATTTAAATTTCGGCACATGAGCTCATCATTTTCAATGGCCATCACTTGGAAATTCTTTGTCAGTTTATTGTTCCGTTAATTTTCTACACGCGCAAGCCAAGCCATATCATGTAGTATGTAGTAAGTATTGACAATTTGGCATAGATAATTTTAGTTTTTTGATGTGGCTGCGCCAAAACAAGTACGTACAATCAATTGGAACGGCTTGAATTACTTATTTATAAGATGGCGTCAAATAAGTAACTAGCCTAAATTAGTCAAAACTCAAACTGACAATACTAACGGAATAATACTTTGTTATGAGTTGTTTTGAATCAAGTTAGGGGTGGAATCGAAATTTAACTGAAAAAATATCGATTGGCATTCAACTTCGAATAGAAATTTAAATTTGAAGTTCGTATTATTTAGGTGTGACAACTTACTGTTGGTTGAACAATGGTGTTGACGATTTATAAATTCCGCGTATACTTGATAAAATCCAAGCTGGCAACAACTATACCTCTAACACTATAATCATTTGCTATATAATTTAAATTCAATACACAATCTTAAATACTTTTTTTTTATTCTGTTATCATATCTCATGTATGCGTATATCTTATTATTAGTAAAACGATAACAAACACAATAACACATGCATAATTATGGACATACATAAATTACATATTACAATCAAATTTTAAATTTAAATTTATAAGAAAGTGAAGAGCTATTAACGCGCAAATCATGATACCAATAAGTAATCAATTATTTCAATTGCCAAAGCATTAAACCATCCATAATAATATCTTCTTCCTATGATCATTACACTTTCGCTGCTTTTGGATATTTACATATAAATATTTTGCAAAATTTTGAAAAGTAAAAACAACTTTTGATTATATTTGAAAAAAAACGCAATAAATTAATGGTCTGTGACTTTATATACGCACATCACTCACACATCAAATATTTTCCCCTTAGTCATAATTAGTCATAAGACTCATATTTACTGCATGTACATAATGACTTTGACCGATAATAGAATCAAACAAATATAACTAAATTTGTTTGTTTTATCATTAGAATCGCGATGTTATAGACATACAAGGTCAGTTAATAGAATTGTACGTGATGTTCTAACAATGTCTATATACATACTCGTTTAGTTTGAAAACTGGCCCCATTGAGAGTTACCGAATTTTAAATGACTTTTATTTTTTTCTGTTTCATGGTTTTACGGTTCCACTTGAACAATAAACTTGTGTATACGTACTTCGAGAATATTTTAATGACCAAAACAATTGATTCAATGAACTGGTAACATAAACTAAACAAGAAAACAAATAGAAATTTGAAGAGAGAGTTATTGTCACTTGATTTGTATTTAAATAGTACCACTTTCTGGGTATATTGAATTGAAATCGAATTCTAAAACCAAAACAAAAAATTAATTCATTATTTTGTAGCATGTCTCGCGCACACTCCAATAATGTTAAGTTTTCTATTTCATTCCTAATCAAAATTTGATTAGTTAATTTAATTATGGCCCTTGAATTTATATATCCGGTTAATTTTAATTTCATTCGTATAATTGTTATATTTTCAACTGTGCGCGCTTGAGATTGAATTAGAATTTATTGGAGCATTGTTGAGATTTTTTGCAATACAATTCATTGGAATATACATCAAGAGTAAGAAGTTCAAAATCAAACCGATTTATAGACCAATTAAGTGTTTTGATATAATTGGTTATATACCAAATTAGGAGAATTAGCAATGACCATTACTTTCTTTCATAAAAATATTTTAAGAAGAAGTTGACACGAAAAAATCAGCCACTTGAAACGACAATTTTCATAAACTACATATTAGGCATTTTAGGATTAATATTTTAAATTTACATTCCCTAAATTTACATTCTCCAAACTATAAATATTTGACAATTTGGTCTTATTTAAAATCTAGAATTTAATTAATGTCTTTGAATGAATAGTATATGCACATATAAAGAATGTGGTCAAAAAATCTAAATTTTAAAGTTCTGTACAATACCGGTGTGAAGTTTTTACACAAAATATGCAAATTACTGCGAGTGTACATATTTTCTTAACAGTGTACATATAAAATAAATACACGCTTAAATATATTACGCAAGCTGAAAAAAAAGACCGTTTGCTAAATAGACCCTAATATTATTGTATAATGGACACCTGGACCTTTCCAAATTCGCAAAGGACACTAACATAAGAAGGATTGGGCTCCGCTGACAGAGAATTTCACAAGAATGTACGTAGCATATCCACGTTTTACTCGAGCACATCTGAGAGTTTTTGCCATATAGACACTAGCCTTTCTGAATAGTGGATACTTTTTACTAGTAAAAGGGTTGGACTACGTTAATAAATCTTAAAAGTTGACAAGAATTATGAAAATCGTATGTACCCGTTTTACTGCACAAAAATCTCTGAGATTTTGCTAGACACTAACATTTCTGAATAGTGGATATTTGAACCTTTCCAAATGTTTACGCAATAATAATAATAGTTTTTTAAAGGCCATTACTGTATCAACAATTTGGCTCCAACGGTTTCGATCCTGAGCAATGTCTTCATACTGTCTTAGACAATCTGAAGAAGCCAAGTTATTCTCTACACTCGCTGAGATCTTACTTCCTGTACAATATCGGGGATCTTCATCTGTATATACAATCTGCTTCACGTTTTGAGCCATAAATCACTCGCATGATTCTTCTCTCAAATTTAAGGAGCCATACCTCGCACTCATCTGTCAGCGTGCAGCTTTCACATACATAACAACGGGCCTGAGCAACGCATTGTAAAGCTTCAGCTTCCCGGCACTTGATAGGTGTTAAGATTTTAGCAGTGGCCTTAGAGGATACAAAGCCAGACTAACAGCTGCTAGCTGCGCTTTAATATCCTCACCCAGGCTGTTATTGTGAGTGATAAGAGAGGCCAAATATTTGTGCCTCCTCACTCCCTCAAACGTGTAGTGGACACTACTGAAACCGGGTGTGCCATTATCCCTATGACCAGAGATCATGTATTTTGTTTTTAACTCATTGATCTGGAGTCCAACGGAAGCTGAAAACTCTACACGCGGATCAAGTATTTCTTTCACTCCGTTGCTATTCAGTTGCGCTGAAGTGTTTCAGTTTTAAGAAATATGTACCCAATCTCCCTGCCGAACACCCAAATTAACTGCAAAAATTGACAGCCTGTTCTCAACTTTAACCCAGCATTGAGACTGCGTCAGTGTCATTCTACACAGTCGTATCAATTTTGTTGGCATTCCCAGATATTCCAGAGGACGGAGATAGATATCTCGTAATATTTAGATAGAATCATCCGCAGCGAAGAGACCTGGTCAGTGACTGATCGATTCGGACGAAATTCTCCTTTATAAGTCACCAACCAAACCCTCCGCGAGAGGGGTGATTCTATCCAATATAATGTGGGATAGTAACTTGTATGCTGTGCAAAGGAGAGCTATACCGCGATGCCCCCGCGTGCCCCCGACCACAGAAGCCAAACATTTACAATAGATTACTATAAACACGGTCGGGCCTCGCTAATGAAGCTCGAAAATTTTGCAATTGTCAATTTGATCTTTGATCAAGATCTTAGGTACAAACGTTTTACACACGTTTTACTCGACTACAAAAATCTCAGAGTATTTACCATATAGACACTCACATTTCTGAATTGTGGGCACTTGGACCTTTTCAAATATAAAGCACGAAAACACATAATCACATAACATAATCTCTATGTATAGCTGTACGATTTCGATTTCAATGCTAGTGGGTGTAACGACGAATGTTTAAATTCCTATAAAGGTTCTTTGGATTCAAGTATTATTATTTTTTATTATTAAAACGGTTGGAACCTACAGTGGTTCGGCACAATCCCACAATAGGCCCATGGTGCAAACCTTGAGGATCTATCCTAACTCGCATAAGCGCACTGCAGCCTTAGCAAATAGCAAAAGTTTGGACCAAGAGATGAATAATAACTGATCTACGTTCAAAGATCCGTACGAGAACATTTGGGATCTGGCTTCGACAAAGGCCGGACAGCTGCAAAGGTCATCCTGAGCTAGTCTCATGCGTTGGAGATGAACCTTGAAATGTCCAAGGCCCGAAATAAGTGCAACCAGAAATTTGAGTTGGCTCTTTTTTAAGGATAACACATATTTAGTGACCCTCACATTGGGTTCAATTCAAGTATTAATACGATCAAGTTTCGTTCTATACGAATTAATATTACACGAATTTGAAGTGATGTGGTTAACAATTTGTGTGCACTAATAGTTAAGTGTATACACTTATACCATTTACATAATTCAAATTTCATTGTTAATTTTCCGAGGGATTGTCAATGGAGCGTTACCCTTTTTGTAGTAACGTATTGTACTAATTTGGAAAGGTCCAAGTATCCACTATTCAGAAATACTAGTGTAAGGCAGAAACTCTCAGCTTGCTGTGATTGCGAGCCCAATCCTTTTTGTATTAATGTCCTATGCTAATTTTGTAAAGTCCAAGTGTCCACTTTTCAAAAATACTAAGGTCTATATGGCAAAATGTCTTTGGTTTTTATGCTTGAGTAATATATTTAAGCGTATATTTATTTTATATGTACACTGTTAAGAAAATATGTACATTCGCAGTAATTTGTATATTTTGTGTAATTTTTTTACACCGGTCTGTATACAATTGGATTCTCTTTCATTCTCATTTCCTTCGACATAGAGTTTGGCTGTGCTTAATCAAGGTAGGTTGTATACTCACTTTATGCGAAAATTGAATCGCTCCAATATATTTTTACATGACGGCTGAGCATAGATATTCGTGATTATATGACTGTCTGTTTTGAAAATTCCATTTTTAATTAATAAAATTAAGATATTCTTCAAATTGCGCTTACAAAATTAAGATAATCTTCAAATTGCGCTTTTGAAATTGTTGCCGATATAGTAAGACCTACATTTATTTTAAATTTTTAAACAAAATTTAAAGATTTATTGGAATAAAATTTAATTGATATATAAATAAAATTTTAATTTTAATAATTCTAAGAAATCAAACATTTTCTTTTCCGGCTTGGAATGCCTGAATTCTGAATGTTTTCGAGTCCAAATATTCCATCTAGTTAGTTAATCCGTTAATCAGTTATAACCCAAAGTACTCTAATATTTACGATTTTTTTTTTTTAATTTATACGAATTCAACAATTTTAATAAATTTAGTGCCATAAATCAGTTAAGGAGGAGCATAAACCTTTAATGGAAGACGGCCACACATGCTATCTCCTAACACACCTAAACAGAACGATGAAATCATTAAGAACATTTGTCTTGTTAGAGGGTTAGTTTATTGGTTCGGCGTGATTAATAGTACAGCTCGATATGAAAATAGGTTGCTAACGACCTGCTGAAAAAATTATTGAAGTATTGCGAAAGATGATTTACGAAGGTTATATACATATGCCTGACGCAATTATTCAAGCTGATCTGCAATAAATGAAATAAAGTTGTCTTCGAATATATGACGTCGCAATACAATATGTGAGGAACAATTAAAGTCTTAACTAAATAAAGTGTCAAACTTTGGGAACAAAATCGACGTGCTAGTCTCAGTTTATAAAGACAGGAATGTATTTTATGGCATACAACGGAAACCTGTTGGCTCCATGTAAAATGAATATTAATTATGACTCCAATTGTGACTCCAGTTCATAGCTGCATTTATGTACAATTTTGGTAGAACACTTGGACGCGAAGCCTTAGTAATAAATACTGAGTTAGATTTACCTTCATTAATGAGGAATCCATTAGAAGTAGACCAACGGCTCAAATTAAATAATTCCAAGTTTACCAGATCAAAAACATTAGCGTGATTCGAGTATTGCCCGTTATAAGATACTTATTGCATCCGATCACTTAAATAGGATTTTAACAGCTTTAATGCAGTGTTATCGAACTTATAAATGAACATTAACTTTTGTAATAAAAGTTTGTGATTGATCATGCCAAACGCTTTAAGATGCCCATACACCTGCAGGAATGCTTGACAATCATCATGTTTCCGCAATTTGATTTTTTCTCTTAAATCATGCGCTTGTACAATCATGATTGAGAGTCTATTGTTGTGCTGGTCAATCTTATATGACAGCTGCATTATTTAAATCCATACAATGGAGTTCTGAAAATGTTGTATAATCCATACGCAGACAATTTTGGTAATTTCCAGGTGGAAATAGCTGCATCTCTTCAGGAGGTTTTCGTGCGAAAACCTAGGTCGTTTTTAAGCCATTCCTTCATCCACATTTTTCTTGGGTTTTCCCTTTTTTTGGGAGGTTCAGTTGCCAAAATTAAAATCAAAGCCGCAGTGATTTTTTTTTTTGACATTTTAAACTATATGCTTGACGTCCAACAGAAATAAGGCTTGCGCTACAAGATTGTGTAGTATACGGAAACGTATCAAGCATGCTGGACGAGCACGTTTGTCAAGCATGCGTGCAGGGGCACCTTTAGAGAAGTTTCTCAAGATTAAGATGACAAATTAATTAGATTTGTCGAAAAGCCGACATATGTCATCAGTTATTTTAATTGGGGCTGCTTGAGTAATATATAGTGTTTTCGAAAACCAGATTGGCATATTGTCAGTGTTATACGAATTTGATTTAATATAGTTTTGGATGTGGTCTTTTGATAAAAATGAAGACATACTTATGTATAATGGTCTTCGAGTTTCGACACTATATTTGTTCGTTTTTTTCGGTATCGGTGTAACAGATGCAATTTTCCATAGAGTAGGAAACGTTGAGGAAGCTATTGAAAAATTTAAAATATCTACGGTAAAATGTAGTAAATAAACATTTTGATGGGATCTATCGATTCCATCATGCCTGATAGACTTGGATCTAATATAATTAATTGCCATAATAACATCGCTTTTCGCATAATATTATGATTTATGCAAAATTAGTTGTCTGGCATAGTAATATTGATATTTGTTGAACACTTTTATTTGTTATACTAAGACGCATTAAATGACATGGTTAAGGATGCAGAGTCGCATTTCAAGAAAACATTTTAAAGTGGTCCCAATGTGGAAAATAGATAATGAGAATGATCGTTAAAAATATTTATTTGCTCATTGATATAAGCAGAACACCAAATCTGAAAAGAATCTGAAATTTGTGCCTGTCGACTTTGGTAAAATCATTAAAATGTAAACGAAGGCTTTTCTCGAGCATGTTCAAATTGGTATTAGCATAAACCAGATCATGATCGCTGATCCAGCAAACAGATAACTGACCTTGTCTCAATATACGCGATTTCTGTCCCTGAGAAGTAATTATTAAATCCAATAGAATAGATCGTCTTGTTGGCGGAATTATAGAATAAAGCTAAGTTATCCAAGATACGATGGAGACCCTTAGACATATCAATGTGAAGTAATTGTGAAATTCAGTAAGATCATTGATAGTAACTGGGGGAGCCACATAAAAATTAGCGATTAACATATTGCCAGAGGTTTGTTTGTGCCACATGCCCGTTTAGGTCAGAGCGGTAGTGGTAATTGCGATCAAATCTGAGCATATTATATCCAGATATATATCAGGAATATTGTTATCCAAGTGAGTTTCAGCCATGCATAGAACATCTAATTTGAGTTCTTCAAGTAAGGCGCATACTTTATCGTAATGTTTGGGCAGACTAGTTTGGTTAACAGTTACTGCCTTCCCGAACTTTATGCTACTTCTCTAAACATAAAAAAAAACAAAAAAATAGAATTAAACTGTTCGAAATTATTAAAAAATGATACGGAGATATCTGCTATAAACCGCTGACATTCAATGCGATGGTTTTTTGATGTAGTCCGAGGCTTTTTGGTAAATTGTAAAGAATTAGCCATAGATGTTAAAATCGAACAATTTGCATGCATCACAAGTATATTTATTGTGTCCATCGGTTTTGGAGCATATTAGTGTTGCTGATACCAGAGCATTTCGAATGAGTGTTTTTTTTAAAAGAAGCAGGTGATTGATTGTTCTTCTCCGCCAAATAGCTGTCTTCAATGATTGCTCTTTTTATTTGTGTTAGTTAAAGTTATAATTTTTATTTATCTGTCAAAATCGGACAAATTAAATTCAAAATGACAGGAGTGTGTTCATAAACTCTACATTGTAACAATATTGTTAACAATGACAGTTTTAAAGCGTTCATAAACTGCGATTGTAACAACAGCCATGTGCTTTTTGTTGTTCATAAACCCTAGCCAAAATTTCCCCTTATTGTTAGAAACGTCATTCCCAACTCTACTCGATACTGCCTTTCTATACGTCAAAAGTATTTGTTATTTGATAAAATGAATAATTCCGGCCAAAACACGCGTCTAGGAAATAATAGTAATGGATATATTATATAGACATTAAGCATGTCTTGATTAAAAATTAATTATCCCATAAGAATTAATGTAATGTTTCGGGTAATTTTTTTGCATTACATACATATGTTGTGTAATTATTAAATTATATCAATTGATTTTTCTTTTGACGTTTACAATAATATCGTTGTTAACTATATACGTAAATTAGACAATGACAGTCGTAACAATATTGTTACAATGTATATAGAGTTTATGAACACACTCCAGTACTATAGTTATTCAACGTGACAGTCCTATTTGGTATTTCTATAAAGAGGGAACTAGATCAAAAAAAAAAAATCGTTCGCAGATACATTTTTTGAAGTTAATCGATAAAGCAGTTTTTGTTTCGAATTCTATAGTTTACATATAGAACTCGCTATGGTATATATGCGTCATTCGATGTCAATTAGCATTTTGTGTGTATCGCTTTACGTTGCATGAGAATTGTGAACTTAATTAGAATTGGCTGAAACCGCAATCGAAAAAACAAAGTCGTCTAAACAAGATATAATGCGCAAATTCATTCATATAGAAATAAAGATGTGAACTAGACTCTTGCCATCTGTGTAAAATATGGCTCCAATCAACAATAGTAAATTTCATTTTCAATTAAACTCAAATACACTGAATTTAATTTAGTTTTCTTTATCTCTGGAATCTCTCGGAAGCTATTTTCTGGCATTCTGACACTTCATTATTCTAATTTTTATTATAAACAGTAACAAATGACTTTCGTTTCGAAGAGACAAAATATGGGAAATACCTTCGCATTTAACTATTGATAACTTGGCACACGATATACAATTTTGGTTTTACATTTTTAAATTGTTGATTTTTAAAAGTAAATTGTACTTTGCTTTCGCCGCATAATAAAATTTGATTTCGTTTCTTTCTATTTGAATGCGTGATTTCAATCGAAAAATGTGATAGATGATGTCAAAAATGACAAGTGTATATAATTATTAAAGAGAAGATTAAATATACGGTAACCGTCAGCTAAAATATGTTTGTATGAAATACGCACGAAATGCTTTTTCGTAATAACTGTCCAAAAACTATACCGATTTGATCCCACAGACGATAAAACATGCGCTCCATTTATTCCTAATGTGTGAAATTTTCATCAGCTTCCCTGGATCGTGCTACAACATTAATTATTAATTTATTTTCCCAGATATCCATCAAGAATCATAACATATGATACTAGATTTCCAAATAATTATGTATTTATATGCGTAATTGCATATTTATGATATTAAACGATTTACATACTTACATTTTTAGAAAATCAATCTACTTAAATTAAAATTAAATTTTAATTTATGTAATTACAAAAGTCTTTAGGCAACCAATTACATACATACATATTTTGTTATTATTTAACATAATAATAATACGCAATATATGAAACCGCCAAATTTACTGGATCCATGATTAATCGTCTTTATTAACCTACTCATGTTTAATGGTCTTTAAAAAACAGAAGATGACACAAAAAAGATGATTCAAAAGAGAATGAATTTTGAACGAATTATAAAATTAAGTACTTTGCAAATTACGTATAAATGTATATTTAAATTAATTTCTATGTATAGAGGTAAATAATGACAGTTATAAATATTTTGTGAAGATCTGTTTTCTTATTTTAATGTTATACATTTGTCGATCATTCAAAATTTTGATGCAAAACAGAAAAAAAAATCAAAAATACATCAAAAATAAAATTTACGATCTTCTTAACTCTAATTAAATAGTTCACCTAACCAGGTCTAGACAATCTTCCACATAAATCAATAGCTTCTCGCTCCCTTATGGAGGGAACCAAATTCGTCATATCCATTTTAAAAACATTTAATATCAGTCACAGCTATTCCAAATTTTAATCGCGGAAACTTTTTAATAGAAAAACCCTTCCCAAACTTTCATCCCAGACCTTCTCGTCATTAAAAAAAAAATATAGTTGATACCCAAATACTCATCGTAGACTTATCTTCTGGCCAAATATTTGAAAGTACTGCTATTTTCTCATAGCAAAGTTAGTCATTTTTGACTAATGCAATTACAGCTATACGTAAAATGGGGTTCCAGCTAGGTTTCTTCCTCGAGAAATGTACGATGAAGAACAGGTCGAAAAAAACAGAAAATGTTCCGGTTGATTTTTATAAATTTCGTTTTTACTGTTGCAATTCGACTACTTTGCTCGAAAAGCTATACATAATTAGATTCAGCGTATGTGGCAAGTATGTTCCATAAGCACCAGTATTTTTGCAATTACGATAAGGTACTTGCTAAATGGTACAGGGTATGTTAATGATAGTTATTTGCCAACAGTGGCATTATTAATTTTAGTTATGAAAAACATTGTTCTCTGGTACTGCTGGCATTAGTTAATGCAGACTAGAAATTTATTAATATTGATGGAGATGCATATGGTTCGATGGCAGGTGCTACAATATTTTCAAACAGCCATTTTGGGCAGATATGGCTGTAAGATAAATTAAATATTCCCAGCCCACAACCTCTCTCAGCAACAAATGCGAAATTACCATTTGTCATTGTAGGTGATGAAGCAGTTGCCCTCAAGCCAACCATACTTACACTATATCTTGGCAAAAACTTGATAAATAAAATCTTAAATAATATTTTTGATACACAACTAATAATCCAGTTTACAGGTAGAGCAGAGTCAGGCGGATTGTCGAAAATACACTTAGCATTTGTTCACAAACATGGCGAATTTTATTGAAGATTTTGATTTATCTGTTGCTGTGTTATGCACAATTATTTGAGATTATCTAAACCCGTTCAGTCTGCGCCTGTTTGCACTGTCAACCAACCAACAAAATACTGGTGGTGATCTAACCTGGTAGCATTCGGTATTTGAGAATTATTTGCATGTATATCTCAGCAGGTGATGTTCTTTGGCAGCAGTCAACTCGAATTAATTTTCAACTTTTCAACGGTTATTTATTTACTTGAAATAAACAATATAAATTGGAAAAAATAACAAAAAGTTTTCACAACACTAATTTAGTTCAAAATGATGAATGTATACATACGTTAATCGATGCAATATTTGAATATCAAGAAATGGCCGTTTTTATGACGACGATGGCTCCACGGTGTAGAAAACGACTTGGCTTCTTCGTATTGTCTAAGACAGTATGAAGACCAAGCTCAGGATCAAAACCGCTGAAGTTAGATTGTTAACTCAGTTAGGGGCCAGTAATAGCCTGTGAATGCGGAAATAATAATAATTAAATCTCACCTAGTTTTGTCGAAAAACGGATCAATATGTACGATTATAGTCTATAATAATGTTGCCCATTCTGTTTTTCTGCAGCCACGCTTCCACTAGGAATATTTTTCGCATGCGTAGCATTACGCGTATCGCGTAAATGATGTCACTTATTTATGCAATTGTCAACTAAAATTAATCGAAGCGTTTAATTTCATTTACCATGTTCATATTATGTATTAGTTAGTAATTTTTATCAAGCGATCTCGCGATCATTCATCCACAGTTCTTTTTCTCCTAATTGAACAATCATAAACTCGGTGAACATTTGAAGAATTTAATACAAATATCTATTAGTTTAAAAATTCTTAATTCCAATATTAGATTAACTCAATCATATCAGATGTTCTGAACTCAAGTGAACCGCAGTTTTGCAAACATATCTACATATATGGTTTGAGAGAACTCTGGTATTTATTTGTCCTATACAGGGTGCGTCTTTTAATAAATGCCAGGTTCTTATCTTGGAAACGGTGTAGGATAGGAGAAAAAGGAAAATGGTTCAGTGTCGAGAGGGGCGTTTAGTGGTGATTTTGAATGACCTTGAAACTAATTAGTTTGTGAGATATTGACGAAAGTTACTTTTTTTATATTAGAACCTACGCTTTTGAGTGCACTTTTTAGTTAAGCCGTTAAAACTAAATACTTTTTGTTGGTCAACAAGTCTATAGTTTCAGAAAAATGAGCATAAATTGATTCTAAACATTTTTCTAATCATCTTTCAAAATTAATGTGAACTGCCTCCAATTCAGTTTCTTAATCAAAATATAAGTCTTTTAATTTTCCCCCTAAGTAAAAGTCGATGCAAGTTAAATCTGGTGATACTGCGAGAAAAGAACATTACGAAAAACTTTTTTTAAACGAAAGTATTTATCTGTAACTGTTAATCAAAAGAAGCATTCGAAATATCTCCCAAACTAATGAGTTTCAAGGCCATCAAAGATCACCACTCCACGTCCTCCTCGACATTGGACA
The DNA here is from genome assembly GCA_951394425.1 of Tipula unca. NCBI lineage: Eukaryota > Metazoa > Arthropoda > Insecta > Diptera > Tipulidae > Tipula > Tipula unca. The sequence continues at coordinate 45,410,002 of OX596381.1, read as the reverse complement.
ATTTTTATTATAAGTAATTTTCTCCTACGATTCATTTGACAGACCATCAGTTCTAACCTAAAGTAAACAACAAGAGACAGGTGGTTTGTATTCTGGGAATACAGCATTTCTAATATTTGAATTGAGTTATAGAACTAAAGGCGAACTAAATATAAATCAAACGAACACAATGAAATTTAGAAAATCGAGTGTCTTCTTCCGTGAGTCCGGTATAAATTTCTTTGCGTGAACCACGGTGGAGGCTTTCGCCAATTTTTCCATTCGCCCTTTCTTAATATATTTACCGACCACAGTAGTCACAGAAAAGTTCTGTGTAACGATGGCTCCAAGGAAAATTTGTTTTTTTTTATATTAGAACCTACACTTGTGAGTACACTTTTGAATTAAACCGTTAAAAATAAATAATTTTTGTTGGACCAAATTTTTTGGTAAAGCCTATAGTTTCAGAAAAACGAGCTTAAATTGATTCTAAACATTTTTGTGGTCATTTCATGTGGTCGGTAATCGTCTTTCAAAATTAATGTGAACTGCCTCCAATTCGGTTTATGAATGAAAATATAAGTCTTTCCCTTGTCCCTTGAGAAGCTTTGCAAAATGAAGAGAAACTTGATTTTTCTTGTCTTTCTTAATGAATTCCAATAAATTGAGGAAATCGTGTATTAAAAATTCCAAAAAACTTTCTGTCGTAAGTGTTCCATCAAAGAAAAAATGTCCGTTTAGACGGCAACCGAATATTCCGGCCCAAATATTTACACTCCACCGATGATGATTATCAACACATCCTATTATGTCGATTAACGTTGCTATAGCGACGATGAAAGTCTGTTCACAGAATATGTTGAACGAAGTTGGTATTTTGATGCCTGTCCCAATGACAAAATTGAATTCTGTACACAAAGTCATTTGTAGATAATTCCTATAGTAATGCTATGTAGTATAAGCATGAAACTTGTTTTCTCTCAAAACGCGAAAGACAGTTGTTTGAGATATTCCTGTCACGGCGTCTTGTTGGACTTCCTATATGATTCCGGTAAGGAGTGAATACCGTTCAGCATTTATCGTATAATCTCATCGCCACCCGTTCATTTTGTCGACACTTGCGATCGCCATATACCATCATCATGTCGAATGATTCTTTATAAATGTATAGCATCTTAAGGATTTTTTAAATTAATTTATGAATAAATTAAACTTTTTATAAACTTTTGCCAATATCTACCATACCAGAGAGTCTCAAGGTCATTTACATTTTTTTTATTCCTATGACTAATTTGATAGACCAGCAGTTCTAAGCAGTACAATAGGTGCTTGGAGTGTTATAGGGTAACTTATAAATGGATTAAAAACCAGAAAATCCAGTTAGCTCAAAACAAACTGTATTCCTCTAGGACGTTGTGTCTGATCATTAAAATAAACAAAAACAGATAGGTGGTTTGTATTCTGAGATGGTTTATTAAATAAATCAGGTCACTGTGTCACTGTCATTCTACACAATTGTACCAATTTTGTTGGTATACCTAGGTATTCCAGCGCAGACCACAAACTCTCGATTGATCGAATTATAGGCCTGCCGGAAAACCAGTAAGAGCTGACGTACGGAAATGGAAGTGTTATAATATTTAGACAAAATCATCCGTAGCGAAAACATCTGATCATTGACTATTCGATTCGGACAAAATCCTCCTTGATAGTCAACAACCAGACTCTCCACTAGAGGTGGGCTTCTATCCAATATAATGTAGGACATTAACTTATATCCTGTGCAAAGGAGAGCTATACCGCAATAATTCTTACACTTCAAGCGGTCTACGTTCTTGACGATGGAGCACATCGCGGCCACTTTCCATTCATTTCCAGGTATTATTTCGGTTCGCCATACTAATCGAATAAGGTGGAAGAGATAGTTCCACAAAGTATCCCCTCCGAATATCAAGAGCTCCAAATTAATGCAGTCCACTCCAGGCGAGCGGTTTCGTTTTAGTCTCTGCATGACCCTAGTGAGTCGGTAAAGTGTCCATTCCATGAGTCGAGTACTGCACGTTGATATTAACACAGAGGATTCCATCCCGGTCCCGAAAGGAAGTTGACGCAGTCCTGGAAGTATAATCCAGTAATCCCCTTAAAAAAATTACGCGAACTGCGCTCATTCCAGAGTTGTTGTACTTTCAGAACCTCGGCCTTCTATCATTCTCGCTTTTTCCGTCTTTCCGTCTAGTCTTGTTTTACCTTGCGATTGCGAGACGTTCTTGCATGCCACTATGATCTATACTTTGTTGCTCAACTGCAAGACGACACTCGCCATCAAACCAATCTTTCTTGGGTCTGACTTTCACTATACCTAAAGGCTGTTGAGCAGCACTGACAACGAAAGTTTTCAGTACCTCCCAGACAGAGTTCACACAGTCAAACTGGTAATTAGCTGAATGTTGTCGCTGATAAGATCCTCTATCGTTTCTTTTGTTCTTTATTTAGCAGGCCTTCACAGTCGAAACGTTTTAGGCGTTTCGCTGTGTTCCCGGACCTGTACGAAAACTTCCCTCGTAAATAATGATCGCTGCCTACGTATTTGGTTGCTGACCGATGACACGTGTAAAACACAGCATTGCAAATATTTGAATTGGGCTATAGAAATATTCTTCCTTACTCTGATATGTCTACCAACCACGCAGTAGTCACAGAAAAGTTCTGTGTAACGGGCTCCAAGGAAAATGAGGAGGTTGAATAACATTGTTATTCAATTATGAAAATTACCGTACGTACAGATAAGATCGCTGACCTATACATTTCAAATTATTCACAGCAGTATAATTTTATAATTAACGAGTTTTTTCATCAAAAAAATTATTATCAAAATCTTATTTTTATTCAATATCACAATTTTTAAAAACTGAATAAAATCATTATAAGTAAAAGTACTTTTACTCTCGATAATCGTTCATCTTATATATGTATGTACATATATACGAGTACAATATAGGTATGACAACGTAAATTTTATTTATGAATTTATATTTTAAAATGCATTCACAATTCTCTCTTTATAGCGCCCATCAATCAAAACACAATGAAGTGTTACCACCTTCACAATATATTATGTATAGGAGGTTAGAATTTTTCATGTATACGATTATCTTTTAATGATGACTTCTATATATAAAACATAATTTGCACATTATTTAATTACGACTTTCACTGATCTAACAATATTTATTGTTGGTAAAGGAAAAATTCTATATAATACGACGACAACGGAAAAACATAAGAAGTTAATTTTATTTAAGAGACGCGCGCAACAAATGCATTAAGAGTTTCGGATTGTATATAAGTAATTACTTCAGCAAGTGAAAGTAAATGTTATGTACTTCTTTCTTTTTATACCACATAATATTTTTGTTTTTGTTTTGTTTAATGATTCTTTGGAACTTTTATTTTCTAAAAAAAATACAAAATGTTTCTTAATTATTGATTAAGCTTTTTCTGTTTTGGAATTTTTGTTTAGATTTTAATCTAATAAAGTAATAGCTAATAATCACAATGTATAATCACGTAGGGTGAACGGTTCAGTGATTTAGTTTACATTCCAAATTTTGTTTAAAATTATTAAAATCTACTCGAAAGTGGATATTCAGTTTATTAATACACTGCATAGAGTGTAAATGAAATTTGATCTTAATTTTTAGAAACAGGCGTGTTTAATGGCGGTGTTAGGTGTCCGTGAGTTTAAAAAAAAATTTATAATATTCACGTTTTAATTCATAAGGTGCGATGGCCTCTGAACAATGAACGATACAATTTTAAATTTTGCCTTGAGCCCGTTATCGAACCGAATACTTAACAATAATTTTATAAGGAATATTATAAGACCGTGTGTGCAAACAATATATAATAATTGAAGTGGCTTGTGAGTAATCAAATATTTCAATTACAATTTCTAACCATTAAAGTACGCATACGTATTTAGGCTATATCTGTAGTCATATATACATATACTAAATATTTTTAATAATAAAATAATAAAAAAATTACCGATATATTATAAATGTTATATCCCACCACCCACCGGCAGTGAGTCATAAATTGACCGATTAGCAAAGGTTATTTAATTTGATGTTTGCGGAGACCCATTGAGATATAGATTTTAGAAACGTTTTTTTCAAAGACGAAAAAGTATTTCAGTCGGACCTTGACAAAAACCTCCATTTATACCGACCCAAAAACTCAAGATTAAACCAAAGTTTGTGCAAACGGTTCATACCAGTGATCGAATTGGTTATGAGGTGTGATGATGGATTAGTGGAGAAACTATTGGCTAATTGTTGTCAAATATCTCGATTCAATAGCATACAATAATTCTCAACGATGTGTTGTTACCGACCACAATAATATTTTATTGATATGGGCTGTACTGTTGATAATACATACTGTAATACATTCGTTCGCATGATTTACCTCATTTATTACTAATCTATAGCGAAGTTACGCCTGGGAAATGACATAGCTAGATATTTGTTTAGGAAAGAGTTTCTAGTAACTAAAAAATAATTTCTTATTGGAAAAATTTTACCTGCAAATAATATTTATTTTAATTCAAGTTTATTATATAATTTCAGGTTTAACCGTCGCGAAACTTGATCCATTTCATTTTCTATTGATATATCCATTCACGTTCCTGTGCTTGTTTTTAAATTAAATTAAAATTGGGCGGATTTTACTCCAGCACTCAATGCCACTAATGGGCCCACGGTGTAATACCCACATTGACACTAACATTCATTCAACCCATTCATACAAGTACAGTATACCACCTGCGCATTGCATAGCTCCATGCCACCCTGTACAGTGACATGAAAGATGGGTCGGCCCATGAGTTCTACATTCCAACAGAAGGTCATAGATGTTTTCAATTTAATCACCGATCGTAATCAGGAGATGAAAAATCCATTTTGCATCCCGTCTCTGTACTTCCTTTGTACCACTTTAGGAGTTGCCTCCTATTATACACTTGTCGTCCGGTTCGGACTTCCACGATAAAAAATTATAAACACGTTTTTAATTTTTTTATTTATTATTTTATAATTTATTTATTTATTTATAACTTTATTTATTTATTTAATTTATTAATTTATTTATTTAAAATTTATATAATTTAATTTATTTACATTCATATAATTATATTTTTATATTTTTCACTTATTAATATTTTTATAATTTTCATCACCACTGGTTGTGTCAGCAACTCAAAAGGTAATTTCGCCCAATGGGTCACATCTTTATTAATGCTTGGCCAAAAATATCGAGCAGTGATCAACTTACGAGTAGCACGGATACCAGGATGTGAAATATTGTGTAATGCGTCGAGAATGGTTCGACGCAGTGATTCTGCGATGTACGGGCGATTTGCACCCGTAGATGTTTCGCAGTAAATTTCTAAGCTAGGTAATTTAAGGGGCTCTAGTTTCTGTGATGAACTAGTGTGACAAAGAGAACCAGAAAATAAATTCTGAAGTTCCAGGTCGGCTTCTTGAGCTTAGCTAATTTTGTTTAAGTCGAAGTGAGTCTCGACTGAGGCAGTTTCGGTGGTGCGTGATAAGGTGTCCGCGACCACGTTGTTTTTGCCTGTCACATGTTGGATATCCGTAGTGAATTGCGAAATGAAATCCAAAGGACGAGATTGTCTAGGATTTCGCTCAGTTTTGGATTGAATTGCTCGAGTTAGAGGTTTATGGTCGGTATATATAGTGAATTCCCGATCTTCAACAAAATATCTAAAGTGCTTAATCGATAGATAAATCGATAGATAAATTGCTAGTAATTCCCGATCGAATGCGGAGTACTTTTTCTCGGCATCCGATAGCTTCTTAGAGAAAAATCCCAATGGCTCCCAAATATTATTATTGAGCTGTTGCAGAACCGCTCCAACCGCACAGTTCGATGCATCAGTCGTAATACTGAACTTTGAAGCGTCCAGTGGGTGTACTAACAGAGTAATGTTAGTTAATGCACTCTTCAACGAGGGAAATGCATTTTGGCATTCCTCGGGCCAAGAAAAGTTCGTGGACGTCTTGGGCTTTTTAACGAGAGCAGCCAAGTCCGAGTGAATAGGGGCTAGTGTTTCCATCAGCTAGTTTCGGAATAAATCTATGGTAGTAATTAATCATACCAACGAAACGCTGAATGCCCTTAATTGAACTGGGAGGAGGGAAATTCCTGATGGCATTAATTCTATCTTCAGCAGGTAGAATACCATCAGGTGTAATTTTATGACTGAGGAAGTCAAGTGTGCTGGCGCCAAATACGCATTTAGCACTATTAATGTGTACATCAAACTCCACCAACTTTTGGAATAGTTGATCCAAGTGAAGTTTGCGTTGTTCCTCAGACTTTTAAGCTATTAAAATATCGTCAATATAGACGAAAACGAAGTCTAAACCATGAGTAACTCCGTTCATGTATCGCTGAAACGTTTGAGCGGCATCGCGTAATCCAAATGGCATTCGGGTGTATTCGAAGAGGCCAAATGGGGTAGTGATTGCCGTTTTAAAAACGTTATCAGGTGCAACGGGAATATGGTGATAACCTCTAATAAGATCGATCTTGGAGAAGATTTTGTATCCATGCAAGCGCATGGAGAAATTTTGGATGTCGAAAATGGTTCGAACTATGTTAAGTCGCCGGTAATCCCCACATGGTCTCCAATCGTTATCTTTTTTCTGACCATATGTAATGGACAAGAAACGGAAGATGCTGATGGCCGGGAAATTCCTAATTCCACCATGTGCTGGAATTCGGTTTGTGCAGCTTTATGGCGAACCGAATATAGCCTTCGTGGTCTTGAAACTGGTATAAATGTCCTTCAGTTCCACGGAATGCTTAACTGGTAAATTATAATTTGGCTCGGCAATTAGGGCCGGATACTTTTTGAGTATCGTGCCATAGGCGTTGTCGATGATAAAATGGATTGGTGAAGGTATGTCAGAGCAATCCATTGCGGCAAGGGTTGACAGCTGAGTCGCTGAATCAACTAGCCTTTTATTTTTAACATCAACTAATAGGCCAAATTTACACAGAAAATCGGCGCCAATTATTGGACGAGTCACAGCCGCAATTAGAAAGGCATGCGTGAAAGTTCGTCTAAGCCCGATATCAACCTGGAGCAATTTAGTTCCATAAGTTAAAATGGTTGAACCGTTGGCTGCTGAAAGTACTAAATCTGAGTTTTTATTATTGAAAAACTTTAGATTTAAAAATTGTTTGACAGGGATTACTGATACGTCAGCTCCAGTGCCAATTAAAAAATTCAGATTATTCCTACTATCGTACAGGAATAATCTGCTCGTTCTCAGCGTGTTGTGATTCAATTAATCTACCCGTGAGTAATTTAGTTTTTTGGATTATGTGATTTGCCGGTGGACAGTGGGCCTGTAAAATTGCAGGGCTTAATACACCTTTTCGCTTGGTTACCAAATTTAAAATGGTACCAGCATTTGCTACCGTATCTCCGGTTATTTTGTGGAGAACGTGACCGCGGACGAGAACGCGAACGAGACCGAGATTGCGACCTTGTTCGAGATCGCGATCTATCTCTAGGTCTATTATTATCATTATTGGGAAAATTGCCGCATAAAGCTCGGTCAATTTTCTGTTCTAGCCGCGCCAAACGGGCTTCGACTGAGTCGCGTTGTGTTGATGTTGGCCGAATTTTGTGAGACATTGATTGAATGTTACGCTCTGTCGCTGAGGCCATTTGACTGTGCGGATTAATGTGCTCATACATAATGTCCGCAGTTTTAGCGAGAGCATCGACATCTACTGTGTCGGCATGTGCGACCATCGCAATTCTTATTATTTCTGGGAGTTTCCTCAACCAGAGTAATCGCAGTACTGAGTTATTCAATCTGCCCTCAGCTGGTGTTTTTATATGCCTCATAATTTAGGCCGCAAATCTCCCAAATCTTGGCCACTCAATAACTGAATGAGTTTCCTAAATGAGCCAAACGATCTAAAAACGCCTGGGCTGCAATCACTGTCGCTGTGTGGTTTTGATAAAAACCTGTTTTTTTATTAAATTATTCTTTTTTTTAAAAGGAAACACAACGACAGTGATGGCGGGAGGAAAGCAGCAAGATACGAACCCGTGAGTGTAGAATTTTTGGATGGGTACGCAATGTGGTGTAGTGAAAAAAATATATAAAAAAATTTTACAATTAAAAATTATTCTACGTTAAGAAGAAATGAATTTACGTTAAAAAAAATAAGAAAAAAAATGATTCTAAGTTAAGAATTAAAAATTTTCAATTTGAAAGTACAAGAAAAAAAAAATTTATGTATAAAAAAAAAACTTTGTACCGGTTTAATTGTTGTTATTCCTGCTGCTGCTGCTGATGGTCCTCAATGCTGTTGTTTCTGCTGCTGCGTTGCGGTGTGGGTAGGTCCTCCACCGTGAATCCCACGTTGCGTGTTGTGGTCGTCCCCTATACCACGTTTTTTATTTTTATTTTTTTTATGTTCCCGCGTTGCGTGGGTGGGTAGTCCCCTACACCACGTTTTTCTTTTTTTTTTTGTATTTTTTTATGTTTCCGCGTTGCGTGGGCGGGTCGTCCCCTACACCACGTTTTTATTGTCTTCCCACGCGGATGCGTGTTTTTTTTTTACTGCGGTAAAAACCGCTATCGGGGTCACCACTTTAGGCGGGATGATTGTTTAATAATAACAATCGTTTGGTTAAGCTTAAACTTGTTTATTCAAACAAAGCAATTAAATGGATTTAATTTTTAACAGACTTGCTCACATCTTTTTTTAATCTGGATGCGAAATGCAATTCGCATTCATTTCTTGTCTATATGTAATTATCGAAATTGATCTAAGTCGATTGGACGACCTTGGACGGGAATGTTTTAATATCGTAATATGTGCAGTCTTCAGCTTCAATTGCTCCCGGAAACAAATACATTACTGGAACTTTTTTGACAAACAGGTTAACTTTGTCAATAATATCAGGTATGGTTTTTGGACACAGCATTCTGATGTATCCCTATGAAAAAAAAAATCGTTATAACACCGATTTTACAAAAATTTGTTGTAAATCTTTCTTTCTGGCTTCAAACGGAACAATATTCAATTATTTTTAAAAATTTGCATATACTAGTTTTCCGGTATGTATAAATGCGAAAAACCGAGTGGTGAAAATTATTCATAATAGCTGTTTCACAAACATATATTATGAGACTGTCGTTAACACAACTAATTGATTTTGAAAAGTTGCTTCATACCCGATCTACAATATTATTTCGCTATACTAGTTCAAACTCCACCGTTGCGTAAAAATTGATCGTTCAACATGGTCTAGAATTGTTGTCGGCACAACTTTATAATTTCGCCATATTTATATAAGAACAATATATGTGACTTATAATCTAAAAAATGTAGTTCATTGAAAATTTGATATCGAGAATTTTTATTTATTTTATTATTATTTATGAATTATTATAAATGAAAAAATATTTTAAGTACCAAGTTTAGTCAAATTTTTGGTGCACTCCCATAGTAAAACACACGAAAAATTGTCTTGTACCTACACAAGACTATTTTTCGTATGTTTTACTATGGAAGTATGTATAGAAATAATGGCTGAAATTTGGTATCGAGAAAATTTGTTTGTTTTATTATTATTTATGAATTGTTGGAGTGCATCATTCATTGAAATTATTTTTTAACGATTTTTTCAGTTGTGTATATTGACGGCCCTAGGCTTTGTAATCAAAGTGAAATCGACGAAATGCTTGCCGATTCGGGATCAAATTCCGAGGAAGATGTCGTATTGACTCAAAAATCAGTACATTTGACGGAAGACAATATGAAGTTGATGAACAACACAACAATCCACCTAGAAATACAACTTTAAACGATTAGTATCGAGGGTTTTTCACGCCATAATCACTATCCGCAATACCAGAAAATGAAATTGCCGATGTAGTATTTTGCACGATATTTTTCGGAATAACATTTTATCGATGCCGCAAATAACACCAATATATAAATCATATGCAGAAGCGGCCAGGACGAGAAAGCAGCGATGATGAAGAAGAGGTTACTAAACATCCAACTATACTCCATCGTGTTCACCACTTTCATCTATTGGATGAAAGGTGATTATGACCACTTATCTTTTTCACTTTTGACTGAATTTTAAGTGTAATATTTGTTTATGTTACAATATTATTATTTAAATAAAAACTAAATTTATTTTTGATTTTATCAAACGATCTGCTGATATAAAATTTGTTTTTTTAAGTTCGCAACCAACACAAATGTGTGGATGCCATATATCCAACAAATACTATTTATTACTTTAAAAAAATGTAATCAGCAGTTATTAGCGGTCTTCTAGCGACCTACACAATTGTGCGAGTTGATATTTAATGATAATGAATTTTGTTGTTTAAGAAACTTGTTGTCTGATATGCACAAATGTGTTACTTAGGCCTATATTCATCTATTATCGATCTTCAATCAAGTTACTTTATGGAAATAGAAATTTACCAACACAAATGTGTTTTGTGAATCCGAAAGGGGTATATAAATTTTGTAGATTTGGTTATGTCCATTTCTAAACCACCAACACAACAAGTTGTGGCAACTTATAAAGTATTTCACAAATGCTGCATCACTGTTACACAGTTTAAAAAGGTTGGGTGCGACGTTGTGAGAACCATTTAATTTTTACCAAATTGGCTGTTACAATCTTGTGAACTACGTTTCACCATATCAAAACATCGACGAAATTAGTTGCGTCGACCGTATGCTAGTTGGGCGTGGCTTTACAATTTTTAAAAGACCAAAATATATACAGACAGACACAAGTTTCTTCAAAAAATAATTATAAAATTTTACATACATTACATAAGGATAAAATATTCAGTAAGGTGAAACTTTGCTTCAAATTTCAACCTGTGTTAATTTGTAAAAGTATGTTAATTGGAAATTGGCAAAACATTTGGTATGGGGGCCTGTTGAATCTAGAGCCCGATCATAATTATAATACAAGATTTGCCTATTATCTACCGTAGAAATGTATAGCGAATGAATTTTGTAGTTTACTATAAATTGCCTGAATCCTTAAAGTATTAAAAATGATTTCATTTTAAGGTCCCACCTTGGTAAAATTGATAAACAAATGCTATCAAAAAACGAGTTTAAGCAAGTCACTAGCCGTTCACAAGTTCGCTAGCCGATGACGGTGATGATCATCGACAGTCTTGATTTTCTGTAAAACTTCAAACACTTGGTTAATACAATTTTAAGTTGTATTCTCCCCATTTCAGAAATTTCAATATATGTTGTTTGACCAGCCCCGATACTGTCAGCTATTATTTTATTCGTGGACGAGCCCCCAACTGCCATATGTTTTGTTATCATACTATGCATAATGTTATAACTAAAATATTTTATTATATTGACCTAAATATTCGATACCACTATATCTTTTAGAAGATAAGACGTGCCTCTAAGTATTTACAAAACTCTTCGGTTGATATTTATTTAATTAAAAATGTGATTATGATAATTTAAGGTATATAAAAATGTAGATTGTAGACAATAATAAAAATTTTAAACTTAGAATTTATATATACTCGTATATATATTTACTGGGTGTCCGCCGGGAAGGTATACTACTCGCAGTAATTCCATTGTAATCCTGGCTGTATGTGATGTGGCACCGTCTTGTTGATACCACATGTTAATCAACCCCAAAGCCTGCAGTTGTGGCGTTAAAAAGTTTTCAATCATATCACGATATCGCTCCCCATTCACAGTTAACGTTACGCCGTTTTCATTTTAAAAGAAGTAAGGTTCAATGATTCCTCCTGACCAAATTGCACACCAGACTGTCACTTTTAATGGATGTAAAGGTGACTGATGAATAATTGAAGGGTTTTCCATTGCCCAGAACCGAGTATTCTGTTTATTCACATATCCATTCAAATGAAAATGTGCCTCGTCACTCATTATGATTTTTTCATGAAATTCGGGGTTGTCATGGGCGAGCTGTAACATCCTATTGGCATATGTACGGCGGCGTAAATGGTCTTGTGGAAGAAGCTCTTGTGTCAACTGAATCTTAAATGGAAACAAATGCAAATCCTTGTGCAAAATTGTGGCCAAACTTGTTCTTTGAAGACCAAGCTCCTGAGCACGGCGTCGAATTGAGGTTGATGGATTGTTTTGAACACTTTCTTGAGCAGCAGTAATGTTTTCAGCCGATCTTGCAGTACATTGTGGCCCATGCTTGGGCCTATCACCTACAGACTCTCTTCGAAATCATTCACTACACGATAAATAGTGCGTTTTGATGGCACGTTGTTTCTCCCAAAAATTTCACGTAACTTTCTCATCGTCACAGTAATCGATGATTGATTTTAATAAAAATTTTTAACGATTAAAACACGTTGGTTTATCGAATATTTTTCCAAAATAAATTTGCCACGTGTCTACTTCACGACTGCCAAATATGAACTGTCAAGACTAACGTTTACCAAAATGGCGGCAAAATAAAGTAGTATACCTTCCCGGCGGACACCCTGTAGATGATTGGTCACGTTTTTTGTTATATTTGCACAAATGTTAATACTTTGGTTAGTTATAAGATAACAGTGTATTGAATATAATTGCAATGTGACGTCAATATTCAGATGGCTTTGTCATACACGCGTGCATTGGTACGCAATACACTATATACAGGAGGAATAATTTTTCTTTGCTCTACAAAAATCTCAGCATCTAAACTAGAGATCAATACTTTATGTATAAGCGAATTTACCAAAAAAACAGTTAAAACTGTTTTGGGATTTTTTTTAAATTGATATTCAGTTAAAATTTAAAATTTAAAATGTTCCCAAATGTTTTGGAAAATATTTGGTGACCGCTAGAATAATATTTTTAAACACACAAGAAAATAACCTCGTTCATCTGTAACGCCATCTATGATAGGCCATAAAATGGTGCTGTGATAATAGATCTACCAGAGAACTATAGAAACTAATATTAAGCATTTATCCTTAATATGATTCAAGATGTGCCGTTAAATGTTATCATTAATTGTATTCAGATTCGATTGACAACACCATTTCAAAATTCGAATTAAAATTATAAAAAACTAGCGGGCTATGCCCACTACGCGGCGAGAGGCCTCCGGTGACATTTAATAAAGATATACACAACACGATATTTTGGTACACAACATTGTTAGTTTTGTTTTCTGACTCATAATTAAATACTGTTGATGGTTTTCCGACACGGGAACAGGTGACATACAATTGGCAATATGAAAAATATGGATTTCGAATGGCATGTTCATTTGGAATTATAGAGATGCGTGGAATCAAAACGTCTTCGCCTCTGTACTTCCCTATCAAAATTGTGGTTTTGATTACATTGTTCATTAATCTCTTCACTGTAAGCCGGATGAGTAAAATTACAAAGATATGGCTGGTTTATATTCCACAACATAATGATTACCGATCCGACTTTTTTTTTACAGATTATGAGGTGGGTAATCCGGGAAATTCCAGCAAATTTAAAAATTTCGTGGAACTACATCTTCTTGGTTAGTAATGGAATTACGGAATCAATCGATTTGTATATGTCAGAAAATTCATTTCGTTAACATCAACGTTTTTTGCAAAAATATAACACGTTCGCTCAACCAAACATGATTTTTGTAATTTTGAGCAATGCTTGGGAACACCATCTCGATGAGTTCGTACATTGATTCAGTAAAGTGACAAACATTTGCAGGGAATGTAATGTATCCCGACGATATGTCAACAAGAATTTTGCCATTACCAAAGACGAGCAATTGTTTGGAAAAAGTTTCTCCAGTTCAGTCGTTCTGCATATCGACAGAAGATGGAAATCATTTTTCATTCAAGATAATAAATCTAGTTATTATTACGTGAAAACAGTCAAATTAAATATGAACCAGCGCATATTTCATTTGAATTATTTGACGTTATACTAACTGGATTTATCATCTTGATTGAAAAATGATACCCATCTTCACCTTGCCATAATAAGATAGGATATTGTAACGCATCATATGATCGATGTGTCTTGACCGCACGCTGCAGTTGATAGTACATCTGCCGATGTAAAACAATGTCTCGGTTATCTAAATTTTCACGACAATAGTGACTTCATCAAATGTTGGCGCATTAAAACATCTTGCGTGTTGTCCTGCAGGCGTTTTATCGGTTCTGATGACAATTTTGTGGTTATCAGATGGCATGCGGTCTTGAATAATGCGACTAATTCGTTGGCAATAAGGAACCTGTTCGATGGTATATTTCACCCTGAATCTGCAAGGGTATAAATAGATGTAATATAGGTAATTGTCTAGCGAAGTGTTTGAATACTACCCTGCGGCTAGCAAAATACGTGAGCAGCACTGCCATTTCCCCATCAACTTCAGTAAACTCACTCACTTTGTGGTTGCTTTTGGCAATTCATTGCTAGCCTATTCATAGCTCATACCAACGTACTTTACACCATGTCAATTGAAAGCTATCAACGTATTTTGCACCAGAAAGTTTATTGTTTCCCATTAAGTACCTTGAAAGTAGGCATAAAATTATCTCGAATAACTTTTGTTGACGTCATTTGAAAGCAATTATTGTTGATACACAACGTGCGAATACAGGTCGATGGGGATTAAACGCATTCCGTTCAGCTTCATTTCGCGCTTCACGTTGCTCGTCAAGTATAAATCTTTGACTTGCAGCATTCTGAGTTCTGTGAGCTATAAGTTTCTGTATAACCATGTATACCACGTGTTAGTATATCAAAAGTTACCAAAAATCGCTGAACAAACTAAAAACTGGATAAACGTACCGATCGAATGGACTGTGCACTAAGAAATGCAAATATTTTTATTTTTCTTCCTTTTTGTGATAATATTTTTTGTTTTTATTTTTTAATTTTAAATATCGATTTCGGATGTATCCTTCTTCAGTTTCTTAAAATTGCTGATTATGTTTTTTTAGTAAGTAATTTTAGTAAGTAATTTCGAAGTAATTTTAAGAAACTGAAGAAGGAGACATCCGAAATCGATATTTCTTGCTCTGTTTAAGCGTTGACTGATGTCTTTCTTCAGTGCCGCCTGTTTTAGCCACAGTACAACCAAGATAGACGAATTTTTCAACCTCTTCGTTTGCGCGATATTCGTGGTGATTGGTGTACTAATGTTCGTGTTTAGTCTCATGGCTTTTGTTGGGATTGAGCTAGGATTGATAGCTTCTGTATTTTCTGCTGTATGTAGGTATATTTGTGTGCTAGCAGGCATATATCATCTGCGTAGTCTATAGATCATTGAGCCGTTTTTGTGGTCCCAATTGGATACCATTTGGTGTTGTATTGTCAAGTTTGCGCATTACAATTTCCAGTACGATCAGGAACACTAGTGGAAATAGTATGCATCCTTGTCTTACTCGTCGTGAGTTGAAGTATTTGTCACTATTCTTTCCTTTGTGTTGAACCTTGTTTCCGGCATCCCGATACATTTCTTGTATTAGTTCAATTATTTTCTTTGGTACGCCTATTTCATAAAGTGCTTCCAAATTGCGCCTCTGTTAATTGAGTCGAATGCGCGTTCAAAGTCCACGAAGTTCATATCTCAGGTGTTGTATGATTGATATATTCGTTTAAGAATGATCATCGCTAATACTTTTATTGTGCTGTTGAGGAGGGATATAATTCTCTAGTTTTTGCATTCTCTTAGGTCACCTTTCTTTGGGATTGTTATGGTCAAACCATTTCTGCGGAATTTTCCTTGTATTTCATATGTCAGCTAATAGTGGTGTTAGAGTTTCTACTGCATTGATGTGTCACCCTTGAATATACCAACTGATATCTTGTCTGTGCCATCAGCCTTATTGTTCATTAGCTTCTGGATAGCAGATCTAACTTATCTCGCTCCGTTGGTGGATGGGTGTTGATAGTTTTGTTATAATTGCCATCTGGGAGCTCGTAATTTTCTTCACTATCTACGCAGTTGCCCTCAAAGTATTCTTTCCATATATTTAGTTGCTGCTCATGTGAGGTTAAGGTTTGACCAGATAGATCCTCTATATGGGTGGAATGTTCGTCTATTTTCCGGTGACCCTTCTTACACATTGATGTAGTTGCGCATGTTTCCGATTACAGCTGCTTCCTCTGCAGTTACAAAAACGTCTTCTGTGTATTTTCTACGGTATCTTCTTGCCATCTTTTTTACTTGTTGGGCTATATTTCCATTCGGATTTCCGTCGTATCTTGGTGACATAGTTGTATCTTGAATTGACGGCGTTCCTCGATTTTTTTTCACGTATAATCGCTAATCCATGGTTTTCTGTTGTTGTCTTGGTCACTGAGCACATTGGTAGCAGTCTTGATGTAGGCATCTTCTAGTTGGTCCCATTTTTTTGATGTTGTTGGTACTGGTTTCATTGCTTGCTAGATTGAGTTGGAGCATTTCTTTGAATGTGTTATTTGTGTTAGTGTTTTTCAATCCGTTGATATTAAACATCCTCCGATATGTTTTCATGTGTGTTTTTACAGCGGCTGGTTTGACTTTGAAAGTTGCTATTACCGGTCGCTGTGTACATCTGCTCCTCGCATTGTTCTGACATCCTGCAAGGAGGTTAGAAATTTCTTATTAACCAGTACATGGTCGATTTGGTTCTTGGTTCTGCCGTCATAGTGATGTCTGAATTTGCTGCCTCCTATGAATAGTTGGTTTGTGTTACAACAGTTGAATAGTTGGTTTGTGGCACAACACTCCATTGTTGTTTCGTGCACCACTTAGCGCACATTTATGTGTTATCGGTTCCAATTTTAGCATTAAAATCTTCTTGGATAGTTGTGATGTCGTTTCGGTGTGTACTAGATATTATGGCTTGTATAGTTTGTTCGTTGAATTCATCCTTTGTTATGTCATCTGCCTCTTCCGTAGGTGCATATCATTGTATGATTGTTGTGTCTCGTATTTTCGAATGGAATCTTGCTTTTATTACTCTGCTACTTATTGGTTTGCATTCGAGTAGCGCGTTATTTCCATTAGCTGTTGTTAGAATGCTGACGCCTTTTGTTCATATGTGTCTGTTCTACCAGAGAACATCAGATAATTACCAGTGCTTGTTGTAAGTTCTCCACTGTTTTTCCATCTTACTTCACTGAGGCCTAGTATCTCGATGTTATACTGCTATATTTCCTTTTCTAGTTGTGTTAACCTTGATGTTTCTGTTAAAGTTCGTCTGATGTTCCAGTTTCCGATTCGTGTCCGTGTTATCCAACGGTCGATATTTGTGTTTATTTTTCTAGTGTTCGTTTCTGTAATTATTATGATTTCGCATTAATGAATGATTGGTCCATTGAATCCTAGCCAGATTCCAGGGGTGCTGGATAAGGCATACTGGCCTGCCAGGAGGGAAGTTTCGTTATTTGTTTGATCTTCCTTTTTCCTATGCGATCACGTATTTCTTGGATACCTTGCATACGGTTGCTTGACTTCGTTGATGGGGTTGTTGCAACCTAACTGTCTCTGCCAGTCGCCCTATGTTTTCAATTACTGGTATTTTATTTAACATTCGTGTGGAGGATTAAATTTTAAGAAACAAATTATATTGAACATTACACTAATTGGCTCTGGATGCGACGGAAATGGTGAAATAATTAGAAATAATGAAAAATATATGAAATGTTTACCTTAAAGCAAAAATTGGCTCGGTCACGACCGTGGAAGTTCTTCTAAATTACTAAAGTCTTAAATTGAGACGGTTTGGCATACGACATTCCAGTTTTATGAAACTGTCGCGACATTAGGACATATGTTTCCTGGGATGGGACAAAATTATAGGATGATAGTTATGATGTTGCCATTTCGTTTTTCTGGGATGAATCCTGGGCTTACTTTATATATACATGAATATGCAAGTATTTCATTTATTTTGAACTATCGAATTGTTTTTAAGCATCTTCAAGGATCTGAAGTTAGAATCTAGAAATATAGAATTGAAACTATTTGAGAATCTACATTTCAAATTTCGTTTTGAATTTTATGTATTGAATATCTAAATTTCTAAAGTCTTAAATTTTAGAATCTCTAATCGAGAATTTTATATTTAGAATCATCGCTCCTATTGAGACTTGAATCCGGTAGCATCATCCATGCGCCACACCTTTAAACCACATGCCACATTCTAAACAAATATTTTATTTAGTTGTGCCTAACCTTGACCCTGCCATTAATTGGAAGTATGAACTGGGTTATTACTATGTCCTCTAGGTATGTACATACAAAAAAGTGAGATCAATTTAATAGCTGTCATTTATTTTAACGCATACGGAGACCGCACATGGTCTCTCACCACTCAGAATATCATAAATGGTTAGTTAACCTAAATTCTTACTATTTATAAATATAAAAAGCAGCAAATGTGAAAATTTTCATTAATTATTGATTAATAACAAAAATAATTGTTTTTTATTTTTAATAAAATATCAAAACAAAAATTACTTTTGCTATCTCTTTATGCATTGTATATGGTAATCAAACCGGAAATCAATTTCTATGCGCGTGATATAATCGCGTATATAATTAGAAAGATGTCGCACGTACATATAGTAGGTTAGTTCATCAAGGTGCGTAAACAAAGTGAAATGGAAATGTTCCGGGTTTATAAATATAATTTAAATGAAATCTAATAAAAGTAAAAAAATATTCGCCACCGGGTGGAATCGAACCACCAACCTTTCGGTTAACAGCCGAACGCGCTAACCAATTGCGCCACGGAGGCTTATAAATCATGAATGTAATCTTCTCGCTTATCTCGTTTTATAAATATACGAGTTTGTAAAATGCAACAATATATTATAAACTAAGTATTTTGTTGTTATTGTAATGCAATTTGCTTTGCAAGTTTGTGTTGTTTACACATTATATACATATAAGTAGAACGTCTTAGAAAAAGAAATTTATTAAAAAAAATCTGCATTGTAAACTTTGCAATTTTATCATCATTAAAACAAAATATTGAATCATGATCGTCGTATTGGATTACAGAAGCATATATATATAGTTATGGGTTTGTGTGCCGATAACTTATTTATTTGAATCCGTTTAAGTTGTGGGTTGGGAACGGAGTGACCAATAAAAGAATTAAAATTTAAGAACAATATTTTATTTGAACATTTAGCAAGAAGAATAAAATTATAATGAACATGGTTCTTATGATTGATCGCGTTTATAAACTAAATCTAGATTAAATTGTTGTTGTAGTTTGTATACATAAAATGTACGGAGAATATAAAATGTATTTTGCCGATGCAGGAATATTAATTTGTAACTTAATTACGGTTATATTATATTTTATGTTTTGCAGATTATGAAATACTGCTAACATAATATATCGGATGACATCAAGCTCGATATCATACTATGTTGCTCGTAGAACTAGACCTGATGTTTGGTGTACGTGCCTTGCGTATCATTAACTATATATATATAAAACATGATTACCCGCATACTACCAAAAGGTATTATCTTCTTGAGTGATGGTAAAGTTTAGCTACATTATGTATAAACTTAATGCATCAAACATGTATAATTCACCATTACTACATTCGGTTGGGAAGTTTCTAACAAACCGTAATGAATAAATAATAATAACAGATTTTAAAGGCCATTACCCTTTACTGGCCAGTGCCCTTTACTGTATCAACAGTTTGGCTCCAACGGTTTCGATCCCGAGCAAGGTCTTCATAATGTCGTAGACAATCTGAATAAGTCATTCTCTACACCGTGTAGCCATTGTCGCCTGCAGTGACCTCTGCACCTACTATATGGTGGATCTCTTTTCAGGCATACTCGCTGAAATCTTACTTCCTGTACAACATCGGGGATCTTCATCAGATCTCTGATCTCGACATTGTACAGAGCTCGGTATGTATACTATCTACTTCACGTTTTGGGCCGTAAATCACTCGCATAAGGAGCCATCACTTGAACTCATCCGTCAGCGCCCAACTTTCACATCAATTACAACATACGACTGGTGTTCAACGATTTATCACAGCAATTGGACATCATGTCAAGTCGAAAACAAAGGAAACTTTTTCCGGCAATCAATATTCTCGAGCACCAGTAGTTAAACTCCTAATTTTGTGTATGGGGCCATATTCATATAAATATCTGGGCTTATTGTGCCAATTACTTCTTACGACAAGAATATTTAAGCTAACACGTCTTCTGTAAATTTTTAAAATGATGATATCAAATTTTGCGATGATTTTTAAAATCCTGGGATGGGATGAGAATATAGTATTACCTGATGAACATTTTAAATTTTTCTTTGATGGAATCCTGCGATAACTTCACACACTTCCAGGTGAGCGGTTTCGTTTTAGTCTCTGCATGACCTTAGCGAATTCCTCATGGGATGGATCCTTAATGCAAATCTCCGCAGTCTGTATTTGAGGTGACTCAGCTACAGTGTGTACGCATTATGAACACCAACCAAGTCGGTAAATTGTCTACTCCATGCATCGAGTACTGCATCAATGTTGGCACAGAGGTTTCCATCTCGGTCCCGAATGATTGGCGGTTAACTAAGGCCTGAAAGTATAGTGCAATCCAGTAATTTCCCTAATCTATATATTAATACCAACTGCATGAAAAAATGTAAGAATGATAAGAATCCTCACGTGAATGCGATTATAAGCTCAAAATTATGTCAGTCATTGTATTATGAGCTACACAGTGCCACTTATTAACAATTGTCAATTGCCAAAAAACATGAACAAACATGATATTTCTTTATCATCAAATATTAGATAAGATAGTAAACTAATTAAGGTGTGCCAAAAGGTAAACGGTGTTTGATGTACTTAAAATTAATCATTAATTAGTTGTTTGCATTCAATCTCTTGTAAACAATATGATACGAAAATTGACTATTGAAAATTGAAACTATTTTGATACTATTTTGTAAATAATTGTTGATAGAATTTGTATGATTTTTTTTGATGAAGTGATCGGTGATTATGACTCACCTTCGAAAATATCAGCCCTGTATTTAGTCTATTTGTAACCTGTCTCCCTCGTATAGTTTCAGCCTACAAATTATATATATAAAGTCACAATTATACATATTTTAAATTTAATTTGCATTTTATCAGCTAGAAAATTAAAAGTGTAAAAGTCATGCACCTTTCAATAATTACGCAAAAATACAATGAATGAAGTTTGTATATACATTGGGAAATTTATTTTGAATGAGTAATCTCTTAACGTTAGATTAGGTTAGCTTAGGGTGGCTGTCCCAAAGCTGCACCTATTCCACATTTAAAATTGTCTCCTTCTTACTCATCGAAGCTTTCCACGAAGGGTTGATTATTCAAATTGGGAAGCTTTCATAAATTTCATTCGGTTTTATGCTAGACAAAGACAGGTGTACAAATTAGGTGTTTCTTTCTCTTCTTCATCTTCGCAGCCACAACAGTAATGTGAGGGCACTCCCAGTTTGCCCGCATATTGACCTATGTGCCATTATAGTTCCCACGTACTTGGCAAATGCGGCCGAATAGAAATCAGCTGACCGATCTGGACCTGCCCAGTTTAACCCAGACCTGGCTAGTTATTATACGTAGGTACGAGTTGGTGGGATATCATTTGCTATCTCATCTCGCGTAGCTTCCTCTTGAAGCAGCACTTTACATGAAGCGAGAGGTCTTCTTTTCCGTCTAAATAAAACATCATCCGCTATTAATAAAAATTATAAAAAAACACAAACTGATACGGAACTTGCTACACCTATACTTACACGATCAAAGAGAAATGAGAATAATAACATAACAACGGCCTCAACTGCTCAATCGCTAAACAATAATCTGGACTCGCCTACAAATTTTTTTATTGGTAATGGTGATTTGAACTCTACTCTGCGTACTGTTGAGCCGCTACGGTGGATTTTTATTTCTCGATTATGCAAGTAAGTTACTGATGATGATATCTCATGATGTATATCAAAAACAAATTTGCAGTCGACAAAGCTGTACTATATTGATTTCGACGTAATGATGATCGCGATTATGAATCATTTAAAATTGGTATTCCTGTAAGCAAATATGACGAAATGCTGGATTCATCGGCGTGGCCTCCTGGAGTTTTGAATAAAGGATTTTTAAATTCATGGCGGAAATCAACGAATAAAAATTGTTTAATCTCACGCTCAGTTCTGATGGAGTGGATTTGGAATCTGTTCCACGTTATTATTATTTCTGAGACATGGCTTACCGAATGTTTTAAGTCTGAAGAATATTTTCCGTCGGATTATATCGTTCATAGAAAGGACAGGCTTGGTTTCAGCACCTACCTCAAAGGCGGCGGAGTTCTGCTCACAGTTAAAAATACAATTTCGAACCAGATAATTGCGTGCCACTCTAGCCTCGAGCTGGCCGTGTAAAAATTGCACGGCTCTCCATTCTCATCGTCGCGCTGTATATTTCTTTTGGCTCAAACCGGGACCTCTACCTCGAGATCTTCAAGTTCATCGATTTGGAGGTCCTGCCAGCAATACGTGACGATGAACAATTACTGATTATTGGCGATTTAAATCTTCCGAGTACTACTTGGTTGGATATCGAAGGTGCTTTTACGGCATTTTCTGACGAGGACAATGCTTTGGCTACGATGGATTACTTTGCAAGCATTTCTGCAACACTAGTTAACCGTTCGTGTATTAACAGTCGAGGGAAATGTTTGGATCTTGTATTCACCACTGACCATGGGTGCTAAGAAGTTTTGCCATGCGAGGATTTTACTGGCTGCTCGAGCATCTACCACACTAATATATTTCACGAAGAATGCGTCATTCCTTCCAGTAATAATTTGTTTTTTGATTTTAGAAATGCTGACTACGCTGCTCTGAATGAATATTTCTACAATTCGGATTGGAATTTTCTTAAAGCTGGCCAAGATTTGAATGACATAGATTCACAATGCAATGAACGACTCAAGAAAGGTATCGAAAGGTATGTTCCGTCGAGGGCTAATAAACCGCGATTTGCCTTGAGAATCGTCGTAATAAGCTCCACACGGTATACAGGTTGCATTGCAATCAGTATTATCCTGCGTTCACTAAAGCTCGTAACAAATTTAAAATTTTAAACAGTTTCCTATATCATAATTACGTTCGGCAGATTGAAGTGGAGTTGTCTTCCAACCCACGAGGTGGCAGTTCATCAACAATAGAAGGAAGGTTGTCGGCGTCCCTTTTCCTATGAACTTTCAGAGCTGCTCTGCTAGGCTTCCCGTTGATATGTGCAATTTATCTGCTAATTTCTTCGAATCAGTGTATGAACCGTATCATACGCCAAATGTCAAACCTTTTGAGCTTGGAAATAATCAGGAATTCACTCAACTATCGTTTATCTCAGAAGAAGTCTTTGATTATATATCCAACATTAACATCAATAAGGGTGCAGGTCATGGGTTTCCTCCCACCCTTATTAAAAATTGCGCGGTGAGCCTCTGTGATCACATTACTGTTATCATTAATGAAAGCCTTTATCGAACGCAAGTTTTTCCAGATCCGTGGAAAATATCCTTCATACGTCCCATATATTCAAATCGGGTAAACGAAGCGAGACCATCAACTATCGCGGGATTGCCATACTTTCTATTATTTCAAAGCTCTTTGAATCAATGGTTCATCGATTTTTGTTTTTCCATTCAAAAAGGTATATTTCGCCTGCGCAACATGTTTTTTTTGCGGGAATCACAAACCTATAGTGTCTTTCAGCGGCCATCTTCACAGTACTATTGATTCCAGACTACAGCTGGACGTGGTCTATATACTGATTTTTCAAAGGATTTTGACAAAATTGATCACTCAATTCTGATCGACAAGCTAGTGAAACTAAACTCCAATTTCATCCCAGTCAGATGATTGCACCTATCAGATCGTTGGCAATTTGTCAAGTTAAGCGATTCCCGTTCTCCTCAAGGCACCCACTTGAGCCCATTGTTGTTCTCACTCTTCGCAAATGATTTGGGGAATTGTTTCAAATTTGCAAGATGTCTGCTCTACGCTCAAACTTTTTGCTCCAGTTTCCAATTTATCAGACTGTTTGATATTTGCAAAGTGATTTAACCAACTTTTGTTGTTCGACTATCAGCAGCAAATTACGGTTAAATGTAAGCAAATGTAACACTCTATCGCGTTTTGTATAGAACCCGATGTCCATTACTTCATTGGTATTTCTTATATGATATGCTAATTGATCGAGTCTAATTTATGACTTATGACTGATCTTGGAGTGACGTTCTCTTCGGATATAACATTTACTAGGTATATTGACTCTGCTATTTCTAAAGCTAACCTTATGCTGGGTAATGTCAAGCGAAATTGTTACAAATTTACCGATCCATTAACATTAAAATCTTTGTGAGGTTTAGTTACCATCATTTCTGTGCCACTCGGCCAGGATTGAGTTCGTTCAAAAGCAGTTAATTCCGTTTGCCTCCGATGTCTACCATACTACGCGTACTAACGTATACGAACTCCCACCATATCGCTATCGCTGCAATTTATTGGGATTGTTACAACTCAAACATCGACGAGAAATAGCAGCAGCACGCTTCGTACGTGATATTTTAATGACGCATATTGATTGCTCCGAGTTACTTGCTCGTCTAAATTTGTATACAATACGTTAAAGATTAAACCCAATCTGACATTCACAATTGAATAAATTTTATTTCGTTTTTCACGAATTAAAAAAACCTTTGAAACCGAAGATTTAATATTTTTTTAATAATTTTTCGAATACATTCCTACAGAATCTAAAAGGGGCAATCTAAAAATTTTATTTAAATTAATTCAATAATAACTTATAGATAAATGAATACATTAAATTATAAAACCTAAAAGTACACATAAAAATATCGTGACTAATGCCGCCATATTGCCAAATTATTGTTGCTGCTTGTCTGTTTAAATTTGTGACGTTAGCAAATATATTACCTGGTGTTCGGTATACACAAATACATGACTACCAATCGGTTCGGAGCTATCGTAACATCGTTGATTCAATTCAACAATATCGTTTAAAAAGATAACAATTATTTATATATGTACTGCTTGCGATAAATATTTACACGTTATACACAATCTAACCTCAAAATAATCAATCACATTTATACACAAAACGAATTATGTAGAGTAAATACTTAGTTACGATAGCCTCATATACTCAAGTCTTGTGAGTTTAACTATAATTATTGGAACAAGAGTTAGCAATATGTGTATATCATGCAGACATGCGGCACTATACTTATAGTTTATGTTGCTACTTTAAACATATACATATATACGTATTTTTCACATCAACCACATTCAAATAAATAAAATTTCGTGGAATGTGGTCGCGGTTTCTATTCTGTGTTTGTTGACATTAAACAGACGAACTTAAAAAAATCTACAAAAAATTGTGTAATGATAAACGCAATTATCAAATTTATATTTGTATTCTTATCACTCGGGTTGAAGTTGTTAGCTAAATATAACACAAAACAACAAGATCGAATCGAAATTACCTTATCCTTATAAAGCAAACTTTTTAAAATGTTGACAAATTTTTATAGTGAACATAAATTTAAAAGTACCGCTTAGTGAATAGACTATATAGTGTTGTGTCCAGATTTATTGTGGATGAAGTCTAAATTGAAAATAATAAAAATAAAATGGACTGTGTTTTCTGTTTTGTACTTACCCACTGGTACATCAGTTTGGCCGTAGTTTTACTTGGATTACTGTACGCGTGGAGTATATGGACCTATGATTATTTCAAAATACGTAACGTACCGTTCAAGAAACCAGTACCGCTGTTTGGCAATTTAAAAAGTTTGGCAACACAAAGTGACACAATACATAATGTGATAAATGGAATTTATAAATCACATCCAAATAATAAGTAAGTACACTGCATATTAGCTAAACGAACATTTTTAGAAAATTACGTTTCAAGTATCTCGTGATGTGTCAGTGACGTAAGTTGAATTCGATAAGAGTCTTTTGCGTTTTAGCGCGCCACACATTAATCGGATTTTATTTATTTTAACACCACACTTCTTTATATATGTATAGATATATGAACTTGAATTTTGTATTAAATTGTGTGTAAGATAATTTTAAAATGTACAGTGCACTAGTAAACTATGTATAGTTAAAAAAATATTTGATTTTAAAAATCAAATCATGCCTAAAGTAAATTTTCTTGAACAAATCTTAAAAAAAATAAAATTGGGCGGATTATAACTCCAGCACTCAATGCCACTAAAGGGCCCACGGTGCAATACTCGGACAAACACATATACTTAATAAATATACTTAATTCAGTTTAAATTATCAATGTATTCTGATATCGCAAAATTATCTTTTGTTTGGACCTCGGCAGAGATAGTTCCATATAACCAAAGACTTAATTAGATAAGTAAAGTAAAAAACCCACTATATTTAGTTGATTGGTGAACCATTTTTACAGTGAAGACAATATATCATATAAAAGAATAAAGAATAAATTAGGACGTTGTTTATATTTTATAATAGCCAAGGACGTATTAAAAAATTCATATTAATATAACAAATATATTTACGACTGAATTGAAATAATAAATTTAAAAAACAAAATAAAACAAAATTTTGTCACGTTCCACGTATGAAATAAAAACAACGCCCTAATTTTTCTTATACAGAGAGTGAAGAGACGAAAGCGCTGCGACCCGACATATGTTAGTGAACGATAGTAAAGCTGTTTCGAGATTTAATTTTTCATTGAATTCCGAGAGAATTAATTTTGGGAGCACCTTTAGTAGCATTCCCTAAAAAAGTGTCGTTCCACTGCGCTCCCGTTCCTTCAGTTCGGAGAGGGGTTTAGCAAATCAGGTGATTTATACCTCTAGAAGGATGGAAAATAATACAACTATAGTGAGTTAGCTGTGCTAAAACTTGTAATACGACATAATTTACGATTTCAAAAAACCAGTGGCTGCACCTAAAACATATACATAGTTACGTCTTTGGGCCTACATTTGTAACTTACTCCTATATTCCTCTTTATATTATTATTTATTTTGTAAAGTAAAAGTTATTTTAAAATTTATTTACAAGAAATAGTTTAACGTTTTACCGAGGAAAAACGCGAATCTAATTTAATTCCATGCGGAAAGCAAATATGTCGGGAATATATAAGAGCTAATTAGCATTAGTTATATTCTATTGTAAAAAATATTAGTTACCAAAACTTATCAAAAATTAACGTAACTGCAATTTGAGGAGAAAGAGCACCAGTTTTGAAACAAACGTATTTCGAAATTTCCTTCGGTTTTCGGGATTTTGTACGTAGGACAATTTATTTCTTCGTGATTTTGCACTCTCGAGATTTTGTTTCCTCGAAATTTCGTACCGTCTGGAATTTTTCAAAACTTCAATTTTCCAAAGATATTATAACGCATGTATACAGGGTGTCATGCAAGTGACTTACACGAATAGTACGGTAGGATGCCTTGACTAAAGCCAAAGTGACAGTACTTGGTTTACTTCACCCGTGGAGACTCCCCTGTCAAATTATAAGCGTTTAAACAGAAGCCTCTATGACATATGTACTTCTCTGAAGTTAGGCATTTTCCGGCTCGAATTGACTAAGTCGTCGAGTGCCTGACTCGGCGAAATCGTCGGGTTTTATGCCGCAAATGATTGGGTGATATCTCTCGATTGGTGCCTTCATCTGCAGGTGCGGTAACGATGAGACTTACAAGTGGCTTAGCGAGCGAGTCTCCAAAATGAAAGAAATTTGGAGTGGTTGGGACATGGATCCCTTATCCGCCAGAGGATCCTCGAGTCATAACAACCAACCTTAAGCTGATGAATCCGATCATTTGGATTGAGGAATGGAATGTTGTCCGGTGCAGGCGTGAGCGAATCGCCAATCGATTGTATTTCGGGTTGACCAGAAATCCTTTGAGAAAATTACAGGTTCCGGCAATACGTTCTAGATATGATCATCTCTGGTTTGTAAATCTTTAATATTTTTATTTTTTTATGCTGGACTTCTAATGTTCGCCATGTTTAGAATAAAACAGATTAATTTTCAACATAGTAAGTCAGCTTCATTTGAGTTAAGGAAGCTGCTTGAAATGTATACAGATATTTGTCTAATTCAGAAACCGTACCTTCTTGATGCTGTTTCTGGATTGAACTGTAATAATGGCAAATTTTTCTACAAGAATTCTGTCGATTCAACTCGGGCGTGGATTTTAATTGGTAAGAATATTAATACTTCCCTCTACAGTGCTCATCACTGTAATATCTAATTTGACTCTATCTTACCTCCTCCCTCAGAGGAGCTCGCTTATCTTGTGTCATGGAGCAAGCATAAGCACGTCCCACTTGAAATCGGATGTGATGTTAGTACTCATCACTCGATTTGGGGTAGTACGAATATTAATCATAGGAGATCTTCTTTGTTCACCTATATATAAACTCTTCTGAGTTTGAAGTTCTACATATGGGCAGCGAGCCGACTGATTTAATTTTTGATTGGTGATTGACGGATGATGTTCTCACCTCTGATCACAAGTGTATCTCATTTAACGTTAACTTTAAACGATCACCAATAAAGCCATATCGTAACAGAAAATTAACCAATTGGGGGCTTTTCTCTCTCGAGCTGGCTTCTTTATTTACCCCACCGAGAGTAATATGGTCGAGTAATGACATTGAGGTACATATACGTTTTCACTTGACACGGCAATCTCGACTCCTTTTGAAAACTATTGTCCTCTTATTAAGAACCAAAAGTCTCATAACAAACCCTTTTGGAACTCTGATTTTAAAAGGTTAAGGAAATCCGCTAGGAAACTAAAAAAAGCAAAAAACTTCAACCGCAAGATTGATTGGGATAATTTCTTAGTGGCACAAAAAGAATAAAAACGAAGTTTAAACTAAATCTTGGCTAAGATTGGTGTTGGTGGTCTAGGTGTGAAGCTGTCTTGGGGCAATCAAGTTGGTACTTGTTGCCAGCTCCGTATCTTGCAGCTTCCACAAGTGTGCGTGTTACCTCCCCGTGGTGACCACCGGGCAACTATTACACCATGTGGTGTACTAGGCGAAAACACGGCGCTAAATAACTGGGCCGGGTTAAGGTGTCAACCGTACCGTGCTGATAACCGGCCAGGCTGGGGGCCCAGTATAAAAACTAGCCCAGCCTCTAACGGTGTATCCGGATACTTGGCGCCCTCCGGATCATGTAGCCTTACCTGTGTATTGCGGATCTCTGCACAGGTGGACCTCCTTTCTCCGCTACTCGTGGGACCTATTATGGCAGAAAACTTAAAAACAAAAGAGACCGGTGCTCTTAAAAAACCGGAAACCAGTGCTGTGGAGACATCGGCCTTTAGGCCCGGTCTCCAAAGTGCAATTAGGGGCTTAAGACCAAATGAGGCTGGCCCCTCGAAACCAAAGGGCAAAGGCACGAATGCTGGCCCTCCAGTGTCAGCGAACTATCAGACCAGGAAGAGAGCCTGGCGGATGATCTCCAAGATCAGCAACATTCCGTTGGAGCAGAGAACGGATAGGGACAGGGATACGCTTGCGTGGGCAAGGCGTATCACTGAGCCACATCAGGAGGGTTCCGAGATCTCACAGCCGAAAAGGCAGAGATCTGATGATGAACCGCCTACGGAGGCTAAAAAGAAGCGGGCTCCGGATGTCACCAGGCCCTTCAACGAGGTGCTAAAGGAGCACCTGATCATGGCAGTCGTGGACCGGGCTCAAGAAGATGGGAGCATTACGGCCCTTAACTGGAGGAAGGTGGAGAAGGCCTTAGCCGCCATCTTCCTAAAAATTATGAGGGAGAACCCAGGACCTGCTCCGTCTTGCCGAGACGGAGGATGGCACCGGAATCACGTCAAACTGACTGCCTGTGCCGATGAAAGGTCGGTGACCCTCTACAAAAAGGCGATCGGCAGCCTGGGGGAAGTCTGGCCGGGGGCCAAATTAGAAGTGGTGACTAGGGAAGAAATTCCCTGCAGGCCAAGGGCGCGAGCCTGGATCCCTGCTGAGCCTAGTGATCCAAGGGAGATCTTGGAAATGTTGAAACTCAGCAATCCGGATCTACCAACGGCCACCTGGAAGGTTGCCAGGTTAGAAGAGGTAAAGGCGGAAGCAGATCACAGATCGGCCGTCATTATCATCGACAGAGAATCCGTGGGTGCTTTGGCGAAATCTGGAGGCCTGATTAGCTATGGATTTGGAGCAATTACGCTCAAAATTTATAAGCGCGATGAGGTTGACAGATCTGGGGCGCCTGCAGCGGGGGGGGAAACCACTTGTGGTGTCCCGCCTGGTGTGGGTGACCCAGAAGTCCGCAGCATCCCGGAGGATGCACAGGAGACACTATCCCTGGACTCGGAGATTTCGAGATCATTGGGACTAAGCTGTGCGCTCCTAACGGACGAATCGATGTCAGAGGAGTCTGACTCAACAGTGGTGGAGGGAAGCAATAACTAATGCTTAAGATCCTTCAGATCAACCTCCATCACTGTAAAGCCGCCTCGGCGGCCCTTCTTCTAAAAATGGAATCTGAGTCCATTGATGTGGTTCTGGTCCAGGAACCTTGGGTCAATGATGACCGGGTGCTGGGTCTCAGAACTCCCAAATATAAAATACTACATGCGAAAAATGAAGGTAAGATACGTTCTTGCATTCTCGCTAAAAATAATCTGAATATTTTTATACTACTGAATTACAGCAACGCTGATGTAGTGGTGACTAGCATCGAGATGGATGGGCAAAATCTCTGGCTAATATCGGCCTACCTACCATACGAGGAGGAAAATATACCACCAGGTAGGTTGGGCAGTGCAATAATGGAGGCTCGAAAACGAAAGATAGGAGTCATCATGGGTAGTGATGCTAATGCGCATCACTCAATTTGGGGGAGTACAGACATAAACAGGCGAGGTGAGTTACTCCTTGATTTTATTTTAAGTACTAACCTAAATATATGTAATGTCGGGTGTAAGCCAACCTTCATTACTAAAAATAGACAGGAAGTGTTGGACATCACACTTGTCTCGGATTTTATTAAGGAGAGGGTATTGAACTGGAAAGTGTCCGAAGACCATTCCTTTTCTGACCATTGTTATCTCCAGTACGAAGTGGATACAAAACCCACTAGCAAACCACCCTTCAGAAATAGGAGGAAAACTGATTGGGATTGTTTCAGAACCATTCTAGGTAACTTATTACCGGTATCGGTTCCAAACCCTCCTGCATCTACACAGGAGCTTGATGCTCTAGTAACCAAGCTATCTGATGCTTTTAACAAGGCCATGTTAGGTGCATGTCCTATCAGTAGACCCTTGGGTAAATCTCGGCCACCCTGGTGGTCGAAAGAACTCCAAGGTACTCGTATGAAATGCAGGAGACTGTTCAAGAAAGCGAGGAACACAAATGCTGCTGCAGATTGGGACTGTTATAAACAAGTCCTCAAAACCTATAAGTACGAGCTGAGAGCAGCCAAAACGAGGGCCTGGAAGCTCTACTGTGGCAATATACAGGAGTCCTCGGAGGCGGCCAGGCTACGCAAAGTACTATGTTCTAGTCCTTCCATCCCGAGTTATCTACAACGACCGGATGGTTCATGGACTACATGTAGTGAGGAATCCCTGGAGCTATTACTAGAAACGCATTTTCCGGAGTGCTCGGTACTAGCTCCGGAGAGACCCATGATAAATAGGGGTATAGACTCCGTAAGTCATATAGTAAAAAGGCGGAGTATCCTATGGGCAATAAACAGCTTTAAGCCATACAAGTCGCCAGGACCTGATGGCATTATCCCAGCGGATATCCAGCGAACTATTGACTTAACCCTACCCTGGCTGGAAGTTATCTTCAAAGGAAGCCTAGAACTTTGTCACATTCCTAGAAAGTGGACTGAAGTAAAAGTTATATTTATACCTAAGGCGGGAAAAAGCTCTCATTGCTATCCCAAAGACTTTAGGCCCATAAGCTTATCTTCTTTTCTGTTGAAAACACTGGAAAGACTAATAGAGGCTTACATTAGAGGCTCAATAAAGCCGGGCGAGCTGTCGCGATCTCAACACGCGTACTGTAAGGGACGATCGGTGGAAACAGCTCTCCACTCCCTTATAGGCCCGATTGAGAAATCACTTGAATATAAGGAATATTCAATGGTGACCTTCTTGGATATAGAGGGGGCCTTTAGCAACGTCAGACCGGGGGCAATCACTCGGGCCCTTGCGTGTCTGGGGGTAGACGTGTCACTCAGGGGCTGGATAGATCATATGCTTAGAAGCAGGATCGTGACAGCTTATCTGGGTGGGGCGTCCGCCGGCAGATACGTGAGCAGAGGGACACCTCAAGGTGGGGTTCTATCCCCCCTTCTTTGGAACTTGGTCATAAATGACCTGTTACTAAACCTGGAAGGGCAAGGCTTCAAGGTGGTTGCTTACGCGGATGACGTTGCTATTGCGGTCTTCGGTAAATATCCTAGTACGCTGAGTGAGCGCATGCAGTGCGCGCTTGGCTACCTCTCTGAGTGGGCACGCGGCTGCGGACTGAACGCAAACCCACAGAAAACGGAGCTGGTCCTCTTTACCAGGAAGCACAAACTTCCACAGTGTGACCCGCCGACATTAAATGGTACTCGCTTGATCTTTACGGATAGAGCAAAATACCTCGGACTACTTTTGGACAGCAAGCTAAGCTGGAAACCAAACATCGTAGAGAGAGTAAAGAAAGCTCTTATAGCGCTCTACTCCTGCAAAAATGCCATTGGAAAGAGATGGGGTATGGAGCCCCACATAGTACACTGGCTCTACGTCTCAGTGGTCAAACCTATACTGCTGTATGGGGTTGTCGTCTGGTGGCCAGCGTTAAAAGTTATGGCCAACCTGAAACTATTGATGAAAGTTCAAAGAACGGCCTGCTTGTGTATAAGTGGGGCTCTCAGGAGCACACCTACTCAAGCTCTGGAGATTCTCTTTCATCTTACTCCCTTGGATATTGCGGCCGAGCAGCTTGCATCTTGCACAGCCATTCGGCTCAAATCCATATCTATGTGGACCTGTAATAATGCAGGGCACTCATCTATCCTATGCAACAGGGGTATTCCGGAAGCTACCGACTACGCTATCCCTTTGCCATCTGTTGAGATTAAATTCCAAACTGAGTTTCCCACCAGAGAGGACTGGGTGAACGAAACGGTTATGGACAATGAGGCCTTAAGCTTCTTCACGGATGGCTCAAAAAGGGATGGAGGGGTTGGCTGCGGGGTATTCTGTGAGGCACTAGGGGTTAACCTCTCTTTTCGTCTTCCCGACTTTTGCAGCGTTTTTCAAGCTGAACTGACCGCGATAATGGAAGTCATGGACTGGTTGAAGTATAATGTAGTATCTACGAGGGATATTCGCATTTTTACGGACAGCCTGGCTGCTATTAAAACGCTACAATCATACTCCCTGACGTCGAAGGTAGCCCAGAACTGTCTGGCATCTTTAAATGAGATGGCTGATCAGTTCAACATCCGCTTGACGTGGGTGCCAGGGCATTTCAATATCGCAGGGAATGAAATGGCAGATGAGTTGGCCCGCAAGGGTACAGCACGCCTAATAATCCAAAGCAGGCGGGATATACAGATACCGCTTGCTTCATGTAAACTGCTGCTTCAAGAAGAAGCCATAAAAGAAACGAACGTCAGATGGTCTAAAGCCAGTTCGTGTGTAACAACCAGGCAGATCTGGCCTGGACTTGACCGGTCCAGATCAGGCCAACTGATATCGCTTCGACGGCAACATATTGGTATGGTCGTGGGAGCTATAACGGGACATTGTCTCATTGGGATACATGCGAGCAGACTGGGTGTCCCAGCCCACGATTTCTGCCGCAGCTGTGGTGATGAGGAGGAGGAGGAAAATGTGCTCCATCTGCTCTGCACCTGCCCTAGTCTAGCGTACAGCAGAACAAAATTTATGGGAACTTCCCCTTTGAACGACCTCTCGGATCTTAGTAAAATCGAGATCCGGGACTTTAAACGCTTCTTGGTAAGCTCAGGATGGTTTAGCGAGTGAAGAGGAGGAAACTCGAATGTGGTACAGCTACGGACCAATTTTGTGTCTATGCTAGTCCTTTAGGACAGCCACCCTTACCTAACCTAACCTAAGATTGGTGTTTGTAGACTTGATACTCTTCGTCTACCTGACGGTCAGCTTACCTCCTGTCATAGAGAAGTTGTTGAGCTGTTTCTATCTGTTAATTTCCCTGGTTGTGCCATTATCAACTCAGATGATGTTACTACCGAATTCACTAAGGTTCCTTCTGTGGCTCCTGATTGGGACTTGGCTTATAAGCTTATCAATCACGATGTTTTGAGCTGGAGTCTGTTTTCCTTTGCACCTTATAAGACTGGTAGGCCTGATGGTATTTCCCCGGCTAAATTACAGCACGGCTGTTCTATCATTCAGGTGCATTTGATATACCTTTTCCAAGCGTGTATTTCTTTCTACGCTGTTCCAAAATCCTGGAGCAGGAATAGAGTTGTTTTTATACCGAAAGCTGGCAAATCAGATTCTACAGATCCCAAGTCTTTTCGACCTATTAGTCTGTCTGCAACTTTCGTTAAAGCTTTAGAAAGAATTGTCGACAGATTTATTAGAGACAAGCACCTAATTACCGTCCCACTCAGTAACATGCAACATGTTTACAGAGTTGAAAGATCCCTCAATAACAAGAAGTTTCTTGTAGGTACTTTCCTTGATATAGCGTGAGCTTTTGATAGTACCTCGTTTATCTCGATTACTAATGCCTGTAACAATTTTGGTATTAATCACACCATTGTCAAATGGATTGAATCCATGCTTAAGTCTCGTACTGTAGAGAATCAATTGGATGGCGTGTCAGTTTCTGTCAAGGTTGCCAAAGGCTGTCTCTAGTGTGCTCTCTCCCCTGCTGTAGCGTTTGGTCATTGATGGATTACTGGTTAAGCTGCAACAATCTGGCTTCATTGCACAGAGTTATGCTGATGATCTTGTCTTAACAGTTTCAGGCAAACACCTGAATATCTTATCCGACTTAATGCAGCATGCGTTAAATATTGTGGAGGCATGGTGTATTGGCAAGTGATTACACGTCATCCCGTCTAAGACAGATTTAATTGTCTTTACTTGGCGTAGGAGTGGTCTGAATCTATCCGTTCCTTCTCTTTTGGAAGATCGATTACCAGATGTAACCAAGTCAAGCATCTTTTGGTGTTATCTTAAATAGCAAAATTTCCTGGAAATTTCATATTGATTCAAAACTACAAAAAGCTACTTCCCTATTTTGGCAATGTAGAAGGGCTTTTGGGAAATCCTGGGGTGTAACATCCAGGATGTTGTTTTTCTTTACGACTGTTACTGGAGCTATGTCCTCGACTCCACTTCTTCCTATGGAGTCTATTCTTTCCTTGCCTCAGTTACGCATCTTTATTCTTGGCACTGCTTGTTCTGCAGCGTTTTGCTTGAGGTGCATTGGGGCCTGGAATATTCTTGGTTCTATCGTGGGACATATACAAATTTTTAAAAATATCACTTCATTTTTACCAGAAATCGATATGGTTAATGATAGATCACTACCTGACTAAAACTTCTCCAACTTATTCGTGGTGGTTTATCCATCAAGGGATTTGTGGATTTCGGAGGATTTTCTCCAAACATTAGACGAGACCATAGTCCTTTTTTAGGATAGCTCTCGCTCTAGGCTCTGTACTGAATTTAGAATCTACTGGTCCAATCTGAGATCTTTAGGCAGTCTTTACGTTACGGTAATGTGGGTGCCCGCACATTGTGACATCGAAGGAAATGAGATCGCGGACTGTTTAGCTAAAACCGGTTCCCAGATAACTCTAATGGACCTGAACCCGTGGCTCCCTTATCTTTTAACTACGCCAAGATAGTTATAAAGAACTTTGCTTTGAAAGACCTAAGACTACAGTGGCTTGAAATCAATTAAGTATACTCTTTCTTGGAAAAAGGACCAGCTAAGAATCTTGGTTGCGTTTCTTTCGGATCATGGTCGATTTAAAGGTCATCTCCATCCAATGGGTTTATCTCAGGATGTTATTTATGAGGATCGTCTTGAGGAAGATGGTGACTGCCTGCACTTTGAGTGCAGCTGTCCAGCTTTCAATATTATTCGGTTTCGGGTTTTCAGCTGTAGTACTATTTTAATGTAGATCAGTCGTCCTCGTATGGAGGTTGAAGACTAGAGTGCGCTTCTGCGAATTACGATAGAATACGCCAACCAATTTAAAAAAAAAATAAAATAAATAAATTAAACAATTTCGGAAGGGTTCTTCTTGTTTAAATTGTTATAACATGAAAGACTGGCCTGCTAGTGCGAAGTGGTAGAACTATAAAGTCATCTTCGTTTCCAACAATTGAAATGGTTTTCCTAACACGGTTTGTCTATAACAATACTAAGCAAAAATTGACGTTGACCTAATACCGCTCAAATTAATGAATGAAATTTACATTTAAATTTATGTTAAATCAATAAACCAGATTTTTATGTGGTTTCTTCCAGATTATGGTTTTTAATAAATTTGACAGCGACGGTAATACACGCGATTTGAGTGTGACTGTGAAAAGTCGATTATTTTAATTACATCAAATGAATTGAAGACGAAATTTTTTGCTTACACCTAAATGTTGATAATTCAAATACATTTATAGCAGTTTGCATTGCTTGTGCCAAACGCGTTCCATACCACACCGAGAATAGCGTAATGTTCAGTATTTAATCAGCAGATCTTCTTTTCACGGGACGATATATTTCAGTTTTGTATAAATTCTATAATAGTTAACCGAGCCCTTGAGTAAGCCTTTAAGGATTCCACTTATAGTTATATTTAAATATTATCTAGATGCTAAAACGCCTTCTCATATATAGCTGAACGCCTAAATTCAAATTAACATACTATAATAGTAAATGTAATTTCCAAAAAATTACAATTTTATACAAAACCACTTGACATTTAAATTTACTTTTTTAATTACAGATTTCTTGGCGTATTCGAGTTCCGTAACCCGCTGGTGATGATCCGTGATCCTGAATTAATAAAACAAATCACCGTCAAAGATTTTGAACATTTCCTCGACCATCGTGTCATCATAGACGAATCAATCGAACCCTTGTTTGGCAAAAGTCTTCCTTCATTGCGCGGTGAAGAATGGAAAAATATGCGAACTATTTTGAGTCCCACATTCACGGGCAGTAAAATTCGATCCATGTTAAATCTAGTGTCGGAATGTGCGCTAGAGCTAAACGAATTTCTATTGGACCAATGTGAGAAGAACGATGGTACTCATACAGTGGATCTCAAGGAAATGTACACGAAATACACAAGTGATGTGATCGCAACATGTGCGTTCGGAATTAAAGTCAACTCATTTACGAATGAGAAAAATGAGTTTTTCACGATCGGCAAGCAAGCTAGTAATTTTCGGGGACAGAGTATGAAGATTTTGTTATTTGTCACGATTCCGCGGATTATGAAGGCACTTGCAGTTGAATTATTCCCTAAAAAAGTTACAAATTATTTTAAGACCCTCATCCAGGATGCGATTGGAGAGCGTGAGAAAAATCAAATTATTCGTAGAGATATGATTCATTTGTTAATGGAAGCACGAAAAGGTTTATCGAAACAGATCGAACAGGACGAAAAAAAACACGAAATGAACGAAGGCTTCTCGGCTACCGAAGAGATAAGTTTGAAAAATAGTATCAAAGTACATAAAAAGAGTAAGTCTATATACTAACAATATGGTGAAATAGTTTAACAATTAATTTCTCATAATCCATTTCAGCACTAAATGATGATGACATCACGTCTCAATGTTTAGTATTCTTCCTTGCTGGTTTTGAAACCATATCGAATTTATTATGTTTTGCAAGCCACGAACTAGCTGTTAACCCAGATTACCAACAACGACTTTATGAAGAGATTAAACAAGTCAACGATGAATTGCGCGAGAATAACGAAGAATTAACGTACGAAAAACTCCAATCGATGAAATATTTAGACATGATCATCTCTGAAACATTACGAAGATGGCCACCAGCAATGATGACCGATCGTCAATGCACAATACCATACAAAATAAAAGATAATGACATTGAAATGACAATCGAAAAGGGAAGCTTTATATGGATACCAATCGGCCCAATGCACCTTGATCCGCAATATTTCCCTGAACCGGAAAAATTCGATCCCGAACGATTCAGCGATGAGAACAAACACAAAATAATTCCGTACACTTATTTACCATTCGGCGCTGGTCCACGTAATTGTATCGGTTCACGTTTTGCTTTGATGGAGGCGAAGGCTATTCTATTCCATTTATTGTCGCGATTTACGTTTGAAGTATCGTCGCGCACTCAAATTCCATTGAAATATGCTAAAAGTGGATTTTCGCTTAAAGCTGAAAAGGGATTCTGGATCGCATTGAAACCAAGATAAACATTTTTATGATATTATTTATTTTTTTTTAAAGTATTGTATAAAGTTTTGTACAGTGATGCTATAACAACAATTTAAATTGCCAATAAAATCGGTTTGTTTGGCTGTTTTATTCACATAAAAACATTATTCATAAATGGTGACCAACTCTTTGTTGACGGAAAATCATAGTGTAATCAGAACTTGAGTTGATTTCATTCCCGGCGATTTGCATATGTATACGATTTACCTCCGTTGTGTAATTTTAAATTTTGGATAAAGCGTATGACAAAATATTACTTTTTTAATTATGAAATGTTAGCTCAGTGGTCCTTCCTTCAAAACGAGTTATTCCTAAATAGTTGGCCATATTTGAATGAATTTACTAGGGGTCAAGTAGAACTGGAATCCAGTTAACATTTTGTTCATTATATTCAATATGCTAGTGGCCCTCTGAAATTTGTTTGTCACCTGTTTGTGTTGTTGCAGCATATACACTTATACAGATTTGGTTCAAGGATGCTTCCTTATGGAATTCCTTTCTAGTTAAGAGTATTCATCTTCATATTTAATCCAAAAGTAGATCGGCACGCAATGTGTCTTAAATTACTGCTTCGGTAGATATCAGTACAGTTTATATCCGTTCCAAGAATATACTAGAACATTATTTTTATTTTCCAGTACATCTTAAACTTTGTATGTAATTCTGTCCACGTTCTCTATAGTGGAAAGATTTTCTTTAAAACCAAATCTAAAAGGAGGAATAAAAATTGATTTTTTCTGTAGTATTGGTTTGAGACGCTAATCAACGGTTTGGCCCGTTTCAGATATTTTTATTTATATTTTTATCAGATTTGGAATTTAATTTGTGTCCACAGGATAGTTTGTTGGTTTATTACCAAAATGAAACAAACCACTAGCTACTCGTCCTGCTTCTAACTGTCATGATCTCCGCAGTAGGTACTTTTCACATTAAAATTGCCACCAATGTTAAAATTGGTTTTGGTGATATGAACAATGGACATAGATGAGAATTGAATTTCTCAATGTCGCTTAATATTTTGCTGAGTTTCAGTTTAATTTACTATAGATGAACGTTGAAAGTTTGCGCAACCGGGTTACAGACTAATTGGTCCAACCCAGAATCAAATAATTTTCTGAGTGATCTGGATAAGCTGGTCATTTATGATAATACACGTAAATGTGTCTAGAATATTCACTAAAATAATAAAAAAAAGGAATATTTGGGTTGGTAAGATTTTGCATATTTCAGCAATCCCTAACTAAATTTAATACAATGAACAGGACAATTAATTGTAATCGCTTCTATAGGCGCTAGAGCTCGAAGATTTTAGTACCCGGGTATCGGGTTCTTATTAAACCGAATATCCGAGTACCCGGGTTACCCGATCAAATTTTTGCTGTGGTAAAACTAAAATTGTTTTAAAATAGTAAATAATATTTGTAATTTAAGTATTTCAATATAAACATAATTTCAACAAAAGAGTTTTGTTCCTTAATTAAACCAGTAGATGTAGTCCATTGAAATCGCGGAGAAGTTAGCTTAGCTTTTGCGTTTAACATTACATGAGAAAATTAAATTAAAATCAATCTGAGAAATCGGTGTAGACTTTTGCAAATCAAAAAATTCGATCTAATCAATCAGGAACTAATGAACAGGAAACAAACTGTCCATATCGAACTGACCGAGAAGCGCCTATACCGGCTTTTAATTGTTGTAAATATATTAT
Organism: Tipula unca; assembly: GCA_951394425.1. Taxonomy (NCBI): domain Eukaryota; kingdom Metazoa; phylum Arthropoda; class Insecta; order Diptera; family Tipulidae; genus Tipula; species Tipula unca. Next base: position 45,369,662 of record OX596381.1, on the reverse strand, counting down.
ATTCGTCACTAAAAACATCTCCCAAGTAACAATTTGTCGGAAAATTGTGTATCACAGCAAAAAATTATGCTGTGATAATGTCATGAAATTGGAAAAATCACATACCAAATAGTAATAAATGTTAAATAGCTAAACCTCTAGTATTGACAACGTGGTGGCAGTAAAAAACATAGCTGTTTACCTTACCAGGGATATTGTTATTTTCAATAAAGTAAAATTACTAGGTGGAAAGCAAAAATGATTTCCAACACGAAGCCGGTGACATGTATTGTTTATTCTGCTGCGGTAGTCATATTAATACTAACCTTCATTCAAACGAAACGTCTTTTTCCTAGTGGACCAGTTTATAAAAAATCGCAAACATCATAGCACCCGCTATAGTACATCATGCAATGAAAGAACTACTAGGGATTTATAATCATTGCTTTAAAACAAAATTTATAAAAAACACTGCCAGCTGATCCACGGACTCTATTAAGCACACCTATGAAAATCGAGAATATCGTGGTATTGGATGGAGGTACATATTGGCTTCCTGGAGTATACTATTGTTTGTAAACTTACTATATATCCCTAAACAGATCAATTTCAATTAGTTTAAATATTAACATTGTTGAATTTCTATTTATAACAGCTCAAATATACAATGTTGGCCAATTTTAAATACAATACACGAGATTGACAATTTTGACCCAATAGTGGTATATGTATTTACTGTGGAGAAAGCAAGCCAGCTTCAGTTCAAAAATATTTACAATGCTTTGTATAGAGGAACTGAAACCACTTTTGGAAAACGGAATTATAGTTAATAATAATTGGGTAAATATTAAAATTCGTTGCAAGGTAAGTTTGTGAAAATCATTACACTAATATAAATTTGCATTAACTGAATTTTTATATTTTTCATATGGGTACACTAAAGTTTAATTATTTCGCCACAGTATGACCTTTACACGAACAGACATGCCTCAAAGAACAGATTATAACTTTCGTCAACAACTTGACACAGATCATAATAAATTAGATTATCCACTTCTCACCCTTCCAATTGAGATGGTGGATGACATTATTCTATATGATATGCTTCATCAGTTGCATGTAAGAAGTATGAAAAAACTATTGCTATATGTTTTACTGGTCAAGAGAAGAAAATGGGATTTTATTCAAGATGGAGAACGCATCAAACAAGTATCAAATTACTTGACTAATTGTACTATGCCATCCGATATTAGTCGTGCAGTTAGACCATTTGGTTGTATTGCGTTTTGGAAAGCAACGGAATTTAGAACCTTTTTACAATAAATTGGTCCAGTTATATTACGAGATCTTTTACCACATGACGCCTACGAACATTACAAATATAAATTTAAAAATGTTGAGACAGACGAGAAACTAATTATTGACGCTTCAGCTTTGGATGAACCAGTCCATCTACATTTGGTCATAAATTCTCGTGTAAACAGTTGGTCAATTAATCCATAGGCAATTTTATATCCCTTTTTGTCTCCAATTCGACCACCATAAGTTGCCTTCTGCGATTTGGGACATAATAGAATATATCAAACAGGCAAACTGTTTAACACAAAGCAAAATCGCTTACCACACTGTAAATTGACACGTGTGAATAGCAACAAATATTTAATAGCTAGAATATCGCTTTAACACATTGCAAATCTACCTGTACGAATAAATTTGTATAAATTTGTTATTATTGCAATTGTGTTTAAAATAAAAGTTATTTAATTATTTCCGACATGCGCTTGCTATTTGTATAAGGCGCTTTCTCTAAGTAACTATTTTGCTTTTAAAACAGTGAAATAGTAATTAAACGTAATTGGTTCGTATGAAACCATTTTATCTTATCTCGCTATTTTGCTTTAAGCAAAGCGATGTTGCAATCAAATCGGTTTTGCTGTTTAAGAAGCGATTTAGGGAAATGAATAAAGTTATTTTCCCAAAAGCAATTTTGATTGACAGCATTATGACTGTTTGACGTTGCTATAACGTAATCACAACCAAAATATGATCCGCATTGTAGCTGCAGTTACGTTGGCAAAACATCACAACAACGTTTTTCGCTATTTTTTAAATAGTTATTTTAACTAAATTGCTGTGAATTTTAGCTGCCACAATGTTTAGGCAACTTCAAATTATTACTTGGGCTGTTGGGAGAATTTCTAAATGGTCCAATATATGATTTGGTGCTTGCCACCAATATTTTATTTCGATAAATTTAAATGCCCTCAGAAACTTCTACAGTTCATCGCAAGCCATTTCTCTTCAAATGCCACATCAGAAAATGTTTGGTTGTCCACGGTTATTCCCTTATTATTTTGATTCGGCTATAAACGTATTAAAAGATGTTCAGCCAGATCTTTCGTAATAATTTTGTATGAATATTTTAAAAACTCGTTTCGGAGATACCCGTCGTAATTACCCGGGTATTTGGGTACTCAAAAAAACAGAAAAATACCTGGCAATATATTATGTGATAAGCATTACAATGTTCACTAACAGTGAAAGAATTAAAAATGATGGATAAAATAGAAATTAGGGCTTTGTTTTTAATTCATAATAGCCAAAGACTAATAAAACTACCAAAAAATATGCTGACTTCAATTTAGATTTAAAAAAATAAGAATACCGATAGTAAGAAACCCTTTAAGGATTATCAATTTGGCATTCAATAATGATCGAGCTATGTATTAGCAATCCGTGCGAACTACTAACATAAAGTAAAATAATTTTGGATGGTACGTATTCTACATCATTGGTTAGTATGAAATAAAAACAACGCCCTAATTTTTCTGTTTCATTAGATTGTGTTCTATATGAAAGATATTTTTGGGTACTCACGTTTTTACTGAAACATTCTTCTAGTCGAAGATGTAGGAGGAATCAAGATACTATGAAGCAACAGGAGATATTTTTCACTCTAACAATTCTGTTGTCCGACGTATTTATATAAATTTGATACCTGCGCCTATGCTTGATCTCATGACTATTAACCGGTAAGGGACTATCCTAATTATGGTGAAATTCAATTGAACAATTTTTTTATACAGACAATTATTATTATTTGTGACGATAACGTTTGTTTGCGTTAAATATTTGCGGCATACTCTACTATAATCACAAATTAATCGCTCATACTAAATCTCACCTAATACATTTATACACAAATACACAATGAGTACACAGTACAGTAATATATTTAATTACGATAGCATCATACTCAAGTCTCAAGAGTTTAAAACGATATTTCGCAATATGTGTGTATCATACATATGCATATATACTACACTACACCGGCTTAAGCGGCGTCTCTGAGCTGGAATTATTCTATAATTTATTTTTCTCATCTGTGCACACATACAAATAAAATCTCGCGATTTTATTTTGTGTTTGTTGACAAACAATGAAATCGTAGAGTGGTACGTAGATATTATAGAGAAATATGTAAGGTCACTCGCATTTTGTAGATGGACTATAAACTATCCAAAATTACGTGATAGTTGATTATCGCCAAGCATTGAAGTCTTACAATTGTAAAATCAATACAAAATTCTAAACGTAAAATTCGGCTTTTCGTAATTGTATTTTTATCGTTCGGGTGATATAGTTGAAAGCTAAAACAACGCAAAACAACAAAACCAAATCGAAATTACCTTATAAAGCCAAACCTTATTGAGTTTTTGACAATTTTTTGAAGTGAATATAAATTAAAGGTGCTGCGCCGTGTGACCATTATAGTGTTCTGTCCAGTATTAGTGAATGGACTAAAAAGTGTTAAATTTAAAAAAAAACTAACAAATAAAATGAATTGTGTTTTCTGTTTTGTATTTACCTATTGGTACGTCAGTTTGGCTGCAGTTTTACTTGGCTTGCTGTACGCGTGGAGTATATGGACCTTTGATTATTTTAAAATACGAAACGTACCGTTTAAAAAACCTGTACCACTGTTTGGCAGTTTGAAGAGTTTGGCAACCCAAAGTGATACAATGTATAATGTGATAAATGATATTTATAAATCACATCCAAATAATAAGTAAGTATGCGTACATAAATTCACGTTTCAAGTGTGTTGTGGACGTCTATACTCGTACAGCTGATTTTGATAAGAGTTTATCGCATTTTTTTTATCGATTTTTATTTATTTACTTTACCCACACAATTCTTGATAACTATGAGTTTGGCGTTTAGCTTGTAATTGTGTGCAACATAATTTTAAAATACATACAGTGCACAAGTTTGTATGCAGGAAATTTAATTTTTTTAGCCACACATTGAACAAATCTTTAGTCAAGTTTCCAAGTTTGCCGGGACTGGGCACTCTCACAATCAGTCATTGAAATCTGTCAATTACGTCTAGGTCAACTTAATTCATATTCTAACATAATTCTAAGCCGATTTCAATAAAAAGAATATTTACATTTTATTGTGAAATCACAGCTATCCCGCTTATTAATCTACAATCAATAGGCTTGTTGAAAAGTATACACTATGTATACTCAGTCAGAGTACGGCATACGGTTCTTAGATGAGTTGAACAATTTGAATTAATTGATCAAACTTAATATTACATTTCGAATTAATCTGAATTCTGAATAATATTGCATTTTATTATCTATTGCGTGCACTCTTGAAAGGAGGGAGGTATTGTCAAATTCACCATCAAAAATTAATCGCTTAATGTGTACCTAGTACCTATACGTAAAATTTAAACTCGAAATTCAAAAGTTACAAGATATAGTGACAGGTTAGAGAGTCGGACAATAGAGTTAGGGGCTGAATTAGGTATCGAGAATACGCTGGTTGTTAACACCTTGTTGCAAGAGAATTATCTTCACGTACAAATTTTAACCATCAGTTACACGCCAATTCCCTTAGTGGGGTCACTTGTTTTCTTAGTCATTTGTTTGGAGAGACGTTTGAAATTTGCCCTAAATTTGTCTGAAAATACAACAAAAACAATTTCCTCATATATGCGTTAGTGTGCAAAGCAGAATGTTTCGATATAAGGAATTTTATCATATGGACAATCATATTTGGTACGACGAATACATAATTTTCTGAATATTCCTTGGAAAATCCTAGGAAACTAACACCACAACTTTATATACAACAAGATATCTTCGGGTTTGCGCTAACCGAAAAATCTTTCAATTTTGGAAAAATAGAGGATTAGGGGGTTTAGGATAACCAAGTTTGGTATTATCTCATGTATCTCATGTATGACAATTGTATGATTTTTCATAATTTTCTTTGAATATTCCTAAGAAGCAGACACCATAATGACGTATACACCAAGATATCTTAAAGTTTAATCTATCCGAAAAATATTTCAATTTTGGAAATAGCATGAGATTAGGGGGTTTAGGACAACCAAGTTTGGTTTGACCTTTGATCAGAATGATACGTCATTATGGTGTAGGCTTCCTAGGATTTTCCCACGAAAATTAGAAACCCTCATGTAATGGAAATACATAAGGTCATACCAAACTTGGTTGTCCTAAACCCACTAATTCCCTACTTTTTCCAAAATTGAGATATTATTCGGATTATCATCTACTTTTTCCAAAATGGAGATATTTTTCGAATAGCTTTGGCCGTTAGATATCTTGATATGTACGTCATGATAGTGTCCGCTTCCTAGGATTTTTTCAAGAAAATTCGGAAAAATCATATAATCGAGATACATGAGGTCATACCAAATTTGGTTATACTAAACCCACTAATTCCCTACTTTTTCCAAAATTGAGATATTATTCGGATTATCATCTACTTTTTCCAAAATGGAGATATTTTTCGAATAGCTTAGGCCGTTAGATATCTTGATATGTACGTCATGATAGTGTCCGCTTGCTAGGATTTTCCCAAGAAAAATAATAATCATATAATAACTAAACTTGGTTGTCCTAAATCCCCTAATCCCCTACTTTTTACAAAATGGAGATATTTGTCAGATAGCTTAAACCGTTAGATATCTTGATATATGTATGTGTGCGGCATGATAGCCCGCTTAGTCTTCCAACAAAATTCGGAAAAATCATAATAAAATCATAATCGAGATGCATGAGGTCATACCAAACTTTGTTGCCCTAAACCCTTGATCTTAAGACCTTGAGTCACATTGGTATAGGCGTCATTATGGTGTCCGCTTGCTAGGATTTTCCCAAGAAAATTCGGAAAAATCGTATAATCGAGATGCATGAGGTACTTGGTTGCCGTTAGTCCCCTATAATCTTCTACTTTTCCCAAAATTGAAATATTTTTCTGATAGATCAGGCCTTAGGACACCTTGGTCATTATGGTGTCCGCTTCCTTGGATTTTCCCAATAAAATTCAGGAAATCATGTTTATTTCCTAGCAAATTTTGTTGTCCTATGTGGGTGTGCCAATCGAAATAAAAAGCGCATAAAAAGTTAAAAAGTTAAAAAAAACAAAATTTATTCACCACAAAAATTTTAACTGGTCTCGGACCAGTTAAAATTTTTGATTTGGTTACAACCACGCCAACTTATAAATATTTTGTACGCTATAAAATGCAAGTTTTTTTTTGTGCTTTGACAGAACCTCAATTAAATTTTTGTTTGCACAAATTAGGCAAATATTTTATAAAACCTTTGCTCATTTTAATGTTTATAAGATTGTTTATAAGATTTCAAATTTATTTTAATTTAAGAATCTGATATTAAACTGAAATTATAAAATCATGAAATTGCGCTAACAGCAAAAATTGTTAAACGTCATAAATTTTAACTGGTTCCAATTGGCACAGCAAACCAGTTAAAAAGTGAGGACATTTTTTTTATTTTCACCACAGTTAAAATATTTAACTTTTTAACTTTTTAACTTCGATTGGCACACACAATAAAGATGAAATTCGTTATATCGCGACAATCTGCATCGCACACAAACAGATATAAGCGAAAGTTGTTTTTTAGTATTACAATTTTAGGACAAACTTCACCCGTCTAAATAGAATTGTGAATTTTGTCCTAAATAAATCCTAATTTTTATTTTTTATTACGAACAGATTTAGGATCAAATCCACGTGAATTATGTTTTAGATGTATTTTATTCAAAATAATCTAATTCGTAATTTACAGGTAACCCTCCTATAACACGGTAGGGTAGTTACATAGGTTCCAATAATATGGTCAGGTTAGATTCTATAAAATTGATTAAAAATATTTTAATTTTCACTTTTTTGATGGTGCGGGCTTTTGCCTCATTTAAATTTAGTGATTTTGCAATATGTGAGGCTTTTTCTCCCTTTATCAGACGATCTAAAATTTATATTTTCATTTCTAAAGAGATAAACTTTCTTACTGTTCGGCAGTGGATTTATTGTCCTTTGGAAGCTGGTGCCCTGTTTTGTATGATCGAGTTGATGAAAATGTAGAAAATCGATTTTTTATCATAAAAATATATGACATTATTATACATTCACACAAAATTGGTAATTCAGATGTATTTTAAATGTCAATATTCCATCAAAACCTAGGAAATTATTGGTGCTGCCAGATAATTAAATGACATTTATCGTGTCACGTCACTTCAAGTGACTAAATTATAAATAATTTTTTTTTGAAAAAATAAACAACTTGCCACACAACTTTTATCTTTAGTATTAATTGTCCCGACCTCTTAGGTTTTATTTGCAACTCCAAATTTTGGTGCCAAACTTTTCATGTTTATTACAGTTTATTTTATTTATGTTTCTGAAGTAATACAAATAAAAATTCGTAAAATATAAATTTTAAATTCAAATTTTGAATGGCAGAATTAATCGAGTAGTCATTCAAATGATTTATTTGCGACCCGATGAAGAATAGATTTCTCCTGTCAAATAAAATAAATACACAGAAAGTATGCGATGGTCACACAACCAATATCTGTGACAGCGACTTCTTTGAACTTTTCTTAGAATCTATTTCTAATTTTTTCGACGGCGCTGCACTGGTACCAACTGTTTTCTGGCTTGCTATGTTGGTACAGTATTTTTGTCTGTCATTTTTCATATGCATACTGCATATGAACACAAATTGAAACAAAATCCTTTCTCCGATTTAGCGTTAGCGCTCATTGTTCTGTTTATTTAAGCGATAACGCCGGCAAACAAATGTATTTTGTCGATGTATTTGGCCGTATCTTTGGTTCTGTCTATACAATATACATTAAGGCTTAAGAGGATACCATTTTATGTCTAAAGTGACGTGACAATGCCGAATGAAGTGGCACGACTAAGATAATAGGGGTGTTACAATTAAGTACAATTAAATTACATGAAAATTACATAACTTACTCCAAACATGTAACCTATAAAAAATGTTGGTGAAATGGTAATCTAACGGTGTTGACACACTATAGGGCTTAAAAACCAGTCAATTGAAAATTAACTCTTAATCTATTTAGCGCACACAATTAAGAATGAAATTCTATGATGTAAATAAACCAAGCGAGCTCAAGCTAGGTTTAAATCATTTAGGCAAAATTAAGAAGGTTTAGGTAAAAAACTAGTGTTTAAGTAAGTAGCTTAAGATTCCCTTACTCGAGCCGTAAATTTTGGGTTGAAGATAAGCAGTGGGAATGTATTTAAAATATTATTAGCTTAGATTATTGATAATAAAATTTAAAAAGTACGAACCAAAATTTCTCAAAACAGAAAATCCGAAAGAAATGTTGTTACAATGAATTTTTAAACTTACATATACTCGTATAAATGTCCAAAACAAATCTATTAGCTGAACTTTAATTTGTTGACTGAATCAACGATGGGCCCATTAGAATAAATGATTGGATTAAATATTCAGGTTATCTAGCACTCTAAGACATTTTTAAGGCTTTCTTTTATTTATAATAAAACACATCCAAGGGACAAGAAAATTTACATTATACGAACAGGGATCACACATTATTCATCCATACGACATATTGTATTGACAAGCTAATGAATTGCTAAACTGAAAACAAACAAAAATATTTTTATTATTTTCACACCTCGTGCATTTGAGCGTTAAGGCTTGTACACGAGACCGAATTTAAATCCTAGGAAGTCAAATCCGATCTCTCTCTGAGAGAATTTTTCTGTGATTAAGTTAGTCGCCTGCGAGTTTTTTGCTACAAGTTAAGAAACTTCCAGTCAAGAGAGAAAAAGAGGCGTTTTTATTTGTCATTTTAGTTGATTTGATTGGAAGAGAGATCGGGTTTAAATTCCTAGGATTTGAATCCGATCTCGTGAACACGGCTTTAACATGATTTCCACTTTTCGTAACTACTAACTCAGCATAACCAATAAAGTGTGAGAGAAATCGCTACAACTTGCTATGAGCAATACTATAAGAGAAAACAAGAACACAGTAATAAAAATTGCCGCTATAGTGGCGCTAGTAATCCATACGGGCGAAATGTGTTCAAAGTGTGTTTATACATGAAATTGCCTAGGGAAATTATTCTATATGGCTTAATCACCTTTCGCTCTAGTTTAGTAATAGTTCACCCAGATGTAAGTGTGTGAAGTTATCAAAGGAGTCCATCCCAGAAAAATTAAAAATGTTCATCAGGCAGTACTATTCTCATCCCATCCCACGATTTTGAAAATCATCGCAAAATTTTATATGATCGTTTTGTCGTAAGAAGTAATTGGCACAATAGCCTCGGAAAGTTATATGGATATGACCCCATACATAAAATTAGGAATTTAACTAATGGTGCTAAAGAACCATGATTGCCGGAAAAAATGTCTTATGTTTTCGACTTGGCATGGTGCCCACATTCTGTGTAAATCGTTGAATATTAGCCGTATGTTGTAATTGGCGCAATAGGCTCAAATTTATGTGGCCCCATATAAAAAATATTAATTTTAATTAATGGTGCTCGAGAACCATGTTCCTCATCCGTGTTCCTCTGAATCTATTTTCTAGTTATTCATTTTTGATTTGTGATTTTCTTCGGTCCATGATCCAAATACGCCGTCATTTAAGTCTTACTATTTTCAAAATTAGTATGTTGGATGGGCGTCTTATACACTGATTACCTTCTCTGCAACGATTTCAGGTATTTGCAACAATATCATTTAATTTAAATTTAATCTTGATTTGTAGATTTCTTGGAGTATTCGAATTCCGCAACCCGTTGGTGATGATACGTGATCCTGAATTAATTAAACAAATCACCGTCAAAGATTTTGAACATTTTCTCGACCATCGTGTCATTATAGATGAATCAATCGAACCACTATTTGGCAAAAATCTTGTCTCATTGCGCGGTGATGAATGGAAAAATATGCGAAATATTTTGAGTCCGGCATTCACGGGCAGTAAAATTCGTTTCATGTTAAACTTGGTGTCGGAATGCGCGCTAGAATTGAACGAATTTTTATTGGACCAATGTGAGAAGAATGATGGAACCCATACAGTGGATCTTAAGGAAATGTACACGAAATACACAAATGATGTGATTGCAACATGTGCGTTTGGCATTAAAGTTAACTCGTTTACAAATGAGAAAAATGAGTTTTATACGATTGGCAAACAAATTAGTAATTTTGGCGGACTACAGAGCTTGAAATTTTTGTTGTATATAACAATTCCACGGGTTGCGAAAGCACTTGCGGTGGAAGTATTCCCGGGAAAAGTTCCTAAATATTTTAAAGCGCTCATCCAGGATGCCATTAGAGAGCGTGAGAAAAATCATATTGTTCGTCCGGATATGATACATTTGTTAATGGAAGCTCGCAAAGGATTATCGAAAGACATCAAAGAGGCGGAAAAACAATACGAAATGAACGAAGGCTTTTCGGCTACCGAAGAGATTAATTTGAAAGATAGCATCAAAGTGCATAAGAAGAGTAAGTCCTAAATATACTATTCTACTAGTTAACCAGTTTATGAAATATTTTTTCATATACCTTTACAGCCCTGGATGATGATGACATCACGTCTCAATGTTTAATATTTTTCCTTGCCGGATTTGAAACCATATCCAATTTATTGTGTTTTGCAAGCCACGAACTAGCTGTTAACCCAGATTACCAACAACGACTTTATGAGGAGATCAAACAGGTCAACGATGAAATGAGCGAAAATAACGAGGAATTATCGTATGAAAAACTCCAATCGATGAAATATTTAGACATGATCATCTCTGAAACATTACGAAGATGGCCACCGGCTATGGTAACCGATCGTGAATGCACAATACCATACAAAATAAAAGATAATGACATTGAAATGACAATCGAAAAAGGTAATTTTATATGGATACCAATTGGTCCGATGCACCATGATCCACAATATTTCCCTGAACCGGAGAAATTCGATCCCGAACGATTCAGTGATGAGAATAAACACAAAATAATTCCATACACATACTTGCCATTTGGTGTTGGTCCACGTAATTGTATCGGTTCACGTTTTGCTTTAATGGAGGCGAAGGCTATTCTCTTCCGGTTATTGACGCGATTTACATTTGAAGTTTCGTCGCGCACTCAAATTCCATTGAAATACGCTAAAAGTGGATTTTCGGTTAAAACTGAAAAGGGATTCTGGATCGCATTGAAACCAAGATAAATATTTTTATGACATTATTGTTCTTGAAGTTTTGTATAATTTGAAATAAAATTAAATAAATTATCATCAAAAAAATGAATTTTATTGTGTCCTTCCAAACCCATGAATTTGGGATTAGCGATGAGATCGATGTGCTCCGATTATTGGCGGTGATGATCAGTCCCCTGCAATATTATTTGACGAAGGCATGCTGGTCAATCACAATTCCGCCGCCTACATTAGTGGTCGATTATGTGCGGCAATTTATTATTAATATAGAATGAGACTGGGCTTCTCGTCGCTTACTACCCTGCACCTGTTCACCTCAATGTGATAATGAATGACGTTTTGATATTGATTAAAGACTGACCTAGGCAATCATGTATGTAGATTAAATGTGATGCTTATACATACTTAACGAGTAATAGCGCGCGACCTGTGGCCAATTTAATTCTGATTTCTGAACGAGTTGCGTTATAAAACGTTATCGCGTTAAAACAGTGATTTTTGCAGTGATTTTTGGTGTTCAAATTTGGGCCAACCTTTCCAAATATAACAACTTTTTTTAGATGACGATTTGAACGAAATTTCTTTTTCCAAAACGAGCTATAAGGAATGTATATATGTATGTATATATAGACATCAATAGATTATTGCTATATGCGCATTTACATAATGTAGCAATCTTATAATAGAAAAGGGTCGAGTTTGATTACACATTAAAAAGAAAATTAATTCCATTAGTAAATTGAGCAACGAACACAACAATTACGCCTTGATTAAATTTTTCGGATTTCATTAGTTTAGTTTAGTCTACAGTAAAGGTTCTATTTATGTAATACTATGAAGTCTTTCGTAATTTTCATAACACTTACGATTCATACAATACATATTGTGTCTTCAGACAGAGCCCAAGATAGTTGCATGGCCATCAATTTGAATGAATTAATTCGCGCCAATTTAACACCAACCGCAAAATTTCTAACTTCCACGAAAATTACAGTGAAACAAGGTGTCACAATCAATGCCATCTTTCTATTCAACACATTAAGCCGGCCATCCAATTTACGATTAGAGTGCGGTAACCGTGATCAAACTCAAGGTTTGTTATGCCAGATATGTCAACCATATAAGTGTAATATTCTACATGTTGTAGACGTTAGAACAGATTTGGGAATATATAAATTCCAGGTAATTATGGAATGGGATATGGATCGCGTGATTGAAATTGACAATTTACGAGTATACTACGAAAATGAGAATAATCCGCATTTTGTGTTACATGGATGTGCCACAATTGAAGATGAAGAACTGTTCAAGGCGGAAAAGCTACACGAGAATACTACTGTTAACTATACGATATACTATGATGGGACAGAGGCGAAATTGAATTATGCACCGTGCCAATTGGCAGTGTGCGACACTAACAGTACCAATTTCATGATTGTACTTTTTCATTATGCGGAAGAACAACCAGAATTTGTACAACTTGACAACGTTTCGTTTGTTATAATTTGTATTTTTGGTGTGGCCATCCTAGCGTTTTTCATTGTGGACGCATTAAAACGATTGTTGGATTAGTAAATTCATAAAGTATATGTAAATTTGATAGAAATGAATGAAACATACATATATTGTCAAACTTGAATAGCGTTCAATCAAAATAAAGTTTGAAACTGAATAAAAATTGTTTTGTTTATTTGTACATAATGGTTTGATGTTCATAATAATATAATGATGTTCATAATGATCATCGTTCGACTGTATGGATATATAAGCAATGTCAATGAAGAATTTCGCAAGAGATGTAACTCGTGTGTTTCTATAAATATTTTCAAAAACGTGACGTACGTTTGAATTATATCAATGACCCATCCATGTTCAACTTATTTACATTTTAAGCGTGTTTTAGATGTGCTCGCTCGTCCAGCGGTTTCGCTTAAACTTTTAAAAATTATACATCATTTCACCAGTAATTGGTGGCTCCGCAATCCATCGAAAGATGTATGAATTTTGTAGAATTTTCTCAAAAAGCTAGATGAGTCGTCCGGTCATATGAACTTCTTTATTCCAACAATACAGTTACGATCTTATGGGATCTTTTTCATTCTATCTACAACCTCGATAGCGTTCAGTCGTGTAAAAGTGGTCATAAATAATTGATTTTTTTTTTCTGAGTTTACACAAAATTTTGAGTTTATATTTTGATTTTTTACTTTTTAAGTTAAATTTCATTTTTTATATTATTATTATATTTTGCTGTGCGTGTGTCCTACAGTGCTTTGATTTTTGCGAGTTTTTCTCGGTATAATCAGCAGCTAGTGTCGTGGTGTATTTTTTTATGTTGACGTATACGCCGGGCTGTGTGATGACTGATGCCTGTTTGTCGAAGTGTTAAGTGCATGTGTGAAAGTGTCTAGTTTTGTTTCGCTATAGTGTCCAGTGCTCTTTATCGTGCGATTTTGCATAAACCACGTGCATTTTATTTTTATTTTATATAACGGTACTTGTACCGCGTGCATCGGGCGTCTATAATTTTGGATAACTGAAGGTCAAACTCTGCAACGAGCTGACACAGCTAAGTGAACGGTTTTCATTTTCATTTTTTTTATTATCTTTATCGTTTTTTTTTTTTTTTTTTTACTGCGATCCGTTATATCGATACTGTAATCCATAATATCTAAAATTAAATTTCATTGTTTTGTTTTCTACGTAGCAGATAATCAATTACAACAATAATTGTCTGTTACGAGTATCCCGCTAATTTTGCATTTAACAGCTGCATGTTTTTGAATGTTGTTTAGTCTCGAAATTCATTTGGCGCTTAACAAGAAATACACCCATGAGTCTACTAGTATTGCTTGTAGTTTTTCACCCCCGCTATATTAAACAGAAAAAAAAATTTTAAGTGTCTGTGGTTTCAACTCCGAACTAACGTCGGGTTCTGAGGAAGCCCTGCTTAATTCGGATGCTGAGGTGACCTTTGGGGTAACCCCATCCCAACGCGGAACTAGGCGTAAGGGCAAAAGGAACCGCATGCGCCTACGTAACAAAATGGAACGTAGTTTACTTGACCCGATAAGCGAGGTACCTGGCACTTCCTCTTCTATGGCAACACCGAAACGTACCCGCGTCCATTCCAGCATCACTCGCTACCTAACTGATGGCTACATTGTCTGTAAATGCGCCAACGACGACACATACAAGTGGTTGTGTGAGGTGGTCTCGGGGACCAAAGATATCTGGAGTGGTTGTCAACTCTCCGTTGGTGATCCTCCTAAACCTTTGCTAATATACACTTGGGTTCCCGGTCCTCCGGAGGATCCCAAAGTTGTATTGAGCAATATTGGTTTATTGAACCCGTCAGTGTCGACAAATGGATGGAAGGTTGTCCGATACAAGCGCGAGGCTAAGCGTCAAGCTATTGTATTTCGGGTGGACCTAAAATCTTTTGAGACCATCACTGGTTCCAGATATTCTTTGCAGTACGTACTGGACAGGATTATCTTTAAGATTATCTCTGGACCGTAGACTATTCGCTTCTTCTTTGCTGGTTTCTTTATGATGTCCATGCTTATGTTTATTTACATTAAATTGCACAGCTGCAACTTGCAAAACTGATCTAACCTAATCATTTTAACCTGATCTTTTAATTGAACGAAATCTCAAATTGGTTAGTAAAAAAGGATCAGGTTAAAAAAATCGATTTTTCCAATTCGCTCAATTATTCATTCGTTCGTTTGTTTTTCATTTATTCTACATCCTGTAATCTCATATTCTCAAACATTATTTTCTCTTGTACATTCTACTATAATACATTTTATATAAACTTACAATGGTATATAGAAAAATGAGATATCGATCATTTTGGTTAAAAAGGAATTGGTTAAAAAGATCAGTTGGTTAAAAAGATCAGTTGGTTAAAAAAGATCGATTGGTTAAAAATGATCAGTTGGTTAAAAATGATCGGTTGGTTAAAAATGATCAATTGGTTAAAAAAGATCGATTCTACCAATTTCTATTTCTGAAATTTCTTTTTCTCGTTTATCTTTTTCATTCTTCGTCGTTCGCTCTTTAAATTGTTGTTTGAGTAGTACAATGTACAATACACATGCTATATGGATGTATTTTAGAGCGAATTTTACCAATCGCTTTTTATTTTAAATGGACGAAGAAGAAAACTGCTGTAGTATATCTCAACAATATGTATATGTAATGTATATATAGGTTTTAATTCTCAATTGAGAGATTATTGTATCATGACAATCATGATCATGAAAAACTATATTTTCTCTGGTAAAAAGAACAAAAACATATCATTTCAAATTTTGCCTTTCTTATTCAATCAAATTTATACGATTTGGTTAAAAACGAACTGGTTAAAAGATCGGGTTAAAATAACCTGGTTAATGAGCTAAAAGATCGAATCGTTCTTGGTTAGCAAATTAACCAGTTAAGAACATCACTAGCTGCAAGTCAGTTTCTTTTATTCTAAGGAAAGTGTGTGCAGTATTGCAAACAAGTTTTTATGTGATTCAGGATCTTTACCTTCTTGATGGTGTAGGTTCTGGATTGAAGTCTGTTACTTTTTACTTTACAGAGAACTACCATAAGCACTGTATTTTGCTATGTAGAAAACCAGTTCTGGAATTCACGACCTTGTTAGAATCGTCCAGTAACCGAACGCGAGTCAATGATCTGCGATATATGAACAATGTCGTTGGGTCTACCTCGTGTCTTGCTTCGGGTCTAGCTTGTGTGATTCCGATGTTGAACAGCAAACTGGCTTCCAGCTATGACCTTCGTCTAGGTTGTATCAGGAACGTTAGTTTGGTTCCTACCCTCGATTGTTTCTTTAGCTTGTAATCATTATTATGACTTCTATGCTTGTGCTGAAACAGATCAACTTACACCATAGCAAAGCTGCATCGTTTGAGCTTAAGTTGCTGCTCGCTAATTTGCAGGTAGACATCTGCTTAATTCAGGAACCTTATCTGCTTGACGGTGAGGTTTCTGGTTTGGATCCTGTAGGAGGTAGAATCCTCTACAGAGGGTCCAATGATAAGGTAAGAGCCTGCGTGTTTATTTCTAACAATCTTAGTGCTACACTAATTCATGAATATTGTTCAGCGGACGTTGCAGCTGTGCTCGTCTCTCTCAAATCGTTGAACTCAGTCGGATCACTGGTGGTAGCATCAGTGTATCTGCCTTACGATTCGGTGTCACCTCCTCCCTCGGAGGAGTTCAGCAACCTTGTTTCGTGGAGCAGGACAAATCATTTACCTTTAGTGGTAGGATGCGATGCTAATGCTCATCACACGTTATGGGGCAGCACGAATATTAATGATAGGGGTTTATCTCTACTTAATTACCTGAGCACATCTGAGCTTGAAATCCTTAACAAAGGCTGTGAGCCTACCTTTATTAATTCAGTAAGGAGGGAAGTGATTGACATTAGTTTGTGCTCCATGTCGATTATCGATTTGATCTGTAATTGGAGGGTAACCAATGACATTCTCACCTCCGACCATAGATGCATCTCGTTTAATTTAAATCTGAGAAGACCTACTCTTAAACCTTATCGTAATAAGAAGCTTACCAATTGGGAGTTATTCTCTCTTGAGTTGGAACCTCGAATGGTCTCGTTGGGTGAGATATGTTCGACTGAGGATATTGAAATGCTAGCCTCATCTTTGACGCATGCAGTCACTTCAGCCTTCGAAAACTCTTGTCCTCTTGTTACCAAGCAAAAATCTCAGAATAAGCCTTTTTGGTGTTCTGATCTCAAAAAACTGAGGAAAACTGCTAGGAGACTCAAAAACAAAGCCAAAAGATCTGACCTTCAGGTTGATTGGGATAACTATCTGGCAGCTCAAAAAGAATATAAGAAAATGCTGAGATCCGCTCGTAGGACTTCTTGGATTAGCTTCTGCGAAGAAATTAATAGTATCTCTGGGATCGCCAGACTTAATAGGTCCTTGGTTAGAAATGATTCCTGCCGACTCGATGTGCTGCGACTTCCTGATGGCAGTTTAACCTCTTCCAGGAAGGAAATTGTCGAACTACTACTTTCTGTTCATTTCCCTGGGTGCAATGTTATCAATCATGACTATGTTGCTGACGCCCAGCCTAATGGTACTGATTATTCACCTGACTGGGACTTAGCCTGCAGGCTAGTCACTCTCAACACCTTGCGCTGGAGCGTTTTCTCCTTCTTACCTTATAAATCAGGTGGTCCAGATGGAGTTTTTCCTGCTGAATTACAGCATGGGTTTCCCTTAATTCAGGAACATTTACTTCGACTCTGCCAAGCGTGCTTTGCGTTTGGATATGTTCCGCAGTCCTGGAGCAGGAGTAGAGTAGTGTTCATTCCGAAAGCTGGAAAGACGGATTATACCGATCCAAAGGCATTTCACCCTATTAGTCTTTCTTCAACTTTTCTCAAAACTCTGGAAAGAATTGTTGACAGATATATTAGGGATCATCACTTATCTGTCATCCCACTCAGTAGCACTCAACATGCTTACAGAGTTGGGAGATCATGTGAAACTGCGCTGCATGAACTTGTTACGAAGATTGAAAGATCGCTTAGTATTAAGGAGTTTCTTGTGGGCACTTTCCTCGATATTGCGGGTGCCTTTGATAGTACTTCTTTCGCTTCCATCACTGAAGCCTGCTCAAACTTTGGAATTGACCAAACCATTGTTACTTGGATTAGATCTTTGCTGCGGTCGCGCATTGCCGTGGCCGAGCTGGACTCCCTGTCCATTTCGGTCAAAGTTACTAAAGGTTGCCCCCAGGGAGGTGTTCTGTCACCTCTCCTGTGGCTTTTAGTTATCGACGAACTACTTGTTAAACTACAGCAATCCGGCTTCACTGCTCAGAGTTATGCTGATGACTTAGTCGTTCTGGTTCAGGGTAAATACCTTAATGTACTATCAGACTTAACGCAACGCGCTCTCCAAGTTGTAGAAATGTAGTGTCTGGAGAAGGGGCTGTACGTTAATGCATCGAAAACTAGTCTGATAGTCTTCACCAGACGTAGGAATACCGGAGAGCTGTTTGCTCCTTCTCTTTTTGGAGAAACGATCGCTAGATCCGACACAGTAAAGCATTTGGGTGTCATTCTGGACAGTAAACTCTCCTGGAAATCTCATATTGAAACAAAACTGCAAAAGGTCACTTCCATTTTCTGGCAGTGTAGAAGAGCCTTTGGGAAGTCCTGGGGTCTGACCCCCAAAATGCTGATGTTTATTTACAAATCTCTAGCTTTACCTATGCTATCTTACGCGTCTGTTGTTTGGTGGCCTGTGGTTCAGTCAGTATCTGTCATTGCGAAGCTTAATAGCATACAAGGTATGGCTTGTCGAGCTATTACGGGTGCTACGTCCTCTTCCTCTATACTTGCTTTGCAGGCAATTTTATTTCTGCCCCCACTGCAGTCGGTCATCCTAGGCTCGGCATGCTCCGCTGCCTTTCGCCTGCAGTGTATTGGTGCATGGAACGCTCTAGGCCTGATCACAGGGCATAGACTAATCTACTATTTATTCAGCTCATATATACCAGAAATTAATATGGTTAATGACAAAATGATTACAGAATTCTGCTTTGATATCTCTTTCTCGGTGGTTTATCCAACGAGGAACTTGTGGTCATCTCAAGAATTCAAGGACTGGGTGGCTCAGTCGCTAGTGTTTTTTGCTGACGGGTCTCACTCTAATTTTGGTGCAGGTTTTGGAACCTATTGTCCTGAACATGGCCTACAATCATGTGGGAGTCTAGGCCGGTACTGCACTGTATTCCAAGCGGAGCTGATTGCACTCACACGTTGTGCGATTGACACTTCTTATCTCGCTGTTCCCGGAAAAGACATTATTCTATGCAGTGATAGTAAACCTGTGCTCAATTCATTACGAAATCCTATGATCACTTCCAAACTGGTCAAGGACTGTAAACATTTTATTAACGTCCTTTGTTCTAATAATCGTGTCAGAGTTATGTGGGTTCCGGCTCATTGTGGCATTGAAGGTAATCAGATAGCTGATGTGTTAGCTAAAACAGGTTCAAGGATGGAATTCATTGGACCTGAACCGGCAATGCCCCTGACCTTTAATTGTGTTAAGGAAGCTATTAAAAACTATATGTTTTTGCAGGCTAAGTATAATTGGCTAGCTTCTACTACTTGCCGAGTGGCTAAGTACTTCATTTGTGAACCTAATCTGAGACTCACAAAGTTTGCTCTATCCTTGAAGAAAGACCAACTGAGAGTTCTGGTCGCTATTCTGACCGGCCATGGTCGTTTTAAACTCCATTTAAAAAGAATGGGACTTGTCCAAGATTCCTGGTGTGACAACTGTCTTGAAGATGACGATGACAGCATTCACTTTGTCTGCGGCTATCCCGCTTTCGAGATAGTTAGGTCCCGATTTCTTAATTATAGATCTTTAAATTCAGGTCAATTGTCATCCCTGCCATGGTTTAAGCTGTTACAGTTTGCCAGAGCAGCCGAGCGCATTTGCGAATTATGA
Source organism: Tipula unca (assembly GCA_951394425.1). Taxonomy (NCBI): domain Eukaryota; kingdom Metazoa; phylum Arthropoda; class Insecta; order Diptera; family Tipulidae; genus Tipula; species Tipula unca. The sequence goes on along the minus strand of OX596381.1, from coordinate 45,349,579 downwards.
TAGAATCCTCGGTTTGCACCATGGGCCCAGAGTGGCATTGAGTGCGGAACCTGCTTAGGTTCCAGCCAACTTTAATAATAATAAAATCTTATTTGAGCCAGCCATCTATTACGACATCGAATGGCGAAGAACTTCATTAGCGAGCCCAATTTGACGTAACCTATAAGTATACTATAAGTATAAGTTGTTTAAGCGGTTTCGCTTAAACTTTTAAAAATTATACATCATTTCACCAGTAATTGGTGGCTCCACAATCCATCGAAAGATGTATGAATTTTGTAGAATTTTTTCAAAAAGCTAGATGAGTCGTCCGGTCATATGAACTTCTTTATTCCAACAATACAGTTACGATCTTATGGGAGCCAGCCATCTATTACGACATCGAATGGCGAAGAACTTCATTAGCGAGCCCAATTTGACGTAACCTATAAGTATACTGTAACTTTGTAAAAGAATCAATTACTATCCCTACGAATTTTGCAAATCGTTGTCACCCATTTTATTGTTCGTAATACTGATAATATTCTATTTCATAATCAATTATCTATTGGATTTTACGATCTTGATTAAATTTTTTTTAGTTATGATAATAATGGGCCCGCTGCCAGTACATCACACATAACGTACGAACATTTCTCTGCGGCATCGGCATGCAATTATTTTTCATTCGGAACCAAGCAGTTCAGCTTATACTTCGGCTGTTAACTGTATTCAATCAAATGCGATCGATTTAGATATGATTTCACCTAAATTTCTCAAATTAATATATATCCATTGATTAGCGATTACATGCTTCATTGTTTTAATTATTTATTAACAACATCTGAATATCTCTGTATTATTCCAATTTGCGAAGTTTCGAAACCTTTACCATTATCAGATTATCTATCAATATATTGAGTTTTTGACCAAAATATTGAACTTGTATAATTAAAACACAAACCATGAACTATTTAGAAAATCATGACTTACTGTGTAAATTTCAATCGACCTACAAGCCTTTCCACAGTACAACTACCGCAAATTTGAATTTATTGACAACTTAAAATGAAATTTGGGCAGTTAAAAAATGTCGATACTATATAAGTGTTGTATGATTTTATTAAATGCATTGGAAAAATTCAAAAATTTGTTTAGGTCCGAACATTCAGCTTGTTAATTAATTAGGTTCTCTCTTTCAGAACCTAAACGATAAGTGCATACTGACGCTTTATCATCGGTGGTCTGGTGTGAACCTGTCTTGAGGAAAAAAGTGGTGTTTGTTGCCGGCTCCGTATCTTACAGCTTGCAAAATAGTGCGATTTACCTCCTCGTGGTGACCACAGGGCAACTATAATACACCATGTGATGGACTAGATGAAAACACGGCGCTAAACAACTGGGCCGGGTTAAGGTGTTAATCGTACCGTGCTTAAAACTAGTCGAGTCGCTTACGATGTATCCGGATACCTGGGGCCTTCCGGATCATGTAGTCTTACCTTTGTTTCATGGATCTCTGCACAGATGAACCTCCTTTCTCCGATACTCGTTGGATTTACTATAATATGGATAGAAACAACCAACAACAACAAAAAGAGTTCGGCACTCTTAAAAAACCGTAAACTATTGCTGTCGGCCTAATGAGGCTATTCCCTCTAGACTAAGGGGCAAAGGAACCAATGTTGGCCCAAAATCGTCTAATTATCAGACTATAAATAGAGCCTGGCGTTTGGTCACCAAAATAACAGCGTGCTGTTAGAACAAAGAAGAAAGATAAAGATACTCTTGAATATGGGCAAGAAGTATCACTGAGCCGTAACAGGGACGCTCCTCTGAGATCAGTCGAAAGGGCAGAGATCTCAGGAGGGCACGTGCCTGGATCCCAGTGGAAGTAGCCAAGTAGCCCCAGTGAATTTCTGGAAATCCTGCAGGCCATATTTATGTTAAATAGGTAGTGCCTAAATACCCTGGCAAAGACAGGCCTCGAGTCTGTGATCAGCTATGAGTTTGGGGCGACTACGCTCAAGTTGTATAAGGGTAATAAGGCTGATACGTCCGGGGCATTTCAGCAGGTGCGAACACCTCATGTGGTGTTACACCTGGTGTTGGTGACCCGGATGCTCAGACCTTTCCAGGTAGCTGCAGTGATGCTTGTGATGCAGATCAACCTCCACCACTATAAGGCATCTTCGGCTTTAATTCTGCTCAAAATGGAAGCTGATGCCACTGGTGTAGCTCTGGTCCAGGCACCTTGGGGCAGCGGTGATCTGGTAATGGGACTCAGAACTTTCAACTATAGAATATTACACGTGAAAAATGGAGGTAACATTCGTTTCTAGTTTCCTATACATTGCCGCTAAAAATGACTTAAATGCTTTTATACTACTAAATTACAGCAACGCTGATGTAGTAGTGGCTGGCATTCAGATGGATTGTTCAAACGTCTGGCTAATTTTGACTTACTGACCATACGATGAGGACAGTATACTATCCGGTAGACTATAGACCGTGCAATAACTTTCTCAAGTGATGCTCAAACACGGAAAGTCGAAGTTATCATGGACAGTGATGCTTATGCACATCATACTACTAGGTAAGTACAGATATCAACAGGCCAGCTGTTCCAACCCCAAACGAAGAAAAGAGAAATCTCCGAAATTGCAACAAAGTTGGGAAGAACCATACAAAGTTATCAAACAAATCAACAATGTTATATACCGGATCAACAAAACCCCGCAGGACAAAAATGAGAGTGGTTTACATAGATCGGTTAAGTTGTTGCAACGCACAGATGATTCTGTTCGGGTTGAATAGAATTAAGATGGGGGTAATGTGGCAATTATACCTAATGTTAAACTCAATCGCATCAGTATCTTCGTAAGTATTGTGGTTAGAGTCGCAGCAATAGAGCATGGTGTGGTAACGCGAGTTACAACCCACCACAACTCCCGCAAAATAACAACAACAATGCAACATACAAAATACAACGTAGCATAATATTAGACTCAATAAGCAAATAATAAAAATGCAGATATGCAATTCGCGTAACTTTTTGATAAACATAAATATTTTCTTACAATAAAATTGTCAATTAACAAAATTAAGTAACAGTAATAAGATATATATTTTTTTTGTAATTTACGTTTTTTTTTCTTTCAATAATAAATTGAAATTTAAAATCAGTAGAACAGTTTTGACTTTCAATTAGTGAACACCTAAACTGTAGAATAAGGTGAACCTTAATAAATAAATTTGTTACGTGCTTGAACACAACACTAGTTTTTTATTTTCCATTTATTCGTTCGTAGTTTTGTATGATAGATATTTACGTATTTCAGTCAACGATCGAGGTTGATGCGTTGAGTTACACAGGTAGAATGATCATTATTATACAATGGAACACCAAAAGGTTCGAAAATCATGGCATAAGTTAACACCATAGAGGAGGAATGAGTAAAGGTGCGGCGAAAGAGAGAGAGAGAGAATGCAATTAATGTGCAAATTGCAATGATTACGTACGGCACAGATTAGCCTCGAATAAATACACGCATATACTTGGACAATTTTCATGCAACGACGCAATATGGAAAGTTCGAGAGTTGCATTGAACGGGTATAAAAACGCATCCAGGTTGCAGAGTAAAGATCAATTTAAATTCGACCAGTGATCAGTGAACAAGTGAGATAAAGCGATAGTTTGTACTAGTGAAACAGTAAAGTGCTCTGATGTGAACCCATGAGATTGTAAAGAGCTGAATGTGCTGAAAAGGGTTGTAATTTATTCTCAAATAAATTGTGCAGTGTTAATAAAATAGTTCAAGTGTTTTATTGCAAAATCCATTACGAATCTTAGAAGAGCCCAAAATACGTAACAATATTATTTACTAACCAATCAATCATAATTCATAAACACGACAATAATATTTGATTGTGGAAAATATTTATGTCATACACAATCATATTCAGACAAATACTAAATTATCATACAATAACATTTGTACACAAATACACGATACCATTAAGTAAATTGAAATTTCGCAATACATGTAATACATTATCGTATACACTATACATAAACTTTAAGTTGTTTCTCTTAGCTACAACTATAACTTAATGTTCACATCTACATACACACAAACCAAATCTCGCGTTAGCTCACTATTTGTGGTAACGATATTTATTCTCTGTTATTGACAATATAACAATGAGATCATAATATAGTTTATGAGTATTGTATGTATGTATAGATATTATAGAAAATACCCAACAAGTAAGGTCACTTCGTATTTTATAGACGATCTATAAACAAGATCAAAAAATATTGTGTTATAGTTTATAATTCTTACAAGTAAATTTTAAAATCAATTCCTAAATCCTTAAAACTAAATTCCAAAATAATCAAATTTACATTTGTATTCTTATCATTCGGTAATCGGTTGACAGTAGATAATAGTATAGTTACCTATAAAACAACGCAAAACAACATTATCGAATCAGTGTGTTTAAACGATTTGAATTTTTAATAATTTTTTGAGCTGAATATAAATTAAAAGTTCTGCTGAGCGAAAACTATAGTGTCGTGTCCAGTATTAGTGAATGAACTAAAAAAACTAACATCAAAATGAACTGTGTTTTATGTGTTGTGTTTACCTACTGGTACATCAGTTTGGCCGTAGTTTTACTTGGACTACTATACGCATGGAGTATGTGGACCTATGATTATTTCAAAATACGTAACGTACCGTTCAAGAAACCAGTACCGCTGTTTGGCAATTTAAAGGATTTGGTAATGCACAGTGATACAATGAACAATGTGATAAGTGATTTTTATAATTCACATCCAAATAATAAGTAAGTATATTGGCAGATATTTCTAAAAATTAACATTTCCAGTGTGTTGTGAACATATGTCAATTCGATAAGACGTATCTATCGCGGTTTTTAACGATTTTTTTTTAATTATTTTACTCACACAGTTCTTTGTAACCATGAACTTGGTTTTAAGTATTTTTAATGAAATATATATGATATGATGAAGAATGCATATATATGTATAGTGAGTATACTTATGTATACGTGCACATACATAGAAGCATAAGATGATTCAATAAGACTGGGTGATTAAAGGCTGCAGATTTCCGGTTTTTAAATAAAGTGATTCTTTTACGTCAGTGTATTCTTAAATGTATAGCATTTTTGTATGAAACGCAATATTCGCCAAATGTCTACCACCATTCCTCTGGCAACATAGCACGCGGGTATCAAAATGTTCCATGTATATTCTTAGCAAAGTTCAAACTGAACATCATTTATAACGCGTATCATTTCATCCTTCAACTCTGCAATCGTCTCGGGATTATTGGCCTTACTTTTCGATCGGCGATCATTTGACGATAATGCATCTTAGGAATTTCATTCGCAATACTGCTATTTTTACTCGCCCCGTGTGACAAGTGGCACCCGTCACACTGAAACCACATATTATTCAAGCCCATGCCATCCGATTTAAGCCATTGAAAGTGTGTTATTTGAACGAAATGAGATTGCTGGGGCCTGTATTTTATATGCAAATATGAGCAACTTGTTCTTGTAAGGAGATAAACCTCTATAACTAACGCATCGTATTCATCAGGTCTTTTATTACAAACCCCAGCATTTCATCTACATCGTTTGAAGCAAAATTATCACCAATAAAATATGACACGTTGGTACTAATCGAATATTCTTCCCGCTCAAAACACTTCTAGCCAATTTTCTTTTCATCAAGTATTGTCTTTTAACATTTTTTGACGAAGTTCATATTTGATTGTAAAAAAAAACTTGAGCATGGGACTAAGAGTAATCTAAATTAAATTTTGTGTAGTTATAAATCTGTGGGATATTCAGAGAATTCATTTTGAATTGATAGCTATAGTGTTAATGTTATAAATACAAAAATAACATACACGAGCTGAATCTAAATCATTTTGATTACATAAAATGATATCTATCTGCCGAACACCCGAGTAAACTGCAAATATTCTCTATAGCCTGTTCTCACCTTCAACACAGCATTGAGACAGCGTCACAACCAAAATATATTAAAACTTTGCCCGTTAGCTGTATGAGCCTGTATGTTTGTGGCGACTGCGAAAAACATGTAATCTTGTCTTTATTATTTAAGCCACACTCAAATTTGTTGGCTCTGATCTCAATTTTGTTTTTTTTATCATGTACGAGTATTTTATAAAAAATTTTCATACAATTTTAAATTACAGATTTCTTGGCGTATTCGAATTCCGTAACCCGTTTGTGATGATCCGTGATCCTGAATTAATAAAACAAATCACCGTCAAAGATTTTGAACATTTTCTCGACCATCGTAAGATCATGGACGAATCAGTCGAACCAGTATTAAGTAAAAATCTCTTCTCATTACGCGGCGATGAATGGAAAAACATGCGAAATATTATGAGTCCTGCATTCACGGGCAATAAAATTCGTTTCATGTTAAAATTTGTGTCAGAATGTGCGCTGGAATTAAACGAATTTTTATTGGACCAATGTGAGAAGAACGATGGTATACATACAGTGGATCTCAAAGAAATGTACACGAAATACACAAATGATGTGATTGCAACATGTGCGTTCGGAATTAAAGTCAACTCGTTTACGAATGAGAAAAATGAGTTTTACACGATTGGTAAAAAAATTACTAACTTTGGTGGACTAATGAGTTTGAAAGTATTATTATTTGCTACAATTCCACGGATTATGAAGGCACTTGCAGTGGGATTATTCCCTAAAAAATATACAAATTATTTTAAGTCTCTCATCCAGGATGCACTTAGAGAACGGGAGAAAAATCATATTATTCGACCGGATATGATTAATTTGTTAATGGAAGCTCGAAAAGGGTTATCGAAGCAGATCGAGCAGACAGAAATAAAACACGAAATGAACGAAGGCTTTTCGGCTACCGAAGAGATTAATTTAAAAGATAGCATTAAAGTACATAAAAAGAGTAAGTCTATAAACTAACAATATGGTGAAATAGTTTAACAATTATTTTTCCAAATATACCATTACAGCACTGGATGATGACGACATCACGTCACAATGCTTTATATTTTTCTTTGCTGGATTCGACACCGTATCCAATTTATTGTGTTTTACAAGCCACGAACTAGCCATTAATCCAGATTATCAACAACGACTTTATGAAGAGATCAAACAGGTCAACGATGAAATGCGCGAAAATAACGAGGAATTATCGTATGAAAGACTTCAATCGATGAAATATTTAGACATGATCATCTCTGAAACATTACGAAAATGGCCACCATTAATCGTATCGGATCGTGAATGCACAATACCATACAAAATAAAAGATAATGACATTGAAATGACAATCGAAAAGGGAAGTTTTATATGGATACCAATCGGTTCAATGCATCATGATCCAAAATATTTCCCAGAACCGGAAAAATTCGATCCCGAACGATTCAGTGATGAGAATAAACACAAAATAATTCCATACACATATATGCCATTCGGTGTTGGTCCACGTAATTGTTTGGGTTCACGATTTGCTTTGATGGAGGCGAAGGCTATTCTATTCCATTTATTGTCGCGATTTACACTTGAAGTATCGGTGCGTACACAAATACCATTGAAATATGCTAAAAGTGGATTTGCGATTAAAGCGGAAAAGGGATTCTGGGTCGCATTGAAACCAAGATAAACAACTTTATGGTATTATTTGTATTTGTTTTTCTAGTTTTGTATAATGCTGACAACAAATTAAACTGTCAACAAGCATTTTTTATTGTTTTATTTATTTATTTACATTAAAAAAATTATACATAAACATGGATTAATTCTTTGATGCAAGAAAATCCCGCATATCCGCTTTGCAATTACCGCATTGTGAAGTTACGGGTTTGGGTTCTTATCCGATCCTAGATGTCCCTTTATATGTGCGGAGTTCAGGTAGCAAATGATGAACGGGGCTCAAGTCTCATAGATTTTACTATTGTGCAGAATTTATAGATTTTTATAATTTTACTGAATTCGATTATGTGTTGTTAATTTTTTTTTTTTAATTAAAAAATCCAATTGAGAAAAATACCGATAAACCGAACACTTATTGTACAATTTGTACAAATCTAGAAAAAATAATCAATTTCTAAGTAAAAAGACATATATGCATACTTTGATAAGTCATCAGTGCTAGATTTTGAGTAATCCGGGCCCTGGGGCCAAAGTGTTTCTTAACAAATTTCTACCAAAAATCATGAACTGCTATGTTCATTCTACATGTCATATTTGATTTTTTACTGTTATTTTCTACATGGTTTGAGGCTCATCAAAGCTCTCCCAAATTTCTCGCAGTTTGCTTCAATTGCAGGTCTGATTTAATTCGAATCTTTTCTGCATTGTGCCTTAATTGGAATTGGAATCCGGTACCTCCTATTCCAAATAACATCGCTTTGCTATTTGCGCGATATAATTCGAGTGATACGCCAAATTTCATAAATTATCTTAATTTTGATTGAAAATTAATGCCCCTATTATGAATCTCACTTACGCGTCACTGATCGACGCGATGTCACCGTATTTCAATGTTGGTATTATGATTCTCGCCGTGCGCGAGTCTAATGTCACATATCCTCACCTACAATTTGGTGGCGAGACTGATCGAGAAAATAATTTTTGATATTGATATACATAGTATTTATAAAGTTAGACAAAATGAAAGGCAAATCGTAAGGTTTTATATTTGTTTATGTATTACAATAATTAATAATGTAATAAATATTAATTGTTGCATTATAATAAATAATATTTTTGTTGTATGTATATTATAAAAAATTTTATTTTTCATAACTATGTACATAGAAATAAACCAAAAATAGCTAATGGCGACCAATTCGCAAAACTCGTTGAGGAGATGGAGAAAAACTCATAGACATTGCCCGTGGAGGAATACTGGATGAGTAATAATAAGATGGTTTGAATTTTCCTTCTACCTTGTCCAATAGATACGAAAGTCCATCTTCATTTATACGAAAAATGCTTGTAAATCAAGAAATTGATAAGACCATGCTTTAGAATATGTTAAAAATACATTTAAATATCAATTGATAAGTACTATAGTCATCCGGTAGTGTGGAAGAATCAGATTTGAATTTGATCAAATGTCAAAATTCTCAAAACAATAACAACTACTAACTTAAAGAAACCAAAATATCACGGTGAGAAGTGAGGTGAGGTGAGAATCATAATATGGGTATAAGTATACGTACGGTATATCTTGGATTAACTGAATCAATCAAATTAAAATAATCCAGATATTATCCAGCAAATGATGAACGGGGCTCAAGTCTCATAGATTTTACTATTGTGCAGAATGTATAGATTTTTATAATTTTACTGAATTAGATTGTGTTGTTTGAAATTTTGTTTTAATTAAAAAATCCAATTGAGAAAACTACCGATAAACCGAACACTTATTGTACAATTTGTTACAATCTAAAAAAAATAATCAATTTATAAGTAAAAAGACATATATGCATATATACTTATAAATTGTCACCGTTTGTTGCATTCTAGCTTGGCAAATAGATTTGGAATACAGCAATCTTTATAACAATGGCTAAAGAAATTTTTCAAAATTTTAAAATTTTTAACTAATCACTCAATTCTGTAATTAAATTAAAAATCACTCAATTCTGTTATAAAAATTAAGTCCGTCAAATTCTGAGAAATGACTTAATATTTCGAGTTAAAAATCAGAATTGTAAACGTCAGATTTGAAGCATCTTACATATTGTATTGCTCCACCACTCTTGTGTGGTAAGAACGATGTTCGGTTTGTGGATTCGAACCTGGTACTTAATCCAAACGTCACATAGCTTTAACTTCAACCATTACGCTATATAATCGGTATATTGAATATCATCTTAATCGGTTTTGAAATAGCCTTTGTATTTCCATTCCATCGAGATACATATAGTTCTGAAATATAGTGTTGCTTCCAAACTCATTTTGTTTTAAAAAACCCATTACAAACCCCGACTTATCCATATATACTCGTTTTTAAATCGTCATATACAAATATTTTAAAATATTCAAAACTAGGTAGGTATGTAGTTTGATTCTTGTTCTAGAAGAAAACTGGTAATTTGTGCATCTAAATATTTTTTAGAAAATTTTTTTGAGAAAATTTAATAAATTATGTTGAAAATCCCCGACATTGTACATGAAGTAAAACCTCAGCGAGTACGCTGGTCCGTACACGTTCTGCGTGCTGATCCGGAACGAATTGTACAGCGACTTCTGAAAAGAGAGCCACCATATGGTAGGCGCAGAGGTCGTAGCAGGTTTAGAGAACGATTTGACTTCTTAAGATTGTTTAAGATAGTATGAAGACCAACCTCAGGATCGAAACTGTTGGAGCCAGATTGTTAGCTTAGTAAGGGGCCAGTAATGGACTTCTAAAAACTGTATTATTATTATTATTATTATTAGTACAATAGTATACATATTATCTGGGCGAGATATACCTTCCATTGAAAATGACCAAAAAAATAATAATCCTTTAAAATTAAATTAAATTAAATTACACGGCGTAATCTAACTCGCCCATCCCTGGCTGCGGTCCGCGTTTGCGAATTAGAATAAAATGCTGGGATTGCACCATAAACCTTTCTTTTTTTTAATTTGGTTGGAACCCATTAAGGTTCCGCATTCAATGCCACAAAGGTCCCATGGTGCAAACCTTGAATTCTTTCAAATCACGCACATGCGTTCTGCATTCTTATCAAATTGGAGAAGTTTGAACCAAGGCAGAGAGATAAGTAGATGAACAGGAATTGTCCTGGAATTAAACAAATTAAACACATGAGACCTAATACAATCGAAAGCAGAGCAGCTGCCGATAAAGTGTATGCTATCATCATCATCTTCAAGGCATTCATCTCATACGGCATTGCTGGCTAGTCCTATGCGATGGAGTTGACCCTTGAAACGGCCATGGCCAGTGAGAATCGATACTATAGTATTCTTAAGTTATCCGTTTTTAGACTCACTAATAAAGTATTTCGCCTTACGGCAGCGGGGGGGTGGATAACCACTTTAAGTGAAGTAGAGCAGCATTTTTGTTTAGTTTTTACCAATGTAAAGAGGCTATACGGAGCAGCAGGTTCAGGTCCAACGAAATATGAACGTGAGCCAATTTTTACAAACACATTTCAAGCGGAATGCCGCTAAGCAAACTGTACTAAGAATGAATGACTGCGTTATAGCTGGGACAGATAAAATAGACTCCATATCTAGAAGCGGATCCAAAGATATGGCTCTAGTAACAGCTCTACATACGATATTTAAAGTTGACTACTGGCCACCAAACCACAAATACATAATATGTTAGCATTCGTAGAACCAGTGATTGTATATATAAAAAAAGCATTTTGGGTGACAAGCCTCAAGAGTTACCAAAAGCTCTTCTTCATTGCCAAAAAATCGTTGTGGATATTTGTAGTTTGTAATCCAGAAGATACTTCCAAGAGAGATTATTATCTAAACTAATACCAAGGTGTTTGACGTAGGCTGAGCTATTAATTTGTCTACACTCAAAAAGAGATGGTACAGAAAATAGATCAGTATTCCTACGTCTAGTGAATGCAACTAAGTCTGTTTTTGAGGGGTTCACATGTAAACCCTTATCAAGTCACCACTGTTCTACAATAAGAAGAGCGTGTTGCGTTAAAACTGATAAGACATCCAAATGCTTATTCAAATGCAAGGAGCTCGTCAATGACCAAAAGCCACAACAGAGGTGAAAGCACCCCTCCTTGTGGACAACACCTGGCAACTTTGACTGAAACCGAGCTTTTACCTAGCACGGAGATAATGAAGCGAGATTTAAGCATAAATTCAATCTAATTTGGTACAGGCACTAAAGTAATCGTATTTAACTATGTACTATCGAAGGCTCCTGCAATATCCAGGAAAGTACCTACAAGAAACTCACTATTACACAGTGATCTTTCAATCCTAGTTACAAGTTCATGTATAGTGCAGTCAGTTTCACAGGGTTTGCCTACCCTGCAGTAAGCATGCTCCATGTTACTGAGCGGAGCGGTAGTGTAACGGCGTACATAATTACAACCGTTCCAAGGAGAGTTGGTTTAACTCCCCTGACTCTTAAGTAAAGCGCGGGAAAAGTACTGCAAGGTGAATGTAGGGGAAATGATATTTTACAATTCTCCGATATAAAAAGAGATCAAATTTGGATGCACGCGGTCAGTTTATTTGGAAAAGCAGTGTTATTACAAACAAGTCAGTCAGTTCTTTGTTTTTGGTCAAGCAGTGTTTTGATATACAATATGATTGGGATTATATTATTAAAAAGAAATATTTTAATAATTTGTGATAAAAAGAAAAATTGAGCTTTAAAAGTTGAATCAAAAAAAATATATAAAACTCTTGGATAGAAACCAGAAAGAAAAGTTTAAAGTTTTTTTTTGATATTGTTTATATATAGTTAATTCTTACATATGTATGTTCATTCTTAAGTGTGGTTAATATAAAGTGTCGATAGAAATAAATAAAGAAAAGTTACAGAAAAGCTGTACTTATAAATGCTGTTATGAGCAAAGTTATGCATTAAGATGCTGTAAACTGTGCAACACAAGTATTAGAAAACATAAATTGTGCGTGATCAGTGATATCAGTATAATTATAACTGAATAAAAATAAATACTAATTAATTAAGAACAAACTATAACTAACTATCTACATTATAACATAAAAACATAAAAATCAACAGTGCCAAATTCTAGTGGTAGTGTGGTCTCTTGGACAATGTGGTTAAGCGGTGTTAAAATACCTCTATGTGAAAACACACAAAACGAAAAACGTAATACCACTACTAAACAAATTAAAATATAAAAAGGTGACCACATGTTCCAACTTTAACATTGCTGTAAATTAGCAATAGTGAATGACGGTAACTTACGTCATTAATGTAGTGTTAAAATTAATATAAAATCTTATAAATTAATTTATAATAAAACAGAATCAAATAAATAAACAATAAAAATAATAAGAAATTAAACAAAATTAGAAAAATATAAAGCGCGCCAAAATATATGATTGAATTGCTATAATGGATAGAACACAACGTCAGCATCATCGGCAGCCATATTTTAGTTAAGTCTTTTTTTTTGCTATAATTTATATTTTATTTTATTTATATTTATACATATTATCTTTATCAATATTATTATTTTTATATTTTTGATATCATTATTAGTTAGGATTCATAACCTATTTATGATAAATTAGCAATGGTTAATCATGTACCATTTCCTTCATTATTAACTATTGGTGATTTATATGACGTCATTTAGGTTAGTTAGTATAGATAAAAAAATTATTGAAATTTTCTTTCTGTTAATAATTTAAATTGAATAATAATTTATAAGTTCAAAGTATAATTTGGGTTCATTTTTCTTTTCTTTAATGGTTCGATTTGTATTTGTTTTGCGTTGCTTTTCTCTGTCGGCTGTGTTACGTTTCAGGATGAGCAGCTAAAAGCTTATATGGAAGGATGAGGAGGTAAGTTCGGTTACTTCGGCGAGGTAGGTTGATCCATGTCGGGTGTCCCTTTCCCGCCTTCCATAGTATCGATTTTTTTTTGTTTAAGCTTTGAAGCAACTTTCCCTAGCGGTCTAGCAAGATCCACTTATGTTTCGGGAAACCCCACGCCAAACTCCTGAGTTCTAGCTGGCCTTTGATGACCGCCCCGAAACCTCTAAGTGGGTAAAAAAAAAATTCTAATAACGGGCCAATAATTAAGTTGATCCCGTTACAGTAGTTAAATGGTGGTCTCTGATGAATTTATCAACAATACTTTCTAAAGATTTGAGAAAGGTTGATGACAGGCAAATAGGCCGAAAAGACTTGAGGTCGGTATAGTCCGACTTGCCAATTATCGGAATAAAAATAACTCTACTCTGGCTCCAAGATTATGGAACAAAGCTAAAAGCAATTCAAGCCTGGAACAGATGCAGTAAATGTTCCCTTACAAGGGGAAATCCATGCTTTAATTCAGTAGGACAAATACCATCACCATCAGGACCTGCAGATTTATAAGGTGCAAAAGAGAATATACTCCAATGCAAAACCTCATGATTTATTAATCTGCAAGCTAGCTTTTTAGAAGGGGGTAGTCGAAATGAATCAAATCTACACGTATTATTTCTACTGAAGGTTATTTGTTTAGTCTAGCTACAGCAGGTAAGCTATTAATTTCCTCAAAGAAATTAATCCAAGATGACCTCTGTGCAGATCTTCAAGAGCTCTTGTGTGCTGCCCCAGTTAGACTGCAGATTGGATCTCCTGGCCTTATTCTTCAGCTTCATATAGTGGTTTTCCTTAACCTTTTAAGATCAGAACACCAAAAAGGCTTTTTCCGAGTTTTATGATTAATGATAAAAGGACACGAAATATTGAATGCAATTGAAATTGCTTTCGAGTATAAGCCTTTGTGGTATTGGGTGCAAAATTCTCATAGTTTGCACAACCAATTTCAATAATTATTATAATAATAATCGGTTCAAGCTGCCAGATAACCTAATTTGACTAGAAAATTTTTCAGGCTTTAAAGAAGGACTTCTGCAAAAAATAACTATTATTTACTAACCAATCCATCATAATTCATAAATACAACGACAATAAAATTTGTTTGCGGCAAATATTTATGTCATAAACTAACATAATCAGACATACTAAATATCATACAATAACATTTGTAAACAATACCATTAAGTAAATCGTATCCACTATACAGAAACTTTAAGTCGTTTCTCTTAGCTGCAACTATATATAACTTAATTTTCACATCTACATACACACAAATAAACTCTCGCGTTAGCTCACTAGTTGTGGTCACGGTATTGATTCTCTGTTATTGAAAATATAACAATGAGATCATAATATAGTGTGTGAGTATTTTATGTATGTATATAGACACTATAAAAAATACGCAACAAGCAAGGTCACTTCGAATTTTATAGACGATCTATAAACAAGATCATAAAGTATTGGGTTATAGTTAATAATCGCCTAAGAATGAATTCTTACAAGTAAAATTTAAAATCAATTCCTAAATCCTTAAATCTAAATATAAAAATAATCAAATTTTCGATTTCATTTGTATTCTTATCATTCGGTTGACAGTAGATAATAGTATATAGTTACCTAAAAAACAACACAAAACAACATTATCGAATCGAAATTATCTTATACAGCACAGAACTTTATAAAAATTAAAAGTGCTGCTGAGTGATAACTATAGTGTCGTGTCCAGTATATTAGTGAATGAACTAAAAAATAACATTAAAATGAACTGTGTTTTATGTGTTGTGTTTACCTATTGGTACATCAGTTTGGCCGTAGTTTTACTTGGATTACTATACGCATGGAGTATATGGACCTATGATTATTTCAAAATACGGAACGTACCGTTCAAGAAACCTTTACCGCTGTTTGGCAATTTAAAGGATTTGACAATACAAACTGACACAATGTTTAATGTGATAAATGATCTTTATAAATCACATCCAAATAATAAGTAAGTATATCGGCAGATATTTCTAAAAATTAGCATTTCCAGTGTGTCGTAAACATATGTTTATGTAATATGTATACAGATCAATTCGATAAGACGTATCTATCGCGTTTTTAAACGATTAATTTTTTATTTATTTTATCCACACAGTTCGTTATAACTATGAACTTGGTTTTTTGTATTTATAATAAAATACATATATACAGTGCAGCATTAGTAACAGAGTCAAATTGTTATGATTTTATAAAAAGTGCCTAAAACGTTAAACAATGCATATCTACAGGAATTGTAATATCTGTTCGTTACAAACTTCTGTTGCAGATCATAAGAATATATCCAATGACATGATCTGATATATGAGTTATCTTGGTTTTTATCGTAATCTGGGTGATATTCACAATCAGTCCTTGAAACTACAAAATTCGAAGTTAATTTCAAGAAAAAAATTTCTTTACATTTTATTATAAGTGCTCCCACGCTTGTACGAGTAGCCTTAAATCAATAGTCCGTATATAATAGAAATAATATTACGCTTAACTTAAATTAAATTTTGGTAAGCGAATAGCTTGCCTCCCATCTATCTATAACAGTCATGGCATTAGCCTATATGGCTACCAATAGTCTCTCTGGCAACATGGTAAGTAATCGCTATGTCATGCTATAAATTTGGAAAACGGATGGTTTATCAAAATTTGAAACTAAGCGTTTGGCGAAAATTTTATTTGACAACACATTCATAAATCCAATCAGATTGTTTAAGCGGAGTCATTTTGATTTTAAACATTTTAAATTTTTCAAACGGATTTAGCTCTGTGCGCATCACGCGAGAAATCCCATTTTAGAAAATTCAATTTTTCTATATCATTTCTTATAAATTAATATAAATTGGTACTATACATAACATTTTTGGATCTGTTCGTAGTTGTTTAACTGCAAGCCGATTTTCGTGTAATTTAACATTCAAATTCACAATAAATATTGATTGAAATGATTGTTTTTACTTCCGCCAAATCTCCACCAACATTCCTCTGGCAACATAGAATGCGGGTATCAAAATGTTACATGGCATGTCCAGCTGAACATCATTTATAACGTGTATGATTTCGAACTCTGTAATCGTCTCGGACTTATTGGCATAGACCTTACTTTTCAGCGAGATTAAATCGCAAGATATCGGCGATCATTTGACTTTGTTGTTTGGTGGGATAATGCATCTTATAGAAATTTCATTAGCAATAGAGTAATTGTTTCTCGCGCTGTGTGGCAATTGGTATCCATCCCACTGAAATCACATATTATTCAAGTCCATGTCATGCGATTCAAGTCATAAACAGTTTGTTATTTGAACGAATTGAGGTTGTCGGGGCCTGTATTTCATGCAAATAAGGAAGACTAGTTATTCAGGCCTTTTATTATTAACCCCAGCATTTTTCCTACATGTTTTGAAGCCAAATTATCACCAATAAAATATGCCATGTTGGTAATCTGTGCACACTCTAACTGTATATTAATTAAATATTATTCCGCTCAAACCACTTCTAGCCAATTTTCTTTTCCTCAAGTATTGTCTTTTAACATTTTACTGTGTGGGATATTGCATTATTTCGATAAATAATGGAAGACGGCAAATTGTCAACAAAAGAAATAATGAATGACGGCTTGTCACAATTAGTCGTAAATCGATTTTACAGGAGTATCTTTGCTAGATGTAAAAAATCTTCTTGCTTACCAACAAGCGTTTAAAGTTCCGAACCTCGATCTTACTAAGATCCATGAGGTCGTTCAAAGGGGAAGTTCCTATTAATTTTGTTCTGTTGTACGGTAGACTAGGATAGGTGCAGAGCAGATGGTGCACAGTTTCCTCCTCCTTCTCATCACCGCAGCTGCGGCAGAAATCATGGGTAGGGACACCCAGTCTACTTGCATGTATCCCAATGAGACAATGTCCCGTTATAGCTCCCACAACCATACCAATATGGTGCCGTCGAAGCGATATCAGTTGGCTTGATCTGGACCGGTCAAGTTCAGGCCAGATCTGCCTGGTTATTACACACGAACTGGCGTTAGACCATCTAACAGATTGTCATTTAAAGATGTCAGACAGTTCTGGGGTACCTTCGACGTCAGGGAGTATGATTGTAACGTTTTAATAGCAACCAGGCTGTCCGTAAAAATGCGAATTTCCCTCGTAGATATTACATTATACTTCAACCAGTCGATTACTTCCATTGGTTGACCCCTAGTGCCTCACAGAATACCCCGCAGCCAACCCCTCTATCCTTTTTGAGCCATCCGTGAAGAAGCTTAGCGCCTCATTGTCCATGACCGTTTCGTTCACCCAGTCCTATCTGGTGGGAAACTCAGTTTGGAGTATCACCTCAACAGATGGCAAAGGGATAGCGTTATACTCGGTAGCTTCCGGAATACTCCTGTTGCATAGGATAGATGAGAGCCCTATATTGTTACAGGTCCACATAGATATGTATTTGAGCCGAATGGACCTATATAAGGTAAGTAAAACCTTGTGTGAGCTTATTTGTTTGTGGCGACTGTGGAAAATGGCTTTGATCACAATGTTGCTTTTTTATCATGTACGAGTATTTTATAAAATATTTTCATATAATTTTGTATTACAGATTTCTTGGCATATTCGAATTCCGTAACCCGTTTGTGATGATCCGTGATCCTGAATTAATAAAACAAATCACCGTCAAAGATTTTGAACATTTTCTCGACCATCGTGTTATTATAGACGGATCAATCGATCTACTATTTAGCAAAAATCTTTTCGCATTACGCGGGGATGAATGGAAAAATATGCGAAATATTATGAGTCCTGCATTCACGGGCAGTAAAATTCGTTTCATGTTAAAATTTGTGTCAGAATGTGCGCTAGAAATAAACGAATTTTTATTGGACCAATGTGAGAAGAACGGTGGTATACGTACAGTGGATCTCAAAGAAATGTACACAAAATACACAAATGATGTGATTGCAACATGTGCGTTCGGAATTAAAGTCAACTCGTTTACGAATGAGCAAAATGAGTTTTACACGATTGGCAAAAAAATTACTAACTTTGGTGGACTAATGACTTTGAAATTTTTATTATTTGGAGCAATTCCACGGATTATGAAGGCACTTGCAGTGGAATTATTCCCTAAAAAATATACAAATTATTTTAAGATGCTCATCCAGGATGCACTTAGAGAACGGGAGAAAAATCATATTATTCGGCCGGACATGATTAATTTGTTAATGGAAGCACGAAAAGGGTTATCGAAACAGATCGAGCAGACAGAAATAAAACACGAGATGAATGAAGGGTTTTCGGCTACTGAAGAGATTAATTTGAAAGATAGCATTAAAGTACATAAAAAGAGTAAGTCTATATACTAACAAGATGGTGAAATAGTTTAACAATTATTTTTCCCTATATACCTTTACAGAAATGGATGATGATGACATTACGTCACAATGTTTAGTATTTTTCTTTGCTGGATTTGACACCGTATCCAATTTATTGTGTTTTACAAGCCACGAACTAGCTGTTAATCCAGAATATCAACAACGACTTTATGAAGAGATCAAACTGGTCAGCGATGAAATGCGCGAAAATAACGAGGAATTATCGTATGAAAGACTTCAATCGATGAAATATTTAGACATGATCATCTCTGAAACTTTACGAAAATGGCCGCCATTAATCGTATCGGATCGTGAATGCACAATACCATACAAAATAAAAGATAATGACATTGAAATGACAATCGAAAAGGGTACCTTTATATGGATACCAATCGGCCTAATGCAACATGATCCAAAATATTTCCCAGAACCGGAAAAATTCGATCCCGAACGATTCAGTGATGAGAACAAACACAAAATAAATCCATACACATATATGCCATTCGGTGTTGGTCCACGTAATTGTTTGGGTTCACGATTTGCTTTGATGGAGGCGAAGGCTATTCTATTTCATTTATTGTCACGATTTACATTTGAAGTATCGGTGCGCACACAAATACCATTGCAATATGCTAAAAGTGGATTTGCGGTTAAAGCTGAAAAGGGATTCTGGGTTGCATTGAAACCTAGATAAACATTTTTACGATATTATTTGTGTTTTAAAGTTTGATGAGGCTATAACAACAAATTAAATTGTCAACAAAAATTGTTTTTATTGTTTTATTTATTTATTTACATTAATTCTTTGTTGGAAGAAAATCCTGCATATCCGCTTTCGAATTATCGCATTGTGAAGTTAGCACTAACAAATAACAAAACATTCTGGGATTAAATTCTTACGGGCTTCGTTTTTAATCCAATCCTAGATATCCCATAAAGGGGCTCAAGTCTTATAGATTTTACTATTATGCAGAATTTATAGATTTTTATAATTTTAGTGAATTAGATTATGTGTTGAAAAGATAAATAATAAAAACAATTCAAAATTACTGAAACCATAAGTTCATAATCAAATCCATCAGGCTACTCTAGGATGGGCAGCACAAAATATTAAAAATCGTTCGAAATCACAAATTCTGTCAAAAATAGTAAAGTTCAACAAAGATTCTAGTTGGTTAAAGTCCGAATAATCCGAAAGTATATACGGGTAGCGGCGAACATCTCTTGTATAATCGTCCTCAGAAATTTTGCAGTTCCAAATTAATTAGCCAATTTGTAGCCGCTTTGTGCTTAGTTGCATAACTAATCATAAACTTAGAAATGTCGGCGATTTAGCCGAAAATATTGGCGCTAGGCACACAGCATAAATGGTCTAATTAATTGATTGCCAAGAAAACCAGCCCACACATTTACACTGTTAAAAAAAATTTCTAAAAATAGGCTACTATAGATTAGGATTTAAATGTTTATCAGCAGTGGTTTTGCCTTGGTATTTTAAAAATCGTAATATTTAAGTTTTGTTTTTGTAGGTATAATTGTGTGAAGCCTACTTTCCATTACGAAAAATTTACAGATAGTAAAATCAGAATGAAACAAAAGCACAGATTCGCTTGATGTATGAGAGACAGCAAAAACATTTCCTATAAAGAAATCTGGACAGACAATTGTGTTTATGTTAGTAATACTGCCATAATCTACTGAACAAAAATTTAAAGTAGTATCCCAATACATCTACATAAGAATTGTGTATGGATAAGGCATTTTCTCGCCCACTGAAGCACCGTACATAACATCGGGAAAATGTTCCATGGTATTGCGTTGAAGTTAGACGCTATTGGATTTTGCTCATAATTTTGTCTATTTTGTTCACGATTAGATCAGTTGATACCAAATTGTTATTATTATGTCTTTTCATTTTAGAATTTTCAATTCAGTAATTACCCTCGAATGAATATGCAAATATTCGATGAGTTACTAGCAATGGTTGGCCCTCTTATACATTATTTGTTATTATATATACACATATGGCCATTTGGAATTGATTTACTGATTAAACTACAAAACACAATTCCCAAATAAATGGAGACTTTTTGGAAGTGTAGTGTACTTTAATCTAACAAGAATATCGTTATTAGTCAATAGACGAAAGCTTCCGTTTCCGTGATTTATCGTAGATCGATATACTGTTGTACAAAACGGGTCTCATTTCTATGACGAATTCTTTCTCAAATATAATTCCATATTCAACTGCATTCACAAAATCATTATACCTATACAGAAAATCAATATGTAATAATTATATTATATAAACATCTAATTAAAACAATACACAAAAATTACCGTTGAGAAATCAAATCAAATGAAACGTCAAAATTCAAAAAAGACCAAACTATAATTTGCAGTGCATCTATAGTACACTGCGTATTACAGTCATAATTTAGAAAAAAAAATCTTTTAGTTGGTAACCATGCGATACATTTTGCTCAAAGATACAATTTTTTTAACTCGAGTATGTCACAAGTAGGAGAGGCCATAAAAATACAATCTTCCATAGTATGACTCTTCTCAGTAAAAAGTGCAATACAGTTTCAAAATATCTCCGTTTAATTTGGAATTGTAGTTGGCTGTTTAGTCAGTATCAGTCCCCGCATATGGCCATAAGTGTATTTTGTTCCGTTTCGTTAAATTTATATATTATTTAAAATCACCGATAGTACTAATATATTAAAAAATCTACAATAAGGCACGTTATCTCAAAACTGAAAAGATATAAACAAAATAGACAATATTTTGAGCAGAAACCAACAGTGTCTACTGTCTAACGTCAGTAGTAATAGGATCACCTCGGTCGGTCGACCTACTTATTCTTGAGGTCAAGGCCAATTAGGTACCTCAGTCGGTCGACCGACCGAGGTGATCCTATTACTACTAGCCCGGAAGAATTTAATCGCAGATTTTATCGTTATTTGTTAGTGTTAACTTCACAATGCGATAATTCCAAAGCGGATATGCAGGATTATCGTATAATTTTTTTAATGTAAATATATAAATAAAACAATTATAATAAAAACAATTTTTGTTGACAATTTAATTTGTTGTTATAGCATCAGAAAACTTAAAAAAAAAACAAATAATATTCTAAAAATGTTTATCTTGGTTTCAATGCGATCCAGAATCCCTTTTCCGCTTTAACCGAAAATCCACTTTTAGCATATTGCAATGGAATTTGAGTGCGCGACGATACTTCAAATGTAAATCGTGACAATAAACGGAATATAATAGCCTTCGCCTCCATCAAAGCAAATCGTGAACCGATACAATTACGTGGACCAACACCGAATGGCATATATGTGTATGGAATTATTTTGTGTTTATTCTCATCACTGAATCGTTCGGGATCGAATTTTTCCGGTTCTGGGAAATATTTTGGATCATGATGCATTGGGCCGATTGGTATCCATATAAAGCTTCCCTTATCGATTGTCATTTCAATGTCATTATCTTTTATTTTGTATGGTATTGTGCATTCACGATCGCCTACCATAGCCAGTGGCCATCTTCGTAATGTTTCAGAGATGAACATGTCTAAATATTTCATCGATTGAAGTCTTTCATACGATAATTCCTCGTTATTTTCGCGCATTTCATCGCTGACCTCTTTGATCTCTTCGTAAAGTCGTTGTTGATAATCAGGATTAATGGCTAGTTCGTGACTTGTAAAACACAATAAATTGGATATGGTTTCAAATCCGGCAAGGAAAAATAAAAAGCATTGTGACGTAATGTCATCATCATCCAGGGCTGTAAAGGTATAGGGATAAATAATTGTTAAACTATTTCACCATCTTGTTAGTATATATAGACTTACTCTTTTTATGTACTTTAATGCTATCTTTCAAATTAATCTCTTCAGTAGCCGAAAAGCCTTCATTCATTTCTTGTTTTATTTCTGTCTGCTCGATTTGTTTCGATAACCCTTTTCGTGCTTCCATTAACAAATTAATCATATCTGGTCGAATAATATGATTTTTCTCCCGTTCTCTAAGTGCATCCTGGATGAGCGTCTTAAAATAATTTGTAACTTTTCGCGGGAATAATTCCACTGCAAAAGCTTTCATAATTCGTGGAATTGTAGCAAATAATAAAAATTTCAAACTCATTAGTCCATCAAATTTAGTAATTTTTTTGCCAATCGTATAAAACTCATTTTTCTCATTCGTAAATGAGTTGACTTTAATTCCGAAAGCACATGTTGCAATCACGTCATTTGTGTATTTCGTGTACATTTCTTTGAGATCCACTGTACGTATACCATCGTTCTTCTCACATTGGTCCAATAAAAATTCGTTTAATTCTAGCGCACATTCTGACACAAATTTTAACATAAAACGAATTTTACTGCCCGTGAATGCAGGACTCATAATATTTCGCATATTTTTCCATTCATCGCCGCGTAATGAGAATAGATTTTTGCTAAACAGTGGTTCGATTGATTCGTCTATGATGACACGATGGTCGAGAAAATGTTCAAAATCTTTAACGGTGATTTGTTTTATTAATTCAGGATCTCGGATCATCACAAACGGGTTGCGGAACTCGAAAACGCCAAGAAATCTGTAATTTAAAATTATAAGAAAGTATTGTATAACATACTCGTAATAATTAACAGTGTTAAAGGCCATTACTGGCCCCTTACTGAATCAACAATCTGGCTCCAACGGTTTCGATCCTGAGCTTGGTCTTCATACTGTCTAAGACAATCAGAAGAGGCCAAGTCGTTCTCTACATCGTGGAGCCATCGTCGCCTGCAACGACCTCTGCGCCTACCATATGGTGGCTCTCCTTTCAGAGATCGCTGCACAATTCGTTCCGGATCAGCACGCAGAACGTGACCGAGCCAGCGCACTCGCTGGGATCTAACTTCATGTACAATATCGGGGATCTTCATCAGATCTCTGATCTCGAAATTGTACAGAGCTCGGGGTTTTCTAAGTGATTGCACGTTCCACGTGCCGATCCTAAATCTCGTATCCGGCTACTTGAGCGGGGGTCCGGTGTTTTTTTGTAATAACATACTCGTACATGATAAAAAAAACAAACTTGTGATCAGAGCCAATAAATTTGAGTGTGGCTTAAATAATAAAGACAAGATTACATGTTTTCCGCAGTCGCCACAAACATACAAGCTCAGTACATAACTGCGGGAGTCAGTCGAAAAAATAATCACACTTCACTCTCTACCAATCAAAGTACGCAATTTTGACATAAGCTCCTCCTTTTTCATCACACTCGAGTTGAAAATTTTCTTACTCGGACTCCTGCACTCCCGCACTCCCGCAGTTATGTACTGAGCTACAAGCTGATACAAAATGTAACTCGCCTATAGGTTCCTTTCTAAAGTTTCTTGTTCAATTCTATATTTTCTTTCTATATATAATCCTGTCTGAAGTCGGTTGCTTCCTGATCCCGTCTTCATCCTGATTATTTGTTTACTCATTGCTTCTACTGAATTCAATAGAGTATATATCGCCCACAGAATCAATTAAATAAGTAAATTCTTTAAAGAATAACGACCGTGGAAAAAAATTTGCTTGGAATTAATTTAATTATAGTTGGCACAGGCCTATCACGATTATTAAGCAGCATGGTGTAATCAAATATCTCTGAGTAGAAACAAGAAGTTCATTCAAATTTTTGCCTATTACAAGATTTGTTAAAAATACTATCTAAAATTTTCAAAATTCGGATTTGAATATTATAATTATTTTAATTTTATTGATTCAATCAATTCATGTACGGTATAAACGTATACTTATAATTCAGACGTGGTTGATATAATGGCATATATCAAAACATAAAACAATATATCAATATTTTTGTAATTTGCAAATCCCGATATTTTGAATATTTAAAAATAACATAAAAATTTGCGTATGCAAATTGTGAATTATAATAACTCAGGTTTGAAAAAATAAAATTCTTGAAATTCACCAATTCACAGCAATTTTTAAATTTCTTAATAAAATTTTAAATTCGGAAAATTTCGAAACCGTATTTCCAATATTCGAAATTCACAAATTGAAAGTTAACTTTTGGGAATTTTGGGGTATTTTACAATTTTCAATCGAAATGAAAATGGTTTATTATAAGATATTCAGCATTCTTCAGCTGAATAAATCCGCATAATCCGGCACTGGTAAATGTAATTAAAAATTAAACAGAAAACTAAATTTGATTGGAAATTTCCTGTAGATATGCATAATTTAACTTTTCCGGCACTTTTTTATAAAATCATAACGATTTGAATCAGTTACTAATGCTTCACTGTATCTATTTCACACACTAAATAAACAAAAAGCCAAGTTCTAAATTATTAAGAACTGTGTGGGTCAAATAAATAAAAAATTAATCGTTAAAAAACGCGATAGATACGTCTTATCGAATTGAGCTGTATACATATGTACATACGTTCACGACACACTGGAAATGCTAATTTTTAGAAATATCTGCCGATATACTTACTTATTATTTGGATGTGATTTATAAAGATCATTTATCACATTATACATTGTGTCAGTTTGTATTGCCAAATTCTTTAAATTACCAAACAGCGGTAAAGGTTTCTTGAACGGTACGTTACGTATTTTAAAATAATTATAGGTCCATATACTCCATGCATATAGTAATCCGAGTAAAACTACGGCCAAACTGATGTACCAGTAGGTAAGCACAACACAGAAAACACAGTTCATCTTAATGTTATTTTTTTTTAGTTCATTCACTGATATTGGACACGACACTATATCTTTATATCTACTCAGCACCACTTTTAATTTATATCAAGTTGAAAAAATTATTAATTGCAAAATTGTTGCAAAATATTGTTGTTTTGCGTTGTTTTTTAGGTAACTATATACCTATTATTATCTACTGTCAACCAAATGATAAGAATACAAATGAAATCGAAAATTTGATAATGTTTTTTTTATTTAGATTTAAGAATTATTAACTATACTTAACACAATATTTTTTTGTTTGTTTATAGATCGTCTATAAAATGCGAAGTGACCTTACTTGCTGGGTATTTTCTATAATATCTATACATACATACATACAATACTCATAAACTATATTATGATCTCATTGTTATATTGTCAATAACAGAGAATAAATATCGTGACCACAACTAGTGAGCTAACGCGACATTTTATTTGTGTCTATATGTAGATGTGAAAATTAAGTTATAGTTGTAGCTAAGAGAAACGACTTAAAGTTTCTGTATAGTGCAATGTCAGAAAGGCTTATGGTACAAACCCAGCATTATATTCTAATTCGCAAACGCGGTACACGCGGACGGATGGGCGTGGTAGATTACGCCGTGTAATTTAACTTAATTTAATTTCAAAAAATTATTATTTTTAATTGAAGCAAATCTCTCCCAGATAATATGTTTACTATTCTACTAATAATAATAATAATAATACAGTTTTTAAGACCATTACTGGTCCCATACTGAGTCAATAATCTGGCTTCAACGGTTTCGATCAAATAAAATGTCGCGTTAGCTCACTAGTTGTGGTCACGATATTTGTTCTCTGTTATTAACAATATAACAATGAGATCATAATATAGTTTATGAGTATTGTATGTATGTATGTATAGATATTATAGAAAATACCCAGCAAGTAAGGTCACTTCGCATTTTATAGACGATCTATAAACAAACAAAAAAATATTGTGTTAAGTATAGTTAATAATTCTTAAATCTAAATAAAAAAAACATTATCAAATTTTCGATTTCATTTGTATTCTTATCATTTGGTTGACAGTAGATAATAATAGGTATATAGTTACCTAAAAAACAACGCAAAACAACAATATTTTGCAACAATTTTGCAATTAATAATTTTTTCAACTTGATATAAATTAAAAGTGGTGCTGAGTAGATATAAAGATATAGTGTCGTGTCCAATATCAGTGAATGAACTAAAAAAAAATAACATTAAGATGAACTGTGTTTTCTGTGTTGTGTTTACCTACTGGTACATCAGTTTGGCCGTAGTTTTACTCGGACTACTATATGCATGGAGTATATGGACCTATAAATATTTTAAAATACGTAACGTACCGTTCAAGAAACCTTTACCGCTGTTTGGTAATTTAAAGAATTTGGCAATACAAACTGACACAATGTTTAATGTGATAAATGATCTTTATAAATCACATCCAAATAATAAGTAAGTATATCGGCAGATATTTCTAAAAATTAACATTTCCAGTGTGTCGTGAACGTATGTACATATGTATACAGCTCAATTCGATAAGACGTATCTATCGCGTTTTTTAACGATTAATTTTTTATTTATTTGACCCACACAGTTCTTAATAATTTAGAACTTGGCTTTTTGTTTATTTAGTGTGTGAAATAGATACAGTGAAGCATTAGTAACTGATTCAAATCGTTATGATTTTATAAAAAAAGTGCCGGAAAAGCTAAATTATGCATATCTACAGGAAATTTCCAATCAAATTTAGTTTTCTGTTTAATTTTTAATTACATTTACCAGTGCCGGATTATGCGGATTTATTCAGCTGAAGAATGCTGAATATCTTATAATAAACCATTTTCATTTCGATTGAAAATTGTAAAATACCCCAAAATTCCCAAAAGTTAACTTTCAATTTGTGAATTTCGAATATTGGAAATACGGTTTCGAAATTTTCCGAATTTAAAATTTTATTAAGAAATTTAAAAATTGCTGTGAATTGGTGAATTTCAAGAATTTTATTTTTTCAAACCTGAGTTATTATAATTCACAATTTGCATACGCAAATTTTTATGTTATTTTTAAATATTCAAAATATCGGGATTTGCAAATTACAAAAATATTGATATATTGTTTTATGTTTTGATATATGCCATTATATCAACCACGTCTGAATTATAAGTATACGTTTATACCGTACATGAATTGATTGAATCAATAAAATTAAAATAATTATAATATTCAAATCCGAATTTTGAAAATTTTAGATAGTATTTTTAACAAATCTTGTAATAGGCAAAAATTTGAATGAACTTCTTGTTTCTACTCAGAGATATTTGATTACACCATGCTGCTTAATAATCGTGATAGGCCTGTGCCAACTATAATTAAATTAATTCCAAGCAAATTTTTTTCCACGGTCGTTATTCTTTAAAGAATTTACTTATTTAATTGATTCTGTGGGCGATATATACTCTATTGAATTCAGTAGAAGCAATGAGTAAACAAATAATCAGGATGAAGACGGGATCAGGAAGCAACCGACTTCAGACAGGATTATATATAGAAATAAAATAAAAAATTGAACAAGAAACTTTAGAAAGGAACCTATAGGTGAGTTACATTTTGTATCAGCTTGTATGTTTGTGGCGACTGCGGAAAACATGTAATCTTGTCTTTATTATTTAAGCCACACTCAAATTTATTGGCTCTGATCACAGTTTTGTTTTTTTTATCATGTACGAGTATGTTATACAATACTTTCATAAAATTTTAAATTACAGATTTCTTGGCGTTTTCGAGTTCCGCAACCCGTTTGTGATGATCCGAGATCCTGAATTAATAAAACAAATCACCGTTAAAGATTTTGAACATTTTCTCGACCATCGTGTCATCTTGGACGAATCAATCGAACCACTGGTTAGCAAAAATCTATTCTCATTACGCGGCGATGAATGGAAAAATATGCGAAATATTATGAGTCCTGCATTTACGGGCAGTAAAATTTTACACGATTGGCAAAAAAATTACTAACTTTGATGGACTAATGAGTTTGAAATTTTTATTATTTGCTACAATTCCACGAATTATGAAAGCTCTTGCAGTGGAATTATTCCCGCGAGAAGTTACAAATTATTTTAAGACGCTCATCCAGGATGCACTTAGAGAACGAGAGAAAAATCATATTATTCGACCGGATATGATTAATTTGTTAATGGAAGCACGAAAAGGGTTATCGAAACAGATCGAGCAGACAGAAATAAAACACGAGATGAATGAAGGGTTTTCGGCTACCGAAGAGATTAATTTGAAAGATAGCATTAAAGTACATAAAAAGAGTAAGTCAATTAGTATATTGAAGATATATATATTAAAGAATATTAAGATGGTGAAATAGTTTAACAATTATTTATCCCTATATCTTTACAGCCCTGGATGATGATGACATTACGTCACAATGCTTTTTATTTTTCCTTGCTGGATTTGAAACTATATCCAATTTATTGTGTTTTACAAGCCACGAACTAGCCATTAATCCTGATTATCAACAACGACTTTACGAAGAGATCAAACAGGTCAGCGATGAAATGCGCAAAAATAACGAGGAATTATCGTATGAAAGACTTCAATCGATGAAATATTTAGACATGTTCATCTCTGAAACATTACGAAGATGGCCACTGGCTATGGTAGGCGATCGTGAATGCACAATACCATACAAAATAAAAGATAATGACATTGAAATGACAATCGAAAAGGGAAGCTTTATATCGATACCAATCGGCCCAATGCATCATGATCCAAAATATTTCCCAGAACCGGAAAAATTCGATCCCGAACGATTCAGTGATGAGAATAAACACAAAATAATTCCATACACATATATGCCATTCGGTGTTGGTCCACGTAATTGTATCGGTTCACGATTTGCTTTGATGGAGGCGAAGGCTATTATATTCCATTTATTGTCACGATTTACATTTGAAGTATCGTCGCGCACTCAAATTCCATTGAAATATGCTAAAGGTGGATTTTCGGTTAAAGCGGAAAAGGGATTCTGGATCGCATTGAAACCAAGATAAACATTTTTAGAATATTATTGGTTTTTTTTAAGTTTTCTGATGCTATAACAACAAATTAAATTCAACAAAATTGTTTTTACTATAATTGTTTTATTTATATATTTACATTAAAAAAATTATACGATTATCCACTTTGAAATTATCGCATTGTGAAGTTAACACTAACAAATAACGATAAAATCTGGGATTAAATTCTTACGGGCTAGTAGTAATAGGATCACCTCGGTCGGTCGACCGACTGAGGTACCTATTTGGCCTTGACCTCAAGAATAAGTAGGTCGACCGACCGAAGTGATCCTATTACTACTGACGTTAGACAGTAGACACTGTTGGTTTCTGCTCAAAATATTGTCTATTTTGTTTATATCTTTTCAGTTTTGAGATAACGTGCCTTATTGTAGATTTTTTAATATATTAGTACTATCGGTGATTTTAAATAATATATAAATTTAACGAAACGGAACAAAATACACTTATGGCCATATGCGGGGACTGATACTGACTAAACAGCCAAATACAATTCCAAATTAAACGGAGATATTTTGAAACTGTATTGCACTTTTTACTGATAAGAGTCATACTATGGAAGATTGTCCCGATGTTTTGTACGCTGCTTGAGCCTCTCCTAATTGTGACATACTCGAGTTAAAAAAATTGTATCTTTGAGCAAAATGTATCGCATGGTTACCAACTAAAATATATTTTTTCTAAATTATGACTGTAATACGCAGTGTACTATAGATGCACTGCAAATTATAGTTTGGTCTTTTTTGAATTTTGACGTTTCATTTGATTTGATTTCCCAACGATAATTTTTGTGTATTGTTTTAATTATGTTTCGTTTAGATGTTTTAAAATTAGATGTTTATAAAATATAATTATTACATATTGATTTTCAGTAGGTATTATGATTTTATGAATGCAGTTGAGTATGGAATTATATTTGAAAAAGAATTCGTCATAGAAATGAGACCCGTTTTGTACAACAGTATATCGATCTACGATAAATCACGGAAACGGAAGCTTTCGTCAATTGATTAATAACGATATTCTTGTTAGATTAAAGTACACTACATTTCCAAAAGGTTTCCGTTTATTTGGGAATTGTCTTTTGTAGTTTAATCAGTAAATCAGTTCCAAATGGCCATATGTGTATATATAATAACAAATAATGTATAAGAGGGCCAACCATTGCTAGTAACTCATCGAATATTTGCATATTCAATATTAATTCAAGGGTAATTACTGAATTTAAAATTCTAAAATAAATAAAACTTCAACTCAATACCATGGAACATTTTCCCGATGCAGTAATACTAACTTATACACAAATATTTGTCCAGATTTTTTACAGGAAATGTTTTTGCTTTCTCTCATATATCAAGCGAATCTGTATTTTCGTCCCATTCTGATTTTACTATCAGTAAATTTTTCAGAATGGAAAGTAGTCTTTACACTATTATACCTACATAAGTTTTATACTAAGAACAAAACTTAAATATTACGGTTTTTAAAATACCAAGGCAAAAGCAAATGTGGGCTGGTTTTCTTGGCAATCAATTAATAAGACCATTTATGCTGTGTGCCTAACGCCAATATTTTCGGCTAAATCGCCGACATTTCTAAATTTATGATTAGTTATGCAACTAAGCACTAAGCGGCTACCAATTGGCTATATAATTTGGAACTGCAAAATTCCCGAGGACCGTGTGGGGCAATTACTGACCAAATACCGAGAAATGTCCATATTTTGTCAGTCTTTGGGCAGGCCGGAATACCAAATCGGTATAACATGGTGTCAAATTAATGTAAAAGCTTGGATAATATTACTGACCATAGACGTAAAAATTTATCAAAAATTTACTGGTCAAAATTACTATACTGAATCGGTAATTTATTAGTTTTTTAATTACCATAAAATGTTAGGTTATATTCCATAACCTAACATTAACATTGAGCATAAACATTAACATTTAAGGAATTTTTATTGATCATATTTATTTGACTGAATTGGTAACTTTGCGGTCCGAGATGACTGTGTTATTTTATATCATTATAGATGTATATATACGTGTGCATTTCTAGTATTTAAATGTAAATGGCATCACATTGGAACGTGTTTAAAATTATTTCAATATTAACTTTATAAGTCCAATATTCACTTTTTTGTTAACATAAAAAAATTGTAAACCCTAAAATTGTAAAAGTTCCTGGAATTTTAATTGATTTCTCTTTCGTTTATAGCAAATATTTTTATTTTTAAATTGTTGCTTTTGTAATTGTGATCGACAGGTACTTTTAAGCCTGATGTAAAGCTATCGGTTTTGAAATGTTTGTCGGGATAATTTATTTGATGGATAGTGTTATCTATGAATGGAATATGAATAGAGTGGTAAAGATTAAAGGAAACAGAGAAAATAAGATGCTCAATATTTTTGCTAAACTGCAAGGTGTTGTAAAGATGTGTTAAAAAATAATTGTAACCGAAGTTGAAATAACCGACGTTATACTCTGTAAAGTCAAGTATATTTAGTGTTTGATTCGATAAACAAAAAATATTTCTGATTAATTATTTGAATGAACTTTTACTAGCAGGAGGTATAAAATGCTTCAGGAAGGATACCTTGAACAAAAAACCAACGATGAACCTGAATACAGGTAAATAATACAGGAAAATGCACGGTGCAGGGACTCGGAAACCCAGTACCGGCGACATTCGGGAGTGAGCAAGTGGACTCCCAGTCGTCGAAATCAAACGACCACAATGTCCCCGCAGTGATGTACTTGGCTGCTGGGACAGATATTAATACAAGCTTAACAAGGGATGATGAGTATCCGTTTCATAGGGGTAACAAAATCATAAGATCCCCTACTATTAAAAAACGAATTCTATATAGGAGATATTAATATAACTTTGTCTTCACCAACAACTAATGTTGAAAGCGAAAAAAGCACAGTTCATAACCAATTAGAAAGCCTAGAAGAGGTGGTCTCAAAGCTGAGTAATGAAATTACCCTATTAAAGTTAGAAAATGAAAACCTGAAAAGGATCATCGAATCAGGTAAAGAAAAAAAAACAAGTGTGTAATGAATATTACACAGACGAAGAAGAACTCGGAAGAGAAATAGGAACCAAATCCCAGTGGATACTAGGATGAAGAAGCACAAGAAAAACCGCCACATTCAACATGGCAGTTTCCGATGTAGAGGAAGTGGCAAGAGTATCTCATTGGATCGTGAAAAAAAACAAACCCAGAAAGAAACGAAAAGCAGAATCATCGTCAGAATATGTTGAGCAGGGAAAGCAAACATCAACATCGAGTAAACCAACTAATCAGTGCAACGATGAAATTTCTAACGCATAGAAGAAAAAAAACAGCTTCCACCGATAAACATAGTTGGTATTGAAGACTATCCGGCTGTCAAGGCTCTGATGACTATAATTATACGGACAAAGATTTCAAGCTAGTAACACTAAATAATGATGTTTGTAAGGTAAATGTTCCAGACTCAGATACTTATAGAAATCTCTCTATGAAGCTTAATGCTGAGAAAGTTCAGTGGAATACATATGAGGACAAGCAGGAAAGACCAATTAAGGTTATGGCTAGAGGACTACATCAAACATGCGAAAGTGAAAATATAATTGCCGAGCTGCATAGTAAAGGATTCGAAATTAAGGACGTTACAAAAAGCCATTAAAAACCATTAAAAAAGCGAGAAAGGTAGATGATAAAGGCAACAGTGTCGTCACAAAACGCGGGTTACCGCTATTCATTGTAACATTTGGCAAGGAGGAAAATATTGAAAAAATTCATGATATTCGGGCAATTCAAAATATGAAAGTTAGAATTGAACCAGTGAAGAAAGTCACTGCTGATAGTCCAATGCAAAAAATGTCAGAGCTTCAATCATACTCAGAGATACTGTGGACGTATGGCAGGATGCGATAAATGTGCTGGTAACCACCTTACGAGCACGTGTACATTAGATAGGAACTCAGCTTCAAAATGCATTAATTGCAAGGGCCAACCTCCAGCTTATTACTGGGGATGTGAGGTAGCTAAAGAATTACAAAATATAAGAAATCGCGCTAGAAAGTCTGATCTAAACCGTAGAAACCCTGCTAGTGAAGACCCGACCAATCGACAGACAAATCGGGAATTATATAAATTAGGAGGAAAAGAATCATATGCATAGGTGACCCAAGGTCAAGACGTAAAAGCAATAGATAGCAACGACTACCAAATTTTGAGAGATGTCGTGCATATATGTCCTTTAAATAAAAAACTTGATGAGCACGCTGAGACCAATAAACTAATATTTGAACATTTGAAAAACTTGTCATCATCGTTACCCAATACGAGTAGAAAATAAAAATAAAAATAAATTTACAAACGCTCAGAATATTAACTTGGAATGCGAATGGGCTGATCCAACACGTCTCCGAGCTGGAAATATTTCTATTTAAACAAAAAATTGACATTTGTCTAATCTCTAAGATCCATTTCACTAACTCCTCATATGCCAGAATACGTGGGTACAGATTTTGCCATGCTATCCATTCATCAGAGAGAGAAAGAGGTGGATCTGCCATTCTTATTACACAGAATATAAAACAACGAAGAATTAAAAATTGAAAGTGAATCTATGCAAGTTACAAGTATCAAAACTCGCACAAAGTACAAAGAAATAAATATATCAGCAATCTATATTATCCACCTCGACATAAACTGATAAGAGACGATTATGAAGAACTTTTTAACACCATGGAAAGTTGTTTTATCATTGGTGACAACTTCAATGCGTAAAACACGTACTGGGGCTCCAGAGTTACTACACCAAATGGGAGAGAGTAATTTTAATTTGAAGTAGCAAAAAAACTAAAATGTGACTTTCAATCCGATGGCTCACCAACTTACTGTACAACAGATTTAAACAAAATACTGGACCTTATAGACTTTTATGTAACAAAAGGCATATCAGATAACTATATTCGAAAATAATGAAGAGCTTACTTCGGACCACTCTCCTGTTATTATAGCGATCAGTGAAACAATAATTTTAAAAAAAATGACAGCGAGACTCACTAATAAGAACACCAACTGGAAAAAATTTCGAGAATTATTAGAACAAAACATCAATCTTCAAGTCCCAATAAGGAACATCATACAAGTCGAAGACGAAGTAGAAAGGCTAATAGAAAACATACAAGCAGCGTGGCAAAGTACATCTTTCAAATACACAAATAAGATCAAAGTAAAAACTATCCACTTGAAGTAAGAGAGCTTGTGGCAAAGAAACGAAAAGCTCGAGAGTCTGGGCAAATAAATCAAACCAAAGAAAATAAAACCGTCCTTAATAACCTACATATGTAATAAGTTGAAAGCACCGAAAGTACTTAATAGACCAACAAATTCGACGGCACCAATTAGAAATGAGGATGGAATCTGGGCTCAAAGCAGTAAACAAAAAGCTGATTTGTTTGCGAGACACCTAGAAGAAACGTTTCAACCATTACCCAGGCAAACTGCGGATGAAAATATTAACCTACTGAAACGATCTAGCTTTAAATACAAAGTGCATCTCTACAAGAGCTAAAAGAGGAAATTCAAAATTTAAACATGAACAAATCTCCTGGGCACAACCTCATAACTGGGCAAAATAAAGCGATACGTAAACTTCTCCATATAATCACTGCTGTATTTAGACTAAGATACGTTCCAAGGCAATGGAAGATGGCAGAGGTAATCATGATTTTAAAACCTAACAAACAATATAACGATAAAAAGTCCTTCAAGGTGCGTACATATGATACAAAAAATAAAAATAAATTCTGATGCACAAAAATTAACCACGAAGCTAGCTGTATGAGTTGAAATATTCACTACTCGAAATATAATTTCATCAGTATAGCCTTTGTAAATAACGAAAACATTATGACTTTTGAGTGAAAACTTTTGTTTAACTATACTCAGATAGCTAACTTCGTGGTGAATTTTTGTGCACCAGAATATTTTTTTTGTATTATGTATGCGGCTTCAGACCAATATCCATAATCCCAAAAATAATCCATAATCCCATGATTTTTCAAATATTGTTCCTGAAGAGGATGAAACCCATAATGGTGGACGGAAATCTCATTCCTGACCACCAGTTTGGATTCAGAGAACACCACTCGACTATAGAACAAGTCCATAGAATCACAGATATTATAGAACGTACACTATAGAAACTAAAAAAATATGTTCAAGAGTTTTCCTGGATGTAGTGCAAGCATTTGACCGCGTTTGGCATAAAGTATTGGAGTTCAAGCTCAATCGGAACCTTCCCAAACAATATTATGAAACTCTGTAATCCTACACAACCGATAGACACTTCCGTGTAAAATATGAAGACGAATACTCGAACCCAAAGAAAGT
This sequence comes from Tipula unca, assembly GCA_951394425.1. Taxonomy (NCBI): domain Eukaryota; kingdom Metazoa; phylum Arthropoda; class Insecta; order Diptera; family Tipulidae; genus Tipula; species Tipula unca. Next base: position 45,313,303 of record OX596381.1, on the reverse strand, counting down.
TTCAGCTGGAGTACCACTAAGTAGCGTATTGGGCCCTGTCTTGTACATCCTGTATACTCGGGAAGCAACTATAGTAACTTATGCTGATGATACTGCGATTTTGGCAGTTGGGAACAATGTAGAAGAAGCTATACTAACAAATTGCAAAAGTCGATAAATTCAGTCAACAATTGGATGAAAAAATGGAGAATAAACTGAACGAAACTAAATCTGTGCATGTGAACTTTACTAATAAAAATATTTCTAATAGAATCCCAATCATAATCAACTCTAAACAAGTTGCCTATGGAGATACGGTGAAATATCTAGGGGTGACGCTGGATACCAAGTTGAGGTGGAAAGAATATGTATAAAAGAAAAAGGAAGTGCTGAACATGAAGTATAGGAAGATGTATTAGCTCTTATGTAGACATTCTGAACTATCCATACGGTATGGACCTAAGGTATACAGTTTTGGGGTTGTACCAAGAAAACGAACATCAAGATAATACAGACGTTCCAAACCAAAGTACTTCGGAATATTGTAAATGCTCCTTGGGACATTAGAAATGAAGATCTCCGAGATTTAAAGATGGAATACATTCATGAAGTTATTACGTATAATTTTTTTTTTTTTTTTTTTTTTTTAAAGGTATTGGCATAGACACTCTTTTGGTCCATAGCCTTACCTTACATTCACACAACATTCATTCAAACCATTCATTCATCCCATATTCACACAAGTACAGTATACCATCTGCGCATTGCATAGCTCAATGTCACCCTGTACAGTGACATGAAAGATGGGTCGGCCCATGAGTTCTACATTCCAATAGAGGGTCATCGATGTTTTCAATTTAATCACCGATCGTAATCGGGAGATGAAAAATCCATTTTGCATCTTGCCTCTGTTGGGATTCGAACTCGGTCGGTACCTCCCGATCCAAACGTCGCAGCGTTAACCACTGCGCTATTTGCTCGGTTATTACGTATCATGCTCTCAAGCATGATTCACGCCTCCGACAGAACGAAAACATCGAGATATGTAATATGCGGGACAGACCGTTGGCAGTAAGACGTCTCCAAAAGACTAAACCAATTGATCTAGTGAATGGAACATAAAATTACATACTATTATAGAAAATATTTATATAAATACATAATTTTAATTTCTGGGACTAGCCGTTGGGCTATATCCCAACAAATGTTAATATAATTATGATAGGAAAATTACTTGATGACTTAGAATTAAATAAATAAAAAAAAATTAGAAAAATTGAAAACCAAAATTCTGCTCTACTTATCCTCGTTTGTTACTAAATTGCTAATATGTTGCGAGTTTTAAATTTAAATTTAATGTTGCATACAACCAGTTTAAGATCTGTAGGCCAGAGGGATCCAGAAGACCATGTTGGTTTATGTATTCCAATTAATTAAACCAATACGGATTTTTCAAATAAATGAAGACACAATTTCACCAAATAAATATTTTTACAATCGTTTATATTTTATTTGTTTATTTATTTAATATTCATATAAACTATATTATTTATTTATTTATTATAAATTTACTATATTAATTATAATTATTATTATTATTACGTGAAATTTATTTATTTAATTTAACTTTACCACCATACAATTTTATTATGATTATTAATTTTGTGCACGTTGCACTCACACCAAAACGTTTTACTTGGGAGCGAAAAAGGTAATGGACGACGTTTGTTGTTTGAGTTGTTTTTGTGTTGTATTGTGATAGACGTGTTGTCTATTTGCTGTTTTGTGTTTGACTGTATGACGTCGCCTTCGTGTCCAAAATACATGTCGTATTTTGGAGAGGGAACAGATGCGCCGGCGACGGTCGACATTGCACTTATGTTAAGTGCAGTGGATTGTTAGTCGAATTGGTAAGGCGACTTAATAATTGGATAATTGGTTCGGCTATTGGATGTGTGATGGGGTTAGTAAACTCTCAATTCAAATAAGTTGATTTATATTTGAATTTTACTAATTCGTTTTGTTGTGGCAGTATCGAGTATCGGTGAGTCGAATATTCGAGCTGCTACAGTACCCCCTCTCCAGATGAGAAACCATAGGTTTTGAGACGTTATACGTTGAACCGGACGGTTTTATATCGTTTGCTGGCTGATATTTGATCAGCTGTGTTGAGAATACCGTATGCCGGTTTCAATCTGTCGATGGAGATTGAGTGGTGTTTGTCTTTGATTGAGACAATGAATTGCTTGCGTAAGCGGCGTATAACTTTGTATGGCCCATCGTATGGAGATTGTAATCCAGTTCGAACCTTATCAACCCGGACAAAGACGTAATCGCAATTGTTGAGCGATTTAGGAACGAATATGTTGCTTTCATTCGTTGGTCTTGTTGCCGTGGGGATAAGATTTTGCATGGTGGTGCGGAGTTGGTCGATGACTGTGTCGGTTGTGGATGGAGACGGTAGAGGATGTTCGACGAAGAACTCACCGGGTAGCTTGATGGTTTGACCGTAAACCATTTCAGCTGGTGAGCACTTCAGATCTTCTTTAACCGTTGCTCGAATACCAAGTAGAACGATTGGTATTTCGGAGCTCCAGTGAATTGTGTTGCCTCGGGCCTTGAGAGCAGCTTTGAGCTGGCGGTGGAAACGTTCGACCATGCCATTGGCTTGTGGGTGGTAAGCCGTTGTACGTATACGATGCGAGCCGAGGAGTTTCGTTAACTCCGAGAAAAGCTTCGACTCGAATTGGGTTCCTTGATCAGTAGTGATGTCAAGTGGAACGCCAAATCGTGATACGTAGTTTTGCACGAATGTGGTGGCAATGGTTGCTGCAGACATGTCGCTCATGCAGTACGCTTCTGGCCATCGAGTGAAACGATCGACACAGGTGAGTAGATATGAGTATCCATTGGATGGAGGAAGTGGTCCTACAACATCCAAATGAATATGCTCAAATCGACCAGGTGGAATGGCGAATTGTCCAAGAGGCGATTTTGTGTGCCGCTGGACTTTCGATTTTTGGCAAGATAAGCATGCTTGTGCCCAATGGGTCACGTCTTTGTTGATGCTTGGCCAAAAATATCGAGCAGTAATCAATTTACGAGTTGCGCGGACACCAGGATGTGAGATACCGTGTAGTGTGTCGAAGATGGTTCGACGTAGTTGCTCTGCGATGTACGGGCGATTTGCACCCGTAGATGTTTCGCAGTAGATTTCGAGGCCAGGTAGTGTGAAAAGCTCCAGTTTCAGTGATGAACTGGCGTGACGTGTGGAACCAGAAAGTAATTTCTGTAGTTCTAAGTCTGCTTTTTGCGCTTGTGCGATTTTGTTGCAGTCGAAGTGAGTCTCGACTGTGGCCGTTTCGTTTGATGTTGTGCGCGAAAATGTATCCGCGACAACGTTGTCGGTACCTTGAACATGCTGAATGTCCGTGGTAAATTGACTAATATAATCCAAGTGGCGTGCTTGCCTTGGATTGCGTTCAGTTTTAGACTGAATTGCTCGAGTGAGAGGTTTGTGGTCGGTGTAAATTGTGAAGTCCCGACCCTCGACAAAATATCTGAAGTGTTTTTTTGCTAGATATATTGCGAGTAATTCCCGATCGAATGCAGAGTATTTCTTTTCGGCATCCGAGAGCTTCTTTGAGAAGAATCCCAGTGGCTCCCAACACTTGTCGTTGTACTGTTGCATGACTGCTCCGACAGCAGTGTTTGATGCATCACTGGTTATGCTGAGCTTTGAGTCGCTCAGTGGATGAGACAAGAGTGTTGTGCGTGCCAATTCAGCCTTGAGTGACGTGAATGCGTGTTGACATTCGTCAGGCCAAGAGAAGTTCTTGGCGGTTTTGGGCTTACGTAGTAGTACTGCCAGGTGGCTGTCAATTGGGTTGAGTATTTCAGCGAGCTTTGGTATGAATCGGTGGTAGTAGTTGACCATGCCGATGAATCGCTGAATACTTTTGATTGAGGTTGGAGCTGGGAATTCTTTAATGGCATTGATTCGGTCTTGTGACGGAAGGATGCCATTAGGGTAATCTTGTGGCTGAGGAAATCGAGAGTGGATGCGCCAAAGACGCATTTTGAGCTCTTGATGTGAACATCAAACTCGACAAGTCGTTGGAAAAGTGTTTCCAGATGGAGTTTGTGTTGTTCCTCAGTTTGAGATGCCACAAGAATGTCGTCTATGTAGACGAAAACGAAGTCGAGATCTCGAACGACTTCGTTCATGAATTCGAAGAGGCCAAATTGTGTGGTGATTGCCGTTTTGAAAACGTCTTCAGGTGCCACGGGAATGTGGTGATAACCTCTGATGAGATCAAGTTTGGAGAAAACTTTGCAGCCATGCAAGTGCATGCTGAAGTTTTGAATGTGGGGTATCGGGTAGCGATCCGGTATCGTAACCGTGTTTAAACGCCGATAGTCCCCACATGGCCTCCAGTCTTGATCTTTCTTCTTGACCATGTGTAATGGACAAGAGACGGAAGATGTCGATGTTCGACAAATCCCTAATTCCACCATGTGTTGAAATTCTGCTTGTGCAGCTTTGTGACGCACCGAATCTAGTCTGCGTGGTCTCGACACGGGAAGATGGCCTTCTGTGACGATGTGATGAACCACGTTGTGTCGGACTGGCATTTTGTAGTTCGGCTCTGCTGTAAGTAGTGGGTACTTTTTGAGCAGAGTGCCGTAGCCGTTGTCGATGTTAAAATGGATCGGTGTTGGTGTGTTAACACGAACCATTGTGGCGTTTATTGACAGCTTTGTAGCTGGGTCAATCAGCCGTTTGTGTTTGACATCGACAAGAAGTCCGAATTTGCTTAGAAAATCGGCGCCAATGATCGGACGATTCACTGCAGCTAGTATGAAAGCGTGTGTGAAGGTTTGTTTGAGTCCGATATCCACGTTAAGCAATTTTGTGCCGTACGTGTGGATGATTGAACCATTGGCAGCCGATAAGACTAGATCTGAATTTCGATTGGCTAATGAGTATTTCATTCTGAAATTCATTGCTGGAATTACCGAAAGGTCAGCGCCAGTGTCGACTAGGTAGGTGAGTTTGTTGTGTCTATCGTACACAAACAAACGGGTTGTATAGGGTGTCAGGGGAGTTGCGTAACTCTCTACCCGTGACTTTCCTAGTTTTTTGAATTGTTGTTTGAGGTAGATGGGTAGGGTTGCTGTGCCGTATGGAAGTTGCATGGCTGTGTGCATTTCTGTGCAGCCGTTCCATATTTGGCATGATACCAGCATCTACCTTGCCGCGGGTTGCTTTGTGTTCGGGCACATGATTGAGATCGTTGTCTGCGTGACCGGCTCCTGCGTCGGAGCAACCCATCGAGTATCGATTCGATTCGCGATAATCGATCCTCGACAGTAACACCAGGCCCTGTTATTCTACGCCTTGTTGGTCTAAAATGTGAATGCGCGTCGTTGCTCATTATTCACAATTTAATTTTAAATAAATGACCAAAAATTATTAACAAATAATGATAAGGCGGAATGGTTACCGTGTAATGAATGGTTTGAAGGCCGGGATGTTCCTTCTTCTTAACGCCCGATGCGAGATACCCCCGAATATGGAGTTCCTATGCGTCCTACCTTATACTGGGGGGGCTCGTTGAAATTTAAAATCAAGTAAAAATGTTAAGTTATGCGAGGTGAAAATGAAAAACGGGTTTTATGTCACCGTTGTGGTTGTGGTTTTTATAAAAACCGGTTAATTATTCTTTTATTTGTGTATTTAACCACAGCGGTGATGGCGGGAGGGCGTGCAGCGAGATTCGACCAGTGTGTATGCAAATAGATTGGGAACGAGTATGGTGGTGAAAAATTATATGATAAATAAAGATCTTACAACTAAAAATAATTTTACGTTATATGTATGAAAATAAAAAAATGATTCTACGTTAAATTAATATGCAAGTGATTTTACGTTATGTTTTAAAAAAAAATGTATAAAGTATTATTTGAATGAGATATTCCAAATTCTCCAAATCTGTAGTTTGAGCTATACCTAACCATAACACTATATTAAACGGAAAGACGCTATCCTAATTATGTTGTAATTCATTTGGACAATGTCTTTAAAAAACGTAACTTTTATTTACTAACATCAATCGTAAAAGTATTCATAAATAATACGATGATATAATTTGTTTTGCGTCAATTATTTCCGGCATCCACAATCTTAATCAGTCAGACTAAATTCAATACATTTATACACAAATACACAATGAGCATACAGAGAATATATCGAGTAAATATGCAGCATCAAGTTCAATGAAATTTCTCAATACAGTTAATACACTATGATAGAGACTTAAGTCGTTTCTCTTAGCTGCAACTATAACTTATTTTTCACACTAATTGTGGTCGTGGTATTATTCTGTGTTATTATTAACAATATAACAAAGTGATCATAGAATAGTGGCTGTATTGTAGGCCGAAAATATTCAACAATAAGTGCGTAAGCTCATTTCGTATTTTATATAGACGGTCTACAAAACCATAAAAAACATATTGTATGATGGTTGATAATCGCCAAGCAATGAATTCTTACAAATAAAATTTAAGACACCTATAAATCCCTAAATATAAAATTTATAATTTTTAAAATTGAATATCGGAATTACCTTATACAGCAAGCGTTCTAAGATTTTAACAATCTTTTGAAGTGAATATAAATTAAAAGTGACGCTTGTTGAAAACTATATAGTGCCGTGCCCAGTATTAGTGAATAGATTAAAAAACAACAACATCAAAATGAACTGTGTTTTCTGTGTTGTGTTTACCTACTGGTACATCAATTTGGCTGTAGTTTTACTTGGACTACTATACGCGTGGAGTATATGGACCTATGATTATTTCAAAATACGTAACATACCATTCAAAAAACCAGTACCGCTGTTTGGCAATTTAAAGGGTTTGGCAATACAAACTGATACAATGTTTAATGTGATAAATGATATTTATAAATCACATCCAAATAATAAGTAAGTATATGCGTGAACCGATATTTCAATGTAGAAGTTCACGGTTCCAGTGTGTCGTGAACGTGTTCAGCTTAATTTAATTTAATAAGAATCTATATCGCGTTTCAAAACAAATTAATTTTTTTTATTTATTTGACCCACAAAGTTCTTTATAATTATAACTATCCACTTCACTTTTGTATTTATAGTTTTACTGCGTTCAAAATTTTAAAATATATACAGTGCAACTTTAGTAAATATGTAAGTTAAAGTTTTGTATTTTTACAAAAAGTACGTGGAGCTGAAAAAGTCAAATTTAATTCCCGTTCGTCACACATTGAATAAATCTTTTAATCTTTATAACCTTTAAGCTTTTCTTTCTTGTACACGGCTGTGGCTAGAGATCCGTCTTTTAATTAGTCATATCCACATGTACACTACAAAAGCTCCATCCAAAAAACTTGAAAGATAAGTTCAGTATTCCAAAAGGTCAAAACGATGTTTTTAATTTAATTTACTGATGTAATCGAAAAATCTTTCCTTTCCTCTACTATTGCTCTCAGTCGTCTTCCTCACACAATTTTGTTTTTACTTGTTTTCGCAGTGTATTCGATGTATCTCGTCGTTGCAGACGTTTCAGAATCTTGCCATAACAAATATTCCACTTATTCATACCTTTTTATCAAATTTATGGCAACACTGAGAGTTTAGCGACATAGTAGAACATAAGAAAAATTGTCTTCCATCAGAGATAAACAATTTTTCTTGTATTTTGTTGGCAATAGGTCAACTAATATTTGGTATCGAAGCTTTATTTCTTTATAAAATTCTATTTACCTATTTACTATAATATATAAATAACCATAAAAAATAAAAAATTCTCGGTGTCAAATTTTAATCGACCTTTCCAAGCATTCGCCTAGTAAAACGTACCAAAATTATCTTGCATCAGTGCTAGACAATTTTTCGTGTATTTTGCTATGTGAGTACTTGACCGTCGACTAAAATTTGGTTTCGAAATTTTATTTTCTTATAAGGTGCCATAATTTATAAATAATAATAAGAAATTATGATCTTAGAGTAGCAAGCACATTCTTCCCTCACAAACAGATACACCTAGAGACATGGACACATCCTCGCAAAACATCCCGGAGCCAAATTGACCACGTGTTAATTTCAAAAGGGCGAGCTCGGGTTGTGCAGGATGTGAGAACTTATCGGTCAGCAACCAAATACGTAGGCAGCGATCATTATTTGGTCGCTGCAAAGCTACGGTGGAAGTTTTCGTACAGGTCGGGGAACACAGCGAAACGGATGGAACGTTTCGACTGTGAAGGTCTGATAAATGAAGATCAAAAGAAACGATATCAGGATCTTGTCAGCGACAACATTGAGGGAGCTAATTACCAGTCTGACTGCGTGAACTCTGTCTGGGAGGTACTGAAAACTTCGGTTGTCAGTGCTGCTCAACAGACTTTAGGTATAGTGAAAGTCAGACCAAAGAATGATTGGTTTGATGACGAGTGTTGTCTTGCAGTTGAGCAACAAAATATAGCCCATAATGAAGTGCAACAACGTCTCACAATCGCAAGGAAAAACAAGGCAGCTCTTGCAAGAAGGGCAGCTAAGCGGATTTGTAGACGGAAGAAGCGAGAATGGTGGAAGGCCGCGGAGGTTCTGAAAGTACAACAACTCAGCAATGAGCGTAGTTCACGTAATTTCTTTAAAGGAATTACTGGATTGCACCATACTTTCAGGCCTTCGTCAACCGCCATTCGGGACCGGGATGGAAACCTCTGTGTCAACATCGACGCAGTACTTGACGCATGGAGTAGACACTTTACTGAGCTGCTTGATGTTCATCATGCGTCACAGACTGTTGTTGAGCCACCTCTAAAACAGTCTGCGGAGATTTGCACTGAGGAGCCATCCCATGAGGAATTCACTAAGGCCATGCAGAGAATGAAACGAAACCGCTCACCTGGAGTGGACTGTATTAATTCGGAGCTCTTGATATTCGGAGGGGATACTTTGTGGAACTGTCTTTTCGACCTTATTCGATTAGTATGGCGAACCGAAGTTATGCCTGATGAATGGAAAGTGGCCGCGATATGCCCCATCTTCAAGAAGGGAGACCGCTTGAAGTGTGAGAATTATCGCGGTATAGCTCTCCTTTGCACAGTATACAAGTTACTGTCATACATTTTATTGGATAGAATCACTCCTCTGGCGGAGGGCTTGGTTGGTGACTATCAGGGAGGATTTCGTCCGAATCGATCAGTCACTGATCAGGTCTTTTCGCTGCGGATGATTCTATCTAAATATTATGAGACATCCATCCCCGTACATCAGGTTTTCCTGGATTTCCGGCAGGCCTACGACTCGATCAATCGAGAGATTGTGTTAAAGTTGAGAACAGGCTATCGACAATTTTTGCAGTTAACTCGGGTGTTCGGCAGGGAGATGCTCTGTCCCCGATACTCTTTAATCTCATGTTGGAGTACATCTTTCGTAAAACTGAAACACCTCAGCGCAACATCTTATATCGCCAGTCCAATCAAGTGCTTGCATATGCAGATGACATATGCGTGATTGGACTGAATAGCAACGGAGTGAAAGAAATACTTGATCTGCTTGTAGAGTTTTCTGCTTCTGTTGGACTCCAGATCAATGAGTCCAAAACGAAATACCTGACCTCTGGTTTTAGAGACAATGGCACACCAGATTTTAGTAGTGGCCACCACACGTTTGAGGGAGTGAGGAGGTTCAAATATTTGGGCTCTCTAATCACTCACGATAACAGTGTGGGTGAGGATATTAAAGTGCGGCTGGCAGCTGGCAGTCGTTCTTTATATCCTCTAAGGCCACTGCTAAAATCTAAACACTTATCAAGTGCCGTGAAGCTGAAGCTTTACAAAGCGTTGATCAGGCCCGTTGTTATGTTTGGATGTGAAAGTTGGGCGCTGACGGATGAGTACGAGAGATGGCTCCTTACATTTGAGAGAAGAATCATGCGTGTGATTTACGGCCCTAAACGCGAAATAGATGGTACATATACCGAGCTCTGTACAATTTCGAGATCAGAGATCTGATGAAGATCCCCGATATTGTACATGAAATAAGATCTCAGCGAGTACGCTGGCTCGGTCACGTTCTGCGTGCTGATCCGGAACGAATTGTTCAGCGATCTCTGAAAGGAGAGCCACCATATGGTAGGCGCAGAGGTCGTTGCAGGCGACAATGGCTCCACGATGTAGAGAACGACTTGGCCTCTTCAGATTGTCTAAGACAGTATGAAGACCAAGCTCAGGATCGAAACCGTTGGAGCCAGATTGTTGATTCAGTAAGGGGCCAGTAATGGCCTTTAACACTGTTATTATTAATAAGAAATTATTATTCTTAGCGCAAAGGGCTAAGCTCGCAAATCTAAATTATTTGCGTTTGATAGTTACCACGCGAATGTACTTGGAATTCGAATTATGGTGGTTTTGGTGAAATAGTTTAACTAGAGCTACCCATGGAGTATATATGGTTCATCCAATATGGCTTATTAAGAATAAAGTTATTTTAAGGGGCAATTTAAATCATACAATTGCAATTTCTTTTTATTTCTAGACCTTTGAATTTAAATCTTAGTAATTTTGGGAGTAAAATTTTAATCGAAAAATATTTAAAATAAAGCCGATTAGTTTTATGAATTATGACGATGAGTGACTTATTAGGGGTAATATAACGAAGCTTATACAACTAATCAGACCTCTAAATTGATCATCATAGGAAAATGTTAAAGGATTCGATAGAGTGATAGAGTAAACCAGCAGATTATTCCCAAACACATCGTAATTATTTTAAAGGAATCTAGTTTAGCTCCTCCGAAACCCCCAATGAACGTTTAAATGAGTTGACCCTAGCTGTGTATAAAAAACTGTACTTTCTCTTAAATTGTGATTTTTCATAGTTACTCAGTTTACTATAGCATTTTGATCTAAGCTTGTTCAGTTTGCGAAGGCAGCATTGCGCGTTTGCGAATTGGGATAGAATCCTGGGTTTGCACCATGGGCCTTTGTGGCATTGAGTGCGGAATCCTCGTGGGATCCAGCCAATTTTAATAATAATAAATGTGTACAGACTGTAGACTGAGCCCGTGAGACCTGGCTTGTAGTAATTTATCAAACTAGGTATACACCAACAATATGGTTTTTAATTTTAAAGACTGAGTTTCTCTGCCCTAAACCATTTTCTTACTGAAATTAAAATTTTAACAAAAACTCCCCTAAAATCTTAAGATTTGTTATAGTGATCCTTAATTTATAACCTTCTATAAACAAACAAATAAAAAGTTAGTGATCACGAATTATTATTATGGTGTTCCATTTCGATGATCAATGTCCAAATCGTGCCTAGCGGAAGGTTTAAGTGGTGATAACTGCGTAGGCTGTGTTTAATTTTAAATTTTAAGCCGAAGTATAGGGTAAATGCTCGACCGACCAGCAAGAAAACCAATTGCTATAGTTAAATATAAGACACTTGATCTACTTCACTTCTTTGACATTTAAATTTAATTTTAAATTACAGATTTATTGGCGTATTCGAGTTCCGTAACCCGTTGGTGATGATCCGTGATCCTGAATTAATAAAACAAATTACCGTCAAAGATTTTGAACATTTTCTCGACCATCGTAGCATCATAGACGACTCAATTGAACCATTATTAAGCAAAAATCTGTTGTTATTACGCGGCGATGAATGGAAAAATATGCGAAATATTATGAGCCCTGCATTCACGGGCAGTAAAATTCGTTTCATGTTAAATCTAGTGTCAGAATGTGCGCTAGAAATAAACGAATTTTTATTGGACCAATGTAAGAAGAACGGTGGTATACGTACAGTGGATCTCAAAGAAATGTACACAAAATACACAAATGATGTGATTGCAACATGTGCGTTCGGAATTAAAGTCAACTCGTTTACGAATGAGAAAAATGAATTTTACACGATTGGCAAACAAATTAGTGATTTTGGTACACTAGTGAGTTTGAAATTTTTATTATTTGCCACAATTCCGCGGATTATGAAAGCAATGGCACTGGAATTATTTCCACGTACAGTTACAAATTATTTTAAGACGCTCATTCAGGATGCACTTAGGGAGCGAGAGGAAAATCATATTATTCGGCCGGACATGATTAATTTGTTAATGGAAGCACAAACAAGATTATTGAAAGATATCGAACATACGGAAACAAGTCACGTAATGAACGAAGGTTTTTCGGCTACCGAAGAGATTAATTTGAAAGATAGTATTAAAGTATATAAAAAGAGTAAGTCTTTATACTAACAATAGTGTAATAGTTTAACAATTATTTTTTCATATATACCATTACAGCACTGGATGATATCGATATCACGTCACAATGCTTTATATTTTTTCTCGCTGGATTTCAAACCATATCCAATTTATTATGTTTTGCAAGCCACGAACTAGCTATCAATCCAGACTATCAACAACGACTTTACGAAGAGATCAAACAGGTCAGCGATGAAATGCGCGAAAATAACGAAGCATTATCGTATGAAAGACTTCAAGCGATGAAATTTTTAGACATGATCATTTCTGAAACATTACGAAAATGGCCACCAGCAATGGTAGGCGATCGTGAATGCACAATACCATACAAAATTAAAGACAATGACATTGAAATGGCAATCGAAAAGGGTAGCTTTGTATGGATACCAATTGGCCCAATACATCATGATCCAAAATATTTTCCTGAACCGGAGAAATTCGATCCCGAACGATTCAGTGATGAGAACAAACACAAAATAAATCCATACACATACTTGCCATTCAGTATTGGTCCACGTAATTGTATTGGTTCACGTTTTGCTTTGATGGAGGCGAAGGCTATTATATTCCATTTATTGTCTCGATTTACATTTATAGTATCGTCGCGTACTCAAATTCCATTGAAATATGCTAAAAGTGGTTTTTCGGTAACAGCGGAAAAGGGATTCTGGATCGCATTGAAACCACGATAAACGAAGATTTTTATTTAATATATGTATTATCAACAAAAAATTGTTGTATTGTTTTATTTACATTAAAAAACTATAAACAAACTGGGTTTAATTCTTGGTTGGAAGAAAAATCCTGTATATTTTTTATTATTGAATTTTTTTATAAACATATACGAATTTAAAATTTGAGATGTTCCACAAGCTAGTAGATAAAACTATTATAGAATATATAATCATTTTAAAAATGTTAAAAGAAATGTTTACAATATACAGTATTTTGAAAAAATAAAACATTCTTTACAAACACTTTATATAAAATCCGTACCGTAAGGTTTTATTTCATACATGTAACAAAAGTACCCGGATACGAGAATTAGGTTCGGCATGTGGAACGTCCAGTCACTTAGGAAACCAGGAGCGTTGGAACGTGATTAGGCCAAGTGCATGAACGAGTATCGTCTGGAACTAGTTGCTCTTCAAAAAATTCGCTGTCCTAAAAGTGGAAATCTTGTGTCCCAGAGCTATACGGTGCTCTACAGTGGAGATGACCTTGATGGACCTTGATGGATTTGTTGGATGTCTTCCTGGGGCACAGGTAAAGAAGTAACAGTCAATAACCGATTGTGTAAGCATCGCTTGCACATGAAGTATTCGACAACCTGCCGATAATTTGTGTACACGCGTCCACAGAAGTCAACCAGCCCTAAGATAAAGATGTTAGAATGGTAATTAGAGCTTTAATGCTAGAACTGGCAGAAATTAGGCCGACTTATGTGAAAACATAGGTCCCTACTCTCGACACGAAACTTATAATGGTGAGACAATGATGTACTTTGCAATTGCTCACGACCTTAGAGTAGCCAGCACATTCTTCCCACTCAAACTAATACATTTAGAATCATGAATCCATCCTCGCAAATCTTCTTGCGGGTAAATTGACTACATGTAAATTCCAAAGGGGTGAGCTCGGGTTGTGCAGTAGGTGAGAACTTATCAATCCTGTAATGTGGGCAGCTAAGCGGGTTTGAAGACGGAAGGAGCGTAAATGGTGGAAAGCCGAGGTTGGTTCTAAAAGATTTACATTGAGGATCCATCGGATCAACCCGCCCACCTGAGGTAGACTGCATTAATTCGAAGCTCTTGTTATTCAGAGGGGATATTTTGTGGAACTGTCTTTTCGACCTTACTCGATTAGTATGAGGATTTCATTCGAATCGATCAGTTACTAATCGGGTATTTTCACTGCGGATCACCGAACATTGTTGTTCGTGGTGATGTTGTTAGATGGCGGAGTTGTTTTACTATAAATGTTTTATAGTAATGGTTCGATTATTAGATAGTGGTGGTTGGATAGATGGATATGTGATGGGGTTAGTGAACGCTTAATTCAAATTAGTTGGTTTATATTTGAATTTCACTAATTGTTCACATTCATTTGGATGTCGTAGGACCACTTCCTCCATCCAATGGATACTCATACTTACTCACCTGTGTCGATCGTTTCACTCGATGGCCAGAAGCGTACTGCATGAGCGACATGTCTGCAGCAACCATTGCCACCACATTCGTTCAAAAATACGTATCACGATTTGGCGTTCCACTTGACATCACCACTGATCAAGGAACCCAATTCGAGTCGAAGCTCTTCTCGGAGTTAACGAAACTCCTCGGCTCGCATCGTATACGTACAACGGCTTACCATCCGCAAGCCAATGGCATGGTTGAACGCTTCCACCGCCAGCTCAAAGCTGCTCTCAAGGCCCGAGGCAACACTATTCACTGGAGCTCCGAAGTACCAATCGGTCTACTTGGTATTCGAGCAACGGTTAAAAAAGATTTGAAGTGCTCACCAGCTGAAATGGTTTACGGTCAAACCATCAAGCTACCCGGTGAGTTCTTCATCGAACATCCTCTACCGTCTCCATCCACAACCGACACAGTCATCGACCAACTCCGCACCACCATGCAAAATCTTATCCCTACGACAACAAGACCAACGAATCAAACCAATATATTCGTTCCAAAATCGCTCAACAATTGCGATTACGTCTTTGTCCGGGTTGATAAGGTTCGAACTGGATTACAATCTCCATACGATGGGCCATACAAAGTTATACGCCGCTTACGCAAGCAATTCATTGTCTCAATCAAAGACAAACACCACTCAATCTCCATCGACAGATTGAAACCGGCCTACGGTATTCTCAACACGGCTGATCAAATATCAGCCAGCAAACGATACAAAACCGTCCGGTTCAACGTATAACGTCTCAAAACCAATGGTTTCTCATCTGGAGAGGGGGTACTGTAGCAGCTCGAATATTCGACTCACCGATATTCGATTCTGCCACAAACAAAACAATTAGTGAAATTCAAATATAAACCAACTTATTTGAATTAAGCGTTCACTAACCCCATCACATATCCATCTATCCAACCACCACTATCTAATAACCGAACCATTACTATAAAACATTTATAGTAAAACAAGTCCGCCATCTAACAGCTCCTTACATTTGAGAGAAGAATCATGCGTGTAATTCAAGGCCTTAAACACGTGGTAGATGGCACATATCGAGCTCTGTACAATATCGAGATCAGAGTCCTGATGAAAATCCCCGATATTGTACACATTACATACACTTTAAGCCTCTATTCCATTGTGAAAAATTTACTGTCAGCAAAAACAAAATGGGATAAAAATATAGATTTGCTGGTAGTGCGAAAGAAACAAATACCATCATCAGCAAAATTTTACTGGAGAGAAATGTGTTTGTGTTAGTGTGTTGCCATAATCTATTATAGAAAAGTATCAAGTTGAGTATTTTTTATGGCAACATTTATACACATCGACATAAAAATTGTGTGCGGATACGAAATTGTTTTCACACACAGATGTAAATTTTATTTGGTTATTTTTATGGTCAAATGTTATTTTGCTGTAGATTTTTTTTTACTATTTCAGACGTTATAATAATAAATTATTATTGTTATTATTATTAATTATATTACAATAAATTATTTATTATGTAATAGCATATGAATAAATGAATAAAATTATGTTCGCACTCTAAACATAAAAAAAATTATGAAATTTGTTGGTTATGTTACAGAAGATGTCAAAACGTAACCATAAAAGTTTTGCTATAAAATAAAAAATAAAAAAACTACTATCTCTGTCACACTAATGAAATTTTTTCTTTTCTTTCTCCTTTCGTTATGGCAACAAAAAAATGTTGTCAGTAAATTTTTCACAATGGAATACTGGGGCCCTACTATTACTTTCGACTACGATTTTCGACGACTGTCGTTTTCCTATAGTAGGCAAAGGAAGAAAAAGGAAAACGATATTATAAATTTACTATTGTTTACCTTTTTCTTCCTTTGCCTAATATAGGAAAACGACCGTCGTCGAAAATCGTTGTCGAAAGTCATAGTAGGGCCACAGGCTTAAAAAATATGAATGTAACTTGTGTCATTCTGACGTCACAGAGATGTAATCTTTAACAAATTTTCTCTTATATAAAGAATATATATATATTTATTATATAAATCGGCAGGAGGTTATAGACGTAACCTTCGGCTCAGATAATATTTATCTTATGGTCAGGGAATAGAGAGTGGCGGAAGAACATTCCCTCTCTGACCATCGTTATGTAACATTCAGCCTGAACGTTTACCCTGATACCTGGAAAGCCTTTAGGAATCCCAGAAGGACAAATTGGAACAAGTATAGGGAAATGCTAAAAGATTTATTAACACCGCGGGCCCCTGAGCCGCCAGCGACAGTGGAGGAACAGAACTGAATGATGGAAACTATTGCCTGTAACCGGTCCTTTAATGCTGCTTGCAAAATAGTTAAGCCCAGGAGCAAGCAACAACCAACATAGTGGTCCAAGGAACTGGGGACCTACTGAAAGGCTTGTTGAAAAGCCTTTAATAGAGCCAAAAATGCGAGAGAGGCTCAGAATTGGGACTGCTATAAGGAGTACTTACAATAATACAAAAAAGAAGTAAGGAAGGCACAGAGGAGGTCGTGGAAATTCTTCTGTGATAAAATGGAGGAAGTCTCCGAGAAGCCTCGCCTTAGAAAGATACTGTTTACTAATCTAACCAGTACCAGTTAGCTAATTAAATCAGACAGATCTTGGACTGCTTCTGGTGAAGAATCTTTGAAGCTTCTCATCGAAACCTAAAAAACCGATCCTATGGGCACTTGAAGGATTCAAACCTTATAAATCGACTGGTCCTGACCGAAGTATAATTAACAAATCGTCGATTACCCTCCCCTGGCTGAAAGTAATCTTCAAAGGCTGTTTAAAATTGTTCTGTATTACGAAGAGGTGCACAGATGTCAGGGTGATCTTTATTCCGGAAGCACGAAAAGTTCACATGGCTACCCAAAGGACTTAAGACCGTTAATTCTATCGTCCTTTCTGTTGAGAACCTTGGAAAGGCTGATAATTGTTTATATCTGATTAAAAATAAAGCCTAGTGACTGGGCACATTCGCAATAAGTGTACTGTAAAGGGAACAAACTGTAGACACAGCTCTGCATGCCCTGGTACGTACGGTTGAGAAATCAATACTCTCGCAAGAGCTATGTATGGTTCCGTTCCTTGATATTGAGAATGGCTTTAACAATGTAAAGACAGAGGCAATTCTGGAGGTATTGTCACTCCTTGGGGTGGACTATCCTGTAAATGGATTGACCAATCATAGCAGGATGATTAACTCGGAGCTGGGAGAATCCAGCATTAGGAGGCGGGTGGGTAAGGAAACGCCCTACGTAGACGTGAATTAAAAACGATCGTGGGGATATTCACAGGACACTTCCTGTTTGGAAAACAGGTCTAGAAACAGAAGACACTTTAGTCCACTTCCTTATCACACAGAATGCATAAATCTTTGGGTAGGTTCTTAATGGACAGCCTCTCTGATCTCGAAAACTGTAAGGTGAGAGAGATATCACGCTTCACACGTAGCTCTAACTGGTTCCAATAAAGGTAATAGGGAAGTAAGATGATGTGGTGTCACAATTGACCGTCATCTGTCTAAGTGTGCCGTAGCAGCCAGTCTAACCTTACCAAACCTAACCTATGCTAAAAGTGGATTTTTGCTTAAAGCTGACAAGGGATTCTGGATCACATTGAAACCGAGATATTTAAAATTTTATACAATTTATAGTGTAGTGATGCTATAACGTCAAATAAAATTGTCAACAAAATAGGTGTAATTTAATTGTTTTGTTTACTTAATACGTTTATATTTAAGCAGCAGTTCATTTAAAAGAATGCAGATATTATTATAAACAACATATTTAGAAACAACTGAATGTTTCATCCAATGAAAAACCAACTACCTACTGTTTCTGTAATTAAAAATGTGTTTTTTCAATAAACAATTATTAGTTTTAGATGAATACTTATGGAATACATACAATGATATACATATATTGTTAGGTGTATGTTTAATGTAATTAAATTGTAAAATAATTAAAAACAACTGCACAACAAAGATAAGTATATAATATGGATAGTTCTTTGTCGAATAACACATTATCAATATTATTTCCAATATGGGAGAATGAAATTAGATATTCGTTTATCAATGATATAAGACTTCCAATAATGTTATTATATCATCTAATTTACTGGAGATGGTAAAATTCATATTTTGCTCTGAAACTGAAACTCTCTATGCGTGAAATTTAATGATCCACAATTTTATTGTGACATCATCATTTTATAATTTACAAAAATGAATTAATTAATTAAAATTAAAACAGTTTTAAAGGCCATTACTGGCCCCTTACTGTGTCAACAATTCGGCTCCATCGGTTTCGATCCCGATCATGGTCTTCATACTGTCTAAGACAATCTGAAGAGGCCTAGTCGTTCTCTACACCGTGGAGCCATCGTCGCCTGCAACGACCTGTGCGCCTACCATATGGTGGCTCTTCTTTCAGAGATCGCTGCACAATTCGTTCCGGATCAGCACGCAGAACGTGCCCGAGCTAGCGTACTCGCTGAGATCTTATTTCATGTACAATATCGGGGATCTTCATCAGATCTCTGATCTCGATATTGTACAGAGCTCGGTAGGTACCATCTATTTCGCGTTTTGGGCCGTAAATCACACGCATGACTCTTCTCTCAAATGTTAGGAGCCATCTTTCGTACTCATCCGTCAGCGCCCAACTTTCACATCCAAACATAACAACGGGCCTGATCAACGCTTTGTAAAGCTTCAGCTTCACGGCACTTGATAAGTGTTTAGATTTTAGCAGTGGCCTTAGAGGATACAAAGAACGACTGCCAGCTGCCAGCCGCACTTTAATATCCTCACCCACACTGTTATCGTGAGTGATTAGAGAACCCAAATATTTGAACCTCCTCACTCCCTCAAACGTGTGGTGGCCACTACTAAAATCTGGTGTGCCATTGTCCCTAAAACCAGAGATCAGGTATTTCGTTTTGGACTCATTGATCTGAAGTCCAACTGAAGCTGAAAACTCTACAAGCGGATCAAGTATTTCTTTCACTCCGTTGCTATTCAGTCCAATCACGCATATGTCATCTGCATATGCAAGCACCTGATTGGACTGGCGATATAAGATGTTACGCTGCGGTGTTTCAGTTTTACGAAAGATGTACTCCAACATAAGATTAAAGAGTATCGGGGACAGAGCATCTCCCTGCCGAACACCCGAGTTAACTACAAAACTTGTCGATAGCCTGTTTCTTCTCAACTTTAACACAGCATTGGGACTACGTCACTGTCATCCTACATAGTCGTACCAGTTTTGTTGGCATTCCTAGGTATTCCAGGGCAGACCATAAACTCTCTCGATTGATCGAGTCATAGGCCTGCCGGAAATCCAGGAACACCTGATGTACGGGGATGGATGTCTCATAATATTTAGATAGAATCATCCGCAGCGAAAAGACCTGATCGGTGACTGATCGATTCGGACGAAATCCTCCTTGATAGTCACCAACCAAGCCCTCCGCTAGAGGAGTGATTCTATCCAATACAATGTATGACAGTAACTTGTACGCTGTGCAAAGGAGAGCTATACCGCGATAATTCTCACACTTCAAGCGGTCTCCCTTCTTGAAGATGGGGCATATCGCGGCCACTTTCCATTCGTCAGGCATAACTTCGGTTCGCCATACTAATCGAATAAGGTCGAAAAGACAGTTCAACAAAGTATCCCCTCCGAATATCAAGAGCTCCGAATTAATGCAGTCCACTCCAGGTGCACGGTTTCGTTTCAATCTCTGCATGGCTTTAGTGAAATCCTCATGGGATGGCTCCTCAGTGCAAATCTCCGCAGTCTGTATTAGAGGTGGCTCAACAACAGTCTGTGACGCATGATGGACATCAAGCAGGTCAGTAAAGTGTCCACTCCATGCGTCAAGTACTGCGTCGATGTTGACACAGAGGTTTCCATCCCGGTCCCGAATGGCGGTTGACGTAGGCCTGAAAGTATGGTGTAGTCCAGTAATTCCTTTAAAGAAATTACGCGAACTGCGCTCATTGCTGAGTTGTTGTACTTTCAGAACCTCGGCCTTCCACCATTCTCGCTTCTTCCGTCTACAAATCCGCTTAGCTGCCCTTCTTGCAAGAGCAGCTTTGTTTTTCCTCGCGATTGTGAGACGTTGTTGCACTTCATTATGGGCTATATTTTGTTGCTCAACTGCAAGACGGCACTCATCATCAAACCAATCATTCTTGGGTCTAACTTTCACTATACCTAAAGTCTGTTGAGCAGCACTGACAACCGAAGTTTTCAGTACCTCCCAGACAGAGTTCACGCAGTCAGACTGGTAATTAGCTTCATTAATGTTGTCGCTGACAAGATCCTGATATCGTTTCTTTTGATCTTCATTTATCAGACCTTCACAATCGAAACGTACAAACGAAACAAAAATGAATACATATGTAATACTTACCAACTAACCATTATTTATAAATAGTTTGATGAATTTTGTTTACGAATTTATTTTCTAATAAAAATGTAATGGAAACCAAAGCTTATTCAAAATAGGATGTGCAGTACGTGAATAATCCCAATTGTGTTGCCCCTGGTTGCTCTATTTTCCTATCCACTGTGTCTGTTTGCACCTCCCTAACCAACTTGTGTCTATTAGGATCATAAAGATTTATATATTACATGACGAGTACCGCGTAATCCAATAATAATTTATGGATCCGAAATCAAAACGATTCCCAATAATTTCTTGCCAATATAATCTGCTTTTTCATGTTATGAACTTAAATAAATCAAAAAAATCTTAAAAATAATCGAAATTTTTAACAAACAAAATAAAATCAAACACAACTATGCGACACGAAAGTCAAAGGCAACTCTGAAAATGACTGAAATAGATTTAAACATTTCTAAATGCCTATCGGTAGTTTAAAATTGGGTCTAGTTTAAATAAATTTGATCATTAAATAATTGATCACAACTACATTTTCAAGTTTCAGAATTTGTTAAAATCATACTTATATACGAACACAAAATCACTCATGGCCTAGGCGTCTATTTTGTAATGTCCAGATGTTTTTTCGAAGTAATAATCTTCTTATGGCTTAATTAATCTAGAATTTTATATAAGTTAAAATTATTTTCAATGTTTGGACAAATTATTGGAAAACTACCTAGTCATTATAAAAACGAGATCCGTTAACACATTGTCGCGATCCATTTTGTCTGGAACGATTTATTACTGAATTTTACTAATAATCAAATTTGTCAAATTTCACCACCTATTATGATTATTTTTGTGCGTGCCCTTTGAATTCCGACAAGAAATAATAAATTAAAATGTTCGACATCTTTCGTTTAGAAAGTCAAATGTTATGCATTTGAATTTTGAAATAGTTTCTCCTTACAATCATAAAATTCAAGGTAACTTATAAAATTATTTCCAATATTCGAAATTTTCTTTAAATTAAAAACTATAAATTTTCATATTCATTTAAATAACATATATTAAAACTTAATTAAATTTACCGATAATCATAATACACTATATATTTATATAATTTAATTATTTCAATTTTTAAATTTCCTGAATTGGTTTTTTTCATAATGCTTTTAAATTATAAAACTAAAATTATAAACTTTTATATATTTTATTCGCAATCATATTTTATTCGCAATAATTTTTTATTCGAATTCAATTTATCATACTCGTACACGTTAATCACATCAATTGAATTTTTGTTGTTGGTTTTTTTTGTATAATCTTTTCAAAATATTACAAAATCCTAATCAAAATGTAAAAAAAAAATAAAAGAAAAAAAACCAACTTGACTTAAATATGAAATTGTGATGATTTTCTATTTAAAATCAAATTCGGGTGCATCATGACAACTATATGGTCCCATTGGTGCAATAATCACTTGTATGCTTAACGTATTAAATTCCTTACCGATTAAATGAGAACTTAATTTTACTGAGCTCAAATCTAATTCCTCATATGGCAATAAGTTATCGATATTTAGTACACGATTCTCTGAAGAAAAATAATGCGTTCGTACATGAACTGTACGGATGTGAGGGATTTTATTTTGTACACCGGTGATCAGGACACCAATCTAAAAAAAAAAAAACAAGTTAAGTAAAAATTTAGTAAATTCGATGTTATAAAACTTACCTTAAACTTTTGATCCGTTTTTAAATTTTCTCGACACGTAACCCGGAGTCGAACGGTTCTGATACAAATTTCTGGTATTTCTATGGCACCTGTTTGAATATTATAAATATTTATGATTTTGGCTCGATTAAAACGGATTCCTCGCGGATAGAATTCCACTTCCCACGCAATCAATTGGTCTGTGAAAGTTATAAAATAAAAAAATTTAGTAGTAAAATATGAAAATACGATTCGCTACGCCTGTCTCACCTTCTTGATTATATTCGGATAGATTGCTTTGCGAGAAAAAACATGCGACAAAATCCTGATAAACCTCAACCTTTTCAAATTCATTTATGATGATACTAAGGCCCCATATATCAATTGTATATAATCTGGGTGTAAATTGTAGTGCACCATTTTCAGTTTCACGTATTTCGGCGACACGTTCTTTTTGACCCGCATGAAAACTCATCCCGATCGCCATTCGCTCAACGAAAAATGCTTTGTGAATATTTATGACAGGCTTTAATAGTAATTGTGCTAATTCGGTCGGTGTCATCATTGGAAATCTTATATGCGATACAACTGCTTCAACCATTTGAATTGTATGACTACGTTTTTCCTCGTCGGTTAACGATGCTTCGCCTAGAATTACATCTCTTTTGTGTAATAACCATTTTGATATATAACTGAAATGATAAGTAAAAAAATCAGACATTAAAGAATTTAGAAATCTTGGGATGTCGATAACTATAAGAATTTAATTTTTAAATCAAACGATGAAAGAAACAAGAATCTCTTGTTTAGAAAATTTGATGGATTATGGAGTAACAGTATCGAAAGATATATCAACAACAGGTTTTCAAGGAAATTTATTAATGTGTTACAAATTTGAGGGAGTTCCCGAAGTATAAAACCAACATTACGAAATATATTTCGTACATTAAACATAGTTACTCAAAGAATTTTTTGTAAAATTCTTTGAGTAACTATGTTTAATGTACGAACTAAATTTCGTAATGTTGGTTTTATACTTCGGGAACTCCCTCTAATTTGTAACACATTAATAAATTTCGAAAATTTGACTTGCAAAAGAATCATCAAATTTCATGAATTAAGAACTTAGCACATTTAAAAACACAAAATTCTTCATATTTTGAGGGTTTACCGAATTAAATAATTTAATTTGGAAGTTTAAGAATTTGAGAACCTTTGACTTCATTGTTACAATATTATTTATGCTTGATTGCTTTCTTATTAGTTTCAGCTATGCTTAAACCTTTGGACTTTGAGAAGCTCAAGAACAATTAGAAAATTTAAATACAAAAAATGTGATTAGGATTAACTGCACTAAGGATTTCACTGTAATATAGGTAATTTAGTTTGGAGGTTGTCAGCTTCTTCAAGTTGTCTAGGACAGTATGAAGACCAAGCCCAAGATCGAAACCGTTGGAGCCAGATTGTTGACTTAGTAAGGGGCCAGTAATGTCCTTTAAATACTGCTTATTATTAGTTTGGAATGGAGGATGTTCGTAGATTATGCAGGCTAATGCCAAAAAGAGAGAAAACAGGAACTGAGTACAATGCGTATAAAACAAATATAGCAAAATACAAATATATACCATACGATGAATTAAGCGTATTTAAACAAAACATATTATAAATTATAAAAAAGATGTTTCGTTGGTTGAGTCATTTTGCATGGAAGATTGCGCACGATAAGACTCATATCCGAAATTGAAGGAACTGAAGCGAGTCAAGGCAAAATGATGTTTTGATTGAAACCAACTTGAGATTTGAATAGAGACAGTAAATATAAAATAACCAAAACCAAAGGTGATATGAATATAAATTAATTCGCGCTTATCATGTTTTATGTTTACAAAAATATAAGAAAATGAGTCTGATGCAATTTCTTGTTATTCGTCAACAGAACCGGTCTGCTAGTTTATAATTAGACGAGAACGCAAAAATAAGAACTTAAATAGATTACAACTTTTCACTGATTAAAAGATATTTCACATAAAACAAATTAACGAATTATTTATCTATTGATAAGATAATGAGCTTATGTACATATACGTTTTGTACTTACCGAAATAAATCAAATTCACTTTTTAGCACTAAATCATTTTGCTGCAATAACACTATCAATATATTTACATCCAAATCTAAAAAGTCCTTAGCCTCCGACACTATATCCAGGTTCCATTTTAAAAACCGTTGACACGCTTCCGTCACCTCCTGATGATACGGACTAAACGATATCGTATATTGCAGCCATGATATTAGATAACCCTGCGTTGCTGACTTGGAAATATGTTTTAGCATATAGTCGACGCATAATTGCACTAAATCTTTGACATTGTATTTATCAGCCAATGCCAGCATTGGCATTACAGATTGGATTGATATTCGGATTTTACCATCGTATAGATATTTTAAAAATTGTGGAAATACAAGGGAACAGCATGGATCCTCCTTCAGCTCGATTACACTTTCGCGACACTCGTTCCACACGGGATTCATGAGCATGACTTGAAATACTTCACTGCTGGCGCATAAAATTACGCGATGGGCTGGATATCGATTATTGCCGACAACCAAACATATATCGGACATTAGCTGTTCAGCATACAGTGTTGCGATTTTATGGAGTACTGAGGTTGCATTGTTCATCTGCATGGAGGGACAAAAAGTTATACCAAAAATTAGAGGATCGCACAAAATTTACTTGATTCGTAATCGCTTACCTCGACAATGCTGGAGTCCTGACTCGATTGGTCATGATTACTGTCCATAATTACGTATCACACTATTCCGCACCTATTCTTACACAATTCAATAGTTTTAAATTTAATTTATACAAATAACTCATAATCGTTTATCTACAAAATTGCACTGATGAAATTTTCTTTCCGGAGTTTTTCACGATGCGGGGATCGAAAATCAAAAAAAATTGGTTTGGCTTTTGATATCACATTTTCTTTACTTATATTTAGTTGCTCACATAATCTTCTAATTATTTAAACATGTATGCCAGAAACGCACTAAACACAATTTTATTATTATATTTTACAATATTTACGATTTAAATTTAAATTGTAATGAATAATTTGGAATTTTATGATTTTCTCGCATATCATCTGTCATTTATGATTTTTTTTTATTGTTGTCAAAATAGAAAATAATCAAAAACGCAGCTAAATATGTTTTTTTACGTTGTGTTATGTATGATGTAAAGTTTGTAGGGATTTGTAGTTTTACTATGTAGCATCTGTTGGCGAATAGAATTACTAAAATACTCACAATTCAATATGTTCGATAGATGTCTCTAAGTGGATACTCCTAAATGCATGTATTATATGTAGTTGCTATATAGGGATAAATAAATTTAATTAAGTTGTTTTCTCGTGGTCTATTGCAAAACTTCTAGCCATGTCGAAGAATATACATTTTCTCCTTAAAAAAACAAACATTGAAAGAAAGCAATTCATTATTTTGAAATACAAAAAAAAAATTCATTTATTTCATTTTAAAGATTAAACAAAAATGTTTCTTCAGAGACTCTATCATAAAACCAAAACAACAAAGACAGTAGAAAACTCTTAATCAAAATAAATAATTCGTTTTGTCGCACTAAAACAAAAGTAGGTATCATGATAAAAAAAATATTGCGCGCACTGAAATGATGTAGAGGATCTAAGTAAGGAGCACTACATTTTGTCCAAAAAATGAGGTGTGCCATTGGCATTTCGACGCTTCGTCAAAATTTCACAGCCAGTATCGGTGACTAACAGAGTTTGTTCAAATTGTGCTGACCACAAGCCATCTTTGGTGACGGCGGTCCAATCATCAGGCCATTGAATATCTTTCCATGTACCCTCCGATATCATGGGTTCTATTGTGAAACAATGACCAGCTTTCATTACACCAACAGCAGTATTTTCTAAAAAGACAATATACAAGAATAAAAGGATAATTGTATTTAAATAAGATTAATCGTACGTACTTGCATAGTGTGGTACATTCGGCGCTGTATGGAACAATCGATGAATTCCATGACCACAGTAGCTTTTGACTACGCTATAGCCATGCTTCTGAACATGTTTTTGGATAACATTTCCGATATCCCTATACCGAGTTCCAGGCTTAACAATATCAATTGCTTCACAGAGAGATTCATATGTTACCTTAACCAGATTCTTGTGCTTTTCACTAACATTTCCAACAAAAAAGGTTTCATTCAAATCCCCGTGAAATCCCTGATAGTATACTGTAACATCAACATTACAAAGATCACCATCTTGCAATGGTCTCATATCCGGAATTCCGTGACAAATCACCTCGTTCACCGAAGTACAACATGATTTCGGGAAATTATAATAATTCAATGGGCTCGGATAGCAATCCCGTTCAATACACGCTTCATGTACAATCCGATCCACTTCATCGGTCGTAACTCCAATATCGATAACACGAGCCGCTTCATCCAAAACTTCACGTCCCAGCCGCGTCGACACTTTCATACTTTCGATTTCATCGTCACTTAATACTTTAATTGTAGTATTCCCCCGGAACGATTCCTCGGACAAAGATCGACCTTTCGGATGGTCAGCGTAGTCTGGTCGCGGAATATTAACCGGAACATCACGCTTCGGTGTTTGTTTAAATGGTCTCAACTTGCCTGAGTATTCATAATGCGGCCATGGATTATAGTCCCCGGACGCCGAATTCGAATTCTCAACACTTTCACCTTCTATAAATAAAACAAGGAAATCGAGAAATGTGATACTCATGACATTTGGGAGATGCCATTTGACAGCTTACTTGCTATTAAATGAATTATCTTATGCGATTTCCAGTATCCTTTAAAACATTCCTGATTACAAAAATAAGATCCTTGTAGTCCGATTTTAAGGCATGTCGGGCATTGCAGAGTTGCTAATTTACCGCATTCCGGTGTCACACATTTGTGCTGCTGACAATCATTCATTTTAAATACCTACCGACACACACACACACTTATTAATTTCAAAACCAAATGATTAACAATAATTAAACTATAAAATTAATTAATAAAATAACAAATATATGTTTTATAAAAGTTATGTAAATTAAATTGTAAATGAAATATCTGCTATTTAATTTTGAGGTTATGTTTTTTTTACTACAGATTTTTTCTTTCAAATGGTTAGGGGAAATATGATGCATGAAGATAGGTGGGATTGAATAAAATGAGTACATACACTGTAATTAATTTCGTAAACTCAAAAAGTCAGAAAACTTATAAATATTTTTTTACAAAAACTGGGTGTCGCACAAATCCACACAAACTTAGGTATTAATTCAAATGCGGTTTAATGTAAATCACTTGCGCGCAAAAACTTTTTTCAATATTTTTCCACTAATCTGTAAAAGCTGACAGATTTACTTATCGAAAAATGTCTGTCTGCGACGCAACAATGGTTTAGGATTAACTAATGTCGAGTTCTTTCATGTTAAAAAAAAATCAAGTAAAGAACGAGAAGGAAATGTATAACAGTAAAAATCCTCAAAGACGGAAACTCACGGGACCGAATAAAATTCCGTGTCTCAGGATTTTTCCGGGTCTAAGGAGTTGTCATCAAATATTCCCAACAATTTAGAGATTTTTTAAATGAGGGAAAATTTATACTATACATAATAAATAAAATATTAAGATGTTTTTACATTACATTAGCTACATGTACGTCATGTATTTAAATTATAATTTATTTCTTGTACATAAGTTGTATACTTCAATTTATTATGTATGTACATTCAAATAATTCTAATGGAAAAATAAAAATAAATACATCACAACGCAAAATGTATTTCAAATCACAGTTTTAATTCATTGTATTTGTAAATTTCGGACTCAGTACTAAGTCATTCCTCATCAAAACCTATTACGATATATATCTTGAGTATTTTTCAAAACTGTATGTACATATTTGTGTTTTACAACACTTGTATTTCTCCCAAATTTAATTTCATGAATTATTATCGTTTAGCAAAGTATTGTATGACATTTCAAATTGACAGATTCGAGAGAAGATAGTAACATTTTATGTTCAAATTTCCGCCTCACAGGAGTTTTTAAAATAATATTCCTATGACACAGTTTCATTCCGTCCGGGTCTCAAGGATTTCCGTGAGAAAAGACAAAATCATATTGGTTTGATTCTGAAATATTGGTAATTTTGAAATATTTTCGTCTTTGATGGGATTCTTTGTAATGGGATTTCCGCCTTGATTCCGATTTGATTATTTTTTCTTACTTATGACGTCTTTCGTCGATTGTTTATGTTTATATTTATGAATTGATAGATGAACACGTGTTGGTGTTAGTTAGTTTGCTTCTACCCTTTTTTCTTTTGAAAAGGTACTGAAATTAAAAAATATATATTTTAGCAGTGCAGCAATTCTATCATCTTTTTTCCCATACAAATAATTGTCAAAATATTGACCGTTTATTTAGAGTTATTTTTATTGTGATATCAACAAGTAATTGTGTACACACAAATATTAATTAAATTTAATTTATATGCCTAATTAGTTGAGGTTTATTATTTTATCTCAAGTGACATTGGTACACTATAATGTTTTCTCAACGATTTCTCTGATAATTAGTGGCATTGACTGTTGTGTATAACTACTATATTAAGGTTAAATAAATTAGTCGACATTTTTCCATATGAAAATTGGGTTATGGCGTGTATCATATAATATATAAATATTTACATATGTGGTGTTAAGTCCGATTTAGATGTAGAAAAATATTTGCCATGCAAAAAAAGAAGACACTAGTTTATTACAATTTAGATGTGAATGACAAGAACAGCAATACAAACATGCAAAATTTTGCATGCGATTTTGTCTTTGAGCAAATGTTACTATAAACGTGAAAATATTACCATAAAATATATTTAACCTGAGTATATTTTATGGTAACATACTGAATAAAATATCTATCCAACCAATCAACGAGTAGACATCATATTTGTATAGTTGTCTTTTAACAACATAAAACATAACAACAGTCATACACATTTATTTATATTTTCGAATTTAAATATTAATTAATAATCCTACTTTAGTAAACAACAAAGTTATAATATTGAAGAACGAACGAGTTCAAAATTATCCAGTTCCACCGATTACTTATGGTAATAAAATAATAAAATGTAATTGAGGTTATGTTTTATTATAGCATCGTCATTTTTGTTTACATACTGTTTCTCAGTTTAACTAAAGGTTTTTTTGTATTGCGTGCAGCTCTCTTTGCATTCAAAAATTTTGCTTGCCAATCATTTTTCATCATCTACATCGAACTTTAGTTAAAATGGAAGAACAAAATCGACATTTCCATTTTTTGTTGTACATCAAAATATTTTGCTATATTTTGTCCCGAAAGAACATGAAAAGTGATGTACATCAAAAAGCCAGTACAATTTTTTGCTATTTTTTTTATGTACATCTACACACATCACTTTTAATGGCGCGAAAGAACTCGACATAAATAGCGTGTATTTTTATTTCAACTTTTTTTAACTAGATGTCACACGTGGTAATAAAAATTTTTTTTTTCGTGTAATATTTTGAAAATGTCGATAGCGGGGTTTACACTATTTTAAGTTTAAATTTAGGCGTATTTTATAGCATTTAAATGTCGACACCAATTTTGATTTGTTGAGCCTTAAGTTTTCGATTAATAAAGTGAACTCGATATTAATTCTCGACCAACTAACTCCAAGTATTCCAGAGATTCATTATGGAATACTTGGAGTTAGTTAGTCGAATAATAAAAAGACCACATGCGATTAGTCGTTTAAAGTTCGTAAATAAACAAGTAAAACATATTTTCTTATGGAAAAACAACAATGAAATGAGTGAATTGAATAGGGCCAGGTAAAATTAAGTCGTGATGAACAAATAGGTAGAACTAAGTCGGTGTAGTAAATATTTAACTAGGAAATATTGCAAAATGTATTCAAATTTTAAAAATATGAATAAGCTCACACAAAAATTCTTACTTTTGTCATGGAAAAACCAATGATGATTTTTCGGATGAAAAGAAATTTAATTTGGGAAGAAGAGCATCTCAACATCGTAGCAAAGAAAATCGGTAGGAAGTTAGCACGAAAATGACACTGGGAGCTCTAGTGGTTTGTATCATGGATATTTTGTTTTTTTGTACTAAAACAATGGATTGTGTATTAGATAACAATTAACAAATCATATTAATATCAGCGAAAAAAAAATTGAACTTCAAAATATTTTTTAAAATTTTAAATTTAAATAAAAATAAAAATATTGGAATGATCAGTAGAATATTATTTATCAAATGAAACTCAAACTGAAAAATAACTATGGGATTTATTCAATAGAACAAAAGGGTAAATTCGGCTTAATCTTTAATTGGTCACAACTAGTTTTGATTCCAGGGTACAGAACAACCCTTCCACGTTTTCCATGCCTGTGATCAGAATTTTTCTATGACGCATTTTCGAGTACGGAATTATTCAAATGTACATCAAATTGAAAAATTTACTATGGGACATAATGTGAACGTACTAAAAGCTCCATTTGGCCTTAATATTTGAAAGGTCAAGTCTAGTTTCAATTCCAGATTGAAGAACAACCTATTGACGTTTTCCATGCATGTGATTAAAAGTTTTCTATGCCGCATTTTAGAGTGCGGAATACATTTGATCACAGGCATGGAAAACGTCAAAGGGCTGTTCTTTAATCTGAAATCGAAACTATACTTGACCTTTAACAGATTAAGGAAAAATTGAGCTTTTAGTACTTTCACAATATGTCCCATAGTAAATTTTTCAATTTGATATAAATTTGAATAATTCCTTAATATTAATATTTTGAAACTTAACTATACATTGTTTTGATTTCTTGCTAACTTTAGTACAGGATGTATATAACCATGACTCAAACCACTAGAGCTCCCAGTGTGTTTTGCGTGCTAACTTTTCATGCTAACTTCACAGACATACAAAGAAAGTGGTGTAATGATTTAGGGAGCTGTTTCATATTATATATACTGGAGAGAGCATTCGACAATGTCAAGATTAAGTTGGTCTTCTACGGTGAATTTATCAACATGATGATATTCACAAAGCAGTTAGAAACTGGGTACAAAAATATATTAAGGAAAGTCATTAAAGATGGACTTTTCATATAACTTATTTATAAGCGATGTTTATTTCTTGCGAAATTTCTTTCATTCATTCTTTTGTTTCATTGGAACACTTGAACGTACCTTTTTGGCCAACGCAATAACGGATGTTCGAACTGGTGCATTGTACTCTTGATGAAACAACACTATCTTTTTCGTCAAATGTGGCCGTTTTTTCTTGGTTTCATCACCCAAACGCGCAATAAGTTTGCATAATACTCACCGTTGATTGTTATTTAGTTAAAGATATTCAATGAAAATTATCCCACAGCACTCAAAAAAACTGAAGCCGTGACCTTGCCAGTCCATTGATTTGACTGTTCCTTCGTCACCTCATTTGGTCGACTATTGTGATGTTTTAACACTAATTTATATTTGTATCGAACCAATAGACACGTAGTTCATTTTCGATTAAAGCCTATTCTAAATGTACAACACACACCTTTTGAATTACGATATTCAGGAGTCAACCAAATAAAAGTGTTTAAAAAAATTGTCATACCCATCCACTGACAATTTTATTATTTTGCAAAATTTCACACGTACATATCACTAAATAACAACATTTTAATCCTTAAATATTATAAATTTTATCATTCCGGATTTTTATTACTATTTAGCACAAACACCATCACGTTTATGTGTGCATTCTTAATTTAACCCTAAAGATATGTATGTACATACAACATATGAATATGATTATATAAGTTAAACAGTATAAAACTAAAACTAAGGAAATAAAAAGGAAATGAAAATAAATAAAATGGCAACAAATAGAATTTATTATCGACAATTTTGACTCGTTTAGCAATTATAACGATTTTCCTACTGGCCCCCCCGAAGCAAACTTATTAAAGGAAATTATGTGAATACATAAAAAAATGGAAAATAAAATTAATAATTGCAATACTCGTAGTAAGGTGAAAAGTGGGAAAACTTATATAGGTGAGAAGAGTACAAATATTATGATTTAAAAATATCCTTAATATATTAAGAACGACCTTGGGCTATAAATCTTATTTTTGTTGTTATAGATGTGATTTTTTATAAGAAATTTCTTTATACGAGTATTTACCATTTTTTTTAACTCGGCGTAGGTAGGTACCACCAACCAATGACAAAAGTCAAATCAAATCATTTCACCCGCTGGCTAGATATAGAGATTACGTTTAAAAACTAAAAACGATTAAACCGAAAATTAAATGTAATAGCAAAAAACTAATATTTTTTGTACACAAAATTATAAATTTTCGAGATTTTATTAGAAAGGTACCTAAGATATTCATAGCAGCAGTTAGAAGATAAAACTAATAATTTTACAGGTTATATTTTTAAACTCAGCATAAAATAATTCCATAAATGGCCATTTGTTTTAATTTTTGGTGATGCCGGTCGGATTACCATAATTCTGGCGAAATTGAGTGATAATAACGATTATAAATATAAAAAATGAGTTTATCAGTAATCACTGTGTAGTCGGATATTGTTAATTGTGTTTTCATTACAATTTTTGCGTAATTCCCAATTTCTTGTTTTTTTGTTCCAAGTGGTGAAATTATAATACTACTCTCGTAAGAAATGTGATTATTATCTGGAAATTGTTTGAGAGAATTATATGTAAGTAGATAATAGATTATTTTTCTATTTTCTTTTAATTTTCTCTTATATAGTATGCAGTATTTGCAACTTTTAGTATAGAAGATGACAATAACATAATTGTAGTACTATGTGATACTACAGTAGCGTGCAAATAAATAAAACATCAACACACAAGAAAACAAAATGTGGCAAAATAATCAATGCCTTCTTAGAAGCGTATGTTGACCCTGTCTTGGTGATATTATCAAATCACAATATATGGGTATAAACAGTATTAACTCCAGTATTGAGAAATCATTCTCATGAATCGATAAATCCTATTGGATAATTATTTGGCAACTTCTCGCGACTGAAGTACGGAACTTTTTTACGTCTCCTTGGTTTCTTCATTATTGACAGTCTAATTTTAAAAGTATGTTATACCGAATAGTAAATAAAATACCTAGTTTTGCTTATTTTGGTCGACATTTTCTTCAAATTTGATAATTAACGATTTGTTGTACTTTTTGTGTAGACATAAAGTGTACTTTCGGACACTGAAAAATGTTGGTCTTTACACTTATTTTGTATCACAGAAACACTACATATTTGTTCCAAAAATTCAAAAAATGAAATCTGTTCGTGATCTGCTTTGTTCAACGCATGTTTGTAACTGATTTAAAAAAAACAAAATATTATTCCATAAAAATTTAAATTGAGTACTAGATGGAAAAAAGTGTGGAATGTTTTTTGATATGGTGTATGGGCAAATTCTACTCTCAGTTGTTAATAAACTGATTAGTCCATACTGATAAGCTCGTTTCACAAAACAGTTTTTCAATTTTCATTTATTTGTTGGTTTTTTTGAAAATTTGTACGAGTTAAACCGTCAAAATAATGATGAATATATGTATGTTCGTATGAATCATATACAATTGTACAAAAGAACAAAATGTTACTTTTAAAATTATAAATTGACTGAGTAAACTTTAAGTTACTCGGTAATTTGTTATAATTTATAAAGATGAATGCGCTATACAGAGCAACAATATCATTTTTACAGGTCTCATACCTAATAATTCTTTCAAGGCGAAACATCCCCATCAAAATTTATTAATTTGAAATTTTTAGTTATTGCCTTATATCAGGGGAACATTTTTATAAACTGTTTCCATACTATACTGTTTCTGAAAAATTAAGCAATATTCGAGAAAGCTATTTGCCAATAAACGATTTGGATTTGAAATTGATTCAGGATCCTGAATTTTAAAGAGATTATTTAAATTGTATTCTTGTGAAGATCTATGCATTTGGAATATTTAATACATTTTTATCATAAATATCCCAGCGTTTTAAAATATCTTTGGCTCCAACGGTTTGAATTTTGAGCATGGTCTTCATACTGTCTTAGCAACCTGAAGAAGCCAAGTCATTATCTACAACGTGGAGCCTTTCCTTTCATAGATCGCGGCACAATTCGTTCCGGATCAGCAAGCAGAACGTGACCGAGCCAATGTACTCACTGAGATCTTACTTCCAGTATTCAATATCGGGGATCTTCAACGGATCTCTGATTTCGATATTGTACATAGCTCGGTATGTACCATCTACTTCACGTTTTGGGCCGTAAATCACTCGCAAGATTCTTCACTCAAATGTACTTAGCCATCTCTCGTACTCATCCGTCAGGGCCCAACTCTACATATACATAACAACGGGCCTTATCAACGCTTTGTAAAGCTTCATCTTCACGGGCCTTGATATATAGGTATTGAGATTTCAGCAGTGGCCTTAGAGGATACAAAGCTCACTCACACTGTTGTCGTGAGTGATAAGAGAGCCCAAATAGTTGAACTTCCTCACTCCCTCAAACGTAAAGTGGTCACTACTAAAGCTTGGTGTGCCATTGTCCCTAAAACCAGAGATCATGTATTTTGTTTTGGACTCATTAATCTGGAGCTCAACAGAAGCTGAAAACTCTACAAAGGGATCAAGTATTACCTTCACTCCGTTACTATTCAGTTCAATCATGCATATGTCAGCTTATGCGAGCACCTGATTGGACTGGCAATATAAGCTGTTGCACTGAGGTGTTGCAGTTTTACGAAAGATGTACTCTAACATAAGATTAAAGAGTATCGGGGACAGAACATTTTCCTGCCGAACAGCCGAGTTAACTGCAAAAATTCTCGATAGAAATTAGTATTATTGGGATGTTTCTTAAAAATGTTAGATACATTTTGGAAAAATCCGTCTAATTTTACCCAAAAGAATATTAGTTCTGCATAGTTTGGTATTATTTGAGTTATAACTTATCAAAAATGAAGTTGTGCAGGTTACCACTCAGTTTGTTGTCTATAGGTATTTTAGGGGGAAGTTCCCTATTTAAATAACATTTTAAAGACGTCATATAATGATCAGATATAATTCTAAGCTAAGTGTTTCTGACCTTACCTTATAAAAATATACCCATTGCGGATCCAAACATATTTAAATATCAGAGCTGTAGTTTGAAGGTTTTTCCATCGTAAAACAACTTCCGCTTGCTACTGCTTACACCTTCGTTGATTTAAATTCTGCTTCTAAATTAGCAAACCGGCTCTTGTAACATCAAATTTCGGCTTTTTTTTCACATATAATAATCTGTTTAACTATTGTCCTTGTGATTTATGTACTGGCGGACAATTTTGTACCGTAGGTGATTTTTTTTTTCTTACGATAACGTTTGATTTTTACAGTCGTGCGGTATTGGACATAAAATCAATGTGTAATTATTTATTAATTTTTTTATTACAGTGCATATACAAATAAAAAATTAGTGCTGAAAAAATACGCAGCTTCTTTTCCCCAAAAAAAAACAATATCTGCAGATCAACGAGCACAGTCCACATCTGCATTGAATCTGTATAATGAATAATAATACATACCAAGTATAATTGGAGTATTTGACAAGTGCTATGAGTAAAGTTCAACATAGCCCCAAAAAAATACAACTATATGCATAACGAAAAAAGTTCTTCGACGGCAAGTTTGCCATACTACAAAATGAAAACTCTAAATAAAACAATAAATTCATCATCGGCAAACGATAGTCATTTTATTAGTGAAATAGGTCATAAATAAAGAAAATCATGTGCAAACCGGCATGTACAGATCTATCGCACATTGAGTGAAGTTTCCGTTATTTGAGGCAAACTTCTTGATTCAAAAAATGGGATAAGAAGAGAAATGATCCACCAGTAAAAAGCTATATTAATTGTGATGAAAATCACACAGCAAACTACAGAGGTTGCCCAGTATATCTGGGTTTGAAGCGTAAGACCAACCCAAAGGTGCAATCTAAGCAACGAATGCTTAAGTCACGTTACTTTCAAAGAAATATGAGTTCAAGAAGTGTAATTGCCCAACTAACGTTGCGCACTCAATCACACAAAATGTTCTGGAGAATATTACAAGCAAGTTTGCACAACCAGGTGGTTTTTACGCAAAAATCCTTTTCAATAAAGTAGAATTAAATATTCACGTAACCATAAACAAACTGACTGAAACGATCCAAAATTGCATGCGGTGATGATGGAAAGACAAATTAGCATGATGATCCAAAATATGAACACGAACTAATACAAATGATCGTCAAATGCCAAAAATGACTGTCCTAAAGATAGCTGAATAGAATACGAACGGTTTATCACATCACAAAGTTGAGGTTCAAACCTTTCTCGTCGATCAAAATATAGACATCATATGCTAATATCAGAAATACACAAAAAAATTTTTTTTAATTAACGGCTTCAGTTTATGACGCACCAAGCAACCGGATGAAATTGCACATGGCAGCACTGCGGCCTTGATCAAACGAAGAATAAAGCATTATGAACTCTGTGTAGTATATCGGCGGTTTACTGGCCGCCGAAATATGCAATCCAAAAAGCAGCGATTTATAGATTATTTTAGTCAGCTGGGCATTAAATTTCTCGCAGGGGGCAATTACAATGCTAAACATCTGCAATGGAGTTCAGCTATATGAAGCAATTAAGGAGAAAATTCTAGATTATTTATCTTCTGAGGACAACCAATTCACTCACCAATAATAATACTCCGAGTACCCAAGCTTTTAAAGCAGAACCACCTAACAAATAAATTAACGAAATTGGCTTTATATAGAAATATAGTAGGACCAAATTGCCAATTGGATATCAAACTCTGCACCCTAGAAGATGTTGATGCGGCAATCAATGATTTAACACATATAATTGAAATAGCAGCAAAAGAGGCCATTCCTGATATAAGCAACTCTGAAAAAGTTAATAAGCCATCATCTAATATACTGCCGTTAGTCCAAGAAGACCAATGAATTCAGATTTACCTTAATTAACTCTCGGCTACCGAGGAAACAGATTATTCAGTATGGAACTGGAAGGCATCAAATAAACGAAATAGGCCTACATTATCGAGCCCACCAATAGACAACCAGATGCGCATTAGGCCAGAAATGATGTAGAAAATTTCTCTAAACACTTGTGTTCACCCAAACGAAACAACTAACAACAGTGAACTACCAGAGTTTACAGAAGACCCTTCGA
This sequence comes from Tipula unca, assembly GCA_951394425.1. Classification (NCBI taxonomy): domain Eukaryota; kingdom Metazoa; phylum Arthropoda; class Insecta; order Diptera; family Tipulidae; genus Tipula; species Tipula unca. The sequence goes on along the minus strand of OX596381.1, from coordinate 45,275,304 downwards.
AAAAAAATCCTGTAAAATTTAAATTTATTTTGGAAAAATAGTTGAAAATGCCATCAAAAACTGTTTAAACCCAAAGAAAGTTCCAGGACACCATTTTATTATCGAAAAAATGATCAGAGAATTACCTGCGATAAATGCATAAAACTGATTAATTACAATGATTCCAAAGCCTGGAAAAGACGAAACATAAGTTGCATCGTACAGGCCAATAAGCATACTTCCGATAGTTTCGAAACTTTTTGAAAAGATGGTATTACAAAAACTAACGCAGTGGCCCTATTCTGGTTTTCCTCGGAAATTGGGAATTCGGGAAAAATATTTCAATATTCCCAACTTTTTGTTCCATTTATCCCCAAAGTGTATTCTGCCAAATTGGGAATAATTTCCCCTTAAAAATAGTTTCCCCTTACAATTTGCTGTTAATTTATTATTATAAATAAAAATAAAATTTGAAAAATAGAAAAATTGAATAAAATTTATTTAATGTGTCACCATTAATTCACCTTTTGAATGATGACGAAGAAAACCGGCGCTATAATTTACGTATTAGGTATAATTATTTGCGGGATACCTCAAACCCCTTCGAGATCCATGAAGCGGAGTTTATTAATATATATATATATATATATATATATATATATATATATATATATATATATATACATATATATATATATATATATATATATATATATATAGGATGCCCTAGCATTTGGTTTGGCATTAAAAGAAGAAATTGATTCTTTTATGGAGGTGTCAACTATACCAAAAGAAATTCGCGTTCCAGTTGCTTGGTTCAATTTAAACTGATGTACACATTTCATGAACGTTATTTATACACACAAACTAATTAAACTGTGTTTCTATTATATGTACATATATTATCATGGTATGTACTTTCCAAAAGAGAGTGGGTATGAATTACCTAAATTGCGTTTCGCAGAGTGTGGTAAGTCGATGTATAATCGAATTTTGTAATGTTGTCGATGAAAATTGAATGTCGATATACATAAAATTTCCACAATCGCTAACGGAAGTTAATAAAGTCAAAATACAGTAAGGTGTTTGTTTTAACTGTTTAATAAGTAAGTTTTTTCGAACTCTAATAATTTTTCCAGTTCAGATTCTATGAGAAGTTTGATCTTGTTGGCGTAATCGGTTGTATCTATATTGTACTTACGTCTCGATATTCAGACGAGCAACTAGACTCGAACATGTATGCCGAACATGTAAGCCTTAATCATTGAAATTCATTTTTATTTCGATTTTGAAATATAATATCCAAAACTCCCATCTTATTTCTCAAAAAAATATGCATTGAAAAATAACCGTCAAAACTGTAATAATATGGAATTATTATTTCCCCATTGGAAAAAATTCCCGATCGCCAGAATTCACTTTGGGGAAAAATAATTCCAAACTACTATGAAATCGTCAAAAATTCTGGAGGGCCATTACGGTATTGGCTGTATACTGCCGATCTAGAAACAAGTGATAAATTATCACATTAACATTAGCAGATGACATAGCTATTATGTTTTCACACAAAAATCCTCAAACTGCATCAAGAGAATTGCAAGATCAAGGGAATTGAAAGATCACTTATACAAAATTGAGAATTGGCAAGGAACGTGGCGGAAAAAGCGAACGAAAACAAATCAACACACATAACATTTACGTCGAATAAACTTACATGTCGAGCAGTGAAATTAAATAATGTCACAATCTCTCAACAAACACACGTCAAATACATGGGTCTTCATCTTGCTACAGGGTTGACATGGAGAAAGCACATTGAATCAAAGCGCAACCAAATAAAAATTAAAAATCTTAAAATATACTGGCTAATTGAAAGAAAATCAAAACTTTCCCTAGAATGCAATGTTCTACTATAGAAAGCAATCCTCATCCCTATATATGGACATATGGAATTCGATCTTTTGCAACAAACGCAATCAAAAATGCTGCATTACAAATGATCCGTGGTATATCCGAAATCGTAAAATCTACAGAGACCTTGGGATTAAAACGGTTAAAGATATGATAGAAGCACACAGTTTGAAGTACGTTTCGAAACTGGAAATACATCCCAATGAATTATCAAGGGAACTATCAAGGCAACCGAAATATAGACGGTTTCGAAGAGTAGATCCACTAGGTCTAATGTTAAGCTTAAGCTAAATATCAATATCAGCCTTGTTGGCACTATAATCAATATCCTTTTTAAGAACATCGATTACAAACACCCTCGGTATTTTCATTTGGTAATATTGGAAATCAATTTTGTTGAATAAGTTGCTCTAGGTATATCCAATTTTTAACTCCATAGTACATGTTCTCCGTAATCAGATTATCAATCTTAACAACCGATTGTTTCAGCCAATCGAGTTTTGTGTCAATATTTTCATTATGTGCTGTAAATAATGACTCATGATAATGTGTGGCTGCGGGCAATTGTTATTTGTTCTGAACGAAATAAACTGTAAAGAGCATTTTTAACAAAAACTGGTGAAATTGTGCTTTTTAAAATGCAACACTTTCTCTTTTGTGCTTTAGTTAATGGTACAGAGGTACTATAGCAGGGTTCCCCGTCAATCGAAACAGTATAGTTAAATTTGTATGTATGGTTAATGCCACTAATATAAAGTTAACACAAGAACTCAAGCCAGTCGATCAACATAAACGTTGCATGTTCGCTGATTAAGTCCTTCAAATTCATCAAAATGATCCGGATTTTCATCGAAAAATCATCTTCAGTGATAAGGCCCATTTTCACCTCGGAGGCTACGTTAATAAGCAGAACTGTCGCATTTGGGGCTCAGAAAATCCAAGAATGTTTGTTGAAAAGCCTCTCCATCCTCAACGTGTCACTGTTTGGTGCTGTTTTTGGGCTGGCGGTGTGATTAAACCTTACTTTTTCGAAAATGAGGCTGGTGCAACTGTTACGGTGATGGATTCCGCTACCGAGCTATGATTAATGATTTTTTATCGCCGGAATTGGAAGATATTGATGTTTCTACGATGTTTATTTTCAGCAAAACGGCGCTACGTGCCACACAAGCAACGACACAATCGCAATTTTGCAAGAAATTTCCTGACCGTATTATTTCTCGAAGAGGTGATTACAATTGGTCACCGAGATTTTGTGATTTAACACCTTTAGACTTTTTTCTTTAGGGCCACGTGAAAGATAAGGTCTATGCCAATGCTCCACAATCGATTTAAGACCTTAAAGATGAAATTCGTGAAGTTATCGAGGACAAACAGCCGCAAATGTGCGAATTGGTCATGGAAAATTTCATGAAAAGGATATGGTGCGGCAAGCGTAGCCGTGGTGGCCATTTGGCTGAAACATTCATTGATTTCTCTTAAAAAATACTTGTTTTTTTTAAATATCAAAATGAAACCACTTGTTGGAAAAACGTATTAAAATTATGGTCGCCAACAAAAGAATTCATCTGATTTTCCACTTCCTCATCAGTATTCTCAGAATCTGAAATTTCATCGAATATAGTATTTTTGTTCATGCAAAATTGATTTTTCTGAAACCGGTTTCGGTTTTAACCGGTTTACATACCCTAGTGCAGAGACGTATAAAAAGTTATCCGATAATTTTATCCCAGAAAAAAGTTAAAAATGTACATCAGGTAATACAAGTGATTTCTCATGACAGAACTATGTATAATGCATTTACAAACTAAATCAGTCAATACAAGTTGTAAAATCATTACAACTTACGTTTAAAGATTAAAATATTAAATAAAATATAATAATAAACTGAAAAATACATTCAACATAAATAAATAATTTATTTAAAAAAATTATTTTCATTATTTCACCAGTCCCATCGTCTCCAGAGTCAATTAAGTAAGAGTGTCTGATTAGCTCGGGTGTTTTTTAAGTTTACTTAAAATGGCCGTAATGCTCCCATCTTCTTGAGCCCCGTCAACGACTGCCATGATCAGGTGCCCCTTTAGCACCTCGTTGAAGGGCCTAGTGACATTATCCGGAACCCGCTTCTTTTTAGGCTCCATAGGCGGTTCATCATCAGCTCTCTGCCTTTTCGGCTGTGAGATCTCAGCGGAACCTTCCTGCGTTGCCTCTATCCGTTCTCTGCTCCAACGAAATGTTGCTGATCTTGGCGATCATGCGCCAGACTCTCTTCCTGGTCTGATAGTTTGACACTGATACTTTAGGGCCAGCATTCGTGCCTTTGCACTTTGGTTGCGAGCGGCCAGCCTCATTTGTGCTTATGCCCCTTTTTGTACTTTGGAGACCAGTCCTTAAGACTACCGGTCTGTTTTTATTTTCTATTTTGATCTTCCTTAATAGGACCCACGAGTAGCGGAGAAAGGAGGTCCACCTGTGCAGAGATCCGCAATACACAGGTAAGGCTACATGATCCGCAATACACAGACCACCTTGGATTTAATACGATGTGGGTTGGTATATACGCTACTTCGTAAAAAAATTAATTTAATTCATAGGTTTCCATCTGTATAGTTATTTAATTTGTGGTTAAAGCTAAATTGGCTCGCTCACGACCGTGGAAGCTTTTTGAAACGAACAGGATAATTTGGTGTTGCGAAACTTAAAAATCTACCGAGCTGAATCCGACTTAATATATCAAATCATTGAATAGTTCGGTTTACGTTTTTTTATGATCTTTATTTGTGTATCTTTTTTTCGTGATATTGAGATGGTTTGGTACGAAATTCAAGATTATTTTCTGGGATGATAGTTTTATGAAACTGTCGCGACATTAGGACATATTTTTACTGGGATGGGACAAAATTATAGGATGATAGTTAATCCTGGGCTGATAGTTGATATAAAAGTCTCGCTATAGTTATGGTATGGCCATTACGTTTTTCTAGGATGAACCCTAGGGCTAACTTTATATACATAGTGCAGAGGTAATATAGCAGGATTCTTGTATATTACTATATCCTCCTTGGTGATTCCTCTGGTTCCAGTTTTTACAGGGAGATAACGTGTAGGTTGTGTTGATTAGCTGTTAATAATAAATGCATTTATAGTTAAATTTGTATGCTATCGAAAAGTTTAATCTCTTACATAAATAAAGTTTGTGAATGTTAAAAGCCTTGAACCTCATGAATAGTGAGGACTATATTATATATGTATATATTTTATTAGAATCTCGTATAACAAAACTCCCCCTCACAATTTGCTTGTAAATTTATGCAAATTTTTGTAATTAATGGGAGATACAAAATGCAGTCCTCAAATTAAAATAATAAAAACAAAGCAAAATTGCAGATGGAATTAATCACAAATTTTCAAATTTCGCCATAAAATTTCGTTTGCCAAGTACCATTTATACACAAAAACGTAATATATTTTAAAAACGATTCTGAAACGACGGGTGCGCACAGCTGGTAAATAGACATTAAAAAGAAAAGGGATGTAATGCTAAATACATATATATACATACCTAAATGAATACAAAAAATTGTGATGACACCCCAACTTAAATTAAACAAAAAAAAAAACAAAAATCCTTTTTATTCGCTCGCTACTGTAATATAAATTTTATTCTATATTTTTTTTCAATAAAACATCACCAGCATCATCGTCATCATCATCATCATCTGTGAGTTTTTGTTGTTTGTATTTTTTAATTTTTAAAAATATTTTCTCTCAGTTTATAAATTCATTTTTCTATTTTATTATATATTCATTTTCATTTTATGTACAATTTTATTTATTTTATATACAATTTTTGTTAAGTAAATTGATTTTAGTTAGTATTTAGCAGCCAGCTGATTACGGTGTGGATAGAAAATAATTCTCGTCTTGTACAAATATAATTATTATTAATAATTAAAATAAAAAATAATTTTTTTAAAAAACAAAAAGGAAATATAATTAATTTTTTTTTTTCGTACTGTTTAAATAATTTATAAATTTTAATTAAAACCAAAAATAAATGTGGAAATAAATTATGAGAAAAAATCGAACTTTTAATATATTTATTTAAATTAATTATTGTTTTTTTTTTGGTTTTAATTAGTTTTTAGTTTTTATTTGTTCTTAATCAAAAAATTGTGGTGTGTAATAATTAATAATAAAAATAAAATTGTTAAATAGTTTTTAAACGTAAATATAATAAAATATGTGAAGCAATAATTTTAAATTAAATAATACATTTTTTTTAAAAACCAACACAAAAAATATCCATCCACATAATAATTTTTACATAATTAAAATAGTTTTTTTTAATTATAAATCAAAAGTCATGAAGTTCTTTGTGATAATAATTATAATAAATTTTTATTATAATTCAATAAATTGTTCAATTGTTAAAATTAATCAAAATAAAAGTAGTAGCAGTAGTGTTAGTAGTGATGGTGTAAATGTAAAAAATATTAGTGCCAATTATTTAAATAGTGCAGCACACGATCTCGATCATGATGATGATGGTGATGATCATTTTGTGCCCAATCATCATCCGCATCTGCTGTACTTCAACAATAAGACATTTAACCATCGAAAAATTTATCGCAGCAAATTTAAAATCGACGATCTGTTGCAGATGAATTTCCCGTATCTAATATCGGACGATATCGATTTGAATCCGTGTAAAGCAGGTATGAGATACTCTTGTATATACGTATATGTGGTTTTTGATTATAGTTTTTCGCGTCTGTTAAAAATATTTATTTATGTATACATATATCATATTTAATTAAATGATTTAGGTTTTTTTTTTGTATATTGTTGTTGGGGGGTTCTGTATGATTTGTATACCTACAATATATTTTGATTCGCGGCAATTTTTTTCGGTACATTTGCTATATGTATATGACAAAGTGATGTGTGTATATAGATGTGCGCGGTAATTACATATGGTTTTGATATAATATATGATACATAAAGTTTAATAATGTTGATAGTTTTTTGGCGGGTTAATTAAAATTTGGTTTTCTAGTGATATATGAAATGTCATTATGACAATAAATTTGTAAGTGAACTGAGTACTGTCAAATTTATTATTTGCTATGGATGAAAAACATCCTCAAAATGTTTTTAATTAATTTTTTGGAAATTAACTTTGCCATTGAGCATACAACATGCGTCTAAAAAAATTCACATCATTCAGATTTTATAAATTTAAATTGCAGGTTTTTGTAGGTTGGTTCAACCATTTAAAACTTGAGAGATTTCTAATTTTTGTTCATTCACGACCCTATACTTATAAAAAACAACGTATAGACCTTAGGCAAAATTAATTTACAGACCCTATTTAGCAACATGAATAAGAAACCAATAAGAAAATTGTATAATAAAGTTTGAAGTAGAATCTAAGAATAATATAAAAAAGTTAACGCCACTAAAAATTTTAGTTAAAAAAAATTGCATAAATATGTATAAGTATTCAACTTTCAATTGTTTTTTTTATCTTATTTAGATTTGAGCTTGGTTCTAAATTACATTATTCATTACAATTTCTTATTTTTAACTCAAAAAGTTTACTTCATGAAGATCAACATTTCAGTGATATTCTAATCAAAGTAGATGAGCAGGCCAAATTTTTTTAAAGTAGCGTGTATATTTAGTAGGCTTAGAATTAAAAAAATTAATTAGTTTAAACCAAGGCTTACGTGATTTTTTGAGTGATTTAATTTGAGTGCAGAATTCAATGAATTTAAATAATAATAATAATAAACAGTGTCTAAAGGCCATTATACTGGTCCATTACTGAGTCAACAATCGGGCTCCAACGGTTTCGATCCTGGGCTTGGTCTTCATACTGTACTAGACAACCTGAAAAAGCCAAGTCATTCTCTACAGCGTGGAGCCATCGTCGTCTGCAACGACCTCTGTGCCTACCATATGGTGGCTCTCCTTTCAGAGATCGCTGCACAATTTGTTCCGGAGCCAGCGTACTCGCTGAGATTTTATTTCATACACAATATCGGGGACCTTCATCAGATCTCTCATCTCGAAATTGTACAGTACCATCTATTTCGTGTTTTGGGCCGTAAATCACACGCACGACTCTTTTCTCAAATACAAGGAGCCATCTCTGGCACTCATCCGTCAGCGCCCAACTTTCACATCCAAACATAACAACGGGCCTGATCAACACTTTGTAAAGCTTCAGCTTTACGGCACTTGATAAGTGTTTAGATTTTAGCAGTGGTCTTAGTGGATACAAAGAACGATTGCCAGCTGCCAACCGCACTTTTATGTCCTCACCCACACTGTTATCGTGAGTGATAAGAGAACCCAAATATTTAAACCTCCTCACTCCCTCAAACGTGTGGTAGTCACTAAAACCGGAGATCAGGTATTTCGTTTTGGACTCACTGATCTCAAGTCCAACTGAAGCTGAAAACTCTACAAGCGTATCAAGTATTTCTTTCACTCCGTTGCTATTCAGTCCAACCACGCATATGTCATCTGCATATATGCAAGCTCCTGATTGGACTGGCGATATAAGATGTTACGCTGAGGTGTTTCAGTTTTACGAGAGATGTTCTGCAACATAAGATTAAAGAGTATCGGGGACAGAGCATCTCCTGACGAACACCCCAGTTGTCTATGCAAAAATTGTCGATAGCTTGTTCTCAACTTTAATACAGCATTGAGACTGCGTTCACTGTCATCCTACACAGTCGTACCAATTTTGTTGGCATTCCTAGGTATTCCAGGGCAGACCACAAACTCTCTCGATTGATCGAGTCATAGGCCTGCCATTCAATGAATTTAATCAATATTATTTCATTTGTGCAAAATGCGAATTGTATTGACGACCTGCACGGTGAGTTTTGTAGTTACAATAAAAATCTGACGCCATGTGAGATGCCAATATAAAAAAAGAGGCCACGTCGAATTCTAGAATATTCTATTAAATAAATAAAATTGCCAGGAATTTTTAAAATCGTAACTGTATGCCTATATGAAATTTAACAACGAATGTATCCAAAATTTTAGTGTTTCCTTTCCCTGTAAGATTTGAATTAAATAGAAAACACAGTTTTTAGTCTTCAGATTGTGATTTTTTTATTGAATCATAAAATACATATAGGATAGGGTTATTTATGGAATATCACATCGGGCAAATGGCCTCCACAGCTTTGCTGGCACACACACACTCTTTTATCGAAATTCTCCATGACCTTTTTGTATAAATTTCGTTGAATTTTCTCCTGTAATGCACGGATGGTTGTGGGCTTGTTGACATAGACCTTTGACTTCAAATGACTCCATAAAAAGACATCTAATGGTGTTAAATCACAAGAACTAGGGGCCCAATTCTAATCACCGAGCCACATGTCGTCTATATCAATATCATCAAACTGAGGCAGAAAGAAGTGTGTTATCATTAACAGTTACTGCTTGACCAGCCTCATTTTCAAAAAAGTTTGGTCCAAATATGTCTTTAGCCCAAAATCCACACCAAATAGTGACACGCTGTGGATGCATTTGTTTGCCGACAATCACATGTGGGTTCTCCGTACCCGAAATGCGGCAATTTTGGCGATTAACAAAGCCATCAAGGTGAAAATGTGCTTCTCGCTTAGGATGATTTTGCTCGAAAATTTCGAGAATTTTGTAAGCATGAAGACACAGATCTTTAGTTAGTATACGCTGCAGAGAGCTTCTCGAAATTTGCAATTCTTGTCCACGACGCCGAATTGATGTTCCTAGAATTTCACTAACACTCTCATGCACGGCTTCGATATTGACATTTGAACGACTTGTTTTTGGACGACCAGTGTGTTTAGCGTCTCCAACTGATTAATAGTTGACGAAGTTAAAACACTATATTCCGATCATATTTTGTATGAAATTTTCGAACTGCGGCTGCCAAACTTTCAATATTTTTAAGATATTCTTCAATAATGAAAATACGTGGTTCTATCGTGTAATGCCAAATTTTTACTAACCCTAACCTCTCAGCTGTCAAATTTTTTTTTTTTTTGGGTTTCACTTTACTCCACAAATGGTGGCAAATTCAAATCTTGCGTTAATTTTGGGACACCTTTTATAAATAACTTGTTGCTTCAGTGTACGGGCCAATCAAATTATTTAATTTTGCTTATAGCTTGTTTCCTATAATTTCACTCGCTAAATTAAAATAAAAAATATTTCAAACTATTGTGCAACAAATAAATAAATCTGTCTGAATCAAGGAAATTTTTGAATTTGCCTACGATAAGAGTAATGGGATTTCCAAACAATTATTTTAAAAATACATAAAGATGGTTGGAAATTCAGAATTTGTTTTAATTGAATTATACTAAACTGTTGCGAATTTTCTGCGTATTATTTATGATAAAATTTTAAAATAGTTCCATCGAAGAATAACCGCGATAATTTATGTCAGAATAATATTTTCAAAATTTACGATATTTTAATTTAAAATAGTCCTAGAATTAGTAATTTTAAAAATTTCAGTACCTACATAATTCCAAAGTTATCGGAAATAAAATATTGCCACTGTTTTTTTTATTGTGATAATTTTGAATTTCGGGTGGTCAGACAATTAATCTTTTGCTCATCTTGAATCATTTTCCATGAATTTTAATGATGTTTTAAGGTTTATGGCGATTACGTTGCATCCCTTTGATATAGGTGGTGTATTCCAATAAACTTTATTGGAAATGTATTCAACTTGTTGCAATTTCAAATTACAGCCAGTACTTATTGAGTTTGATGAATGTTTTGGGACATTGTGTGCCTATGTGGTAAATAAGTTTTGCTGTTCCAGTAGGGGGTTTAAAATTCTCTATTATTAATTTTGAATTTTTTAAACTGGTAATTTTACTTATAAATTTTGTAACATTTGAAATTTAAGCCGTGTTTGAATAAAATCTATAATATCGACGAGAAATTAAAATTATAGAAAGCCTAAAGCTTATATCCAGTTTGAAATTTATCTTGGAGATTTAAAAAATGATTTCATTTTCGATTGCTACCTATATGTCTCATAAAGGAAATATGCAAGTTTTTCTTGCTGTGTATTTTTCTCGGGATGGAAGCCGAACTTTCAAATTCGTTTCCAATCTTACACTATGTTGAAAATCCATTTGAGAATTTACTCTTCGTTGAAACCTAGACCCATCGGTGCCGATAATGCCCCTATTCATTTTGGTCGACCAAAACGTCCAATCAATTTCAAAGAATTTTAAAGAGAACGGAAATGTAATGCACATCATTGTAATATACATATATACTTATATTAAATATGCAGTTGTCGTATTGTTATGAAAGTATTTTCGCAATTTTCCAACTCAGCGAAGAAAAGAGATACTTTAAAAAATTGTTTGGAATTGTTTAGCTCATAGAATATCACGAACACTTCGAGAAGTTCTAATTCACTGCGGTTGAGTTTATACAGAGCAGACGATCGTTTGCTGCCTTATACAAAAAGATTATTCTATCAATCAGAATATCTTTGACAATTATCATTCCAAAAATTTACAACGCTGACTTTATTTAGCAAATGTCGAGACAAAGTCCAACTTTGAAGGAAATTTTGCGTATCACTATTCAAATCTATCTCTATTCCGGATAAATTCCACGACAATGTTTCGTATTTAAATGCCGTGTTTCGAGCCTCAACGGAGAATCATCTATTGAGAAATGGGTTTACTTTTTCAGTAAACAAATTTTCAGATTAATGCATATGTACGAGTATTATCTATATACATATTCTTTAATCTATATAGCATGATATATATTGTGAGAGTTAATTTTTTTGTTTCGGTTTTCCTATATGACTTTTCTGGCAACCCTAAGAATGTTGTATCATAACAGGAGAAAATTTCTATTGAAGAGGTGGATTGCTTTTTCACTCTCTATAATTTTATTTGTTACCACCTTGTGTCTGCAATCATTTTCACTTCCTATATTTAAAAACTGATAAACTACTTCTTGATGAACCAAACATTTTAATTGATAGCTGTTTGTTATTCTCGGTATTTTATGTCCAATCCACGTAAACACCGTCAAACACCAATCATTTATGGTAAATAATTTCTGTAAGCAAAATTCGGATAGAAACTATTTCCGATGTATTTTAGATATTTTACACAGCAGCTTTCGTAAATTTAGTGGACTGGTTGTACATATGCCTTTTTAACATTTTTATCTTCAAACAAAATTAGCACGCGCAGTGTCTCATATTTGGCACTGCATTCATTTAACGATACAACCAAAAATTTATTTAGAAAAACATAAATCCATCAACATCAAACAGATTTAGGATTGCGTGCTACGTTTTGCTAGCAAATTATTCATTTACCTACAATATTGTGAAAAATTCCAGCTACCATTTTAATTCATCCCATGAGTGCTGGCGTATATAGCGAAAAAATTCCTTATTTTAATTATTCTTGTTTTGCAATAATACTGAAAGTTAAAATCCAAAAATTAAAAATGTGTCTTCAATTAAAACATCGCCCACTCTGGTTTAAGACCCACGGTCCGCTGTGAGACCGCAGTACGCAAACTTGTAAAATTTATATATTTCTTAATTTATCAAGCTATCAATATTGTGTCAAATTTTGGAAATAATCCAATTTCAAATCCGAACTAATTCGCGACTATTGAGAAAGGGTGTGCTTAGGATATTCTAAAATATTTCGAATTTTCACTAAATTTACAAATATAATTTTAATTATTAAAAATGTATTTTATATTTTTAAATAAAATCTGTTGTTTCGAAAAAACATTTTTTAAATGTATTTTCCATTCTACAAACTGGCCCGATACAATACTCAAACAAAAATGAAACAAAAATTTAAATATACGTTTATAAAAAACATTCTCAAAATTCATGTTTACGTCTAGGCCAGAAATGTTAAACCTGACCGAAAACCGGAATCCATGAAAATGCCACATAAATTAGGAAAACCGAACTGAATCCCGTACATGGTCTCGCAAAAAATTAGAACCGGTTCAATAAAAGTTAGTTAAAAATCAGCTTAACTTAAATGAATTTGGTAATATAAATAAGTTCATGTTCAATAAAATAAAAATTTTGGTATATTGGTTAAACTAGAACTTATCTATATACGGAAATGTGTGAATTTATTTTGACTACCGGTCAACATTTTTTATTTTATCTGATACGAGAAACCGAAGAATTGACATACATTTTTTCAGTGAAGTTAAATTTTTCTTTAAAATCAAAAACGTTTTTTAAACCAAAACTGAAACCTGAACCAAGGTTTCATCTAAAAAGCCGAACAAGAACCAAACCACTGAGAAATGAAAATAAACGACCTGGGCCCGTATTCTTGAATTCCACATCAATTTACCCGTGTGGACATCTGTCAAAATTCCCGATCCAATTCCAAATTACCCATCCAATTAAAAGCCGTATTCTTGAAACACTCGTAATTTTTTATTCTCCACTGTTAAATATTAAATTCAACACTCTTAAATTGTGACTAACATCATAATATAGTAGATTTATTGTAGAGAAATTTTTATGTTATAATTGTCAAACTGATAATTCTAATTGTTAAACTGACAATTTTAATTGTTAAACTAACAACGCTAATTGTCAAACTGACAATTCTAAGCTAATTCTTACTTCTAACGCTTTGTTGTTTAAAATAAATACAGCTAGCTGTCAAAATTCCCTGTGGGGAATTTTTTTCCACATACATATAACCCATTCGGAAATTTTCCCTTACTGTAATTCAAGAATACTAGATTTAAAATATCACATATTTTTTTTGAATTTTGACAGACATCCACACGGGGAATTTGATGTGGAATTCAAGAATACGGGCCCTGAACCCATTTAATCATCAATGGGTTACGGATAGGATATATTGATGTCTTTCGTCGGAATCCTAATTATCTTGAAATAATTTGTTAAGAGTTTTTTTCAACACCATGTAGTTTAACAAATATTGAACATTTTATTCATTTTTTCTATAGTTTATTTTAATCTTTTCCACTCTATTCAAATTCCTGTTTTTTAAGGGGAGGGAGGCATTCATTTTTTTATACATTTTTATAAAACTCTCTATCAAAAACTAATCAAACGAAATTATTAAAAAAAGATATATAGAATGGCTATGGTGAGCCCATAAAATGTCAATTATAAACTAATTAATTTAATTTTAATTAATATTTTCTATACTCGCTATGAATTGTAACTTCAAAAGTTATGAGCCTGTGACAGACCGGGTAACAAAGTGGCACCATAAGGATTCCTTAAAATTGATAAATTAAAATTAAGAATATTCGCACGACAAGCACTCTATAAACGGCTTAGAAGAAGATTGACGAAAAAGTTTTGAAAATTAGACATGCCATGTTCATGAGAAAAAGCGACTCGGACATCCAGACAGACTACCAGAATTTAATTTTGTTGCGTTTTCGTACTAAGGAATCTTCGAAATGTCGGTAAAAGCCATTTTGAGTGTAATACATTTATTTGTCAAGATTCAATACGGCTCTGATTTAATCAACAACTTCTTATTGATGTAGTGTAACAAATTTGCTGGTGTCATAAAATTCATGTGTCTTGCTGTATACCAAACTAAATTCACCATCTCCACTATATATATTTAACCCGATTATAAACAAAGCTAAAAACTTGTGATCATATTTAGATAGTAATGGATGGGATTTTAATCTCGCTTTAATCTTTATATCTTGCATTTTTTCTTATATGTATGTACATTATTTTTATTTAACAGCTACTTCAATACATCCCTCCTAAAAACAAAAGCTTCGTAAAAAAAAATATGTTTTCTCAACGGAAAAAATAATAAATAAATTAAGGAAGAATTATTAACATTTTTTTTGTTTGTTTTTAAGATTAAACTGTTTAAAATATTTATAAAATTTGTTTTGTATAGTATAGCGTCTTCACATGGAAATCAAAAACGATTTGGACGATTATTCTTGCTAAGGAGAATAACTCAAACTTTCGTCATCGCTTTACACTATTATTTTAAAGATATTTTTGCATTACCAAAATGTTCCCAACATTTCTGGGTGAATCGGTTGTAAGAGAATATGTTTATGAGCATTTGCAATGGTTGTGGAGTAGTTGAAATCTACCTGCATTTGAGTAAATACTCCACACATGTTCCTCAGTATTCTGCTCTTTAATTTCTTGATTGGACGTTAGATTTACGTTCTGATATAATATCATGTGTTATATACGAAACCAGCCCCTGAAACCGCTGCCCTTGTAAATCACCTTAGATTTTGCTGTAAATGTTAAATGCCACCTTGAGAACCATAAGAACACATCTAGTATGACATTCGTGCATCAGGCTTTAAGGCCCTACTTTACCTAGAACAAAAATCAAAATTGATGCCGATATTTAAATGCCAAAAATACGACTAAAATAAAATTTGAAATAGTGTAAATCTCCGCTATAGAAAATTATAAAATATTCCATGAAAAAATTGTTTTATTGCCACTTATGACATCTAATTAAAAAGGGATGAACTAAAAAATACACGATATTTAGTTGATTCCTAAACCATTTTTACATCGAAGATACATGTTTTTCAATAAATTGATTTGTCAGCTTATCGATATAACATAGTTATCAATTAAATTTTCAATTTTCTCGCTTTTTAGAACGAATTTTTATAAAATCGTGTGTTAATCGCTAGATAATATCTTCCTGAACGTAACCATATATAAAACTTTTACAGATTAGTGGAAAAATATTGATAAATTTGGTTTGTGAGTGAATGGTTTTTGTCAAAAATTTATCAACTTTGAGACGCAATTACGAGAAAACTATAGCGAATTTAAAAAAAGGCGTGTGTTACTCGCTTGCAATTATATTTAATTTTGCTATAAAAAAAAATTAAGCCAATGTTTATGTTTATGTGGCCATAAAACGATTTGTAAGATACACATGTTTTCGCAAATTGAGTAAAGTAGAGCCTTAACGTCCAACTCCCAATATCTTTTACATTATTTAAAGTTTAAACCATGATAAATAATACATGCGGGTAGACCTTAATTCACATTTTATTAAAATTGTATTTACATTTATTTTAAATTTGAAACAAACTAAAGGCACAGTTTAGTATTTAGCCAATGTCTACTCAATATTGTGAAATTAGACAATATTGTGAAATTGACATTACAGTCGATTGGTTTCTGTCAAAAGCATAATATATATTACGCCAGATAATATTTTTACACAACGGTGTGTATTATGTTGAATTTTGGTGAAATTGGCAATATTGTCAATATAAAGGGTGTCCCAAAATTAACAAATTCATACAAAATATGGTCGAAATAGTGTTTTAACTTTGTCAACTGTTAAGAGATTAATTAAAAAATTCAAGGAGACTGGATCAGTTAGAGCCGTTCAAATGTCAATATCGAAGGAGTGCATGAGAGTGTTGGTGAAAGCAGTAACTGTTACTGGTGCTCGATATCGCGACATGATAACACACTTCTTTATCTGCCTCAATTGGATGATATTGACATAGACGATATGTGGTTTCAACAAGATGGTGCCACATGCCATACAGCACGGGAAACAATTCAATTACTGCATGAGACATTTCCCAGTCGTGTACTCTCTCGTTTCGATGATCAGAATTAGCCCCCTAGATCTTGTAATTTAACACCATTAGATTTCTTTTTATGGGGTTATTTGAAGTCAAAGATCTATGTCAACAACCCCACAACCACCCTTGCATCACAGGAGGAAATTAAACGCTGCATCAACGAAATTCAGCCACATTTATGCAAAAAGGTCATGGAGCAAAAGCGGTGGAGGCTATTTGCCCGATGTTATATTCCATAAATAACCCTATCCTATATATTTTATGATACTAAAAACTAAGACTAAAAACTGTGTTTTCTATTTAATTCAAATCTTGCGTTAATTTTGGGACTTTAACCATTATTATGTGGCCGACAATAAGGCCTATAAGGATTTGACTCTTCTGATGAGAGAGCAGACGCTATGGTATAATTAGTTCCGAAATTTAATTTTGTTAATTCGTCGACAATGTATTCACATAATTATTTAGCGATATTCGCTAAATTAAGTACCGCTAGTAATAGTAAAAATCCAAACCAGCCAAAAGTGATTAACATTTAAGTATAAATTGTTAAGTTAATGATTAATCTTAAAATTGTGTATAGTAATTGAGGCAAAGTTTGGTTTTATAATATTCATCCAATTTTATGAAGCGTAATTATGGAGAAATAAAACAATTTGGCAACTTAACTTTGAACTTGACTTGTTATCCGATACAAGAACATTTCTCAATGATGGAATGACTAAACGAAATTTGAAATTATTGCACTCAGTAAAAATACATCAGCACGTAGGCAAAACATTTAAATGATTCACCACAGATTTGGAAGTGTTTATGGGCAATGAATGCTGAATATTTTGTTTGGCTCATATTTTATAAAACACATATACTCATTTCAGTATTTCTTGGTAATAGAATTTGGATGAATAGTTTATTTTACCTGTTATGTTAAATTTGTATGTGTAATGGAAAGCCTAAGTCCTACTTGTGATGTTTCAATATCGATTGATATAAGTTGTTTAACATTAAATTTCGTGTACAAAATTTTAAATTAAAATGTAATTTACAATAGTTTCTGTGTGCTATGTTCCTTGAGAGTAATGTTCATCTAAAAGGATATTAGTCATCTTACACTTTCGATATATCAAAAACCTGTAGAGTTTTTCATTGATAAAGCAACTCATACAATTAATTAATAATTTTTGAATCACTTTTGAAAATACAGACATGTTTTCAAAACGTACTGTAAGCCACGCCTAATGTTCCTCCTGGGTCCGTGCCAACTGGAGCTTGTGAAATTTTTCTAGAATCTCCAACGACACAAAATAGGTTTTGTTGTTTGGAGAGTCAGACAGCACAAATTTAAATTTCCACAACTACCCATCATTTGGACATTGCATATTTTGAATACAAAATTATAATTTTCAGTTTACTTCTCAGCAATGTAAGCAAAACATATTCACAGTTTAACGTGATCTCAGCCTCATTCATTAAATCGTTTATCGTAGTGGCAATGAATATTAGACTTAGTTGAATATATTTGCACGTAATATGATTATATAACAAATATTTTCGATTTCATTGAATAAATTCATCTGAAATTCAACAGTATTAAATCATATACGATTATCCGATCGTGGACTTTTAATTACGGGCCGATGACGCCTTACATTTTTTTTAGAAGAATTTTATGCTAGCGATATTTAGAAATATTTCCATTTAAAGAGACATCATTTAACTCTAAGTTACTAAATACTCCTATATAAGTTCCGATTTGCATTAAAACTAAGATTGGAGCATCAGAAGATTCAAATAAAAATGTATAATAGATTCAGCGATTCTTTTAATTTTGCATTTTTGATTTAGTAATTTAAGTTTATTATACGTCTCCAACATTCCAATAATTTCTTAATTTTGTCTCTAATATGTCTAAATCCTTAAATTTGGTAGTTTTTCCTTTTCTTCTCCTTAACAACTAACCTGTTTTATGATCAAATTTTTTAATTTTTTGGAATTTAGCCAAAATATTCAAATTTACTGATTGAAAAATTGTTTAAAATCTAAAATTTGGGTTGGTATTGTTTTATCGAAACATATATTTCCGAAAGTAAAAATAAAATACCGAAAAAATACTGAAAAAAATAGAAATCGCGCGGTTGAACACTATATGAGTATGATGAACTTTGAAGAATTTTTCGCATGATTAATTAATAGGCTAGGCATTTAGCTTTGGTAAATTTACAATAACAATTAGATTGCATAAAGCAAAATATAGTTTTTAGCATTTTTTAGAACACCAACTTTTAACTAAACCAAAATTTTAGTTTTGCTACCCACCGCTTGCAGCCGATTTTTTCAAATTGTATACTTGCCCCCCTTTCCAAATATTAGTGTATTAATTTTAGTGTTGCCAACACTATTAGTGTTGCCAACACTTAAAACAAGATTGTTTGTTGCCGCTTTAGGACAAATTTAAATCAGCTATTACAATTTTTTATACAGACACCATATACATATATACATAGGTATATATATACATATATTGTTTGAATTTGATTGGTATACTTTAGGCTATTTTTCTGAAATCAAAAAGGACAATTTCTCCCAGTTTCGAGGCCTCAAATAGTTACGAAAGATTTACTTTTACCTTCAATCAAATTGAAAAATTCAATTGTCTTCTTGTTCCAATTCGTATTTATCTATACCGTGCTTATACTTTTTGAACCAAAAAATGAAAGTCGCTTTATAAAATAACATTTGTCTGAAATTCTCGGCTCATTTGTTTGATTCAGTTGAACTTTTAGTTATATTCTTCATGGATTTAGACATGCAGAATACAATTTAAAGTTCAACTGAATCAAACAAATTTGAATTTCTTAATTCTAAACTTATATTGCCGTCTAGCGGATTGCAAACTAATTCTGAACTATAGGAAATGGAAATTGCTTCAAATTACCAAATTTCTTTAAATTTCTAGGCTAAATTTCAACCGAATCAAGCATATTTCAATTATCTGGGTTACCAAATCGAAAATTTTTTTCTGGCCTCTGCAGATTGCGAACTTTTATTTGTACCAGAAATTTGAAATGTTTTCAAATAAAATATCAGTGTGAATTTGTATAGACTTTCTAGTTATGCGAAGAGTTTATTAAAAATTTAATTAAAAGTTCAATTGCATCCCGTAACTTTCAATTTTCTCGGTTTCTAATACAAAAAATGTTTCAATAAAGAAATGTATTGTATTCGATCGTGCTTCCTGGAACTTATTTCTAAAAATACTAAAATTCTAGTGCTTAAAGATAACGAAATTGCCGTAAGGGCGAAAAATTATTCTAAAAACCGGACGTCTGGCAGCCTTAGTATACTGGCACTTGAATTTTTAATAGGTGTCCGAGCTCGCGCTTTCTTATAAATTTAAAGATGAACGATTAAAATTGAACGATTTTATTATTATGCGATAATTTAAAAAATTAAATTTTCAGTATTATTAATTTTTTCCAATTTCGGTTTTTAAAGTTTCGAAATTCTAATACGATCTCCTACAAATAATTTGGATTTAACACACCTGGGGCCACTATTAATTGAAGTGTACTGTCAAATTTTTTGTTGCTGTGATTACAGGTTCGATTTAATTCGAATCCTTTTTGCATTCTGCCTTAATGGGCACACGAATCCGGTACCTCCCAATCAAAATGTCACTCCTTCTTTTCAATCACTGTACTATTTGCTCGGTATAATTTTGATTGAAAATACAAAAATTTTTCTCTAAATTTTTGAATTTCCAATATTGGAAAAATTGTTCCAATGAAATCCAAAAGCGTAAAAATCCAAAAACGTCCACCAGAAATTAGAGATTTTGAACATCAGTCATACGTGAAATACCGTTTCAAAATTTTAAAATTGATTTAACAAATTTAAAACCTGCTGTGAATTGGTAACATTCAAGAATTTTTAGTTTTTTAAAACCTATAGTTAAAATTCAAAATTGTAAACATGAAATTTGGTTTCGTATTTTGATTTTTGAAATTCCACAATCTGGAAATTACATTTACAAAAATATCGTTTTTTTTGTGAAACTTGTGATCCAGATAAAATCGAGATATATTAGAAACCGAACTTTGAAAATTTTGGGTTTTATTTAAGTTTTCTCAAAATTTGGAAAATTCTAAATATTTATTGAAAGAATAACTCGTTTGGCACGTTTCCAATAAGCGTTGTATATAGCTATAGAATCCAACATATATCGACTCCTGCAGCCTCATTGTCACTCAAAATGAAGTATGTGGAATTGAATATTTAATTTCAGACCTCTTTCACCTATCCAACAAACTTGGCAAGGGATTTGGCATGAAGCAACCTTGATAACATGGCTCTAAAAAATCTTAAAATTAAAGAAATTTTTCAAAATTTGTCTAATATCACTCCATTTTGTTATATAAAATTAAAGTTTCCGTTTAAATTCTGAAAAATATTAGAAAATTTAATGCATTTTACAATATGTTCTGTTTAATTCCTGTTTTAGAGAGCTTTCGAGAAACCACTCCCCCCATGAATGATGGATCCGAACCGGGTACTCCCTGATCAAAACGTCATATAGCTTTAACTTTAACCACTGGGCTGTAAGCTCGGTATGTAGAATATTATCATAATCGGTTAAAAAATAGCCTTGGTAATTCTATTCCATCGAGATATATGTCTGGTTCTCAAGTATAATGTTGGTGTTTAAAAATCCCATTACAAACGAATTTCGTACACAAATATTTAAAATATTTCAACACAGGATAGGTATAGTTTGATTTGTGTTCTAAAAAAAGACATATTACAGTCTGTATTGTGGAAATTATTTTTGCTTCAACATTTTTCATCAGAAATGTAATATTTCTTCACATATTTATTTATTTCAGTAAATGAACTACAAAAATTACCGGTATTTCGGTAAGTTAAATTGGACGCTAAAACCGGTAAATCGATTAACCGTTTACCGGTAATGCAGTTACTACAGCAAGCAACGCTAAATAAATGTCACCATTATTGTATATAGCAGATTCTAGTAAAGGTTTATGTCAACATATTTTCGGTTAGGTATAGTTCATGATTT
Organism: Tipula unca; assembly: GCA_951394425.1. NCBI lineage: Eukaryota > Metazoa > Arthropoda > Insecta > Diptera > Tipulidae > Tipula > Tipula unca. The sequence goes on along the minus strand of OX596381.1, from coordinate 45,253,682 downwards.
TAACAGCAATAAATATACTTTGCAACCGTTTACACAATTTCCTTCGAAATCACAACCGTGTATCATATTTATTTTAAAGTTAAATTAGCCTATTTCTTTTCTTGTGTTCATTAGCGAAAATTCCCGTTAAATTAAATGCTATTTTAGTAATGTTTTAATATGACATAGCAGAGCAATCACAGAACTCGATAGGTGGTTCATTCCTATAGGAATTCAAATCCTTACAAGAAGGTAATTATACTATCACAGACTTTGTATTATTAATTTTTCAGCTTTAATAGGAATAGATAGGTTGCAAGATAAATTTCTTGTCGATCTCATCAATACTAAATTCTTGATAAAGTAAGTATTGGTTTACCAGCCGATTACCGATAAAATTTGATTTTATGATGAAAAATTTGTAGAATGATACATGAGCATGTCAAAGCAGACCTCAAACTGCAAATTGGTCACCCCGTTTCTATAGCGTGGCCAATTTTGTGATATGTTCTGTAGACCTTTAATTGTTTAATTTATATTAAACTTTTATTATTAAACGATTTAACAACCGGTTCTATAGAATTGGTGTGACCTGGGTGCAACTCATCTCTATTACCATATGTAACAATCAATATTATTATTAATCTAAATAAGTATTTGTACCATATAATTATCTCATTATATGAAAATAGTAATACACATTGTCGGTTACATTTTCCCCCAACTCTTTTAAAATAATATGTAAATTAGCCCGTCTTTTATACTCAAAGTTTTGTTTTTCGAAAAATAGTATAAATCTGAAAGGAATGCTTTTCTGTGGGTATATACACAGAACTAGAATTTGTTATGAACTGAAATGTGTATTGAAGATCGGTAAAATTTTTATAATACATATTACATATTTTGTTCCTGAACCACTCATTAAAATGATTTGAAAAACCTGCAACTTCTCTATTAACCTGATGGGGCTTATGTTAATTCATCTAAAGATAGTAACGCTTTAATAAATGAGTATTTAAATATAAAATATAAAATTATTTTTGAAAAATGTAACGTTGGGCATACATATTCCTAAATATTTTATCGGTATTCTTCAAATTTCGTGCATTTGCTACGACGCTCAGACTAAACATCGTAATTCGCATAATATTTCATCCTCATGATAGAATTTTAAAATTTGTAATTTTTCAAATATAGGTAAATGGTTTACAGCCACTATAGTGTCATTTGATTTGCTAATTCCTTCTGAATTGATGGTATTGCAATTCCAATTTGTAGTTACTGTGTTTGTCACCAGAGTTTATTTATTATATATATTTTGAAATTTTCCAAAAAAATACTATTAAGGCTCTACTTTACCTAGAACAAAAATCAAAATTGATGTCGATATTTAAATGCCAAAAATGCGTCTAAAATAAAATTTGAAATAGTGTAAATCTCCGCTATAGAAAATTACAAAATATTCCATGAAAAAATTGTTTTATTGCCATTTAAGACATCTAATTAAAAAAGGATGAACTAAAAAATACACGATATTTAGTTGATTCCTAAACCATTTTTACATCGAAGATACATTTTTGTTAATAAATTGATTTGTCAGCTTATCGATATAAGATAGTTTTCAATTAAATTTTCAATTTTCTCGCTTTTTAGAACGAATTTTTATAAAAACGTGTGTTAATCGCTAGATAATATATTCCTGAACGTAACCATATATAAAACTTTTACAGATTAGTGGAAAAATATTGATAAATTTGGTTTGTGGGTGAATGGTTTTTGTCAAAAATTCATCAAGTTTGAGACGCAATTACGCGAAAACTATAGCGAATTTAAAAAAAGGCGTGTGTTACTCGCTTGCAAATATATTTAACTTTGCTATAAAAAAAATTAAGCCAATGTTTATGTGGCCATAAAACGATTTGTAAGATACACATGTTTTCGCAAATTGAGTAAAGTAGAGCCTTAAGTGAAAAAATATTCAAAAAGAACTAATATTGAATTCTAATTCCAATTCCAATTCCTCGGTCAAATGAAATGTTACTTTTATTGATTTCGTTAAAAACGTTTCTTATGCCATTTTTAGTCAGAAACTTTACTAGTTTTTAGGGAAACATATATAAATTAACGCCAATTTACTATAGAAAAGTACACTCATTTCCCTTATAGTATTATAAGTTATTTGGTACACACACGTAAAAAAAACAAGCAAAGGCTCATACCTTATAAAAAAATGTACTCAGATCAAGACTGAAATTTTTATTCTACGTAAAACACGTTACCCAATGAGTAATGTGGTATGAATGAGTCTGAGATTCAAGTGTGTGAAATTTTAACGTAACCATGCAATATAAAAAACACTTTAAGCAATTAATGTTAATGGTTAGATTCAACACAAATTTTTTTGTAGAAGAAAATATGTTAGTTCGCTAAAAAAGGAAAGCAATGAATTATGTTCGATGTTTATATATTTCGTATTTGACAAAACTGATTTTTGTTTTTCTCCTTGCTCGCTGTGCAAGAGTATAGCGCACAGAGACAAACAAATCATTTTTGTAACGATTTCCAACTAAAAACAGTGATTTTTGTAAATGAATCTTGCTTTCAAATAAAAACGTACTATTTTAATGATCAGTTTCAAAAAAGTATACATTATGGTTATAAAATGGCATATTTCATTATATAAATAAGTGAGGTTATTTGGTTATTTTGGAGAAATTATCATTAGAGAAACAGGTAACTAAAAATTTTTGAATGATTCTGTGACTTCTGTGATACAGTGAAACTCCTCTAAGCCGGGACCCAAATTTTTTTCCGGGTTTGAGGATTTTTCCGGCTTTGAAGACTTTGAGAAAATTTTGAGGTTATTGTACACATAATGTGTATGTAGAAACTTATTTAGTTTAGAACTTCGTTTTGATAACTTCGTATTTCTGCTTTAAATATTCTCCCCATATTTAAAATTACAAAAGTATTTAATTACAAACACGTACTTATACGTACATACAACCTATGGTGATTGATGATGATGCAGTTTTTGACATATGTATGTGATTTTTTTTTTTCAAAGCCAACTGAAGTTAGCTGTAGTTCCGGCTTAGTGGAGTTTTATTTTGGTTTTTTATACTAGAAATGTAATTTCCTTCCGTGTCTCAGGATTTCCGGCGTATAGGGTCGAAGTTGTATGTAAATTGAAACGAAAGAGTTTCTTTTGCTTGAATTTTTCCGCCGTAAAGGATTTCCGCGATATTGGATTTCCGGCTTAGGGGATTTTCACTGTATTTACTTACCATTTTCAGTTTGCTTTATAATTTATGCGTGATTTACACGTTCCAACAATGTTGGCCAACAAAAAATGAAGAGATTAGTAGATCGAGAAATTCATTTGAAAGACAAGAACAAACATATAAACAAACCAAATTTTGTTTGATTTTTGAATGTTGTTGAATATACTCGACCCGAGTATATTTTATAGCAACAAACAACAACGAATACAATAAAAATGGCGATTTTTTTTATGTCAAATTTTTATAGCACAAACAAATTCAATTTTTATGTATTTTTTTTTTAACATTTCATACAAATTATGAATTTGGATAAATCTATAGAAAATATATATAAAACTTGTAATTTATAATGATTTAATAATTGGTATATACTGATATCTATGGCTGTTGTTATTATTTCATTATACGCAGTCGAACGCAGTCAAAATCATTTTACCTTAGTTTCGAAAATTATTTATTTTAGTTGACGATGAAATTGTTTAATGTCTGGAATCCTGTAAAAGATAATATAAGTTTAAACTCATTAAATGGTGAGAGCCCAGAAGATGATGATGAGAATTTTGATGAGCAACGTGTTCTCGATCCATATCAAAGCAGCCAAATATAAGGCGTTTAAGTAAAGAGGGTAATTTACTTGGTTAGTTAGCGAATATATTTGAACTTCTTAAGAAGCAGGAGCAGGAGTACAATTTACCACAAATGAAAGAAGAAGAATTTCACGCTCAGTTACATTTATACAGATAAAAATAAGTTTAACCAAAATAACCAATCCCTTATAACAAACGTGATATTCTCAAGTAATAATTTATACATCGATTTATTCAATAAACTAATTTTATTAACGAATTGTCTTGTACATACTTTATACATAAGCGATTATCAAATATCAACCCATCAGATAATCTTATAACAGAACTAAAAACATAGTAAACGTTCTTAATTGATTATACCCTAGCTATGCTTATTTCTTTGGTTTCTTATTTCTATGCTTATATCTTTGGTGTGTCTTTTGGAACAAATTCTCTTAAAAATGCAGCTGCGGTACATGACCTACTTCCTTCCCCTTTACCAACGTTATTTAAATCATACCTCTCGTGGTCACACATTTGCGAGGTGTAATGCTTAAAAAGTGGTATTCTCCATAGCCGATCACCTGTTTCACATCCAGCTTCATGTATTGAATTCCATAGCGCGTTATTATTTGTGAATACTCCCGAAAGATCACCTAGCGCTGCCTTAATAGCACCTGTTAGGGTCGCTATAACAACAATAAACTTTGGGTTTTACTGTTTTCGTTTTAGAAAAAGAAATATAGGTACAAGAAAAAGTTTTGTGCACCAAAACTATTCGTCAAAAATTATATTGTAAATTTTATAACGCCAAAAATTATAGCACGACGCCATTTTTGTATTATGCTTTATCTCTTTTTCGAATGTCTACAAAATATGTTAGAAATAAAAATTTGATGAACGTGTAAATCACGCATTAACGTAAGAAAAGTTTTTCAGATTTGTTTTGCATTTAAAATGATGGTAGTAGCACCTCTAGTTGCAAATACAAGAACTTTGTTTTGACCAAACGCTGCTCAAAGTTTATATTGTTGGTTACCTTACAAATAAAAAAGTACAATTTTAAAGATTTACTTCGAATTGATATGTAAATATGGTTGCAAAATGACACTATTCATTATGTAAAGTGAGGTTGTGGTTTTCAAAAAATGACAATTAGAGAATCTTGCAACTAGACATTTTGGAATTTTTCTATGCACATTGTAGAATAATTCAAAAATATCTAGTTACCTTATCTCCTAGTTCACAATTTGATTTGAAATGTTGATTTGGTTTGAAATATAATTTTGCGAACAAAGATCAGTTAACATTATATATTTAATAAGTGGCATCTCTAGTTACAAATACGGGCACTTTCTTTTGGAAAATCACTAATTGCACGAAAAATCCAAAAAACACAATAATTCATAACACAGAGCAATCACCGCAAGTATTGCTTTATTAAAAGAAAGTTAGTTAAAATTAAAAGAGGCGCCAACATATTATAAAATCGGTTTGTTTAAAGATATCGTGCCGCGTATTTAGAAATTTAATTATTCGATTAGCAATCTTTTATATAGAATAGCACTTGCTGTCAACTACAATGTATCCAAATAAATTAATTTTGTATTGTCTCATTATATATAGCTTTGTTGAGGTTGCGCCTTTTCAACACTTCTAAGAAGTCGTTCAACTAAATATGTTGTGCGAGGATAATAAAATTCTACAAAAACACCCAGACTTAGTTCCCAGACACTATATTATTATAGTCATTCCGTTTACTCTTTGGTATTTTGTGTTGTTGGTGTTAATGTAGTAACTTGCTTTTTGTTTATCAATTAAAAACTAACAAATTTTTTAAGTGATCAAATAAAATACGCCGAATGTTCATTTTAATTAGATTTTTATCTCTCTAAATATATTATTTTATTTTGTTAAATTAAACAAAATAAAGCAACATTAATTAATTTTCTAAAAAAAGGATTTATTGTTATATGTATCTTACGAGTATATATTACATACATCTATAACGAAAATGGGGAGGATGCAAATTTTTGATGAATCATTTAATTTTCTATCTTGTTTTAAAGATTTCAAAATTGAATTCCTCTAAACGAAACAATAAAAAAAAAACACCTGCTGTAAAATATTTAATTTAAGGTTAAATTATGATTTATATATGCTTGATGTACATGATGAAATTTTATACAATTTGAATGGTGATATATTTTTGATCGTTATTGTAATTCGCAATTGAGATGTATATTATTATGTTGTTATTATATTATTTTGATAACAGACCAGCCGTCATTTGTGAATGGCCATCGGATGAACAGTTTGTTGATTATTTACAGTACAAAATTTAAAAAATAAATAAATAATGTAATTATTATAGAGGAGAGGTCAGTAGGTGTTAACATTAAAAATACTGATAACGCGAGCTAAACATTTGATTTTTTTATGTTTTTGGAATAAAAATAATTTGTAAGTTATGTATTTGAATATTTTTGAAGGCTAACGGAGTAGTAAGCAGTTATCATATTTTTGCAGGCCAAATTGAAGAATTTATTTGGTATTCGTCTCTGTGCAATATAAAAAATACACAAATAATTTCAACCGCAAATCAAAATTACAGAAATTGAAAGAGACGTGGTGTCGTGTAAGTTGTATTGATTACGGTTAGTAATATGTCATAAATGTCACAATGTTAACGAGGTAAAATATTAAAATCCCCCATCTACATACATCAAAATTTGTCTGGAAAAAAATTAAAATCTGTAAACTTTACTGATTAATCTGAATTGAAATTTATACAATCAATTTGGTATATTTAAAATTAAAATACGAAATTAATAATACAGATGCAGTATTTTAAATTGTATGCAGAATGTGTATAAAGTTTTTAAATTTTAAACTATAAACTTTGGTATATCCAGACCGCAATCAGCGACAATCACCGTAGTCATATCATTTTTTTTGTTATGGATGCAGTAAACGAGATGTGATAAAACCTCAAAAATTAGGAGGAAATCACCACGTCGTCCGGTAAGAACATCATCTTCCTTATCTGAGAGAAATCTAGATAGGCATCATAAATAACGATTTAAATTCACTACAATATCCGATACAAATTGATGAAGTCCACTTCTCCTCACCGAGCACAACAAATAACTTGAACAACGTATTAAGAAACGGTGCGGTATCCACTGAACCAGATCCAAGACCACAGTTAAATAAAAATTTATTTGTCATAGAAATTTGATGGTTCTAATCGGAGCATTCATAAGCATCATTGGATGTGAGGCTGAAAATATCCTACGGATCGATAATAACTCAATCATTCGTTTGGTGGACACTCCCGCTCGGTATATATCGGTAAATGTGCGACGGTTCTATAGCTATATTGGTTTGCTAAATTTAAAAAAAATACAACAACAATTGCATTGTTTTAATACCTTCCACAAGCAGCCGAGTCCCTTTATCAACACATAAAACAAATAGGTGTGTTGCTTTGAAAAAATGATTTAGAGGTTTAGCTATTGTAATTTAAATAAGGCCGCGTCCGTGTTCTGTGATAATTATTTTTACTGTGGTAATTATGACAGCATTTTGCATGCAAACAAATAATTACAGCTATGACTGTGTCCGAAACCTGTGAGAAAAAATCGTGAATTAATTTTTTGACATTTGTTTAATAATTATTCCCCTACATTCACGATTTTTTATTATACTATCGGAAATGTATTATAAATCTCCCCACCTCATACATTTTTTCCCCACGTCACATATGTCAATTTTAGTTTTCATAACCTCAAATGTCATAAAATAGTTATATTTATAAGAGTTAAGAGGTAATAATATTAATTATATTGTAAAATAAGTGATTTGAGTACCAGGAAATACTAATAACTGTAATTTAAAATATTTCGGTTAGGCGTCATGGAAGCACTAATTGTACGGCGACGAAGAAATCGAATTTCAAGGAAAATATTTAGAGACGGAGGAAATCCATTTGAATATGATGATGAAACATTTTTTAGGCGAAACCGAATTAAGCAAAGAAATACTGGAAGGAGTAAAGCGATTCCGCCCTGTTCGAAAGCATGAAACGAAAAATTTTTTGTGTTTTATTATTTTACAGGTGTGCAATGCAGAATAATTATTTACTAATGTTGTGGTCCGTTGGCCAGGATCTAGTCGCACTCATACATGTTAAAAAAAAGTTCTCTTTATGGCTTTTTATACTTTCAAACAGACTTCCGGAGAATTCATGGCTTCTCGGTGATAGTGAGTACCCCTTAATGCATTGTCTAATGACTCCGCTTATAAATCCAACGACGAGTACGGAAACTCGCTACAATAATCAACATAAGGCGACCAGAAATATTATGGAGCAAGCGTTCGGTGTATTGAAAAGCCGGTTTCATATTATTGACAAAACTGGAGGTTCTATGTGCTATGGTCTTGAAAAATGTTTGCAAATAATTACGGCCTGTTTTATTTTACATAATATTGCAAAATTAAAAAACGTTCCAGATGTAGAATTTGTTCTTGAAAATGATTTATTAGATTCCGAATTCGAAAAAGTACTAGAATTTGATGAGAGTTCGTCGTTTCAAGACAGGGGATATATAATAAGGCAAGCTTTAGTTAATTATAAGTTTACAAATAATCGTAGTAAATTTAATTAAATTGAATTTTCAACTACATAATGCGTTTTACTTTTTAATATTTCAGCCTTTGTTAACATCACCAATTTAGTTTAAGGCTCTACTTTACCTAGAACAAAAATCAAAATTGATGTCGATATTTAAATGCCAACAATGCGTCTAAAATAAAATTTGAAAAAGCGTAAATCTCCGCTATAGAAAATTACAAAATATTCCATGAAAAAATTGTTTTATTGCCACTTATGACATCTAATTAAAAAAGGATGAACTAAAAAATACACGATATTTAGTCGATTCCTAAACCATTTTTACATCGAAGATACATTTTTTTCAATAAATTGATTTGTCAGTTTATCGATATAACATAGTTATCAATTAAATTTCAATTTTCTCGCTTATTAGAACGAATTTTTATAAAAACGTGTGTTAATCGCTAGATAATATCTTCCTGAACGTAACCATATATAAAACTTTTACAGATTAGTGGAAAAATATTGATAAATTTGGTTTGTGAGTGAATGGTTTTTGTCAAAAATCTCTCAACTTTGAGACGCAATTACGAGAAAACTATAGCGAATTTAAAAAAATGCGTGTGTTACTCGCTTGCAAATATATTTAACTTTGCTATAAAATAAAATTAAGCCAATGTTTATGTTTATGTGGCCATAAAACGATTTGTAAGATACACATGTTTTCGCAAATTGAGTAAAGTAGAGATGCAGTATAAGATAGCAGAAAATTTTCAGCAGAAAAAATGTATTTTTTCTACTCACCACCAAGAGCAGCACTATAGATAAAGAGAATTTTTTCTGCTGTAATTTTATTAACTAGCAGAAAAATTATAAATTTGTGCGTTATTTTAGAAGAATTTTTGTAACAACTAATTAAACGTTAGCAGAAAATTTGTAAACTTTTAATAAATTATTTGTACCAAACAAAATATTTTATATATTGAACTACATGCCAATTATTTTATTAATAATTTCTCATAAAAAAACCAATATGTAACCAACATGTCGTGCTGTTTTTCTGGTAGCTGAGATCATGATACATCTACAAGGGCAGTTTAAGAAAAATCGTTCGAGTCAGAAGAGCTCCAGAATTTTTTGAAATCTCGGCCATATGAAATTTTTCAGTTTTTTGACCATAATGTATGGAAATACCCCCCTGTAACCAGTGTGCCATGCTGTTTTTCTGGTAGCTGGGATCAAAACACATCTACAGGAGCAGTTTAAGAAAAATCGTTCGAGTCAGAAGAGCTCCAGAATTTTTTAAAATCTCGGCCATATGAAATTTTTCATTGTTTTGACCATAATGTATGGAATTACCCCCCTGTAACCAGTGTGCCATGCTGTTTTTATGGTAGCTGGGATCAAAACACATCTACAGGAGCAGTTTAAGAAAAATCGTTCGAGTCAGAAGAGCTCCAGAATTTTTTGAAATCTCGGCCATATGAAATTTTTCAGTTTTTTGACCATAATGTATGGAAATACCCCCCTGTAACCAGTGTGCCATGCTGTTTTTCTGGTAGCTGGGATCAAAACACATCTACAGGAGCAGTTTAAGAAAAATCGTTCGAGTCAGAAGAGCTCCAGAATTTTTTAAAATCTCGGCCATATGAAATTTTTCAGTTTTTTGACCATAATGTATGGAAATACCCCCCTGTAACCAGTGTGCCATGCTGTTTTTCTGGTAGCTGAAATCAAAACACATCTACAGGAGCAGTTTAAGAAAAATCGTTCGAGTCAGAAGAGCTCCAGAATTTTTTGAAATCTCGGCCATATTAAATTTTTCAGTTTTTTGACCATAATGTATGGAAATACCCCCTAGTAACCAGTGTGCCATGCTGTTTTTCTGGTAGCTGGGATCAAAACACATCTACAGAAGCAGTTTAAGAAAAATCGTTCGAGTCAGAAGAGCTCCAGAATTTTTTGAAATCTCGGCCATATGAAATTTTTCAGTTTTTTGACCATAACGTATGGAAATACCCCCCTGTAACCAGTGTACCATGCTATTTTTCTGGTAGCTGGGATCAAAACACATCTACAGGAGCAGTTTAAGAAAAATCGTTCGAGTCAGAAGAGCTCCAGAATTTTTTAAAATCTCGGCCATATGAAATTTACCAGTTTTTTGACCATAATGTATGGAAATACCCCCCTGTAACCAGTGTGCCATGCTGTTTTTCTGGTAGCTGGGATCAAAACACATCTACAGGAGCAGTTTAAGAAAACTCGTTCGAGTCAGAAGAGCTCCAGAATTTTTTAAAATCTCGGCCATATGAAATTTTTCAGTTTTTTGACCATAATGTATGGAAATACCCCCCTGTAACCAGTGTGCCATGCTGTTTTTCTGGTAGCTGGGATCAAAACACATCTACAGGAGCAGTTTAAGAAAAATCGTTCGAGTCAGAAGAGCTCCAGAATTTTTTAAAATCTCGGCCATATGAAATTTTTCAGTGTTTTGACCATAATGTATGGAATTACCCCCCTGTAACCAGTGTGCCATGCTGTTTTTATGGTAGCTGGGATCAAAACACATCTACAGGAGCAGTTTAAGAAAAATCGTTCGAGTCAGAAGAGCTCCAGAATTTTTTGAAATCTCGGCCATATGAAATTTTTCAGTTTTTTGACCATAATGTATGGAAATACCCCCCTGTAACCAGTGTGCCATGCTGTTTTTCTGGTAGCTGGGATCAAAACACATCTACAGGAGCAGTTTAAGAAAAATCGTTCGAGTCAGAAGAGCTCCAGAATTTTTTAAAATCTCGGCCATATGAAATTTTTCAGTTTTTTGACCATAATGTATGGAAATACCCCCCTGTAACCAGTGTGCCATGCTGTTTTTCTGGTAGCTGAAATCAAAACACATCTACAGGAGCAGTTTAAGAAAAATCGTTCGAGTCAGAAGAGCTCCAGAATTTTTTGAAATCTCGGCCATATTAAATTTTTCAGTTTTTTGACCATAATGTATGGAAATACCCCCTAGTAACCAGTGTGCCATGCTGTTTTTCTGGTAGCTGGGATCAAAACACATCTACAGAAGCAGCTTAAGAAAAATCGTTCGAGTCAGAAGAGCTCCAGAATTTTTTGAAATCTCGGCCATATGAAATTTTTCAGTTTTTTGACCATAACGTATGGAAATACCCCCCTGTAACCAGTGTGCCATGCTATTTTTCTGGTAGCTGGGATCAAAACACATCTACAGGAGCAGTTTAAGAAAAATCGTTCGAGTCAGAAGAGCTCCAGAATTTTTTAAAATCTCGGCCATATGAAATTTTTCAGTTTTTTGACCATAATGTATGGAAATACCCCCCTGTAACCAGTGTGCCATGCTGTTTTTCTGGTAGCTGGGATCAAAACACATCTACAGGAGCAGTTTAAGAAAAATCGTTCGAGTCAGAAGAGCTCCAGAATTTTTTAAAATCTCGGCCATATGAAATTTTTCAGTTTTTTGACCATAATGTATGGAAATACCCCCCTGTAACCAGTGTGCCATGCTGTTTTTCTGGTAGCTGGGATCAAAACACATCTACAGGAGCAGTTTAAGAAAAATCGTTCGAGTCAGAAGAGCTCCAGAATTTTTTGAAATCTCGGCCATATGAAATTTTTCAGTTTTTTGACCATAATGTATGGAAATACCCCCCTGTAACCAGTGTGCCATGCTATTTTTCTGGTAGCTTTTCGTCAAACACACACCTACAGGAGCCAAGAAAGTTATAAAGAACTACGCTTTGAAAGATCTAAGACTATAGTGGCTTTCTACATTCAGTTGTCGTTTGGCGAAGAACTTCATTAGCGAGCGTAATTTGAAATGAACTAATAATGCTCTTTCTTTGAAAAAGGACCAAGTAAGAATTTTGTACGGTTCATGGTTGATTTAATGGGCATCTCCATCGAATGGGTTTATCTTAGGGTGTTATTTGTGAGGACTGTCTTGAGGAATATGATGACTACTTTCACTTTGTTTGCAGTTGTGCAACTTTAAATATTCTTCGGCTTCAGGTTTTCAGCTGTAGATCTATTAATGTAGATCAGTTGTCCTCCATACCTTGGTTCAAACTTGTACAGTTTGCTAAGGCTGCAGTGCGCTTCTGCGAACTATGATAGAATGCTGGGTTTGCACCATGGGCCGTCCCGGCATTGAGTGCGGAATCCGTATGGGTTTCAACCAATTAAAAAATAAAAATAAAAACTATTAGAATAAAGGAGAACGTCGATATATTTAGTTAGGTGAAGCCAAAAATGTAGAAAAGCTACTGCACATTCGAATATCGATTGGTAAATTATTAAAAATTATTGGCAAAACAATATTGAAAGTTGTTTCAAGACGGGTCCCACAGGTGTATCAAATCATTTAATTGCCGTTAAGATCGATACTCACACTGCATTTATTTAACATAAACCGTAGCGAATTTCGTTGCAAAAATGCTCGAACGATCAGATACTTGTTTCAGATATTTTTATAGCTTTATAGTTCCTTAAGAAATAGACACAAATGAATGCGAAAGGAGTCCAGATACAATTTTTGACAAACATCTACAAATGTAGTATATTGATAACAAATCAATTTTTATATATCAATGAATCTTTTTTTACATGTTCGAGTTCATTGAGTTTAATCTCTTAGTGTTTTCACTAGGTTTAACTCTCTATTCAGAGTTCTTTTCAACTTTCCCTTTCGGTACTTCTTCGCTATCAGTCTCATGGTTATATTAAGTCGTAGATGGAGTTTACCACCAATTTGGTGCTTAACACAACTCTCTAGAGATATCTGCTTATACAAGTTTATATTTACTACGGGTCTGACACCCTCTGTGGGTAAATGGCCCCATTTAAGATGGACTTGAATCTATAATCAAAATGCATAAGATGACAGGCATTCCTTTACATTGAATTTCCATTCTACCAATAATCAGTAAAAGGATTAATTGCTGAGGTATTCCCATTCCGCTTGCCGCTACTAGGAATCTTAGTTAATCTATTTTTCTCTTTGAAAAGTTCGCAAAGGTGCCATATTTATTTATATTGCGGAAATTCCAAGGGTCACAAAATTATCAAAGCTCGCGTTATCGTTGCTAACAGGGTCCTTAACTTAATCACAAAGAGAAAATAACCATCCTTTTAACGAATTTCCCTGAAGAATTTATTTTCCACCAAATAAATTTTACATATTAAAAAAGTGTGGGATGGGTATTATGGTACTAACTGTACATTTTTGTGATAACGAAAAAGTCTGGGATGTATAAATGTAAAAACATTCTGGGCTGAACCCACTGTACAAATTAAATAATTTTAAATAGTCTGGGATGGATTATTTACGCACATGTTGTCAGAGGAATTTTTAAAAAATCCCGATGAAATCCTGTGATTTCTTCAAGGGGGTCCCATAACGCAAAGTAGATAGTACATATCGAGCTCTGTACAATTTCGAGATCAGTGACCTGATGAAGATCCCCGATATTGTACATGAAATAATCTCTTCTCATGAAAGAAGAGCCACAATGTAGAGAACGACTTGGTTTCTTCAGATTGTCTAAGACAATATGAAGACCAAGCTTAGGATCGAAACCGTTGGAGCCAAATTGTTGACACAGTAAGGAGCCAGTAATGGCAACAAACTATTATTATTAATATTGATAAAATAAATATGTACATACATATATGTACTCGTATATGTATGTATTTTGATAAATTTATATGTGCATTTCACTCAGTAACCTAATTTTCCATTTAAAACAATTTAAATACCTTTATGCTGCATAGGAAGAGATCATCATATTATTCGTCTTTTTAATACTTCACGTGAAAGCAAATGAAAAAAATTAATCATTCTTGCGCATCCCTACAAATATGAAATTGAATGTTCTATTCCTACATAGAACACCAAACTTTTAATAGCAAACCAAATTTTGTCTCCTCATTTCAATTACAGTTTTATTATCATGATCATTAAAAGAAAAAATAGTATACATATGTACAAAATAAATGGTCGCAATGTTTCTTATTCGCTTAAAGGGCATGTTCGTAATTATTTTTTAATTATATTATGATATGATCCCGTATAAAAGTTATCGGATATAGAAAGATAAACGAAAATATGTATAAATAAAATTTCATATGGCCGAGATTTCAAAAAATTCTGGAGCTCTTCTGACTCGAACGATTTTTCTTAAACTGCTCCTGTAGATGTGTTTTGATCCCAGCTACCAGAAAAACAGCATGGCACACTGGTTACAGGGGGGTATTTCCATACATTATGGTCAAAAAACTGAAAAATTTCATATGGCTGAGATTTCAAAAAATTCTGGAGCTCTTCTGACTCGAACGATTTTTCTTAAACTGCTCCTGTAGATGTGTTTTGATCCCAGCTACCAGAAAAACAGCATGGCACACTGGTTACAGGGGGGTATTTCCATACATTATGGTCAAAAAACTGAAAAATTTCATATGGCCGAGATTTCAAAAAATTCTGGAGCTCTTCTGACTCGAACGATTTTTCTTAAACTGCTCCTGTAGATGTGTTTTGATCCCAGCTACCAGAAAAACAGCATGGCACACTGGTTACAGGGGGGTATTTCCATACATTATGGTCAAAAAACTGAAAAATTTCATATGGCCGAGATTTCAAAAAATTCTGGAGCTCTTCTGACTCGAACGATTTTTCTTAAACTGCCCTTGTAGATGTATCATGATCTCAGCTACCAGAAAAACAGCACGACATGTTGGTTACATATTGGTTTTTTTATGAGAAATTATTAATAAAATAATTGGCATGTAGTTCAATATATAAAATATTTTGTTTGGTACAAATAATTTATTAAAAGTTTACAAATTTTCTGCTAACGTTTAATTAGTTGTTACAAAAATTCTTCTAAAATAACGCACAAATTTATAATTTTTCTGCTAGTTAATAAAATTACAGCAGAAAAAATTCTCTTTATCTATAGTGCTGCTCTTGGTGGTGAATAGAAAAAATACATTTTTTCTGCTGAAAATTTTCTGCTATCTTATACTGCATAAAGTAGAGCCTTAATTTAAAAAAAAAAACAAGCAATTTATGTTTACGAGTAATTTGGTCATTGTCAGCCTAATTTCTCAGCAATGCTGCGAAGTAAAGTGTTTGTTATTTTAGTCTCCTTTAGTTGCTGTTCCTGCACCAAAATATTTCTTTTGGCGATTTCTAGCATTTCACGATCGAAATCGTTGCTGTCCCGTCTCTTTCGTTTAGATCCAAATTTGTTTGTGAATTTATTTTGACATTTTGATAGACATTATCCAAAAGCACAATATTTGTATCCTGGGCCCCTATTCCTGAATACGAATTCGTATAAAAATTGTACGAATTCGTACTATTGGTATTTTTGAATTCGAATTCGAATAGTTCTAATACGAATTCGTATCTACTTGATACGTTCTAAAATTTCCCTTATTCCGCAAGACGTATTTGAACCAATTTTGTTCGATTATGAACGGATTTCTGTACGTTGATGAATTAGTTGGCGACTCCATATATAAAAATGTTGTAAAAAGTATTTTGTGATGTTTTTTTTATATTACCATAATTTTGTCTATTCTAAATAAAATACTAAATATTTATAATAACATAAAATACAGCGAGCCTGTTATCAAACCTCTTCAAAATCAAGGATCGGCCGCGTAATTTGATCTCAGGAAGATATATGAAGGGAGTATGAATAAAATATTTTTTAAACTAAGATTACAGAAGTTTTTTCACAAATACTTAAGTTAATTTTGAATTTCTTGTATCGTAATTCGCAACTGAGGTGATTTTTTTCTAATAGAAATAAATGGTGGTGTTATGACACAAACAACCATATGGAAACTATACATATTTTTATATTCAAACGTCAAAAATATTTAACCAAGGTTTAAAATCCGTAGAGGCATAACCATTCAAATTAAATTTCCCAATGAATACATGACAGTGTAAAAATATTTCATTCGATCGAATTTAGAAAAACCAATTTATTTTCGTTTTCGTTAGCATTTTCGTATCGAGGAACGATACGTATCGTATTCAGGAATAGGGACCCAGCGCATTCAACTTTACCTAAAAGCAAAGGAAAATTACATGTACAATTTAATGAAAATGTCACAAAAACAATGAGAGTCTCAGTGCGGTCAATTATTAACATTCGAAAAGCTTCACTTCACAAAAATGACAATTGCAGATGAAAATAGTAAATTCAAAATGGTACGATTTGTCAATTTTTCATTGCTACTTCGAATTCTATTAAAAATGGACAGCTCATTGTCAATTAAAGAGAGGCATTATTCTATTTAACCGACCGTACATGGGGGTGATAAAGAAGAGTGAAAACTCGCGGTGTTTGCCATTAATTCTTGTTCGTAGGTCAAATGTTAAAGATCGGGTTTGCATGAATTCCCGTGAACTAAATGATGTCATAAAAAAGACAACTACCCTCTTCCGTTAATTGTTGGGTTATTGTTGCCTAAATAACACCCGTTAACCGTTAAATCCGTTAAGCAGAACATTATATCAATTTGAGATAAAGCCTTTTGGTTATATACATAATTCCCCGCAAACCATGTGTCGATTAATCCACCGAGTAATCCCCTACCAGTATCAACTACTAACATTTGTTTGGCTAGATGATCTACTGGTCACAGTAACGCAACCCTTTCAACTTCAATGGTGGCAGACTGCTTACGGAAACGTGGCCTTCCTATAAACTTATATAAAAATCAATTTCATTGAAAAGAATTTTAATACTTTGGATTCATAGTTGGATAAGACGGAATTAGAACCAATCCCGTTAAAGTACCGGCAAGCTACGATTTTCCCTTTCCCATTTCGGTGTAACAAACTAAAAGATTTTTAGGAATGGAGCGTGGTATCAGCATTTTACCCCAAACTATGCCGATGGTAGTTGATAGTTCACATCACAAATCTGCTGAAAATGGGACTTAACTTTTGGTGGAAAGATTAAGCTCAAGCAGTATTTATGATAAACTAAAAAATCTTTTAACGACGGGTTCGACGTTAGTAAACCCAAATTATGCCCTTCCTTTTTACATTCGCTGCGATGCCTCCAGCTTAGAAGTCGGAAGCGTGTTATTTCAAAAAGTTGAGCTGGTGATTTGACAGGCCAATAGCCTTTATGTCCAAGCAACATGGTAAGACCGAGATTAATCCAGGATTGTTGAATTTACTGAAGAAGAAGATTGTGACTCTAAAGAGGATTGTTGAATTTTTTAAATTTTATAATGGAATTTGATTCTTTTTAAAATTCGAAATTTGCAAACCTACCTATCATAGAACCTTACAATGTAAACTAAATCAAATACATGCAAATAAATTACTTTGATGCAGAAATATGTACTTGTGATCTGTAAACACAACTTTATGTCCGTATTTGTACCTAAAAATAATACACCTATACATACATAATTAAATATGCATCTCTTATAGTTTTAAATCATTTGTTTTTATATAAAACTATAACTTTTAAGTTTTTTTAATGTTTTCTCACAAAAAAAATTAAAAGCGGTTTTTTTGCATAAGCTTAAAGTTTTTAGTATTTAACATTTTAAAACCAACAATTTGGTAAAAATGGGTTATTAAAATATGTATGCCAGAAAATCTATTTACATTACAAATACATAACACAGTTTGTAACATTTAACACTTTGTACGAGTATATATATATATGGCATGTTGTGTAACATCACAATTTTTCGACTTTCAAGTTTCAATCGATGATTCATTTTGCAAGAATAAAATTATTATTTCTGTTAAGTTATCTGCATTTTAAATTTAGTTAATCTCACGTGGGAGAATTAAACATGAGTTGATGACAAACTTATTAATACATTTTTGATATGATTGATTAGAAAAAATATATAGAAATATTTTTAATCACAATGGCAGATTTATATATTTTTCAAAAATTATCTTTTTCTTCAAAATCTCAAAAGAAATCAAAATAGATAAATAATAATGAATTATGAAATGTAAATAATATAAGATACGCAGCACAGGAATGAGGATTGAGAAAAACATTTTTAATGCTGAAAAAAATATTAAAAAATGTATTTTTTTAAACTTTGGTGTTCCACCTTTTCGCCCAGGATTTAAGAACGCAATTATTTTTAACGTGTACCCATATATTTTTTTCAGTTGAGTATTTTGTTTAGATAACCCCACAGGAAGTAGCAACACGGTGAAAGATTTGATAGATTTGAAGTCCATATTTTGGGTTTAAGGAAATCAATATCTCACTTGTCAAATATTTTAACGGTCCATCGCTGTGTTATCTGGATTATAAGCCATTTGGATGTGGTATGAATGGATTTCGTTGTTTGTTTATAATCGTAACACTCGGTGGTGTCTATTTTAATCGGAGATAGCCCAAAATTCTCTATCCCCGAAAACATTGGTTATTTTTCCTTACCAACTGCCAATTTTATTTTTGAAGCTGTAAGTTGTAACATTTAGTCTTGGAATGTAGTAACATCACTGTTTTTAATAGACATTTGTATCTCTCTTTAGTAGAACAAATTTTTACGCTATTCCGTTTATTCAATTAAGCTTTCATATTGCGTTCTCAGCCTGGTTAGAATACATTTTCACACATTTGATAGTGTGGATTTTTGACCACCGGAAGAAAACAAAAAATGCCTAGATGTAAAAACAAGACTGATTAAGTTCCACTGAACTGTATTAAGTTCCAGATTCTTAAATAAATATATTAAACTGAATAAAGTATACGCAGCTCAAATCATATGCACATGTAAAACCATTTCAAACTGACGAAACCGTTTTCCATTCTTAAATATTTAACGTTAAAACCGATTAAAGTCACATAATACTGACTTACTCGTAATTAACATATTTTGTATCTGGAGATCAATTCGCGGTCCTTGAAAATTTGAAATATAAATGATTATATGTAACCCAAGTACAACGCTGAATTACTTTTTTTTAAAATTTTTGCCTAATTTGAAATTAAAATATCCGAAGTGATGTAAAAGTCTGCACTACGAGTGTAGTTATTAGTGTATTCTGTTTGGTTTAAACTTAACAATCTTATTTCAGGTTTATGTGTCAAGTATTTAACTTGTTCTTTCCACACTAAGTGCAAATAATGTACGAAGCGATGATGAATACATCTATGGTTCTCTGTTGGAGTGCACAATTCATAGGCCAAACCATCGTGTCAGTACAGGCTGGCTATACAACGTGTAGATGAGCAATTAAAATCTCGGACCTGACTCCGTTAAAAATTAATTTACTGTTCAAGCGTATAATAGAACTGTCTGTAAATTCAGGTCATTTACACGACCATTTCTTAAGCGAACATACGTTCCACGCTTATTTTCATTGCATTTTTTCACGGAACCTTTTCTAAGTTATTATGCGTATTTTGGCTGGAATCATTTATTTTAATAAAATACAAACAAACTCTCAAATGACGTTTCTAACAATAAGGGGAATATGAAAGAGGTCATTTGAATTGAATAAATAAACTAAACAAGTCCTTTTAACGCACTCTGGTTCATTTCGGTTTCAGCTTCCACTCCCAGTAATAAATTATAATGTAAAAACCATCATGTGCTTCAAGAAACACCAGTTCATCCACAAAAATATGATGTGGTTTTCATTGATGAAAATGACCGTCATTTTACCGTCAATGCATTGATCTCCATAGCTAGACATTAATGACTTGTGGTTTCAACATGCCACACAGCGGGTCTAACAATCGACTTATTGAAATCTAAATTCGATGAAAATGCTATACCCTGATATGGTCCTGTCAATTTTCCACCTCTAGACTGTGTGGCCGAGTCATCGCAAATTGGGTGCGAAAACGTGCCCATGGTGGACATTTGAACGATGTCGAATTCCATACATAAATGTTTTGATTGTTTGTACTTCAAGCCAATAATAAAATTTTCGAGATATCTCAAATGATTTGTGTTTTATTTAAAAAAAAATTGTCAGATCCTTATTGGAAAACACTTTATTATTAAACATGCAAGTACAACTTTTGCTGCACTTCTTGATTGGATGCATTTAAACTTTGGACCGTGAAATTTCAGAATTTTTGCCTATAGGCAAAATTAACCAATTTTAAACATTAACATATGGACTTAAATTTGCCTGATAAGCACTCGTTTAAATGGCCTTCAACAACTATCAGATTTGGAAATATAAAAAGCTTCAAATTATAAATAAGAGTTTAATCTTATTTTTTTAAAATTAGTTATTAGGTGAAAAATTGCTGTATTACGCGAAACCCGAGAATCATGCAAGCTTTTGAGCCAATTGGCGTTGACGGCATATATTAATATTTATCAATAACAATAATTGTACAACCAACTCAGCTACAAACATTTGCAAATTCTACTTTTGAATAAAAACTATGGGCTATGTCGGCCACGTTTTACGACCAAAAGTTTTGGAAATAAATTGCCCACAATTGCATCACAGACATGTTGTACTAAGCCAATGAAGGCATATAGTAAAATTTGTTGGGTTGGAGTCAGCGCTTTAATTATTGTGGTTTGGTGTCTAATTAAATTCCCAATATTTTATAAAATATATTTCGCTTGGCCATGTAGTTTATACGGAACGATTCTTTAAATTCGTTGGAAATCTTAAAAGTTATCCGTGAGTTATTGTGTCATTGTTTCCAAATAATAATTCATGTCGAATTATTTTTGCGGACTATGTATTATATATGTTCGAGTCACAAACCATAGAATCCAAGCATTCCCGCAGCCATACTAAACAAACTGAAACACAAAAATTAATAGAGTTTAAATCCGGGCTGAATTCACACCATTCTCATGAACTGATGAAATTGGTAAAATATGTTTGGACGTTACTTGCACCAGCCGAAAATAGTATAGGGTTTTCCAATAAGAGGTTTCATTTTGATTTCCCTGCTATTTGGACAGCTGCTGTAGCCCGTATTGCTGATGAAAACCCAGGTTTGTCGATTATTCGTCGATCTTTGGAATTAAACATTCCACAAACGACATTACACCGTATTTTGCATAAAGATTTAGGTCTTAAGGCTTTTAAAGTTCAGTTAACACAAGAACTCAAGCCGGTCGATCACCATAAACCTCGTATCTTCGCTGATTGGGTCCTTCAAATGCATCAAAATGTTACGGATTTTCATCTTCAGTGATGAGGCCCATTTTCACCTCGGAGGCTGCGTTAATAAGCAGAATTGTCGCATTTGGGGCTGAAAAAATGCAAGAATGATTGTTGAAAAGCCTCTCCATCCTCAACGTGTCACTGTTTGGTGCGGTTTTTGGGCTGGCGGTGTGATTGGATCTTACTTTATCCCAAAATGTGGCTGGTGCAAATGTTACGGTGATGGATTGCACTACCGAGCTATGATTAATGATTTTTTATGGCCGGAATTGGAAGATATTGATGTGGCTAACGTTTATTTTAAGCAAGACGGTGCTACGAGCCACACAAGCAACGAAACAATCGCAATTTTGCAAGAAAAGTTTCCTGACCGTGTTATTTCTCGAAGAGGTGATCACAATTGGCCACCGAGATCTTGTGACTTAACACCTTTAGACTTTTTTCTGTAGGCCAACGTGAAAGATAAGGTCTATGCCAATGCTCCACAATCGATTCAAGACCTTAAAGATAGAATTCGTGAAGTTATCGAGGACATACAGCCGCAAATGTGCGGATTGGTCATGGAAAATTTCATGAAAAGAATATGGTGGCCATGGCCATTTGGCTGATATCGTTTTCAAATGTTAATGGCATACTTTCCTCTTTACAATGAGATAAACATTCATTAATTTCTCTTAAAAAATACTCGTTTTTTTGTAATATTATTGGAAAACCCTTTATTTCGATCGAAAAGACATTTTTACATTAGTTTGGCAATCAACATTTGTATTTGCCTAGTGAGAAAAGTGGAAGATTTAATCAAGTATATGTTGGCAGTAGTACAGCAGAAAATTATCAACACCACCCTTATTATAGACATTTTGACTATACCTCGGTGAGGTATTCAGTTACACATGTGGAGAGCTGGAACATTGGTATTTAAGCCGTGTCCTCGAGATCGGATTTACATCCTAGGAAATCAAAACAGATCTCTCTCTCAGAGAATTTTTGTGTGATTAAGTTGATCGTCTGCAAGTTTTTTACTCAAAGTTAAATATAATTCGGCGGGAGAGAGATCGGCTTTGATTTCCTAGGATGTAAATCCGATCTGGAGGACACTGCTTTAAAGTAAATATTTATTAACATTGGTTGGGATTGCTGGGATGTCCAGAATTCTTGCTTAAGAATTTGATTAGAATTTTTGACTTTGATAACTTACAGACTTAATAATCTCTTAAATACTGAATTCATGATTTAGTGCTCGGTTTGGAATTTAGAAATTATTATTTTATTTAGAATATATAATATCATCTATCCATCAATAATTACAATTTTAAAATATAATCCAACTACATAAACATTTACACAAATTACCAGACATTACTATTCTCAGACCGATAGCGATATCGCTAAGGCCAAAATCGATTTGTAAAACTTAATTTTTATACCAAATTAAAATAAATCGCGTCACACCTGTCCTTCGTCTCGAGTTTACGATTTGCCTATCATCCATTGTGTATATTTATATAA
Source organism: Tipula unca (assembly GCA_951394425.1). Taxonomy (NCBI): domain Eukaryota; kingdom Metazoa; phylum Arthropoda; class Insecta; order Diptera; family Tipulidae; genus Tipula; species Tipula unca. The sequence goes on along the minus strand of OX596381.1, from coordinate 45,230,543 downwards.
TCTCGATTTGTTTCGAATTAATTTTATATATAGAATAATCTTAAATCCTTTACTTTTTTTTTTATTTTTAAAAATAAAAAGCGAAATTTACGAACTGTCACATCTGCTACATAACTAATTTTCACAGATTCGTTATTATATTGAACCTTTTTAGTAGTATTTTTATCCCATTTTAATCACTTAAAATAATCTCCCGCACGAAAAGGGTGCTGTACTGCTACTCCTGGTGGTGTTAGTGTCCTATATATTATACATATACCATACGATTTTACGAATTTTCAGTGATTTTACTAATTGTGTACGATAAAAATTCCCATAAATATCCTTTGTACTTTCCCATCGTATTTATTTATGTTACAAATAATAAATTTAATAAGTTTTTAATTTTGTTGTTGTTTTTGCCGTTCCTCTCGAACAAACAAACATTTTCACTTTCATTAATTTCCCATTTACGAAAACAATAAAGGATTTCCATTAAAATTACGTAAAATTGAAAAATGTTGTTATCGTCGACTATATTATGGTGTATATACGGTAATTAATTTGTTTCATAAGTAAACGGCCGCCGAAGAGGTGCAAAAATGATGAGTCGCGTTTGGTATACACACTATATAGGATCGAAAGGATTGCACGAACGCGCGAGAAAGGACACACGCACACAGGATGGATAATAATTATAATGAATGACAAAAGGTGTCGAAGTAAAGTATTAAAAACAAAAACAAAAAAAATATTGTCCTTTTTTTCCTTATTCGTGTTTTGTGTCTCAATCTCAAATTACTACTATACATACAGATGTACATAAAAAATGCGAACAAAAGATTTTTTCATTTTAATTTAAACAAGAAAGAATGAAGAAAGTGGTGTTGAGGAAAGAAAAACACCACTTAACACTTTTTTTATTTTTATTTCGTCTTCGACTTACTTGTGTCGTCCTCACACCATTTTTGTCTATCCCATTTGGTTTGTTTTTTTGTTTTTATATACACGGTACACGGCACAGAGGCAGGAATAAAACAGATACAGAGGTGATGAGTGAAATATGTATGTATATCGCGCTGAGATTAAAGATAAGAACAATTAAATATATGTATGTATATCTTACCTTCAACGAGGATTAATATATGTATAAAGGATAAACTTTAGCGAAATGAACGTTTATATCCGGTTCCATGATTCCGGGTATCTAATTCTAACCATATATATGTATATGTTACTGTAATTTTTTATTAAAACTAATTAATTTATTAACGTAAACATGAAATGGATCGTAGACGGTTGTAAAAATAATGATAATATGTGCAAGAAATTTAAGAAACATTTGTCAGTTACTAACAATTTATAAGCCACATTGCAGTTTTTGTAGTCAAAAGGCTTCTTCGTTAAACCGGATCAAGGAGATGGCCACCAGTAGGTTGAGTCGCTCTCCAATACAAATTTTGTAAAGACCCCCATCTCAGAATGTGCAATCAGCTTTTGTTCAACGTCCGAAGCAAGAACAGGGCCAAATACATCCCATTCATATTGTAATTACTGAGTTTGTCGCTCAATGAAATATTTTAAAAATTATCAACAAATATATCAAAACATTTAAAGCACCAAATTTTGTAATGCCATCGATTTTCTCGAAGACAACCGTCCCTATTCAGTAATCAACATTAATGGTACGAAAGTTCAGGGTTTACTCGACAGCGGAACCAATATCTCGGCGTTAAGTAAAAACGCTCTCAGTTTCATTAAAGAACACAACCTTGCTCTTCATCCTATTCCTGCCGTTGTGCAAATTGTTAATGGTTCGGCACTTAGAATTCATTGGCTTATGAATACCCGAATTACATATAATAATGTTAATGTTGATGTGAAACTATTTATTGTACCATCTTTACAACAGATTCTGTACTTAGGATGGCACCTACTACATCACACAACCGATGTCGGCGATGCTCAATCAATTAAACAGAGGCATTATGCGGTATCTCCCGCAATACAGCAGCAAATATATCAAGAGATCAATGTATTAATATAACGACCATGAAGAGCAAACGGAAACATGTCTCGTCTATCTTGATGACCTTTTAATCACTATACTGTTGATTTTGATGAGCATTTGTCTTTGCTTCGGGATATCACGTTCGAAAAAGTAAATTTCTTCTGAAAGAGATTCAATACCTGGGTTATGAAGTTGGTGAAGAAGGATTGAGATCCAATCCGGGCAAAGTTGAGGCAATTATCAAATTCCCGACGCCAAAAAATATCCGGCAACTACGAAGGTTCCTTGGAGTCTCGGGATAGTACCATCATTTTATTAGCGGGTACTCCACCATGTCGGCTCCTCTCACTTCTCTCTTGAAAAAGAGCAAGATGTTTAGCTGGTTCTTTCTTCTATTTGTTCTGTTAGTAACCTATAGTATTCCTTCCTGATGTGGTCAAGCAAGAATTTTTTTTCTATAACTTCAAACCGCAAACCGCACCCCAATCCCCGAGCCTTAGCCATCAATAAAGACCACACTGACATATTTCCACAGCCAAGCAAATTTTTAAATTGTTAGTAGTATAGAACTGGAAATTTATTTATTTTTGAGTTTGATTTTAAAATACAATAAAATTTTAAATAATTTGATATAAACAGATTGGGCTCCGCTGATAAATCTTGAAAATTTGACAAAAATCATGCAACTCCTATATAAACGTTTCAATCAATCACAAAAATCTAAAAATTTTAACATTTCTGAATAGTGGAATCTATTCACTATTGAACCTTTCCAAATTTGTACAATACATTACTATAAAAAGGGTTGTGCTCTGCTGATAAAGCTGGAAAGTTTTCAATAGTAGATGAATTATGCAAATGGTATGTAAACGCTTTACACAAGCAGAAAAATCTCAGAAATTTTGCCATAAAGGCAATAACAATTTTGAATAGTTGACACTTGGACCTTTCCAAATTGATACAATACGTTACTATAAAAAGGGTTGGTATTCACTGATAAATCTTGGAAATTTGAAGAATTATGCAAATGGTATATGTACGTTTTACTCAAGCACAAAAATCTCGGAGTTCAATTCCATTCAGAAATGTTTTTTATATTAATGTACTATGCGAATTTTGAATGTTCAAGTATCCACTATTCAAAGTATTTGGTTATTGTGCTCTAGTAATGTATTTAAACGGGAATTTATTTTATATGTACACTTTTATATGTACACTGTTAAAATATGCACACTCGCAGTAATTTGTATATTTTGTGTAAAAATTTCACACCGGTTAGAATGGCCAGTTTACGAACACACTTCTAGGAAGTTTCATTGGAATTTAAAATTAAATATTCGACTGTCTGGAACGACCAACAACGTCGTATATTCAGTCTCGATTTCACTGTAGTTCACTTTATATTTTATTATTAGAGGATCATTTTTTGCATATAAGCTCGGTAAACGTACAGTAAAAAATTTACGGTACACAAATTTAGTTCCAAACTATGGCTTAATTATAATTCTAAAATTTACGGGATTTTAAAACTATATTTATCGTACTGTGCATGCCTTTAAATTGCCAGATTAATGAATCTGGATTAAGGTAAAATTAAACAATGGTCAGGAAATGGTACCTCTGAGCAATACTTACTATACTTCGAATTTTCAAACACAACTAAGCTATGCGGTTATTCGATTTTGGATTTGAGGAACACACAAATCAAACCTTAACATAAACTTCTTAATATCTGGTTTGTCAGGCTTTCAATATGTTGATAAGGCAATATCATTTCCGCCCCTCCGTTCTGGCTCTCATAGCAAAGCGAGCAATAAGTAATTTTAATGGTATAAAATAATTGGTATTTATAAAGATTGAATTTGTTTTGAAAAAAAAAAATTGATGACCGAATATTTTATTCGATTGAATTTCATATTTGTTGTACAAATTTTGGCTTTAGAATAGTAACCCTATTCTGTTGTAAACATTGTCTGTTGCCTGGATTATTCATTCTCTGATGTGCAATGTTGTACAATGCGATAAATTTTCGAATTTTTTAACATGTTCGTTTAACCTTACCTAGAACAAAAATCAAAATTGATTTAGATATTTAAATCCCATAAATTGCGCCTAAAATTAGATTTAAAATAGTGTAAATCTCCGCTATCGGAATTTATAAAATAATACATGAAAAAATTGTTTTATGACTTCTATGACATCTAATTAAAAAAGAGTGAACTAAAAAGAAATTTAGTTGAATCCTAAACCATTTTTGTATCGGATACACAAATTTTTCAAAAAGTAGATCTATCAACTTATCGATATAAAATATTTTTCAATTAAATTTTCAATTTGATCGCTTATTAGAATGAATTTTTTAGAAAACTGTGTATTAAATAATTAATCGTTGGATATACATAGTATCTTCCTGAACGTATCCATGTATACAATTTTTATAGAGTAGTGGAAAAATATTGATAAATTGGATTTGTGCGTAAATGGTTTTTGTCAAAAATTCATCAACTTTGAGACGATACCCAGATTTTGGTAAATTGAGTAAAGTAGAACCTTAATCTCAAAAACAATTTTAAAGCATTTTTCAACGCAAATCCTTTTCGGTAAACTTTGTCAGAAAAATACAACTGAACAAATATTGCGATTTTCTGTTAAGTCTATAATGTCATCTTTTTGTACTTGAATATTCCAGCGGCTTAAGTATATACTTGAATATACTTGAATTTCCAGCGGCTTAAGTAAATATACGTGAATCTGGGCTGGGATTTTGCACATGAGGAAGAAAGTTTATGTTGCTTATTCGATGTTTAAATTTGAACATTTGATCGCTTATTAGAAATAATTTATTTTATTGCGATCTCAGTTTGCTAAACTGAAATGTGATTTTATGTCAATTTTCATTAATCTGTGTCAGTCGCCATTACTTTACGTTGTGAGATGGAGTAAATGTGATAGTGAATAGAAAAAGCAATAGAAATAGAGATGTAAACTCGATTCTCGCCTTCAGTGCCCTGAGGGTGTCGCCTGGTTAACTTTTATAGAATTGGCTTTGTTGATTGTTAACGGTTGGTCGATTAATTATGTTCTCAGTTATAAGTGTGACGTAGAAGTGGTAACTCTTTAGAAAATAGTACAACTTTTAAGCACAATTTATGAATCAATTCAATAATATGGGGATAAGGGGAATTATCGTATAGCAACCTTTGATTTGCCAAGTAGGTTTCATATAGAAACCTCAATTCGTAAACAAATTTCCCCTTCAGGCATCCAACAGCAAATAATAAAATATGCTCAAATTTTCGCACGGTGTCAATTTTGCGATATAAGTCATTGTCAATGACTTATAAACATTTTATGTAAAAAATTGTCAAAATAGTGACATTAATTTGTGGAAAAATAGTACACAATTATTTTTATATATTTAATAGTAACTTTAAAGTTTAGAATAAAGTTTAATTGTTAAATAAGTTTAAACTAACAATTACCTAATATAGGCAAACAATATATTGTATTTGTATTTTTTTCAGAAGAAAGTACCTAAAAGTGAGTGTGTGGAATGGCTATGACTAGAAAAAATGTTGTGGTGGCTGATAATTATTTAATGATTAAATCCCACATGATGCTATTTTATAATTAATCATTTATAAATTAGAGTTTACATAATATTTTATTAAAATGTAAATGCTAAATGTAAATTTAAGAAATTACATGATTTTTTCTTTATGTACCAAATAGCAATTATCAAATAACATTGATGCATTTTATAGGGAATACAAATATTGTCAAAAAATAGAATAAAAATAAAATTAAAATTAAAATGACATACCTTCTCTGGTCTTCTATTGGTTTCAGTACAACAAGTTTGTAAAAGACATTCAAATCTACTTAAAACCAACTGTCGATTTCAAGATTTAGATGGGCAGAAAGATGGATCGGTTAGTATCTGCTATGAATGCGTCAGACTTTTCATGCTATAAGGAGGCCTGACTCCATATTACAAAACATGACAGAAATTTATAATCTGAATTAGTCTAAGTTTAAGAGTTTTAGTATCAACAATTTGGCTTATTCGATTTTTTTAATTTCACCAGCTTGTCGCCCTGTACACCTCAACATCTTCCACATTCCCTTTAACCAAAATAAGTCTGGGATAACGTTGATCTTTCCATTGCGTTGAAATAGGTCGAGTTTGTTTTGTTAGAGGCGCATGGCCATGAGACAGGTCATAAAAGTATATTATAGATTTGTGACTATTTGTATTGAAACTGAAAGGTTATTTGTTGCTCAACTAATAACAGGTATAGACTCAACTCAAACTCCCTGAATTGAAAATAGTTTTTATTTTTCTTACTTTCTTATGCTGGAAGTGAATGGTCTATTTGGGTTAAATTTGTCTTACTTTAAGCGTTCGCTATAATATGTTTCAAGTTTTATACATAGAGCTCACAAAATTTAAAAATTGAATGTGAATTTTTGATTCATGAATTTTTCATAACTATACATATATACCATTTCAAAGATTATGATTTATCTGAAGAAAATCAAAACATAACAAATAGTGCTAGTACTAGTCCAGTACAGTGTATATAGTTATGATATTTTCATTCTATTAAAAATATATATTTTTTCCAAAACCATTGTTATATGTATATATGTATGTGCGCTAAACTATATAGTATATTATATGCAAGTGACGTTCTTGAAATAAAATAAAAAAATAAAATGAAATAAAAAATTATTTTAATGATACATAACTCAGAACGACTTCACAAATAGAAATGTCAACAGTTATTAAAATAGAAAACTATTCGTACTCAACTGAACGATAATATATACAATTTAACAATCGTTGTTATTTAATTACTATTATTCTACTATTATAGTGCATATACATAGTATGGTGGCTAAACATAGTTTTAGTTCTCCATGTAGCAACAAATATTCAATTAGGATTAGAATACGTATAGGTATTTGAATATGCTGTATTATTTTTAGTTATAGACGATTAGCTTTAGTGGTGTAACATGTACACAGAAATACGTTTGTAGGACTTCAATGGATTTTTATAATTTTGGATTGACATTGTGACCGATTTATATTGAACTTGGAATTAATTGTCTACGTTTTTTTTGTTGTGACATCGATTGGTGTAAATAATTGTATAATCTTCTAAATTAATCGGTTTTTTTTTTGTTTAAGCTTAAACCTCTATTATGCCACAACTTAACTTGTATAGACCAATAGTAGTCGAACTCTACATGTTTACATGAAACAATAAATCCACCTAGATGTGTTATATATAATAATAATAAAACAGTTTTTAGACTCCATTACTGGCCCATTACTGTGTCAACAATTAAGCTCCAACGTTTTCGATCCTGAGCATGGTCTTCAAACTGTCTTAGACAATCTGAAGAAGTCAAGTCATTCTCTACACCGTGGAGCCATCGTCGCCTGCAACAACCTCTGAGATCGCTGCAAAATTCGGTCCGGATCAGCACGCAAAACATGACCAAGCCAGCGTACTCGCTGAGATCTTACTTCATGTACAATATGGCGCATCTTCATCAGATTTCTGATCTTAATCTTGTACAGAGCTCGGTATGTACCATCTACTTTGCTATATATAAAAGAAACGTTTTTCATATTTAATATTATTCAAGGCATAAAATTATTCCCCTGAGCAAAATTTGAATTAATTTGGTTGGAAAGCGTTTGGGCTGATTTATGTGGGAGGTGTGTTTAGCATTGCTTCAAAGTTCCTGAATGTGTAAAAGATTGTAAAGAATTGGAATTATTTCTGATATTCTATAGCCGAATAATTCTTATTCATGTCTATTCTGTAATTATGTTGCAAAATTTCTACTGGAAAAATTCCATCCCATTGGCGTTTAATTTGCTATTCTGTATCTTGTTGGACTGGAAATTTCTGTTGGAATTTTTTTTTGTAGTATTGTCAGATTGACTTTTTTTGGAGTTTAAAAAACAAATTAACAAACAAGTTTGACAAATTTTTGTTGTGGTAATTTATTTGTTGTTGTTGTTTGTTTGTTTCGACAGAAACTTTTGGTGTAACCAATTGAAAATTAATATAATTTTAACTAAAACAAACTAGTTTATATTTTCCAAACTTGTACACAATTCTGGTTGAGTTTATTATACCTGAGTCACCCGTGATTAAAACTTATCCAAAAAAATCCTGTTGACCAACCACCTCACATTTTCAACAAACAACTTCAAAATTTAAAAAAATTATGTCTTAACAAATTTTTAAATGTTCTAAAAACTTTCTAAAGAAATGCACCTGTGAAGAACCAATATACCATAGTTTAATGGCGAGTTCATCGAGAAAAATTTGATAGATTACGAGTTTTTATCGGCTGTTTATACCTCGTCTAATTTTAACAAACATAAACAATAAATAAAAAAAAGATAAAAAGATGACAATAATTCAGAAAGTCGTGATCACAAAGTTTACTCAATTAATTCACTATGAGCAAATAACCGTCTATTAGCGGCTGGTAATGTCGTTTGGCGGTAAATTTTTATTGTACGTATACAATGTTTAATACAAATTCCGCTGGATTATTTTTGACTGTCTCCTGGGCGCTGGTGTTCGATTTTTACTGCCTCTTTTTAAATATTCCGACATATAATCAAAACTCACTTTAGTAACCGGCAATGGACGACTGTAAAAATGAGTTTTACGCTATCGGAATTTTTTTTTTTTTATTTTTTTTTAATATTTTTGAAATAAAAATTTGCCGCCAAACGACAATACCAGTCGCCAAAACAAATAATGTCATATATTGTTAAAGTAAACCATTTATTTTTCACAAAAAATGCATTTTCAAAAGAATTCCACTACAATTTTCTAATGGATTTTCTACAAATATAATCAAAAATTCCAATGGAATCGAGATACTGAATAGCAAATTGTCCAATGGAACTTATTTTCCAGTGGAAACGAGTTACAGAATAGGCATGATTATGATAAAACATAATAGTCTAAAATTTATATCCTACCAAAGCATCTTGGTCTGAAACTTATTTTCTTCATCTACAGTCTCAAACTATATCCAAGTAACAAATAATTATTTATATTATCATTTTCTTTTCAGGTAAACGATAATCAGTAATCACTATTCAAATAGTAAGTCAATTGAAAATTATAACTATATATAGATCAAAATAAAATTCCTTACCTTTTCACAATATTTTAAAAAAATATTTTAATTTATGTAAATAGTGAACTAAATTAATCTTAAGATTCAGATTTTCGTAGTACATATGTAGAATCAATCACTCTGATTTAATATATAATTTTAGTTCATCAAAATCTTAAAACCAGATTAATGTATTAATGTCATTCAGAAATCAGCATGTTGAGTTTGCTCCACATGTTGCCAACAGTTGGCAGATCTGAAAGCGCTCATTGTCGCAAAACCATATAAGTAAATATTTAATTTTAATTTTAAAAATGTCCTGGGAATTTCTGTCATCAATGTCGGGATTCGAAAATGCAATTTTTAAGCCAAATCGCGGGAAATACCGGGAATTACCCCCTAGTGTTATCCTCCCAATTTTTTTTTTTTGCCTATGCTATTATCATAAATGTGAAAAAATATTAAAGTCGTAAACCCAAAATTATCTACTCAACTGTAGATATTTTTAAAACAGTGGTGCCTGTTGACCAACGTTGTTCATTAAGATTTTAGAGGTTTACAATTTTTTGTGTTTGTTATTTTTTTGACAATATGAATTAGGAGTTTTATACATAAGTACATAACAAATTTAAAAATAATTTTTTTTGTTTGTTTTTGAATTTCTTATTGACGAAAGAGAAGTTTCTCAATTTTTATAGTTAGATTAAACTTTTAATATTTCAAACTGAAAATAAAAATGTACATAAATTTATATTTATACTTCAGTGTAAACCGCAACATAGAGTTTAAACGTTATTATTTATCGTTGAAGGAACCGACTAGAACATTGCCAGAATTGTGTATAAAGGTCATTTTATTAAATTTAATTCATTTTGAGGTAAATTGTAATTTACTAATTTACTAACTTCCTCGACAAATCATATTCGTTGTTTTATTATTGGAGATTAAAACTGCCGGCTTGGAAGTTTTAGTGAAAGCCTACAACTAAAGTTAAAACAAAGTAAAGTATTTTAGCAATGTACTTTTGAATTTTATCCCTATGTTTAGCTCATTAGGGCACGAGATAATACATTTTTTAAAGCATAACATGTTTCACACCTTTCTAATGAGCGTGCTAACTTAATGCATATAGATAGATGCATATAGATAAAAATTAAAATAAGTTTTTGTACATTAATGTGATGTTAGGTAACGAAGCAATAATTTACGAGTACATGCAGAATGTCGATTTCTAATTGATCGAATTTTATAAGCCGGTTAACTGATTTTTTGTGTTAAACAAAGAAAATGTCAAAAAATTCTTCATATATTTTGATCAAGGTGGAAATATATATTGAGTGTCCCTCCCTCCAAAAGACTCTTTGAAAAAACCAAAATGTGTAACTAAAATTTATCTCAATTTTAAATCATATACGAGATATATTTAAACCATAAAATTGGAAGTACCCGTCAAAATTCTAAGAAATATTCTAAACTTTAATGAATTTTAAAAAATTATGATTGTGCTTAGTTATGAATAATATTGTAAGATTCAAATCAAAGCGCAGACATTTTTTTTAAACTAATATATTTTAGTGAATTTGACAAGTTTTTTAATAGACATTTAAAATGCAAATGTCACCAATTTTCTAAAATGCATGCAACTTACAAATTTTTTGAAATTCCGATGAAACTTGAAATTTACGGAACAAATTTTTTATAATTCGAATAATATTACGAAATTCGAAAAATCATCTGGATTTCCATTAAAAATTAAAAGTACGAAAAGTACTAGTTAAAAAAATTCCAATCGCGGATATGTTCTAAAATTCAAAAAATTTCCATTATGAGATCTTCATTAGCGTTTATAATATTCAAATTTTAAAAATTTAACAATTCGAATTTAAGTTTTGTTTAGAATAGTGTATACGTATTTTTCAAATTTTCAAATTTAATTAAAAAATATAAAAGTTGTACGCAAATTTTGGTTTTGACCCTGAGCAGAATTTTAAACGTCAAATTTTAACGTTTGTATTCTCTTTAGAGTGTACCTTCCGAGCCAAACGTCACTGCTATATATCTCGCTCTGTCAAATTTCATCATAATCGCGGTTGAGAAATAGCCTGGTTAGTTCCATTCAATGGAGATACGTAGTTCTGAAATAAAATGCTCGTATATGCGGTCACATTGTTGTTTACTGTGTTCACGCAGCTGATTAAAATAAACTTGAAAAGTGAAATGAAAGAGTGAAATATTTCTGCAATGAATTAATTCTGGATGCGCCGGGATGTCTTTAGGGCACGTTCCAACTTCTTGGAACGTATATTTCCGTATTTCCACGTAAAATGAGAAAACAAATTAAATTGAATTGAATTCCGGTTTTGAAGTGAAAACATATTTGCTAACGTACTGTTAAATTTTTCGTATTATATTTTCTTTTATACATGGAAATATTTAATCGACGTATAAATATGAAACCGTCCAATTCCGATCAAAAAAGTATTTGTATTTCGGTTAAATGTTTCCACATAAAAAAAAAATGTAATCAGATTGCATTGCCAGAATAAATGCAATTTCATACGAAATGTTTGGTTGCAACAGAACAGCCGAAAAAAACATTTTTTGTGCATTAGTATTGGTGACAACCAAATCATTAATGATGAAGAATTCGCATAAAAAATTATGGTTCTCTATTGAAAACGTTGAAAGGGTAGGTTTAATAAAATAGAATTTGCTAATATTTTTTTTGTTTTATTCAGTTGTACAACTAGCTACTAGCTCCAAGAGAAAAATTAAAATTTTTAAACTAATTACTAGGAAAACTAATAAAGGTACTATTCCATGGACTGATTGACTGAGTTGACTGAAAAGATGATAGCAACAAAATTACATTAGAGTAACAAAGACAACAAATAAACGTTTTCTTTTTTTGCAAAATAATTTAACAGCGTAGTTTAGTATTAGACATACCAAATTTGAAGTTTCAAAATTGTTTTTATAAAGAAAAAATTGACATTTACAAAATCACAACTTTGATTGAAATTGATATTTACAATTGTCTTCCATTCAAAAATTATTTTTATAGTAAAATTCTTTTCCATACACAAACTTTATAGTAAAATTCTCTTCCATGCGCAAATTTTAGGTATGTTGTTTGTTTGACTGCCATAAAAAGTATTCGATTTGATACTTTTTATGGCATTTCACACTGCTAACACTCAAATATTTTTTGACTGGAACATTTTTTTGTTTCATTTGTACAACTACAAAATATAATTTCTTTTCTTGCTTTAAATTGACTGAGTCAGTCAATCAGTCCATGGAATAGAACCTTAAGTAATTTATTTTTGGCGTAAGTTGCTAAAATTTTTACTTAATTATCTTTCCAAGGCAATTGAAGGTGGCAGAGGTAATCATGATCTTAAAACCTAACAAACAATGTAACGATACAAGTTCTTCAGACCGATATCCGCATACTCCCAACCATAGCCAACATTTTTGAAAAATTACTATGCTACGAAGTACCTTGTTTTGAAAGCTTTGAATTATTTGTATGTTGCTGTGTTTAATACAACCCCTGAGTTTTATTCCATAAATCCAGACAGGTTTCATAATTTATTTAGAAAGCAAAAGCTTATTATATGTAGAAAGGGACTTGTATCTTTCCATTAACCAGTACATTAATCTGTATTTAGAGAAACTTTACAACCCGATATAACCGGTTGTACAACCAGGTTGTATCGTGTATGGGCAGCATAAAAAGTAATATAAAAAAGAATAAATCGTATTACATGTGTATTCAATTTTAATATACATATACCTATTAGATTTTACTCATTTTCTAAATGAATTGTATTAAATTAAATAATACATATTTTTAGGAAAAATATTCATTTAATAATAAATGGATTAAAATATAACAAATGAAGGTTATGAATTTATTAGTAATTCAATTTATATTATACAGGGTGTTTCTTTTAAACTGAGACGATCAAATATCTTGAAAAATAGCCACTCTACGGAAAAAATGTCCATAATCAAAATTTAATCATACCGCGGGGGAAATACATTAGTGCAAAAAAAATAGTCCCCCACCCCCTCTTTGTAGGTGGGGCGGGGGTAACTTTTAAACTAAGATAGGAAGCCATATTTTTTATTGCAAATACGGATTCTACGACTAAAAGTACGTATGATTTGAATGAAATATTTTGTTCGGTTCATGATAGATGGCGTTGTAATCGACGAAATTCAATTTTTTCAATTTCTCCTTCTACTTAGAACACACGCATTCGATTCTGCAATACGTTTGAAATAAAAAACATCACGTTTTCATTGGAAATACTCGAAATTCGTCATCAAAACAATTTATTCAGTTTTGTAAATCTAAAATAAGTGTTCAAAATGATGGCCTGCGACTTCAATGCACTTATTAATCCGCATTTCAAATGATTGTATACAACTGAGAAGTGTGTCTGGTTGAATTTCAGCACACGCATTTCTGATTCGCTCAATAATGTTTTCACGTGTTGTTGGTTTTTGTGTGTAAACTTTGTTTTTGAGGTAGTCTCACAAAAAAAAGTCTGGCGCAGTAAGATCTGGTGATCTGGCGGGCCAATTTATCGGACCAGCTCTACCGATCCAGCGACCATTGAAATCACGATCAAATATTTCACGTGCCATCAACGAATAGTGTGCAGGACAACCATCATGTTGAAACCACATGTTTCGTCTCACTTCTAAGCTCAAATTTTCAAGTAATATTGGCAGTTCATTTTCCAAAATGTTTCGGTACATTTGACCATTCAAGTTGCCTTCAATAATGTGGGGGCCTATGAGTTTGTTGCCAATTATTCCACACCACACGTTGACAGTCCAAGGACGCTGATGTTCAACTTGACGAAGCCAGTGCGGATTTGTAACACTCCAATAATGCATGTTGTGTCGATTAACCGTTCCGTGGTTTGTAAAAGACGATTCGTCGGAGAACATTACGCAACGAAAAAAATTGGGGTTTTGTTGTATTTGTTCACGTGCTTATTGACAAAAAGTTACACGATTTTGGAAATCAACGCCATGAAAATCTTGGTGTAAAGACACATGATATGGATGATACTTGTGCCGTTTTAAAATTCTCCAAACACTGGTGAGGGGCAATCCGGAATCGCGAACTATTTCTCGTGTACCAATAGGATGATTATGAGCCACTGCTGCCAATACAGCAATTTCATTATTTTCTCCAGTGACTGTTGCTCTACGGGTCCGCTTTTTCGGTTGAACATTTCCATCAGTAATAAATTGTTTGATAGTACGGCCAAATGAAGCACGTGAACGAATCCTATCCGGAAAACGTTGAGCGTAAATAGCAACAGCATTTTCCAGATTTCTGCCAGCTTCTCCATAAACCAGAACCATTTCAATTTTCTCTGGCACAGTTAAACGCTCCATTCTAAAGTATTTTGTCGTTTATTTTGCAATTACGAAAAACATGAAGATAAAAAATAACACAAACGTTAAATGTGATTTACAAAACTGAATAAATTGTTTTGATGACGAATTTCGAGTATTTCCAATGAAAACGTGATGTTTTTTATTTCAAACGTATTGCAGAATCGAATGCGTGTGTGCTAAGAAGGAGAAATTGAAAAAGTTGATTTTCGTCGATTACAACGCCATCTATCATGAACCGAACTAAATATTTCATTCAAATTATACGTCGTAGAATCCGTATCTGCAATAAAAAATATGGCTTCCTATCTTAGTTTAAAAGTTACCCCCGCCCCACCTACAAAGAGGGGGTGGGGGACTATTTTTTTGCACTAATGTATTTCCCCCGCGGTATGATTAAATTTTGATTATGGTCATTTTTTCCGTAGAGTGGCTATTTTTCGAGATATTTGATCGTCTCAGTTTAAAAGAAACACCCGGTATAGTAATGAATATTGGGCCATTGTATCGTCAAACTCATTTAAAAAATTCTTATTTTTAGGCTTGTAAATAACCGCACTTAGCAGTTTTAAAGCACCAATAGAAATTTTCACCAATAACATTTCGGTATTAGGAGCGCAATTCGTTAAAATATTCTTTGAAAAAATACTCTATAGAAATAAACGAGATTATATCCCTCAACATTAACAAAAAATATCTCTCAAAATATTCGAGAATTTCACGATTTCAAATCACCCAAGTATGTTGTGTTTGGTCAACCCGGACGATTAATAAGAGCATCCGGAGCATCGTGCAATACATAAAACCAATTTTAAAAAGCTGTAGTTTAATTTTTAAATACCGTATGTATGTACTATACAACACGATTATACATACATTTATGTATATATAGATACATATACATATGTATATGCTAAGATTTTTCATTTTTCAATCTATTTTTCATTTCCGTGTAACATACTCGTACGCTTAGGTGCGGAATATTCTAGGAACACATATTCTCTTTTGTTCTACGCTAGGTATGCACATAAAAAATATATCCGTAATGGTAGTATAGGGTAAAACTAAAAAAATAAATAATAAATAATATATTATGTAAATAACATAAGTATACATACTTTATATGTACATAATATGATCTCTAAAAAACAAAACCATATACTTATGTATATATGCAACATAAATCCACAACTATATCCATTATCATTTTGATTTGAGATGCATTTAATTTTAATTTAATTTAAAAAAAAAGAAAAGAAGAAGTTATTTTTAAATAATATGTAACAGCAACTATATTAACAACAAAACTTACTATTATTATTATTTTTTAGTTTAAATGGCGCTATAAAATTATATTGTTCTGTATTCTGTTGTGGGTGACATTTAATATGCTATACCACTCGTATGAGTATATGTATGTACTCTACAGTCTACATACTGTGTGATTTATATGTGTCACAACAAATTACTTTAATTATTAGTTTGCGCTACATAAAAAAAATATGAACTATCCTTTATGCATCTGTATAATGTATATGTTTTTATTGTTACACTATTGCTATATTTTAATGAAATTCAGTTTATTGTTGATGCTCTTGTACATGCACAAGTATTTCATTAACAACATAATATGTATGTATCTGCCCTTCACCGTAAATAAACACCTTCAATGTGTATTATTAAATGTACGAGCTAAATATATTTTAAACATCCGCAAATTTTTCCATTTCTATATGTACTATATATATACGAATATATGTATTTGGCGGCAGTAAAGTAGTGATGGTATATGGTTTTGCTTAGCACACTGCGGGCTCCAATACAATTCTCTTTACGTCCTAAAAAAAATTAGTATTTTTTTAGGACATAATTCATAATTCTAGACGGACGAAGTTTGTCCTAAATCCCAAATCCTAAAAATGTTTACATGTGTAAATGAAAATATCATATTTTATTTGGATAAACCGATAAATCTTATAATTTAACCGATCATGTGACTTTTTATAACTTATGTATGTCGAATAAATAAATTTACGAATTTCCTTGGAAAAACTTTAGAAAGCTAACACCATAATGACGTATATTTTAAGATATGTTTGGGCTATCCAAAAAATATTTCATCTTTTGAAAAAGTAGAGGATTAAGGGAGGTTAGGATAACCAAGTTTAGTATGACCTCTGCATGTATGTCAATTATATGATAGGAAGCTAACACAACACTATAATCGTCATACATGAGGTCATACCAACCTTGGTTCTCCTAAACACCCTACTCCCCCATTTTTCCAAAATTGAAATGTTCTTTGGATAAGTTAGAAGTGACCCAAAGACATTTGGTACATACGTCGTTGGTGTTAGCTTCCTAGGATGTTCCAACGAAAATTCAGAAAATCATGTATTCTAATGTATTCGACATAATTATACAAGAGGTCCAATACCAAATTTTATTGTCCTAACTATAAAATTCGTTATATAGTTATAATAATAAACAGTATTTAAAAGACAATACTGGTCCCTTACTGAGTCAACAATCTGGCTCTAACGGTTTCGATCCTGGGCTTGGTCTTCATACTGTCCAAGACAGCCTGAAGAAGTCAAGTCGTTTTCTACACAGTGGAGCCATCATCGCCTGTAAAAACCTCTGCGCCTACCATATTGTGGCTCTCCTTTCAGAAATTGCTGCACAATTCGCTTCGTATCAGCACGCAGAACGTGATCGAGCCAGCGTACTAGCTGAGATCTTATTTCATGTACAATATCAGGGATCTTCATCAGATCTCGATATTGTACAGAGCTCAGTATATGCCATCTACTTCGCGCTTAAGGCCGTAAATCGCACGCATGACTCTTCTCTCAAATGTAAGGAGCCATCTCTCGTAATCATCCGTCAGGGCACAACGTCACATCCAAATATAACAACGGGCCTGATTATCGCTTTGTAAAGCTTTCAGCTTCACGGCTCTTGATAGATGTTTAGATTTTAGAAGTGGCCTTAGATGATACAAATCACGACTGCCTGCTGCCAGCCGCACTTAATACCCTTCCCCACACTGTTATCGAGAATGAAAAGAGAGCCCAAATATTTGAACCTCCTCATTCCCTCAATCGTGTAGTATGGCAACTACTAAAATCTGGTGTGCCATTGTCCCGGCAGAGAAAGTGCTTCACGACGACCAAAAATTGCCTTAGTTTTGCGAACTGTGACTGCAAAATTTTCTCCAATTTTGTAGTGCATTTTAACAATTTCAATGCGTTGTGGAAGCGTGTATCGTATCATTTTTAGTGATGGCGTAGTTTTTACTTGTCAAATGTCAAAAGATGAGAGCTTCAAAATTGATAACTGCCCAAATAGTAGGCTATTCAAAATGAAACCTCTTATTGGAAAACAACATAAATATTTTTGAATTTATAATATACGTTTGTACCTATAATTTCTAAGGCTTATGAAGCAATAAACTCCCTTCATATTTTTCTAAATATTTCTAAATTATTTGGATTACAGTTTCTCAAAAAAAAAATAAAATAAAGATGTCTACACGTGTGAAGTAACTGAGCGCACATCTGATGAGTAAATTTTTACTGTTTAAAACTTTAACTTTAGAATTTTTTTAATTACCATTAAGTTTGGTCAAATTAAATTAGAAAAAGCATGAAATTCCAGAATTTCTAAAATAACTGATTCAGATAAATAACTGATTCATAAAATCCTTGTGTAGTTGACAGAATTTTCGAAATTATTGAAATATGGTGAAACTGGGAACAAAACAATATTCCATAACTTGGAGAAGAATTTCATTTGAAAATTAAAGATTTTTTTTTCAAATTCCAGAATTTGTTTAAAATTTAAGCAGGACTACCGTTAAACGCCATTAAATTTGTTTTTTTTTTCAGAAAATTTTCAATAAATTTTCAGAATTTATAGAAAAAAACTTCTGAAATTTAATACTGCTGTTCAATTTTAGAATTTCGTCATATATCAAACTATATAAATAGGACAAACTGAAAATTTATAAATTTGATAGAGTTTCAAAATTTTATAAAATTTCAGAAAATATAATTTGGTAATGAATTTAAATTTGAAACAAATTTCAAATACAATTAATTCATAATCTCTAATATCAGCTCGGCAGATTTGTATAGTATATTAACTGTCTGTACCGTATGGAAATATACTGTCCGACAAAACATAGTGCATGTTATTTTAGTAATTTATCAAATAATTAACCAATTATTGAAGGGCACACCAAAACTGTGTGATTTGAAAATTTGACGCTATTTGACAGTTTCTTATGCAACTAAGTGAAGTTTTTTGTTTATGCTAATAAAACACGAACACGCCTTACAACAGCTTAACTCATCTAATAAATAATTTCAATTTCTAAATAGCTGTTATAGGTATTAAAATGAATGAAATATTTTTAATCTTCTAATGAACAGAACCAGATGCAACCATTTTGAAAATACTTAGAACCATTTTTACCATTTTGGCCTCGTCGATTGCTATAACATCTAAAATCCCGACCAGAAACGAACTGAAAACTTGGCTTACAATGTAACAAAGAAAATCACACCTCAACCGCCTGCTTTAAACCGTAGATGCCGAACTTCTAATTCTAGGGTCTGATTCTGTATTATGTTAATTGAGATTAGATTTCAGAACACGTCAACACAATAACCTAATATTTTTATCAAATAGCTCTGGCCAAAAATGCCTTATATCATTGAATAATTACATATAGAAGGTGACACTTCCAAATTAGCAGCGACATATGAGCATGGCGTCAACAATCTTTACTAAATTATATTAAAGTGTCTTTGCTTTTTTAATTATTGCTAGGTTCCTGTGATACGAAAAACCATATAAAAAAAAAAATAATTTTTCATTTCTTACTACTTTATATTTATATATATGTAGTGTATACTCAAACCTTTAATTTCAATTTATCTAAGATACCTCTGCTGGCAGCGCTATAACAATTTATTTTTTTTAGTGTCATTTCTATATGTAATTATTCAATGCTTATATACGTCTAAGGTACCTATAATGTGAAAAGAGAAAAGGAGAACATTCATCTAAAAAAAAGGACATTTTTTGAAAACGAAATTCGCGGTAATTTTTGTAATAAAACAATGGTTCCTAAGACACATATTTATCTGACAATTGAATGGCCAATAAATCTTGTTTCTCAGATTTTATTTTCCTTAAGAAATCCACACATTACAAGTGATTTTCGAGGGCCCTCATAATTACGAAGGAGTTTCTGAAAAGTTTGACTAAATCCAGAAAATATCTATTCCTTCAACTCGTATTATTCCTTTCAGGGTTTCCAACGCTTTTCTGCCCAGGAAAATAGAAAGTTTATTCAAAAGTTCAAATGAAACGAATAAATTTCTATTTTTTAGTCCCATCTCATGTGTTGCCAACTCTTTTCAGGACTAAAAATGGAAATTGCTTCAAATAACAAAATTTCTCTGAATTGCTAAGCTATATTCAAAGATTTCCCATTTTCTGGGTTTCCAATATGGACACTGCTTCAAAACATGAATTGTGATTCTTTACTGTTTTCGACGGCTATCATTTTGCAATAGTAAATAAAGGAAGAAAAAAGTAAACAATATAATAGTAGAACATTAAAAAAGTAAACAAAAGATAACATTTAAAAAGAAAGAAAGAGTAAACAAGGGCGGGGTAAAAAAGGGGAACATGTTCTCTCTTTAAAGGGGGCTTCTGGCCACCGTATTATATCTAGAAGAGGTTTTTACAGCACAAAAATCAAAATTATTTGCTCCACCAAATTCCATTAGGCAAGGTGGTGAAGGACTGCAACCAGTAAAGGGGCTGATGTACAATTTTGCTCCAGTTTTCTGATAAAATCGTTCGATTTGTGTAATATTGCCTTGGCTTAGTCGGCGTTGCCGATTATGTCCAGTAGACATGTATGTACGTTTCATATTCTACAAATTTTTAATTTCGAAAATAAATTTTGACATCGATAAAAAATGGGTTTGTCTGTTTTATATTTTGAAATATTTTAAAATGTAGAATTGCCTCACCTGTAGACTACTAAATGAACTGGATGAAAAGTTCACGTGTATAGGGTGTCCCAATATTGCATTACACGGGTGGTACCGTTGGATTCCTTGATCAAAACGAAGATGGCTTGAGATGTATCACTTCGCACTGAAAAGCCAGCAAAACTTGTAACTTGAATTTTAAAATACTACATTCATTTGAAAGTTTATAAAATTTCCTTTCAAACAAACTATAAGCATTTCTGTAATCTGAAAAAAAAATTCTTAACATAGAATTTTAGACTTAAAAATTTACCACAAAAAAAACTGCTCTCGGAAGCTTTGATTTGTTAAAATCTCTCTATGGCTATAGATATTTTTAAATATTAATTTACCCTTAAAATTTTTTTAAATTAAAGTTGGGCGGATTTTACTCCAGCACTCGGTGCAATACCCACATTCACACTAATTCATTCAACCCATTCATCAATCATCGCCATTCACACAAGTAGAGTATATCACCTGCGCATTGCATAGCTCCATGTCACCCTGTACAGTGACTTGGAAGATGGGTCGGCCCATGAGTTCTACATTCCAACAGAGGGTCATAGATGTTTTTAAATTTAATCACCGATCGTAATCGGGAGATGAAAAATCCCTTTTTGCATCCCGCCTCTGTTGGGATTCGAACCCGGTACCTCCCAATCCAAACGTCGCAGCTTTAACCACTGCGCTATTTGTTCGGTATGAGAAGAATTTACCCTTAAGTCATAATTGTAAAAATGTATTTATCTACAAAATGTAAAAGTCTTACAGTTAAATTTCAATTTAAATCGTTTTACTACAAGTCTACTTTAAAGTTTTTTTTTTGTACTTGACATACTCAGCATTCAAATGTCTCCAAAAATTTTCAATGTTTCAATTGTTATCAAGAATCATACTACATATCTATGTGTTTTTTGAGAAACTACTAGAAAATGCCCCTAAAACTATAATACATATTTTCAGAATTTTCTTTAATTTATAAGTTAAAAAATTATGAAAGTGAATAACTACTACAAAACAAATACTATTATTTAGTTAATAAAACTAGCTATAAAAACACAATTTTCATGACGTATGCGGTGCGAGTATGAAGTCCTATTGAAAATAATTGAGAAGATTTACATAATATATTAGCAAACTGATATTGGTTATCTTTCGGATGACATCATCCAAATTCAATGGAATTTCCAGTCACAAATAAGGTCATTATATACAATTATGGGAAGAACATATTATGTATGATGATAAAACAATACAATACCAGAAAAAGATTCTTGCACCCTTCTTCATTTATCTTAATACATCTCTTGAAATAATTCTGGTGTTTAGTACAGTATACAACAATATTGCTCGAGAATATATATTTTGACAAGAAGATTTTGTGTATTGTCACTATTGTTGTAAAAAAAAATTATATGCTGGTTGTGATTATAAATTTCAGCCCTTTTGTTATTCAAAAAAATCTAAATCGTATTGTAAGAAATACAAAAGTATTATGTTTTATTGGGGCAATTATTTATGCTGCCAGTAGGAATCCAATTTTTTTCTTGTTTGAAATTGAATATAAATTTAGTTACTTTTATTGTTCGTGTGACAATGTCAAGGACACTCAACTTGTTGACTACCGCATTGATTTATTCACCCCAGTCTATATGAGGACAATTAAAATTAATTTAGACAGCAATTGGCTTAAATTTCTATCTATAATGTATGTAACGAAAATATTATTTTAGTATTCACCAGTCACAACTACAGTCACAATAAATTTATAAGTAAATTAATTATCATGTTGTTTAATTTTTATTTGAATAGAATTTTGTGATAACAACCGAGAATAGTGTGTATAGTAACCAACTGATATTCTAGACAAGTAGCCGTCACACAAGACTCAATGTGTATTCTTATCTTGAATCACAATAATCATAAAGCGTATATTGTTTTGAAATATAATATGTTAAAGATTTGTTGGGTCAGTCACATGAATATTATATAGTTTTCTAAGAATTTTATTTGTAATGAAGTGAATATAGGATTATCCCGAATCAATCCTATTTCATTACATACAATTTGTATTCGAATGCAGAATGTTATAATCAATACAGTTGATTATAACGTACCGAAGAAAATTATTTTAGATTGTTGAACAAAATATGTTATTTTGCTTTGAATATTATCGCGCACCGGGGTCAAAACCTTGTTCCACTGATATACTCGTAGATATTGTGTTTTATTCTCTTTGCAATAATACTCGTACATTTCATCTATATGCGTTGTTTAATGTACATATATGATTTTTTGAAAAGAAATTATAAATTGTTGATGTTTCATTTCAATGATATCCGATTATAATTTGTAATAACAAACACTGAATATTTCTAGTACCAAAAATACTGTTTCGGCTGGTTTGAAGGAGTATTTAGTCGTGTATTTTCTAGTTATTTCTCAAATTGGTTATCATTGTTAATTTTTTTACTTAACTTTTCTGACAAAGAGTCATATTTAAGTAAATGTGCGGTCATTATTGGAAACCTATTTAATTGTATCAAAGAATAAAATCACGAAATTCAGTCATTTTGAATATACTGACCGAATTAATATTGGAGTCTGGAGTGTTCAATTATCGGAAACTAGAAATTAGAACTTGTAAGATGAATTTAGTCTTTTAGTAATGGCAGTCCACAGAAAAATGTGCTTGGAAGGCTGGAACTATGAATTTGGAGCATAGAGCTTAGGAGTTCAAAGGTATAGTGGTTTGGGTCTAGAGGTTATAATTTAATAAAATAGTTAAATTGCCAATTAAATTTTATCTGAAAAAGACTTGAAGTCGCATAAAATCAAAAATTAAAAATTTTGCAAGGCCTTCAATACTTACAAAGCAGTATTATTCCATTACAAGAGGTCTGCAAAGACCGAAACAAATAGTAGGGCAAGGTAAAAATTATAAAAGGGCCACTTAACCTCAATTTTTTTTAAATACACTCTTCCTATTCGCCTCCATCAGACATGAAGCACCACCTTCCTTGCCTCACCGTTTTTAATTGCCCGCGTTCATAACTTTATTCAGAAATGACTTAATTGCGTTCCATTAGATTTATATGTAAGTAGCGATTCACAAATGGAATTTCGGCCCATTTATTTTTTTATCGTCCTCTTACCGGCCTTTCGCAAATGATAAATGACAGTTGAATTATGATCATGCAGTTTCATGATCTGGAAACCCTATTACACTGTGAACTTCAATAGAATCGAAAGCATATTCAAACCAAATTTCTAATATTCGTGTTGAACAAAATTGGGGCTGGAATTATGACCATAACATATCATTCTATGAAAATGTGGCTCGCTTTCCTTTACCTTAGAAGATCACTTCGATTTTAATTTACCAAAAAACATTTTCATTTGTCTAAATTTTAATAAATAAAAAATAAAAAGCACAAATGGGCAATTTTAGAAAGAATTCAATTTCGATTCGTTTTTCGATATTACCCACTTTTTTAGACAGCTGACGAGTTACGGGCTTATCAGTGAATCAGAATTAAAAAAAATTTAAAATTAATTGAAAACTCTTTATTCACAAACTATACATGCAAGCTTTTTTCTTTATTTTCTGTAAAAGCATCCTAATAATAATGTGTCTAGCAGCTGAGAACAATTATTTTATTAGTTGAGCTTTTGTATTTATTGCGCTTAGACCAGAAAGTTTTTAGTAGCAGAAAAATGGTTTTAATGAACTGTATACAATGATTAGGAGCTTTCATACTTAATTTCGTATAAATTACAATCATAGCTCAGAATTAAATTTAAGTGCTTCCGTATGACAACCAAAACATATTAGTAAGATTTATCTGAAAGCTTTAAGATTTTCAACTCCTAAAATTCTCCAAAGTTATATATTAATCGCTGGAAGATTTTAATTTCCAAACTTTTAAAAATAAATTTTCAAATTCCTTCTAAAAGTTATATTATTAATTGAGCTTTTATGTATTAATTGGATTATAAAATGCAATTGGAAAAGAAAGTATTGGAAAATGCTTTACGTTAAAAACTTACACTATAATCAGAAACCTTTTATTGACTTAAGTGCTCTTGCTAAATGTTTGTGAAAACATATCATATTTAATAGACTGCAAAGAACTTTTTACTGTGCTCAATGCGGTTGATAGCTTTCACGGATATTTCAGTCAATCAAAAGGTTTAATAATATTTCACAACTCATAAAGCTTTGATTTCATGGATATTGTTAACAGCTTCTCATTTAGCAATATGCTACATTTACAAAGCTCACTTGCTAAATTTCAGAAATTGTTGGCTTTGTGAAAGTGGTAAAATTAGGTTTCAGTAGGTGTTCTTTAGAACTTAAATAGTACTTGGAGATTGTTGAATATTAAAATTAAAAGCATGTGCTCCCTTTATAACGATCAAAGAGTCATAATTTTGAGTTTTCATAAAAACATAGCACAACAAGCTCTAAAGATGAACGGAAATTATTTTAAATTTTTTTAATGCAAGAAGTATGTTTTTGTGGAACGACTAGTGCAAGCAATACTTGTATATATTTTCTATGCCGTGCCTATGTTTAGGAGTCAATATTTAAATAAATTTTTGTTTTCCAGCTAAGCTCGGCTTTCGATGAGTTTTGTCATTGGTTAATATACTTATATGCTTGAAATGTAAACACTCTTCAATTAAATTTTCTTCTTAATCTTGTTGGTATTTATTGTACAAAGTCACAGTTTTGGTAGGTGCGAATTTGAATCCGATACGAAGTGAATTCAAATCATTCGTCGAGAATGTCATCAAAATATCGCCGATGAAAATTTTTACATAAAATGTAACAAACAATCGAAGAAATAAATATGAATTTTTCATGTGATTTGTTGGTACCTGCAACGACCTCTGCGCCTACCATATGTTGGCTCTAATTTCAGAGATCGCTGCACAACTCGTTCCGGATCAGCACGCAGAACGTGACCGAGCCAGCGTACTCGCTGAGATCTTACTTCATGTACAATATCGGGGATCTTCATGAGATCTCTGATCTCGAAACTGTACAGAGCTCGGTATGTACCATCTATTTCGTGTTTTGGGCCGTAAATTACTCGCAAGATTCTTCTCTCAAATGTAAGGAGCCATCTCTCGTACTCATACGTCAGCGCCCAACTTTCACATCCAAACATAACAACGGGCCTGATCAACGCTTCAGCTTCAGCTTCACGGCACTTGATAAGTGTTTAGATTTTAGCAGTGGCAGTCTGGGACGCATGATGAACATCAAGCAGCTCAGTAAAGTGGTCACTCCATGCGTCAAGTACTGCATCGATGTTGACACAAAGGTTTCCATCCCTCATTGCTGAGTTGTTGTACTTTCAGAACCTTGGCCTTCCACCATTCTCGCTTCTTCCGTCTACAAATCCGCTTAGCTGGCCTTCTAGCAAGAGCAGCCTTGTTTTTCCTCGCGATTGTGAGACGTCGTTGCACTTCACTATGGGCTATATTTTGTTGCTCAACCGAAAGACGACACTCGTCACCAAACCAATCATACTTGGGTCTGACTTTCACTATACCTAAACTCTGTTGAGCAGCACTGACAACCGTTTTCAGTACCTCCCAGACAGAGTTCACGCAGTCAAACTGGTAATTAGCTTCATCAATGTTGTCGCTGACAAGATCCTGATATCGTTTCTTTTGATCTTCATTTATCATACCTGAAATGATGATCGCTGCCTAGGATGTGTCCATGTCTCTAGATGTATCTGTTGGTGAGGGAAGAACTTTAGAACTTGCCACTTTAAGCTCATGAGCAACTGCAAAGTATAACATCATTCTCTCACTATTATCGGTCGCAGTTTCCTGTCGGGAGTACGGACCTAAGTATGTTTTCACACAAGTCGGTCTTATTTCTGCCAGCTCTAGCATTAAAGTCCCCAATTACCATTCTAACATCGTGTTCGGGTATAGATCCCATCAGATCGTCCAAGTCATTGTAAAATGAGTCTTTATCTTGGGGTGGCTGACTTCTGTGGGCGCATGTACAAAAATTATCGACAGGTTGGCCAACTTCATGCGCAAGCGAAGCTTACACAATCGGTTATTGACTGCTTGGAAATCCAAAAGAGCGTTCTTTACCTGCGGCCCAAGAAGAAATCCAGCTTCAAGATTTCCGAGGTCTTCTCCACGGTAGAGCACCGTATAGCCCTGGGACAAATGGTCTCCACTTTTAGGCCAGTGAGTTTCTTGAAGAGCAACGAGTTCCAGCCAATGTTCCTGGTTGTCTAAGTGATTGCACGTTCCACGTGCCGATCCTAAATTTCGTATACGGGTACTTGAGCGGGGGTCCAGTGTTTTTTTGGCGGTATCCATTTTTCATTTTGTTGTCTTTATAAACAGTTACATTTTTTTTTTACGGATGTGAGTCGTCAGCCCAGCGATCCAACCGTTTAGTCGCCTCCTACGACAAGCAAAGGATCAGTATGGTGGTACTCTTGGGAAACATGTTCGGGCAATTTAGCCTTACGAGACATGTGAGTGCTCCCCGAAAACAGGGGCCACTCAGATATCTCTCTTGAACTGTAATATACAATTTAAAGAAACCAAGTTGTTCTCTACACCGTGGAAACGTCGTCGCCTACAACGACCTCTGCGCCCACCATATGGTGGCTGGAAAAACCCGACCGAGCCAGCATACGCGATGAGATCTTATTTCATGTGCAATTATCGGGGATCATAATCAGATATCGATATTGTATAAAATTCGGTATGTACCATCTTCTTCGCGTTTTGGGCCGTGAATGACATGCATAATTCTTCTCTGAAATGTAAGGAGCTATTTCTCGTACTCGTCCGTTAGCGTCCAACTTTCACTTCCATACATCACAACGGGATTTGTTAGGTGTTTAGATTTTAGCAGTGGCCTTAGAAGGTACAAAACACGACTGCCTGCTAGACGCTCTCTAATATCCCCACCCACACTGTTATCGTGAATGATGTGAGAGTTCAGTTCCTTGATTACTTCACCAATTATAATTTTAGTACTTTATAGGATATGCAATACTTATTACAAAATAATGTAATATTTCGACCAGAAATGAAGTAAATAAGCATAGCGTGTCCTTCTCCTTAATACACACTTGTTTTGAAAATTTAAAAATTTGGAAAATATTGAACATCGTGCTGTGATTATATTCCAACAATTTTTTGAATGCTGATGGAATTTTGATGATTGACTACTTACCTCATAAGAGCCCAATAACAGGGGTTTATTATGCTTTTGAATGAATTGAAAAATGCTATCAGGGAAAAACAGTGAGGTCAAATCAAGTAAAAAATATTGATTTTACATGACAATGCACCAGTTCATAAGGCGGACATTGCACAACAAACCTTACGAGATTGCAAATTCAATTAAATACCGCATCCACCTAACAGTCCAAATCTGGCCCCAAGTCATTAATTCCTTTTTACAAATTTGAAGAAAAAATTAAGGGGGCTAAGATTTTCAAATGACAGTTAGGTAATGTCCGCTGTAAAAGAATATTTTGAAGAACAAGATGGTTTGTACAAATTAAATAAAAATATTTTGGAATAAAATTTACCGTTATTTCAAATAGATTTACCGAACTTATTGACCTCTCGCAAGTGACATTTTAACAGAAGTTTTTCAAAAATTTTTTTATTGTTTTATAGAAACATATAACTTTTTATAACAAGTTCTTTCAAAAAAAATTTTTTATTTTATAGCAGTTATTCACTTTTAAAACTTTAATCTTGTAAATGGTGGGAAATTTGGAATTTTAGGTTTATTTTCCTTCATAACAGAAAATCGTGAAAAATTCAGTTAACTAGTTTCTCAAAACAACCACAGTATTATGGAACAAAGTTGAAGGATGGCAGTATGTTTCGTTATGTTGATGTTTGTGGTAATGAAATCAAATATCTGTGCAGCTTGTCACCAAAGAAAGACCCACATGATTTATTGGTTTGTTTTAACCCATACAATTTTATCACCTTTACAATTCAATTAAAACATACAATCAAACCACTTTGAACTTTAATCTGCCTCTTGCTGTCATATAATCGCATATACCAATAAATTCAATTAAATCAACAGAATATTTTTGTGTTGTGTTCTGTTTAAAAAAAAATTTATTACACACAAAAATAATAAAAAATTCAAATTTGTTACAGATAAAAAGGTTAATGAGCCCAACAATTAAAAATTAAAATTTATTTCGTACAAACTGCAATTTATGTACATATGTATAAATGGTGTGAGACTACATACTCTAACAACGAATGTGTAATATTATTTTTTAATTACATTAAATTCATATTACAATTTTCACATTTATCAGGTAATTTCAGATCCATATGTGTATAATAAATTTATGATGTTTTATGGAAGATACATACATACATACATATGTCAGTATATAGAAGAGTTATATCTGGATGCATATTTTATGTTACTTTGGGGATGATGCGATGGTTTCTAAATATGTATTTGTCTATTTTGTCTAACAGAAGATTATAAATTTTAATTGATTTACTTCTTTTCTATAGTCTTATGTGTACATATAATAATATATGTATACACCAGTGGACAAAAATGTTTAGCATAAAGTAAATTATATCAGTACAGTAAACAATAATACAACTAAAGGATATTTAAAAGTCCATAAACACTTTTCTTGCTTTTATGCAAAAAGAAATTTATTAGAGAAAATTAGTCACCAAGCTTTCAAATCGCAAATAAGGGTATACAGAGTACTGTGATTTATTACTACTACACCCTTTAATAGGATTATTTTTAATTGTACGAGTATCTATGTACATATACATATATACACAGAGCTTTCTATAGTATTGGGAAAGGGTGGAAAATCTTAGAAAAAGGTTCAAGTATGAGAAATTAACGCGGAAAATTTGTTTAAATCTCACAAAACGATGTTTTAAAATAATCATTAACAGTGTGAAAAACTGAAAAGTACATTTGCCATAATAGATTACGGATTACTAGTCTTGTAGTCTGGCTAAGTTACCCTATTAAATTATAGATATCGATTTAAGTAGGGCATTTAGATGTTTTTATAACTCGTTTAAGGGAATTTCTGGGAGTCATCGTCGTTTTTTATGCTCATTTTACCAAAATTGGAATTCCAACAAAATTTTTTTTTTTTTTTTTTTCAATTTTATTTAAATATTTAAATAAACAATTATTACAATCTAGTCACCTGGACTAATGAGCAATTTTATTCTAACTTAATTTACTATGTTGTATTAATCTATGGCTTCTTCCCACTGCGGTGTTCCATAGTGAGTTATTTTTGGTCTTGATATTAACAGCTGTTGCTTGTATTTGTTCTGTTTCATATTTTAATTCCTCGAAGTGATTAATACTATTTCTAATTATAACAGCACTACCTCCCTTGGCAGTATTTCCCGGGTGAATAGTGTGATATGTTTTATAATTTCTAAATTTGATAATTGATTGTCTAGTGAAGTGAGTTTCAGAGATGAGACAGACATCAATTTTCTCTGCGTCCAGAACCATTTGCAATTCCTGTTGGTGTTGCTGGAGATCATTGGCATTCCAGCATAAAATTCTTAAGTCGTTAGACATGGTTTTGTTTAGGGATGACTCCCTTAGTGCTGTATTCTAGTTTCTGTAGTCGCTGATCAAAAGTATTAAGTTTGCTTAATATATCAGCTTAAGCGTTAGATTTATGTCGTCTGTTTGAGGAGTTTTTTGTCTGTTTTTTTACTCATCATTACTTGAGCGTAAGTTTTTTAGCCCAATTCTGATTGAGCGGCTGTCAACGCTTTACGCCTTAACTCTCCTTTAAATGATTCAGGCCTGTTTATTCTAACAGTTTGGTTATTTATTACATTTGTATTTTTAGCATTTTACGCATCTAGGCTACTACATCTGTGTGTTTGACACAATCTCTAGCATGGTGTTTACTAGACATTTGACACACCTGGGTTCTTTGGTACAGTATTTTTGAGTATGTCCATATGCTTGACATTTTTTACATTGTGGTATAAGCCTAGATCTTCTTAGGGGCTCAATATTGACTTTGCATCCCAAGATGTACTTGATTTGATGTATTTTTTCAATATCATCATCTGCGCTGAATGTCAGAATGTCAGAATATACATGTTCAGAGGCTTCTTCTTCCATACTTCTCCGTTTTAGCTTAAACCTTTTCCTTTCTGGTCCTCAATTATTTTTTCTGGTTTACATGTAGAGTGCAGATTTTTAGCCATTACCCTAATTGGTCTGATTTGTTTGTTTTCAAACGTGTGCCAAGAATGTCTCCCTTCGCTTAATATTTTTGTCGTTTCTCTGTAGGTTTCACCATCATCTGCTAAGTTTATTTTGATGTTTTTTCCACTCATCAATTTTTTATTGAACTTATCTGTTTTAGTAATTGTTTTAATTTTCTCATACAGTAAATCATAGTTTTTAACTCCATCTATAACTATTGGGGGTGGTGGAGGTCATTTTTTTGGATTGTTTTGGATTATTTCAGGAATTGTCTCTTTTAGTTGAGGAGGAGTAGGTGTATCATTCCTTCTCCTTTTTTTTCTCTGGCTTTTGGCCTCTAATCCACTCGTGAGCTAATTCTTCTTCATCCGTATGGTATTCTTGTTCCATTACTTTTTGGGTAGGAGGAGAATCAACGTTTTCCTTTGATTTAAGGGCTTTAACTTCGTTTTCAAGAATCCTTATATGTTCCTGCATACAAACAATTGTATCATTTAATTGCTTATTTAAATTATTAGATTCAACCAATGCAGCATTGGCCTTACGCAATTCCTGATACAGCATTTCTTCTTTTTTAGAACAATTATTGTCCTCTGGAAAAGCATTTCTCGGTGACTCCACAAGTTCTGTAGGTATTATTTTGTTATTCTTCGTGGTGAACGTGCTACAGGCTCTCGTAGGAGACCTCGGTAGAATCTGACTCTTTTGGAAAGGATCGATATTATCCATTTCTCCTTCAGTCATTCGAGTATTACGATTCCTCAACGTATCTTGGGATTTTTTCTGATTAGAGCGCCTATGGAGTGAAAATGGTTCCTCGTCACTGATTTGACGGACCGGATTTGATGTTTCCCGGTTATGCACCAGATTGTCCTCGTCAGAATTCATAGAGGCCAATCTCCATAGAGCGTGGATTTACCACTGTTGATATTGGTGTACCACCTTAATTTAAATTGTCAAAAAACTCATCAACCCAATAATTTTGGCCGGGAGTGTATATAAAATAAATAAGAAAAAAAGCTAACACTGCACTTTTAATTTTTTCACTATGTTTAATATGTACTTTGTATATAAAATAATTAAAATGAAACTACTATCACTGCACTTTTTGATTATTTCTATTTTATCGCTTACTTCACCGATTCCACGTTCAAACCCCACAACAATTTGAAAGAGAATCAAAATTTGTTCTAAAATTAAATTTTAAATATTAACCCAGAACAGCAAAATTATTTTTGACAGTTTCCGCAACATAATTATGTGACTATTAATAACTACGAGCTTATAAGAATATGCTTTAAGACAGTATACTAAAAAGTAGGACAAAATATTTACTATCATTTCGTAGCAATGCGCTGAAGGTGACTGTTATTTCGTAAACGCCAAAGAGAAAAATATATTTACGAAGCTTCTAACTTTGTGAATAATCTTCACAAAATTTTTGATATAGAATTAATTCTTATGAACTGAACCATTTCTCTAGCTTATAAAGGGTGTTTTTTTAGAGGTTCACAACTTTGAGTTGGCAACACTGCTTTATTTGACAACCCATTTAACAGCTGATAGTTGCTTTTTGTTTAGTTTGGTTTGACATTTCATTATCGATGGACTTACATCAGAGCAACGCTTGCAAATTGTTTATCAAAATAATGGATCTGTTCGTCAAACTTATCGTGCACTTCGTGCATTTTATGGCGCACATAATCGTTCTTCAGAGTGGCTAATTCAAATAGCAATAGATCGTTTTCGGACCATGTTTACTCTTAATGATAATGTGCATCCCGTGAGACGCCGAACAGTACGCACTGAAGAAGCTGTAGCCGATGTACATTAAAGCATTGAAGAAGATCCAAATCAATCAATTCGTCGCCGTTCTCAGCAACTGGGGTTGTGTCCTTCCACTTTATGGAAGATTTTACGAAAGGGTCTTGGCTTAAACGCTTTCAAGATTCAACTTGTACAGGAATTAAAGCCAAACGACATGATTAGAAATTTTTTCGTACCTCGATTAGCTGGCATTAATCTTGCTGACATGTGGTTCCAACAGGACGGAGTCACATGCCACACAGAGCGCGCTACAATTGATTTACTCAAAGAAACTTTTGATGAAAGAATAATTTTGCGTAATGGTCCAATTAATTGGCCACCAAGATCGTGTGATTTAACCCCATTGGATTATTTTCTTTGGGGTTATGTAAAGTTTTTGTATACGTTGATAAACCAGAAACAATTGAACACCTGGAAATCAACACTCGAAGAGTTATTGGCGAAATACGGCCGCAAATGCTGCACAAATTTTGTGAAAATTGGTGTTCCAGATTGCGCTTTGTACCAGCAGGCCATGGTGGCCACACGGCCGAAATCATATTTAAACATTAATGTCATAAAATTTTCTATCCAATAAAGCCCGTTTCATTGATATTAAAAATATATTTCTTTGTTTTATTATGATTTAAACTTGTGTAACTCTATAAAAAAAACACCGTTTATAATCAGTAATAATTCCATAAGACCATTTTCTTTACGAAGAATGTGTTGATGGATGGTATATTTTGAAATTAAACAGGACGAAAATGATTTCCTGGCAATAGACACAACGTGTGCTGAGAGTTCCTTTTCAGAGTTTCGTTTTACACTCGGTGAATGTTCTTCTCGTCACTTTAATTGTTGGTCCTGTTGAAAAGACGATATACTTGCTGCCTCCGCCCGGTAATTTCAATGCTTCACCATTCCACAATTTTTAAGAATTTTATGTGGAAAAGAAATGTTCCTTAATTATCAAACATTCGACTAGATTAGGCTGATTTGCTGTTGAAACTAAAAATAACCTTTTGTTTAAGCTTCCCAGTTAGATGTTATCATGGGGTTGCCATAGAATTCTTCGAAGCCTACACATACATCTACTTGGTTCGTTGATGATGACAATTTGCTAAATACCACTTGATTACAGCTTCGAGAAAGCTACGATGCGATCAAGCACAAGCGTACAGTAGAAACTAAGCGAACTAACCTGGAGACCATTGTTCTCAAACAATGATATGATTGGCCTCCTGTTCGGCAATGATTTCCCTTTGCGCTGGGAATCTCATTCGGAGTTAAAAATGGTAAATATTGATTAGATTGATGAAATTAACTTGTTATTTAAGTGCTGGACTTAACTCGATATATTAACATTATGCCCATCAATATAGGTAGTGTTGATTGAATAAAACTATTTTTGGATGAATATGTCCATACCACATTGCATTCATTTGGATGTTTTAAATTTATTAAATATTTTAAAACAAATATTAATCGCTTCCACAAAATAATTATTTTCGGGCTAGCGACTGGGTTTTATTCAAATATCGCTGAATGTCCGTTCTCCGCATTCTCCTACAGAATCGCCTACAATATAATACAATTTGTTTCGCGATTCGCTCATGTTTAATTTAGTTCCCACTTTTTTATCGTTAATACTTTCAATAGTGGTTGTGGTAGGTATACGAACAAGCTATGTGGTAAATAAAATGTATACTTAAACCAAAGAAAAAATCTTAACTTAAAGTCTTAACTAAAAATGTAATCAATCAACTTACTTCCAGCAACGTACTATTCCCGTTCAAGTTCCTCCAACAAAATTTTACTGCTAAAACCTTTTGTCTTATTTATGTATACCGAGCAAATAGCACAGTGATTAAAGCTGTGACGTTTGGATCGGGAGGGACTGGGTTCAAATCCCAATAGAGGCAAGATGATTTCGACCAGGATGATTAAGTAAGAACACATCTATGACCTTCCGTTGGAGTGCAGAATTCACGGGCCGAACCATCGTTCATGTCAGTACAGGCTGACATGGAGCATAAAATGTGTAGATGGTCAATTAAAACTCGGACCTGTAGCCGTTAAAAGTTATTCTCTTAATTCTTAAGTCAAATATGTATGTAGACTTATCTAAAAAGTATATACCAATTTATAGCCCACCGGTTTCTGATACTGCTTCCAATTGTTGAACTTGCATTTGAAATTTATAGCTCTTTATTGATAAAATACCACTGGTTTTGTATTGATGGACGCTGTTAAAATATGTATCGTAAATTACCCTATGGCTTCCGCTCGGGTTATTTATTATTGTAGCACGCACTTGGAATAAAATATGAAAATTTGAACTCGTCGCCATCGTAACAATAAAGATTAAATTTCATCTTATAATAAAACAAACTTATAAGGCTTTAACTATTTCTTAAAAACATCTATTATTAAAAATACTAGTAATTAATTAATTAAGGATCAATACTTAGGATTAGGAATTTATAATTGCTCGACTGTTCCATGGTGTTTCACCAAGCAAATTAACTTTAAAAGAAAACACAGTCTGAATTAAAATTTTCCATTTCGTTACAAATAGTGAAATAAGCGATTCCACGACAATTTACAGGAAAAAATTCACCGAAAACAACAATTCACGGAAAACGACAATTCACCGAAAACGACAATTCACCAAAAAAGGAAGTACATGGGAACTACGACTATACCGATTATAATGAATTGGAATTATTTGATGGAAATGAGATTGGAAAATGATTTTTAGATCATGTTCTGGAATATGACCATCTGGAACTGCGCCAATCCTTGGCCGATTATCATGAAACTTGACAAATTGAATGTAAATGTGGTTGGAAAATGATTTATGGATAAAATTCAAGAATATGGCCTTTTGGAACGGAACTAGGTCAACCCATGACCGATTATCATGGAACTTGACAAGTTGAATGGAAAATGTGATTGTAAATTGAATTTTGGATAAAATTCTGGAATATGGACTGCATCTGGAACAAAACTAGTCCAATCCTTGACCGATTACATCATGGAATTTGACAAGTTGAATGTAAATGAGATTTTAAAATAATTTTTGGATAAAACTCTGGATTATACACAACTTGAACAGAACTAGACCAGTTCTTGATCGAATATGATTAAATGACATGTGGGATAAAAAGGGGATGTATGTATAGTTGTTGAATATGGTCAATTGGAACAGAGCTAGGCTATTTTTATAAAAAACGATTGCTTCTGAATCTACCCATAATTGAATTACCCTTTTACTCTAAACAACGATACTGCTGCTTACTGCTTAGAAAAAATTAAATGAAAAAAATTTTTGTGAAAATGAAATTGTAGAACCGGAATGCTATTCCGAACGGCAGCAGTGTGATATATGTTTGTTGACAGTTTAATTGAATTTATGGTTTATTCTATGTTTAATTTTTTTGTTTGTAATTTATGTACAAAAGAAAAATTAAACGCTAAAGTTCCAGAATTATTCGCCGTCTTATTTAACTAAGAAACATAGTCTTAGTTTTACTCTCAATTCTAGTTTTTGTATTAATTAGGGATGCGTTCAAAAATTTTTCGAAAATTTTAATATAAAATAAAAATTATGAATATCAGAGAATTTTTAAAATTTAATGCACGGTTAAATAATTATATAATTATAAAATGGCGAATTTTATTCAACATGACGTGAAGTTTTATGATAATCGATCAAAGATTACCCTAGTTTAGAACTTATCCAAAAATTTTATAATTCCATTTCCACTCCATAAATTGTTAAGTTTCATGATAATCGGTCAAGGACTGCCCTAGTTCAGTTCCAGATGGCCATATTCCAGAACATTATCCAAAAATCAGTGTGCCAATCACATTTTCATTCAACTTGTCAAGCTCCATGATAATCGGTCAAGGAGTGGCCTAGTTCCGGTCCAAATGGCTGTATTCCAGAACTTTATCCAAAAATCATTTTCCAATCGCATTTCCATCAAATAATTCCAATTCATTATTATCGGTATTGTAGTTCGCATGTATATTTTTTTCAGTGAATTGTGGTTTTCGTGGAATTTTCGTTTTTGGTGAATTGTCGTTTTCGGTCAATTGTCGTTTACGGCGAATTGTCGTTTTCGGTGAATTGTCGTTTTCGGTGAATTGTCATTTTTGGTGGATTGTTTTTCGGTGAATACCTTTTCAGTGAAGGGTCGTTAACGTTGCGATTGTTAAAAGAATTCTTCGTATGACTGAATGGTGGATGCCAGCTAGATAACAACGGATTACGGAAATTCTTTGTCAGCTGCCAAATTAAAGATTAAAAATAAAAAAATTGGCGTACGGCTTGATTTAGATAGTACGCGTAACGAATAGATTCCCACAACTGCTTGTTGTTTAGGGCATCCTGTTTCCCAGTTAGTAATACGAGATCTAGACTACCATAATAGGAAATAGCTCCTCGGACCATTTCAGATATTTCGTTTATTTTCATAAATCGTGATTTCAAAATCAGTGTAAATAAAAAAGATATTTCAAATGGTGACTTACAAACTCCAGTCTAACTGTTTCAAGTTCGGAAAACTCTTGCGCAGTTTTAACACAATTACAGAAATGCCAATTTCTGTTGCAATTTGCATGGTGCTTAAAGCAGGACTCGATTGTTCCTTTAAAATAGTTTACCATTCTCATTCTGATGTGGATATTTTTACGCTTACAGTTTAGTTTTGATGACGTGACGCCTTTGCACGTCTCAATTTGCCATATCTCTGGGATATAATCTTTTACCAACATTTCACACAACAATTTATAAAATAATATTTACAGCCTCTCCCTCTTTTCCCAGGATTATTGAAAACTTCTAGAAAATGTCTTGCTATAGCCAACAAATCCCTGATCTCAATTCAATATTTCTATTACATACCAATGGGGAGCTCTGGCAAAGCGTTTTGTGGAGTTATGGTAAAGAGCCAATTTGTTAAAAATTAATTGTAGGTATGGCGAACGGATTATTTTTTTGCTGCCTATAAAAAGGTTTTCCTCTACAATAAAACGTTTAGGCTAAAAAAAATTAAAGATTTAGCCTACTTCTTGAAAGTTATTTTAAGTTTTTTATGACATTATGGTCTTTTAGATCTAGCAGAGCATATTAAAATCGTGACAGCAAAGTACTTAATTTTTTCTAATTTGGAATTGTATGTTGGTGGGCCGGCGTTTTTTGGACAATGGTGTTCATACCCTTCTAATTTATTCGCTCACAAACCTTATAGTAAACAATTATTAATCGAGCACAAAAAAAAATTCTGTTCAGTAAAAAATCATTTTGTACATAAAAATAATAAATTATGCACACAATTTTACTATTATAAAACAAACTTAGTTACCGAATGTTTAAAATTTAGCATTATTATCGGGTTTGTTGGGCGTCCGTTGCTTCACTCGCTAACCGAAAAAAAATTCGGGGGGTGTAGGACTGAAGTTTAAAAAATATGTCGGGAATATAGGAACCAATCATTTGTTTTAATGATGACAATACAAATTCAATTTTTTTTTTTTTAATAAAATTGATGAACAGAAAATTGTGTGCAAAATATGTTATTAATTATGAATGATTGAATTTGAAACCCTCAGTGTTGTAAATTTAAATTGATAATTATTTCGAGAGTTTAGAGAACAAATTAAAGATTTGAAGATTGGCGAATAATCTTCAATTTCGGGTAAAAACATTTCAAGTCTTCAGAAAAATATATTAAGATTAGAGTTCGCCTGGGTATATATACAAATATGTAGAACTCGAACAATTTTACAGCGATCTTTGTTGGCGCATTGTTAATTATACGAGATGTGGGTTATTCATTTATAAATTTTAAATACGCAATAAAATTGTTTTAATCAAATTAAAGAAAACAAAATCATTTAATTAATAAAAATGAGTGAAATAAAAAATTGTTACTACTGCCTATATTTAAATTTTTTATTATCATCAACCTCTTGGCCCCTATATAAATATGTATATACGAGTGGTTACATACATGCATACAGATGTATGTATATCTGGTCGACCAGAATTTCAGATTTATATATTTTTGAATTGAAAATAAAAAACGCATCAAAATCTAAAGTACTTATCAACATTACAAACAAATTTGTACACATATTTTACGCCTAATAGGATTATGTCTCCGCGTTAATTGCTATGGCATATGACTTTGGGATTTTTATGATTGGTAGGAACGTATATGTATATTCATGTATTGACATTGAATCTCTCAGATAAGGATTTATCATGTTTTTCCAAAAAAAACTACCGGCACTTCTTGGTAGATCTTTGTACCAAGATTAAAGATTTTTTTTTTGTTTCAAAATGTCGTTTACTATTTCGGTTCACTAATACTCAATACTACATTTAAAAATTGAATGAAACTTTATGATATCCGTAACTTAAATCTCGTAGTAACTCTAAAAATTTAAGAGTAAATCATTTACAAACTTATCCAACAAAGTCTTCACTAAATTTTAACATAATCTAAT
Organism: Tipula unca; assembly: GCA_951394425.1. Taxonomy (NCBI): domain Eukaryota; kingdom Metazoa; phylum Arthropoda; class Insecta; order Diptera; family Tipulidae; genus Tipula; species Tipula unca. The sequence continues at coordinate 45,191,315 of OX596381.1, read as the reverse complement.
AGTTCTGGAATAAAAACTAGACAGGGAAAAAATGAAAACATTAACTGAATTCATATAATTTTGAACTTTGCGGATAGACACATTTTGCATGTACAATTTGTCACGCTTGGTGAACAAATTTATTTTTAATTTGAAACGTTGAAAAAGTCTATTGGACTCCTTCAACCCCGACTCATAATCGTTTTATGCGCTGCTGTTTCAGTACACTTCGGATGGTATCTGCAGTCCACTCGCAAGTTATTCTGAGTTTTATTTTAGTATTTTTGTTAGGAGCAGTAATACTGACAGCGAATGCCTAAATAATTTTTTTCCATCAAATACTGAAAATACCATGTTGAATTCTCAGTAATATTTTCTGCCTTGTTCTGTTTCGACCATATTTTTATCAGTAGCATTATATTCTTAGTTGCTAGTGGTTCTAAATCCAGTTATTTCTCCACTTTTGAATTTTGCAGATCCTGTTGAAGGAACCATTCGAAATTTTTTTTTTTTGGCAACAATGGAAACAGTGGGTTTAATACAAATTTTAATGATTGGTTCGCAGGAACCGTGGCGGGTATTATTTCTAATGTTTCCTGATTGGCATGATATGCATTTGCTGTGATAAATTGTTGAACCGTATGTTATAATTGGCGCTATTACCATGTGATTGGCGAAAGTTTCTTCTTGACATCATATCAAATAATACAGATAATGCTGAAATACTAAAACTATATGAAATCGACTAATATGAAAAAGAAATCAGATCTCGAATAGGAAAGACATTATAAAGTCTACCTACACTCTTTGATTTTAAAATCATATGGTTGGTCAATTACCCTAGACGGAACAAAATCATAAACAATGAGGAGAAAGGCAAGTGAATAAAACCTGAAAGAAGTTGACGTAACCAAAAAATTGATGAAAACAAACCAAATAAACAGTCTCGTAACTAGGAAGAGCATATTTTGCAGCATCATATTATAAGGACAAACGGGATCAACGAAGACTTATTTATTAAGAAACTCAGCAACTTACTTATTTATCAGCAACTTACTTGTTTATTTTTTATATTAATCTTTGGAACCGAATCCATAGATACAATACATCGTTAGATAGTTGCCGCACTCTGGACAGTTTTAGTGTGGATTAAATGCTGCACCAGCTCATGCCAATATTTTTTCGTTAATGGCTCAAATCCATTACAATAAAAAGCTGCATCAAATATAAAATTAAAAAATTAAATTTTCAAAAATATGAATAAAAAAAATAACACTGTCCTAGCCGACACGAAACTCGAAAGTTAAAGACTTAAATACTCGTATTACAAAATCCTAAAATTTTCAAAATCTCCCCAAATAAATTTTAGTTTTAGCTTAAGCCACATAATAATTCCAGCTAAAGGCAATCAATTTGGCAAGCCACATACTCTTATTTTAGTTCGTGCAATTCTACAGCTCAACTGTATAATTTTCCTTAAGCCACATTACTGTTATAAATTAGTAAAAGTTCAGCCATAAAAGCTGTAGTTTAAATTACATAATTCTTGTATAGATCACGCACAATATCGTAAGCGGAATAAATTTTGAATTAGATCATATATATTGTTAGTTTAACATGTGGCTTAAGGTAATACTATATGACTTATCTAGGTCTAAAATTGTATAGTGTAGCTGCTGACATAAGCTGAACTATGTAAATACTATTAAAATATGTAATTGTTAACAAAAACGATATATGACTTAAGCTAAAATTACTTGACTTAAGTCAAAAATTACAGTCAGAATTACATATGCGATTTAAGCTATCTGAAGTAGACGAAATGGGAGTAAACTATCTGAACTAGGCTTATTTGAGTGTAATACATCCATTTTAAACTAAAAAGTGAATTAAGCCATAACGTGGGGTTCAACTTAAATAAATATAATTACGATTTAATTTAAATTTGGTATTACCACATAATTTACATAGCTAGAAATTACTTAAATTATTTGACTTAAGATACTACTTTACCTAGAACAATGATCAAAGTTGATGTCGATATTTAAATGCCAAAAAATGCCTCTAAAATTAAACTTCAAATAGTGTAAATCTTCGCTATCGAAAATTTCATGAAAAAATTGCCACTTATGACATCTAATTAAAAAGGGGTGAACTAAAAAATAAACGATATTTAGTTGAATCCTAACCATTTTTACATCAAAGACACATTTTTTTCAATAAATTGATTTGTCAACTTATCGATATAGGTTAGGTAAGGGTGGCCGTCCTAAAGGACTAGCATAGACACAAAATTGGTCCGTAGCTGTACCACATTTGAGTTTCCTCCTTCACTCGCTAAACCATCCTGAGCTCACCAAGAAGCGTTTAAAGTCGATCTTACTAAGATCCGTGAGGTCATTCAATGGGGAAGTTCCCATAAATTTTGTTCTGCTGTACGCTAGACTAGGACAGGTGCAGAGCAGATGGAGTACGTTTTCCTCCTCCTCCTCATCACCACAGCTGCGGCAGAAATCGTGGGCTGGACACCCAGTCTGCTCGCATGTATCCCAATGAGACAATGTCCCGTTATAGCTCCTACGACCATACCAATATGGTGTCGTCGAAGCGATATCAGTTGGTCTGATCTAGACCGGTCAAGACCAGGCCAGATCTGCCTGGTTATTACACACGAACTGGCGTTAGACCATCTGACGTTCGTTTCTTTTATAGCTTCTTCCAGAAGCAGCAGTTTACATGAAGCAAGCGGTATTTTTATATCCCGCTTACTTTGGTTTATTAGGCGTGCTGTACCCTTGCGGGCCAACTCATCTGCCATTACATTCCCTGCGATATTGAAATGCCCTGGCACCCACGTCAAGCGGATGTTGAACTGATCAGCCATCTCATTTAAAGATGGCAGACAGTTCTGGGCTACCTTCGACGTCAGGGAGTATGATTGTAGCGTTTTAATAGCAGCCATGCTGTCCGAAAAAATGCGAATATCCCTCGTAGATATTACATTATACTTCAACCAGTCCATGACTTCCATTATCGCGATCAGTTCAGCTTGAAAAACGCTGCAAAAGTCGGAAAGACGAAAAGAGAGGTTAACCCCTAGTGCCTCACAGAATACCCCGCAGCCAACCCCTCTATCCCTTTTTGAGCCATCCGTGAAGAAACTTAGCGCCTCATTGTCCATAACCGTTTCGTTCACCCAGTCCTCTCTGGTGAGAAACTCAGTTTGAAATTTCATCTCAACAGATGGCAAAGGAATAGCATAGTCGGTAGCTTCCGGAATACCTCTGTTGCATAGGATAGATGAGTGCCCTGCATTATTACAGGTCCACATAGATATGGATTTGAGCCGAATGGCTGTGCAAGATGCCAGCTGCTCGGCCGCAATATCCCAGGGAGTAAGATGAAAGAGAATCTCCAGAGCTTGAGTAGGTGTGCTCCTGAGAGCTCCACTTATACACAAGCAGGCCGTTCTTTGAACTTTCATCAATAGTTTAAGGTTGGCCATAATTTTTAACGCTGGCCACCAGACAACAACCCCATACAGCAGTATAGGTTTGACCACTGAGACGTAGAGCCAGTGTACTATGTGGGGCTCCATACCCCATCTCTTTCCAATGGCATTTTTGCAGGAGTAGAGCGCTATAGTAGCTTTCTTTACTCTCTCTACGATGTTTGGTTTCCAGCTTAGCTTGCTGTCCAAAATTAGTCCGAGGTATTTTGCTCTATCCGTAAAGATCAAGCGAGTACCATTTAATATTGGCGGGTCACACTGAGGAAGTTTGTGCTTCCTGGTAAAGAGGACCAGCTCTGTTTTCTGTGGGTTTGCGTTCAATCCGCAGCCGCGTGCCCACTCAGAGAGATAGCCAAGCGCGCACTGCATGCGCTCACTCAGCGTACTAGGATATTTGCCGAAGACCGCAATAGCAACGTCATCCGCGTAAGCAACCACCTTGAAGCCTTGTCCTTCCAGGTTTAGTAACAGGTCATTTATGACCAAGTTCCAAAGAAGGGGGGATAAAACCCCACCTTGAGGTGTCCCTCTGCTCACGTATCTGGCGGCAGACGTCCCCCCCAGATAAGCTGTCACGATCCTGCCTCTAAGCATATGATCTATCCAGCCTCTGAGTGACCCGTCTACCCCGAGACACGCAAGGGCCCGAGTGATTGCCCCCGGTCTGACGTTGCTAAAGGCCCCCTCTATATCCAAGAAGGTTACCATTGAATATTCCTTATATTCAAGTGATTTCTCAATCGGGCCTATAAGGGAGTGGAGAGCTGTTTCCACCGATCGTCCCTTACAGTATGCGTGTTGAGATCCCGACAGCTCGCCCGGCTTGATTGAGCCTCTAATATGAGCCTCTATTAGTCTTTCCAGTGTTTTCAACAGAAAAGAAGATAAGCTTATAGGCCTAAAGTCTTTGGGATCGCAGTGAGAGCTCTTTCCCGCCTTAGGTATAAATATTACTTTTACTTCAGTCCACTTTCTAGGAATGTGACAGTGTTCTAGCCTGCCTTTGAAGATAACTTCCAGCCAGGATAGGGTTAAATCAATAGTTCGCTGGATATCCGCAGGGATAACGCCATCAGGTCCTGCCGACTTGTATGGCTTAAAGCTGTTTATTGCCCATAGGATATTCCGCCTTTTTACTATATGACTTACGGACTCTATACCCCTATTTATCATGGGTCTCTCCGGAGCTAGTACCGAGCACTCCGGGAAATGCGTTTCTAGTAATAGCTCCAGGGATTCCTCACTACATGTAGTCCATTGGCTGTTCTCAGCTCGTACTTATAGGTTTTCAGGACTTCCTTATAACAGTCCCAATCCGCAGCAGCATTTGTGTGCCTTGCTCTCTTGAACAATCTCCTGCATTTCATACGAGTACCTTGGAGCTCTCTCGACCACCAGGGTGGCCGAGATTTACCCAAGGGCCTACTGATAGGACATGCACCTAACATGGCCTTATTAAAAGCATCAGATAGCCTGATTACTAGAGCATCAAGCTCCTGTGTAGATGCAGGAGGGTTTGGAACCGATACCGGTAATAAGTTACCCAGAATGGTTCTGAAACACTCCCAATCAGTTTTCCTCCTATTTCTGAAGGGTGGTTTGCTATTGGGTTTTGTATCCACTTCGTACTGGAGATAACAATGGTCAGAAAAGGAATGGTCTTCGGACACTTTCCAGTTCAGTACCCTCTCCTTAATAAAATCCGAGACAAGTGTGATGTCCAACACTTCCTGTCTATTTTTAGTAATAAAGGTTGGTTTGCAACCGATATTACATATATTTAGGTTAGTACTTAAAATAAAATCAAGGAGTAACTCACCTCGCCTGTTTATATCTGTACTTCTCCAGATTGAGTGATGCGCATTAGCATCACTGCCCATGATGACTCCTACCTTTCGTTTTCGAGCCTCCATTATTGCACTGCGCAACCTACCTGGTGGTATATCCTCCTCCTCGTATGGTAGGTAGGCTGATATTAGCCAGAGATTTTGCCCACCCATCTCAATGCTAGCCACCACTACATCAGCGTTGCTGTAATTTAGTAGAATAAAAATATTCAGATTATTTCTAGCCAGAATGCAGGAACGTATCTTACCTTCATTTTTCGCGTGTAGTAATTTATATTTGGGAGTTCTGAGGCCAAGCACCCGGTCACCATTGACCCAAGGCTCCTGGACCAGAACCACATCAATGGACTCAGATTCCATTTTTAGCAGAAGGGCCGCCGAGGCGGCTTTACAGTGATGGAGGTTGATCTGAAGGATCTTAAGCATTAGATATTGCTTCCCTCCACCACTGTTGAGTCAGACTCCTCTGACGTCGATTCGTCCGTTTGGAGCGCACAGCTTAGTCCCAATGATCTCGAAATCTCCGAGTCCAGGGATAGTGTCTCCTGGCAATCCTCCAGGTGGTCGTTGGCAGATCCGGATTGCTGATTTTCAACATTTCCAAGATCTCCCTTGGATCACTAGGCTCCGCAGGTATCCAGGCTCGCGCCCTTGGCCTGCAGGGAATTTCTTCCCTCGTCACCACTTCTAATTTGGCCCCCGGCCAGACTTCGCCCAGGCTGCCGATCGCCTTTTTATAGAGGTTCACCGACCTTTCATTGGCACAGGCAGTCAGTTTGACGTGACCCCGATGCCACCCTCCGTCTCGGCAGGACGGAGCAGGTCCTGGGTTCTCCCTCATGATTTTTAGGAAGATGGCGGCTAAGGCCTTCTCCACCTTCCTCCAGTTAAGGGCCGTAATGCTCCCATCTTCTTGAGCCCTGTCAACGACTGCCATGAGCAGGTGCTCCTTTAGCACCTCGTTGAAGGGCTTGGTAACATTTCCTGGAACCCGTTTCTTTTTAGCCTCCGTAGGCGGTTCATCATCGGATCTCTGCCTTTTCGGCTGTGAGATCTCGGAACCCTCCTGCTTTGGCTCAGTGATACGCCTTGCCCACGCAAGCATATCCCTATCCCTATCCGTTCTCTGCTCCAACGGAATGTTGCTGATCTTGGAGATCATGCGCCAGGCCCTCTTCCTGGTCTGGTAGTTGACTGACGCTGGAGGGCCAGCATTCGTGCCTCTGCCCTTTGGTTTCGAGGGGCCAGCCTCATTTGGTCCTATGCCCCCTTTTGCACTTTGGAGACCGGGCCTAAAGGCCGATGTCTCCATAGCACTGGTTTCCGGTTTTTTAAGAGCACCGGTCTCTTTTTGTTCACTATTTTGACTTTCCATAATAGTTCCCACGAGTAGCGGAGAAAGGAGGTCCACCTGTGCAGAGATCCGCAATGCACAGGTAAGGCTGCATGATCCGGAGGGCGCCAAGTATCCGGATACACCGTTAGAGACTGTGCTAGTTTTTAGACTGGGCCCCCAGCCTGGCCGGTTATCAGCACGGTACGGTTGACACCTTAACCCGACCCAGTTGTTTAGCGCACGTGTTTTCGCCTAATACACCACATAAGAACATAGTGTATTAGTTGCCCGGTGGTCACCACGGGGAGGTAACACGCGCACTTGTGGAAGCTGCAAGATACGGAGCTGGCAACAAGTACCAACTTGATTCCCCCAAGACAGCTTCACACCAGACCACCAGACCACCAACTTATCGATATAAAATCGTTTTCAATTTAAATTTAAATTTCCTCGCTTATTAGAACGAATTTTTATAAAAACGTGTATTAATCGCTAGATAATATCTTCCTGAACGTAACCATATATAAAACTTTTACAGATTAGTGGAAAAATATTGATAAATTTGGTTTGTGAGTAAATGATTTTAGTCAAAAATTCATCAACTTTAAGACGTAATTACGAGAAAACTATAGCGAATTTAAAAAAAAGCGTGGATCACTCGCTTGCAAATATACTTAAGTCAATACCTAAATTTATGTGGCCATAAAACGATTTGTACGATACACATGTTTTCGCAAATTAAGTAAAGTAGAGCCTTAAGCCAGAACGCGAATAAGTTGGTATAACTATACAGATTTACTTAGAAATATGTGAATTACGATTATACCATCTGAATTAAGCAAAGCGAGAGTAATACATATGCGTCTTAAGCTAATATTAACTGTGACTTAAGCCATAATGGGAATTAAGTTATAATATTATATGAATTCAACTATAAATAAAGTATAAAGTTTAAACTATTTGCGACTTAAACTAGATATACATACTTTACCTATAAATGCATCAATAACGCTAAAGTTTTGTAGCTTAATTAAACCATAATTATATGGTTTTGTAAACATAGAAATCACGAAATTAAGATTTTGTAACTCTGCACCAACTAAACCTAACGTGATCCACTTCAATGATGAAGAGGGCCCTGTATAATCAACTTTATGAATACTTGTCTTAGCAAAGGAGTATTTCCCAAAGCTTGGAAAATTGGGAAATTGTTATCATTAGGAAAACCGGAAATCCCAAATCCTATCGACCTATCATGCTGTTGCCTGTCCTAGGTAAATTATTTGAAAAATTAATTGCCGTCAGGTTAATGGACATATTCCAAAAAAGTGGCACTTTAAAAAGTGACAACCAGTTTGGCTTTAGAGAAAATAGGTCCACAGAGGACGCTATGATCAATATGATCAATGATCAATATAGGTCCACAGAGGACGCAATGATCAAAGAGTCGAACAAAAAGTACAATCTTGGAGTTTTCCTATAGATGTATCTGATGCGTTCGACAACCTGTGGTGGCCCAAAAGTCATGGCACACTTGAAAAAATTGTCAATAAAGGATGTCCGCAAGGTTCCATCCTTGGTCCACACCTTTGGAATATTATCTTCAAAGGAAGCATGAACAAAGAAGTCGAAGAAGAAGCATTCGTAGACAATAAGGTAATGTTCTTTGCTGGGAGTTCAAGACAAAGTATTCAAAGAAAAGCTCAATTAGCCATAGACAGGATGGTAGACTGGTGCAAAAGTTACAAAAGGGATCTATCCTCCACAAATACAGTTATGATCCAACTTAAAGGTTCACTGGACATTAGGAGACTACCATTGGTGTCCACAAATGGGCAAAGAATTAAGATGGTGAAAACTGAGACGTGGGGTCTCAAGCAAGTTGGCAGGGATAGTAACAGGGTAACCTGGCTAAGCATACCAATATATTAGTAATTTTTAAGGAATTGTAAGTCAGCGTTGGATATGTTAAAGGCACGACCACCTGGGAACATATTCTTCGTATCAAAGCGACACCTGGAATGAAATGAAGTATAATTGGCACAATATAGGATCAGAACGTCATATGAATATGACTCCATATATAAAATTAGGATTTTAACTAATGGTTCTCGAGAACCATGAGTCCCAGAAAGACTTTTTCCGATACTCATGGTTCTAACCATTAATGAAAATCCGTATTACATGTACGGGGCCATATATGAGCCAATTGCGAGAAACCTTTGCGCCAAAAACAACATACGGTTGATCTTCAACGATCTTCTTACTTTATCACAGCGAGTGATAAAGCCAAGTCGAAAAAATATGAAACCTTTCCCGGCACTCATCGTTCTCGAGAACCATTAATTTAAATCTGTATTACTAGTGTGGGGCCATATAAATATGAGCCCGTTTACATAGGAGTCCGTTGCGCTAATTACAAGATACGGCTGGTCTTCAGCGATTTATCACAGATAGGAGACACTATGCCAAGTCAAAAACATTAGAAACTTTTTTAGGTAGTCAGGGGTCTTGAGAACCACTAATTAAAATCCTAATTTAATATTAAAATCCATATTCATATGACTTTCTGAGCCTATTGTACCAATTACTTCGTACGACACGAATTTAATATAAGCCAGTACGTTGTTTACAAAATTTTTAAAATGATCATATCAAATTTTGGGATGATTTTCAGAGTTGTGAGATGGGATGAGAATGGATTACTTTACACACATCCACATTTTAGCTTGCTGATGAAAAGTAATTGGTTAATCCAAACATATATTCAACGAAATTGCCTCAGAAATTGGGGTATGGAAACCCTGAACGCTCTCCTCGATCTGTTGCGCTCTCGCACCCTTTTACGGGTGTGGGTCTGCCATCTGTATACCAATCAAATAATATCTTTACCGATTGACTTAGTATTTTGACTAGAGGTAAATACTGATTTTAGTGTTGATGTATTCAGATTATACATTCATTAAGTGCCAGTTCACTAGAAAACGTATTAACGCAAGTTTGAAAATTCGGCCCCTTGACTTGAATAAAGCCGAGTATATACAATATACAATATGTAGAGCTACATAATTTTTATAATGAGCGTGATACAAAATGTAAATCAAACAAAAAAAATTAAATAATTTAAAAAGGGTTTACGAAGGATTTTAGAGGAGGAGATGATTTCATATACGCACAAAATCCTAAATCAAAAATAAAAATAAAAATTGAGAGATTAATAAAAATTATGATTAAAATGTGTGCCTTGAGGCAATCCGATAATAGAATTTGTTTAACTTTTATGTTCGAGCACTATTATATACATATATACATATATAAATATTAGTCATACCACTTAGTGGGTTGGGTCGGATGGTGAGGAACTCTATATACTCGTACATTAATATAAAATTCTACTTCACATGGAATAAAATCCAGACTGTAAACACAAACGAAGAAAATCATGCGATGATTTCAAGTAGCTAAGATACTCGAAGATATTTTATGTACGCAGATATATTGTCTTGTGACTGTATCTTGTTCATATATACACATTATATGTTCATACAGTCTCATTCGACGCATATGGGGATGCAGCATGGTGAACTTCAAAAAGATTAATAAACAAACAAACAAAAATACCGAAAAAATTCACTTTTGTGTTCTAAATTATTATATCCGCTTTTTGGTGTAGTATTTTTGGAATATTATTTATATACTCGCCGTATATAGTTTTGGGTTCCTCTCTATTATTATTATTATTATTATTACACTATTATTACTATTATTGTTGTTGTTTTCATCATTTTGTATGCGCACTCTTATTTTTTGGTGTGAGTATGAGTACAGCGATACACGTACTCGCGTATTTTCATTAATCATTTATTGGGTGCAGTCTAATTTGTCTCAAGACACAATCCGGCTTTTACTGTTCGGCGAACAGCTTACTCACGTGACCCATTGAAAATTGAAAAAAATATTATCCAATGTATCAAACTGTTATCTGATCTTGATGTTATTGAATTTTGAAAAAAACAAAATACATTTTTTGTTTTAATTTTTTATCTTTAGCGATGAGATGAGATTAAACCGAATGAATAATTTTTCTGTTTGAATTTGAAGTGGATCTAAATATGTACATATGTATGTAGTTTGGTCTTTTACTCTTGAAATTTTGATTTATTTATTTATTTACATTTTTTTTGTTCGTTTGTCTGGTAGGGTAATTGAAAAACAATTTGGGAAAATGGAAAATTTTATGTATTTTTTGGAATTTATACTAAAAATTGATAGACATTTTAATATTTGCTTAAATCAGATGGTCACTTTCTAAATGTTAATTATTTTTTTTGTATTTCAGGTACATTAATCTCTCCGGAGTACTATGTTGTACGATTAGTTGAGTAAGTATATACATATGAAGCGACCCGTGGGTAAACCAGAGTGAGCCACATTTTAATATTGGATATTAAATCGAACAATATATTTTTTATTTTGGGATTTTAACATTCAGTATTAAATTTTTTTCAATATTGCGGATTCATTTACAAAGTCGTCAATCAAAAATAAGCATTTTCAAAATTTTTGAAATTAATTAACTTTCAAAAAGAAATCACCACAATTATCTATAAATCAATTTTACTAAATAGTTTGAAAATACATACTACCTGGGCAAAAAATACCGGGAAATTTGAATTTAAATTTTTTTGGGATTCCGATAGCGACAAATATTTTTATTTTTAAGTTGGTAGTACTGTCACTGTCCTCTGTGTCAAATTACACGACAAAATATTCATTAGTGTTTGAGATACGCGTCCTTTTGTAAACAGCTAAACGTGAATTGTTCGTTGTCTATAATGTCTGAATCTATTCAACAACGTAGTACCATTAAATTTTGTGTGCGGAATGAAATTTCTTCTACCGAAACGTTGAAAATGTTGCAGAAGGCATTCGGTGAGCTAGCTCTATCGAAAACAAAAGTTTATGAGTGGTACTAAATGTTCAAAGAGGGTCGAGAAAGCGTTGAAGACGAGCCACGGCCAGGCCGACCATCAACATCAACTGATGAGCTACACGTTAACAAAAAATTGGTGCTCCAAAATCGTCGATTGACAGACCGAGACGTTACTAACCCTGTTGGAGCATCGGAAAAGACCGGATTTGTGGGAAGATAATTCTTGGTTTTCGCATCACGATAATGCACCATCTCACACTGCACTCGTAATTCGTGATCATGTCGCCAGAAACTCGACCCATATCGTTCCGCAACCACCGTATTCGCCTGAGTTAGCACCATGTGACTTCTGGCTATTCGCAAAACTCAAGAGACCGCTGCGTGGACACCGTTTTGAATCAATAGAAGAAATAAAAACCGAAACGAAGAAAGAATTGAAGGCTATACCGGAAGAGGACTTTGCAGCATGTTTCGAAAATTGGAAAAAACGTTGGCGCAAATGTATTGCATTCGGGGGGGTCTACTTTGAGGGGGATGTAATGAATTAGAAGAATAAATAAAGGTTTTTTGATTTATCAACAAATTCCCAGTATTTTTTGCCCAGAGTAGTATATCCAAATCAAAAACTTCACTACTCTAACGGTATCAACTTAAGTAGAACTAATAGAAGAGCCAAAATGACAAAGGAAAATATTAAAATTTATCAACACCAAATTATACCAGAAATTATAATTTAAAAAAAATACAATTGTATGTTCTTAAAAATGAATTTTTTGCTGGATTGAACGTTGTGGACACTAAATGATTACCCTACTAAACAACTCTGTTTATCCGCAGTATTAGTTTTCTGGCCACATTGGTCTAACTGTAAAGATTTCTGATATTAGGGTTTGACTTATGTATATTAGACTTTAGGTTCGTTGATATTGAGCAAAGCTATAAATTGCGACCCAAGTCTGACATTCAAAAAACATGTTTAAAACCAATTTTAACAATTGAGGAATATGTATTGGTGTTTCCATTATTCTGGATAAAACACGAATAATTGTTTTGTTAATTTTACGATTTTTGTTCAGATTTCAAAAAATAATATGTTTTGCGAGTGGTAAATTAAATTTTAGAATTTTAAAATAATTAGAATAATGTAAAAATTCATTATTCTAATTATTTTAAAATTCTAAAATTTAATTTACCACTCGCAATGGAGATAAATTGTTAAAATTTTTAGAAAAAATTAAGAACTAACAAACTTGGAGAACTAATTTTTTCAATTGATTTAAAATTTTGAGATTTTTTTTAGAAATTTGAAATTTTAAATATAAGAATTTTAAAACGTTTTTAAAATGTTAAAAATATAATTTAATTTTTGAGATCTAAATTTAGTGTTGGACATTTTTTTGAAATTTTTCAAAATATTTACCGAATTCCATCAATTTTCTGATGTTCTAAAATTTATTTTTTTTTTAAATTAAGGATAAATAAATTATAGGATATAAAAAAAAATTAATTATACAGTTTTGAGAATATTACATGGTATGTATTAGAATTTTTTTTAAAATGTTCGATTTATATTGGGATTTATGAAACTTGTAGAGTTTTACATTATTTATTTTTAGTTGGAAAATTTTAAGAGGTACCTAATTAAAATTTTAAAATCTAAAAAAATTATTTTAATTTTATAAGAAATTTTAAATTTTAAAAGTTTGAGAAAATTACAAATTTTGAAAATTTTTAGAATATTGAGATTTGTATGAAATTCTAAGATTTAAGTAATGTTTTGGGAATTTTAGAAATTTATTTAAAATGTTTACAGAATTTTGAAAATTGTAACATTTTGCTGTTAGGATTTATTTAAAACTCATTTTGAATTTTACGAATGACATGTTTTAATTTAAATTTTTTTAAATATTTATCTTGTAAGCGCGAATTTCAGAAAACGGCTATTTAGAATATAAACATTTTGAGTTTTTAAAATTTTGAACTTAAGAACTTTAAAATGTAAAATTTTTATAAAGTTTTAGAAATTTAAGAAATTTATGAATTTTGAGAATTTTCACAACTTGTTGACTAATTTTTTTTATTTTAAATTTAATAGTTTAAAAAAAATCAATTTGGCAAAATATTCAAAATAGAACTTATTAATTAATAATTTTAAAAATATTTAAGCTTTTAATTTGAGAAACTTTTAAAAATTGTTAACAACAGAATCAAATGGAAATTAAAAATTTTAATTAATTTGAAACAAGCATAAAATAAAGGCTTAGGGCCGAATACGGATCAAATAAATTTATGTCTAAACAAAGAACAAGAAGCTTAATTTTGGTTTAAGTGGCAACTTTGTGATATATTGCGGCCTAAACCTAAATATTTTTAGCATTCGAGTGCTAAGCTTAATTGGATTTAGTGGCATGTAATTAGTTTAATTCTGCTTATTTCAATATAATTTATATTTATCTGGATTAAAGTCGAAAAATAATTTTGTGATTTGTTAAATTTCAATATTTTCAAATTTTAAAAATGAAATCTTAATTTATAAATAAATTTGATAGAATAAAAATTCTATCAAATTTCTGAAATTTAATTTATATCATTTAAATTTATTTAGAAATTAAGATTTCATTTTTAGAATTTTAAAATATTTAAGTTTAACAAATCATAAAATTTTGATTACAGAATATACAAATTGTAAACTTAATAATATTTGTTAGAATAAATATGTGTTGTAATTTTAGTGTTTTAGAAAATAAAGAATTTTAAATTTTAAAGAGTTTTAAACGAAAGGTTCTTAAAATACCAAGGTTAACCAAGTTTGACTTAAATTTGAAATGAAAATTATACTGAGATTTTTGTCTATTTCAATATGTACAATGTATACATGTCAAATTCCAACGACATCTCTATAGAAAAATATTGAAGCTTAAGTCTAAAATGAAATATTTATTATAAATGTCGAAATTGGCACGGTATGACTTGAATAATAATCTAGACAATTTAATCCGAAATTTTGTCAAACTCAATTTTTTGATTCAAACAATTCTAATTATTATTAGACCGTGTTCAAACTGCTTTAGAAACGAAAATTCGATTTAAAACTGTTAAATCAGTAGTCAATTTTCTGGGCTCATTCAAACCAACAGACCTAAAGATAATTAAACAATGTTTTTGTCAAGATATGATCAGGCTCGGTTCAAGCTACTTCGGTGCTATGTGCAATTTTAAACTTTCACGCCCCTAAATTTATTTCCACGTTATCCATTTCATGAGGATAACGCGTTTTTCTTCCCCAGAAGGCCTTTATATTTCTCTCTTTTGTTCTACAGCAACGCAAGCACACATATAATTTTTACTTCAATAATAAAAATAAATAATACAAAGACCACTTTGGAGTAAATTCAAAGTGTAACACAAATACTTACAAAAAAAAATATTTGGTGTGCCATTTAATTGCCATAAGCAAATACAAATAAATAGAGTATTTTAGAATTCTGCACAAATAATTATTTTATCTATATTTATGAACGGGTAGAGGTGCGACCCATCATATTGGTCTATTTCATTCATTTAGTGTTCACACTGTTCATTTCACTATATAACCAAATAAAAATTTAATTATAAAAACCAAAATCTATCGATATCAAACAAATAATAGTCTAAGTTGTACAATAAATTTAGGCTTTCGAGCTTCAAACCCTTTGCGCTATGATATATTTTTTATTTTATTATTTATAAATTAGAGTAAATGAAATTTTATATTTCGATACTAAATTTTAGTTGTCCTTGCCAAGCACTCACATGGTAAAATACACAAAATATTGTCTAGCACTGATGCAAGACTATTATTCATGTGTTTTACTATGTGAGTGGGAAAGGTCGACTAAAATTTGGTATCGAGGAATTATCGGGTATTCCATGTTAGGGATTTTTTTTTTTCAAGAGCGTTCTGACATACTAGATTGTAATTTTTGTTATAGAGAATAGTGTTAGTCAATCTTAATAATTGGACTTACATTCATATTTCATCAAATTTCTGCTAAATCTTTTAAAATAAAAATGAAATTAATACTCTACGTTTAAGGTAGATATATGCTAATTTATAAATCATGGACTAAGATTTTGTTAACGCACTTTACTACAAATTAGTTTACTAAATTATTTATGTTAGTCATTGTGATGAAACAAAGTAGATCATTGGGACACGTACGCATTCTCATATAAAATCATATCATTTCATCTCCATAGACTTTTCTCCATATATTTTTGCTTTACCACACTTACGTATAGTAAGGATAAAGTATTTTAATCGCTAATAAAATTTGTTACTCTATGTCCCCTGAATCCAAATTTACCCATTTTTAAAAATGTCTGTATGTGTGCCGTCTGTGTGGCTGTGTATCTGTATGTATGTGATTCATTTTTTTGTCAACGAAAACTTAAAATCTACTACAGAAGTTTAAAATAATTTTTAAAACTTAAAATACAGGTCTGATAGACTTTTGGTATATACGAGTATTTACCCAAGAAAACTCGAGATATTCACGTATCAACATGAATCTGCATACAAAAAAAATTTAAATTCCTTTTTATTTAAGAAGTATTCGTGGAGTTTCATAGAAATGGATTAGGGTATAAAAAGAATTGTAAAAATTTGCGTGTACCACTGATGCTGGGTCAACATTTTTTATTTGGCATGTGATATAGTAAATGAAACGTATTTTTACAAGCAATCTAGTTTTATGATCATTTATAAAAATTATTATTTAAATACTATTTGCTACGAGCATCACGCCAGAAACCCATTTTAGAAAACCCAAATCTTTTATATTTTTTATATTTTGATTTGAGTGCATCAATTTGTTTCTTTCGCTAGAAAATTTGTGCATAGTATACTTTAAGAAATACGAAGGGTTTTCTGACGTGATTATCACATTGGCTAGAATCGGCCAGAATTCAGAAAATATTAAATTTACGGTTTTCTGGAACAGTTGTATGGATCATTTCTGGAAAACCCAACTTTTATCACGGAACTAATTGAAACAAATTATAATACACATTTTGAACCAGTATCGCGTTTGTGCATACTCTACATTTGCTAGAATCTAGAACCATAAATTGGGTATTTTCTGGATACTTTATGGCCGATTCTAGCCAATGTAGAGTATGCAAAAATGCGACACTAGGCCAAAATGTGTATTTTAGTTTGTTTCAATTAGTTGATATAAGTTGGATTTTCCAGAAATCATCCATACAACTATTCCAGAAAACCGTAAATTGGATATTTTCTGAGTACTCTATGGCCGATTTTTAATATTTGGGTTTTCTAAAATGGGATTTCTAGTTCTGATTTGTTTTTCTATTTAAAAATTCAATTAAGATTAAGATTTTAACGAGATTTGTAGATTTTTAGAAATTTAAATTATTCTCAATTGCTAGTTTTGACGTTTCAAATAAATTCCCATTTGACAGCGACTAATTGTTTCCTGATCATCCTGAGACATTTGCTGAGCAACGAAAAGTTAATCTTCTTGTTGACACGTTTGTGTGATAAAGTCATGTGATGCACACATCAGAATTTTTTGCATTTTTGCCAAATACACAACAACGATTAAAATCAGCTAACAAATTGAAATATTAATGTTAATTAGTTTAACTGGCGTTTGCTTCAATGTTGGTTTCTATTTTCTAGCAATTTTCTTTAACTAGAGCATAGTTTCTTTAACTATTTTTCATGTTACAATAGCTTCGATGTTATATCTACAGCTTTCTTACCATGGCTGTTTGTAAAAAATTCCAAATATTGTGTATTCCAAAGTCAGTTTCAACGAATAAAATATTGGAAAGAGGATATCTAGTTTTAAATTTTGATTTTATTTCCCATGAAATTCCCGAGATATTTTTTTTTGTAAATAATCTTGGGCACAAATTTAATACTGAAAATTAAAATCCAAAAAGTAGTAAAATATATTCTCATTTTTCTTATGTTGTTGACATCCATTGCCCACTCTGGTTTAAGACCCACTACTGGGCCGATACTGAAGAAGTAAGCACAAATATGTATATACATGATTAGATGAATGATGGTGGTATGTAGAGTTCATAAGAATAGGTTTATCTGCGACGTAATGTATATAAAAAAAATTTGAAATATTAAGAATGAATATGGAGAAAGAATATCGACGGCTGAAACTGAGGCATTTTTATTTAAATAGAATTTTGTTAGACAACATGGCGCTCTGTTCAAATGCACACTGTGGTCATATGGCTGGACCGGCCCTGAATATGGTAACAAATATACTTAAATTCAAATGTTGCTTCGAACCCATCACAAATTTGAAGTTGACATGACTCGCAACTAAAATTATCTATGTCACAGCATAAATATATTGCGATATACATTGATGATTTACGATTAATTTAATTCAATAATAAAATTGTTAGACAAAAAAAATTAACGGATCAGTTATTTAGTTACAATGTCATGGTGTGACATACATATAAATATAAATACATATTTAATTAAAATTTATTAACCATTTCGAATTTAATCAAATATTTCAACATGCAGTCCAAACTGATCTATATATAAATTTTTGTTTAACACTGTTAGTTGCAACCGATTCTAAAAACAAAACACTAAGCTTCGTCAAATGAAATTTTGACGCGCCAACCCCCCAAAACTCATCTCGCATAAAAATGTTCTTCTTCTTCCTTACATACTAACAAAGTATCAACGTCTATATATTGTATAACAACACAAACACCATATAATTTAACAAAATTCACATTAATTGTTTTGTAAGACGATTTAATTAATCATAATTAATTAAATTATAAAGTTAACAAAAAAAAATAAAAAATTGAAAAAATCTAGATTCTAGAGATTGTTATAAATTATGTATACGTTTTTCAAGAAGAAAATTATAAAAACAATTTTTCATTTTTGTTAGTACTTATACGAGACTTCTTGGGGTATTATAATTTACTCGTGTTACACAATTAACACCTTCCGAATTGATTTAATAATCAGCAGCAACGATTAAAACGATTAAAGAGCAAAACAGTTGTTTCTGTTTTGTTTCGAACAAAGTCGTGTGAATTGCGCCAATATAACGACCAAATGTTGTGTGCAAATGTACTAATTTGCTATTGTCTAAGATTTGTCTAGCTAGACAGAGTAATTGACTTTTTATCTTCTTGATTTGTTTTTGTATGTTGCATTTTATGACCTTTATGTTATCATCATTATTAATTTTGAATTTAAGTTAACGATTTTTTGAGGATAGTCATTCAGTTACCCAGTAACCTACTTATTTTGCTTAAAAAGACACAACAAATGGTTTTATTTCGTAACCAGTTTATGATGATAATCAGGACAATGTTTAAAATGATTATCGAAATTTGATTGGATCACTTTGCGAAACCGTACTCCGGATTGGAACTTGGCCGTAGACTGATCCCTACTGATATTCTACGCTGGAGTTTTTTCTCGTTTGCATCGTTCAAATCGAGCGGTCCTGATGGCGTTTTCCCTGCTGAATTACAGCATGGTATTCTACCCATCAGTACTGTCCTGCCCAATCTGTTTCAGGCGTGCATTCCTTTTAGTACTGTACCACAATCCTGGAGCAGGAGTAGAGTAGTTTTCATACCTAAAGCTGGCAAGTCGGATTATACTGACCCAAAAGCTTTTAGGGCCATTACTCTGACCTCCACTTTTCTTAAAGCTTTAGAGAGGAACATCGACAAATGTTTTAACTATTTAACTACCTCACCTCTCAGTAACATGCAACATGCTTACAGAACTGGCAAGTCCAGCGAATCTGCTCTACATGAACTCGTAATCGAAAGATCATTTAATTACAAATAGTTTCTAGTAGGTACCTTCATGGACATTACGGGAGCTTGTGATAGCATTTCGTTTTCTTCAATCGCACTTCGAGTGCGTGTATGAATTTTAATATTATACCTAATCAAACCATTGTTAGATTCTTTGATTCTATGCTAAAGTTCCGTATAATTGATACTGAGCTGGATGGCTCACCAGTATCCGTCAAAGTAGTCAAAGGCTGCCGTCAAGGAGGAGTACTCTCACCATCTTGATTCGCAACATCCCTGTGATATGTAAACCGTTTCGTTACATGTCACACATCTTATATTATTGCCACCTTTGCTTCTTGTCCCTCGAATACGATTGCTCGATTTTCCAGGTTCCAACCATTTTGCTCAATCGTCGTTTCGAACTGAAATTTCAACATCGCAAAAGATGTTGTTCGATGTAATACAATTGGCAAAAACTTCTGACGTATCGAAGCTCTTTCTCGCTGTCTACAATTTTTTCGTCCAACTCCTGAAATTATCATCGAGAACATTTTACCCCAACTTTCCATGTAGAAGCTCCACATCGATGCCTTCTAGAAAACTATCTGCTCCAAATTCTGCACTTTTTTATTTCTCTCAGGAACTTTCTGCTCTAATTCTGGAATACTGCTCTGTGATGTCTGTTCAACCTGTTGAACCACCATCTGCTGAAATGCCTTGTCCATTTTGTTTTAATCTCGCCCACTGACTTTAATTTTTTTTTTTTGATTTGAACGATCAAACGACTATTTTAATATTTCTTGATTTGACTGATTCATTTCCTTGAAGTCCTGTTTATTTGGCTACATATTTAATTGACTGCACCTTCATCATACCAGCCATTAACTGTGCCCTATTGAACTTTCCTCATTGTACTGGCACAGTCTCAACCAATGCGCCTCTGTCTCCACCATCCGCTTCTGTTTGGTTCTCCGAAATTGTTGATTCATCGAAATTATAACTGAGCAAATCAATACCATCATCCTTCATGGCCTTACGTAATTGTTGTTTCAATTCGTTTTTACGACTGGCAGTTGTTAAACCACGCCGTCATGGCTTCTTCTTTAATTCGGAAATCTTTGACTCGTCTATAATCATTTTTTTATTCACAATCCCAAAGGCCATTGTACTGGCCCCTTACTGTCTCAACAATATGGCTCTAATGGTTTCGATCCTGAGCTGGGTATTCATTCTGTCCTATAGACAACCTGAATAAGCTAAGTCGTTCTCTACACCGTGGAGCCATTGTGGCTTTCAACGACCTCTGTGCCTGCCATATGTTGACTCTCCTTTCAGAGATTGCTGCAAAATGCACGCAGAACGTGACCGAGCCAGTATACTCGCTGAGATCTGACTTCATGTGAAATATCGGGGATCTTCATCACATCTGAATAAAACACCCAATTTAATTTTAGAGAACTGTCTAAATTTATTTATTCCTGAATTATTTTAATTCAGAATAATCACTTTATTACACTTAACTTTTGTAATTTTTCGTTTTACTGCTACCAACTATATCACGGATTTTAAATCCAACTAATTAACTCCTTTCATTTCTACTTGTATTTATACCACATATTTTAGCCTACTAGAATATTCCAATGTATTCGAGAAGCGTCTTCTCTTCCTGAATAGTCTAGACACTTATTTATATATATGGCGGTTTCTCTACTCAAATAGAGATGTCGCCGCAATCATCACAATATTGTTACGATTGGGGTGGCATCTCTATTTAAGTAGAAAAACCTACCATATATGCAAATAAGTGTGTAGACTATTCAAGATAGTCTGGAAACTTCTTGAATATAATGGAATAGTCTAGTAGGTGAAATATTTGGTATACATATGAGATGAAATGTAAGGAGTTAGCTAGTTGTTTTAACCGTGATAGTGTTAGTAGTAGTACAAGGGAAAAAGTGGAAGTTAAGTGTAATAAAGTGATTATTGTGAAATTAAGAAAATAAGTGAATTAGTGTTTTTGTAAATTGGGTGTTATATTCACAATCCAGTGATCGATCAAATAAATGATTAAGTCACAAATTGTTAATTCATTCATATATGTAGGTTAGTAAGACGTGGTACAGTAAAATTTGCACACAATGTTGCTTTTTTTTTTGACGAACGCACCAAATCAAATTAAAAAAAAACAACATGAATTGTAATTTGCCGTTAAGTTACAAAGCAGGCTGGGTAATATTTATTTGTTTTAAATCAGTCGTTAGCAAAATGTCATCAAATCAAGAGATAGTTCGCAAACAAATTGTGCAATTTTATTTGGAAAATCAAAGTCTCACATACAAATCCATCGCAAAAAAAGCTAATTCTACAGATTCTACCGTTAGAAGGACTATAATTCGGTTTGTGGAAACTCGTCAATAGAAAATTTGGAACAGGCATATCGAGCCATATTGATAAAAAATTGGAAACTAAAGTGGTGGGCGCTCTGAAAAACAATCCAAACCTATCTCTGAGGGATTTAGCGAAAACAAATAACACAAATCATGTCGGAATTCTTCGAATTAAAAAGGTGTGATTTTCGATCGTTCAGTAAATTCAAAGTACCACGGCGTGAAGATAAACAACAAGCTACGGCAATCCGACGAAGCCGAATGCTGTACAAACTTTTGGTGGACAAAAAAGATGATTGTTTGGTAATCGATGATGAAACCTACGTTAAAGCTGATTTCAAATCTCTGCCAGGTAACCAATATTATTCTGTAAAGGATAAACTGAGTGTCGACATGAAATTTAAAATTATCCAACATGAAAAGTTTCCGAAAAAATACTTGGTTTGGCAGGCTATTTGCCAATGTGGCTCTAGAAGTGCTCCGTACATCACGCAAGGGATAATATCTTCGGAAAATTACATTAAGGAGTGCCTCCAAAAGCGACTCCTGCCTTTTTTACGTGGGCACCAAGTTGGTACTTTGTTTTTGCCTGATCTAGCGTCATGTCATTACTCTAAAAAAAACAATAGAATGGTACGAATCTAACAACGTGTGTGTTGTTCCCAAATTTGTCAATCCGCCCAACTGTCCTGTACTTCGTACAATCGAACGATATTGGGCAATAATGAAAACTAAATTGAGAAAGAACCACAAGGCAGCAAAGAATATGGAAGATTTAATAAAAAAATGGATAAAAAGTACGAATTTGGTTCCAAATTCATCCGTGCGTGCCTTAAAGGTGGCCGTCCGCTCCAAAGTTCGACTTTTCAGCCGGCAATTAATTAATAAATAGTTTAGATGATTTTTCATTAATAACAAATATGTAGGAACATAATGGAATAAAGAAATTAAAAAATTCGTTGTTTATGAAATACTTATTGCCGTTTTAGAATTTGCAAATTTTACTGTACCACGTCTTATGTATGTAGCTTCGTCAGACCATTGTAATTCGTCTACTATTTATGTAATTCTATAGTGAGTTATATTGCTATTTATATCGATTGGCAATTTGAGTTTAAATAGCTATACATATAGCTGATAAGCTAATATGTACTAATACAATTATGATTTAAATAATTTTGCTAATCCTATGCTGTATAACATACGACCAGATGCTGTTTACTATTATAACAGATATTATAAATACGTTTATATAGATAATATTTATTTAGCGAATAATTAATCTATAATAAATAATAGTGGTCCAATATGAAACACGCAACACACACGAATATGATGGAATATATAGTCCAAATTAATACTTTAAAAACTAAAATATAAAATCAATTTAAATGCAAATACGGATACGAGATTATATTTTATGACTTTTTTGTTGGATTCCATAAATTGTATGTAGATATAATACAACACTAAAACTATAACTCAACTCAGGCAACTAAATATTTATTGCTAAAATGTGCATAGGTATATTACATACATTTACAAATTTATTACTTTACGGATTAAAAATGTATCCATCAATAATTGATAAATATATATATATATATGTAACTACTCATATGTATGTACATTCGATATGTGAAATAAGTACATATGTATTTATGTACGTTTGTAACATATCCGTTGTGTAGTTATTGCTAGTATTGTTGTTGTTGTCATATTGTCATAAACCCTTGACTGAGATATATAACATATTTTTGTAAATATTCTATTGATAATTAACTATACCATCGGAAAGGGTTAAAACATAAAAAATAATTCTCTATCTCATCCTACCTATATCATTCACCACTATTTTATTTACATAATCTATCATTGCATATAGACATAACTACATATAATATATACATGCATGTACTATGTATAGTAAATTTCAATTTAATTAAAAATTGTTAAATGCGATAGTGTCACACGGAATTTTGTGGTTTATAATTTCAAAAATAAAAACTATAATTAAACCAAAGCAAAAACTATAGTATTATGGTGGATATATATAGTCTCTGAACACCATATTGCACAAATAATAATATTTAAAAAAAAAACAGTTTCATTTAATTTTAATTTATTGGATTTATGTAAATATTGAAAACAATATTCTCGTATACATTTGAATAATAGAAGAAGTTTTTAAATTTTTAATAAATCACAATAATTATAATTATATTCGAGAAAATTAAATAGAAATTATAATGTTTATCGTTTTTTTTAGGATATCAATTATATATAGCCAGTAGGGAACTATGGTAAATAAATTCAAGCCGGCGACAAGAAACAGGCCCCAATTGCAAGTAACCTTGTAGATATATGTACAGAATGGATAAACCAATTGATATTTTAAGATTAAATACCTTTTCACTCCATCTTTGAACCATACAAATTTAAACTCACGCCAAACCATATATGTTTAAATCTAGAGTATATATTTGGCCATGAAAGCAATTCCACATTAATGTTCGCTAATTCAGCTTTAAATTATTCGTGCTATGTGGAATAGCACAACATTATCATGCTCATAACAACATCTTAGTGGTCCAACCAAATAGCTCCTGAATATTTGTAAATGCTAATAAAGTCAATATTGATTTATTTGAATTATAGCCGTTATTTTAGTGCTTTAAAGTTTTATATCTATACTCCACCATAATACTAAGATTGTGGTTTAAAAATAATTGAGGCTTTCTTAAGTCATAAGAATAATACTGGAGGCCAACAGAACCTTGAAGATCAAATTTGTCTTCATTCGAAAAATGACTGCAACAATTATCATCTGTTGATCGATTTGAAACTCTCCAACACTTATATTTTTCTGACAAATTATCAACGTTGTAACTTATTTTGCTATTTTTTTTTAAGTCGAGTTACAGAACAGTAACGAGTTTTTATGATAATTTTGTGCGTTCTTTGTAGCTTTTGCCATACTCGTGTTGTATCTTTAAATAATTATTGGCAACTGATTTTGTTGTAAAATTAGCCAAATATAAAAACGAAAAATATAACTACATGATTTGCCTTCAGAGCTTGCCGTTTCGGATTCAATTAAAATGTTGTTGTTTCCCATTTTTATAACTTTAATGACTTCAAATGCGGTTTTTCGTCAGAGCATCGAATTGTTTTCGTCGGTTAAATCGACAAATTCAATTTTGTTATACTTTATCTAATCACAAAGTGTTATACATAAAAAAATAGGTTTGTTTCTTCGAGATACAACACTTTATGATCTAGTTAAAGTATAAAAATTTGTATTGGGTAATAGTTTCTCTGAATTCTTCTCGTCTATTATTAAAAAAATTAAAATTAAATCAGTTTTCGTCCTAACCGAGACTTGAACTCCACAAAAAGGTCCACAGAACCAAAGTCACCGAAAATTGAAATACATACCCGGGTATGTTGGGTTGGCATGTTGACAAAATGGTTATATTTGGATATATGTCAGCGCTTCGTAACTCCGTAAATCATACGCATGATTCTTCTCTCAAATCTAAGGAGCCATCTCTCGTACTCAACCGACAGCGCGCAACTTTCACATTCAAACATAACAACGGGCCTGATCAAAGCTTCGCTGATTAATGCAATCTACCCCAGGTGAGCAGTTTCGTTTCAATCTCTGTATGGCCTTAGTGAATTCCTCATGGTATGGATCCTCAGTGCAAATATCCGCAGTCTGTATTAGAGGTGGCTCAACAACAGTCTGTGACGCATGATGAACAACAAGCAGATCAGTAAAGTGTCCACTCCATGCGTCAAGTACTGCGTCGATGTTGATACAGAGGTTTCCATCCCGATCCCGAATGGCGGTTGACGCAGGCCTGAAAGTATGGTGCAGTCCAGTAATTCCTTTAAAAAAATTACGCGAACTGCGCTCATTGCTGAGTTGTTGTACTTTCAGACCCTTCCCCTCGGGGATAAGTATTTGTATTGTCACTACTTATTTTTATTAAGCGCTACATATTGTAAACGAAAAAATTTTTTAACGAGGTCGAAATTGTCATTGTGAAAGTTTGAGACCGAAAGAACAAAATTAAGAATTACTAATTCTGCAAAACCGAACTGTGTACCTCTACGTGGTTGAGGGGAGGCAACGAAGTGGTGGTCTCATCTAAAGGGTGTAATAAAAATCCACTATACGGCTAAACGCAGACGCAGATTAGAAGTGTCCTATTTATATAGGTACTCACGTAGTTGGGACGGTGGGATGTCAAGTGAAGTGTCGACGCCGGGAATGGCGCGGCAAAAGAGACTGCGTACTGATAGTACGGACGACTCACCTAGTCAGGTAGAGAACAATGCTGACATCATGGAGAGGTTGTCAGCAGCAGTCAAAACACTGGAGATGGAGATTAAATCCATCTCTAAGGTCATTGTGGCTGAAAGAACTAAGCTGCAAGATTGTCTTAGTGATATAAGAGACGCAAGCCACAATATGTGTCTTGAAGTAGTAGGTCTTAAAAGCCGACTACTAGAAAGATGTGAGATAGTCAACGTGCAGATCACAAAAGAACGTGACTGCAGATAAGCAGTCGTATGCTCAGGCACTTAAAGCTTGTACATCTGATCCGGTATCTGCTATCAACGCAGGGTTAACCAAACAGAGATCGGTTAAGCCGAAGTGGCAACCCTCTAGGGTTGTCACTGTCAAACCAAGTGTGGGAAAGGAATCCCTTTTTGCAAAGAAGAGGTTAAGAGCAAACTACGTGAGCTGATTAAGCCCGTAGTTTCAAAAATTGCTGTCAAAAAGGTTAGCAATATCCGTGATAAGGGTATTCTAATCGAGACAGCAAGTAATGAAGGACTTGATTTCTTCATTAAGAATAAGGAATTGTCAGAGGCGGGTCTGGTGGCTTCGGTACCAGAGAAAAAGCTGCCCAGAATAATAATATACGACGTAGAAAGAAGTGCTTCAATTGAGGAAATTAAGGAGTCCATTGTAAAGCAAAATGAAATAGGCGTAGAGGTTATAGATGTGAAACGTAGTTTCAAAACCGGGCCAAAAGAAGGAAACTTCGTAAATTGGGTGATCGAAGTTTCTCCAGCCACTAGGAACTCTTTGTTAAAGAAGCGCAGACTATTTATAGGGTGGTCTGCTTGCAGAGTGGCGGACTTTGTTAGGGTCACAAGGTGCTATAAATGCCATCTCTTCGGACATATCGCAAGATATTGTAAAGAAGATAGCCAAATATGCGGACACTGTAGTGAGTCTGGTCACGACCAGAAGGTCTGCTCAAAATTGGCGGAGAGAGCAAAGTGTTTTCCCTGCAAAAAGGCAAACAAAGCTTTTGACCACTCACTGCGCAGTAAAGTGTGCACAGCATATAAACTGGCCTTGGACCTAACAATGAGAAAAACTGCATATGAGAAGTAATAAGACCGATACTTCCAATCTTAGGATTGTCCAAATAAACATGCAGAATGCAAAAATTGTCGGACACGAAATCAGGCAATGCATTCAGAATGAAAATATAGACATCCTCTGTATGCAGGAACCACATGCGTCAAAGGGTAAAATAGTTGGTATGGCAACCTCCGCAAGGATCATTACCGGTGCTGATAATAATATCAAATCAGCTATAGGCATCTTTAACAATGATCTAGAAGTTCTAAAAATCTCACAGTTTTGTAACACACATTGTGTCTGTGTTGAAGTAAGATCGACGATAGGTAATTTTTATCTAGTTAGCATCTACTTCCAATATTCTGACGAACCAGTCATATATGTACAAATGCTAGAAAGAATTCTGGATGGTCTAAAGAACCATCCAGTAATTATAGCTGGTGACTTTAATGCCAGGTCCAAACTTTGGCATGACAGGGAAACC
Organism: Tipula unca; assembly: GCA_951394425.1. Taxonomy (NCBI): domain Eukaryota; kingdom Metazoa; phylum Arthropoda; class Insecta; order Diptera; family Tipulidae; genus Tipula; species Tipula unca. The sequence continues at coordinate 45,163,634 of OX596381.1, read as the reverse complement.
AACGATAGAGGCTCTATCGTTGAAGAGTTTCTGACAAAGAGCGGTCTCTACTTGCTAAACGAAGTAGGACAGCCAAGTACATATATGCACAATGGGGAATCGAATATTGACTTAACCTTAGTCACGGGGGGACTGTTGAGAAGAGTCTCTAACTGGTCAGTTAAAGAAAACTGGACTACTAGTGATCACAGAGCCATTTCATTTAAATTGAACGAATCAGCCTTACATAATGAGGTAAGAGCTGCTGACAAAATTCCACGATACGCTCTTAAACACGCAAATTGGGATAAATTCCATAGCACACTGGTGAGAATATGGCAAGATCAGAAAACTAAACTTAGTATTTCATCTCAAGAAGATGTAAATAGAGTTGAGAACAACATCACGGCCTCACTCATAAGTGCCTGCAACAAGAGCATACCACGTAAACGTGCTGCCAAAGTGAAACTGTCCTGGTGGACGCCTGAACTCTCAAAGAAGAGAGTAACGGTTCACAAACTAAGGAAGTGTTACCAAAGAGAAACGAATCCGCAAATTCGTCTGAGCAAAAAGCTTAATTACGCCGCACACCGTAATGAATACATACGTGACATAAATGAAACAAGCCGTAAAAGCTTGGAGAAATTCATTACGGAACATGGTAACGCAGAACCATGGGGTTTCGTATACAAATATAGTGCTGGAAAACTTAAAACTCCAGAGGTACTTAGTACTCTAATTAGCAGTGGTGGCCAAACAACTACATGTTGGGAGGACACTACCAAACATCTGCTAAATGTTTTGCTACCCGATGACAGTGTGGAAAGTGACACAACTGATCAAAGGGTGATTCGTGCTGATAGTCTAATCACACCAACCGGTGGTGAGGAGGTTTCCTTCAGCAATGATGAAACCACATCCGCCATTATGTCAATGAAAAGAGGTAAAGCACCCGGCCTTGACAATGTCGAGGTCGAGGTGGTACAAAGAGCGTGGCCTATTATAGGACCTAGCATTACCGACCTCATGAATGCTTGTCTGAATAAAGGAGTTTTTCCTAGAGCTTGGAAAAATGGTAAAGTCATAATTATAAGGAAGGGCGGCATCGAGATCCGACCGACCCTAAAGCTTATAGACCGATCATGTTGCTGCCAGTCTTAGGTAAATTACTTGAGAAATTGGTTACTGGCAGGCTGATGGACATCTTTCAGAGTAGCGGAAGATATAGTGAGAAGCAGTTTGGTTTCAGAAGAGGACGATCCACAGAGGACGCTATGGTTGAGATAGTCAACATAGTTAAAGGATCGAGCAACAAGTACGCCCTAGGTGTATTCCTAGACGTATCTGGTGCTTTTGATAATCTGTGGTGGCCAAGTATAATGAGTGAGCTGAAGCAAATGAGTTGCCCAGCGACTCTTTACTCCTTGTTGTACAGCTACTTCTCTGATAGAACCGCAACTGTAATATCTAACCATGGCACACTCTCTAAGAATGTAAACAAAGGTTGTCCACAGGGCTCCATTTTGGGTCCGCATCTCTGGAATCTAGTGTTCAACAGTAGCATGCATGACGAGATCCAAGAAGTAGCGTTCGCGGATGATAAAGTTATGATCTTTACTGGAAATTCAAGACAGGCAATTCAGGAGGCTGCTCAGCGCGGCATTGACAGAATGGTAAAGTGGTGTGATACAAATAAGATGGAGTTATCTTCCACCAAAACAGTGATGATCCAATTGAAAGGTTCACTCGACATAAGGAGACCACCCCTAGTGTATGTCGGAACCGAAAGAATAAAAATGGTGAATTCTGTAAAATGGTTGGGAGTTGACTTCGATGAAAGACTGGGCGTCACTACTCATGATAAGAGGGTGGCAGAAAATAGCAAAAAAGTTTTCTACGCACTAAGAAGGGTTGCTAAAGAGACGTGGGGCGGAAACAAGGCATACTCGCAACAATATACTAAGGCCTAGTGGTTGCGACCATGACTTACGCTTGTGCGGGATGGGCTGACAGGATGAACTGTCACCATCGCAGGACTATTTTAAGCGCTCAAAGGTTAATTCTTCTTGGGATAACGAAAGCATACCGTACGGTTTCGGCGGATGCCGTGGCTGTAATGGCCGGCGTTATTCCCATGGACATAGTACTTAACGAAAGGTTAATTAAGTACAAATTAAGGAAAAATCAAGAGTTCACTTATGGCAACATCCAGTGGCAAGGCATATTAGGTGACCTTTCAAATAAGACATCCCTTAAAAAAGGAATTCGCAAAGAATCTATTAAAATCTGGCAAGACAGATGGAGCCACTCAGAAAAGGGCAGAACTACCTTCAGTTACTTACCGAGTATTGAAGGTAGATTAGAGATGCGCCTATCCATAAGCGCTTCTTTTGCGCAAATGCTAGCCGGTCATGGAAAGTTCGCAGATTATATGTTTGGACTTAATCTGGCGGACTCCAACATGTGTGAATGTGGACAAGCTGCTGAGACAGTTGACCACATTCTTTACGACTGCGCTCTGGCCACTGAAGCTAGAGAACACATGATTGACGCAATTAACGCAGATTGGCCGGCTAGTAAGCTAGTGCTGATGATGCCTACTAATATCGCACATCTCAAAAGATTCTGTGATACTGTGCTTTGTGGGAGGTAGGCTAAAGATCGATGATTCATTTTTAAGGTACTAACAATTTTATCTTAGTTATAAGGAGTTTTTAAAAGTAATGACACTAGGTGTAAACCTAAAGATTTTATTTTAGTTATAAGGGTTTTAAAAACTAACACTAGGTGTAAACCTACAGATTTTAAATAACTGAATCAGTCTTTGGCCTACGGAACACAAAGCGAAATGAAGCTTATACTAAGTATTTTAACGACTGACGCTGGATATACTATATCCAAGTAATTTTTAATCAAACATAAGCTAAAGTAGAAAGTATGCGCCTCCACGCGGCAGGGATGGTAACAGGTCTAGTACCTGGCTAAGCATACCAAACAGTACTGACACACAGATATAGCACGACGGCTTAGAATTGGATATAGGCACAGCCTGGGTGCCATTCTAAAGCGAAAAACGTCCAACAACAACAATGACAATGACAATGACTTTCAGACCTCGACCTGCCACCATTCGCGCTTCTTCCATTATCGGTCGCCATTATTGGTGGCCATTTCGTGTTGGGAGTACGGACCTATGTTTTCACACAAGTCGGCTTGATTTCTGCCAGATCTAGCATTAATTACCATTCTAACATCGTGTTCGAGTATAGATCCCATCAGATCGTCCAAGTCATTGTAAAATGAGTCTTTATCTTGGCTGGCTGACTTCTGTGGGCGCGTGTACTCAAATTATCGGCAGGTTGGCTAACTTCATGCGCACGAGGCTTACAGAATCGGTTATTGACTCCATAGCCCAAGAAGAAATCCAGCTCCGAGATTTCCGATGTCATCTCCACTGTTGAGCAGCGTACAGCCCTGGACACATGGTCTCCACTTTTAGGCCAGTGAGTTTCTTGAAGAGCAACGAATTCCAGCCTATACTCCTTCATGCACGTGATTAGGTCTTCCAAAGATCCTGGTTTTCTAAGTGACTGCATATTCCATGTGCCGATCCGAAATCTCGTATCCGGGTTCTTGAGCGGGGGTCCGGTGTTGTTTTGGCGGTATCTATTTTTCATTTTGTGAACTTTATAAACAATTATTTTTTACGGATGCAGGGTCGAGAAGGTAGAATCTTAACGCTAAATTAATTGGCCCATATACGTTTAGTGCATAGTATATACGCACAGCTTAGTTTCAAAGTAGCCACAAATAGAAAAAATAATTATCAGCAAAAGTTCTTGCAATGAATGTGGCAAATGGCAATTAATGATAATAAAGTTTCCATACGATTAAATTGAAATTTTTGAGGTTCTTAATTTTTGCACAAATCACCTCTATAGGTTTCGTTATTACGGTTAAAATCACGGACAAGTTGCTCCTTGTTTCAGCACACTGCCGGTGTGACTTTTGCACTTCAGCACTCTTTCCACTATATCCCAAAATTGTTCGATACATCGAAAACCTGTGGGCTCTTTGAGATAACATTCATTTGATTAATCTCGTGCAAATTTATTGCTTCTGTTGGAATTAGAGTCGTGATGAGTCGTTATGAAAAATGTGACAAAAACCTGGCTCCACAACTGCAAATTGCTGGCACATATTTTATCGAACAAGTGTTGGTTATCTCAATGATTTGGCTTTTTAATAACTCGGTAGCACTCATAGCCTTCCTGAACTCGAATTCGTTTTACCATAGAGTAGGGTGTGTTAAATTTTATGGCACGGTCATAGTTAAATTTCCCCGGATTATTTTTAATAAAGGTTATAACCTTTTAGGCTGCGGACCAATTCACGGGTAAAAGTTAACTTTTACTTTAATTTTTGGTAAATTCATTCATTACCCTATCAAAAAGTAGGGTAAAGCGAGTACACAAAAGTAACGTTTAGCTGGTTCATTTTTTAATGATCTACGGATTGAGTAAGCTGGAAATAAACAAATTCACGTATTACAATAAAATAAAAATACTAAAAATCGACTTTTACCTTAGTAATTGATTTACCCTTAGAGTGGTCCGCAGCCTTAGTAAAGATTTCTATCGTTGTTTAGCACCAATTTTTAATACGCCGATGGTCGAGTAAGCACAGTTAATGCTGTTGAAATCGTGGACTCGAGTTCAAGCCTCGTCAGCGCCAATACTTTTTTAATTTAATTTCTGCTGTAAAATTGGTTCAACACAGCTTCTGTTGAAATCTACATTCAATTTCTGCAAGTATAAAAGCTATCTCTTGTGTATAACCGTAATGGAAATGGTCAAATAAGCATAGTCCATACCTGTAGCTAAAATTTTCAATTTTCTCTATTGCATTGGTAAATATAAAAGATTTGTATAGCATTACGTATATTCGGCGATGGTGCAGTTAACAGAGTCATTGCTTTTGGATTCGTGGACTCGAGTTCAATTCTCGTCAGCGTCAATACTTTTTTAATTTAATTTCTTCGGCAAGTATAAGAGCCATCTCTTGTGTATGACCGTAATGAATTGTCCATTCCTGTTGCTAACATTTTCAATTTTCTCTATTAAATTGGCAAACATAAAAGATTTGTAAAGCAACAAATTCATATACGCCGGTGGTCCAGTAAGCAGAGTCGTTGCATTTGAAATTGTGAACTTGAGTTCAAGCCTCGGATTGGCATTAAATAATTTTTAATTTAATTTATTTAATTTCTCCCATCAATTGGCAAATATAAAGGATGAGTATAGCGTTAAATCGATATATGGAATTGGTGAGGTGGTAAAGTAAGCGGTGTCATAGGGTTTTGGAATCGTGGATGTGTTGGCCAGTGTTGAAACCTCGATTAAGGAAAAAAATTTAGCGGGAATCCGTACAGTTCTCATTTAAACTAAAAAAAATCTCTTTTTGATTTAAAAATAACCAATTTGCAATTAAAAAATATTAAAAATATATATTGAGGCTTTTGAACTAGTCATGATTACAATCCAATCACACAGCTTCTTTTACCACCGAGCCACCGCCATACATATAAATAGTGATACTCCTTAGGTTTTTAGCTGCCATTTGAATAAAAAAATTGAAAATTTTAGCAACGGCAATGGACTTTACTTATTTGACCATCGCCGTACAATTTCATCATCGCTATATACCCATACCCATCTTTTATACTTACCACTTTTACATGGAGAATATTGAAGTTTTGAACAGAAGCTGAGTTGGATTTGAGTAGTTTTATTTCACGATCGCCAATTCGACAGGAGAAATTAAATCAAAAAATGTATGGCTCGATCGAGAATCGAACTTAGATTCATAAATCCATAGTCACTGTCTTTGCTTACTGCACCACCGCCGCATATAAATTTCAATGCTATACAAATCTTTTATATCTGTCATTTGAATAAAAAAATTTAAAAATTTTAGCAAAGTTAATGGACTCTGCTTCTATTTCACCATCGCTATATACCCATCTTGTATACATGCCACTACTTGAAAAATATGAAAGTGTACATATAACAAAAGCTGTGTGTTGAAGCAATTTGAATACAGAAGAAATTAAATTAAAATAATACTGTCGCTAATGGGTCTCGAACCTTGGTCCTCGAATCCAAAGTCAATCACTCAACTACCACGCCCAACACCATATATATTATTGACGTTATGCAAACCTTTTATACTTTCAAATTGAATTGAGAAACTTGGGAAATTTTTTAACAGAAGCTGAGTTGAACCAAAAATGTCCCAACATTAATATCGTTTGAAACTTAACTGAACTGCATAGTGCCAGGTGCAACATATGTTGGCGTATGTTTGTCACTTCAAAGCAGAAATGTGAACATTTTTACTGCTATAGTTAAATTGGTATCACTATTTCGTAAGACACAATTTTGGATTACGTCTATTTAGCATAATAGTTTGGATATATTTTTCAACGTTTAATGATTTCTTGGAATAATCTGAACAAAAACTTGAAGAAACCATTCAGGCAATAGTTTCATTTATTTATTTATTTAAAAACTGTTGGTTGCTGGTTTAATCCTAAAATGATCAAGAGGTTTTTAAAAAACTTGTTTAACCTTAATCAAAGTGTTTCCTAAAATTGGACTATAGTGCGACTTATTTACGATTTGACCTGAAAGGTAACCGTTTTCTCTATTATTGGGTTAGAAATTGAGCAGTTACTCGATGTTTACCATCCACCATACCAATAAAACTGTGAAATATATTTCCACCCCAATATGATTATTTTTCACTAAGCCATGTCATGCACATCGCATAAGAGGGAAAATCAATTGCACAACAGAATTTTCAATTTTCTTCAATTAGTCACGTTCTTCATGTCAAGAGTGCAAAAGAAAAAAATAACAATTCTGCACTGCAAAACTCATGCCATGATTATAAATCGTAAATTAATCGCAACCCCTTTCATTTTCAGATGGTTTTATGGGCGACATTGCATTACCAAACATCAACTACGAGACTCAATGGCAGAAGGAGAAATTCAATAAAACATTTCAACAAGAGTTGGAAAGATTAAAACAGGAAGTTTATCACGAAGGGTTACAGGTCGAGGAAGAGGGGTTAACCGATTTAATACGGAAGAAAACTAAACAGCCGGCGATAATTAATAACGATTTTGATTTAATTACAAACAATAAAAATCATAATGATCCATCCTTTTTGGTAATAAATGAATAATTTTACAAAACTTACAAAATATATTTCTAACGTTATTATTTTTACTTTTAGGACTCAGAGGGTGGCAAATTAAAAACCCCAAAACCACTAAAAAGTGCTAAAATTAATTACGTAGAACCGAGCAGTGAGCAAATCAATACTAGTGATGATGAGATAATTAACGCTACAATTATTGATTCGCCTAAGGATGATATTGTTAGAATTAAAGTTCAACCGACTACCACAAGCACTACTCCTGCCCCTCAAAAAGCACTTAACGTTAATTTGAACTTACATATCGATGAGAGTAAAATACAATCGGATCGGAAAAATCTCTCAAAAATTTCGGAGAATATTCATTTGCACAGGAAATATATAATTTCACCGACCCAAACGCCAACTCAACGAACTACGCTACCGAATATATTTAGCAACTCGGGAGGAAATGGCGTCACACTCGATAATGTGGAGTCGATTAATGCTGATGGTATCAGAATGCAACGGCGACATCGAAGACGACGTCAGTTTAAGAAAAATCATCGTCAACAAAAGTCACGTTCCTCCGACAATTATCAAAAACGTCTTAAGCGACTCGAAAAAGAGCTCGGTCATGAAGAATACAGTCATGCGGATCATAATCTTCGGATCGTGCGTCATATCGAGCTACCACCGCACGAACACGACGATTCGTTTGAAAATGTTTTAAATAAAAAGAAAATGACTATCGAACACGTCGAGCGGGAAATACACGAAATGAAATACTCAAAGGAGCCTCATACCATGTACGATTTTGAATATGGAAACAGTAAGCCGGAAGAACATCATCGCTTGAGACGCGCGGCTACCGCTAAAAAAGAACGAATCTGGGATTATGGAGTTATTCCGTATGAAATCGATGGAAATTTTAGCGGCGCCCACAAAGCTTTATTCAAGCAGGCCATGCGGCATTGGGAAAATTTCACGTGTATCAAATTTGTCGAACGGAATCCGTCCGAACACGCTAATTATATTTTGTTCACAGAACGTTCGTGCGGTTGTTGTTCGTTCGTCGGTAAACGTGGAAATGGCGTGCAAGCGATTTCAATCGGTAAAAATTGTGATAAATTCGGTATTGTTGTGCATGAATTAGGACATGTTGTCGGTTTCTGGCACGAACATACCCGACCAGATCGTGAGAACAATGTTGTTATCGAAAAAAACAATATTTTGCACGGACAAGAATACAACTTTAACAAGCTGACCGAGGATGAGGTAAATTCATTAGGGCTCCCCTATGATTATAACTCGATAATGCACTATGCGCGTAACACTTTTTCGAAAGGTACCTTCTTAGATACAATTTTACCGATCGAGGTGAAAGGAAGGAAACGACCAGAAATTGGGCAGCGCGAGAAATTGAGCGAAGGTGACATTGCACAGGCTAATCTATTGTATAAATGTCCGAAATGTGGTAAAACATTCCAAGAAAATAATGGTGCGTTCAGCTCACCCAACTACTTCGGCACATCGGTTCTAGTTGATCCGGAACGATGTGAATGGCGCATTACGGCAACACATGGTGAGCGTATTGTGTTGAATATCACCGATCTAGATATTTTCAAATCGAATAATTGCCGATCGGATTATATCGAAATTCGCGACGGGTATTGGCATAAATCGCCCGTGCTAGGAAGATACTGCGGATTTGGTAGGGTCAATGAACTAATTAAGACAACTGGTAGCCGCATGTTAGTTACATACGTTACAAACAGCCGACAATTCGGTCACAAAGGTTTCGCCGCTACATACGAAGCAGTATGTGGTGGTGAAGTAGATTTAGAATCGGGTGGCCGGCTAGAATCTCCCAACTATCCACTCGACTACCTTCCGAATAAGGAGTGTATCTGGAAAATTACCGTACCAAAAGAGCATCAAGTCGCATTAAAATTCCAGTCATTCGACGTCGAGAATCACGACAATTGTGCCTATGATTATGTTGAGGTTCGTGACGGCGAAAGTCAAGACTCTTCAATCATTGGAATTTTCTGCGGCTCTAAAGTCCCACCAGACATAATTTCAACCACCAATAAATTATTCGTAAAATTTGTTTCAGACGGTTCGGTACAAAAAGCAGGATTCTCCGCGAATTTCATAAAAGAAGTTGATGAATGTAAACTACACAAACATGAATGTGCTCACGACTGTGTTAATACTCTGGGTGGCTATGAATGCTCGTGCCGAATTGGCTATGAATTGCACAGTGACAAAAAAAATTGTGAAGATGCGTGCGGCGGTGAAATCGAATTAATAAATGGAACAATTACGTCACCATCATTCCCGGAATTATATCCGATTTCGAAATATTGTGTGTGGGAGATAGTCGCACCAATTCAATATCGAATCACGCTTAATTTCACACATTTTGAGCTCGAGGGTAATGAACAATATCCACAAGACTGTGAATATGATTCGCTAACGGTTTATTCAAAGATTGATGAGGACACGCTGAAGAAACATGGTATATATTGTGGTGCTCGTAAACCTCCGCTAATCACATCCGAGGGTAACGTACTACGAATCGAATTTAATTCCGATGATACGGTGCAGAAAAGTGGATTTGCCGCTATTTTCTCGTCGGACGTTGATGAATGTGCCATCAATAACGGAGGGTGTCAACATGAATGCCGTAACATGATCGGATCGTATGTCTGCTCGTGCTTCAACGGCTACACACTACACGATAATGGTCACGATTGTAAAGAAGGCGGTTGTAAATATGAAATAACAGCTCCATATGGACAAATATTTAGCCCCAATTATCCAGATTCGTATCCACCGAAAAAAGATTGCATCTGGCACTTTAGCACAACACCCGGACATCGTATCCGGCTTCATTTTACATTCTTCGAAATGGAACCTCATCCCGAATGTGGTTACGATCATATTGGAATTTATGACGGAGACTCGCCCGAATCACAAACTCTAGGCCGATTCTGCGGATCAAAAACACCACACCCAATATCAGCGAATTCGAATGAAATGTACATGGTATTCAAGTCGGATAATAATGTGCAACGAAGAGGTTTTGTAGCGACACATTCGACGGCTTGTGGTGGTCGACTAACCGCTACTGAGCAAGTGAAACATTTTTACTCGCATGCTAATTTTGGTGATCAAAATTATTATGACAATGCGGATTGTGACTGGACCATTGAATCGGAGAATGGACAAAATGTTCAATTGACATTTTTGTCGTTTGATGTAGGTGCACATGTGATGGTTGCAAATTTCAGATGTGCTAATTTTTCATTTCGTTTCAGGTGGAATCAGAAACATCGTGTTCGTATGATTATGTCGAAATTTTTGGTGGCCTGGATGAAACACCCGATCAACTGTATGGAAAATTCTGCGGCAATTTGGTAAGATAAATTATATAATTTATTCTGGAAAATAGGTTGCCTTTATCTACATCATGCGGACCCGTCTCGATCTATAACTCCATGTGATATAATGTAGTTTAATAAATGATATAAAAATCGTTTACTGTTAAAGATTCTCCCCAACCTGCGCAATTTAATTTTCAAAGCCAAAATTTAGCTCCTATGATGTAGCTGCCACCATGCAGCTATATGCTCAATCTGCTCCAATTTACATATATATTTTATATATTTTACTAACAAACATAATATGTTTCTTCCACAGAATCCGTACGACATCATCTCGATGAATGATGCACTTCTCATCCGATTCCGTAGTGATGATTCCGTTAACTTCAAAGGATTTTCTGCCTACTACGTTACACTCAATGCAATCCAGCACAGTGAGGAGGACTCAAAGAGAAGTGAAGATTTCAGTGAATATGCTACACCGTTCCCAGGTTCACTTAAAAGCATGGTGAAACATTTCGATGACGATGATGATGAGGACGAAGATGATGATGACTACGAGGATGAAAATAATTCAAATTCGAATAAAATCAAGTACGATAAAGAGGCGCTTCTAGGTGAAATTATAGACTAAGGTGTTTTAATTAAAGAACATTTTTTTATTTTTTTTTTTAATTATCAAATTTTTTTTTTTTACTTTAATTTTAAAATTGTAATTAATTGTAAGTGACACTAAAAATACTTCCTGTGTAGAAATTTCTTAATATATCTACATACCAAAAATTAATTTAAAATTTGGAGCAATAATTAAATTTTTTAATTAACAAAATTAATTTAAATTTTATTTTGTTTTTCTTAGAGAAAAGTCGGTGTAATTAAAAATATAAATTAAATTGTAATTATTTTACTGTGGAATTTTATCTATCAATAATGTCGTTTTATAACTAAAAATTAATTTGTAAATGTTTTATGTAATAATTAAATTCTTAATTAATAAATTGAAAGGACAATAAATAAATACAACAAAAATTATACTTAATATATATATTAGAATATAATTGTATTAATCCAGTTCAGATTATAATGTGCGAATATAAATATTGGAAAAACTGTAAATTCTAAACTGGCACCACACGAGGCAACACCAATTAGTTTGATAACATATTAAGGGAACCAAATCCCTGTGAAACGAACTAATTGATATAGTTCGCAAGATATCAATTTCACCTCTCCACTGCGCCATAGCGGCAGTGCGCTCTGCCCATAAGCCAAAGGTCTGTAAATCTAAAGTATGTTCTGCTAAATTGAAATACGATGAAGAATCTCCAATGTCGTCAAGATTGAATTAGTAACCAAATACGACTAAATTGACTAAGTAAAACTATAAAATTATTTTCCACCTCAACATATTATTTATATTCTATTTAAATCTATAAAAACAATTTTTGTAGTTAAAATTTATAATTATTATTGATAACACGTATGAATTAATTAATTAAAAATACAATAAAATATTTCTTAATAAAAGCTAACATTTTAAATACCGGTTATACCGAGTTTCTCTAATAGGACATCGAAAGCGAATACTGAATTCATAAAGATATAAGGTTTACCTTTAACAACACCAAAATCTGGCGCAAAAGACGGCAAATCGGTTGGCGAAAACTGTGATTGATTTGTTTTTGTCGGCTTAATTTTTTTCCTCATATTATCTTTGCGTATCAACAACTTTTTCGTTTCCCTTAAAGTATAATTTGACTCTTCGGTGGTCATAAATCGTTTTATTTGCTAGAATAGAATATAAATGAATGAACTACATTTTGTTTCTAAATGAGCCAATTTAAGTTAACTTACCCTATTCTTCTTTGGACAATGTATAAATACCCATATTAATGTACATAATGTGTCAAAGATAGCACAATCTTTATCGCAAAATCTTAACAGCATTTGGGCGATTGGGATCAAACCATTCACCTAAACGAAATCCGAGAATTTTTTAAAATATCATAAATACCAAACGAATCAATTTCACTTACTTGAAACACGAGATCCGTTGTCTCCTCATATCGAGCTAAATTTAACATAATCCTACTACAATATACAATGGTCTGTTTATCGGGTTCAGATCGTATCGCCACTGCCATTAGTCTATAACAAAATTGGGCTAAAAATTCGGCATCTTCGATAAAAAGATGTGGTACGAGACGCGTTAATTTCTCAAGGCGGATTAAAACTGGAAATCCTACGGCAAAAACATAAACGCTTTGCAGTAATCGAACCGATGATTTTAGACCAAATTTGACGGTTTCTTTTTTCGAGCCTTCCTGTTTTTTGAGGTTTTGTAAAATTGTGTTAAGCTTCTTGGGCTGTCGTTTTCGTACTTGGTACCCACGCCAAGTTTTCTGAAATTAGGAAGGAAGAAATCTGTTATAATTGAGTATATATGCTCAAACTTTTAAAAATTGTCATAATTTTGTGAAGTCAACCGTATATGGGTCGTGTGGTCAACATTTTATAAAGTTGGTTTGATAAGTTTCGAGATTTGATGATTCTTTATTATTGTGCAAATTACCAGGCTTGTATTAAACATAACTTAATTGTTTAAAATTCAAATATAAAAACAAACACTTACTTGTATTGTAAGCGCTGCCTTTTGGCGCCTCCTCCTCTCAATCGCCTCAGGTGAATACATTTCGAACCACATTTGTCTGTATCTTATCCTCGCCATTACCGCACGATACCTCGATTGTAGCAACAAAATCGATTCCCGTAATTGCAAATATTCGACTCGCTCCTCTCGCATTAATAGATTTGCTCGAAATCTCCGTTGAATTACCCTGACCGTATGTTGCATCTTCTTGAAACGTAATCGATCAGTCTTCATTAGCTGTTGAGCACGGAATTTCCTTTGTATACAAATCACCATCGCCCGAATCAGTAAATACTGATTCCTTGTATAAATCATGGAAATCTGTGCCCGATATCGTTGTTGTATTGTAATGACTGCGCGTCGAATTGACAAGTATTCATTTCGTGATGCTCGCATTGCTAGAGTTGCACGATAATGGCGTTGTATCAAAACCGCAGATTTTCTCAACGACTGATAATATGAACTCTGTGTTTTCATTGCCAGCGTTGCTTGAAATTGAATTTGTATCACACGAACTGATGTTACGATTTTTATATATCGGCGACGCTGAATGTAACCACGATATATTGATTGTATTTTTATGGCTGCGATTCGTTTTCTAATATATTCTTTTCGGATTTGTCTCGATACAACGTAACTATGATAATAATTTTGAATTGTTGTAACCGATTTTTGAATTTTATGATATTTATGCCGATATTTTCGCATTTCCAACAGAGCTCGATACCGATGCTGAATCACTAACGCTGAATTCTTTAATTTCAAGTAATTACGTCGTTGAATAAATTTCCGAACGTGGCTCTGAATTTTAATCGCCGATAATTTTTGTGTTTTAAATTTATTTTGATCGAATTTCATTTGGATGTATCCTCGGATAAATTTTTGAATTGTGATGACGGATGTTTTTATAGTTGTATATCTGTGCCGTTCAATTCTCATTGTTACTAGAGCTCGATACCGGGTTTGTATTAAAACAACAGATTGTTGTAATTTTATAAAGTACTTCCGTTGGATGAACGATCGGCAGAGTGATTGAACTTTAATAATCGCGTTGCGTTCATTCAAATAGTTTTTACGATCTCGTTTCATTAATTGATAACCTCGAATGTAACGCTGTATACAGATTGTTGATTTCCGAATGAGTATGTATTGTCTGTGCTCGAGTCTCATTGCCATTACTGCGCGGTAATATGTTTGTATAGTTATTGTTGACGATCGAATTAAAATGTATCGTTCCCGTTCTTGTCGCATCGTAACCAGCGCTTTCCATCTCTGCTGAATTGTGTTGGCTGCTTCTTTAATTTCAACAAACCTGTTATGTTCAACAACCATTTGCTTGTTAGCTCGGAATTGTCGTTGAATTAAAATGATTGATTTTCGTATTAGTAAATATTTCGAGCGAGCATCTCGCATTGCCAAAATCGCTCTCCATTGGAATTGTATCAAAATGATAGACTTACGGAGATTTTGGTACGTCATACGTTTAACAAATCCGCGATACGCGGTTTGAATTTTGACGGCCGACCTTTTTTGATTTTCGAAATTTTTTCGATCTTCATTCATTTGGCGATAACCACGGAAATATTTTTGAATTTTGATAGTTGACATTCTTATTTTATTATAGCGATCCCGTTCGGCTAGCATTAATTTTTGCGCTCGTAGTCGATGTTGAATACAAATAACAGACGATCGTAGCAAATTATATTCCGTTCGACTTTCTCGCATTAGAATTAAGGCACGATACTGCTGTTGGATTGTGATGGTGGCGGAACGAAGTGTTAAATATTCCGCTCTTCGTATTTGCATTTTTGTGTTTGCGCGGAGTCGATGCTGTACACCTATAACAGAATTCCGAAGTTGTGTGTAATAAGATCTCTGCTTTCTCATCTCCAAAGTTGCTCTCCATTGATTTTGAAGCGTAATAACGGAGCTGCGTAGGGTTTGGTATTGTTTCCTTTGTATATATTGCCGCACAACGGATTGTATTATAACACAAGCGCCTCGAGTTTGTAAGTATTTTTGTCGAACCAGTCTCATTGCGAGATATCCGCGAAAATATTTTTGGATTGTAATTGTAGATCGTCGAATGGTTATATATTGCTGTCTACAGTATCGCATTTGTAGCAAAGCTCGAAATTGTACTTGAATGGTGATGGCCGAGGAGCGAAGTAAGATAAACGTCTCGCGCTGTTTTCTCATTGCAATATAAGCTTTAATCTGGTGCTGGAGAACAAGTGTTGATTCGCGAATTTTGATAAACTTGGTTTTTTCCACCTTCATTTGTATGTTACTTCTAAATTTGCGTTGAATGAAAAGCGCAGACTTTTGAACAGCTAAATATTTGCTACGTTCGTTTCGCATAGTCATCGTTGCACGCCATCTTTGTTGAATAGATGTGGCCGACTTCTTGGCTAGGACGTAACGTCTTCGTACTACAAGACTTCGGTAATTCGATTGAAGACAAACACAAGCCGTCTGTAATTTTAAATATTCGGCACGTTGGTTTTTCATTAGATACCAAGCCCGAAATTGTTGCTGTATTTTGGCGGTAGCGCCCCGAATCATCAAAAATTCATTTCTTAGTTTTTTCATCTCTTGATACCCTCGGAAATATTGTTGAATAGTTATCGAACTGGTTCTCATTTTCAAAAATTCATTCCGAGTATTTCTCATTTTATTTGTCGCCCTACACCAATTTTGAATGATAACACATGATTTTACAATTTGCAAATATTCTTCTCGAGCTTGTCTCATTTTCTGATTCGTGCGGAATCTCTGTTGCATCAATATTGTACTTTTTCTCAGCTGATTATAAACCGTTTGAATCCTTTTACCAGCTAAATAATTTCGATAGTGTTTCTGTAGAATTATTGCAGCATTTTTAAGTTTTACAAAACGTTCCCGTTCCAATTTTGCGCGAATCGCTGTTTGTAATTTTATTATTGAATTTCTCAGAGTCACATATCGTTTCCGCTCAACGTACATTTTGTAATACGATTGAATTCTTGTCGCTATTAGATTTCGATTTTTTTTTACTTTTTCCTGTTCTATAACATTAGTGACAATTGCGCGGAATCGCTTCCGTATTAGGTATGATTTTATTACACGTTGTAAGATTATCACTTTTTCGTGTCGTAATTTTGCTTCAGATTTTAGTGATCGAATTATTGGAGCGGCTAATTCGAGTTTTCGGGCTAGTATATGCCGCCTATACCATTTTTGTATAGTTATTGCACTCGACCGCTTCACGAGAAATTCTGTACGTATCGAACGAGTGATCACTTGTGTTCGATACCACCTTTGAATTTGACGAACCACAGTTCTAATTAATAGAAAACGTTTCCGACATTGATATCGCCTAATAAATGTTTGTATAATGACCGTTGATATTCGTCGTTCCGTGATCCAAGTTTCAGTCCTCTTTCGACTCAAATAACTCCGCACCAATGACTGAATTCGAGTGGCCGCATAATTTCGACGTTTTTCAATCTTCTCCGTAACGCGACGATTTACAATTACTTTGAGATAATTTTGACGCCACCATCTTTGAATAGTAGTGGCTGCAGCGTTAAACCGGGGAGCACGGAATTTGTATATAATTTGCCACAATAGAGATAATGTTTTCTCTCGATGTCCTTCGACAATATCTTTGGCTGTAATATCTCCTAAAATATGAAAATCAGCTGCAGCCAGTGCCTTGAGTGCAATTTCGACATTATGAAGTTTTTGAAGTCGCGATATTGCTGGTACTCGCAATCCATTCGACAAGCCATCACGCAATAATATAATTTCCATGACACGCGTAAGCCTCACGCCATCGCGCAAATCAATAGCCAAATTTTTAAAAGCATAATCAAACTCATCCAAATACGTTTGTTTGTGCGTTAAGACATAACCGATCCGTTTTAAATATTTCGTTATATCGCCCAAATTTGCCACCACACTTGATGAAAATTGAATCAACACCTCACGGGTTTCTTTAAATTTCGAGTTGCGAGCAAACAAACATGGGTTATGTTTTATAATACGTTTTTCCTTAGCTTTGTCTAAGAATAGAATCAAGATAAGAACATATTTGAGCGCAGATGCTTTAATCTGTTCAGCATATTGTTGTGAATATGTAAACGATTTTGAATGTTTTGCTTCCGACAAACGAGCGCGAAATAGTCGATTTATTATAAATGCTGATAGGCTGTAAATATCCGAGTTTGAAGTCATCGGGATCTGCTCATTGAACATAATCTCTAGACCTATTCGAAGCCAAAGTGGATTAAACGATAACAGTAGCTCGAGGATATTTCGTTGCAATACTAAATCCAGATGAAGATTTCGATCAGTTCTTATTGCTAGTTGCTTTTTCTCGATTAACTGCAATACTTTTGAAATCGGTAACTGCATATCATTACTTTGATACAAATCAAATGCCACCTTACGCAGACTAATCATTCGATATTTAGTGAAATATTTCGATGAAACCTTTTCTTTCGTCTGTGCATACTGAAGTTCTTTATTCTTGACATCTTGGAACAATTTGCCTAAATCAACTTTATGCTCACTTTCAATATCGTCTGGTATTGTAACTAGTGCGTTCAGCCATTTCTTGAATTGTTCCTCATGTTCGTCAACAGCTCTTTGGTCTAAGAAAAAAGTTGCTGATAAGAATGGATCACAAGTGGTCGTAGCGGCAAACGGGTCTGGATTTACAAAACCCTGGAAGTATATAAGGTAAATTATTAAGATTGCAAAATATAAAAGCAAGTGCTTACATACCTGACAGTATAAATCTGGATCGAATAGAGGCACACGTGCCGCATCATCATTATAACTGCGAGGCTTACTTCTTCGCGGTGTCCCATAAACCGATAACGATGATGTCGACGATGAAATCGAACTGCTGGATCCAGTTCGCTGCAATGGTTTTGTAACTTCGGCACCTGGTTTTCGTTTCAATACCAACGTATGCATCGGTTTAATCATTTTATCAATCGTTTTTCCCCAATTAGTCGACCGAATCGGCTGGACTCGACTATTCAGCTGATCATCCCGCTTTGAATTATTTTTTGGAGGAGTGATCATCATTCGAACTGGTCTGTGCATCTGTTGAACTTTATCTAATGAATTACGACGCTCGAGATGACCATCACTAAATGTTCGGCATCGTTTACTGGGCACTGCTTCATTTAAATTGAAAAGACTAGACTGGGCACAAATCTCATTCTCGGAAAAAATGATATTTGAATCAAGATTCCGTTTTCGCTCCATATGCGTAGGTGACCGGTGTCTATAGAATCTATTATTTTCAATCGGATCAATCATTTTGGCATCATTTTCGTTCAAATTTGGCATCGAACCTTGGGCACATTTCATAAATTTTTTTGTTTGGCTCCTCTCCAGGTCTTCTCGGCTCATATCATGAAGTGACAGCATTTTACGCAACGGAGTCGGAATATATGGCTTCGATAAATTGTCATTAGAATGGGTTTTGGGCGGTGATGTAAAATCTATTTCCGGTTCAATTAAATTATATGTCTTTGTTAATTTACCGTTATCTCCGGACCTATCTTCCTCATCGATGATCGATAGTTGTGGACTTCCTAAGGGTTGTGTTAGACTTAATATTGCATTATAACTTGGGTTCGAATTAGGCGGCGTTTTAACATAAGTTTCAGTGCTCAGATTTCCCAAACTATTTGATTCGCCAAATTCCCGATCTTGTTCGAGGCCCACTGCATATTCAAATGTTTTATTTTTGACAGAAATATTAAGAATTTCTTCCTCATAACAAACCCGTGTCTCAGTTATTTCAACTGTGGCTTCGTGTATCATTTGTATATTACGAGACACGGTTGAAAATACTTCCGGTTCGAACACTTTTTCGATGTGATTTCTTTTCGGAGTATCATATGCTGTATTTAAATTTGAGTTATTTGAACATCTCAAATTGTGAGTTTTGTGTTCATTAGATGGTAACTGTAGCCTACAAGACTTTATTCCGAAATTACTTGGTTTTAGTGAATTATTGAGACGCGGAACTGAGGACGGTGTAGGACACGACGCTAGGTACTCGTACTTATTAGCCGCCTTCGACTTTGTCTCGGCTATTGGAGTGAATTCGATTTTATCGAATAATATGGAAGCATTAGGCGGAGAGATGGGATTTCGATTCTCCTTGTTATTTTCAACAGTTTCATTAAATTCAATCGAGTCGAAAATATTTTCAAACGTAGATGTTGATGTTGTTGATTTCTCCATGAACTTCTCGGATTGTTGAAATTTTCGAACGTGAATTGAATTCGCCGAAAATGATCGTCGTCTTACGCCAACGGGTGAAATTTTTTTGGAGATCATACATTTTTTAGGTGATGGCGATAGTTTAGGTTTTGCGACCGGTTTTGTAGCGCCCGATCCGACTCGTTTGGCTTTTTCTTTAACAATTACAGATTTTAGCACAATTGAGACATCCTTTTTGAAACCACGATCATCTGTGAATTGTATTGTTTCCATTGCACTAAATGGCTTCATAGGTGTCCATTCGATTATCAATTCAATTTCCGAATTTGCCGCAATTATTGTATTTGTCCAGGAAAATCGGGCATTGTACTCCGGTTTAAGTATTTTTGTAAGCAGCAACTTTTTATCGAGTTCTGTCGGATTTTGTATATTTAAACAACGTCTTGCTGTTTTTGTTACCGGAATATCACGAAAATCGACAACCGATTTAGGTGAAAACGCGGCTAGCACGACAATAGTTGGTATTCTAATTTCTTCACATTTTCGCTGATTTAGTATCCGTGTCGGGGTGACGGAAACCTAAAATAAAAATGTCGACTTAAAATTTCGAAAAAAAGGGGGAAAACTCCTTGGCCAGGTGATCACAAATTGCACCCTAATTAATTATGAAAAATTACTGATGTGAAATTTAAAGGACTTTTAAACTTGTTCTTTGTAAATCGGAGCCTTAAACACAAATTGCAATTATTGTTGTTTATCCGAATGATGACGACACACAACAAACGTTACAATTTGAAAGCAGTTTCACAATAAAACACCGCCATTGGTCCAAAACAATTATTAAGGAATTATTTTATCATAACACAATCACAATATTGCACCAATTTTATCGTAAAATTAACACAGTTTATTAATTTAAATTTATATTGTTACATATATAATTACAAAAATTATATTAATAGAAAAATTTGATTGAATTACCTTAAAAGTACTCATGTTAATATCCGTATTCTATAATCGCACTTCACACAATAAAATTTTCTTTAAGAATGACAACACTTCAGACGAACGGTTGAAATATTTGTATTTTTTGGCGTTTGCAGTGTTTTCTAAACTTTTCAATAATCATAGCGTTTTGTCTGCCATCTATGAAATTATATTGATACTATTTAAACATCAATAATGGATTTTTGTGACAATAAAAATTTTATTTATGGCACAAAATTTAATTAAAGTGAATCATAAAATTTTATTCGAATAATAAATGGATGCAATCATTTTTTTTACACTGATTACAAATTAATAACATTATGAAATTAGTATACTTGCGAAAACGGTTATTTAAATTTGTTGCTAGATGTCAGTAAATCACGTATCTAAGTTCAGACACATACTTAAAAACGTTTTTCAAAATAAAATACGTTACACCATATTGCACTAAAGTGTTTAACTATACAGAATTATTTTTGATTTCCCAACCGAGATTCAATTCAATTTAAATTCTTTTTCTTGCTCTTTGCTGTTAAATATTAATATTTTTTATACAATAAAAAGTAAAAATCAAAATCACATCAATCAAAAGTCACATAATTATTGTTTAAATTTTATACTCTGAGGTCGAAACACTTAAGATTCTGCATTATGGTTAGGTATATGTATGTATACATACGTTCGATCTTAACTTGCCGTCTCCATAATGTATACTTACGTATCGAAGTTCCGCCAGATTTGTCTTGCAACGCTACATGAGCTGGTGATTAGTCCATCTTTCAGTTGTCAATACCGCGCTGTCTCTTTTTTAAGCGCCAGTTTAAGCGCTGCAATAGGCTCTTTCCAATGCAGATGGAGAATCGTATACCGTGCATAGCGAGTTTATTCGTTCTACGGTTCATAATACACATAACTTCATCATGCATTTTAAATATATTTCACCGTGAAGTGACACCATCCAGAAAGTGCTCATAATGAATACATACACACACACATACTCACACACACACCGGCTGATAGATGACGCCAGAGGGAAAATGCCCATTATAATTGCCGGTGACTTTAACTCCTGGGCAGTGGAATGGGGCAGTAAAAAGACGACTCAAAGAAGCAAGGCTATGCTGGAAACCATGGCCAACCTTAACCTAGTGCTTCTTAATCACGGTACCACCAACACGTTTGACAATGGCAGAGGTGGCTCTATCATTGATATAGCGTTTGCAAGCAAAGCACTTTCAAAACAGTTAGTGTGGAGAGGATCTGGAGCCGCTACCCTATGTGATCACATGGCAATTGTAATTGAGATGAGACCACAAGCAAAATTTCAAAGAAAGGAAGCATCACTAAAGGCACAAAAGAATGGCTGGAAAATCAAAAAATTAGACAGCGCCATGCTAGAGCACATGCTAAACTATGTCAAAACAGCGGATGGAACGGTAGAGCAACAAACAAGCCGAATAATGCAAAGTTTATTCAATGCATGCGATGCAGCAATGCCGAGGAAAGGTCGTGGGAACAACAGACCCCCACTCTACTGGTGGAATAATAATATTGCAGAACTCCGAAAAGAGTGTCTCAGATCAAGGCGAAAGCACCAGAGAGCAAGAGGGACAGACGAATACCTGCGGCTCCAAATCGAACATAAAATTAAACGTGCTCAACTCAGAAAAGCCATATTGGAAAGCAAAAGTGATGCTTTTAGTGCTACGGGAGGAAGTAGAAAGCAATCCATGGGGCATGGCGTTGTAGTGGTACCGAGCGGTAATACCACGACAATTATAAGTTAAACAAAAACATTTTATTTATTTATTATTTATTTGTATATATTTTAAGAGTTTTTATTTGTAACTTTATTTTATTATTAATATTTAAGTTTTATCACCTTACAATTTTAATGTTATTTATTTATTATATTATATATATAAGACCATTACATATGTTTTATTTGTGCTCCATCGATGTCGATGGTTAAACTTATTCTGCTTAATCTCATGTTATTTTATGTTTCTAGTATTTACATAATTATTCTATATACTCTAGTACTTCATTTCAAGTACAATATTATACATAATTATGAGCAAATTATGGTATGTTAGCGCGTTGCTTCACATCTCCCTCAAAAAGATAAAGGTTATTTAATCATAACCTTTTCAGGGAAATTGATAATTTACTCATAATACATATGTAGATTACATTATTTTAATTTTAATTTAATAACTGCATTCATATACATCTATGCATGTTTTAAATTATTTTTTCTTATTTCTATAATTTATTTAATTCATTTTAACTTAATTTAATAGTTTAATAAATTTATTGTTATTATATTTTTTTTTTTTTTTTTATTAGTAAAAATTTAATATTAAAATATTCTTTATTGACTTTAATAATATTTAAATGTTTACAAAGTTTAATATTTTAAAATTTTTTATGATTTCAAGTTAATTCAGAAATTTTAGTTTAAAGATTAATACTAGATAAATTTAAAGTTTATACATCTATATTAAAGAATTCATTGACACAAATATGAAGTTTCATACATTATAACTCATATTTTTTTTTATTCGGCAGTCTTAAAACGTTTTAGCCGGTTATGATGAACTGTCTTATTTGAACGTCCAACTTTTATAATGGAATTTTCGTCTGATAACACATCTTGAATAACATATGGACCTAACCACAGAGGAGATAATTTACTGACACGTGCTTCATTTTTTATTAAAACCAAATCGCCTTTGGTAAACTTAATGGGATTTAATGAACGGTCATAGTATTGTTTATATTTATCTTTTGAGTTTAATATGTTCCTTCTAGCTATGGAAAATGATGTTTGTAATCTGTATTTCAAATCTTGACAAAAATCATCTATTGTATAAATGGGTTCTGGTTCATTAAATAATGAAGTAGGTATATTAGGCTTCATGCCAAAAACTAGCTCATATGGCATAAGACCAGTTGAACTATGAGGTGTTGAATTGTATGTAAAAGTAAAGTACGGAAGCCACAAGTCCCAATTCAACAGATCGCTTTGTGAGAAATTACGAAGATATTCGCCTAATGTCTTATGGAACCTTTCAAGGGAACCGTTGCTCTGCGGATGATAAGCTGTTGTACAGAGTTTTCGAATTTTTAGTAGTTTGCAGACTTCGGAAAATACTGAGCTCATAAAATTGCTGCCTTGATCACTTAAAACTTCGTTAGGAATACCATATACGCAAATAAAATGTTCAACAAATGATTTAGCTACAACATTCGCTTCTTGGTTTGGGATTGCAATTGCCAATGAATATTTTGAAAGGTCATCCTGCATGGTTAGTATATATTTATTATTATTATAAGAAGATACCATAGGACCCACTATGTCCAGAAATATTTTTTCGAATGATCTTGAAGACGTTGTAGTAATTTTCATAGGTTCCTTAGTAAATCTGGAGTGCTTTTTAGTTTGGCATTGCTTGCATGAAGAAATTACATTTTTAATCGTTGAGTGCATATTAGGAAAGTTATAATATTGTTTAATACGATTATAAGTTCTATATAATCCTTGATGTCCTCCAAGTGGAGATACGTGGAAATCTAGTATAAGTTGTTTTATTTCAGCTTCGTTATTTATGTATTTTACATCAATATTATTCGTAGGATATTCAAACGATTTATGTTCACCATATTTACTATTAGAAAAAGTGCTCTCTATTGCATTTGAATGATTTATTTTAAGATCGAGAGTGTTTAAAGAAATGGATGAATCATTTGGAGATAGATCAGCATTAATTGCTGTCTTATTACTAGTAGAAAGAAGATCCAAATGTTCACTGTAAGACATTTTATTAAAGTCAGGTGAATCCTGATTGTTAACACAATCATTATCCTTTTCGGTTTCATTGTTGTTTATATTCGGCGTCATCATAATGGTTTCGTCACATTCAGGTTGAAAATCGTTTACTATGTGATCGTTTAAATTTTTTGTTTGTGATCGTGTAATCGCATGACAATCATAGGTAGTATCGAACTTATTTATTGCGATTCTGCTTAATGCATTATGTGGTTGTCTACATTGACGAACATGGATTGGGCTAACATCAGGAAGTGTGCGAATTTCATGAGTGGCTACATTTGTAATAGTTAAAAGATCACCCTCTTGATGAAAGACGTCATTAAGTTCATGAATTACCGAAATAATTGCATTATATTCTTCCTTATTCAGATGTTGCAAATTTATGGATGAATCCAATGTTTCTAATCGTTTATGAAGTACATCTTCCCACTTCTGAAGATGAAATATATTGTAATTAGATAGAGGTTCAACCTTAAGATTGAAACTATTTAAATTATGTTCAGCTTCGGATATATTTAATATGGAAATTGGAATTGAGTTGTTTTTGATTTTAATGAGAGAACTTGATACAAATACCAAAGGTGCGATTTCTTGAGACGGACAGATATATTCTGAGTCATTTGCACAATTTACCTTAATAGTTAAAATTTTCTCTGAACGAGGTAATATTTTTATAGACTGATCACACTGTAATTGAAGTTCGGAATTTAAGGTTAGTGAAATTATAGAATTTTCTAATGGAATATCGATAACTTGACGTAAAAAATCAATATTACATTTGAAATGATTGAAGAAATTAAGTCCAAGTATTCCAGAACATGAAATAGGGAATGAATCAGGTATAACTTGAAATGTTATATCTAATTCCTTACAATTAGGAAGAATTAATTTGGCTTCGCATTCACCTATGGTTTGTATTAAATCATTAGAGATTCCTCGAAGCTTACATTTACTATCCTTACGAATTATGGTATCAACTTTTAACAAATTTTCTTTAATAAGAGATACTTCAGCAGCTGTGTCCACTAAAAAAGGAACATTTGAAAATTTGCTGACATTTAGATTTAAATATAAATAATGATTTCTAGAGTTTGTATTACAATCATTGGTTACAGTGTAAATATTTTCGATTGAAGAATGACCGTGCAGAGTATTATGAAACTTATTGGAACTAGGACACTCTATGATTTCTGGACCTTCGAGGGAGTGTCTTTTGTTGGCCTCATAGATCCTTCCACATTTCCCGAAGCATTTGGATGCGATCTTACCAAGTCTTCTCTACGAGCATCACTTTTCTGTTTGAAGTAGCATTCCTGTATGTGATGTCCCTTACGTTTACAATATGCACATCTTATAATAGAATATGATTTCACAGATTTCGAAGGCGCTTGTTGATTTTTGAAGCATTGTGCAATAATATGTCCTGGCTTTCGACAAAGTTGACAAAATTTATCTGATTTACGATTGAAAGAAATATCAGGAGCGGAAACTCTCGAAAAATTTTTGATTGCAAGTTCTTCTTGACAAGCTTGATTAATAGCATCCGTTAATTTATCGAACCGACATGCTTTAATAATATTTTTTATGGAATGGTCTAATCCTTCTTGAAATGACTGTAAAGCGATATGAGAGTTAAGATCACGAATGGTTTTGGCAGAATTTGTACCCTGAGCAGTTATACAAGCTTCATTTAAATCGTGTACGATTAATTCGAGTCTACTTGCATAAGAACGTACATCTTCGCCTTTTAATTGTCTAATCTTAGCTAACTCCATTTGAAGATGACCTATAGAACGACTCTCTGAAAATTCTGATGTTAAAATTTTTTTAAAGTCAGCCCAAGTATCAATTTCAGTTTATCGGACAATGTCGTATGCTTTTCCGTCTAATTTTAACTTTAATAATTCTATTAGACCAGGTCTATCTGCTTCGCGTAAAGTTTTATATATATAATCCACACTAGCAGTAAACTTATGTAGGTCTCTAGGGTTACCGTTAAAATTAGGTACAAGCTTCAATACATATTTGACATCTAAAGCCGACATTTTATTATTTTGAAAGGAATCAGTACAATCGGAAAGCTTTATGTTTGAGGATTGTTTTATATTTTGAGAGGTCGAATCAAATTTTTCGTTATTTTCAGGTAAAAGTTTAGCAGCTTCGGCGTTTTCTTTTCTTTGACGTGATTTTGAAGAAACCTTTTTAATTTTTATATTGCGTAGAGTTAAAAAATCTGTAGATTGGTCATTTTCATCACTAGACGCATCAGATGAACTCATTAATTGAAAATTGGTTTATTAAAAAAAATATAAATAAAAAGATACAATTCATAAAACTCAAAATTGTTCCGCTTGAATTACCGCTAATCCATTAGTATTATAAATTTTAATTGAATGGACAAACAACCTCGTGGTTCTTTTTATGATTTATAAATTATGTATGAAAGTTTATGCTTTATCAATGATTTCATTATTAGAACAATATAAATGTATTAAATATATATATATGTATGTGTTTAACAATTTTAATACATTTTATTGTTATTAAAATTTTTATTATTTTTTTATTTTTAATTTTGTTGTAAATAAATTAAATTTAAATTAAATTAGGAAAATAATAATTCTTAGAACTAAAAGAAGAATAACTATATATTGTAGTTATAGTATATAATATTTACCAAGATGTTTATTTTTTTTTGTTGTTGGAACATGTGACTTCAATGTTGTCTTCAATGTTAATTGATGGTGTCCCGTTTTCAATGTATACATTTATTGAGATTGGTTTATCAATATATCGGAAATTTAGTTGATGAAAAGATGATGATCCGTTTAATGCCTAAAGATGATACCTTCTATGGTTGGTATTTACTGGTACGGTTAGAGTAGACTGGATTCTTTGTAGTCATCTTTGATATAACATATGTTAGATATTTGCGTAATATCATATCATATATTTTAATTTATTAATATGCAGGCAGTTTAATTTATTTGTTTCGTGGAACAATTCACTATTTTTGATAACATATATACATATGTATATGTTAT
Source organism: Tipula unca (assembly GCA_951394425.1). Taxonomy (NCBI): domain Eukaryota; kingdom Metazoa; phylum Arthropoda; class Insecta; order Diptera; family Tipulidae; genus Tipula; species Tipula unca. Next base: position 45,136,310 of record OX596381.1, on the reverse strand, counting down.
ATACTTTAGATTACGGCTTTTATTGCAGCTAATTTTCAATAATAAAATAGTTTATTATATTTGAATATATACACGTTTAAATTAAATCACATTTAACTAAAGTTTTATTTTGTTCTTTTATTTATAATGGATTTATTATTAGTAAAATTTATTTAATTTATTACCACATGTTAAATTTAACTGTCTTCGGAGGATCGTATGATTTTTAAAGTTTGTATTTTGCACTAATTAACGGTGAAAAATAACAAATCCCTCCGCTGTCACCAATTGTAGTGGTACCGAGCGGTAATACCACGACAATTATAAGTTAAACAAAAACATTTTATTTATTTATTATTTATTTGTATATATTTTAAGAGTTTTTATTTGTAACTTTATTTTATTATTAATATTTAAGTTTTATCACCTTACAATTTTAATGTTATTTATTTATTATATTATATATATAAGACCATTACATATGTTTTATTTGTGCTCCATCGATGTCGATGGTTAAACTTATTCTGCTTAATCTCATGTTATTTTATGTTTCTAGTATTTACATAATTATTCTATATACTCTAGTACTTCATTTCAAGTACAATATTATACATAATTATGAGCAAATTATGGTATGTTAGCGCGTTGCTTCACAGCGTACAAGATTGTTATGAAAAAACTGAACAGGTGTACACCTCTTGCACCTGTTAAGTCTAGAATTATGCACAATATAGTTGAAACACTGTTCCTTAGACAAGATAAACCAAGCTTTATGTGGAACTGCATCAGCATAAATGAAGAAATCCCACCCGTTACCACTCTGGAGGTGATAGAAGCAGCAAAATGGATAAAACACAATAAAAGCCCTGGGCTCGATGGGATACCAAACACCGTCTTAAAAACTGCGGTACTGGCCAAATCAGAAGTATTCAGTAAACTGTTTACAAAATGCATGGAAAAAGGGCAATTCCCCAAGAGATGGAAGAGACAAAGATTGGTACTCATACCAAAAGGAGGTAAGCCACCAGAACAGCCCGCATCATACAGACCACTATGCATGTTAGATACTACCGGTAAGCTGCTCGAGAGAATTATATGTACCAGACTAGAGCGCCACACGGAAGGTACTTCCGGGCTACATGACGATCACTATGGCTTTAAGAAAAATCGTAGCACAATCGATATGCTATTGCAAAGTTGTGTCACATAGCACGCAGCGCACTGGCCGATAAAAGGTGGACGGAAGGCGACAAACATTACTGTGCAGTCATTACACTTGACATTAAAAACGCGTTCAATACTGCGAATTGGGACAAAAGCCTCAGGAAACTTCCAAGTTTCTGCGTGCCAATCTACCTTACCCGCTTAATATGTAACTATTTTCAAGAACGGATGCTGATATACGACACTGATGAAGGGCCAAAACAGTATAGGGTAACCGGCGGCGTTCCGCAGGGCTCAGTACTCGGTCCGGTCCTCTGGAATATCATGTATGATGGAATATTAAGAATTCCAAAACCAAAAAATGTGCAGACAATTGGCTATGCGGATGACATTGCAATAGTAGTAGTGGCAAAAAACATTTCACAAGTTACCGCAAGCTGTAACGAAACGATAGAAGACATAAGAAAGTGGCTGCAACATGCGGGTCTCCAACTTGCGGAACATAAAACCGAAGTGGTCCTAATGAGTAGTCGAAAGAAGGTAGAGACCATCACAATTCGCGTGGGTGATCACTATATATTACTTCCGCGCAGCATCTGAAATACCTGGGGGTACTTTTAGACCACAAGCTCAATTTCCGAGACCACTTAGAGTACGCAAGGGAGAAAGCCAGGAAAGTGTATTCTTCGCTGTCAAGACTGATGCCAAATATCGGAGGCCCAAACCAACCGATCAGAGAGCTGCTCGCAAGTGTTATAAAGTCTACACTGACATACGCATCCCCGATATGGGCTGACTCAACCAATGTCAAGTCGTATATTAAAGGTGTAAAATCCCGTCATAGATTGACCACGATTCGAATAATCTGTGCTTTCCAAACCGTTTCAGATGAAGCTGCTAACGTAATTGCACGGCGCTGTCCAGTCGACATTGAAGTCAAAAAAGCCAAAGCCATTTACGTTAAAAAACACGCACAAGGGGAAGAGGATACAAGGGATCCGGATAACGAGGAAAGTTTGGCCGAATGGCAACATAGATGGAGTCAATCCACGAAAGGTCGGTGGACATACAAACTCATACCAAAGATCAAACCATGGCTGGAGAGGAAACATGGCGAGGTAAACTTCCACCTCTCTCAATTTCTATCGGGTCACGGATGTTTCCGAGAATACCTCCACAAATACAAACATGTCGAGGATCAATACTGCCTGTACTGCGATAATAAAATTGAACACGCAGAGCACATTCTTTTGGAATACAAAAGGTTCGATGAAAAGCGAAGGCGCATGGAAGATATAATAAAACAACCAGTAAATCCAGCCGCAATAGTGCAATACATGCTGACCTCCAAAGAAGCTTGGGAGGCAATAAGTGGAATTCTGGTAGATATTATGAAACTCGTACGATGTGACGAGCGAGCAGCTTACCTTTTGAGGAGTCAGCTGTAAGAACTGGGAGGAAAACAAATTAATAAAGTAAACTAACATGAGCAACTAAACCACCTGCCTCGCGAAGGAATGCCTTAATTGGTGGTATACCGCGGGGAAAAAACAGGCCAGCGAGAAGGGAGATGGCTTTACACGGTAAAACCCGTTGTCGTACGGAACGCCGGGTTCCTACGTCCTTTTTAAGATTTCCATCTTCCTACGTAAAACAAAAAAAAAAACACACACATAAACACAACACACACATCATTAAGATTATATCTGAATATATGTAGACGTCGTTAGATTTTCGTAATCCATATTTCTGCTCTTTATAACCGACATAATTTTAAATTATTACTTTTATATCTCACATATGTACATACCATTTATATAACCTAAATCTACATAATTGCTTGACCTACATAATTATATGTAATACAAATATATTTAGAATTCATGTTATGGATCAACGAAATGTGATCATCAACAAAATTTCGACAAATAAATATTTACATTTGTTTTTGCAAGTCGTACACATTGTCTGTAAATAAAAATATTGTTGTCGTTTGGAGCGAATTTCACATAATGTCATTAACTCGTTTTGGTTAAATTCCAGAACTACGACGCGTTTATCAATCAACGACAACACATTCACGTTGTATTATGATGTTCGTAATAATAACTACATATTGCAATATATATGAAGTGTAATACACATGATATTATATTTATAAAAAAAATCAAGATCAAACTAATTACTAATCGGTTATCTCACACGCAGTACGTAACTATATAAGTAGTTCAAAGTAGAAAATCTCAAAAATATAAATCGCGCGGACATAAAATTAAACAATAAAAAATCGTTGTATATATTCGTTCTTGATAAGTAGAAATTTTTATTAAATAAAATAAATTATACCGCATTTTATTCGTTTTACATATATAAGTATATAAACTCTTGTGTCAAGTATATATACACGTAATCGATCCAATGTATATACATATATATACAGAATACTATTTAGGCCGACCCTTAAATTTTTTGCACTCTCATCATACTCCGCTCACGTACATCATCGGTCACAGTTCACTCTAATAATATGTATTGTCCGAGTAAATTATATCGTAGCTGATTGACATATTATTTAGTTGTCTTCTGAAAATAAAAAAAAACAGAAAATTCTAAAGTTTATGAATATATTGTATAGAAAGGTAATAATTTAAGAACTGGTTTGATAACAGCCACAAGTGCAGACACTTATGAAAGGTTAAATTAAAAAAAAACTCAAATATTAAGCGCAATAGTACGATCAATCAAAAGTTGATTAATAAAAATTTGGATCTAGCGATCACTAATAGATATATGTGCTTTGTAAACATTTAAAACTTCAAGTAATGGAAATTTTTAAAATTTACGTGCGCAGCAATTTCAATTATATTTACCAAAATTTCATTAGACCTTGAATTAAATTTTACGAATGGTTTTACATATTTCAGTTAGTGAAAGAAGATTATAGTCAGGAAAAACCATGATCCAGTTGAGTCATGCATAGCATTTCAAAACTTCCAGCAAAATTATAAGCTATTGTATTAAACAAAATAATTGAAGGCCATCTAAAGGCCATCATGTAGGCCATCTATCTAAAGAATCGATAGAGACACGATTCCATCGGTCTTTATATAGGATTATAGAAGCAACTTATAGTCTCAATAATTGGAACAAAATTAATCATGGTCGACAGAGTTTTGTTCTATTTATCCAAAGTCGATGCACAACATGGTGAGAAACAACCATTGACTATTTTAAGCTCTAAATCCTAAAAGAGATTAACACTCGCTTCGCTATACTGTTTTATTGTTGGATGCAAATTTCGTTAAATGAGCCTCGGTACGAGTAGTTCAAAGCAAAATATGTATCCAAACAAAAAAAACTTTAAATCCAATTTAAACACACAAGAAAAAGAATAACCACCTGGCTATTTACACCTCATCGTACGAGTAATGTACATATTTTTAATTTACTAACAAATCGTGATATGATTTAATTGCACAGTCATCTCCCAACAAAAGAAATCACACGGTTTGGCATTGAATTTAATAATTTGTTTTTAGATCAACATAAAGTTTATTATATTCCGATCACAGAATCGTCTATAACCAAAAAAGGTGATTCCCATATATATATATATATATATATATATATATATATATATATATATATATATATATATATATATATATATATATATATATATATATATATATATATATATATATATATATATATATATATATATATATATATATTGTATATATATACAATATATATATATATATATATATATATATATATATATATATATATATATATATATATAAATATATATATATATATATATAAATATATATATATATATATATATATATATATATATATATATATATATATATATATATGTATATATATATATATATATATATATATATATATATATATATATATATATATATATATATATATATATATATATATATGGGAATCACTCATACACATAATGCAATAAGCGTTACGTCAGTTATAAATTAAATTAGTGCACGCTTACGAGCATTTCTTTGTACAATAAGGTAAGATCAAGTTCATAATATTCAGATATGGTGACATCATTATTTTGAATGATCGATTTAAGAACGGATTGATAACAACAAAAAGGTCACCGGCAGTTATTATAACAAATCCGCATTATTTGTTGTTGAATATATAGAAACATTAAATTATAATAATCAAGCACTCCTATTTCCTATACAAATCATATGTAGATTTAGTACACAGCCTTTTGATAACTAATTGCATTTGAATAAAAAAATCAATTCTAAACAAAAAAAAATTCACTCAACCGAAACACAAAAATGGCAACCGTTTTAACGTTTTAGCACTTTGAAAATCACTTAAATATGTATAGGGCCATACTTTGGCTACACTTGCTATATACACACATGTTACAATTTAGTTATATGTATAACACAAACTTACGTGTATTTCCGTTTATTCGTTGGCTTTCGTCTGGTCGATGGCATCGTTTTATTCACATTTGGAATCAACGTAAATTGTCGCTTCTGCAGAGATTTCACTCGATTGTCAATTAAATCGTTCGGTAATTGTATATTTAGTTCGGTGTTATTTATTGGAAAACTTAAAACTAATTTAATTAGAACAATTATTAGAAATACAAATAAATTTGAATTTAATTTACACATTTTGATTTATTGTAATGGTTTTAGTTTCTTGTTTTTTTATTTTTTAGATTATAACGAGACGACTACAAATTCAATACTAAATTTATAAAGTTATTATAGCACACCACTATACAAATTGAAAAGATCGCAATTAATATATTATTGGTATATATACATATATATAATATACATGAATCACAGATTTTTTGTATTTCGACGAACAGGAACTAAATTATTATTTTGTTCTTGTTTCTGGTAATTCAATATTAAGGCTTTAGTTCATTCAACCCGTAAACTTTCTGATATGTACGTTATCATAAGTACTTTATCGTTAACACGGGAGGCTTGTGTTCAACCTATAGATTTCCTTTTAGCTCAACATAATTTGGCACACTCTTAATTTTTAACCACACAGTTATTCTGTTGTAATCGAACGACGATAAATATATACTCAGTTAATTTGTTATTTTTGGTGTCAGGTTTTGTACTTTAATAAGTCAAACTGTTGTGTATACACTGATTTTGTAATTTTAAACATATTTTGATTATAACTCATAAGACGTCAGTAGGAAAAAAAGTATGTGTGTGTGTGATAATAATAATAAAAAATTAAAAAAGATGAATAGTCGCGAATTGTAAAGAATCTCTTATTATTTTTTTAATACTTTTATGCGATAACAGAATATTATAAAAGCCAGTAATGATAATTCATTACTATATGACCGACGTATAGATTAAGGTAAGTGCGGGAGAATTTGATTAGAAAACTACACACCTAGATAAATCTGTGTTTTTTTTTTGAGATACTAGTTAACTGCAAAAACATCATTTTTGGAAACAAAAACTACTGTAATTCAAATAATTTAGAAGTATTTTTGGATTTTATTAGCATTCTCACTTAAAGAAGATGGCAGAAAACCACCTTACGTAAAAATACTTTTATGATATTGTAATTTAAAAATTTGATAGTTATCCTATTTTTATGTATCAGAATTTAATTCACATAAAGTTGTAGTCTGTAAATAGATTATAGTTTTATTAAGAAACAAAAGACATTTTTTTACTTGTTAAGTAAAGATAACTGGTTTTAACAAAACGAATTTTTTTAAGTCGTTTTTATTAGCAAGTTGATTAGAGAACTTATTTAATTTTGAAGAAACAGAAGATAAATCAAATTTTTCGATTTATTAGTTCATTTTATGATGAACAAACAAAACTAAATTTGAGTTTTCTGTCAAAATTTTAATTATTAATACATTTTTTAACTGATTGACTCACGACCGCAATATTCACTTTCGTTTATCTTGTTATTTTGGGATTCTGCAAAATTTATCTATAAATACATTTATAATATTTATTTCATTCATAACTCATAAATATTAAAAATTCAGTTAACTAGTTTTTCAAGAAAAAAAAACAGATATATACATTTTATTTCCGGTTTATTGAAGTACATTTTCTTTCTGGGTTTAGTTTTTTCTCCGAACATCTAACGTCGTTCAATGAACAATGTACATAATTATATTGCAGAAACGCCCGTCCAAATCATTTGCCTATTTGTTTGTAGAATTTGGGAAATCACAATCACGCCTAAGTCTTTAAACCAAGTTTACATTAACCCCAGTTTTTGACTTATCTATATAGACAATTTAGACAGTTGCCTGAAAAAGCAAGAAATTGTGGAATCGGTTTACTCAAACCTAGAAATTACGTACTTTATAAATAATTTTGTTCACTGAACACTGCCACTTTAATTAAACACTATTTGATTCGATTTTGACTTCTGCAGTAAAGGTGTGATTTGGTTTAAGTCGCATTATTTTAGAATATGTAATTCAATTGACCTGTCTTTGTAATTCAATTGAATTTTATATTCTTCCAAAATATTTGAAAAGAATCCGATTTAAACATATTGAAGTTATTAGAACCTAGACTAGTTTTTGTTTATGTATTTCTCAATTACTTTCAAAATATTTACAATATGTAAATACAAATTAATTAGGTTTAAATTATAGTAACAAACTATGACCCGACGTGAATCCAAAGGTGGGCGATAGGACGAGTAAATACGCTGTGGTGAAACTAAAACCCATCGTATACCATAAAAAATTCGGAACACTTGAGAATTTACATTGACGTCTACCAAATTATATTTCGTAATTTAATCCGTCATTAAAAATAGTATATTAACGATTCAAATTAATTTGCCACGTTTCGCATCGCTTTGCATAATTTAAATATATCGAATTTTCTCCTCTAAGAACTTGCCTGAATTCGCATCTGATTTTGCTATACCAAATTTATTCAGTTCCAATTCTTGTTTATGTTGATAATTTATTTCTTTTAAAATAAAATATCTTTGGCATATTTTAACGGATAAATAACCGAAACTCAAATAAATTTCAAGGAAAGTTCCAATTGAAAAAATGGTCGAGTATAATTTGAAAAAATTGGTTGGAGGGCACTCAAATGTCTCATAAATTTATATCCTTTGTAAAAAGTATCCTTTGCTTGTCGTGGGAGGCGGCTAAACGGTTGGATCGCTGGGCTACCGACCCGCATCCGTAAAACACAATCGGTTAATAATGTGAACAAAAAGAAAAACGGATACCACAAAAAAAACGCCGGACCTACGCTCAAGTACCCGGACATGAGATTTAGGATCGGCACGTGGAACGTACAGTCAGTCAGATAGTACATACCGAGCTCTGTACAATATCAGAGATCAGAAATCTGATTAAGATCCCCATATTATACATGAAATAAAATCTCAGCAAGTACGCTGGTTCGGTCTCGTTATATGGTAGGAGCAGAGGTTGTTGCATGCGATGATAGCTCCACAATGTAGAGAGAGACTTGGCTTCTTCAGATGGTCTTAGACAGTATGATGCCCTTGCTCAGGATCGAAAACGTTGGTGCCAAATTGTTGACACAGTAAGGGGCCAGTAATGGCCTTAAAAACTGTTTTTTTTATTATTATTATTATTATGAGATACACATAATTTATTTATTAATTAATTAATCTACTTGTTTAATTTTATTAAATTAGTTACACTGAAGAATGAAATAAAACAAATTATGGCGTAAAAATACCAAATAGCTTATAATACTATAAGGGAAATTGCTGCAGATTTGCGTATCAAGATATGGCAGTTTATCGTAGTTAGCTTATATTAATTAGATGGCAAATAAACGCTATGTTACCATTTTTTCAACGAAATCTTGAAAAATAATGTAAATAAATCTAAAAAAAAAAAAATTAAATAAAAAAAAACAAATTGACAAAAAACGTTTGGTGCGCTATCTACTTTATTTATTTATGTCGATATAACATGAAGTCACGCGAGTTTACTATGGAAATCCCTTAGAGTATTATAAATTATTTGAAAAATACTTTACAATAAGCAGAAAGTAAACATTCGCACATAATTTCGTGATGTCATATACGAATTTTCAAGTTTGTCTTATTTTTAATTTTTATTTTGTGTTTTCTTGCCATAATTTGGTTAAATTAATATAAACCTAAATTTACTATAGCAATACAGCTATAAGGTCTTACCGACTATAGATTTTATCATTTTTCTAGTTTTTCAATTTTAAAATATTAAACGCCAAAATAATGAATGCCATCTAGCGACATTGTACATTTTTTTAATGTTTACGTACAAATGTTGAATTAATCGGAAAATGTCCCAAAATCGCACATAGACAACATCTGCATCTTAGGTTAGACATCCTTTTTTGTTTGTTTTGGTTCAAATTTGACAATCAACAAAACATACTGAAAATGACAAAAAAATAATTTTGCCATTCTCGTTTCTAAAATAATATAATAAATAGTTAATTTAATTTGATTACAATAATAATCGTTTGAAATTACCACGAAAAATGAATTAGGAATGACATTTTTCTATTCAACAAACGATGCTAAATCGGATTATGGAGGTTCTTCGCTGGACGAATCCGAAGATTCAATTGGGACAATAATAGCTTCATCGTCCCAATCGGAGGCAAGTTTTGATCGTAGTAGTGTTAATTCTATACCGTGGGCCGACGAGGCAATCAAACAGAACCAGTATGAATGGGAGAAAATTGAAAATATGTTCTACGGTGAGGAAAAGTTACCTGAGGATGAGAAAACACGCGACGAATTTTTGGAATGGATAACAGCATTTCCTCATTTAAGAATTTTAGGCAAATCGATGGTTTACTATTATGATCCCAGAGTGCAAAAATATGATGATAATTTTGAAGAAATCTTTGCTATCGATCCACCTATTAAACACGAACTAATCCCAAGGCGACACGATGTACAATACAAAGTAAACAATAATTCTAATAATCAACCTTCTTTGCGCCTTGAAGATCGGTATTTTGGAAAATCAGTGACTCATCATTCCAAGTTTCTGCGTGCCAATCTACCTTACCCGCTTAATATGTAACTATTTTCAAGAACGGATGCTGATATACGACACTGATGAAGGGCCAAAACAGTATAGGGTAACCGGCGGCGTTCCGCAGGGCTCAGTACTCGGTCCGGTCCTCTGGAATATCATGTATGATGGAATATTAAGAATTCCAAAACCAAAAAATGTGCAGACAATTGGCTATGCGGATGACATTGCAATAGTAGTAGTGGCAAAAAACATTTCACAAGTTACCGCAAGCTGTAACGAAACGATAGAAGACATAAGAAAGTGGCTGCAACATGCGGGTCTCCAACTTGCGGAACATAAAACCGAAGTGGTCCTAATGAGTAGTCGAAAGAAGGTAGAGACCATCACAATTCGCGTGGGTGATCACTATATATTACTTCCGCGCAGCATCTGAAATACCTGGGGGTACTTTTAGACCACAAGCTCAATTTCCGAGACCACTTAGAGTACGCAAGGGAGAAAGCCAGGAAAGTGTATTCTTCGCTGTCAAGACTGATGCCAAATATCGGAGGCCCAAACCAACCGATCAGAGAGCTGCTCGCAAGTGTTATAAAGTCTACACTGACATACGCATCCCCGATATGGGCTGACTCAACCAATGTCAAGTCGTATATTAAAGGTGTAAAATCCCGTCATAGATTGACCACGATTCGAATAATCTGTGCTTTCCAAACCGTTTCAGATGAAGCTGCTAACGTAATTGCACGGCGCTGTCCAGTCGACATTGAAGTCAAAAAAGCCAAAGCCATTTACGTTAAAAAACACGCACAAGGGGAAGAGGATACAAGGGATCCGGATAACGAGGAAAGTTTGGCCGAATGGCAACATAGATGGAGTCAATCCACGAAAGGTCGGTGGACATACAAACTCATACCAAAGATCAAACCATGGCTGGAGAGGAAACATGGCGAGGTAAACTTCCACCTCTCTCAATTTCTATCGGGTCACGGATGTTTCCGAGAATACCTCCACAAATACAAACATGTCGAGGATCAATACTGCCTGTACTGCGATAATAAAATTGAACACGCAGAGCACATTCTTTTGGAATACAAAAGGTTCGATGAAAAGCGAAGGCGCATGGAAGATATAATAAAACAACCAGTAAATCCAGCCGCAATAGTGCAATACATGCTGACCTCCAAAGAAGCTTGGGAGGCAATAAGTGGAATTCTGGTAGATATTATGAAACTCGTACGATGTGACGAGCGAGCAGCTTACCTTTTGAGGAGTCAGCTGTAAGAACTGGGAGGAAAACAAATTAATAAAGTAAACTAACATGAGCAACTAAACCACCTGCCTCGCGAAGGAATGCCTTAATTGGTGGTATACCGCGGGGAAAAAACAGGCCAGCGAGAAGGGAGATGGCTTTACACGGTAAAACCCGTTGTCGTACGGAACGCCGGGTTCCTACGTCCTTTTTAAGATTTCCATCTTCCTACGTAAAACAAAAAAAAAAACACACACATAAACACAACACACACATCATTAAGATTATATCTGAATATATGTAGACGTCGTTAGATTTTCGTAATCCATATTTCTGCTCTTTATAACCGACATAATTTTAAATTATTACTTTTATATCTCACATATGTACATACCATTTATATAACCTAAATCTACATAATTGCTTGACCTACATAATTATATGTAATACAAATATATTTAGAATTCATGTTATGGATCAACGAAATGTGATCATCAACAAAATTTCGACAAATAAATATTTACATTTGTTTTTGCAAGTCGTACACATTGTCTGTAAATAAAAATATTGTTGTCGTTTGGAGCGAATTTCACATAATGTCATTAACTCGTTTTGGTTAAATTCCAGAACTACGACGCGTTTATCAATCAACGACAACACATTCACGTTGTATTATGATGTTCGTAATAATAACTACATATTGCAATATATATGAAGTGTAATACACATGATATTATATTTATAAAAAAAATCAAGATCAAACTAATTACTAATCGGTTATCTCACACGCAGTACGTAACTATATAAGTAGTTCAAAGTAGAAAATCTCAAAAATATAAATCGCGCGGACATAAAATTAAACAATAAAAAATCGTTGTATATATTCGTTCTTGATAAGTAGAAATTTTTATTAAATAAAATAAATTATACCGCATTTTATTCGTTTTACATATATAAGTATATAAACTCTTGTGTCAAGTATATATACACGTAATCGATCCAATGTATATACATATATATACAGAATACTATTTAGGCCGACCCTTAAATTTTTTGCACTCTCATCATACTCCGCTCACGTACATCATCGGTCACAGTTCACTCTAATAATATGTATTGTCCGAGTAAATTATATCGTAGCTGATTGACATATTATTTAGTTGTCTTCTGAAAATAAAAAAAAACAGAAAATTCTAAAGTTTATGAATATATTGTATAGAAAGGTAATAATTTAAGAACTGGTTTGATAACAGCCACAAGTGCAGACACTTATGAAAGGTTAAATTAAAAAAAAACTCAAATATTAAGCGCAATAGTACGATCAATCAAAAGTTGATTAATAAAAATTTGGATCTAGCGATCACTAATAGATATATGTGCTTTGTAAACATTTAAAACTTCAAGTAATGGAAATTTTTAAAATTTACGTGCGCAGCAATTTCAATTATATTTACCAAAATTTCATTAGACCTTGAATTAAATTTTACGAATGGTTTTACATATTTCAGTTAGTGAAAGAAGATTATAGTCAGGAAAAACCATGATCCAGTTGAGTCATGCATAGCATTTCAAAACTTCCAGCAAAATTATAAGCTATTGTATTAAACAAAATAATTGAAGGCCATCTAAAGGCCATCATGTAGGCCATCTATCTAAAGAATCGATAGAGACACGATTCCATCGGTCTTTATATAGGATTATAGAAGCAACTTATAGTCTCAATAATTGGAACAAAATTAATCATGGTCGACAGAGTTTTGTTCTATTTATCCAAAGTCGATGCACAACATGGTGAGAAACAACCATTGACTATTTTAAGCTCTAAATCCTAAAAGAGATTAACACTCGCTTCGCTATACTGTTTTATTGTTGGATGCAAATTTCGTTAAATGAGCCTCGGTACGAGTAGTTCAAAGCAAAATATGTATCCAAACAAAAAAAACTTTAAATCCAATTTAAACACACAAGAAAAAGAATAACCACCTGGCTATTTACACCTCATCGTACGAGTAATGTACATATTTTTAATTTACTAACAAATCGTGATATGATTTAATTGCACAGTCATCTCCCAACAAAAGAAATCACACGGTTTGGCATTGAATTTAATAATTTGTTTTTAGATCAACATAAAGTTTATTATATTCCGATCACAGAATCGTCTATAACCAAAAAAGGTGATTCCCATATATATATATATATATATATATATATATATATATATATATATATATATATATATATATATATATATATATATATATATATATATATATATATATATATATATATATATATATATATATATATATATATATATATTGTATATATATACAATATATATATATATATATATATATATATATATATATATATATATATATATATATATATATATATATATATATATATATAAATATATATATATATATATATATATATATATATATATATATATATATATATATTATATATATATATATATATATATATATATATATATATATATATATATATATATATATATATATATATATATATATATATATGGGAATCACTCATACACATAATGCAATAAGCGTTACGTCAGTTATAAATTAAATTAGTGCACGCTTACGAGCATTTCTTTGTACAATAAGGTAAGATCAAGTTCATAATATTCAGATATGGTGACATCATTATTTTGAATGATCGATTTAAGAACGGATTGATAACAACAAAAAGGTCACCGGCAGTTATTATAACAAATCCGCATTATTTGTTGTTGAATATATAGAAACATTAAATTATAATAATCAAGCACTCCTATTTCCTATACAAATCATATGTAGATTTAGTACACAGCCTTTTGATAACTAATTGCATTTGAATAAAAAAATCAATTCTAAACAAAAAAAAATTCACTCAACCGAAACACAAAAATGGCAACCGTTTTAACGTTTTAGCACTTTGAAAATCACTTAAATATGTATAGGGCCATACTTTGGCTACACTTGCTATATACACACATGTTACAATTTAGTTATATGTATAACACAAACTTACGTGTATTTCCGTTTATTCGTTGGCTTTCGTCTGGTCGATGGCATCGTTTTATTCACATTTGGAATCAACGTAAATTGTCGCTTCTGCAGAGATTTCACTCGATTGTCAATTAAATCGTTCGGTAATTGTATATTTAGTTCGGTGTTATTTATTGGAAAACTTAAAACTAATTTAATTAGAACAATTATTAGAAATACAAATAAATTTGAATTTAATTTACACATTTTGATTTATTGTAATGGTTTTAGTTTCTTGTTTTTTTATTTTTTAGATTATAACGAGACGACTACAAATTCAATACTAAATTTATAAAGTTATTATAGCACACCACTATACAAATTGAAAAGATCGCAATTAATATATTATTGGTATATATACATATATATAATATACATGAATCACAGATTTTTTGTATTTCGACGAACAGGAACTAAATTATTATTTTGTTCTTGTTTCTGGTAATTCAATATTAAGGCTTTAGTTCATTCAACCCGTAAACTTTCTGATATGTACGTTATCATAAGTACTTTATCGTTAACACGGGAGGCTTGTGTTCAACCTATAGATTTCCTTTTAGCTCAACATAATTTGGCACACTCTTAATTTTTAACCACACAGTTATTCTGTTGTAATCGAACGACGATAAATATATACTCAGTTAATTTGTTATTTTTGGTGTCAGGTTTTGTACTTTAATAAGTCAAACTGTTGTGTATACACTGATTTTGTAATTTTAAACATATTTTGATTATAACTCATAAGACGTCAGTAGGAAAAAAAGTATGTGTGTGTGTGATAATAATAATAAAAAATTAAAAAAGATGAATAGTCGCGAATTGTAAAGAATCTCTTATTATTTTTTTAATACTTTTATGCGATAACAGAATATTATAAAAGCCAGTAATGATAATTCATTACTATATGACCGACGTATAGATTAAGGTAAGTGCGGGAGAATTTGATTAGAAAACTACACACCTAGATAAATCTGTGTTTTTTTTTTGAGATACTAGTTAACTGCAAAAACATCATTTTTGGAAACAAAAACTACTGTAATTCAAATAATTTAGAAGTATTTTTGGATTTTATTAGCATTCTCACTTAAAGAAGATGGCAGAAAACCACCTTACGTAAAAATACTTTTATGATATTGTAATTTAAAAATTTGATAGTTATCCTATTTTTATGTATCAGAATTTAATTCACATAAAGTTGTAGTCTGTAAATAGATTATAGTTTTATTAAGAAACAAAAGACATTTTTTTACTTGTTAAGTAAAGATAACTGGTTTTAACAAAACGAATTTTTTTAAGTCGTTTTTATTAGCAAGTTGATTAGAGAACTTATTTAATTTTGAAGAAACAGAAGATAAATCAAATTTTTCGATTTATTAGTTCATTTTATGATGAACAAACAAAACTAAATTTGAGTTTTCTGTCAAAATTTTAATTATTAATACATTTTTTAACTGATTGACTCACGACCGCAATATTCACTTTCGTTTATCTTGTTATTTTGGGATTCTGCAAAATTTATCTATAAATACATTTATAATATTTATTTCATTCATAACTCATAAATATTAAAAATTCAGTTAACTAGTTTTTCAAGAAAAAAAAACAGATATATACATTTTATTTCCGGTTTATTGAAGTACATTTTCTTTCTGGGTTTAGTTTTTTCTCCGAACATCTAACGTCGTTCAATGAACAATGTACATAATTATATTGCAGAAACGCCCGTCCAAATCATTTGCCTATTTGTTTGTAGAATTTGGGAAATCACAATCACGCCTAAGTCTTTAAACCAAGTTTACATTAACCCCAGTTTTTGACTTATCTATATAGACAATTTAGACAGTTGCCTGAAAAAGCAAGAAATTGTGGAATCGGTTTACTCAAACCTAGAAATTACGTACTTTATAAATAATTTTGTTCACTGAACACTGCCACTTTAATTAAACACTATTTGATTCGATTTTGACTTCTGCAGTAAAGGTGTGATTTGGTTTAAGTCGCATTATTTTAGAATATGTAATTCAATTGACCTGTCTTTGTAATTCAATTGAATTTTATATTCTTCCAAAATATTTGAAAAGAATCCGATTTAAACATATTGAAGTTATTAGAACCTAGACTAGTTTTTGTTTATGTATTTCTCAATTACTTTCAAAATATTTACAATATGTAAATACAAATTAATTAGGTTTAAATTATAGTAACAAACTATGACCCGACGTGAATCCAAAGGTGGGCGATAGGACGAGTAAATACGCTGTGGTGAAACTAAAACCCATCGTATACCATAAAAAATTCGGAACACTTGAGAATTTACATTGACGTCTACCAAATTATATTTCGTAATTTAATCCGTCATTAAAAATAGTATATTAACGATTCAAATTAATTTGCCACGTTTCGCATCGCTTTGCATAATTTAAATATATCGAATTTTCTCCTCTAAGAACTTGCCTGAATTCGCATCTGATTTTGCTATACCAAATTTATTCAGTTCCAATTCTTGTTTATGTTGATAATTTATTTCTTTTAAAATAAAATATCTTTGGCATATTTTAACGGATAAATAACCGAAACTCAAATAAATTTCAAGGAAAGTTCCAATTGAAAAAATGGTCGAGTATAATTTGAAAAAATTGGTTGGAGGGCACTCAAATGTCTCATAAATTTATATCCTTTGTAAAAAGTATCCTTTGCTTGTCGTGGGAGGCGGCTAAACGGTTGGATCGCTGGGCTACCGACCCGCATCCGTAAAACACAATCGGTTAATAATGTGAACAAAAAGAAAAACGGATACCACAAAAAAAACGCCGGACCTACGCTCAAGTACCCGGACATGAGATTTAGGATCGGCACGTGGAACGTACAGTCAGTCAGATAGTACATACCGAGCTCTGTACAATATCAGAGATCAGAAATCTGATTAAGATCCCCATATTATACATGAAATAAAATCTCAGCAAGTACGCTGGTTCGGTCTCGTTATATGGTAGGAGCAGAGGTTGTTGCATGCGATGATAGCTCCACAATGTAGAGAGAGACTTGGCTTCTTCAGATGGTCTTAGACAGTATGATGCCCTTGCTCAGGATCGAAAACGTTGGTGCCAAATTGTTGACACAGTAAGGGGCCAGTAATGGCCTTAAAAACTGTTTTTTTTATTATTATTATTATTATGAGATACACATAATTTATTTATTAATTAATTAATCTACTTGTTTAATTTTATTAAATTAGTTACACTGAAGAATGAAATAAAACAAATTATGGCGTAAAAATACCAAATAGCTTATAATACTATAAGGGAAATTGCTGCAGATTTGCGTATCAAGATATGGCAGTTTATCGTAGTTAGCTTATATTAATTAGATGGCAAATAAACGCTATGTTACCATTTTTTCAACGAAATCTTGAAAAATAATGTAAATAAATCTAAAAAAAAAAAAATTAAATAAAAAAAAACAAATTGACAAAAAACGTTTGGTGCGCTATCTACTTTATTTATTTATGTCGATATAACATGAAGTCACGCGAGTTTACTATGGAAATCCCTTAGAGTATTATAAATTATTTGAAAAATACTTTACAATAAGCAGAAAGTAAACATTCGCACATAATTTCGTGATGTCATATACGAATTTTCAAGTTTGTCTTATTTTTAATTTTTATTTTGTGTTTTCTTGCCATAATTTGGTTAAATTAATATAAACCTAAATTTACTATAGCAATACAGCTATAAGGTCTTACCGACTATAGATTTTATCATTTTTCTAGTTTTTCAATTTTAAAATATTAAACGCCAAAATAATGAATGCCATCTAGCGACATTGTACATTTTTTTAATGTTTACGTACAAATGTTGAATTAATCGGAAAATGTCCCAAAATCGCACATAGACAACATCTGCATCTTAGGTTAGACATCCTTTTTTGTTTGTTTTGGTTCAAATTTGACAATCAACAAAACATACTGAAAATGACAAAAAAATAATTTTGCCATTCTCGTTTCTAAAATAATATAATAAATAGTTAATTTAATTTGATTACAATAATAATCGTTTGAAATTACCACGAAAAATGAATTAGGAATGACATTTTTCTATTCAACAAACGATGCTAAATCGGATTATGGAGGTTCTTCGCTGGACGAATCCGAAGATTCAATTGGGACAATAATAGCTTCATCGTCCCAATCGGAGGCAAGTTTTGATCGTAGTAGTGTTAATTCTATACCGTGGGCCGACGAGGCAATCAAACAGAACCAGTATGAATGGGAGAAAATTGAAAATATGTTCTACGGTGAGGAAAAGTTACCTGAGGATGAGAAAACACGCGACGAATTTTTGGAATGGATAACAGCATTTCCTCATTTAAGAATTTTAGGCAAATCGATGGTTTACTATTATGATCCCAGAGTGCAAAAATATGATGATAATTTTGAAGAAATCTTTGCTATCGATCCACCTATTAAACACGAACTAATCCCAAGGCGACACGATGTACAATACAAAGTAAACAATAATTCTAATAATCAACCTTCTTTGCGCCTTGAAGATCGGTATTTTGGAAAATCAGTGACTCATCGCAACAATCGGCAACGAGACGAAATCAACTTGAATATATTAAGCCGTGAATTAACTAAATATCTTAAGATAACCCCTAGTCCAATACTTAATCGGCGATTGGTAACAGGTAACAAGGTAAACTACCAGCATGATTCGAACTTGTCTATTCCGTATTTATTGAAAATTCCAAACAACACCAATTCCATTCAGTTTGTGGAGTTGAAAAACAAAGATATTGTTAATTCGAATCAAAATTCGTATTCCGCCAACCAGACACGTATGCCGCCGATTTTTAGTATCAAAATTCTTGATGATCCGCCAGATGAGCATCAGCAGAATATAATCGAAATGAAATCACCCGTCTCAATTGGTCAGTTGAGATCTCGAGTTACATTACCTGCAATTGATGTGAAACATTTAGAAAATCGATCGCCCTTTACACACCGATCTATAAATAGTGGAGAGACAAGTGGCAGTCATGGAACAGAAATAGCATTGATTACCCAGCGGTCAATATCGGCAGTAAATAAAAATAAAATCGATAATAGCAGTAAGAATCATTCTAAAAGTGCCTCAAAAGTTAAAATATTCAAATTTAATTAAAAGTATTTATTATTGTGAATTGTTAAATATAAAATGTGCGTTATATTTGTTTTAAAATTTTAAAAAATAAATTAAAAATTATATTAGACTTTTTGGTATATTTTATTGCCATCTATGATGAACCGCAAAAACTTCCAACTCTAACAGTATGATGCGTCCCTAACATAAAAACTTATAACTGTATTTGACGTTTACAAAACCAAAACAAACGTGGATTATTCGGGATATTCGTGAACAGCATAACAAAATTGCAATAATGTCAGAACCAGATACTAAACGTGTAAAATTATCACAACCCGATCTATCCGAGGAAAAAATATCATTTCAAACAACATGCAAACACTATGTAAAACGTAAGAAACGTTTATGTAAAATGACCGTGGCCAAAGGAAAAGAATACTGTGGCGAGCATGATGTGTCAACTTTTGAATTGATCGAGAAAGGAAGTGGCCGTATTCCCTGTCCATTAGATCCGAAGCATACTATATATGCGAATAAGTTGGATAAACATTTAAAAATATGTAATGCGAAGCCGAAAGAAGTGGAACCGGTGTATATATCCAAGGGTATGAATGTTGGAAGTGATACAGAAGAGTTAGCGAATGATTTAAATGACAAATTGCATGAAACCAGACTGAGTGAAATCGATGAAAAGTATTTAAATGAAGCAATCGAACTGGTTGAAAAGTTTTATGATAAATACGAAATTGAAACAAAGATAGAAAATTTATTTGAGCTTCATGAAGCGTTGGACGAAGAGCTTAGCAATCCTGAATATGGTGCACAGAATTTGAAACATTTAAAGCAAACTTCAGCTCTCCTTGGAGTCATGAAACATTACGATTTATTAAACAAGAATACATGTTTTGTGGAATTTGGGGCCGGAAGGGGTCAAGTGTCATATTGGCTAGCTAAATCGTGCGAGAAATACGAGTTTGGTGAAAATTCACTTGTAATGTTGATCGACCGTGCATCCCATCGACACAAGCAGGATAACCGGATAGAAGACCGAAATATAGTTCGACGTATTCGAGCCGATATTGCAGATTTGAATCTCGCCCAACTCGATAATCTAGACAAATGTAAACAATTTGTTGGATTTGGCAAACATCTGTGCGGAGTGGCGACAGATTTTACAATGCGCTGTATTGTCAAAGGCAACACATTATCAGAAGTTATCAAATCCCATGGATTGGTGATTGCATTCTGTTGCCATCATCGATGTGAATGGCAATCATTCGTTGGGAAACAAATTTTCACCGAAAACGGTATTGATAAACAAAAATTCAAATTAATAACGCGTATGGTGAGCTGGGCAATATGTGGCACTGGACTGAGTAGAGAGAAGCGTAAGGAAATACAAGAAAAACAGTCAGATGAGCCAAAATATACGGACGATATTAAAAATTCGACTCTTACTCGAGAACAAAAGGAACGGATCGGCTTTAAGTGTAAACGAATTATTGATTATGCTAGAATTAAATATTTAGAACGAAATGGTTACGAATGCTTTTTAAAATATTACGTAAACCGTGATATAACACTAGAAAATGTTTGTATTATTGCAAAATTAAAGAAATAAATTTGGTACAAATTGTTTTTAATTCTAGTGTTTTTTTGGCTTAGTTCGCATCCCGTTTAAGAAATTCAGCGCCTTTATTAACAGCTGATACAAAAATATATTGTACGTCATAAACAAAGAACTGTCATCTTAAAATGTTTTGATAAAAATTTCGTTCGTCGTGGGTATCCAAACACATTTTACCATTATAAAATATTTAATTATGTTGTTAACAAATAATAATTTATCTTATCGAAAATTTATTATTTTATAAAAACACTACACAAATTAGATATTGTTAATTTTTATAACGGTGTGCTGCAAAATTTACTTCGAAAAGAATAAATAAATTTTGGTAACGAAACGTGCATTGTAATGGCTGAAAATATTTACGGAGAGATGAGTAAATACTATAATTTATATAGATAACTAATTATGATAATAGCTTATTTAATTAATATACATCTTTTTGATATAGGTATCCGTGTAGAAAATGATATGAAGGTTGAACCATCGAGTCCATCGGATAATAAACAAGCCATGTACTCACGGTGTAACAGTTCTGGAAGTATTCATACACCATCATCCTCGGCACATAATTCAGGTACATTATAAATAATTTAGACTGTTCTCATTAAAATAATTATATAATTTATTTATTTTTAGATGAAGATGATGATAGTGGCGACAATAAAAGTCAATCGCTTAGCTATAAAGAGCGACGTCGTGAAGCTCATACACAAGCCGAACAAAAACGTCGCGATGCCATTAAAAAAGGATACGATACGCTACAAGATTTGGTACCCATATGCCAACAAAACGATACATCCGGATATAAATTGAGCAAAGCAACCGTATTACAGAAGTCGATTGATTATATTGGATTTTTGCATTCACAAATTAAGAAACAGGATGATGAGCGGATTGCATTGCAAAAGGAAGTGACTGCTATGCGAATAATTCAGAGTAATTATGAGCATATGCTGCAAAATCAGCAACAATCACCGGGGCGTACAGAGGCGCGATTAAGTGATGAAGCGAAATTCCAATTGGTATGTCTTTAATTTCGTAATAATAGTTTATCGATCAAACTTTTGCGGGATATGTATTATATGAGTATGATTAATCTTAATGGATATACAATTTGCTAAACACAGTTTGTAGTGATGCCGGAAATATCTCTATATTTTAGGGTTTAGAAACTAATTTTAATGTACAGATGTAACGTGAAAATTAAAGCTCAGTAATATAAAGCGCTTAGGAAACTCGTTTTTTTTTTCTAAAATGCTGGTAAACACAAGATAGCCAGTGATGTCGTGGATACGCTAGGTTGTTTTACTAAGCTTGTTGGACTCAATATTTTATTGTTGGTGCCAATGGATTGTTATATTTACGAAATGTTTACAAGATACTGAACCAAACTTATGCAATCAAGCGCAAAGGGCGCTGCGATAAAATTCAAACAGTTACATATTGTTATATAGCTTTCGTTCCGTAAAATATTTCGGCAATTAGATTAAGTTAACGTACATATTTAGTGTATAACTAACAATTTATAATTTTACCGTTTCCTTTTAGTTTAAAGCCATTATGGACGAAATGTTTGCAACATTCGATCAACTACCAATGAATGATTTTGCCGAGTTGACCGCAGGCGTAATACCATGGCTAGAAGAACATTGTAAACCACATTTATTGGGTGCAGTAGTCGATCGAACATTACGTCAATTAAATCAATCACTTACCCAAAGTAATAATAAGAACAATGGCAATGGTGGCCAAATGTCTGTATAACTGACGACATTCTTTTTAATACAAATATCTTTGTACAAATTTTAATATTATTATTTTTTTATTATATAATAAATGTAATTAATATACACAATTATTAAACAAACAAAAAACACGTGAAAAAGTGAAATATATGAATTGAATTAAGAAAATAAATAAATAAATTATTATTTTAGTGCACTTATAATATGCTGTAGTAAGACATAATATTGTTTTGCCATAAATCATAACCGATAAATTTATTAAATTTGTAGTGATAATTCCGCATTAATTGCGGATTAATATCGGCCGTATTAAAATCTCTGTTATAAAATAAAATAGCGGCAATAAAATTTTCATTTCGGTCATATTTAAGTAATAAAAATAATTTTAAAAAATTATAACGCAAATAAAATGAAAAAAAATTCCGTTCCGCATGAAATTCAGTTGAATTTTGTTCGTAGCACAAACGAATCGAAGCACGAACTTCATTTAAAAAATTTTTGAATATAAAATTATTTTTTATAAAATGTATATCATTCTGATATTTAATCACCATAAATAGGATCGTGTTGATCAAACTGAAAAGAAAATTTTCACATGTCGATGGTATTTTAAATATAATTTGTATAATATTCTCGATAGTTATAGGGATGGCCAACCGAAATTCATGGTACAGAGATAAACACTTCGCGGATAGGATGCGTACTTTTTCACATTTATGCGAAAGTAAATTCCATAGGATTTCATTATACTTAAAAATGTAATCAGTTTGATTGATGCCGGTGACTTTACGTACTTCGACTTTGGTTAGAAATTCAAGGAACAAGATTATCGAGGATGTTGATTTTAGCGATGAATTAAGACATTTTTGATTTTCAGGACTGAAATAATTTAATATGTAATTGTTTAGATTTGGCATTTTTATGATAATTTCGTCGAGGCTTATGTAAATAGGTTCCCAGGCGGTGTCATTTTCGTCTTCAAATTGTTGCCGTTGCCCCAATAGTTTTGGGATGATAGCACCAAAAAGTTGTAAGGCAGCGTTTCTGAAAACAAAAATAATAAAATTTAATAATTTATAAGGTCGACACAATAAGATTGGTAAACAGCTCATGCAGGAGATGTCCATTGGGATTAATATCGAAAATGGTTAACGAGTGATTGTTAATAGCGATCAAATTGTTTCTTAAATCATAGGCTCAGATTGGAATACACCATCAACGTTTGTCAATTAGCTTAATATTACCAAAACAGGTATTATATTGCATTTTAGAAAGATAGAAACATTTCTAATTACCTAAGAGTAAATTAGTTTAAAAATTGTTCTCTTCTACTTAAAGTCATGTTGTGTGCACAATTTGGCTTCAAAAGTAGTCACCACAAGAGAAACTTTAAATAAGATAAAATCCATTTACCTTATCTTCCATTCGTCTGATTTGATTTGTTCGAAACTCATTTGAATTATTCGCTCCATATATGGCATAACATCTTCACGTAAATCCGAATCTTTCACTAAAACACAAAGATAATGTAACATTGACGCTTGTAACGAATCCACATTTTCTGTATTGGCCCCATTGCATTTGCTATCGGGTAGTTTCAATTTCGTATCACCCAATAGTATCTGGATCGCATACGTCAATAATGGCTGAGGATAAATACAAAAATTAATGTTACAATCTGTAGGTATCATTTTGAACTTACCCGATCATTCTGCATGTCGTTTTTAATCAAATGATGTAGCATAATGGAAAATCCTGCTCCTCGTCTTGTATTACTGGTATTTTTTACATTACCAAATAAAATTGGAAAACAATCATACAATATTTTATAATATTCGTGGTCCGGTTTATAATTCGATGTAATAAACCGGACTAGAATTCCTAATGATACACCCATAGCTTCGATTACACCTTTATGACGACATTTATATAAATTTTTCACGTTAATTTTAAGACAATTTCGAAGATTTTCGATTGACTCGATTTGATCGAATTTTAATTGATTTTGTAGTATGAACACTCCAATATTCGTGGAAAAATCACCACAAGCTTTAAGGGTTAGCCATATCGATAGCAATAATAATTTTCTATTACACGTATCATCATTTGATTCCCATTCCGATTGCTCGACCAATTTTTGTAAACTTTCGTCCATCGTTTCAAAATCGGGAGCGTCTGATTTATTTTTCCCCGCTAAATTTAGCAGATCAAGCAAAAAATCACTAATTTCATCAATATGTTTGATTAGGCCGGCGATATTTAGAAAGTTCTGTGCTTTGTTTAGTTTAATAAATTCGTTTAAACAGTTAATAATTCCAATTAAATGCTGACCATTTTGGACCGCGCACAAAGGATCTAATTTAAAATTTGCGAAATTGGTTTGCAATTGATTGTTTAGTAATTTATAAAAATCGTCTACATTATTCAATTCGGAATTTAGATACAAACAGCAATATAAATGCGCATTCGAGCTTTGCGACGCATCAATCGAGTTTAATGCTATCAGGCAGTCGGCCTTAAAATCAAATTGCAGATCAATCGAGGTATTGAGATAATAATTCATGATGATATTAAGCGCTAAGTGTCGAATATCATCGTATTCATTATTTATTAGGACATATATATCCCGTTTTGTCACAGAACTATATAAATCCCATTCGTTTGCAAACACTTCATCATAAAATTGTTTATTCAATTGCATATTTGAATTTTTATTGATACGTAATTTTATATTATTCGAAAATAATTTCACCAAAATTTCATAAAATTTTAGCGCAAATATTAAAGCTTGATAATTACACCGATCGTTTAAGTGAAATACGTTGAGTTTTAAGAATTTAATAAAATTTCGAATTATATGCTGTCTATTCGTATCGTGATAGTACATCTTCACTAGAAAATCGAAAAGAATTGACATTTTTTTTAGGATGTTCTGCCGAAGCGAAGGTATATTTAAATTATATAAATTTTTTAAAATTAACAATAAATTTTCTAAATTCTCGGCACTTAAACTTTTTTGTAATTTAATCACGAATATATCGAATATATGCTGATATTCACAAGCATAATTTTCATTTCCGATTTGATCTAGTATAAACCGATCGATTTTAATTAAACGCTCATCCTGCTCAAAATCATTTTGAAAAATTAACCGAATCGAAATTAACCGACGATTAAATTCCAATGTATCCAACTCGAGCAATTGGAATAAATCCCGAGTATTATCCAAATGGATAGTCCATTGATTCAGAAAATTGCAAAATTCATATTGTGTACTATCATTTATGATATCGATAAATATTAAATTTAATTCGTGAATATTCTGTTTCAGTAAACATTTAATGAGCGTTTGCGATGCGGGCAGTAAATGTTTATATTTGAGTGAAATTTTAATTCCCGACAAAAAAAACTCAACGTCTATGTTCTGATATTCATTTAGGATAAAATAAAAACTATAATTATTAAATATTAGCGTTAAAATATAGTATTTAAATTTGTTGGTCCACGACCAAAAATTAATTAGCT
The DNA here is from genome assembly GCA_951394425.1 of Tipula unca. NCBI lineage: Eukaryota > Metazoa > Arthropoda > Insecta > Diptera > Tipulidae > Tipula > Tipula unca. The sequence goes on along the minus strand of OX596381.1, from coordinate 45,109,772 downwards.
CATTAAACAGAACTTTTGTAAAATTTAAATCACTTTTGATGATTAAGTCCAAAAGAGCCATACACTGCTCACGAGAATTATTAAACGGCGCGTCGAGATTGAGATAAATCAACTTCCATAAATCATGACTAGGTAATAGGAAACTATTTAAATTTTTGGCAAAAAGCACCATCAGTCGTATACTACTTATTGAGTATTTAGTGTAACTGGTAGATGTTTCGTTTAAATATTTGTAACATAAATTAAATAATAAATTAACATTAATTATTTTGTAGTATTCTGATGAGAATATGGCATTTAGATAAGAGTTTTTTAAGGAGTTATCTAATTTTTGGAATTTTTGCTCTAGTTCAAGGGTTATTTGGTTCATTTTGAATAGTACGCGAAAGTATGTCTTATAGATGTGCTCATAATAAAACTTATCGCCATTTTCATATGTTGTTAAGTGTTCGATTGTAGAGAGAAGTGTAGTGATAGATGGGTTGTCTTCGGTGGCGTTAAACTTGATGAAAATTTCCTGTAAATATTTTATTTTATTTTAGTACAATCTTTGATTTAATAACAAAAACATAGTTTACTAATGAGCTGATACTGCTTGCGACAATTTTAGACTATAACTCATTCATAGTATAGGGAAGGTGATATTTATTATAACAGTTAATTGTATGCATGGAAGAATTCCTTAATAAGTTAATATGTTTGTCAACATTACTAGCATTTACCACACGCATATAACATTCGGGTTAGATTATAACGTTGTACAATCGCTACCATCATGCTGAAACTATTTTGGAAGATAAAAATAAGATGTATTTATTAAGAAGTTCTTTAATGTGATAAAATGTTAGCTCATTAGGAGGTATTGAAAAGATCTGTGGACAAACTGATGTCTTGGCAGGTCTTATCATTCCTGGAGCTAATGAACATTTTATGTAGAAAATCTTTTTGCCTAGGAAAAATAAATATGTTTAAGATGCATTTTATATACGGCCACCATCCGGAGACACTCGAGTCGTCTCGGTATCACAAGCACAGCTCACGTTCCCATAAACAAAATACAATCTAAACTAACCTTTAAAATGACTAGTATTTCTTCGTGTGGGCCTATATTATTAAGTTTCTGCACCCAGTTACAAATATCAGATTCCTTTTCCATATTTTCACATAGAATATTTAATTTTTCACAACCAAAACATATTCTTAATTGATTTGCTCGCACACATGTTAGATATGTGTGGATGTACTTAGATCATGAACCAAAACAATAAACCGCGAGTTAATCAAGGGTTAGCGTATTTGACATTTATTAGAAGCATTACTTCCCGGATCACTCGAATAGATGTAGCATAACAACATAAAAAATTAAAATTCTTCTAAACGAGGTAGTCCTATGTCATAATAACTATTGTTGTGTGTGCGATGTCGACAAATTTCATGGTTTTTGTTTTATTTGTTTTTTGTGAAAAGCGGTCAATTGAATATCATGTCATTCGCTAATCGCTATATAAAATTATAATAAATATTTTTTTATGTATTTACACCAAGTTTCAAAGTGTTTTGTGTTCTAGCCAAATTATTCATTTGAATGGATTAATATTTAATTCATGCGTTAATAAGTTTATTTGAGAAAATTGGAAAAATTAGAGGAATATATTTAGATATTTTAAAAAGTTGTGCAATATTTTTTGTGGTTATATTAGAGGAAAAATTGTTCTTCAATTGATTAATCGAGAACATAAAACATACTCTTATTTCTCTCTCTGCCGCGATATCATTTTTCAAGCAAGAGCGACCCTTATAAACAAAAGATGTAATAATTGCGCGTCGAACAGACGCAATAGTTTTTCCCATTCAAAATGGCGACTGATAATAAACAACTTTTGTTGACAACTCAGCCAGAAAAACCAAATCATTACACGTGAGTATTAATTTAATCAGTGAAATTTGTAAATGAAAGTGTTCTAGAAACAAAATTCTATCCATTGATATGTAATTCATTGTATTTTTTTTAGTTATTTAAAAGAATTTCGTGTTGAACAATGTCAGTCATTTTTGCAACACAAATGCAATCAACATCGACCATTTATATGTTTCAATTGGCATTTTATGAATCAACGGCGACGTAGGCCGGTCAGAAGAAGAGACGGGACTTTTAATTATAGTGCAGATAATTATTGTACAAAATATGATGAGACAACTGGCATATGTCCGGATGGTGATGAGTAAGTTATATATGAAGCTACATATTCACAAATTTTATTTATTACAAAAAGAAAGTGCAAGTGTATAGTGCCATTTCAATTTTTCTTGGCCATTTGCTATATAAATTTGGTGTGTGAAAAAGAGAAAATATTAAAAATAAAAAATATTTAAGTGAATTTTAATTAGTACACTGTCAACAATTTTCTTATTGATATGAAATAGCGCGCGTATGTGACGCCATCTTTACTATTTCATAATATGAAGATATATTTTTGTATTCCGGTGAATTTATAATTTCCTAATGATTGTGCAATATTTGTTTACAAACTAAAAAAATGTGCAATTATAAATTTATTGATATATTTTCATTTTATTTTTATTATTCAATGACCTTATAACGAGTCTATTGTTTTGATTGCAAAGCTATGATTGGTTAACAGTGTAATGTTTTTTTATTTTATTGTTTATAGTACTTTTATGTTACATATTATATAGATTTGGTAATCCATTAAATCCATTATGACTGCCAGCTTTTTCTATGCAAAATATCCAAATTTTAGAAAATGCTACTATATAATTTTGTGTGTTTGTCTCTAATTTTGCATCAATTTTACCAATAAAATTTTATTTCAGCGTTCTCTTGCTGGTCCTTCTGTGTCAACAGCAGCTGACTCCATACTTGTTTATTCTGAATTGGCGGGTTTGAATGTTTTTTTGCATATTCACATTAAACTAGATTAATCTTGCTTTAATTATCTTAAACAGGCAAAATGGTAATATGTTCAATAGTAAATATGCGGCCTTCCTTGTCATCAAGTGTACTCAAAATATTTTCGTTTTTGTAGTACATTTTCTTGAATCTGTATTATTCCATTTTGTAGGAAATTAGAATCGTCCCAAAAATCGCATTCACATTCATCAGAGCAGCATATCCGATTGATTGTGAGTTTTTTGGAAATGTGCTTTTACATTAGATCGTTCATACTGTTCCTGTTGATGAATGACATAATCTAGAAATTGCATGTACTTACACGAATGCTAATGTCTGTGACGAAACGAGATTTTTGTTTATCTTGTGTGTTAAACTTATATCGAACCATGTTGACTGCATAACCGTAGTCAATCTGTTAGAAGTAAGACGATGTTTTCCCAAATTGAGATATGTTGGGGTACCTACCGAATTAAAATAAAATTAAATTCCGATTTTTCATAGAAAAACACTTTCTAATTCTTCCACCGTTATTAAATTAGCGTTTCTTAATTCAGGTATGTATGTTTTCTAAAATTAAGGCTTTTACACTTTATTATAAGGCTAAATTTTTATTTTCATGCAGTTGTGTGGTCTTATTCCTTCGTTATTAGATATTTCGCAATTTATTCCTATCGCTTTGAATTTTATTTTTTATTTAGGAAATATAGGTGCTATTATCGTAAGAATTTGAAACGCAGATTATTCTTTTGGTGGTCAGGTTTCAAGCTCTTGGATAGTTTGGCCTAATCGTATACAAGAACTATCTTACAAGTTCAGCTTTTGTGAACATTTTATTATTCCTTAAATAAGATATAATATGTGCAGATAAAATTTATTATTTCTTAAATAAGATATGTGTAGATAAATTAAATTTATTATTAATTTATTCATTTGATGAATTTTGTTTTCTGCATAACAAGCAAAGAAAAACATGAATATAAGCACATATTTATCGAACACATTTGTCTGAAAACTGAATTTCGACGAACGATTTTGAATTTCTATAACGAATATTGAATACAATTTCAAATTTTAATAAATCTCAAAAACGTGCTTCGAATTTTAAAATTGGTTTTTAAACGCAAACTGGATGAATATACATATGTACTAATTATAGATCTTAGTGTGGGTTTTGAATGTTAGTGTCAACGGTTTTTAGGTATTTTATAATTATAAGCAATCATTGAAAATGTCCGTATCAACCTCGAATTATGTTAAAATCCACTATTTGAGAGGGGAACATTAATATTTTTGCATTTGTCTATATCTTATCAATAGTAATAAATAACATTTATTGAGAATAAAGAAATATATTTATTAATTTTTATTATTATTATTATTTGATCTTTATTTAGTTTAAAAATACTATTAAATTATATATTTGAACATCTCTAACAAACACTACTTATCATACAAATATTTAGGTAAAATCTTTTGTTTCATTTTAAAAATAAAGATTATTATGTTATAAAAATATTTATTGAGAAATGTGATTGTTTCAGAAAAAAACAATCTAGATCATGTTTTTTACCATTATGATTTAATTAATTTGTTTTGTTCATTCAAGTTAGGCTATTTTACACATTTTTTAAATACATCAACATCCAAAGATAAACTATTTTAAGTTTCTTTCTCTTATGTATGGATCCGAGTTCTGACGAATTTTGAAAAGCTAGTCAAATATTCTTGAAATTTAATAATGGGTCTAACACAGTGTTTGCTTGTCTATTCTGCATGGTTAATCATCGTTTTTATCTAAGCATACCATTATGTTTTTTAAGGCCGATTGTGTTTTCTTTAAAATATCGAATGCAACCAATTTACAACAAAAATGATCAACTTGTTTCTGAAATAAGTGATAACATCTACAATATTTATTTTGTTTTTAACAATGCAAAGATTTAATGATTTAGAGAAATATTTCGTAGAACGTTGTTGCTAACAGACGTACATACATTAAAATTAATTTCGAAATTGATAAAATATGATTTCTTTCGATTGAAGATAATTTATATTTTTATCGGAATTAAATCAATGTATTTTTGTTTTGTTTTCTTTTCTAGTTGCCCATTTTTACATCGCACAGCTGGCGATACAGAAAGACGATATCATTTACGTTACTATAAAACCTGTATGTGTGTTCACGATACAGACTCGCGTGGATATTGTGTTAAAAATGGTCATCATTGCGCATTTGCGCATGGTGTACATGATCAACGTCCACCAGTATATGACATAAAAGAATTAGAAGCGTTACAAAATTCAGAAAATAATGGCACAGATGGCGGGCCAAATGCATTAGATAAAGAGAGAAATTTGATGAATGAAGATCCTAAATGGCAGGATACAAATTATGTATTAGCAAATTATAAAACTGAACCGTGTAAACGGCCACCTAGATTATGTAGACAAGGATATGCATGTCCACAATTTCATAATAGTAAAGATAAAAGACGAAGTCCACGAAAATATAAATATAGATCAACACCTTGTCCAAATGTTAAACATGGCGAGGAATGGGGCGAACCGGCCAATTGTGAAGCAGGTGATAATTGTCAATATTGTCATACTAGAACGGAACAACAATTTCATCCAGAAATTTATAAATCAACTAAATGCAATGATGTTCAACAGGCGGGTTACTGTCCACGTAGTGTTTTTTGCGCATTTGCACATGTTGAACGTAAGTATCAAAACAATTATTTTTATGCGATTTTATGAATTTACAATTTTTGGCCGGGGTTATTCGACATTTTGAATCGAATGTATATAAATCTTTCACATAATTTTCCTGAACATTTTTAAAAAACTTGGATAATTTAGAAAATTATAGAATGCCAAAAAAATTGAAAACTTTTAATTCACTATTTTAGTGAATTAAGAAATACGGAAAATCAAGAAAGAAATCCTAAGATTGACAAAGTGATATTATAAAAAGCATCTCGCTAAATTAAGGTCTGAATAATTTTAGATAGGTAATAGTCTAATTTTGTCTACTTTTCAGAATAGAATTTTTTTGGTAATTTAATGATATTTGAATATTAAAAGGAATGCCTTTAGATTATATTTACTTATAAAATTTGAAGAACTTCATTCACTTAATAATATTTATATTCAAACATTTAATTTTAAATTTATAGCACTCAAGAAATGTTAAAATAATGAAGTTAATTTAACTCTAAATTTAGAGATAATTAAAATTCAGGAAGACTGACAACAGAGTTTCAGAAATGAGACAATTTTGATTTTCTATTCTCTCAAATACATCAAGATTTAGTTAATTTTTTGTTAAAACTATTGTTTTCACAAGTTTCTAAATTTTTAGCAGATCCAACACGATTTCTCTTAAATTTATTTACTTTTTCATCTACAGCATATATTATAACTGAAGAGCTTCAACAACGCGATCTAGATGGACCATCAACAAATTTAGCTCTAGGTGATATAATATCAAATGTTTTGCCACAATCTGATGGTAAAAAAGAAAAATCTGATTCATCAAATTTAGTAAGTCTTGATTTTTTTTTGTTTTTATAATGGATATGTATTAAAGGATTTGTGTTATTAAATTTATATAGCTGTCTACATCACTACAAAACGGGAACATTGAAAATAGTGAATCAGCTAGTACATCATCAAATGGTTCAAATAGTTCACATAATAAAGCTCCTGGATCGCAGTTACAACAAAAAAATAATTCAAATAATAATAATACAAGTAATATATTTTCAAACAGTAGCAGTATAAATGTGAATAGCAATAGTACAATTTCATCATCAATAACGACTACAACTAGCAGTTCAAATCCAATGACACTTTTTGATTTTACGCCTGATATTAAGAAACAAGTAAGAGATTTATAAAAATATGTGTATTTATAAATTGTTTTCTAATTTTTATCAATTGGTTATATAGTTTTTAGAAATTGAAAGTAAAAAGCGGAATTGTTTACCATATGGTTTACAAAATATGATGTCATTAGATGGTGGTAGTGCATTAGATGAATTAAATAGACGTGATCAATATTCACTTGAAAATTCAATATCAGCTGGTATAGCGCAATCTGGACTATTGCAAAATTCTTCGGCGCCGGTTAACATTCCTGGATCTCCAATCTCTAATTCAATATCTGGTTTATTACAAGGAACATCAGCGCCCGTTAACATTCCTACTAGTTCCTTGGGTAATTTTAGTCCAACAAATCATTCATCATTGTTTCCTGTATCAGATGCATTTATGTCTGGTTCAGCACCAAAATTAAATAATTCATTTGGTCCATCAGATAGTTTATTTTTTCAACCACATATTATTTCACCTGGTTTAGGCGATTCACTTTCAATAAGTCCGGATCTTAGGTTTGATAAGTAAGTATTTTAAATAATTAAAAATTGATTTAATTAATATTAATTCATACATTTATTTTTTTGCAGATTAAATGATTTAAATCTTAGAGATGATCAATTATCGAATAGCACAGTTGGAAATAATTTATTTAAAAGTAGTATGCAATCAAATAAAACGTTTTCTCCATGTATTAATAATAGTTATTCAGAATATAATCGTTTAAGAGAAGAAATAGCAAATAAAAATGCACAAATGTTAAATTGGGAAGATCAAATAATGCAAGCGACAAAAGCTTGTGAAGCATGGAAATTAGAAATGGAGGAAAGTAATAGAAAGGTAAGCGATGTTTATAATAATATATTTTTAAAGTAATAAATATTATGACCACAACCAGTAAGATGTGACTCGGTTTAATATAGTGTAATGTCCCAATACAAAGTCGGATCAGATTGGGAGAGGTTGGACTTTCAGCCTTATATTTAGTTTTCGGGTAATAATATATCCAGCATTTATTTATTAATACTGTATAACGCGTTTGTGATGCATACCTTTTTCGCATATCCATTTGAATAATTGTGGCATTTTTTTAAATTAATATTTGGAAAAGTTTTCAAGTTTATTGAATGGTTAAATATGGCGCCGCACCTGGCATACTAATTTTTCTGTTTTTTTTTTATATTATTTTTCCGTGAGTGTATTTATTGTATGATAAGTTGGTAAATTGAACTACCTATATATGTATCATTTTGAAGAAGATTCACAATTTTTGTTATTTTAAGTTGATTCGTCCTATCTTTGAGTTCCAGTTACGCTTCCAATAACATGTATAGTATTATTGTTCTAGTATTTCCGGAGGTGACAATAATAGTTTTTTTTAAATTAAATTGTCATGGTTGGGAAACTATATAAAAAAAATATCAGGTTGAGTTGTTACAGTTTTCATTATTTAATTTTTGTTATTGTGTATACAAAGTAGGTAATTACGGTCGAAATTATCTTGTATATTTATACATGATTTTGCCTTTGTTGACGTATATCACATGTTCCACCACACCCAAGATTCGAACAAATCGGAATGAGTAACGATAAAACATTTGATTAATTTTCCTACTTTTTCATTTTTAATTTTTCAGATGATAATAGCGGAACAACAGCGGGATGAATCACTTAATAATGTAAAACATTTAAAAGAAAAATTAGACAATTTTCAATCAAATCATAATTATACTAATGCTAGGGATTTGAGAGGAATGTCATTACAAAAATTAAAAAATTTACAAGTACGGTTTGGAATTGCGCTAAATTGTATTTACATTTAGTTAACATTTTCTGTTTTTCTAGACTAAACTACGCTCTGAATTAGAAGAAGTGGAAAAAGTATTATATCAGGAGACAGCTACAAAATGTATGAAATGTGAAGAAAATAATCGTTCCGTAACATTAGTACCTTGTAATCATTACGTACTCTGTGATGCTTGTGCAACCAACGTACGCGAGTGTCCCTATTGCCAAACACCAGTATCTTCCCAAACATAAAAACCAGCAAAAATTTAATAAAACAAATAAAATTTATGAAAGAGAGATAATTAAATATAAATATATTTAAAAAAAAAAGTACATACAGTAAAAAGAAAATTTTTATTTTATTTGCATTGTTGTTGTATTTTCTACTTTATAGTGGACACATGATGGCACACAGTAATTCTCGAATAATTTTTAATTTTGATGATCCACAAAAGTTAATTGATAATTAATAAAAATAAAAAGAAGCAATTCTAGAAACTTAATGAGAAATATATAAATTAAATTTAATTTTGCATTTTGCTTAATTATTATTCTATTATTAATGAAAATGTATACATATTATATATTATATATATTTACTAAGATTGAATATAAAATTTTACTTTTTTTTGTCTTCATATTTTTTCTTTAATTAAATTAGAATAATTACTAAACATCACACAATATATTTGGTACTTTATAAAAACTAAAAATTAATTAATTAAAACACCAATAAAATGTGAAAAATGAAAACATTTTCTCTCTTTCAAAATAAAAAATTAAAATATACGGAAAAATAATTTTCTTATAAAAATAAATATAATATTTATATACATAAATAATTATGAATTAATAAACATTTGAAATTATATAAAATTAACTATTATACATTTATTATTATTATAAAAAAAGTAAAAAATTGTCAAAAAATCTTAATTTATCATTATAACAAACAAAAAAAAAACAAACAAAAACATTTTTGTCATTTATAATAAAAATCATAATAATAATATTTATATATATTTAATAATAATTTATTATTTATATTCAATATTATTATTCGATTTTTATTATTATATTTGTCTCTAGCTATAGGTAGGATAACAAATTATATTTTTGACGTGCTGATGTGAATTTTTTTTATTTACTTTTATTATATTATTTTTTTTTTATTTAAAATAAAATTAATTAAACAAGTATACATAAAAATTTATTTCACTCAATTTTTTTATATTAAACAAAAAAATATATATAATTATAATTAAATGAAAACAAAAAAATTATATAAATGCTTGAAATTTGTGAGAAATAAGAAATTTTTTAATTTATTTTTTTTGTTTTTTATTTATTTCTGAACTATTAATTTTTGTTTTGTTTTATTAAAATTTTGTTTGTCTAAAACACTAAAAAGATAATGTTGTGCAATAATATATTCATTATATTTTATAACGATGACACACGATCAATGAAGTTGAGTAAGTACATACATACTACATACATGCAAAATCTTAATAAACCTTTTTGTTTATTAATTCGAATTCATCATAATTATCATTTCTATTACTATTCCATTCTTCATCACAAAATTATTGTTTAGAATTTATTTATTCTAGTCAAGTTATCCTTCACTGGCTCAATTTTCAGAGTTGATTAACTCTACAACCTCGCACGCCTTTCTTGATATCATGAGGCAGCATTTATTTTAATCCAAAACTAAAATTGGCAGCATAAAAATTTTAATAAAACAAAATTTTATATTTAACAATTAATTTTTTTTTTAAATGTTTTTTTTTATAATTTTATCTAAATAAAATTTTTTTATTATAACAACGAAAATATTATTTTTTAGGAAATACTAATATTTTGTAAGTGATGATTGATGATAATTACACAGACGGTTGTAAAATTGTAAATTTTATTAATTAAATTAATTTAAAAAAAATAAATGAAATCCTTCAGTATTATGTCCTTTTTAATTACGTAAATAAAAAAAAATGTATCCTTTTTTATTGTGATTTTATTTTTATTTTTCAAAAAAAAAAATTATTTTATTTTGAATTGTGATTTTGAGTTTAGTATTTGAATTTTGGAATTTTTATTTAAATTACTATTTTTATTATTTACGAATTTTTGTTTGTTCCGATGACACAGCAACAACAACACGCAGGACATATTTCAAGCAATTAAAATAATAATAAATTAAAAAATTAAATTTTAGTGATTTTTGTTCCTTTTATATACAATTATTTTGAGTTAACATTTAAAACATAACAAAAGAAAAAATGATGATAAATAATTTTTTTATAACAAAATAATATTAATTTAATACATAAAATAGTAATTTAAAATATAAAATAATAATAATTTATGTGTTTATTATTATTTTTTTCTATAGGATGTAAGTAGGTAGTATATATATATATACATATTATATATATTTAATAAATATTAAAAAAAAAAATAAAATAATAATAATAAAATTTGTAAAATTAACAAAAGAAAAATATTAATTAATTTTTGATGTATAAAAATAAAATATTTAAAAATAAAATTTAAAAATTACCAGAAGAATACAAAAAAATATATATAAATTTAATTTGCAAAATTAAATTTGGATTGTATAAACGAATTAGTTTGCTACTTTGAGTTTTTTTTCGGGAATATTTTATTTATGTATTCTAATTCTCTATATAAATTTTAATTAATTAATTTAAATAAAAAAATCAATCATTAACTTAACAGTGATCAAAAATACCACCAATATATACACACACACAAACAAGATATATTATTAAATATTAAAAACAAATATTTTTTTATTTTATACATAAATCTCAGTTTTTATTTCTTAAAAAATATATATTTAAAAATATAAAAAAAAAATTATAAATCTATCGAGTACAAACAAAAACAAATACAAATTCTATTTAATAATTAATTAAAAAATATATTTTTTTTAATTAATTATGTATACTCAATTTTTTATTTATTAAAAATTGAATAAATTAAATTAAATTTAACAAAAAAAAAACGTAAACAATTTGAATTAAATTAAAAAAAAAATACTATAAATGTATATATTGTAGTCTATTTATTTGGCAATTTTAAATTAAAATTTAAAATAAATATTTGAAAACGAAATTGAGTAAAAAATTTCAGTTAATTTTATAAGTTTTATTAATTTTTACAACAACATTTGAGATTTATTGATACAGTATATAAGTAAATGCTTTTTTTTATTTAAAAAAAAAAATTATAAATAAATTATACGATCATGATTGGACAGTAAAAAAAAACATTTAAAAAAAACTAAATATTAATTGTAATAATAATTTAAAATGAATTATTGATGAAAAAATTAAAGATAAAAAAAAATAAAAGTAAAAAAAAAAATATGAATAAAAAAAATAATAAAATAAAAAAATATATTTACCTGTATTTGCTTATTATGATAATTTATTATAATTGTATTCTATAAAAAAAAAAAAATATAAAAAAACAAAATACAAAAAAATGATTAAGATGATTAAAAAAATCTAAAGAAAATAAAAAATTGAGAACAAAAAAAAATTAATGTTATTTAAAATATTAAAATAGAATAATTAATTAAAAAATATATATAAAAATTAAATTAAAAATTTATTTGTTTTTAATTTATTTTTTATACAATTTTTTTTTGTGTTGAGTTGTCACAGTATGATACATATTTGCTGCACCTATTTAATAATTGATTATACCTTGGTTTTATCAGTTAACTGATAAGTTGTCTACAGTTATTTGAAACAATTTTTTTTTTAAATAATGGCGCTTGACTATAGTTTGTGTGTTTTAATAAGTTACTTTCAAGTCGATATCAGCGAAGAATATTCTTCAAATTTTTCAAGAACTTATAGTATAGTTTAGATGGTTGCTCGAATGTCGGATGTCCATCTCCAATAAAGTTGTGAACATTTACATAGTTCTAGTTTAAGCGATTGATTAAGAATAATTTTTGTTGTATTGGCTCCAGTTGAGTTTTGTGATGCACAGTTAGCACTGTGGTTTCTTTAAATTTAAGTGATTGCTTCCCCAAACATTTTTTTTGTGCAATAAATTACTCGTCTGGCAATGTTGCGTTATGCTGGAGTACCCAAGTCATCCACATAATCTTTGTTTTACTCTTTTACTGATGTATAGTTCAATTTGCTGATGTATAGTTCCATTTGCTGTATGTTTAGATTAAAAGGCAAGTCGTTGCTGTTAGATTTTATTTACCAACCATTTAAATCGAATTTTGTAGGCTGATTTTTAAAATTTATTTTAAAACAAAACAGTTTATTTTATTCAATATCTATCTAAAGTCACCAACCTTGATTGAATTTGAATATAATTTATGTAACTTCTTGCGATATGGTTTCTAAATAATAAATAAACAATATTTTAATTTATTCAGACTTTAATTTTAAATTTCAATTAAAATTCAACGATTCTTGATGCGATTGCTAATTTTTGATAACTGTTTGGCTAGAATTTCGACCAGGTGCAGCTACATAGTTCGAACTATTTTGCATTCAGAGAAATGTGACCCATATTCGATTGAATTATTATTCGAATGTTAGCAAAAATTTTGAACTTACATTTACTTTAAAGTTTTTGCAAAATCGCAGAACGCGATTATAATTTAACGTGAAATATTTCACTTTAATTTTTCTAAATTTGACTAAATGATAAAAATACAAATTTGAATGTTGCTGTCTTGATGAAACATCCTAATTCCAAGACAAATGCTTTAATATGTATGTACTCATACTAATTCATCTGCTATTTCATTATCTGTATTTTAACCCAAATCAGAGTGAAATTGACATCACAGTTCATCTAGAGTCTGCGAATTGCATTGAAGCAGAATTTGTAATATACTTTTGTAGTTCTGATATAGTGAAGAACCATAATCCAATATGAAAAGATAGGATTGAAAGATTTCATCGTTACCTTATTTAGTTCACTGTCGTGAATATAAAATGACGGTTTGAGCTTTTCTCATTATTAAATTTTTATATTCTAATCGAAAGTTATACGTCTATGCTTTAGCATGGCATACATCAAATATGTAGCCCTTCAACCAAAGGGAAATTTTGTCATCACAAATATCTTAAAAGTACGTACATATTTGTAATAATTAACTATGCAAGTTCTTGGTTTCATTCTCATCACAATTACGGATGCAATACTTTCACTTTAGACTGTGTACGTTTATTTAAAAATTAAAAAATTCCGATCAACTTTAAAAAGTTGCACGTGTATTGTTTTTTTTTTTTAAATCTGATTGGAACAATTCAATCACCTGACTTAGTTTCTTCTATTCCCTCTTTCTTCCATGTATATCTATGTACATCTAATTTTCTGTCTGGAGCGAATAACGGTACAATTCGTTTGCTATGTGCACAGTGATAAACGATTTTTTCTCGGTTATACGACAAAATAGTATATTTAGTAGTTCCATGCAAATTATTGCAAAGTGAAGAAAAGCAGAATTATAGAATTATTTTGGATGGTAGGTAAAGCGCACAATCATATTTTCGTGTTACGCCACTGGATGTAGAATTAAAATTGATTAAATGAAAACAAGCATTCACTAGTTTCTAATAAATATATATTATTGATTATTTAATATATTTTATTAAATGGGAATTCATTAAATTTAATTATTTACAATTCATGCACATTTTTCACTTATCCACTAAACTGATTTAAAAAATTACAAATTCATTTCAGCGCTCAAGTAATAACTTTTATTATTTACGAAAACCATCTAATCGATGCCTCTGGTCCAAAGGAATAAACATTACCGACCAGCGAACGTTTCGCTAGTGCCGCTTCTCGGTGTGTCGGATATTTAACTATAACATTCTTGCATCCGGTCTCAATGATGAAATGAATTTTCTGCGGATACGTATGCTCTATTATCAAATCAATGATTGTTTGATTTTCCAACAATTTCGAAATGTTTCGAATCACCAATTCACATATATTACGACTTTTTGACGCAAACAATCGTGAATTTCCGATTTGTTTGTTTTGTAGCGACATTACGATTGCATTTAAATTATGTTGCTCTTTGTATACGGCATAGCAAAATCCACGATTTAAACCGGAGTAGCACATCATGAGACGAAGTTGTTGTACATCACCATACAAGGATAGAATTGGCATGAGCGTGTCTTCGAACATGTGACGCGGTAGATTACCGATGTATATCTAAAAAATTAAAGAATTTATTATGTATGACATATTTTTAATTATTTTTAAATTTATGTACCTCGGTCAAATCACTTTGTGAAGTATGCGAATCCGACCAACCTTTCAATGATGTAATGCGTTGACCATTTACCTGGCTTATAATGAATTCTCTACCCTTACACATAAATGCCATCTTTATGATTAATTTTTTTTTCAATAATTCCGGACCAAGCGCTTTAAATTTAATAAAAGTACAATTATATTAATCGGACGTGCACTGCATTATATACGTATAATTCGCGATCTAAATTTGTGCGACTGGAGAAATTGTAACGATCGGCAAATCACAAAGTTTTATAAATGGTCGAAAATTCTTCAATGTTTGTTGTTTGATTGGCGGTAAAGGTTAACCAT
This sequence comes from Tipula unca, assembly GCA_951394425.1. Taxonomy (NCBI): domain Eukaryota; kingdom Metazoa; phylum Arthropoda; class Insecta; order Diptera; family Tipulidae; genus Tipula; species Tipula unca. The sequence goes on along the minus strand of OX596381.1, from coordinate 45,094,558 downwards.
ATCGAACAAACCGTCTTAGTTTGATTGTTGGAGAAATTTCAATGGTGAGTGGGAAATTAGCCAGGTTTGTTAAACTTTTAATTCATTCGATAATGTGTTGATCACTATTTTTTGAATGTCGGTAATATACTATCGGTAAAATTGATTTTATAAATTTTAATTGATCATTAGTAATCGTTTTGGAGAGTTTTTCGATCGCAAATTTTCAACTTTTTTTCTCTTCAGATATTTAATATTGTATCCTTTGTTTGTCGTACAAAGCTATTTAGGAGCTGGTTTGATTAGCGGGCTATGGAGGCAAACTTTCAAAATATATTCTTATCGATTTTCGCCAGTATTATACTGACTCTGTTGTATTATACGCATAATGCGAATTACCGCATCACCAATGTTTTCTATTTATTTAATTCGAAACTCGATCAGAACTCGTGTGTTAAACACAACTCAGATAAAACGTTTCGCTAAATTAATTTCAAAATATTTAACTAAGTGGTTCAACTTTAGTTCGGAAATAGGTTATCATAAATATAGACCTGCATGCTCTAGTCTTTACCGGGTTTTTAGTTTGTTGAAACAACGTTGGCCTATTTCTTTCAAAATGTATCCTAGTCTAAGAAAATAAATATATTGTGCTAAATTTTAAATGTTAAATGCGTTAATCCGGCATTAATAGGCGAATCAGAATTTAGAGGCCGAATTTTAGATCAACAATTATCTGGGCCAATGCAATGTCGATCTTAACAACTTAAAACTTTTGATTTTTTTTATATTTTGGATATTACTTGCATTGCAGTAACAATTAATTAATTATATTATTAGTTAAAATAAAATCGTATACCAAATATTTTAAACTCACATGGACCAAAATACCGGATTGTTTTTAGTTTTGTAATTTTAATCGTCAGTATTTGTATTAAAATTACACCGTGCTACTAAAAGATTGGGTTGATTGTTACTCATCACTAAATATCTTGTACATAATATATAGAATTTATTAACCAATAATTTAATAAATTTACAAAAAATTACAACAGCAATCGCAAGACGCATTAGATAAACGAAACAAAATTTTGATTTACATCACGTACATTTTTAGTACAATAATAGCTACAAGATTTTACCGACAATAACGTCGGTAGTGTAGTTAAAATTTAATGTTTGAAAGTACTGCCATCTTAAGGGAGTATAAGTTAATTTTCATCATGGAAATAAACCAATAATTTATAGTTATTGGTAGAAATATTAAGTTATGCTGGGTTTACATACATGCATTTGAAATGTTAAGAAGAAATGTCGTTAGCTAACCGTTTTCGGCGTATTTTGGGATTGCATATTATAGTACGAGAGCGATTCTTCCAAAACAATAAATGCTAGTAATTTGTATTCTTTGTAACCGAGAGTTATTCCACGATAATTTTCACATTACGAGTGGATTCGTTTTTCGAAGATTTTATTCCGTCGTAATTTTGAATAACAATTAATCTATATATGAGTGTTAAGCTTTCCACAAATTGTGCTTTTTTCAGATGACAGAACAATTGTCTATTGCTTTCCTAGCAAGAATACTTTTGCTTTCCTTACGATTGTCAAACTATTTCACACTTCTCTGTAGGCTATATTTCGTTGCTCACCAAGCCAACACTTCTCATTAGGCAAAATCAATTATTTTTTGCTACAAACGTTTTTAAATTGACCGCAAACTTCAATATTCTTTAGTTTTGCTAGTCTATACAAGTGAATGTGATAAGCTAAAGAACATACCAATATCGCTAATATCATTCTATATCACTCCATGTTTAGGCTATTTTCAGCCGATATGTTTCCATTATTCGTTCAGTATTTGTATTACACGTTCAGATTACAAACTTGATTAGATAGAATTCTATTCATAAATTAAATATCAAAACCATCCCATTTGCATAAAAACGTCAAGAAATAAATATTAATATCATTGACATTATATGGCAACAGCGTATACATAAATTCCAAATAACATAGCACAACTCTCCATTTAGCATATAAACTCATTTATCATATATCATTTATTCGTTATACGTATATGTACCAAACACACATATAATACAAAAATTCGAGCTCCTACGAAACAACCAAACCAAAAAGAATTTAAACGGTGGGAAAATTCTTAATTTTATTCCACTTAAAAAAAAACTATATAGAGTCTCGCAGGTCTCAGTTTTTCGATTTCTGTATTCTGTTATTGTTAATTATCGATTTTTTATTGTTATTAATTAAACTATACACTATTAAAAACCACAAAAATGGATATATACAAATATAAATAAACCAAATAAATAAATCGCGAATATATTACGAACGCGATATCCAGTACCACAGACACATTTTTTGCATTTTTATTTAAATTTTTACCACAACCGAAAAAAATCGATCGCGAAATATCTCCAACTTAACAGCACACTAACAAAAAATAAATAAAAAAATTCGTATATGAAGAGAACATTTACGTGGGTGGTCCGAAAAACTAAATCCCAACAATACACATACACGTTTTTTAAAATTTTTTTTAACCAGGCTCGATCTAGCGGTAATGATCTTTAAGACCAAAACAGGGCTAATTGACAAATTGATGATGCGACATATTTTTGGTTTTTTATATTTCTTTTCTTCTGCGTTTCTTCTCTCTGTTTATTTATTTTAGTTTTCTTATATCCCATATCGTTATAATATTTTAAAAGAGATTGAATTGAATGGTTAGAGATAAGATGGTCAGAGTAAAAATGGTATTTATCGGTAAACTTGCACAATGATACTTATCTTCAGTTTTGATATTTCAAACAAGGTTTAAGCCGATAACTATACACCGAATAAAATACATTGGGATATCGATGCGAATAAGATCGTTTGGAATTTATTTGAATGACACAAAAAGACTTCCACAAGCTTACATTTTCATATGGGTCAGCAAAATTATGTCATATCAAACGGACAGCGTTATCAGTATAGAGTACTTGCTTCTTGGTGAAAAAACAGTGCTGGATTATGGGTACTCGATGACCTGGGGCCAGTGTTAAATCAAGAGCCTCCTAACAAATTTGTTTTCTACGTGTTCTGTGGCCCAAGTCTTTTGCAGCTGGCTTTTTTACTTGTCTTACAGTCAAATCGAAGACGCATGGCTATAGGCTAAAGGTCAATTTAATTGGCACATTATATAGCTCCATGTCAGTCTGTACTGACATGAATCATGTTTGGGGCATGAATATGTGTTATACCAGTGTCATCAGCCAGTTATAGAGGATATTCAACAGTTGAAACGGGGCGACAGAAATCGCCGATTACCAGTAATTCTAAAGGATTATGAATGGGATGAACCAATCCATCACAATTTGCAGCATAATTACAGCACCCTCATCGTACTTGCAAAAACCGGTTGCAAAGATGCAACACGGGTTGAAAGGTAACGTTGAGGGATGCTCGATAGTGGGTAATAAGTATCCTGAATATTTGTGTGAGGTTCGAAATACTCGAAAAGATTCTTCACAGGTATTGTTGCCAGACCCTAAGACACCTGAAGAAGAGTTATCCAGAGAAGATTCTGAACAATGGAAGCAGAAACTCAAGCAGGAAAATGAAACGTGGGAGTTGCAAGATTTGCCAAAGGATCGCAAAGCCATAAATTGTAAATGAGTTTTTCGAACAAAAAGAAATTTCCACCGACACCATTGATCGTTATAAAGCAAGGCTGGTGATAAAAGGTCATCTGCAACGAAAGGGGTTGGATTTTGACGAAACCTACTCACCAGTGGTTATCGCAGTCCAAGAGGACATGAAAGTCGCCTTCGGAAAGGCCATATACGGTTTCAAACAAGCAGGTAACGTTTGGAACAACGAACTTGACAAAGTGCTATGCAACATTGGCCTTAAAAAATCCAACTATGACCTTTGTGAATATTATAAAAAACTCGAAAATGGAGTTTTTGTCTAGGCATAAGAGTAGAACAATCGAAGTCATCAATAACTCTTGATCAAGAACACTATATAAATACAATCTTGGCAAAGTTTATAATGAGTGATTGCAAACCATCTCATACACCAATGAATTCGAGTGAAATGTTGTCGAAAAATGATTGTTCAGCTACATCAGAACAGGTCAAAGAAATGGAGTGTGTTCCATACCAGGAAGCCATTTGATGCGTTATGTATCTGTCTCAATGTACACGTCCAGATATAACGTATGCATTGATTAAATTAAGCAGATTCAATAAGAATCCAGATCAGAAGCATTGGAATGCAGTGAAGCACGTTTTACGGTATTTAAAGGCAACAAAATCATATCGATTAACGTTCTGTGAGAACTGATAGAATTTTCTAAATTTTGAAAAAGATCCTAAAATTGAATACATTTTATTCGTAATTCAAATGTTTAGCGCACAATATGAATTTTAAAATTGATAATTTGAGGGCTTCTCGAAAATTAAAGAAATCTCGAAAATTTTTCTAAGGTTCATGGAGTTTTATAAATTTTGTTGAATTTTTGAAAATCCGATGAAACTTGATTCATTGAAGTTTTGGCACGTGAAAGGTTGGGTCGTAATTCTGAAATTTTTAATAACTATTGGGGACTTTTAAAAATTCACGGAAATTTGTTTTTTCAAAATTTAAAAAGTATAATGTTCTTAAACTCAAAAAATTTCCGTATAAACTAGAGATACTTTTTTTTTAAAACGTCAACAAACCAACGTTTTCGGTATTCTAGCTCGAAAATCGGTCGTTTATAAATATCGAATTTTGGTTTTTACGTACGATATTTTTCACATTATTTTAGTGCCTATAAACATATTGTGTAGTCGGAAAGTCGGATATACGTATGTGATTACTGATTTAAATTTACAAAACCAAATAACTGGAATAATTAGACGGTTTAAATATCCCACTTGAATTTCCTTGTGTACTGATTTTGAACTTTTATATCATGAATGGCTACAAAATGATACTTTGGGTAAAATAGCTCCAAACCTACTATTTGCTTAAAATGGCCAATAAAATAAGACTGTAATTTTCTTAAATAATATTTGATTTTGTATTTAAAAATTTGCGTAAAAGTATGTAAAGGCAACTACACTCAAATCGTAAAAACAAGATCAATAAAATAAAAACGAAATAACAAAAAGCCAAATTAAAAGTAAAATATGACGAGAGCTGAAAACAGCGAAACACTAAAAAGCACCCAGTCTGAATCTGAAATACATCCAAAATTAAAAACATAACAAGAAAAATAAAACAAACTAAGAAAAAAATCTCAAAGAAATTAAAAAGATACACGGGAGAATAAAAAAAAATAAAAAATAAAAATAAAACGAATCCAACGATCATAAAAAGCAGTGATTCAAACCGCGCGTGCCTTTGAGTATGTGTGTGGTCCAAATATTTTTATTTTCGATTTGTGTGGTGTGCTGTTTAAAATCTATTTTTTTTATTTTATTAAATGCAATGTATTTACATTTTTTAATTGATTTTTAACAAGATATATAATTTATTTATATAATAAATGATTAGAGTTAGTTAACACATAATTTTAAAAAGTGAAATATGTATTTGATGTCAAGAATTAATTAACGTTTTTAACATTTACACAGTAGAGTGTGGTTAGTTTTTTCATTTTTGTTATGAGCGCGTGCCATCTCGTGTGTGGTCTTTTAAATAACTAATAATTTTTGTACACTGTTGTGATATTATGAATTTTTATAGTGTCGTGCGATGTGTTCTTGGTTTAAAAAAAAAAAAAAAATGTGTTCGCAGATGATATGAAAAGTGAAATTTGAGTGTAGTAAGTTTATGTGACGATCAAAGTGGTATAATTTGTGGTGTATTTGAAAAAAAAAGAAGAGATGAAAAGTGTTATACGATTTTTTGTGTAATTAAAATAAAATAATTCCTAATGTATAATTTATGATGGTTGTGAATATTTTAGGTAGGCGCATTTTGTATGATAGAAGAGATGAATTCATTGCGGTACTTTGAAACTGAAAGTAGGTATATAATTGGGAATACATACTTTTACTTGTTGCTTCGCAGAGCAATGAACTATGTGGAATTTTTTATTTAAAATTAATTTCATGATTTGGTTATTTTATAAATTAGTTTTTGTGCTTTAGATTAAGATAAGAACTTAATTAAATGCAGTGCGAAGAAGAATGGAACAAGTTCTGTATGGAACTTTTTCAATGTATAATTTTTTGGAAATCCTTATGATCCATAAAAGTTCTTTATTTTGAACACATTGTCTTAAATGGTTTCGATTTACTAAATCAAATCGTTCAAAAGTTTAGTTAATCAATTTTGTAATTTAGTTTTATGATGGCAGATTGAGTAAAAAATAAGTAAATGGTTCCAATTATGTACAATGCACGTATACTACATGGTATTCGATTCTATGAGACGAACGTGAAATGATATTTAAAAGAATTCTGATCCAATATTATATGTTTCTTCTGAATTTTCTAGTGAAAGTTTTTAAAAATGTTTCACGTAGGGCCTTTTTTAAGTCAGTCGAATTTGTTTATAACGAAACTCAAAGGACCAACAATTTTGTTCGTTTTATATATGGAAGAAATGAATGGCTATATCGAGCAGGGATGGGCGAGATAGATTACGCCATGTAATCTACGCGGTTGTAGACTCGTAAAATATAACGTAGATTACTTGGCAGTGTTTTTTGTCAGAGTCGACAATTAAAATAATGTTAACAACCTACGATATTTTAGCGATTTGAAATCGAATGCGCCAGTTCGCGGGAGTATTTTGTAATAGCGTTCATCTAGAGGTGTTTTTTTCGTATGTTTCTTTTTGACAAATGATAGTTTGCCATAAAATTTAAGACACCCCACCCCATGGTAAAACGAATTCGAGGGAAGGGAGGCTATAAGTGCTACCGAGTTATTAAAAAGCCAAATCGTTCAGATAACCAACAACTTTCCTATTATGTGGCAGGATCGTACTGTCCACCAAGACATTCTATTAAAAACAAACAATACTCAGAGTTGTTCAGGCGTCTGGGAAAAAGGTTCACAATAGGTGGTGACTTCAATGCGAATGATACTCACTGCGGTTCTAGATTAACAACACCGAAAGGAAAAGAATTACTGATTGCCATTAAAGGAAATGGATGTGAATCCATTTCAACTGGAAAACCAACATATTGGCCAACTGACCCAGGAAAAATATCTGATCGATTTTTTTATAACCAAAAATATTTCTGGACTCTACTTATTTGACCATCGCCGTACATTTTCATTGCTGCTACATCCCTCGTTTATACTTGGCAATTAATTGGAAAAATTTAAAAATTTTAATAGAAGCTGAGTTGAACTATAGTTTGTAAGATAAAATTAAATTAAAAAACCTTAGCCGGAATCCCGCTTGAACTCACGACCACTGCCGTATAATTTAATTACTGATAAATCCATCTTTTAAGAAATTAAATTATTATTAAATTAAATTAAATTTTCTTCTAGTTTTAATCGAGACCTAAACTCAGCTATACCTATATGTTATATTTTCAGTTTGTATAGTGACATTTTTTATGTGGACGTTATTCATGGTCAGTTGTATGGGCAGTGGTCAATATTGTGGCCCGCCTAGAAAATCGCATCAAGCATCATTGACTGGAACGGAAGTTTTATAATTTTTAAGAACATAAGGAGGAATAGCTTGTCAGATTTTCAACTTCTTCGAAATACACTGCTTGGAATGTCATCGCATTAAATGTTGCACCTGGCACTATGCAGTTCAGTTAATTTTCAAACGATTTAACGTTGGGACATTTTTGGTTCAACTCAGCTTCTGGTAAAAAATTTCCCCAAGTTTCTCAATTCAATTGGAAAGTATAAAAGATTTGCATAACATCAAACATATATACGGTGATGGGTGAGGTAGTAGAGTGATTGACTTGTATAGAATGAAATATAAATGCGGCGGTGGTACAGCAAGCAAAGGACTTTGGATTTATGGTTCTAAATTCGATTCTCGATCGAGCCAAACATTTTTTGATTTAATTTCTCCTGGCAAAATAAATAAAATTACTCAAATCCAACTCTTCTTTTCTGTTCAAAACTACAATATTTTCCATGTAAAAGTGGCAAGTATAAAAGATTGGTATGGGTAATAGAGCAGTAATGAAATTGTACGGCGATGGTCAAATAAGCAGAGTCCATTGCCGTTGCTAAATTTTCAATTTTTTTTATTCAAATGGCAGCTATAAACGATACGAATCCCTATTTATATGTATGGCGGTGGCTCGGTGGTAAAAGAAGCTGTGTGATTGGATTGTAATGTTCACTAGTTCAAGCCTCAATATATATTTTTAATTTAATTGTAATGTGTGGATGGCCGCTAAATTGTTTTACCCTTAATTGAGATTTGAACACTGCACAAAGCACAAGATCCACGATTCCAAATCTTATGACACCGCGCTTACTTTACCACCACACCATTTCCATATATTGTTTGCCGCTATACTCATCTTTTATGTTTGCCAATTGAAGGGAGAAATTAAATAAATTAAATTAAAAATTATTTAATGCCAACCCGAGGCTTGAACTCTTGTTCACAATCCCAAATGCAACGACTCTGATTACTGGACCACCGGCGTACATAAATTTGGTGCTATACAAATCTTTTATGTTGGCCAATTCTATAGAGAAAATTGAATATTTTAGCAACAGGAATGGACTATGCTTATTTGACCATTACCGTATATTTTCATTACGGTCATACACAAGATTTGGCTCTTATACTTGCAGAAATTGAATTTAGATCTCAACAGAAGCTGTGTTGAACCAACTTTACAGCGGAAATTAAATTAAAAAAGAATTGCCGCTGACGAGTCTTGAACTCGAGTTCACGATTTCAAGTTCAATTTGCATTGACGCTGCTCACTGGACCATCGCCGTATTAAAAGTTATTGCTGAACAATGATAGAAATACAAAAAGGTTATAACCTTAATTAAAAATAATAAGGCGGTTGAGATTAAAAAAATAAAATAAGGCGTTCGATAAAATATGTGCCAATTTTCACAAAATTTATTGGATGTACTTTGATGTATGACGAAACGTACATGAAATTGGTTTTGAAACACTTCAAGTTAGATAGATTTGCAAAAAATGTATGATTTGGCCAGCAATTTGCAGTTGTGGAGCCGGTTTTTTGTCATATTTTTCATAACGACGTATTTTGCCGCTAATTCTTCAACACGATTCCGCAGTAAAGTTTTGGTCGTATAGCTCGTTCACGCGACTCTAATTCCAACAAAAGCAATAAATTTGCACGAGATTAATCAACTCAATGTTATCTCAAAGAGTCCACAGGTTTTTGATGTATTTTGGGGTATCCGTAATAACGAAATCGTACGCAGGTGATTTCTCAAAAAATTCAATTTAATCGTATGGAAACTTTATTATCATTCGAAAGAACATTTATAGCTGGTTCATTCACATAGATTTTGGACTTTGCGTATCCCCAAAGAAAAGAGTCTAGATATATCACACGATCTAAATAGCCAATTCAACGATCCGAACCGTGAAATTAATTGCTCGCCAACATGATTTTTCAATAAGTACAGTGCTTCGCGCGCTATATGGCCAAGAGCGCTAACTTGTTCGGCCGTCTTCTTTTTTGAAGAAATATGGGCGAATGATTTCACATGCGCATAAACCACACCAAACCGTCTATTTAGTCGCGTATCATCCAATACTGGGATTGAAACTTTTCGATGGTATTCCAAATAGTGATCTCGATAGGCCGATTACGTCATCCGTAACTTGGTCTAAGCGCACGAAACACATTCCTCACATAAAGCTGATTTTCGTAATAAAGCTGCACAAATTGTAGACGCTATGCCGAGCTCAGTCGTTCCATGATGAAATGGCAAACAAAACTGAATAAATAAAAACACAAAATACTCCCGCGGTCTGGCGCATTCGATATTAAATCGCTAAAATATCGAAGGTTGTTGACATTATTTTAATTGCCAACGTTGACAAAAAACACTGCCAAGTAATCTACGTTATATTTTACGTGTCGACAACCTCGTAGGTTACATGGCATAATCTACCTCGCTCGTCCTTGGTTATACTGTGCTGTGATGTTCTACGTGTCTTTTATCCCGAACAAATTTGAGCTCAGTTGCGTTTGTTGAACTACGCTTATATATACATTTGCTATCATTTTTTCCTCATTTCTCTAATCGAAAACATTTAAATTGGTGATACTTTATCGAATCAATTTATCTAGTAATAGAATCGAGTAGGGATGATCAATATCGAAAATGTGATGGCAGAATATCTCAGCACTGGTTATACTTATATTTCGTAACTTGAACTTTTTTCAATATTTCAGAGAAATCGGAATTTATAGGTCTTCTTTGATGATCTTTGAATTAATAATATTGTTAGTAAAATTGAAACGGTCAATTGAAAGGATTGACTTTTGGGTAAAACAACTTTTGCAAAAGTTGTGAGGTTTAGCCCATCTTGATTTTTAAAATTTGGACACCTATTTTTTATTGCTGAATCGTATAGTTGAATTCAATACTTTTTCAGTTACAAAATTTGCTAAAAAATGAAGGATAAGAAAATAGAAAGCTTTGTATAAAAAATCAACGCTGAACGCTGGATGATGGAACAAAAGTATAATTCAGCCATTATTTCTGTATCTGACAATCGTCAAGTGTTATTTTGGTTAAACGTGTTAAAATGATTTCAAATATGGCATAACCAGTATTGTACTCGACCTGATTAATTAGGCTCCGCGCACTATATATACTCGTACCATAGTCATATAACTATTATTTATGTATTTGTATAGGTACAGGTATACAAATAAAAACCTACCGCACCAGTTTCACATATGTATATATGAAATCCGTATAGGTTAACCACCTATATATATGATCTTATAATACTCGCGTTGAAAACTACAATTAAAAGTTGTTTAGACATTTGAGACAGTTTAGTTAAAAAAGAGTTTTTTTTTATTCAAACACCGCGTTAAAAAATAAACTGTACAGCTGTAATCAATATATGTACATATACATGGATACAAAAATGATAAATGATATTCCAACTAAACGATGATTAGACATGATAAATGAGAATTGTTATTTTTAATTTTATTTAGTTTTTATAGTTTATGGATCTAAACTTTTGATAATTGATTTAAATATAAATAAACAAATCGATCGAATATATGTGTATATACGCGGTCCATATTGTATATATAAGAGCGCGCGGCGTGAGAATGAAATTATGTCATGTGAACTGATTTTTATGGATGATAAGTATTTTAATTCAAATATACTATGTACATTAAACAATAAAATACTTGAAATTTTTAAGCATGTGCAACATAAATACATATTATTTGAACATATACAAATGAAACACAAAATTGAGTTCGATTGTTAACAAAACAATACCAATTTCGGTAAGTTAAACAAACAATAATCGAATCGAATTATATAATAAGAACCCAATCTGATTATATTCCACATCTATAAAATTATCCTTTTCTTGTTGATGGTGTGGTTGTTGTTGTTGGTCTAAACACATAAGAATATTATTTTCCCATTTATTACCACAACAAATAAATCATATAGGTAATATACAACATACAATACCGATATACTATAAATTCATAATTTTTATTATTATTATTATTTTTTTGATAAATTAAAGTTGAATCAGAATATAAAATTCCATTCTTAAAAAAAAAAATTCAAAAAATTCTCACATCATCATTCTAATTTCACAACGTCTTCTATATTACTATACGAAAACAGACAAGACGCGCAAGATAATAAGAAGAAATAAATTTCCCCACACACAAAATCGACAAAATATCACAACACCAAAAACGATCGACTTTGGTTATATGCATAAATGTATGTGTATATGGATATGGGTATATGTGTGCATATGGATGGGAATATGGTATGGGAGAAAGAACTAAACGAGAACGATCGCGCATTATACACATCGACAATAAATAAGAAAATATAATTTATAAAAGAAGAACGATCTTCTTGTATACGCGGACCACACATGCACAGGCACGCGCTTTATTGACAGCATTAAAACATGTGTGGGTTCTTTTATTGTATTTGTTGCTCCCCGACAGTTTTGTCTGTATGTATATATGTATATACATACCTATATATGCTAGCGCACTGGTTTATGAGTTTATTTGGCCTGCTGTACATTTACCAGTTTCGACTGATAAAAACAAATTTTTTTGTTTTGGAGCTATTTTGGACTTCAGATATATACATGTATACCTATACATATAAGCATACAAGAATTACAGTTTCATCTAAAATTTGGGTTTTATCGTTTTGAATATAAATCTTAGTTCTTGTTAAACGTTCAATGAATGCTAGTTCCTTATATACACTAAAAAAGGAATATAACAATTTGCCCCTACTAGCATAAGGAAACCTAACCGGTATCCCGCTTGGTACGATGGGAAACTTATTAATTTGAAAAATCAAATGGACGAGGCTTAACTGAAATGTTATTCTGAGTCTATAGTAAGCATAAATACACAATTTGTAACCAACGTTTCGAAAGCTACTACCTGACAAAGTACAAGGATTAAATTTCTTGAATTCAACAAAAAATAAAGCATTATCCAAAATACTTTTATTTTTATTATGATTATAAGATTCAAATTTATTTTAATTCAAGAATCTTAAATTAAATAAAATGTTGAATCTTAAATGAAATTTTGTACAAAATCGCGAAATTGCGCTGATAGTAAAAATTGTTAAACGTCACAAATTTTAACTGGTTCCAATTGGCACCAGTTAAAAAATGAGGTAATGTGGGCGTATGGCGCAGGATGCGTTAAATGTGCTGCGAACCACCTTATGAGCACGTGCACATTAGATAGGAACTCAGATGCAAACTGCATTAATTGGAAGAGCCAACATCCAGCTAATTACTGTGGCTGTGAGGTAGCCAGGGATGGGCGTTTACGCGTCACCTATTATTTTCTACGTCGACGTGTCGACAACCTGTAGACAACGTCGACAATGTAAACAACTTCGACAACTCCTAGAGTGATTTTGAGGATTAGTTTAAACTAGGAAGACCAATTTTTTTAGGTATCAATGCGATACGGGTTGGTGACGATTTCACCATCGGCAATTGAACCCGAGACCCTCGACCACCAAACTACCAAAGCTAGGACACTATATTTACTGTACTTTTGGTTTCACTCATTGTTCGTCTGTCTAGTCTGCAGAAATTCAATGACTGATTATACCTAATTTTTAATTAATTTACTTAATTTTTTTCTGCAATAGTAGTTGAGTAATCTGTGGAGTAAAAAATAATAAAAATTCTAGACACCAACATTTTATCGTACTTGCCAAGCCTTCACATAGTAACACACACCTAAAATTGTCCAGCGCTGATTCGAGGCAAAATTTCGTGTGATTTACTATGTGAGTATGGCGTCGAGAATATTTTTATTTTAAATATTATTTAAATTTGATTAACAATAACATTTCGTTACCAAATTTTAGTCGTCCTTGGCCACTCACATAAAATACGCAAGATTATAACATCCATTGAAAATAATCCAAGGATCTCTGATTATGACCGTATCATAAAATTTGATGACCATGAACTTGTCCGCTAAATGTGCAGTGTGTGTGTCGGTGTTCTATTACGAAGATTTGACAAAATTTTGGGAATATGTTTTGATAGATGACGAAAGGTACGTGAAATTGGATTTGAAATAGGTTAGCAGGTCAAAAGCTATATATCTTACCAAAAATAGTGACAATGCGTCTGCTAAATATATAAGCACTTCAAGTTAGATTAATTGAAAAAAGTTATAATTGCAAGCGATTTGCAGTTGTGTCTTTGCCACATCCTTCACAGTTACGTCGAATGTGTACGTAAAAGAATGACGATAGAAACCTATTTTGTCTCTAGTTTGTTGACACGATTCAGCGTTAAAATGTTGGCCTGATTAAGCTATAGTTACACTACTCTAAAGCATGGAACAGATTTTATATCGTTCTGGTTTTGAATTCAGTTCGAAAAGATGTTTTGTTCTGGTTTCCTGCGCCGGTTTTAGGAAATTCTTTCCGGTTTAGTTCCGGGACGGAACCGGGTTAAAACCGGTTAATATTTTTAGTTACATCTACTGTTTTCCTCTTTTAAATTAAGATTAATGCAAAATTGTAACAAAACAGGTTCATTTAAATATTTTTGGAACACAATCCTTAATAATAAACAAAAATGTTTGTGCCCGCGATAGAAAGTTAAAAAGGATGTTTCTGTTTATTAAATCTATTACAATTCTGAAAATATTTCGGTTAATTGTTCTTGTTCAAATCTCTGCTCTAAAGACGCCATAAAGGTGACTAATCAAATCAATGTTATCTCAGAAAATCTAAGCCGACCGGTTTGGACCTATCCAAAAATATTTGGAAATAGAGAAAAGAAAAATGGCAGATGCGATAAGATTGATGGAAATATGCATTTTAAATGGAACAATATTGCTGCCAAAGTTACGTCGGAAGCTGTGAACATCATTATCGGAAGCTGTGTAGAGAAACATCGAACAACATGCGTGCTTGATTTTATTCTAAATAACAAAATTTGAAATTAAGATCAATCCGAACGTTTAGTGCAATAAATTTTCTTTAATTAAAGCTTCTGTTTGTTTTATGTCAACACATATTTATAAAATTGCAGTATATGGTATGTGATTTCCGATTTAATTTGAATGATTCTTTAGTTTCTCTTGACGGCTTAACTGAATCGTCCTTTTCCAAAGTATAACTGCGCACTGGCGCATTTTATTTCAAATCGTTAAAATATCGTAGGTTGTTGACATTGACTTAATTGTCGATGTTGACAAAAAATATTGCCAAGTAATCTACAGATTATTTTACGTGTCGACAACCGAGTAGGAGGTAGGTAAAGGTAGGTAAAGAATTACAAAATATAAGATATCGCGCTAGAAAGTCTGATCTAAACCGTAGAAACCCTGCTAATGAAGCTCCGAACAATTGACAGACAAATCGGGAATCATTTAAATTACGAGGAAAAGAATCATATATGCACAAGTGACTCAATCGATTATACAACATAATATATATATAACATATGTATATCAGCAACATAAATACATCAGCAATATAATGTCCACCACGACATAATCTGAAAATAGACGATTATGAAGAACTCTTTAACACCATGGGAGGTTGTATTATCATTGGTGGCGACTTCAATGCGAAAAACACGCACTGGGGCTCCAGAGTTACTACACCAAAAGGGAGAGAGTTGTTTGAATCAGGAAAACAATTAGAATGTGACTTTGGCTCACCATCTTACTGGCCAACAGATTTAAACAAAACATCGAACAATTTCTTTTATGTAACAATAAAGGTATATCAGATAACTACATTCCTTTGGATAATAATGAAGAGCTTACTTCGGATCACTATCATGTTATTATGACGATCAGTGAAACAATAATTGAAAAAGAAATCACAGCGTAACGAACAATGAACATCTTTCAAATACGCAAATAACATCAACTGTTAAAACTATTCAGTTGAAGTAAGAGAGCTTGTGGCAAAGAAACGTAAAGCTCGGAAGTCTTGGCAAATAAATCGAACCAAAGAAAATAAAATCGTCCTATGTAACAAGTTGAAAGATACCGAATATTCCTTATGGAAAGCAACGAAAGTACTTTAGAGACCAACAAATTTGATGGCACCAATTAGAAATGAGGATGGAAGCTCGGCACGAGGCGGTAAACAGAAAGCTGACTTGTTTGCAAGACACCTAGAAGACACGTTTCAACCAATACCCAGGCAAACTGCGGATGAAAATGTTAACCTACTGAAACGATCTGATGAGTTTGAAACACAAAGCGTATCACTACAAGAGCTAAAAACGGAAATTCAAAATTTAACAATGAAAAAATTTCCTGGGTAAGACCTCATAACTGGACAAATCGTTAAAGAATTACCAAATAAAGCGATACGTAAACTTCTCCATATAATCAATGCTTACAGAAAAGTATGAAATAAAATTTCAGGAAAAAAAATTATTTGCTCGTTCGGTCACCACCAACCTAAGGAAAAAAAACAAACTCTTTCCTTAAGAATGGATAAAATGGAATGGCAAAAGTCAAAAACAAACAGTTAGGTTTTGAAACATAATTAGTTTTAATAACAAAATTATTAAACGTCCAATTTGCAAGCTTGCTAATTGTTATTTTTCCGCAAGATGGAATACGTGACGCTCGGATCGTTAATAGTTAACCAAACATTTCACTCAAAAGTCATAATATTTTCAGTTATTAACAAACGCTTTTGACGAGTGGAAATAGCAAAATGGAGCCTCTAATATCATCAATTGTTTGACGATTTGAACCGTGATTTTAGACTTTTGTGTTGCCACTTTAAAAACTCTCCGCTATACCATTTTTTATTTGTACCGTGAACGTTGATGGCAAATTTTGTCCATTCTAACATAATGCGCTGCTATTGATTATTAGGGTCGCTATTTTACTATTTTCAATGGTCAGGCCATTTCTGCCGCAGCTGCGGTGATCAGGAGGAAGAGGAGGAAAGTGTGCTCCATCTGTTCTGCACTTGTCCTAGTCTAGCATACAGCAGAACAAAATTTATGGGAACTTCCCCTTTGAACGACCTCCCGGACCTTAGGAAGATCGAGATCCGGGACTTTAAACGCTTCTTGGTAAACTCAGGATGGTTTAACGAGTGAAGAGGAGGCAGCTCGAATGTGGTATAGCTACGGACCAATTTTGTGTCTATGCTAGTCCTTTAGGACGGCCACCATTACCTAACCTAACCTAACCTAGGTTGCTTCATAGAAAAACATTTTAGCGGCCTTAATGCTTGCTTTTTCCAAATCCCAATGCGCAATGGAATTAAATGTATGCGATTATCTTGACTCGCAGTACTTCATAAAAAATCTCACTGTATATTCCCGTTGTTTTACCTGTCATGAGGCAATCTATTAGCGGCACAATTTCTTCATTTATTTTGACATGAATTGTGAAATAGAGTGGGGACTACTTTAAAAGTTCCATCCATGAGCCAGCATTCTGCTTCAGATAATAATTTTAAATTTGAAATTGTGCTCAAAATAATAATTCTTAGATTATTGAAACTTTTATCGGAAAGGATACAATTGTCTCCTTCGACCAACTTGAGAATTTCCGGAATATTAATTAATATACACAGCTGCCCAAATAGCAGGCTATTCAAAATGAAACCTCTTATTGGAACACCCTTTATGATAACATTATTTTTTTTCGTAAAGTTTCGAGTACGTGAAGTGGTAAAATTTAGTTTCTAACGTCAAGTGGCTAAATTCCTTTGGAATATTGAATTAAAGGTGTTCAAGTGCATACGATGTTTGTAGTTCATACGATGTGTGTAATTCGTATCATATTGCACACACACACACACCATTCTGTAAGATTCGATTTTATGCAAGTATACTTTTGTATAATGTTTTCATTAACTCGCATTTAATTACAGGTGAAATAGTGACGGCACTTCCTGAGAAAGGGGTACGAAATTTCGACTGGAATATGTAACTTTGCAATGAAATGTAACAGAAATCATTATGATACCAAAGCTGAACAAACCATCTAATCATAAAAAGTCATATAGGCCAATTTCTCTGCTCCCTGTAATTTCGAAAATTTTTGAAAAACTGTTATACAAAAGGATGAAACCTATAATAGTTAAGAGAAAGCTAATACCACCACATCAGTTCGGATTTAGAGAAAGCCACTCCACCATAGAGCAAATTCACAGGATTACACTGGATGTAGACCTTTGGATCACAACCTTTGATAAAGCATTGCATCCTGGATTCAAATATAAACTGCATCGAGATTTGCCAAAAGAATACTTTCAGATATTGAAATCTTACATTGATAACAGATATTTTCGCGTTAGATGTGCAGAATAATTTTCCGAGCTAAAGAGGGTATCTGCAGGGGTTCCCCAGTCTCGTATTTACTTTACACAAGCGACTTACCAAACACAAGCGGGACAACAATAGCAACATTCGGGGACGGTACTGCAATTCTAGCTACTGGTTATAAAGTAGACGAAGCAACCTGCAACACGCTACAAACCAACTAAGTAACTGGACCAAAAAATGGCGTATTAAGCTAAATGAAGAAAAATCAACGAACGTTAACTTTACCAATCAAATAGTTAACTGGATACCAATATAACTAAATTCCAAACGAGTTTTTTATGCTAACACAGCCAAGTATCTTGGCATGACTCTCGATGCTAAGTTAAAATGGAAAGAGCACATTAAAAAGGAAAAGGAGGAACTTGACATTAAATATAGAAATATGTATTGGCTAATTGAAAGATATTCAGAGCTGTCAATACCTAATAAGTTGCTACTATACACTTATTGGTATAAAATCTATATGGATTTATGGTATTCAGCTTTGGGGCTGTACTAAGAAAACAAACTTTAAAATAATACAAGCTTTTCAAAATAAAATGTTACGTGGAATAGTGAACGCTCCTTGGTATATAAGAAACGATAACCTACATAGGGACCTCCGAATGGAATACGTCAGCGAATAGATAACAATTCATGCAAAGAAACACATACAACGGCTTGGTCAACATCAACATGTTGAGTTACGTGGTATGCTGAGTAACACAAATAGAGTACGAAGGCTCCAAAGAAAGAAACCGCTGAAATTGGGAAGACCACAATGGGGCGGCCAAATTTTTAGAGACTAACTAATGGGTTATATATCTCTGCAAAATGAACATAACAAAGATAGACAAATTACTAGATGATATATGTAATCAGTTGTAATATTTCGAACGAATTTGCGATCTTTAGAAAATCGGTCTTTTGAAAGTGAGATTTTGAAAACGGGCTTTTAACGTTCCAAAGATGTAAAATGAAATTTTTTTCGAATACCAGAAGGATTTGCAATTATCTTGTTAAGCAGTATAATTCTACTTTATATAATGCGCAACTATGAAAATTTAATTTTTTTATCAAATATACCAAAATATCTATCAATAAATGTACAGCCACCAAACCAAACGACAAAAAGATGAATTCTCTTGATTATCATGAGACAAAGTATAAACTCGTAGACACTTAACATTTTTTTTATCGGTGTAATATAATTATAAACAATTTTAAGAACCCCAATCTGGGCTAAATCACAATTTTGGCTCATAAAATGAAATTAATTTAACAGATACTAAATACAAAATCTTTCAGATTGTCTTTCTTTCTTGGCTTAGAAGTATGTGTGTCCGTCTATATATACATATAAAGACCATCAATAAAAATTTATGGCATTAATAATATGTTAATTTGATGTAACGTAAATAAAAAAAAGTTCTTTGGTGGATTTTTAATTGGCTATTCGTGTTAAATTAAGACGAAAGCAACAACAACAAAACTCATCTTACAGTATTTAACAACGAAAAATAAGAGCCAGAGATGTATCAAATCGTAGCAATGTTAAAACGTCCCGCGCACGGTTTATTTTATCATTTGATTTGGGTATAGCATCTTGTCTAATATAATTTTACAATTTTTAATTGTATTAATCTATAGTTGTGTAGTAATTCATCCTACTACGCAGACAACGTATAACATGAAATATGACATTTTTATGTCTTGTATCTACTGTATTGACTCATTCATCAGCATCTTTATAGCATGTAAATATATATCCAAAGATGGTAATAAATCTATATATGTGTATAATATAAATAACGGATACTATCAAGAAGCGTTTTTTGTAAACTTATGTAATTAACCGTGGTTGTGTAAGACTGATAAGAAAATGTCATCGTATGTAGACCGATGACAAATCGTATATATTCGACCAACGCGCGCATTAATTTCATTATAACTCACCGGTTTTTTTTTAAGATTTCGTTAAGATTTATTAATTTATTTTATCCACCTTATATGTATGTATAAGATTTACGTTACGGCGAACTAAACTGAAAATATTTTTATCTCGTTGGTTGGTAAAAAAAAATAACAAAATATATTCTTATTTATTTTTCTCACATACCAAATTCACAACAATATTCTTAAGCGCATGTTAGACCTAATCAACTTTTACATCAACGTCTTCAAAACCATAAGAAACATAAAATTTATGTTTATTTTCTTATGTAGTGTTACAATTTTTGTACAGTTAATTAATTAATTTTTACTTTGTATGTTACAAACTATATATACATACAATCGATTTAAATATTTAAATGAGCGTTATAGTTGAAGCTGTTCAGTTATTTACTTATGTACCTATATAGCTACTAGGTAAACATGATTTATATAGAATATAGTTTCGAAATTGGACTGCAGGAATATTAAATAGTGATACGGTTCTTGTTTAAGATCTAGAAAATTATAAATAATATTGAGCATCTTTAATTCATACATGTCTTTGTATAGACGCGCATATATACATATACAAAGTCGGTCGATGTTGGATTATTAATTAATCGTTTCATTAAAAGACTCACATGCAAAATTATCTACGATAGCGTTTCACCAATCAACTGAATAGTTCACAAATTAATTTCACCAAATATACGTTTACGATTAAACGATACAACTGGATGATTAAAACCGACTGGAGAATAAATGATTGTCATTTATTTAACAATTCACAAAACTTTATAAGTTATACTAAAACAAAGGCTACTATAGATTATGAGCATCGGAAGTAGGGTTAACCACACGTCCTATATGCGTCCTACTTCTACACTTTCTCAATGTTTCGGGATTGCTATACCCATCATTATATTACAAATTCATTAATACTTTTTTTTGATTACATGGCAACCAAATAACGTTTGGTTTACCGACAAGCCGTAAAGCTCAGTACATAACTGCGGGAGTCCGGGAGTGCAGGAGTCCGAGTAAGAAAATTTTAACTCGAGTGTGATAAAAAAGGAGGAGCTTATGTCAAAATGGCGTACTTTGATTGGTAGAGAGTGAAGTGTGATTATTTTTTCGACTAACTCCCGCAGTTATGTACTGAGCTTTAATATTACAAAATAGGGGAAAAATATGTCAGCTGATAAACTAAAATCAAAACAATGTATCCAAGCTATCAAAAACTAAACTGAAAACAAACGAAGTGAGGTTAAATTCGGCCGGCAGAATTAAAAAATTTATTTACGTGTTGTACATTAGTTTTGCCAAATTTTGACGTAAAAGTCGGATCACTCCAAAACTCAATGCCACAAATCGGACCACGGTGCAATACTCCTAACAACTTAGATAAAATCATATGCTTAACAAATTCAATTCCATTCAATTTTAGTCTCTATACACTATTTTTGTATTGTAGCGAAAAACTATATTTTTAACTAACTGAATTGCAAGACACAAATGTAATAAAATTGTAACGCACAGAAGACAACGAAAACAAGAGCGTATTCAGCACACTAATGTCTACTTTTGAAAAGTAGAATATATGTCTTATTGACCCCTGTTATTGAACATATTTCCCAAGAATACCACCACAGTAATCTGTGCTTGTCGTAGGAGGCAATTAAACGGTTGGATCGCTCGGCTGACGACCCCCATCCGTAAAAAATCAACTGTTTACAAAGTCAACAAAAGGACCCCCGCTCAAGTACTCGGATACGAGATTTAAGATCGGCACGTGGAACGTGCAGTCACTTAGAAAACCAGGAGCATTGGAGGGCCTAATCACGTGTTCATACTCCTTCATGGAGTATCGGCTGGAACTCGTTGCTCTTCAAGAAACTCGCTGGCCTAAAAGTGGAGACCATGTGTCCCAGGGCTATACGTTGCTGTTCAGTGGAGATGACCTCGGAAATCTTGGAACTGAATTTCTTCTTGGGCCGCAGGTAAAGAACGCGGTTTTGGATTTCCAAGCAGTCAATAACCGATTGTGTAAGCTTCGCTTACAGAAGTCAGCCAACCCCAAGATAGGGACTCATGTTACAATGACATGGACGATCTGATGGGATCTGGCAGAAATATGGCTTCTACCCACTGGTGTTCCATAGTGTCTGAAAAATTGAAGTAAACTTATAATCGTTATTGTGGATTTTAGATCAGCATTACGTTGTTTACACTAGCAATTACACCAGCTCAAAAGGTTTAGTTCGTTTGAGCCTGCATACAATAACTGTGTTGTTTAACGGCTTAGTTGCCTCAGCCTCAGTGTCAACATATTGCTCGAGCCTTTGCCTATGTCTCAGTGCATTTTTTTGAATTTCTTTTGAAACAGTGTCCGCTTTAAGGTCCCTATGGAGGTCTCTTTTTTTCTAACATACCATGGTGCATCAACGATGTTCCTTAATACTTTGTTTTGAAATCTTTGGATGATTCCTACGTTGCTCTATTTGGTACAACCTCAAAGTCCAAACCGGTTTTAATATTTGTTTATATAATAGAAGTTTGTTGTATGTTGATAGAGCGGAGCTCCTTCCTAGCAGTCAATGCATCTTTTTATATTTAAGCCCCAGTTCTTCGATTTTCTTTTTGACGTGTGCTTTCCATCGTAGTTTTGCATCTAGTGTCATGCCTTGATACTTAGCCATGTTGGCATACGGTATTATTTCTTGATTAATTGTAACCGGAATATGTTCGAGTCGTTTGTTTGTAAAATTGATGTGAACTGATTTAGTTCAAGTTCAAGTTTAGTTTCAGTTTAATTCGCCATCTTTTGGTCCAGTTATGTATTTGAGTAATAGCTAACTGTAAATTCTGAGTTGATTCTTCGTTACTATCTCCAACAGCTAAGATTGCCGTGGCAACAGCAAAGGTCGCCACAGTGTTGTTTTCAAATACAATGAATTGCATTGGTAGTACAGTTCTTAACTTATAGTTAAGTCCTTCGTGCCAAACTTTATCAAAGGCCTGTGCAACGTCTAAGAATATCGTTGAGCAGACTTTTTTCTCCTCTAATGCTCTTTCAATAATATTAGTTATTCTGTGTACTTGATCTAATGTTGAGTGTTGGTTGCGAAAACCGAACTGATGATTTGGAATCAGATTTTTCCTCTCAATTATCGGATTTAGCCTTTTTACTAATAACTTCTCAAAGACTTTAGACATAACTGGTAATAAAGATATTGGCCTGTAAAAGCCAGTTTTGTGTGGTGGCTTTCCAGGTTTAGGAAGCATAAATACTTCTGCAATTTTCCACAGGCTGGGTACATATTTCAATCGAAAGGCAGCATTTATAATATTGGTGAGCTTTAATAAAGCTTTCCTTGGCATTTCTTTTAAAATTTCTGCTGAGATAAGGTCGTAACCAGGTGCTTTTTTCGGATTCATATTTGTCTTTATCTCATACATGACTTCTTTTGGTGTTGTTCGTAGGATTTCTTCACTTTCCTGTACAACCTCTCCAGTTATTATTTCGGCTTCCAATGTTGTTCAAATATGTTTTCCAGGTGTTCAGCAAAACTTCGTACATTATCTTCGTTATTTCTGGCCCATTTTTTATTTTCTGTTCTGATTGGAGGAATCTGCATTATTAGCCTTTTAATTCTTTTAGTTGCTCTCCAGAGAGAATAATCCGTACTAGTATCACTAGATAATTTTCTGAGGTAGTTACTGATAGATTCGTCTTTCAGATCTATGATTTCTATAGTTTGTTGCCATATTCTCCTTGTCCTTCTTTTTTTGCCAAGAGTTCTCTAATTTCTCTAGGGTAGTTGATTCCCTTAATTTTCTTTTTAACTTCAGGGGTGTTTTTCCAAGCTGACTGCTGTATGTCACATATGAACTTGTGAACTTCTTTTTCTAATTCCTTAGCGGAACCATTAAGTACATTTTCTTTCTAACGACAGTCTAAAGTATTCCCAGTTTGTGTGCTTATTTACTGAACTAGGATAGCTTTCTTTTTCAATGGTCCTTTCACTTAGTGTCAAAAGTATTGGGGAGTGATCAGAGCTTAAGTCAAGACTTTCATCTATATGTATATAATTTACAGATATATTCCTCACTATAAAGAAATCAATTAGATCTGGTATTTTATTTGGACCAGTTGGAGAGTAGGCAGGTTTGGCATTTGATAAGGCTTCACAACCGTATTGTCTGATAGCATTGAGGAGTTCTTTACCGTTAGTTGTTGTTAGTCTAGAACCTTAGTGAATATTTTTTGCATTAAAATCACCTCCAATTACAAACTGAAAAATTCAAGATAATCTTTTTCGTTTAGAGAGTATTTCGGTGGGAAAATTAGAGAAATGATTGTAAAATTTAAGCTTCTTAAATTCACCTATTTCAAGTTAACCAAGGAACTTTAAAAAATACCGACAACACAAGCGCAGAAAATCCAACCAGACTTTTTAAATATTATTAATTTATACAGTTGGTTCATCCCTGTATTTTATACAGTCGGCTTTTGTAACCGGGATGAACCAACTGTATAAATTAAATATATTTAAAAAGTCTAAAAAAATCTTGAGATGAAATCCTATGGGCTTCAAGTAACCCCCCTGAAATTTGTTAATGTTTTTAATCCATTAAATTTTAGAAAATCTTTCAAAATTCCAAATTCTCTCTAACTATGCATCCTTCTTCTTAATTTTATTAGTTTTTCAAGATTCGATAAAATTTCGATGAAAATTCCTAAATTTGAGATATGTATTTCGTAATCTTCCACATTGTTGAAAATTTGTGAATTTTTTTACTCCGAATTCAAATTTGTGCACGTAGCACACTATGCCCAATTCAGTGGCCAAAACCAACAGCAATTCACACTATACTCAGTTTGTAAGCATCTACAATTTAGACAATTATTTCTGAACATACTGCACCGCATCGTTAATTATGGGACAATATTTTCCATCGACCACTTTAAATTACAGTTTAAAATCCAAATTTAGTTCAGAATGGTTTAAAAATTATTGCTTTTAATGAGTAAAATACGCAAAATTCAATGTTGGACTTTCGTTCTTAACCTATACACTCCTTCGACGTTCTACTAACGATGAAATACACACAAAATCCAAAAATTATTTTTTTCATTGCTCGTCAAGGACAGACAAATTGAGTTTTTTTTATGAAAATCGAATAAATACTTTCCGATTTAATATAAGGTCACAGACAAACGGACGGACAAGGGAATGATAAGGGTCTAATCTAACGGAAACTTATACTAAGAGATCTCAAAAAATTGGCTTACAGGTATTCCGCAGTGGATATTTTAGACTTTAACTTTATTAATTTGATACTAGGTTAGGTTAGGTTAGGTTGAGTGGTTGCTATCGCACACTTAGACCGGCTACGGCCCATTGTGATACCACAGAATCTACTTCCCTATAACCCCTATGAGAACCAGTTAGCTACTTATGTAGCGTGATAAGTCTCGCACCTTACAGTTTTCGAGATCCGAGAGGCAGTCCATTGAGAATTTACCCAAATAATCATGTCTTTTGTGTGCTAAAGCCGGGCAATGGCATAGGAGGTGGACTATCATCTCTTCCTCCTCCTCGTCCCTACAACTTCTGCAAAAGTCATTTGCATCCAGACCTAGCCTCCTCGCATGTTCTCCAAGTAGGCAGTGTCCTGTGAGTATCCCCACGATCGTTTTGAGTTCACGTCTTCGTAGGGAGATCAGTGTCCTAGAGCGTTTCCAGTCTAGCTTTGGCCAGACTTGCCTTGCTACCTTACATGAGAGGGTGTTCGTCCACCTTTCATTCGTTGAGGCTTCTGCCTCCTTTTTGAGCCCATTCTTGAGTGCATTGATGGGCCTCCCCAGTTTTGCCCTTTCCGGTAGCAGTTGGAGAGTTGTACCATGCCTCGCTAATTCGTCCGCCCTGCAGTTCCCCATGACGTCCGAGTGGCCGGGGACCCAGACAATCTGGATGTTGAAATGCTCATTTAGAGACAAGTGGCAACCCAACGCCTAGACGACAGAGAAACCGAGTCCAGCGATTTGATTGCCGCCTGACTGTCCACATAAATTGCGATATCAGTCGAGGATACCACGTTATGCGTCAACCAATTCAGGACCTCCTCAATCGCTATTACCTCTGCCTGGTACACGCTGCAGTGATCAGGGAGACGAATTGATATAAATACTTCTAGTTTATCACAGAAGACTCCAGCTCCTACTTTACCGTTTAGCTTGGAGCCGTCCGTAAAGAACTGAAGTGCTTCCGTTTCCGCACCCAACCCGCCCCTCCAGGATTCTCTTGAGGGGCAGGAAGTTCGGAATCTTTTCTCGAAACACAAGGTTGGTGTGACGTAGTCTAGATTCGCGAGTTCCTTCCTCAGCGAACTAATTATCGTCGAGTGTCCTGTCTGGAAACACTTCCACTGAGATATGGCTGATAGTCGGGTGGCCGTAATCGCCGCCATCTGCTTGCCATAAATATCGACGGGGGGAAGGTGAAGCATAACCTCCAAGGCGCGTGTCGGTGTTGTCCTCAGCGCCCCGCTTATCAGCATGCAGGCCGTTCTTTGCACCTTCTCGATCCCTTTTCTGTACGTTGCTTTATCAAGAGCTGGCCACCACACACTCACCCCATACAAAAGCACAGGTCTTACTACGGCAGTGAATAGCCAGTGTACCAGCTCCGGCTTCAGGCCCCATCTCTTACCGATGGCATTTCTGCATGAGTACATTGCTATATTTTGCTATAATTTGATATACTAACATTGCTATAATTTGATACTAACTTCACCCAGTTAGTTAGGTTTTAAACCGTAAACGTAGGTACAAGATCGCAAAAATCGTTTAAGTGCGATAAATCAAAAATTGATTTGATATTTATAAATAGAATATTTTAAACTATGTGTGGGATGCTGGTAGGGCATTGATGATAATTTAAAAGTAAAAATGTTGATTTTTGAGATTTCAGATTTGTGCACCACGAAAAAATAATCGTTTATTTTCCGTTTGAACGATAAATATTTTATACAAATTTCAATTAACATAATTTTCAAAACCGAAGCTGAAAACTGAAACAAAAATTCGTTTGGAACTGAATGAAATGAAGGAAATATGTACAACGATTTCTTAAAAAAAAGTCCAGTGTTCTGATAACCGGCCATCTTAACCGCTAACGGTTTAAGTAGGTCTGGGTCTAATCCAAAGGAATTCAGGTCTGGATATTTGCAGTCTAAGTGCTGAAATGAAATACAACGATTATTGGAAAATTGTTCTTGGCGTTCCTATAAGCGGCCTCCTTAACCGATTAACGCCCGATCTAACGGAAACTTACTAATAATACTGAAGGCGAATACAAAAAAATTGTTATATTTGATCAACTGTCGAATTTTAAAATTGGATTCAAATTTCCAATTCAGAGGTTGGCTTCCAAAAAATTCACTTCGATTTTTTGGTAAGATAAAAAAATTTGACTATACAAACCGAATCTGGTCACCCTGACAAGTAACGAAAGCCAAACAAAATATTAAGGCTACCTACCGATAATATTGGAATATTAAAGACGGCATCCAATTATATGCATTATGCATGCAAAAAGTTAAACTGAAATTTGGTGTACCGACTAGTCCATAGGTTAGCGACCTGACATATCATTTTTGGCCACCCTATATAATGTCAATCAGATCTCGGTACGTATATACTCATATTGAATAAGAATTTTGTGTATCGTAAAATACAAAATCCCATTAGCGTTTAGCACCTATATATATATACATGTTATATTAATTCAATAAAATTTGATATAATTTACCAAATTGCTGTGAAATAAGGGGCCATAAAATTACCGCTTCAATGAAAAACTAAATTAGCCAACAAAAAATACGAAAATTCAATTCAATACAGTTTAAATTAAGAAATGAATTAAAGTCAGTAACGTAATTTAATGCAAGAGATTTAAAACGAAAATTTGGTTAAATTGTTGTAGCGCGGTCCATGTAGTCAGCCGCATTTATACGTATGCATGTAAGTGTATATACATACGAGTACAACAAAACAATTCGAAGAAAGATTAGAGCCGCAACGAATTTTATTTAATTCTAAAATTTTATAGTTTATTGCGCATGCGATGCAGCACCGGTCGGACAAAACACATCGCAAATTTGAACAGAAATTTTGTGTTCAATCGTTATTCATTGTTGACACCCTCTATCCTTATCGAATTAGAACTTCCCTAACTATAGGGGGCTCAGTATTTTATTTAAAAAAAATTTTTTTTATCTTTTCTTAATTTTATCTTCTTCTTATGATATTTTCAATTATATACATACATATCTTTATGTATCTTCTTCTTATTTTTTATTTTTATTTTTTTTGTTAAATTTGGTAAATCAAAAGAACATCTTTAACAATAACAATCTGTTTTGTTGTTGCCATTGTTGTTCGTTGTGGAATCTTGATTTTTTTTTTGCTTGTATATATCGTCTTAAAGAATTGGCTGCGTTTGCGAACACAAAACACGCAAAATGTATGTATTTAAGGTTAAACCTATAGCGCAGAGTGAGAGGGGAAACAACAATAAAATTGAACACTGAAATGATGCCGACAAAATTGTAATTTAAATTTATTTATAAATATTTTTGTGAATTTGTTATAATTTATTATAGTATTAGAGCTGGATTCTTCTAATAACCATCCGTATACGAATAATCAATTTTCATTTTTTTTTATGTAGAAAATTGCGGAGATTTTATGTTATTTATGATCTTTTAATTGATTTTTAGGTTCTGATCGGTATAATGAGGAGTGAGTTATGTGTTATTGGTTATTGAATTTCAGGCAAACCCTAGAAACTGGTTTAGGGATTCTTATGCTATTGTAAATCTACACTTCAGTCTATACTTCAAATAGTTTCATCTTTGTATCCCTTTTTAGTGTCTCCACTAAAAACAAAATTTAAAAAATAAATTATTTGTTTGTAACATTGACGACAGTTCCTATTGGGACACGTCAGCAATATAGGGGTAGTCATTTCCAGCCATTGTACCATACTATTGAGAATTGAATTGTTAATTGTTCAACATATATTTCAAGCTTTGTGTTTTTAGCTAAAATCGCCCATAGTGTCTCCACTAAACAAAAATTTGTTCGTTTGCCACATTAACAGCATGTTCCTCTTGCGACACGTCAATAATATAGCGGTAGTCATTGCCAGCCAAATTACCATATATGTGGGAGTTGAGCTGCTAAGTGTTCAACAGTTGTTTCATGTTTTGTGTTTCTAGCTAACTCGCCTATAGTGTGTCCACTAAAAAAAAAATTGTTTGTTTGTCACATTAACGGCATGTTCCTATTGGGACACGTCAACAATATAGGGGTAGTCATTGCCAGCCAAATTACCATATATGTGGGAATTGAGTTGATAATTGTTCAACAGTTATTTCATGTTTTGTGTTTTTAGCTAACATCGCATATACATAGTGTCTCCACTAAAAAAAAATTGTTCGATTATCACATTAACGACATGTCTCTATTGGGACACGTCAATAATAAAGGGGTATTCATTGCCAGCCAAATTACCATACATGTGGGAATTGAATTGTTAATTGTTCAACAGTTTTTCAAGTTTTGTGTTTTTAGCTAAGATCGGCTATAGTGGCTCCAACAAAAAAAAAAAATTTGTTAGTTTGTCACATTGTCGGCGTGGGACACGTTAACAAGTATGTAAATACAAGCTCTCCAAGTTGATATTTTTTTGCAACTCATAGGTGCGCCAATTAATTTGCCTTCATTACTTCCCGCCATATACTGTTATAGATTTTACAAGGCTTTGGACCCAAAACCCAATTGTGTAAACTGTAAACTATTTGGATATCAGATAACTCAGCCTTCTTTTGAAGTTAGATTCGTCGCTTCACAACATTTTATTAAAAAATTAAGAATCGTACCGGGGAATAGACAGATTCTCAATAAGTATAAGTCACATATTCCGGAGCTGGAAATGGTGAACGACAGGCTATTGCCTGAATTTAACTCCACCAACTCATTCTCTTTAGTTTTCGATATTAGTTTTCGAGTCGATAGTTTTTTTTGCGGATGGCTCTCGTTCGGAAGTCAGTTCAAGGTTTGGGTTTTACTGTCCTAAGTATGAGCTAAGATTCTCGGGTAGTCTGGGCAAACACTGCACGGTTTTTCAAGCTGAATTAATTGCACTTACCCATTGTGCGATTGAGGCGTTGAAGTTTAGTGTTTTAGGGAGGGATATTATTATCTGCACAGATAGTAAATCCGTGCTTAATACCTTCATTAATCCTTTGACTATGTTCAAACTAGTCAAAAATTGCAAGCACTACATTAATCTCCTTTGCTCTAACACGAGAGTAAGAATCATGTGGGTGCCTGACCATTGTGCTGTTGAGGGAAATGAGGTTGCTGACTTTTTAGTGAAAGCTGGTTTGCGTAGTAATTTTGTTGGCCCCGAACCAGCAATTCCTCTATCCTCAACGGTGGTAAAGACGCTATTAAGAAGTTCGCTCTACTTGAGCTGGGACTGAAGTGGCGTTCTACTCCTAGCTGTCGAAAGGCGAAACATTTTATCATTGAACCTAAACTGAGGTTCACTAATTATGTATTATCCCTAAAAAAGAACCAACTCAGGATTTTGGTCGCACTTATCACCGGCCATGGACGTTTCAATGTTCATCTCCAACGCATGGGACTGGCACAGGATGCTCTTTGAGACGACTGCCTAGAGGAAGTGGACGACTGCATACACTACCTCTGCAGCTGCCCCGCCTTTGTCGAAGCTAGATCCCAAATGTTCTCTTCCGGATCTTTGAACGTAGATCAGTTGGTATCCATTCCTTGGTTCAAACTTTTACAGTTTGTTAAGATTGCAGTACGCTCCTGCGAATTAGGATAGATACTCTTGGTTTGCACTGTGGGCCCATTGTGGCATTGAGTGCGGAACCTCAATAGGTTCCAACCGCTTTAATAAAAAATATAAAAAAAGAATCGTACCTCGTTGGAACGTAGCATTCGTCAAAATTTTAACCTCTTGCTATGGTCCGCGCGGTAAAATTGCTTGCACTCATTGTACATGGTAAGTATCTAATTGCTCGGTTTGTAATAGGCAGGGTGCAGCCGATTCAGTGAAGAGTTTCACTGAAGAAAGGAGCTCCTTCACTGAAGAAAATTATGTATGGAAAGTTTATATTGATGTCAATGTGTCAATGGCTTCGGTCCATTCTTCCTTTTGGCGCGCAAACGATGGTTGTATAGTTTTAATTCCTGTCCCAATTGTTGTACAAAAATAGATAGTTTTTCAATCAGTTATCTATTTTTATACTATAGTTGAATGGATGCCATGCCTCTATAGCTATATCTAGAAATCTAAATTTGAATTGCATACATGGTTTGAGAGCTCCATACATGGTTTCTTGAGATGAAAGAAAAGCTGATATGCTGTATCCTAATCTAAAGTCACAGTTAGACCAGTTTGAATCGAAATATAATAAATATTTGGAAAGCTCAATAAATGGATCTGACAGTTAAATGAAACCAATCATGGCCGGAAGATATGATGAGTCCATCCTGAATCCAACCCAGCCGTATGCAGAGTTTAAGCAGAATAAATTATCCATATCTCCTTTCAACTTCTATGATTTCTATAACATCCATGTACAGCAAGGATTATCCAGCCGTACAGAAGGTTCAGTATCTGAAGAGCTTGTTGACGTATGGGAAGCAGCGCAATTAATACGATATTTAGTTGTTACAGAAGCCAATTATTATGAAGATTTCTCAAAGCTGGTTGAGCGGTACGATCGCATAAAATACATAGTAAATATCTTCATCCTAACATTTATGGATCAACCATCAGTAAAAAAAATGAGCAACGCGTAAGCCATTCGATAATTATGAATAATGATTAATAAAAAAATTGGACCAAGAAACTAAAATGTTATGGGTATAGAGTACTCCATTTGCTAAGGAGTTTTTTGATTTCCTGAACAAATGTTGTGATCAACAAGAGCTTTACTAACTGAAATAATGGAGCCAAGAAAAGCCGCGTGGAGTTGTCCCGCACGTAAGAAATGTTAATAGTGGATAGGCGATGCTTCAACTGCTTACATAAAGAGGACAACATCTACAGTTGCCATGCTAAGAACAAATGCGAGTTTAATAGTTTAATAATGCTGCGAAGTCTAACACTGTAACATCACATTTATGAGTTATGACGCCAGAGATGCATCATATGTATTAAAAACTGTACCACAAGCTAATTAGTTACCAAGCTAGCTTGTTGTATTAGATACAGGATATCCTACCCACAGCAACTGTGCGAATAAGCGACAATAATGGTGAATTTAAATTAAGTTGTGCGCTTTTGGATTCTGTGTCACAAGTTAAGGTATCAGGCGAAACCGACATTTGAAGTTCGAGCGTACGTCATCCAAGCATCCACAATTGGCTATTTGGAGTTAAAAATCAATTAAAATCCATTAACCTTGATAATTTGGCCCTGTGGTCGGGGGGCACTCACATGTCTCGTAAATCTAAACTGCACGAACATGTTTCCCAAGAATACCACCACAGTATCCTTTGCTGGTCGTAGGAGGCGACTAAATGGTTGGATCTCTGGGCTGACGACCCGCATCCGTAAAAAAATAAAGAATTTATAAAGTCAACAAAAAGAAAAATGGATACCGCCAAAACAACACCGGATCCCCGCTCAAGTACCCGGACACGAGATTTAGGATCGGCACGTGGAACGTGCAGTCACTTAGAAAACCAGGAGCGTTGGAGGGCCTAATCACGTGCATGCTACTTCATCGGCTGGAACTCGTTGCTCTTCAAGAAACTCACTAAAAGTGGAGACCATGTGTACCAGGGCTATACGCTGCTTACAGTGGAGATGAACTCGGAAATCTTGGAGCTGGATTTCTTCTTGGGCCGCAGGTAAAGAACGCCGTTTTGGATTTCCAAGCAGTCAATAACCGATTGTGTAATGAAGTTAGGCAGAAATCAGACCGACTTGTGTGAAAATATATAGGTCCGTACTCCCGACACGAAACTGCGACCGATAATGGTGAGAGAATGATGTACTTTGCAATTGTTCATGATCTTAGAGTAGCAAGCACATTCTTCCTTCACAAACACATTCATCTAGAGACATGGACACATCTTCGCGGAACTTCCCGCAGCCAAATTGACCATGTGTTAGTTTCAAAAGGACGGGCTCGGGTTGTGCAGGATGAGAGAACTCATCGGTCAGCAACCAAATACGTAGGCAGCGATCATCATTTGGTCGCTGCAAAGCTGCGATGGAAGTTTTCGTACAAGTCTGGGAACACAGCGAAACGCATGGTACGTTTCGACTGTGCAGGTCTGATAAATGAAGATCAAAAGAAACGTTATCAAGATCTTGTCAGGGACAACATTGATGAAGCTAATTACCAGTCTGACTGCGTGAACTCTGTCTGGGAGGTACTGAATACTTCGGTTGTCAGTGCTGCTCAACAGACTTTAGGTATAGTGAAAGTCAGACCCAAGAATGATTGGTTTGATGACGAGTGTCGACTTGCGGTGGAGCAACAAAATATAGCCCATAGTGAAGTATTCTTTAAAGGAATTACTGGACTGCACCATACTTTCAGGCCTACGTCAACTGCCATTCGGGACCGGGATGGAAACCTCTGTGTCAACATCGACGCAGTGACGCATGGAGTGGACACTTTACTGATCTGCTTGATGTTCATCATGCGTCACATACTGTTGTTGAGCCACCTCTAATACAGACTGCGGAGATTTCCACTGAGGAGCCATCGCATGAGGAATTCACTAAAGCCATGCATAGATTGAAACGAAACCGCTCACCTGGAGTGGATTGCATTAATTCGGAGCTCTTGGTATTCGGAGGGGATACTTTGTGGAACTGTCTTTTCGACCTTATTCGATTAGTATGGCGAACCGAAGTTATGCCTGACGAATGGAAAGTGGCCGCGATATGCCCCATCTTCAAGAAGGGAGACCGCTTGAAGTGTGAGAATTATCGCAGTATAGCTCTCCTTTGCGCAGCATACAAGTTACTGTCATACATTGTGTTGGATAGAATCCCTCTTCTAGCGGAGGGCATGGTTGGTGACTATCAAGGAGGATTTCGTCCGAATCGATCAGTCATTGATCAGATGTTTTCGCTGCGGATCATTCTGTCTAAATATTATGAGACATCCATCCCGGTACATCAGGTGCTCCTGGATTTCCGGCAGGCCTATGACTCGATCAATCGAGAATGTTTGTGGTCTGCCCTGGAGTACCTAGGAATGCCAACGAAATTGGGACGACTGTGTAGGATGACAGTGGCGCAGTCTCAATGCTGTGTTAAAGTTGAGAACAGGCTATCGACCATTTTTGCAGTTAACTCGGGTGTTCGGCAGGGAGATGCTCTGTTTCCGATACTCTTTAATCTCATGTTGGAGTACATTTTTCGTAAAACTGAAACACCTCAGCGCAACATCTTATATCACTGCAATAATAGCAACGGAGTGAAAGAAATACTTGATCCGCATGTAGAGTTTTCAGCTTCAGTTGGACTTCAGATCAATAAGTCCAAAACGAAATACCTGATCTCTGGTGTTAGGGACAATGGCACACCAGATTTTAGTAGTGGCCACCACACGTTTGAGGGAGTGAAGAGGTTCAAATATTTGGGTTCTCTTATCACTCACGATAACAGTGTGGGTGAGGATATTAAAATGCGGTTGGCGCAGCTGCCACCCGTGCTTTGTATCCTCTAAAACCACTGCTAAAATCTAAACACTTATCAAGTGCTGTAAGCTTTACAAAGAGTTAATCAGGCCCGTTGTTATTGCAAAATGCGATATAGATGGTACATACCGAGCTCTGTACAATTTCGAGATCAGAGATCTGATGAAGATCCCCGATGTTGTACATGAAGTAAGATCTCAGCAAGTACGCTGGCTCGGTCACGTTCTGAGTGCTGATCCGGAACGTATTGTGCAGCGATCTCTGAAAGGAGAGCCACCATATGGTAGGCGCAGAGGTCGTTGCAGGCGACAATGGCTCCACGATGTAGAGAAGGACTTGGCTTCTTCAGATTGTCTTAGATAGTATGAAGACCATGCTCAGGATCGAAACCGTTGCAGTCAAATTGTTGACTCAGTGAGCAGCCAGTAATGGCCTTTATAAACTGTATATTATTATTTTCCTTGATAATTTGAATCAAAGTGGCCATATTGATGTATATTGCTGGGTGCGGTGGTATATTATTCACTATAATCGAAAGAAGACAACTAAAACTATTTCCACTTCAAATCGGGTGATTGGAGGTCATGTTACCGAGTAATTAAATAAGAGCGATATATAGTCAATTTAAACATGACCACTGCACTACGAAAATTTGGGGAAATTGCGAAGATCCCTACAACAAGCGAGCTGACTGTTGTGGATACTTTGAGGTTTGGTTTGAGCCTACAACAGAAAGACGTGAGGATGGAAGATTTATTGTAAAGTTACCTGTTGACGAATTTGCGATCCAATTATGGCGTAGCTGAACTATACGACATAAAACGATTAACACCAATTTCATCTTGACATATAACCAATTAGGTTTATGGCGCTAATCAACGGAAACATCAACCAAACTGATTACTTCCTGCCTCATCATGAAGTGATAAAGGATACGAGTAGCCTGAAGAAATAGTGAAAATGTATCGATTTATGGGTGATATGGGACGACGCTAAAGTACAGAGGATCTTATGGCGAACCAACCCAATTGAACCCATTAAACAATTTGAATTATGAAGACTGAGTAGGTAAAGAGTAGAGGTCGTGAATGTATTTGAATTATCTGGATTCACACTAAGAAAATGGGCATCTAACAGCCCCAGGATATAGTAACGATGACAAATTCATATCGGATGAGAACACGATTAAACTATTGGGTCTACAATGGAAACCAAAATTAGTTGCATTTTGTTTCAGAGTCCGTAAGAGAATTGTAGAATTGGAAATTGCATCTCAATTTCGATATTTTAAAAGCACTCCACATTGTTTACCAATAATTAACTATGGTTGAGCTATATTCTGAATATAATTAAAAGCGATTAAAATCGAAAGTTTTGACCTGCTGACCGTGCAAATATAAATAATTGATGATCTGCTGTCTAAACACACGGAAAGAAAATAAATATATACTGGCGACTGACGGTATACAAAAAAACCGCAAAACCATTGCTAATTAAACACAAATAATAATTAGACAAATAAAATGTATTGTGGTTCTTAAAGACTGTTTACATATACAATGCAAGATATTTATCTTTTGTTGTGGTTTACTAATATGTTATAGTCCGTCCGATTTGAACAAAACCACAAAACATTCAATATTATCCGATAGACGAGCGAGTGGCCATTTATTTGAGTGTTGTATAATTATAGCAGCAACCAAAATTGATTTATAGCTATATAGTGTACTAATTCCGGCTATTAGCTCTTGATTCATATAAATATATACGTAGACACGGTTATTTCACAACGATCTTATTTAAACATAATTGTGCGATTTCTAAGAATCAGCTTAATGGATGGAGTATATACATTATACATCTCGTCATTGCGTTCAAAAGAATTTATTGGTCATATTTTGTATGATTGGTACACAACATTACTTAGAACAATTGATATCGTCACCAAAAAAAAATATTTTTTTTTTTTACTTACTTCAGATACTTCAGATTAGGAGGAGCCAATTGTACATACTGAAACTTCAAAGACTCATCCCACTCAACAATTTAAAATTGCATAAAAAATGTATTCACGGTTGGAGTGGCAGTCAAGATATGTGAATATTGATTTTAGTCAAAGTTTCTTACACGGTACGGTGGTCGGTTATAAATAATGTGATGGACCTTTCCACAAACAGCTATTAGTTAAAACTTAAAAGTTATACATTTATATACGAGAAGGAATATATAATTAAACAAAAGTATTATTTTTAAACGGTCAATTAATTAAAATCAACAACATTTAAACATCAGCACGTAGTTGTTTCAATGACTAATTATATTTGTTTCAGTTCTTGTAGATATACGTTTGTGTTTCTTTTTTTTTTTTCTTAACATTTTTGTGATTATGCGTTTCGCTATTTAAAGTATTTTATATAGTTCTTGTACCAATATTACCGTGACATTATTTATCATTACTATATTTTATTATATCTTTTAGTTGGTTGGTTGGAAATTTATATAAAAAATTCTAACTCATAAAATGTGTACACATATAATAGGTGCATACGTATAGGACATAAACACAATGGTAATATGTGGAGATGATTTATTATTTGACTAATTTGTGGTCAATTAGATATCCGTGAGTGGCAAGAAAATTATTATTATACGATCATTTTTGCGCCGCGGTTGGTTGAGCATAACCACTCGAAAAACTTTCTATGTCTAGTTTATACATTATAGTAATAGAAGTGTTCTGTTTATTTAAAATCTCGTGATTATATTTGTCATCGCGCACATACAGTATTTCCCTATTTGTATTTAACACTTTGGTATTTGTATATAAAATTGTCTTTTGAATAAATTATGTTTAAGATGACATTAATGCCATTTATATGTCTGTACTATTAACGTATAGATATGGTAAAGACATTAAACCAAAATAATAAAGAATCATGAAAATAACACGTAAAAGGTGTCTTTACTTCTGTAGAAACTGTAGTACTGCAACTTTACCTTAACTGCGTAGTCTATTTGCTAGCTGTAAATAGTTTAAGTAAAATAAAGAGAAACCGAAATGCTTTCTTCAGTAATATAAAAGTATGACTGCTTTGTTAGCTGGCAACGGCTCTGTCATGATATCCGCCAGCATCTCGTCTGTTATAGTACAGTACGTACACTTTATGATTCCCTTTTCGGTGTAGTCTTTAACAAAATTTCGTCGCGTATCGATGTGCTTTGTTCTGTTTGACAACTTTTCCTGTTCAATCAAGCTTAGGCAACTTTGATTGTCTTCATGTATCACAACCGCTGAGGCTATCGATTGCTGCATATCCTCTGGGAAATGCCTCAGCCAAGAAACCTCTGGACACGATTCCGATAATGCTACGAACTCAGAATCTGTTTGCTTTCGGCACGCCCAACTGACGATGAACACATAACCGCTGTTCGAAATTCTGTCGCTCTTGTCTTCGGCCCAACTTGCATCCGCATAGCCATATACAACAGTTCACCATCATGTTTGATGTTACCAAGTATCAATTTCAAACTTGCTGTAGATTTCAAGTACTTGACAACGCGTTTCCAATCGTTCCAATCGTCTTGTGTTGGTGCGCTCATCTTCTGCGCCACTATTGAAACACTTGCTGAAATGTCTGGACGAGAACAAATAGCAAACAATTAAACAAATCATC
Organism: Tipula unca; assembly: GCA_951394425.1. Taxonomy (NCBI): domain Eukaryota; kingdom Metazoa; phylum Arthropoda; class Insecta; order Diptera; family Tipulidae; genus Tipula; species Tipula unca. The sequence goes on along the minus strand of OX596381.1, from coordinate 45,056,173 downwards.
TTTGCTCACTGCTTTTCCGTAACCAACGCCCATTGGCACTTTTGAATCTTTAGCGTCCTTAAAATCGAAATCCGATGTGTCCTTTAGAATGTACCTCGACCGCTGTTCTTCCGACTTCTATGCCCAAGCATTTCCTTATATCTCCCAGATCTTCGATGTCAAATTTCGATGATAAAATTTGTATTACCTCATTGATTGCTTCCATTGTTTTTCCGAGCACAACACCGTCATCGACGTAAAGCAACAAAAATCACCATTCGCCGTTGATTTTTCTTCGGTACAAACATCGATCTAATGTGCTGTATTCAAAACTTGCATCGACCAAGACAGCATGGATTGCCTCATTCCATGACCTAGCTGCTTACTTCAGCCCGTAGAGACTTTTCTTGAACCAACAAACCTTATTTTCGCTCCTTTCAAAGCCTGGAAGTTGCTTCATGTAGATTGTTTCCTTTAAATTTCCATTTAGAAATGGACTGGAGCGAACACTTCATCGTAGTCGGTGGCGAACTTCTGCGAAAAGCCTTGAGCCACCAGTCGTACTTTGAAACGAGTAACACGACCGTCAGCATCTGTTTTCAATTTGAAACTCCATTATTGCATCCGACTACTTCACGACCATCTGGCAATTGCCACGTGCCATTTTTATGCAATGATTTCATTTCTTCTTCCATTGCGAGCTTCCGTTGTTCACATTCTTTACTTTTTAGCGCCTGTGATAACGTCCTCGGTTCGATTATGTCTTGTTCTACCATGCGAATCTCTTCAATTAATCGCTTTGGTGGAACACCTTTATTTGATCGCTGTGAAACGTGCCGTTGCTGTTGTTGTCCCCCAACAGCCAAATTGTCATCGGACCCTTCTTTATTTTCCACATTTTCAGTAAACGATTCAAGTTCTTCATTGTCTGAATTGTTTTCATTACCATCGACGAATCGAACGACACGGTTTATGACAACGAGCTTTACTGGATCAAAACATCTGTATGCTTACGAGTTTTCATCATAACCAACACAAACCATTTACGCTGCCGTATTATCCAATTTTCTTCGTTTTTCTGATGGAATATGAACGAAACATTTAGAACCAAATGTAACGCAATGCTTCATACCTGGTTTTTTGTTGTTCCATAGCTCGAATGGTGTAGTTTCGATCGTTCTTGATGGTAAACGATTTTGCAAATAATTAGCCGTATTCACCGTCTCAGCCCAAAACATATTTGGCAAATTAGCATCCACCAACATGCATCGAGCCATTTCAATCAACGTGCGATTCTTACGTTCGGCAACGCCATTTTGAAAACTTGAGTACGGCGCTGTGTATTGAATCTGAATACCGTTGTCCTGTAAACACTTCTTTACCGCAGCGCCTGTGTATTCTCCTCCTCGATCCGATCGGAGAATAATTGGCGTTCGACCGAACTTGTTGTGAACCATTGCCACATACTGTTGCAGCTTTTCGAAGACTTCCGACTTTTCCTTTAACAGATATACGACTGTATATTTCGAAAAATCATCGATCATTGTCAACAAATAGCGTCATCCACTCGGCGATTCCGTTTGCATCGGCTCACACACGTCCGTGTGAACCAAATCCAAAACATTCTTTGATTTGCTTATCGACTGTTTTGGAATCGGCGACCGAGTCTGATTTGCCTTTAAACAAACTCAATCATTTGCTTCGAACACATTTCCTTGCGATTGCTTTTGGATTACGATGACCAAAAATTCGATGCAAATTGTGAATACACTTCGCTTTGTGCTCAAGCCTTTGAATAACTGCGTTGACTTTATTCGGTTGACGTAACACATACAAATCGTTGATTTCGTCTGCGATTGCGATTTGCACGTTTCCCTTGGTGATTTCGCATATTTCGTCGTAGAAGATTACCTTAAAACCTTTTGCTGCTAATTAGATTTCCCTTAATTCCTGGCACATACAAAACGTTCGTAAGTGTAGCTGCATTGATTTGCCCATCGCTGTTGACAAATTCGATTTTGCATGCACCTTTTCCTTCGACGTGAACCCTTTCACTGTTTGCAACAGTCAAGCTGCTGCCGGCCGCGCTCAACTCAACAAAGAAACCTTTATTGCCACTCACGTTACTTGTCGACCACCCAAGTGTTGATGTCACTGCGGTCGATGTGAACAAGAATTCGTCGCCATTTTGCTTTACTGTATTCACTTTATGTTTTGAACCCTTTTCTGGATTGTTCTTTTTCCACTGAGCGTATTTTCTGCAGTCTTGCTTTAGATGATTTACAAAAATAGCACTTCAAATGTCTGGCAGTCGTCTTTAAAATCGATTTCTTAGTTTCGCCTGAATTTTCGATGCGTCGATGATATTCGGCAATCAACTTGGCTTTGACAAATATGAGAATGAAGTGAACAATAATATGAGTTTGACGTTTCGATATTAGCATGAAGTTGATTCAATATTAAATTGGTCTGATCATTTCCCAATGAGCATTTCAACAACTACTACTACTAAAGCAAATAAATTTCGAAAAAATTAATTTAAATTTCATAAATTTCAAATCTATAGAATAATAATTGGAACCTCATGTAAAATTCGTTTCTTTTGTACCGATATGTTACCGAGGCCTTATTACATAAACATATAGGTTGCCAGATTTTCCCGCGAGTTAAAACGGACATCCCTAGCATTTATTTTATCTAGGTAATGGCAACACGAACTAAATTTTAAAAAACTAATAAAATATTAACAAATAATTGAAGTTTATGGAGGCCCTTCAAATTTCTAAAGTTTCTGCAAAGTTGTTAGAAATGTACTTATAATTTCAACAAAATATCCATTTTCTGGGTGTTCAAGACCATTAAAATTGCGATGGTTTTACATTTTTTTGATGTTTTTTAATCTCTATTTGTTATGGGGCTCAATGCTCTCTAGGATTTTTCACAGTTGGCTTACTTGCGTCCTTGCCCGACGCCGTTGCAAATCGAACACGTACGGCGACAGGTCCGATTTGTTTGACCATCTACACCTTGTATAGCTCCTGCACTAACATGAAAGATGTCGCGGCCCATGTATTCTTCACTCTCAACAGAATGTAGATGTGAAAGCAAAGATGAAGAATCCCTTTTGCATCCCGCCTCTATTGGAACTCAAACCCAGGTACGTCCCGATCCAAACGTCACAGCTTTAACCACTGTGCTATTTGCTCGGTATGGTTTTGCTTAATCCCACTCAGATTGCTCTCTAGATCTTTTATCGCCAACTTTTTTCTGTTTTCAGACCACTAGAAATGCGAGGGCATTGATTTACATAAAAGTTGAAGACAACCCAAAAATTGTTCATTCTAAGAGGTTCCTCATTTAACAATCCTTCATTTATCCAATTTTAAACATTCAAGAATCGTTTGTTGTAGAAAACTGCAATTGTTTTATTGATTTTGGGAACATATTTTTAAAAGATTTTTTCTTTTAAATGAAAATTAATTCCATACTATTCGGGAAAGACAAATTGTTTCAAAGAAGCACGGTCCTTCCCAAAATGGAACGTCCGGCAAAAGAATTGTAAGACCGATGTACCACAAATGCTACGAAATTTTGTAAAAGATCATCCCTGAGTATTGCACTGTTGTTTATAGTGCCGTCACTCGTGATCTTGAAGCTAGTCCTCACAAATGGAATATCAAAATTACCGAAATCATTCTAAAATACAGAATGTTCTCGGGTGTACCATCTTAGAAATTGGTCGTGCCCAATGAATTGAGGTTGATTTATCAATTCTGTACACTGTCCACCAGCATCGTGCATCTGCGAATTGCAAAGACTGCTGAATACCAATTACATTCCGGCCCTGGCAAAGGATCTATTTGGACTTTCTGGTACCTTTTCTACAAACTCGTTGGGCAACACATCTGTTATAATAGATTGATGATTTCTCGAAATTTGTATTAACAAAAGCCGCTCATCAAGCCACAGCTACGGAAGTGATAAGACTCTTGAAGGTTCAGATATTTCTGATGACCCCGAACCTGATGTAATTATTACTGATAATGGTCAACAGTTCAATTCTAAAATTGTTGAAAACCTGTGCAAAAAGTATGGAGTTCAACATATTTATACACGAAAATATTGCAAACAATACTGAATAAAAATACCATCACAGTTTGACCCTACTCAGACTGTGTCCGAAACCTGTGATAAAAAATCGTGAATTATTTTTTGGCATTTGTTTGATAATTATTCCCCTACTTACGCGATTTTTTATTATGCTGTCCGAAATATGTAATAAACCTCCCCACCTCATAAGTTTATTCCCCACGTAATATGTCAATTTTAGTTTTCATAACCTCAAATTTTCTTTGACATCTAATAAATTGCACAGAATATTTAAAAACATTAATAATAAAATAATGGATGCGATAATCCTTTTAATGTCACGTTATTATTATTATAATTTGGGTGTGTTCGGTATTATCAAGTAAATGTCAAATAATTAATTCACGATTTTTTATCACAGGTTTCGGACACAGTCTCAGTGTCATTTGTCCAAAAAATAAAAACAAATAAAAAAATCAGCTCTAGATGAATCAGAATCAGACTTTAGTATGGTATGCTGGTATAGTTGGTTGGCTTGATCTCTTTATGGTGGACTTCATTGAAGTTTAAAATTAATAATCTGTAGCGCTTCGGTCAACACCATGTATGTAACTAAATTGAAAAATACAAAATGTAACTTGATAAATAAAACTTAAATTGAGTACTAGATGAAAAAAACTTAAATTTTCTTAAGAAAGTGACGATTCTTGCATAATTTTGATATAGTGATAGTGATTTAGGACATCAACGTGCAATAAGTTTGAAACATATAAATGAGAAAATTTGTAAAATCAAATGGAAATCTATTATCGGGCACGTCTCCAGGTAGCGGATAGGGAGATGCCCACACCGAAACACCGACGAGTAGGTGGGAAATAAAATGATATTCGTAGACCAAAACTTGGAAGAAGCGTCTGGGCACCAGGAGGTGCGGCTTTAAACAGCATCTGTTTTTCATGTAGAGGTGGCTGATTTTACATGGCAGGAGGTATAAAATGCTAGATGAAGGATACCTTGAACAAAAGACCAACGACGAGCCTAAATATAGGAAAATGTACGGTAAATGCAGGAAGTCGGAAACCCAGTATCGGCGACATTCGGGAATGAGCAAGTGGGCTCCCACTGTTCGAAATCAAACGACCACAATGTCTCCGTAGTGGTGTACTTGTCTGCTGGGACAGATATTAATACAAGCTTAACAAGGGTTGATGAGTATCCTTTTCATAGGAGTAACAAAATCTTAATATCACCTACGAAAAAAAAAACGAGTTCTATTGGAGATATTAATATGACTTTGTTTTCACCAACAACTAATTCAAACTTGAAAATGAAAAAGGACACTTCCTAACCAATTAAAAAGCCTGGAAGAGGAGGTCTCAAAGCTGAGTAATGAAATTAAAGATAGAAAATGAAGGCCAGAAAAGGATCACCGAATCAGGTAAAGAAAAAAAAACATGTCTGTAAGGAATACTACACAGACGAAGAAGAACTCGGAAGAGAAATAGAAATCAATTCCCAATGGCTGCTTAGATCAAGAAGCACAAGAAAAACCGATGTAGAGTGGCAAGAGAATCTGATTGGATTGAACATCAGTCGATCAAGCGTAGTAAATCTCACAAGGCTAATTATGTAAATATATATTATTTTTTAAAAATATTACTGCTAATGGCTTTATTCTTGAATCTTTCTATAAACGAAACTAACAAGGCAATCCTGTTATAAAGCTTTGAACTTCATGTGCCTATATGTAACAAAGCATCGAGTATTCATCCTTCAAGATTTGATGATCAACTCAAAGCATATGCTAAAATGTGGAAAATTGGGATGGGTGCGGACAGAAACACATTCTTACAATATAGCGGTGAATTTGAGCTCTACTCTAATGTGACTTACAATTAATATAATTAGCGTTTGCTAATCGATCTACAGACCAAACGTTCATATTGCGTACATCGATCAAACAAACAATAAAATAATCTGTGAACTGCTGTTTTTTTATTGCGTATTTTGAAGGGCAGTATACTGCTGATATTACAAAGGGTCCGGCCACTCTTCCAGGCAAATGTTCGTTACTTGCTATTTTTAATATTTCGCAATTTCCAAGTGTTTTAATCTTCTTTTAATTAATACGGCAGTACGACCATGTGTGTTACCATTTAGTATCATAGTGAGTGAGTTTCTGATATTAACATTATGTCAATGATCCATGGTTTTATCCATCATCACCATAAAGCTTTGCATTATATCAGTGAGTTGATACTATTTAAGTGTCGCTTTTAAGTTGATTGCATTGTTTGGAGTTATGAAGTTATACTCACGAGTAACGTAAACATCATTTACAAAGGATTAGGCTTTGGTTTGGTCGTATTCTTGGCACTTAACCCACTGTATTGGCTCGGTGCTTTTTCTAGGTTCTTCGATGCAATAGATATCTTAAATTATATATCAAATGCCTTTCTTTAGCTTTATTACCATTGAGTTCTAATGACGGAACAGAGCTTTCAGCAGCGAGATCAGCCCGTATATCATTGGTGTCCACGAAACTATAAAAAGTATAAAATACAAAGCGGTTGAATTTTGGTTTCTTTAATATTTCCCTTTTTAACACCGGGTGGAAATGAAACGTTTCCCTCGGTTATTGTTTTAATTAGTTTTACTAAATGGCTATTTGATTCCACCCTCAAATAAATTGGAGGTGGTTTCTAGTTCTTCAGTTTCTAGCAAGCAAGAAATCCGGTTGCCAATCGCTAATTTGGAGATAGCTATAGGTTAGTGAATTTGTTTACGCTTGCACTTGCTGCTGATCCGCGGGCATCGTTTTCTTTTAGGCTGATCAGTTAAAAATCTGTCCTTTCCCGTTTCACTAATTTCAATGTCACCATCCCTTAACAAACAAATGTTAAATATTTCAAGGGTGTTCAACTTGATAGAAGATTGACATGGAGAAAACACATTGAATCAAAGCGCAACCAAATAAAAATACAATTCTCAAAAATGTACTGGCTGATTGGAAGAAAATCAAAACTTTCCCTATAGAATGCAAGGTTCTACTATACAAAATGATCCTAATCCCTTTATGGACATATGGAATTCAACTATTGAACTGTACAAGCGTACCAAATATAGATCTTTTACAACGAACGCAATCAAAAATACTTCGCTGTATTACAAATGCTTCGTGGTATATCCGAAATTGCAACATTCAGAGAGACCTTGAGATTAAAACGGTCCGTTTTAAGTACACTGTTTGAAGTACCTTTCGAAACTGGAAACTCACCCCAATGAATTAGCAAGGCAACTATTAAGGCAATCGAAATATAGACGGCTTTGCGGACTAGGTTTAGAAGAAGTATTTAAAATAGCTTAAGGACTTAGATAATACATTTTTTAGATTGTAAGCTTTGCATACTTCTTGTTAGTTTCGTATAAAGAAAGGTTCAAGAATAAAGCCATTGGCAGTTAAAAAAAAAATGTCAAAATAAACATACATAAGACGACAGTAACAGGCTGCAACTATTAAAGATATCAACTCACGAAAATAGGGAAATGAAATTATTGAGGGCATCGGGTGCCGGACCATGCCACCCAAAGAAATCCTGAAGCATTTTAAAATAAGTGCGACTCCGTTGAATTTAAAGTGTGATGAGTCTATCCTCATTTTCAATTAATTTCACATTAAAATCAAAGTAACTTTATGTATAAATTCAGTTTTAAATATAGTTTTATATTATCAGCTCAGCTCACCCACGCCTTATACCCTCATCTCTTCACAAAAAAAAAAAAAATAAGAAAATGAACATAAACTAATTTGTTCAAATCATTTGTAAGGTTGTAACGATATACCCGTGTAAGAAGATGAAATAAAACCTATCATTTACCACATTACCATTACCCATCATAAACTAACCATCATTATATCAATTTAATTTCTGTTGAGTCACTTAGAACCTATTCATTATCCGATAGTTTATATAAATGAATTGTTGTGTCTTGTATTCACATTCTAATATTTTTTGTTATTTTTTATCATCATTAAATTAAATGTTAAATAAAATAAAAATAAAAAAATACTGAAGATAGCGCCGATAACCATAAGAAGTTGATAAAAAAAAAATATTTGAGCTGCTTCTTCGCCATCATCGTCTTATTCTTCTTCGTATATATATGTATGTATGTATATAGTTTTAAATTTTCGTTGTTTTGTGTTGTTGTAGTTTTAAACAAATTCTTCGGGAATTCTTTTAATATAAAATCAATAAACATTTATCACCTCAGAGAAATGTTTAAAACGGTTTTCAAAATTAAACATTTTTTTTTGTTTTGTTTTTTAACAACAAACACACCATATACGAGTATGTATATACTCGTATGTATGCATACACAAACAAACACAAATAGATATATACGAGATAGATAATTTGGGTTCTGTTTACTTTATATACCTATGTATGTGCGTGTGTGTGTGTGTGCAATTTAGAATGAATATACCCCACACATAGTGTGATTTTAAGGAGATAGTGCCGATGTACACGCAAGGATCACACAAAACCATCAACATTTCGGTGTTTAAATATTTTGATTTAACATTTAATATTCATTCAAAATATTATGTGTCCATCCGATGAAGGTGGATATTAGATGTGAAAACACAAAAGCATGTGAGTTAAAAAAAAAAAAAAAAAATCGACCAGCCGTTTGAAAATTGTAAAACAAGCCGCAATTTATTTAGATTTGAGTTCATCTTATACGTTCTCATCTTTGGTTAAAAGATTTATGAGTCAAAAAGGGACAAAATCAATAAAAAAAAACAAAACACAAATGAAATGGACCGAACGTCTTTAAAAATCGGACGACGCAATATGAAAGGAATCTAATTTCTGTATTGTCTGCACAAAGTAAAAGTCGTTTGATGGTCTTTTGGAATTTCTTTTCTTTTTTTTTTTTATTGTTATTGCTGTTATTATTATTTAGAGGCTATTGAAACGAAAATGAATGTCTGGTTTGACAGTTATGTAAGGTGTTTAATGAAGGTATTCATTACGAAGTCATTTTCTGGATAAATTATTGGTAATTATAGTAAGAGAAATGTTGATTTGCATTTGGTTTCACACAATATCGTGTTCAATTTATTCTCCTGTTTCGAATTTTGAAACGGAGGTAAATTCACTGATTCAAAACAGAAATAGCGAATCCATTCAACTTGACATTTCAACTGTATACGTCGCTTTTTTATAATTTGGGATCATTTTCAAGGTCATTTGGAGGTCGATTTTTTTTTATGACGCATTGTCATTATGGAACACAACTCCCTTTCTGTTGGCCAATTCTGGCTGCTCTTTCTGGATTGCACAATTGGACATTTTACTAATGTCAATCCGGTTCATCAAATTTCTTTGCGTTAGGTCATGTGGTACCCAAACATTGAGCTTTTTTTTGTAGCCTGCTCTTTTCAAATGACAAACTATCATGTGGTTGATGTTTAATGCCTCCGCTATCTCCTGACAGCTTGCGGGCCAGTCTTGCTCCACCAGTTGCACTCACCGTATGCTTCACACATTTTTCGGCATATTTTTGCAGCGATTTCTTCAGATATTTCACTCATTTTCAAATCAATATAACTTTTTACACAAGCATGGAATTATAAAACAATCTTCACAAACAATGGTTTCAGCTTCCAGCACATGTACATTTGAGACCAAAGCCACGGAGACTTTTATATGACCTATTATTAGCCTTCGATTTCAATACGTTCTATAAAAGATTAGTTAAGTATATACATTCCAGCTAAGTGCTTTATATTTACCCCGAGGTAAATTCAGTCGAATAAGTTCGAAATTCGATAGCCTTCGAAGCTCGAGTACCCTTATCTTTAATCTTAAGACTCGGAACAAATCTTTCTGGAATTCTGACCTTTAAAAAATTAAGCAAACCTGCTAGGAAACCTAGATTGGTTGGCATAATTTTTTTATACATAATACAAAAGGAATATAAAACTAGTTTAAGATCCACTCAAAGAGCCTCGTGGTTGAACTATGTCAGCCTGTCTGCTGTCGCTGCGGACTCAGTATAATAAATGGCGGGCCTGATGGTATTTTCCCTGCTGAATTACAGCATAGTTTCGATTTTTGCTTTTTATCCCGACAGCTGGTGAAGTGGTGATCCTGATTATACGGACCCTAAGTGATTTGGGCCTATTAATCTGTCTTCAACTTTTCTAAAAGTGAAACCGCCCTATAAATGTACTTGTAACCATAGGATTGAAATATATTGTGGATACTTTCCTGGATATTTCGTTTGCCACGATAACTTCTGCCTGTACCAATTTTGGTACCGATCAGACCGATCCATCTTATGGATTGAATCCATGCTCAAGTCTCGTTTTATGGAAGCCGATCTGGATGGGGTATTCGTTTCTGTCAACCCCGCCAAAGGCTGTTCCCAGGGAGGTGCACACTCACTGTGGTTTTTGGTCATTAACGATTTACTTGCTAAGGTGCAGCTATCTTGCTTAATTACACAGAGATACGCCGATTACCTTGTTTTAACAGTTCCAGGCAATTATCATAATGTCTTATCAGACTTAACTCAACTTGCTTTAAATATTGTGGATGCATGGTGTGTTTAGAAGGGTCTACACGTCAATCCATCTAACATTGATTTAATTGTCTTTATTATTCTTTGTTCCAACAATATATACTTACGATCATGTGGGTATACGCGGATTGTTTAGCCAAAGCGGTTCCTTTATCTTTCAACTACGGCAACAAAACTATAAGAAGTATGCTTTAAAAGAACTAAAGTTTCAGTGATTTGATATTTCTAGCTGTCGTAAAGTGAAGTACTACATCAAGGAGCTCAATTTAAGGTTCACTAAGTATGGTTTATCAAAGCTTGACCAGTTAAAAATCTTGCTAGCGATTCTTACAGGACATGACCGTTTTAAAGATCGACCTCCCGCCTTGAGCAGGATGATGACTGCCTCCACTTCGTGAGTATAGTTGTCCATTTTTCAGTTCGATTTGGTTGTAACTTTAGGTGAGTTATCCTCTCTGGCTTGATTTAAACTTGTTCAGTTTGGGCAGGTAGCAGTATGCATTTTCATATTGGCCTTCAATCCATGGATTTGCACCATAAGTGGCATTGAGTGCGAAATCATCATGGATTCCAACCAATTTTAGTAATAATAATACAAACCTACGCTTCACAATTAATATTATACTTCAGGTTATACTTCAGGTACACTTCAGGTTGAGGTTGCCCAGATAAAAAACGTAAAAGTTAAAATTATAACAATTTCATAGAAGAAACTGTGTTAGTATATAGGATTTGCTCGTTGTTGGAAATTTAAAATGTCTGCTTGAATTTTGCTCAGCCGTATAATTCTGAATATTTCTGACCATTTGGTGATGTATGTGAAGTCGCCGGGTTTTATACCTTTGAAAATCGAACCGTTTTAATGTGCCCAACAAATGTACCTGGGCTGTGAATATCTTACCACAACTGTTGTATTTTATTTTAATTTTTCGTTTGGTATTATATAACAACAATGAAACCTTGATTACAGCCTTGACGAGGTGGAATGGTTTAAACATATATAGCATTGAAAGTAATGCCACAGCAAGAAAGAGATACCCAAACTGGAATGGTATTACTTAAATTATTAAGCAAGTCGTAATCAAATGATCAGAACTAATTAGAATCAACCATAGACAACGAACTCATCTTTACCTCAAAAATGTATGAAAGTTAGATTAAATAAGTTGTGAAAGAACGAACTACTTTAAATTCTGAAATAAGAAATCTATATATAGACTATCAGCCCAGGACATAAATAAGATACATTGCACACGATTTAAAAAAATGTTGCTCAAAGAAACCTGACAATTAAGACACATGGCTTTGATACGACAAATTTTTAATTTCACATTTTAGAAAAAAATCTAAAATAAAATACAAAAGTTGTGTTAGAATATTTTCAGCCCCGGGCATTGTAATAAATTCCTCGACTTAAAAGGAACTGTACGTATTAACCTCGGCTAAAACAGTGAATTTTTGAAAACTGTTTTAAACACAGTTTTCGTTCGCGATTCTGATGAAGCACTCAAACAAGTGATGAATATTATACAGCAAAGCACTAATATATTATTATACCAAACTATCATTAATAATATTTCACTTAAAATTCTCCAAAATTAATTAGTAATTGATTAATCAGACATATATCCATCACATTTTTCAACTAATTTATGGTTTACAAAACGAAAGAGTTTTTATTGACTAAGCGATGAACCTGGATATATTACACAAAAATTTAAAATTAATTGATCGACCTCAAATAAACGTTTTGAAGATTAATTAATTGTTGCGGTATATAGTAGAGTTTGACTAATTGAAAAATCCCGCGCCACCAAAATCAAAATCAATTAATTTTTCACACAAATAGGAATTGGTGCGGTCGGAATTTTTTGAAATTTTTCTCACGTGCCTGCGTCGTTTTTAAAATTTCTTGATAAATTTTGTACAATTCTATGAAACATCTCTATAAACATTTGGCGGCTATATTTATATCAATTATTTTGTTGGTGGTGGGTTTATTTTATTATCTTCATATTTAGTGAATATATATGTACATATATACATGTAGGTATATATGATTAATCTTTCTGCTCATCCAAATATATATTCACCCAACTCAAAATACTAAATATCACTTCATAATTTAAAGTCGCTCTCCAGCCGCGTGTAATCCAATCCAATCCGCCTAGAACAAAACAACAAAAATTCAAACAAGGATTGGTTTTTCTAAACCAATTTAAATATTGTCGGCAAAATCCTTATTTTATAAAGCGAAAGGTAGATAAAAAATAAATAAATAAAAAACCTTCTTCTTTTATATTTGATCTTAAGAAACAAACGAAGACACAACAAAAAAGGATGTTATATACTACAATAAAATAATACAACATTCAGCAAGGATGTTTACTTTTGTTCAATTTCAACCACAAACAACATTGTCGTAATTTATTTTTCGTCGTTCTGTATTTACTTAAAATTAAAATTAAATAAAATCCTTCGTTCGTCCTTTGTGTGTATATTATGTACCCGAGCGTATATCTGAGATTATGTGTGCATAGATGAAAATGTAATTTTTATGGATATTAAGGCAAGGAGAAAAATATTAATTTTTCACACTCTGTCAAAATATTTTGAGACTATTATGCATGTTCGACCTAACCCTGTACATAGAATATAGTATCTTAATGTCCATATGTAAATTGAATTTGTATGGATTTCTGAAAAATGTGTACCTATACATAAACTGGAAAAATATGTTTTATATGAACGCATATCGAACAACACAGGAATTAAATATTTACATATACCTTATGTGGCAGAATATCTCCACAACTGACGACTCAGTTGTGCGGCTTTCAATATGAAGCCATCATATTAGGATGATAAATAAATGAGTATATATAGACAACTGCATGTCACAATTTAAAGCTTTATGGTTTTGAAAAGTACCCAAGTATTGCCTAGTACAAATAGAATTAATTTTCGGAGAACAGACGATATGGGGACTTGTCTAGAATTCACCATAATAAAACTGTGGCGCTTTTCTGTTAAGATGAATCTATAATAATACGAATACTGTAACGCCCAATTAAACTTAATGAATATATTCGTTCACGTATGTAAAAGAAAAAGTCTATGCCATATATTCGTAAAACTGTTTTAGACCTGAGTGGCCAAACTCGCCGTGTTTCCGCAAAAATTGTAATCAAGAAAAGCCGGGCTAACAAATTATCATTTGTTTTTATTTAAAATATCCAATAGGACTAAACAAACCAATTGTGTAATATTTACCGCGATCCATTTAACGTTGTAAACTACTAACAAGTACTTCTAACTTTAAAATTTAAATTTTAAAACTTTATAGGCAGATTTTATTTAGCAAAACTCAAATTGGTATTTATTTCGAAATATTAATGTCTCTGCTATATTTCGAAAAAGTACTCTGCTAAATTTTCGATACCTTCTAAAACTTTAAAAATGAAATTTAGCGAAGTTTCAATGAACCTGGCGTTAAACACAATAACTATAAAATAGTATTGGATTTTCAATACGACGTTCACAGTAGGCATTGATTAATAACAAAATAGTATTGAATACATAGGATTGGGTGTACCCAGCCCTATGCAGGCCCACCTTTGAGATATGCTCCAATATAGATTAGTCTTACTTGTAAAACTCTAAATGGGCTAGATGCAAAATTATCTTTATTTTATTTGGTTGGTGTCCTAGATTTTGTTTTGTTGTATGCAGAAAACATTTGCTTTTAATGAAAATAACAAATTAAATGTTAGTAAGACCTACATAGGCTGGATAGATCCATTGTCATTGTAAATGGTTAAGTAAAATGTATTTTCATGTGTTTGCAATGCATTAACATCATACATATCTTCGATACAGGAATTTAGTGCACTGCATAATACTTTCCACACGTCGAAAAGCTCAATAAATAAGCTTCTGCTAAGTCATTATTCAAAATGTCCAAGACAATTGCAGATTTATTTGGCCGCGAGTTAAAATATGACTTGATTGGAACAAAATTTTTATATAGACGATCAACAGCCGGTACAAGAGATAGGCATCGAGTGAGAATATGGCGCAACATATCTGAATATTCCATGTCATAGAATTCATTAAATTCTACCAAAGCTGGTTAACGTTTTGGTATGAGAACTAAATTCACTATATATAAATCTTCGTTATATGATACATTCGAAAATATATTTTAGACGTTCTAGCACCAGGTTTAGCTGAGTTTGATAACATATGGCAAATACAATTTGTTTAGTCCCAAAATTAATGTTGGCATGGATCCCCACATTACCTGGCAATATTTTTGACGTCTAAGCCTGAGGTTTCTAATTTGGAAATTAAACATCCTGCTATCTGATGTTGGGATGTGTCTGATGGGCTGTCAACAACATTCAACATTTTGTATGCCACTTGCAGAAAAGTTGCGCCTGCAAAGAGAAGGCGATTCGTCAAAATATCGGACGCAATACCAGATTGTAAATACAATTTTAGAGCACTTTGTTCCATTACTGGAAAATTTAGACGCAATGTTTGAATCACCTAATAAAATTGAAAATAACGAACTACTGCAGCCCGTGGAATTCGTATGTATGTTTTTTTTATATTGGAAATTCCAGCACACTGAACGATATTTGTATATTTTTTCCAGCAACAAACCACGAATATATTTACTCCAATTACTGTTAAATTTATTTACACCCCTTTAATTTAACCCCAATATGTATATAAATTCAAATTACCTAACCACTAATGCAGTGTTGAGATTTGCCATGGTAGTATATCGACCGTATTAAAAAAATGTTTGTATTGCTCCCGCACTTCAGTAGCCGTTTGGCTAGGGTTATTCGAACCCACTCTTCGAACATCTTCTATTCCCCTGGAGTTGGTATTATTTGTTGGATATATAATTATAATTTTGTTTGTCATGCTGGCGCTGGAATACATAGTTTGTGACCTCCATTTAAAACGATTTCCCAAAGTCGCTTCGTCGCGATATTGGGTCCAACATGCCCATTGTCCCAATATCCACCATTATAAACTTGCAATTCGTATCATAAACCGCAAATAAAATGATGCTGTGGCTATGCATTTATACTTCCGTTATACTTCCGTTATAGCCGGAATTCCGAAACGCCTGGAAAGAAAATATATAATTATAAAACAAAACAAATTAAAATTTAAAATATTTCTTAGTTTTACCGGGATGATTACATGTTATTTATATACATGCATTGCCCCTAAGCAATTTGGGACATTCCATTACATACTGTCCTCACTAGCCAATTATCTACATATTAAATTTAGTAATTGATAAAAATTAATAAACTAAATTACTTACTGATTATTAATGAAAAACTTTCACTTGCCGATATAATTCTGTCGCCTACCATCGTTGGCTGAATAGAAAGATCAACTATTGCTAATAGCTCGTCAAAAGCCGCAGACGGCATACGGTGGAAATTGAAAAATCTGTCACTGTCATTGCCGTTCCCTTTTCCGGTTTATTGGATTAACTCCAGAACGCAAACTTTAGTGTGCTCCGCTCGTGTGCCAAACTCGCGCGTAATCAACACTTGAACATTATTCATGTCTCTCGCCAATACCGCCGTCGTTCGTTGTGATAAAGGCATTTTACCAAGCACTCACATAGTGAAACTCACGAAAAATTGTCTAGTACTAAAGCAAGACAGCTTTTTCTGGGATTTACCATCCGTGAAAATCCATTAAAATATTTTGTAAATTTCCGAGAACGATCCGGTTGTTTATTCTTCATGTGCTGTATATAAACTTAAGCCGATTTATATGCGAGTTTTATTTCAACTTCATTGCAACGTGGTCCAGAGGAACACTTGTTCCCCGTTATCTAGTATCATACCATCATCATCGGCCATATTCCATGAATGTAGCTTCGTGATCAACACCTTTTCGGCACCTAACGCTATCCAAAATAAATTTTCCGGTTCATCACCTTCTTTAAGACTTGTAATTTGGTGCAGTGGAAGAACGTGGAAGAATTCACCCATGGTGAATTGAACATGCTATGTCCTGAATCAATTTGGCTTCGTCTGTGGTATTTTGCGATCCGATCCATCACATGCACTATACCCGGTTCCGATTCGTCTTTTGTTTTAATCGGGACGTACAATATGTAACAGAATGCTGAAGTAAGATTTAATTGTACGTGTAAAATCAGCCGAACTTCATACCATCCAATAAATTTACATTTGACAATTTGAGTTTCAGTCCCCTCTTGCACTTGGGTTACCATCGCGTACGGTGGTCGATCAATCATGTAGAACAATTCTTGAGATAATTTAACAGCGGCAGCACGAACCAGTCCGGTTGATTTCTTACCAAACCATACGAATAAATCTAGATAGACCATACCTATAATTGAACTTGATAGAGACGTGGCATAATTGGAGTGAAATTACGGTCTACATGTTCTAACGGCTCCAATTTACGTGGCACAATCTCTTTCGAATCTTCATCACTATGTTCGTCCACTTCGAGTATATATGGTATCCCGAATATTTTAAGGCGGTTGGCTGCCTGCTGCACATTTTGCATCGATTTGAAATTATTTTAATTTGGAAGGGGAAATTTGTTTACTAAATGGCTAGTTTTGATTGTTTAATTTTTGGTCTGCTGAATATTTTGCAGCAGGCAAAGAATGCTTAAATTCGGCTTGAAGGCCAGTTTATGCATTTTCGCCTGCTGCAAAATTGTCTGCAAAAGAGGGTGAAGTTAGCCGCTTTTAAAGAAATTTTTATTCTAGTATATTCGTATATGGTTTTTGGATCAATTTGTTGTCATTTCGCTTCAGTTACAAATTACTTGAGTTCCGTATATGTCTGGAATTGATTGGAAAGACGTATCATCATTTGCTCTATCCTTCATTTATAATATGCCGTCGAATTTTACAAATGTGACTGAGAAAAGTGAACCAACATCATTTACGACCAGCTCTGTAATGATAAATCTACGGAGATTCACTGAATTTAATGCAATGCAAAATAATGGGTCTTCACTATTCAAAGATGACGCATCTACAATTGTGAAGGCTCTAATACCGATCATAACGGAAATATGGAATTCGGGTAAAATACCACATAAATGGAAAGAGGGATTAACCATAATGATTCCAAAGAAAGGAGACCTAAGAGAAAGTAAAAATTGGCGAGGCATATCACTACTCAAAACAACAATAAAAGTGTTAGCAATGATAATCCTCGACAGAATGTCACCTACGATCAATTCGAAATTGAGGAAAGAACAAGCTGGCTTCCGACCGGGACGTAGTTGCACTGACCATATAAATACGATCCACATCATCATTGAACAGTCCAATGAATGGAACTCCCCGCTATACCTCCTCTTCGTGGACTTTGAGCGTGGATTCGATACAATACATAGAAATGCAATATGGAAGACACTTTGTTAAATGGGCATCCCAAATAAGATCATCAAACTCGTACAAGAGATGTACCATGATGCAGGTAACCGAGTTCAATACAAGAGCAAGCAAAGTGATGCATATTACAATAGCAATGGAGTAAGACAGGGATGCGTACTCTCCCCACTACTGTTCCTAGTAGTATTAGATAGTCTCATGCGGAAAATGAACCACAAATCGCCCAATGGCATCCAATGGGGACTAACAGGAAAACTTAACGATTTGGATTACGCTGATGATATATGCCTGCTAACACATAAATACACGGACATGCAGCAGAAAATAGAACAGCTATCGGACTTAGCGAAAGAAGTTGGTCTAAAAATAAACATTACGGAAACCAAGACGATGAGGATAAATACTACGATAACCACACCAATAAGCGTCAACCAACAAAATATAGAAGACGTAAAGGAATTCGTATAGGTTGTACACTAGCAGAAACAGGCGCAACCGAGGAAGACATGAACAAGCGCATAAACAAAGCCAGAACGACATACAACATGTTACCCAAAATCTGGAATGCATCTGTCCTCTCCCGTAACACCAAGATACGAATGTTCAACTCGTGTGTAAAATCAGTACTCCTATATGGCTGCGAAACATGGAAGCAAAATCAGCAGATTACGAACAAACTACAAGTATTTGTCAACAAATGTCTAAGAAGAATACTAAAATGCTTCTGGCCCAATACCATATCAAATGCGGAACTCCATAGAGTAACTCCATAGAGGTAAATATGGAAAATGAAATAAGGAAACGTAAGTGGAGATGGATCGGACTTACACTAAGAAAACCAGCAAGTGACGTAACACGCATGGCCTTAGAATGGAACCCTCAAGGGAAAAGGAAGGTTGGACGTCCACCTGTAACGTGGAAGCAAAACATCTCGGCAAATCATGGAAAGAAATTAAAACAGTAGTAGCCAATAGAGTTAGATGGTCCCACCTAGTAGACGGTACTGCTCCTAAATTGGAGATAAAAGTTAAAAAAAAAAAAACTATTCCCGGTGATTCGAGATCTTTATACCAATTGGTGATCAAAACCAATTGGTTCAATCACCAGTCGGTCATGTGGTTCCATCACCGTCGCCACTGATGCATTCGGCAATGACTCAAATGAGTCAGGGTACACCACAGCAACCGGGTCATTATGGGTGGGACCGTCATCATAACTCATTCAAATATTAGTATTTATTGGCTTTTCTATCAAACATCGAATTTTTGCTAATTTTAAAAGATCGACCTGTCTCCGAACTAATACTAACTTGATTGCAAATAATATTAGCAAATAATAGAGTCCAATGAAATTTGGTAAAGTTACATTTGCCGTTAGAGTATATATCCTTCGACACTGCAAGCAAATGGCTTAACGCCTCGGTGAAATCTTAAATGTTGCCACAAATGACTCGATTGTGCTGGGGCTATTTTGATTTTCTAAAATCACATGTAAATAATTAAAATCTTGTATTAAATCAGCTTCTAGATTAGATTTCCTAGGCGTCCCACATGAAAGTTGGACTAAACCAATTGTCTACTGATAGCTGTTTAGCAAAATTATCATGGTCGGTAATGAAATTTACCAAGCTAGGCAGGTTCAATGGTTTTTCCGCCCTCCTATTTTCATAGTATGTCAATACTTAAATATTGTTATTAAGTTATTGTCAAGTCGTGTTCCGACAAATTGCATAAAATTTATAATATATGTTCCGCCACTTAGAGCCGACATCCAAATTTTAAGTAATTCATCATTTTTGAGCTCTCCTTTCCCGATGGCCATAAACGATTCTCACATCAATTTGTTATGTCTATATGTTCACCTTGTCACAACTCGGTGCCATTGTAAGGCTTTGTGTAACTGAGATGCTGGACATTGACACATTAATGTATTATCAACCAGTTATATGACTAATTTTTTAACATTTGGTTTCTCAAAATAAAAGTTGCCTACAGTAATTAATCGATTTTTGCCATACATCACAATAAGTCACTAACTTTGTTAACTTTGTGCGCCCATTTAATAATACATTTTAATTACAAATAGTTTTATTCGATTAGTGACAATATTATTTTTTGTAATATTTGTGATTGGTAATAAAAGCAGATACGGAAATAACAACGCAGCAACTATAAATAATGTCTGGAATATATCAAATATATATAAAACTGTTTGTTTACAAATTAAGATCGATTCACTCATCAAAGTTTTTGTTTCTTATGATCTTCCAAGTATGGGCTATAAAACTAACGTAATATTTCAAACAAAATCTGGTTAATTTTAATTTAATTAAAATTTCGAGAGAAAAACAAAAATACAAATCATCTTAAGTGTTTCTAACGTTATATATATATGTATACGCATATTGTGTGTGATTAGACGGAGCTGTTATACGGTGATAAAGTATTACTTTGTATTTATTCCGATATATCCGTGTGATATAATATTATACCAGATAGTGTTTGTGCGTCAACTGATTTTAAATTTATCGCGTCGACTCCCCATTGTATAAACATATATTTTATAATTATACCCAAATCAAAATCCCCAAAAAAGATTTATCGCCCATTTGTTAAGTATTTTTTTAGGATGTGCCATAGAGTTAGGGTTCTCTATAATATTCATAATTAAAAATTTGGCTATACAAGAAATTCAATATGTTATCACACCAATTACCATATACCATTAAGAATTCTTTCTATATACATATACAAATCTATGATGATGACAAAAGCACTAAGCACCAAACAACAAAACAAAAAAATTGCAACAAAATTACCATAAAAATCACATTTTTGTTGTATTAATTTAAAATCAATAAAATTAAATTTTTATATTTTTTTAATTATAGTTAAAACCAACAACAAGAAAATGTTGAGCAAAAAAATTCCGCATACAAATCTCAGACTTTTGGTGTTTACACACAATGTCACATTAGAATAAATTATTGCTCGGCAAGATTAAAATTTTTTGTTTATTAAATAATCGTTTAGCCATAATAGGTATTAGCTTCATCAAAAATAAAACTAAATTATTATTTTATATATATATACGTATATAGTTGAACCACTCATATGCAGGTCCGTCCCATAGCCATATTTAAAACAAATTATTAATCGATTGCATATCAGAACGATCAATCAGAAGAAACACCTCATGGCACCTCGACTCCACACCTTGTTTGTTCGGAAATTTTTACTTAAAATATTTTATGACACAGAACCGATTATCGATTAGTTAAATTGAATTTTTATAACAAATCATAACACACGAATTTAGGTGTTTTTTTTTTTTTTGATTTACTTAAATTACAAAACTCATCACACCTACAACATTTCGATTCACTTGAAAGCAACCAAAACAATTTTTTTTATAGCATTTTTGGTTGAATTGAAATCGAAGAATTTTTTTTAAGAAAGACAACGTTTTTTTTATATAATTTACTACCAGCTTTTCTGACCTAATGACTGATTTTAAATTAGCAACACAAGTATTTTTTGTTGTTTGTATATGGTACGAGATTGCGGTCAAAGATATCGGTTTAATGTTATAATAACAGATTCTGTTATATAGTTGGTGTGTGCTTATATACTTACATATACAGATTATGACGGTTAAAGATAGAGTATAGATGGGTAATTAATTGATGGGATATGAGTCAGTGGATTATTTTTCGGATGCAATTTTGGTGAATGAGTTAATCTTAATTTAGCACCCAAGGATAAATGAAATTACAATAATTACATAATATGAATGAATGAATTTTTTTATTTATTAATCAGACGGTATTTATTACGGTAGATATTACTTATTTAGTAAAATTCCACAGTCCTTCGTTCTCATCGTCGCGCTGTATATTCCTTTCTTCTCAAACCTGGACCTCTACCTCGATCTTCAAGTTCATCGATTTGGAGGTGCTGCCAGGAATACGTGACGTGAACAATTACTGATTATTGGCGATTTTAAACTTCCGAATACTACTTGGTTGGATATCGATGGTCATTTTGCGACGTGGTCAATACCTTGGCTACGATGGATAACTTCGCAAGCATTTCTACAATACAAGTTAACCGCACGTGTAACAGTCGAAGGAAATTTCTGGATCTTGTATTCACAACTGACCATAGAGTCTTAGAAGTTTTGGCATGATAGGATTTTGCTGGCTGCTCGAGCATCTATATACCACACTCCAATAATGATAAATATATTTCACGAAGAATGCGTCATTCCTTCCAGTACTAACAATTTGATTTTGGATTTTAGAAATGCTGACTGCGTTTCTCTGAAGCAGCGTACATGATACAAAAAAAATATTCTGGTGCACAAAAATTCACCACAAAGTTAGCTATCTGAAGGCGAGTTTATGCATTTCTATCTTGCTGCAAAATTGTCTGCAAAACAGGGTGAAGTTAGCCGATTTTACTCTAGTATGTTGATACATGGCTTTTTACTCAATTTGCGGTTGTCAAAAATTATGTCAGGTTGGCATAATTTTGACATAATATTGACATAATTTTGACATAATGTAAATAAATTGATGTTATTATATCACATAAAATACTACTGTTGGTAATTTTTTATAAAACTTAAGACTATCAGAAAACCAAACGACCTCAGAACATATCGAAATAAAAGTATAAAACATAAATAAAATTTTAATTAATTTAATAAATAAATAATTTTGTACGCGGTCCATCCGTGTAAAATCCTTTGAAAATTTCCGAGAACGATTGTTTATTCTTCATGTGGTGTATATTGGGCCGATTTTATTTAACTTTACTTCACCTTGGTCCAAGCCAGAGGAACACATCGTTTTGACTATAATCAGAGTAATTCTCTTTTAGACGATCCTTACAACGCCCTGTGTGGAATATAAATTTTCGTTTGAAGCATTAAATCATATTGAAACAATTAAAAAATAAATTAAACCTACCTTCAATAAGCAACGCTTCAACTGGTGTCAACCAAACGAATAAATATAGATAGAAGTCCAAGATGTAAACATTCTACTGTTGGGTAGCTTATATTCCAATTTGGTGTGGCACCTCGACTTACCTATAATTGAAGTTGATAGATCCGTGGCACGATTGAATTTCACGGTCTAAAATGTTTTGTCGAAATGATTTCGAACAATACTCGCAGGGATAGGGTTTCTCGCCAGTTTATAGATTCTTATATGATTTTGTAGTGCGTCTGCTCGATAGAATCGTTTACCACACAGTTCGCATCCATATCAACGTTCACCACGGTGTATAAGTCTGTGTGACAATGACATTTCGGTTTCGCCAAGTTATAGCAAAAAAAAAAATAAAAAATAATTTGAAAAAGAGCTAAAATTGACATAATGAGTGAAAATTTGAGCATATTTTTATGTAGCAGTTGCCAGCCTGCTGCACATTTTGCATCGATTTGAAATTATTTTAATTTGGAAGGGGAAATTTGTTTACGAAATGGCTAGTTTTGATTGGCTTATATATGGTCGGTGAATATTTTGCAGCAAGATAGAAATGCATAAACTTGCCTTGAGTTGAAATATTCTCAACTCGAATAAAATTTCACCAGGATAGCCATATTAACAAAACTGAAAATTATATGTACTTGTGTTGCTATTTTCACGTGAATGGAACATATTTTGCCTAAAAAAATGTTCCTTTATCAGAAATCCAAAAATAGCAACTTGTTTTGTTGCTTTTTTTTGTAAATAAACAAAGGGTTGTCATTTTGAGTATAGTTAAACAAAAGTTTCCATTCAAAAGTCATTTCGTTCTTAACAAAGGCTATACTGATGAAATTATATTTCGAGTAGTGAATATTTCAACTCATACAGCTAACTTCGTAGTGAATATTTGTGCATCAGAATTTTTATTTTTGTATCATGTACGCGGCTGCCCAGAAACATAGTCAGCATTTCTAAAATCAAAAAACAAATTATGAATATTTCTACAATTCGGATTGGATTTTTCTTTAAGTTGGTCAAAATTTGAATGACATGGTTTCACAATTAAATGACCGACTCAAGACAGGTATCGAAAGGTATGTTCCGTCGAGGCTTACTAAATCGCGATTTCGAGAACCATGGTATATAACGTTAAGTTGCCGCGTCTTGAGAATCGTCGTAATAAGCTCCACACGCTATACAGGTTACATGGTAATCAGTATTATCCTGCTTTCACTAAAGCTTGTAAGGAATTTAAAATTTTAAACTATATCATAATTACGTTCAGCAGATCGAAGTTGTCTTCCAACCCACGAGGTTTTTGGCATTTCAGCAACACTAGAACGAAGGTTGTCGAAGTCCCCTCTCCTATATGACCTTTCAGAACTGCTCTGCTAGGCTCCCCTTGCTAATTTCTTCGAATTAGTCTATGAACCGTATCAAACGCCAAATGTCAAATCTTTTGATCTTGGAAATAATCAGGAATTCACTTTATTTATCTACTTGTTATTTTTAATGAAAGCCTTCGAACGCAAGTTTTTCCAGATCCGTGGAAAATATCCTTCATACGCCTATATTCAAATCGGGTAAACGGAAAAATGGTTCATCGATTTTGTTTTTTGTAACATGGTTTTGTTGCGGGAACGTGGACAATCACAAACCTAGTGCCCTTCAGCGGCCATCTTCACAGTACGATTGATTCCAGACTACAGCTGAACGTGGTCTATAGTGATTTTTCAAAGGCCTTTGACAAAATTGATCACACAATTTTCATCGACAAGCTGAAATTAATCTCCAACTTCATCCCAGTCAGATGGTTGCACTCTTACCTTCATCCCAGTCAGATGGTTGCACTCTTACCTATCAGATTGTTGGCAATTTGTCAAGTTATACAATTCCCATTATCGTTTTTTCCGTGCAACATTCGGGCTCCCTCAAGGCAGCCACTTGGGACCATTGTTTTTCTCACTCTTCGTAACCGATGTGGTGAACTGTTTCAAATTTGCAAGATGTCTGCTCTACGCTGATAACATGCAAATTTTTGCTCCAGTTTCCAATTTATCAGACTGTTTGATGTTGCAAAGCGGTTTAAACAACTTTTGTTGTTGGCAAATCAGCAACAATTTACGGTTAAATGTAAGCAAATGTAAGACTCTTTCGTTTTATAGAATCCGATGTCCATTACTTCATCAGTATTTCTTATATGATATGCTAATTGATCGAGTCGAATGACTGTATCTTCATGACTCCTCTTGGAGTGACGTTCTCTTCGAATCTACCATTTACTAGGCACATTGACTATGCTATTTCTAAAGCTTACCTTATGCTGGATTTTATCAAACGAAATATTTATTTACTGATCCGTGAACATTAAAATCTTTGTATGTGTCATTTGTTCGTCCTACGTTCTGGAATACGCCTCTCAGATTTGGTCGTCTTCATATCAGAGCCACTCGGCCATTATTGAGTCCGCTCAAAAGCAGTTGGTTCTGTTTGCCCTCCGACGCCCTCAGCGCTCTTTGTACGTGATCTTTTAATGTAACGTACTGATTGCTCCGAGTTACTTGCTCGTCTAAATTTGCATGTCCCGAGCGCCGTTTGCGTCGTCGTGATGGATTTTTATACATCGATAGTGCATCTAAGATGCTTAGTCTATTGGTACTTGACTTGAACACGTCGTGTTGTTTCAATTGCGCTTTTGATTTTTTTGATTTTAATATGTCTGGAGATTCATTCAGAGTCGAGTTGGTTAAATTTTTTAGAACTAATTGACTTGCGTAAAAGATTTCCCTTTTTATTACGCGGCAAAATGTATATATACAATTCTTAAAAAGAAATTAATAAATAATTTCAAATATAATATAATTAACAATTTTCTTAGCAAATGCATATTTCCTACTAAAAACTGCATATAAATGATAAATTGCGCGAACTTTTCAATATGGTGGCGGCGCTGCATATATCGACAATCGCGCATAATGCAGTTTTTTGCTTCAGCGATAAACAAAATAGTGCAAATTTAACATACTACTGAAGTTAGCAGAAAAATTTCAGCAGAAAACATCTACATTATCGACATATATTATGGTTCAGTGGAAAAATTTCAGTAAAAATTTTCCAGCAGAAAAAAAATTTACATTTTCGACATAATTCATAATTACAGATTTATTTGTTTGAAATTTCAATACGGGCTGGGTTCTTGTAACCCAATAAAAACCAACCCATTTGCAATTATCGAACATGTCGCATGTATCGAACATAAAATATTATGGCTTATTTAATTGATAAATGCATCAATTCTTCAATTCTACGATTTTGCAGTTGGTCGCGTATTTCAGACAGTGGCAAATCATCCTCGGAATCCCATACATTGGACTTTGGCTGCATTAAAATCATCCAGCGGTGTTTTCGGTAAGACTGTCCCATGGGATACCCAACAAACTAACAGCATGTTTCAAATTTAACGCTTTAATGGTCAAATCGATATTATGGTCACTAGTACCTATGAGATGAGACAACAAACTTTGGTGAGATTTATGGGCTTTGGTGAGATTTATAATATTTTGATCCATCGCCTGTAGAAATGCCGTACAATTTGGTGGAAAACATAATATGGTTATATTTAACTCAATATTAATTAGGGAATCATGGGGGAGCCCTGAGAAGTCAATAACTTTCTTACCTAAAATAATATGTACATAAATGTAAAAATTGTAGCATTAAAATGGTAACCAGATATTATACCTCAAGAGAAAAAGCGAATTCGACCCAAATTTGAAATTGCATTGCAGTCATCCAAGCATTTTTAATTCGCCTGTATACAATTTTAGAAACATCATAATTTCGAAAAGCTGTTGCTTTCGTAACTTTGCCAATCAAAAATAATTTTACTTTATTAATTCTTACTATTACCGCCTTTTCAATGGAACGCACTAATGTTTTATCCGGCAAGAGCTTACAGAATAACCCACTCCCATTGGGCTTTGTAAATTTGGTCGGTGATCAAACCCATATCGGTAACTTTATTTTGGATCAACAAATCGATCAACTGTCAAATAACCAACCCGAATTTTTGAATATGGGCCATTTCGTACTAATAAATGGGTGAGGATTTTAATTATTTCCAACCTGATCCCACATAAAATATGACCTGATACGATGCATAGAAGTCTTCTATTAGGATGGTAACTCAAACTAATATAGGTGAAACGACAAATCAAAAGAGTCAGCTACCCGAATTTTTTAATATGGGACATTTCGTGATAGTAAATGAGTATTTTTAATTTAATTAGTCCCTGATTTACATTCTGTGAATAAACTAGCTAGATTTGAGGCATTGGAAGCCAACATTACTCGTGTCATTCGCCAAATACCATTCGATATTCTCGAACGCGTCATTAAAAAATTGGACTTTGAGAAAAGTCATTTGAATGAAGTAATCTTTAAAAAATATATGGCAACGATTAAATTGAAGTTTTTTAATGTTTGCACAAATCATCTCTATAGATTTCGTTATTACGGATAAAATCACGCACATATTGTTTGATGCTCCCTATTTCTGGCACAACTACCGGTGTGACTTTTGCACTTCAACATTCTTTCCACTATACCCCAAAATTTTTCGTTGCAGACTCTTTGAAATAACATTGATTTGGTTAATCTCGTGCAAATTTATTTCTTCTGCTGGAATTAGAGGTGTGTGAACGAGCTATATGGCCAAAACTTTACTGCTGAACCGTGTTGAAGAATTAGCGGCAAAATATGTCGTTGTGAAAAATGTGACAAAAACCTGGCTCCACAACTGCAATTTGCGTGCCAAATCATACATTTTTTTGCAAATGTAGGTATATCTGACTTGAAGTGATTCAAAACCAATTTCATGTATGTTTCGTCATCCATCAAAACACATCTACTAAATTTTGTGATCAGTCTGGCACATATTTTATCGAACAAGTGTTGGTTATGGAGTGGGGTGTGTTAAATTTTATGGCACGATCATAGTTAAAGTACCCCGAATTATTTTTAATGAAAGTTATAACCTTTTTGTCTAATTTTTTGTGAGCCGTTTCTTCCCATTTTTCTGCGAGCTGTTCTATACCGTTCCACCGTTATAAAGAGGGCTCCACTCTAAATAACGCTTTATATCATTGTTTTGGGTCAATTTAATAATTTTGTAATGGATAAACATGACGCTGAAGTAGAAAACATTTAGTTTTGAATTCCGCTCTTTTTGAAAAGAGAGATTCTCTAAAACTGTCACCAGTAACGCATTGTTCCTAAAGAAATTTGATCACCCTTTAGTTTGGAACTAATTGACAAAACCACTCTAGGAAATGTCTACATTATCGACGTTGTCTACGTTATAGACGTTATCTACGGGTTGTCGACACGTCAATGTAGAAAATAATAGATGACGTGTGAAAAGATATTCCTGCAGTGGAATGTATATAGATTCCTATTTTCAAGTTTAATTTATAACTTATAATACAAGCCGGATTGCCTAGCGATTCAGAATAATTTGCTGCCATGTCAATAAATAACATTTCAATCGTCCAGATTACACCACATTGAGTTTTTAAAGTGAGTATTAGGAAATTAATGGCAATCCGCTGTATAGATGTTGCGGAAGCATTCGAATTAAAATCCAGTGACTTGATTTAACTCGATCACATGAATATATCTTAAAGTAATTGATCATTCACGTTGATATTAGCGTCAGCCCTAAAAATCTGAACCAGTTGCAATTGCGGCTTTACTTCTTTAGCACATTAGACTGAAAGACCATCACTCATCGCTTGATTGATACAACGACTCAGAATTGATTTAAACAGGGCTGAGTTTAAACAGGGCTGACGTATACTTAACAAAAAGTGTTACAAAATTATACACCATCAATACATCGGTGACAATGTTAAATTATAATAAAAAAAAATAATAAGTCTTGGTGTCATTATATCAATCAATCTTTGTATTTTAAACATTTGCATTACCATCATTTTATTAATAATATTTAAACCAGATATGTATATAACTATAAGACGAGGCAATATCTCAAACGAAATCATAATTTTTTTTATATACTTCGTTCCAACATTATATCTGTATTAGGTTCAAAATATTGATGATATGTAATTGAAACACAATTACCAACACCAATTTCAATTCAATTTATTATATTAACATTTTGTTAAACAATATATATGTATGTACACATGTATATACCTATATCATATATATAATATACAGAAATGAAGAAAAGAAACGAGAGCTAAAAGCGCATCTTAAAAAAATACAGGTTTTTCTTTAATTCCAACAACAAAGGTACTTCACCAATGGATATCATCTTCTATCATATTAAGATAATTTTATTACTCGTTGCTTTGTTATTGTAATTTTATTTAGTATCTTTCCACCGATATCCAGCACAAAACTTATCTATATACATACATATACATATTATATTGTCGTCATCTTAAAACCAGATTATGTACCATGATAAAATATCCTCGAGAAAGTTATGTACGAGGGAAAAAAAAAAAAATTCGCATCACAAATTGAACGAATTGTTTGCAATTTATAACTCTGCGCTTACGTTACGAGTTAGTTTCTTAAACAATATTATAAAAATATGTATATTCGTAATAACAATAACAATCATAATAGTAGCAACAATAATAAAAATTATTATTATTGTTATTAATGTTTGACTTAATATTTGTATGTGTCTGTGTGTGTATTTTGTAAGCGCTTGCCGACAAATAATATTAATTTTTGAAATCAAATTAAATAAAAAAATTGAAATTGAATTTTAAATGGAAATGCCAGTACCTATGCGCAGTTAATTTGAATTTGACAGTTTTCTTAATTGATATTTGTGTTTCTACATATAGACGAGTACATATACTGTACTTGGAATAAGTAGATTTTTACAATGTATATTGTGTGTTGTTGTAAAGAAACTGGATCAACTGAATTTTGGTCTTCGGATAAAATCACTCCGCATGTGAATTCCGTTCTAACTGGCCGTATTCCAGAACTTTACCCAAAACCATTAAATAATTTCCATTCAAATGATTTCATTATAATTGGTACATCTTGTCGTTTTCTAGTTTAATTTAATTTTCGGTGAACTGCCGTTTGATTATGATATGTATGTATTCATTAAGTACTGTAACACGTTCTAAATATTATATACCATTATGTTATTGTACTAACACATTTATATATTGTAGTCAGTTATGTACCTTGAGTATTAATGTAAATTGTAATCAATAAACTTTAGTTCAGTCTTGCTGTAACATTCGAACCGACTTATCAGTGGCGACGAAAGATGGGATATACATATAAAAAAATACGCACAAATCCAAAGAGAAGCATTGGCAATAGTTTTTGCTGTGAAGCGTTTTCATAAATATTTATATGGGCAAAAATTTACGCTGGTCACGGATCATCAACCGCTAAGAGAAATTTTTAATCCTTCTAAGGGACTACCTGTTCTTGCTTGTCATAGATTGCAAAGATGGGCAATTATTTTATCCGCTTATCAGTATGATATTATATATAGAAAAGGATCTCAAATAGGAAATGCTGATGCATTGTCTCGTTTACCACTAAATGAAAAGTCTGAAATTGATGACAGTTTTTGCAATTTATTAAATAATATCACATTGATAACGAAACCCTTAAAATTTCAGGACATTGCGATAGAAACAGAAAAAGATCCAATTTTGTCTAAAGTTGTAAAATATTGTATGTCTGGCTGGTCTAATCATTGCTCTGAAATAGATTTAAACCCGTATTTTTTAATTAGGTCCGAATTGGTTATTGAAAATAATTGTATCATGCGAGATAATCGAATAATTATTCCATTTTCATTAAAAAAATATGTACTTAACCTTTTACACGAAAATCATGTGGGTATCGTGAGAATGAAAATGCTAGCCAGAAGTTATTGCTGGTGGCCTAATATCGATTCTGATATAGAGAAGATCGCAAATTCTTGTGAAGCTTGTGTAATGACGTCAAATTCACAAAAATCCCATGTAATACCTTGGGTTAAATCAAATTATCCATTCGAAAGGATACATGTTGACTTTTTCTACTTCAATAGTGAACATTTTTTAATTTTAGTCGATAGTTTTTCCAAATATATTCAAGTTTGGTATGTACGAGATACATCTGCGCGAACAGTTAATAGTTGTCTACGTTCATTTTTTACAATATTTGGGTTTCCTCATAGGTTAGTCTCGGATAATGGTCCGCCTTATGATTCAAAAGAATTTTTAAGTTTTTTGGAAAATAATGGTGTTATTGTTAGTAAAAGTCCCCCATATCATCCAAACTCTAACGGTCTTGCCGAAAGAGGGGTACAAACTGTAAAGGATTATCTAAAAAAACTATTTTTATTAAAAAGTTCCTTAACTATTCAAGAAAAATTAGATAGTTTTTTATTTACGTATCGAAATACACCAAATTCAACAACTGGGGTGCCACCAAATGAAACAATTTTTAAATACAAACCAAAAACCAAACTTGATTTGTTAAAACCGACGAATGTTGATGTCGTGGTCAGAGAACAGAATGAGGAAAGACAGAAGCCGAAATTTGAGAGTGGTGATAAAGTTTTGTTTAAAAATTTTAATTCAAAATCGGTTTTAAAATGGATACCAGGGCGAATCGTGGAAGTAACGAGTCCAGCTACCTATTTAGTCAATGTGGGAAATCAAATTCGTTTTGCTCATGAGGACCAATTGAAGTTGAGTCATCTTAAAGATTCATTACATCCAGATACATCACTGAGACCAGCGTTTGAAAGTACATCAATTTCGACATCCGAAGAAAATGTTAATGAAGGAGATAATTCACATCCTTTGAGACGCTCCACTAGGGACAGGCGTCCTCCCGACCGGTTAACGTACCTTTAAGTAATATAATTTAGAGTTAGTTTAAAAGTTGTAAAAAAAAAAAAAAAAATGTAAACCCAAAAGTTTTTTTTAGTGGGGAGGACTGATATGTATGTATTCATTAAGTACTGTAACACGTTCTAAATATTATATACCATTATGTTATTGTACTAACACATTTATATATTGTAGTCAGTTATGTACCTTGAGTATTAATGTAAATTGTAATCAATAAACTTTAGTTCAGTCTTGCTGTAACATTCGAACCGACTTATCAGATTAATGATAACCGAACAGGTGTTTTGTGCCTTTTGTTCCTTGACAACAAAAAAACTCCACTTCTTCACTTCACCCGCTGTCCTCAAAGAAAAGCTCCCATAAGTGTTTCCTTCTTTGTTGTTGTAGCTGTTTCTCTCCTTACACAAGAACTTGATAGGAGAGAGATTATTTTTGAGGTGGAATCTGTAAAGATTGTGTTCGAGCTATTAATGCTCCTTAAACGACTCATGCTTTGTTCTAGAGTCGCTAAACCAAGTTCAAGAACTTTATCGAATATCGTGAACATGGAACGATTTCCCAGGGTTTTTTTTATTTCCATTTCAGTTCAGTTCCTTAACCCCTCCACCACGTTGCTCTTGTTAAAGTCACAAAAGAGTGATAGTCCGATAAAGGATTTAGTCGCACCTAGTTTTGCTTGTAGATCTGCATTTTCGTTGCCACCAAATCCTTCGTGTCGTGGAACCCAGACACTCGTGAAGCATTTTAAATCTAAAGTAATACTTTTAGTAAGGACTTAGGTTTACAAATTTTTTTGTTAGTTTTGTTCCTGCATTCAGTAATTCTGGTTGCTGTTAAAATAGCGTAGACCTCGGCTTAGAAGATAGTGGCGTCCATTGAGTGTGACTTGTGTTTCCACATGCACCGGCGAACAATTTTTGAACATCTTACCGAAGCCATATATGGCTTTGTTTTCCCAGTCCTCCCTATATAGTTGGGATGTGAATTTTCATTTTTGAAAGAAGTCCTTCTTAATCGTTAAACCTGTTTATACCACTTAGACGACTTACTTCTTTTAGGATCTTTAGTTGTCCCTCCAGATTAGATTCCTTTACATTAAATTCCTTTGTAATAGCAGGGACTTGCTTCAGAGCTTCCTCCGTTACGGCAATATGTGACAATGTTAGACTTAGCAAAGCCTTCAAATCAGTCATCAGGGTGCTTGTGATTCCAAGACACACTAGTCTCTGGAGGCTGACCAGTTTTGCCATTGCGGTTTTTTTGCTCTATTTTCTTCCTAGACAATTCACCTGTTTAAAAGTCCCTAGGTCCACCACTTGCCCATAGCATTTTTGTAACCTTTTTTATTATTTTCACAAGATGTGTTTCCCAGCTTAGTTTTTATCCTGGTTTTGTTTAGGTTAATTCCAAGTCCTTCTCTCTTGCGCTTATTCTAGGTGGAATCGTGCTTGTCCCTAACTATTATCGATTTATCGATATGTCGTTGGCATATTCTATAGGTTTGTAATGAATCTAACCTATATCTGTTAGTATAGTTCATCTACTACTGGCGACCATAACAGAGGTGATAGTACTTCTTCTTGTGCGCAGCCTTTGGTAGCACCTACTTTATAGGTTTCCTTTTCTAAGTTGGTATAGATATTTCTTGATAACCAAATCAATTCATTTCAATAACTAACATTATAGCGTATAATGATGCTGAAATATGATATGTTTGAAGGGATATAGCCAAATTGAATAGAAATTAGTTATTTACTAACCCCTAACCGATTCTGGTGAAATTTGGTAAGTTTTATGAAATAGTAATGTGTCGTATATATGTACATGTACGATTTACTCATTTGACGATTGCGTTTGTTGATTCGTTCTGCAACTTTTTTAACCAATCACAGTCGTCAGAAAGTACAATTTTTTTACCAGTTATTACTTTCTTGCTTTCAACAAAATTATTATGTTTTTCTTCCACAATAATTTCCATGTTGCCCTAAATCATGACTTATAAGAAACTTCTCAGCCATCCTGTATACAGTGTCGAAGTGGCCCGCAGAAGCGTCTAAAACAGTAATTGATCAAACTCTATCGGTTACTGAATTTTCATAAAATATTGAGACATTTAGATTTTAAATCTTAAAATATCTATTTGACTCCAAAATTTCAAAATAAATTGGAAAACACTCGGGAATACTATTATCCAAACAAAAACTGGAAACTAGAGCAATATAACACTACGAAGAATAAGAAACAAGCCATGCTAGCGCAGGTTGAGAAGGACATGCAATGGTTCAACATCGAATTGCAATGCCCTCAGTGAAGTAAAATGTCAATATTTCGTAGCATCAAAAACGTAAACATAATATTGGTGCTAAACATCTATACATACGTACAGTGATTTACGAGTAAATTTTAACAGTTGTTTCGGTGATTTCTCGCGTTAGAAACCGCAAGTCAAAACGAAAAGTCAATATTTTTCAAGATTTTCCCGCAAAATATAATTTTTTTATGGGGCGAATATGGTTATACGAATATATAGTTAAGGAATAAACGCCTTCAATACTGAAAATATTGGGTTCATCCCATGCATCCAAATAAAATAAATAAAAAAATAAATCTTAAGGAGAATTTTTCACATTGATGGGTCTTCTGAGCAAAACCTTATGACCCTATATTTTAACTATATAAAAAAACATTCTCGTCAAACCTAATGGCCGCGGTAAATGCCAAATACAAACAAAAACAATTTAAGTTAACGTAAAAATTATTTTTAATAAACGTCCCTTAGGTTAGGTTAGGTTGAGTGGCTGCTACAGCATACTTACACCGGTGACGGTCCGAGTAATCTCCCTTATAGCATTATAAATAGACTTTGGACTGTAGTGTAGTCCCATAGAAAAGAATCTAGAGGTATCACACGATCTAAATAGCCAATTCAACGAACCGAACCGTAAAATTAATTGCTCGCATGATTTTTCAATAAGTTCATTGCTTTGCGCGCTATATGGCAAATAGCGCCGACTTCTTGGAACCAAATGTCGTCGAGGTCGGCCTTCAATTACAGGCAGCAAATATTCTGTTATCATGGCGCAATAACGAGCACTATTTTTTGAAGAAATATGGACGAATGATTTCACAGGCGCATAAACCATGATTTCAAGTTGCTAAATTATCGTAGGCTGTTGACATTATTTTAATTGTTGACGTCGTAATCTACCTCGCCCATCCCTGGTTAGCTTCAGCAGTTTGCTTTTATGCATCGTTACATACCTAAAGCTGGCACTAAAAATGAGCTTTCTAGTTCTCTAATGAATACAAATACCTATAACTCCTTTGATAACTCTGAACTTTCTCTCTTTGGAATAATTAGTCCTTCCTGAAAACTAAGCCTTATCCAATCCTTTTTAGAATAGTTTGATAACTGAACTACTCTATTTACAAGAACTTAAATCTTATGAATAGGTTTATTATTATGCCAGAAACCATAATTTGGAGAGGCTATAGAAAATCAGAGAGATATTTTGTTGTTTGAAGCCATTTCCATTTTCCGGTTCCGAAAAAAATTCGTAACCTGCGAGAAATACGAGTTCGAAACTAAGAAAATTGGAATTTTTTACAACCAGTTGAACTTTTAATAGAATTGTTCGCATGTTTGGAGAGACTAGAAATCCAGACACCTTTGATTTTGAAGCAATTTTCAATTGTATGGCAATCCAGAGGTCAAAGAAATATACTATATGTCATGGAGTCTAAGAAAATTGAAATTATGGATTTACTCGAAGCTAAAAATAAATCTCTCGTAACTCTTGGGGGTCTGAATTTCGCAGAAATTGCAGCTTAAGTCTGGTCGACTTGGGGGTCTCAAAAATCCCTAGCACCTCCACATCGTTGCTCTGTAAGGCTCGCTATATTTGTGTAAAAAAATCCTGAAATTTCTTGTTTTTACTCGCATCAATCTGGCAGCCTTAGTATTTGAAACACAGAAACGTTTCTTTCAACACATATTTTTATCACAGAAAAACTACATATTTGATCCAAAAACTTAAAAGTGGCAATTTCTTACTCTTATTTGATCAACGCCATGTTGCTTTGATATTTTTAATTCAAGCTCTAAATGAAAAAATCTAAAATCAAAAGCACACTACCTTTATCTATATTCTGACCACTATCACAAATTCAGAAGAATACAGTAAACCTTATCATATGGAAACCAAGAATACATTTTCAAAATCGTTTATATTATGAACCAAATTTGTTTACAACATTTAAATTTTTTTTTCAATCAAAATCCATTAAAACCGAACATCCATAAGATTTATAGTTCACCACATCGTACGTGTCCCGACATATAAATCGCATTTCTCCAGAACATCCACCATCATTCCAATGATAATTTAGATAGCCAGCAAGCAGCAAACAATTTTCTGATTCATTTGTAGCCGGATTTTTCCAATTGTCCGGATTCGGATGAAACCAATCATTGTATAAAATTTGTTGCCCCGTCGTTAACCAATAAAAATTACCCTCACTTCCCTGATCGGTACCACTTGTCCAATACGACGGTTGACTTGTTATATTAACCTTGCGATGATAGTTGTTCAAAAGTTGCCGAACACGTGCATTTTCCAATTCAGTTCGAATGTCCAATAAATACATACCGAGGCTTGAACAATAACGATATGCTTGATGCCAATTTTTTAGTAGCGGATAGCTTATATAATAGACACGTCCATCAATCTTTGTAAATTCTCCACAATGGATCGTTTTAAGTAGGGCCAGCGAAAATATTATTAAATTTAACAGATACATTGTTAATTTTGAACTAATTTTGAATTACAATTGTTTTCCAGTTTTATACAAAATTGTACAGCGGATACGTTTGATAATTCAAAACCGCACCAACAAAAATTTATGATAAAATAGTGACAAGACTATCGGAATTACTGTTTTAGTATTTCTCGCAATTACTTTTTAATTTATTATCAGGTTATTTATTCGTGCGGTTTAATTTGGATTGACAATTTACGGAACATTTTTATTCAATTTGCGATTCCCTGTTGGGTATCGACTGGGGCATAGTGGCTACACCATTAAATAGTTGTTTCTTAATCGAATTGACTTTGGCTAATCGGAGAGTATTAAAATCGCATATAACACACCACCGATTGTATTTTCTTTTACAAGTTTTGGGACTACTATCGCTACATCACCGTTCAGCATGATTGTTTTATGTTTGTATAAGTTAAAAAAGTTTTAAGGCTGAAAGAATTTCAGTACTGTTAAGGTTCGTTCAGTGAATACAAATAAATTTAAAGATCTGTATGTAGAATAAATATGGATAGAAACAATATTTTTTGTATAGAGACTAGCTTCTGGTGATTGTTAATATACAAGGGGCGCAGCCATGGCGAACGTATGTGCACACGGCATTTTAAGTTATAATTGCGCGACAAATTGTGTAAACTATATTTATTTTTTTTATCACATGTATATAGTACATAATCGTTTGCCATCACTGAACTAGGGGCCTTATTCGCTAATCCCAAAGCAAATACTACTTACTCGGCGAAAGAAGGCGGCAAAGGGCAACACTTTATGGAAAAATGTTTTAAAGATTGGTTTCTTTAAAAACGGAAATGAGTTGCTGTAATTCATTTCGGATTTAATGACGTTTTAATAGTGAGATATCTACCTTTTTTTAAGTAAGATATTTTGTTTCCACCCCACCGGTGTGAAATTTCTACCCAAAATATCCAAAGTTATACGAGTGTGGATATTTTCATAAAACCAAAGAAATTTTGTCACATGGACACTAGTATTTTGGAATAGTGGTTACTTGGACCTTTCAAATTTCAACTATAGAGTCAACTATATGGCTCCTGAGCCGTTTCGATCCTCAGCATGGTCTCATGGTTTTGCGAGGATGTTGATTTACTTGCCCATGTCTCTAGATGTATCCATTTGTGAGTGAAAAACGTGCTTGCTATACTCTAAGATCGTGAGCAATTGCAAAGGACATCATTCATAGCATTAAAGTCCGCAATTACGGGTACAGATCCTATATCAGATCGTTTAAATCATTGTAAGTCATGAGTTTTTATCTTGGGGCTGGCTGACTTCTATGGGCGCATAAACACAAATTTTCTACAGGTTGGCTAACTTTATGCGCAAGCGAAGCTTACAAGTCGGTTATTGACTGCTTGGAAATCCGAAACAGCCTTCTTTACCTGCGGCCCAAGAAGAAATCTAGCTAACGAGACATAAAATGCAGTTAGAGTAATAGGGTCACAGAAGTCTTTACAATTACGCTTAATTCCGAAGCCTAACATAATATATGCCCTTTGGATAATAACGTTAATGTGTCTAGTAAAGCTAGCGTCGAACGAAAACGTTACACCTAGATCGCAAATAAACTCAACTCTGTCAACAGCTTCGTTGTATAAACGGTATTGATGCAAAATAGTTGAGCGGATGCGATAAAATGGCAGTCTTACACTTGGTTACGTTCAGACCCAATCGATTGTTAATTGACCAACTACAAAACCTATTTAAGCCTCCCTGGAACTTCATGCTTTCGAATATGTTACTGACTTGGGCAAAACGAAATCAGATTGGTAACTGTTGACTGGCCGCGATAATAGCCATGCTGGGCGGGAGAAATAAATTGGTTGGAATGGACGAGCAGAATTTTGTGTAAACACGTCGTTTCTTCTACCCGTCTTAAAAATTGGGTGAATATAGGGAATTTTCCAAGGGCCAAACTCTCCGCACAATTCCTGACCAAAATCGGTGGAATTCCGTCGTGATCAGCACCTTTTTTGACGTCAAGCTGGCGCAAGCAATCTTTAACTTCTCGCTCTGTAAATTTAATGATTAAATCAACGAACCCGCGAGAGCTTCGAGACTTGACAGAGGGCGTCGCTAGTAGTTCGTACACTGAGGCAAAAAACTGAGCAATCAATTTACATATCTCTGAGGAGTGATTAGCGGTGGAATTCCTAAAGTCGTTGTCAGTTCCTCCTCGATTCGAACTTTATATTGGTTGTACAAAAACCAGTTCAAACTTTTAAATTCTTTACGGTCTCTAACAAAATGGGAGTAATACTTCATACCATACAGCCTATATAAAGAATGTAGCTTATTACGCCGTTTCTCAGCTTATTGTTAAACCATGGTTCCCGAAATGTAATTGTTATTTTTTTAACAAACGGAACGTGCCTTTCAATACCTCTGCTGAGGAGGTCTTTGAATATTAGCACAATGTCATTTAAATTACCGTCGCGTTGAAGAAAGCTCCAATCGGAATTGTTGAGGAAATCGTTCAAGGAAGTGTAGTCAGCGTTTCTAAAATGAAAATAAAAATTATTGGGACGATGGAAGTTAATTTCAAATTACACAACAAATATCAAACTGTTAACTTTAGTATTATAGTATTTGGGCCAAAATTAAGTGACACGAAAATTTTAAATATCTGTTTAAAACTTAAATGTTTGAATGTTTAAATAGATTTGGTCCTTTGGAGATGTCTTACTGCCAACGGTCTGTTCCGCAGACGGCATATCTCTATGTTTTTGTGCTGTCGAAGACGTGAATCATGCTAGAGAGGATGATACGTAATAACTTCATCGATGTATTCCATCCTTAAATCTCGGTGAAGGTCCTCGTTTCTAATGTACCATGGAGCAGTTACAATATTCCGTAGTACTTTGTTTTGGAACGTCTGTATCATATTGATCTT
This sequence comes from Tipula unca, assembly GCA_951394425.1. Lineage (NCBI taxonomy): Eukaryota > Metazoa > Arthropoda > Insecta > Diptera > Tipulidae > Tipula > Tipula unca. The sequence continues at coordinate 45,016,460 of OX596381.1, read as the reverse complement.
CGTTTTCTTGGTACAACCCCAAAGCTGTATAACATAGGTCCATACCGGTTTCAGTATTTGCCGATATAAAAACAATTTATTGTGTATGGATAGGATAGTTCAGAATGTGTATATGTACATGTTCTTTCCACCTCAACTTGGCATCCAGCGTCATATATAGATATTTCGCCGTATAGGCAACTTGTTTAGAGTTGATTATGATTGGGATTCTATTAGAAATATTTTTATTAGTAAAGTTCACATGCACAGATTTAGACTGAATTTGTTGACTTTTGCAATTTGTTAGTAGCTTCTTCTACATTGTTCCCAACTGTCAAAATCACAGTATCAGCAGCATAAGTTGCTATAGTTGCTTACATCCCGAGTACATAGGAGGTACCATACAGGTACGCTACCGTGTGTACTCCAGCTGAAATTTTTCTTTCCGAGTATTCGTCTTCATATTTTACACCGAAATATCTATCAGTTATGTAGGATTTCAGAATTTCTAAATATTGTTTGGGAAGATCTCGCTTGAGCTTGAACTCCAATCCTTTGTGCTAAAATCGGTCAAATGCTTGCCCTACATCCAGGAAAACGCTTGAACATATTTTTTTTTCTGTGATTCTATGAACTTGTTCTATATAGTCGAGTGGTTTTCTCTTAATCCAAACTGGGGGTCAGGAATGTGATTTCTGTCCACCATTATGGGTTTCATTCTCTTTAGGAGCAATTTTTCAAAATTCTTGGGTTATGGTTGGCAGTATGGATATAGGTGTGAAGGATTTTTTACCGCTATATTGTTTGTTAGGTTTTAAGATCATGATAACCTCTACCACCTTCCATTGCCTTGGAACGTATCTTAGTCTAAACACAGCATTGATTGTATGGAGAAGTTTACGTATCGCTTTATTTGGTAGTTCTTTAATGATTTGTCCAGTTATGAGGTCGTACCCAGGAGATTTTCCATGTTTAAATTTTGAATTTCCTCTTTTAGCTCTTGTAGAGATGCACTTTGTATTTCAAGCTAGATCGTCTCGCAAACAAGTCAGCTTTCTGTTTACCGCTTCGAGCCCAGCTTCCAAGCTCATTTCTAATTGGTGTCGTCGAATTTGTTGGTCTCATAAAGGACTTTCGTTGCTTTCTAAGGAATATTCAGTATCTTTTTGGGTAAGTGACGATTCAACTTATTGATTCATTCTACTGTAAAAATTGTATTTGAAAGATGTACTTTGCCACGCAGCTTGTTGTATGTTTTCTATTAGCCTTTCTACTTCCTCTTCGACTTGTATCCTATTCTTTATTGGTACTTGAAGATTGATGTTTTGTTCCAATAATTCTCGAACATTTTTCCAAGTGTTATTCTTATTAGACAGTCATTGTTTCACTGACCGTCATAATAACAGGAGAGTGGGCCGAAGTAAGCTCTTCCTTATTTTAAAAACGAATATAGATTCAATCTGGTGGCTCACCAACTTAGTCACATTTTAATTGTTTCCTGCTTCAAACAACTCTCTCCTTTTTGTTGAGTGTATATTGAATAAGCAAAATATCTATACTAAACGTTCAAAATGCGTGAATTTAAATCACATTCCAAAATGCCGTCCAGATAAGATCTTACCGCGTGCCCATCCATATTAATTTCATTTCGTTCCAAGAAATATTTGCCGACATCTGCTAACTGTGGTCTACAACACTATATGTATATAAGTATATATGTAGACTACCGAAAATGATCATTCATTCACAATCGACACAATAGTAAATAATTTTCTTAAGAAATTAAATACGCAAAACAATCATCTTACAAAGTTAAAAAAAACAGCTGCCTTATTAATGTTAACAGTTATAAATAATACAAATTACCGAACGTAATTTTTATTAGCTACTTACATCACATATACATATACGATGTTCGGGTGTATCGAAGTCAAGTCCGCAATAAATTTTGAAGTTCCTTAAAATTAAGAAAACATCATCTTTTGTGTTTTTGTGTGTAAGTAATGTTACGTCGTTTCAAAAAGGTTTCATATGTCCTCATTGACCATATTATAGTTGTTATAACCATTTTTGTGGTAAAATATTTATTTATTAACAAAAATATAAATAAATAAAAATTTTGTTGTATTTTATCTTTTCTTAATAATTTCTCGTATTTTGTTGTAATACTCGTAATAATAATGAGAATAACAAGAAGAAGAAGAAGAAGAATAAATTAAAAAATAATAACAAAAAACACAGAAACCCGACTTAACCGCATACCGTATATATCTACATGTTATATGTTGTTATGTACATAAATACATAATATTGTGGACCACAGCTTTTACCTGCCGTGTTAAAATATACATAATTTTGTTGTTTAATAGTTTTTTGTGTTATTTTAATAGTTTCCATATTATATGTATTCATAACTATATCCTATACTATTATATTTCACCTCGCTAGACCATGGAGTATGTCATTCATACATATCTGTTATTTTTGTTAAAGAGGCGCTATGATTCACTTAATTTCTAACTAACTAAACTATTATTAGTTATTCTCCAAAATCAAAGTGAAAATTTCTAAGATAAATACCTGAATTTAGTGGTCATTATTAGTTTTACTTTGATACTTCTACCTATATATGCTGTCAGTGTATGTTCTTATGTATATATGTATATGTTTGATAAATATTTAATTTTATGTATTTTATTGAGAAAAAAAAAATTTCCAAACGAAAAACAGAAAATGGTTGATTTACCTTTTTTTAATGTTTACCGCCCCGCACAAATATCGAACCAAAATTTTTTTCCAAAATTATTTATCTGTGAACCAAAATTTTTAGTTTCAGTTATTTGTCTTCATGGTACGAGAAATATGGCCATTAGTTATACACCGTATATAAAGTAGAGAAACAAATTAAATATTTAGATTGTTACCTTTTAAACCGTTTTTTTTTTCTTCTGTACATACCTACATACATACTCGTATTATGATTATGGGAGGAATTTGTTTTAAGTATCTTCTTGTGTTTCTCACACACAGGCTTTAGTTTATCTTTATATTGAGCTATAAATTATCACTTCGATATGTTTTTGTTTTCGTTAACATATAGGCAAACAAATAGATAATATTATGGAGATTTAAATCATTTTGATTTTTTTGTTTGTTTGGCATTTGTATATAAGTAATGTCAAATGGCGGTAGTATCAATGATCTAAGATTACCAAATTAAATTTATTTTACTTTAAAATTAGCAAAATGGTATCTGTATACATAATTATTAAACCCAAATTCACTATATAATCTTTAATATCTACGAGTCGCATTAATTGCTATTAGTGAAGGTAAGTATGAGTTTGGCATTGATTGGAATGTTCGACCAAGCATTAAGCAGGATCTCCCGGAGATGGCCGGGCTTCACCGAACACCCGTTTACATATAAAATAAAGAGGATTTGGATATATTTGCGTGTGTTCAGTTAGTATGATAGAAATTGACTCGATTACAGACACTTGGTATAGCCAATAGTTAGTAACACAGGACGATACATTTCTAATCTACTTTTATTATTTTTTCAGCATCACTGGGCCCTGAAATAAAATTTATTAGTTTGCTGGTTCTTATGAGATACGCCTGAAAATTCAACTCACATTAGTAACGAGTTATTTTATTCTGCATTCCAACCTTTAATTAATAGTTTAGTGCCCCTTTTTCCAACCCTCGATTTATACATATACCCATTTACCCGTTGTTCATACTCCATATACCTATTCAGCCAACCCACTTTCTTCATTCCTACCATACAACTAGCAATTAACTACCACAAAACCAAACTTTATGAGTAATGCTACTGTTGACGTCAATAGTTGTCGATCATCCCCAACAGATGTCTCTCATCTTTTTGTTATCTCTTCGTTGCAATTATTCCTCGTTAAATCCGAAATGTTGAAATAAGTTTTATTATTGCTTCTATATGATTTAAAATTTAAAAACACCTACAAAGCGTGTAGAAAAAGTGATATTTAAAGAAGAATTTTTTTGGCATCTGGAATGTTCGCCGGCTCAAAAACGCAATTTGATCGATGGTATTTTACTCCGATATAATATTCAGGTTTGTAGCATTCAAGATAGTAACATCGATGCTAGTGTCTGTTCAACATCCCATTATACTTGGTATCTTGCCAACAATCCAATGGCCCGCAGGCATGGAGTCGGTATAATGATCAAGGAGGATTTACATATAAGCTCATTGCTGTATATCTGCCACCTTACACCTTTCAGGTTAATCGTATCGTAGGCGCATTATAATTTTCACTACTCTTTTTTCAATAATAGATCAATGCCCCAAATCTCGCGATATGGTTTTGCTTGGCGATTTCAACGCCCAACGGGTTATAGCGATTCTTGGGATAAAAAGACCATTGTTTCAAATTTATTCCACTTGGAGTCTAACGAAAATGGTGCTTTCTTTCGACCAAACCTGATTCTTTCTACTCCGAACTAAGCGAACATCGTTTAGTTTGGATTGAATATACTAACTGAAAGAAGACTACAACGTTTCACCCGATACCTGTATCAGCATCCATTTTAAGAATCTCACCCACCTTCTTAGAGCAGCATCCTCCTACATTACCGGTCCCAAAAAGATGGGTCGCCCCTGTTACACCTGGAATGACTCAATAAGGCAGGATTTAAGTTACTTTGGTAGACCTCATATAGAATGGGAGATATTGCTCCCTCTACGTAATGAATTAAGGCAAGCGACCGTTTTTTTCCCTTATATTCATTTATTTTTTCGATGAGATACGGATGGTAACAGGTTTATAGAATTTCCTTCAATGTAATTTAATCGACAATTTTCAAAAATAATTTTTTTTCTGTTTGATCTACATTGTTTGCATAATTTATAACTAATTGTGCACAAATACTTTGAAACACCTACGGCGTCTGGTTTATTCATTGGAAAATCACTCAATTTACATTTGGAAAATTATTGTTGATCTATAGACAAACTTGAGATTTGAACTCAATGATCTGAAGAAGAAGCAGAAGATGTTATTATTGAAAATCCCATTTTAACCATATGAAATAGAGTTTGGAAGTTTCAAAAACCTGAGATGTCTTTGTTCAAGGTAGAAAAACAGACCAGCAGACTTCATGACTTGCCATAAAATCATCTTCTCACCGTAAAATCACTGAGCGTAGAATCCGAATAATCTTTTTCAGTCTGGACAAATATGCACCAAAATTCAAGTGGCCTCCTTCTTTGGAGTCTTCTTTCAACGACAGGGTTATCTAACATATGGTGCATATGGGTTTACATAAGCTTTGATGTATTCCATTCGTAGGTCCTGCGCGGGTGAAGATCTTCATTTTTTGTGTACCACGGAGCACTTACGATGCTACGAAGAGCCTTGTTTTGGGGTTTGTTTGGTACATCTCCAGAGTTGGATACCGTAGGACCATATCGGATTCAGTATTTGCCGATATAGCAGCAGCTTATGTTGTGAATTGTAAGCTCAGATCCTCTACCTATGAGCAAATACATTTTTCTGAACTTTATGTTAGGTTCTTCTTTGTTCTTTATGACATGGTCTCTCCACTTAAGCTTAGCATCGAGGGTCATACTAAGGTATTGATCTGTGTTTGCATATGGCACCTGTCGTGAATTAATTTCAATCATTATAGATGGTAAGCTTTTTGATATGTAAAGCTAATTTGCGTGGATTTCGTTTCATGAAGCTTGATTCGCCAACGTTTTGTCCAGTTACAATATGCGTTCTGGAGTTTGCTCGTTGCATCGGTGACATTACTTCCAATCGCCATAATTGCTGTGTCACCTGCAAAGGATTCTATGATTCCTTCATTTGTGGTTGGCCAACCCCTTGTATATAGTAAATACAGGATTGGTCCTAAGTAACTCTCCTGCGGGACATCGGCAGAGATTTTCTTTAGTTCGGATTATCCATCCTCATATTTGATACGAAAATGTCTACTGGATAAATAAGACCTTAGTATGGCATAGAATTGCCTCGGCAGGACTCTATGCAGCTTGTATTCCAGACCACTGTCCCAAACTTTATCGAATGCTTGGACGACGTCAAGTTCAAGTTTCTTTAGTAAATATTTTTCAATTGGTTTATCAGGTTTTGCAATCATGATTACTTCTGCTACTTTCGAATGCCCCGGAACATATGTTAACCGAAAGGTCGCGTTGATTATGTATAATAGCATACGAAATCCTTTATCAGGTAGAGTCTTGATAATTAGTCAAGTAATCAAGTCCTACTCTGGGGCTTTTTTAACATTAATGTTATTTTTCACTTCTTCTTTTAATTCTTTGAGGGTTACTGGGCGTATCTCAAACTTAGCTTCGCAAACGATCAGCCCTCTCTTAGGGATCTCTTGCCCAAGTCTCATCATCCGTTTTAAGACGAAGCACTTTCATTTTGGATCTTTTGAGTCAGTTTGATTTTGAATTGGTTAATGTGGGTGCACTTTCAATTCGAATTACCGTTTCACTGATTGTCATGATAACCGGTGAGTGATCCGATACTAGAGAATTACTGTTTTCAATGGGTTTGTAGTTCTGACATATACCTCTTGCTACATAAAAGTCGATTAGGTCCGGAATCTTAACTTCGTCATTGGGCCAGTATGTTGGGGAACCACCAGATTAAAAGTTAAATTTTAAAATTGGGGTTGAAACAATTCTTTAATATGTTGTTTTCGCAATAAAGTCTTCCAATAATAAAACCACGTCCTAGAAATCACGTAGAAACGGATTGTTATGCCAAATTTGCGAACAGAGCACAAGCCTTAACTTTGTTGTCATCCTAACTACTATTAAGTGATCCTCTGATTAAAACAGATGCATCATCTTCCGTATAAACCAGCGGATCACATCCAAGACTATAGTGATTTCATAATGGGACGAATCAGGCGATTTCTTTCTCTGCTATCTTTTAATTCTTTGAAGGTTACTGGGCGTATGTCAAACTTAGCTTCGCAAACCATCAGCCTTCTCTTAGGGATCTCTTGCCCAAGTCTCATAATCCGTTTTAAGACACTTGCATTTTGGGTCAATTTTGGGTTTCAATTTGAGTGATCAGGTTTAAACATATGAAATATGTTGGACTAAATTCAAAAATATTTTAGTAAAAACTTCACAAGAAAAATTTCTCTTCCATGTGCTTTATTAATCGTGCTGAGTCAGACAAAATTGAAATAGAGAGAGAGAACTAGTAGGTCTAAATAGGATCACTTGATGTGTCAATACTGAATACTATACTTTTCCGTATAATTTATAATCATGGTCATCTCGTTAAGCTGATCAAAAGCTAATTGAAGAGGCGAATATTTCAATTCATTATAAAGGTTTTTTATTATCAACTTTATAACCAATTCAATCAGACTTGAAATTTAAATTGACTGGCGCTGACCAGTCATCGCATAACATTCCCAGCTCGCATTCCATCTACTCGTATATTAGCAAACATTCTTTGCTCTCAACAAAACCAAAACCAAAAAAAAAAGAAGCGCATTGCCGACTCACCGCGCACATGAATACCATCGCATATGACATATTCCCCAAAAGTTATTTCACAACAATAAAACCAAAGAAATTCATTCATATCAAATTCCATAAAAATTTAAAAAAAAAATTCGAAAAAAAAACTTTTATGAGTATAAGTTTGGTTGAAAATACAAAAAAATTAAAATAAAATGAATGAACATAAATGAACACTTAAATGATCAGATAACAGGTAGATAGATAATAAATATAAATAAAATTTAAGAAACAAAACACAACAAAAAAAAATTGTCTTAATCATTTATTATAAATAACTAAAACTACTTTAAAAAAAAATCATTTTATTTTATATTAAATTATTTCCAACAACTATACAATGTCGATACACACAACAACAAGAAGAAAAACATCACCAACAGCATCTCAACAGCCAACGACAATAAAATTAACAGTCACATGAATGCTTAGCCACCATATCGATAACACAGCGCAGTGCCGGTTACCGAAGCGAGATGGACAGACAAAATACTAATAACAATAATATTAAGAACCATAATACGAGATATATACTATATATATGCCAACAAGATGAACAACTTAAAGATGTAAATGACGACGATGATGAAGAAGAAGAATAAACCACCTTAAGAATATTATAGTCGAGTATATTATATTATGTGGTGGTATAAAGAGACGACGGAAATTTATAGTGGAATCAAAAACCAGAAAGTTGATCATTTATAAGATCACAAATATGTGATTATTATGTGATAATGATCAAATAATTTTTAAAGGTCTCCTAATATTTACTACAATAAAATTAATTTTTATTATTTTATTGTAATTAATTATATTTTATACTCTATTGCATTATATACATACTAGTCTTGGTATATGGACAACATTTATAAAGTTCACATTTCTTCTTTCTTACAAAATATAATATGTCGTTGTTTAAGATTTGTCTCTTTTTGAATATATACATACGTATATACATTGTATTTGGTATGCGCGCGCGATGATAAATGCAAGATAAATTTTTTATGGTATAAGTTTGTACGATGGACGTGAACCAACTCTAATTAATTATTAATTGCGGGTTAAACGATTTGGTGACCTCCTGTGGTGGAGATTTTTTTCTTTTTTGGGTTTGGTAAAATATGGTTTTGGTAATTCTTGTATCTTATGTATGTACATATATGTAGTACTAAATAATATAAAGCTTCATTTACTATTCAGGAAGCAAAGTTTGAGCCTGTACTTCATTGAACTATGTAAAATTTGCTAAGTAATGGAATATAAAATTCATTATTCTGGCTTGAGTAACAAGCGGTTTATTTTTAATATCAATTAATAAAATGAAATGTAAGGGGCACGTGGTACAATTGGTCACGATGCACCAGTGCAAATATCAACATTACCTGCTCGTGGTGCTCTCGGGTAGTCAACTAACGACGCTCTGGCGACCGAGAAACGGTGAGATAGCCGATAACTGAGATCCCGCAGCAAATGATATTCTGAAAATATATGTTAAATCCACACTCTATGGAGGCTGGCCCAATGGATTCAGTATAACCATTTTTGGACAAAATTTCAAGGTTCTATGATCACCATCATCTTCAACTAGTGGGGATTAGCAGTTTCAAAAATAAGGAATACAGTATCACTTTAATTTTTTGCCCTTGCAATGACCATGTCACGTTATTAAAATCATTAGGCCCCAACCTTGTCATTGGTATGACGATTTTTACGCGATAATCCAGTTGTAAATTACATATCACTCATCTGTCATCATGACTCTTAGTGTAACGATTAGTTAATAAATAACACCGACCCAGGTTAATACACAATAAAACTAACTGGGAACAATTCCGGAAGCTAATTGAAGACAACGTACCAAATTACAAATTCATACATAAATACAATAATTAAAAATAATCCACCTATGTAATAATTTAAAGAAATATTGCAGATCTCCAGATCTAGTTAACCGCGTTTACAAAATTATCCAACGTTATTTGCTTCAGTTTACTAGTACATTTGGAAATGATTAGTAATTTACCCTCCGACACTAAATTTAATAATTTTGGATCACTATTATGAAGTGCATATCTTTGGGCTTCCTCCAGATGCTTGATTATCGTGGTTTTGTTAGCAGGTAAAATATCAACTTCGTCCGATGATTCAGCACTGTCCGAGTTGCTTCCGGTTTCTTCAGATCTTACAGATGAAGAAGCTGAGCTTACCATCAACTCATTCAATATTTCGTCATTTTCAAAAGTTACTCCATCGTCAATTGCTAAAAAATCAAGTGCACTATTGTTATGATCGCCATATATAGCCTCAATCATATTCTGCAATTCCGCTGTTGGAATAGGGTCATCTTCGACTGTTTCAACAAATTCGTCCCAAACAAATCCACATTTTTTGAAACATTTTGTGATTGTTTCTGGTTTAGTTTGTTTTATTGAATGCACAATAAAGTAAATTGCATCCAATATATTGTTCTGTTTCGTTAAATCAGATGCTTTTGACACTTTATCCATGGCAGACAACTGTTTTTAAAGCATAACTTTTCCATAGTTGAATTTAAAATTTGCAATTATACCGGCATCTAAAGGTTGTAGAGAAGCCGTAGTATTGGCCGGAAAAAAGATCAATTTTATATTTGAGTAATTTTTCGACGGGTAAAAATCTTTTGTCTATTCTTTTAAAGGCACGTGGATTATTCGAATAACCAACAACAATAGGTTTTTTGATTACGCCATTCATAAAAACTATTAATGAAATGGTAAGTCTATCTTTTGCGTAACATTTTTCACCTTTAAATGCCAATGTTTTAATTGGTAACACTCTATAAAATAATGCCGTTTCATCTAGGTTAGCAATGTTGTCGATCGTTTAATCGCTTATACTGTCTTTAATTTTGGAATGCCATGACACTACAGTGTCAGGGTTAACATCATTTTATTCACCGGCGATTTGTTGGAATTATGTGCCATATCTCTGTTTAAAAGAGTCTAACCACCCTGTGGATGCTTTTAAATCCATAACAGGAGGGATTTGATTTTTGGCTACCTGTAAAGCCTTTTCTTTTAAAATTGGACCCGAAATAGGAAAATGTTTCTCGCGATGACAGGTATCTTAGTTTAATGTGTTTTGCCACATTTAAAATGAAGCACTATATCGGCTACTTTAGCTCCAGTATCTCTCATTTTAATTATTTTGTATTTTTGCACAAGCGATAAATTATTTATTTGATGTTTCTTCATTGTAAAACTGCAATAAAACATACACATCTTAAAATTGTGGATCAATCAAGGCTTTAATTTGATTACGTAAATTGAACTTACGCAACACATTAACCACTAATTATAAATTAATCACTCAATTTGAATTAGTTATGTAATTACACAATTTGGTGATTCCCCAAATAAATTAATCCAATATGTCATTTCAATAAACCAAATAAGCACATAACAACTAAAGGCAGTACACACCAAATACAAATGTCATTTTTAATTTTTTGTTTCGTTTTTGGTGTTTCCATATCTTATTTTTCATTAAACCCAAAAAAACGTATGGAATTCGATTCCGCCTTACACAAGTACCCAATGTAGAAAACTTTAATTTTCGTACCAAAAAGTTGTTCCGGCTTCCAGGTTTGAGAAGTCTCCGGTACATACAAGTTCAATGTAGAATAACATTTCATTCTGAGGAACAAAAATCCGTGTAAAAGAAGCTTCCGGCACATGAAAGTTTCGGTTTTGACAAGTTTTACTGTAAAACGTCGGTACAGTTAGAAGATGAACTAGAAATCCTAACCAATAATATTCAATACGCAGTGTCAAACAGTTCTCCCATTTGCCATGAACAAAAATAGAAGCTATCTGTCCACTGGAAGTCAGAGAATTAGTGAAAGAAAAACTGAAAGCACGAAAAACCTGGTATTGAGGAATCGATCTCCACAAAGCAAAAAAAAAGTGACAAAAGGATTAAAACGAACTAAAATGCTGATTTTACACCGACCGTAATTTACACCGACAATTAACACAACGTCAACAACCTACGATATTTTCGCATGTTGAAATTACAGAAAGAAGGCGGCTGCTTTAATATCTATAGATTTGACCAATTACATGAGGCGATTACTGATAATGGATTAAATAAGTGATGGTTAAAAATTATCCACAATTTGTTTCCGTTTACTTAACTCAAACATATCTATTTGCCCAAAATACTTGCTAAGCTTTTGAGTTGCTCTGCGTGAATTAAGCGTATATCTGCGATTGTTCGAATATAACGGATTTTGAACTTTATATGAATTAGCTAACTAAGGTGCTACTTCATGATATATATATCGGTCACCAAAGTAAGTTCACTATAAGTTTCGTTATTTACATGTGAGAGAATGCGACGCTGTTAGTGACTCGCGATTCAGTTGAGCTTGACAAATAATAATACGAATTCGTGTCTACCAATTTAATTAGCAGTTGAGGCATTAGCATGGGAAAATACTTCGCTTATTACAGCAGCTGTTACTACTTCTATGCAGATCAAAATTGCAAAATTTGAATACAAACATTGGTATATAGTTATTAGATCCTCTCAGCAATTAGACTATTTCTCAAAAAATTTTAAATTAATGTTTTTAATTAAGCAGGAACAAGCGTTACATAAATGAAGATATAAATTAAAGTGATGAAGTTCTTTCTCAAATGTCAATGGCCAAAGAGTTAAAGCGAAGCATCCGAGAAATTTAAACAATATAAATTTATTCAAAAAGCGTGAGCTGTGTTTGAGCTGTCCGGTGAAAGAACCCAAAACTAGAAAAGGCCATATAAGTGTACGTTTCGACAGAAAAATGCGATGTTATTTTTACAAATATTAGTCGCAATTGATGATGATTCACCATGCCTAGAAACTGAATGTAAATCCTTTAATCCTTCTCCAGTCACTCCATCAAACTCTTTCTGACCAGAAAAAATCAATCACCTAGACTTTGATTTAAAAAAAAATCCATTTGCAAAAATAACAGCGAAGTTCGCGGTCGCAACCTACACTAAAGCTTTATTAACAATAAAGACAACATCGACAGAAGGAGAGAGGGCATTTTCTCTAGCAAGTAATATATGCAGAAATATAATAGTTTAGTTTAAAAAGAAACTTGGGTTTACTCGGTTTCGATATGCTCCAAACTCAAAAATCCGAGTTCCTTAAATTTTCGGTTTTTTTTTTACTTAACAGTATTATATACAGGCCAACACATTACTGCTGAATCGTGTCAACGAATTAGGAATAAAATACGTTTCTGCGTAGTCATTCTTTTATGTGTACATTCGACGGCATTGTGGAGGATATAACAAAACCTTGAGTTTACAACAGCAAATCGCTTGCCAAATCATAATTGTTTTTGTTAATTTATCTAACTTGAAGAATTAGTTTATATTTAGCGGGCGTATTGCATTTTAGGCAAACTACAATTTTTAACCTGCTAACTATCTTAAATCTAACTTCACGTATGTTTTATCATCATACTACTGTCGCTTTCAAAAATTGGTTATACACAGAGAAAAAACTAAGTGTTTTTTCAAACAATCAGCCCACTAAAATTATGAATTATTTTGTATTGAAAACATAGGGTAACCTAAAAACATAAAAGGATTACCGCTAAAGTAGTGTAAAGAATATATTTTCGAAATATTTCGCAAATTTCAATTGGATTTTAGTCGGCGCTATAAGCTGGCCAAGCTTATAGTTTCACGTGATCTATGAATTGCGGAATTATCCTGCATAAAGTTAATTGGAAATTTCTCCGGATAAACAGTAGTGACTGACGGTATCGTTATATCATTTAGAATTTCCAAGTATTCCCGACTGTTCATGTGTTGTGAAATTTCACAAACCTCACCGACGCAACCTGCACTTATCCATCCCCACAGTCCACAGGATAATTGGCCACTTATTCTGGCCCTTTGGATATATCTTTCATTATATCTCATATTGTTTGGGCGATACATTTGCATCTTAGCATGATGATCGAACCTAAAAACTTTTTCGTCCGTGACTTTTTCCTAATCCGTGTTTAAATTATCTTCTGCAAAAGCTACCCGCGCTGTTCGATGGAGCCCTCTTTATAACGGTGGAACCGTATAACAACATTAACACACCCTACTCCGTGGTAAAACGAATTCGAGTTCAGGAAGGCTATGAGTGCTACCGAGTTATGAAAAAGCAAAATCGTTCAGATAACCAACCACATTCCTATTATTGTGGCAGCATTGTTCTGTCCACAAAGACATTCTATTAAAAACAAACAATACTCAGAGTTCTTCAAGCGTCTGGGAAAAAGGATCATAATAGGTGGTGACTTCAAGCAGCGTACATAACATCGGGAGAATTTACCATAGTATTGAGTTGAAGTTAGACGCTGATGTTTTCGCTCAAAATAGTCCATTTTGTTAGACTTGCTAAATTTTTCATTATCAATTTGAGATTGGCTGCGTCAATACCAAATTGTTTATTATTGTGCGTTTTGAGATAACATGTCTTATTTTAGATTTTTTAATTTATTATTTCTTGCGGTGATTTTACATAACAGATAAATTCAATGAAATGGAGCAAAATATACAAATCGCCATATATGGACTGATTTACCGACTAAACAACAAAACACAATTCCAAATTAAACGGAGACATTTTGGAACTATATTGTACTTTTTACTGACAAAGAATCAACATTAATAATTAATTTTAATCAAATGACGACAGGTGATTTCTGGTAGATCGGTATGCCGTCATACAAAGCGATTCTCATCTCCATGACGGATTATTATCTCTGCTACGGTTTATTTCGGATATTCACAAATTCACAATACCTACCGAAAATCATTTATTTTAATTGACATTATGTATTAATTATGTTATATAAAAATCTAATTTTATTATAATATTACATAATTTTATAATATACTTAAATATCTACACGAAATATAATTAAAACTATATACACAAAAATTATCGGTGACACGGAATCGAAAAATCAAATCAAATAAGACGTCAAAATTCAAAAAGAGCAAACTATAATATGCAGTACATTTATGTTAAACTGCATATTACAGTTTGCTCTTTTGTCAATATTCAAAAAAAATTGCTCATAATTTAAAAAATAATTATGTTTTAGTTGGTAACCCTGCGGCCCATTTTGCTCAAAGATAGAATTCTTTTAACTCGAGTATGGCAAAAGTAGGAGGGGCTTATATCATTTTAAGCGATTTGATTGATTTAGATGACACAGCCAATCTCAAATTGACAATGAAAAATTTAGCAAATCTAACAAAATGGGCTAAATTTTGAGCGAAAACATCAGCGTCTAACTTCAACTCAATACTATGGTAAATTCTCCCGATGTTATGTACGCTGCTTCAATGCGAAGAATACTGAAAAACAATAGTTTTAAAAACAACTGGGGTTCTAGATTAACTACAACTAAAGGAAAAGAATTACTGATCACTATTAAAGAAAATGGATGTGAACCCTATTTGTTATACTTTCAGTTTGTATAGGGAAATTAAATGTTGCACCTGGCACTAGGCAATTCAGTTAAGTTTCAAACGATATTAATGTTTGGAAATTTTTGGTTCAACTCAGGTTTTGTTAAAAAAATTTCCAAGTTTCTTAATTCAATTGGAAAGTATAAAAGATTTACATATCATCAAATATATATGTATATACGGTGGTGGGCGAGGTAGTAGAGTGATTGATGAATCAAATATGAATCTTTGGATTCGTGGACCTAGGTTCAATTCCCGTTAGCGGACGGTATAAGTTTAATTTTATTTCTTCTGTATTCAAATTGGTTCAACAAAGAACTTCTGTTATAAACGCAGAGTCCATTGTCTTTGCTAAAATTTTCAATATTTTCTATTCAAATGACAGATATAAAATATTTGTATAGCATGAAATATATATCCGGCGATGGTCCAGTAAACAAAGTCATTGACTTTGGATTCATGGATCTAAGTTCGATTCTCGGTATACAAACATTTTTTGATTTAATTTCTCCTGTCAAATTGGCGATCGTGAAATAAAATTACTCAAATCCAACTCTCAGCTTCTGTTCAAAACTTCAATATTCTCCATGTAAAAGTGGCAAGTATAAAAGATGGGTATGGGTATAGCGCGGTAACGAAATTGTACGGCGATGGTCAAATAAGCAGAGTCTATTGCCGTTGCTAAAATTTTCAATATTTTTTATTCAAATGGCGCAGCTATAAACGATAGGAATATCATTATTTTTATGTATGGCGGTGGCTCGGTGGTAAAAGAAGCTGGGTGATTGGATGTTAATCATGACTAGTTCAAGCCTCAATATATATTTTTAATTTAATTGTAAAATTGGTCATTTTTAAATAAAAAGCGATTTTTTTTTAATTTAATGAGAAATGTGTGGTGGATGCCCCGCTAGATTTGTTTAATCTTAATCGAGGTTCGAACACTGCACAACATCCACGATTCCAAATCCTATTACACCACTTACTTTACCACCTCACCATTTCCATATATAGATTTGCCGCTATACTCATCCTTTATATTTGCCATTTGAAGGGAGAAATTAAATAAATTAAATTAAAAATTATTTATTGCCAAACCGAGGCTTGAACTCAAGTTTGCAATTCCAAACGCTATGACTCTGCTTACTGGACCACCGGCATATATAAATTTGGTGCTATACAAATCTTTTATGTTTGCCAATTCAATAGAGAAAATTGAAAATTTTAGCAACAGGAATGGACTATGCTTATTTGACCATTACCGTATATTTTCTTTACGGTCATACACAAGAAGAGATGGCTCTATACTTGCAGAAATTGAATGTAGATTTCAACAGAAGCTGTGTTAAACCAATTTTACAGAAGAAATTAAATTATAAAACATTGGCGCTGACGAGTCTTGAACTCGAGCCGATGAACGATATAAATCTTTACATGGCACAACTGAAAAGAAATCTTTACAAAAAGGTTATAACCTTCATTAAAAATAATCCGTGGAAATTTAACTATGACCGTGCCATAAAATCTAACACACCCCACTCCATGGTAAAACAAATTCGAGTTCAGGAAAGCTATGAGTGCTACCGCGTTATTAAAAAGCCAAATCGTTGAGATAACCAACACTTGTTTTTCATAAAATTTAGTGGATGTGTTTTGATGGATAACGAAACGTACATGAAATTGGTTTCGAAACACTTAAAGTTAGATACATTTGCAAACAAATGACATAACGACGTATTTTGCCGCTAATTCTTCAACACGATTCAGCAGTAAAGTTTTGGCCATATATAGCTCGTTCACACGGCTCTAATTCTAACAGAAGCAATAAATTTGCACGAGATAAATGAAATCACTGTTATATCAAAGAGTACACAGGTTTTCGATGTATCGAAAAATTTTACTTTTTTATTTTAAAACCATTACTTCTTTCAAATGATGGCCGCAACTGCGATGGTCTTTTCTCTAAGTCCAATTTTTTATCACGCGTTCGAGAATATCGAATGGTATTTGGTGAATGACACGAGTATTGTTGGCTTCCAATGCCTCAAATCTAGCTGGTTTATTCACATAGACTTTGGATTTTGCGTAGCCCCGAAGAAAAGAGTCTAGAGATATCACACGATCTAAATAGCCAATTCAACGATCCGAACAGTGAAATTAATTGCTTGCCAACATGATTTTTCAATAAGTATATTGCTTCGCGCGCTATATGACAAATAACACTGACTTTCAGGCAGCAAATATTTCGTTATCATGGTGCAATAACGAGCACTATTCACAGGTGCGCCCCGGCCGTTTTCTTTTTTGAAGTAATATGGACGAATGATTTCACAGGCGCAGAAACCACACCAAACCGTCTATTTAGTCGCGTATCATCCAATACTGTAAACTGGAATTCAAACTTTTCGATGGTATTCCAAATAGTGGTCTCGACAGGCCGATTATGTCAACCGTAACTTGGTCTAAGCGCACGAAACACATTCTTCACAGAACTCATGATGAAATGGTAAACAATACTGAATAAATAAAAACACGATGACAGTTTGAAACTATTCATGCGTCATTAATTGTCAAAAAGAAACAAATGGAAAAATCACCTCTAGATGAACGCTTTTACAAAATACTCCCGCGAACTGGCGCATTCGATTTCAAATTGCTAAAATATCGTTGGTTGTTGACATTATTTTAATTGTCGACGTTGACAAAAAACACTGCCAAGTAATCTACGTTATATTTTACGTGTCGACAACCGCGTAGATTACATAGCGTAGTCTATCTCGCCGATCCCTGCTGATCCCTGGTCCAGATGAGTATATCTCCTTAAAATAGGAGAAATTTATGAATGAATTCCCTTTATAGAAGGGAATATTCGTATCGTCCTGCCGACTATCATACTTAATTTTAGCATTAATTCAATAACTATGTTCTATATTATATGTATAACAGGACTCGCAAACGAACCGCAATGTAAAATGATAAAGTCAATTTTTTTAATTTTTAGTACCATTTCTGATTTTATAGTTTTTCATAAAAATTTTTATAGTTTACCATAATTTTTCAACTTCTGTAAAACGATCACAATTTTTTTTTTTTTTAATTGAAATTCCAAAATATAACAATCTCAATTCACACGCAACACACATAGCAGCACAAAAAACCATAATATGCACAGAAGTTGTATTTGCCCCAAAAAAAAAAAATTAAATTAAAACACCCAGGGAAATCGAACATTTCTTAAATATCTGCTGGGGAACGTAAATATAATTAATAAAAAATCAATTTAATTTATTTTTTGTAATTTCATTTGTTTTTATTTTATTGTTCTGTTTTTTTTTATTATTTATTAATTTTCGTATGTTTGCATTTTTTATTTTAATTAAACGTTTTATTTAACGCAAATAAAAAACAACAAAATTGTATTTTTTGTTACTTGTAATTGTTTTTATTCATCGAGAACAATAAAAACACGAGCCAGTTAAAAAATTAAAAATAAAAATCAACAAAATATTTACATAATTTTTAATAATATATAAAATAAAATTATTGTGTTCGTTTTTATTTTGTTTTAGATATAATAATATAAATAATTAATAAAATTAATTTTAAAGTAATTTAAATATTAATTAATAATTTTAGTTAATTGGTCCCTATATGTATGTATGTACGTATGTATCAAAAAACAAAAGACAAAGTTTATACATATAAATTAATTATAGAGTATAGAGAGAGGGAGAGAGAGAGAGTGAATTTATGTATTGGTATATAATTAATTAATTAATTATTTTTTATTTTAATTAATGTAGAAAACAATTATTTTTTTATACATAATATAGCTAAAAATATATGGATAATAATTTATGTACAGAAATAAATTTAATTAAAAAGTAGCATTAAATAAAGTTTGTATATAATAATTAATTAAAAATATATCACTTTTGTAGTTACGATAATAATTTAATTATATCTAATATATAAGATTTAATTTTATACTTAATTTATATTGAATGAGTTAATTTTTAATGATTTTGATTTATTTTTGTTCTTGTTTTCCTTCCTACATTTTCACTGGCCTACACGTCATGGACAAATATTTAAATTTTTAATTAATATAATCAAAATTAAAATAAAATATACATGGTATAATTTTTAATTTTTAAATAATTAGTTAATTAGAAGAGACTAGTGCAATAATTTAAAAAAAATTTGATGTTCAATTTTTCAATTTTAATTTTGTGTGTTTTAGTCAATATAAATTGGGGCAGAGGGAGAGGGGCTTATAAATAATTATGTGTTGTTTAATAATTTAATAATTAAATAATTTAAGTGAAATAATAATAATTATTCGTAATAATATTTTATTTATTTATTTAAATTTGTTATTTCCTACTTAAATGTAAATTTTTTATTAAAACTACTTACTAACTACAACTATTTATATAGCCAATTCGACGGTATTATATAATCTTTGATGTCGTACAAGAATTTCGCGTACGGATGGATGCCAATGTCGCGCGGAAATACAGTTTGATCCGCTACAAACCAGTGTATAATAGTTCGAACCGTTCGATACGGTAGAAAACTCCAGTGCGCTATTGACTGACTATTTATTAGTGCATAACATGATGCAGCTATTGAATCCACCACAACCGTACCTTCTTTTGTTAGCGGTGCAAATACACCTTTTGACACAACCGCCGATATATGTTTCACCTGGCGTGGCTCCAGCGTTCCATTTATATTTACAAGCAAGAAATCACCTTCTTGAATTTTATCGGCAAACAAATAGCTTGTTTCACGTTTGTCACGATGCCACACCAGTAATAAATGGGCCGGTGTTGCAACTATTGTTGCGTCACTATCGGTTTGGATTTTTACAAATTCACGTTGTTGCGATTCGTCACGATCAAGAAACATGATTACTTCACTGTAAATTGGTTCACCGCGTGCGTTTACACTCAATATTTGTTCGCCTATTTCTAATTCGCTCAGTCGTCGCGTTTCACCGGTACTGGTTTGAACTGTACTATCCCCGGTGAAACAACCCGTCAAATGTGATGCTTGTGATGAATCTGAAAATAAATAAAACGCAATATTAGTATGTGTAGATATATTAATTGTGAAAAAATGTTGAGAATGCAAATTTCTGATCAAACTATATACGATAAGTCATTCAAACGTATTTGGTGACACTTTACTTTTGGTTTAAGCATCTACTAATACTTTTGACATGTTAGTGTTAAATCAAATAATTAATTACGGAACGAAATAATTTTACTTCAGAAATTTGAAACATACCAACATCCCAGCAAATTGAACTGTCAAATAACAAACACAGAATAAGTTTATCGAGTTATAAACCAGAAAATGTTCTACTTTTTAGATATGGACTGCGATTTGAAAGTATCAAGAAAAATTAAAAAACTTTTTTTCTAGAGAAATCTATGAAAATTCTAAATAAAAAAATTTCCAATAAATTGCCACTATGTCAAAATGGAGTACGAAAAGTATAATTCAAGAGCTGTCATTATACATGTAGACATATACATATCTAAGGTTTAAGACTTCTTCAACCTTAGTTGAACTTACTAATTTGCCGGGAAAATTATGAAAACTTTTCCAATTTGTCGTATATTTTTCAATGTTGCTTAAAATCATGAACATATACGATTAAATATACGGACATTCGACAAACTGCCGTGCTTCAAAATGTTTGCCTACGCGGTTGATGTTGCTATTGCGGTCTTCGGTAAATATCCTAGTACGCTGATTGAGCGAATACAGTGCGCACTCGGCTACCTCTCTGAGTGGACAAGCAGTTGCGGACTGAACGCAAACCCACAGAAAACGAAGCTGACCCTCTTTACCAGGAAGCTCAAACTTCCTCAATGGTACGCGCTTTATCTTTATAGAGCGAAATACCTCGGGCTATACTTTTGAACAGCAAGCTAAGCTGGATACTAAACATCTTAGAAAGAGTAAAGAAAACTACTATGTACCGCTCTACTCCTGCAGAAATGCCATTAATGCTGAAACTATTAATGAAAGTCCAAAGAACGGCCTGCTTGTGTATAAGTAGGGCTTTCAGCAGTACATCTACTCAAGTCCTGGAGATTCTCTTTTATCTCACTCTCTTCCGGCCAACTGATATCGCTTCGATGGCACCATATTGGTATGGTCGATGTGAGCTATTACGGGACAGTGTCTCATCGGGGTACATGCGAGCAGACTAGATGCCCCAAGCCATGATTTCAGCCGTAGTTGCGGTGATGAGGAGGAGGAGGAAACTGTGCTCCGTCTGCTCTGCACCTGTCCTAGTCTAGCGTATAGCAGAATAAAAATTTATGGGAACTTCTCATTTGGACGACTTGACGATCTTAGTAAGATGGATGACAGGGACCTTAAACGCTTCTTGGTTAGCTCAGATGGTTCAGCGAGTGAAGAGGAGGTAGCTCAAATGTGGTACAGCTATACGGACTAATTTGCATGTCTATGCTAGTCCATTAAAAGTGCCACCCTTACCTAACCTAACCTAACTGCTTCGCAGCAATTTTTTAACAAACATTTTTTAAATTGGACATACAACATTAAATAATAGGACATGCGATAAGTATAAGAAGGAAAACTCGTCATTTTGGACTTACAATAAGCTAATACTGAGGCGACGATGTGCTTGTATTTTGTACGATGCTCAAACGATATTCCTCGAATTTTAAAAACAGGTATACCAAAAGTTATACAATATTTAAACATTCGTTCTAAAGAGTTATTTTAAGGAAAAGAATGTTAGGGAAAAATTCATTGCCGATTTAAAAAGCACATTATTGTTAACATTTGGTGGCGCAAAAGGACGCAATTATTGTAAGAATAGCTACCAATTACATCAATTCAAGTACACGGGTATATATATTCCGACCACTTTTCGAAGGATGTGTACGCAGCTGTAGAAAACAGATAGTTCCAACCAGCGAAATGAATAATTTTTAAAGTGATAACTCTTTGAACCAAGATTATACCATTGAAGTAATGGGAGAACAATTTGAGTGATTGCGGCAAACGGTGTTGAATTATTTTTTAACCATTTTCAGTTCCATCATGCCAGGGACGCGTTCAAGCTAATAGCCGCCAGGGTGCAAATAATTGTTGCCACCCCTATATATTTGCAATTGTATACGAAGGTGGAAGTGAATAAGAATATTGTGGAAATTCAACATGACTATAACATTATTTTTCAATATTATTATCAATATTTTTAAGTTTGCCATATAAGTTCAAATCATTTGAGATAGAGGACAGATAAGGGGAAAACGCAGCTTTCAGTCGCATCTACACTTTAAGTTATGTTTAAAACAATTATGAAAAAATTGTCGTCCATATCCGTTAAATTCAAAGACGTAACTTCAGTAATTAACATATGTGATATCAAAATATTTAATATATTTAAAATATTTAAAAGTAAATTATAAAATAAGAATTAGCTATTGACTTAACTATCGCCTTCTTCAGTACGCTTCGTCCATACCTGTCATATATTTTAGCATTAAACTAATATCCGTTCTTTCACCTTTGCCAGTTTTGACTTTGACACCGAGCTGCCGTTGGTCACAATTTAGTCGGTTCTAAGCTCTGTGCAAAGCTCTCATAAACCAACAATCACGTAATTTGTTATCTATATACGCTTTCTATTTCGCATTGAATATTAAAATTGATACGATGAATATTCTTCGTGGTAATAGGATATATCGAAAGGATATATTCCTTTCTGTTTTATAGACATATGGGCTGTCTTTCCAAACTGATATTATGGTAAAAAGTTCAAAAGAGCATGACATTTACTGCGTTGTATCGATATTTTGCCTTTGGAAGGCGTTAGAGTAAGGTAGATAAAAATGTATAAATGTATAAAAATTATTATTTGGATTTTGATAACAACTTGGAAGAGTTCATTTCCAATTTTTGTGCACTCAAAACCAAATTGAAACTCGATTTACATATTCCTAAGAAACTACCCTGTTCACGTGGTATACCTCAATGACCTGGTATTATTTTGTACGCCGACGGGTCGACAAATCGTAGACAACGTAGACAATGTAGATATCGTAGACAACGTAGACTATTCGTAGAAAAAATCGAGTCGAATGATAGAGTGATTTAGTGAACTAGTTCTAAACTACTATGGCCAGATTTCGTTAGGTTTAATTCGATACGGGCAAAACGACAGTTTTACAATCTTTTTCAATGCATTTTAATCTGTTTTCAAAATACGTTAGGTTAGAAAAGATTTAAATTAAAATACTTTCATAATCTATCTCTAGAAATGTAAAATTACATTGTAATCTCAATGTTCACAAATTTAGTTTTATCTGTTATACGTTTTTACAAGGTTCTGACATTATTTCACAACTACGGAAGACAAAATTCTAACTAAACCCGTCCAATTAATTCATTTGAATTTTGTCCTAAATTTGTACTAAGTAAAAGAAACCATTGGAACAATTTTTATCGATCACTTTTAATCCATAATCAAAGATCGCCTCGTCAAATTTAGATATTGAAGCCGCAGTCTCCTATTTGTAATTTTAACATACCAAAATATCGTAGGTTGTTGACGTTGTCTTAATTGACGACGTTAATATAAAATATTGCCAAGTAATCTACTTAATACTCTACGTGTCGATAACGCGTAGATTACATGGCGTAATCTACCTCGCCCATCTCTGTCAATTTGATTGTTTTTTTACGTGACCACGATAAAACTCAATTGAGACAAAAATGAGTGATTTATGACAAACATTTATGTTGTTACGTATATAGGATGTAAAACATTTCTAAAAAAAATTGGTTTGTTAATTTTTTTCGAATGGTCTAATTTAAGAAAATACGACGAAAACTCAAAGATATTTGTTGTATTATGGATTTACAACAAATAACATCAGAGTTTATCAAAAAGCAAAAAAATAAATAATTTTAGCATCTAGTCGTTTGAAATTATTTTTCTATAAAATTGTTAAAAGCTCATCAATTAAATTTCCCGAGAACCATAAGAAATAAACTCCAAACCTTATCAACGTTATCGTTGTAAAGCAAATTGAAATACCTACATTAAATTGATACATTCAATCATACATTTTGTATTAAACAATTTTCCAGCGTTTCGAAACAATTATTTCAAAAATTATTTAGGGTATTTCGTTCTACTTGTGTCATACGCAGTATATTTTTAAGAAATTCAATAAAGAAACAGTTGCAAGGAACAGAGCACAACCACATATTTTTACTTTGCTTGGCCAACTCAAATTATGCTGGATATTGGACGTCGTGGTTTAATGCAATTCTTTCCTAATTTAGCGATTCTTGTTCCAATTCATCGAGCACATTATCCTTACATAAGCAAATAATTTAGCCTTGGCCAATTGTAATTCTTGAGACGCCTGCGACCTTACAAAATGATCTACGTGTTTATTTCGTTGTACAAAAATGTTTTATGGCGCATGCTTACATACATATATTAGATGGAAAATACACATGGGTCTTATTAGGTCAGGTCTCTTTAGTAAACGACAGTAAATCCAAGTTTGTCAAATTGGTTTCCCGGTAAACCAATTCCTCATAATTTTGTAATAATTTCCCTAACATTATCTTTGCCTATAATATATTGAATGTCCGTTGAAAACTGCGAAATAAAATTCAAATGACAAGCTTGCCGTGAACTTCTTTCTGTTTTGGAGCGATGCATCAGTATAGTAATATTGAACACTCAGTCAGCTAAAGAATGACCAAAAAGTGTTGCATGACCAAGCGCACTTTTATTCTAAGCGAATGCTTCATTACGCTCTGCGGACCAAACAAAATTTCTTGCAGTTTTTGGCTTTTTGAGTAACAAGACTAGATGCTCATGAATCGGTGATAACAATTTAGCTAGTTTTAGTACAAAGCGATTTTAATAATTAACCATGTAAGCACTGGAAATTCCGATATAGCTTGAACTGTGTCCTCGGATGGGAATATTCCCTTAGGGGTAATTTTGTGGTTTAGAAAGTTAAGAACATTAACACCAAAAACGCATTTTGAAGTTCTGATATTGATATCAAAATCAGCAAGCCTGTTAAATAATAGTTGCAAATGCGTTTTGTGCTCTTCTTCTGATTTTGAAGCTACAAGAATATCATCGATGTATGCACACACGAAATCCAATATTTTAACTACCTCGTTCATGAGCCTTTGAAATGTCTGAGCAGTGTTGCGAAAACCAATGATAGGCCCTGACCAGGTAAATTTTAGAGGATATAGTACAATCGGTTAACTTCTTAGAGAAATGTTGCATGATACCGGGTACGATGTTAAATCTCCTATAGTCACCACAAGGTCTCCATTCAAGTTGTTCCTTTTTTCCTAACCATATATGCAAAGGACGAGACACTGGAGAATACGGTGGTTGGCATTTTCCCAATTCCACCATGTATTACAACTCCTTTGAGACAACACTGAAAAGATTAGTTTCGTACCAATTAGGCATTCAACACAATTTTTTAAATTATTCGTTGAAAGAAAAAAAAAAACCGCGACTATAACGTATAGTTTAGTCGATTTCTACTCTAAACTTGCTAAATAAATGTTAACGATATTAAAACCGATTTTAACGACGCTTTTCAGACAATGCAGATTAAAAACAATTTTTTTTTAAAGTGTAGATTAAATAAAATGCTATGAATATGCTATAAAACCTTGTCGCTCCACGTATCACATTGATCCTAATGAAATTTGGTCACCGTAGTTTAGAATTAATTTATAAAATCATCCTAGGAATTGTCTACATTACCGACGTTGTCTACGTTGTCTATGACGCGTAAATGTTCATCCCTGAGTAGTGAGTACTATGGATATTTTGTAATAGGTTTGCAGGTCCACAAAAACAAAGTTGATCTATAAATGGATTATATGATTGTAAAATCAAAATCAAGCCGCTTATAGCAATTTAGAAAAGAAACCGTAACAACAATATAGCAATAAAATGTACTGAAAGTGATATAATAGTGAAGTGGAAAATTAATAACAACTCTACATATATGTACATATGTATAGGATTCACAATTTTGATTGACATTTTCTAATCGGTTCGAGAAACACAACCAAAAATTCAATTATCCAAGTTTTTATATTTTTTTTTTATGTTGCCTTATAGTGTTTTTAATCAGTTGAAAAGCTGATGATTTCCGTCACGGAATCCATACACATAACATTAAAGACCTATATTTTATGTTTTGGGAATCGAAAAATATTGTGTGTATAGCTTGCGGCTTTTTTGCACTTTTTATGTATATATAGCATGTATTATACATGTGTATATAGTTTATAAGACTTCATCTTGTTATAAGATGATGAGAATTTTTGTTATTTTAAATTAATAAAACAGCTAAAATTCAATTAGTGGGCACGTTATTTTGTTGTCGGGTATATCGTATATTTATATATATATATATATATATATATATATATATATATATATATATATATATATATATATATATGTAGGTATACGCTGGCTGTTGAAACAAATTACTAGAATACATATATAACGTTCAATAATGATATGTAATTAACGCAAGCGGCTTTCATTTTCATTTTGGCGCCTTATGCATATATACTTACATATACATATGCATGTACATATATAAGGAACAATAAATAGTACAATTTATACATATATGTATATATAGTTATACATTTAGGTATGTATTTTATATTAGTGAATTGTTACAAAAAATGGTTTTTTGATTATATTTTTGGATTTCGATAACCAAAAAAAACTAAATCACCACCAAAAAAAAAATTTCTTAAATTTTTCTTAAAGACGAGAGAACAGAATAAAAACACATTGGGTGTCGTATCATCAATTAGTTTAATTTGACAACCACAACCTAAACATGTCAAAACATGCTGGTTTCCGCCTGTGTTCTTTTTTTTTATTTTTTATTATGAAATATATTATAAAAGATATTTAGTTTTTTTTGTTTTCGAGGAGATAAGAAAACCAAAAAAATTAAAAGAAACTCTAAGAAAAAAAAAAAAAAAAGCTACAGAGAAAAATAAAATTAATCGAAGTCGAAGGTAACTGAATACCAAAATAATTTTAACT
Source organism: Tipula unca (assembly GCA_951394425.1). Lineage (NCBI taxonomy): Eukaryota > Metazoa > Arthropoda > Insecta > Diptera > Tipulidae > Tipula > Tipula unca. The sequence continues at coordinate 44,989,273 of OX596381.1, read as the reverse complement.
TAACCACAACAACAACAACAGCAACACGAAAAATGACAATGAAATTATCTAATGGTTGGAGGAAGCGATGAAAAAACTATTTTAGATATACATACGTAACAATTTTATATTCATGTAAGTACTTTTTTAAAATTTCAACTGGATTTCGTTCGTTCAGGGTTCTCAAGTCGTTTTGTTACCCGTTGTTGTTGTTCTTAAATATATTCTTTTAGAGTTCTTCTTGATTTCATTTAATGATGATGACGGCCATTTATTTTATATGATAATTGAAATGAAAACTACCTTTCTTTGTTTCTTAAAAATGTATTTAAAGTTAAATGGTTTTTTATGGTTTGTTATGTTGCGCGCTGTTAAGATTTTGTTGTTCCTCGCATGGTTGTTTATGTATGAGTGTGGATGTGTGTGAAATCTATATATATATATATATATTATATATATATATATATATATATATATATATATATATATATATATATATATATATATATATATATATATATATATATATATATATATATATATATATATATATATATATATATAAATATATATACATGTATATATATGTGACTGACAAAATTAATTGAATAAATAAATCGTGTGTGTATATTTGTGTGTTAGATGAATCCTATGTACATAATATACATACATACATATACATATGTATGCTTTTCGGGTTTTACTTTTTAAACAATGCTGCAACCAACTTCATCTCGTTTAAACAGAGATTTGATTTTTTTTTTTCTTAATCATTTTTTAAATATTGCCATTAATAATCAACAAAACACTAATATATACATATATACATATATATATACTTAATTAAAATTCTTTTATTTTATATTAAATATTCAAGAATTATAAATGATAGTTTATGGTACAGAACCAACAACAAAAACTCCAACATAACAAATTATAAATCTGGTTTTAATCGATTTGAACAAATTTGTTAAATTTTAATTTTTATTTATATTATTTTTGGTTTTTTGATTTTTTTTTTTTCTGTAGCTCTTGATGAGTGATTTATAAACTCTATTTAGTAGTGTTTTAAAACTATTTGAGAAAGACAACGATAAAGCAGTTTATAAACTAAATTTAAATACTGAGTTGTGGTATATTGGGAAGAAATACATGTGATTTATTAAAATAAATATAAGTCAATTTGGAACAATTTGGTTTAGATAGTTTGAATAATTTCATTCAAAATTACAAAGTTTTTGGTAGGGGCAACAATTTTCAAAGACTTAAATATAGAATTTGACTATATATTCTTATATGCACGGTATAGTTAAAACCTAATTTGTTTGGCTTTATGCTCAAGTGTAGGTTGAATAGATTTCGAATAAAACTCGAATGAATTATTTGTATTTTGGTGCATCATTTCAAATAATCGATAATAAAATTAATTGAAATATAATTTGAGATTTCAGAAATTCAATCTTAAATAAATATTTAAATTTAATTGCGTTCTAAAATATGTGGGTATAAGAAACTATTTCTTTCAATTCCGAATATATCTACTTAGTGATCCTGAAAAGGTAGCAAGATGTAAGAAAATGATTTACATTTTAATGAAGTTTGATTAAAATTTGACTTCAAATATAATGAAGCTAAACTGGTGAGTGTGTCAGAGATAATTAAATTGAGAATTTGGGCGCACAGATAACGGCCATGTTATCTAGTGGCTAGGATATCTGGCTTTCATCAAGAAGGCCCGGATTCGTTTCCCGGTATGGGGATATATTGTTTTATATATTTTGGTTTAAAATGTACAAGGGAAGCAAATGTATTGGAGTTGATCTAATTCTAAATAAAGCATGGCTGAAGCAAATGGTTACGTCGATCAGACTCACGGAAGTTATCTATTAAATCGAATGCCGAACCATATTTTATAGCCTATTGGTGCATTTATCAGAAATAGTTAAATTGACAATTTGACCGTACATCTAACTCCCATGTTGTCTAGTGGCTAGGATATCTGGCTTTCACCAGTTCGATTCACGGCATGGGAATATATTTTTTAAAAGATATTGGTTTAAAATGTAAAACGGAAGCATATGCATTGGAGTTGATCTAACTCTAAATAAAGCACGGCTGAAGCAAATGGTTACGTCGATCAGACTCATGGAAGTTAACCATCAAATCGAATACCGCACCTTAATTTATGGCCTGTTGGTGCTTTTTTCAGAGATATTGAAATTGATAATTTGGTCATACATAAAACTCCCATGTTGTCTAGTAGCTAGGATATCTGGCTTTCACCCAGAAGGGCCGGGTTCGATTTCCGGTATGGGAATATATTGTTTTATAGATTTTGGTTTAAAATGTACAGGGGAAGAAAATGTATTGGAGTTGATCTAATTCTAAATAAAGCACGGCTGAAGCAAATGGTTACGTCAATCAGACTCACGGAAGGTAACCATCAAATCGAATACCGTACCTTAATTTATGGCCTATTGGTGCTTTTTTCAGAGATAGTTAAATTGATAATTTGGTCATACATAAAACTCCCATTTTGTCTAGTGGCTAAGATATCTGGTTTTCGCCCAGAAGGCCCGGGTTCGATTCCCGGCAAGGGTATATAATATTGTTTTATAGATTTTGGTTTAAAATGTACAGGGGAAGAAAATGTATTGGAGTTGATCTAATTCTAAATAAAGCACGGCTGAAGCAAATGGTTACGTCAATCAGACTCACGGAAGGTAACCATCAAATCGAATACCGCACCTTAATTTATGGCCTATTGGTGCTTTTTTCAGAGATAGTTAAATTGATAATTTGGTCATACATAAAACTCCCATTTTGTCTAGTGGCTAGGATATCTGGCTTTCGCCCAGAAGGCCCGGGTTCGATTCCCGGCAAGGGTATATATTGTTTTATAGATTTTGGTTTAAAATGTACAGGGGAAGAAAATGTATTGGAGTTGATCTAATTCTAAATAAAGCACGGCTGAAGCAAATGATTACGTCGATCAGACTCACGGAAGTTAACCATCAAATCGAATACCGCAACCTTAATTTATGGCCTGTTGGTGCTTTTTTCAGAGATAGTTATATTGATAATTTGGTCATACTTGCAACTCCCATGTTGTCTAGTGGCTAGGATATCTGGCTTTCATCCAGAAGGCTGGGATTATGAAATAAAATTGGTAATCGTATGCCTGTGCAGTATATATCGCAGTAGTACACACGAATGCACATAAAAATTATCCTATCATTTTTCATATTTTATACTTGTAAAATATCGAGGTACTGCATGCCCTGTACTATAAAATGTATCAGACGATGGTCATTTAAAAGGTTCAAATTTATTTAAAATATCGACTTCATATTATATTCGATTCCGCTAGTGTATTGATGAGAATTCAATATAATTTATGACCATCTATCATTACATCACCCACCCTCTTAAAATGTTAAAAACATTAAATTACCCTTTTAACCTCCTATAACAATTGACGCAATACTTTCACAAACGAAACACAAAAATATTTGCAATATAATCATCACGATCTTTATTATTTCGGTAAATGTCTTATTCTTATATACTATGTATATGTATATATACAATAAATTGTAAATAAACATTTTATAATACGCGATTGATTATTTATTTATTGTAATCCACGCTTTTTATTTATTGAAATTTATGATGGCATCAATTTATTTTATTTTGTAGTGTATAGTTTTCTTCTTAAATATCGTGAGAAATCTATAGACACTTAAAGTAACCGAATTGTGTATAATATATACTAATATTGTTTATAAATCAAATTTCTTGATGAAAGAGTATTTTATATGTGGTGATTTGTTTATAAAAGAATTATACAAAAGATATTGTATATAATATATTAGCATACAAATAGTTTATTGCGGTGATGTGTTATTTTATTAATTTGCACCAATATCTCTTACACTTTTGTATATGCAAGTCATAAATAAAAACACATGTCCAATAATCTTAAAGTTGTCAACAACAGGAAACAAAAGTACCTAATCAAATATTAATTTAAATATTTACATTTCTCACTAAAAAAAAATCATGATTTTTTTTTTAAATCCACTATTTAATCCTTTTTCGTAATTTTACGTCCATAACACTCACATACCAAAAATTTGGTTAAGGACGAATTTACAAAAAGATTTACCCAAATCTGGATAAAAAAAATTACTTGCCTTGAGATTATCTTTTAGCCAAATAAATCAACTTCAAGTCTTTCCGTATATATATGTACATAAATATATGCGTATATAGTTAATAAGGATAATACATTCAGGATAAGCAAAAAATTATTTATGATTAGATTAAATTATAAATCTATGTCCTTAAAAAAATTATTTGAGTGAAAAATTTAATTTTTTTATTCCAATTATAATATTTAACCTTCCAAGGATTAAATTTTACATACTCCGCCTTACCAATAACATTACGTTAGTTTTGTATTACCAAAGTATCCAATAGTCATTAATCAATGACCTAAATAATAAGAATATATGTATATACAATAACTGAAATACCATTCCTTTAACGGTATTTTATCTTAGCTCATCATCAAGTTTTTTTTTTTTACAGAAGATACATAATTTATTAAATCTAATACAATATACGTATTTGTAAAAAAAAGGAGCGCTCGACTGTGCATTACATTGAGTTTATTTATTCAAAACAAAAGACGATAGAAATTTGTCGGTAAACCACTAAAACATACAAACAGATACAAAATACAATAGACAAAAGAAGAAAAAAAGGAATAACGTAAGATGTGCATCTGAAGGTAACATTTTATAATAAATGACATTAAAAGGTGTAATAAATCAATATGTATACATGTAGTTCTTTTTCATGCCACAATATGGCGCCGCTCAATCTATAATTTATGTTAGTGCACACTGCTTGTTGAAGGATCTCACATTTATCACGTACGTTTATAGATTTGATCGATTAGTTATGCCACTTGAATTTTATTCTGTTTGTATACATACATAACACATTGTTGTGTAATTATGTAGTGTAATAATTTATTATGATATCCAGGGTTGTGTTTTGTGTTATTCATGAACAATGTTTTGTTAAATATGGGCTTTCTGAAATGAAGGGCACATATTACTAAGTTACCAATTTATATAAGTAAATTGGTAAAAGTGAGTCAAGTGAATTTTTCGCTGTAAAATGGTATTTTTTTTTTAAATGGATTACACCCGAAAATACGTCCTGCCTGAGTGTTAAACAATTTTTCGTGTATTTTACTTACATATATGTGACTGCTTAGCTATTTCGATTAAAATTTAGTATAAAAATCAATTTACAATAATAAATAAGTAAAAATAGTACCAAATTTTAATCGACGTTTTCAAGCACTCACATAATAAAACACACGAAAAATTGTCTTGCATCAGTGCAACATAATTTTTCGTGTGTTTTACTATGTGTTTGCATGACAAAGTCGACTAAAATTTTATGTGTTTATAAATCATGTTTTTCTTGTCTGGTGAAATAAACGGTGTGAGCTCTAAATGAATAGAATGGGCACATTTGAAGTGTAATATGATTTGGCCAAATTTGCTTAAATGAGAATTGGATTTCATTAGTTGATTGAAAAGTTGAACTAAAATTCTACAACTCTTTTGTATATTTAAAAATGTTTTAGTTATATTCACTCATTCATATTCTGCTTAATTTTATTTTAATATACTCTATTTTCAAATTCCGATCATATTTTAATTAATTTCTATCAAACATCACTAGAATATAATTGTAATTCAATTTCAAATTAATAATTATACTATTTCATGTCCAATTCATTAAATAATTCAGCATTGCAATCCTTAATTTAATTTCAGTATCATGAGTGGTGTATGGTTAAACTGTATTGGAGTTGAATAATTTCTCCAAATTCGTCTGTAAACCTATTCAAACCGATCTATATAGATGAATAACATAACATTATCAGTTTATTTCACGATGTGGAAGTTTGTACTAAAAATGTCCTAACTTTTAATTTATGGTAAATGTATTGGTGTTAATACCAAATAAATTGCGGAAATATAAATATTTTATTTTATGTCTTAATTATTTATTTTAAATTCGGGCTGTCCAATTATTAAATACAACAAAATAGTTTTGTTTTATCAACCTTAAATAATACAAAATAATTAAAATTTGAAAAGCATATCACTCACTATAATATTGCATAAAAAACCATACAAAACCAACCCATAATAAGTACGAATTTCGTAAGAAGTGGGCAGTTTATGGAATAATTTTTAATGCAATTGGCCGTGACCGCACTTGGAATGATATTGGTTTGTTAGGCCATTATGTCCTGCATTTTCAAAATATGTGAAAATGTTTGAAAAAGTACGAACTTCGTAAGAATTGGGCAGTTTATGGAATAGTTTTTAATGAAATTGGCCGTGACCGAACTTGGGCGAATATTTTTTTGTTACTCCATTGTGTTCTCCATTTTCTGGCCGCACAACAGATTTTTATTTTGGATATTACCGGCGAACAAGCGATATTAGTACGGAATTTTGAAAGTGATACTTTCAATAACGATGATCAAGCAGACGAAGCTACTCGGGCAACCTATATTGCATCTCCATACTATGTGAGGTTTTATAAAATTTATTTGGAGACCATTAAAGATATAGATGGAATACATAGAAAGGAAACAAAATTGCACTGAAAACCAATACTTTTCAAAAGATTTTATTATCTTTTGTATAAACAAATACTTTTTGTATTTACCTTTGCGGGCTTCCATAATTTTATAAAACACAGTTGTAAATTGCAGGTCAGCAAACGCTATAGTTGAAAATTGGTTCAACTTAATAAAAAATAATTTAATACGACAGCCAAATATGAGATTGGGTCGATTCAAGCCACTTCAAGTACACCACGAATCAGAGGGGGAGATGAAAAAGAACCAACTAATGTTGATTTAGAGGAAATGTGGGCAAAAGCATCTCGGAAAAAATCAATGTATTGTGGTAGACATGCTCTCCAAAAAATTATCAACGCGAGGAAACTTGATTTTTTTGAATGGAAAAGTTTAACATATTTTGATAATATGATAAGGCAAGGCGTCTGCTTTGAAATATGTAGGGATGACAATGGTGGCGTGCCAAAGTACAGTTCACCTATCCGTCGATTACCTTGTATTTGTTGCGCTACTTTATTATTTTCTAATCCTTTTGAAAAATAATCAACTTGAGGAGTCAGAGCTTCTAGCTCTTCATTACTCGATTTTTTTACGTTCGAGATTGCGGCGTAAATTTCAAAAAAACATTTTAGTATTGCATTTCTGGCTTCTACCTCTACGGCCGGTGATAGTATGTTGGTTATATATGCCTGTTCAATTGTCTATTCCTAATTCATTCTCACGTCCGTGGATACTTATATCTCTGGTATTACCTTATAAGAGTATAAAAGAAATTCATATATGTAAATAATGGTATAGCTTTAATGAAATAATCTATGAATAAATTGAATCAATTTACAATTTATTTGTTGATTTTATTTGAACTTATTATTGAGTATTTTAAAATTTAAATAAAGTGCGGATGACGTTTTTCCTTAATTCGTCCTAAATTAGGTCATTTAAAGTTAGGACATTTTTAGTAAAAAATTCACTCGCCTATATAGTAAGAGGAAGTTTTTCCTAAAACTGTTTTAATTTTTTATTTATGCAAATGTTTTAGTGTTGATAATAAATAAATAGAATACATTCGGGCAGATAAATTTTGTCTTATATTTTAAGCATTTATAACTTTTGTTAAAATTTGGTTTGGATATCACACACCAGCTTGGCTATTTAATATTCAAAGGCCCCAGCCTTTAACCTTACATTAAAACATTTCTAATCTTGCAGCAATAAATTATTATTATAAGACAAATTATAAATAAAGCACAAAAAAACAGTTTGCCGATTATAATACAAAATACAATTTATTAAATTTTAGGGCTATTGTTCTTCATTTTCTGGCCGTACAACAGATTTTTGACTTGAATATTTCATATCTAAATATGTAAAAGAGTCCGAAAAAGTACGAATTTCATAAAAAGTAGGCTGTTGATGGAATAATTTTTAATGAAATTGGTCTATACTAAATAGATTAATTTTGACAGTTTTTATTGGGTATTCGCGTGAAATGTAAACGCATGGCAAATTTAACATGGAACGATATTCGATAATTTAACGTGTTTTAGAGGTTAACACGTTTTTAAAAAATAATTAATGGTAACCATGATTGTCATAAAAAAATCATTATGAGTGATTCGGCGAGTTTTCATGTGTGCCTATATTGATTCTGAACAAATAAAAACCCATAAATTATTGATGATTCATCATCACATCCTGAAAAAGTGACAGTGTGATTAACTATTTGGTCAGAGAGTCGCAGTCACTAGACCGACCTTGGTTTTTTCGTAGATAGAGTTAGTGGAGAATAATATCGCCGCTATAGATTAAAAAGTGTTTGACATCTAAATGGTCTGGGTTAGTGCATATACATTAAATAAAAAGTATATACATATCCAAAAATGCACAACTGGTATATACATCGTCAACGAAAATCGCCATTTAAGATTTAATATAAATGACGCGCTCGGTTTGATCGAATATACATATATACTGTATATGTATATACATATAAATGACAAAACAATGTGCATAGGGGAAATTTATAGACACGTGAAAACGGAATCACATAATATGAGAAACAAAAGTTAACAAAATATATCCGAATTCCTCTAATTTATATACCAGCGTCACTGCTAACAGCTTTAAGTTTATGTTTTAAAACACCAAAAAATTAGTTTAAAATTATACAATTCAACTATTTGTATACATAAGGCTTACACTTGTTCACCCCTTTTCAATCAAAAAACTATTCAATTAACTTAAACTTAACCTGACATTCAAGGATATCATATAAATATTTACCTAACCCTTTATTTAAAAGCAATATAACAATAACAACAATTTTCACTTCCGAATCAAGAACATTATTCCGTTTTGTAATTTAATACATTATAGTTACCTATAAAATTGTGTCATTGACAATATATTTGGTAACCGCGATATAGTAATATAAAATTACATTAACTTGCAAGTTAAATCAAAATCGAAGGAAAAAGCATTAATCATTAAATGCACAAATTTCGTTCATTCATTATTCAGTCGCCATTATTTTACAAAACGAAAACATTTCTTTTGAAATAACATTAAAAAAAATGTTTCTTCGTTTTTATCCAATGAAAAATAAGGAACTCGAACAATTTTAACATTTTTTTTGTGTTCATCTTGGTTTATTTTTATTTTTTTTTGTGAACGTCTTAAGAAAAGAAGGATCATATATAGATATATATACGTATATATATAAAATACAAACCACATATTATAAATAATCTTTTTGATATGTACCGACATTGTGCATATAAATATATATATATATATATATATATATATATATATATATATATATATATATATATATATATATATTATATATATATATATATATACATGTATGTATATAAATAAACTATATAAAAATCTTTATGTTTCAAAAAAGTATATGTTACGTAGAAGTATATATATAATAAATATATAAAGTCCTTTTAATGGGTAGCCATCATTAGAGAGATAAAAAAGATTATTTAAAAAAGAACGAATCATCTTAAAGTTAAAAAGATATTTAATTATGTATATAAAGTCTGTGTAGCACCCCGATGATGATGAAGACGACCTAAGATTTTGAATTTTATTTCCGTTTCTAATAATATGTGGAATTATTTATAGATTAAAATATTTCGTTGTGTTATGAATCAGATGGTTTTATTTTTATGAATCATTTTATGGGATAGTTTCTTTTTTAGACTGTTTAATAATATATGGTATTGTAGGTTTCTTAAGTATATACATACGTTACATATACATATAAACAAATTAATTAATGGGTAGAAATAATTATGTATATAAATAAAATAAAATGAATGAAATCTTACCTGACTTAACCGAACAATGTATATGTGCTCGACTCTCGTAATAAACCCAATCAAAACCGGCTTCGACCGCTAACCTTGCTAACATTCCATATTTACTACGATCACGATCCGATGTTGTAATATCGACCGCTCGCCCTTCATAGTGCAGCGAATCCGGACCATGGTAATCATCTTCGTCCCATGCTTCGATAACACGCACCCGTACACCCGGCCACTGATTCATCACCGACATGGCCAGTGTATTTAATTTCTCTTTACATCTCTGCAAAAAGAAAACCAAAAAAAAAAAAATCGATTTAACAAAGTGCGAATATCACGCCATTATAATTAAAGGAGGTGTTTTAATTTATATATACATACGCAAAACAAAACAAAAAATCTACATATTTTTTCTCAGTTAACTCGTATGTATCGGTACATATATATAAGAAAAAAATCTTAAATGTGTTATTATATTATAAATTATAATTTAAGATGTGATTAAATTATATGAATATATTTTTTTGTATCGCTGCTTCATGAATATATAATTTGCACTTGTCCCTTGTCAACTCGCATCTCTATCGGCGCTTTTCATTTGTCTTGTATAGCTGCATTTTTATAGCATGTTGGTACACACTATATACATATACGTATATAAGTATGTACATGTATTTTGTTGTTGTTAAAAGTAGTTATGTTCTTAAATAATATATACAATAACAGGCTCATTATTATTATAACGAATGATATACAACAACACTTTATACATAGTTAGTTTGTGTATACGTATATATGACATGTAAATAGGGGCATCAAGTTAACACATGATTAATGGAAATATGTGGAAAAAAATGAGGAAAATTGGTGGTTTGATATAATCAATTGCCGCACTAAAATCAGAATTGTTCGTTAAGTGGACGTGAACATTTTTTAATTTAGGTACTTTATGTGTGTAATTGGTTTAATGAAATGGACAAATGATTTAAATAATTTACTGGTAATAGTTTTAAGTTAAAATTAACGAATTCTAAGTCAATTCAGGTATAATTCGTGGAAAAATTTAAGCCACGTAAGAACAAAAAGATGTATTAGTGCTTTCAGAATTTTAAAGTTCATTTTAAATTTTGACCAAGATATTTTCAAACAATTTATATTGAAATTTGGTTTGTCGAAGCGAGTATCTAAAACGAATTTGTTAAATCACAGTCTGTCATGGAACTATTACTGAAGGATTAAACAGGAGTTAAGCGCTTTATCCATCAGGGTCACAGCAGACCGTAAACGAAAATGGAATTTAATTGTGATGCTATAATTCCAGCATAATGGTCCTGTTCTCATAAAATAAAATTTTAGGAATTTCTGACAGAAAATTTAGCCTAAATGTCACTTACGTGTGTGGTAAATTTTCTTAAACAAGTATTAAGGTTTTAGTTCAGATTGTTCCGTAAACAATGGATGAACTTTTATATTATCAAAATATTATCAATTGCTAAACTGTTAATCAATTATTTAAATTACAAATGATTAACACTAATAGGCAATCAAATTCAACAAAAATTTTGAATTATACAGAAATTGAACTAAAATCCGCCATGTTATTCCTCTATAGTATTTACGCGCTTGAAATGTTTAAATTACAGCAACAAATGAGATTTTTGGAAGGTAAAGCAAGCTGGTAAAGCAGATGTGTCAATTTTTTAGTTTTTCCTATTTTTCGTTTTTCTGTGGCTTTAGGCTTAAACTTTTCACAAACTTGAGAAAACTTGAATTTCAATTTTACATACATCCCGGCGATCTAATCAGAAGTTGATTTAAAATTAGTATTACACATCTTAAACTTAGATATTGACATTATACAGGATGCTTTTTTTTAAAACGCTTTATATAAATTATATTTGGATTACAAATAAATGTAATTCAAAACTGATCAAAGATTGTATAGTGTTGTCGTTTAAAATTGATTTTTTTTACCAGTGCTGGGATGTTCTACCATCACATTTTCGATATCCGATAGACGTTTGTGTCCCTTTTTTCACGGACAATATTGTGCTCCATTGCGTTTTTTGAATTTCATTTTTTCTATTGCGATCTCTGCAGCTTGTTAGAATAAATTTGCAAACTATCGCTTTTTCCTCTTTTTACTTGCCAATTGCCATCGAAAATAAAAATATTGGCAATATCGAATGAATTTATAGAAATAGAATCGAGTAGGCTATAATCCCAATAGAAATTGCGGAATTGATTATGAAATAGAATAGAATTTTGTTCGTGAAAAAAGAGACACATGTCTATCGATTATCGAAAATGTGATGGTAGAACATCCCAGTACTGTTAAACTGCGGACTATAATCGATCAAACAACATTTGTTGTAAAAAACTATTTACGAAATAAAATTATTTAAGTGGTGAATTGCACAAAATTGAGTTTTATTTTATCATAGAACGACGGGGAAAAGAAATTCTACCAACTGTGTCAATACAAGACAAGTCATGGTTTTGATTCTGAATGTACTTCTTTGCAACATCTCATGGAAAAGATCCTTGCCACGGAATTGGGGGTGCCTTCAAACGAAATGCCATGAAAGCCAGCCTTCAGCGACCATAAGCTGATCAAATAGCGACAGCACAACAACTTTTAAATCGGGCTACAAAAAATCAATTACTTTACATTACATTTAGATTTTGTACAAATCAAGAGTACAGAAGGGGGATCACTAGCGAAAAAATCTGATTCAGTAAAAGCTATAAGAGGAACTCACGATTATCATTGCTTTGTTCTCAATAGAAATAACCACATCACAGTGCGTCGATTTTCCAATTCTGATAATTTTTATAATTTTAAATTAAATAAATTAACTTTATTGAATAAAACTGTATAAGAAAGAACCCAAACATATATGAATTTCGTAGAAATGTTAAATTACACCCTAACTTGTCATGACGTTTTGTTCTATAAAATTCGAACGCATGTCTTCATCGTGTAAGATGGCTTGTTGGAAAGGTATTTTCAAGTGCTTTAAAATAAAAAAATAAAATAAAACGGGGAGTAGTTTGATTTTTCAGGAAAAGACTATTTAAAACTGAAATTTAAAGGATATTATACATTAACACCAAAGTTTACTTGAAAGAATGTAAAATTGTCTTTCCAACGGTTATTACACGTGAAAATCGGACAAGAAATACTTAAGATACACGAATTGAAAGATGTCAACATTCGATTTTCTGACAAAAACAAATTATAACGGAACTCCGCGTATATGGACCGCACCGAGTTTTTACTCAAACTACTCTTTTTTTTATCCAAACTAACCATCTCCCAATAATGGGACACCTTGCCTCCGTAAATGTCTTTTTTTGTCTGATTTCGCATGGAATGGTTGTATAGTGTATATAGATACCGGATTATATTCTAAAATCTAAATGAAGAATGTGCGGTTTACGGATTAGTCCATTTTAGCTGCATATAGTTATAAGCAGAATCAGCGATCTTGAAGTTCTAAAAATGCAAAAGGAAACCAAACGAAACGCCGATACACCCACGAAAAATAACTGTATGTAGTCCATTATCTTCAAAATGGTTTTGGAAGTTATTCTTTACCAGAATATGACAACTTAACTCTTAATTACTGAATTTTAGGAATTTATAAATAAGCTGATTTAACTTATTTTAAAAGTTTGAAACTAAGTGGGTTGATTTAAAACAAAAAACTCTGCATTTGATTTAAAATTTACTGTAGAAAATTTATTCTAGTATTCGACTTTTCGAACTTGATTTTTAATTTAACAATAAATTTTATTTGGACTTTGAATTTGACATAATTTGAATTCATTAAAAAGTTGAATGTGATTTTATCTTCGATTTTGAGATTTAATATTTTTCTATGTAATTTCGTAGAATATGGAAGATAAACACGTATGTACCATATACGTTTCAAAATTGTATGCTCAAAATATTTCTGCCAAGTTCCAGAAGTAAGTCGTAAACAATTCTAGTTTAATTTAACATTTTACTTTAAATTTAATCAATTTCGAGTTATTATATGATTTTATACTAAATGTAGCTTTGTTTCTTTATAAAATTTCAAAGTTATTATTGAAGTGAAACAAATGGGATCTAATAGAATACACATTTAAATCAAATATGATGAATTTTCAAGAATTTTTTTTGTTCAAAATAAAACAGGCAAAATCGAAAGTCAATAAGTCTATTCAAACATATAGTAGTTAAAATTATATTTATCCATTCAAGAAAGTATCTAAAATGTATTATAATTAATTACAGTTCCACACTTTATTCAAATTTGGAATTTATACTCCGGCAACAACAAAATTCCTCGAACAGCATAAAAATACTACTTGCAATCTGGCACAACAATGTGCAATACAAAAATGTAATTTTAATTACAGGAACAAAAAGCACGAGTATTCTTATAACGAAGAAAATATTACTAAATAAATCTCTTTAAGACACCTGAACTTATCTTTGACATTTATTTATGTAAGTATTTATACATCATAACATGAAACCAATATTATTAACAGCTGCTAAATACAAATTTTACATTGTCTCAAAACGACAAATAACTTCCTCATATATACGAGAAAAAAAAGAAACATATATTATAAGACGATCGCCATTTTTATGTACATACAACAAGACAACAATCAAAAATAAAAAGATCAAACGAATCTCTATTTCTATTTATGTATATACTATCGTGTTTCCCAAACAATAAGATTCACCACATAGCACACACACACACCGAAAACAAGAAAGCTATATACATATGTATATAATAAAACGAAAAATAGTTAACTTTAATTTAAACACCATCAGAATAAAGTAAAGGAATTAGAGTTCTTTATTTATACAAGTATTTGTATATATTCGTCTTATATAAAAGTTTAAAAAGTTTTTTTTTCTCTTTGATCTCATGACGATCGATTCTGATACTGACGATGATGATGACAATTTGCCCCACCCCAATATTGTAGGCGTGGTTATATATCATTCATAGAAATATTTTCTTTATATACACATTTATATATTATATATAGAAAATAACAACAACAAAAATATGTATAAGTAGAATTTCTCGGGTTCGTCGTCTATTGAAGTCTTTCGTATCATATACATACATACATGTAGATAAAACATAAACGTAAAATACGTGAGAATAATGAGTAAATTTCAGGATTGTATATCATATACAAATCTTAAGTACATAAATATTTTTATTTTACTTTTTATTTCTTGTTTCTGGTTAATAATAATATTAAGAAAAGTGGTAAGACTACAATGAAGAAGAAATGACTGAAATGGATTATATTTAAAAAGTAAATAAAAAAACAACGACAACGCAAGAATTAACATCATGAAATTGTGTTTTTTTTTTTTAAGTATGGAAAAATCATGTAGCTGTCACATATAAGATTCACTTACTTCAGAAGCTATACATGTACAAATATAAGATTTAAATATTATGCACTTTTAAGTTTATTTATATATTTAAATAGTGTTATATTGCTATTAGTGAGGACAATTATATACTGTAATCGATTTGTACTAAGTGACAATTTTATCTTATCATCCGGATTAAATCTGTTTAAATATACTAAAGAATTTGTATTTTCTCTTCCAAAATATTTAAGAGTATACTAATTAAAAATTTAAATAAATACTTTTTTTTTATTTATTTTTTCTATTTTCATATGTTTAAAATTTTTTTGTCTTAATATAAATAAATAAATCTTATGTCTGGTGCGTCGTTGTGTTTACGATATATATGTATATTTAAATAGAAATGATTTTCTCATAATAAGATGTTGTTGTATAAATAAATAACTTTACGTCTAATTTTCTCACTTCATTATAATATATTATGTAGTGTGTTACGAGTGTATATGTTATATACATATATGTATATAGACACACCACCATAAAAAAATAAATAATTATTTTATTAATTTTTGGTTATTTTATTTTATAGAACATAATATTTAATAAAAACAATTTCTTGAAGATAACCGGCAAATGAAAAGCAAATACAAAATATTCTCTGCTTAACATACACAAAATGCGCTTACATTTTAAGATTTTTGGGTAGAAATTTTGTTTAAATTAAAATAACGTTGTATAACCCTTTTCGGTGTGCTGTTGTATATGCTTGGGTTTTTAAAATTTAATTTGTTTGCCTTAAAAAGGAGTTGAAGTGTTGTTTCTTAAATACTCGAAATTTCACATCTGTGTTTCAATTATTAATCCGGTTTGGTATTTAGTCGTCAGAGTTTCCCTGATTAGTTACTTTGGAAGCTTGTTTTAAACCCTCTGTAGTAAAATTTTGCTTTGACTGTGCATGTGGGGTAGACTGCTGATTATTATTTCCATTTAGTTCATTACTACCTGATTCGTCAATATCGTTATTTGCCAACGTTGAAATGTTACCCATCTCAAAAGGAAGCTGTTCTTGGATCAGTGTGGGAATCAAAGGTATTCTTGGATTTCCCTTATCCTGTGGTACATTTTCAGACTATCGTCAGAGATGACATTCTTCTTGTGTCAAATCAATCCCGTCCTTAAGTTCGCCTATTGTTTTATCAAGATCTGAACTTTCCCCGAGAAAAGCTTCTAGCATAACTAAAAGATGTTGTCCCGTTTCGCTTAATAGTATATACATGGCTGTTTGTAACGGCGACTTCTTGTTGATAATCTGCAGTCTCTCGACGATAACTTTAATTCTTGTTTTGATGGATCTTCGACTTTAGCGACATCAGCGTTGGTTGCAAGAGTTCGTCGGTGTTCGATCAATTTCTTAGTACACATAATTTAAAATCATCTTTATGACATTTACTTGCAGCATTATGCGCTTGTGCGTGTTTAGGTGGATGGTGTTGTGCTTCCTGTTGGAAGGTTTGTTGTAACGCATTTATATTCGCAAGTGGGGTGGCTTTTAAATGATGAACCAAACGCAAGTGGAAAATATAAGCATATTCAGTAGCGATTACAACATTCATTAAATGTGATACAGCTATCAACAACCTGATCCACAGTTACTTCAAATACCATAACAGTAAACGTAAAATGAAGAACAGGTGGAAAATGAATCAAAAAAAAAATTGAAAGATGTTAATGCAAATGTAATCTACTACAAGTTAACCCGCAAAATGCAAACCACTATATAGTGACAAAAGTGAAATACATATATCGAAGGGTCCGAATTTTATCGATTGTTTCTAATAATGAGCCATCATAGCCGAAAAATGTTTGAATGGGTCTGGTCTAATGGAAGACCACTCAGATTTTCCAAAATATAGCCTTTCAGGTACTTAGGATAGGACATTTTTGGGTCTGGTCAAATGGAAACACACTTAGATTTTCCAAAATATAGACTTTTAGGTACTTATAGGACAGAACATTTTTGGTTCATA
Source organism: Tipula unca (assembly GCA_951394425.1). Taxonomy (NCBI): domain Eukaryota; kingdom Metazoa; phylum Arthropoda; class Insecta; order Diptera; family Tipulidae; genus Tipula; species Tipula unca. The sequence continues at coordinate 44,971,855 of OX596381.1, read as the reverse complement.
GTACCAAAGCTGAAATGCATATATCGAAGTTTCCGAATTATGTTCGAATAGGTCTGGTTCTAGTCTCACAGAAAACTAGTGAGATTTCCCAAATTTAGGTTTTCAGGTACTTACGAGTTTGCATTTTCTATAAGTTATCGAACTGAAATATATCGATTTCTCTTAATATTTTCATGTGTTACTAATAAGTAGCCAATTTGACTACGTGCTATATTTTATACAAAAATTCTTGAAGTTAATAATATTTCAGCTAATATTTATGAATCGGACAAGGAAACTAAATTTGTCGGAAAATTAATAATTTAAATTTGGTAATGTTTCGGAATTTGAGGATTTGGCAGTCAGTGAAATTTTAAATTTAAATTTGTATGACTCAAAAACTTTTATTCCGATAAATTTCAGAATATCCTAATTTAAGAATGTGTAGATGACATCCTAGAATGTTTGTTATACATTTGTCCTGATCTACAAGAGCTTGGAAGATACATTTTCACCTAATAGATTCCAAATTTATCATTGATATGTACATATTTTATTGGAACTAAAAAGTAATTTAAATGGAATTTGAACTGAATCTAGAACAGTACGAGAACACTGCCCGCTCAGATTATTCCAAATATACAGTTTATGACAATGCAACAAATAACTTTAACGTTATTTTGATTTGTTGGACCGAAGGTCCATGATATTTTCAGTCAAGATTTTCATAAATAAAAAATCGTTCAGAGTATAGTTCTCTTACATTGTTGTTTGCAACTCATCATACTGAATTACAATAGGAACAAGGGTGACATTTTTGACCAATAAATTCAATTATATGGAACCAATTAAATGTTTTAATTTGATTAAAATTTTGGCATTAATGTATGTATTTAAGAAAATAGAGAAAATAACTTTGTAATAAACCTCAAATGTATGTTATTCTGCACTAAATTAGTATCAATATCTTACAATAAACCGCCAATACAACAACCAGTCAATAAATCATAACAAATTTATAAACGCTTTCACAAAAACTAAGTAAATATAAGTTTTAAAAGGTTAAATTTTATATATTAGCGCGGTTATCTTAAGTAATTGGTAATTATTATTAAAATTTTAAATCGTGTGTAGGAGGTTGATAAAACCATAAAACGGAAAAATAAAATACCGATGTGAAGACTATCAAGTTTTTGTGTTTATAATCCGCGCCGTCACCTTGGTGTGAATATCACCCATCATACATCAAATATCATAAAAATGCATAATTCGCGCGCATCTAACCTATACCAGTTTCTATTACACGGCACATTCCTTCTATTTAATCATTCATTATTATATTTTTAAAGAAGAAGACCTGAATTTTATATAAGACCTCACACTTGCATTATATGTTCATTCATTTTTTATAAGTAAATTATTTTGACAGATTATCTGTCGTCTTTTTTGTTTAATATGTCATATTAAATTTGTATAATTAATTTGTTATCACAAAAAATTCATTCGTCATGATATTTATTACAACAGAGAAAATATATAAAAAAAAAAGATTTTTTGCTGCTGCTGCTGCTGCAGCGCTTCTGCTTCATTTGCCTACCTGGTTTTTGTTTGTATCGTTCGTTCGTTCGGTTTGTTGTTATATGGCGATGCAATATGTGCACAGATCTTAATCTTAATTTGTCTTCTTAATTTTTTTTTTTATAAATAAATGATTTTTTTGTAGCAGCGCGCATAAAGTTTTATAATTGTGATGCATTTAATAATCAAAATGATGAATTAGTGTATAATACACTATATAGTGCTGCGCGCGGGGTTTTAAATTAATCATCAAGCTGAAGATGAAGAATATATAAAATCAAATCATGTTTATTTATTATATTTAATTTGACTTGTTATGTTTTATATTATATTGTTTGTTATGTGTTGTTGGTTCATTTCATTTAGTGCGGATGACATTGACGGAGGCCAACACAATAAAAAAAACTACAAAAAAAAAAGGAAAACAGAAATTTAATTTAATCTTACATAAAATTCTTCTGTTCTTGAAATGTGATCTTTTCGTTATTGTGTTGTGTTACCAATATTACTTTTCTGGGCTGATAATTTTCGATTTTTTATTTTTATTTTCATTGAGCACTGCAGAGATTTTATAACACTGTTTTGGACGGATTTTATTGACCAAAACTCAAATATTAGGCCACTCTCTCTATATAAATATGTAGTTGGATATTGTTAATAAATAATAATTAATTTAAATTCGCATTTATATATAATTCAGATAAAATACATTTTTCTAATTCGTCGTCACAATTAAAACAATCGACACGTACTGACATGTTCCGTTCGATAAATTATTTGAATTTTGGTTGCGAACAGTATTCGGTATATTTATAATAAAATTGATTGTAATGTAGCGCATCCCACACACGACTATTGTATTATTGCGCAAAATAAATTTTCTGGTACCATCAGTGTTAAATACGATCACAAATTTTTTGCTCCTGCCAGATTTAATTTTAACATTTATAACTAAATGTTTTCTGTGTTTGTTTGTTGATCATTGCGGTGTATTATTTTGATGAGATTTGAAATATATCATATATTTTATATCGCATGTGGGAAATTTTTTTTTTTTATGTTTTTGCTATTTGCCGATTTCGTTAGGTGATACATTTTGTATTAACAAATCATGATAGTTGTGATTCTATGAAACTTAATTTTATGGTTTGGTTTGGCATATGTCATACACACAAAATGAAATATGATTAATTAGTAGCGCTTTTGTTTAAGTATATGTATGTATGTAATTTTATATTTACTATATAAAAAATAATTTAATTAAATGTTTTGTATATATACTCGCATAACTATAATCAATTAGTTTTATTGTCAGGCCACTTAAAATTTTATTACCCAAGAAGTTAAAAAATATATATATTTCGTTGGTCATAAATTAAATCATCATTAATTACGAACTTTGATAAAATATGACACCATACTATAGAGTTTAATGATGTCTACAAAACAGTGACTTAAGGAGATTGATGTTCATTGACTTTATATATATATATATATATATATATATATATATATATATATATATATATATATATATATATATATATATATATATATATATATATATATATATATATATATAATAATCTAATCTAAGTCAAATTTTATAATATGAGCCGAAACAAAAAACGCAAGCAGTATTAACTTTTCCATACACAAAAGACCAATTTAGAACACGATCTATTGTATTTATAAAGTCCAAAACAAATAAATGTGTACACAAAAGGGATTTTGTTGTTCGTTTGATAATTTACCGCCTCTCAAAATAAAAAGTAGATTCCCTTTTTTACTTCGTCAATATTTATTACTATTATTGGTATGAACATAGAACATATACATGTATATATAACAATAACGATTCTCCCGGGAGGGCATACATTGTTTGTTTTCAAATTGTTCAAAAATCACCTTAAATAGATAACAATATATGTTTAAAAAAAAATATTTATGAAAAATGATATTTTGACATTGAATTTTATTCCTTTATTTTGTATTTATAAAGGTAAATATTATATTCAGATATGTGTGTGTGTGTATCCTACTCACTCCTTGTTTTGTTTGTTTAGTTTTTGAATGAAAATCAAAATTGGTAATAAAAAAAAATTAACTTTCATTCAACTTTTTCCAGATGTGTTTTTGGTACATAATTTTTAGTAAGAATTTAAATTCCCCAATCGGCTATTAATGTCCATAGAGAGCGAGACAGCGAGGAAATAACTCTTTCATATCATGAAACCATATCAAAACTATAATATATATTGTCTAAACCGGGTAAAATTGTTATACAAATATTTATAAACTATAGCTCCTATACTATATAATACACCAACAATAGTATAAAACATAATAAATAAAATTGACCAAGGTTGGTTTATTTATTGTTCAGTTATTGAAAATGTCACTTGTATTTTCATGGTTGTCAAAAAAAATAAAAAAAAATGGAAAGAAACGTAAAAAGAAATAACAAAAAATATACCAAGAAAGTAATTGTATTTAGAATTTAATGACTACCGTGGTTATCTATCTGAGAAATTTTACATTTGATATGCTTTTATACAATATACGAGTATGTATAATAAAATTCGTTCTACTTTTGGATATTTTGTGATATCATCTTCATGGCCATTTTGTTTGTTTAGTAGGGATTTACGGTTTTTGGTCAATATTCATCCGAATAACTGTGGATCTTTAGCTTAAAGACGAACAAACAATAATTTCTTTTTTGGTTGCGTGCATACGACGACATAATACCAACGCTTTTAGTTTATTTGTAGACACGCACGTACTATGTTGGTTTGGATCATTGCTGTTGTCAAATAAACGGCGTGGTTTTAGTCATCACGTTAAATTCGAAACAAACGATTGTGAAAGTTTTGACAAATAATAATAAATTTATATTGATAAATTATTGTTCTAACTAAATAATTTTATGGATAGGGGAAGTGAAACAAGTAGTCAAGCAGAGTCTAGTAACAGATCTCATGATAGATCTGTGGAACGTGATAGTGTAGGTGATGAAGTAGCACTTATGGCTCAAAAAGTAGATGCATTCTTGGAAAATAGAGGAGATTTATTTGCTATTGGATCGGCTATATCTAATCCTAATATAGAGAAAGCAATAAAAAAAATAAATAGGAATCTAAATACCTTAAAGATAAATTCATTGCCAAAGGTGTATACAAGTTTTCTAAATAAATATGGATCTGTGTATGGTGAGGGATTAATTATATGTGGACCTACTGAATCGGATGACGATGACCAAATTGAATACATGGTGTTGAAGCAACATTCATTTAAGAATAATTGTATGAAGCATAATATAAAAAATAGTGAAGTAAAGCATTCTTGGTTAATAGCTGAAATAGATGAAGGTGATCAGTATTATATTAATCTGTTAAGTTGTTCGCTGAAAATTTCATAGTATTTTTGGATAAGTTTTTTGAAACATATAAAACAAGCACCCTTAATAAAGTTTATTAAAAACAAATTCTAGATACGAGAAAAATTTGGTCTAAAAGGTAAATTTGAAATTTTTGTTCAATTGCATCAACTTAGTGCGACTAGATTGTAATTAAATAAAGTATTCGTTTAGCATACTAGTAGGAAAGGAGTTTTTAAAATTCAGGCAAGAGTTGTTTTATTTTACTTAAAACATAAAATTATAAAATTTTGCTGGGACATACTGCAACAGATCAGGCTTGATGTATTGCAAAGGAAAATAATAAACCCGGTAATAAACTAGATTTGAACTTGTTTGTAAATTTAAAATTTAAAAATGCTTAACTTAACTTTACCGTATACTGTTATAGATTATAAATCTATAACTGGATTAAATATTTTTAAAAGAAGTTAAATGCAATTTAAGGTTTTGTAAATATGTACATGTTTGCTCAGGTTTCTTTACTCGATCTGTTGGAAGTCGACTCATGCCATAGTGTACAAGCTTACTACAAACTTCGCTGGGCTAACCGAAGCAGTAAGAACCGATACAAAATTTAACTAAATTAATTCTTAGAGCGTGTGTCAATCGGTTAAAAAGTAGTTAAAAATTAAAATTTTGACAGCAGAAATATAATTTTTTTTTATTCACCACAAAAAAAAAAAAATTTAAGTAGTTGTGGACCGCATGAAATTTTTGACAACTAAAATTGAAATAAAACATAACCCAAAAACGTTTCAAACTTTCAAGTGAATAGACATATCAGGGCTCGGCTGTGTGCCGTTTTGATAGAAGACTATTTTTTAGGGCTCTTTGAGGACTTTTTTTTGATTATTTTTGAGGACCTTTTAAAAAACACAATACATGATTACTGTCTACAACCGCCTAACATTGAATTGAATAAAATGTTTATTAATTAATGTACTCATCGTGTTTATTTATGAGGCATTTTGTCCGTACATGACGCCCATTAATAATGTGTACTTCTCTTATTTTTCTCCTGTATTTTCGAAGTACTCGTACAGCATTATTCGACATATTATACTTTTTGTATAATAATAAAATCAATAATATAATTGGAAAATATTTTTTTCCGATGCGATTCATTGTTAATTGATTTTTTACAGCTGTCAAAATTTTAACTAATTTTAACGATTGACACAGACACTAAATTTGAAATATCGGCCATACCATATACATTAAAAATGAATACCACTTTTTGTCATTTTCAAGCATTATCGTGTGTGCTTTTGACAATATTTTGCTGTATATGTTGAAATATGTCAAATAAATTAAACAAAACTAAACGAAAAATTCTTATCATTTAAAGTCCATATATATCGTATGATTATATGTTAATTTGTTATACTGATTCGCTGGTTAGCCCCTTATATATAGTCAGCTCACTCCGCCAGAAACAAAACAGAAAGCCTGTGTATAATTGACCAAGCTGAATAGCCTAACCAACGAGTCAGCAAGAAATTTATTTAAGTAGCAGGGCGACAACTATAATATATAGGTTAAATGACATTAATCAACAGCAAAATCATTAACTCGTTGCGTACCAATGTAGCCCCATGCCTCATGCTCTGAAATATCTGTAAAATTAGCTGTATCACCCGATCATCGTTTCACCGTTTTTCATCGTTTTTACTTATGTACCGATGTAGATCCTGCGTTTCATGGCATATAACAATGCTCATATTCTAGTGTAATACCGAAGTCTCATGCGTAATGTTTTACTTATGTACCAGTGTATTACCGACGCCTCCTCGACAAAAACATCATAAAAAACTGTAATACCAAAAACATCATAAAGAAGTGAGGCATTGGTAATACATCGGTACACACGTTTCAAATTTTACATAAGGTCTTCGTATTACACGATATTATATGAATGATTTTGCGAGGTTGCCTCAATAATACACTGGTACAAAGCTAATACATTTATGTATGAGGTCCCGGTAATACACGCGATTATTATACTGGTTTATAGCTGGAAGACTTGGTATTACATCGGTATATAAGTAATGAATAGGTAATGATCACGGGGACGGCAGCGGTACGCAACGTGTTAAAGAACTTTCCGATCATTTTTGTATATAGGCCATGTGTCAATTACTGAAAACAATTGATTAAAATTAAAATGTTGACAAAACATAAATTTGTTTTTTTTAATTAATCGAAAAAAATGATTTTGATTTAATTCTTAACTGTTTTTTAACTAAACGGATGTTAACCGGTCATAGAAGTAATATTACTGTGTGCTGGCACTAATTATTTGACTAAAGCGCTAACTAGCGAATCAATAACAACTTCATTTTAATTTTTAATGATCAGCGGCACTTTAAGTACTGTTCATTCACATTTGGCTAGTTTATCTGTCACAAAGAGAAAATAATCGCTAAAATTGATGGAACGGTTAAAATATATAGGAAAATTAACTCACTATGCTTAAAAATGATAATATGTTATATATTCACGATTTAATAACAATTTGATAAATTGCTCTATACTGTTTCGGTTGCAGGTTCGTCAAATTTTACTTAAAGAAATAATTTCGTCTTTAAATTTCAGAGGTCGCTGGATTATTTAGTGATAAATATAGTCAAAGGCATATTTATTTAAAAACTCGAATATCCATGTATGACTAATATGATCTATAATCATAAATTTAGTCAAAAAATGCTAACTTTAAATTTAAATCAAATTTGAGCTTAAGATCGATTGAAAATTGACAGTAAAACCAAGTTCGAAAATAAAAACTAGGTTTGTTCTTAAATGTACACAACTAATTAATTAATTCGATTTTGTCTAAACTAAATTTAAATAATCGATTTTTGCGTGATGATTTAAGTTTAGTAATTTGATTTAAACGCAATTCAAAATGAAGAATACGGATTAAGCGTATAGATTAAAATTAAAATAATGTCACAATTTTTATTTGTGCTTTGTATTTTAGTCTAAATATTATACCTTGATTGTTGCTAATTATATAGGCTTTATTTAGTATTGAGTCAGGCTTTAATTATTTAAACCTAATTTATAATTGTACACTATATAGAATTTTCCAAGCTTGCAATTTTAATTTCAATTTCGATTTCGCAGTAAATTTCAAATTTGTACTGTATTCTGGTTTTGCATTGAACTGTGTTTTAATCGTATATTCAATAGAAATTTGATTTGAAATCGAAATCAGTCTTTAAAATTTCATTCGTTAAAAATTTGAATTTTATCTGGCGATCTGGCGGTTATTTTTGAAAATATAGTTTTTAAATTTAAAAAATGTAAATACAAGTTTTTATATAAAATGTATTTTAAAATAATTTAGATTTGAAAATTTGAATTAAATTTCTTCCGATTACGCTCTAATCAAATTTAATGTTCTAACCGAAAAAATATTTGAAATTAAAAATATTATTCCAGGTAAAACGTGTGTTTTATTAATGATTTATGCATAATATACGTAACTTTATAAATAATAATTTGTATAGCACCATCTATTGGCAAATTCTGATTAGATATTCTTACACAACAATTGAAAATCAATTAAAACAAATGGATTCAAAATGCCATACAATCCACCATTTTGTTCAATATAAGTTTTGTTGCTTTTTTTTGTTTTTAGTGTGAATTGTATTATGCTTCGCTTGTTATTTGGTGTTTAATTAACAAACCAGAAAATACAAGATCCAAGATGCAAGAGTATACAAGATGCTGAGGATGAAAGAAATAAGAAACAAAACAAAAAAAAGTTTAAAAGTTCATAAAAAAAAAATGAAGAATGAAAAAAATTTTCATTTTAAATTTATTTTCATCGATTCAAATCATTGATAATTGGATTTTTGGATACGTACATATGTATGTATAGTATAGTCGTGGCGCGCATCCAAATGTGCGAGTATCTTTTGTTCGCGTTTTTATGTTTTATTAATGGTTTTACCTTGAATAATATTTATTTTTTTTATGTAGTGTATATATGTATGTATGTAGTTTTCTTTTTGATACACAAGAAAACCTTTTTTTTTATGTTTAAGATATACGGTTGTATGTCATGAATTTTAAAATATATATATCTTCTTGTCTGCGTATATATGTTTTTGCGAGAGTTGCGGATGGTATGATTATTATTATTTGTGGTGCAGAAATTTCTTTAAGATGTTGTATGTTGTATTTTATATTATATAAAATCGATCGATATGGAATTACATGTTTTTCTTAATGCTTATGTAGATAATTCACGATTTTATTTTGGCTGCGAGAAGGTCATTATATGTATTTGAGAAAAGTTCAAGTTCTATATAGACGATGTCTATTTATGGTTGTGTATGCAAGGATAATTCAACTTTATGATGATCCACCCACATTATTCTTAATAATCGAGAGCATACAGCACAATGCCCTGTAATCTATTCTATATATTATAATGTCTGTATAATATATAAACATATACAATCCACCTCCATAAAGTTTTTTATTTCAATTTCAGTTCCAATGTCAAAGGGCAAACCAGAAATATATTTCTTATTTTTATTATTAATAGTTTTTTTTTTTGTATATGTTATTCGATAAAACCGAAACGATATGGATGTGCGACGATGATCATCATTATTACGTTAAATAAAATAATAATCATGATTTGCTGTTAGGCAGTAAATTTATAAGGATTACAATATATTTTATGAATTTTTAATTAATTTTGTAATTAAATTTTTTTTTTTGCATATGCGCCGTGCGCCGCCATAAAAATTATTAGTACGCAGTATTTATGTATTTTATACAAATATCGTGCGATCTTAAGTAGGAAATCAAAATGTTATTTGTTTTAACAAACAAAACAACAACAAAAATGGTTTACCAACCGCAGATATTTTATATTAAATGGATTATCGATAATAATCTCGAAATAACAACAAAAGATTTTTTGCAAGTATTTTAACACTTGACAAGAACGTTCGAACGACAAATGTTGTAAAAAAAAAATTTTAAAATAAGATTTGTGTTAATGATAAAAGCATTTTTTTTAACAACAAAATACTTTAAAAATACTATTCGATGTTAAATGTCGAGTTACATCAATTTGTATTGTTCGATATTTTGTTTAAAAAAAAAAGTTATGTATATTTAGCAGTATCATGATGATACCCTCATATAAAACATTTTGATTTGATCAAGATTTGGGGAATTTGTGTTTTTCAAAACAGATATTTCCTGACCTCCATAATGTAGTGTATATATGTATATGGAATAGTGAATGATTGAAAATTAAAATACGTGCGCCATTAAATATATAATCCAACCCTGTGTCCGCCATATTTGTTATGCGCAACGAACTGTCAATTCTGTCGAGATAACATTTTTACTATACTAAATTATGTACACTAAAAAACTATAAACGTTTGACAGTTTTATATTGATATAAAAATTTAATTTAATTAAATTAATTTAAAAAAAAAACGTATTAATAAATTTATTACCTCTATTTGACGTATACTTTAAAATGTCCATAAAACAAGTAATAATAATTCGTCATCATCAGCAGCAGTGTAAATGATACTTTTATTTAATTACTCCGCTAGTAAGACGAGATAAAATTATGTTTTGTATTTTTTTTTTAACACAGAACACGATCTGTCAATCTGAATCAAAAATCATTTATTTTAATTTATTTTGTCTTTTAGAGGTAATTCGATATCTTATAATACCGAGATGAATTTCTTATATTTAAGTTTTTTATTTTTTGTCAATTTATCACTTTTAAAATGATGATTTAAGAAAATAACATTTTATTTGTTTGGTTTCGGAAGCACCTTCGCATTTCCATAAACTTTATTTCTGGAATTTAACTGTTTTATAATGAAATAATGGTTATAAAATTATTTATAGTTAATAATTATTATTTTTTTCAATAAATTATTAATTTATGTATACGGTTAATCCTTTATATATACAAGAAAATATTTCTTAAAAAATGATTATTGCGAATATTAACCTGACGCTAAGATGATTGTAATGTATGTACGTATACACATAAATATTGAAGAAAAAAGAAAATTATAATAAATAAATCATTTAATAAAAATAGAAATTATTAATTTTTATTACAAAACATTATATACCGGTAACCAAAGATGATGTCAAATAAACAGATGAATTATGTACTTGATTTTCTTTTTACAGTATATTTAATATTATAAGCCTTAGTTATTATTATTATCATAGGTTAGATTTGTTACTTGATTTAGTGGTTGGCCTATAACCAATGTTGATTTATATATACCTAATTATGATGTTTTAGTTTAAAATTTGAATGGATTGCGATTTCTTTCGTGGATACTGAAAGTAGTTTTGACTTGAAATTTAAAAAAAAAATGTGTTACAATCACGTATACTCTCGCTTTACGTTTTGACGCTATTCAAATTATAGTATGTGTTAAAATGTCAAATTATGATCATAAATTGAATTTTTTGTCGTATAGCGTTATGGTTATAAACTACCTACTATTTACTTGTAGTTTTACCATTACGTAAAAATTATTTGTGAATTTATTATTTATAGAAATAGATAGGATAATTAATAATAGTATTAAAAACTATCAACCAAGACGTAACAAATGTCGTTGCCTAAATGTTCCCAGTTATTTTACCAATTTTACACTTAGAATATTTGAACGTTCTATGTTAGTGAAAGTTTCGAGAATAAACAAAGATTGCTTCATTTTTTTCATTTAACTCCTGATGATTAAATAATTTGACTGTAAAATTGTAAAATTATACGATGTACATATAACGGGTGATCCAATAAGAGCTTCCAGAAGTTTTTTTTTTGAAATAAAACGCATTAAAACCAATTTAATAAACAAAAATTGTATTTGTGACGTAAGTTCGGTTTATGACATTTAATGTTTGAAAATAACTTCTTTTAAATGTTGTCCGCGACTGGCTCTTAGATGATCCATTAATTACGCGTGTTATATTCGCTTCTAATGCAGGAATCGATTTCAGATCACAAAATTTTGGAGGCCAATTCCCGCGTCCCTTTGTTGATATGATGTTCTCGTTAAAATTTTCTTTCAATAAATCGATGGTTTGGCCTGCTGTGTGGCACATTACAACATCCTGTTGAAACCACAAGTCGGCTACACCAATATATTGCATTGATCATTGCTCTGTAGTTTACGCCATTGACATTTACACGCTGTCTTTCCGCATTTTTAAAGAAATGCGGTCCGATGTTGCCACCTGCTCATAAATCCCATCAAACAGTGCATTTTTCAGGATGCATTGGAAGCTCTTCAATCTCTTCTGGCTGTTCATTAGCCCAAATACGACAATTTTGTTTGTTGACGTATCCATTCAGCCTAAAATGAGCTTCATCGCTGAACACAATTTTTCGATTTAAAAAAACGGATCAATTTGGAGCTGTTCCAACGCCTATAAACCAAATCGATGACGCAAAGAAATGTCAACCAGCTTCTATTCTTGAACATTCTTGGATTTTGAATTTCAAACCAAGATCTCTCTTCAAAATACGGCACAATGTGCCATATGAGAGACCCAGAGCTTGAGAACGGCGACGAATTGATTAAATGCGGTCTTCACGTACACTTTCAGCTACAGCATCAATATTCACATTAGATCGTCTTGTACGCACTCTAGTCGGGTGATGAATATCAAATAATGAAAAAGTTGTTCGAAATTTATTGATTGTTTCGCGAATGGTACGACCAGTTGGACGATTATGAATACCATAAAATGGTCGAAGAGCACGAAAACAATTTTTCACTGAACAACTTGTAAACGTTGCTCTGGCGTAAATTTATTCATGGTGAAATGTCAATGAATACTGAACACAAATGTCATATGTACATAACCGTTGTCACGCATGAATCCCAATTGGAAATAGTACCTTCTATTGAATCACCCGTTTTATCCAATAATGAATAAAACGGCCAAGTAACGCCAAAATTTAATGTCACAAATGATCTAAACCTAAAGTAAATAAATCGCGCTTTGGTTCAATAAAAGCAAAATTAATTTACCGAAAAGTTTTGAGAATACTCCTAAAGATCTAAAAAAATTCTTCCATATTTATTGAAATTGAAAACCATCAGACCAAATTTCAAAAATATATAGCTCACAACATCCATAGAAATTTACGAACATCATCAGTTCAAAGAGTATTAACAACATGGGCCATGATATTCTTTCCAAATAGTGACAGTGTTTGGACAACAAATATGGGCGTTCCTATTGCCTTTCAAATATTGTTTTGTTTGATCGACAGCTAATTCATATTAACAGAAAAACCTAATTTGGAAGGTTTTATGGAGATTTTGTGCCAAGGACCCAAGTACTTTAAAATTACTTCCGGAAGCAAGAGTTTAGGATCAAGAACAAATTAGATCTTTGCGGTTAATTGTTAAAGTGTCAAAATTGTTAAAATTAATTTCACCCGGTCGATATACAAGACTAAGTTATTTTTGATACGTTTAAATTATTTTGAAGCAGGCGTAACTGCGTACAGTGTTCGTTGATGATTATGGATCAGATTAGTGTTATATTAGCAAAATTAGCGGTTTGATCGAGAGCGATTGCCATTATTTATTTAATAGTTTAATAAGGTCAATATTACGAGCTTATACGACAATAGTGTATCGTGTATGTAATTTTTAATAATAATTTCACTTTCAACAAATATTTTCAATTTATATATAGCGTTTCCAGCTTAAATTGAACCTTTTGCATGGTTAAAAGCAACTTTTTTCAAAATAAACGAAACTATCTGTTTTTAATTTTACATAATTCGGTTTATTTTTAATAATTTTTGTTGATTTAAGTAACTATAATTTAAATTCTCATTCATAAGTATTTTTACTTTACATTCAATGAGCTATAGCTTTTCCAGTTTAAATTGAACTTTTTCCAAGTTAAACGCAACTTTTTCCAACATAAACGAAACTATTTCCAAATTGAATGCAACTTTTTCCAAATTCACAGAATCTTTTTCATTTGAAATTAAATTTGTTCCAAACAGAACTAAATCATTGATTAAAATAAATTAAATTTTTTTAAATTAAAATTAACAATTTTCCATTTTCCATTTCAAATTAACGTTTTTCCAAATGAAATTAAACTTTTAAAAAATTGCATTTTTTAAATCTGCCAAGGTTTGTCGATTGAGATATTAAATTATCCAGTTTATTTTTAATGATTTTATTAGACTGACGGTGAAACAAATTAGGAAAATGGGAAAACAGTGAAAGTCAAAATAATGATATAGCTTTCCAAGGTTAATGTACTAAATATAGCTTTTCCAGGTTAAATTGAACCTTTTCCATGTTAAACGTAACTTATTCGAAAATCTTAAGTAAACGAAATTATTTCCAAATTGAACCCAACCTTTTCCAAATTACTTGAAACTATTTCGAAATTGATGGTAATCTTTTCAAAATTAAATTAAACTTTTTCCAAATTCAATTCAACTTTTGTCATACTAATTCAGTATGAAAAAAAAGTTGAATTCAATTTAGAAAAAGTTTAATTTAATTTGGAACAAGTGGAGGCAAAAATCTTAAATTTAAATTAAATGATTCGACCAGCTCTCTGACCTGCGTTGTTTTATGGATAGCTGCATTATCCGCGCCAAACCTTAGCAGATTTGATAAATGCAATTTTATGAAAGTTTAATTTCATTTGGAAAAACATTAATTTGAAATGGAAAATGGAAAATTGTTAATTTTAATTTAAAAAAATTAATTTTTTTTTAATCAATGATTTAGTTCTGTTTGGAACAAATTTAATTTCAAATGAAAAAGATTCAGTGAATTTGGAAAAGGTTGCATTTAATTTGGAAATAGTTTCGTTTATGTTGGAAAAAGTTGCGTTTCCAAATTAAACGACACCTTTTCCTAATTACCAATACCAATTAAGTATGACAAAAGTTGCATTCATTTTGAAAAAGATTCAATTTAATTTGGAAAAGGTTGCATTCAATTTGGAAATCGTTTCAATTAATTTGGAAAAAGTAACGTTCAATTTGGAAATGGTTTTGTTTTTGGAATTAGTTGAGGTTCTGTCAAAGTACCAAAACCAACTTGCATTTTATAGCGTACAAAATATTTACAAGTTAGCATGGTTGTAAACCAAATCAAAAATTTTAACTGGTCCGAGACAGTGGAATTTTTATGCGCTTTTCTTTAAAAATAAACCAGATAACTCATATAATCGACAAACTTTGGCAGATTTAAAAATACAATTTTATGACAGTTTAATTTCAGTTGGAAAAACGTTAATTTGAAATGGAAAATTTCTTAAAAGTTTAATTTATTTTCATCAATGGTTTCAATTCAGTTTGGAAAAAATTTAATTTAAAATGGAAAAAGTTTCAGAAAATTTGGAAAAAATGCAATCAATTTGAAAAAGGTTTCGTTCAATTCGGAAATAGTTTCGTTTATGTTGGAAAAAGCTACGATTAACTTGGAAAAGCTATAGTTTTTTCATCATGGATTTTAATTTCAGCCAGGTCACACATTTTTTTCTTAACCTTAACTAGGTAATTTGCGATTACACTATGTGGACTAAGCAGTTTAAATCTAATGTAGCCTTTACACTACATTAGATCTAAACTGCTTAGTATTTGTCTGTGGACAAAATATGATGGAGTAAACTAGCCCATTTGAATATAGCTTTTCGTTAAATTGGGCAGATTGAACGAAAAAAAGTTTAATTTGGTATGGAAAAGTTACATTCAAGTTGACAAAAGTTTCGTTTAATTGGGAGCAGATTACTTTAACCTGGAAAAGCTAAAGCGTTTTCCAATAAGAGGTTTCATTTTGATATTTAAAAAGACGAGTATTTTTTAAGAAAAATCAATGAATGTTTATTTCATTATAAAGAGGAAGGTATGCCATAACATTTGAAAACGATATCCGCCAAATGGCCGCCACGGCTACGCTTGCAGCACCATATCCTTTTCATGAAATTTTCCATGACCAATTCGCACATTTGCGACTGTATGTCTTCGATAACTTCACGAATTCCATCTTTAAGGTCTTGAATCGATTGTGCAGTATTGGCATAGACCTTATCTTTCACGTGGCAAAGAAAAAAGTCTAAAGGTGTTAAATCACAAGATCTAGGTGGACAATTGTGATCACTTTTTCGAGAAATAACACGGTCAGGAAACTTTACTTGCAAAATTGCGATTGTTTCGTTGCTTAATAAACGTCGTTACATTAATATCTTATATTCATCACTGAACATGATTTTTCAATGAAAATCCGGATCATTTTGATGCATTTGAAGGACCCAATCAGCGAAGATACAACGTTTATGGTGATCGACCGTCTTGAGTTCTTGTGTTAACTGAACTTTAAAAGCCTTAAGTCTTTATGCTAAATACGGTGTAATGTCGTTTATGGAATGTCTAATTCCAAAGATCGACGAGAAATCGACAAAACCTGGGTTTTCTTCAACACTATGGGCTCAACAGTTCAAATTTTTCCACCAGTTTCACTATTGCCGGCCGAGAAGGTGCTTCACGACGACCAAAAAGTGCTTTAGTTTTGCGAATTTTAGTAATTGCGTAGCTTTTACTTATCAAATGTCAAAAGATGAAAGCTTCAAAATTGAAAGTAGCCGGTTGACTTTTTATGTATAAACTTTAAAACATCATTATTCCTCTCAAGGTTACTCTCGATTAAATATTTTGCAGACTAAAATTTAATATTTTTGTACATTTTTTTTAACCGAATTTTTTAAACATTCTGTATCTCAGTGGTTATCAAAAAATTTTTTAATCCGAGTGATTAATAGTTTTTTGTTTCCGCAATTCTTATCATTGATGAGTATTCAATTTTTGTTTATTGCAAGTTTCAATTGTAAGTTATCAACTAAACACAAACTAAATTGTGCTAGTTCCTCGGCATAATGTATGGTTCGCTAAATCCATATATAGCTATGGTATGTTCCTCGTTCACTAAGAATTAAATCAGTAAAATAAATAAACCAAAAGATGTTACCAAAACATATGTATATATCGTGTTTACTTTCTTATCGTAATTTTAATTCTTATTTTGAATTTTATAAAAAAAATTGTAGTCAATAAATAAATATACGAACATCCATTAAATTATCTTAAATCATTTTGCGCTTTACATAGCATGTGATCTCTCTTAATTTAAAACACTATAATGTTGGTATAAAGTTTCATAAGTGGATTAAGTTAGATAATAATGTGTGTATTTATTTTAATATTTTGCATTTCTTATATAGAATATTAATAATAAATATCTTTAATTAAGGCGATTAAGAACACTAGAATGGTTTGTTTATGAAATAGTTTAGTGACATTATTTGCATAGACCGCGAATAAAAATGTATTATACATATTTATACTCAAGGCCTATGTATTTCGAAATCGAAGCCAACTTCAATCGAATTATATATAATACATAAACTTCCATCTAGAACATCATTCTTATAAAATTTAAATATACGATAATCATCTTAAATTATTTAAAATCTTATTATATTCACTTATATGAAACTTTCATTTTTGTTTTCTTCTCGTGCTTTTCTATGTTGTATTCCGTCTATAAGGTAGATATATATAACTAAGAAATACCTGTGGTTTTAATATATATATATATATATATATATATATATATATATATATATATATATATATATATATATATATATATATATATATATATATATATAAATGAAGAATTAAATAAAATAATAAAAAAACAACACAATAGTAATTTTAAAAAGTTGTTAATTCAAACTATTTACCATTACCAATCTGTAAAACAAAAAACCATTAAAACCACGCAGGAAACATCAAATATCATATTTCAACCATAATTTTTTTTTTTTTTTTTTTTTTTGTGATCTTTCAAAATATTTTCAATATTTTTATAAGCCTGATCAAATTATGACCTCATGATTATTTTGACATATTTTGTTGTTATTTTTTTATATTCATATATATATGTATATATGATTTGAGGATCATCAAATAAGACATATTTGAAGAGTATTATGATTATTTGATATGATTTGTGTTTTTACGAAATAATTTTTCCACGATCAAGCTTGATCGTATAATAATCTAATATATACGGGCTAGAGTTATGTGCTAAATTTTTTTTTGATATGCATAAGTATTCAATATATTTCCTCATAACAATGACATTTTTATCATTAAAACAATGAATATTCTTTCACAATACATATACATATATTCTTAAAAATGTTTAAGTGTTTTTTTAGGGTGATACGATGATCATCACATATATACACAATAAATTTTGATTGATTAATTAAATTGGCTGAGAGTTAAAAAGTACTTGAGAAACAATATTTTTGTTATACTGAAATGATGATACATCTTAAGAACTATTTAAGTGCATCGACGATCTAAACGAGTATATATGTATAAGAATGAATATGTTTGGGAGGTAAAATATCTATTTATCTTAAAAAGGAACATAATTCTTTATTTATATATTTATATGGATAATTTAATGTTCGTGATCGTACATCATAATAGTTTTTAACAAAATTATTATTAATATTCTGTCGATCCTTTGTATTTTTTTTATAATTATATTTATATGTAAATTTTTATATATTTATTTATGGAATTTACATGATCGCATTTTTATGTTTTATGGATACTTGTACATACATATATATAAAATACGGAAGTGTAATATTTGTACTGGAAGACGATATTTTTGGAAGCAAGTATAATATCTTACATACATCTGAATTTCACACATCTCACTCTATGCGGTACTTTACGATTTATTTGTGTATAATATAAGAAATACAGTTATATTCGTTCGCGGTCTTATCTACTTTGATCCTTGTGTACATAGTGTGTGCTAAGTAAAAAAAAAATCAGCCAAAATCCAATTTTTTTTTTTTTTGTCAAATAAACAATAAAAATAAATAACCGTCTGTCTGTTTATCTTTTATGTTCATTGATAAATTTCACAAGATTTTATAGACAAACATCTCATAGACTCGTTACCTTTATATCTTAGTCTCGTAAGTTTTTAAAATTATATATTGTAATTCCCATAATATTATACATTTAATTATATTCAAAGATGTTCTTCGAAGAAATATGCTTAAGATCTCACAGTGACGATGATGATGATGTTGATTATTATACATATATATGATGAGAGTTGTTTTACATGAAAAATCTGATTGAAGTGGTGTACACAAAATAAAAACTGATTTAAATAATCAATGAGTTATTTACTTATTTATTTATCATTATTATTATTGTTTAATGTATTTTTATTATAAGAAACTATAGCATAATGGATTAGAATATATATTCTTTTGTATATTTTAAATAAAATGTATGAATAATAATATATTACTTATTCAGAAGTTCATCTTCTGTATTCATGTTTTTATGTTTGAAGTTGAAGCTAAATTTAATTGCTATTGAAAATAATTTATTCCAAAGAGGATGGATTAGTGCAGATGAATAATAAAGACTACATTAGCATAAATATAGACCAAGAACCTTATTTTCAAACACAATAATCAAATATTGTGAAAAAATGCTTATGTATGTAAATTTATCATCATGTGATAATTTAGTTAAATATATCTAAACTGCTTTTGACGTAGTTCAGCCAGTTTAGCAATCTTAGTTTTTCAACGTTTTAAATTGTAACGAAAAATTAAAATATTTCATTTTGAATTGATAAGAGGGTTTCAGCGTATTTATTTACGAATATAAAATGGAATTTTTGAAGGCAACGTTTGGGACTTTTATAATCCACATTTTGCCCAGAGAATAGAAATTATTTATGTAATTATCGGAATAGTTGAGTATTATACACAATGGCGGGTTTAAGCATAGGCAACCAAGGCAACAATAAATTAATAAATTAAAATCTGAAATTTCAATTTCTAGTAAAGTCAGCTTTTAGCAATACGTTACTCACGAGACGACTATAAATAGTTTTAGGCAACCATTTCAAACACTCACATAGTAAAACACACAAAAGTTTCTGGCATAAGTGCTAGACAATTTTGTGATTGATTCAAAAGGTTGACCAAAAATTTGGTATTGAAATATTTTAGTATAATTCATAAAAAATAATAAAATTAAAAAATATTCTTGATACCAAATTTTAGTCAACATTTTTAAACACTCACATAGTAAAACACACGAAAATCTGTTTAGCACCGATAAATGATAATTTTTCGTATGTTTTACTATGTGATTGCTTGGCAAGGTCGACCATAAAGAACATTTAAAATCGTAAAGATACAATTCCCCAAAATCTTTGTGATTTGAAAAATAAATTAAATCTTCGAGTACTACAAAGTTACAAGTTTTATTATTTTCAAAACTCTATAACTAAAACTAACAAACTTACTATATACTACAAATTCACAAAATTAATAAACTCTAAATTTATAAAACTACAAAATTAAAAAATCACAAAATCGGAACTACAAAATCACAAAGTCAAAATTTCAAAACTGCTAAATTCCAAAATCAAGGATTACAAATTTATAAATTTATTAAACTATAAAATAAAAATTGTTTTTCAAAATAATCACAAAATAAAAAAACTCTAAAATTGCTCAGTTACATGAATTATAAATATATACAATGTTGTAAATCCACAAAATTACTAAGATTCAACATAAGAAAAATTACTAACTGGAAACGTACAAAATTAAAAATCTTCAGCATGACAATATTTAAAAATTTAAAAATTACAAAACTTCTATTGTTCAAAATTTTCAAAATTAAAAATAAAATTCGAATTTCAAATTTTAAAATTAGAAAACTATAAATTTTAAAATTATCGGAACTGATATCAAATTAAAATTACCAAAACTTTTCAAAATTATCAAAATTGCTTTCAAAATCTCAAAATAAAAAATTTATAAATTTGCAAAATTGATACCTACAAATTTTCAAAATTACGATGTTCCAAAAAATCAAAAACTAATAACAAAATACAAAATCGCAAATTTTTAAAATATCAAAAATCTCTTAATTCTAAAACTACAAAATCACAAAACTGGATCTACAAATTTTGTAACTCTAAAATTTTGTGGTTTGCTTTGTAAATTTGGTAGTTTTGTTATTTAGATTAAAAAATTGTAATTTTTAAATTTTGAAACTATTTGACCTTACAATTTTGTCATCATCAATCGTTCAAAATACAAAAAATACAAAAAAAAAGAAAGAGCCAAAATTATAAAATTTAAAAATCAAATAATAAAAATACCAATTTCACCAAAAATTTAAAATTATAAATTTACATTGTTACAAGTTTTCAAATCTACATATATACAAATCTAATGTGAATTTAGCAAACTAAAAAAATTGTACAGGTTCAAAATTACAAAATTAACAACATCAACTTTAATATTACAAAAATTTAAGATCACAATACTCTAAAAGATTAATTTAAAAATTACATAATCTTAGAATTACAAATTTACAATACTATAAATAATATTACAAAATTCTGAAATTACAAAACAACAAAATTTGTATTCCTCAACATAACAAAGTCAAAGTTTTAAAACTACAAAATCACAAATTTTTCATTTAGAAAACATCAAAAATTTACAAAATGGTAAAATTCTAAACCTTCACAAAATAACACAACCAGCGGAATTCAAATCTAAAATTCCCCAAAATTGCGGAATTTTACAATTTTTAAATTCTCAAATTACAAAACTACAAAGGCATCACTTCAAAATTGCCAAACTCCAAAATCATAACATAACCAACTGCAAAATCACTAAAATTCCAAAATTGACAAAATTTCAAATTAACCAAATTTCAAATTTCCAATTTACAAAAATTCAAATATACAAAATAGACGGAATTATAAAATTAAAAAAAAAAACAGTTACAAATTCTCTAATATGCAATATTCTCACAAAATTACAAATTTTAAAAATTTGCGAATTTGTATATTGTAAATTTAGAATTTTAAAATAGCACTCAAAAATTGCAATCTAACAAAATCACAAAATTCAAAAGTAAAATATTCATAAATTTCAAAATTTCAGAATTCATAAATACGAATTTAAAAAAATCAGAATTTACATTACAAAATTACAAAATCTTAAAATCAGAACTAAAAAATTGTAAAATTTAAACCTACAAAACGTTGATTCCAAAATTACAAAACTTTAGATGTAATCACAAAATTATAAATTTACAAATCCCTAAATTTACAGAATTACAAAATATCTAAATTGTAAATTTAAAAAATCACAAAATTCTAAGGCTTTGATATCCTTTATGACATTTATCGTGCTTCGAATCCTTGCAAAAACAGTATAAGCACATACATATGGAGTTATCTTTTTTTGTAAATTTTTTCTTTGATGGTGAAGTGATGTGGATACTAAATAAATGCTGTGGGCACTACCCTTGCCCAATTCGATGAAGCATACACCTAATTAAAACCATTTACCATACCATGGTCAATCGGTTGAAGCATCGATGTTGTGTTGGGTGGTAGAAAAGCCAATTTCAGATTATTAACCGGCTTTCTGCATTTGGATGCGCCGGACAATTATCGACAAACAGGATAATTTTTTTTTTCGAACGTTGAAGTTCCCAATCCCACTGAAAAAATCAATTTTTGAAAATATCTTATATCATCCATGCTCTTCTATTCGCTTCATAACCGACTGGCAAAGATTTCACGTTTTTAAAGCAACGTGGTTTTTTGGATTTACCAATAATAAAAAGTTTTCTTTTATCACTTCCATCCATATTGGTAGCTAATAAAACTGTAATCCTATCCGTGGAAAGTTTTCAACCAAAGCATTTTTCACCTTTGAATTTTAATGTTTTGTCTGGTGTAATTTAAAAACGCCGTTTCATCAGCATTGTTAATAACCAAATACTGCAATCAGCACGAGAAACAGACGCAGCTTCGCCCGAAATTTTTCCCAAAACAATATTATGTCATTGACGAAAACGATAAATCCAGTTATCGTTTGCAATTCATTTGCTTGCAATATTTCCGGTGATCGGAACATGCCTGGCGTGTTGACATTTGAACCATTCAAGAAACAGTTCATCGATCTTACTATGCGCTGGTTTTCTAATCCTTTTATTTTTTAAAGAATTCTTTTCAAATTGTTTTTTGATCTTGTTTTTATTTTTCCACATGGTCGACAAAGTTGAATGCGCTATGTTGAATTCTTTGACTAAACAGTATGGTGTTCACCATTTTCTAGGCGCCATAATATGCTAGCTTTTTGTTTAATAGTAAAACTTTGACATTTTGACATTTTGTCCTAATTTTTCACTTTAAAATGTTAACTAGACTGACTATTTCGTCAACAATAAAGTATTAAATCCAATCTAACGGGAATCACGGAGTTGTACGAAATAATGTACACGGTTACCTATATGAAATATCATGTTTGTCGCAATAATTCGATTTTTATGATTTTCTAAACACTAAAACCAGTCGCTATATCCCAAGTTAGACGTTTTGTAAATTTTGCCATAACGGTGGTAACCCTATAGGCAACTAAAAATGGCACCTGGAAACGAAGTTTTTTGCTATGTTGCCTATGGCCTCGCACAAGCTTAAACCGCCACTAGTACTACGCCGGATTTAAAAAGTATTAATTTTAAGAATATATGTACAAATTTCAGAATATTTTTAATATTTGAGAAAATTTAACGATATTTCTAGAATTTGGTCTAATTTAAAATTTTAGACGAATCGCACTTGACCAAAAGTGCAAGTTTTCAAAAAATGATTGATTAATTTTTCGAATTTAGAAAATATTACAATCCACGATTAATTAGGTAAGTTGTATTATCAGAAAGTGCAGCACTTTGGGACTTTTATAATCCACATTTTCCCCAGAGAACAGAAATTATTTATGTAATAATCGGAACAATTTGAGTATTACCCAATGGCGGTTTTCAGCATAGGCAACCAAGGCAACAATAAATTAATAAATTAAAATATAAAATTTCAATTCTTAGTAAAGCAAGTTTTAGGCAACTATTTCAAACACTCACGTAGTAAAACACACAAAAGTCTCTTGCATAAGTGCTAGACAATTTTGTGAGTGAGATTCAAAAGGTTGACCAAAAAATTAGTATCGAAATATTTTAGTATAATTCATAAAAAATAATAATAAAATTAATAAATATTCTTGATACCAAATTTTAGTCAACATTTCTAAACACTCACATAGTAAAACACACGAAAAATTGTTTTGTCACAGTGCTATGCAATTTTTCGTGTGTTTCACTATGTGAGTGCTTGGCAAGGTCGACTAAAATTTGGTATTGAAATTTTATTTTTTTATAAATTTTCGTAACTTAAAATAGGAAAAAATCGGTTCCAGATTTTAATCGACTTTTCAAGCACTCACATATTAAAACGCACGAAAAGTTGTCTTGCTTAAATGCTAGACAATGCATGCATAGTGTAGTATTTGTTTTATGTGGATGGAGTTACCTTTACTGTAAAATTTTTCTTTGATGGTGAAGTGATGTGGTAACTAAATAAATGCTATGGGGACTACCCTTGCCCAATATGATAGACCGCGCCTATATATACCTAATTAAAACTATTTAGTCTAATGTTTTTCTTTGGTGATTTATCAAAATAGCATTAGATGTGTCCGCAGCGCACAGAAATACACAATATTGCCGTCAGTAACATTATAGCAAAATACGAGGCAATCAAAATTGTAGATTACGGAAAAAAAATTCGATATTGTATAATCGGTGGTAATTTTCTTAAAATTTTGTCATAACGGGGGTAACTCAATAGGCAACTAAGAATGGCACCTGAGAAGGAAGTTTTTTGGTAAGCATTTATAAATGTTTGTACCATGCAAACTAACAGGGCCTCGCATGAAATGTTGGCTATAATTCTAATTTAAAATTTTAGATGAATCGCATTTGACCAAAATTTGAGTTTTCAAAAAATGATTGATTAATTTTTCGAATTTAGAAAAAATTACAAACCTCGATTAGTTAGGTATGCTGTAATATCAGACAGTGCGGAACTTTCACGAAACTGGAAGTAAATTCTGGATTTGTTAAAATTCTTAAAGAATTAAATTTCATATTAATACCCATATTATGATTCTCACCTCACCTCACCTCTCACCGTGACATCTACAATCGCGCGAGTCAAATTTTGGTATTATAATTCTCGGTTTTATTAGTAGTGGTTATTGTTTTGAGAAATTTTGACATTTGATCAAATTCAAATCTGATTCTTCCACACTACCGGATGACTATAGTACTTATCAATTGATATTTAAATGTATTTTTAACATATTCTAAAGCATGGTCTTATCAATTTCTTGATTTACAAGCATTTTTCGTATAAATGAAGATGGACTTCCGTATCTATTGGACAAACTAGAAGAAAAATTCAAACCATCTTATTATTTCTCATCCAGTATTCCTCCACAGGCAATATGTGGGTTTTTCCCCATCTCCTCAACGAGTTTTACGAATTGTTCGCCATTAACTATTTTCGGTTTATTTCTAGTTGTGAAAAATAAATTTTTTCATAACGCATACAACAATAATATTATTTATTATAATGCAACAATTAATATTTATTACATTATTAATTATTGTAATAAATAAACAAATATAACAATTTACGATTTGCCTTCCATTTTGCCTATCATAAAAAATACTATGTATATCAATATCAATAACGCGAAAATTGGCACTGACAATACTGACCTGACAACCGTCATGGGTAAAGAAGCACTGAACTCTGTACGAAACAATAATGGAGAAAGACTCATCGACTTCTGTGTCACAAACCAGCTATTCATAGAAGGCAGTAAATTTCCACACAAGTATACATGGACATCACCTGATGGCAGAACAAGAAACCAAATAGACCATGTAATGATCAACAAGAAATTTCTCACATCATTACAAGACGTCCGAGCAATGAGAGGTGCAGACATTCACAGCGACCATCACTTGGTAATTTCACAGTTCAAGATCAAGCCTGTAGCTATGAGATGCATTAAGACGAACAGACGAAAATTCAACATCGAAAGGCTAAACGATCCCGATACAAGGAAGATTTTCAGTGAAGCGCTCGAATGCAATCTAGCAACCAACAGTGCCACCAGTATAGAAGACCGATGGAAGCAAATCGAAGTCGCCTATATCGAAACTGCTGCGAACACACTCGAGTACAAATACAGTCGCAAACCATGGATAAGCGACACCACATGGGAGAAAATTGAAGAAGGTCGACAGCTTAAGCTGCAAATGAACCAGCAAAATACACCGGAGGTGAGAAGGAAATATGAAGACACGGCAAGACAAGTAAAATGGCAAGAAATGATATAGCAACCAGAAATATGCGCACTCTACACCAATGCGTACGAAAGGTCACAGGAAAATACACCAATATACCACCTATAAGAGATAAGAATGGTCACAGAAAACTTCGAATTACCCAATGATGCTCTTAACGAAACAATCAACACCCATCCACCAACGGAACGGGAAGTTAACAGTATCATTGGGAAAATGAAGAATAACAAAGCCGCTGGAATAGATAACATACCATCCCAAATATTCAAAGGTGACGCATCTACAACTGTGAAGACTCTAACACCGATCATAACGGAAATATGGAATTCGGGTAAAATACCACATAAATGGAAAGAGGGATTAACCATAATGATTCCAAAGAAAGGAGACCTAAGGGAATGTAAAAATTGGTGAGGCATATCACTATTCAATACAACAATAAAGGTGTTAGCAATGATAATCCCCGACAGAATATCATCTACGATCAATTCGAAATTGAGGAAAGAACAAGCTGGCTTCAGACCGGGACGTAGTTGCACTGACCATATAAATACGATCCGCATCATCATTGAACAGTCCAATGAATGGAACTCCCCACTATACCTCCTCTTCGTGGACGCATTCGATACAATACATAGAAACGCAATATGGAAGACACTTTGTGAAATGGGCATCCCAAATAAGATTATCGAACTCGTACAAGAGATGTACCATGATGCAGGTAATAATACAATACAAGAGCAAGCAAAGTGATGCATATTACCATAGCAATGGAGTAAGACAGGGATGCGTGCTCTCCCCACTACTGTTCCTAGTAGTATTAGATAGTCTCATACGGAAAATGGATCACAAACCGCCCAATGGCATCCAACGGGGACTAACAGGAAAACTTAACGATTTGGATTATGCTGATGCTATATGCCTGCTAACACATAAATACACGGACATGCAGCAGAAAATAGAACAGCTATCGGATTTAGCGAAAGAAGTTGGTCTAAATATAAACATTACGAAAACCAAGACGATGAGCATAAATACTACGATAACCACACCAATAAGAGTCAACCAACAAAATATAGAAGATGTAAAGGAATTCGTATACTTAGGTTGTACACTAGCATAGACAGGCGGAACCGAGGAAGAGATTAACAAGCGCATAAACAAAGCCAGAACGACATACAACATGTTACACAAAATCTGGAATGCATCTGTCTCTCCCGTAACACCAAGATACGAATGTTCAACTCGTGTGTAAAATCAGTACTCCTATATGGCTGCGAAACATGGATTGCTTCCCGAGAAGTCGTCTTAATGCATCGGCAGATTACGAACAAACTACAAGTATTTGTCAACAAATGTCTAAGAAGAATACTAAAGTGCTTCTGGCGCAATACCATATCAAATGCGGAACTCCATAGAGTAACTAATCAGGTGACCGAGCAAATAGCGCAGTGGTTAAAGCTGCGACGTTTGGATCGGGAGGTACCGGGTTCGAATCCCAACAGAGGCGGGATGCAAAAGGGATTTTTCATCTCCCGATTACGATCGGTGATTAAATTGAAAACATCTATGACCCTCTGTGGAATGTAGAACTCATGGGCCGACCCATCTTCCATGTCACTGTACAAGGTGACATGGAGCTATGCAATGCGCAGATGGTATACTGTACTTGTGTGAATGGCATGAATGAATGGATTGATTGAATGTTGTGTGAATGTAAGGTAAGGCTATGGACCGTAAAAGTGTCTATGCCAAGTCCTTTTTAAAAAAAAAAAAAAAAAAACTAATCAGGTAAATATGGAAAATGAAATAAGGAAACGTAAGTGGAGATGGATCGGACCTACACTAAGAAAACCAGCAAGTCACGTAACACGCATGGCCTTAGAATGGAACCCTCTCCAAAGGTTAAAAAATAAAAAAAAATAAAAAAATATCAATATCAAAAATTATTTTCTCGCTCAGTCTCACCACCAAATTGTAAGTGAGGATATGTGACATTAGACTCACTAACGGCGAGAATCATAATACAAAAATTGAAATACGGTGACGTCGTGTCCTTCGGTGACCCGTAGGTGAGATTCATAATAAATGTCTTTATGGAATTCGATTTTTGTTTTTGAAAATTTTATAAAATCCAGATACTTAAATAATTTTTGCAAAATAAAAAATTTCAGTTATCAGATTTAAAATAATTAACATCAACACTATAAGGATATTTAAATTACAAATCATAAAATATTTTGTTTGTGACACATCTTCAAATTTATTATCTAGTTGTGAATTCTGATGATCAGCTGTTAGAATTTAATTAATTTTCATCGTTGATCAATTAATCATTTATTTACGCGTATACATCGACATGAAATCACTCGATCAAATTATCAAAAATTTTTGAAGCGCATGAGATCGAAATGTAAAAAACGTCGCATATATAGGGTTAAACAAAATATATTTCATTCATAAAAAACAATAATAATTGAAAAAAAAAAAAAAAATTCTTCATAATATAAGATAAATAAATTACAATGATGTGAAATTATTATTGTTTTTATAATATTCATCAAAACAAAAAGTAAATTATTTAAATTATTATTATTATTGTAAAAATTAAATGACAGATGGGCATTTAAAAATAAATAAAATATTTATTTATTTATTATAAAACGCATAGACAAAATAATTTATGTCGCGATTAGATAGTAAGTTGGTAAATCTTTGGAATTCCATATATACATGGCGCGGGCGCGCGCTTACTTATATATGCTTTATAAGGCACCTGGAAAATTGTAATTATCACACAGAAAATACATTAACCCTTAATAAAAATATATGTCAACACTCAACATAATATATAAATATTTAGGTTTTAAAATAAGATTAAATTTAAAACAGACATACGATTTATTTATAATATATATTTTTTTATTTTTAAATATACGATATATTAAACTACAAGTCACGTATCCGGGAATAATTTATTTTTATTTTTGTTTCATTCTTAATCTTAAACTACTTTAAAGAGACACCTTAAGTGGCACACATTTTATTTTAATTCCGATTACTATATATACAACATACATAATGTGAATTGTGAACCGCGCAGGTAAATATTACTATTTACTTTTGTGTAGGTTGTGTGTTGGTCATTTTGTCTGATAAGAGCGCGCGACAATTGATAAAATCGTTTTTTTTATTGAAAGTTGTGTTAAAATATTTAACATGGGAGAGCCAAGGTGTACATTTAAATGTTATACAAAATATTTTAACCACAATCCGGCCTCCAAAATGTTATATATGTACATAAAATCGTGATCATTTATTAATAGATTATAAAATAAAAATGTATATACATATACAGTATAATAATTCCTTATCTTAAATGTGCTGTTAATTTATTTTAATCTAATTTTTATTATTTTTTATTACATGACAATAAATTAAAATTATATGGCCGCATACATTTTGTTTCTGGTATCGTAAATTATCAGAATTTCTTGAAAAACATATAGATACACGATACATATGTATGTAGGGCCATATATAACCTAAATTATTGATAATTAAGGACCATTTAAGGACGGACTCTAAATATAAAAATATAAAAAAAAACAGAAGGAGATATAACCTTGGACTAGTGCAGCTACTGAAGATGACAATGGATTAACCGAAAAAAATAAATGTTTAGTGTTTTATTGATGGAAATCATTGAAATATTAGTTAATTTTATTGCCGTTTAAAAATAAAAAAAATTCCTGGAAACTCTGGATTTAGGGAATGATTGATGTTGTGAATCGGTGTGGAAATTATAAAAATGTTTAAAACACTTTTTTATAATATTTGAGTTGTTTAAACATGCGGTTGACATTAAAATTACAAATTAAAAGGTATCACTACCCAGCTAATCGAGACAATAGCTATAGTTGTGAAGCAAATATAATTCTATCAGATTCCATATCAATAAATCATTCATGCCAAATCGTTTCTAGTTCGTTTCCTATCTCATGTACTGGTATTATTGGTAAGGATTTTTTTGTCTAAATACAAGTGTAAGATAGACTTTTCTAATTATGTTTTTGTAATTTGAAACGATTTTGAAGTCGAAATTGAAAATCATAATTTACCTCTCACCAAACTAGACGAATTTGAAGTATTGTTATAAACAATCGGTTACAAATTATCGAATCGCCTCTAAAAATCGACCACCTTAATCAAGAAGAACGGAACTTTATTATAAACCTATGTCGAAAGTATAATGAAATAAGCTTCCATCAACCGATATTATGTGCATAAACTAAGAACTGAGCGGTAACGTAGAGCCAATATATGTCAAACATATCGTTTACCAGAGTCTACAAAAACTGAAATCAACAAAAAAATAGGCCAAATGTTGGAAGATGACATAATCGAGCCTAGTAAAAGTCCATGGAACTTTCCATTAATTCTAGTCCCTAAAAAAGCGAATAACGATGAAAAGAAATAGAGAATCGTGGTGGATTTTCGTAAATTAAACGATGTAACAATTAACAACGTATTTTCTTTACATAACAGATATCTTGGATTATCTTGGTAAATCTAAATATTTGGCTATCATAAGATTTATTAGATCCCAAAGACAGAAAAGACTGCATTTAATACTGACTTGGGACATTTTCAATTTAAACGAAAGCAACGTTTCAACGTCTTATGAATACTATCCTAAGACTGTGTCCGAAACGTGTGATAAAAAATCGTGAATTAATTTTTTGACATTTGTTTGTTAATTATTCCCCTACATTCACGATTTTTTATTATGCTGTCCGAAATGTGTAATAAATCTCCCCACCTCATAAGTTTTTTCCCCACGTCATATACATATGTCAATTTTAATTTTCATAACCTCAAATTTTTTGTGACAACTACTAAATTGTACAGAAAATTTACAAAAATTAATATTAAAATAATGGATCCGATAATCCTTTTAATGGTTCTTTATTATTATTTTGTTCACCATACAACAACTGTTAAATACCAGGATGTTGTTGAGTCGAAACAAGATGCCATGTACACCACAAAGCCCAATAATAAAACGAATTTTGGCATGAGGATTGTTGTTAGATAGTGGGTGTAGTGGGTGGTCTCCAGAGCTTGAACTCTGACGATATCGAAGTAACAAAAGATGATTCTGAAAGTGATGATTCAAAGTCTGTATCTGAGAGTAATGAGGAAGAAGGGTGAACTGAAGCAACTTCAGAACGAAATCCTACGAGGGGTGGTTTACGTATAAATTGTGAGGATTGTAATAAATGTCCTATATTATCGCCATAGCGCCGAGCTCATATGCACAATATGTAATAAACGAGTTGTTAATTTATAGGCGCATACACAAATGCACGAAGGCATATTACCCTACGAATGTATAATTTGTCAGCAGCGATTTAAATTTAACGATCGTTTGACATAGCTACACATTCCGAGGTGCGTCCGTTTAAATGTGAAACATGTCAAAATTGTTTTAAAACTAAAGATCAACTACGTGAACACGTTAAAATACATATGCCAATGGAGGAACGGCCTAAAAAATGTCACTTGTGTGAAAAACAATTCTTGAACAATGTTGAGCTGAACACTGTATCAATTAAATATGCATAAACGTATTCACACTGGAGAAAAGCCACATAGTTGTGATATTTGTTGTAAAATATTTTCACGAAATGCTGGTTAGATTTTTCACCACCTCCAGCATAACGGCGGGAGACCCTATAAATGTCGGTACTGTGATAAATCGTTTACTGATTCAGGTGGCCGTAAAATGCATGGACATGTTCATCTAGATGACCGACCTTATAAATGTGCTTGCAATTTTGATATCAGCCTGAGCACCTAGCACATTAAACTAAATCATCCTAAGTAAATTGGTAGGATACTACTAAATTATTATTTAAGTTAATTTAAATTTAAGTAATAACAAATTTTAAATAAGCAATACCTATCTAACTTTATAAGTTTATGTACATTTATTAATTTGAGCGGTTTCAATATAAGGGTTAGGAAGGCTAAAGTTTCTATTCCATGAGAGAAATTGGCTGGCAGTAATGTAACCAGTTTTTAACTGGAAAAATGAATTAAGAAAACCGAAAAGTAATCTAAAATCGTTAATATTTGAGTTTACAATATTTGTGTGTATATTTACAAATCAAACGTTGGACATGCGCACACAAATTATTCGATAGCTGTCAAAAATTATCATAGTAATGGACTCGAATAAATTGGGTGTGTTCGGTATTTTCATGTAAATGTCAAAAATGTAATTCACGATATTTTATCACAGATTTCGGACACAGTCTCAGTGGTTTAAATGGAATTAAATGTCTTGTTTATCTAGATGACGTGATAGTGACTGGTTATAAACTTATTGAGCATAACGCCAAAATAGAATCGGTTCTGGAGTGTTTAAAAATCAATAATTTGAAGGTAAATTTAGAAAAGTGCCAATTTTTATCTAACGAGATAATATATCTATTATAGGTCATGCCGTCACTGAAGAGAGAATAAAGCCAGATCAAAACAAAACAGATACAATAAAAAATTATCCTCAGCCAAATAATCAAAAGGAAGTGAAATCATTTCCAAAATATCGCAACCTCTTACAATTTTAATTGGAATGCGTTTTGCGATGAATCTCTCACCAAACTTAAAAATTGTCCGATTTTACTACACCTAGATTTTGCTTTACCGTTCACAATAACAACCGATGCGAGTGATATTGCAATCAGCGCGGTTCTTTCTCAAAATCCTAACAAGTTTGATTAATTTAAAAATCCCTTCCTCTCGGTTAATGAGGTAGTACATTAGATTGGAAGATTTCGATTATAAGGTTCACCACAGACCTGGAAATCATAATCAAAATGCGGATGCTCTAAGTCGAATAGCAATTGTACCTGATAAATCTTCAAAACTTCCTTCCGCAACTAAAGAAATAAAAGGTCGTAACGGCAATATTTTAATCTGTATTATTGACAAATTGTGCTAATTGACAAGTCTACATTGTGTATCCAGTTTCAGTCGAATTTATTTAAACCAAATTCCACTATAGTCCAATTTTCCAGTCTAGATTTATAAAAAAAACTATCCACAAACATCATTTTTCACTGTTTAGTTATGGCCCGTATTCAAAGTCTCCAATTGGAGAGATTATAACAGACAATTTTTAAATCTGCACCACTGACCGAATCCAGTAATGTTGCAATAACCGCACTCATTTTAAAATATATAAATCTGCACTACCGACTAAATGAAATATTCAAAACTGTTGAAACAAAAAAACTCATTTTTATTTTTAAATAGTTCTCGTATTAAATTAGCTCGTTCAACTAATATTCATTTGGCTAATATCCTTCGACAATTTTAAATTATCCGCTTTAGCTTCTTGCAGCTTGTGGAAATTTTCACGTGCCTCGAGCAATTCTTTACGGAATTCTTGATTTTGTGCCTCGACTGATTTACATTTCTCTTCTAAATTCGCTAATTTTAATTTGTATTCATTTAGTTGAGTTGCCATTACCCGTTCGTAATCCCATTTTTGAGTCTCGAACTTAGTTTGGAGCCCATGAATCTCATTCGTTGCGCACCACATCAAGTTCCATCTGCGTGTTTTCGCGAGCCAAATGCATCGTGAAATTCTCTTGTTGATAGCAATTGGTCTCGGATTTTTGATAACCGACCATATACTTGAATTGTACCTCGTTCTCTTGAGCCAGATGTAAATGCTTGCGTTGATTATTGATCTGCGTTTGAAGCATGTAAATTTTACTTTGATGGAATTGAATCACTTCCGTTAAATTGATATCTTTTATCTCACCTAGTCGCTGTTCGATTTGTTTCTTGAACACGTAATAGTTTTGTTAATCAAATTAACGCGTTCGTCTCGATTTGAGGTATGACTTGGGCCGGTGATGGAACGGCTTTATGGCTTTTTTTATTTGTATTAAAATATAGTTCCTGTATATGACATGTATAAGATCATTTTGATTAGGTCTTCTTCGCCACTATACAGTCCTTTGGCTAGAATAAACTGAATCTGCGGCCTTTTCAGTAACTTGACAATAGTTCCTAAATATTCCATTGTTGATATTTCCGAGAATCCTGACATCAAATGTAATGCATGAATATACATTTGCACATCGCTCTGCGAAATTCCGATGAATTTTAAATTTTCCGGTTGAGTGGTTGGAACATTTTATCGAAATACGAGACATTCGCTAGTGTTAAGATACCACATTGTAAATTGGTATTAGATATGAGTACGCTCAGAATACGGAACAGTCCAATTTTCTTTTCGCACGAATAATGCTCGGTCACCGATAATTCAATTGTCTCCCGGATCACCTGATCGATGGTGGCCAAAAGTGTTTTATGACTTTTTGGCTAATGACTAATAATTTGAATCAATTTTATGACTAATAATTTGAATCAATTGGAACGCGTTTTCTACACACTTCTCAATCTTGAGACATTTAAGTGCATATTGTAGCATTTTAGGAAATTCATTAACGATCCCGTCCAACATAGTAATGACGTTAAAAAACTCTAACAGTAAGGCTTGGGTGAATATGCTGTCCATAATCTTCAATAATTTATCGATATAGCTTTAAAACGTATCAACTTCAATGTATTCGGCCGAAATCATACCGTCCTGTTTCAAATCCTTCAGATCAGATACATTTGGCGGCCAACAGTTGATGCGATTTTATGTGCGACACAAAATTAGTAATTGTTGGAATTTTTGTTAACAGCAGGAATGTCGGCTGAATATTTCAATTGGCACAAATTGACAAGCATTGTTAGTGCGAGCACTACAACATTATCATTTTCATCGTTCGATAAGATAAAGTTGAGTAAAGTATTTAGCAACGTATCCTGATGTCGTAACTCGATCGAAAAGTAAACAACAATCTGAAATTAGGTCAAATCCAGAAAATCTTGAAACCAATTTACCGAATTCTAAAATAATACATCCCACTGACGATTCTGAAATTGATAAACTTATTGAAGAATTTCATTCTAAACCTTTAGGTTTGCAAATAACTTCAACATCTTTCAACATTCAAAGAATTCGAAAAGCTTTTTTTAGATATAGTCGATCACTGTGTCATATCAAGAAAACAAATATATACTTACCGTTCAGAATGACTGAAACAGGATGCCGAAACCATAGCCCGAATTTTTGTGGAACAAATATGTGTTTTCGAAACCCCTCAGCAAATAATATCCGACCAAGGGGCGAATTTTATGAGTGATCTGTTTACAAACGTGTGCAAACTTCTAAAAATTAAGAAATTGAATACAACAGCCTATCATCCTCAAACAAATGGAGAATTAGAACGATCTCACAGAACATGAACAAAATATCTGAGAAATTACACGCAGTCAGACCCACTCAACTGGGATATGGTATATGGTTGGAGACCTATGATTCCTACAGTACTACTTCAAGAACATATACAAAAGATGTTATACTAATTAATAATCTTTGAGTACTTATGTATTTAAACATAAGGCAATTACATCAAAAATTATTATATACATAAAGCTACAGTTTAGTATCAGTAATCCATAACAATTGATTTGAGTTTATATATTTTTAGCACATCATATATCTTACAAAATATGCCCGATGTAATTTAATATCGCCATAATACTTCGTTATTTTTTTTTATATATATATCTTATAGCCGAAGACTGCTATAAAATTACCACACCGCACATATATGACAAATTAATTTCCAGGATATTTTAGGTCAATAACATATATCGCAAAAACAAAAAAATCGCGCATCATATTACCGATCATGTTTATCATGATAATTTCCATTATGTGCATATATAAAAATAAAAATCACATCACATTGCGTTCGTCGTTTTGTCTTGTCACACAGATGTTATTGTCTGACCTCTTTGCTAATTATATTATATATACTCATACACCTTTGAATATCAAAAATTTATGTTAAGTCTAAACACTTTTCTTATCCCTCTAAAGACATGACCAACTACCAAAAAAAAAAAAAGTAGTATTAATAATAATGATAATAAAAACTGTCTGACAGTAAAGCAGTAACATATTATAAAGAAAGATGACACTTGATTCTTTTATAAACCGCGAAGATAAAATAAAAGAAGTCGTATTATTATTATTTACGTAAATTTATTTTCATAAAAACGTAAATTAATTTTTTTTCCAAAACATTAAAGCTTAATGTCTTATAAAATGTGTTGAACTGTTTCTTGTTTTTGTTTTGTGTATACATATACGACAAAATGCGACATTATACATAAAATACGGTTCACATTCATAATTTCATTTGTAACAAGATTATGTGAACCACTTTTAAGTGTTTTTATGTTCAGGTAATAAAGGAATTGTAAAAAAAAACAAATTCCTTAATTTTCAGGGCGGAAATTGTTGTTAAAAACGTGCGGCACAATTTATCAAAAACAATACCGAATTAGGGTAATAAAACTATAAATCGTATATAGTGGTGATAAGTGCGCTTTGATGCGAAATTGAATCGAACATTTTGTGCGATCGCCAAAATTTGTGTCGATCATGTGAATTTTTTAGCGCCCATACTACTTAGGATAAATAACAATGACCTATATAGCTTTCGTAATATAGGTCAATATAAATATAGTTTACTAAAATTACTAATGATTAAATTCCAATTGATCATCTATATTATTTTGGATCACACGAGTGATTAACGATCACACGCTTGTTTTTTCGAACTATTAATTTTCTCACCAAAAAAAAAAAACTATTTCGCAAATCAATAAATTACCTTTGAGGTAAATAAATTCTATGAACACATAAAAAAAAAAAAGCCAAAAACCTAAGCACTAAAATATTTATGAATGATTAGATCAATTCCGTTTATGATTTTATTGCTCGGCATACAATAAATCAATTTGTTTAGAATTTTTTATTTTTTTTTTTTCGTAAATTTATTAATATTATAGCACCCGACGGTTTTGTTTTGTTAAACAACAACAACAATAATAATAATAACAATAATAAAAATAGTTTTTGCTACTAACCTCTGACATTAAACGATCCGCACCCGTTCCTTCCTCGTCCCGAAATATTATATCCCTATTATAGTTTGGCACGAGTCGCTGAAATTTTGGATGTTCACGCGATATTTTCTCCTCGTGTAATCCGGATGCGCCGAGCGTATATTCCGATGAATTCGGTATATGCTGTTTAAAAACGAGCGGCGTTAGTTTACGTGTGCGACGTGGACCTCCGATGCCACGGCCGGGGCCGCACGATTGTACTGTCGTTAGAAGGGTCGTGATCATAAAGATTTCGTAGAATTTCATAGTTAATTTTTTTAGGTTACACATTTTTTTTTTTTTTTTTTTCAAATATATAATTCACTAAAAGCCACCAAATATAAATAATAAAAACCAAAATTAATTAAATTCCCACAGTTATTTTAACAAAAAAAAATTAAAAATAACGCACAACACACCATATCATTAGGTCATCTCAATTTTTTAAACTTTTCATTTTTCATAACAACAAATTTTTCACTCAACATAAAATTTAATTTTCAAACACTTTTAACCGTTTTTTATTTTTAATTTTATAATTTCTTTTTTCAATTTAACCAATTTGCACTGTCACAATGATAACATAAAATAATTTAAAAATAAAATTTTCACACGCACGATCGATTTTGCACCAAAACTAAATATATTTAAATTAAATTTAATTAATTAGCAAAAAAATAATTTTTTTTTTTTTAATTTTTAACATTCCGTTCGATAATTCGCCTAAAACTAAACTAAAAATCTAGACAAAACTTTAAAAAAAAAAGAAAAAAAAATTGGTTTCTTCTTGTCTCCGGTTAATAATGTGGAAATTGTTTATTTTTATTTTTTATTTTTACTTTAACAACAATTGATTTGCTTTGTGTATATGCTGTGTGCTGTGTGGTGTGTAGTAGAAGGTACAATAAATATCGTAAGTATATAAGAAGATTGTGTGAGAAAGAGACACATTCGGAATTCTAACAAATTTTTAACAAAATTTCTTTAATGAAAAATGTTAAAGAGGATTCTTCTTCACCATTAATATATGTACATACATATTTCTCATCATCCCAGGTACATAAATATACATATGGTACACAAACACCATTATAATACATATATGTATATACGAGAGTGTATATAACAAAATTTTCTTAAAGACAGGTTAAATATTAAAATAAATTTCTCTCTCGCGCACTCGGTTATTTATTTTCTATATACAAACAAACTCAACGAAAATACCCCACCATTCATTAGGTATATACATACCTAGTGGTATATACATATATACAAGACATAAATAAAAATTAAGGTGATTGGTAAGACGCAAGGCGGAGCTCTACATACTCTCTCTCTATATATATATATACACACATATGTATATACAGATATTATTAAAGATGTTGGTCTTGTTAATTTTTATTATTTTGTATTATTAATTTATTGTTGAATAGCGCAAACATAACAGAACCCAACCAGCAGGTAAAAGAACAAGTTTATATAAGGAAAAGTTTATATATATATGTACGTGTTTAATGATGTCTAATAGTAGTAATAATAATAATAATGATGATCATTACGATCATCATCATCAATATAAAATACTGGTACGCAAGACGATGTATATATACATACATAAGTCTTTAGGAAAGTTTAAATATTTTCTTGTATATAAGACGCGGATCACACAGATCAAAGAAATTTTGTATATATATACGTAAATTTCATTCATATTCTTATCAATGGCTTCTTTCTGTGCGGCTCATACATATGTATGTATATGTATACATACGTCTAACGTATGTGGTTTATGGGAAATTATTTATTTGGACCGCAAGAATTTCCTTTGTTTTTAATACACTGTTGAAATTGCATGTTACATTGTATTTTGATGTTTATTCATCGATACAATATTGTTGGTAAAATTTAACGCCATTTTTTTTATTCTCGAAACATCAAATTAAATGACACCTAAATGGGGTTTTAAGATAAATACATTGATTTCGGTCGAATATTATCTATTCTCCTTAAAACTTGTATCTTTCAATAAAGTCGAACTGGTGAGGACGAAATTATTTATTTTACAGTTGAGAGCTGATAAGTTTACAATATCAAGGAATCCAATTTCGGCAAGTTAGAACAAACCGTCGAACTAATACATTTTTGCTATTAAACTCATTCAATTTTGACTCAAAAATGATATTGTTGAATTCCACTCAAACTGGTTTCCAATAATTTTGAAATTCGGGAAGATGGTTAGTCTAGATAAAAAAAATTATAATTTGAGTAAAAACTCGGTGGGGTCACAATACCCGGAGTTCCGTTATAGTTTGTTTTTGTCGGAAACTCAAACGTTCACATCTTAAAATTCGTGTATCTTATAGGTATTCCTTGTCCGATTTTCACGTGTAATAGATCGTTGGAAAACGATTCGTTTTCAGGGCACTGTTTCAATTAGGCAGGTATTCGGGTGGACTTGGTTTCTTCACACATGACTACGATCGCAGCTGCCAAGGTGAAAACGAGGAAAAGATAGTACTCCATCTTCGTTTGGTTCAAAGACGTCATGAACGGTCAAAGGTGGGTAGGTGTAGAAAATAAAAATTGTGGAATGGCTATGGACTACTTTGTGTCTCTCTTCTTCTTCTGGTACAACCAATATATTCTAACCTATATAATATTTCTCAAATATTTCTCACATTCTCAAATTTGGAATCCGATTCAAACTGCAAAGATGGATCTTCCGAATCGGGTTCCAGAGTTGAATATGAGATAAATTCTTTCAACAAATTACTTGTTAAATGTTACTACAGTCGGGCAATGTTCAGATATTTTTCATTATACCAATTTTACCATTTTTCAAAGAAATATTTCGAAATTTCTTTCGAATCATTACTGAAGAATCAAAATAAAGTGAAAACCAAACATAGAATTAGCTTTAGCAATGCATTTGTCAATGTGGTTGTTAAAACTCATATTTTCAGCGAATGTGACACCTAGATCGATTATTTCTTTAACTCTTTCAATTACTCGTTTGGATCTAAAGTATTTCCAGAATTGTTTAGGGTTGTTTGTAATGCTTCGTTGTACATCTGCAATATATGAGAGGTGCTTTTCCTTGAAGTATGTATCAAATTCTTCATTAGGTCGTTAAACCAAGGAGGATGAATATTAGATTTTTTCCGGCACAATGGAATGTGGGTTTCAAAACCTTGTAATAAAATTTGGTAGAATTTGTTAGCAACTTGATTTACATCATTAGTATTTAAAGCAGCGTCCCATTGTATACCTTTTAAGTACTGCTGAAGTCCAGTGTGGTTTATTTTTTTAAAATTATAGGTAGTATGCATATGATGCCCGGATGTTGTTGACTTAATTTCATTTGAATCAAAAACTATTTCCATAGATTTGTGGTTAACATCATTAACAACAAATGGATTGAGTGATTCTGCCACTTTAAATATATCTGCATCATTTGTGAAGAATAAATCTAATATTCTCTCAAGAGCATTGGCTATGTTGTTGATTTGCTTTAAGTTAAAACCAAAAATAGCATCAAGAAAGACATATTCCGATTCTGATATCTTGATCATAATTCCACATTACATTACAAGATTAAAGTCACCTATAATACTAAGACTTAGTTATTTGGTTTTGTGAGATTAATTAATTCGTCAACTGCATCACTGCATCTGCCGTATATTTCACTACACGAACTCGGTGGAATGTAGGCTGTATAAATAAACAGATTCGTCTGATTTATTTTGATTTTTACGCACACGTGCTCGATAGATGATGGAGTTAAATTTATGGCAATACTGGAAACCATTGAATGCACAGCGATAAGTACACCGCCTCCTGATTTTTTTTCACTTGTTGATGATAGACGATCACATCTAAAAACAGCGTAATCATTTCCAAAGTATTCCTTACTGTTAATGTTAGGATTCAATGAGCTTTCACCAATTACATAAATTAAATAATTAGTTTTCAGAACAAAATTGAAAAATTTAGAAGCTTTTGATGCCATCTTGTTCACGTTCTGGAAGTATATCGTAAATTTCTCGGATTTCTTATGTTTAACTGATTTAGCTGATTGTTGATTGTGATAAATTTCGGACGGCATGGAACTTAAAGGAAATGCCACGAAAGCGAGCCTTCAGCGACCATACGCTGATCAAATAACGACATCCCAACAACTTTTCGATTGGACTAAAAAATTAATCAAACATTTATTTTAGATTTTGTACAAATCAAGAGTACAGAATTGTGGCACGATCACTAGCAAACAAATTTGATTCCGTAAAAGCCATCAGAGGAACTCGCGATTATCATTGTTTTGTTCCCAATGGTAACAACCACATCACAGCGCCTCGATTTTCCAATTCTGATAATTTTTATAATTTTAAATTAACATAATTTGTAAATAAATTAACTTTATTGAATAAAACTGTATTAGTAAGAACCAAAACATGAATATCGTAGTTTAGAATTAATAATTGTACTGAAATGTTAAATTCCACCCTAACTTGTCATGACGTCTTGTTCTATAAAATACGCACGCGTTGAGTCTCCATCGTGTAAGATGGATTGTTGGAAAGGTATTTTGATTTTTCAGGAAAAGCCTATTTAAAACTGAAATTTAAAGGATATATTGCGTACATTAACATCAAAGTTTAAGATTCTTACTTAAAAGTCTGTACAGTTGTCTTTTCAACGAACTATTACACGTGAAAATCGCACTAGAAATACTTAAGATACACAAATTGAAAGATGTCAACATTTGAGTTTCCGACAAATACGAATTATAGCCGAACTCCGCGAATTTTGACCCCACCGAGTTTTTACTCAAATTGTATTTTTTTTATCCAGACTAACCCATCTCCCCGAATTTCAAAATAATTGGACACCTTTCCTCCGTTTTTTTTGTCTGATTTCGCATGGGGGCTGTTCTATAGCTAAAAGTATTTAGATTCATTATTTATTGATAGATTTTGTTTTAGACATTTCTATCTTTCAAATATAGATTTGGAACTAAATTCAACATTTATAAATTTTTGTAGACTATACCCGAATTCTAGAATTCTTGAGTATTAAAAGTTTACAATTTTGAGTCTGGAATTTAATTCTATATGTCCATATGATTTTAAAATTTAAGATATTTGAACTGATGAAACATTGGCTTATGAATTTGTAACCTAGATTTCGTTGTTTTGAAATCTAGAACCTTGAAGTTAAGTTGATAAATTTTTAAAAATTAGATTTTATATTTAAAATTTATAACCACATTTATGTACTTGGAATTTTAAATATGCTGAACTGTCAATCCACTTAAACTCTGTAAAAGCTTTGAATAAACCAATTTTTTTTTTAATTTTTATTTTTATTAAAACGGTTGGAACCTACTAAGGTTCCGCACTCAATGCTTCAATGGGCCCACGGTGCAAACCAAGAGGATCTATCCTAATTCGCAGGAGCGTACTGCAATCTTATCGCATAATACATAATTAGTGAACCTCAGGTTGGGTTCAATAATGAAATGTTTCGCCTTTCGACAGCTAGGAGTAGAACGCCACTTCCGTCCTAGTTCAAGTAGAGCGAACTTCTTAATAGCGTCTTTACTGCCGTTGAAGGATAGGTGAATTGCTGGTTCGGGGCCAAAAAATTTACTACGCGAACCAACGCCTCAATGAGCAGGCACCCACATGATCCTTACTCTCGTATTAGAGCAAAGGAGATTAATGTAGTGTTTGCAATCTTTGACTCGTTTGGACATAGTCGAAGGATTAATGAGGGTATTAAGCACGGCTTTACTATTTGTGTAGATAATAATATCCCTCCCTAACTCACTAAATTTAAACGCCTCAATCGCACAATGGGTAAGTGCAATTAATTCAGCTTGAAAAACCGTGCTGTGTTTGCCCAGACTACCCGAGAATCTGAGCCCATAATTTGGACAATAGAATCAAAACCCTGTACTGACTTCTGAATGAGAGTCATCCGCAAAAAAAAGAAACTATTGACCCGGACAACTGTCTATAGAAATCATGGGCGAGCCACAGTTCTCTCGAAGGGAAAACGACGGAAAATGAATTGGTGAAGTTGAATTTGGGCAATAGCTTATATCATTCACCATTTCAACCTCCAGAATATGTGACTTAAACTTATTAAGAATCTGCCTATGTCCCGTACAAGTCCCGAAGACATTCCATGCGCCAAGGGCACTTTAGTCGATACGCAGCAGAACACGCTGTACCAAGAATGTGGGATTGCAATTCGGTCAGTTGTAGAATAGACTCCATAGCAAGAAGTGGAGCAGACGACATAGCTCTGGCTATAGCCCTACAGGCTGTCCTCGGCAATCCATCCAGCCTTGCTACTGAAGACGTCAGATTCACAACCGGCTACCAAACAACTGAAGCATACGACAGTAATGGTAAAACCAATGATTTATAGATGAAAGACATCATTTTGGGAGTCAGACCCCAGGAATTGCCAAAGGCCCTTCTGCATTGCCAAAAAATAGCAATGGCTTTTTGCAGCTTATAATCAAGGTGAAACTTCCAGGAGAGTTTACCATCTAGAATGACACCTAGGTGTTTAACTTGCTCTGTCCTTGTGATCGCTCTACCAAAGAGAGTGGGAACAGACAGACTAGCACTGTCTCTAAAACTGCCTCGTAAAGACAACCAGATCAGTCTTTGAGGGATTGACGTACAACCCCTTTTCAAGACACCGAACTTCTACTATATTAAGGGCGTTTCGCGTCAGATCAGATAAGACGTTCAGGTATTTACCAGAAACTGTCAAAACAAGATCATCCGCGTAGCTTTGCACGAAAAACCCAGATTGCTGCAATTTATCAAGTAGTTCATCGATAACCATGAGCCACAGCAAGGGTGAAAGAACCCCTCCTTGCGAGCAGCCCTTGGCTACTTTGACGGAAACTGTTGAGCCATCCAGCTCGGTCTCAGTTATTCGAGACTTAAGCATGGAATTAAAATTGCGAACCGAGTTTACAAACGTTGGTTCACAAC
Source organism: Tipula unca (assembly GCA_951394425.1). Taxonomy (NCBI): domain Eukaryota; kingdom Metazoa; phylum Arthropoda; class Insecta; order Diptera; family Tipulidae; genus Tipula; species Tipula unca. Next base: position 44,927,385 of record OX596381.1, on the reverse strand, counting down.
CACCATTGAGAACCTCTAACTCAGAAGAGTAAATGTAACTCGGATTGTGTGTTTATTTTTACAAGCTCATGCTCAAATCGTACCATTGCAATTTAAATTGATCAATTCAATGAAATCAAATTGTTTTCTAATTCTGTAATATTAAAATCCAAGTTTTTTCAGAGAATTCAAATCGTAAAGACAATTTGATTTTTCCAATTCTATTAAATTTAAAAATTTTAAATTTGCTTGTTTTTAATTTATTTCAAATTTATTTACAACACATTTTGATTTAAAATTTGGCAACAAAGGTCTACTACTCAACATTTTTATCAAATTCAACTTAAATTAGTACGAATTGAGGTTATGATTAAATCAAAATGTTGTTTCGTTTTAACAAATATCATTTGTCAGATGAATCAGCCCATGAGTTCTCCATTCCAAGAGAGGGTGTAATGGTCCGAAAATTGCTCAAATTAAAAAAATTACGTTTCTAGGTTTTGTTCATCCCTAATGTGCATATCATGCCATAAAAATTGCCTTTAGCCATAATATGAACAAAAAAATAAAAAAATAAAAAAAAAATAAAAATAAAATCGGTCGATTGCAATAACTCGATCACTTGCCGCTTAGTTGTCTTAATAAATAGACCAAAGAAAAGAATTTGAAAAATAATAATAAAAAAATACAAAAACTAAATTCTAATATAATATAAAATAAAAGTTAAAATTAAAGTTATTTTAAATAATAAGTGAAATAATAATTATTGTAGTGCTTTTTGGTAACTACGAGATTTAGCCGTCAATCTATTTGATCGGTTCAAAATAAACCTGTATTGTTTACTTTTTATATATACTCGTACTTACATAGCGGAATAGGTAAGGTTGACTCATATACAACAATTGAAAAGCGCGCGAAATAAACTTTCGTCATATTTTTTTTGCTATTGTACAGATCGCATACGCCTAACGTCGCCCGGTAAATTTCAATTAAATTCAGTTGGAAATTTTGAAATTACCGCAAGATCAACCAACAATTGGAATATAGTGGTAAATTGATTGGATTCCGGTTATGAGTGACCTGACCTTCCGTTAACATAAAATACCGCACCGGATTAAAATATACATATGTAGCAACAAAATCGTATCGGACGTTGGAATACGAAATTCCTCGTGAATATATATACGCGTATTCCGGTAATTTTACATCACGGTTTAGTTTAGTTCCGCTGTAGAAAGTAAAAGTAAAAAAAAGTGTTTTTTTTTTATTATTATTACAAATTTTATTTTATTAGTGTATTAGTGTACATATGAGACCAGGTGTTACTATAAAATGTTGGTGATTCTGTGAAGTGCTTTTCTTAGTTTTTTTTTTGAGCCAAACAGGAGGGTGTTTTTTTTTTTTTTTTTCTTTGTTTCAGAAGCAAATCAACCGGATTTCTATTACCAGGAGCGCTCTTCGTACTGAAAATTCAGGTGAGCTAATTTTAAATTACATATATACAACCTCTTTTGTTTTGGTTCCAAAAACAAATTATATACGCTCGTTTTTGTTGTCGCATTCTCTGCTGCATTATTGATACCTGGCCTATATAGGTATATCTAAATTATTAATTAATTAAATATATATGTAAATTATAATTATTTATTGTTCTTATTCTTTCCTACTGTTAAACCACAATCTATTAAGATTTGTATTTGAATTCAGCATTTAAATTTTCTTTATTTATTTATTATAATTAAATTCTAGGTTTAGTTTTTCTTAAATTTAACTAAAATTATCTAAAAATTGAATTAACATAATTTAGCTATGTAATTATTTAAGTTTATAATGTACTGTTTAGTACATCCATTATTATTATTATTTTTTTTTAAATTGAATACAAACCTATAATGAGTTTTTAAATAAGAAAATCAAATTATTTTATTGGTGTGAGTGAAGTTGAGCTGAACAAGAATCCAGGATCAGTTTTTGTGAGACCCAATTTTCTTTTGTGTGCTATTAAAGAACCTCCCAAGCCGAGATGAGCAAACCCAACAAATTCCTGGAATTTGGCACACATGGGGCATTACAAGGGGCATAGCTGTTTTCAATTTAATCATAAACGGGAGATTAAAAACTTTTATGCATACCCTGCCTCTGTTGGGATTCGAACCCGGTATCTTAGTTTATTAACTCGACCACAATAAACCTTTCTAGAGCTTGATCTTTTTTATTCGAAGTCCATCAAATTTACTGCCAAGACTTTATTAGGAAGGGCTGATAAATTTGTTACTTGTTCAGAAAAAGTTAAATTTGTTCATTTAGCATTCGAATCGGTATGTTGTAGTTTTATGTGTTATTCAGTTGCAAAAATAGCGTTGATTTCTAAACTTTTAGAACCAGATTGTCCGAGCTTCATAGAAAATCGTTAAGCATTTGTATTCAGACAAATTGTTGCTGAATTTTATACCAGGGCTCTAGTGCTTCCTAGAGAGGTATTGTATTTCTAGAAAGGTAACCATATAGATTATATCTACCATTCAAATATCTTTGCAAGGTTAGTTATCGCCCAGCTTATAAGATCGATTGTTTAACAAAATCCTTCCAGAATACTATACGGAGGTCACTTAATTCAAATGGTGTTTTAAAGTCTATCATAATAAAGGATTACTTGCTGAGTAACAAACCGTTTTATTACATTTTATTATCATTGGAATTTTTGATTATTACAACCCCAGCTCTATAGAATTAAAAATAGTAAACCTTATTTAAATTAGCTTTTATCGAAGAAGCGCGTTTATTTTTAGAAATCGGTAGGAAGTTAGGCCGCGGCCATAAGAAAATAGCCAATTTTATCAAAAAACTGGCTACATACGGTATAAATAAAACCGGAGGCCTCAAAAAGAGCTCATCTCAAGAGATACGTTTGTTAATTAAGGCCACCAGTAATTCTACAAAAGCCTTATTGACTCTCATATACATGGCGGAAACCTAATATACAAAACATACTCGAAGCCAGTTCCAAAATTAATAGTTCGTCAAAAAATTGAGCGACGTGATGGAAATTTAATTATATTAGGTCTTGCTTTCCCTTCGTCTTGTACCTTTTTATTAGCCTTTCTATCTATCAAAATAATTCGAGTGAAAATGAGCTTCTATTATATTGGTCAAAATGAAAAACTATGGCTTTCCAACACCACAACACCCCAATTCCCAGTAATTGCCGAACTAAATCTTGGTGGGTAGACAAGTTCATACATGTATCCTTAATTGGCCCGCTTATTCGCCTGACCAGAACTGCATAGAAAATCGGTGGGAACACTAATCTGAATATTTTATTGGTGTAAGCGAAAATTCCAGATGGTTGCTAATAATTGCGGTTGAAAAAGACTGAGGTGAATTATTGTCCGAAATTATTATTTATAATCAGATTTTAGCGTTCGAAGAAAACACAGGAGTGCTCAAAAAAAATTAATTTTTACCATTTTGATTTATTTATTGAAGTTTGTATATAAATGTAAACCAAAATACATTAGGTCGATCGAAAATGATTTAGAGGGGCCGAATTCATACAGATTCAAAATAGCCCAAATTATCTGAAAATATCGGTTAGTACTCGAGGACATCTCTAGGGTGGGTGATACAAAATTTTTAAAATCAATCAAAAACAAGTAACTTTTAAATTTTATAAAAATATAAATCAGAATTTAGTCTGCTTGGCCATAAAAATCCTAGTTGATCTAAACTATCCGAAAATGTACATGAGTATCCGTGGACATCTCTAGCATCTACAGTAAGAAATATTAAAATTTATTTAAAATCACGAAGCTTCAAAATTCTGTGAAAATCTAACCGCTCAATCTAATTTAATTCCTTCGTACACAACGGTGGCAGTTGGTCTAAACTATTCGAATATGTACTTGAAGGTATGTGATTATCTCTAGAATGGGTAACACGAAATTTACAAAACACCTCGAATTCAAATTTTCTTATAAATAAAATTACATTTGGAAAAATTGCCAAAATTAACAGTGTAATTTTTATTAATTTTTTTATTATTGTTATTTTTTTTAATATTAACTTCATTGTCATGATTAACTGCGAAAAAAATTTCAAACATTTTTTCTAAAAAATATAACAAACTTAAGTTTGACAGTATATATAAGGTCGTCAACTTTACTTGATTCGTACCAACGTTTGTTGAATAACGGTTTTAAATATGATGCGATCCAAAATCACGGTTGGCTATTTTAACGTATAAAATATTTTCCAACAAAACAAAATAATATACGAGTAGAACCATAACTAAAAAATGCACAACTTTCTGGAGCTCTGCTACTGTTTAATGAGTACCTCTAATTAGGTTATTGTTTAAGATGGGACCATATGTGATATAATTGGATTGTGATATAAATTTAAGATTAATGGTTTTATAGTAATTATAGGATGACCAGATATTTTCAAACGTAAAAGGTATATTTAAAAAAAAATTAATATTTGAATATGTTCCAAGGTTCCAACCAAGTAACAAACAATTTTTGCAGTCCATTCAGGCAAATATTTCATTCGTTATAAAATCAGTCCCAGATTCAGCCATTCAAGTTATGAAAATGTATCAAAATCAATCGTGCACGGTGATGGGCATTTACGCCTCATCTATTGTTTTCTACGTTTCCGTTTCGACAACTGTCGAAAATGTAGAATATTGCTAGAGTGATTAATGTCGATAATGTAGAATATTTCTAGAGTGATTTAGTGTACTTCTCACAATATTTCACTACCAAGGTTTAATTTTAACTAAAACTAAAACGGTCCAATTATTGTTTGACATACGGCTTAACTGAATTGCTATTTTACAAATGATTACAACTGGGAACTGGCGCATTCAATTTCAACATGACAAAATATCGTAAGGTGTTTACGTGAATTGTCAACGTTGACGAAAAATATTACCAAGTTAGTATTCTACGTAATACTCTAGATGTTAGCAACCGCGTAGACTACATGGCATAATACACTTCAAATTAGTCGTACTCGTACATTCAGAATTGCCGAAATTCAATAAAAATAATTGAAACTTTAGAATTATACATCCGAAATTATACGAAAAACGATTTATAATTCCAATTATTTCTTTTCTCTATAAATGTTTCAAAAATCCAAAATATTTTAAGAGTTTCAAAAATTTGAGATTATTTTGTTATTTAATGATTTAACAAATGTTTTAAATTTAATTCTAGATCTTGAATTTTGTATGCATATTTAAGCAAAATTTCATTTCCAAATTTAACTAACCAATTCGATTTTAAAAATATGGCAATTTTAAATTTTAGAACTGCGAAAAAAAATAGTTTTCAATTCTATAGTTGATCAACTCATCGAACTGTAAAATTTTGAAATTGCATTCAAATTTCAAATTCAGAGGGTGGTTTTCAAGAAAGGATTATTATTATTAGGACAGCACAGCAAAGGGACACTGAGCTTCTAGCTTCAATGATACCCAGCCTCACACCCAGTTCAAATTGGAATCTCATAGACTAGGTAATATTTCTGTTAATTGTTCATTAAAATAATGTTACTCCTTCAAACCCATGAGACGATTGAGCTATTTTGTTTGGCTACAGCTGCAGACTTGGATAATACTGTACTGCATTAAGCCTAATACTGATAGAAATATTGTACCGCATAAATGTATTCATTTGTACACTATTATGTGTATTTTGATGGTGTTTGCCTAACAAAAGAGTAAATAGTAAAACGAAATAACAAGAGTACTAAAATTCTTCCAAAGAGCTTAACTGGTCACTCTAAGAGTAATGTGCTTAAGCCGTCCAGAACACAGATGTATTTTCGTAATATTTGCTTCAAAATTTTTAACATTTTCGCTGCCGCATGTTCACCCGCGCATCATGCATTTTGTAGTTATACCAAGCCACGCGTGGTGGGTGTGTTTCAATAGGGTATAGGCGTTGACTGTATATAACCATGGCTTAATGGTCTATATTCCAACGTTGTAACTATGCAGAAATCACCCGTTGTGTTTAGTATACCTCCACGTGGTAACACCCGGTCAACGTTTTTAAACATCGGCTAAATACTAAATGCGATTGCAATGCACTATAAATTAAGTAGCAATGGACACAACGAATGTGGAAACAAATACCCCAGGTGGCAGACCTGATTTTCAGGAAACTCCATCCTCGTCAGATGCCGGTCCCAAACATTCTGTGTGGGACCAGCTATTGCATTACTATTATCATAAAAAATCCCAAGATACGTTGAGGAATCGTAATACTCGAATGAGTGAAGCAGAAATGGATAATATCAATCCTTTCCAAAAAAGTCAGGTTCTACCGAGATCTCCTACGAGAGCCTGTAGCACGTTCACCACGAAGATTAACAAAATAATACCAACAGAAAACGTAGAATTACCGAAAAATACTTTTCCAGAGAACAATAATTGTTCTTAAAAAGAAGAAATGCTGTATCAGGAATTACGTAAGGCCAATGATGCACTGGTTGAATCTTATACAATTTAAATAAGCAATTAAATGATACAATTGCTTGGATGCAGGAGCACATAAGGATTCTTGGAAACAAAGGTAAAGTCCTTAAGGCAAAGGAAAACGTTGATTCTCCTCCTACTCGAAAAGTAATGGAACAAGAATACCATACGGATGAAGGAGAATTAGCTCACGAAACTAAGTGGATTAGAGTCAAAAGGCAGTGAAAAAAAGGAGAAGGAATGATACACCTACTCCTCCTCAACTAAAAGGGACAATTCCTAAAATAATCCAAAACAATCCAAAAAAATTACCTCCACCACCCCCAATAGTTATAGATGGAGTTAAAAACTATATGATCTACTGTATGAGAAAATTAAAACAATAACTAAAACAGATAAGTTTAATACAAAATTGATAAGTGGAAACAACATTAAAATAAACTTAGAAGATGATGAAATCTACAGAGAACTGACAAAAATGTTAAGCGAAGGGGGACATTCTTGGCATACGTTTGAAAACAAACAAATCAGAATTAGGGTAATGGCTAAAAATCTGCACTCTACATGTAAACCAGAAAAAATAATTGAGGACCTGAAAGGAAAAGGTTTAAGCTAAAATGGAGAAGTAAGGAGCTCTGAACATGTATATTCTGACATTCAGCGCAGATGATGATATTGAAAAAATACATCAAATCCATATATGCACGTGCATATTGGGATGCAAAGTCAATATTGAGCCCTAAGAAGATCTAGGCTTATACCACAATGTAAAAAATGTCAAGCATATGGACATACTCAAAAATACTGTACCAAAGAACCCAGGTGTGTCAAATGTCTAGTAAACACCATGCTAGAGATTGTGTCAAACACACAGATGTACTAGCCTAGATGCGTAAAATGCTAAAAATACAAATGTAATAAATAAGCAAACTGTTAGAATAAACAGGCCTGAATCATTTAAAGGAGAGTTAAGGCGTAAAGCGTTGACCGCCGCTCAAGCAGAATTGGGCTAAAAAACTTACGCTCAAGTAATGATGAGTAACGAAAACAGAAAAAAAACTCCTCAAACAGACGACATAAATCAAACGCTTAAGCTGATATATTAAGCAAACTTAATACTTTTGATCAGCGACTACAGAAACTAGAATACAGCACTAAGGGAGTCATCCCTAAACAAAACCATGTCTAACGACTTAAGAATTTTATGCTGGAATGCCAATGGTCTCCAGCAACACCAACAGGAATTGCAAATGATTCTGGGCGCAGAGAAAATAGATGTATGTCTCATCTGTGAACCTCATTTCACTATAGACAATCAATTATTTAGAAATTATAAAACATATCACCCTATTCACCCGGGAAATACTGCTAAAACAGGTAGCGCTGTTATAATTAGAAATAGTATTAATCACTTCGAGGAATTAAAATATGAAACAGAACAAATACAAGCAACAGCTGTAATATCAAGACTAAAAATAACTCTATTAGTGTTATTGGAATTTACTGGCCACCGAAATACTCCCTAAAAGAAAAAGATTATCTTGAATTGTTCAGTAAACTTGGGAAAAGATTTGTAATTGGAGGATATTTTAATGCAAAAAATATCCACTGAGGTTCTAGACTAACAACTACTAAAGGTAAAGAACTCCTCAATTCTATCAGAAAATACGGTTGCGAAGCCTTATCAAATGGTAAACCGACCTACTGATCCAAATAAAATACCAGATCTAATTGATTTTTTCATTGTGAAGAGTATATCTGTAAATTACAATCATATAGATGAAAGACTTGACTTAAGCTCTGATCACTCCCCAATGCTGTTGACATAAAGTGAAAGGATCATTCAAAAAGAAAGCTATCCTAGTTTAGTAAATAAGTACTTTAGTACTTTCCCAAGTTTGCAATGGGAATGCAATTGACTGTCTTTAGAAAGAACAATTAACTTAATGGTTCCGCTAAGGAGTGAGGAGCAATTAAAATAAGAAGTTCACAAGTTCATATGTGACATACAGCTGTCAGCTTGGGAAAACACCCCTGAAGTGAAAAAGAAAATTAAGGGAAACAACTACCCTAGAGAAATTAGAGAGCTCTTGGCAGAAAAAAGAAGGGCAAGGAGAATATGGCAACAAACTAGAGCATCTCAAGATAAAACTAAGCTAAGCAATCTGACTGAACTACTTAAAAGGGAAGTCAAAGATCTGAAAGACGAATCTATCAGTAACTACCTCAGAAAATTATCTAGTGATACTAGTATTGATTATCCTCTCTGGAGAGCAACCAAAAGAATTAAAAGGCCAATAATGCAGATTCCTCCAATCAGAACAGAAAATAACAAATGGGCCAGAAATAACGAAGATAAAGTACGAAATTTTGAATGAATAATACCTGGATACCTGGAAAAAATATTTGAACCACATGATGACCAATCATTGGAAGCCGAAATAATAACTGGAGAGGTTGTACTGGAAAGTGAAGAAATCCTACGAACAACACCAAAAGAAGTCACGTATGACATAAAGACAAACACCTTATCACAGCAGAAATTTTGAAAGAATTAGCAAGGAAAGCTTTTTTAAAGCTCACCAAAATTATAAATGCCGCCGTTCGATTGAAATATGCACCCAGCCTGTGGAAAGTTGCAGAAGTAATTATGATTCCTAAACCTGGGAAACCACCATACACAACCAATATACTCAAAGAGTTTAGACATAACTGGTAATAACGATATTGGCATGACACTAGATGCAAAACTACGATGGAAAGCACACGTCAAAAAGAAATGTGAAGAACTAGGTCTTAAATATAGAAAGATGTATTGGTTGATAAGAAGGAGCTCCGCTCTATCAACATACAACAAACTTCTATTATAAAAACAAATATTAAAACCGGTTTGAACTTATGGTATCCAACTTTGGGGTTGTACCAAACAGAGCAACAGATTTCAAAACAAAGTAGTAAGGAACATCGTTGATGCACCATGGTATGTTAGAAACAGAGACCTCCATAGGGACCTAAAAGTGGAGACTGTTTCAAAGGTAATCCAAAAAAATGCACTGAGATATAGACAAAGGCCTGAACAACATGTTAACACTGAGGCAACTAAACGGCCTTTAGGGAGATAAAAATGCATGACATTCCAGTACATCAGAGGTTTGGTAGAAGCAAAAGCATGATGTGCGAGTGCACATGTGGCTTTAAAAAAATGTAAAATTTGCATGATGTGTAGGTGCCATAGCGGCGTACTACATGGAAAAAATTCTTGATGCACCGGAGCATCTGTGGCAGCGAAAGTACTTTAGGACATTCCGCTATCATTGTTCATGTTAACTTTTGATAAAGATGAAGACATACAAAATATTTATCAAAAAGTGCCAATCATTCGGGCACACTCAGAACTACTGCAATAGAGACCCAAGATGAGTTAAGTGCGCAGCTAAGCATTCCTCCAAAGAATGTACAAAACCCAGAGAAATTCCGGCCAAGTGTGTAAATTGTGGAGAGTCACACCCCGCAAATTATAGAGGATGTATAGTTGCCAGAGAACTACAGAAGATGAAAAAAATAATAACAACAAAAAGGACATACCAAAAGGCAAATTAAATGAGCCAAGAAATCAAATAGAAAAGATAAGAAAACCTGCTTATCAAATAATTCAATCTCCAGTTATCTCATATGCTGATGTTGCTAAAGGGGGAGCAGAACTGAAAAACGATTTTGACCGTTATAGTGAAATGTTGCAACCAATTTTAAACCGATTTTACATCTCTAGGATCGGTGGTACAAAATTTTAAAAATCAATCAAAAACAAGTAACTTTTATATTTAAAAAAGAAATAAATTAGAATTTAATCTGCTTGACTACAAAAATCCTAGTCCTAGTCGATCCAAACTATCCGAAAATTTACATGAGTATCCGTGGACATCTCTAGGATCTACAGTAGAAATTATTAAAATGGGTTTAAAATCTCGAAACTTCAAAATTCTGTGAAAATCTAACCACTCAATCTAATTTAATTCCTATATGCACGTAAAGGTGGCAGTTGGTTTAAGCTATCCGAATATGTACTCGAGAGTATATGATTATTTCTAGAATCGGAAATTTAACAGTGTAATTTTTTGTTATATTTTTTAGTATTAAATTCACTGGCATAGTTCTTATGAACCTTAACAATTTTAGCTTTCTCTTTTCACATTTAAGAAATCCTGAATTTCATTTGAATTCTACTGAACCTATCAATAAAACTTCAATGTATCTAGTACATAAAGCTTTAATTTCAGTTCTGCATATTTCTACCGCGTATATTCCGCGACTGGCAATTCGAAAACAGCCGGTGCACAACACTTGTACAATTGGTACACTATTGGTAGTTAACACAGTTAACTATAATTTTTTTATTATTTCTAAACTACACTCAGCACACATTTTTTATTTAAAGAAATTCTTTACTTTTTGGATACATACAATACACACACATACACAAACTACTTAATTATAAATAAATATTTCCACAAAATCTCGACTCGTGACAATTATTATTTAACAATCATAACACACTAGAACTGGCTAAAGTACTTAAATAACTGAACCGTATGAATACTATAAACATAAAAATGCTCGCGCGACCTTATATTGATATTTGATCTAAGATTCTTATTTTTTATGTATATACATAGACTACATTATAGACATACCTACGACTAATAGATAAGATAATCTATATATATACACAGAATTTTATCGAATTTTGAGTATTTGACAGTAAAGAGTAAAAAAAAAAATATTTTTGTTTATTTTTCCGTAACGTCTAATCAGCCGCGTAGCCGACCAGCCGCGCAAAAAAGTTCATTGATTCGCTTATATATGTACAGTGTACACATATGTACATAAATAAACAAAACGTTAGTAGATTATGTAATGTTTGAAGACCGCGCACGAAGGGATTAGTATTTGATAAGGTTATTTATTATATTTACTATTAATTTAGAATTTGTTTTGGTTGTTTATTTGTATGTAGTTGCGAAGATGTTTAACTACGTTTGGTATATGTCATAATTTAATCGATTGAATAAAATTGAAATGTTAAATAATGAAACTATATACCGGGTGTAACAAATGTACCGGGACGGTAGAAAACTAATTTTTTTAACCGAGCAAAGAGCGCAGTGGCTAAAGCTGCGTCGTGTAGATCGGGAAGTACCGGGTTCGAATCCCAACAGGAGCAGAATGCAAAAGGGAATTTTCTTCTCCAGATTACGATCGGTGATTAAATTGAAAACATCTATGACCCCCCCTCTGTTTGGAATGTAGAACTCATGGGCCGACCCATCGTTCATGTTAGTACAGGCTAGCTAGCATGGAGCGATGAATTGAGCAGATGGCCAATTAAACGACGAACTTGTAACCGTGTACAAAATTGGGATACGTTCAGGTTTCAAAGGAAAATAAATCCAATAGCCGAACAGTCTCTCTGATTAATGTGTGTATGTGTTGGTATTTATTCAATATTTTGAATGGCACACATCGCATCGAAAAACGGAATAATACGTGTTTAACTCTACCCCACTTCCACCCCGCGCATGGGGGTGGAGGCAACTTTGATATCTTAAATGGATGTCCTCATTTTTTAATAAAAATTCGGATTCTACGAGTATACGACAAAAAATATGTAACTTTTGAAATATTTTTTTGTGTTCGGGCCAGATGGCGCTGTTGGTGGAGTTTAGTGTAGTTGAATAGCTTCCTCAAAAATATTAAACACGTGTTATTTAGTTTTTCGATGCGGTGTGTGCCATTCAAAATATTCCGCCAAAACAACACCGGACCCCCGGTCTGAAGTACCCGGACATGAGGTTTAGGATCGGCACGTGGAACGCGCAGTTACTTAGGAAACCAGGAGCGTTGAATGGCTTAATCACATGCATGATGGAGTATCAGCTGGAACTCGTTGTCCTCAAGAAACTCGCTGGCCTAAAAGTGGGGACCATGTGTCCCAGGGCTATACGTTGTTATACAGTAAAAATGACTTTGGAAATCTACTGGCTGAATTTCTTCTTGGGCCGCAGGTAAAGAAGGCTGTTTTGGATTTCCAAACAGTCAATAACCGAAGTTAGCCAACCTATTGATAATTTGTTTACATGCGCCCACAGAAATCAGCCAGCCCGAACATGAAGACTTACTTTACAATGACTCGGACGATCTTATGCCATTTATACCCGAACACGATGTTTGAATGGTAATTATGAACTTTAATGCTAGAGATGGCAGAAATCAGGCTGATTTGTGTGAAAACATAGGTCCATACTCTCGACACGAAACTGCGACCGATAATGGTGAGAGAATGATGTACTTTGCAATTGCTCATGATCTTAGAGTAGCAAGTACATTTTCTCCCACAAACAGATATATTTGGAAACATGGACACATCCAAAAATTTCCCCCAGTTAAATTGACCACGTGTTAATTTCAAAAGGGCGAGCTCGGGATATGCAGGATGTGTTTATCGCTCAGCAATCAAATAGGTTGGCAGCGTTCATTATTTGGTCGCTGCAAAGCACGATGGAAGTTTTTGTATACAGGTCCGGCAACACAGCGAAACGCATGGAACGTTTCGAGTGTGAAAACCTAATAAATGAAGATCAAAAGGAACGATATCAGGATCTTGTCAGCGACAACATTGAGGAAGCCAATTACCGGTCTGACTGTGTGGACTTTGTATGGGAGGTACTGAAAACTTCGGTTGTGAGTGCTGCTCAACAGACTTTAGGTATACTGAAAGTCGGAAGCAAGAAGGATTGGTTTGTTATCGTGTGTCGTGTTGCAGTTTAGCAACAAAATACAGCTCATAGTGAAGTGCAACAACCTCTCACAATCGCGAAGTAAACCAAGGCAACTTTTACTAGGAGGGCAGCTAAGCGGATTTGTAGACGTAAAATGCGAGGATTGTGAGAGGCCGAGGTTCTGAAAGTACAACAACTCAGCAATGTGGGCAGTTCGCGTAATTTCTATATAGGCATTACTGGATTGCACCATACTTTCAGGCCTGCGTCAACTGCCATTCGGGACCTCTGTGTCAACATCGACGCAGTACTCGACGCATGGATTGGACACTTTACCGACTTGGTGTTCATCATGCGTCACAGACTGTAATTGAGTCACCTCAAATACTGACTGCGGATATTTGCATTGAGGATCCATCTCATGAGGAATTCACTAGAGCCATGCAGAGACATAAAAGAAACCGCTCAGCTGGGGTGGACTGCAATAATTCGGAGGTTTTGATATTCTGAGGGGATCCTTTGTAGAACTGTCTTGTCGTCCTTTTTCGAGTAGTATGGTGAGACGAAGTAATCCCTTCAAGAAGGGAGACCGCTTGAAGTGTGAGAATTATCGCGGTATATCTCTCCTTTGCACAGCCCACAATGAGTTCAAAATTAAATACATGATCTCTGGATATAGGGACAATTGCACACCAGATTTTAGTAGTGGCCACTACACATTTGAAGGAGTGAGGAGGATCAAATATTCTTCCTATTTTATCACTCACGATAACAGTGTGGATGAGGATATTAATGTGCGCCTGGCATCTGGCAGCCGTGCTTTGTATCTTCTAGGGCCACTGCGTAAATCTAAACAACTGCGTCCAGTGCCGTGAAGCTGAAGCTTTACAAACCGTTAATCTGGCCCCTTGTTATGTTTGGATGTGAAAGTTGGGCGCTGGCGAATGATTACGAGAGATGACTTCTTACATTTCAGAGAAGAATCATGCGGGTGATTTACGGCTCAAAACGCGATGTGGTACATAGACCGAGCTCTGTACCATGTCGAGATCAGAGGTCTGATGAAGATCCCCGACATTGTGCATAAAGTAGAATTTCAGGGGGTACGCTGGCTCAATCACGTTCTGCGTGTTGATCCGGAATGAATTGTGCAGCGATTTTTTAAAGGAGAGCCGCCATACATGGTAGACGAAGAGGTTGTTGCAGGCTACGATGGCTCCACGATGTAGGGAACGACTTGGCTTCTTCAGGTTGTTTAAGACAATATGAAGACTGTCAATTTCTTCATCAGTTTATTATGAATACGTATATCCATTCCGGGTCTCGTTTTTTGCGATAACTATACGTAAATAAAATTTTATCTATCATTATCGGAACGTGTGGTTTAAATTTGTTTACCAAAAATTACGTAGCCGCATATACATACATATATAATTTATGATGGAGCTTGGTCAAGCTGATCAATCATATTAGCTATTTCTTAAAAATGTAAAATTTTATTGAATAACTTAACATTATATATTTGTGTTACTTGCATTGAACTAGAATTAAATAATTTATATATAAATTTGACACACCTTGAATATAGTTTACTCTATACCATCAATAATGTTTTATGATTGCAGATTATGATAACACCCGTATGACTGTATAGAGCACGATGTAACCGGTTAGTTATAGATTACCATTTGTTATATACTTAAGGCATAGTGCGATATGTTAATTGTGGCTATATATATAATACAAGGGTAATTTGAAAAGTTGGGATTGGTGAACGTGAAAAAATTGTCTGCTCAAAAGCAGGCCTCGATTGTTCTCCAAATACAAGCGTAAGGATATTACAACACGCGGCGTTTGACGGGTTGGATAACACTCTGCGTATACTAGTCATTTTATAGGATTGTACATATCGGAAAACTCAATTAAGCAGTATTGAAAATGGATTAGTTTAAATGGATTTTACAAATTATCATTTCGTCATTACTGAAAATCGTTATTTAATTTGCATTTTGACACAATGTTTAGAGGTCGTGGGGCCTAATGGATAAGGCGTTGGACTTCGGATCCGAAGATTGCAGGTTCGAGTCCTGTCACGATCGTGGTGTATTAGCAATGGCTAGAAATAGTTTGTAGATAGCCTAATCAAAGCCATGGAATTCAATTTCGGGATATCAAATAAAAACTGTTTCTAATTGGCATCTGCGTCATATACAATTATGCATAGATACACGGTGGCATAACGTGTTAAATTTATCGAAGCCAATTATGAAAAAATGGGCGTTCAAAAGGAGCGTACAATTTTGAATACCGTGCACAAATTCCAAGGAACTTCGGGTCGGTATCAGATATAGGAAATCAGCCGAAAACATTGCTGCCGTACTTGAAAATGTGACCGAGAGCCAACCATTATTATTAAAATTAGTTGAAACCCATGAGGATTCCACCATTAGTGTCTCAAAGGGTTATGGTGCAAACCAAGGATTCTATTCCAATTTGCAAGACAGGGAGGGTAACTGATCTAAAGATCTGAAACAGAAAAGAACTGAAGCTTCTTATCATCTTCCCTTCCTCTTATCCTCAAGGCAATCTAGAATTCTTAAACCACTGAAACCTTAAGTCTTTCAAGGCGTAGTTCTTTATATTTTTCTTACCGTATATATATAGTTGAAAGATTAAATCGCCGCTGGTTCAAGACCAATTAAAGTTAATTGAGAACCGGCTTAATAATCCGGGATCTCCTACTGTATACCTTTATTGTTTCAAGGGATTTTTTTAAAGCTATAAGTACAGCTTTAAAGCCTTAATAATACAACATGTCAGTACTATTAATTCCGCTTGAAAAACAATGCAATACGAACCGAGACTATCGAGAAATCTTAGACCAGACCAAGGCCAGTAGATTCCAAAACAAGCATTGAAGTTAAAACGAGGGTGATCTGAAAAGAAGACTATAAACTCATCGAACTTGTTGAGAAAATCCTATACGACATCCACAAATTTCTTGAAGGATAAGCCACTGAGAATATTGTAAATTGGAGAAGTGGAATTCGTTCAGTTATCTGTCCTTTTTGAAGAATAATTTTTTAGACTTTGTCGTATGTCCCACGATAGAACCGAGAACATTTCATGCTCCAACGCACCTCAGGCGAAATGAATAGGCTGTGTCTAGGATAAAGGTACATTAACTAAGGCAAGGAAAGAATGGACTATATTGCGTAAGATGTGGAGACGAGGACACAGGCCCAGTAATGGCTGTATACGAGCATATTTTGAAGACCATACAGCAGTAGATTTTTGAGGCTTGTACTCCACGTGAAACATTGTTCCAGGAAAATTTCACAATTTCGCATAACACACAGCCAATGCAACAATAATAGGTTTATTGCAAGTGAAGTTCTCGTGACGCCTTCTCGAAACAGCGTGGTGAATTGGCCACCGGGATCGTACGATTTAACACAATTGAACATCTTTCTTTGGAGTAATTTGAAAAGTAAGGTTTATTCCAATGAGCCAGCAACAATTCAACAGCCAAAGGACGGGATGATAAGGCAAATTGGTGGAATAGAGGAGCAATTGTACCAGGAAGTCATCCTAAATTTGGACAAATGGTTTGATATGTGTACCGAAGCCGCAAAAAGGTAAGTACCTAGCAAGGTGGCACTAAATAATTATATAAGATATTTTGTTCATATAGACCGTGTGGCCTAATGGATAAGGCGTCGGACTTCGAATCCGGAAATTGCAGGTTCGAGTCCTGTCACGGTCGTCATTTTTTTTGTAATAATAAACTAATTTGTCTATGTCGTTTTAATTCAATGTGGCAGTGTTGCATCCTCTCATATGCAACGAAAGAGTTGCGTATCACCTGACTAACGAATAATCATGCCTTTTATATTGGACATAAAGACACAACTTTAATGGGTTGGATTCTTTTACATCTCTCTATATAAATTTGTTACAAGAAGCACGGTCGATATTACACGGTTTAACATGTTTAACATTTAATATTACGGATGCAAGGATGTTCTTTAATCGTAAAAATTTTAAAACACCGTTTTGTCTAAGATTTATGAATCTCTATTAATGTTTTAGGCTGACCGATGGTTTTGATAAATGAAAGATACGCAGTTACTCTTTTTAATTCGGTTTCAAACAACTCTTACAAATCTGAATTATCTTTAGCATCAAGATCAATAAAAATGGTCGTTGTGGTTCCAAAACATGAATTTCCCATTAACACTGTAACTCTCTTTGAAAGATAAGGTTTTGCGAATCTCTAATTTCTTTGATGAATTCTCACAATTAAAGTATTGAACTTTTTAAAATAATTTTGAAATAATTCGTCATATGTTTGAGTATACCGCAGGCAGTTCACTTCTTTGCCATTTTTTTAAAATTTGATAATTAGACCAGATTTTGTTAGCACTGTGCCTTTCTTCCGGAATCACAAACAATGTGGTCTTCACTCGTTTTTAGTTCATATATGTACCACAGAAAAATGACAATTTGTCCACAAAGTTAAAACTGACAATCTTTGCTGTTTAGTATTGACGTATATTTTACCATTCCCGGAAGTTCAGCTATTGCTAATTCAATTTGCGCAAATGAATTACTCGGACATCAATATGTCGATGTACTTTAACGAAAATCAAAAAATTTACAGTCACGGGAATGTGTATTTTAGCTGACCACAAAATCGTAAACATTTTATCATAAAAACGCTTCATCGATTGGATCGTAAACCACAAAATTATTTGAACGCATAAGTTCGGAGAGGTTTAGGATACAAAATTACATTTTATCGGTGGGATCAGTCAAATGAACCAAAACAAAAATGAAGGAAATCCATACAATTATGACCAATATGGGGTACACCCCCAAATTTATTCCTAAGGACATTTATACTCTTAAAACTAATACGAAACCCTTATAATCATCAATTTGAGTTTATTTTAATAAAGAAGAATACCAAGGTTTACATTCTTAGGAATGTAAATATCAGAATTTGGCTTTATTCTTCAATATTTCCTATTCAGGAAACTCACAAGAAGTTTTCAAATCTTACAACTAATTAGATATAAATCATTAAGACTTAACCTACATTTGTTAATTCTTAACTTTTTCATGCAATAGTGTTACTCTAGTTAAATAGCAGGATACAACAGATCATTTTTTGTAGGCGCCGAAACCTCGGTCTTCTAAGCAATTCGCTGGCCGATACGTTAGGATGTGGTTATAATTTTGACTGGTACTTTTTGCTGTATTACTTTATCGTATATCTGCTATTGTTTCGGTGTGAATAGGTCGCGATGTATAGTTCATACGAGTATGAATGTAATATATACCGATTTGCACTCGTTGACCTTATTTCTCCGTTTAGTTAAACATGCTTCAAATGCGTGTAAATGTTCTTGCAAGTTTTCTTGCAGAGTAGAGCTATTATTGCTGTATCGTCTGAAAATATTGATATACTTTTACATAAATAAAGGGTTTTCCAATAAGAGATTTCATTTTGATATTAAAAACAACGAGTATTTTTTGAGAGAAATCAATGAATGTTTATTCTCGATAACTTCACGAATTCCATCTTTATGGTCTTGAAGCGATTGTGGAGCATTGGCATAGACCTTATCTTTCACATGGCCCCGAAATAAAACAGTCTAAAGGTGTTAAATCACAAGATCTATAGGTGGCCAATAGTGTTCACCTATTCGAGAAATGGAACATGGACACGGTCAGCAAACTTTCCTTGTAAAATTGCGATTGTTTCGTTGCTTGTGTGTCACGTAGCGCCGTCTTGCTGAAAATAAACGTCTTCCACATCAATATCTTCCAATTCCGGCCATAAAAAATCATTAATCATAGCTCGGTAGCGCAATCCATTCACCGTAACAGTTGCACCAGCCTCATTTTCAAAAAATTAACGTCCAATCACACCGCCAGAGGAGAGGCTTTTCAACAATCATTCTAGGATTTTCTGAGCCCCAAAAGTGACAATTCTGCTTATTAACGTGGCCTCCGAGGTGAAAATGGGCCTCATCACAATCAGCGAAGATACGACGTTTATGGCGATCGACCGACTTAAGTTCTTTGTTAAGTGAACTTTAAAAGACTTAAGACCTAAGTCTTTCTGCAAAATATGGTGTAATATCGTTTGTGGAATGTTTAATTCCAAAGATCGACGAGGAATCGGCAAACTTGGGTTTTCTTCAACACCACGGACTACAGCAGCGATATTCTCAGTTGTTCTTGAACGACGCACACGGTTTCGTTTCTTCACATCACTAACTTGTCCCAACAGCTCAAATTTTCCACCAGTTTCACTATTGCCGGCTGAGAAGGTACTTCACGACGACCAACGTGTGCTTTAGTTTTGCGAACTGTGACTGCAAAATTTTCACCATTTTTGTAGTGAATTTTAACAATTTCAATGCGTTGTTGAAGCGTGTATCGTACCATTTTTAGTAATGGCGTAGTTTTTACTTGTGAAATGTCAAAAATTGGCAGCTGCCCAAATAGCAAGCTATTCAAATGAAACCTCTTATTGGAAACCCCTATAGAAGTTGGTAAATATGATGTGTATATCAAATATAATATTTGTCCCAAACAAAAACTTTGGTAAACGTGTTCTAATTTTGTGCAACATCTAAAAATTCAGATACAACTCAATGAATTTGCTCCACGGTTCCGTAATTCTCTTCAAATTCGAACTGATGGTCTGGTATAATTTTTTTCTCATGCAAAATTGTTTCAGTTTTTGAAGAAGCATTTTTTCAAATAGTTTTGATAAAATTGGTAGTAAGGTTATTGGGCAATAAGAGTTTACTTTTGTTTCGTGTTTGCCAAGTTTTGGAAAAATGTCTGAATTTATCCCAGGAATCCATCCCAGAAAAATTAAAAATGTTCATCAGGTAATACTATATTTTCATTCCATCCCATGATTTTAAAAAACATCCCAACATTTGATATCTTCATTTTAAAAATTTACAAACGACGTGTTAGCTTATATCTTCTTGTCGTAATAAGTAATTGGCACAATAGGCTCAGAAATTCATATGAATATGGCCCCATATACATAAAATTAGAAGTTTAACTACTGGTGGTCGAGAACCATGATTGCTAGAAAAAATTTCTTTTGTTTTCGACTTGATGTCCACTTGCTGTGATAAATCGTTGCACACCAGCCGTATATTGTAATTGGCTCAAATCTATATGGCCCCATATAGGTTAGGTTAGATAAGGGCCGCCCTAAAGGACTAGCATAGATACAAAATTGGCTGATATTCAACGATCACAGCAAGTCGAAAAAAAAGGTAATTTTTTGCGGCACTCATGGTTCTCGAAAACCAGCCCACTGCGCCAATTACAACTTACGGCTGGTGTTTAACGATTCAGGACGGAATCCTATGATAACTTCACACACTTGTTTTGGAATCATTATAAGATTTGCAAAATTTTCTAAGTTTTAGGAAAGTATTTTACCACCTTGATAGGTCATCATCTGATCATGCCCTGGTGATTTTTGTGGATTTATGTTTTCCTCGAAAAATTGTTTGCAGTCGATTCATCATGAAGCAAATATTCGCTTCTTGTCCAATTTCTATCAGGGAGGCAAATGGGAGGGCATAAAAAAGTAGGTCGTTTTAGTTTTTTGTAGCTTTCCACAGAGAGTAATCTATTGCTTTTGTTGTTTTGAGCAGAGTGATGTAGTCCTGGACTCCTTCATCACGTTCTTTTATTAATGCGTTTTTCATAGCTTTATTTAGTTTTGATTTTAATATCGGTGATCGTCGTATTTGTCATAGTCTGCGTATAGAACGTTTCAACATTAAAAGATGTTGTATGTTCTGAGCTGGCTTCTGCTTCTTCAAGTGAATGTTATTGGATAATAGAATCCAATGCAACTTTTTAATCAATTTCATCTCCTGTTATCAATGGGTTGGCTAATGAAGATTCCTTGGTTACTATATCTTTAAATTGTGCCCAGTTTGTATGTTTATTTGTTAAGGATCTCATCTGTTGTCCAGTATAGTTCTGCATACATCCCCGCACGTTTACTTTCCTTTTGGTATTACTGATCTTGACCCACATTGAGTATGTTTAGACTTGTAGTCACCTCCTGCAAGAAATTTATCACCCTGCAGGTTTTTGAAAACATTTGGAAGTTGGTCGCTCTTAATTGAATGCTTTGGTATAGGGCATAAACTGCAGATACGTTCTGTATATAGCCCTCCTTCCAAACATATGGCAGTTTCTTATTGTCTTATACTCTCTAGAATTTGGTATAATTGTAGAAATGTATAATACTTGTAACTGTAAGAATTTTGTAAAATTTCTGAAGCCGGATGAAATTGCTGAACTTGGTAAAAATGAATTTTATTAGATGTGGCTTAACCAGTGGAGAATTGAAAATTTATTAACGCCGGACCCAACCAAAGTTCGAATTAAACAACTCTGATCTAAAATGTTTAACTAAAAATTGCACCATTTAAAAAGTTACTCTTCAAAAGCATTAATTATAAATTATTTCCGTATTTCCTTGAATAATTCAAAAGCCCACAAAATTGATTGCCATAAATCAATAGCCTTCAATGAATTTCAATATTGTTTAGGCGAGAAATCGGCGCCATCTCACATATATTAATGTACGCCACTATTTCGTAAAACTTTGTATGATTCATATATAGGAGTTATCTTATAAACATTCCCACTTTTTTCACTGTACTGAATAATTAAATGTTTATGGTATATACGCGATCACTCATCATCCCATCAAAAACAAAATACCATACAGTTCAGCGAAATATCATAACGTTCATATACCAAATAACTATTATTTGTATTCAATAAAACTATAAATCAAACGAACATTATTAATAATAAAAATCACATTTAATGCGTTGGCTTCATTTATGTCACGACGACGACAACGACTTGAGATATACATATTTACTTTTAACAAAAATATTTTCAAAATAACATAAAAAATAGATTTGAAGAAATATTAAATTGCAATGTGTATAGAGCCGAGCGCTCACCACCCACCACTACCATCATCCCCGCACATTAAAAACTATAATTTTGATTTGAATTTGATTTTTCTTGTTATTTGTTTATAAAATATTTTTTGGCAAAATTATATCAATATAATTATCATTAGTGTCAAATTTAGAGAGCTATTTAGATTTTAGATATTTCCAGTCAAATAAAACCAAACAATTTATTTGTAAACAGCAAACAAAAAAAAAAAAATTTTGTCATTTTTATTTTCAATTAACACTCATCATCGTTGTATAAAGATGATGAAGGCACACCATAACACAGTGTGTATGAGGTTTTCTATTGTACATATATTTCGAAAACAATCGGAATTAAATTTTTTTTTTGTTGATCGTTGCGTGATATGCGGGTTATAATGGATGGATATTGATTTACGTAAATTGCAATTAGTAACACAAACATGTTAGAGATGAAATTGATAAATCAGATTTAGTCAAAAA
Source organism: Tipula unca (assembly GCA_951394425.1). Taxonomy (NCBI): domain Eukaryota; kingdom Metazoa; phylum Arthropoda; class Insecta; order Diptera; family Tipulidae; genus Tipula; species Tipula unca. Next base: position 44,904,643 of record OX596381.1, on the reverse strand, counting down.
AAATCCCAGCTGTTTATCGACATATATATGTATATCCTGCACGCATATACTCGAACTATATAATATGTGCGCGCGGTTGAATATTAAACCAATTATTTAGATAACAACTTAAGCTCAAAAGTACCCTTCGCTGGTAAAACTATCTGTCCGCGCCTAAATATGCGTTATCGCATCACAGAAAAAAAAACATTTGTAAACTGAAAATTCGTTGGATTTTATACCAATATAAAAACTAATCATTCATAGTTAAGTTATCAATCAACGCTCTACGTATATGTACATATGTACTCATATGATAAAACTGTGTATAATGAAACAACAACAACTAGACAATATAAACTCATTGTTCATGCGACAGTATCTCATATGTTGTATGTGTGTGTCTATATGTTTACAAATAAAATTTCAAATAAAATGAAATGACTTAACTCAAGTGGTGTAAGCCACTTACCATAATTACAGAGTTCAAATTTAAGTTTGTTTTGATTTTCAATAGTTCAATACATTTCAAACTCAGAAATCAAATAATTTTTTTTATAATTTCATCGTACTCATGTATGTATACCCCGAAAATGAATATATGTACTTTTAGTTGTCCACAGTTGCTTACAATTAGGAATTACAATAACCATTTACATAAATTAAATAGCATCGGTCGTTGCCAAAATATTTATATTTGCCCCGCTTAATTTTGAGATATAGCTCCGTTAGGTTAGGTTAGGTAAGGTTAGAGTGGCTGCTACGGCACACTTAGACCGGTGACGGTCCATTGTGACACCACGTGATCTTACTTCCCTATTACCCGTATTTGAACCAGTTTGAGCTATATATAATGTAACGTGATATATCTCTCACTTTACAGTTTTCGAGATCAGAGAGGCTGTCTATAATCTATACCCATATGTTTATGACTTCTGTGTGCCAAAGCCGAACATGAGCATAGAAAGTGGACTACCGTCTCTTTCCCTTGCTCCTCCATACAGGTTAAAAATTAAAATAAAAGAAATAACTGACTTAAACTTAAAACTTGTATGGTCAGTGGTCAATATTGTGGCCCGCCTAGAAAATCGCGTCAAGCATCATTGACTGGGACGGAAGTGTTATAATTTTTAAGAACATAAGGAGGAATAGCTTGCCAGATTTTTAACTTCTTCGAAATACACTGCTTGGAATGTCATAGCATTAAATGTGGGACATTTTCGGTTCAACTCTTCTGTTAAAAAGTTTCCCCCCAAGTTTCTCAATTCAATTGCAATATATATTTATACGATGGTGGGTAAGGTAGTATAGTGATTGACTTTGGATTCGTGGACCGAGGTTTGAGTCCTATTAGCGACGGTATTATTTTAATTTAAATTCTTCTGTATTCAAATTGGTTCAACACCCAGCTCTGTTAAACCTTTTTTGATATTTTTCGAGTAGTGGCATGTATACAATATGGGTATATGGCGATGGTGAAATAAACGCAGAGATTATTTGACGCATTTTCATTGCTTTTGCTAAAATTTTCAATATTTTCTATTTAAATGACAGATATCAAAGATTTGTATAGCATAAAATATATATGCGGCGGTGGCTTTTCAGAGCCAACAACAGGCATTTGGATTTCAATGAGGTCAAACGTTCTCTTGTCGCTACAACTTTTTTGGCACATTAATTGAACGACACTGAGTTCAACATTACTACCTACGCTTCCAGTATAGCAGTTGGAGCTGTCTTGTGTTCTTTTCAGAAACACTTTCTCCAGCGGAAATCAAATGCTCTGCATTTGATAGACAATTTATTTATACCTAGGTAGCAATCAAATACTTTCCAAGGCCGAAGAATTTTGCTATTTTTACCGATCACTAACCCTTCACCACACTACAGCAATTGTGACAAAATCAGAACTTAGTCCCCGGCAATTCCGACATTTTGATCAAATTGCTCAATTCACAACGGACATCAAGGGTAAACAAAATATGATGAGTGACTGTTTGTCTCGATCTGGTGAGCTGATTTCACACAAAATCAGCATCTCCTCTTTCGACATGATAGAATCAAGGTGACAACGAATTGCAGAAATTGAACTCAGTTCGGAATCCAAAAACAATAGTTAACCTGCAATAAGTCAACCTACCAGACAACCAGCAAATTTAGTGTGAGCATCGAGTTTAAAAAAATTAAGCAATAAATGAGCCACTATGTCATCAACATTAACAATATTGTACAAAGTAGTAGTTACATACAAGTAAAGGTAAACAACAGCGACATTTACACAATAACATGATATGTATACATTATTTTTAGCAGATGATAAAATCCAATGTCAAAATCAAAGTATATAATCGTTCGAAATGGTTCGGTCGTAAAAAGGAACAAATTTATGAGGCCAAGGTATACAAGCATACAATCTTCAGAATCGAAATTCATTACGCCACACATAAAACAAAATTTAGTAAATATTGCAACCAGATTTAAACTGGGGCAATGCTGGTGCTTGGTTTACTCAATTTGTGGAAACAGTTTAATTCCCTTAAACATGACTTTTATTAATGCACGACCACATTATTCTTGTCGCCTAAATGTGTATTTATTACAAATAATCACTGCAACTCCTAAATGTTGCTATATAAAGAATCGAAGACACATAATCCATTTAATTGAGCAAGTAGCTAAGTTCAGAACAGATTCGTAGTATTTTAAACGAAATGTAGATGGTGTAAGTTAACTAATAAATGTTACCTTAGGTTTTTATAATTACATCTGTCAATGGATCAAAACAATAAACAACGACGGATTACATGATTTAAAACTTTAATTCATTTATAATGTACTGTGCAGTATTAACTTGTAAAAATAATGAAGAATCTCTAGACAAAAATAGCAAAATCAGTTTTCACCGGTAAGTCTAGTATCCGACATTTTTACTTAGAATTTTATCACGATTTAAATTTTTAGTTTCCCGAGAAAAAATGAATACAAAATAATATGGATTCAGGCAACTGGACAGGACGTCAATTGGAGACCAAATAAATTTGAATCCCTTTGTTCGGAACATTTCAAGCCCAGTTTATTTCATATACGCAATAATAAACCATTTTTAAACGGTTGGGCAGTCCCCACATTAAAATGTATTATTCCCCCCAGACTTAATGTTACGAATAGTACACCCAAGAGCGCGAACCAATCTAAGAACGATGCTCTCTTCAAAACTAGCGAAATCGAAGATATCGAGCAATTAAATAGTGAACATAATGAAACCGATGAAGAGGAAATGGATGTAGACGTTTATGTGGAACTTGAGGAGCATAAGCAAACTACTCAAATCACTTCGTTTAACCAGTCAAATTTGTCGAACGACACACTAGACGACCAACTGGCCGAAATTTTATTTAAAATTAATACGCAGAATCGACAAATCAAGCATTTACTACAGCGCCAACGACGGTACAATGCCCGTTTGCCAACGCTACGTGATCAAATAGTTAATTTAAATAAATCCAACGAGACTGTGTGTACGAATCTGGAAAATCTCGGTTTTCCAATAGCAAGTGAGATACTTTCACGGATCATCCTTTGTGATCGCAACGAGGTAAATGATTTGGAGAATCCGTATTCCGAAGCTTTTGAAAAATTTATTGTAACCCTGTACTCGTTATCGCCAGCCGCTTATAATCTGATGCGGACAACATTCCCGTTAGGGGTTTTTCCAGATGAAAATTTTTTTAAAAATAATTGTTCCATTTTAGAAATTGAATTTGCCGAGTCGTAATTTATTGTATAACGTTAACTGTTTAGAATTACATAAATTATAAAATAAATCACGTGTCGTGTTTTATTGCTCAAATCCTGAATCATAATCATTAGAATTGATGAAAATCCTTTAAATGAACACGTGAAGCGATAAAGAGAACTAAGGAAACTTCGCAGTTCGATCTATAAGCTCTAACAAAAAAAAAAATGTACAATTATTTCGATAATCTATTGCGTGCGACGAATTTTGATGATTGGTGACTTTAATGTTTAAGGGATGTTGGTAAAAATCAAGACTACTTACGTGAAAAAATGAGAGTTGTCTTGCTTGCTAAATCGAAACGATTTAGTCATTTTCTAACCTTTTAGAAATGAAATTCACAAAAGTCTAATTTAAAATCATAAGAATTCATCTTAACCCAGTAACTTCTGAGTTAAATCGTATCTAACATACACCTCGTGTAAGAAGTATTTTAAGCTTTATTGAAATATTTTAGATAACAGTTTTATATTGTCATTGTTCTAGCTTACGCCGCAAGAATGAGAAATAACTATGTGCATACATTATTTAGTCCCTCATCGGGTTGGTGCACATATTTTAAAATACTTATCAAGGAAGTTAATAAATTTATGACTGTCGTGTGAATATTGTTTTTGTGATCGGGTTTTACATACTCTAAGTAAGTAAAATCAATGAATTTAGTTATACAGAGCTATTCTCGCCGCTAACCAAGATTAAATAATTGATTACAGTCAACTGCATTGAAGTTCCAATTTGGATAACTTTACAATTGGAACAATTGGTGGAACAATTAGTAGCTTCCCTTAAGCTCTTTTACCAACTTTGTCTTACTAAAGATGATTAAGGCTAATTGGCGTAATAATATTCCTCACAAAACAACTTAATTTATCTAATTTTTCTAATCCTTTATTTAAATAATATTATAAAATGTATGATTAAATGATACTATGTAGTAATAAAATATTTATTATAAAATTTCGAACAAAATAGTCCCTAAAATACGTGTGTTGCTAATTTTTTTTTTATCAATCAATTTATTAATCGCACACAATCTTCATACACTCACAATGTAGAACAACAACAACTAGAATCTAAAATAATTATTTAATAATTAAATGTGACCACATAAAACGTTAAAAAATGATTTTTTTTTTATTTCGGATAAATTAATTAATTTGCGGCAGTTGCTAAAATTTCATTATAATATTCATGGTGCACCGCAAAATTGTATGATGTTAAACGTTTAAATGTTAATGAAATTCGTTCCAGTTCATCAGCGAACTCGGAGTAACCGGATGGCGGTGGTGGAAGTGATTTGCTCTGTAGGATTGTGCTTAAATAGGCCATAAGTCGTTTCCCTAAATTTAAAAACGTAAATTAATTTTCATAAATCAAGGTTTAAGCGAAATATCGGTTACTTACAAAATAACATTCGAACGGCTGAATCTTTTTTGGAAAGTTGTAGAATTTGATTTTTAAATGTAATTTCGGCACTCTCCTCTAAATATGATTGTTCCAATTCTTTAAGACGAGCTTTCGATACGGTTTGTATGTGTAACCAAATATTTTCAATTACGTCTGCTAACTCTCTGTAAGTAAAATAAATCGGTGAATTATTAAATTTGAGAACAATACAATATCACTTACTTTTTGTCATTAACATTTTGCATCAAAATTTCTAGTTCACGTGCTAAACTATTACGAAAATCTGGATTTTTACCAATCACTGGAAGGCCGGATACAATAGCTAGGGCAGAGGCACAGATGCACAACCTTAAATTACGTTTCTGTAAATCAGCAAATCGATCCTGATCCATTTTTAAGAGTTCGGGGAATTCATGTTCATAATCCATATCCATTAGTTCCATATAACCGTTAATGAATGTTGAGTCTGAACGTAATTCTGAATTACTTGAAGCGCCATTTTCAAACGAACCATTTGTCGCTTGGCCATCCTGCGACAATTGAATTTTATTTCGCCGTAACCATGCTTCAGTGGCCGGAAATCCTTCGGTATAGAAAGTTAAATATTCTTTGAATTTGTTGCGCTCATATTCAATCGAATTGGCGATCACATCATTTTTGGCAATCGATAATAGCGTATTGGCCATATCTAATTTCATCACAGATAGCGTTTCCATAATACCTTTGAACGTATCAACTTCATCATTAATTTTTGAAATTTCTTCAATTTCTTTATCACGAATTGGAGCACACGATCGCGCCATTATTTCAAGTACAAAATTTGCGTACGCTCTAAAATTTAAAACACCTTGTTCGGCTTGTTGCCGGATAATGGTCTCGTCGAGCACCTCATAAATTTGATCTAGAGCACGTTGATTTTTCTTTGACACAACATCCTTAAGCCACTCTTTTATTTCGCCCAATAGACTAATGGCATGATCGAAACTAGGCGGATCCCGATTGAGTTGTTCGCGTAACACATCCCAATACGCTTTGGTCATCATGTCTTTGACACGTTTCTCAATACTATTTTCCGGTGGTTCAAATCGAGTTAATTTAAAATCGGAATTTAAAGCAATCTCATGGGCTAAGGTCATGTCTTCGATATTCTTGACCATACCCATAATTTCATCCATTGACACAATTTTTGGCGAACTATTTGGACCACCTGGGATTACAAAACGTTGTTGTGAAACCGATGATTCGGCCACTTCGGTGTTGGTTGCACCTAATATTGGTTGGGGCTCGGATGTGGCATGATATTCTTCGGCACTATCGGAGCCTGATCCTGTTCCGGAACCGGACGAATCCATTCTGAAAATAATAATATATATGTTGTTTCATAAGAAAATATGTACATATATTTGAAATCTTATCAAAGTGAAATAGTGGTTTTCGAGATTTTGATATACCACAAACTATAATCGCTAATTTGATAACCACTAAAACAACATATCCAATCTATTCAATTGGATTAAAAATTAAGTGTATCTGATTTCCAAAAATATATTTAAAAATTTAGTTGTAGAATAACAACTTCAAGAAAATTCCAGCCGTACTACAATATCCTGCATCTCCCATATATGTAGACTGAACTATTCGAGAAATATACGCAATAACATCTTCAAGTCATTGTCATATTTAATCTTTATTTAAAAATCGCGTTCAATAATTTTTTTCTTTACTCAACACCCACCTACATACATATTAAAGTACGTTATTTTGTCTGTTTATTAAAGAAGAATGGAGAACTCTTTTCTGACTCAGACATAATTTGAATAAATTATTTAGATCGTTGTTCTTTGTGGTAACTAAATGTCTAGAATGATCGTTTGATTAATTCATCACTAAAATTTAGTGACTAAATAAAATCTCTAATTTCATTTTAATGTTTCAAATATGGTACATTTCGCTTAGACGGCTAACAGTTTATTTGACTCATAAAATGTTGAAACAAGAATAAACCAACTGCAAAGAATTGACTCAACGAAATGTCGTCTTAATAATAATAATGACTCATTATAATCATCAAAACCTTGAAGTGCCAAAATTTCTTTCTAATTTTCTAAACATTTAAACTATTTTAGATTTGCTGATTCTTTAAAATCTTCAATATAGCAAGCGAATGATTGCAAATTTCCCAATACTACAATATACATACTTATGCAGGCTTATCCAAAGTACGCTGCGTCGCTGTTTAACTATTTATAAACTATTAAAAATGTTGGTCTATCCGATACCTCGAACCTTTCCCACATAGTTAAAGAAGAGCCGGTTTTGAGTAAATAGAATATAACCTTGTGCAAAATTTCAGTCGAAATTGATTCAGTGATGAAAACAGACTTTCAAGTTGACTATTGAGAGAAAAGCACCTAGATTCAACAATAATTATTGGGCTCCTTTCACTTTTACATGCAATTGACACTAGGTGCAATTTTATCAGTATTAGCATTTATATCACCTGATCACATTGCTTTCAAACTCTTAAGCTGGCTACACACGATCAGGTAGATCTGCCAGGTATGCCTGCGCAGCTATACCTATGCAGTTTTACCTGATATCTGTTGTGCGACCACAAACGCAGGTAAACCTGACAAGTGATATTTTAGTAGCTGTCGGCATATTAGTTGTAGGAAATCCAATTCTATTCAACATTGAAGCTAGGACAATTAAATTAAAAATAGAACGCTTGCTTTACACGAAGAAGGAAAACTGTGAAAACTAAAATTTAGGAACACCTGATGTCCTCCGTCAGAGGAGTGATTCTATCCAATATAATGTCGGACAATAACGTGTATGCTGTGCAAAGGAGAGCTATATTCCGATAATTCCATTCGTTAGGTATAACTTCGCTTCGCAATACTATACAACGTGATATCTGAACAGAAATTGATACACATACTCAGGTTTGCCTGTGATGGTAAAGCATGTACAGGTTTATGGATTGAATTTTTGTTTTCGCTCCGGTCGCATTCACAGGTCGAAATAATTGCATAGTTTTATCATATACACATTCCGGACGACCTGCACCTCTAAACTTGTATAGCAGGGTTATACGACGTGTCAAAATTATTTTTCACCTAACTATAAATTGAAAAACGACTACGACAAAAAAATTGTTTAAAATGAAAATACTGTTTTTTTAAATATTTTCTTAAAACAGTTGGGACCTACTGAGGTTCCGAACTCAATACCACAAAGGGCAAACCTAGAGGATTTATAATAAATCACAGGAGCGCAACCTTAGCAAATAAAAAGTTTGTCTGAACTAAAAAATGGATAATAAGTAATCTTCGTTCACACTCGTTACAAAGAGCATCCTAAGCTCCCATGCGTTGGAAATGAACCTTGAAACGTCCATGACCAGTAATAATTGCGACCAGAATTCTGATTTGGTTCCGTATTTACTGGACCTAAAATTGGGTAGAACGGCTGGTTCGGGACCAACAAACTCACAAGGCTATTAAGCCTTTGATAAAAAATCAGCAACTTCAATTCCCTCAACATTCAGCAGGCAATCACAAGATCCTTACTCTAGTATTGGAGAAAATGAGTGTAATTTAGTTCTTGCCAGAGAGTAATATTCTTCCCTAAATCACTAAACTTAAACGCCTCAAATGCACTATGGGTAAGTACAATTAATTCAGCTTGAAAAACCGTGCAGTGTTTATCCAGACTACCCGAGAATCTGAACCTAAACTTAGGACAGTAAAATCCAAACGCTGCGCACTGATTTCTGGCCATCCGTAAAAAAAACTATCGACTTAGAAAATTATCTATAAAAATCCTAAGAGAGCCGAATGGGAAAACGACGGAGAATGAATTGGTGAAGTTAAATTCAGGCAACAGCGTGTCATTCATTTAAGAATCTGTCTATGTCATGTACAAATCGCGAAGGCAATCCATGTTCCAATGCACCTCTATCGAAACGCAGGTGGTATTTCCAGGAAAGTTTACCATCTAGAATGTCACCTAGGTGCTTGACGTGCTCTATTGTTATGATCGATTTCCCAAAGAGACTAAATCAGACAGATTAGCATTATCTCGACGTCTAGTAAATACAACCAGATTAGTCTTAGGGGGATTCACGTACAAACTATTTTCACCACCAAACTTCCACCATATTAAGGGCGTTCTGTGTCAGATCAGATAAGACGTTCTGGTATTTACCAAAAACTTTCAAAACGAGATAATTCGCGTAGCTTTGCACGATAATCCTATAATCCATCGATAACCATGACCCACAAAGGTGAAAGTATTCCTTCTTGCGGGTAGCCCTGGGCTACTTTGACAGATAATAATGAGCCATCCAGCCCAATGGTTTGATCAATATTAAAATTGATCTTTCGATTCTAATTAGACGTTCATGTAGAGAGCTATTTCGCATGTTACCAAGAGTGGAGGTTGATCCTGTCAAAAGCTTTTAAAAAAAGTAGAGGTCAGACTAATGGGCCTAAAAGCTTTTGAGTATAATCCAACCTGCCAGTTTTAGGTATGAAAACTACTCAACTTCTACTCCAGGCGCATGGTACAGTGCTAAAAGTATGCTGCAATTCAGCAGAGTGAACGAAATCAGGCCCACTTGATTTGAAAGGTGCCAACGAAAAAACACCCCAGCGTCGAACGTCAATAGTGATCATCAGCCTAAGTTCTAAAATACTTTAACAATTCAAATAGTATCGTTTACTATTTAATAAAATATCAATGGATGAACTCCAAAGTGATGCTCTTGCATTATGAGTAACGAGAAAAATCAAGAGTTTCAAATAGACAAAGGTAATTGTGAAATACAAATGTGTCGTAATTCCAGGTTATGAAATCGAATTTTTCTAGCGTATTAACTTAAAACAGGGCGATTTTTTTGAGTTGTGACACTCTTTTTTATCATGAGCGACGCGTCCTCTTACACGCCCTGTATACCAATAAAAAATTGCTCATTGTAAATTCAAAAATGTAGATAGAAATGCTCTTCGGACAAAACAAGTAGAGAAGACTGCGCTTGATATACCCAATGTGGACGTTACTATAGGACGAACAGATATTTTGGCGGCCTATACATTTATTTGTTAATCAGTAAGGTAAATATAAAAATTAGTCGCATATCATTTTTCTATTTAGTGGTACATTATTTTAAAAACGTTAAGAAATACTGATACGCATTTTATAAAATCATTTCTCTAATAATGGACGCGTATATCTTTTAACACTGACGATTCACTGAATTATGTAAATGGATTCGTCCAACCCCTAATTTCAAAACAAGAATAAAATTATCAAGCAATTCATTTACAGTTGATCGATCACACGTTTGACTAGTCATTTACTGCGTAAAAATAAGGGAATTAAAACTCATTCATCCATTTCAAATGAGAAAATACAGAATCTAAACTGCAAAACCATTGAATACAAAGTCATTCTAAAATATTTCCAATATTACATAAATAACTATCGAATTGAATAATATTAGTAAATAAATTAGAATTAAATTGTATTATTTGAATAAATACAACAAAATTAATTAATTAATTAACTAATTCAACAACAATAATAAAAATTTCAAGGGTGCAACTCTTTATTTAAACAAAACAACTTTTTAAACCAAATTCCGCCTTAACAAACGCGTATATGCATATTCACTGTGCATATGCAATTTCAATCTTATGATTGCATAAATTTTCAAAATTTTGTATTCTACCTAAAACTACGGAAAACTTGCATACAATTACGTCTACTCCTGCCTAAACGATAATCATAGACCGTAAAAACATACCTTGAAACTGAGTCAGCTGGCATTTTTATTTTAATAAAGAACCAACCACTATTTTCACTTTTAATTAAAAATTTTAAAAGTAGGAACTATAATATAGTTAATAGTTTACTATTTCGTAATCGCGTAATTAACTTTCATGTAACTTTTATTTTGATTTACATATACATATATATAAAACTATATAACAATATTATTGTTTTAAAATTTCTCTTTCACAAAACTATTGTTAAGTATATAGTCACTATAACAAAAACTATCACTTTCTTACAATAAATAAATTGTAGCACAACGTAAAAAAAAGGTTATAGACAATTTAATAATAACTTTTATACTGATCGCGAATGACCTAATGCAACGAAGATCATTTAAGATACTGATTCAAAAACTATAAAAACTGCGTTTTATTTGTTACACACAAAATATTACTGTGTATTTTATTTATAGACAATAAAAATATAAAAACTTTAAAAAACACAACCACACAACACGGCTGCATAAATTTAATAAAAAATAGTTTATTTAGTAGGTATAGTGTATAGTAATCGAATTAAAAGAGAAAAAGCAAAATAAATCAACAAAACAAAGAGTTAATAGTTTAACGATTTTTAATTTTATTTTTGTTTCAATACCGTTATGTTTAATAAGCTTTTCGCAGATAATCCGGTTAATTCTTAGCTGATATTTTCACACGTTTTTATTTTGTTTGTGGGACGAGGGCTAGAATTACATACAAAAATATCCACGATTATGAAATCACAAATTGGATCTTCGACCAGTAATTCAGTTTAACGTGGAATGATTTAGGAGGGTCATTAATTTGTAAATACCAATTCTAAAATGGTTGCGTAATCAGCGAGCATCACGCCAGAAATCCCATTTTAGAAAGCCCAAATATTTAAATTTTTTATATTTTGGATTTGATTGTGCCAATTTGTGCCTCTCGCTAAAAAATTTGTGCATATTATACTTTAAGAAATACGAAGGGTTGTCTGACGTGATTATCACACCAGAAAAGCCATATTATTCCTTTAATATATTACTTACATTTCTTAATATCTTTCGGTTGTGCCACATTGTGCATCACTAAATTATTTTACCACACACTATACATTGACTAGAATAGGCCAAAATCGGCCAACTGTGAACGCAATATAATCTCAATATAAATGTTTTATGATCAAGTCGCAGAAAAGATTTCAGAAAACCCAACTTTTAACATGGAGCTAATTGAAACAGACTAAAATACACATTTTGGTCTAGTATCGCGTTTGTGCATACTCCACATTGGCCTGAATCGGCCATAGAGTATTCAGAAAATATCAAATTTACGGTTTTCTGGAGTAGTTGTATGGTATATTTCTGGAAAACCCAACTTTTATCACGGAACTAATTGAAACAGACTATAGTACACAATTTGGCCTAGTATCAGGTTTGTGCATACTCTACATTGACTAGAATCGGCCATAGAGTATCCAGAAAATTTTCTACAGAGATAATTTTCTGGATATTCTATGGCCGATTCTAGCCAATGTATAGAGTATGCACAAACGTAATACGTGTTTCAATTAGTTCCGTGATAAAAGTACCGGTGGGAAGTTAGCACGAAAAGTTAACACGAAAATGACACTGTGAGCCCTAGTGGTTTGTATCTTGGATAATTTGTTTTTTGTACTAAAACAATGAATTGTGAATTAGATAACAATAAACATATCATGAAATCAAAAAAAAACTTCAAAATATTTTTTAATATGTATTTTAAATTAAAATTAAAATATTGTAATAATCAGTATATGTAATACTATTTATCAAATATAACTCCAGAAAAATTACTATGGGATTTGATGCCATCCTGTGATTAGAATTTTTCAATGACGCATTTTCGAGTACTGAATTATTCAAATTTACATCAAATTGAAAAATGTACTATGGAAAATAATGTGAAAGTACTAAAAGTTCAGGTTGGCCTTAATCTTTAAAATGTCAAAGCTAGTTTTGATTCCAGGTTGAAGAACAACCCTTTGACATTTTCCATGCCTGTGGTCAGAATTTTTCTATAACGCATTTTCGAAATATTGATGTAGAATTTGATGTAGATTTGAATAATTTAGTTCTCGAAAATGCGTCATACAAAAATTCTGATCACAGGCATGGAAAACGTCAAAGGGTTGTTCTTCAAACTGGAATCAAAACAACCCTTGACATTTTAATGATTAAGGCCAATCTGAACTTTTGGAACTTTCACATTATTTCCCATAGACAATTTTTCAATTTGATGTAAATTTGAATAATTCAGTACTCGAAAATGCGTCATACAAAAATTCTGACCACAGGCATGGAAAATGTCAAAGGGTTCTTCTTCAACCTGGAATCAAAACTAGCCTTGACATTTTAAAGATTATGGCCAACTTGAACTTTTGGAACTTTCACATTATATCCCATAGTATATTATTGATTTGATGTTTGTTGTGAAGAATAATATTTAACTCAATTTTATAATATTTTATTTATGTATCAAATATTATAGAATAAAAATTTTCAAACTTAATTAAATATTGTTTTGATTTCGTGCTAGCTTAAAAATTGTCTTATTTGAACAATCCATTTTTCGTGCCAACTTTAGTACAGGATGTATAATATCCATGACTCAAACCACTAGAGCTCCCAGTGTGTTTTTCGTGCTAACTTCACAGACATATAAAAGTTGGGTTTTCTGAAATCTTTTCTGTGACTTGATCATAAAACACTTATATTGAGATATTTTGCGTTCACAGTTGGCCGATTTTGGCCTATTCTAGTCAATGTATAGTGTGTGGCAAAATAGAAATGTAAGTAATATATTAAAGGAATAATATGGATTTTCTGGTGTGATAATCACGTCAGAAAACCCTTGGCATTTCTTCAAGTATAATATGCACAAATTTTTTAGCGAGAGGCACAAATTGGCACAATCAAATCCAAAATATAAAATATTTGGGTTTTCTAAAATGGGATTTCTGGCGTGATTCTCGCGAGTAATCAATTCATTTTAAAGATGATATTATTTGGGACATAATATAATTGTTTCTAATACCTAATTTGCTATATTATAATAGAATAAGGCAACAAATCATAAAAACTAATTCAAAAATATAAATAATAATAAACTGTTTATAAAGGCCATTACTGGCCCTTTACTGAGTCAACTATTTCGCTCCAACGGTTTCCATCCTGAGCTTGGTCGTCATATTGTCTTAGACAATCTGAAGAAGCCAAGTCGTTCTCTACACCGTGGAGCCATCGTCGCCTACAACGACCTCTGCGCCGTCCCGGATCAGCACGCAGAGCGAGTGAGGTAGCATACTCACTGAAATTTTACTTCATGTATAAAATCATGTTTTGGGCAGTAAATCACACGCTTGATTCTTTTAGATTTTAGGAATAGCCTTAAAGGATACAAAGCACGAGTGCCAGTTGCAAGCCTCACTTTAATATCCTCACCCACACTCTCATCGTGAATGATAAGAGAACCTACATATTCGAACCTCCTCACACCCTCCAACGTGAAGTGACCACTACTATAATCAAGTGACGGATGTGGGCCGGATAATATTCCAATAGTCTAAATTAAAAAATTATGCTAATGTTTTAGTAAAACCATTACGGAATATATACAACCTCTCGTTAACATCCGGAATATTCCCTGATACATGGAAAATATCTAAAGTTACACCTATATTTAAATCGGATAAAAAAATAAGACATAAATAAGACATCACTTGTTATAGAGGGATATCAACCACTTCAACCATAACAAAATGTACATCTACTAAACTTGTTCAATTTACCAACAAAGTTATTAAAGAAATTGAAAACCGCAACCAAGTAGACGTAGTGTTTAATGATTTTTTAAAGCATTTGGCTCCATCTGCCATCACAAGGCTCTAGAACGTCGCTTTATAACTTTGGCTTTGCATCCAACTTCATTAAATGGTTCAACTCATATTTGTCTAGTCGTATACAATATGTGACAATTGGAAGCGAAAAATCTAAAGCAATCAAAGTAACGTCAGGAGTTCCTCAGGGATCACATATTGGACCATGAATTTTTACGTTTTCATAAATGGAATATTTACATGACACAAAAATATTACAAGAAGACAACAAGAGATTCAGTGAATGGTGCCACAAAAATTCTTTGCTGTTGAATATTGACAAATGCAAAATAATGTTTTTTCATCGCAAGAGAAAACCGATTAACTTTGCTTATACCGTTAATAATACGAAACTGCAAAAGTTAATGAAATAATCGATCTAGGAGTCACATTCACTAAAAATATTTCAAGCTCATATCCATAATGACAAATGCAATGCTAAAGCAAATTCTATGTTTGACTTCATTAATCGTTGGACTGGAGAATTTACCAATTTGTCAATGGATGTCTCATAATATTTAGAGAGAATCATCCGCAACAAAAAGACCTGATCAGTATCTGATCGATTCGAACGAAATCCTCCTTGATAGTCACCAATGAGAACTCCCTTCTTCAATATAGGACATATTGTGGCTACATTCCATTCATCAGCCATACTTCGATTCCCCATACTAATCGAATACGGTCGAAAATACAGTTCCACAAAGTATCCCCTCCGAATATGAAGAGCTCCTAATTAATCCAGTTTATCCCAGGTGATCGGTTCCGTTTTAATCTTTGGCTTTGTGAATTCCTCATGAGATGGATCCTCAATACAAATCTCCGCAGTCAGTATTAGAGGTGACTCAACAACAGTCCGTTACGCATAACAAACACCAAGCATGTTTGTAAAATGTCTGCTCTACGCATCAATATTGACACAAAGGTTTCCGTCCCGGTCTCGAATGGCGTTTGACGCAGGCAGGCCTGAAAGTATAGTGTAATCCAGCGATTCCTTGAGTTGTTGTACTTTCAGAACCTGGGCATTCCACCATTCTCGGTTCTTTCGTCTGAAAATCCGCTTAGCTGCCACTTTTCCCTATGGGCTATATTTTGTTGCTCGACTGTAAGACGACACTTGTCATCAAACCAATCATTCTTGGGTCTGTCTTCCGCTATACCTAAAGCCTGTTGAGCAGCCCTGGCAACCGAAGTTTTCAGTACCTCCCAGACAGAGATCACACAGTCAGACTGGTAATTAGCTTCCTCAATGTTGTCGCTGACAAGATCCATATATCGTTTCTCTTAATCTTTATTTATCAAACCTTCAAAGTCAAAATGTCCCATGCGTTTCGCCGTGTTTTCACGCTGGTACGAAAATTTCAGCAACTTGGTTGCTGATCGATAATTTCGCTGCAATTTGGCTGCGGGAGGATTTGCGAGGATGGATCCATGTTTCTAAATGTATTTATTTGTGTGGGAAGAATGTGCTTGCTACTTTAAGGGCGTAAGCAATTGCTAAGTACATCATTCTCTCACCATTATCGGTCGCAGGTTCGTGTCGGTAGTACGGACCTATGTTTTCACACAAGTCTTAAAGATTAAAATTAGCCTTTATCTTTTGGGACTGGCTGACTAATCCACTGTAGAACAATATATAGCCATGGGACACATGGTCTCCACTTTTAGGCCAGCCAGTTTGTTGAATAGCAACGCCAGCCGATACTATTTCATGCATGTGATTATATAACGACTGATTAGATTGTGGTGGTATTCTTGCGTAGAATATATTCGTGCAATTTAGGTTTACGACACATGCAAGAAACCCCGACCACAGGGGCCAAAATTATAAATAATACACAATTTTGTATAACTAGCAAACTGTAACCTCATTTTCCAAACTCAAACAAAGTGTAATTTACATAAAAAACCTTCATTTTATCGATTAGATTTCTATGTATAGAAACATTCCTCGTATAAATGCAATGC
Source organism: Tipula unca (assembly GCA_951394425.1). Classification (NCBI taxonomy): domain Eukaryota; kingdom Metazoa; phylum Arthropoda; class Insecta; order Diptera; family Tipulidae; genus Tipula; species Tipula unca. The sequence continues at coordinate 44,887,773 of OX596381.1, read as the reverse complement.
GCGACCCGTCATGTTTGGGCATGTTGCTAAGTGGCACTGTTTTACTCTTAAAATTATTACGATTTAAGTTCTAATGTCAACAAATAAAAATAAATTGAATATCCTACTCATAACCTGGATCAGGACCTATCTTATGCTTGATCTATATTAATTCTTTTCTCGAACTAAAGTTGAGATGGGCATTCGGTTGGCTTTGCTGATGATGTAGGGATAGCTCCAGGGATAGTGATACTAATGTCCAGAAGATTAATAACGATCTTCGAATTCTGAGACGATGGTTTGACCTACACTACATGGTTCTCAGTTCTAAAACGAATATTCTATATATTAAAATATCTGGAGTCATGTCTAACCCACCTGATTCTGTATATATTCCTCAGACTGTTTAAATAATAGTATTACATGTTCAGACTATTGTAAAGTTTTAGATGTAGTTGAGTCGTTTAAATACTTAGGAGTCACGATCTACGTCATATTTGTCCTGAACCCGTTCTTAGATCAGTGTATTTTGGCATTGTGCAGTCAAAACTTCAGTACGGTTTAACTTGTTGGGGTGGAATTTACTATTCCAATTTGAAGGCCCTGTTGCAAACCACGATCAACTTCTACGCTACCTTTATTTAGAAATTTAAACATTCTTCCGATAAGACATTTTTATTCGTTGATAAAGTTTTAAAAATTTTCTTTTTACCTAGTGGCCACAGGCCAACTATACATTACGTAATGCAACCCACGTTAATTGCCCACCACCAAGAAAGTAGCATTTTAAACATTTTATAGCTCTGTGACACCTAAAATTTATAATCAGCTATCAGATCGTTTAAAAGTTTTGAAGGGTGTTAAATCAATGGCTAATGGAAGTAAATGATATTGAAATTCTCTTTCACACATTGAAATGAAACCAAATTTTATTTATTGAAATTTAAAACTGAATTATTTTAAATTCTGTCGATTTTAGAATTGTATTTTTAAATTGATTTTATAGAAGCTTCCCCAATGCTTCTTTAATTTTAGTATATTACTCTCGATGGTAATATCGATTCTGATCCCTTGTGATCACAGAGATATCCTAATTCTCTTAAATTTTTTAAGCATATAGAAACAAAAGTTTTACCGGATAAGAAATGATAAGATGATTTCACCACAACATGTCATAATACTTGGGGTGTTTAAACAGGTGCGCTTCAACTTTTTTCCGATAGGGACGGCGAACGACGCCATATTTTTTATTGTTCTTTTGTCATTTGGAAACTTCATTAGTATACATTTCATCATGGAACGCTACACACTTGAACAATTCGTGAATTGGGTTCAAGAGCAAATCGAAAATGATGCAGATTTTCACCGAAAAATCATCTTCAGCGATGAGGCTCACTTTTGGCTAAATGGATTTGTCAACAAGCAAAACATGCGTTACTGGGCAGGAAGCAACCCACACGTGGTTCATGAGGCACCGTTGCATCCCGAAAAAGTCACTGTTTGGTGCGGATTACATGCCGGCGGCGTCATTGGGCCATATTTTTTCATCGACGATAACGATCGCCACGTTACTGTTAATGGAAATCGATACCGCGATATGATAAACGATTTTGAATCCGCAATTGAATGGAATGGACTTGGACGACATGTGGTTTCAACAGGACGGGGCCACATGCCACACAGCACACGATACAAAAAAGTTGAAGCGCTCTTATTGAAAAACCCTTAAATAACGGGTTTATTATTATCATAAGCTTGTTTTATTGTTTAATTTTTATTTTAAAACATTTAAATACTTTTTTTATCTTAGTTTTAATCCTATATGTAATAAATCAAAAAAGAGAAGATACAATAAATAAATAAATAAAAATACAGTAAATGGGATTTAAAAAAATATATATATTTTACTACATTTAAGTTGTCCTTGACAAGTACTCACATAGTAAAACGTACGAAAAATTTTCTAGCACTCATGCAAGACAATTTTTCGTGTGTTTTACTATGTGAGTTCTTGGCGAGATCGACTAAAATTTGTTATCGAGAAATTATAGTACATATTTTTTTATTATTATTAGTATATCGTTTTAAGTACTGAGTGAGTGTAGAGCAGTTTGAGAGTGAGAGTGAGAGTAGAACAGATTTTGACTTAAAAATATTTGAAATTTTAAAGTGATTGATGAAATTTATAATTTTATCAGCAAAGTTTTTGTGATTTAGTGTTGACAGTTGATTTCTGTAATTTTGAAAACTTCTCTTTTATATTGGTAATATATGTATTTTGTCAGTAAAATGTAGACTGTACCTACAATATTTAAAAAAAAAAAATGCTAAACCATTTTTAGGCGTCCCATGAATGCTAGCGTACTACTCATCATCAATTGAAATTGTTAAATTATACACATCGTCACCTCAGTACTTAAAAGTTTTAAACGAATTTTGATTATTTTTGAATTAGCACCGCCATCTTTCGTATCTCATTTCTTTTAAAAGATACCAGTATACCAGGTGTTACATACGTGTATCTGATTATTAAAAAAAAAGTTTTTTACTGGTTCTACCGGAATGTCACTATTTTGAACCAAATTTTTATAAAAATTACAACCAAACTTAAGTGTTACATACATACGAGTATATGTATACAATTAAAATAAAAAAGCGGTATTTAAACTTACTTATGGGACCTGAATTATACAAACATAAAAACATTATTTCATCGAGACGTAGGTGCCATCCTTTTTTTCAAACTACTTCCTCTTCTGCTAAATATGATACAAATGCCTCCTGACCTAGTGAATATTGATTCAGGTTTTAAGTGATACATAGAAGACTAAAAAACTTATACATACAAATTCAAACAATTAAAAAAAAATGTATAGGCACTTTCAAAATTTAAAATGTCGGTTTATAAGAAAACTGCGGGGTTGATCAAATTATTTCTTTTAAATTAAGATAAAGGGAAATGCATATTTTAAGATTTGTAGTTCATATTAACTTTAGATTCAATTTTTTCGATTTTGGGCTGTTCTGTTTGTAACACTTAAGTACTGAGATGACAATATGTATTTTAATTAATTAATTAATTAATTATTACGCATAATATAAATGTTTCTTGCAATAATCTTGGGTATTTTAATACTGAATCACAAATTGAATAACGGATGAATATAAAAATAGCCATCTTAGTTTCTGGTCTTTCAGCTCCTCAGATGTTGCAAGACCACTTGCAAAGATCCTCTCGATCGAATAAAGTCGCGGTCTAAAAATAATTCGAAGGCAATATTCCAAACGCTACATAAACAATTAAACTTGTTAGTCACGTTAGTAGACGGAGACTACTAAATGGTGTGCCAAATTATTTGGAGAATTGCCGTTGGTCTACCACCTTAACGGCATCCGTAGTATTTGAATGATATATAGAATCTAGGCTACTTATCATGCAACAGTTGAGGAGCTCTACAGAGCCGCATTTATAAGAATGAAAATTAGATAAAGGTTTGCTTTATGGAGTGATAGTTCTTCTAGAAATTGGCTTTTTGATTTGTAATTAGCTTTTAGCAATTTATAAACATAACGACAATCTAACAAAATTCAATCACAATCGACAAGCTTTGTAGATTTAAAAAAAAGCTCAATTTTAAAAAACTTAATTTCATTTGGAAAGAGGTTAAATTTTGTAGTGGAAAATTATAATTTCATGTAATTGTAATTGTAAAAAATTCATCAATGGTTCAATTCACTTAAACGTAGCATTCAATTGCCCTTAAACCGCTACAATCACACTTCCTTTCGTTAAGGGTAATCCAAAATTTTCTTTCATTCATAAATGATATGGCTGATTAGTTCAACATCCTCATGACGTGGGTGCCAGGGTATTCCAATATTGCGAGAAATGTAAAAGCAGATTGGGCTTGTCCGTCAAGGCACAACATGTTTTCTAATCTCACCAACAAGGGTAGATAATGAAGTACCGCTCAATCATGTAAACTGCTGCTTCAAGAAGCGTAACGCCAACTCATGCGTAATAACTAGCCAGATCTGGCCCAAACTAAACACACATTTATTCCAGCTGAGATCGCTATGACGGCAATATATTAGCATGGTAGTGGCTGTTATAACGGTACACTGTATCATAGGTAAATATGCGGACAGACTGGGCGCTTCGCTTATGGTTATTGACATACCTACTTTGCACTTGTCCTCGTCTAGCACAAAGCAGAATGAAATTTATAGTTCCACATTTGGAGATCTTAGTGAGATCGACGTCAGAGATATTCAACACGTCGTGGAAAGCTCAGAATAGTAGAGAAGAGGAAATTTTAAATGTGATACAACTACGGACCAGTTTTTGTATATGCTAGGTCAGCCATCCTAACCTATGATTATTTTGAATTTATATTTGAGTAATATATAATGGTTCTGGATGAATAAAGAATTCCAACAAGAATTATGGGGTTACAATTTTTTAAAACTATTCGCATACCTATATAAATATAATTTTATTCTAATATATATACGATCGTGGGAGAAAACTATAAATTTTAATTGAAATAGTATACGTTTATGTACATATTACATAAATAAAAGAAAATGCATTTCATTGCCTTAGTTTAAGTATAAAATTCTGAAAACTTGAACCAATCAGATTTTACCACAAACTACATACTAACTATTTTTCATTCAATCACTACACAGTTCAAATGTAATTTAAAATACATATTTTAATTTTTAACTAAATGTTAAGTAGAATAAACGATTAAGTAGATTAAAGAAATTTGTTGGTGTTACCCAAAATCATACTAAAGACCATTTAACGTGTAGTACAAAGCAATGACTAATCTATAGTCGTTGACTTCTCATAGTACAAAGATCACATTGTTTGTCTTAATTGTATCTTTATTAAAAAAATTTAATTTATTGCATTTTAAATATATTATAAAAACAATTCATCGATATATGTATATACAGGTAAATTAAATTATACACAACAATAGTATATTTCGTATTATGGAGGATACACAATATCATTGTACAATACAATAACGTAATAATAATAGTAGTAAGATATAATAACAATTCCCAATTATTCTCTTTTATATGTACGTATAAATGTTGCTTTTACCATTTATGAATTACGGAAAGTTTAATCTTTGTTGTTTTTGCTAAAAGAAAAAACTATATGAACTTTATATAAAATACATAATAAATAAATATTGCGCCAAGGTTGTTTTTCTTGACATTGACTCAGAACATGATGGCCTCTGAAATTTTACCAAATTGGAAGAAAAAATATCAAATATAGGAAATTTATGTTTTGTGATACGATACGTAAGTTTATGTTTTCATAAATGTAATATGTTCTCGTTATACGCGTTTAAATTGCAAATCTAACCAAACCAGGTTTTTTAATTTATTTCATATATAGCTTGGTTGGTGACTATCAGGGAGGATTTCGTCCGAATCGATCAGTCACTGATCAGGTCTTTTCGCTGCGGATGATTCTATCTAAATATTATGAGACATCCATCTAAGTACATCAGGTTTTCCTGGATTTCCGGCAGGCCTACGACTCGATCAATCGAGAGAGTTTGTGGTCTGCCCTGGAATACCTAGGAATGCCAACAAAATTGGTACGACTGTGTAGGATGACAGTGACGCAGTCTCAATGCTGTGTTAAAGTTGAGAACAGGCTATCGACAATTTTTGCAGTTAACTCGGGTGTTCGGCAGGGAGATGCTCTGTTCCCGATACTCTTTAATCTCATGTTGGAGTACATTTTTCGTAAAACTGAAACACCTCAGCGCAACATCTTATATCGCCAGTCCAATCAAGTGCTTGCATATGCAGATGACATATGCGTGATTGGACTGAACAGCAACGGAGTGAAAGAAATACTTGATCCGCTTGTAGAGTTTTCAGCTTCTGTTGGACTCCAGATCAATGAGTCCAAAACGAAATAACTGATCTCTGGTTTTAGAGACAATGGCACACCAGATTTTAGTAGTGGCCACCACACGTTTGAGGGAGTGAGGAGGTTCAAATATTTGGGCTCTCTTATCACTCACGATAACAGTGTGGGTGAGGATATTAAAGCGCGGCTGGCAGCTGGCAGTCGTTCTTTATATCCTCTAAGGCCACTGCTAAAATCTAAACACTTATCAAGTGCCGTGAAGCTGAAGCTTTACAAAGCGTTGATCAGGCCCGTTGTTATGTTTGGATGTGAAAGTTGGGCGCTGACGGATGAGTACGTGAGATGGCTCCTTACATTTGAGAGAAGAATCATGCGTGTGATTTACGGCCCTAAACGCGAAATGGATGGTACATACCGAGCTCTGTACAATTTCGAGATCAGAGATCTGATGAAGATCCCCGATATTGTACATGAAGTTAGATCTCAGCGAGTACGCTGGCTCGGTCACGTTCTGCGTGCTGATCTTTGATTAAACTTAATGCTATATAATATTAGGCAAAATACATTTTCGAATTATGATTAATAAACCATATTTGACATTTAATTTAGAATTGATAAGATATCACAAATAAGTACCTAACTTATATTACCTTTGTGTTTAAAATAACAAAACGTAATGTAATTTAGCTACGTGATGTTCTTTAATAAGTACGTCAAACTTTATCTTTTTTTCCGTCCGAATCACGAAAGTTTGTGTTTTATAACTTGTGTTGAAATAATTTCAATCAGCTATTTGGGGGAAATACGTTTTTTATCATAAGAAGTCGGAAAAGTAATTTACGGAAAAGTAATTTATTAAAAGTAATACGCAAATAACAACAACTGTAAAAACTATCCGCTTGTGGCAAAGAAACGTAAAGCTCGAAAGTCTTGGCAAATAAATCGAACCAAGGAAAATAAAACCGTCCTTAATAACCTATGTCACAAGTTGAAATCTCTGATCAGAACAGTTAAGAATGAATCAATAAGTACATATTTGTCGTCACTTACTAGCCAAAAAAATACCGAATATTCCTTCTGGAAAGCAACGAAAGTATACTTAAGAGACCAACAAATTTGACGGCACCAATTAGAAGTAAGGATGGAAGCTGGGCTCGAAGCGCTAAACAAAAAGCTGACTTATTTGCGAGACACTTAGAAGAATCTTTTCAACCATTACCCAAGTAAACTGCGAATGAAAATGTTAACCTACTGAAACGATCTGATGAGCTTGAAATACAAAGTGTATATCTCTACAAGTGCTAAAAGAGGAAATTCAAAATTTAACAATGAAAAAATCTCCTGGGTACGATCTCATAACTGGACAAATCATTAAAGAATTACCAAATATAGCGATACGTAAACTTCTCCATACAATTTATGCTGTGTTTATACTAAGATACGTTCCAAAGCAATGGAAGATGGCAGAGGTAATCATGATCTTAAAACCTAACCATAAAAAGTCGTTCAGACCGATAACCTTACTCCCAACCATAGCCAAGATTTTTGAAAAATTGCTCCTGAAGAGAATGAAACCCATAATGGTGGACAGAAATCACATTTCTGACCAACAGTTTGGATTCAGAGAAAACCACTCGACTATAGAACAAGTCCATTGAATCACAGATATAATAGAACGTACACTAGAAACTAAAAAATATGTTCAAGCATTTTCCTGGATGCATTCAAGCTCAAGCGAGATCTTCCCAAACAATACTATGAAATCATATATAACCGATAGACATTTCCGTATAAAATATGAAGACGAATACTCGGACCTAAATAAAATTTCAGCTGGAGTACCACAAGGTAGCGCATTGGGCCCTGTCTTGTACCTCCTGTATACTCGGAATATACCACTAATGGAGGAAGCAACTATAGCAACTTATGCTAATGATACTGCGATTTTGGCAATTGGGATCAATGTAGAAGAAGCTACTAACAAATTGCACAAATCGACAAACTCAGTCAACAATTGAATGAAAAAATGGAGGATAAAACTGAACGAAACTAAATCTGTGCATGTGAACTTTACTAGTAAAAATATTTCTAATAGAATCCCAGTCATTATTAACTCTAAATAACGCTGGATGTCAAGTTGAGGTGGAAACAACATTTCAAAAAGAAAAAGGAAGAGCTGAACATGATTCTAAACTACATATATACACAATAAATTGGTTTTTATACCGGCAAATGCTGAAACCGGACCTATGGTATACACCTTTGAGCGTGTATCAAGAAAACGAACATCAAGATGATATAGACGTTCCAAAACAAACTACTTCGGAATATTGTAAATGCTATACAGGGTGACATGGAGATATGCAATGCGCAGGTGGTATACTGTTCTTGTGTGATTGGGATGAATGGGTTGAATGAATGTTAGTGTGAATGTGGGTATTGTACCGTGGGCCCATTAGTGGCATTAAGTGCTGGAGTAAAATCCGCCCAATTTTTATTTTTTTGTAAATGCTCCATGGTCCATTAGAAATGAAGACCTCCACCGAGACTTAAAGATGGAATACATCGAATACAAGCATGATTCCCGCCTCCGACAGCACGAAAACATCGAGATAGGAAATATTTATGTAAATAAATAATTTTAATTTCTGGGACTAGCCGTTGGGCTATGTCCCAACAACTGCTAATATAATTATGATAGAAAAGTTACTACTTAGATGACTTAGAATAAAGTCAGTTGTAATATTATGTAAATAAAAATAAAAAATAAAATAAAAAATTAGAAGTCGACATTGTTTCTTATAGTTTTGTCTAGCCTAGATAATACGATAATAATAAAAATAAGTAAATAATGAAAAATCCAAAGGACATAATATACGGTATTCAATCGATCAGAAACATACTCAATAAAAAAATACCTTCAACTCAACTCGGGAACGTTAAGTACAGACTAATTTAGGTTTACAACACGTGTACAGAAACTCATACTTCCTAGCTTTAAAAAATATTTCAAACATGCATCACCTTTGGATACTGCAACTCGGTGAAGCCGATTAACACCCATTGTATGGAGCCATCCTCTTGTAATTTCCATCTATACTATGAAGTCTTCTCGTTATAATAGAAACGATTTGCACACCATGAAATTCATCTATAATAGTAACGGCTTGTGCGCCACCTTCGTCTTTAGGTAAAATATTTAATAAAAATCAATGAGAATATTCCTAGAGAACAGTGTAGAGCTAGCCCAACCAGACATTTAAACTCTTCCGACATATTTAATGAAGTCATGATAATGATGATGGCAAAACTTTTCTTCGATTTGGTTTAACAACACCAAAAGGAAGTGAACTGACTGAACTTTTTATGACAACTGACAATACATTTTTTATACACAAAAATCAAGAATAGAAAGTAAAATTGCTCTTCCAATTGCATCCATACTATATTTACCTACAGGATTGCTGTCGGGCTCGATCGAATGCTGAACATAAGAAGAAACAATCCAATTAGCCTCGAAGTATGGATCGCTACCATTCTAGGTATACCTATACATAAATATGTACATAAGCAGGCAATTCTTTCCCATTTTCACACTCCGCCCTGACCTAATAAACTCAACAAAAAAATTCTTATTTTTCACAAATACCCCCACATAATATACAAATATTCCACTACTGTACATATAAGTATAAGTTAATTTATGTTGTATACTTTATTTTTCATCACATTCTGGGAAATTCATTTTCCATTAGATATTCTATTTTTAAATTAAAGAAAAATACAATATATAGTTTTAAATAGATGCAAGCAACATAGTTTAATGTAAACAAACATTATATATGACCTATTTTATAATATCTATAATACTATATGTGATACAAATCTCTTTTGATTCCGTATAGTTTTGTTAGTATACAAATATAAGTTATTTGTCATATACATACGTATATAAACTACATAATATATAAATAGAAACAAACACTTTTAATCTTTTTTATGTTAAGACATAAAAGGTACAGACATGTCGTTTGGTGTGTTATAATGTTGAATAAATTAAAAGGCAAACATTCGAGTATAATTAATCAGTTTTGTTAGGCCGATGTCATTTCACAGTAGCTCGAGGTGCCAACAAATTTTATTCACAATTGCAATTAAGAATTTAAAATTCAGGTTTTGAAGTTCAAACTTCATACAAAGTTTCTGCCAGTTGAAAAGATTCATAATTTTAAAAATTAAATAATCCGTTCGTTACATTCAGCGCTGATTATTTATTTCGAAATAGTTGTTGTAAGTTAGTTTCAGCGAGTTGCCGTATGGATTCCCATCAGACCACAAATGAATGTTCACGCCTTTAGCAGTAAACTCGTCGGGAAATAAAATGTAATCATAAAATTGACTCATTAGCATATGCCTCTTGCGTTAGTATACGTATTATACGCTATGTAATTACAACATCCTGTTTAAATTCCTCAATACTTTCGCAATGGAACGAAAATAGGTTCTGAAAGATTATTTTGATTTCTTCACATCATGAAATACTGTCACTTGTTGATTCATTAATTTTTTTTATATAACGCTGCTATAACTAAATTTAAAATATTTTAATCGGATTTTTAAAAACTTGCATCACACTAATTTAAAATTACTTAAAAATTTACAATAAAGATTGTGTAAAAATAAATAAAGTTTATGTCATATGTATTTAGTTTAGGTGTGTTGACTTAATTTGGAGACTATTATTAGATTTTTGCTACGTGTATCGTGTATGTCGTTACACACGCATTACGCATCAGCCGGTGGTAATTACAAAGTTTTTATGCGATATTGGTTCATTTAGCAAACTTGTATCTCAAAAATTTAGCTTATTTGACCTGGAATGACAGACGTGTATCGTCCAATAATCAGTATGGTTTGGTAGTAGGATGTATGGTTTGGTAGTAGTATTTACATTTAAAAAATGATTTACATTTCACAAGAATTTATAGAGTTTTATTTAGAAATTAAAATTAATTCGACATTTGAAAAATTTAAATAATTTTTAATTTTAATGTAGTTTGATCTTATTGTTGATTACTACATAAACATATGTATGATAAAATCATGTAGGATTTTTAAGACCAAACTATCATTAATCATACTTCTTTTGTATTGTGTCAAAATTAATATTGAACTAAGGATGGAACCGAAACCGTTGAACCTCTCTGGATAAATCGAACTAAAATTTGCTTTTAAAGAAATAAACAAATGCATATACGATTTTAATTCACGGTTTTCCAATATCAAATACATATGATACAACTATGTACATGCTTTCAAATGTGTCTTGGCTAAATATGCATTTGAAAGGAAATTAACATTTCGAATCGACACGAACAATATACACCTGTAGTTACGTTTCAAATTTTCAAAAAACAAAATCGTAAACAAAACCCATGTATTGGAATAGGATGAGTTGGGAGTTTCAAAATAAATAAATAAACCATTGAAATGTAGTACTCATTGAAAGAAAATTATACTGGAGCTGGAATTTTACGATGCGTCAGAATTTTAAAATGCCAAGTGCCAATTTCATAATAAGTATAACTACAAACTAAGCGATTTACTTTTAACTTGTATTTCTTATATTGTACAATTCAAACGCAGTTCGGATTTTTGGCATTCGAGATTTTGGTATTCGGTATTTCTAGAAACGGATTAATTTAGCCGTTTTATAGGCCCAAACTAAAGTGGATGTAACAAAAGTTGAAACATTTTCTGAGAATGCAACTGTGGTAGACAATACAGCAAATTTTAAATATAGGGTTTTCCAATAAAAGGTTTCATTTTGATATTTAAAAAAAACGACTATTTTTGAAGAGAAATCAATGAATGTTTATTTCATGGTAAAGAGGTAGCTATGCCATTACCATTTGAAAACGATATCACCCAAATGGCCGCCACGGCTACGCTTGCAGCATCATATCCTTTTAATGAAATTTTCCAAGGCCAATTCGCACATTTGCGCCTGTATGTTCTCGATAACACGAATTCCATCTTTAAGGATCGATTATGGAGCATTGGCATAGACCTTATCTTTCACGTGGCCCAAAGAAAAAAGTCTAAAGATGTTAAATCACAACATCTCGGTGGCCAATTGTGATGACCTCTTTGAGAAATAACACGGTCAGGAAACTTTTCTTGCAAAATTGCGATTGTTTCGTTGCTTGTGTGGCACGTAGCGCCATCTTGCTAAAAATAACCGTCGTCCACATCAATATTTTCCAATTCTGGCCATAAAAAATTATTAATCATAGCTGGGTAGCGCAATCCATTCACCGCAACAGTTGCACTATTCTCATTTTCGAAAAGTAAGGTCCAATCACACCGCCAGCCCAAAAACAGTACCAAACAGTGACACGTTGAGGATGGAGAGGCGTTTCAACAATCATTCTTGGATTTTCTGAGCCCCAAATGCGACAATTCTGCTTATTAACGTAGCCTCCGAGGTGAAAATGGGCCTCATCACTAAAGATGATTTTTCGATGAAAATAAGGATCATTTTGATACATTTGAAGGACCCAATCAGCGAAGATTGGTGTAAAACACGGTGTAATGTCGTTTGTGGAATGTCTAATTCCAAAGATCGACGAGGAATCGACCAACCTGGGTTTTCTTCAACACTACGGGCTACAAAGGCCTTGTAGTTACATTATGATATGGCGATGCAAGATACCTAACCATTTTATTCAACACGAAATATACTTAGGGTATATATAACAACCAGTTCTAATTAAGTATTATGCTGTGAATCTGACAAGAATATGAAAAAAATCAGTCTCCTTACAATCGCCGTTGTCCACATCCTCGAATTGTTCATGACATTAAAATCCCAAATAAGTTCACTTTTACTTATAACATTACTTATATAAAACATAATAAATCGGATGATCTTATTGAAAACAATATTATGCATAATGACCATTGTGTAAATTTACCGGAAACCGGAATACAATAATATGTACCGGTATTACATGTATTTGATAATTACAATATCAAATTACGAACTTGACTACATCATCTCTACATAATTTTATTGTTTATTTTTCTATATTACACATGTAAGAGAGTAATCCAAAAAAATGTTGATTATTTATTTAACTTAGTTTTAATTCATTCATTATCTTTTTTATCAATTTGTCTTCAGAAACTTATGGACAAAATAAATAATGACAGTGGATTGAGATCAGTACTTGACAATCGATTTAAGTTGCCCATGTACTCTAATTGGAATATTTAGATTAATCAGATTATAGGAAATTCCAGTTAGTAGAGATCGTACAAAAATCATTTTGAGAACGATTGCAATCCATTGACCCGCCGGAGTAAATTTTTGAAAATCATCACATTTTCCCGTTTGAAAAATAATAATAATAATTAACAGTGTTTAAATGCCATTACTGGCTCTTTACTGTGTTAACAATTTGGCCCCAACGGTTTCGATCCTCGGCATGGTCATCATACTGTCTTAGACACCCTGAAGAAGCCGTTCTCTACACCGTGGAGCCATCGTCGTCTGCAACGACCTCTGCGCCTACCAAATGATGGCTCTCTTTTCTCAGATAGCTGCACAATTCGTTCCGGATCAGCACGCAGAACGTGACCGAGTCAGCATACTCTGACTGAGATCTTATTTCATGTACAATTTCATGACCTCGATATTGTACAAAGCGCGATATGTGCCATCTATTTCCCGTTTTGATTGATCTGGAGTCCAACAGAAGCTGAAAACTCTACAAGCGGATCAAGTATTTCCTTCACTCCGTTGCTATTCATCCAATCACGCATATATGTCATCTGGATATGCAAGCACCTGATTGGACTGGGAGTATAAGATGTCGCGCTGAGGTATTTCAGTTTACGAAAGATGTACTCCAACGTCAGATTAAAGAGTATCGAGGACAAAAAATTCTTGATAGCCTGTTCTCAACTTTAACACAGCATTGAGACTGTGTCGCTGCCATTCTACAGAATCGTACCAATTTTGTTGGCATACCTAAGTATTCCAGCGCAGACCACAAACTCTCTCAATTGATCATGTCAAACGCCTGCCGGAAATCCAGGAAAACCTGATGTACAGGTATGGAAGTCTCATAATATTTAGATAGAATCATCCGCAGCGAAAAAACCTGATCAGTGACTGATCGATTCGGACGAAACCCTTCTTGATAGTCACCAACCAGGTCCTCCGCTAGAGGGGCGGTTCTATCTAATATAATTGTAGGCAACTTGTATGCTGTGCAATGGAGAGCTATAACGCAATAATTCTCACACTTCAAGCGGTCTCTCTTCTTGAAGATAGAGCACATCGCGGCTACATTGCTCAGTTGCTGTACTTTCAGAACCTCGGCCTTCCACCATACTCGTTTTTCCGGTTACAAATCCGCTTAGCTGCCCTCCTAGTAAGATTAGCCTTGTTTTTCCTCGTGAGTGTAAGACATTGCTGCACTTCACTATGGGCTATATTTTGTTGCTCAACTGCAAGACGACACTTGTCATCAAACCAATCATTCTTGGGTCTGACTTTCACTATACCTAAAGTCTGTTGAGCAGCACTGACAGCCGAAATTCTAGGTACCTCCCAGACAGAGTTCACATAGTCAGACTGGTAATTAGCTTCCTCAATGTTGTCGCTGAGTAGATCCTAATATCGTTTCATTTGATCTTCATTTATCAGACCTTCACAGTCGAAACGTTCCATGCGTGTCGCTGTGTTACCGGAACTGTACGTAAACTCCCATCGTAGCTTTGCAGCGACCAAATAATGATCGCTGCCTACGTGTTTGGTTGCTGACCGATAAGTTCTCACATCCTGCACAACCAGAGCTCGCCCTTTTGAAATCAACCCGTGGTCAATTTGGCTGCGGGAAATTTTGCAAGGTTGTGTTCATGTTTCCAAATGTATCTATTTGTGAGAGGAAAATGTGCTTGCTACTCAGCAATTGCACATTGCTCTCACAATTATCGGCCGCAGTTTCGTGTCTGGAGTACGGAGCTATGTTTTCACACAAGTCTGTTTGATTTCTGTCATTAACGTCCCCAATTACCATTCTAACATCGTATTCGGGTATAGACCCCATCAGATCGTCCAAGTCATTGTTAAATGAGTCTTTATCTTGTGCTGGCTGATCTGTGGGCGCGCATGTACACAAATTGTCGACCGGTTGGCTAACTTCATGCGCAAGCGAAGCTTACACAATCGGTTATCGACTGCTTGGAAATCCAAAGCAGCCTTCTTTACCCGCCGGCCCAACAAGAAATCTGGTTTGAATACTCGATTTAAAATGTTACCTCGAAGGAGTCATACTCTGTCTAATATGTTTTCTTAGCTGTGCTGGATGGACTCAGATATACTCGACTAATGTTCTTAAACTGATTTGCCGAAATCATTGGGAGTCAATATAGAAACTGTTTATTGTATTGTAGTGGTATCGTCGACACCAAACGAGTTTTTCGATAAATACGAATTAAGTACAACCATAGAAGGGATGACATTGCTAGATATATGTGAAAATGGCCGTTTCATTGTTACTATTTAATTTGGTGTATCACTTTCATATAAATAATAAACTAAATCTCATTAATTATGTAACTAAACTAAACAATATTATGAAGCATAAAATATCAGTAAAATATAATAATTAATTTTCATTTAGTTTGTATTAAAATGTCGTTCTATAAATCGTTTAAATTTTTATTAAAACTTAAAATAATATGCGGTTTAATATATTTTCACTATGAAAATCAAAGATTTTCAACAACAAAATATAAACAATTTCTAATATTTTCACAAATAATATTGTTCACATTACTTATTGCATTATCGAATGTAATGGTTATATCTACGCCTTGGAATTTCACTGATTTCAGCAACACCAATCGATCCATTTTTTGGACAATTTCATATTTATCACATTACATCTTGGCCATAGTATCGTATTTTAAGAATACAATTTTTATTAGCATTTACAATAAACTAATAGTGATTGATGACAAATTGGAGAACGAATTAAATATAAAAATTAATTATAAAAAAATTCGTCAGAAAATTTTTAATTACACGCTTAAATTAATAATTGCTATAATGTTATTGTTTATGTTATGTATGTGGCAGTTTGGTCGTTCAGATAGTACCCAATTTTTTATTGCCGTTCATTTTATAACTATCGTTAGTTTTACGTATAAAGTGGATTATACATTTATTCAATATTGCATCGATGAATATTATTTAGTACTTCGGAATTCAGTAGATTTTAATGAACGTAATAGAATTAAAATTATTAAAATTATCCAATTTTATCATAAAATATATAAATTAGTGCCACAAATAAATGAAGCATTTAGTTGGATGATAGTTAGTGGTGTGATTAAAGATTTTTATGTGATAATTTCGATTGCATTTATCTTATTTCATGACATTGTATTGGATTCAGACGACTATATTTATTCATCGTATCGCGATTATAGTGTATTTTTGGTGCTGGGCTTTTTACATGCTCATCCGTCGATTAAAATGAGCACTAGTGTGGGCGATACCATGGAATCGGTAAGTGCTGACTGATTTGATTATAATTTTAATTTTCCACAATATTTTTGTTAATCAATACCCGTTTCCTTCTCGAACTAAGTGATTAAAATGATTAATACATCCACTAGTGTGATTTTGATACTCATTGAACAATCTATAATATGTTCCGAATTATAAAAACCCAATATCCCCAAAACAAAAAATAGGTCCATTAATAGTTACTTTCCAATCGACCACCATAAGTAACTATTAAGTGCCTAATAATGTGTCTCTGCTAAATGGTTGATTAGAAAATACAAAAAATTATGACATTACATTAGTCGACACCAATCGACCATGCGGTAAAATTTCACGTAACTGCTTGTAACCACTCACGATAAAAGGATAGAGCAGTTATGAGTAGTCAATTTAGCAAAGATAAAAACTATATTATGTGCTAATAGTACATGCGGTGGTCGATTGGAAAGCAACTAATGAAGAATATTAAGCCATCTTGAAAATGTGAGATTTCCGTGAGATGGTCTATACAAATGATTCTGTTTTAGACCTAGTGAACTCAATTAGGCTCATAAATTAACTAATTAACAATTAAATAAACCCCCGACTAATTAAATGATATTAAACATAAGTTGTCTGATACCTGAATTTTCTAAATTATAAAAATCAGGCAGCTACCAGGCTGGCTAATTAATTTAGCCTAGCCGCGTATTTTCGTTTTAGTTATCATTTTATTTGGGTTGGACGTTGACTAACAGCAAGCATGATTAAATAAACTAATTAAGGATTTAGAAAAATCATATGAACTTCATTTAGCATTAAACAGTGATTTTCTCGACTTGTATACTTTAGTTGCCGTGATATTTAGAGGAATGCTTATACTGCAATCCAAACATTAAGAACTTCTACATGGCTCGTCAATCGTACGATAATGATTAAATAAATTCAATCACACATATATCAAAAGATTCAAGTGATTGGACTTTTCAGAAGAACTATTCGACATAACAGAAATGCCTGTGATTATCAATAGTTTAACTTTATAGATGATTGCATGTCGAAAATAGATGTATTCGCCTTAAAAAAATATAGCTATACATATTAAAAATGTTAGATTTGTATGCTGGAAACTTTCTTACTACATCTTACTACAATATTCCAAAATAAAAAAACGATTGCCATTGAACTTAGAGTAAAAATTATTTTGTAACATTCAGAAGTATTATAATACCAATACCAAACGACTCTTCCAAAAATGGTTAAATGGGTCAACATTTCTTTATGTACAATACAATTTTAAAGAAAACATATAATATAGTTTATGGTGCTTATGCGCAAATATACATACTACATTTAATATTAACTTAAATCGTAATTCATAAGCAGGACTGTATGTCGACACATGAGTAAGAATAGAAGATAGAAAACATTTTTTTTTATTATATGCATTATTCAAGCCATATACAACATTCGAGTATGTATGTCGTTCTAGAAATTGTATAATTAATTTTTCGTATTAGACAACAACATTGATGACTTTGAAAGTTTAAAGATTCTCCAACACAAAAAATAAATAAATCTAAAATGTAAACAAATTTGGTTTACCTAAACCAGATATTGCCAGTTTTTATTTCAAAATAATATTATGTTTTGTTTTCTTTCAGATATACGAAACCGGAAGAGTGATTGACGCCTATTTGGAAAAATATAATTTCATTCATCTATCAAGTAATTTCCGAATGAGTAAATGTCATTACAAAACAATGATCTTCACAGCACATGATATTTTTTCAATTAACAAAGAATTAATTTTTCAAGTAGCCGAACTCACAATATAGCTGTATAGTAAAAATTAATAATTGATATTTTTATTTTGTTTATTTTCCAGGTGTTTGCGGGAATAATATCCTTTCTTATTATTTTTATACAATTCCATGAAAGTTTAGAGTAATGATTATATAGAAAAACTTATTGCTAGCCTGTATATTTGTATGAATGTCTGTAAAAAAAATAAATAAAAAACTTGGAAGAATTGTAATGAATTTTGATAAAAGATCCTATCCTATAGATTTTTGGGGCCAAGTTCAAAGTTTACTTAAAAATAGAGGCAGATAATGATAAAAAATTAATTTCAGTATAACAACATTCGTCTGTGAGATTGTTAAAATATGGGTTTTTGGTATCTTTTGAATGGCAGGACAACGCAGTTGTAATAATAGCCATAAAATAATCTAAGAGAAAGAGAAGAAGCACAAGCTTTTTGCTGTCTGTAACTGATCTACACTACGACTTGCTTTCCATACTCAAGGCTACTTTACTACTCGCCCTTGTATATTACAAGAGCGTTGTCCTCCCTGTGGACAGCCTTTGGTAACCTTAAAAGAAACTATCACCCCATTCAGCTCTGCCTCCACATAAGATAATGGCGCGATCAATACCAAAACTGGTACAGGCAGTAGTGGTCGTAGCAAACGAAGTGTTATCGAAAGCTCCCGCAATATCCAGGAAAGTACAAGAAATTCCTTATTATTAAGAGATTTTTCCATCCTGGTTACAAGTTCATGTAGGGTGGTTTCACAGGACTTACCGACTCTGTAAGCATGTTTCATGTTACTGAGTCGGGAGATGATTAGAAAATAATCTCTAATGAATCTATCGAAAATTCTTTCCAGAACTTTAAGGAAAGTTGAGGATAGACTAATAGGTCGAAAGGACTTTGGATCTGTATATTCGGACTTCGGGATAAACCAGCTTCGGGATAAAAACTACTCTACTTCTGCTCCAAGAATTTGGAACAGTGCTAAAAGCAGTACACGCTTGAAAAAAGTGGGGCAAATGATCTTGAATTAGAGGAAAGCCCTCCTGTAGTTCAGCAGGAAAAATACCATCAGGGATAAGATGCAAAGGAAAATAGGCTCCATCGCAAGACATCAATAGTGAGCCAAACTCCAATCGGGACTTGCAACAGACGTCCTATTGAGCTCGGCAGCAACATCATCCGAGTTGACGATATCACAACCAGGAAAATGAGCCGAAAGAAGCAGTTCACCAATTTCCTTGTTGGAAGAGGTGAGCTGTTTGTCCGGTAGACGAAGAGAATAGCTTACACATACTGTTCTTAGCTAAGCTTTATTGAGTTCAGCGACAGCAGATAGGCTGTTGATTTCCTCGCTTAAGTTCAACCACGAGGCTCTTAGAGCGGATCTTAAACTTCTTTTATATTCCTTTTGTGTTAACAAGAAGTTAAAACCTGACAACCTGATAATAACACCTATTTTACCGCTAGGAACAGATTTCGAATTAGCCATTTATATGTTTTCGGATAAATATCGAATCTACGACATCAAGATGATCGAATTTTGAAATTTGACCCAACTTTTGGATATTCTTTTATTCAGAACCCACTTCATTTCATGTTTCGAATTTTGATGTTTCAGAAAGATCAACATTTATCGTATTTGGAATCCGGATTACGCATCTGCCTCAGTGCCAACTCCAACGTATCAATAGAAAATTATTCTAAATAAAATTTTGGTTAAGTCTAGTAAAGGGTTTTAGTAAAAAGAAAAATTTAAATCATGATTTCTTCTCTAGCTCTTTTCACTATGTAACGATGGAAATATCAATTTGGCCATGTTTATGTTACTATGTGGTGACTTACTTGGAAGTTGGACCTCACCTAAAGGAAGCCAACGAAACGTCAAGATTTTGATTAGAATTTAAAATTTTGAAAGAAGTTCTAAGAAACAGTTTCAAATCATACAATCAAAGTCATACCTTTTCGCCGAATTTGAGTTAAACTTAAAAACCATCTGCTGCACTTAATTGCGTATTTTACGTAGTGGTGAGGAAAATTCTTTCAACTTTAATTTCGTGGTGAATTTTATTTTATCAAGATTGATGATCGTAAAACTTAACACAGAATGAACCAGGCTTGAACTGCAATATCATATAATAATAATAATAATAAACAGTATATAAAGGTAATTACTGGCCCCTCAATGAGTCAACAATCCGGCTCCAACGGTTTCGATCCTGCACTTAGTCTTTATATACTATCTTAGACAACATGAAGAAGCCAAGTCGTTCTCTGCACCGTGGAGCCATCGACACAACAATCTCTGCGCCTACCGTATGGTGACCCTACTTTCAGAGATCGCTGCACAATTCGTTCCGGATCAGCACACAAAACGTGACCGAGCCTTCGTACTCATATTATATAATACTGTGCGACAATAACACACTCCAGGTGCATGGAGATTTCAGTTTTATTTATTAATATACAGATCATCGAACTCGAAGATCGGTAAAGAACTTTAATCCGCTATCAATACCAGTCTTGAAAAATTATCAATTGTGCTCACAATATCCAAAATCAGAGCTCGTTTCTTGCAGTTCTTACTAATATTCAAGCTATAAAAACCCTTTAGGATCATTCGTATGAGAGCAGGTTCAGAGATTTAGAAATACGCATTATTTCTATGAATATCAACTATATATGAAACAGTTTATATTCAACAATTTATATTTTATAAATTTATTTTCAAAAATTACATCAATGTACTCAAAGAGCTAAATCATTACCAAACTAAAATGGGCGTCCATCCCCTAATTTCAATAATTAGCGTCAACAATTAGGCTCACGAGAAAACAATTTTGGATTTGTAATTGAATAATTTCGTGACACATTCAAGAATTGATTACAATTAACCAATAATTACGTCATTCTGTTATACTATAAATCACGGCCTGAACTCATTTACCATACATAGCACAAAAAAATGATGTAAATTACCCTATTAGGTACTTAATTATAATTTATTAAACACGAACTTTTTTAGTAATTTTCTATATCCTGGCAGAATACATAATTTGAAATGTCGTGTTAAGCGTTGCAATTGCATCGCATTGTTGTCTTGTGGATAATAGCTCGCTAATTATTTTAACCTTGTTGAGCTTTGTTTGGACAAAACAAAACAAACACCAACAGGAATAATCAAAACAAAAACATTGCAAATGGAGAAAAACAATATATTTGAGAAAAATAGTGCGTACTTACATGAATTACTTGAGATTTTACTGATTTTAACACAAAACTGTTGGATTTTTCTAAACAATTTTTCACTTCTTTTAAATTTGGAGCACAAATGTTTTTTTATTAAAAATTATAATTTTGTTAGACAGATTCAAACATGCAAAAACATAGCATTCACAGTAATAATAATTTTGAGTATGTATATTTCTTTGTTATTCTGTTGTTTGTCAAGTACCACTGCGCAAGCTCAAACGTCAAAAACAGCTGAATTTGCGAAAATAACGACATAAACAAATGAAACGAAAATTATAGTGGTTGAAAAAAGTGCAATTTATTTATAAGTAAATTGAGCAAAACTGATCGCTTGTTTTTGTTTTTAAATATAGCAACAATTTTAAAACTAGAGTTATAAAAAAGATTTTTATTGATTGCTGAAATTCACCACAGTTTTATTTGCATGGATTTCGACAAAAGAGAACTGTATGATGAATGAAACAGAGGAGTATGATGTAGATGGAATATTATTTGTTAGATTCGTTTAATTCATATATTAAAATGCGATTAGCTGTTTCACCACGCAACGAAGCCAAATATTAAACTCGGGTTTATTAGCATTTATATGACACTGGCTTTAGTGGCTTTTCTGACTGATCCAAAACCAGTTAAACACTTTGTGGTGAATAAATTTTTATTTTTTAACTTTTTATGCGCTTTCTATTTCGATTGACGAGGTGGTTTAATTAAAAAGTTGTACCATTTCACTAGTGTCCGTCATGAGCCTGGTATTTATGACGTCCATTAGTTGGGTTAAATAATTTTTCAGTAACTAGGGATGTGTTGTTTACAAATTAATTTTTGTTTTTAAATTTTTTATACCAATCAGAATAAATGTCAGAAATACATAAATATGCAGTCTCGTGATGGGCACCAATGTTGTTGTTTTGATTGTCAATTTTGGTATTCGGTAGTTTGGTACTTTGGTAGTATATTCATATACATACTATAATTAAGGAACACGATCAATGTCTTGTGTCAAAAGCGTCTTGCAATTTCGTTAATTTGTGTTTTGTGTTTTTTTGCAAGGGTAGCATATTATATTAATTTAAAGTACATATTATCCCCAAATATTTCAGGTTTACATTTTTATATTTTCTCAACACCATATAGTTAAGAATATATAAAAGGTTTGTTTTATTATAAAAAGACTGAAATGTCTTTTAAAATCGATTGGGACATTGGAAAATATCGTGCCGAATACGAGAGCGATGAACACTGGAACCTTAAAGCGAAATTCATAAACGCACACAAAACACGATTTGCTGAAGACGAGTTGATATGCTTGGCGCAAGTATTTTTGAACATAGAATTTATGGGATGTCGTTATCCCACTGAAACCATGACATTGATCAATGAACTGAGCAAAGAGGTAGCTCACGAATTCCGTGAATCTCGTAAAAATCGACTAAAACGCACTTTTGTTACCGCTTCGGATGCGATCGAAGCCAAATACAAATCGAAGAAGGATGATAGCACGGTAACATCGTTTACCCGCAAGCAACGGATAGAATTTGCTAAGGCAAAATGTTCTTTTGCGGCAAGTACGAGTACTGCAGGTGGTCATAAACGAAAATATGATGCTGATGAGGAAGGTGGAGGGATGCCGAAACGGTGTAAAATTGAACCGAACGGTGACCCAATTCGAATATTCTACAATGAAAATCCGAATTTGATTTTATTCCAAGGTACAGAGGATGAGCCTGCGGTGAACATAATCCAAGCTTCAATGACTAAAAATAAAATACTTACGAAATTCGAAACACCGCATTTTGGATGCACTTGGATACTATTCAATGGCACGCGTATGGTATTTGGCGAGAGTAAAACTGACGTAAGCGTTAAAGCACTCGTCGAGCTGCAGAAGTATTTCTACACAATTAAGAGAAAGACAAAATTTTTGTCGCGCACCAAAACCATTGAGAAGGATGATCAGCGACTCACCGAAGTTACTAAGACGGTTGCATCCGATCATGCGAAGATCGATTCGAGTAATTTAGGATTTAAATTGCTGCAGTCGTTAGGGTGGAGTGGTGGTGGCTTAGGACGTTCAAATAAAGGAATTGAGGAACCAATTCAGTAAATTTTATAGAGGTTATAACAAAATAAGCATATATTTTGCTAACCAAAAAATTGTTTTCAGAGCTAATATAAGAATTGATCGATCCGGTTTGGGGAATCTGCATAATGGGAAACTAAATCGTCGTGTCGTGAAAAGCCTGCTAACCGAGTATAAAATGACCAATGATTTGTGTGATTTGGTATTCAGTTCAGAATTTTCGAAAGAAGAGCGTGCTGTTATCCACTCGTAAGTGAAAGATAACGTGAAGATTTTTCATTGCTATATTTAATAAATCGTTCATTTTATTTCAGAATTGCTAAGGAATGTCAGCTAAAATCATCAAGTTTCGGGAAGTTAGATGATCGCCAAATTGTAATAAGCAAGCACAGCACCATTCAGGAATTGTTTGTATCACTGCGAAACACTACTGATTCATTGAGTAACGAGAAGTACGAGATAGTTCCACCAACTGAATTTTAATTTCATAATTGAAAACTAAAATTCATCCTGTTTTACTAGAATATAGCTTTTCCAGCTTAAATTGAACCTTTTCGAAGTTAAAAGCAACTTATTCCAAAGTAAACGAAACTATTTCCAAATTGAACGCAATCTTTTCCCAATTTTTTGAAACTGTTTCTAAATTGATGGCAACTTTTTCCAAATTCAATTAAACTTTTTCCAAATTGAAATCAACTTTTATCGTACTAATTCAATATGAAAAAAGTTGCATGAAATTTGGAAAAAGTTTAATTTAATTTTGAAAAGGTTGCCAACAATTTAGAAATAGTTTCAATTAATTTAGAAAAGGTTGCGTTCAATTTGGAAATAGTTTCGTTTACTTATAAGTTGCGTTTAACATGGAAAAGGATCAATTTAACCTGGAAAAGCTATATATAATTTATTTTATTTTAAATATGATAATGTTGCATTAATATTTTCTGAGCGGACGGCAAGGGAGTGGCGACAGATGATATTAAATGCATATTATCAGATTTAACAACTCCATGGTTTCTGGTAGATGAACTCTTGCGGTATATTATCGTTTCAATGGATGACATTGTGATTTTAATTGTTCGATCTTATGTTTTATAAATTATCGATCAACACAACTTGAACTTGCTCAGGATGTTTTGGCAACTATGTATAGATACTCTATAATAAAGGTAATCCTCGGAGCTTGATACAAATTTGTACCTAAGTAAATGAAAATGATCATTGATTTGTTTTGAATTGGAAATATATATAGGTATAGAGGTAGATTAGGAGGTACACTAGTCATCACAAAAATAGGTATTTTTTTTCGAGGGTATTTGCTTGAGCACTTACTCATTGCACGATACACTTATATGAGGAAGGATCCTTTGTTATTTTGTCCTGAAAAATTAATGATATTGAACATCCATGAATTAGAAATTACAATACAAGATACAATTTGGATTGCTGGCAGTGCTAGCCAAATATTTCTAAAAGAAGTACAGCAAAAATAAGATGATGGCGATCTAGTAAATTTGACTATGGTGACAGAAATAGTTGGTTCCTTGTAGTTTGCGCGAGCAATTTTAAGGAACATACTCTACATGAAAAATAAAAGACTAAATTTTATGCCGGTTGTACCTTTGTCCACCTCTATAGAAGTTATAAGGCAAGATTATTGTTTTAACAATTACTTCAAGGTTTTAGAACGAGTTAGACGTTCGTAGGATTTCCAAACGTGCGACAACGAGTTCAATAAATAGTTTTGAACATATTATTCAGGAAACTTAATACATAATTAGTAGAAAGTCTCGTCTCAGGAAAAGCTATAATTATCAAATTGTAATGAGCAAGATTACGCACTACACAGACCCAATAAAACAACAACCGAGTTTTTTGTAAACAAAAAATAAAATTCATTCCGGTTTTCCATCAAGTATAATTTATTTTTTTTAAATTCTTAAAAAGGATATTAAAAATTCTCTTCATTCTCTTGGGGAAGGAAAGTTGTTCGTTGCGTTGGCGTCACGCTCATCCGTGATAGCTGCTGTTGGCATATACAAAAATTCGATATAACAGTACAGTCGGGCTTAACACTTCTAAAATTACTCACGCCCAATGCGGTGACCGACGTTCCCGTGACATCGAGGAATTTTATTTTGGGCGAACTATGAACCAAATGAATCAGGGTCACATCGGTAACCAGTTTGTAATGCCTTAGATAAACAATTTCTAGATTTGTAGTCGCGGGTCGATTTATCGAGCGAATAAAAACTGTGCCAGGAACTGTGCCTTTTGGGTAGCCATAACTTAAAATGGCCCGGTCGCTTATCAAAGCGAATGATGGGGCTAGGTCTAAATTTAATACTCCACGATTTACACTTTGATAGATGACAACATGAGGTATATTATCCTGTCGATCGGCATTTTCATTATTCGGGCGCTCATTTTGTAAATCGATCAACACGTTTCGGACTTGTTGTGGTGCCGGTGGTAGTTCTGGATTATTTTCCGCTCGCTCTGCTATATTTTCTGCATTTCGCACTTCACCTTCAACTAATCGAACTTGTACGTTATTCACGAATGGAACTACCTCTCTTCCATTATTCAAATTACGAATCAACACTACTACCGGAGGATTATTTACATTAAGATTTCCTGCGCGTACTTCCGCAACTAAGGCCTGTTCGTCACGGCGTCGATTTACTTGATCGTCCCTCCGGGGGGTGGCCGCATTTGAATTTCGATATATTAGCGGACACTCTAAATATAATGCGCGTAAAGTTTCGGTGAAATTAAAACACTGAACGTCGCTGTCTGAAACAGGAGTATCACGAAAATCAAGTATCTGGAGCGATTTAAATCCAAATCGAGCCGAAATACTGCAGTATGGTACGCAGTCTTTTAGTTTGGCGCAACCTCGTAAACTCAAGTGCTTTAATACTTTCAGCTTAGAAAAAGCAATAAAATCATGAATTTCAAACCAGCAACATTTCTCCAGTTTCAGCGTTTGCAAGTTTACGAGGTGCTTTTCAATTTTATTGAAAAAACTTTCGTCACGTCGTCGGGTTGTTATTGACTCGGTCTCATAAAACTCCAGCGCCTTCAAACTTTTGGGGAAATCCTTAATCTTTAAATTATGTATATCAATAGTTGCCTCGTAAAATATAAGCTTTTCAATATCTGGACACGATTCGTTTATAATTTGTAAGAAATTCGCGGTAACGGTTAAATCTTTCCATAGGTCTAGCGGATATTTACCGAGTAATCCGCGAATTTTTAACGATTTCACGTTTTCATTCAGCTTGCCTACGACTTTATCCTGTATCTCCCAATGTTTAACGGGACGTTTTGTGAAATCTAAATGTACCCAAAATGATTTATCCGTTGTGAAATTTTTTAGACGGCTGCATGTACTGTGGAATTAAAGATGGAAGACTCGATGTATTTTTGTTCTTTAACACAAAATATTTTTCGTTACTCACCATGCCAAATTCATGAGAGATATATGGTCCAAGTGTTGGCATATTTCGATTAGTATTTCATCGCTTAAATGAAGTAAAGAAACCGATGGTAGATCATCTTCTTCCACCACCAACCCTTTTTTTGTTGGCTGGATCACCTCATCCGGATCATCTTCCACTTCTTCCAATTTTCGTTTCAGTGATATATCTTGTTTTCCGTCCATTTTCCGTATTAAATATATATTTATGTATAAATAGTTTAAAACAAAGAAATACTTCTTTATATTTCGTCTTTATTTTATATTTTTAATTTCTGAAGAAGATTAAAAAGAAAATCGCCCAAAGTTGTAATGTCATTGGCACTGGAAATTTTCTTTATTTACTTAAAATCATATAATTTGTATGAAATTCTTGTATTTTGATTAATAATTAATAGTTGATTAACTAAATGGTATATAAATACACTAAATATAATCTAATTAATTTAAGAATAACAATAACCTTATCCTTATTAAATAGTTTTATGTTATTTACAAATAAAACAAATGCCGTCTGTGTGCTGTCAATTCATTTGATGATTTTTGACAGTCAACCATTTACTGCGCTCATATCGGTGATTTTAACAGTGTGAATGATGGTAATGAAGCGAATGTGAAATTCAATCCTAGCAGTATTATCGATTTACTTTACCTTCGTTAGATATTGCCCGGGTTGACAGAGAGCACGTAACAAATCTAGTTAATAGGAATACAGGTAGGATTATCGATACATTATTAATAAAATATATAGTTACATACCTTAATATAATTCAAAATTTAAATTCGAAGCTGTGTGCCTGGCATCAAAATATTCGACTAACTTGCAGAGTTTTTATTTCAAAACATAATTATTTTCATAAACAGAAATATGCCCCCAAACCGATATGGGTTTTTGTCTTTGATAATTTGACGTTCAAAAAGATAACAAATTGATCATGAATAATCAGACACAACTTGAATTATTAATACTGTTATTAAAGACTGCTGTCAACTAGACATCAATTTAGTTTAGTCACTAATGATGCTGCGTGCCTGAATCGTCTAAACTAACTAAACTAAATTAAAACGAGTTAGTTAGTACTTAAACGTTTAAATAGATAGCACTAGTATAAAAGTCACTATCTGTGCCTACATCAAACTAAGCTAAAATAAATATCAAATTTGCTTGCTTTGACGTTAATTCAACATATTATCAAGTCTAGGTCGTTTCCATCTTACTTGACGGCAATCTCGTGAGACGTGACCCATCCTGCCACATGCCTAACACCTTATTTTACTTCCTACCTTCTCTGAATCTAGGTACCGACCGCTCGATATTCGTTCTCTCATCCATCTCAACCCGTCGCACTCCAGATGACGGTTTAATGATGGCCTGTGCAGTTTCGTTTATCAAGGCACACGCAATGGTCTCGGCGAAAGTCGCTTTAGGCGACTACATAACTGCTTTATGTGCCTCCGGATTCCGTATTCCATCAATGAACGCGATCATCTTAATTCTCTCCATGTAATCAGAAGACGTATTTGTATGTGCCAAATTAATGTCACTAGCCGCTCGACCGCTGATGACTATTCTGTAAGAGCCTTTCCGATCTTTTGATATCGACTCTTTAACTCCAGGCGATACATTTCTCGTTTATGATCACTGCCGTACTTTCGATCCAGCGCCTTCATTAGCTCGTTGTAATTACTTCGGTCATGTTCCGGAATAGAACTTCACATTTAAGAGCTACTATTACGGCTGTTCCACGATTCGCGTCATTATAACCATTTTGATGACCGTTGTCTCAAATTGAAATTTGAAAACCGTAAGAGATGTTGTGCCATCAAATATCGGTGGTTTAAATTTCATTGCGTGTATTGGCTGAGCTACTTGCGGCGATGTCTCGTTTATGGTATTATGACACTGGCTTTTTTTCCGACTTTTCTAGCGGCTAGAAAAGACAAACCGAGCGAGAAAAAAAACATGTATACAAAATATACACATGTGTGGGTGAATACGACATAGTACGTAAAAAAATCGTTATAATATGTCAAAAAACTAGCGTAGCCAAAATTGTCTAGCAAAAAAAGTGGGCAATTCTAGCAGAAAAGAATTACATTTTGATTATTTTTTTTGGACATACACACTTTTTTTGACATCTTCAATTATAAACATTGGAAACATTGTAAAAATAAAATTTGATTAAAACTTAAAATTAAACTTACGGTATTTTCAAGCATATAAAAAAAATCATTACCACTTAAAAAATTTGGAAAAGTGGTTGTAATTGGTGCGGGAATTTCAGGACTAGCAGCAGCGCAACAGTTTCAACAATTTGGAATGGAAGTTATTGTGTTAGAAGCAAGAGATCGTGTTGGAGGGCGTATTGCCACATTTCGAAATAATAATTACATTGCTGATCTAGGTGCAATGGTGGTTACTGGAATATGGGGTAAACCTCTAACTATATTGAGCAGACAAACTGGTATGGATATGGCTCCAATAAAACAAGCTTGTCCAATGTACGGGGCTGGAGGAAAATCAGTACCAAATCATAAAGATGAAATGGTTGAAAGAGAATTTAATAGACTGCTCGAGTTCACAAGTTCTCCCATCAATTAGATTTTAATTATCCCGGAAATAATCCAGTATCATTAGGCCAAGCATTGGAATGGATTATACGATTACAAGAAAAACATGTTAAAGAAATACCAGTGCAACATTTAAATAATGTGATCCAACAACATAAAAATATGTATATTGAGAATGAGTTTAATGTACGTTTAGCTCACCGTCAATTGCATGTTCTTTGGGCTGACGTAGAACAGTTGAATTTAAATCAAATGGAATCAAAACTCAAAGAAATGAAAATGAATCCTCCAAGTGATGTATATCTGTCATCAAACGATCGTCAAATTTTAGATTGGCACTTTGCAAGTTTAGAATTCGCTAATGCGACACCACTAAACACTTTGTCCTTAAAACATTGAGACCAAGATGACGATTTTGAATGCATTGGCAATCATACAACTGTGCGAAATGGATATTCATGTGTTCCAATCGCGTTACCGGAGGGATTGGATAAAGTATTTTCCTGGCGGTGTGGAGGTTACTACGGAAAATTTTAAAACCAATAATTCATCAGTACCTTATAAAGCTGATCTAGTCTTATGTACCCTTACGTTAGGCGTACTGAAAATTGCCGTATCTCCATCATCTAATCAATTAAACACGGTTAAATTTGATCCCCCTCTTCTGGAGTGGAAACAAGCGGCCATTCAACGTTTATTGGGATTCGGAAATTTAAATAAAGTTGTGCTGTGCTTCGATCGAATATTTGGGGATACTTCGTCAAATTTGTTTGGTCATGTTGGTAGTACAACTGCAAGTCGTGGTGAGTTATTTTTATTTTGGAGTATTTCGCAATCACCGGTATTGTTAGTCCTTGTGGCTGGACAGTCCGCGGAAATTATGGAAAACGTGTCTGATGATGTAATTGTACGACGTTGTATTGCAGTACTCAAAGGTATTTTCAAAAATTCGGCAGTACCACAACCAAAATAAACTAGTAACAAGATGGCATGATGATCCTTGGGCCGAGGATCTTACAGTTTTGTCTCAGTTGGATCATCCGGTTCAAATTATGATTTACTCGCCGCGCCTGTAACACCAACATCTCAAACCGATTCAAAGAATGACGATAAAGAATTACCACGGTTATTTTTTGCTGGAGAACACACAATACGAAACTATTCAGCTACTGTGCATGGTGCATTTTTAAGTGGACTTCCGAGAAGCTGGAAGAATTGTAGACTACTCTTTAGGTTTTCCAAATACAAGTGCGAGTGATTCCAAAGTCGAGTAGTACAATTTTAGTACATAGTTTGTGTTTAAATAAAAAATTTCATATTGAATATTTATGTTGCTAGTTTTATTGTATTTGAACAAAACTAATTATAAATAAATATATGTATGTTTTAATCAAATTTTTAATAAAATTTAATAAAATCAAATTAATCTCTAACTCAAATCCCATATAAATTCCAATCCCAAAAATTATTAGGAAAATTAATTTTTTGTTTATATTTATATTTTACATGCTGACGCACGTGGCGTCCATTATAATAATGTTGTCTCCTGTTCCTTTCTCTTTCTTACAAAAATTGGTTTACAGCACTTTATTGCACTTCAAAACTAGCCAGTGTCATAATACCATTACTTTCATGTATAGAAGTTCTGGGCTTCGAACCAGAACTTTCTTTTGCAACTCTTCCACCTCGGTTTACCACTTTCCATTACCGTCAAGAACTTTTTGCTCCAACTCTTGGATGTCGTTTTCTAGTTTCTGTTCAACCTGTTGAATAATTGATTGCACTTTCTCTACTTCTCCGTGTAGAGTGATATTCATCTCTTGAAACTTCTCGTCCATTTTGTTATTTATTTCGCCCACTGACTGCTTCCTGACGATTTCCAAGTTGGACTGTTCCATTTTCTGTTTTAATTGACTACTGGACTGTTCCATTGATTCTTTCATTTCTAAATTCGACCACTGCACCCTCATCGTCTTCGTTCTCTTCTGCTTGGTATTTTTATATGTTGCACGTACATGAAGATTTATTTTAATCTGTTATTATTCAATTTAAAATTTTCTTGGAATACCTATTTCAAAACTTTTTTATTTGTCAATGCAAATTATCAGATTATCAAATTATTTCTGCATAAAAATTAATTAAATTCTATAATTTACTCGTCTACATATAGAACAAAAATTTTTATTATATGTTAAATTGAATTTTACTGTATGTATTTACATAAGGCCGTACATAATGTATGCGTTTATAGTTATGTTCCATCATCCTGCGCAAGCATAAACTGTTAAACACTTAGTTTTGTATTTTCAAAAATAATTAAAAATTACTGTCAGCTACCTATTAGTCTTTTATCGTTTAGTTCTTTCAGAAAACATACCCTAGTTCCATTCCAGTTGATCATTTTTTAGAACTTTATACCCAAACGCGAGTCTAATTGCTTGTAAAAGAAATGTACCAACACCAAGAGGAAATAATAGAAACCGAAGAAAACCTTTAAGGCAAAAAAAATATTGCAACAAATATAGTTGACAATTTAGTTACAATCGTCTTACCGGACGATACGGAGTCCGTGTTAAACACTTTACCTGGCAATATACAAACGATTTATTTGAATGTAGTGAAGTAGAAAGTGACGTTTAAACGTTTAAACGCAAATCGGGTGCCCAATATTTAATAATATAAAGGAGTTCTATGGCCAAAAAAAAATTAAATCTAATCCCTGTGAAAATCGGGCGAGTTGCTTTAATGATTGTACAAGCATATCCAATGAAGTTGGCCCCTACATGTCTCGTAAATCTAAATTGCACGAAGATGTTTTCCAAGAATACAACCAACAGAGAGCTGGCGAAACCCAAGCCCTGGGGATACGAGTCTAAATCCAAACCCAGGTATAAATGAATCCAAGAAACCGGACAATGTAAAGGACCCTAGTTGGCGGGTGGTGGGGGAAAAATAGAGGAAACCACGTAAAAGAATTCCGCGTCATCGTCTTGATGCTATTAAAATAACCCAAATCTTAATGACCAGAGAGGTCCGGTGGCTCGAATTCGTAGAACTGAAAAAGGTGATCTTGTTCTAGAGATCGAAAAACATATACATATATCCTAAGGAACTTCGAATTCAAAGTGCAGTAGAAAACGCGCTTGGTAGTGATGCACAAATCCAAACACTAATTGATAGTGGTGCGGATTGACGAGGTTGTAGTCGAAAAAAAGAAATTGATGAGGCCACAACAATGGAACCGGTACATGAAGCGATTACATCCAAGTTTGAGGGCGCGAAAGACCTCCCAATAAAATGTTTCAAGTCACTGAGAGTTGCCTATAGAGGCACCCAAACAGTAGTGGTGTACCAATCTCGATAGCCAAAGTGATAAAAAATTAAGGGAAGGTACGAATTGGATGAGTGATCTGTCGTATACGTGAAAAAACGTTGCCCTTAAGATGTTTTAAATGCTAGCAGTATGGACATATGGCCAAGTCATGTAAAAGTGATGTTGATCGTTCTGGCTTCTGCTACAAATGGGTGGAAACGGTTACAAAGTAAAAGAATGCAAGGAAGAAGCCAGTTGTATGCTTTGCCAGCGAAGGACGAACCATAATCACATAGCAGGGCGAGTGGCCGGTGCACGGCCTACATGTTGGCAGTTAGAAGAGCACGTCGACAATGAAGTTTGTCCAGCTGAACCTAAACTACTGTGAAGTTGCACAGGAAGTATTAGTCCAAACTGTGCATGAATTAAAGAGTAGATGTCACCATTTTGTGCGAGCAGCATAAAATTATGAAGGGATACAATTGGGCAACCGATCAAACTGGTAAAGCTGCCGTATGGACCTGTAGCAAACGAACCATGCAGGATTGCATGGACCAACTGGTCACTCATGTCCGAACGCGAATCCCTGTTATCGTTGCTGGTGATTTTAATGCCTGGGCAACTGAATGCCGCGACAATGAAACGAATAGAAGAGGCACAGCACTGCTCGAGGCATTTTCTTCCATGGATGTTGTGTTGTTCACCATACTGATGATACACCGTCCTTTCGAAAAGGTGGCTCCTCATCCGTAATTGACTTTACATTCGGTAGCAGTATCTTGATGAGAGTGTTGACCAAATGGGAAGTCAGTGAGCACTATACGCATATAGTGACCACCAAGCCATGCTATTCTAAATAAAACTGGCTATGGAAAGTAAATGGAAAAAACATATAAAGAAATAGGCGGGCTGGAAGGCAAATACGTTTGAGGAGGACCTATTTATGCTATCATTGGAGAAACCGATCCCCTCGGGGTGTGTCAATGCAAAATCGGCCCATATTATGAATACAATCACCAACGCCTGCAGTGCATCTATGGTAGAAAGGCTGTTAGACAATCGTCGTGCACCAGCATACTGGTGGACTGAGCATATTGCACAATTGCGCCGGAAATGCCTTAATGCAAGGAGGAAATATCAACGTGCTTGGGGTACAAAGACCTATTCTAGCCTGCACCAAAATTATCTGGATGCCCGGAATAAATTAAGCACGCCATTAAAGTATGGAAACGCCAATGCTGGAAAGAGCTATGCGAAGTAGTGGATCGTAGTCATGAAAGGCTTAAAAAGGCAAATGAATCGCCACCCCCCTGCCCAGTGATAATCCGTATAGGATTGTAACTGCTTTGTTTCCGCAGCAAGATTATGTGATCTCTGACGTGATCCGAATGGGCTTGAACTTGCAGATCATAAAACGGAGCAGTATTAGTTACCAGTAGGAAGGTGAAAGAAACCGTAACAATTGATGTATGTGGAATCTTAACCCACTCACAGCCTTCATTACGATATTTGGGTGTGGAAATAGATGTGCGTTTCAACTTTAAGGAGCACCTAAGGATAGTGAGCAGGAAAGCTGCCAGTGTATCTTCTGCTCTGTCTCGTATTATACCCAACCCTGGAGGGTCTAAACAATGTCGTAGAATGCTGCTGACAAGCGTCGTAACCTCCATCATTTTCTATGGAACGGCTGTATGGAGTGATGCGATGAACTTCGAAACATATAGACGAAAATTGGTATCGGTGTAACGCCTAAGTGCACTAAGAGTAATATTTGGCTTCCACATAGTATCTACTGACGCGACACTCGTTATTGCGGGGATGCTTGCAATCGAATTTCCTGCGAGTTAAAGGAAGAAATCGTACCCCAATCGTGTACAACCAGGAAGTAGAGCACTAGAACGCGCTTCAACAATGACAGAATGACAGAGATAATGGGATTGCTCGGAAAAGGGTCGCGGGACCTACCGTCTCGAAAAATTGCTAAACAGGCAGCACGGCGAAGTCAACCACTATGTAACACAACTGTTAAGTGGGCATGGTTGTTTTGGTGCATACCTGTGCTGGCTCAAGCACACTGATACTCCAGATTGTCCTGCTTGCAAAGATACACAATGAAGCACACTTTTTTCCAATGGCCACGGCTTGAGGTTACTCGAAGGGAACTGTCAGCTGTCCTAGGGCAGCATCCAACACCAGAAAACATAACACAATTAATGCTTGAGTCTGAGGAAGGATGAAATGTTGTAAGCCATATGCCGACAGTGGTATGTGAATGAGCTGAGGCGCTTAGAGTGTGCAAGAGAAGAACAATATGCCGTGATTTGATAGCGGTAATAAACTTAAATCTAAGATTGAGGCGCTACAGGCAGAACAAAGAGCCAAATGGCCAGCCATCCCCATGTGAAGTAATGTCCTACGATAATTCCGCAACCCAAATTTTGTTATCCGATTTTCATTTGTTTTTAAGTTATAGCGTAATTAAAAATAAACCAAATTTTATTAATTATTTATGTACTAATAATGAATAAAGTAGTATATGCTATGTTCCAGGCTCGAAAATATTTGATGCATTTGATCATTTTTGTATTGTCAAACTGATTTAAGTACGGTTATTTCTTGAGTTTGTACGATTAAAGAGTTACAAAATGCCACACATTTATTCAAAAGTATAGAATACACAAATATGGTGCTTGTTGAGACAAGTAGATCTGAGACATCCTAGTAGAGGTTCATTTACCAGAGTTTTCAACAAACTGTGCGAGACCGGAAAACTACCCAGTACTAACATAACTTCTGAACGAGCTGTTCGACAAGATTTAGAGTAGAAGATATTCTGGATTTAGTAGCAGAAGATCCAACGACCAGCCCACGGAAAATTAGTCTGCAATTGGGTGGCATTCCACAAATAAGAATACTAAACACACTGCACGAGCAAGGACCATCCATATACCATGTACAGAGAATATAGCACCTGCAACCGGGAGATTATCGTAACCGTATGGAATTTTGTCGGTGGGTAAATAATAATCCTCGTGTTATATCGTGCATACTTTTTACAGATGAAGCAACATTCACCCGTGACGGCAGTCGAAAGTAATTTTCAACATAAATTTTCGGTAAGCGTGGTATGCTTGATTGTTATTTAATTGGTCCTTTCATTTTGGAAAATCGCCTCACAGGAGAGAATTACTTAATTTTTTTACAAAATGAATTACACGGACTACTATAGAGAATGTTCCTTTAAACAACAGAAGGCATATGTACTCCTGCGCATTTCTCTCGTCAGGTCAAGCAACATTTGTACGAAAGGTTTCCACGACGTTGGATTGGGGTCAGTGGTCCTATTATTATTGTTTATGGGGCTGGTTCAAATATGAAGTGTACGAAGTAAAAGTGGACACTCGGGATGCACTGATTCAACGTATAAGAAATGTTGCAGCCGATCTTAAACAAAGACAAGACTTAATCAGGAGAGTAACAGGTGCCCTTCGTAGACGAAGGAGAAAATGTTTAGAGGTAAATTATTAATTTTTAGTCATTATGTATGAAATTTGGTTAATTTTTAATTCCACTATATATGTAACTTAAAAACAAATGATAATCGGATAACATTTTCACGTGTACAGCACATTCCTCGAGTATTACAGATTCCTCCCGACTCACCCTGTATAATCACATCACGACAAGAGTTAACAAGTGTTTTTCAGCAATACACACACACATCGATTAACTGATCGGCGACATTTTATTAATCCGCACCAATTATACACAAAACTGCATCAATTTTGTTACGTGAACCGCGTTAACTCTTCAATTGAAAAATTTCAATTTCTACATTTTGTATGATGTGTCACATAAAAACATTCCAATATGATTTTGCTGCCGTACATAAATTTATATATAAAAAATATTTTTTACCATTTTTTTCCCTTAACGTCATCTCAAATAAAATTTCTATTAAATATAAATTGAGATTTAAACGTGACGTGATTGAGTTAATAAAATATAATAATTCGTTTGCTTTTTGCACAACTTTAAAATTCATAAAGAAGAAGACGATGGCAAAAAAAAATCGAAATCAGCATTACCTCATAAATTTTTCTATTATATGAGTCACACCTGTTCCTGAGTTTTCCGTTTTTATATCACAAAAAAATATTTTTTTTTACATCACAGAACGAAAACGAAGAAAAACGGAATGTAGTTTCTATCCTTTTGAAGAAAATGTTAAACTGGCGTACATATGTATATAGTAAAAGCACACAAAAAAGCTCGATACATATATACATAAGTAAACTTGATCAGATACACGAAACGAAAGTTAAGAAAGTGTGAAGCAATATACACATGAAGAAGAT
Organism: Tipula unca; assembly: GCA_951394425.1. Taxonomy (NCBI): domain Eukaryota; kingdom Metazoa; phylum Arthropoda; class Insecta; order Diptera; family Tipulidae; genus Tipula; species Tipula unca. The sequence goes on along the minus strand of OX596381.1, from coordinate 44,850,454 downwards.
TTTAGTGGGAATAAAGAGAGCTTAGAAAATTATATAATTCAATAGAAAATTTTATTTATGTTATTCGAAAACATTTTTTTTATGTTTATGCTTTTTTTAAAGGATTTTATTTTATGTTGGCAACAATTTTTAACTCCCCAGTTTACATCACAAATCCTTTGTTATTTATTATTTCATACGGGGCTAGATAATAATCTTCCAAAGAATAAGATAATTTATTTAGAAAAAAGCTCAACTTCAGATCATTTATTATGTTTTCGGTGCTGAATTGAGACATAAAATAATTTTATTTTTTTTGTTGTTTGTTGCTATCGGTGATGTAGCTCTTGTTGTTTTTGTCTTTCGTTCGTAGTTTGGTTCTGATTTTTATTTTATATTTTGAAGAGAGGTTAATACTTTTTTTAAGTTTAATTTAATTCATCTTCTTCGTTGTTCTTTTAAAATTATATTATGTCTGGAAGAAGTGTGCGCGCCACTCGAGAATTTATTTTCGTTTTCGTTTTATGTTTTTTTGTTTCTTACTCAAAAATTGTATAGTTAAATATGTTGAAGCTTTAGTTTAATGGTTTAAATAGTTCCTTGAAGCTGCACCAGCCAAATCAGCCCGCCACAGCGAAACCTAGCCCATAATTTATTAACATTTTATTAAAATTTATTACACTTGGTCTCGATTTTATTACATTTGCCGTTCGCGAGAAAACCGTGGGCGGTGTAACTTCAAATTGAACCTACACTTTTGATGTAATTGTGATATCAAGATAAAACTTGGGCCAGAATTGATTACAAATTAATTACAGTTCACCGGTAAGACGCCGAAAAGGTAATTATTTTGTGTAAAAATCAACTTATTTTAATAGAAGAAACCTACCGAAATTAATTAGTTTCTACCAAATTAATGTTTACAAAAAGTAGTTAAATTAAACTACTTGACACGGTGTATGTATACCGTATAGTGTAAATAGTGGTCAGTTCTATCCCAATTATAGTGGCGGTTCGGTGTAATAAATTATTACAGGTGATAAAATCGACTTTTTTGGTATTCTTCATTGACTTGAAATAGATTTTACCCAAAATAATTAAGTTACACTACTTTACAAAGTATATACAGGGTGTCCGCCGGGAAGGTATACTACTTTATTTTGCCGCCATTTTGATAAACGTTAGTCTTGACAGTTCATATTTGGCAGTCGTAAAGTAGACACGTGGCAAATTTATTAAGGAAACATTTTCGATAAACCAACGTGTTTTAATTGTTAAAACATTTTATCAAAATCAATCATCGATTACTGTGACGATGAGAAAGTTACGTGAAATTTTTGGGAGAAACAACGTGCCAACAAAACGCACTATTTATCGTGTAGTGAATGATTTCGAAGAAAAAGGGTCTGTAGGTGATAGGCCCAAGCATGGGCCACAACGTACTGCAAGATCGGCTGAAAACATTACTGCTGCTCAAGAAAGTGTTCAAAACAATCCATCAACCTCAATTCGACGCCGTGCTCAGGAGCTTGGTCTTCAAAGAACAAGTTTGGCCACAATTTTGCACAAAGATTTGCATTTGTTTCCATTTAAGATTCAGTTGACACAAGAGCTTCTTCCACAAGACAATTTACGCCGCCGTACATATGCCAATAGGATGTTACAGCTCGCCCATGACAACCCCGATTTTCATGAAAAAATCATAATGAGTGACGAAGCACATTTTCATTTGAATGGATATGTGAATAAACAGAATAGTCGGTTCTGGGCAATGGAAAACCCTCAAATTATTCATCAGTCACCTTTACATCCATTAAAAAGGACAGTCTGGTGTGCAATTTGGTCAGGAGGAATCATTGGACCTTACTTCTTTCAAAATGAAAACGGCATAACGGTAACTGTGAATGGGGAGCGATATCGTGATATGATTGAAAACTTTTTAACGCCACAACTGCATGCTTTGGGCTCGATTAACATGTGGTATTAACAAGACGGTGCCACATCGCATACAGCCAGGATTACAATGGAATTACTGAGAGTAGTATACCTTCCCGGCGGACACCCTGTATTTACCGTATAGTTTAAACAATATCGAGTTCTATCCGAAATATGGTGGCGGTCTGGTGTAATATATTATTACAGGTGATAAAATCGACATTTTCGTATTTTTATTTGAATTTCAGTTTCTATTAAAATAAGTTGATTTTTACACAAAATAATTGAACTGTAATTAATTTCTAATCAATTCTGGCTCATCAAGTTTTATCTCGATATAATAATTAAATCAAAAGTTACAAATTGGCGGTGGTAGGTTCAATTTGATTTTACTCCACCCACGCTTTTCTCGCGAACGGCAAGTCTAATACAATTTGAACCTGGTGTAATATACTGTAATAAATTCTCTCTCAAGTCCCATGTTGATATCACAATTACAATATTCCTCCGTATAAGAATAGACGCTCACCGTTCAGGATTCTGGCCAGATGGCTGCAACCCCTGAAGGGCCGCTCACGGCAGAGCAAAGAGAATCCGTGGGACTATATGTTGAAAAGACAGCGGACCCAGGATGAGCTGGAAACGGTTGACACCAAACGGGCCAAATTACAGGCGGAGAAGGAGACTCCTCACAAGGTGTCTAAACACAAGTCGTTCTGGAATATTGTGAAGGAGCGTGTGTTGGTGCTAACCGTCATTGACATGAAGATGATAGCATCACCTTGGAAAAATGGAAATTAGTGTATAGCGCACTGAACTCAGTTTTTCTTCAAGTTCTATGGTATTAAGCTAACGGCGTGCTCAGATGCTAGATCACTGGAGGTGTGGCAAGGCGCGAGTCTGGCGGCTGTAGGCAAGAGGATATCAAGGCGGCTCTGGATTATTCACTATCAATCAACATGGAGTCCCTGGCTCCTCTTGCCGTGATTAAGGAATTAATTGACTTTGGTTTCGGGTCAATTACTCTCAGAGTCTATAAAAAAAGAGGTTGAAACGCACTCAAGAAAACCTGGTGAGGACGGAAGCCCGTCCACACAAGAGGCAGATGCACCAGGGGTGGAGACAATCCAACCAATGGAGCTTTCTGAGATGGCTGAACTAGGAGAGGAGATGGGCAGCCGCCTTTCCCTAGTGTCGGGCGAGAATTACCTGTCGGACTCACGGGACGAGGGGGCTACCAGCATCGTGGACCCAAGTACCAGGGGAGGCGATACGGGCGACACCGGCGAATCCACTGGAACCAACAGACATTAGCCTGAGGCAACGGGGAGTGAAAAGTGGTAAGTAAGCTCAACTTGACATTAAGCTAAATCTCATACAAATTAACCTGCTCAGACTGACTGGATCAGGAGAGGATGTGGTCCTTATTCACGAGCCTTGGATAAATAGTAACAGGATCTGTGGCCTTAGAATGAAAAACGGAATATACTCAAACAATTCTGGGAAAATCAAATCCTTCCGATTTATAAGGTTTGAACCCTTCAATTGCCTATAAAATCCGTTTTTTAGTTACGATATCTTCTATGCTCAATGAATGTGTTTCTCGATGAGTACTAGCCTCTATCGAGTCGACACACTTTCCTTACAAGTGGGTTTCGATGAGAAGTTTCAAAGATTCCTCACTAGAAGCAGTCCAAGATTCGTCTGGTTTAATAAGATAACTGGGACTGGTCGGATTAGTAGACAGTATCTTTCTAAAACTAGAGGTCTCAAAGACTTCTTCCATTTTATCACAGAAGAGTCTACACGACCTCCTTTGTGCCTTTTTAAATTCTTTTTTGTATACCTTTAAGTCCTCCTTACAGGACTCCCAATCTTGAGCCTTCTCGTACTCTTGGCTTTATTAAAGACCTTCCTACCACCCTTTCGGTATGTTTCGGTGAGTATATATTAGGTTATACCCCTTGTTAGTGTTTATCCAAGGTTTTTGAATAAGAACCATGTCCACTACTGATCCAGTCAGTATGAGGAGTAAAGCGTCCTGTTACAAAATAAAGACTAAAAAAACTGTCGAAAAAACAGTGTTATAATTTTGCATAACTAAACATAAAAGATTTAATTCGAAGACGATCCACATTCTTGGTGTAGTATTGCAACACCAGATAAGCGTGTCTACGATTACTGTTGACTCGTCGTTTCTCACGTTGTGTTGTTATCTTAACTTGTATGTGCCAGCCGTGAATAGTCCAAAAAAATACTGTTGACCAACAACTTTTTATTTTCTACGAACCCCAAACATGTTTGATATCATGTTTAGATTTGAAATGTATAGTAGTATAACACAACAACAACAATGCAATAATTAACATTATTGATGAAGAATTTTAGTAGGATGTAAAAGTTGCAAATGTTTTAAAATTGTGTCATCGTCTTCATCTTTCCGCATCTGGAGAAGTATTTCGTACGAAAATTTTTGTCAAAATTGTCATAGGACCTCTATTTACGGAGATATTTAGGGTTTTTTGAATTTTATACAATATTATATGTAACAAGAATAGGGAGTGACGTCATATAAAAAGTACCTAAAAATGCAAATTTTAACCTTCATATGAAAATACATTTAATTTTCTGCCCGGACATGCATAGCTTATCTATACTGACCAGGACATAGAATACAAGACATTAATGACGTTGTTATGGTCGTATTAAGCCATTAAGCCCCTGGAAAGGATCGTGCAGAAATTTTACATGAAAAATTGTTATGGGATACCGGACTCAATGCATTTTACGCGGTTCTTGATACAATAATCTGGTGACACTGCAAACCACAACGTCCTGCCGACACGTCATTCGTTTACAAATTTTAAGTGACAATACAATAACTAAATCAATGCATTTGAAATTGAACCCTCTAAAAAAAAATTCTGTATTATTCATGTGTTATTGCATTTAGGCATTTTTAGAGTATGTACATAACATACTCGTACATGCCTATATGATATACATATATGGTTTGATACAGTTTTGGCAAATTGTATTTGTTTATTTTTTCCGAAAAATGCATCAGATTAAATCAAATCAATTTTGTAGTTTTTGTTGTTGTATATCGTTAAATGTGAATGTCCGATTTTAAACTGTTCAATTCAGTTCACTGGATCGTTATAAATCGCTTTGAATATACACGCATATATACAATACAGTACAGACATATGTATGTATATATGTTACAGATACACAATACAGTACAGACATATGTATGTATATATATACAGATACATTAAGTTTTCAGTTTGAAATGTTTGCGCAAAATGATTTTGTTTTCGAATTTTATTGTTGGTTGGTCAAACTATGTACGTACATACTCTATATAGAGTCTATAGGATTTCCAATTCCAGTCTCTTTGATTTCACTATTTTGCTTTGCGACAGCTAAAAATTCTTTGAAAAACAATTTCTGCCATAATCTTATACATATATTTGTATAAATGTACAAATATGTACATATATGTATCATGTAGGTGATTTACATTTCGGAATTATGTGGGAAATACAATATCAGGCAAATGTCCTCCTCGGTTTTTTTGCATGATATCTGGCAGTTTTCTATAACTTTTTGACATAATTGTGGCTCGATTTCCATGTACCATGTTTGCTTAAACAAACACGGGGGTTTCTGTTATCCCCATTACACACATATACATTAAAAATATAATTTATAATTCGTTTAAAATAATCAATTTCGACATTCAAAATCTTAAAAGTTCTACCTTATACAATCGGCGTGGAGTGATTTATAAATAAAACCGAGTAAAAGGTCAAGCTAGAATAAAAATTCTAGGTTCATCTTTAAAACGGAGTTTAAACTTTAAGGTTGAAGGAGATGCTTATTGCGAGTTTATACTTTGCTAATTTCAATTCTGTCGTGTGCACATGCATGAAAGCACAATCAATAAATTCGAGAGTTAAAATTATACAAACGGCATCGCAACGATAGCGAAAAGGATTGTAAGTCCATCGATTTACCCGAAAAACTAACCGTTTTCTTCGAGAATATTTAGAAACGTCAGGAGGAGGTCTTTCAAATGCACAGCTGAAAATGTTTAAGGTATAGGTATATATGTGTGATCTGCGGGCGTTTGTTAGCATGGCTGACAACTTAGAGATAATCAAACCACTGTAACAAAAACCGTTACTGATGTTATTGACAAAATTCACCAGAAAAAAAAATTGCTCTTGAAAAAGTCGTAACTGATGTGGAATAATACGAGTATAAATCTGTAGAGCACGAATATTATTAGTTTTCGTGAGCAATTGAAGCTGAAGATTGTACATGTTGTGATGTTAAAACCTCCCACTCAAGGTTCATTATATTCAAATGTTAAATATTTTACAAATGGCATTATAAAAAAGTTAAATCAATTAAATTGCCTTGTTTGAGCAAAAAAGTTAAAGGTCAGTATATAAAGTATAACCTCAGATTTTTTTATTCTTTCGAATCTGAGTTTATATACTCGAAGAGAATGCTCATGCTCAAATTATATTATTTTCTGTATTATTCTTACCAACCGAAGGATTTGTATTATTAAACATTCATCGAGACGTGGAATTATTTGGAAGAATTATTTTTGAAATTGTTTGGAAACTCTAACGTTATTAAAACGCAAGATCTAGGGGTTTCAGTCCGTCTCACTTTGGTTTACTACAGCTAAGCTAAGCTTCTTCACGGATGGTTCAAAAAGAGATAGAGGGGTTGGCTGCAGGGTATTCTGTGACGCACTAGGGGTTAACCTCTCTTTTCGTCTTCCCGAGTGTTGCAGCGTTTTTCAAGCTGAACTAATCGCGATAATGGAAGTCATGGACTGGTTGAAGTATAATGTAATATCTACGAGGCATATTCGCATTTTTACGGACAGCCTGGCTCCTATTAAAACGCTACAATCATACTCCCTGACGTCGAAGGTAGTCCAGAACTGTCTGGCATCTTTAAATGAGATGGCTGATCAGTTCAACATCCGCTATCGCAGGGAATGTAAAGGCAGATGAGTTATAAAGATACCGCTTCTTGATATCTCTTCGACGGCACCATTTTGGTATGGTCGTGGGAGCTATAACGAGACATTGTCTCATTGCGATCCATACGAGCAGACTGGGTGTCCCAGCCCACGATTTCTGCCGCAGTTGTGGTGATGAGGAGGAGGAGGAAAATGTACTCCATCTGCTCTGCATCTGTCCTAGTCTAGCGTACAGCAGAATAAAATTTATGGGAACTTCCCCTTTGAACGACCTCACGGATCTTAGTAAGATCGGGATCCGGGACTTTAAACGCTTCTTGGTAAGCTCAGGATGGTTGAGCGAGTGAAGAGGAGGAAACTCGAATGTGGTACAGCTACGGACCAATTTTGTGTCTATGCTAGTCCTTTAGGACGGCCACCCTTACCTAACCTAACCTAACAGCAATATTTCCAGTTGAGCGTCCACATTTGACGCACACAGTTTGGTTTATTAATAAGCCTCCCAGTTGCAGAATTCAGTAGCAGAAAAATTCTATGAGCGATAAACAGTTTTAAACTGTATAAGTCGGCAGAGCTTGGTGGTATTATCTGCGCAGATCTCCAACAAACCATTGACCTAACCATTCCATTGCTAGAATTTATCTATAAAAATACCCTAAAATTATATGTCACATTTCCAAAAAATGGGCCGAAGTGAAGGTAAAAACGCTTATACTGCACTGATCCCACAGATCCTAGACCCATCAGTTTATTTTCTTTTCTCCTAAAATCACTCGAAAGACAAATGGCCGCTCTCAAAAGAGGCACGTTTGTGTGGAGAAATCTAGCGAATTCTCAAAAAAAAAAAAAATCTGCCGAGACAGCTCTTTATTCCTTTATGTACTTCATCGAAAAACTTAATCAATAAACTTTATCAATCGAGCATAAGGACTTTGCAACTGATGCCTCTGCAATAATCAAACCAGTCGTGTTCTATGAGGAACTTCTGATTAATCTCGCTTTCCGTTTCTCCGACTACTGCAACGTTTTTGAAGCTGAAGTACAAATGCGAAGCCGTAAACTTGTCGCCCTGCGATATTCGCATTTTTACAGATATGTGATTGGCAAGGTAAAGAGTGTTTCATTTCGAGGTATAGAACCATAAGTTGGCAACACATTTTTCATTGATAGCCGATTTGATAGCTCACAGTTGATTTTTGGTTAGTTTGGTTTGCATAGAGTTACGCCAGAGCAACGTTTCAAATTTTTCATATTTACTTCGAAAATAATGTTTCAATTTGTCAAACTCATCTCGCGCCACATTCATTTTATGGCTCATTTTTGTAAGTATGGCTCGTTTATGCACCACGTTTACTATAAATTAAATACTTACGGGACGCGTAAGAGTCCAAATGAATCGATTCGCCTTCGTGCACAGCCTTTGGGACATGGCCAACATGTTTATGGGGAATTTTGCGTAAGGCTCTTGCTTTACATGCTTACAAGTTTGAACTTGTGCAGAAATGAAAACTTAAATATTGACATTGATGATTCGATGCAAACTTTCCATACAACGTTTTCTTCAGTGATGAAGCTCATTTTTGCTTGAATAGCTATGTCAACAAGCAGACTTGTCGCACTTGGAGTGAAGATAATCCACGAGCCATTGTTCAAACACCATTACATTCACAAAAAGTTACCATTTGGTGTGATTTATGGGCCGAAGGAATCATCACATCATCATATGTGTTCATAAATCATGATGGTGAAGACGTTACAGCAACAGAGACCATACTACGCTATAAAAAAATGATTTTTTTTTAAAAACGGTTGGAACCTACAGAGGTTCTTGTCATCTGGCCACCGCGTTCGTGTGAAGTAACACCTAGACTATTTTCGTTGGAGGTATATAAAGTCACTTGTCTATTGAATACTAGCAAGCCAACAAGTACGCACCAACCATGGCGGCCACATAATCATTATTAATGGGATAAATTTATCTCTGAAATAATGCAGTACTCCATCTTCTCTGTACCTGTTCGCGTTGGCCTCTAAACAAACTAAAATATCTAGGGCACTCCTTTCAATGTCTAGGTTGTTTTAAAGACTTGACCCTAGTAAATTATAAGTCCAGCGCTTTGTAAAAAAATGAAAATGGTTTATATGAGAAGGTGCGAAGATTAAAAACTTGTGGAATGGCTAGCATGTACCTTACATCTGTCTATATATCACTGTATCTTCCAACCAAACGTAACATAACCTAAGGCATTCCGGGTTTTTCGAGTTTTTTAATTATCTTTCGAATTGTGCTCGCAGATGGAATATGATTTCGATTAATAATTTCACGCAATTTTCTTAGAGTACTAGTTATTGAACCATCGATTTCGATAATCGTTACCGGCCTCTTACTGTATCAACAATCTGGCTCCAACGGTTTCGATCTTGAGCAAGGTCTTCATATTGTCTTAGACAATCTCAGGTCATTCTCTACACCATGGAGCCATCGTCACCTGCAGCGACATCGGCGCCTACCATACGGTGATACAAAATTCGATCCGTATCAGCACCCGAACCTGACCGAGCCAGCGTATTCACTGAGATCTTACTTCCTGTACAATATCGGGGATCTTCATCAGATCTCTGATCTCGATATTGTACAGAGCTCAGTATGTACCATCTACTTCACGTTTTGGGACGTAAACCACCCGCATGAATATTCTCTCAAATGTAAGGAGCCATCTTTCGTACTCATCCGTCAACGCCCAACTTTCACATCCATGCATAACAACGGGCCTGATCAACGCTTTGTAAAGCTTCAGCTTCACGATACTTGATAGGTGTTTAGATTTTAGCAGTGGTGCTAGAGGCCTTTAATATCCTCACCAAACTATTATCGTGAGTGATAAGAGAGCCCAAATATTTAAACCACCTCACTCCCTCAAACGTGTAGTGGCCACTAAAACCTGGTATGCCATTGTCCCTATGACCAAAGATTATTTATTTGGTTTTGAACTCATTGATCTGGACTCCACCCGAAGCTGAAAACTCTACAGGCAGTCACTCCGTTGCTATTCAGTTCAATCACGCATATGGCATCTGCATATGCAAGCAGCTGATTGGCCTGTAGATGTTGCGCTTAGGTATTTCAGTTTTACGAAATATGTACTCCAACATGAGATTAAAGAGTATCGGAGAGAGAGCATCCTCCTGCCGAACATCCCCCCTCGAGTTAACTGCAAAAATTGTCGATAGCCTGTTCTCAGCTTTAACACTGTAGTATTGAGACTACGTCACTGTCATTCTACACAGTCGTACCAATTTTGTTGGCATTCCTAGATATTCCAGAGAAGACCACAAACTCTCTCGACTGATCGAGTCATAGGTCTACCGGAAACACAGGAACACCTGATGTACGCAGATAAATGTCTCATAATATTTAGATAGAATCATCCGCAGCGAAAAGACCTGGTCAATGACTGATCGATTCGGACGAAATCCTCCTTGAGCCTCCAAGAACAGTAACTTGTATGCTGTGCAAAGGAGAGCAATATTGCGATAATTCTCACACTTCAAGCGGTCTCCTTTCTTGAATATGGGACTTATCGCACGGTCCCTTTCCATTCATCAGGCATAACTTCTACTGAGAGTATGGTGCAATCCAGTAATTCCCTTAAGGAAATTACGCGAGTTGTGCTCATTGCTGGGTTGTTATTTGGTTGCAGACTGATAAGCTCTCATATTCATGTTTTGTGAGGATGGATCCATGCTTCATAAAGTATTTGTTTGTGTGGGAAGAATGTGCTTGCTATTCTAAGGTCCTGAGCAAATGCAAAGTACATCATTCTCTCACAACTATCGGTCGCAGTTTCGTGTCGGGAGTACGGACCTATGTTTTCACACAAGTTGGTCTGATTCCAGCCAAGCATTAAAGTCCCCAATTACAATTAATTTAATTCGAGAAATGAACCTGTCAACGGGCCACCGCGTCAATGTGATTTAACACAGCTGGACTATTTTCGTTGGAGGTATATGAAGTCACACATAGAAGGTTTCGCGTGTGAATGTCTGATAAATGAAGATCAAAAGAAACGTTTGGGAGGTACTGAAAACTTCGGTTGTTAGTGCTGTTCAAGAGATTTTAGGTATAGTCAAAGTCAGACCCAATGCGTCACCTGTCATTCTGAACCGAGATGGAAACCTCTGTGTCAACATCGATGCAGTACTGGATGCATGGAGTGGACACTATACCGACCTGCTTGGTGTTCAGCTTGCGTCACACACTCTAGCTGAGTCAGGAGATTTATATTGAGGATCCATCCCATGGGGAATTCACTAGGGCCATGCAGAGACTAAAACGCACCTGCTCCCCAGGGGTGGACTGCATTAATTCAGAGCTCTTGATATTCGGAGGAAATACTTTTCCATCTTAGTCGATTAGTGTGGCGAGCCGAAGTAATGCCTGATGAATGGAAAGTGGCCGCTATATGCCCCATATTCAAGAAGGAAGACCGCTTGAAGTGTGAGAATTATCGCGGTATCGCTCTCTTTTGCACAACATATAAGTTACTGTTCTACATTATATTGGATATATATAGAATCACCCCTCTAGCGGGTTGTTTAGTTGGTGACTATCAAGGAGGATTTTATTACGAATCGATCAGTCACTGATCAGGTGTTTTCGCTGCGGGTGATTCTATCTAAATATTACGAGATATATCTATCTCCGTCCATCAGGTGTTCCTGGATTTCTGGCAGGCTTATGACTCGATCAATCGAGAGAGTTCGTGGTCTGCTCTAGAATATCTAGGAATGCCAACAAAACTGGTACGACTGTGTTAAAGTTGAGAAAATACTATCGATAAGTTTTGCAGTTAACTCGGGTGCTTGGCATGGAGATGCTCTGTCCCCGATACTCTTTAATCTCATGCAGGAGTACATCTTTCGTAAGACTGAAACACCTCTGCGCAACATCTTATATCGCCAGTCCAATCAGGTGCTCGCATATGCAGAGTGAAAGAAATCCTTGATCCGCTTGTATAGAGTTTTCAGCTTCTGTTGGATTCCAGATCAATGAGTCCAAAACGAAATACATGATCTCTGGTTATAGGGACAATGGCACACCAGGTTTTAGTAGTGGGCACTACACGTTTGAGATAGTTAGCAGGATCAAATATTTGGGCTCTCTTATCACTCATGGTAACAGTGTGGGTGAGTACGAGAGATGGCTCCTTACATTTGAGAGAAGAATCATTTGAGTGATTTTCGGCCTAAAACGTGAACTAGATGGTACATACCGAGCTCTGTACAATATCGGTCACGTTCTACGTGCTGATCTGGTGGCTGCATTATTGTCCAATTACGGCAGCCACATGTCCGAAATCATTATTAATGGCATAAATTTATTTTTGAAATAAAATCGCATTCGTTGCCATTAAAATTTGTTTTCTGTATATTATTTAAATTCAAAGTACCGCCTCATATAGGCTGTCGTACCATGAAATGAAACACCCTTTATAAACAGCTGATCTGTTTCCGGCGGTGGCAGGTTAGGATGATTGTCGGAGTTACACTTTCTTATAGGCTATCTTACGAGTAGAGTTGGCTTCTTTTTACATGACTTTTCCATCTCCTCTATACCTGTTCTCGTTTGCCCCTAAGTAAAATAAAATACCTAGGGCACTCCTTTCAATAGCTAGGTTTTTTTAAAAGACCTGTCAGACCTTAGTAAAATAGTCGTCCGTAGTATCCAACGCATTGTAAAAACTGAAAAAGGTTTCTATGGGAAGATGCGGAGAATAAATACTTGTGGTATGCACCTTACTTCTGTCTTTGTATCTCTGTCTTTCTTGGACTGCCACGAAAACCTAACCAAAGCGTTCCGGTTTCTTCGAGTTTTTTAATTCTCGTTCGAATTGTGGCGGCAGATATGATTTCGATTAAACATTTCAAGCAATTTTCTTAGAGTATTAGTTAGTGAACCATCGATTTAAAAACATTAATAAAATTGCATTGAAAACAATAAAATTGCACATTACCAAAATGACATGAAAAATAAATCGTGCACCTCCTATTGAATCACCCTTTATAATATATTATTTATAGTGTACAAGAAAAGTTGTACTTCTCTCGGTAGCATGTCGTTTGCCAGACCTACATCACATCGGTGGTATGGCGGCATATAATACATCCATCATACAAAACGAAATGATAGATATATACATTTATTTGTGTATATAGATGGAAATTATAAATTAATGATCTCCATCTGCTGAAGGAAATCGCTTTTCTTCGATCTGTCATTTTGGATGGGATATATGACATTCCGAGGTTTAATTAGATCAGAAACATAACGAGCCGGATTATAAAAATTCGTCCAATTTCCGCTCATCATCTCTCACATGACACCGCAATATTATTCTACATTATTGATTATAATACATACATATGTGTATATAGAATATATAGGACCAAAATATATTATATACGACTATGTTATGTATGTATGGTTTGATAAATTGGCTATTGAATACCAGATACATTTTTAATATCTTTGTCTGTTAGACATTTTATGTTGCCATTGTTACTTAGAGAGACAAACGAGTACATAACTATATGTATATACAATATATATTTATATTTAATCTGGATAGAGCACCAACAGCAAACTGAAATTTATATCTATCCGTATATAGCATAGTTTTGTTGGAATTGTTTCGAAAATATTAAGACAGTTTAAATCTTAAAAGTAAGAAAAATAGATATTTCTTTATCACAAATCTAAATACTCTGTATGCAAGAATGCATACAGGACAACAAAAACACAGGAAACGAAAAACTGCATCCTACAAATGTTTAGTATATCACAAGGATCTCCATCAATATATTGGGAGCAAATAAGAAAAATATAAATAGCACATGGGGGAAGGAAAATTGAAAGAAATTGCAAACAGGCTAAACACTCCCAATGGGTAATGGTTGTCTGCATTATTGGTTTCGTATTAACAAAAATATCTGGGAACTAGAATTACAAGGTTATAAAATAAATTCTAGAATCTAGCTAGATTACAACAGTTGGAAGTTTTTACTAAGATTATATTAATTTTTTGAAAAGTATGTAAATTGTTCACTCTACACTGTTAGTTCACGGCTATTCATTTGGTGTCAGAAGTGGGATATACGTCCGTGGTATCCCGTGGTTTATCGCGTAGTTTTCAAGAAAAGCTAAATTCGAGTCGAGTCGAGTGTGCAACGAGGGACCTTGGATTGGGTTTTGTTAATTGGCACTTTGGGAAAGTAAATAATCACTTCATCATTGGTCAGCAAATCCTTTTGAAATAAGTTAAAGGAATCAAATTAAAATTTATTGAACAATTGGAAAAACTGTAGGTATCCTTTTTAATTCTAGAAAAATGGCTGAAAGATCAAAAAAGGCAAGACAAATTGAATTTATGAATCGTTCATTAGAATAGAAAAAGGTGTATTTACCTACAGCATCTAAGGCCATTTTATCATTGCGTATGTTGTAAGTACTTACGATTCGTTTATAAAAACGCAAGATGCATATGAGTTTTGTTAACGGAGGATGAATATCAAGCAGATGATTCTCGCACAATAATTGAAAATATATACTATACTGTTAGGCCGGAAATTGATTCGCGAATAGAAAAATTAATTCCACATAAAAGGAATTTAGAAACTGTATCTCAAATAAATAGTTTCCCAAAATTGCCCGATATAACACTTCCTGTATTTAATGGCAATTTATTACAATGGTCTGATTTTTTTGAATCGTAAAGAATTTGAATTGTAAAGTTGAAAGAATCAGCACTGTTTACAATTTCTTCTTTGGACTTCACTGCCGAAAATTATTCGAGAGCAATTGAATTATTAATCGAAAGATTTGACAATGAAAAATTCATATGTGAGGAACATATTCGATCAATATTTAACTACAAACCAATCGACAAGCTTTCATCAAAGATACTGCTAGAAATGGTTGACAGTTTTAAGTCACATTTAACATCACTCACTACAATGAAGCGTTCAACTGCGCAATGGGATGATCTCATTGTTTTTCTAATAGTTTCTAAATTGGACTCAGAAACACGATCAAAATGGTTAGATGCCGCTCCACCCAAGAAACTTACAACATTTCAGGAATTCTTGTCATTCATTACGTCACATTGTCATAAACTTGATGCACAATCAGTTCAGATAATTCCAAAATCATCAACTCCAACCACATGGGTTCATGGGCAGACAAATACTTTTGTGTATTGTGTGCTAAATCGGGGCACTCAATTTTCCGTTGTCAACAATTTTTATCTAAAAATATTTTTGATCGGAAGAACAAGGTCAGAGAATATAAACTTTGCTACAATTGTTTAAAAAAAGGACATGTGGATACAGAATGCCCTGATCTAACTTCATGTCGTGTATGTTCAAGGCGACACCACACACTACTGCAAAGTATCAATCAATCAACTTCATCTATCGCTTCAACCACACTACTCCAACTACGTCTACACCACAACCTACTCCAATTTCATCATCATCGTCTCTACTTCAAGGGTCTACGAGTGAGAAGACCTCATTAATCCCCACTTTAAGAAGGTTCATTTTTGTCCCTACTGCAATTATTAAGGTTTTGGGTAGAAATGGACAACCAATATTGGCACGAGCACTTTTATTCTGGGTAAATAATAACTGAGGCACTGTCTGCAAAGTTAGGGATCATATACATAGGATGTGGAATTGGAGGCTCCACGGTTACTTCTAAAGTTTGTGGTACAGTTACAATTTTGTCGAGAATGTCGAGCTACTGCGCTACAATTGATGTTCAAGTGTTAACTAAAATTGCACATCCTCCAACCTAATTCCGATTGATATCCAGCGATGGAAAATCCAATCGAATATTAATTTGGCTGATGCAAATTTCAATCAACCACAACACATCGAATTATTAGTGGGAGCTGAAATATTTTGCTGTATGGATGGCCAAATTAGGCTTGCTGATGAGCTTCAGAACACTGTATTTGGTTGGGTTGTCTCAGGATCCTTTACATCATCAACTTCGAATGTATCAGAATCATCCAGTTTGCTATCTACTCTGAATTCGTCACTCGATTTAGGAAATAAAATCGAAGCAGTTTGGAAATTAGAAACGACCGATATTAAAGTTGCGTCCTTATATTCAGAAGAACAAGCTAGTGAGGAACATTTTAGTCAAACTGTTACAAGGAGTGAGGCAGGCAAGTTTGTTGTACGTCTGCCATTCAAAGAATCCCCTTCGGTCTTGGGAAATTCATTTTCGATGGCACAACGTTGATTTTTTAATTTTTTTTTTTTTTTTTTTTTGTTTTCAATTTTATTTAAATATTTTAAATAAACAATTATTACAATCTAGTCAGTATTAATCTATGGCTTTGTAAGATTTATTTGATCTTACCTTAAATATTTTATCCGGTGTGGATTTCAAAAATGGTTGTTATACCACTACACAATAAATTTTAATATTTACAATTCATTTATTTATTTATTTATTTATTGTATATAATTATTATGTATATTTATTTATTTATTATGTATATAATTATGATTTATATTTATTTATTTAATAATGTATATGATTATTATTTATATTTATTTATTTATTAATGTATATGATTATTATTTATGTTTATTTATTTTCAACACCACTTATTGCACACAACTTGTTCGCTTGAGATTTTGAGATGGAATGGGAGAGAAATATTGTGTTGTTTTGTTTTTTGTTGTAATGACGTCGCCTTCGTCTTCGTTTTGTGAAGAGGGAACACATGCGCCGGCGACGGTCGACATTGCACTTTTTGTTAAGTGTTGCATCACCGAACATTGTTGTTCGTGGTGATGTTGTTAGATGGCGACTTGTTTTACTATAAATGTTTTATAGTAATGGTTCGGTTATTGGATAGTGTTGGTTGGATAGATTGATATGTGATGGGGTTAGTGAACGCTTAATTCAAATAAGTTGGATTATATTTGAATTTCACTAATTATTTTGTTTGTGGCGAATATTCGAGCTGCTACAGTACCCCCTCTCCAGATGAGAAACCATGGGTTTTGAGACGTTATACGGTGAACCGGACGGTTTTAAATCGTTTGCTGGCTGATATTTGATCAGCTGTGTTGAGAATACCGTAGGCCGGTTTCAATCTGTCTATGGAGATTGAGTGGTGTTTGTCTTTGATTGAGACAATGAATTGCTTGCGTAAGCGGCGTATAACTTTGTATGGCCCATCGTATGGAGATTGTAATCCAGTTCGAACCTTATCAACCCGGACAAAGACGTAATCGCAATTGTTGAGCGATTTGGGAATGAATATGTTGCTTTCATTCGTTGGTCTTGTTGCCGTGGGGATAATATTTTGCATGGTGGTGCGAAGTTGGTCGATGACTGTGTCGGTTGTGGATGGAGACGGTAGAGGATGTTCGACGAAGAACTCACCGGGTAGCTTGATGGTTTGACCGTAAACCATTTCAGCTGGTGAGCACTTCAGATCTTCTTTAACCGTTGCTCGAATACCCAGTAGAACGATTGGTACTTCGGAGCTCCAGTGAATAGTGTTGCCTCGGGCCTTGAGAGCAGCTTTGAGCTGGCGGTGGAAACGTTCGACCATGCCATTGGCTTGTGGATGGTAAGCCGTTGTACGTATCCGATGCGAGCCGAGGAGTTTCGTTAACTCCGTGAAAAGCTTCGACTCAAATTGGGTTCCTTGATCAGTGGTGATGTCAAGTGGAACGCCAAATCGTGATACGTAGTTTTGAACGAATGTGGTGGCAATGGTTGCTGCAGACATGTCGCTCATGCAGTACGCTTCTGGCCATCGAGTGAAACGATCGACACAGGTGAGTAAATATGAGTATCCATTGGATGGAGGAAGTGGTCCTACGACATCCAAATGAATGTGCTCAAATCGACCAGGTGGTATGGCGAATTGTCCAAGAGGCGATTTTGTGTGCCGCTGGACTTTTGATTTTTGGCTGGATAAACAGGATTGTGCCCAATGGGTCACGTCTTTGTTTATGCTGGGCCAAAAGTATCGAGCAGTAATCAATTTACGAGTTGCGCGGACACCAGGATGTGAGATACCGTGTAGTGTGTCGAAGATGGTTCGACGTAGTTGCTCTGCGATGTACGGGCGATTTGCACCCGTAGATGTTTCGCAGTAGATTTCGAGGCCAGGTAGTTTGAAAAGCTCCAGTTTCAGTGATGAACTGGCGTGACGAGCAGAACCAGAAAGTAAATTCTGAAGTTCCAAGTCTGCTTTTTGCGCTTGTGCGATCTTGTTGCAGTCGAAGTGAGTCTCGACTGTGGCCGTTTCGTTTGATGTTGTGCGCGAAAGAGTATCCGCGACAACGTTTTCGGTACCTTGAACATGCTGGATGTCCGTGGTAAATTGACTAATGTAATCCAAGTGGCGTGCTTGCCTTGGATTGCGTTCAGTTTTAGACTGAATTGCTCGAGTGAGAGGCTTGTGGTCGGTGTAAATTGTGAAGTCCCGACCCTCGACAAAATATCTGAAGTGTTTGATTGCTAGATATATTGCGAGTAATTCCCGATCGAATGCAGAGTATTTCTTTTCGGCATCCGAGAGCTTCTTTGAGAAGAATCCCAGGGGCTCCCAACACTTGTCGTTGTACTGTTGCATGACTGCTCCGACAGCAGTGTTTGATGCATCAGTAGTTATGCAGAGCTTTGAGTCGCTCCGTGGATGAGACAAGAGTGTTGTGCGTGCCAATTCAGCCTTGAGTGACGTGAATGCGTGTTGACATTCGTCAGGCCAAGAGAAGTTCTTGGCGGTTTTGGGCTTACGTAGTAGTACTGCCAGGTGGCTGTGAATTGGGTTGAGTATTTCAGCGAGCTTTGGTATAAATCGGTGGTAGTAGTTGACCATGCCGATGAATCGCTGAATACTTTTGATTGAGGTTGGAGCTGGGAATTCTTTAATGGCATTGATTCGGTCTTGTGACGGAAGGATGCCATTAGCGGTGATCTTGTGGCTGAGGAAATCAAGAGTGGATGCGCCGAAGACGCATTTTGAGGTCTTGATATGAACATCAAACTCGACAAGTCGTTGGAAAAGTGTTTCCAGATGGAGTCTGTGTTGTTCCTCAGTTTGAGATGCCACAAGAATGTCGTCTATATGTAGACGAAAACGAAGTCGAGATCTCGAACGACTTCGTTCATGAAGCGCTGAAACGTTTGTGCGGCATTGCGTAATCCAAATGGCATTCGGGTGTATTCGAAGAGGCCAAATGGAGTTGTGATTGCCGTTTTGAAAACGTCTTCAGGTGCCACGGGAATGTGGTGATAACCTCTGATGAGATCAAGTTTGGAGAAAACTTTGCAGCCATGCAAGTGCATGGTGAAGTTTTGAATGTGGGGTATCGGGTAGCGATCCGGTATCGTAACCGTGTTTAAACGCCGATAGTCCCCACATGGCCTCCAGTCTTGATCTTTCTTCTTGACCATGTGTAGTGGGCAAGAAACGGAAGATGTCGATGTTCGACAAATTCCTAATTCCACCATGTGTTGAAATTCTGCTTGTGCAGCTTTGTGACGCACCGGATCTAGTCTGCGTGGTCTCGACACGGGCAGATGGCCTTCCGTGACGATGTGATGAACCACGTTGTGTCGGACTGGCATTTTGTAGTTCGGCTCTGCTGTAAGTAGTGGGTACTTTTTGAGCAGAGTGCCGTAGCCGTTGTCGATGTTAAAATGGATCGGTGTTGGTGTGTTAACACGAACCATTGTGGCGTTTATTGACAGCTTTGTAGCTGGGTCAATCAGCCGTTTGTGTTTGACATCGACAAGAAGTCCGAATTTGCTTAGAAAATCGGCGCCAATGATCGGACGATTCACTGCAGCTAGTATGAAAGCGTGCGTGAAGGTTCGTTTGAGTCCGATATCCACGTTAAGCAACTTTGTGCCGTACGTGTGGATGATTGAACCATTGGCAGCCGATAAGACTAGATTTGAATTTCGATTAGCTAATGTGTAATTCATTTTGAAATTCATGGCTGGAATAACCGAAAGGTCAGCGCCAGTGTCGACTAAGTAGGTGAGTTTGTTGTGTTTATCGTACACAAACAAACGTGACGTATAGGGTGTGTTTGTGGTCAGGGGAGGCATGTTGCTCTCTACCCGTGACTCTAACAGTTTTTTTGGTGGTCAATGTCCATCTTTACGGCGGCCGCGTACGTCGATGGTTGCGACGTGCTGAAATTGCACGGTGGCGTGCATTTTCTGGCGGCTCTACCAAACTTTGTGTGGAACCAGCATTTACCATGTTGGTATATGTTGTTGCTGGGACTGCGGGTTCGATTGCGTGAGGGAGCTCGTCGTCCACGCGAACGGCTTCGACCTCTGAGTAACCCGTCGAGTCTGGACTCGATTCTCGACAGTCTTTGTTCGAGTGTGTTTGGTGCTGTTGCTGAACGGGGAGTTCTGTCTCCACTGCGTTCTCTTGATTGCCGGTATGGTGCATTGACTTGACTGACGCTTTGAGATGTGATGTTTATGACATCATACATCTTGTCGGCTATCTTGGCTAACGTTTGTGTGGTGGAGGATTCGGGCTGTGCTACCAGCGCTATGCGAATCAACTCCGGCATTTTACGTATCCACAAAGATTTAATGATATTTTCATTAAAACTGTTGTTAGCTAGTGTGTGTATGTGCCGTAAAGCGTCAGATGGTTTTTGGTCGCCTAATTGCTGGCCTGAAAGCAATTGTTCCAACTGACGTTCGCCCTATGGTGCTAGTCGTTCTAGCAGCGTTTGCTTTAATGTGTTGTATTGGTTGGTTGTCGGCGGATTGAGGAGGAGATCCGAGATCACATCGCACGTTTCTGGTTGCAAGGCTGATAATGTTTGCAGGTACTTTGTTTTATCAGCTGTTATACCTTGCAGTCCGAATTGTATTTCGGCGAGCTGAAACCATGTGTTTGCTCTTTGTGGCCAGAAAGGTTGTATTGTTATTCGCTGATGTGATGCCGCGATCTCTATTTTTGGACTAGCGCCTTGAGGCGTGGTGTCCATTTTTTGTGGTTGATCTTGTTCATCGTCCGACATTTTTGCACAAACCAATAAAACAAATCAAAATACAACAATACAATATTTTAAAGCGGAATGGTTACCGTGTAAAAAAAATTAGTTGACCAAAAATGAAAAATTAAGCGGAATGGTTACCGTGTAGTGAATGGTTTGAAGGCCGGGATGCTCCTTCTTTTTTAACGCCCGATGCGAGATACCCCCGAATATGGAGTTCCTTGCGTCCTACCTTATATTGGGGGGGCTCGTTGAAATTTACAAAAAAAAAATAAATGTAAAAAAAAATAAATTTAATTCATGCGAGGTGAATTGTTGCAGCGAGAAAACGACCAGGGTGTGAGACTATGGATGGGTGTGCACGTGGTGGTGAAAATATATATGTAAAAATGTACAGAAAAATAATGATTCTACGTTAATTTTGGAAAAGAAAAAAATGATATTACGTTAAATTTGGAACAAAAAAAAAATGATTCTACGTTAAATTGTTTTATTTGAAATTTTTAAATTTTTGGAAAAAAAAAATGTAAAATTGCAAGAGCAAAAAAAATATTATATATTAAAAAAAAAAAAAAAACTTGCTTTTTATGCTGTTGTTGTTTCTGCTGTCGTTGTTCCTGCGGTTGTGTTGCGGTGAGGGTGGATCGCTTCACCGTTGTAAATTGTCCCGTCGTTGCGGTGAGGGTGGATCGCTTCACCGTTTAATTGTCCCGTCGTTGCGGTGAGGGTGGTTCGCTTCACCGTTTTATTGTCCCGTCGTTGCGGTGAGGGTGGATCGCTTCACCGTGTCCCGCGTTGCGTGGATGAGTTGCGGTCCCTTCGCCACGTGTTTTTTTTTTAATAATTGAATGTATTATCGGTGGTGTTCGCTGCGGTGTGTTTTTTTTTTATATTTATGCAGTAAAAACTGCCGTTGAGGTCACCAATTGTAAGATTTATTTGATCTTACCTTAAATATTTTATCCGGTGTGGATTTCAAAAATGGTTGTTATACAACTACACAATAAATTTTAATATTTACAATTCATTTATTTATTTATTTATTTATTGTATATAATTATTATGTATATTTATTTATTTATTATGTATATAATTATCATTCTCTTTCAAATCGTTGTGAGGTTTGGACGTGGAATCGGAGAAGTGTAATCGAAAAAATAGAAATAAAAAAGTGCAGTGATATTAGTTTATTTTTAATTATTTTGTATAAGTGCATATTGAACATAGTGAAAAAAAAAAAAAAAATTAAAAGTGCAGTGTTAGCTTTTTTATTTTTTATTTTTTTATTTTATTCAAAATACACTCCCGGCCAAAAGTATTGGGTCGATGAGTTGTTAGTTTAAATTAAGGTGGTACACCAATAACTATATTGGTAAATCCACGAGAATGAGTGATTCAGAAATGGATAATATCGATCCTTTCCAAAAGAGTCAGGTTCTACCGAGGTCTCCTACGAGAGCCTGTAGCACGTTCACCGCGAAGATTAACAAAATAATACCTACAGAACTTGTGGAGTTACCGAGAAATGCTTTTCCAGAGGACAAAAATTCTAAAAAAGAAGAAATGCTCTATCAGGAATTGCGTAAGGCCAATGCTGCATTGGTTGAATCTAATAATATAAATAAGCAATTAAATGATGCAATCGCTTGGATGCAGGAACATATAAGAATTCTTGAAGACGAAGTTAAAGCCCTTAAAACAAAGGAAAACGTTGATTCTCCTCCTACCCAAAAAGTAATGGAACAAGAATACCATACGGATGAAGAAGAATTAGCTCACGAAACTGAGTGGATTAGAGTCAAAAGCCAGAGAAAAAAAAGGAGAAGGAATGATACACCTACTCCTCCTCAACTAAAGGAGACAATTCCTAAAATAATCCAAAACAATCCAAAAAAATTACCTCCACCACCCCCAATAGTTATAGATGGAGTTGAAAACTATGATTTACTGTATGAGAAAATTAAAACAGTAACTAAAACAGATAAGTTTAATACAAAATTGATGAGTGGAAACAACATCAAAGTAAACTTAGCAGATGGTGAAACCTACAGAGAAATGACAAAAATGTTAAGCGAAGGGGGACATTCTTGGCATACGTTTGAAAACAAACAAATCAGACCAATTAGGGTAATGGCTAAAAATCTGCACTCTACATGTAAACCAGAAAAAATAATTGAGGACCTGAAAGGAAAAGGTTTTAATGCAACTGAAGCATCAATTAAGCTAAAACGGAGAAGTAAGGAGCCTCTGAACATGTATATGCTGACATTCAGCGCAGATGATGATATTGAAAAAATACATCAAATCAAGTACATCTTGGGATGCAAAGTCAATATTGAGCCCCTAAGAAGATCTAGGCTTATACCACAATGTAAAAAATGTCAAGCATATGGACATACTCAAAAATACTGTAACAAAGACCCCAGGTGTGTCAAATGTCTAGGTAAACACCATACTAGAGATTGTGTCAAACCCACAGATGTACAGCCTAGATGCGTACATTGTGGAGAAAACCATCCAGCTAACTACAGAGGATGCAGTGTTGCTATTGAATTGCAAAACATCAAAAATAAAAACATAAATGCTAAAAATACAAATGTAATAAAGAAGCAAACTGTTAGAATAAACAGGCCTGAATCATTTAAAGGAGAGTTAAGGCGTGAATCGTTGATAGCCTCTCAAGGAGAAGTGGGCAAAAAAACTTACGCTCAAGTAATGATGAGTAACGAAAACAAACAAAAAACTCCTCAAACAGACGATATAAATCAAACGCTTAAGCTGATATTAAGCAAACTTAATACTTTTGATCAGCGATTACAGAAACTAGAATACAGTACTAAGGGAGCCATCCCTAAACAAAGCCATGTCTAACGACTTAAGAATTTTATGCTGGAATGCCAATGGACTCCAGCAACACCAACAGGAATTGCAAATGGTTCTGGACGCAGAGAAAATCGATGTCTGTCTCATCTCTGAAACTCACTTCACTAGACAATCAATTATCAAATTTAGAAATTATAAAACATATCACACTATTCACCCGGGAAATACTGCCAAGGGAGGTAGTGCTGTTATAATTAGAAATAGCATTAATCACTTCGAGGAATTAAAATATGAAACAGAACAAATACAAGCAACAGCTGTTAATATCAAGACCAACAATAACTCTATTAGTGTTATTGGAATTTACTGCCCACCGAAATACTCTCTAAAAGAAAAAGATTATCTTGAATTTTTCAGTAAACTAGGGAAAAGATTTGTAATTGGAGGAGATTTTAATGCAAAAAATATCCACTGGGGTTCTAGACTAACAACAACCAAAGGGAAAGAACTCCTCAATGCTATCAGAAAATACGGTTGTGAAGCCTTATCAAATGGTAAACCGACCTACTGGCCAACTGATCCAAATAAAATACCAGATCTAATTGATTTCTTTATAGTGAAAAATATATCTGTAAATTATATACATATAGATGAAAGTATTGACTTAAGCTCTGATCACTCCCCAATACTTTTGACATTAAGTGAAAGGATCATTCAAAAAGAAAGCTATCCCAGTTTAGTAAATAAGCACACAAATTGGGAATACTTTAGACTATCGTTAGAAAGAAAAATTAACTTAATGGTTCCGCTAAGGAGTGAGGAGCAATTAGAAAACGAAGTTCACAAGTTCATATGTGACATACAGCAGTCAGCTTGGGAAAACACACCTCAAGTTAAAAAGAAAATTAAGGGAAACAACTACCCTAGAGAAATTAGAGAGCTCTTGGCAGAAAAAAGAAGGGCAAGGAGAATATGGCAACAAACTAGAGCCCCTCAAGATAAAACTAAGCTAAACAATCTGACTCAGCTACTTAAAAGGGAAATCAAAGATTTGAAAGACGAATCTATCAGTAACTACCTCAGAAAATTATCTAATGATACTAGTACTGATTATTCTCTCTGGAGAGCAACCAGAAGAATTAAAAGGCCAATAATGCAGATTCCTCCAATCAGAACAGAAGATAAGAAATGGGACAGAAATAACGAAGATAAAGTACGAAATTTTGCTGAATACCTGGAAAAAGTATTTGAACCACATGATGACCAATCATTGGAAGCTGAAATAATAACTGAAGAGGTTGTACAGGAAAGTGACGAAATCCTACGAGCAACACCAAAAGAAGTCATGTATGAGATAAAAACAAATATGAATCCGAGAAAAGCGCCGGGTTATGACCTTATCACAGCAGAAATTTTAAAAGAACTACCAAGGAAAGCACTATTAAAGCTCACCAATATTATAAATGGCGCCTTTCGATTGAAATATGTACCCAGCCTCTGGAAAATTGCAGAAGTAATTATGATTCCGAAACCTGGGAAACCACCACACAAAACTGGATCATACAGGCCAATATCACTATTACCAGTTATGTCTAAACTCTTTGAGAAGTTATTAGTGAAAAGGCTAAATCCGATAATTGAGAGGAAAAACCTGATTCCAAATCATCAGTTCGGTTTTCGCAACCAACACTCAACATTAGATCAAGTACACAGAATAACTAATATTATTGAAGGAGCATTAGAGGAGAAAAAAGTCTGCTCAACGATATTCTTAGACGTTGCACAGGCCTTTGATAAAGTTTGGCATGAAGGACTTAACTATAAGTTAAGAACTGTACTACCAATGCAATTCACTACAATATTAGAATCATACTTGAAAGATAGATTCTTTAGAGTAAAATTAGACGATTCCTATTCTGAATTGAAAGAAATCAAGGCAGGAGTACCGCAGGGCAGTGTATTAGGTCCGGTCCTATACCTTTTGTACACTAATGATCTCCCTGTATTTGAAAACAACACTGTTGCGACCTTTGCTGATGACACGGCAATCCTAGCTGTTGGAGATAGCAACGAAGAATCAACACAGAGTTTACAGTTGGCTATTACTCAAATACATAACTGGACCAAAAGATGGCGAATTAAACTTAACGAAACTAAATCAGTTCACATCAATTTTACAAACAAACGACTCGAACATATTCCGGTTACAATTAATCAAGAAATAATACCGTATGCCAACACGGCTAAGTACCTTGGCATGACACTAGATGCAAAACTACGATGGAAAGCACACGTCAAAAAGAAAAGTGAAGAACTAGGGCTTAAATATAGAAAGATGTATTGGCTGATAGGAAGGAGCTCCGCTCTATCAACATACAACAAACTTCTATTATATAAACAAATTTTAAAACCGGTTTGGACTTATGGTATCCAACTTTGGGGTTGTACCAAACAGAGCAACGTGGAAATCATCCAAAGATTTCAAAACAAAGTATTAAGGAACATCGTTGATGCACCATGGTATGTTAGAAACAGAGACCTCCATAGGGACCTTAAAGTGGACACTGTTTCAAAGGAAATCCAAAAAACTGCACTGAGACATAGGCAAAGGCTCGAACAACATGTTAACACTGAGGCAACTAAGCTGTTAAACAACATAGATATTGTACGCAGGCTCAAACGAACTAAACCTTTTGAGCTGGTGTAATTGCTAGTGTAAACAGCGTAATGCTGATCTAAAACCCACAATAACGACGTGGTTTAATTCAATTTATCAGACACTATGGAACACCAGTGGGAAGAAGCCATAGATTAATACAACATAGTAAATTAAGTTAGAATAAAATTGCTCATTAGTCCAGGTGACTAGATTGTAATAATTGTTTATTTAAAATATTTAAATAAAATTGAAAAAAAAAAAAAAAAAAAAAAAAAAAAATGTATATAATTATGATTTATATTTATTTATTTAATAATGTATATGATTATTATTTATATTTATTTATTTATTAATGTATATGATTATTATTTATGTTTATTTATTTTCAACACCACTTATTGCACACAACTTGTTCGCTTGAGATTTTGAGATGGAATGGGAGAGAAATATTGTGTTGTTTTGTTTTTTGTTGTAATGACGTCGCCTTCGTCTTCGTTTTGTGAAGAGGGAACACATGCGCCGGCGACGGTCGACATTGCACTTTTTGTTAAGTGTTGCATCACCGAACATTGTTGTTCGTGGTGATGTTGTTAGATGGCGACTTGTTTTACTATAAATGTTTTATAGTAATGGTTCGGTTATTGGATAGTGTTGGTTGGATAGATTGATATGTGATGGGGTTAGTGAACGCTTAATTCAAATAAGTTGGATTATATTTGAATTTCACTAATTATTTTGTTTGTGGCAGAATCGAATATCGGTGAGTCGAATATTCGAGCTGCTACAGCTTCTTCCCACTGGTGTTCCATAGTGTCTGATAAATTGAATTAAACCACATCGTTATTGTGGATTTTACATCAGCATTACGCTGTTTACACTAACAATTACACCAGCTCAAAAGGTTTAGTTCGTTTGAGCCTGCGTACAATATCTGTGTTGTTTAACAGCTTAGTTGCCTCAGTGTTAACATGTTGTTGGAGCCTTTGCCTATGTCTCACTGCATTTTTTTGGATTTCCTTTGAAACAGTGTCCACTTTAAGGATGGAGGTCTCTGTTTCTAACATACCATGGTGCATCAACGATGTTCCTTAATACTTTGTTTTGAATATATGTTTGTTTATATAATAGAAGTTTGTTGTATGTTGATAGAGCGGAGCACCTTCCTATCAGCCAATACATCTTTCTATATTTAAGCCCCAGTTCTTCACTTTTCTTTTTGACGTGTGCTTTCCATCGTAGTTTTGCATCTAGTGTCATGCCAAGATACTTAGCCGTGTTGGCATACGGTATTATTTCTTGATTAATTGTAACCGGAATATGTTCGAGTCGTTTGTTTGTAAAATTGATGTGAACTGATTTAGTTTCGTTAAGTTTAATTCGCCATTTTTTGGTCCAGTTATGTATTTGAATAATAGCTAACTGTATAAACTATGAGTTGATTCTTCGTTGCTATCTCCAACAGCTAAGATTGCCGTATCATCAGCAAATGTCGCCACAGTGTTGTTTTCTAATACAGGGAGATCATTAGTGTACAATAGGTATAGGACAGGACCTAATACACTGCCCTGCGGTACTCCTGCCTTGATTTCTTTCAATTCAGAATAGGAATCGTCTAATTTTACTCTAAAGAATCTATCTTTCAAGTATGATTCTAATATTGTAGTGAATTGCATTGGTAGTACAGTTCTTAACTTATAGTTAAGTCCTTCGTGCCAAACTTTATCAAAGGCCTGTGCAACGTCTAAGAATATCGTTGAGCAGACTTTTTTCTCCTCTAATGCTCTTTCAATAATATTAGTTATTCTGTGTACTTGATCTAATGTTGAGTGTTGGTTGCGAAAACCGAACTGATGATTTGGAATCAGATTTTTCCTCTCAATTATCGGATTTAGCCTTTTTACTAATAACTTCTCAAAGACTTTAGACATAACTGGTAATAGTGATATTGGCCTGTATGATCCAGTTTTGCGTGGTGGTTTCCCAGGTTTAGGAATCATAATTACTTCTGCAATTTTCCAAAGGCTGGGTACATATTTCAATCAAAAAAATTAATAATGCTTTCCTTGGTAGTTCTTTTAAAATTTCTGCTGTGATAAGGTCATAACCCGGCGCTTTTCTCGGATTCATGTTTGATTTTTTAATTTGGAGAAAAAATTAGAGCGCAATCCAAATTTGAGACATCAATACACGGAATTCATTAAAGACTATCAAAAATTGTACCATATGGTGCCAATTTCATCGGCTAGGGTGCCACTCCTTAACTACATTTTCCCTCATCATTGTGTGTTGAAGCCGGATAGCTCAACAACTAAACTGCGCGTA
The DNA here is from genome assembly GCA_951394425.1 of Tipula unca. Classification (NCBI taxonomy): domain Eukaryota; kingdom Metazoa; phylum Arthropoda; class Insecta; order Diptera; family Tipulidae; genus Tipula; species Tipula unca. The sequence goes on along the minus strand of OX596381.1, from coordinate 44,821,655 downwards.
GTCTTTAGATTGGCCTGCAAAATCTACGAGTGGAAGGTCATTAAATGAAATTTTAATGATAGGACCTGTTGTGCAGAATGACTTGTTCACAATTTTACTTCGATTCAGATCTCATCGATATGTTTTTAGTGCAGACATATCAAAGATGTATCGACAAATTGAGCTTCGTCCCGATGACACCAATTTCCAATTAATTTTATGGCGTGACAATCCTAGCGATGAAATGAAATTTTTTCGATTGTGTACAGTTACATATGGTACGGCAGCTGCACCGTTTCTGGCTACACGCTGCCTCAAGCAATTAGCCATTACTTCTCATTCATCATATCTACTATAGGCTCTGTTGTCGAGAGCCCTGTTGTCTTCTCATTCATCATATCCATTAGGCTCACTTGTTATATAATAGACTCTCCAACAGATATTGAATTGCATGGCTTCGCAGATGCGAGTGAAAAGGCATACGGTGCTGTAATCTACACAAGATGTTGCTTATCTGATGGGAAATTTTATACATCGCTACTTTGTGCCAAATCTCGAGTTGGGGGTTTTAACATGACCATCAACATATCGCGTATTCTGTTTATTGTCGATGCCGTTTAGTCCAAAATGCGATAGACCAAAAACTGAAGCCCGCGACTCGAAATTTTTGTAGTAAATTCTAATCATTTGTAAACATTGTTCGTTCATGTACTTCACCATGATGAAAATGTTATCTTTACGGAATATTTTGACACTGACAGTTTGGTGATTTGTTTAAGGGTGCGTTCACAGTGAAAGTTCAAAGTTGTCAAGTCCCAAATGGAAAACCCAATAGATGGCAACAGTATTTTTATTTAAGCTGTGCCTCACTATTCATTGGTTAAATTGTTGATTTTGTAATATCACTATTTTCGATATCCGATAAAAGTTTGTGTCACTTTAGGTTAGGTTAGGTAAGGGTGGCCGTCCTAAAGGACTAGCATTGACACAAAATGGGTCCGTAGCTATACCACATCCGAGTTGCCTTCTCTTCACTCGCTAAACCATCCTGAGCTCACCAAGAAGCGTTTAAAGTCCCGGATCTCGATCTTACTAAGATCCGTGAGGTCGTTCAAAGAAGGGAATTCCCATAAATTTTGTTCTGTTGTAATTTTGTTCTGCAGTACGCTATGCTAGAACAGGTGCAGAGCAGATGGAGCACACTTTCCTCCTTCTCGTCATCACCGCAGCTGCGGCAGAAATCATGGGCTTGTGGCCTTGTGTCTCTTTAATCAAGTACAAATGTTCATAATAAATTCAGTGCTGGGATGTTCTATTATCACATTTTCGATAATCGATAGACATTTGTGTCTCTTACTTCACGAACAACATTGTTTTCTATTTCGTAATCAATTCCGCAATTTCTATAGTGATCATAGCCTACTCGATTCTATTTCTATAAATTCATTCGATAAAATATCACCAAAATTGTTATTTTCGATGGCAAGTGAAAAGAGGAAAAAGAGATAGTTTGCAAATTTATTCTAATAAGCTGAGATCGCAATAGAAAAAACTTAATTCAAAAAACGCAATGGAGCACAATTTTGTTCGTGAAAAACGAGACACAAACGTCTATCGAATATCGAAAATGTGATGGTAGAACATCCCAGCACAGCAATTTATATTGTAACCATACGGCCTGCTAGATTCTATTTCTTTCTATAAATTGACTCGATAAAGTATTACCAATGTTTATTATTTTCGATAGCCATCGAAACAAGGAAAAAAGAGATAGTGTGCATATTTATTCTAACACTCTGAGATAGCAATAGAAAACGCGTAAATGAATAAATGAAATAGCGTATAATTTTATTCCTGAGAAAAGAGACACCAACGTCTATCGAATATCGTGAATATAGTGATGTTACAAAATACCGCCCCTGACGTAAAAACTCGCAAGACTGTTTTAACTAAGAAGTTTTATCCTAAAACTAAATTCTTCGGTTCTACCTAAGGCTAATGATTTAACTAAAATGAAAGTATTAAGGTGAAAAGTTTTAGCTAATTGAGAATTGGGGTGTAAATTGAAAAGTAACCTCATTAGTAGACTTTTCGGTAAGCGCCTGGTGGTGAGTAGTATAAATGTTTTGAAATTAAAAGTCTGTAATTTAGTCAAAAATGTTGGTATCAGCACACAGCATTAGCCTTGTGAGCTTAACGCAATGCACTAGGAATTATATTTAATTTTTATTATTATATTCGACACCAAATTTAAGTCGAACTTGCCAAATACTCACATAATAAAACAAACAAAAATTTGTCTGCCACTGATACAAGACAGTTTTCCGTGCGTTTTACTCTACTTAAGTGCTGCGCATGGTCGGTTAAAATTTGGAAACGAGAAATTTTATATTTTTCAAAATTATTTAGTCAACGTTGAATAGGATACAGCTAGGCACAGCTGATGTAAATTTTATTTTCCGTTGACATTGCCAGGAGATGCACAAAATCATACTTACTTATTAAAATCTTACTTTGCTGAAAAAAATAATCTGCTGAAAATGTCAAAAAGAAAGTCATAAGGATGATTATGCGATGTCATCACTGAACTTTTGGTCGTATCCCAATTCTCAACTAGAGATGTATGCGTATAGAAGAGCTGCAGTTTTGATGTGTACTCTTTGTCAAAAATTGTCAAAAACCCGCCGTGCAAAGGGATTATTGGAGCAGCTAAAATTAAAAAAGCAGCTGAGTCTAATTCGTTTTGCTCGCCTGAGTGCACGATTGCTGCTGTCACTTTTCCTGAGACACCATCTATAATGTCACCAACTAATACTTCAATAGCTCCTCCTTGTAGTACTGGGTCAAAATGTGAAGTTGCCATAACTAGTCTGATGAAGCGGATTGATGACCAATTTGGAACAATTAAAACTCTTATTTCCGACATCAAAATATCTCAGGAGTTTATATGTAAGGAGTTTGAGGAATATAAAAGAGAAATCAAAACTTTAGTGGCCGAAAATAAACGTTTATCTGACATATGTCAGGAGTTACAAGGAACGTGCCGGAAACAAGATGAACGACTCAATTTAATGGAGTCGCTACTTGATAAGCCTAACCAAATCAGTAATACATCAAAAATTACTATCGTAGGGTTACCAAATAAACATGATGACATTCTGGGAATGATTTTAGCTACCCTTACAAACGTAATTAATACTATTGTGGCTGATGACATCATTTCAATTCAACAAACTAATCGTGGCGGAACCAAATTCAAAACAAATAAAACTAATACAACAATTTCTGATAACATTTTTATTGTTACATTAAAATCTACCGATCTACAATCTTAGAGATTCTCTCTAAAATGAGAAAGAAGAAGATACTACTGACCACAAACTTAGGTAGTATTTTTCCGTGTGATCATCCTGAGCAGCGCATCTACATCATGCAGCACTTCACCAAATTCCAATCGTTCCTGTATCATGAAGCAAAAAATATTAAAATTTCTATGGTGTAAAATGGGACCAATTTATTTACGGAAATCAGCTGATTCGAATTCTTTTCGTATCCAGTCCATGAATGATTTATTTCGTCTACAATCAAGTGAAGCTCCAATTAATGATTTCAGAAAGTAGTAGTCAATATTACGTATATTACAATATTTTCATTCATTTTATTTTTTTGTACACTATATTCGTGGATATTTTTAATTATTTCAATTTTTATTTTAACACTTTTTTTTATTCTGTTATTTTGTAAAGTCAGTTACCATTCAGAACTAATGTTATTATGGCAAGTAGAGGCGGAGTTACACTACCGTATTTTTTGCAATATAATTTGCAGCATAACTGATTTATTAATAATTTTATTGTTTTATGTTAGTATAGTCAGTACTGATCGTCTTGTAAATACAATAGTTGGATGGCGACTTCTCACACTTCACTCTAATTATTTTTCACCACAAAAAATTACTTGTAAGTCGGAACAAGTAAAATAAAAAACACGTGAAGGAGTTTTTAATTAATATTTAATTTATTTTTTGGATAAAATAAGAACAGTGGACTGTATTCTTTAATCGTTACAAAACGTATGCTGTCCCGAAATTATTTTATATATTTTTAGTTCAATATATGTATAAGCAAAATATGTAATGTATATTTGTACAATTAGAGAGAGAATGGTGCATACACATAAAATCTATAAAATGCAATTTTCATCAATTGTACAAGTACCTAACACACAGTACAAATGAGAGTAACTTAAGTATATAATATCAGGGGAGTCGAACAATAAAATATAAATTCAAAGATATAATAATAATAATATTGAGATGTCCGAACATACTCACCCCATTAAGGAAACAATGACTTAATTATCTAATATGGGACAGAGTTTTCCAATAGGTTTTTTGTATATCCCACATTGGGTCTTCACTGTGACCACACGAACAAGTCCATCAGCAACAGGGTGAGTCTCGAGTATGCGTCCTAAGGGCCAGGATCCGGGTGGAACGTTGTCATTTTTTACCAGCACGATGTCATCTTTTTCGAAATTTGCCTGTTTAGACTTCCATTTTGGTCTTTGCTGCAACGAAGTGAGATAGTCGGACTTCCAAAGCTTCCAGAAACCCTTCATCATATTCTGGAGTAGTTGCCAGCGATTAGTGTATGGCTTCGGCTCATTTGAGGGCACGTCTGGTATCATAACTGGAGAACAACCCATGATGAAATGTCCGGGTGTCAATATTTCGCCATTTTCTGCAAAGTTTGTATCCATGGGCGCAATGGGTCGAGAATTTAAGACACACTCTATCTGGCACAGCACGGTGGAATATTCCTCGAAAGTAAGCGCGGATTCTCCAATTGTACGTATAAGGTGTCTCTTCATCGATTTAATGCCGGCTTCCCACATCCCGCCAAAATGGGGTGACGATGGTGGTATAAAATGCCACTCAATTTGCTTGGTAGATAGAAAAGATCGTAATTCTTCTTCGGAAACTTGCGCACATACCTTGTATAGCTGACTGATTTTTCTCTTGGCACCAACGAAGTTCGATCCATTGTCGGAGTATATTTGGGTTGGGAGACCACGTCTGGATATGAAACGTCTCAAGCAGGTCAAAAACGCTTCTGTAGTCAATTCGGATACTACTTCTATATGAACGGCCTTGATGACTAGGCAGACAAACACTGCTATATAGCCCTTGATAGATCTTAGCACCTCGTTCGGTTTTAGATTTTACTTTCACGGGACCCGCGAAATCAACACCAACGATGGAAAATGGTCTATCTGGAGTTATTCGATTTGACGGTAAATTACCGTCATGTCCGACTTACTCTTTTTTTTATATTTTTGTTTTAATTTACATGAAATCATGTTTTTGTTTCTGTATACATACTCGTATGTTCGGGCATAGTTTAGGATTTTGTATATTTTTATTTTAAATTTGTTGATGGATAATTTTAAATTTTGCTTGCAGAACATTCGGAGTATGCGAAAAAACTTTGACACATTTTTAACTAACATTGTTGCGTTTAAGTTGGATTTGGATGTTATATTTCTTACTGAGACTTGGATTTCAAGATGTGAAATATCGAAGTATAGTGTAGATCGTTACTCTTTTTTAGCTAACTGTAATGACCATTATAGATCTGGTGGTGTGGCTGTGTCTATCAGATTCTCACTTAATTACGATGTGTATTCAGTTACTCTTTCGTCAGCGGACATTATGAAAATTTATATTCAGCGTTGGAATATTAAAATTTGTTTTATATTAATCTATAGATTTAATTTTTGTGCTTTTGACACGTTCTTGGTACAATTAACGGATCTTTTATATAGTGATAAATCGAAACATAAAATTCTACTTGGTGACATTAATTTGGATTTATTGAAGGATTCACGTGCAAAAGATGAATATTTACTATTGTGTTCGTCATTTGGGATGGATTCTAAACAGTGTTACTAGACCAAGTTCAGGCACTTGTGTGGATCATGTATTTTCAGAAACCAATTGCCAACAATATTCAATTGAACTAACTAACTTGAATTTATTTGTGATTGATCATACCACTGTTTATTTTAATTTAAAATTAGCCAATAAACCAAATAGTGGCCATCGGTACGAACCGGGTTATAAGACAACGATTAATTACACAGACCTTTGTGAAGCTCTGTGTACTAGTGATTGGAGTGATGTATTCTCCTCGGATGATCCGAATGTTGCTTATTCGAGTTTTATTGGTAAATTTATTTTTATTCTAAATAAATGTAAATCTATTGTTAAGATTAAAAGAAGCAACTTCAAACTCAAGACTTGGATGAATGTTTCATTATTAAAACTAATAAACTTAATTTTAGGATTAAAACCTTGATCCCACTAAGGAAAGAATTTTATTTTAAAAATAAGTTGAGTGCAGCAACAGACTTTTTTGACTAACAAACAAAGCAGTAATAATATTTCTGAAATCGATATTGGTAATAATACTATGATAACCGATTCTAAGGATATTGCCAACGTGTTTAATGACTACTTTATCAATATACCTATAGTACTATTGTAAATAATAATCGTGAAACCATAGTTATTGCTGACGATGATAAAAATAATATGATTTGTCTAGGTTCAGTAATTCAAACTTTTTCTTTTTTCCAATTAGCGAATCGGAAATTGTGCTAGCAGCCAGTGAATTGAAAAACTCTAGTTCTTGTGGAATGGATAGAATCTAGAATTCACTATAGTGAAAAAGGTTATTTTCAATATAACTTTTATTCTTGAATATATTTTCAATTTGTGTCTCGATAAGGGTCTGTTCCCAGAAAATCTAAAAATATATTGAATACCTTTTCAAAGATTTTTGAAAAAATTATTAAATGGCGTTTAATCAATTATTTAGATAAAATAAAATTTTTGGATAATAGACAGTTTGGTTTTAGACAAAATTTATCAACGGAAAAAGCGCTGATTTCATTTCTAACTCCAGTCCATCATCATCTGAATAGCAATCGAAAAGTATCATCTCTATTCATAGATATTACTAAAGCGTTTGATACTGTCAATCATGAAATTTTGTTGGATAAGTTACCACATATAGGTATCAGAGGCTTGGCACTTTCCTTGTTTAAGTCATATCTTCATAATCGAGTTCAAACTGTCTCCGTTAATAAAATTTTTAGTGGTATAAAAGTTGTTAACGTTGGAGTCCCACAAGGCACGGTGTTAGGGCCCTTGCTTTTCTTGATTTATTGCAATTCGATATTTGATCTTAATCTGCATGGTGGTCCTGTTGCTTTTGCTGATGACGTGGCATTGCTATGCTCTAGCTTAGATATGAATTCATTAAATTGTGCCATTAATAAGATGACATAAGGTTACTAAAGAAATGGTTCCACGTACATGAATTTGTTCTTAGCAGTAAATCCAAATTGATGTATTTCAATGTGAATGGTGCCATTCAGACTTCTAATCCATTGTTTTACCATTCACTTTCATGTAATGAGTTCCACTGTAATACTCGTTGTTTTCCTATTGAATCGGTGATGACATTTAAATATTTGGGACTTACATTAGACTATCAGCTAAATTTTAAAGAGCACGTGGCCAATCTAAAACAGAAACTTAGACAAACTTTAAGATCATTTTATTATCTGAGAAATATCTGCAACCCGAAATTTTTAAGATGCCTCTATTACGCATTGTTTGATTCACATCTTCAATATGGTATAACTTGTGGGGATGGTATTTACTTATCAAGCATCAAACCCTTGATGATCATTCAGAAAAGAGTAGTAAGAATTATGACCTACTCACAAAGAACCACACCACCGTTACCTTTGCTTGTGGATTTAAAAAATTGTATTCTAAATAAATGTAGGAATACATTTTGTATTTAAAATCCTTTGTTAATAAAATAGCTATGTTAAAAAAAAAAAAAATATCTATGTATTAACAAAGTTAATTTTGCAAATTCAATGACATATTTTTGTAAAACCACAAAAAAAATCCATATTGACCATTCATTAGTTGAAACGAAAATAAAAGCGACACATAGAGAAAATAAAAATAACAAACGACCATAAAAGCTCAATCCACAACAAAACTAAAAATTTTTTTTCTTTGTACTGCCAATATCACATACACTCACACATACACACACACACACACCAAATAATGAAAAATAAAAATTAATTAATAATTTTTCCAGTTTTATATTTTTCATAAATTTTCCTTTTCCCCAAAACAACAACAACGATAAATATACATATTTTTTTTACAACATAATTCAACTAAAACATAATTTTTAGTTGAAATAAATATGTATACAGGCTACGTACACACAAAAAAAAGCTGGAAAATTTAAATTTTTATTAAAAATAAAAAAAAATTATGGAAAACCTCACTTGTATTTGACATTAATTTATGACGATTTTTTTTTTCTGTTTGTACACATTTCCATTCCTCTTCTTTCAACATTCAGAACATTTCATTTTTTTTTATATAAATATTATGTAGTCTGTACATAAGTATACATAGTACAGCATAAATACGTGCTCGTATGTCGTGGACTATTATACATACTATGTATTGTTATTGTACATACATATTACAGTTATTAAAATGCAATATAATTAATTAAATAATATTGTATGAATTGAATTTATGATTTCGAAATATCAAAACTACTGTACAAAGCTTTATATACATTCGAACGTGTGCATATATGTAGAAATATCTATTAAATGTACCTGAAACTTATGGTTGTGGGAGTATAACAAAATTGTGCAGGGTTAACTGACATCGAGTCCTAAAGAGTTCTGGAATTGTAAGTAGCTGGTACGAACCAAAAACGACGACCATGGCCAAGTCTCGAAGCTCTGGCGATTCAGTTGATTATAATCAAAATTTACAGAGCAAATGCGAGTGAAGTTTTTACTAAAATCATACTAACCTTTTAAAAGGTGTTAGTATGTAAAAATGTTTTATAGTAGGCCTTTACACGTTTTAAAATAAATCAGTAATCGTTATTTCTGTGGCAAATATATAAAAGGTGATAAATGAAATATCGGCTTTTTAACTTTATTAAATTTTCGGAATGTACAATATTTGTTCCATATCACCTTAAATTTTCACTTTTCTAGGTGCACTATTTTATCAATTATTAAACCTTTTAAAAGGTACTAACTCCAAAAATTAACAATCACATTTATGGAAAAGGGGATAGTACGATTAAATTGAATTAAAAGGAAAAGTACAAAATAAACGTTTGTGGAGTAAACCTTTAACTGACTGCTTTTGAAAAGTCTGTCTTCTTATTAACAACCTCAAGAATCGCAACAAACTCTTCTGGTGTTCTGAACAAAATTAAAAATAAAGCCAAAACAACGAATTTCATTTCGGATTGGAATCGATTTTTATTAGCTCAAAGGGCCTATAAAAAAGCTTAAGATCCGCGCACAGGACTGTGTGGAAAAACTTCTGTGAAGAAATTGACAGCTTATCTGTTGTCGCCAGACTTAACAAAACTCTGGCTAAGAATGATACGTCAATGTAGACTCGATAATCTTCGTTTACGTTCCGGCAAACTAACCTCGTGGCGAGAAGTCGGTGAGCTACTATTGTCTGTCCACTTTCCTGGGTGTGACAATGTTGATTCGGATGTAGTTGCCTCCAAGCCACCTGACATTTTTGTCGGTACTCCGGATTGGAACTTATCCCGTAGGCTGATCACTACTGATGTTTTACACTGGAGTGTTTTCTCGTTTGCACTTTTCAAATCGAGTGGCCTGGACGGTGTTTTCCTTGCTGAATTACAGCATGGTTTTCTACACATCAGCCGTCACCTGGAGCAGGAGTAGAGTAGTATTCATACCTAAAGCAGACAAGTCGGATAATACTGACCCAAAGGCTTTTCGGCCCATTAGTCTGACCTCTACTATTCTTAAAGCTTTAGAGAGGAATCGTCGACCGATTTATTAGAGATAATTATGTAACTATCTCCCCTCTTAGTCACATGCAACATGCTTACAGAGCTGGCAAGTCCTGTGATACCGCTCTACAAGAACTCGTAACTAGGATCGACAGATCACTTAACTACAAAGAGTTTCTAGTGGGTACCTTCCTGTACATTGCGGGAGCTTTTGATAGCACTTTGTTTTCCACGATCACAAATGTGTGTACCAATTTTAACACTGATCAAACCATTGTTAAATTCATCGATTCTATGCTTAAGTCTCGGATAATTGATACTGAGCTGGATGGCTCATCAGTGTCCTGCACAAAGAACCAACTCAGAATTCTGGGCGTACTTATCACCGGCAATGGACGTTTCAAGGTTCATCTCCAACGCATGGGACTAGCACAGGATGCTCTTTGTGATGACTGCCTAAAGGAAGGAAGTGGACCACTGCTACACTACACTAGTTAGTATCCATTCCTTGGTTCAAACTTTTACAGTTTGCTAAGATTGCAGTACGCTCCTGCAATTTAGGATAAATCCTATTGGTTTGCACCGTGAGCTCTTTGTGGCATTGAGTGCGGAACCTCAGTAGGTCCAACCGTTTAAAAAAAAAAAAAAAAATTAATAGAAGACTAGTCTTTAATAGAGTCTAGTCTCATCTTGTCACTAACATGTGGCGCACCATGTTCTATCTTCCGACAGATGGATTATTTATACATCTACCTGCCATTTTATTTATAAATATTTGAAAGATGGAAACTATTTTTTTGTAACTATTACAACAAATTTGCTCTTGTTGTATATGTGGAAGGAAAATGAGTATGGCACATCTAAAGAACCAAAGTTATTGAAATTATATTGCTCAGAATAATCCATGAAATCCAAATATGACAATATAACACATGTCCGAGCCTATTTTGGCGGTATAAATAATTTGCAAGTTTCTTAAAATAAAACTGTTAAGAGATAAAATAAAATAAAAATTGAAGTTTAGTTTGAAGAGGAAATATCGTAGGCTACAGCATTCTCTTACGAGTATATTCGTGAAAATTGATAGGTTAATTGGATCCGCAGAATTTCATTTTAGTTCGCCATAATATATTGCTTGGTTAGATGAAGCGCAAACCGTCAGTAACGTAGAGCATAGTTTTTTCCAGGGTTGTGGAGTCGGAGTCGGAAGTCGCAGTCGGGAGTTTGTCCAGGTTTTATCGATTATTGCAGGAGTAGGCGTCGGAGACGGAGTCGGGTCGGATAATATTCAGCCGACTCCGACTCTATATAAACTAGTATAATAGAAATGAGAAAACGTTAAAATAAAATAGAAAGAAAACTATTGCAGGGGATTAGAATTATAATTTTATAGATGATGTTCTACTGAAATACATATTATCGTTAATAGATTGCAATCCTCTGACATTTTGTTCCTTTCTCTCTATTGTTTTAAATTTTATTTTTCGATAGAGCGAAATGAGAAGGAACACTTCAGATGTAATATTTTCGTTGAATTTGAATGTTGAACTTATACATTTTTGTACAAGTTAATGTAAAATTGAAATACTTTTAAAACAAGTAGTGTACATTTAAATAATCGTGTGGTGCAAATTAATTTTATCATTTCTAACGATGGAAAGTTTTACATGTGCCAAATAAAAAATGAAAAAGGCGAATTGTGTAAAGGTAAAATAACCAGTTATTCTGGCGAGGGAAACAATGCTCCAAGCAAAGCATCAAATCTAAAACATCACCTTCAACGTGCTCATTCCAAAATATTTGATGCTGTAGATGAAGCAGATAAAAGAAATATAAAAATAAGAAACAGTGAGGCTAGCAAAACTTCACATGGCCAATCTGAAATAAACCAATTATTTAAAAGCAACAAGGTAACAGTGTGTATGACTGCTGATAATTTCAGAAAATTGATAATTGAGATGGTATTCAAGAACTCAGTTCCTCTAATATATTTTTTTTACTCGTGCGTTTGTTGGACTAAACGGAGAAATGGGAAGGATTCTAAATGTTTCTTTAGAACAAAATAACATCCGTCATATGGTATTAACGGAAGCACACAATAAAAAGGAAATGATTAAAAGCGTTCTTCGTGATAAATTTGTTTTCCTAAAAATGGAGTCCTGCACTCGACACAGAGTAAATTACGTTAATAACGTGCAATTTGTTAATAATTCAAACGAAGTGGTTAGACACACGTTGGCGATAAGAGACATGGAAGCGCAACATAAAAGTATTTTTATCCAGGAATTATTACAAGAGATTTTGGATGAGTACGAAATAGCAAAAAGTCAAGTGTTATCAATAGTCACCGACAATGCGACAAATATGTTGAGTCTTGTGACAAAACTGAACATAAATGAGTCTGACGATGAAGAGACTGATGAGAGTAGTGAAGATGAAGGCAATGTCATATCAGAACAGACCGATAGAGAGCTGGATGAACTTATATAGCTAGCGAAGCAAGACTTTCTAAAATCCATCATATGCGATGTGAAATCTAAACACATTGCAACTGGCCATTCGCGATGGCCTAGCAATAAATCCAACCACGATCCTTAAGACTAACATTAGAAATGTTGTTGTAGCTGCAAGAACCCCTAAATTAGATGCTATATTGAAACGTCGTAGCTGGTAGCACCTATCTGATGATTCAACGGGTATTAGAAATAAAACCGTTTCTCAGTGATATGGCCAACACAAATGTCGTGATGAATGAGGGGACCAGACCAAAACACAATGGGACCAGGTCAAAGAACTCAAAATATTTATTTCGATATCCGTACATTGCTACGAAGGAAATGTAAAATTTAACACCGGGATTATTTCACAAAATCTGGAAAAGACTGATATACGTAACATCAATTGGTTGACAATGATCTACTTCTTGCCGGGATTTACGTTGATCCTATGGTTAGGATTTTATTAACCGACCAACAAATATCATGGGCTTCATTGTTCAAAATCAATATAATCTAGATAACCTTTTGCATCAAGTTCACAAAATCTGCAGTACCAGCGAAGTATTATAATGATAACGCAAGAAACACTGATGACTGTTGTTTGAACTAATATAGCATGCATAGCATAAATAGAAGCTTATTGTTTCGTAGAAAATTTTTCTGCATTTTACAGTTATTTGTATAAAAAATTGTGGTTAGAACAAATCTAAAAATACATAATTTTATTAGTTTTTATATCTTGTGAAATGACCAATTTTGAGCGTATACAGATGAAAATTCTCAACTAATTGTAAGTCATGCTCTTAGCCTATCCGAGGATTCAATAGATTTTGATGATAGTGATGTAGACGTGTCTTATGTGCCAGCCTGCAATTTATCTTCTGATTCAGATGATTTTAGTGCCAATTTTCAAAATAATGAAGATTTAAGTAACTTAGAAAGCGAATGATATTCGGAGGGTGCCAGCGGAAATAGCCATTCTACTATTAATAGGGGAAATCAAAAAACTCGAAAAACGAAACGAAATTTAGGTTTACAGTACATTACATCCTCCGGAAAACAAATAGAAAACCGGCAATGCATTCCATTGACTGAATTGACGACCAAAAGAAAATGTTTGATGAGTACTGGAACCTAGGTAAGCATTCTAATTACGAATATTATTATAATAATAGCGTTTAAAAAGGCCTGTTAAGCGTTGATTTACTTTAGACACTTTCTAGTTATTTTAACTAAAAGTATCATAACGCCATTTTTATTAACGCCTGGTGGATACCTATACACTTTTATTAAAATAAAATTTAAATTTTAGGGAATTATAATATAAGATCGGCTTATATATGTGGTTTAATCGAACTCGAGCCAACAAAATGCCGAAAAACTATTTGCAAAACACCTCGCCGATATTCAGCCAAATTCTTTTTAAAAAATTTCGGCTGTCGTTTTGAAGTGTTCAAAAAATGGTTATTTAATACATTTGGTGAAACGCGTAAATTCATTGATATAGCTTGTGATAAATTATACAAATGCCCCGGAGCTACACCGGAAAAAGGTATAGGCGTGGAACGGCATCTAAATTTCATAAAACACTTCCAAAAGAAACAACGGATGGAATTTACAAACACATCAACAGTTTCCCAGCATACACTTCTCACTATTCACGTCGGCATAGTAGCAAACGCTATAATTTGTCAACTGGGCTAAATTTAAGCATAATGTATGAACTGTATTCTAAGGAATGCACTAACCCCGCTTCCATTTTTAAGTACTCCGAATTTTTAAGTCCCTTAATCTAAAATTTAAACAACCAAGCTTAGACGCTTGTAATTATTGTGAAACTATCCATATCAAAAAATGAAACTAGCCACAGAAAACAAAGTTGAATTTTAGCATACACCGCAAAGAACCAGGACAAAGAAAAATGCAAACAAAATTCAGAAATATCAAGAATGTTCACTTTGGATTTACAAAAGTGTCTACCGACACCTCGGCTAAGTACAAGCGTTTCTTTTTATAAACGTTCATTATGGACATTTAATTTAACTGTGCATGACGGGGCATCAAACCAACCTTTTAATTATATTTGGCATGAAGGCATAGCAAATAGCGGGGGAAATGAAATTGCCTCATGTCTGTATACGCATTTGAAATCGTTACCGCAATCAGTCCAACACATCATATTTTATAGTGACAATTCCGTGTGACAAAATAAAATCAGTTTTATTTCTGCTAAGTTTTTATACTTTTTGCAATCTGAAGAAGTCAGTGTCACAACAATCGATCGCAAATTTTTAATTGTAGGTCACACCCATAAAAAAACATCCATCGACATTCATGCTCCACATGATTATTCACAATTTATTCGTACTATACGATCGACCAGACAATATAAAGTGATTTACATGGTCCATACTGATTTTTTGAATTTCATGATTTAGTAATAAAAAAAATTTACATGGCGTACTAAAGATGTTGCTGGGAATCCTTTTGTTTGGTCTAAAGTGCGCTGGCTTAGGTATACCAAATAATACGGAATTATAGAATATAAAAACTCTTTGGCCGAAGATGAACCATTTAAAATTCATAGTATAAAACGACGAGTTATTTCTACTATTTCAGGATCCGATTTAAATATGGCTTACCGGGGACCAAATCCTATAAATTCAAAAAAGAAAAAAGATTTAATGGATTTATTACCAATAATATCGCCACAATACCACGATTTTTACAAAAATCTTAAAACTGACCTTGATAGTGAGGATGATCTGGATCCAGATTTGGATATTTTGGATGAAATCATTAATGAATAGTAATAATTTTCAATTTTGTGTTATAATTTTAAACAATTCCACCAATGTCGTGTTTGGTCTTCATACTATCTTATACAATCTGAAGAAGCCATGGTGTTCTCTACAAAGTGGAGCCATCGTCGCTTGCAACGAACTCTGCGCCTGCCATATGGTGGCTCTCTTTTCAGAGATTGGGTCCGGGTCAGCACGCAGAACATGACCGAGCCAGCAGAAATCTTACTTCATGTACAATATCGGGGATCTTCATCAGATTCTGATCTCGACATTGTACAGAACAGGGCCGGCGCTATAGGAATTTATTTAGTGGGGGAACTGATGTATTTATGATTCAAACTGATTTATTTATTTCAAAACTTAAAAACAACACAAAACAAAATAAACTTATTACAAATCCTTTCTCAAATACATATAAGAAAAAATTTAAACATCACAAACAATTTCAATTCAGTCAATAGTCATTGCATAAACTATAATTTACAAACATTTTGTTATCACCTACCATTTATTTTGAAAAATAAGCTTTTCTAGCTTTCATTTGAGAAAATTTCAATCGCATCTCTTCCACATTAATATCGTTTAGTATACTACTTTCTATTGAAATTATTGCCAAATTGTTCAACCTGTCCTTGGTAGATCTCAAATAATAATTTTTAATAATGTTTAACTTCGAGCAGTTTCTTTTTACACTAGAAACTGTTATAGGCAGTGTCATGAGAATTCTAAAAGCAACCGAAATATTCACATAAATTTCAGATAAATCTTCATCAGACTTTTTTAAAGTTAAATACTTGAATGGTTCTACTCCATCTCGAAATGATTCAAAACGATGTTTCGTTACGATTTCAGCACATTCAAACATTTTATCAAATACGTCCTTCTTATATATCATTTTTGGACTCACTGAGACTTGCTTCACAATTTTAGTTACATCAAAAATCTATTTCTTTTTTTCTGCTTTCCAGAATTTTCCACTTCCAGGATATTGGAAGATTGAATCAACTTTATTTTGATTGCAATTTTCTTCCAAAAAAGCCATTGTTCTTGTTAGAGAAGATAAAGCTTCTTCTATATTAATAGAAAATTAGAAACTGTTTGATCATAATCAAACACAGAAAACCAAAAACTGTGATTTTTGATGCAATTGATCCAACAACACCTTTGGTATTTCAAACCAAATTGTTCTTAAAGCATTGACGTGACTTTCTCATCTCGCATCACTTAGTAATTTAACTGTTAAAGATGGGCATTTTGCTTGCAAGATTTCCCACTTTTTAGTTCACGCAGAGAAAAACTTATAAACTTGATCAATGATATTAAAATGCACTACATCCTGAGAACAAAGCCAGAGGTGGATCAGCTATCCTCATAAAAGAGTATATAAAACATAACGAAGAACCAAAAGTTGAGAACCTTTCCATGCAAGTCACAACAATCAAAATACAATTAAGCAATATTAAAACATGCAGTATCTCAGCAATATATTGCACTTCAAGATACAATCTCAAATAAGTAGATTACACTAATCTTCTTAAAACGCTAGGAAGTGTCTTTTTAGTTTGAGGTGACTATAATGCAAAAAATGTATATTGGGGATCTCGGTTAACGACCGCTAAAGGAAAATAACTGTTCGCAGCAGGAAAACAACTAAAATGCGAGTTTCACTCAGGCGGTACACCAACCTATTGGCCTACGGATACCAGTAAGATTCCAGACCTTATAGACTTCTTTATTACAAAAGGGATTTCAGATAATTATATCCATATAGAGAACAGTGAAAGTCTATCATCAGATCATTCACCAGTTATTATGATACTTAGCCAAACAATTATTTTGAAAGAGAGCAACCCGAAATTAACGAGCTTCAAAACCAATTGGGATCTCATCCAAACACAGTTAACAGAAAGAATTAGTCTACAGAACCCAATTCAGGGATCAGTCCAAATAGAAGACGAATCAGATAAGCTCATCCATAATATCCAATATGCTGCGTGAGAAAGCACTCCAAATAATAGGCAGGAAATGAAGCGCAATGCTAGCTAACAATTGGCAAAAACATCGAAATCCTGAAAATAAAAGAGTATTTAACCATTTGTGTAACCAATTAAAATACCTTATAAAAGACATTAAAAATCAATCAGTTAATAAATATCTCTAACTGTAGCCTAATTCTATAACGCATAAGATAACGTGAAAACGCGAAAACGAGTACTTTACACGTTTTCATACTAAAATGGTATTCTATAACTTTACACCAAGATAAATTAAAAAATGGGTAAGATATTAAACGTCAATAAATTACACATACAATTTATCTTGGGTAGTTCGTTTTCACGGATAAAAATTTAAAATTTAAAACTAAAATTTCACGAAGAAGGCGGGCTAGTGCCGAACAAAAAAAACATGTTTGTCCTTGTTACTCTTTATATTATATTATGAAACGAAACACTAACAAAACGTCAAAGTGGTTTTAGACACGATAAAATTATTCAGCAAAAAAAAATTTACACGCTGACTACTTTGTTTTATAGAATACCATTTAACCTAAATAAGATAAAAATTGTGTAAATTTTTTTTGTGTAAACTTTTTCAATTTTTCGTTTTTTCACATTATCTTGTTTTTATAGAATTAGACCACTGGGCAAAAAGATACTAGGATACATTCATTATGGAAAGCAACTAAGAATATTAAAAGACCTAAACTTCAGATTCCTCCAATTAAAAATAATATAAATTGGGCTCGAAATGATAAACAAAAAGCAGATTTGTTTGCAAATCACCTTGAAGAAACATTCCAACCTTACCCAAAACAAACGGAAGAGGAAAATATTACACCAATAAATAAACAGGATGAAGTAAATATTACACATGTAACATTGAAAGAACTGAAATGGGAAATCAAGAATAATCTGAATGCGTATAAGGCTCCAGGATATGATCTTATAACGGGTCAGATAATAAAACTGTTACCGGAGAAAACGTTGAGGAAACTAGTGCATATAATTAATGCAGCATTTCGACTAAGATATGTACCAAGACAATGGAAAGTTGCAGAAGTAATTATGATACTTAAACCGATCAAACCCACGCATGATAAAGCTTCATATAGGCCAATTTCTCTGCTACCAACATTATCGAAACTATTTGAAACGGTTCTTCTCAAAAGACTAAAACCAATTATCGAAGAAATGAATCTTGTCCCTTCACATCAGTTTGGATTTAGGGAAAAACATTCTACGATAGAACAAGTACATCGAATTACTGATGTAATCGAGAAATCACTAGAAAGCAAACAAATATGCTCAACTATATTCGTTGATGTAGCGCAAGCATTTGACAAAGTATGGCACCAGGGGCTAGAATTCAAACTTCATCGAGATCTTCCGGAGCAATTTTTTCAAATTTTAAAATCATACATATCAGAGAGGCACTTCCGAGTAAAGTATGAGAATGAAAAGAATAACAGCCGGAGTACCACAAGGCAGTGTTCTTGGGCCAATCCCATATCTCTTGCAACAGCAAAGAATATCAATGACTCCACTAGTTAGTAAATTACAGAGGGCTACTAACCAGTGGTCTAATTCTGTAAAAACAAGATAATGTGAAAAAACGAAACATTAAAACGTTTACACAAAAAAAATTTTCACAATTGCTATCTTATTTAGGTTAACTGGTATTCTATAAAACAAAGTAGTCAGCGTGTAAATTTTTTCTTGCTGAATAATTTTATCGTGTCTAAAACCACTTTGACGTTTTGTTAGTGTTTCGTTTCATAATATAATATAAAGAGTAACAAGGACAAACATGGATATTTTTGTTCGACACTAGCCCGCCTTCTTCGTGAAATTTTAGTTTTAAATTTTAAATTTTTATCCGTGAAAACGAACTACACAAGATAAATTGTATGAGTAGTTTATTGACGTTTAATATACATATTACCGATTTTTAAATTTATCTTGGTGTAAAGTTATAGAATACCATTTTGGTATGAAAACGACGTGTAAAGCACTCGTTTTCGCGTTTTCACGTTATCTTATTCGTTATAGAATTAGGCTACTGATATGTAATTGGACAAAGAAATGGCGAATTAAATTAAATGAAGCAAAATCAATCCAAGTGAACTTTACAAATCAAAAAGTTAACCATATACCAATAATGATAAACTCAATAGTAGTACCCCATGCAAACACTGCCAAATATCTTGGTCTGACTTTAGATGCTAAACTTAGACGGAAGGAACACATAAAAAAGAAGAGAGAAGAACTAAACATAAAATTTAGAAAAATGCATTGGCTCCTTGGGAGACAATCTGAACTAGCGATCCATAACAAACTGCTGTTATACAAACAAATTCTGAAGCCTGTATGGACGTATGGTAGCCAACTCTGTGGATGTGCCAAGAAGGCAAATATCAAAATCATACAAACAGTTCGAAATAAAATTCTACGATGTATTGTTAATGCACCGTGGTACATTCGAAACGACAACCTCCATCGAGATCTAAAGATTGAGCTTGTCGCGGATAAAATTAAGCATCATGCAATAAAACACCTACAACGTTTGCACCACCATCAAAATCTGGACATACGCTGTATGCTGACTACATCTCCTACAAGAAGACTGCAAAGAACCAAACCACTGGACTTATCGCGACCAGTGTCACTACAGCATCGGATATAAAAAGCACGAAAGAATATGAATATCTTTTTATTTAGAATATGAGCTTGAACACCATTTCTAACGCCTTTCATATTCGCGCCGTTATCATAACTCTGGCCTCTTATGTTTTCAAGTAACAAATTATTAGATTCTAATAGATTGAGGATTACCTTAGTTAATTCAATTCCTATGTTAAACTTTTAATCAAGTGAAAGCCAAGAAAACTTTCATTAATTCGAATCTTTTCATTATTTTTCACGTCTACATACCGAGTTATCATTGACATTTTATCATTGTGGCTGATGTCAGGTATGCAATCAACTATCAATGAAAAGTAGACCGATTTTTGCACTTTTTCTAAAATTTTACTTTTCGATCAGATCCAAAACTTCATTTTGGATGTCTTTTTCCAAATAATGAACGGAGTTCGGCTTTTCTTTAGCTCTGGCCAAATGTTTTTCCATAACCCTAAGATTTAAAAAAAAAATTCCATTATTGTCTTGATAAACTTTATCAGAAGATTAAAATCTTCTCAACATGTTGTCCCAAGGTCCATTTTTTTTCTTCATATTTTTTTCCAATATGGCATCGACTGACTCTCACTTGCGTAATCTCTTCTTTAATTCCATCCAATTGTTGAAGCATTCAAAATGTTTAGTACTTCGCCCGTGTCTTTTTAAAATCTGAGATATATGTTGCCAATCACTAACACCATTTCGACACAACATTATGGGGTTTGAACAGGATATTTTGCAGCCCAAACAGAATACTTTGTAAACTTTTCTTGCATAGACGATGATCTGGAAATTTTTTCACCGTTGTCCATAACTCGTTGGAAGTAATGATTTGAAAAACTTTCTGAGTTCTTCGGGTATATTGATTTAATTTATCTTTAAAACTTTTTGGCCCTTCAATAACTGTTTTATGAATATTGTTTTTGCTAATCGCCTCTGGCCATACACTTATATCAGTTTATTTCAAATTGATCGATAAGTTCAGCTAAATTTGTTGATTCGGCTTGAACTAAACTTTCATTTTCAATTTGAAACAAACTTACATTTTCAGTTTGATCCAAATTTCCATTTCCAGTTTCAACAAAACTTTCAGGGTCACTTTTGATTTCCTGGTCAACAATATCTGGAGCAAATTCCTTTTCATTAGGCAATTCCTGACGATGAGATTTATACAAAAAAATGTCTGAACATTTATGGTTCTTCTTTATTTGTTACTCTTTTCGTTGACGTTTTTGTTTATATTTCCAGCCAGAAAGTTTTCTCTTTTTCATTATCTTCAAAACACGTTGACCGTTAAATAATAAGTAAAATTCAACAAAAAAAAAACTCTTACATACAAGTCTTCATTACTTTATACTTTTGGAACCCCCTGAGTAGCAAAATAAATGTTCTCTATACTTGAATAGTTTTTAAAGCTTTTAATTCCTCAAAATTGGTGCTGTCTTCGATTATTTTGCGCCTGAGTGACGGACACGCATTGTACCCGCCTTTCGCTGGCCCTGGTACAGAGCTCGGAATGTATCACCTACTTCGCGTTTTGGACCATAATTCGTAGATCACACGCATGATTCTTCTCTCGAAACCGATCTCTCGTTCTCGTTCATCAGCGCCATTGTGAGGTAATACGTATTATAAATAAATAATAAGTCTTGTTGGTACAATTTAATTATAATTTTAAAAGTCAAATGAGCATAAATAGAATTTTCTGTCCTCACGTTCTGTACCTAAATTTGGTTGCCTTTTCGAGACTACGAAACTAGGAGACTACGAAATATTTTTTATACGAACCCTGTGGTATAGTATTAAATATTGTTATTGTATGTTAATTGTTTTGTGTGTATTAAGCCGCAGCCACACGACTTGCAAATCAAGACGATTGTTCGTCATTTGTACAAATGACGAGTCGTGTGGACAAAACACGAATGACGAATGTTTACATTTGTGTGCGCTCTCCCAATAGGCGAATATCAATACGCGATTGACGAATGTTCGTCTATACATTCGTCTATCAGCCACACAACTCGAACATTCGTCGAACATTTGACAAATGATGTTCGTTTACATGCGCAAGTTGTGTGGCTGCGACTTTAGGGTAGAGAGTGACAATAAGCATCAAAAATGATCGAATCGGTGTAAATCGGTAAAAAAATGAAAAAATGTCAAGCGCCTTACGAATTACGATGACAAGCAGAGTCAAATTCTTTACTGAAGTCGGTGTACATTACATCCATCTGATAGTGCTTTTCAATTTGTTTGATCGTTGTAGTAGTATATTCCACTAAACTCGTAGATGTTGATCTGCCTAAATTCATATCCATGTAGTTTGACAGATATATGAGGTTTGGCAAAAAACTAGCTCAAATAATTTTGATATGAATGAAATCGTTTCAGAGGGACTTCCCCTGTAACATGCAATGTCTTCTCTTTTACCCAATTTAAATATTGGTTTGATTTTTGATATTTTTCATTTATCTGGAAATACACCGATTACTAACGACAGATTGAAGAGAACTCGCAATTGATAGGCCAAAATATTTTCATGTTTCTTTAAAAAAGATGTTGGTATATCCATCCCCAAAGCCGGTCAGTGCAGTCATAATTATTTCGTCAGTGATAACAGGGGGAAAGATGGATCTGCTGTGGCCACATTATTGTCTTTTGATATGAAATATGCGGACATATCAGCTATTTCCCTATGGCGCCAGTGTTGTTGGTGTTATTGTAAGACATATTTGTCGAGTACTCCTCTAATGATTTAAGAGTTGATTATTAATTTATCTTGAACATTGGTTAGATAAGAAGTGTATCTTAACTTAGTAAGTAAATCCCAAATTCAACATGTAATGTTTAAATTTAAGTTTATCCGTTCAAGCCCACTTTTTATCATTTTAGCATATGCTTTCGATTGGTGGTTATTTAAGTTTATAAGACGATTGTCGAACCACGGAGGGTGGCTGGCCACACTGGGCCACGTTAGTACTTACATCGTTGGTATTTAAAATATCATCAGTATTTAAAATGCTTTATGTAAACCCATGTAGTCGGACCGGTTTTTTTTTGGTATAAGATCAACAGAATCAAATATAATTTCCATCGACTTGTAGCGTTGTTGATTCTATAACTTTAAATATATTTACTTCACTAGTAAAGAAGAGATCCAAAAACTGGTCCCGTTCAATGGGTATGTTATTTGAATTGGTTTAAATTGGCACAAGGCACCATTACAGCTTCTGATGTAATGTTATATGGAAGCATGCACATCACTAAGTATTAGTACAAAATCCGAAGAATTTGTTTCATTCATAAGTTCACTAATAGCATCACTACATTTTGCAAAAACGCCACTTCATGGACTACATATCCTATTACGATTGAGCTCAAATGAGATTTTGCACAAAAGAGGAAGTGTGGACTGTGGTTTCCATCTACATTTTTTGTAAATAAATTAATAAATTGAATTAAACAGCTAAACAGCTTTACCTTAATATGCCTTAACATTAACTTATTAGACTTATTAGACTAAACACTCATACGTATAATCATTATAAAAATTTAGTAAATATTTTAGTGTAAACTTCCAACGCGTCAGAGCAAGAAGTTCGAAATTGCTTGCTCAAACTTGATGGCGATATAGATGCTCAGGAATTGTGCGGAGAGTTTGCCTCTTTCGATTACCTTTATCTTTAACAAAAGCTACGCAGGGGTCTTTGTCTGAGCCTTGGAAATTCCTGAATTAACCAAATTTTCAAGGCGGCTTTAAGAAATGATTCGTGTATATAATCGGGGGATCGTCATTCTCTCCGTCATACCCAAGCTGCTTATATCCATGGCTCATAGACTTCTGCTCTTTTGTGCCAGCAGTTTAAAGTTAAACTCCTCTTGACGTTGTTTATATACATGCTTTGTATTAAGACTTTTAATAAGATCGATCACTCAATCCACATCATGCGTTCCTACATTTCTGACCACTGGCAATCCGTTAGGATTTTTGATTTTGACTACTTTGAGTTTTCGAATTGAATCCTTTTCTCCGATAATTTTAAAATGTTTATCCAAGTTGGTAACGTCTACGAGCGCATGAGGCTGCAGGGAGACTTAAACTATGTAGTATGGTAGTAAGTCAATTAACAACAGATTCAGCCTGAGTATGAGCAAGTATATAAGGCTCGTTCATTTTGTCGTATCCGCTCACCTATTTTACATCAATATTGTCTGTTCGAAAGGTGACGATGGCTCCACGATGTAGAGAATGACTTGGCGTTTTCAGATTGTCTTAGACAGTATGAAGACCATGCTCAGGATCGAAATCGTTGGAGCGTAATAGTTGACTCAGTAAGAGAGTCGAGTTCAAGTCTGATCTAGGTATAATGTTTTCGTTTGACGATATATAACTTTATTAGACATATATGTTATTATAGGCTTCATTAAACAGAATTGTAAAGATTTTATGTGACTACTCTAACTGCATTGTATGTCACCATCTAATCATTGTCATTCCAAATAAATTGAATCAAAGTGTTCAAACGCCGTTTGGTTTGTATACACTTTGATGTCTATACCGGCTTATTATATTTTGCCACCTTACCAGGATCCCTCTGAAAACTGCATCGAGCTTGAAACTTCATCGAGCTTGTCGAGCTTAAATTTAGATGCTTCCGACCGTCGTATGCATCAACGCGATAAACTTCTAATAATCGACTTTTTATCAACAAACTATACGGTCTTTCGGAACCAATATTGAGTTTGTTTATGTATCCCCAAGCAAATAGTAATTAGAATCAGAATAAGTTAAACCACGACCTAAACTAGTTTATTCGGAATTACTGAGTCCTGAAACAAAGGATGATTTTCAATCTAAGCAAGTTTATATAGGGTTTCGGCATTTACCGCAATAATTTAATATTTCAGTTCCTTCCTTAAAATATAAAAAAAACGAAGAAATCAAAATGTTAAAATCTTTAAACGGGTTTCAAATATTTACAAACAACAAACATAAAAATCAAGAAAATAAATTCTTATGATTTATTAGTTATTAGTTTATTACTAATTATAACGATTTATTACTTTTCGTTTAAGGCTGTAAAAAAAGCAACAACAACGACAACGCAAAGTTATCAAAAAACCTAAATTCTTGTAATTTTTTTTTTTTGTGAATTTGAAATTATTTTATTTTTATTTTACGATTTTCTATTTCGTCTATAATAATTCTAATAATATTTATATACGAAAAAATTAAAATGAAAATTCGGAAAATATGGGGAAAAATTAATCAATTTGGCTGCCAGCGATTTTATCAGATTGAGACATAAATTATTATTACATGTTCTATATAAACATTTATGTATATATATGTATACATAGTTCTTAGTTACTTTCGTAACTATTAAATTAGCACTATGACTGTGTGTATTCTATGTTTTTAAGGGAGACAGTTTACGGTGACACGAGAAACGATTAATTGCATACGCCGTCTTGTACATGTGAATTTCCTGGTATCTCCACAAAATTTCGATTCATAAAATTACAAAAGACGCAGTCTCAGAGAAAGAGAGATAAAACTCTATAATAAAAGAAAAGGTTAAAAATAACAAAGCTGAGGATTCAGTACGAGCTAAAAATCTGTCTTCTAACCATAATCAGCCATCAACTATTCAACATGATCATTCAAATAATTCCAACTGGTTGCTGGGGCAATTTCCAGTTTTTCAACAGAATAATAGATTCAATGCTTTGAGTCAAGAGGGATATTGCACAGATGAGGAAGAACTGGAAAACGAAGTTGGCAGTATTGATAACAGAAATACCAAAAAACGTATAGGCGCACAAAAACGAAAACGCCTCCAAAACATACTGCACAAAGTGTAACACTGAACAGAAAAACAACAAACTACCACTGCTCCCACCCATTAACGTGAGCAACATCAACAATTTAGAACTTTTTTCGACAAAAATTTAATAAAAACCACTTGTGAACCAACTAATTTTAAGGCGCTTTCAAACAGCGACATTAAAATTACCGTTCAAAATGAAAATGATTACAGAAATGTCAACAAATAATTTGAAGAAATAAAAAGTGAACCCAGCAACCATTTAGAAAATATCGAATATCAAAATTAAAAGTCAACAGAGTAATAGAACAAGCGTAGTACAAACCAAAGCAGCTAAACCTCAAACAACAATTACACCATCCACTGTTGGATTATCTTATGCGCAAATCAACAAATTACACATACTCACAGAAGTTAATAACGAGTCTAATAACATTGAAATCATTAAAATGCTCAGTCAAATTCAACAGACACCTGGTCCCTTAGCAGAAAGGGTGGCAAAACTGAAAAGTAAAAAAGTTAGTATAAACAAAAATGATTAACTCGTACATACGCATTGTAACTTGGAACGCCAATGGGCTCAACCAACAAGCCCATAGGAACTGGAAATATTTCTCCATACAAACAATATATAGATATTGAGCCGATTTCAGAAACGCACTTCTCCAACAAAAGTTTTATTAAAATAAAGGGATTCAATCCCTTCAGGACAACCCATCCTAGTGAAATAGCTAGAGGTGGTTCAGCTGTACTAATTAAAAATAATACCAAACATAATCAATAAGATGATATTCACGAAAGCTACATGCAAGCAACGGTTATCTCAATCCAATATTATGGCGCAGATATACATATTGCGGCAGCATACTGTCCTTCACGGCATAATCCAATGAAGTTACAATTTAATAACGTCTTCACTAAACTAGGTCCAAGATTTATCATTGGAGGGGACTACAATATAAAATATACAGCTTGGAGTTCCAGGCTAATTTCTCCTGGAAAAGGAAATGCTCTTTTCAATGCCCTTCGCATGAAAACAAATGTGAATATCTGTCTCCAGGGGGGACAAGGTATTGGCCAACGGATGCAGGAAAAATACCAGATCTACTTGATTTCGTTATAATAAAGGGTATTTCATCCAGGGATTAACGACTTAACATCTGATCACATTCCTGTACTGTCGTCAGAGAGAAGTTAGAAGAGCAAGTTGAATTAAAAGTGTGTGTGTCAAAAGTAATGAGGAATTGGAACATCAAACAAAGACTTTCATTGAATACAATGGAAAGGCCGCCAGCCTCGCTACTCCAGAATTCAAGGAAAAAGCGAACATGGAAGTCAAATATCCTGCTGATATCAGTATTTTAACAGTATTTTAACATGACATTCAATCTAACATCGACGTAAAACCTGTTTAACAACAAAGTCAGAATTTTAAAAGGGTCACGCCAATGGAAATTGTCGAAGAAATCGACAAAAATCTTAACCAAAAAAGGCACCAGGAATTGATGAAATATCACCGATAAATATCATGATCACATATTTATTTAAGGCCTGTATGAGATTGAAGTATGTACCCAAATGCTTCAAAACGGCCCAAATAATTATGCTGAAGTAACCAGGCAAACCATATGAAAAAGTAACAGACCTTATCAAAGCTGTTTGAAACGTTTAAAGCCAATGGTAACCTTTACCTCATTTTCAATTTGGATTCAGGAATCACCACTCCACAATAGATTAAGGCCATCGAATCACTACGGTCATATAGAGCAAACATTAGAAGAAAATAAATATTACCCCGCTGTATTTCTGGATGTATGCCAGTCCTTTGATAGGGTTTGGCACGGGGGATTGACATTCAATATGAGCAAAATGCTACCACAAAATAATTGCCAGCTGCTTGAATCATACTTTTCTGATCGCAAATTCAGAGTCATCCTTGAAGAAACATGTTCTGACTTTTATCCGACGCTAGCGGGAGATCCGCAGGGAAGTGTATTAGGCCCCTCCTCTACCTTCTCTACTCTGCAGACATACCAACAACGAATAAAACATTCATCGGTACGTTTGCTGACGACACTGTTAATATGGCAATAGGCGAATCTCAGCTTAAATCAACCCATGTGACATTTACGCTTCGACCCAACCAACCAGCACATATACCTCAAGGGAATGCAAGTGACGCAGGCTGAATCGGCCAAATACCATGGTCTGCATCTAGACTCAAGGCTAAACTGGAAACCTCACTCAAAAAACAACGTCAAATGCACTGGTTAATTGGGCATCATTCCAAAATGAACCTGTATTGCAAAATACTAATTTACCAGACTATACGCCGCTATGGGGTTGTACTCATACATTCAATATAGAGGCAATATCCAAGGTACCCAAAATAAATTTCTTCGAATACAGAATGATTTACAAATACAATTGATAGATTACGTGAATCAAACATGAAAAGAGGCTTCTCCTCCACACCAACGTTGAGGCCGTACAACTCTACTGGATAATACAAACAAAGTAAGGCGGCACAAACGAACCAAATCACATGAGTTAACCGAATGAATATTATACCTCAGGGGAACTGGACACTGGTGCAGCAAACCCACACAAGTTTATGCTTTTCTCATAAGTACTAATGTCAACCTTACTAATGAATTAAACGAATTAATAATGTTTAAGATTGTAGTAGCCAAACCAATAAAGGTGTTAAAAACAAAACAAAAATTGTGACTTGAGACAAAGCACTTACGTTCGATCTATTGAGTCGGTGCATTGTATACATAATTTAATTGAATTAAATAACATGTCAAAATCATTCAAAAACTTAATCATCTCAAATCATCAATGCATTACCAAAATTTTAACAATTTTTTAATTAGAAAATTTAAGTATGCAACACAACATTATTTTTTTTTTCTAATTGCTGCCAATGGCTTTATTCTTGAATCTTTCTACAAAAGAAACTAACAAGAAGTATTCAAATCTTAAGCTAAAATTATTACATATTTTAAGTCTTAACCAATGTTAATACTTGTTATTGTGCTCACTATTTAATTAATTTAGATTACATTTATATGTAAAACCTAAACGTTTAATATATTTACAGGTTCATCAGTTAAAGTGGATCTGCTCTTTTAAGTCGCCTAAATCGCGGCTGTTTTAATATATCCCTGGCCAATTCATTGGGATGTGTCTCTAATTTTGAATAATATTTCGAACTGAATTCTTTAATGGTTTCTTTAATAGTTTTAATTCCAAGATCATCGTGAATATTACTATTTCGAATGTACCACGGAGCATTGGTAATACTACGAAGTATTTTTGCTTGGGTTCGTTGCAGGAGTTCTCTGTTTGACGCGCTTATATGGATCCCCATAACTGAATACCATATGTCCATATGGGTTTGATTATCACTTTGTACAATACAACTTTATTGGCTAATGACAGCTGAGATTTTCTTCCCATCAACCAATACATTTTGGAAAATTTTATTTTTATTTGTTTCCGCTTTGCTTCGATATGATTTTTCCACGTTAGCCTTCTATCCAGGTGCATTCCTAAGTATTTGACCTTGGTTTGTTGAGGAATATTTATATTGTTTAATTCCACTGGTGGGCAAGTGCGTTTGTTTAGCGTGAATGTGACGTGAGTTGATTTGTTTTCGTTTACTTTTATGCGCCATGTCTTCAGTCAGTCCTCGATTTTGTTTAGATGATTCTGTAATTCCTTTGAGGCAGCTTCGGGATTACCGTGCGACACCAGGATGGCCGTATCATCGGCAAAGGTTGATATGACTACCTTGTTGGTTACAGGTAAGTCAGCTGTGTACAGCAGGTAAAATATTGGACCTAGAACGCTGCCTTGTGGAACACCTGCGTTGATATCATTTAAACAAGTAGTTGCATTATTTTGTTTAACCATGTACTGCCTTTGAAGCAGATAGTTTCCCAGAACTGAGTGAAATTTCTTCGGTAGAAGTCCTGTAATTTTGTATATTAGCCCATCATGCCAAACTTTATCAAAGCCTTGTGCAATGTCCGAGAAGGTAGCAGAACAATATTTCTTTTCCTCAAAGGTGTTTTTGATTGCATTTACAATTCTGTGTACTTGTTCTGTGGTACCATGTTGGTTTCGGAACCCAAATTGATGGTCTGGAATAATATGCCGTTCTTCTAATACTGGTCTCAACTTCGTTAGTAACATTTTTTCAAATAGTTTTGAGATTGTAGGCAGCATGCTTATTGGACGATATGATCAAATCTGTGTTTCATTTTTTCCAGCTTTATGTATCATTGTGATCAAAGATATTAGTTTTATGCATGTGTCTGGCAATTCCCTTATCATTTTTCCAGTAATAAGATCATGCCTTGGTGCCTTTTTTGGACTTATACAATTTTTAATTGTATTCTTAACTTTCTTCCACTTATATTGTATGGGTTTGAAGAACAAACCGTCATCCATTTGGTCGGGTAACACGAAGTTATTAGTTTCTTTATGTGGTGCGAATACTGTTGTTAGATGAGCAGCGAAAGCATTGGCTTTTTCATCATCGCTCTCGCCCAATTTCCAGTTGGTAGTCTAATCGGGTGATTCGAGTTTGTTGGCCTTTTTAACTTTTTTATTGCCTTCCACAAAGAATAATCTGTCCTCTCGGTTACCGAGAGTTCATTTAAGTAATTGAGTCAAATCTTAGAATCTTAATAGCTCAATTTAATTTCCATTTTAACAACGGTGATTTTGTTTCTTGCCATCGGCGGCGAATTTTCCGCTTTTCCTGGATTAGTTCCTGTATATTTTGTGACAGTTTATTAACCTTTTCTGTACTATTTAAGAGGGGTGTGGCCTTTTCAGCTGATAATGACAAGACATCTTTTAAATTTGCTTCCGCCGCATCAATATCTGCTGGTGTGTTAAGAGGGATATTCAGTACACAATTTTGTTCGACTAGCCTCTTATATTGATCCCAATTAGTTTGTTTGTTTGTAAGCCGTTTTGGCGTTTCTATTCTTAGGACGCCGGTGCTCACTCTTACAATTACAGGTGAGTAATCAGAAGACAGATCATAGCATTCGGAGGCCTTAGCATATGTGCGTGGAATGCCTTTAGTTACACAAAAGTCAATTAAATCAGGAACTTTCTTTTTATCTGTGGGCCAGTACGTTGGGTGACCGGCAGATAAGTAATCCAGGGACTGTTCTTCTATAGCTTCATAAAGTTGTTTGCCTTTCGGCGATGTTAATCTGGAACCCCATTGGGTGTGTTTGGTGTTGAAATCACCCCCAGCAAGAAATTTATTACCTAGCTGTCTGAAATAATCCATGAACTCCAGTTTTTTTATAGCATGTTTTGGAGGACAGTACACTGCTGATATGACACAGTTTCCAGACCACTCCTGCAGACAGATGCTAGTTGATTGGATATGTTCCTTCTCATATTTCATAAATTCATAGTGTTTTAATCTTGTTTTTATCAGTACAGCTGTGCCTCCATGTGCTTTCCCATCTGGGTGCTTTGTATCATAAACAGAGTACCCATTAATTTTGAAATATGTTTTTTTGGTGAAGTGTGTTTTAGATATTAACATTATGTCAATATTGTGCTCAGTGAGGAATGCTTGAACCTCTGCTTTATGTTGTGCTAGGCCGTTTGCATTCCATATGGCTATTTTGAGGACAGTCATTTTTGGTTTTTAACGACTACCTGCATCAGCGCGCTCATATTCTGCATCATTAGATTCATGGTTTTCTCCACCATCGCCATGAAGCTTTGCATCAAGTTAGTTAACTTGCTTAACTGCTGCGATGTTTCCTTCTTCGCTTGCTTATACTTTAGGAGTGGTACCCTTAAGGATACTTGCATAGGAAACCTCTGGATGCACACAACTGTTAACAGTTGCTTTTGGTTGGTTATTTTGTGCGTTATGATATGAAACTTCTGGTCGCACGTTTGGTTTAGTGGAAAAATGAAGATTAAGCATTCGTTGCTCTGCTCGCTGCCTTGGATTGATTCTTTTTTTCAATTCTAGGTAAATTGGACACCCGCTATAATTTGCAGTGTGATTTCCGCCACAGTTGCTGCATTTTCTCACTGATGCTTCCGTTTTTTCTTTGTTGCATGCATTTGAGTTATGGAGTTCACCACAGATAACACAAAAATCGCTTAAAGTGCAATACGCTTTAGTGTGTCCATACTCTTGGCACTTAACACACTGTACCGGTCCAGTTCTTTTTCTGGGTTCCTCTACGATAATTCTTCTATGCAGTAGATATTTTAAATCAAATATTGCATGTCGTTCTTTGATTTTTTTATTATCTGGTTCTAATTCCAGACGGAACAATGGCTGAGGCAACTTCTCACGGTTAATAATGTTGGTGATTGATTTGCATTGAAATCCTTTTTCGGCCGGTGGGTCTTCAACAACCAAACAAGAATACCGGTTGCTTTGAGTTAATTCAACAATACCTAGCTTAGTGAATTTATTCAAGTTTGCACTAGCCGCTGATCTAGGGCTTCTCCTTCGCTTTGAGCTGACAGTAATATACCTGTCCA
Organism: Tipula unca; assembly: GCA_951394425.1. NCBI lineage: Eukaryota > Metazoa > Arthropoda > Insecta > Diptera > Tipulidae > Tipula > Tipula unca. The sequence continues at coordinate 44,789,410 of OX596381.1, read as the reverse complement.
GCCCTGTTTGCACTAAACACTGACCTACATCACTGTTCATTTTATTATCATCTGTTGTCGATGCACTTTCATTGTTTTTTTCATCGTCAAAATTTATCAACGATGCACTTTTATTGTTCAACGCACTAAGTTCATTAACGTTAATTTTTAGTTCACTTGATATTAAATTACCTGGTAAAGTAATTTTTGATGTATTTGCGATGTGTTGTCTTTTTGGACTATGTTGCACCTTTTTGTTTGTCACTATTGTGGTCGTGGCGTTTAGCGCCAAATCGCTTGCGGACATCGCTTTCTGTAGATTTGGCCCAGCCTTTCTTATTTGAGGTGGAGAATATTGAAACATGACGATTTCACATATTTTTCACGTCAAATTTATTATTTGTATTTTATATAAAATATTAATAACTGCTGATTCAACTTTTCACACAAGTAATAAGTAAATTATTTTTAATGTTTGCTCGTCGGTAGCAAAATTAATTATGCAACACAACATAAGTATATTTAAATAAATCGTTATAATTAGCATCTCGTTTTGATTACAACAACAACACACACACATGCATCGAATCAGTGTTATTCTTGTGCTTTATGGAAAAAATTGCATACGAAAAATAAAAGCTTTTTGCTTATTTGGAATTAATTTTTGTTGACAGCAACTTAAAAGTTTAAGTGGATTTAATGGTTTGTACATATTGATACACACTCACACTCTTGTTATGTTGATTTTGTAAAATTTTCGATTTTATGTGTGATGCATTTCGACATAATATGTGTCAGTATACATAACATAGTATATAGAACAGACACTGTAAAATGCAAGTAGATTTTTAAAATATGTAAAACCCATTAATAGATGTTTAAGAGTAGGTAGCATACTTATTTTCTAAATATACATACACTACACATATATGTATAATATACATAAATTTACGATTGACATTTATAGATTAAAATAACAATTGATTACTCGTACTTTGTACGTATACATATATGTATGTATATAGATAAAGATTCTTAAATCCAAATTTAGCACTCAATCAATAAAAATATTCTGGCATTTACAGCATTCGATCAATTTTATATATTGATACATCATCCATTTTCTTAAATGTCGTAAATTCGTCGTGAGGTTTTTTTTTTTTTATTCAATCGCATTAACCAAAAAAAAAACTCAATTTTTTAAATCGAATGATGAACCAACAACATTGTATATAAAATCGAATTGTTGGTCAAATTTTACGAGATGAGAAGGACGTTGGCTTTTAAATTAAATAAAAGAACATCAATCAAAATAATAAAGAAAATTGGAAAATATTTGTGAAATAAATAATTTTTACTGTAGTCCATTTAGAACTGGAGAAATAGAATTTCGTTTGATTTGATCGAAAATTGGATAAAACATCTACATATATACATATGTATATATACGTACATGTGTGACATAATTGGTTTTGACCAATCGTACATGATTACGCGCCAAAGTACATTTACTCAAATTGAACTAAGTCACCAAGTTATTAAGAACACACCTGCTAAGCAGAAACACATAAGTGTTGTGTAAATTACTTCAATAACTGATAAACTGGAGACATAATGGTCGCCTTCATCGTCCCATTTATATGAGATACCGAAAACATTCAAACAAATTATTCAATACCACAAGCTTACCGACAACATGACGAATTTCTCAAAATTTAAGAATTTTATGAATTATAACTGTTTTAAAAATTTTAAGAAATTTATAAATCATAATAATTTTAGGAACCCTTAGAATTTTTTGGTAAAGAATTTCGAATTTTTAAGTTTCAAGAATTTTGTGAATTTAATTTTAGATTTTCAAGAATCTAAAGATGTTTAACGTAAATATGTTTAAAAATACTAAGAACTAAACCAAATTTCTCTAGTTTCAAAAATGCAAAGTTATAAACACGAATTTTTTTCCAACTTAACAAATTTTACGATTTTTAAAATTTTAAGAGATACAGGGAATTTTAAAAATATTTAAATTTTTCTAAATTTAGCAATTTAATAAATTTTAAGATTTGTCTATAAGAGTTCTGCGAATTATATTTCACGCTTTAAGAATTTTAAAATTCTAAAATCTTTTTTATGAATCACGAATTTTAAGAATTATAATTCGTAATTTGAAAGTTTTAAAAATATTAAAATTTATAAAATAAGATTTTAAAAATGTTAACAGAATTTCACGAACTTTTAAGAATCAATATTTAATCTCTTATAAATTAAATCAGGACTCTGGAACTCTAAAATTTTAACGAATTTTAGTAACTTTATGAATTGTTGCTAATTTTAAGAATATTATTGATTTTAAAATTTTTAATGTTTTTTTAATAATAAAAATTTTATGAATTTTAAGAGAATGAATGAATCTCAAAACTTGTGATTGTTAACGTTAAAATAAAATGACTATAACAGATAATTAGAAGATTTTAACAAATCTAACAAATTTTATAAACTTCACAAATCTAACAATTTTACAAATTTTTAGAAAATTATTCCAAATTTCAATAAATTATGATTTTAATGAATTTTAAGAAATTTATGATATTGACGTACACAAATTTAACGAACTTTATAAATTTTACGAATTAAATTAGTTTCAATAACGTATATTTAAGAATTTTAAAAATCTTTTAATTAATAATAATTTTTTTTTCTTTTTTTTTTAAAACTGCTAATGGCTTTATTCTTGAAATTTTCTTTATACGAAACTGACAAGAAGTGTGCAAAGCTTACAATCTATAAAGTATATTATCTCAGTCCTTAACCTTAATTAATTCAAATGTGTGTTAGCTTAAGTGTGTAGTTAAATTAAATTTATCAATAAATCATATCTATTGGATCTACTCTGCGAAGCCGTCTATATTTCGGTTGCCTTAATAGTTGCCTTGCTAATCCATTGGGGTGAGTTTTCAGTTTCGAAAGGTATTTCAAACTGTGTGTTTGTATCATATCTTTGACCATTTTAAATCCCTAGGTCTTTTTGGATGTTGCAATTTCGAATATACGACGAAACATTTGTAATACAGCGTAAAAGATCTATATTTGACGCACTTGTACAGCCCCATAGCTGAATTCCATATGTCCATATAGCAATTAGGATCATTTTATATAGTATAACCTTGCATTCTAGGGAAAGTTTTGATTTTCTTCAAATCAGCCAGTACGTTTTTGAAAATTTTATATTCATTTGCTCCCGCTTTAATTTGATGTGTTTTCTCCATGTTAAACTTCTATCAAGATCAAAACCCAAGTATTTGACATTTGTTTGTTGAAGAATGGTAACATTGCTTAATTTCACCGCTGGATATGTGCGCTTATTCAACGTAAATGTTATGAGTGTTGCAGTTCTGAAAACATAATACAAAATGTGACAACCTTTTCAGTTGTTGGTAGATCGGCAGTATACAGCAAATACAATACTGGCCCCAGTATGCTGCCTTGTGGAACTCCTGTGCTTATGTCAGTTAGTTCAGCAATGGCTGAATCATGTTTAACCTAGTATTTTGCTTTGAAACAAGTAGCTTTCAAAAACTGCATGAAAATATATATATATATATATATATATATATATATATATATATATATATATATATATATATATATATATATATATATATATATATATATATATATATATATATATATATATATATATATATATATATATATATATATATATATATATATATATATATATATATATATATATATATATATATATATATATATATATATATATATATATATATATATATATATATATATATATATATATATATATATATATATATATATATATATATATATATATATATATATATATATATATATATATATATATATATATATATATATATATATATATATATATATATATATGTGGGATCCTATTTAACACAACACTGGTGATCTCGAATATTTATTAAAACACAAAAAGTATTATGGTTAATTTTTTATTCAAACTCGGAATCTCGACTGATTTATATTAAATCGATGTTTTTTATTTATTATCGTTCGGATGAGATCAATACATACACCAACACAAATATACAAATACGGAATAACTATAATAAACATTTAGTGGAACCCAAACATGTTTATGATAATTTACAGGGTGATCCCATATATATATATATATATATATATATATATATATATATATATATATATATATATATATATATATATATATATATATTATATATATATATATATATATATATATATATATATATATATATATATATATATATATATATATATATATATATATATATATATATATATATATGGCCCTCATGCCATACCTTGTCGAAAGGTTGCGCAATGTCTAGGAAAACTGCTGAACAATATTTCTTTTCTTCTAATGCAGATTTAAAAAAATTAAAGTTGGGCGAATTATTCCAGCACTCAATGCAAATTTAATTGTGTGAACAACTCTGTGCACCTGCTCTACAGTACCATGTTGGTAGCGAAACCAAAATTGGTGGTCTTGTATAATCTGTCCTTCAGATAATATTTTCGTATTACCATTTTTTCAAAAAGTTTAGAAATCATCGGAAGTATACTTGTTGGCCTGTACAATGCGACTTGTATCGTCTTGTCCATGCATGCTTTGGAATCATTGTAATTAGCGATATTTTCTATTTTTTAGGGAAATACCCACATCTAATAATCGCAATGAAGATATAAGTCCAGTAAATCTGGATGTTGAGGAACCTTCTCCCGATTTAAAATGTTTACAATAGCTTTGGCATGGAAGCCTTCGTGGCAAGAGCCGCATGAATGTCGGTCACCTCTACGCTGCTCTCTGGAAATAATTTTAAGAATATTTGAAGAATTCAACGAAGTTAACATTCGATTTAATATATATTGTGACGATTATGCCTAACGTTAAACTCAATTACATCAGTATCGTCATTAGTGTGGTGGTTAGAGTCGCAGATATACATCGAGCATGGTGTGGTAACGATCGATGTTGGGTTGCTCACCCAAGGCATTTGTAGTTTTTATGGTGCGGATATTAATTTGAGTCGACGACCGATGTTTATGGGACGATCAGTCAGTCGCAAAGGCATGATGATGATGATCATTATTATACAGTAAAATACCACAATGTTCGAGGAGCAAGGCGTGAATAAAAACCATAGAGGAATAATGAGAAAAGACAAAATAAGAAATAGAGTGAAATAGTGAACTAGTAGGTGTAGGTAAAGTGAGATTGTAAAGAGTTACGTGGTGAAAATAAGCATTGTAATTTATGTAAATTCGTAACAATATGTATTTAAAAAAAAAGGAAAAGTTAAAATAAATTTCAGGAATTTTAAAAATTCCAAGGAATTTAAGTAATTTTCAAATTCTGCGTGTTCCAAAATTTTTATGAAATTTATTGATAAGAAAATCTTATAAATTAAATGAATTTTACTATAGCTTTTTTAAGATTTAAGAATATTAGGTTTTTTAATAAATTTTAAACATTTTATGAGAATTTCAAATCTTGAGTATGCTTTAAAGAATTTTAATTGTAAGAATTTTAGAATACTTTAAAAAAATTTAATTGTAAGAATTACAATTAGGTGTTTGAAATTTTAAAAGAATCGGTAAGTTTTAAAAATATTTAATAATTTTTAAATTTAAGAATTAGAACAATAATTCAGAATTTAACCTTTCTAATAATTTCGTGCTTTACTTCGATTGTTGACTCAGTAATGGCCTTTAGAGACATTGTTTATTATTATCATTTTTTAAAATTTTTACATATGTATTTACGAATTACAAAATTGTCAATAATTGTTGTATGTATTTTCAAAGTAATCTAATTTTAGACGATTTAATATATTTTAATAATATTTAGAGTTAAAACCAATTTCAAGAAATTGGCAAATGTAAAAAATTTCAGGAATTTTAAGATATTTACTATTAGATATTATTTAGAGTTTATAAATTCGTACAAATTTAACGAGCTTATGGGAGTTTTAAGAATAATATTTAAGAGTTGGAAAACTTTAATTAAATTAACATTTTTAAAAAATTCAAAATTTTAAGAATTTGTCGAACGCTGCTATTTTAAGAATATTTTCAAGAGTTTTAAAAGTTTTATGAATTTTAATCATTTTTTGAACTCAGGAAATTTTAAATATATTTCAATATTATTTGAGAAATTTTTAGAATTTAGTGATTTTAAGAACTTCAAACTTTTACAAATGCTTTACAAATTTAACGAATTTCACAAACTTTATGATTGTTTGAAATTTCACTGGCTTTAAGAATTTCAAAGCGCTTAGTATTATATTTAATTTTAGATATTTTTAAAATTTTTAAAGAAATTAATAAAATTCTTGAATTTTATGTACTTTTTCAATTTTAAGAATTTTATTTAAAATTATAAGAATGGAAATTTAAAGAATATTTGGAATATCACGAAATTAAAGCATTTTCGTGTGCATTTTGAATGCTTTAATATTATAAAGGTTTTTATGAATATTGATTAATTTAAGATTTAAGGTTTCATTAATTTTAATAATTAAAAGAATTTTAATTGTAAAAACTATTAGATTTTTTTAAAATTACAATAGAAGTTTTAAAAACATTGAATTCTTTTTTAAATTTAAGAATTTTTAAAAATGTTCAATTTACTTTTTTTAATAATTTCTAGAGTTTTAAGGAATACACTTTTATGAATTAAAGGATGCTATAATTTCTTTCTTTCATTTCTTATTTAAATTTAACGACTCTGGTCCTTTACGATTTGAACGAATTAATGAATTTTACGAATTAAAAAAGTTTTAATAGTTGTAGGACTTTAGCAATTTATAAGAATTTATAAATTTTAATTGTTTTCTGAATTTTATGAATTTAATAAATAAGGCTCTTAAGACTATTAATAAATTCAATAAAATTGAAAAATTTCAATATTTTTAAATTCATACATTTTGAAAGTTTTAAAAATATTGTGATTTTTAAAAATACAATTATTTCAAAATATCACGAATTTTATAATTTACATTTTTTTTAAATTTCAAGAGATTCATTAAATTTAAAAGCGTTAAGAATTAAAATGAATTCATAGAATTTCAAGAATCATTTAATCCCTTAAATTAAATATATAAAAAATTTAATAAATTTTGCGAAGGTTTTTCGAAAGGTTTTATGATTTTCCAGAATTTTTAAGATGTACAAAAAAAATTTAATTTCATAAATTTTAAACATTTTATGAGCATTTAATTCATTAAGAGATTAAAGCATTTTAAAATTAAAATTCATTTAACCTATTTGAATTTTTCCACGATTTTTGCTATTGTTTTAAGAATTTTAAGTGATTTAATGAGAAGATTTTTACCAATTTAACGAATTGTATACGATGTTTTACAAATTTAACAAAGAATATTATTTTGGTTGAGAATTTTAAGAATTAAAATTAAAGAATAAAGTATTTTAATATGGTGTACAATTTTGTTAAACTTTTAATAATTTTAAAATTTTATAAGACTTTAAGAAGATTTTCAAATTTTTTTAAAGTTAAATGTTAAATATTATTTAAAAATAATATAAATTTTTATAATTGCTATATAGTTTTAGAATTTATTAATTTTAAACAATTCACAATTTTTACAAATCTAGCGAGATGCTTAACAAATTTAACGAATTCCACTAGCTTTCAGAATTTTAAAACTCCAACAAGTATTATAAATTTATTAATTTAAGAAATTTTTAATTTTTTTTATGAATTTATCAATTTTAATAATTTTTAAAATATGTCAAAAGTATTTTAAAAAATCAAAGCAGTTTTATACGAGTTTTATGCATTTCAAATATTTTAATGATTGTATGCATTTTGAAAGTTTTATGCACATTACGATGTTTATGAATATTGATTAATTTAGAAATGTAAAATTTAAGATTTTAAATTTATTGAATTTTAATTATTTTTCGATTTTTAAGAATTCCTATAAAATTTTACGAATTTTAAAATTTTTATGTTTTTTAATGACATTTAAACTGAAATTTTATGTATTTTGTTATTATTTGAAGAATTTTGAAAAATTCAAGTACATTGCGAATTCTTTGAATATCAAAAAATTGAATCTACGATTTACGAAATTTTTTAGAATTGTTTCAGTTTAATAATTTTAAAAACTACGAATTTCAAGAATTACAAGAAATCTCCGAATTTGCGTATAACGAATTTCAGGAGAGAACGATTGACAAAATTCACAGACTTTACGAATTAATCATAATTTAGAACATTATTAATTTTAAGATCAATTTTAATATTCAAAATTTAAGGAATTTCAAGAAATAAATAATCGAATTGTAGAAAAATGGCAGCTCTTTCAAGACATTTGAGAATAAATCTACTAATTACAAAAATTGTATAAACTAATGAATTTTACAAACTTTAAGAATTTCAAGAAATACAAAAAATCGAATTCAAATATTTTACGAGTTTATTGAATTTCCAAAAATTTTGATTTTTTTTTGTAAATTGATAATCTAAACAACTAATCTAATAGTAAAAAATTGAATCCGATTATTATTTCAATTCGAAATCATAAATAATAGTAATAATCAGTTTTTAAAGGCCATTCCCGGCCCCTTACTGAGCCAACTATTATAGGGTCAAAAGACAATCTGAAGAGTCGTTCTCTGCATCGTGGAGCCATCGTCGCCTGCAACGACATTTGCGCCTACCATTTGGTGGCTCTCCTTTCAGAGATTACTGTACAATTCGTTCTTATTTCATGTACAATATCTGGGATCTTCATCAGATCTCTGATCTCGATATTGTACAGAGCTCGGTATATACATCTACTTTGCATTTTGGGACGTAGATCACTCGCATCATTCTTCTATCAAATGTAAGGAGCCATCTCTAGTACTCATTCATCAGCCACCAACTTTCACATCCAAATATAACAATGGACCTGATCAGCCGCACTTTAATATCTTCACCCAGACTGTTATCGTGAGTGATAAGAGAGCCCAAATATTTGAACCTCGTCACTCCTTCAAACGTGTAGTGGCCACTACCTAAATCTGTTATGCCATTGTCCCAATAACCAGAGATCATGTATTTCGTTTTGGTCTCATTAATCTGGAGTCCAACAGAAGTTGAAACTTCACACTTCGTTGCTATTCAGACCAATCACGAATATGTCATCTGCATACGCAAACACCTGATTGGACTGGCGATATTAGATGTTGCACTGGGACGTTTCAGTTATACAAAAGATGTACTCCAACATAAGCATGAAGAGTATCCGGGACAGATCATCTCCCTGCCGAACTGAATGTCTCATAATATTTAGATAGAATCATCCACAGCAAAAAGAACTGATCAATACCACCATACTAATCGAATAAGGTCGAAAATACAGTTCGACAGAGTATCCCCTCCGAAGCGGTTTCGATTCAATCTCTATAATGTCTTTGTAAATTCCTCATAAGGCTCTACAACAGTCTGTGACGCATGATGAATATCAAGCAGGTCGGTAAAATGTACACTCCATGCGTCAATGTTGACACAGAGGTTGCCATCCCGGTCCCGAATGGCGGTTAACGCAGACCTGAAAGTATGGTGCAATCCAGTAATTCCTTTAAAGAAATTACTAGAACCTCGGCTTTCCACCATTCTCGCTTCTTCCGTCTACAAATTCGCTTAGCTGCCATCGTAGCAAGAGCAGCCTTGTTTTTCCTCGCGAGTGAGACGTTGTTGAACTTCACTATGGGCATCAAACCAATAATTCTTCGGTCTCACTTTCACTATACTTAAAGTCTGTTGCGCAGCACTGACAACCGAAGTTTTTAGTATCTCCCAGACAGAGTTCATGCAGTCAGACTGATCATTACCTTCCTCAATGTTGTCGTTGACAAGATCCTTTCTTTTAATCTTCATTTATTAGACCTTCACAGTTGAAACGTCCCTAGCGCTTCGCTGAATTCCCAGACTTGTACGAAAACTTCCATCGTAGCTTTGCAGCGACGAAATGATGATCGCTGCCTATATGTATTTGGTTGCTGACCAATAAGCTCTCACATCCTGTACAACCCAAACCCGCTCTTTAGAAACTAACACATGGTCAACTTGGCTGCAGGAAGTTCCGCGAGAATGTGTCCATATCAGAATGTGCTTGCTACTCTAAGATCGTGAGCAATTGCAAGGTACATCATTATCTTACCTTTATCTTAGGGCTGGCTGACTTCCGTGGTCGGATGTACACAAATTATCGACAGGTTGGCTTACTTCATGTGAAATCGAAGCTTACACAATCAGTTATTGGCTGATATTGGAAATCCGAAGCAGCCTTCATTACCTGCGGCCCAAGAAGAAATCCAGAGGTCATCTCTGGAACACATATAGTCTCCACTTTTAGGCCAGCGAGTTTCTTGAAGAATAACGAGTTCCAGCCGATACTCCTTTATGTAAGTGATTAAGTCTTTCAATGTTCCTGGTTTTCTAAGTGACTGCACGTTCAGCGATCCAACCGTTTAGTCATCTCCTACGACAAACAAAGGATACTGTGGTGGTATTCTTAGATTTACGAGACATGTGTGCCCCCCGACCAATTCGAAATCATACGAGTATAATAAATAATAAAGTTTATAGATTCTCATTTAATTTACGATGTCACTATTTTGTGTATGTACATTTTCAATTTGTATTCCATGAATATCTAATTTCATTAAATATATTAAAATATATATTTTAATATTTTATTTCCAATTTTCTAAATTATACTCATCTAATAATAAACTAAAATAAAAATCGAAACTAGAGAAACTTTAATTAGAAAATCGCGTGTCTACAAGGAACTTAAGAGGATGTCTATTCGGATGTATACTCGTACGAAATGAAACGTCAAAAGAAAAATCCATAAAAAGTTTTCGATTACATTTAATTAGAAATTATACAGTTCAGAGGTGTATACATATAATCAGGTAAATAAATTCCAACCAATTTAATTACTTTTAAGGCTCATCTATATTTATAATCAATTTCGTTGACGTGAAGAAATATAAAAAAATTGTTTTCGTCGTTTATATATTTGCCAGAATAATCTTGATGTAACTTCCCAACGACCAAAAATTAATCAATTATTTATGAAATTTTATATTTTGAACGTCTTACAAATTATACATTCGTCATTTGGATATATGTATATGTATGTGTTACAAAAAAGCCGTGACCTATAGTTCGCGGCTTAAATTTTTGTTTTAATTGAAATATCGAAAAAAAATCAATTATTTTTTTGTATGTTAACTAATGGAATGGTTTAATTTTTACTAAATCTGCAGTTAAATATTTTGTTGGCTATAATTATACACTACGAGTATTTTCCAAATAAAATTGAAATTAAATTTTCAATGTTCTAGAAACCAAAATATTGTTTTATCGAGAACATTGAAAATTAAAATAAAATTGTATTTTAGTTTTAAAATGGCCAATTAAAATATGTAATTTAATTTTAAATGTGCGTTATAATTATTGATAATAAATTAAATTCTTTTGGATTTTACTGAAAAAACTAAAAAAAAATCGAACTTCAAATTTTGAACAAAAACCAACATAGCTTTTCGTTTATCCACAGCAAAAATGGCGTCTATAATTCGAATTTATGGAATCGATGCTTTAGTTAAGTCTAGAACAGGATCTGTCGGCAATATACAGCTCTATTCTTTTGTTGTACGACAATACGTCTTTGTTTTAGTTGTGGAATCAGGTGACACTTTCAAAATTTTGCATGCAACGTACATGCAAACAGAAATGACTCCGTAATGTAATGTATATATAACAATACTAGCCCCTTATTGTATCAACAATTTGGCTCCAACGGTTTCGATCCTGAGCATATGGTAGAGGATACAAAGTAGGTAAGGTCGTACTGTTATCGTGAGTGACGAAAGTCGAAATATCTGAACATCCTCACTCCCTCAAACGTGTAGTGGCCACTACTAAAATCTGATGTGATATTGTCCATGTCATCATGTTGTCCCTGTCATCATGTATTTCATTCTGGACTCATTGATCTGGTGTTGAGATTATAGAGTATCGAGGATATAGCATCTCTTTGCCGCTGTCAATACCTAGTAAGTTGCTACTATACCAACAAGTATTAAAACCTATATATCGACTTATATGGCATTCAGCTTTGGGGCTGTACTAAGAAAACCAATATTAAAATAATACAAGCTTTTCAAAATAAAGTGTTACGTGGAATAATGAACACTCCTTGGTACATAAGAAACGATAACCTACATAGGGACCTCCGGATGGAATACATCAGCGAAAAGATAACAAACCATGCAAAGAAACACATACAACGGGTTGGTCAACATCAAAATGTTGAGTTACGTGGTATGCTGAGTAACACAAATGAAATACGAAGGCTCCAAAGAAAGATACCGCTGGAGTTGAAGAACACAATAGGGCGACCAAATTTTTAAATGAAGGAGATATAACCTCTGCAAAATGAGCATAAGAAAGATAGACAAATTACTAGATGATATATGTAATCAGATCTAATATTTAAAATAATAAAAACAAATATATGATAAAAATCTCTCTGCCGAACACTCGAGTTAACTGCAAAATTTCTTGATAGCCTTTTCTCAACTTTAACACAGCATTGAGACTGTGCCACTGTCATTCGACACAATCGTATTAATTTTGTTGGCGTATCTATAGGTATACCCGCGCAGACCACAAACTCTTATAGGCCTGCCGGAAATCCGGGAACGCCAGATGTACAGGGATGGAAATCTAATAATATTTAGATAGAATCATCCGCAGCGAACAGACCTCATCAGTGACTGATAAATTCAGCGCTCCGCTAGAGGGGTGGTTCTATCCAATATAATGTAGGACAGTAACTTGTGTACTGTGTAAAGGAGAGCTATACCGCGATAATTCTCACACTTCAAGCGATCTCCCTTTTTGAAGATAGAGCACATCGCGGCCACTTTCCATTCGTCAGGCATTACTTCGGTTCGACATACTAATCGAATAAGGTCGAAAAGACAGTTCTACAGAGTATTTCCTCCGAATATCAAGAGCTCCGTATTAATACAGTACAGTGGTTTTGTTTTAATCTCTGGTTACTCAACTACAGTCTGTGACGCATGATGAACACCAAGCAGATCAGTAATGTGTCCATTAAAGCGCTCCTTGCTGAGTTGCTGTACTTTCAGAACACTCTTCGACCATTCTCGCTTCTTTCGTCTATAAATCCTAGCAAGAGCAGCCTTGTTTTTCCTCACGATTGTAAGACATTGTTGCACTTCACTATATGAGCTTTAAGGTCTGATGGGCAGCACTGACTACCGAAGTTTTCAATACCTCCCAGACAGAATTTACACAGTCAGACTGGTAAGTAGCTTCCTCATCGGTGTCAAAATCTTGATATCGTTCCACTCTGTTTCCAAACCTGTACGAAAACTTCCATAGTAGTTTACCAACGACCAAATGATGTTCGCTGCCTATAGGCATTTGTTTGCTGGCCGATAAGTTCTCACAGCCTACACAACCCGTGTTCGCCCTTTATAAATTAACACGTGGCCAATTTGATTACGGGAAGTTTTGCGAGGATGTGTCCATGTTTCCAAAGGTATTTGTTTGTGAGAGAAGAATGTGCTTGCTTGATCGTGAGCGATTGCAAAGTATATCATTTGCTCACCATTATCGGTCACAGTTTCGTGTCGGGAGTACGGACCTATGTTTTCACACAAGTCGGCCTGAATTCTGCCAGGGTGGCTAAATTAAATTAAATTATCGACAGGGTGGCTTAACTCATGCGCAACCGGAGCTCACATAATCGGTTGTTTTGACTATTTGGAAATTCAGAACAGCCCTCTTTACCTATGGCCCAAGAAGAAATCCAATTCCAAGATGTCCGAGGTCATCTCCACTGAAGAGTAACGTATAGCCCTGGAACATATGGTCTCCACTTTTAGACCAACAAGTTTCTTGAAGAGCAACGAGTTTCAGCCGATACCTCGTGTCCGGGTACTTGAGGGGTGGTCCGGTGTTGGCTTTTCAGTATCCATTTTTCCTATTGTTGACATTACAAACTGTTGATTTTTTTACGGTTGCGGGAGGTCAACACAGCGATCCAACTGTTTAGTCTCCTCATGCGACAAGCAATGGATATAGTGTGGTGATGATAATTCAAAACTGTAGATTTAATGAGGTGCTGCAAATTATATAAATTTGGTAAACAAAATAGTTTATACGTCAAAGTTGAAAATTAATGTTTGCGCTTTGATAGTAGGATGAACGTTTTTCACTAATTGGTTTCCTGCGTGATTTTTCAGATAATGAATCCTTTGTAAAGCTTTTTGAATTCAATTTTCGGGTGGTTTTTCACTTGGTTTGGGGATTGACGATATGCATTGGGTATCATCTCGGAATGACCAAATAATAGTTGATATGGTGTTATGATATCGGTAGTGCGAAAAAAAATGTCTTTTTAATTTGAATTAGAACCACAAATACCTCATCATCAACACGATATACTGAAATATGTCGTTACTAACCAACTAGGCTAAAAAATTAAAAAAAAGAGTGTATGGTATCAGTTCGTGATTAAACCTTGACGCGCGCAACTAAGCAAAAGCTAAGTTCATGAATATAGACCAAAAAGCCCAAATTCGGGCTTCCAAGGACGACGGTTATAGTATCCGCCAAATTGCTGCTAAAATTGGAAGGAGTTCAACCGTTGTGCAGAATTACCTAATTAACATCCAAAGCTATAGAAAAAATTGTATAATACGTGTAAGCATGGCTACAACAGTCCAAGACCAACGAACGATTCTTAGAGAAGCTTTAGATTTAACGCTGTCGATTAACAAAATAAGGACTAAAAGCGGTGTTACGGCATACAGCGTACATTTAAAAAAATTATTTAAAAATCCGCCGTTAAATGTAGCACACAGAAACCGAAATTTTGTTTTGTCAGGCTGCATATTAAATGGGACAGAGAGTTCTTAAATAAGTGAGGTGGAGGCACATTGAAGTTTTTTTGCAGTTTTTTTCGGGATAGTACTTCATTTTAAACAATATGTATACACTTTTCTGGATGGCTATACTTTAGTTAAGATACAAACCACACCAATTCGAGCTGAGGTTGCGGGTTTGGTTATGTTAGGTTAGGGTGGCCGTTCTAATGGTTGATGGCCGTTGAACCATCCTGAGCTTACCAAGAAGCATTGAAGGCCCCTGACATCGATTTTACTAAGATCCGTCAGGTCGTCCAAATAGGAAGTTCCCATAAATTTTATTCTGTTAGACGTTCGTTTCTTTTATGGTTTCTTCCTGAAGCAGCAGTTTACATGAAGTAAGCGGTATCTTTATGTCCAGCCTGCTTTGGGATATAAGGCGTGCTGTGCTCTTGCGGGCCAGCTCATCTGCCTTTACATTACCTGCGATATTGAGGTTCGCTGATGGGTGCCAGCGAATCAAGCTGAATATTGAACTGATCAGCCATCTCATTTAAAAGTACCAGACAGTTCTGGGCTACCTTCCACGTCAGGGAGTATTATTGTAGCGTTTTAATAGCAGCCTGGCTGTCCGTAAAAATGCGAATATCTCTCGTAGATATTACTTTTTACTTCACCATTATCGCAATAAGCTCAGGTTGAGAAACACTGCAAAAGTCGAGAAGGAGTACTATTTAATATTGGCGGGTCACACTGAGGAAGTTTGTGCTTACTGGTAAAGAGGACCAGTTTCGTTTAAAGGCCGATGTATCCCAGGACTAGATTTCGAATTTTTAAGAGTGCCGGACTCTTTTTGATTTTTTTTTTGTTGTTCCATATGTAGATCGCACGAGTAGTGGAGAAAGGAGGTCGACCTGATACAGGTAAGGCTACATGATCCTGAAGGCGCTAAGTATCCGGATATACCATTAGAGACTGGATTAGTTTTAAGACTGGGCCTGCAGCCTGGCCGGTTATCAGCACGGTACGGTTAATACCTTAATCCGGATCAAATGTTTAGCGCCGTGTTTTCGCCTATAGTATACACCACATAACATGGTGTACTAGTTGGCCGGTAGTCACCACGATGAGGTAACACGCAAGTTTGTGGAAGATGCATGATAAGGAGCTGGCAACAAATACCAACTTGATTCCCCCAGGACAGCTTTACACCAGACTACCAGGTTTCGGGCTAACTTAACTGACTTGCTTTATCCAGCAATTTTGCATCTCTTTGTCTGAACATCGAATAGGTTTTGTGTTTTATAAATGACTTGATCATAAGATATATTTAAAAGTTGCAACAAAATTAAACCAATCCACGGAGGTTATTTAAAAGAAATCGACAATTTCCAGAGTCTCGATAAACACAATTCCCTTACTAATTCATTTGAATACATATTGAACAAATTCTGTAAGTCATATTTATACTTTAACAAATTTTTTTTATTAAAGCTTTGTCTTTATAATGTTTACCACGCGTTTTATACCGCACTTCTTTCAGGATTATGTTTATATGTAGTTTGAGGTGGTTGTCATATTGCTGTTCTTTTTATAATATCAACTTTAAGCACGTTTATGTTTCATTTCACATTTCAAACTTTTATCTCATGTCATTCATACTAATATACGTATACCTTCTCGTATATTCACGTATATATGTATGTACATAGTTGTCGTTCAAGATAAAACGAATAACAATAACACTAAAAATGGAAAGCTCCGAACGAGAACCAAATAAAAAAAATAATAAAAAAGCTTCAGCCACAAAATTATTTCATACATTTTTCTGCATATATTTTTGTGGAATCTACACAAAACAAAAAAAACTTTAACAAATAAATGTCACATTTAGCTTTTTAATTTCATAAATTCATCATCTCGAAATTATTATTTTTTTGTACTGGTATACAGATTATTTGTGTTTTGGAACAATGCTTGTTGATAAAAATTTACAAATTAACGAGTAACCAAAAAAAAAAAAAAAAAAAAATTACATTAAACATGAGATCTGTAATCTGTATCTCTCATCTGCTATGTATAAATTTTATATTGTATAATGCGGTTACAAAAATCACAAGAATTTTTTTTTTTTGTATGTGTGTGTGTATATGATGCATGAAATGTTTTTCGAAATATAAAAGAATGCGGAATATAGCCACTAAATATTCGCCATAATATCTCATAAACAATGACCATATCCATATAATACACGAAATGTAGGAAAATTTTGATGTCCTGCAGAAATCACCAGCTGTGTGTATATATAGTACCCGCAACAACAATAATGTGGAATTGAAGTGTATTGTTTATTGTCGCTTATATGTAAACAATTACATGTCAAAAACTATTTTACAACTTATATATATACATAACTATGGCTGTTGCTTGAATTTAAATTATCTTTAATTAGAAATAGTCTGTTTTGCGGTTGGCTCTCGTTCAGATGTCAGAGTGCTTTAGGGAAGGATATTATTATCTGCACGGATGGTAAAGCTGTGCTTAATACCCTTAATAATCCGTGTCCAAACTGGTCAACGATTGCAAGCGTCACATTAATCTTCTTTGCTCCAATACTAAAGTAAGGGTCATGTTGGTACCTGCTCGTTGGGACGTTGAGGGAAATCAGATTGCTTGCTTTGTAGCGAAAACTGGTTGACGTATTAAGTTTGTTGGACTAACAGTTTCTCTGTCGTTCAATGGTGGTATATGGACGGTATTAAGAAGTTCGCTCGACTTGAACTGAAGGTGAGACTGAACTGGCGTTATAATCCCAGCTATCGAAATGCAAAACGGTTTATTATTGAACCCAACTTGAGGTTCACTAAATATGTGTTTTCAAAAGAATGAACATAAAGGCAGTTTAACAGCAGCATGAACGGTGATATCCAAGGAATATCATTCGTAGACAATAAAGTTAGGTTATGTTAGGTTAGAGTGGCTGCTACGGCACACTTAGACCTGTGACGGTCCATTGTGATACCACAGGTTCTTACTTCCCTTGTCATAATCATTTGCTTCTAGACCTGACCTCCTCGCATGTTCTCCAAGTAGGCAGTGTCCTGTGAGTAACCCCACGATCGTTTTTAATTCACATCTCCGTAACACTACATGTGAGAGTATTCGTCCACCTTTCGTTCTCTGAGCAACGGCCTCTTTTTTTAGCGCCAGTACCATGCCTAACTAGTTCGCTCGCCCTGCAGTTTCCCATAACGTCTGAGTGGCCGGGGACCCAGACTATCCGGATGTTGAAATGCTCACTCATCTCATTTAGATACAAGTGGTAACCCTACACTAATCTTGATGTCAGAGAAACTGATTCCAGCAACTTGATTGTCGCCTGACAGTCCAGTAATCAGGGAAACGAACTGATTGATCTACTTTCAATTTATCACAGAAGACTCCAGCTTCTACTTTACCGTGTAGCTTGAAGCCATACGTAAAGAACTGTAATGCTTCTGTTTCCGATAACGCCCGCTCCTCTAAGACCCTCTTGAAGGGTACGTAGTTCGGAACCCCTTCTTGAAGCATTATGGTGGTGTAACGTCGTCTAGATTCGCCAGTTCCTTCCTTAGCGATCTAATTATCGTCGAGTGTACTGTCTGAAGACATTTCCACTGAGATACGGCTGATGGTTGGGTGGCCGTATTCGCCGCCGTCTACCTACCATAAATATATACAGGGAGAAGGTGAAACATTCTAACCTCTAAAGTGCGTGTTGGTGTTATCCTCAGTGCCCCGCTTATAAGTACAGGCCGTTCTCTTTACTTTCTCAATCCCCTTCCTTTATGTTACTTTTTCAAGAGCTGGCCACCATATGCTCACCTCATACATAAGTATATAGGTCTTACTACGGCAGTGAATATCCAGTGTACCAGCTCCAGCTTCAGGTCTCATCTCTTACCGATGGAGTTTCTGCACGAGTACATGGCTATATTCGCCTTGTTTACTCTCTCCAAGATGTAGGAAGCTTATACTGTCCAAGATTACGCTCAGAAATCTTGAGTTATCAGTAAAACCTAGTCCTATGCCATTTAACAAAGGTCGTTCTACTACCGGAATTTTATATTTCCTGGTAAAGAGTACCAGTTCAGTTTTGGACGAGCTGATTGCCAGTCCACATCTGATGACCCACCTCGTAATGATTTGGAGGGCATTTTGGGTTACCTCCTTAACCGTGTTTAAATGCTTTTCAGAGACAACTATCGCTTCGTCGTCTGCATAAGCAATCACTCCAATCCATTCTATCTGCAGCTCTACCAGCAACCCATTAATTGCTATGTTCCAGAGAAGAGGGGAAAGGAGGCCTCTCTGCGAGGTCCCCTTAGCCACCCGCCTCCTAATGGTAGATTCCCCCAGCTCCGAATTAATCATCCTGCTCCTCAGCATATGATTGATTAACCCACATACAGGGTAGTCACCCCAAGGAGCGACAATCCCTTCAGAATTTCCTCTGCCTTTTCATTGATAAAGGCGCCCTCAATATCAAGGAACGCCACCATACAAAACTCTGGCGAGAATATTGATTTCTCAATCGTACGTATGAGAATATTGATTTCTCAATCGTATCGCTGGCGACTCAGGGGCCCCGGCGTTAATAACTCTTTTAGCATTTCCCTATACTTGCTCCAGTTTGTCCTTCTAGGATTCCTGAAAGCTTTCCGGGTAGCAGGGGAAACGTTAAGGCTTAATGTAACATATCGATGATCAGAGAAGGAATATTCTCCTGCCACTCTCCATTCCCTGGCCAAATAATAAATATTATCTGAGGCGAGGATTACGTCTAGAATCTCCTGGCGATTTTTAGTAATTAATGTGGATTCTTGCCCGATATTACAAACCAAAAGGTTAGTATTTAATAAGTACTCAAAAAATAACTTACTCCTTTCATTGATGTCTGTGCTGCCCCAGATTGTATGTGATGCGCATTACCATCACATCCAAGAAGCACCCCAATCATCTTTTTTTCAGCTTCGACAACAGGTAACTCAGGTTATCCTGTTCAGCAACCTGTTTGTCGCGGTCCATATAGGCTGAGCAGCCAGAATCGCCAACCTCTAGGCTGACAGCAGTTATGTCACCATTGCTGTATTGAGAGAGTAAAAACATATTTAAATTATTCTTCCCAAGAACGCAGGATCTAATTTTGACAGAATTACTTGAGTATGTTAGGTTATTCCCTTTCATTCTAAAGCCATGGTTCCTGTTACTGTTTATCCAAGGTTCTTTAATAAGCACCACGTCCTCTCCAGATCCAGTCAGTCTGAGGAGTAAAGGGGCCAACGCCGCATTTGTATTGTGCAGGTTGATTTGTACGATATTAAGCATATTATCATTTGAGCCTACTTACCACTTATCACTCCCCGCATCCGCAGGCTAATGTCTGTTGGTTCCACTGGATTCTCCGGTGTCGCCCGTATCGCTTCCCCTTGTACTCGGTTCCGGGATGCTACAATCCCCTCCTCACTCGACTCTGACAGGTAATCATCGTCCGACACTAAGGAAAGGCTGCCCATCTCCTCTGTTATAGTGCAACCACCTCCTGTGTGGACAGGTTGCCGCCTACTCCAGGTTTCCCTGTGAGCGTCTCGACCTTGTCTTTCTTATAGACTCAGAGAGTAATTGAGCCGAACCCGAAGTCAATTGCTCCTTTAGTCGCGGCAACAGGAGCCAGTGACTCTTTGTTGATCACCATAGTGGATAATCAAGAGCCCTCCTTGGCGTACTCTTGCCTTACTATTTTCCAATTTTCAGTCGGAAGACTATGATTACTGATCCGAATTATTTTTAATAGCCAGACGCGTGCTCCTGGCCTGCTAGGAATATCTTCCCTGCTTTGCCAAACCTCCCCTACCTCCGCTACTGCCTTCTTGTAGATATCAACCGATGTGGCATCTGAGCACGCCATTAGCTTAACGCGCCGTTGATACCATCCCGCATCTCTACAGATTGGAGGGAGTCCTGGATTCTCTCCTAGAACCTTCAGAAAGATCGAGTTCAGTGCGTTGTACATTAATCTCCATTTTCCCCCAGTAATGCTCTCATCTTCATGACTCCTGTCAATTACGGCTAGCACCAACACACACTCCTTCACAACATCGCAGAAGGACTTATCCTGTAGCTTGGCCCGTTTGGCGTCGACCGCGTCCAGCTCATCCTGGGACCACTGTCTTTTCGATTTCCACTTGCCCAGAATCTTGAACGTCGGGCGTCTATTCCTATAGCGCTGCTTTGACCGAGGGACGTTAATCGATCCTGCGCTGGCAGTGCCGGATTTCCCTTAGGTTCCGCTTGTCCCTGGCTTTGGTGCAATGGAGTCGTCCCCCTCTGGTGTTGCGGAGGAAGACCTCTACGGTTCGAGGTATCCCTCGAAGTTTCCAGATGTTTGTTTATATTTTTATTTAGTTTAGACATAGTGGTCCCACGAGTATCGTATTAACATCAGTCCATCTGCGCTGAGATCCGCAACCGCAGGTAAGGCTACTTACAACTGGAGGTTGCCAGGTATCCAGAGGGGTCCGTTTGCGACTGGACTTTGTTAAATGGGCCCCCAGCCTGGTAGATAATTGGCACCGATCGTGTAATACCTTAAACCGTCATATAGATTGATCCGCCCCATACACCTAGGTTACTTTTGCCAACTCTTTCAAGACGAACGTGAACCTGAAGGCGACGACGTTTGTGAGGCGACAATAAAGTTTCGTTGTGGGAAATTCCAGACAAAGTATTCAGGAATCATGGGCGCGAAATACGCCATATACCGGGTGTTTCTTTTAAACTGAGACGATCAAATATCTCGAAAAATAGCCACTCTACGGAAAAAATGTCCATAATCAAAATTTAATCATACCGCAGGGGAAATACACTAGTGCAAAAAAAATAGTCCCCCACCCCCGCTTTGTAGGTGGGGCGGGGGTAACTTTTAAACTAAGATAGGAAGCCATATTTTTTATTGCAGATTCTACGACTATTGCGGATTCTACGACTAAAAGTACGTATGATTTGAATGAAATATTTTGTTCGGTTCATGATAGATGGCGTTGTAATCGACGAAATTCAATTTTTTCAATTTCTCCTTCTTAGAATACACGCATTCGATTCTGCAATACGTTTGAAATAAAAAACATCACGTTTTCATTGGAAATACTCGAAATTCGTAATCAAAACAATTTATTCAGTTTTGTAAGTCACATTTAACGTTTGTGTTATTTCTTATCTTCATGTTTTTCGAAATTGCAAAATAAACGACAAAATACTTTAGAATGGAGCGTTTAACTGTGCCAGAAATGCTGTTGCTATTTACGCTCAACGTTTTCCGGATAGGATTCGTTCATGTGCTTCATTTGGCCGTACTATCAAACAATTTATTACTGATGGAAATGTTCAACCGAAAAAGAGGACCCGTAGAGCAACAGTCACTGGAGAAAATAATGAAATTGCTGTATTGGCAGCAGTGGCTCATAATCATCATATTAGTACACGAGAAATACTTCGCGATTCCGGATTGCCCCTCACCAGTGTTTGGAGAATTTTAAAACGGCACAAGTATCATCCATATCATGTGTCTTAACACCTTCATAGCGTTGATTTCCAAAATCGGGTAACTTTTTGTCAATGGGCACGTGAACAAATACAACGAATCCCCAATTTTTTTCGTTGCGTAATGTTCTCCGACGAATCGTCTTTTACAAACCATGTAACGGTTAATCGACACAACATGCATTATTGGAGTGTTACAAATCTGCACTGGCTTTGTCAAGTTGAACATCAGCGTCCTTGGACTGTCAACGTGTGGTGTGGAATAATTGGCCACAAACTCATAGGCCCCCACATTATTGAAGGCAACTTGAATGGTCAAATGTACCGAAACATTTTGGAAAATGAACTGCCAATATTACTTGAAAATTTGAGCTTAGAAGTGAGACGAAACATGTGGTTTCAACATGATGGTTGTCCTGCACACTATTCGTTGATGGCACGTGAAATATTTGATCGTGATTTCAATGGTCGCTGGATCGGTAGAGCTGGTCCGATAAATTGGCCCGCCAGATCACCAGATCTTACTGCGCCAGACTTTTTTTTGTGAGACTACCTCAAAAACAAAGTTTACACACAAAAACCAACAACACGTGAAAACATTATTGAGCGAATCAGAAATGCGTGTGCTGAAATTCAACCAGACACACTTCTCAGTTGTATACAATCATTTGAAATGCGGATTAATAAGTGCATTGAAGTCGCAAGCCATCATTTTGAACACTTATTTTAGATTTACAAAACTGAATAAATTGTTTTGATGACGAATTTCGAGTATTTCCAATGAAAACGTGATGTTTTTTATTTCAAACGTATTGCAGAATCGAATGCGTGTGTTCTAAGAAGGAGAAATTGAAAAAATTGAATTTCGTCGATTTCATTTTTAGTCGTAGAATCCGTATCTGCAATAAAAAATATGGCTTCCTATCTTAGTTTAAAAGTTACCCCCGCCCCAACTACAAAGCGGGGGTGGGGGACTATTTTTAAGCACTAGTGTAATGCCCCCGCGGTATGATTAAATGTTGATTATGGACATTTTTTCCGTAGAGTGGCTATTTTTCGAGATATTTGATCGTCTCAGTTTAAAAGAAACACCCGGTATATATGGAGGATTTGTGCATTGAATATACATTGGACCTATCCTCCGTCAAAACGGCAATGACCTAACTTAAAGGAGCACTCGGCATTCAAATTTAGTGTATAGACACTTAAACATTTATTGATGAAAAATAAAATCTATAAAATGTCTACCACGAGCACGTTTGCAGAAGTTGCTACATAATTGGGGATCTACATATTTCATGTTCGATATTGGTTTTGAGATCTTCGATTGATTGTGAGTTATTCTCATAAATAAAGTTTTGCTGTCTGTATATGTTTGCTATACTGAACCAGTGAACTCAAATTTTTTCACTAAATATTTAATAGTAGGCCTGACCCCACTATTCAGTGCAAACATTTGAGTGATTTTGTGGGTGAACTTGTCTACCAAAAATAACACGAATTTAACGAATTATTGTACCATTTTCATAATGGATTTTAATACGATTTCTAAGTGAAATTGAATTCATTTTACTAAATGGTCAACCGTCTACCTTCTCCTGTTTATTTTTTCAAACAACTGAATAACTGATCTTTTAAAATAGTCACTTTATTCTCTATTTTAAAAAAATATTTATCACTACAAAAAGCGGCGAAAGGAGAATTTTGCATAGATTAACTGATTTGCCGTTCTTAGGACCCATAATTAACATACATATACGAGTACATATATGTCAGTCTTGTCACATCTAATTTGCCATCGCTCCCGTTTTGCATCAGCAATTTTATAAATTTCAATGTATTATCGACATACACAAACACACCCGCACAAATATTTTGTTATAAGTCAAATTATAATAAAAAATGTCTTTGCCTCATTTTTTTTTGCTGTACCATTTCAAAGATTTTCAATCAGTGGAAATTATTATTTTTTCCACAATGGAAATATTGAAAAATGACATTTTTTAATGATTCATTAATTTTATGGAAATTCAAAGAATCGACATTAATATTTTAAATACGTATAAGTAGATCGAAAATTATATAATTATAGGGGTGAATCTTATTGTATGCTATAGGCCCCGCGCATATACGCCCTCCTATGTTATTTCAAGTGTTGATTATGAAGACCGTGCGCGATCCAATCAGTACTGCTGATTCAAAAATTACACTGATAATTGTATGGCATCATCAGCAGCCTGGACAAAATGCATGTTGTTGAGGCAAGCTAATTTAGGGCAACCGTATTGTCAACAACTTTATGAATATCACAATTCCATTAAGTTAAACCATAAGAGAGGAAGAAGAGATAATTGAATGGCCAGATAATTTGAATGAAAAGTTCAGAAAACATATCAATGCCGTTTGACATGTATATTTGATCGGATTCTACGTCTCATTAGAAACGATTAATGGCCCGATCAAATTTATATCAAGAAGAAGTGTTTTATAACGACACAAACCGATATCTCAAATGATAACGTTAAAATAGTTAAACCACGCCAACTAAAAAACTAAGTGGACAAAACATGAGTTAGCAAAAATGAACGAACGAGAACTTTCTTCCCATACCGAGATACCAAACAAGCCTGCTCATTATTATTACTTTCAGTATGCTGGTGGCCAGCTCGGTAAAAATTAGAATCTTGTGCCGAGAACCTGTCCAAGGCAACAACTCTCCCTGGATGAAAGACAGTCCCACGAAAGGGCCGACAAGTAAAACTAGCCCTTAGTAACTTATCATCCTTACCAAATTATTATAATTTTTTAAGGATGATACTAAGGATAGTCGAGAAATAAGAGACGTCGTGTTCGAAATATATTATGTCTGACTAAATGAGATCTTTGCTATGATCCAAGGGTAGAATGAAGAACTTGTTAAGGTTCAATGTCGCAGTTGTGTACAACACATCGGAGAAAGGACATCCACCACACCTCACCTTATGCGGATTGGCAACCACAATTAATACGATTTTTTTTTATGCCTAACAATACAAATATAGCCCAGTGTAAGAAATAAAATTCTCTCAGAAAACTATATATGCAAAACCCTGCATTATCCTTGTTGCACTTTCGGTAAGAATAATCTTCAGCACTCAGAACAGAAGCATCTATAGGGATTTGTGGACTCTCAACATGTAAGTTGAGGCACAAAATATGTTGATAGAAGCGCGCAGAAGTTTCAAGGAACAACTGGCGCATTTAGATCCAGTCCAGTAATGCTTAACAATTCAAATTGGAACTAGCAAGTTACTAAGAAGAAACTAGCACATTCAGCTTTGGCCATAAAGTGTAGGCCAGCGAGGAAATTTGATAAATTATCTGGAAATCTTTGAACAAAAATTTACAATATTTTTATACCAGACCGCACAGGATTTTACAACAATACAGATGGAGAATAGGCATTAATTACTTTCCATTGACAAAAGTGTTTTGGAATAGGACGCAATAGGATACAATAACCATTTTGAGACAATAGAGCTTGAATGATGCGGTTGATCGATTTTATTTTAGCAACTGTTGGTTTGACTCCAAGTGTGTCGATCTTAATTCCATAAGAAAATTGTTAGACGGTACTCCATTTTACCGCCATGGATTGAGGGTATAAAAGATAGCAAACTTCAGATATTGACTTACAGTGAAGTGCCAGACCCAACTATACTGTTATTCTATAAATAGTAACCGTATACAGTTTATCGAATTTATCGGATTTTTCAACTGCGATCCGTGTTCAAGAACCCGTTTTGCGCGTCGATATCAATTACTCAGTATGCCCTGATACTGACTAACTTTAAATTTAATATGCCGTTTTAAGATTATTTTTGTTACATTTATTTATTCGACGCGTGCGATACAACGTACCGAAGCAAAAATATCAAGAATTTGTTCCTATAACTATCAGCATTCGACACCAAACCGTATATATTCGTCGTGACCAAACGCTCTGGCTCTGCGACACTGTTCACAGTTTCAATTGAATAAAATACGATAACTTGCTCAGACTATGTGCTTACCAGAATAGTTCAGGAAATTTTCACCTATCATCTGTCCATGTATTTTTCGAGTAAGAATTCAATTTTCACTTGCTTAAAGTGATTGGACTCGGAGCTCTGATAAAACCAACTCGATCAGAGAAGTTTCTGAATTTTAAGACAAAATTCAACTTTAGTGGTATTTTTGGATCTTTCTAATTTTTCTGCCGGACAAATCAACTATGTATAGTGCTGAACCACATTATCGTCTCGATATGAGGGAAATTGATCTGATATCTGGTTGAATTGTCCGGAGTCTGATTGCTTCTTCCACATTTAATTTCATATTTGACGAAAAAACAAGACTGTTATATGGAATGGCGATATGAATAAAAGATGGGTGGGGATGTTAATTATTTTCAACCTGATCCCACGTAAAATATGACCTGATACGAAGCATAGAAGTTCTCTATTGGGATGATAACCTAAATTTATAGCCAAGTAACACGACAAATCAAAAGTGCCAGCTACCCGAATTTTTGAATCTGGGCCATTCCACTTGAATAAAAGATTGGTGGGGATTTTAATTATTTTTAACCTGATCCCACGTATCATGACATGATACGAAGCAAAGATCAGTTCTCAATTGGGATGGTAACCCAAACTAATAGCCAGGTACACGACAAATCAAAAGTGCCAGCTACCTCATATTTTGAATATACTACAGATTTCAATTGTAAACTGCGTGACTTTATGTTGTCGACACAAAATAATAGAGTTATCCTCAACACGAGTTTCATTGGCTATATATGGACAACATTCGAATTTTTAGTTGACAATTCACGCTCACCATTATTTTCACTCGATTTGTGGCTTTTATTTCTCCGGCTAGAATTTTCGACCGACCTTTCGTTAGAACTTACAACCAATATTTAATTTTTTGATGATATTTACAAGTTTGTTTATTGAGGATGTGAAAAAAAAATTCCCAGAATATTTTCAAATGAATGGAAGGTATAACCATCAAGTCAACATTTTTGGAGGGTTGCAATAGTCCACGTACATATTTTTATTTAAATTTTAGACTTATACCTCGATACATACAATATGTATATATTCAAACAATTATGAATGATTCTTATTTATATCCACTATATTATACGATGAGATGTGAAGATGAATTTTGCCAATCAAATTTGACGGTTTCAATTGATTCCGCGCATATAACCCTAAGAGAGCAAAATTTCTCAGAAAACCTATATAGATTGATTGTTATAAATATTATCTTGATATCGTATATATTCTAATTTAAAATCTATAATAATTCTACCCACATCACATCATCACACTCATACAACCCCTAAGCGGTATGTCAAATCATGACAAAAGAAAATTGTGGAAAAAATAAGTTATGATGATGATGATGACGATGGTGAAAAGATTATTATTATTATCTCGTATACGATATGGGGGCCAAATGTGGATTTTTGTTTTTGGCATTCAGTGTGTGGGGGTGCGCGCTTTTTTGATCTTAAATCGATAAATTGTTACGTTAGATGGTAACAAAATGATTTTGATTTATATGAGATGGTTCGGCTAATTAGGCTCACATTTTTACGGAATTCTAATTTTAGAAAAATTTCATAACGAGTATATTACATTAACAACATGATATATATGTATATACATATATAGTAAGTATATGTGATGTAGATACAAAAGTAATTTTTTGTATCAACAAGCATATATACATTTCAAAATTCAGTGACCAAAACATTGCATATCAATGATCCCATTAGCTTTGTCAACGAAACCATATAAACTTTGGAGTATATACATATAACAAGTGGATGTACATTCGTGCTAAAAATACAAATGCATACAATCATACATTTACATATATTCATGTAGATGTGTATGCTGCATAAACATAAACCATTTTATACTAAAGTGAAAATTAATGTTAACTCATTATTTATTTAAAGCTTTTTGTTGCACTGAAATGGCATACGAAACAAAAAAATAAACTTTCTGTAACAATTTTCCTTGGTTTTGGTACCAAACAGAAAGCTCGGAAAATTTATATTTATCTTCTGTTGTGTTTCTATCTGTATCCTTTTTTTTTTTTTTTTGAAGCTTTTCCCCTGAAAAATGCAAATCTTTAAGAATAAATTATTTATTGCAATGCAGTGTTTGTTTACTGTATATATGTATATTTGTATTTATATACACGAGTACAGCGCAGTTAGTCTTCAATATGTTAATGGTGATGTTATATTTCCATCCCATCCATTATTATAGGAATATAAGTATCTTCAATATATTTATGGTGTGGAGTCAAAAAGTTCAACCGATTTTTTTTTTTGGAGTACAGGATAACAAACTCAGTGGCAGGTAGACATGGATCTAGAGGGAGGCGATTTTATGGTTACAAATTATGATCTCAGTCGCATTTTAAATATTAAAGCTACCAGTGAAGCATTCCATTGTTTGTCAAACTTGGATGAGTGCTATTACTGAGTTATATTATATTATAAGACATCCGCGCTCACCATATTTGTATGTAAATCGTTTATGTTGGACTGTGAAACCTGGAATCAGCGCAGCCATCAAGCAAAAACTCTGCACCATTATCTAACCCACAAAAGAAAAAAGTCAAAAATTATAACTGGCAGGATGAGCTAATCAGCGCAGGAATATAGTAAATGTAAATGTGGAGAAATTCTATAATATCTTATTTATAAAAGGCATAGTATTGGTTGCCACCGCTGTTACCAAATCTAACAAATATCGTCCATGACAAACTGATTAATCTTAAAAATAAGATAAATCATTCAAAGAAAACTCTTAAATTTTATTCTGAGGAGAGCAAATATAAATTCACAGAGGGGTAACCAAAATTGAAAGATAAGAAATGATTCTAAACGATTTTGGAGCTTTTTTTTAAAACACAAATTGAAATTAATGGTTACCCAGTTTCTATGACATTTGCTGGATAGAAATCTTGCGACCCGGGTTTTCCCAAACGGTATACAATCAATAGGAATTACATACTAACACCTCCTATTGTGGGCGAGGATATTTATCGAGCTCTAGAAACTTTTGGAGACTTTATTAAAAGAGTTCAAAAATATGGCAATCTCGATGTGACACCAATTTTTAAAACTGGAGCAAGAAATGATGTCTCATCCATGGTATCACAAGTCTATCTTCAATACCTATGATATTTGAACTGGTATGCAATTCATTCAAAACATTAATTCCACGATACGTTTCATATGGTTTTATGCCAAATAGATCAACATTAACGAACCTTATTGAATTTACCAATCACTCCATTAAAGAAATTGAAAAACTCAAGCAAGTTGATGTGTTGTACAAGAACTTTGCTTCCATCAGTCGTTGCATAACATTGGAGCACCTGTATAAATCCGGCTTCAAAAGATCGAAATTAATACAAGTTACCGATTTATTACCACATAATTCTCATGTTGGCCCTTGGATCTCTATAATGGTCATCAATGGAATAATCAAAGCAATACATCATTCTAAGGTATTGATACTTTAAATCTACAGAACAGCGGAGACCCTTGGTGATACAGCAAATTGCAAAAAGGCATCGATGATCTAAAGATTAGTCTCTACCTCATAGTTCCATCGGAAAGTAAATCCTGTTATACAACAATATCCAAATTAATGGAATACTTTTACACCAAGTATTCGAAATCAAGATCTTAGTGGTTACTTTCGTTGAAAACATTTGCTTCACTAAGATATACCGTACCATCTTAACCTGAAGCAATTACCACCGTATCTTACTGGATTGAAAACCTACAATATGGCAACACTCCAAAACAGGCGGGAGATTCTAAAATTCGTTCGTTGACAACGTCTTACTTGATCAAATTGATGCAAATCGATGATCTATATACTGAAATCAATTAAAAAACACGTAGTAGAAGAGATTTTGTGCTCCTTCATTTGAATCAACATAGAACAAACTATGGTGATAATGAATCGAGGAATATGATGTCCTAGAGTTTCAACAAAAAGTGCAGACCATAAATTCACTCGAATGATCGGGTCATAAGCCTGCCTGAAACCCAGAAACATCTGAAGAAACATCTGATGTTCAGGGATAAGTACTCCATGATAGTCACCAATTAAGCCCTCCACTAGAGAGGTGACTCTATCCAAGATAATGTAGGACAGTAACTTAGCCATATAACTTGCCTGTAAAACGATGTTTTGTGTGGTGGTTTCTCTGGTTGTTGAATCCTGATTTTCTTTCCATAAACTGGGTACACATTGGATGACAACGACTGCATCGATACGGTTCGGCTTAAAATATTTGAGCATCATGTGGTTGAAATATTTTTTCGATTTGTTCTGCAAATATTCCAACTTTATCTTCATTATTTCTGGCCCGCCATCTTTGGGGGTGGAGAAGTTTTATAACGTGACATGTTCAGAGACTAGAAAGAAATTGGCTCTTGGTCGCAGGAAATTACTCGTCAACTACGTCAATATGATCACATTGACGAATCTCTAACACGCTTGATTTACTATATGGACATACATAAATAATTTGTTGTTGTTTTCACAAAACATGATTATTACAACCGTACATACATTTAGGTGAATTTACATGAAAACATTTGATCAAATAAAAAGCATATACCAAAATAGTACACATAATTTGTAATAGATGTCACTTTAAAACATTTTTACAAAAAAATGTTATTTGTTTTCACAAAAATACACTTATCCGATTATAAGCATGCGTACATTTAGGCGAATTCACTTGAAAAAATTTGTTAAAATGAAAAGAAATATATGGAACAGTCAGTCTTAAACGTTTGCATATCGTCTACAAAAGTTATCACATAAAACGTTATTTAAATCTTGTTGGATTCATCCAATGCATTTTATGGTGTACTTTAAGTGAGCTCTTCATTATTTTCCAAACGAATATAGAAGTCCGGCATTTTGTTTAAATCTGTTGGCCAGTAAGTTGGTGAGGAAGTCGCCACCAATGATAAAACAACCTAATATGGTGTTATAGAGTTCTTCATAATCGACTCTTTTCAAATTAGGTCGTGGTGAACACACTGGACAGTATATTGCTGATATTTTTTTGTACTGTGTGCAACTTTTGATAGTTGTAACTTACATAGATTAACTTTCAAAAATGGCAGATCCGCCTTTTGCTCTCTCTGATGGATGGATCGCAAGGTAAAATCTGTACCCAGGTATTCTGGCATATGAGGGGGTAGTGAAATGGGGTTCAGAGATCAATTTTTTGGTTAAACAGAAATATTTCCAGCTCGGGGATGTGTTGGATCAGCCCATTCGCATTCCAAATTATTATTATGAGCGTTTGTAAAGACAAGTTTTTCAAATGTTCAAATATGAGTTTATTGGTTTCAGCCTGCTCATCAAGTTTTTTATTTAGAGCATTTATGCATTCCACGACATCTCCCAAAATTTGGCTGTATTTGCTATCTTTTGCTTTTGCCTCTTGACCTTGGGTCACCTGTGCATATGATTCTTTTCCTCGTAGATTATATGGTTCCCGATTTGTCTGTCGATTTCTTCGGTTTAGATCAGACTTTCAAGCGCGATTTCTTATATTTTTTAATTCCTTAGCTACCTCACAGCCACGGTAATTAGCTGGATATTACCCCTTGCATTTAATGCATTTTGCAGCTGAGCTCCTATCTAATGTGCACGTGCTCATAACTTACCAGCACATTTAACGCAATCGTATGATTGAAACCCTGACATTCTTTGCATTGGGCTATCAGCAGTGACTTTGGCTTCACTGGTTCAATTCTGACTTTCATATTTTGAATTGCTCGAATATCATGAATTTTTTAAATACTTTCCTTCTTGCCAAATGTTAGCATGGAAAGCGGTAGCCCGCATTTTATGACGACACTGTTGCTTTTATTGTATTATCTACCTTTCTCTCTTTTTTAATGATGTTTCCAGCATCCTGCGATAGTGTAAATCTGGAAAATCCTGGGACTTTAAAAAGCCTGGGATGAATTATTTACGAAGTATTTTTAAAAATTTCTGGGATGAAATCCTGGGATAACTTCAAGGGGGTGTATTTCTCGTTGTAACAATTTGTTTCAGTGATTTGTAGATTTGATATTGATTGTTGATCACTTTTTGTTTAGTAATATGTCTTAGCAATGGTAATCCATTTTTCCAGAAAACAGCCAACTGGCTTTTCGAAATTGTGACACTCTGACTTTTCAACGTGATAGCGTGAACAGCGTCAACATCATGGCTAATATAAATTTTCTGAATTCAAACTATATAATCTAATGCATGTGAAGTTTTTACTAACTTTTTAGTAAATGCGTCAATTAATATTTGGGAATTCCTCAAATTGGTGCCGTTTGCAAATGCAACGACATGAGAAATGTTTCCCACATCTTAATTCAAAGCAAGGTTGAAACCATGGTTATACATGACACATTGCGTGTATAAGAAGAAGTCAAATATGTTTAGAATTTCGACTATCTGGCGTAACGTATTTCAATGAACTAAGGCCCCGAACAACCTTAAATCATATTTAATCTATTTGTTATTTTTTTCTTATGTAATTAAATTATAAGAATATTAAAATTAAAATACATAAACAAACAACTTGTATTGAATAAAAAATAAAATTTTAACTATTTCCATATATAAACATGGTAACAACTAACAACAATAATATTTAAATAAAAAGCGATGACAGTATAACAATACTTGAGATTTTATTAAAAATCCAGCGAAAACTGAATTCTGAAGAAAATTTCCATTTCCATCGCCCCAAGCACACCACTCCGCCAATATTTGCCTGGGGAGACAATGCTTCTATTTTGATTGTTATTATTATTATTACGATTATGATTATTCAAAAATAATAAAACAACATCTCAATTACGGTGAATCTGTGCTCTGAATTTAAAATTAATTTCGAATCGATTTTATTTGTTGTTTCGTTCGTTCGTAAAAAAGCTTTTTGTATAATTTTTAGTTGGAAGAAAATTTTTTCAAGATACGTACGAGAAGTTACTCTATACACTACAACTATATATATATGTATGTATGTAGTATGTACATGCCAAATGATTTTTGTAATTTTTTTGTTCGATATACTAGTTTTTTGATGTTTAATTTGGTAAATAGTTTTGGGTATTTCTGTTTTTATCTATACAGTTGTGATTGTTCATGATGATTTTAATCGGAAACTGCATTGCGATTATAAATCGATTTTTTATGTTTTGGAAATTAATTTGGATTCCATTTTTATTTAAACAATAAAATGGAACAGTACGAATTTACCAGCCATAAAAAAATACGGCTTCAAGGGATATTTTCGCGATAACCGAAAATTTTGTAATGCGGGAAAGTATCTTATGAATGAAACGCAATGTCTCAAGGCGATTTTTATTTAATTAAATAGGATTAACATTTGGATTTTTACGATGCTGCGTACTCCGTACGATGCTCCAACGGATAACAGAGTAATAAAAATGGCCTCAATCAGGAATGGGCGAGGTAGATTACAGTTATATGGAAAGACTGAGCCTGGCATATAGCGTCTACAAATTGTTCAGCTTTATTACGAAAACCTTCGTTCTGTGAGGAATGTGTTTCGTGCGCTTAGACCAAGTTACGGTTGATAAAATCGGCCATCATAATTAGTGGTAAAATAATAAGGGGCCTATTTTCTCCCAAAAAAAACAATAAAGCATTAAATCAGCATAATGCAATGAATGCAATGGGTAAAGTGGAACATAGCCCACAAAGTGCTTCGACATCAAATTTAGCAAATTTGGTGATACCACCTTTTAACACTAATGAAAATACTAGTAAAAAAATAAATGCTAAAACAGCAAATGAACCAAGTGCAATGAACGTGAATAACGATTTTAATTTAATTAGTGGAATAGGTCACTTAAATAAAGAAAATTTGGTGCAAACCGGAATGGACAGATACATAACTGTTCAGACCAAAAGAAAAACAAGCCCGAAATCAGCGCAATTAGCTAGTAAGAATAAAGCGTCTAAATTAGAACATGGCGCTTATCAAATACATCTCGGCAATTGATTTTCTAGCTTGGAAAAGAATGGTGCCGATGACACAACAGCCAAAAAAATAGAAAAGCCGCCACCAATTTATTTAAGAGAGGCGTCAAATAATGAACTCGTCAATATAATCGACAAATTAACGGATTCAAAATTTTACATTGCCCCACCTAAAAGAGGTAATATCAAAGAAACCAAAATCCAACCTTTAGAAATTGATGGTTTCAGAGCGCTTGTAAACCATTTCGATCAAACCGGAAAGTGCACACAAAATTACCTGGAGAATGTTACAAGCAATTTTGCAGAACCAGGAGTTTCCTATGCCAACATCCTAAAAGGTACCGCCCCAAAACCGAAAGTTCATTTCAACGAAGAAGAATTAAATATTCACGCCAACCGTAAACAAACTGACCGAAACGATCCAAAGTTTCATGATGATGATGGAAAGACAAATGAGCATGATGATGCAAAATATGAACACACTAATGCAAATTATCGTCAAAAGCCAAAAATGACGCTCCTAAAAATAACTGTATGGTATGCGAACGGTCTTTCACAGCACAAAGCTGAGGTTCAGACCTTTCTTGTCGATCAAAATATAGACATCATGCTAATATCAGAAACACACTTTACAAAAAACACATTTTTTAAAATCAACGGATATTCTGCATTTATGACACCAAATGAAGAATAAAGCATTATGAACTCAACAAATATGATAAAGATCACATCCAAGCAACTAATATCTGCCTAGAAGAATGGTATGGAAACTGTGTAATATCGGCTGATTACTGTCCACCGAAACACGCAATCAAAAAGCAGCAATTTATCGATTATTTTAATCAGCTGGGACTACAATGCTAAACATCTGCAATGGGGTTCGAGATTAACAACACCTAAAGGAAAGCAACTATATGAAGCAATGAATGAAAAAAATCTACATTATTTATCTTCTGAACACTTACTGGCCATCAGAAATAAAATACCTGATTTAAGATTTCTGTATAACAAAAGGAATTGCAGAAAAAGATTGCTATGACTTATCATCCGATCACTCACCAATAATAATAACTCTGAGTACCAGAGCTTTAAAGGCAGTACCACCTCAACGTCTAACAAATAAATTAACTAATTGGGCTCTATATAGAAATATAGTCGAACAAAATTGCCACTTGGATATCCAACTCTGCACCCCGGAAGATATTGATGCGGCGCCGGATGGTTTAACATATATATTAGAAATAGCAGCAAAAAAGGCCACCCCTGATATTAACAACAAGCCATCATCTAATATACTGCAGTTAATCCAAGAAAAAAGGACAATACGCCGGCTATGGCAGCAGCAAAAATCTCCATTACTAAAAGGGAAATTGAATAGGGCTATTAAAGCCCTTAAACGAGCATTGAGGGAAGAAAAAGACTCAGGAATCCAGAGTTACCTTTCTGGACTCTCGGCTACCGAGAAGACAGATTATTCACTATGGAAGGCGACAAAACAACTAAAGAGGCCAGCATTATCGAATCCACCAATTAGGCAACCTTTCTCTAAAAGGCTACTGCTTTCTCTAACCACTTGAAAAAAGTATTCACACCAAACGAATAAACTAGCAACAGTGAACTACCAAAGTTCACGGAGGACCCTTCGAAACCAATTCCTTTAAAATTTAAGTGGAAAAATGTTAAAAAAAACCATTAATAATTGCATAAATCCAAAGAAAGCTCCAGGACACGATTTTATTACCGGAAAAATGATCAGAGAATTACCTGATAAATGCACAAAACTCATAACTTATATCTTTAATGCGATTATGAGATGTGGCTATTTCCCTAAAAAATGGAAAATATCGCAAACTACAATGATTTTGAAGCCTGGAAAAGACGAAACACAAGTCGCATGGTACAGGCCAATAAGTATACTTCCGATGATTTCTAAACTATTTGAAAAAACGGTATTATAAAAATTAAAACCAATATTATCCGAAGGACAGATTATACCAGACCACCAATTTGGGTTTCGAGACCAACATGGCACTGTAGAACAGGTGCACAAATTAAAATAAATTAAATTCCGCTCTTTTTGAAAAGAGATTTAATGCATTGAAGCGGTCATTCTATAAAACTATTCCTAAAGAACTTTGGCCACCCTTTAGTTTAGAACTAATTGACAAAACCACTCTAGGAATTGTCAACATTTTCTACGGGTCGACACGTGAATGTTATAGAAAATAATAGATGACGCGTATACGCCCATCCCTGGCCTCAATGAAATTTATTGACGTGAATGGTTTAATCTGCGTTGTGGTTTTGAAAAATGATTTGGAGTTTAGAAATAAAGTCAAACCAAGAATGAAAACATTATATAGGCTTTTTGTATATGCCAACATTATATCCAAACGTACTCGCCGGCATTGCTTTATTTAATTCGGGGGCAATGCCTCTTCAGTCTCTAACACCTCCGCTTGGTACATGCTGCATGTAATTAGGGAGATGAACGGAAGGTCCACATTGCTTTACCGTCTAGTTTGAAGCCGTCCGTGGAAAAACAGTTCAGCTTTATCAGTTTCCGATTACGACCCCGAAAGGATAAATAATCCGGAAATCTTTTTCGAAATATAATATTGGTGGGTTATATTCGAGATGCGCCAATTCCTTCCTTAATGATCAACTTATTGTCGAGAGGACTGTCTGCAGAAATTTCACTGAAATAAGAATACAGGCCGTTCTTTACACCTTCTTGAACAAATTCCTGTCGGTTACTTTCTCAAGTGCTGGCAACCACACACTCACTCCATACATAAGTATAGGACTTACTACGGCATTGAAACAAAAGCCAAAGTACCAGCGGCCCCATCTCGTTCCAATGGCGTTCTTGCATTTTAAAATGGCTATGCAACCTTGTTTACTCTGGAAAATGCAAAGGCTTCCAATTAAGCTTACCGTCCAATATTACGCCCAGAAATCTTATTAAAACCGCTTAAGTTAGACTGATTCCACCTATCTTAAGTAGCTTTTTGTACTTCCAGTCAAGAGTACCACCTCAGTTTTGGAAAGGTTGATTTCTACTTCGCATCTCTTGGCATTCAACAGTAACTCATTGATCACTATGTTCCAGAGAAGAGGGGATAAGAGGCCTCCTTGCCGAGCTTCTTTAATCGCACCACATTAATTGTGAAGGCACGCGTTTTTTTTTGCTGGTGGGATATCGAATATTATATTTATGTGTTGTGATATGGTGTACTTTCAAACGTTGACAGGATAAACATTTCTGATTTCCCAATGTGTCGAAGATGGTTCGGCTATGTATGGCCGATTGTTCCCAGTTTATGTTTCGCAGACGACTTCGAAGCCAGGTAGTTTAGTAACATGAGGAACAAGGTAAACTCTTATGGTAAGAAAGTAGTCTGCTTTTTGTACTTTAGCCTCGACTGTAGCCATTGTTGTCAGTATTGTGCACTTGTTTGGATTTTCATGGTAAATTGACTAATAAATTCCAAGTGACTTGCCTTGGGTTGGGTTCTGATATTGAATGAATTGCTCATGTCAGAAATTTGTGGTCGGTATAGATGTTCGGGGCTACGACCTTCAGCAAAATATCTAACATGTTTGTTTAATATCGAATGCAGAATATTTATTTTCGTGGCTCCAAACACTTGTCTTTGTACTGTTCAAAATTCGCCGGTGGAATTGTTTGGTGCATCGGTAGTTATGGTGAGCTTTGACACGCTCAGTGGATATGACAGTAGTGTTGTTTTTGCTAATTCAGCCTTAAATAACGTGATAGCGTTTCAAAACAGAGAAGTTCTTGGCTGTTTTGGGCTTGCGTATGGGGAACGAGAATGGTAATAATTGGTGGTGATAATTTACCATGCCGAAGAAGCGCTGAACAGTCTTTATTGAAGTTGCATAGTAGGAAATTGTCTAAAGCGGCACTAATTCGTTCGTAAGACGGTGTTATATTGTGGCTGAGGAAATCAACAGTAGTTGCTGCTGATATATGAACATCAAACTGGGCTAACTTATGGAAGAGTTGATCCAAGTAGAGTTTGTGTCGTTCCTTCAATTGTGATGCTACAACAATGTGCTTTATGTGGAGTAAAACGAAGTAGAGATCTTGTTATTACTTCGTTTATGAAACGTTGAAATGTGTATGCGACATTTTGTAATCGAAATGGCATTTGGATGTATTTCAAGAGACGACATGGTGTCTTGATTGCCGTCTTATAAAGTTCAAGTGCGACGGGAATGAAATTTTGCAACCTGCAAATGCATGTAGAATACTTGTATCTCATGATATTTGTTTTATATTTTTACCATATGCAGTATGGGTACAAAACGGTAGAAGCGGATTGTCGGTTAATCCTTCATTCCGCACCAGATGTGTTTGAATTCTATAAACACGGCTTTGTATGGCAAGCTATGGTTTTGGCACTGGAAGATAGCCGTCTGTGACAGTATTATGTATCACGTCGTGTTCGACTGGCAACTTGTAATTCGGATCTGATATTAAGGCGAAAATCACATAAGCAGACTGCTGTAGCCGTTGTCGATTGTGTAGTGGAACGGAGTTGGCGAGTCAAATCGCTTGTGAACGTTAATGTCATATTTAACTTAAAGCATTCTTTGCTCATGGTTGAGCACTATTACTGGTGTGTTTATTACTGCCACAAAGACCATATCGACTTGTTATCGGCTTTGTTCTTTCGCAGTCTAGTGAATGCCTTTTATAAAACCACCTCTAATTGGAAAGTGTTGATTAATTTATTTGAATTTGGGTGTTACAATCTAAACAGTTAAAAGTAGTATGCGAAATGGATCTATGTCCAAAACATCTTGTTCACCGTAATGAACGCGCATTCTCGGTCACTGGATTTTAATTTTCATCTGCAGTAATATAATGTTCAAAGGCGCGTTTCTACCGGCCCCATTCCCGACCACCTCGACTTTTGAGCGTATCACACAAAAATGGTTTCAAAATTGACGATACTGCGTATTCCGATCTAAATAAATATTTCGAATAGAATGTAATACAAGAATGATCCCAATTAAATTCTCACAGCTTAAAATCCGAACTACCGTAGTATATGTCTATATTTATGTACTGTACAGCTTAGCTAACTATAATTGTGTTTACTATTATTGTATTATACATGTATACCATGCATTTCAAGTATGTGCCTACAGGTATGTACATACATAAAAACAAAAGTAAAAACCGCTCTATGGTATGTAGGTATTCTAGAATTAAATATTGTTTTACATCTGTTAATGGTATCCCAACCCACCTCCATGCAAATAAAAATGTGCTACAAAATCTAAATTTGCATTGGGTACACGACTAGGTACAATGGTTGGATTTAATTTTAATATAAGTTTAACCGAAACAAAAACAGTCTCTACTAGTATTTTGCTGGAGATGTGTTAAACGGTTTATTGATCAGGATGGTATACCACGAACACCACGAACACGAGTAAAACGTATAATTGCTGTTAATATACTTTTTACATTGGAGTACGATACGAGCTTTATTCTTGATTGCATATTGCTTGTGTTGTAGTTGTACGGTGTCCAGAAGATCCAAACACATGTTTTCTCGTTTAGTATAGACTTTTCTAGACTTTCTAACTCATCTGAAACAAATGTTTAAATCCATTTTATAGGTTATCATACAATGAGTAGGTAGGTGTACGCTTTATCACAACGACTATAGATTATGTAAGAATAGGGTTCAAGAAGCTAAATCTAACTAATCTAAAATAACGAAAAAATCTTCACTCGTTTTCAAAATCACTCAATTGTTGTGGAGAAAATAAGGGGAGTTTCTATTCCGACACCTCTAACTGAAAAATACTTTAAAAATTATCATCAAATTTATAGGAGAAATTTTAATATTCTCCTAAAATAAATTCCCTTATGAAACATACTATAGTGTATGCTCGAAAAAATAAAAATTACTTGACTAGGAAAGGTTTTAATCTAGGAAAAGTCGACTTTTAAATAATCATGGACAGCAACCATCAATTTCGAAAATATATCGAATTATCCTGTACAAAAACATTGACTGGTATAAATGGTTTTTGTCCAAAATTATACCGCTTGTCTACATTGAAACTATATTGCCGACAGGAAAATATTTATTTTGGGACGATTTGAATCCGTCTACAAATCTCTAACAATAGTGTTATTGATCATAAAGTATAAGAGAGTATTTTTTTACAACATTTTACGAATATAAAATTTCCGTTAGTTAAGAGAACTTAACTCGATCACGACCTTCGCAGATTTAATGTATAATTTATTAATTAACTTCGATTTTTTTTTAATATGTTTTACTCCAAGCCCATTCTTGAAACCGGTTGAAATTTACTACGAGAATAACGTTTAAAATATTCAAAAACCTTTAAGTTCAATTTTGAATCCTGCCGCTAACATGGGTTAAATTCGATTTCTCGTAATACCGGGTTTAATTAGCTAATTCTTAATCCTTAACTTAGTGAGCGTGTAAACTAAAGAATAT
Organism: Tipula unca; assembly: GCA_951394425.1. Lineage (NCBI taxonomy): Eukaryota > Metazoa > Arthropoda > Insecta > Diptera > Tipulidae > Tipula > Tipula unca. Next base: position 44,748,258 of record OX596381.1, on the reverse strand, counting down.
AAATTATTAAAACCGCTAAGGTTGTGCGCCAATACCCGGATAAATCATTTGCTGTAGTAAAATTGGAATTTTAGTATTTCTGTTTACATTATCACTCAATCAGTAAATCTGTAAGAAAAGGGATTAATCACGGAGTCAAATATTTACTTGTATGTATTCGCTTTACCATTCATAAGGCAAATAACTTTACCGCGAATTAAAGTAAAAGTCAGTTTAACCAAGTATTGGCAGATACCTTAGCATGGTTGAGTTTTATTGGGATTAGCAGATATCCTTAAAATAAAGACAATGTTTATCGAAAGCGTCTATATGAATAAATTCCGTGAGGAATTTAGTGAGAATTTCGAATTTCTTGGTTTCAAAATTTAAGTTTCAAAATTTTTTTTTAGGTTTCGTGGCAGTTCAAAAGAGACAGGTATAGCCACAAGTTTATATCTTACTGAGGTCCGTCAGGTCATTTAAAAGGGGTTTCCATAGATATTTTAGTATGTTTAGAGACAAACGCAAACAGATACACAGAATATAGAGTACTATCTATTCCTGTTCTACATCCTCACAGCTGCAACTGTCGTCACGTGATAATAAGCCAAGTCTAATTGCATGCCTGCCTATGATAACTTCGACAACCATCCTGGCCTGACACCGCTGGAGAGAGATCAGTTTAGACCTTGCCAAGTCCAAACCTGCTAGGCTATTACGCATGCCGTTATACCATCTTGCGTTCGTTAACCTATAGTGTTGCGTGCTGAAGCATAAGTTTGCATCCATCATATGAGGCATTTCGATGTTCCTTCCACCTTTTGATCTGAATTGCCAAGTCAAGCTAGCTCATCAGCTTTAAGATTCCCTATACAATTCAAAAATCCTGGCACCGAGTATTAGTATCTCGTTAAAAGATGAGAGACAGGTGTGGACTACTTTCAATATAAGAAGATGAGATTGAAGCGTTTTAATGGCAGTCTGAATGTCCGTAAAAATGCGAATATCTTGTGAAAAAGTATTCTGTGAAAAAGTTCTTCACAGAATACCTCGCCACCGACTTTCGCTAGGCTTTCCGAACCATCAGTGAAAAAGTTTAAAACTTCCGAATTCAGACCCACACATAGTCTTCACATCAAATGATAGTGCCGGAATACTATTGTCGGTACGTAGTTTTAGGAACCCTTGTTACACAAAGTAGCACTTGCATTATTACAGGTCCACAGGGAGGCGGATTTCAGTCTAATAGGATTACATGTAGCCAACTATTTGCCCAATATATCTAAAGGTGGTAGTCGTAAGATAGTCTCCAGTGTCTTCGGGCATATGCTCCTTAGAGGCTGTTCTCTCAACTTTCGCCATACGCTTCTGGTTGGCACTTTTCTCCAAAGCAGGCCTCCAGACCGTAACCTCATACAATAGGTTTGGTCCAACTACTGCGGTGTAGAGCCCTTTCGCGATGCCAGTATATTTATAGGTTTTTTATTTAGTTTATTATCCAGAATTAGACCCAGATTCTTCGCTTTATCTGTCAAGGTCATTTTCATGAGTTCACTAAGAGTGCTTAGGATATTTACTATAGAGACACCAATAGCAACATTATCCGCATAGGCAACCACTTTGAAGCCACCACTATCCAGCTTTTTATGACCAAATTCCAAAGTAGAAGAGACAGAACGTCAATCGGTGGTGTACCTCTACTTACAAATCTTATTGCGGAGATTTCTCCAGCCTGGCATTTATGATCCGGCCTATTAGCAATTGATCTATCCAGTTCCGGAATGATCCATCCGCTTCTGGATCTATGCCTGAGTTATTACTGTCGGTATCACGTTGTAACCAGAAAGGTTACCATTACATAGTCCTGATGCTCGAAAGATTTCCCGATGCGATATGTAAGGGAATCAGCTGTCTGCACAGATGTACCTTTGTAATGTGTATGTTGACATTTTTTCAGTTTCCCGGCACGTTCTTACCTCCGATGTAAGCTTTTAATTGTCTTTCCAGTATTTTTAGGAGTAAAGCTAAGATAAGCTGATGGGTCTAAGGTCTTTGGGACTGCAATGTGAGCTTTTTCTCGTCTTAGGTATGAAAATTACCTTCACTTCGGTTTATTTATTGGGAATGTGACTTAGTTTAAGTTTAATTTTAAAGATAACTTCTAATGGTTAAGACAATGGTTTGTTGGATAATTGCGAATAACATACCATCATAGGTACTGCCATACTTATATGGTTTGAAACTGTTTATCGCCTGTTTCTGCTGATATAAACAGCAAGCACCCCAGTAGAAGTTCCAAAGATTCCGAAGCAGTAGTAGTTCATGTACCATCCGGTCGCTACCCTTTATAGGAGTCCAAGTCTGCAACAGTTCTTGTTTTCATTGCTCTAAAGAGTCTTTTCCACGTTTAAAGGGTTGGTTGATTCGCCTTGGACCACCAAGATGGCCGATATCTTACCCTAGGCCTGCTAGGCCTAGAGTTCCTTTTCTATGGTTAGCATATTGCAGTTGTGGAAAAGTTACTCTCTATATGCTCGATCGAGTCAATTAATACGGTTGGTAAAGAGTTTTAAAAACCAAACCTGGCCAAACCTAGGCTTCCATCAATGCCACTAGTACATCTGAAAATTCCAACGCATTTACATGTTTAGTTTCATTCAATTCTGTTTGGTCATTAAAATCAGTTTATTTGCGTAAGCGAAAATCGAAACCTTTCACGAATAAAAAAAGGCCAAAATTATTCTAATTTGAGGCCTTTAAATGCAAAATAGTAAAAAGACACAAAATATTCAATTTTAGTAGCTGGCCACACGAAAACTTCACAACAAAAGTCGAACTAATTAAATTAACTGTTTTGGGAACCAAATAAATCGATAATTCTAGTTCCTACATTCACAGCGGAATCTGGATCCTTTTGGGGGAAACTTGTTTGATGATAATTTCATAAATTATACAAGTAGGGCAATATTATGTTCCAGCAATAGACATAAACGATGAGAATAAATTTAGTTACAAAACGTGGTTTGTGTAACGCAACTTGACTAATTTTCACTAGTTTATGGAAAATTTATTTATAAGTTAACAGAGTTCCATGAAGATATCAGTAGAACTATTTACTTTCAAATGTTTGGTTGGGAATAATATTTTTGGAAATTGGTATAAAACTTATAATAAAACATATTTTTAGTTTTTATCTCACTACAACATACATATATATATTTACATAAAAATATAGTATATAGCCAGTCCTATTAGCTATTATTAATTGTAAACTATAATTGTAATTTGACTTTTACTATTCAGTGACAAATAAAAGTGCCTAATATTTAAATATTCTTCAATCGTTCCTCTTACCAAATGTGGTCTATGCACATGCGAACTTTTTGTAAATATTAATCTTGAATGGCATAAATTTTGTGCTTCTATTAAAATTTGTGCATATCTTTGTTTGCCTAATATAAAAGTTTCACGATCATTATGAATTGAAATAGCGTCACTTACAACTTTCTCTGTGCATAAACAAATTTTTAAAATATCTTTGGATGCAATTTTTAATTTGATACGCGGTTCTTTTTTAACTAAACCACACGAACTCAATGAAGTGAATCCTTCATGTATACGACATTTATTCGATTCTAATAGCTTTATACATTCTTCACATTTTAATTTCGTTTGTAAGTTAAACACAACTAATCCGGCTATATACGCAACAATAAATTCATGATATTCGTTTGGGTTATGAAAATCGCGATCTAAATCTAATAAATGGCTTAAATCTTCTAAATTTTTGTAGCGATCTGAAGTATTAGTATCGTCATCTTTGTCGTTTGTTGCTAATTTATTTAATATCGTTGAATTAATAAATTTAATCGACGAGTTTTTATTCTGTTGCAGCACAGGTAATTCCACCAATGATAAGCAATTGCCAATTACCAATTTTCGGTACGCCTCTATAAATTGCCGAACGGTGGGATTGCGTCTGCTCAATTTGTGCCGAATTAAACCGAAAAATAATTCAATATGGTTTCTGCTAAGCTTATAAAATGGAATATCGATTAAGCGCCCGTAACTAATGTATTTCATATGCAATATATTAATAGTTTTTAACCCTAATATTATACCGATAAACCCCGTTTTATATATGGATTCAACTAATAGTAGCCCGTTTGCTAATTTCAATGTTGAAAAATAATTTATGGCATATAACGAAAAGTTTAATATTTCATTAATATTTGACGAACCCAGTGAATCGAATTTTTCATATCCATCATTATAAAATTGACGGGAATTTAAAATATCGAAAACTTTATTGCATATTCGAATGAAATTAACTGTTCCGTCAGAATCACTGAATTGTTTAATATTTAAAGTATGGTTACAGTACTCCAATGCATCGGCAATACAATCGCTTAAAATTTGTGACACAAACATTAATTTTATCCTTTGTTTCCTGGAATAGTCAATTCCGATCGTCGTTTCTGGTAGTTCTAAAATTGTTTTCATATAATTCCAATCGACAAGCGCATTGCTTCCATCAATGAATGGGCCTCGATCTGCTAGCGTGTTTCGTACAAGTTTAACCATTTGAACAGGATCAAATACCATTAAAAATTCTCCATCCACGCCAGAAACTGTAAACGTCGGATTTAATGTTGGTAAATTTACATCACAGCCTAATAGTGTCGCTGTTGATATATTCGAGGCACATCCATCACATGTAACTCCAATTAGTTTCGCACCGGTTTCATTAACAGCATGTATACTTTCTATTATAATATTCGCTTTTTGTTCAGCGGACATCGATTCGATTGGGAAAAATCCAATTGGTATTTTCCATGAGCCCGTTACGCAAACAACCATTAATACGAATATTAATTTAGCAGCTGTGGTGGTTTCTGTTCCATCGCCGGCGTCTATAAAACCCACCGAATTGGTTCCAGTCCATTCAATTTGAGATTTGATTGTCATTTCATCAAACACTAAATTAAGAAATAAATCTTTTCCATCCTTATTTATCGCCGCAACTTGCTTTGAAATGTAATCAAACGATTCGGACGTCAAACCTGGCTTTGCATTGAAATTTTTATACCATCCACATAATATACTCGGCTGTGGAAGGCTACGAATAAAGTTTGTTCGAACATAGCCAAACGCTTTTGGAGAATAAAAATTAAGATGAAGGACTAAGGCTCTTAGTTTCGGTGTGTATTGATTTGATAACTTTGATATTATTCCGTTGTTTATATCCTCGATTATTGGTTCACACAATTCTTCAAGCCTATCGCAATTCCCAGCTTCTACCAAATTTTTATCTTTTAGTATTTTTACTATTGACTTTAAATCTGCAGTCTTCCGTTTTTTTACATATGCATCCGAACCTGTTTCTGAAGCTGTTACAATTGCAGTACGCTTAATGATTTGCCTTTTCGTTGATGATATATCAGAAACTTCATCATAACGTTCTGGTTTTATATTAAAAGTTTGCACTGTTTCTAAATAAGGCCGAAGTGTGTTTGGTACATATTCCTTTGGAGGCGGTAGAAATTCTAAAGGATCTGATTTAACCGTAAGTGGTGTATCTTCTACTTCTGATTTTATTTCCAAAAATTGTGATAAATCTACAAAAGTGCCGGAAGCTTCAGGAATATATCCGTCATATGTATCTATAACATCCAAAGACGATGGCGACTTTACTTCTAATTTTATTTCACTAGGCTGAAAAACGTTATGGACTTTAACAGACAAATATGAGGTTTTTAGATTTGTCACTTACCCGTGACCACCGTTTTATATCTGCCTTAATTCGAGCAGAAATATTTGTATCTATCGGTAACGCATCTCCTACCAATCGTGATCGTGTTTGGTTAATACTAATATTTTCATCCTTAAAGTGTAGACTACAAATTCGATGTTCGCTAAATGATTTTTGCATCAAATCATCCCTTCCAACTCTTTCCATCCAAATTTTAGCTCTGCAAAGATTACCGTAAGAATTATACAATTTGAGAATAGAATTATTTTTGATGCGGTATACATACCTTTCGAAATTTTTTGGAAATCGAAAAAAGCCGATGCCTGACAACGAATTAGAGTCACATCCATATGCGGCACAAGCTAATGTTTTCCTATAACATTAAAATTATTTAATATTAGTCATACTGTGATACAGTTTTGTGGGATGGCAAATTTTAAGAACCGAAACTTTCAGAAGATCGATTTCAAGTTTGTCGAACAAATCGATTTTGTTTCTTCAAAAATATGTGAAATGTAAAGTTTGGATAAATTGAACGCAACCTTTTCCAAATGAAATTAAACTTTTTTAAAATTGCGTTTCAAATTCACACATAACAACGAGCATGATCAATGCTCTGTAAAGCTTCCGCGCACTTGACAGGTGTTAGGATTTTAGCAGTGGTCTTAGAGGATACAAAGCATGTCTAATTGATGCTAGTCTCTCTCTAATATAAGAGACAAAATATTTAAACCTCCTTACTCCCGCAAACGTGTAGTGACCACTACTTAAATCTACTGCCATTGTCCCTATAACCAGAGATAATGTATTTTGTTTTGGACTCATTGATCTGGCGTCCAACATACTGAAAACTACAAACGGATCAAGTATCTTCTTCACACCGTTGCTATTCAGTCCAATTACGCCTAAGTCAGCTGCATATGCAAGCTGATTGAACTGCCGATATAAGATGTTGCGCTAAAGTGTTTCAGTTTTACGAACGATGTACTACAACATGAGATTAAAGAGTATTGGGTACAGAACACCTCTTTGCCGAACACCCGAGTTAACCGCAAAATGTTAACTGCAAAACAGCATTGGGACTACGTTACAGTTATTCTACATAACCGTAACAATTTTGTTGGTATTCCTAGGAATTCCAGATTAGACCATAAACTCAAATGTCTCATAATATTTAGATAGAATCATCTGCAGTGAAAACCCTCGATCAGTGACTGATCGAGCGGTCTCCCTTCTTGAAGATGGAGCATTTCGCCGGTTCTTTTCATTCTCGTCAGGCATATCTTCGCTTCGCCATACTAATCGAATAAGGTCGAAAAGACAGTTCTACAAAGTCTTCCCACCGAATATCAAGTGCTCCCAATTAATGCAATATTTAAAATATTTTTAATAATATTCGCAATTTAAGAGTTCATTTAAGGCAAAGAAGACGCTTGAAGGTCACCATCATTGGTATGAATTGACGTTTTGATGCTAGAAACTAGTTTTCCTGTAAGACAAGTAAGTACAGTAATATATTACCGTTTCCTTTCGAGCTGCTGTAAAGAATGCTGGAAAATATTGTCCCTAAGTAAGTCTTCATGTCTAGCTCGTGAATGTCTGCAATCAACCATATATAACACCTCATAAATGACATCAATAATAGATTGATATTTTTGGAAGCATAATTTTTGCCCTGATGATTTATAGGACCCAGTCCAGGACAATTGCATTATCAATTCAGGATCGAATAAAAAATCGATTAGTTCGTTGATTAGTTTGCCGGTGTCAGCATTTTTACTATTATCACCAACACGTGCAAGATGTGTTGTCTATAGTTTATAAATAAATTTGATAGAAGTTATTAAATATAGATAATCGAGCAGATACTCGATAGTCGTATGAAAGCATAAGTAAGCAGGCAATTTTCATATGAAGAATCCAAATATTTTTGATTCAATTTTTATCGTTAGAATTCATTGTCTTTTTTATTTACGAACACAAAAAATTGTGAGCAACTTTATCAAGTTTTCGATTGTACATAGCAAAATGAATCGAACATATTTATGTAATAATAATTGTCTGTCGACAATTTGCCGCAATATGTTGTTAGCTGTTTACCAATTGACTTTTGAATTCTTCATCGGGACATTTTATGTTTAAATTTTCGACATCGCGCGTATGTTGGCAGAGGATTCGATATTTACAACGTTTAGTACTATCTCAGTTCCGTTGGAAGAATTTTGTAAAAGTTTATCCAATTTTTTGTTAATTTCAGCCACAGACTTGTCCAGCTTGTCGAAACGATTTTCAAATGATTTTATTCGGTCCATATATTTTTACAATGACTACAACTATTTCTTGTTGGTTTGCATCATTTAAAACTGAATCTTGCTGCAGCTAGAATTCGGGTGCTTCATTTGTCATGTTCGGAATGGTTGAATTCTTGTTTGATTTTCCAAATTGATTTTCGTCTCATTGGAATTGGTTTCATTGGTACTAGAAACCGCTGGTGGCGTAATTATTTTGTTTTGCTGCGGATATTTGTAAATAAAAATTAGTCATTTATATTACCGTTAATAACGCTCAAAAATGCTTTAATTTATAACTTTTCCGTTTTTGTCTCATTGCAGTTAGGTAATTTAATTTCCAGTAGTCGCTCCTCATCGAACGTATTGGCTGTTACCGTAACCACACAATCCTAGTAGGTCCAATTTTCAGATGGGCGTGAATATCGCTCGATCCGCAATCTATCCAAACTTTTTGCATTTAAATGTTGCGGCCATCTTAACCCGTTGTTGCTCTCCTAATTAGCGGGCACCGCAGAACAGAAGAAACCTGACTGTGACTTTTCTTTAGTCATCACCAATTTGTACGCCATAATTGTTTTAATTCAATTTAATTCCTTTTATTTTTTAAAATTATAAATTGTTTTATTCACGAACCATATAACGTCAGCTCTATATAAAATATGAAAACAATTCCTAATTAGGAATCACTTTAATTGAATATTACACATTGTTGAGATCAACAGTGCAACAAAATATCCCACAATGGCAACAGGGTAAAATGCACAATTTTATTATATTTCATACACATATGTTGGCGAAATATGATTTAATTCATCATATATGTGTATACAACAACAACAATATAAATATGATTTAATTCATGTGTATACAACAACAACAATATAGATGCAATTCAGCAATTCTATATCAGTATAATTTTTTACTACAAAATTACCGAGTTGCAATTTATTTGTTGTTAGTGTAATTAGTATATAAGATTTTGTATATATACTGGAAAAATGAAATAATAAAATCAGAATAAATTTAAACCTTAACAACGTGTTTACTCTCGCTTATTTAATAGACCCCACCCGTGGTAATCTATTAAATAAATAATACAACAATTTATTCTCACCTACTTAATAGACCCCACCCGTGGTAATCTATTAAGTAAACTGATAAATCGAAGCGAACTTAATTTTAGAATTAAGGCACAAGCCGAGATTTTACATGGTCCTTCGAGCCGGATGAAAACAACGAGCCGGATTAAGCTGAGAGTTTACCAGGTCCTTCGAGCCACTAAAACAACCGGCAATTAGAAGTACGGACGGAGAGTCTATAACGTCGTCAAGCCTGACGACACCACCAGCCAAGCAACAAAAGGCACAATCTTCACAATATTACCGTCGAAGGAGGAGCTGAGCAACAACCAGCACCAGTACAACCACTAGAAACCCAAACAACAACATGGATTTATTACTTCAATTACAAGAGGTAACAAGTGGAAAGATAGTCCAGATAGAGAAAAACTATCGGAAAGACGGAGAAGACAGAAAGACAAAGTCTTACCTAGAGAAGAGAATAGCGAATCTAAAAGCGCTATACAACGAATTCGTTGGAAACGACGATAAAATTCTACGAATGGTCCCGCCTCTGGGCGAGAACCACGCTTATCTCACCACGCGAATAAACACAACAGATGTTTTCAATAAGCTGGTAGAAGATATGCGCCATCGCCTACATAGCGGACCACCATTGACACCAACAACGTCACAAGAAGCCCTACAACTTCCAAGTTCACTTCTCGAGGCATCATATAAACCGACGCCGTCAATTCGGGTAGATGCCGTACAAAATTTAACAACAGATTCTCAAAAAGAGGAAATCAAAGAATGTAACTCAGCTGCAAATCAACAACAACAAACGAGTACGAGTAGTTCAATAGAGGCCCTTCAAGCAGCAAAAATAGAAGGAAACAACAACACAAAATTGTTCAAAAGACAAGACGTCCTCATGCGCCAGATATATCAAAAATTGGCGTCAATAAACTATTCCTTGGAAACCAACAACATATCTAAGGAATATGTTAGTCTTAAAATAAGACAATTAGAAAAGGACATGGAGGAAATCGCAGCCCAACATACAGAATTATTAGTAGAGTTGGAAGACGACGAACAAACCTCCAACTACTTTCGGGAAGATTATTATGGCAAGCTTCAAGAAAGAGTAGAAGATGCCATGATCAAACTACAACAGTTTCGTTCACAAACAACAACCATGGCAGAATCAGCAGCGCAAGTGAAATTGCCTAAGGTAGAATTACCAATATTTTACGGTGATTATGATCGGTGGGAAACATTCAACGATATATTCACTGAGCTGATCCACCAAAACAACAAACTATCAGATACAGTAAAGATGACGTATCTGAAATCACACCTGCAGAAGGGAGCAGCGCAAATTATTAGTCACCTAACAACAACTGGTGACAATTACCAAACCGCATGGAATATAATCCAAGCAAGGTTCAACAATGTAAGGATACTGGCAAACCATCAATTTAATGCACTGTTGTCATTGGCGACAATTCAGATATCATCCGCCCAAGCAGTGAGAAACTTGCATGATACAGCACGAGAAATATTACACAATATAAAGCGGCTAAATATGGATTCGCCATTCGAGGCACTCGTGGGTTTCATCTTAAACAAAAAATTGGACCCAGAATCCATTAGAATTTACGAAACAAATATAGAGAAGCCCAGAGAAATTCCACAACTAGAAGAATTCTTTCAATTCCTGGAGAGAAGGTTTCAATCTTTAGAAGCCATGGGCAATCATAGAGCAACAGCAACACGACCACACATGCAGTATATACCACCATTGAAACGAGTGAATACAGCCATGTTAACCAAAACATGTTGGGTGGAAGGGTGTAAGGAGCATCATGGTTTAAATCAATGCCAGCAATTCAAAAAGATGTCAACACTAAATCGGGCAAGGCTTGTTAGCTCAGCCAACTTGTGCATACGATGTTTAAGCCAGCATCAAGGAAGAAACTGCCAAGCAGAAACATGTATCGTGTGCAAAGGGGGGCACCACACACTTCTGCACTGCAACAATGCAGCATCAACTACCGGAAGTAGTGTCAAAACCGCCAAAACATTCGTGATCAACCATCAAGGACAAGTTTTATTACCAACTGCTTTAGTCAGAGCCGCAACTAGCACCGGCGATTTTTTCACACTAAGAGCTCTAATTGATCCAGGATCACAGGCCACATTAATATCCTCCAAGGCCGCAAATCTATTCAACTTTAAAAAAGAGAAAGTACACGTCACCATTTCAGGTGTAGGTGGAAAAAAGGCAGGCACCTGCAGACAAACCATCAATCTAAAAATATCGCCAAGATTTGATGGAGACTTCCAAATGAATATCAAACCCTTGATATTCGAGCAACTCGACCAACAACTACCCGAGGTGGACTTTGCCACAAGCAGCTGGACGCATCTCCACCAAATACAACTGGCTGATCCCAACTACAATCAGTCACAGCCAATTGATCTTATACTTGGCGCAGACTATTATCCATCAATACTAATCAACAACATCATCAAGGGAGGTCCACTAGAGCCGATGGCACAACAAACGGAATTCGGTTGGATTATATTGGGTAGCAAGAGCAACACAGAAAATCAGCACAAAACAACGATGATTGCAACCAGAAGTATAGAAGATCAGCTGCGATTACTGGTAGAAAACGAATCATCCAAGCTCTTTGATCCCGGCATATGTCAAGTTTCCCAGTATAATAATCCATTAGGATTATTAATAGTGGCCGGGGAATATGTTGCGATCAACAGGGCACATCATTATAATAATCTAACTGCCGGCCCGGGAATATGTTGAGATCAACAGTGCAACAAAATATCCCACAATGGCAACAGGGTAAAATGCACAATTTTATTATATTTCATACACATATGTTGGCGAAATATGATTTAATTCATCATATATGTGTATACAACAACAACAATATAAATATGATTTAATTCATGTGTATAGAACAACAACAATATAGATGCAATTCAGCAATTCTATATCAGTATAATTTTTTACTACAAAATTACCGAGTTGCAATTTATTTGTTGTTAGTGTAATTAGTATATAAGATTTTGTATATATACTGGAAAAATGAAATAATAAAATCAGAATAAATTTAAACCTTAACAACGTGTTTACTCTCGCTTATTTAATAGACCCCACCCGTGGTAATCTATTAAATAAATAATACAACAATTTATTCTCACCTACTTAATAGACCCCACCCGTGGTAATCTATTAAGTAAACTGATAAATCGAAGCGAACTTAATTTTAGAATTAAGGCACAAGCCGAGATTTTACATGGTCCTTCGAGCCGGATGAAAACAACGAGCCGGATTAAGCTGAGAGTTTACCAGGTCCTTCGAGCCACTAAAACAACCGGCAATTAGAAGTACGGACGGAGAGTCTATAACGTCGTCAAGCCTGACGACACCACCAGCCAAGCAACAAAAGGCACAATCTTCACAATATTACCGTCGAAGGAGGAGCTGAGCAACAACCAGCACCAGTACAACCACTAGAAACCCAAACAACAACATGGATTTATTACTTCAATTACAAGAGGTAACAAGTGGAAAGATAGTCCAGATAGAGAAAAACTATCGGAAAGACGGAGAAGACAGAAAGACAAAGTCTTACCTAGAGAAGAGAATAGCGAATCTAAAAGCGCTATACAACGAATTCGTTGGAAACGACGATAAAATTCTACGAATGGTCCCGCCTCTGGGCGAGAACCACGCTTATCTCACCACGCGAATAAACACAACAGATGTTTTCAATAAGCTGGTAGAAGATATGCGCCATCGCCTACATAGCGGACCACCATTGACACCAACAACGTCACAAGAAGCCCTACAACTTCCAAGTTCACTTCTCGAGGCATCATATAAACCGACGCCGTCAATTCGGGTAGATGCCGTACAAAATTTAACAACAGATTCTCAAAAAGAGGAAATCAAAGAATGTAACTCAGCTGCAAATCAACAACAACAAACGAGTACGAGTAGTTCAATAGAGGCCCTTCAAGCAGCAAAAATAGAAGGAAACAACAACACAAAATTGTTCAAAAGACAAGACGTCCTCATGCGCCAGATATATCAAAAATTGGCGTCAATAAACTATTCCTTGGAAACCAACAACATATCTAAGGAATATGTTAGTCTTAAAATAAGACAATTAGAAAAGGACATGGAGGAAATCGCAGCCCAACATACAGAATTATTAGTAGAGTTGGAAGACGACGAACAAACCTCCAACTACTTTCGGGAAGATTATTATGGCAAGCTTCAAGAAAGAGTAGAAGATGCCATGATCAAACTACAACAGTTTCGTTCACAAACAACAACCATGGCAGAATCAGCAGCGCAAGTGAAATTGCCTAAGGTAGAATTACCAATATTTTACGGTGATTATGATCGGTGGGAAACATTCAACGATATATTCACTGAGCTGATCCACCAAAACAACAAACTATCAGATACAGTAAAGATGACGTATCTGAAATCACACCTGCAGAAGGGAGCAGCGCAAATTATTAGTCACCTAACAACAACTGGTGACAATTACCAAACCGCATGGAATATAATCCAAGCAAGGTTCAACAATGTAAGGATACTGGCAAACCATCAATTTAATGCACTGTTGTCATTGGCGACAATTCAGATATCATCCGCCCAAGCAGTGAGAAACTTGCATGATACAGCACGAGAAATATTACACAATATAAAGCGGCTAAATATGGATTCGCCATTCGAGGCACTCGTGGGTTTCATCTTAAACAAAAAATTGGACCCAGAATCCATTAGAATTTACGAAACAAATATAGAGAAGCCCAGAGAAATTCCACAACTAGAAGAATTCTTTCAATTCCTGGAGAGAAGGTTTCAATCTTTAGAAGCCATGGGCAATCATAGAGCAACAGCAACACGACCACACATGCAGTATATACCACCATTGAAACGAGTGAATACAGCCATGTTAACCAAAACATGTTGGGTGGAAGGGTGTAAGGAGCATCATGGTTTAAATCAATGCCAGCAATTCAAAAAGATGTCAACACTAAATCGGGCAAGGCTTGTTAGCTCAGCCAACTTGTGCATACGATGTTTAAGCCAGCATCAAGGAAGAAACTGCCAAGCAGAAACATGTATCGTGTGCAAAGGGGGGCACCACACACTTCTGCACTGCAACAATGCAGCATCAACTACCGGAAGTAGTGTCAAAACCGCCAAAACATTCGTGATCAACCATCAAGGACAAGTTTTATTACCAACTGCTTTAGTCAGAGCCGCAACTAGCACCGGCGATTTTTTCACACTAAGAGCTCTAATTGATCCAGGATCACAGGCCACATTAATATCCTCCAAGGCCGCAAATCTATTCAACTTTAAAAAAGAGAAAGTACACGTCACCATTTCAGGTGTAGGTGGAAAAAAGGCAGGCACCTGCAGACAAACCATCAATCTAAAAATATCGCCAAGATTTGATGGAGACTTCCAAATGAATATCAAACCCTTGATATTCGAGCAACTCGACCAACAACTACCCGAGGTGGACTTTGCCACAAGCAGCTGGACGCATCTCCACCAAATACAACTGGCTGATCCCAACTACAATCAGTCACAGCCAATTGATCTTATACTTGGCGCAGACTATTATCCATCAATACTAATCAACAACATCATCAAGGGAGGTCCACTAGAGCCGATGGCACAACAAACGGAATTCGGTTGGATTATATTGGGTAGCAAGAGCAACACAGAAAATCAGCACAAAACAACGATGATTGCAACCAGAAGTATAGAAGATCAGCTGCGATTACTGGTAGAAAACGAATCATCCAAGCTCTTTGATCCCGGCATATGTCAAGTTTCCCAGTATAATAATCCATTAGGATTATTAATAGTGGCCGGGGAATATGTTGCGATCAACAGGGCACATCATTATAATAATCTAACTGCCGGCCCGGGAATATGTTGAGATCAACAGTGCAACAAAATATCCCACAATGGCAACAGGGTAAAATGCACAATTTTATTATATTTCATACACATATGTTGGCGAAATATGATTTAATTCATCATATATGTGTATACAACAACAACAATATAAATATGATTTAATTCATGTGTATAGAACAACAACAATATAGATGCAATTCAGCAATTCTATATCAGTATAATTTTTTACTACAAAATTACCGAGTTGCAATTTATTTGTTGTTAGTGTAATTAGTATATAAGATTTTGTATATATACTGGAAAAATGAAATAATAAAATCAGAATAAATTTAAACCTTAACAACGTGTTTACTCTCGCTTATTTAATAGACCCCACCCGTGGTAATCTATTAAATAAATAATACAACAATTTATTCTCACCTACTTAATAGACCCCACCCGTGGTAATCTATTAAGTAAACTGATAAATCGAAGCGAACTTAATTTTAGAATTAAGGCACAAGCCGAGATTTTACATGGTCCTTCGAGCCGGATGAAAACAACGAGCCGGATTAAGCTGAGAGTTTACATGGTTCTTCGAGCCGCATACAACAACAACCGGATACAACAACAGTCGGAGACAACCAACAACTGGCGATAAACCGAGATTTTACACACATAATTCTAAATTAACACATTTTTCAGATGCAATTTCCAAAGAGGAATTATTTTATCCGCATATATTAAAATGAAGAGAATTTTCAATTACATACAATTTATCGCAAGTAGCATACCAAAATATAAAATTTTGATATAAAGATTTGAATGCCATATTCTGATGCTAAACAACCTAAGAAATCTAATTTGATCATCTTTCAGTTTAGGAAGTATTCTAAAATTAATTCTAACACCTCTAGTTGGAACATTCTGGGGCTTAGCTTTAGTACAATTTACCCTTTACTTTATCTGGAGGCGCCACCGTCGTCATCGAGTAAATGGTACTAAAAAGGTGTTCCAAAAATTTAAATCTGCCGTTTTTACGTTAGGGTTTTTTGTATGCTATTTTGACAGTTATCGAAGACAAAAACCCAAATAGCTAGGTAGAAACTTACGTCTAGCACATAAATAGTGTCTATTATTGAGGTTAGTCTAAATTTCAGACTATCTCAATTGTAAATTCTACGTTTGTTGGATGCGTGGCCACTACTTACCAAAGCTATTAAAAAAATTCAGATTACATATTATGTATATGCCATGTCTCTTTTCGCTTACCATTTCATATGTTAAACGTGCACCAGCCTTAAATGGGTGTAATGTATGTAAATGTAAAAATAAATGCAATAACTCATCATCGTAATTATATATGAATGAAACTTTTCGACGACAAATCACAAATTTAAAGTCTTAATCCACCTTAATCAAGTACACTGTGTTAATCGAGGTATACCTGTATAACCTTTCAAACACGTTATGCGTGACCTAACGAAATAATTGTCTTGTAAACCTTTTAATTGAAGTTTAGTGTTCAAAATTGTAAGGTAACGACAGTTTTACAATTGAAAAAATACGACCATCGTAAATAATTAATTGGAATAAAATGAAAATAGAATAACGTAACCATGTCATCCAAACGATTATGGTTATTAGATATATCCTATATTATTGTATAATTCATACATAAATTATAGCTGTATTTGATTGAAAAATCGAGTAAAATATAAATTCAAATCAAGTATCAAATAATTTTAAAGATTAACTGATAAATAAATAAAAATAAATGAACATATTAATTTTATGTGTACTTACTTTTTTGATTTTGACATTACGTTGATTGTTTTTGACACAAGTGATATTAGGCATACACTGTTAAATAAGGTAACCCGATCTACACTACCGACACCAGAATCGATAAGAATGTTATTTTTTTTACGCGCGACAACCATAAGTTGTCTCTGCATGTGATTGAAGCCGCTCTCATGCAAATGAGTCTAAGGCTTATATGAGACGAAGTCAACATGACGGAGTTAAATTTTGTCCATCTCGTTATAAACATTTCGCAGTCGTACCAATTTATAGAGCAATAGCAAACAAAAAAATAAAGAAATCGTACCGATTTCCTTATTTTTTCTGTTTATTATAAATATAATATAAATATATAAATGCTTTCTTCTATGTAGCTCATTGAAACTTATACGATGAGCCTGAATGGGTTAAGCCCAAAATAAACGTGTCTTTTGTGCTGCGCTCTTCTGCAATATCGACCGCAATGAGCGACTTGTATTATGACCTAGATTTTAAAATACTTTTTATCTTATTTCTTATAATGTACATAATTATGTATATGTATTTCAAGTTCATCAAAATGTTAATTGATAAGATATTGTCTAAATTGATAACGGGATGGTAGCCTAATAATAATATGGGACAAAGTAAAAAATATAAATAAAGAAAAATAATAAAATAGGAATGTTAAAACTGGAATTTTATTGAGCAACAAATAGTTCAACCCTCCTGCAAGATTTAAAAAAACAAAAAGGAGAATTATTTAATTAGAAATTTTTACATTTATCTTTATTTAAAAGGGTTTGTTTAATTATATATATTTACAAAAAATAATTGTCTTCAAAAAATGTATATAACCTAGATATTATTATTACATATTAATAAATTAGAATTATATTCATCATACCGTTGTTCGATTTGAATCACCCGCCAATCGATCAACCAACCTACTGACACCGGGCATATTGAGAAAACTGCCAATAACAGGTACACGCCTTAAGAAATTCACCGCAACCGGGAAGAATCCACTAAATAATAGTACAAATCCGTAGATTTCAACAACCATTCCGATTATCGGAAACCCAACTAGAACTATAATAATGCCACCGACAAAACTGATTGTGGCCTTAACTTTGTGTTTTTGAAAGAAAAATCGAAAAGTTCGTTCCACACCTATAACACATGTAAGACCACATATGAATAGTATCTAAATATATAAAAAAAATATTAATTAAAATATCGATTAAGAATATGTTTAACTCACATTTCCTATCGCCAATAGTCCTTTATCGAATAGCATGATTATCCCGAGGAATAGGAATGCTATTCCAAAGCCGACCAGCCCCACGCCAATTTCTGTAATAACAAACATATGTTACTCATAAAACATGTCCCAATCATCACCAATCAAAAAATCCGTACTCTGCGTATCTGTAATTTCAAACATTTTCTCTTGAGTTTTATAAAAATCTGGCCAAAGACAAGATCAAATGTTTTTCAGTGATTCCCTCCCGCTCTTCGTATCTCACGCACACAATAAATATAATTATTAATTTATATAAAATTTGGTATATTGGATAGAATGATATTTTTATTTGATATTCATGTTTAAATTGTATTAAATTACTCTTGAATCATCAATTTTTCGATTATGTTCGAAAATGAAAAAATTATACAAATCTTTGGATATGTTGACGTGAAAACCAAACGTCAAATTTGTACAGAAAAAATATTTAAAGTATGTTTTACACGGTAAAACTTTTAGATGTGATATTTTCGTTCAGTGGCTTGATCCCCAGAAGCCAAAAATAATGATCATACAAATAATTCGGTTTTCAGACAACTATAGTTATTCATGTAGGTATAGTTAAACTGTTAAAGTTATGAACTTTAGTTACAATTTTAATGGCCAAATTTTGTATTAACGCAGTTTTTCAATCTAAGGACTGATCGCCACCTTCCTTCGCCAAAAAACTCTTGAACCACTGCACATAAACTGTCAATAAACTAAATATTTAATATAAAAAAATATATTACGTTCCAAAGATGATAATGGTGCTTCTGATTGCGACATCTTAATATCGTAATTTGAATGTAACCCAATTTTTAGATTCTGCCCAAATTAAATTTACAATAATAAATAAACAATGAGCATAAAATCGATTACAGAGCTTACTTCTTTAAAATTAAATATGAATAAAACTTCAAAAAATCACGGAATATTTTCCTTTGATAAAATTCCAACAGAGGATTGAACTGTTATTTGCCTTAAATTGTATATAACCTCAATTAATATATTTTTAATGAATCATACCTAGGATTGAATATTCATTGGCTTGGTAGAGAATAACATGTAAGTGCATACAACTATTAAACGCTAATGTACAATACAGTTACGAAATGCATTAACATTTATTCATTTTATTTATGCTTTTTAATAAAAGTTTGTTAACTGTCTAGAGAAATTCATCTTAATGCTATTGCCAAGCTATTTTACCGATGAAGAAGAATTAGAGCTAACCAGCTAGGTATAGCTAATGGATAATTTAGAGATTATAATTTTAAAATTCGGACCTAATTCATGAAACTTTTAGGTCTTTTGAACAACTTGAAGCGTTCATTTTACAGAGAAGAATATAATATAATATGTATTAACAGCAAATTACATTTGCGAATTAGATTTTAAATTTTTTTAATTTTCCGATAGGGCGGCGCTTTCCGTACATTTAGAGGATTCATTTTAAAGCGAATATACACATCGCTTGATCTCTATGATTTATTTATTTTTTAGAATAAAAATAAATAAAACAGTATGAAATTTTGCATTGAACTGTAATATAAGTGATAATTACGTACAACTATTTATTATTTCTTCCATAGTCCATATCAGAAAAATCGCCCAAGTTATTTATGCGCTTTATACAATGATCCTACTTTTACAATAACAATCATTTTTGGTCAACAAATTCAAGTAACGACTATGGTGGTATCTCTTGAAAACTTCAGATTTATTTTAAGATATATTATTATCATTTTAATGCATGGTTAACATAACATTTCTTTCATATATTTTTCATAAAACGGCACTGAGAGTTAAAAATTCATTAAGGTTCCGCTAAATTTAGTAATTTAGTGATCAGCAAAAATTTTATTAATAATTAATTCTGTAGAATTATAATAACCACTGTGACAAACCATTTTAACAGAACTAATGTCACACCAAATTTTCTATTTTATTATTACCTTTTGTGGTTCCTCGGCCGACCAAGCCACCCTCAATATTATTGATCATTGCAAATGCAGTCAACTCACAAATTGACAGTATTTTGTTTCAATATATGTACATACTATATTATTGCAGATCTATAAATGAATCTTTTTTTATTTGTTATGCTTTGAAAAGATTACGTTATTATTAGATATAATTTAATTAAAATATTACAATTAAAGTATATGCCCATGAAGAGGCTTATTATTATATTATATTATCACGAAACGTTACTTTACAAACAGGTATTACGAATATCGATCACATTTGATCGACATCGATAAGTTTTCACATCTATCGAATCTGTCAAATCTATTTGTTTATTTTTTTCTACGTGCAGCGATTGACAGAGCAAAAGGCGAACCAAAGTGTTCTAAACGAAAGAAAATTAATCAAAGAATTTTTCGCACTGGAAACATTAATTAAATTTAATTACCCTATCATGAATTAATTAATGTGTTCGCATATAATCAAATCGTGAGCAGCTGCAATGGCAATTATAAAATATATCAATTTTGTAAATAAAAAACCAAAAAATGTGAATAAAATCAAATTTTGTCTGAGTTACTGTGTTCTGTGTGTGTTGTTCATTTGCTTTTTAGTTTATTTATGTTTTTTAATTTTAAAAAAAAATCTCTATAATTTAGACAGTTATAATTCAGAAAAGTTTTCTCGGGTCACGTTAGACTTGACCCAAATACCAAAGATTGTGTTGCCTGACGATAATGTACTGGTAGAGCCAAAGAATCGAAATTGCTCGTACTGGGATTGTTTCAATGTGTATCGATGCGGACAAAAAAATTCTGAAAAAATTTCGATCTACGTGTATCCACTGAAATACTATGTGGATACAAAAGGAACGAAAGCTTATTCGATAAGCAAGGAGTTTTATATTATCCTGAAGACGATAATTAATAGTCCGTATTATACGTCAAATCCAAATGAAGCTTGCATTTTGATACCATCGATTGATTTGTTGAATCTCTTTAATGTGAACCATGATCTGGTATCAAAAGCGCTGGCTGTTTTACCACAGTAAGTTGTGTTATTTATCTGATAAACCTTGAATAGCTAGGTCTAATTTATAATTTGTTTCTAGTTGGAACAATGGAGAAAATCATGTCCTCATAAATATGGTGGCACCAAATTTAGATGAATTTGCTACCGCAAATTCGTTGGTTGCCAGTGCTAAACTAGACACATGGTCATATCGGCATGGTTTCGATATCTCAATGCCGTTTTATAGCCCGCATGTCTACAAAATTAACTATAAACATATTCTGAAACACGAATCAGATGATCGTCCATTCTTATTGATTGCCTCAAGCGCCACAATAACCGTGCCTCAAATTAATATATTCCATGAGATTGCGTTTAATCAACAGAAAATCTTATTTTTTAAACCGTGCGGCAGAAACGAATACCAAACAGAGTATTCAACTCAAAAACATCTGACTGAGAATGGTAACTACTATTGCAGCTATCCGGCAAAAGATGTGTACGAATATCCAAATTTACTGGAATTGGGGGAATTTTGTCTGGTCACAATGGATGGAAATTTGAATCATATGAGCTTGCTCGAAGCCATGACATCATTATGTATACCAGTTATTGTGAATAACATTGATATGTTGCCGTTTACTGAGGTAAGAATAAATTATATTTACTTAAGCTAAGAAATTTATATAACCTTGATGAATGAATTATTTCTAATTGCTGTGCGTACATATTAATCGGACGTCAAAGATTGACTTTAATTGCTTATTACTATATTTGATTTGGGTATCAGTTTTCGCTAAGTATTATGAATATTAATAGAAGTAGAATTGTATTTGATTTTTGAAAGTGAAATGAAACACGAAACTTATTTTCGATAACATTTGACCGATTTTTGAAGGTACTGTATTGGAAAACACTAAAGCAGCATTTAGTTCAATTCTCTTTAATAGATGATAAGATTTGATTATGGATCATGTGTGGCATGTTATATTTTATATTATAACTAATAGTTACACATTAAACCCTATGATGGAATACTATGTACAGCTGTCGTGAGATAGTTGACAAAATTAAACCGATTCTATTCGAGTAGATCAAGCAAAGCACATATTTAAAAAAGACCCTAGCTGACCTCTGGTGTTCATACAATTATTGGATATTATCATTTAAATATTACTTATATCCAAATTCAAGCCTTGCGAAACATCACATGCGGATTTGAGAGAAGTTCTTCCTCAATTTTAGCAGACCAATTGAATAATTATTTTTTAGAATATGTTCAGAAATTCTATTCTTACACTAAAAAAAGTTTAAATATTAGTATGTCTCAATTATTTCCTGGTCATCAAGGAATATCTCAAATGTTTCTTTATTATTTTCGCAGATCATTGATTGGAAACTTGCGGCAATCACAATAAACGAAGGAAGTTTAAGCAGTATTTACGATATACTAAATGGAGTCACACTAGACCATAGAATCGAATTACGTAGCCATTTGAAATGGTTATACGAAAAATATTTCAATTCCCTTGAAACGATTGTGCACACAATGCTAGACGAATTAAACGATCGTATACAGCCGCACGTAGCAAAAAACTATTTAGACTGGAATTTGCAACCACTGCCAAAATCAACCAAAAATCCATTATTTTTACCATTAATCGCGCCAAAGTCGCAAGGATTCACAGCGGTTATATTAACATATGATCGGGTGGAAAGTTTAATGACCCTCGTACAAAAGTTGGCTGTAGTTCAATCGCTGCAGAAAATCATAATCATTTGGAATAACCAAAAAAAGTCGCCACCACATTTAGCTATGTTTCAAAAAATTAGTAAACCATTGAAAATTATTAAGACAAAAGAAAATAAATTGTCGAATCGTTTTTATCCGTACGAAGAAATTGAGACGGAAGCAATTCTAACGATTGATGACGATATAATTATGTTGACCGCAGATGAGTTAGATTTTGGTTATGAAGTGTGGCGTGAATTTCCTGATCGGATTGTGGGTTTTCCAAGTCGGATACATGTTTGGGATAATACTACAAACACATGGACTTATGAATCGGAATGGACCAATCAGATATCGATGGTGCTGACCGGAGCCGCATTTCACCATAAGGTATAGAATTTGATAAAAAATAATTATAATTTGCAGTTTATATAATTGTTTTGTTATATATTTTGTTAGTTCTGGAGCTATATGTACACAAACTCGATGCCGGGCAACATAAAGGAATGGGTCGATGAAAAAATGAATTGCGAAGATATTGCAATGAATTTTCTTGTGGCAAATATCACCAATAAACCTCCAATTAAGGTGGCACCTCGCAAAAAATTCAAATGTCCCGAATGTACAAATTCGGAAATGTTATCGGCCGATTTGAATCATATGAAGGAACGATCAGCATGTATTGATCGGTTCTCAAAAATTTATGGTAGTATGCCATTGAAAACTGTCGAGTTTCGAGCTGATCCGGTACTGTACAAAGATAACTTTCCCGAAAAGTTGAAGCGATTTAATGATATTGGTAGTCTGTAAGAAATTCGTAATAATAGTAATCTAAAGAAGAAAAGGAAGAAGATATTTAATATCTGATTAAACAAAAATACAATAATTAAATTATTTGAGTCGTTTATAATATTATAAAACAAAAGTCATATTATGGATAAATATAAATTAAAATTTATTATAATTAGAAATAGAAACCAATTTTGAATTTGTTTATTTACGGTTCAAGCCATTTCCCAATTTGCAATACACGTGTGAAACTTATCAAGAGCCACGACAAACTTTCGTGGTTCAATCACTGCGATATCTTAAAGTATCGTTATAATTTTGATTTGCGTAATACTTAAATTCCGCTACCATCAAAACAAGCTTTTTGAGATTATAATCCAGATACAACCACCATAAACGGAAAGTGAACGTAAAATACAAATGCTTTAGAGCAAATCAATATTGATAATTTATTATTTGTTGTAATATGTTAAAACACTTGAAACCGACTGGACTGCCGAGTGAGTGGTGACAGTAATACAATGCAATATCTAGAGCCGGATATGTCACGGCATTGAACGTTATAATACAAGCATTAATATGCTAGATAAGCATTTAAAAGAAATCTTATTTTATTATAGCTAAGACAAAGATCCTGATTGAGCAAAGTCTATCCAGTTGTTGTAAATCGTTCTATTATCATGCTTAATTAATTGGACCCTGTCCATATCTTAATTTGAAATATATTGAACAAACGGCCTAATCATTCCCGCTCATTGTTCTTACACAGCTAAAATTGCTTTAAAGTTTTGTAATCGAATTCTTACTAACTGGAAAATACAATATTCGCATTACGCCAATCGGTGAAACGTGGAATATTATTCTAATTTAATTTTACATTTAACTTTCCTTGTTAGATAAGCATGGGAGACAGCCCTTCTGTCGATATTTTATTATTGGAAATATGTACGAGGATAAAGTACTCTCTTAAACTTCAGAAGGATCTGTCGTATCTATGTTTTTTCTTCTATTCTGTGAATAATTTTACGATATTTTGGAATAAAAAAACTTCTTTTATTTGAAATGAAAATTTACTTAATTTATGCTAATTAATATTATATTTTAAAAATATGTGAGTTTTAGATAAATGACCACATGGTATGGGCCTGAAATTTGTTGAAACCTTAAATCAAGGCTATTAGAAATTCCACGAATTATATTGCTGCATTTTTGGTGTAGATACTTATCAATCTCGTGGAACTGAAGATAAGGTGAAAAGTATGGAGAACAAAAGAAAAAGAATTATAAAATAATTGTATTTGTTATTTTCATCAAAAAAATAAATAAATAAAAATTCTGAACATTATTACATTATCTAATATCACATATTCGATTTTTTTAAACAGAAATTTACAAAAAACATTTTCGATTAATTGTATTTTAATTATTATCTTGTTCAATTCAAATGACTAACAAATATAATGTATATACGATTGTAATACTACATCATTTATAAACTTTAATATTTTTTGTCAATAATATTTTAAAATACATTATGGTAAATTATGTTGTCAACGATACAGGGATTTTGTAACACAAGACAACTTCGTTGGCGCCGTTGTAGACACGCCAATATAAGCTTCCTCGTAGCTGAAATTAAAAAAAGATATCCGTTTAAATAGAAAGCTAAAAAAATAATTTAAATTAGTAACTTACGGTTGGCATAGAGTCCGGGACTTCCAAATCGGCTTGAACCAATAAACCTTCATCACCATATGTTGGACAACCACCTGTAGTTGAGCAAAGCTCCGGAGTCACCGACGCCTTTGAATAAACATTGTTAATTATCCAGTTGGCATTATGGGCTAGCACAGTGGTTGATGAAAGGGTAGCTATAAATAGAAATAAAAACAAATTATAGAGTTACCTGATAAACAATATAACACAAATATAACAAGATTATGGATTTTCCATGTATAGTCAATTAGCTGAACATCAAACCTGATAAGATAGAACTTTGTGCAGTTGTTATAATGAGTAATTATTGAAAAGTGTTTATAGACAAATAATTAGACCACACTTTAAGATACATATATATTAATGTTAGTCGTTATCTTCAGACCTGAGTTTAAGATATCAAAGATATATTGTAGTTATCTATTGAGAACATCACCGCAATAAAATGCAAAGTAAGACTTAATTTATTATATATTTATACAGAGTAATTATGATTAATTTGAAGACTGTAAACTACGAGGGAGACAAGAAAAAAGTAGACTAAAAATTAGTTTACTACTCGTATATCTTATCTTTTACAAATTTGATTATAAATACACACCAAAATAAAAGTGATGTGTTTTGGCAACAGACAATCGATTAACCACGTATTTTCCCACTATGCTACTGATAACGAACGATACACGTTACTCCTTGTGTGTAAAAAAAAAACTATACAGAAAATTTATATTTAGGAATATAATCAGTCACGTGATGATACTAATGTCGATTTTCTTTGGTCAAAAATAATTGATTATTTTGACAAATAATTGATATTTTTCAGGATTTCATTTTTCTTTGGCGAAAATAATTGATTATTTTTTGATGTATAATCAATTTTTTCAAATCATGATTTTTTCTATAATCTACTACCACTACATTGAAAAATAGAAATGTCAAATATGACAAATAGACACCTCGCAATTTTTATGTCAATTCAATGGTTTTCTTGCTGTGTGGTTATACTAATTTGTCCATAATAGTTGTCCATAATTTTGTTGACGAGGTAGTCTGCATTGACAGTGGCGATTTATGGGATGAGGCATCAAACATTACCTCAGATCGTACACAAGATCAGCAGATAACATCGACAGAACAAAATGATTCAACTGATAACTCGGGAGAAAATGCAACTGGCAATGTATTGAAGCATTTGGTCGAAGTAAAACGCAATCGAATTGCTTCTAGTTTTTAAAATTTAAAGCAAAAATATTACAAATAAATTAAAATAATACATAGATAGATTATAATAAATAAAACACAAAATGATTCATTATATTTATTTCATTCACATGAAATTCACATTAAACTGACAGAAAACAAAATGTCAAAATACCAACACAAAGACAAAAAATAATCAATTATTTTTCGTTTTCGATTGGCAAGAAAATAATTGATATTTTTTGTAAAACCAAAGAAAATCGACATAATAGTAAACAAACCAATTTTTTGTTCATGCAGTCGCTATCTAAAGTAGATCAGAAACTTTAATTAATCTAAGTGATTTAATTCCTAATTGGTTGTTATCATTGTGTTTGCCGAGTTCATTTATTGGCGTGTGTATTATAAGATTTGGAGCTTTATCTTATCAGCAATTTTTTTTTGTTCATTTACAATTATAGAGAAATGTTGTAATTCCTTTTAATAAAAATAACCGACACCTAATCCCTTTGTTAATATTTTTCCAATTTGATTATGAATAATTAGGTTTTTTTATAATTTTATAAGATTTTGAAATATTAAGGTAAGAAAAACGATTTTTTAAAATTGAAACTGGTATATTCGAAGGAATTCAGGAAGCAGTACTACATATTACAAAAACAATATAAAGGTATCAAACTACTTCAGAATTGATTCTGTAAGTGCTTGGCAATAATGTATGTAACGATTATATTGATAGTGGGAGTGTATATTCTTTACAAGAAATATTTTGAAAGTGTACGTAAAGCATAGTTTAAGCAAACGTTAGACCTTAGATAACTTACTTTAGACCTCAATAGAGAACCCACTATATTACACAGTACACACATTATTTGAATGTTATTTTAGAGACAAACAAATCTATTTATCCTGAATACCAGTTTATCTGAAATGTGTTAATTCTAGTGCCTTTAGGCAGTATTGAACAGATTGTCTAGTTTATTAGGTCGAAAAGGAATAGTTCCAAGGAAATTCATGGTACAGGGGAATATACAAACTATAACGAGCAGATTAATCGAATGAATATACGGAAACCTAGAATAGTAAACTTTTATTTTGTAATAACATTGTTGGGTTAAATAATTAATTAAAACCAATTAATATGAGGTTTATGATATATTTACATGGATTAAAATTAATATAATAAATATTTCTGTACATATACTCAACAAAATGAATTTCAGCAGTGAAATTTAGATTACAAATTTACAATCTGCTATAAAACTCGTTGAATTCCGATTGATTTTGGGCTTGCGAAATAGATTTAGCAAATGGTTACTAAATTTTAGTGATTAAAGTAAGGCCGATAATGTTGGAAATTTCCTTATAATAGCCTAAAAGCCTGATTTTTATAAAATACTAATTTACATTTGTTCGTTGAACTTTTACTTAAAATTTAAAAGACAAATTATTATAAAATAAATGAACGAACTTCTCTCACAATTTCAAATTGCGTCAATTATAAAACTTTTTTATGACATCCAGCGCTATATCGGAATTTTATGGTAATACCACAGATTACAGATTATACCAGATGTCCATCTTGTATGGTCCAAATTTACATAAGTTAATTCAAACTATGAAAATTACTCCAAATAAAATCTACCACAACGAGAAATAGACCGATATATAAATTCATATTTTCATCCTTTTCTTTTTTAATTTGCGCACGACGATTTTATTTTGTAAAAACTAAAAAACAAAAACCAAAACAAAGTCGTAAATTATTCGTGTTTTTCCGAATTCAATACTCTGGTTATCCGTTTTGAACACATTCATATACAAAAATCATGAAAATATGAATGAAATTATATTCAAGAACATAATCCTTACAAACACATACAAAATGTATATTTAATTTGTATTTTCTATTTTTATCTTTTATTCGACTTATGGATTTTGTCTATAAAAAAATTATAGATAATAAAACAAAAAAACAAATAATCGTTTTAAATTTTTAAAATATCGTCTCTGTAGTAATGAATATTGCCAATATCCTGGTAATGAAATTATTAAACAATTCAAATTGCTCCAATTGTATCATCGAGGATAGCGATCACATTATGCTTGATTGGGATGAATTCAAAGCCGAGTATAAGGAAAGTTTAAAGGAGTTTGGAGAGAAGGACAACGGTCAGGATGAGGAGGATTTGGACAATTTGATAGACATAGATTTTAAAAATATTGAGAGTAACGCCATTACATACTATGCAGGGTACTGCTTATACAAAAAAATATCATGTGACAAATGCAAACTAAAATTAATCAAAGGGAACCAAGAAATAGCTCACAGTGAAATATTTATAAACGAAAAAAATTTCAGGAAAGAAACAAGTAATTTCGGATCATTAAAGCACTTAACATATTACCGCCTCGCCTCGACCTTTTCATATTCCACAAATACGAAGCCTATCACTCATTCATATTAGAGCGACGCTTCGTCGTTTTATTTTTGCAGCTGTCTATCTATTAGATATACATATATAAAACGGAAAACATTCAAATTAGCTGTAAGGTTGACAAATGACAGCGCCTTGCGCGACTTTGATTTGTTGAAGTCAAGTGTGGATCGCAGTGTGGAACGCATTGCGTACGCCTCGTAACTAATTTCATTGCATCAAATATTTTAGTTTTCAAAATTATCAATTATAATTTAATTATTTGATAATTATTTTTATTAATTTTTATATAACTTAACATTTTTAACCAAATAAATCTAATTTATAAAGTTAAATACTATAAATAAAAAAAAAAAAATTTCGCAGCGCAAAGCCGAAGCGTTAATATGAAAAGTGCTTAAAAGCTCCAACAGAGGAATTTGTGTTAATTGCGAAATTAGTATACACAATTTTTGAAAGCAATTATTCGACAGAAGGCCATCTCCCAAACATACTGAAAAAAATTGAATTGAGTAGTTTCAAGAAAATAAATGAGCTGTATCCAACATTCCTTCCTCAAACAATTGATCCGTGCTACAAGCACATCGAAAAATTAATCTTTTTTTTTATTTTGGTGCTAATACGGAAAAATTGTAAGTGGTCAATTTTAAATGGTGGATTTAGCCAAAAAAAGGAAAAATCGCGAAACAAAATCGCTCCGACGCAAGCTACCAAAAAATTAAAAATTTTGCATAGCTAATTTGGGAATGAATTCATAATTAACTTTAAATTTAAATTTATATTCTTAATGGAAAAATAAATTAATTTTGTAAATGAAATAAAAATGTGTTTTTGATCTTTTTTTTATGTTTCTCCAATATTTTTTGATAAAAATATAATTATTCAGAATTGAAGTCTGTCCTTTATAAACGGTGTGGTGCCATCGTTTTCTATCGCTAACTTACTTGCAATATTATTGAATTATACAATTTGAAGATTGATTTTGACAATCAGTGTAATAATGAATTCAACATTAAGGAAAACGTAACGTACCATTATTTAAGGGAATAAAGAAATATGAGTATTTATGAGTGGCTCAAGCAAGCAAAAATCGAGAAATTTGTTTTAATAGCAAATTAATTTATATTTCGTCAGTAATATATCGTCTGGTAAGTAATGAAGTAGCGTATAAGAAAAATCATTGTTTTGAGATAATTCACATTTAAAGTTTATTGAAGAAACTTTTTAAGCTAAACTCTTTATGTCGAAAAATAATTTAATTGTCTATCAGATAAAAGAGTTTATAATAAAAAATTTCTTCAAAAAAACTTTAAATCTGAATTATCGAAAAACAAAGATTTTTCTTATACGCTATTTCATTACTACAGAGACGATATTTTAAAAATTTAAAACGATTATTTGTTTTTTTGTTTTATTATCTATAATTTTTGTATAGACAAAATCCATAAGTCGAATAAAAGATAAAAATAGAAAATACAAATTAAATATACATTTTGTATGTGTTTGTAAGGATTATGTTCTTGAATATAATTTCATTCATATTTTCATGATTTTTGTATATGAATGTGTTCAAAACGGATAACCAGAGTATTGAATTCGGAAAAACACGAATAATTTACGACTTTGTTTTGGTTTTTGTTTTTTAGTTTTTACAAAATAAAATCGTCGTGCGCAAATTAAAAAAGAAAAGGATGAAAATATGAATTTATATATCGGTCTATTTCTCGTTGTGGTAGATTTTATTTGGAGTAATTTTCATAGTTTGAATTAACTTATGTAAATTTGGACCATACAAGATGGACATCTGGTATAGTAATCTGTGGTAATACACTAAAGATTTTTCAATTTGTCAAGTTGGTAATCATTGTTAAGGGTTGTACACAATTTTTCAAAAACATCAGCATTGTCTTTTGTGATTTGTTAAGTCCATTATATAAATAAATAAATAAATTAAGATTTATTATATTTTAACATTTACATCCATGTTGAGCCAATAATGGATATATCTTCGGGCCGCACAGTAGCTACACGATCTTAAAACATTTTCACCTGCACCGAAAATTCATCGTTTTTAACGTATTATCTATATCAAATCAAGGTATTAAAATTTTTTTGTTATATTTTTAATTTCATGGAAATAGATTGCTCCATTTAGTTTCTGTGAGTGAATTAATCCATACATGTTTTGAAAATTTAAAAATATGAAATAAATTCCTTGTAAAGGAAAATAATACTTCTAAGGATATCGAAAGAAGAATGAAAATTGTTTACGAACAATCTAGTCCGTCTTATAAAACAATAATGAAGTGGGTCTATTCAAACAAGGTAGAAAATCGCTGGCAGATGACCTCCGTTGCGGAAGACCGGTGGACGCTGTTACTCTCGAAATGGTCATATTAACCGATGATCTTATATTGGAAGACAGACGGATTATCATTTCAAAATTAAATATAATATTAAATATATCTATTGGAAGTGTTAGCACAATTTTACACAATCATCTTAAGCTGTCAAAAGTTAGTGAAAGATGGGTTCCTCGAAAGTCCACTATGGACCAAAAAAAATATCGAGCGGAAACCTGTAAGGTAAGTTTAGAAATGAGTGAAGACGATCCGGTTAAATCGGTTAAATTTATAAACCAAATAGTCACCGGTGTTGAAACGTGAATTCATCACTATGATCCAGAGTCGAAAGGGAAACCCATGTAATGGATAGCGCAGGGAAATCCACCACCAAAAAAGTTTAAGGTTTAACCATCTGCGGGTATGATAATGGCAATTTTTTGGAAGCTGATGGTATTTTGATGAATCAGACCACAATAACAGGGCCTTATCATGCGGGGCTTTTGAATAAATTGAAAAATACTATCAGGGGACAACGACTAGTTCAAATCAAGCAAAAACTATTGCTTTTACATGGCAATACACCAGTAGATAAGGTGAATGATGCACAACAAGCCTTACGAGATTGCAAATTCAATGAAATATTGCATCCACCTTATTGTAGTCTAGATCTGGCCCCAAGTGATTATGAAAAACAAATTAAGGGGGCTAAGTATTTCAAATGACACTGAGGTAGTGTCCGCTGGATGGTTTCCACAAATTAATTGACAAGTAATAAGTGCACTAACGTAGGTGGAGATTATACTAAAAAATAAAAATATGTTTGAATAATATTTACCATTATATCATATAGATTTACCGAACATATTGAACTCCCACCGTAAACATATTTGGATTTTTCATATCCATAAAGTAAATAATGTTTTCGATTCCAGCACTATTTTCTATTTCGTGGCCAACCCATGTTAATGACCCATTATGATTTTAAATAAAAATATATTGTAATTCTTTTCAAGATTATACTTTTGTAAACAATACACGTAACGAGCAATTGTTACTTTTGATAATATCTTAATGTACAATAACATTACGTTCAGTACAGTATTGTACGAACCAATTAAATACTCGATTGTCCGCACGTTTATTTAAAATTCGCAATTGATCGCTATCGCAATAAATAAAAAAGCTAATTGCGTGTAGATAATTGCGAAATCATATTACACTTTCTTTAAATAATCAATCAAAAATATTGTCTGTATACATAAATATTGATAATCATCGTACATTGCGATAAGCGCCTCAATTATATTGATTTATTGGTATTCAATTACAACTGAATCAACATCATATAATTTTTAGGTATAATTTGATTGATTTGTAAAATCTATTTTTAAAAATAAGCCACTTAAAAATAACGAATAAATAAATCTTATCACTATAAAGTATAAATAAATAAATAATATAGATATAAGCTACTTACTTTGACTGTTAAATTCTGATTTAACATGAACTGTTGAGCCAATTGGTATACGGCATGGTGCATAAGTACAACTTGATACTCGAACAGAAAGTATCTCGTATTTTGATCCTGGAATTAGTAAATGACAACAAATTATTTATTTATTCGTTGTACTGTAAGTTTACGTAATTACTTATGTGGGATTACTCTACTATACAGAGTGTTATCAATGCCAGGATTATTAGATTTTTATTCTGGCATGGAAAGGCGAATTAATATGATCGATTACGTTTCAATTTTTTTTTGCCGGCTTTGTGAGTCAGTTTTACGCAGTTAGAACTGTACATATATTATACGTGGAAAAAAGATGAATGTCTTTTTAATTCCTATGCTGTCTATATGTGCAATAAATCAAATCGCGATTTTCGATTTTTTGTGTTGTGTATTAAAACGTACACATAAATTTAGTATGGGATTAAAATAAAAACTGCAGCGATAAATTAGCGAAATTTATTTGCATTGAATTTAGTTCGGCTAATTTGCTTTTGCTCATATTTTATATAAATTATCTTGAAAATTATCTTCTATTCTCGCAAGCTTTTTAATTTAAACTACATCCTTTGGCGGTTCGGTATAATTACTATATGTATATAGATTGTAAACACAATTAAGTGAATTTAAAAAAATTAAAATTCATTAAAAATTTTATAAAATATTAGAACTTTTGGATGTTAATATACAAAAATTGACCACTCCATTTTGTAATGCATTTATTCGAAATAAATGATTAAACTAGTAACCAATTGTGAAAGTGTTCATAATTAATGAACCAAATGATTAAACTCAAATTATTTATCTAATTTCATTTGAAAAATGTATATTCCATGTAAATACAAATACTATTCAAGTAAATAAATGACTAAAAAACGACCAGTATGTTTAAAAAGCAATTAGAATTTCTCCGTATGCAATTAAGCTAAATAGCCCTAATTATGCAATAATGACAGCAATCAGCCAATATTTTTGTAGTAATTCGTATCAGTCCATTATCGAAAAATAGGACACTGTAATACACTCAACACTATTTTTTACACCATATATGAACGCAACAAAAGTAACTCA
This sequence comes from Tipula unca, assembly GCA_951394425.1. Taxonomy (NCBI): domain Eukaryota; kingdom Metazoa; phylum Arthropoda; class Insecta; order Diptera; family Tipulidae; genus Tipula; species Tipula unca. The sequence goes on along the minus strand of OX596381.1, from coordinate 44,714,366 downwards.
CCACAATCTTCAAACGGCAAAGATGACCGTATAACCGGATGACTATCACTTTTTTGACTGGATCCCAATAATATAAAAAAGAAAATAAAGATTTTTCGTCTAAAATCCCATTTTCCGTAATTTAATTTGCCAACCATTTTTTGTTGTTGCATTTATATCTTTCCTTTTAATATCCGTTTTTAAAATTCGTATTTCCTGTTTAACTTTTTCGAAACAAAAACAAATGATTATAATGATGTATATAGGTATATGTATTTTCACTTAACGATATAGCCACTTTAGAATTTAGATTGATACTGTTGAATATTTTACACGAGCAACCTCTTATTATACAAAGTACTGAAATTTGAATTTTTTTTGTCTCTTCATCGCGTTATCAGTTTTCTAATTATAAATAAATTTATTCGTTTTTCGGTAATGGTTGATAAGAAGTCCGTAATCGATTTTGATTTCTTTTAATTACAATTTTATTTTACCTTTTTTTGGTAAAATCGTGGAAGCGATTAAAAAAATTGACGAAGTTTGGTAATTCTTACTATGAAAATGTATATGTAAATAAATAATCCGGCGATTGCCATGAGTAGATATTGATGGCGCACGGTTCTTGAGAAATGTGATAAGATCTATTTTGTATTTAGTTTAAAAATATATTTTTAATTTGATTACTTAAGTCGATCATTTATGGTATGTTTACGAGTATTTTTTTAGGATATACTAGTATCAACCAAATATGAAGAACATTTTGATTTAAATACGCCATCAATATCTACATATGTAGAAAATTAGAGATAAACTATATAAACGTTTATCATGTGTACGAGTTGAGTAGTTTCTATCGGCGTCATTCGAATATTATATATGTTTTGTAATTGGAAAATAGAATTTTGAATATCTTTTTTAAAATGGGAATGGAATTTCCAAGATAAACAAAAGCTTCACAAATGAGATATGTGAAAGAAGAATTGGTCGTTCTAGTTCTGAAACGTTAGTAGTAATATACATGTATGTATGCAACTAATAAATGAACAATTATTTGTGCTGAATAACAGTTCATCTTATCAACTCATTGTAGCTTACTAATTGCACATTTTTACTATATATTGAATAAAGTTTATCGATTTTCATAAAATTGCGAAACATTTTTCAAATTTTTTTATCTGGACAATGTTATGGTCTTAGTAAGTTTTGTTTTATAAGATTCGATTGTATTTATTCGAAAATATCCAGAAATACAGATACTTAATAATAATATACAGTTTTTTTAAAGGCCTTTACTGGCCCCTACTGGCCCCTTACTGAGTCAACTATATAGCTACAACGGTTTTGATCCTAATCATGTTCTTCATACTGTCTATAGAAGAAAATCTGAAGAGGCCAAGTCGTACTCTACACTGTGGAGCCATCGTCGTCTGCAACGACCTCTGCGCCTACCATATGGTGGCTCTCCTTTCAGAGATCGCTGCACAATTCGTTCGAGATCAGCACGCAGAACGTGACCGAGCCAGCGTAGTCGCTGAGATCTTATTTCATGGGCCAACGCTTTATAAAGACTCAGCTTTACGGCACTTGATAGGTGTTTAGGTTTTAGCAGTGGTGTTAGAGGATACAAAGCACGACTGCCAGCTGCCAGCCTCACTTTAATATCCTCACCCACACTGTTATCGTGAGTGAAAAGAGAGTCCAAATATTTGAACCTCTTCACTCCCTCAAACGTGTAGTGGCCACTACTAAAATTTGTTGAGCCATTGTCCCTAACCAGAGATCATGTATTTGGTTTTGAAGATTTTGAAGCTGTTGGATTTGTATTTCTTTCACTCCGTTGCTATTCATTGCAATCACGCATATATCATCTGCATATATGCAAGCACCTGATTGGACTGGCGATATAAGATGTTGCGCTGAGGTGTTTGAGTTTTACGAAAGATGTACTACAACTTTCGATTGAAGAGTATCGGGGGCAGAGCACCTCTCGGCCGAACACTCGGGTTAACTGCAAAAATTGTCGATATCCTGTTCTCAACTTTAACACAGCATTGAGACTGCGTCACTGTCATTCTACACAGTCGTACCAATTTTGTTGGTATTCCTAGGTATACCAGCGCAGACCACAAACTCTCTCGATTGATCGAGTCATAGGCCAGCCGAAAATCCATGAACACATGATGTACGGGGATGGATGTCTCATAATATTTAGATAGAACCATCCGCAGCGGAGAGACCTGATCAGTGACTGATCCATTCGGACGAAATCCTCCTTGATAGTTACCAACCAAGCCCTTCACTAGAGGGGTGATTCTATTCAATATAATGTAGGGCAGTAACTTTTATGCTGTACCAAGGAGAGCTATACCCCGATAATTCTTACACTTCAAGCGGTCTCCCTTCTCGAAGATGGGGCATATCATAGCCACTCTCCATTGATCAGGCATAACTTCGATTCGCCATACTAATCGAATAATGTCGAAAAGACGGTGGACTCAACAACAGTCTGTGGCGCATGATGAACACCAAGCAAGTCGGTAATGTTGGTGCAGAGGTTTCTATCCCGGTCCCGAATGGCGGTTGACGGGGGCTAGAGAGTATAATTCCTTTAAAGAAATTACGCGAACTGCGCTCATTGCTGAGTTGTTGTACTTTCAAAACCTTCCGTCTACAAATTCGCTTAGCTGCCCTCTGACTTTCACTATACTTAAAGACTGTTGAGCAGCACTGACAACCGAAGTTTTCTGTACCTCCCAGACATATCGTTTCTTTTTATCTTCATTTACCAGACCATCACAGTTGAAAAGTCCCATGCTCTTCGCTGTATTCCCAGACTAGTACGAAAACTTCCATCGGAGCTTTGCAGCGACCAAATGATGATCGTGGCCTACGTATTAGGTTGCTGACCGTTAAGTTCTCACATCCTGCACAACCCGAGCCCACCCTTTAGAAACGAACACATGGTCAATTTTAGTGCGGGAAGTTTCGCGAGTATGTGTCCATGCCTCTAGATGTATTTGTTTGTGGGCCTGATTTCTGCAGCTCTACCGTTAAAGTCCCCAATTACCATTCTAACATCGTGTTCGGGTATAGATCACACCAGATCGTCCAAGTCATTATAAAAGTATAGCCCTGGGACACATGGTCTCCACTTTTAGGCCAGCGAGTTTCTTGAAGAGCAACGAGTTCCAGCTGATACTCCTTCATGCACATGATTAGGCTCTCCAACGCTGCTGGTTTTCTAAGTGACTGCACGTTCCACGTGCCGATCCTAAATCTCGTGTCCGGGTACTTGAGCGTTGGTCCGGTATTTTTTTGGCGGTATTCGATTTTCTTTTTGTTGACTTTATAAACAGGTAAATTTTTTACGAACGGGGGTCGTCAGCCCAGCGATCCAACCGTTTAGTCGCCTATACGACAAGCAACGGATATTGTGGTGGTATTCTTGGAAAACATGTTCCATATGTTCAGGGACCAAACAAGTACATAAACACATTACAAATACAGGTATTTTGAGATTAATTACAGATATGCGGTTATGTAAATATTCAATAATATTTTCAAGTATTTCAGATTAAATCCGCTTGACAGGTGCATTGTTGATTATTTTCTATATAATGTGTCGATATCGGTGTGAGCTATTATTTGTATATTAAGGAGTCACTAAAGATTCACAAGTCACAATAAAGATCTGCAAATTGTTCGCAGTTTAAGAGTAATTATACGCCTATATGCATGAGATTACGTGTCACGTAATTGAAAGTCACATTCGATATAAGATATGTGATCATGCTGAAAAGTTAAATCTACTTCACTGAAACCTTACTGGACAAATGCCACTGGTTAGATAGTCTGCAGAAAATCTGTTATATTCACCTTTTCTATATATTTCAAGAAGTTGTCATAAGTGGACTACATTAGTTAGTGTGCTCTCCTCGCGCTAATATATTTCATTTTTGTAGAAGTTTATTCAATCGCCTAGATCTCGATGTGCGTGTGAGTGTAAATTAGTTAGTGCACTTGGCTTTACACAGCTCGAGTGGTCTCTAATATCGGTGGATTGCGTCTGAATCCCGTTTTTTTGTATGAATTAGAAATTCGTAACTTGTGTTTATCCAAAAAGTTTTTGAGAAAGCATTTGCATATTTCTTTGCTGTCCAATAAAACACAACGCTTAATACTTATTATTGTATTGGTAGTAAAGTGGAGGTAAAATCGTAGCGTTTAAAATTGAACTTATGATCAAAAAAATTGAATTTCACTCGTTTGTGAAATTTTAGCACACATTTTCTAAAATTACAATAATAATAATAATATCAGTTTCTAATGGCTATTCCTGGCCGCTTACTGTATCGATCCTGAACATGGTCTTCATACTGTCTAAGACAATCTGAAGAAGCAAGTCATTCTCTACACCGTGGAGCTATCGTCGCCTGCAGTGACCTCTGCTACCATATGGTGGTTCTCCTTTCAGAGATCGCTGCACAATTCGTTCCGGATCAGCACTCAGAACGTGACCGAGCCAGCATACTCGATGAGATATTACTTCCTGTACAATATTGGGGATCAGATCTCTGATCTCGATATTGTACAGAGCTCGGTATGTACCATCACTTCACGTTTTGAGCCGTAAATTACTCGCATGATTCTTCTCTCAAATGTAAAGAGCTGTACAGCCGCGCTTTCATATCCTCAGTCACACTGTTATCGCGGTGAGTGATAAGAAAGGCCAAATATTTGACCCTTCTCACTGCCTCAAACGTGGAGTGGCCACTACTAAAACCTGGTGTGCCATTGTCCCTAAAACCAGAGATCATGTATTTGGTTTTGGATTCATTGATCTGGAGTCCATCAAAAGCTGAAAACTCTACAAGCGGATCAAGTATTATCTTCACTCCATTGCTATTCAGTCCAATCACGCATATATCATCTGCATATGCAAGCACGTGATTGGACTGGCGATATAAGATGTTGCGCCTAGGTGTTTGAGTTTTAAGGTAGATGTACTCCAACACAAGATTAAAGAGCATCTCTCTGCCGAGCACCCGAGTTAACTAGACAATTTGTCGAAATGGCCTGTTCTCAAATTTAACACAGCATTGAGACTGCGCCACTGTTATTCTACACAGTCGAATTAATGTTGATGGAATTCCTAGAAATTTCAGATCAGAACACAAACTCAAACGTAAACTAAATCCTCCACTAGACGGGTGATTCTATCCAATACAATGTAGGACAGTAACTTGTATGCTGTGCAAAGGAGAGCTATACATCGATAATTCTCATACGTAGGCTTGAAAGTATGGTGCAATCCTGTAATTTCCTTAAAGAAATTACGCGAATTGTGCTCATTGCTGAGTTGTTGTCAGAACCTAACAAAATTACAAGAAACTCTGAAATAATATCAGAAGATTTAACTAATTTTTATCATTCTTTTGGATTTTATTTAATTTTACAGTTTTTGTTAGCTTTGAAATTTGCTAAACTAATAAACTAATTCTGGTTTAGCTTTTCAAAGTTTGTTCTAAAATTTGGCAATTTTTTGTTTGAAGCATTTTATCTAATATCGTTTTATTTAATCCTTTCGCCATAATTTAGTCGCTAAACTAAGACGTTAACCTCTCCAACGGTTTTAATTTCTTGTTTGGGGCACATGCTGAACAGATCATGCATTTCGTGGAAGATATCGATGGGCACGAGCGCGCATATCAAAATTCAAAACCTCTAAATTAAATAGCTCTCTATCTTCATCTCACTGAAATCATAAACAAGGGTTGTATAATAATAATATAGGTATCGCAGTCTGTTAATAAACAAAATTATTCACAAAGCCTTGAACAATTATCTATATATATATATTTATTGAATTCGTGCCATTAATTAACTATGTAGTTACGTAAACCTATACAGTGGTTAAATAACCAGTTTACGTAACTCTGGAATGTTTATATAATTGCGCTATGCAAATAACCATCTCAGTTTAAAGTACCTAATTCGTTGTTATTCAATATATTTGCGCGCTAATATTATATATACTTGAACGATATGACGATAATCGCTAAACATACGATCTAGATGGATTTTGATAATATTTAGTCAAGCGTTTTACAAATTTGTAAATGTTATCATTTTAAATGTTCGTATAAGCATTTTCATATATGAAACGCTAAACGATCAATTTAAATATCAATACAGCAATTTAATTACCAAAACAATATACTAAATTATTACTTTCAACTACATAAGTATATAAAATTCGAATTTATCTCGCGTATTTAGAACATGGACGAATTTCCGCCACATTTACAGATAATATTGTACATCATAAACAATAATTAAAAAATTAACTGCAAAACGAAACTAGACTAAGCCTGCGAGATACATATACATGATGTGCGATCGATATAGATTTCCCGCACGCAAAGTTTAGCAACAAACAAATTCCCCATAGTATAAAAGTGACATAAATAGACCAACTAAATTGAATTAAAGTTCAGTAACTATTTGAATACTTTTGTATAACGATACGGGAATCAACATTTTGAACATGTTAAACTTGAAATCGTTTGTAGTTTTAACAATTTGTTATTTTGCAGCCTTAGTGTTAGCCGATGACGTGAAGTTCAACTATACCTTTGAAAGGTTCGAAATACACCCCGACGATGATTTTCTAAAATACAAGTTTGATGTTCTAAAAACGGGTGACTCAACATTTAAAGTTCAAGGCACACTCGAGCACAAAGCCACCAGCGAGGATATGGAATTCGAAATAACGTCATTCCATAGTGACGAAAAAAATGGAGAAATGATCGAAACCAAATATAAGACACGCAAGAACATTTGCGATTTTCTGAATGGTCCGTATAAAACTTTTATTTATCCAAAATTTAAGGATACATCAAATATACCAACGCCTGAAACATGTCCATTGCCAGCGGTTTGTATATAATTTTTTATTTAATATGATTGATGATGGGTTGGTTTAATAGTTATTGTATTAATTATATGTAATTAGGAAAAATACACAGTTAACGAAACCGAGATGGACGTCAATCGGTTTAAAGCATTTTTGAAAAAGGGATACTGGAAAATTGTTATGAAGTTATTTAAAGGTGATGAAATCATTTCTAGCACTGCCATTCATGGATCACTCACTGAGATACAATAAATTATTTATTATCAATGAAATAATGTACATATACATTCTACATAATAATTGTTTTTGAAAGTCAATAAATTTGATTTAATATTGCTGAATAGTTTTGTTTTTTGTGCAGAATCGATTATCCTAGAAAATATTAATAATTATAAATAATGGTGCAGCATTATTAAGACACAGCAAGTTTAAATTTATACTGTAACTAAAAAAGAGGCGATTCATAAATTTGGTTAGAACTAAAGATAAATGATTTAAATTTTGATTTCAGAATATACCTATATACGTCAGTGGTCGGCAAAGCATATGAGTTTCGGGGTATACAGAAGGTGCCAAATCCCGTAATCCCGAAGAAACCCCGAATTCATCTAAGAAATCCCGTGGTTCAGTGAAAGAAGCTGAAAAAAAAGAAATATTTTTTACCTTTTGTTAGGTTAAAAGTTTTACCTTTTGTCAGGTTTGGGGAATATGGAACAAATTGGTATTAGTTTTATTCTATGATTATAAAAAATTACTTGCTAAAATGTCCGCACTATGCAAAAAGAGTAATAGGATTACACGAATTTGTGTTCTCTCGGGATCTTAAATCCACGAGATTTTGTATCGATAGAAATTTGCGGACAAGAAGAAATTACCAACAAAATTATGGTCTTTTCGTTTTTTCAATTAAGATTTTTCTATTGCGATCTCTCTATCGAAAATAAAAAATTGGTGATGTAGACAAACAGGCAATAGATTGATGACCCCAAGAGAAATTGCGGAATTGAATATGAAATAGAATGTAATTTTGTTCGCGTAAAAGAGATACAAACGTCTATCAAATATCGAAAATGTGATGGGATAGAACTTCCCACCACTGGATCAGTTAGTAGAATCATAATTGATGGTTTGTTGTGCATTATGAACCAATGGCATCATCACAATGCTTTTTGAAAACGTCGGTAGGGCCGCTGTTATCGTTAATTCCAAACTGCGAACGAGATGGTGAAACGAATCCTTAATGCGCGCAAAGTTCGATAATTGGTTAATTTTCATAGAAACGAAGAGATCAATTGGCTTTCAAGATTAATTTGGGGTTAGATTTGGGGTTAATAAACAAGTAAATTGTATATCTGTAATCCACAGCCACTACAGCATCTTGTCATTAACCCACTTTTAGTGCGAAAAGTCATCGAAAGTCTGGACTTTCGAATGGACGTCTGTAAATGTAGCTGCTTTGCTAACATAATCGAGTTTGCCACGTGTAATTTCCATAAATAAAGGTTTTATAGATAATGTGGGTTCTAATTTCAAAAAATGTCCACGCTATAGGTTGGAGTTTGAATCCTTTATACCAGTTAGGGATTGTAGCGCGCAATTTAGTTCGAAAGAATCTCAATATATTGTTCCAAATGGATTGCATAAAACATAAACCTGCTGCATCTTACCATTCATCAACAAATGGTAAGACCGAAAGTTTCGTAAAACTCTCGCATGTGACGCATTTATTTGCGGGAACTTCAAAGGAGTATTAATTTAACTTACATTATTTGCCTGTTCAATAGAATCAACTGGTGATCTTCGGTCACATACAATAATTTAGCTTCCAGAAATACATGTAACCCAGGAATACTAAAATATAAAAAAGTTTCATGTATGGAGCCTATGCGGGAAAATGAAATATTCTAAAATCAATATTTTCGTGAAACATTACAAAATTTACCTATAATTCTACAAGAGTGTTGTCCAGACAACATGCATTGTTTAGAAAATATTGAATTTACTTTATTGACTAAAATTTTTTGTTCGCCAGCGATAATCATACGATCGGAGCTACAGTAAGCTCTGCTTACTAGTGTGTTTAATTTTAGTAGCAAATTCAATTTTTCATGGCGGTATTTTTTTTCAAAATTCATCCATTTTCCCGAACTTTCAAATTGAAATATTTTTATCTTACGGTCGGATGTAAATAGCTCGGGTAAATATCCAACCTCGCGAACTCACCTTTAACGTTTTTTTTTCTTTCTGGGTTTTCTTCCTCTTCTCAGTTCCATGTATTCCAGGCGTTTAAAACATTATTAGTTAAAGGAGTTGTTATATGGATCCGACTATACAACTGGAATCCGACATCGAGTTTGCTGACCACGTTGGCAAGAGTCTGCTCCTCACCTCGATAGCGGGGACCAGCCATCGCAAGGCATCAAAACGTCTGGGCAAACGTCGTTGCCAGCGTCTTCAGAAAATACTGTCTGGGCTAGCACTGGGCACGATTCCAGAGCACTCGTCCAGCACTCCGAAGCGTGGTCGTACTGAAACTGGTATTACGCCGGAAATGGTGGCAAAATCCCGCGTTCGTACGCAAACGTATTCGCCGATTCATCGACGAATAAATTTTGCATTTGGGAAAATAACCCGGAAATTTCTCTGAACGAGGAGAAGCTAGACTTAGGCATTTTCCGGCTCGAAATGAGTCGTCGAGTGCTCGACTCAGCGAAATCATCGGGCTTTGTGCCGCAGATGCTTGGGTGCTATCTCCCGGATGGTGTCTCCATCTGCAGGTGCAGTAACGATGAGACTTACAAGTGGTTTAGCGAGCAGGTCTCCAAAATGAAAGAAATTTCGAGTGGTTGTTAGCTATCAGTTGGCGACCTCCCAAATCCGCTTCTTTTACTGACATGGATCCCTGGTCCACCAGAAGATCGGTCCTCAAGTCGTAACAACCAACCTTAAGCTGATGAATCCCATCAATTCGATTGAGGGATGGAACGTTGTCCGGTGCAAGCGTGAGGTAAATCACCAATCGGTTGTTTATCGAGTTGACCAGAATTACCTTGAGAAACATACGGGCTCCGGGTTATCGTTGCAATACGTCCTAGAGAGGACCTCTTTTAAGATCATCTCTGGTCAGTAAATGTTATGTTTTTTTATTTTTTTTATGCTGGACAGATAGTAGGTCAGCTTCGTTGGAATTAAGGAAGCTGCTTTCTGTAATGCATACATATATTTGTCTAATTCAGGAACCGTATCTTCTTAATGGTGCGGTGATTGACATCAGTTTATGCTCTATGTCTATTATTGATTTAATTTTTGATTGGAGGGTGACGGATGATGTTCTCACCTCTGATCACAGGTGTCTCTCGTTTAACATTAAGCTTAAACAACCACCTATAAAGCCATATCGTAACAGCAAATTAACCAATTGGGGACTTTTCTCTCTCAAGCTGGCTTCTTCACTTACCCCACCGTGAGCAATCCGTAATGTAATGCTAAGAAACTAAAAAAATCAAGCAAAGCACTTCAATCGCCAGATTGATTGGGATAATTTCTTAGTGCTTCGTGGTTAAACTTCTGCGAGGAAATTAATAGCGTGTCGGCGGTAACAAACTAAATAAAGCCTTGGTTAAGAATGGTGTTTGTAGAGATGATATACTCTTCGCCTATACCTGACGGTCGGCTTACCTCCTGTCATAGTGACGTTGGTGAGCTGCTTCTATCTGTTCATTTACCTGGTTGTGCTATTATCAACTGAGATGATGTTACTAACGAATTCACTAAGGATCCTTCTGTGGCTCCTGATTGGGAGTTGGCTTACAAGCTGATCAATCTCGATGTTCTGCGCTGGAGTCCGTTTTCCTTTGCACCTTATAAGCCTGGTGGGCCTGATGGTATTTTCTATCGTGGGCCATTTTTAAAAATTATATTTCATTTTTACCAGAAATCGATATGGTTAATGATAGATCACTACTCTAAAAATTAGGCGAGTCCATAGTCTTTTTTTGTGATGGCTCTCGCTCTAGCCTCAGTGCTGCATTTGGAATGAAGGCTTTGAATTTGGCTGTTAAAAACAAAAACATTATTCTGTGTATTGATAACACTATTATTATTATAACAAAGCTGTGCTTAATTCATTCAATAATCCCTTGACTGTCGCCAAGCTTGTCAAGGATTGCAAACACTTCATTAATCTTCTTTGCTCCAATAATACCGTTACGGTATTGTGGTTGCCAACACATTGTGACATCGAAGGGAATGAGATCGCAGAGCGTTTAGCCAAATCCGGTTCCCAGCTAACCCTAATATTTGGACCTGAACCCCCTTATCCTTTAACTACTCCAAAAAAAATTATAAAGAACTACGCTTTGAAAGATCTAAGACTACAGTGGCTTGCTACTTTTAATTGTCGTATGGCGAAGGACTTCATTATAGCGAGTCCAATTTGAAATCAACTAAATATGCTCTATCTTTGAAAAAGGACCAGGTAAGAATCTTGGTTGCGATTCTTACGGGTCATGGTAACTTTAAGAGTCATCTCCATTGAATGGGTTTATCTCAAGATGTTATTTATGACGACTGTCTTGAGGAAGATGATGACTGCCTGCACTTTGTGTGCAGTTGTTCAGCTTTCAATATTATTCGGTTTCAGTTTTTCAGCTCTAGATCTATTATGGAAGATCAATTGTCCTCTATATACCTTGGTTCAAACTTGTACAGTTTGCTTGAGCTGCAGTGCGCTTCTGCAAATTAGGATAGCATTGAGTGCGGAATCCTTATGGGTTCCAACCAATTTAAAAAAAAAGCTCTAAAAAATTTATTAGAGCATGTTTCAGTCGGTTTTATAGTGATTACTACATCATTGTCCGATAATTTATTCTTGGTTATTGATGCCATCTTATTTCTTTTTAATAAGTCGCAAGAGTTATGATATTCTCTTAATGATTTGTGTCTGTATTTAAAATTGCGTTCTCGATCTTCAATAAATGGTTGTTGCATTTCGATTCGATGTTGTGTTTTAAAGCTTTTCGTAAATAAAACATTTGTTTTTCTAAAAAAATTATTTAATTTATTTATTTTGCAAGAAACGGTTTAACAATTTTATCAACAAAAACAAATGTAATCCCGATACTGGATTAAGTTTTAAAATTAAGTTTAAAATTAAAAACGCGCGTAACAAAATTACACAATAATATAATTATCTTGATTTGAATTAAAAATAATTTCCCGTACACCTCAGACCCTTGACCCGTCTATACCTAAACTATTTTAGCTGGCACCTCAAAACATACAATATCATTATTCTTTGATCGCAATGCCCAATGAACAACTAAATTAAGTTTTGGATACAATTCCAAAACTGGGAATTGATTTTTGTACACGTATTTTGTGTTGGCTTTTAATGGACAGTTTGTTTTCGTTGTACCATCCTCTTTAAATACATTATCACAAGCACTGGTACCGTCAACCCCGATGAATGGTAATGGAATACCTCCGATAATTCCCATCACTGAGGTCGTTAGTGATTTTATCTCTTTTTCGGGTGTGAATGTTAGTTCAATTTCGGCGACAGTTTTGCGACGTAGACGGCATGTTCCTTTTTCACATCCAGCTACTTTCACTTCGGTTGAGTCTAATTGACGAGCCTTACTATCTGCAACGAGACATTAAATAAAATTAGTCAAATTAAAAATATGTATCTGATTTGTAGTTTTAATTATAAACATACATTATTTATACAATCATATAGGTATGTTAATTGATATCTTTACTCGTATGTTTAAAAAAAATATATTAAATTGAAACTTGAATCTTGGTAGAAAAATAATTATTTAAAAGCCGATACTTATAATAATAAATCGTGACTGTTAGTGATATAATTGCGCACATAGTCAATTCAAATAATGGAAATTTTTATAAACTTTAAGAGTCTGGCATCTTATAATTAGATAATAATAATTAATAATTACAGTGTTTAAAGGCCATTACTGGCCCCTTACTGCGTCAACAATATGGCTTCAACGGTTTTGATCCTGGGCTTGGTCTTCATACTGTCCTAGACAACCTGAAGAAGCCAAGTCATCCTCTACACCGTGGAGCCATCCTCTACTGCGACGACCTCTGCGCCTACCACATGGTGGCTTTGCTTTCTGGGATCGCTGCACAATTCATTCCGGATCAGCACGCAGAACGTGACCGAGCCAGTGTACACGCTGAGATTTTACTTCATGTACAACATCGGGGATCTTCATCAGATCTCTGATCTCGACATTGTACAGAGCTCGGTATGTGCCATCTAGTTCGCGTTTTGGGCCGTAAATCACACACATGACTCTTCTCTCAAATGTGAGGAGCCATCTCTCGGAGTCATCCGTCAGCGCTCAACTTTCACATCCAAACATAACAACGGGCCTGATCAACGCATTGTAAAGCTTCAGCTTCACGGCACTTGATATTGATATTTGATCCTCACTCCTTCAAACGTGTAGTGGCCACTACGAAAATCTGGTGTGCTATTGTCCCTATAACCTGAGATCATGTATGTATTTGGTTTTGGACTCATTGATCTGGAGTCCAACAGAAGCTGAAAATTCTACAAGCGGACAAGTATTTCCTTCACTCCGTTGCTGTTCAGTCCAATCATTTAGATGGATATACATGTATATAAATTTGCTAATTGATTGCAAACTTAGGAAGTCATTCCCGATATTCGCAAGTCCCAGGATTGATCACCGAAATTCCCAGGATATTTTTTAAATTAAAATTCAATAATAGTTTTATAAAAATATAAATTATAATTATATAGTTTTGTGTCAATGGGTGCTTTTAGTTCTGCCAACTGAAACTGAGTTGGCAACATGTGGAGCAAAATCAACGTATTGAGTTCCGAATGATATTGATACATACAAATTTCATGGCAACACTGATGGCCTAAAAGTCATTTTTTCCATCGCCTTTAAAGTGCCGCCAGTAGCGCTAGAAATCCATAAGAGAAGATGACCAACATTTGTTTATATATAATTGCCTAAACTTTTTTTATTTTATATTGTCATGATCACCTTTGATGTAGTTTTAAAATATTTCACCAGATGTCAGACACTTTACGTTAAAAGGCAGATAATTGTATCAATACATGTTGGAAAATTCAGCAAAACACGATGATCTTATGAATGAAAAATTTGAATTTAAATTTCATATTCAGGCTTTAGTACTTTGAAATTTGACATTTCATAATTTTCATTTAATTTTTTAAATTTAAATTCAAACTTCAATCAAAAAAAAATAGATGGAAAAGCCAATAATCGACTAAACGCGAAAGTAGCTTAAATATAAATGTCATGACTTATAGCCTTGCCAGACTGCGGTTTAATAAATTGTTTTATTCTGTTTTGTTTGGTTTATTGTTTTTCTCGTATGAAAAATTAGCTAAATCGGTTTTATTAAATTGCAGTTTGGCAAGGCTATAAATGTTAGTTGAACTATAAGATCGTTTTAATTAAAATATAAAATATGTGATGTAAGCCTTAAATAGCCGGCTTCGAAATTTATTTGATTTAAGTTAGAATTAATAGAGAATATAAGTTAACACACGCCACTGTTAACACGCGTCCGCGTATATTGCGTTCGCTATAACGACACCAATAGGCACGTTGTACCTTCATATGCAACATAATGCTTAATCGGCATACTTTATAAAATATTTTTTCTTTATCAAATAATTAAAATTAATAAGTATGTTGTAATCTGAATGTAAAACGATAAATACATCAATAAAATTTTATTTTTTTATTTTGAACTTAACCAAAAGTTTAACTGGCGCCGAAACAGGGACAGTTAAACTTTTGGTTAAGTTCAAAATAAAAAAATAAAATTTTATTGATGTATTTATCGTTTTACATTTAGATTACAACTGACTTATTAATTCTCATTATTTTATAAAGAAAAAGTATTTTATAAAGTATGCCGATTAAGCATTATGTTGCATATGTAGATGCGCTTAGGTGAACCCTTATTGTCTCAGGAGGGAAAACCAATTACATTCCTTTCAAGAACTCTAGATAACACTGAAGAGAACTACGCAGCAAATGAAAAAGAAATGTTGGCAATCATTTGGTCTTTAGCTTCTTTAAGGAATTTACTTTGCGGAGCCAGGAAGGTAAAGATATTTACCGATCACCAACCGCTGACTTATGCAATCAGCAATAATAACAATAATGCCAAGTTGAAACGGTGGAATGCAATACTTCAAAAATATAATTATGAGCTTAATTATATGCAACAAAGAAAAGACCAATGGAAGTATACCACGGTAGAAGTCCAAATGTTAGCCCAGAAGAATTTGAACAGGCCCGCCTCAACGGCATAAAAAAAATAAAACAAAACAAGAACAAGACGTTAAATACCATAACAAGAAACTTAAACCCATTAAATTCTATCAAACTGGCCAATATCTATATATGTATGTAAAGAATAATATAAGAACGAGATAGTAAAAGAGGATAGGAATACTACAGTGTTGACAGAGTCAGGGAGAATAGTGCACAAGACCAACATTAAATCCTAAAAACATTTTAATTACAGATATGTCATAAGTAAAGCATTCGCAGAAGTTCAGATACTCAACTACTCAAATTCCAAAATAATATCCATTAACACCGGTAGGGCGAAAATACAAGACGGGAATTCATGTAATTGAGTTAGATAACCACTAGAACTTTATAAACAGGATGAATACTATACTGACACAGGAAATTACGAAAATACATCCTCTGTACCCCTATTTGCACCACGAACTAACTCTACTACAAACACCATTAGATGGACTGAAAACACACAAGAGAAAATGATCTTTCGATTTTATTGGCACGACATGGAAATGGATCGCTGGAAATCCAGATCATGAGGATTTTGAGATAATTAAGAGCACGATAAACAATATTTTAGAGAATAACAACAAACAGATTATTATTAACCAGTTGTATAATGATAGGATAAATAACATTACCAAAATGGCAAATATAATTACAAACGCAATTCATATAAAGAAAATAAATTAACAGACCAATTGGCATTAAATATTCAGTATAAGTTAAGATTAATGAAATAAGAAATTATAAACATCAAATATGCAATACATTGGGCAAAGGCAAGAATTATAAATTCTCTTATTTTGTCAAATTCCGAAGTTAAATTGGCTATGGAAACAATCGAGAAAGAAAATTTGCCTAACGCCACTCCAGAAGAGGCATTAGACTATGCAGATATCAAAATTATTAGTAATAGGTTATGACCTACTCTATATTGTTTACATCCCCTTAACGACCATGGAACTTTACGAAAAACTATTATTAAAGCGAGCCAGTCAAACAAAATAATAGGGTTACCGAAATAGAATACGAAAAAATTGTAAAAAATCATAATAAATTGTATGGTATTGTAAATGATTGTACCTATTAATTTTTTGTCAATTTGCAATCAGAAGAATATTTTAGAAATAAGTAACTCGTCATGCTTGCCGAATCTGCTCCGAAGTCGTCCTTCCAAATGTCATCAAACCAAACATATAGCAACGATCGAAGAAATAACGACGGCCTAGTCCTGCTCAATCAGTTATCTCGGAAACAGAATATTTACCTCAAAAGGGAAATCAACAATTCAGGTACCTCCGGCCATTCTATAACCAACACCAGAAGAAGGTGAGTTTAAAGAAATCCTATCCCTGCAAATGATGATGGAAATACACATCAATAATACCGATAAAATCGAACTTTTCCATAACCAAACATTCGTCCGGCAATGTACCAGCTACGGACTCATCTCGACCGGTATCATTATCATCATAGTCATCGTTAAGCAGAAACAGAAAAGAACAACAAAAATTATTACTACTAGAAGTCACGAGAAAGCGGTCGAAATAGAATCCCAAAATTCCAACGCGCGTAACAACATCGAAAGTAACCCAAAACCTCACATAGAAGAAATATTGCAAGCACCAACGTCCGCTATAACGACACCAATAGGACGTTGCACCTACATATGCAACATAATGCTTAATCGGCATACTTTATAAAATAATTAGAATTAATAAGTCAGTTGTAATCTAAATGTAAAACGATAAATACATCAATAAAATTTAATTTTTTTATTTTGAACTTAACCAAAAATTTAACTTTATAAGCTAGTTTCGGTATAGAAACGGTTGTAAATTACAACTCCAACTAAATTACGTTCTGTAATCGACTTGAAAAAAAATGTTCAAAGGAATTTTTTAATTAATGTAAATACTCTTTGGGTAAAAAATACCGGGAATTTTGAATTTAAATTTTATTGGGATTCCAATAGGGACAAATCTTTTTATTTTTAATTTGGTAGTACTGTCACTGTCATCTGTGTGAAATTACACAACAAAATATTCATTATTGTTTGAGATACGCGTCCTTTTGTACGCAGCTAAAAGTGAATTTTTCGTTTTCTATAATGTCTGAAACTATTCAACGACGAAGTTCCATTAAATTTTGTGTGCGGAATTTCTGCTACCGAAACGTTAAAAATGTTGCAGAAGGCCTTTGGTAAGAAAGCTCTATTGAAAAAAAGAGTTTATGCGCGGTACAAAATGTTCAAAGAGGGTCGAGAAAGCGTTGAAGACGAGACACGGCCAGGACGACCATCAACATCAACTGGTGAGCTACACGTCAACAAAATCAAAGAATTGGTCTCCAAAATCGTCGATTGACAGTCCGAGACCTTACCGACCTTGTTGGAATATCGGGAGGATCGGTGAAAACCATTTTGAGTGACCAGTTTTTGCATCACGATAATCCACCATCTCACACTGCACTCGTAATTCGTGATCATTTCGCCAGAAACTCGACCCATATGAATCGATCTACGACCGTTTTTAATAAAAACCGAAACAAAGAAAGAATTCAAGGCTATACCGGAAGAGGACTTTGCAGCATGTTTTGAAAATTGGAAAAAACGTTGGCACAAGTGTATTGCATTCGGGGTTGACTACTTTGAGGGGGATGTAATGAATTAGAAGAATAAATAAAGATTTTTTGATTTATAAACAAATATTTTTTGCCCAGAGAGTATGTTGGTTTTGTTATAACTGCAGATATCAACTGTATGTGAATTAAATTTTGGTACACCAAAACAGGACATCTGACATATTTTCAAATTATACAGCATAATAAAACTATTTTTATGTAATATGTTTATGTAAGGTGATTTCTGCCATTATCTTAAATTGGAAATTAATTAATATTTCTGAATTATTTGAATTACAGTCATTTTTACTTTAAATTCGATTTCCCAAAACTGAAGTTTTTGTTTGGCAGCTAACCAGTTTCTCAAAACACTATGTATAGACATATACTTTATATATAGATTATATACATATGTAGATTAAAGCTTACACCTTATTAATTCATATTGAATCATCGAATCATATAGATAAGCAAAATCATAGAATTGATTTATGTGTAGTCGTATACTTGAGTACCCGGAGAAGAAGCAGCTTTATACTTGGCAGATACTTCGTGTTAATGTTAAGGTTCCATTTAAACGTTTCGAAACTCTTCTTTAAGAAATAATTTTAATTTTGTTGATTTCAAGGGCTAACGGTCGATTAACCGTAGCCTCTGAATTTAAAACTCATTACATTTTTGAACAGATATTGCATGTATACTAATTATAAAAAGTAACAATAAATTACAACACAACTATACTATGCATTTGCAAAGCCAGTAAATTATGATTGATAAGGTCACGGATAGTTTTATCACAAACATTTAATCTAATAAATTATTTACGTGATTTATGCAATACCTGAATGTAAAAATTAAACATGAGCTTCTTATTATTAAAAATCTTTGACAATATCCGAGTCTATTTATCACGTCACTAAGAATTATTTATTCCATCTCAGTAATTTCTGTGACGCTCGCTGGTCGTCCAACAATAAGCCTGGCTAATTAATTAAAGTACGATTTATTACGTTAAAACATTTATTTATAAAAGAAATATATAATTCGTCGAGCCGGAATACGGCAAAAATGTTTGGCAACAATAAATTCAATGACATTCTAAACACTTGATTTAGAACACAGAGTGTGTTTTTTTTATTAATTAACTATTATAGCGTATCGCATAGTTTTTTTTACCCACTTTCAATTCCAAAGTCGGTTTAATACAATTTTTAGAGGTCAACTTTAATTGTTATGTTCAATATTATACAACAGAAATCTGGTTTGTGGTCATTCTTTATGACAAATGCTGTTTTTTTATTATACATGATTCGCACACAATAATTTATTTCTTATTGATTTTAACATAATACACATAACTAATTATATGTACAAATGCATCTATATACATGCCTGAGAATTTGTAAGTAATTTATGTTAGCTTAATCAATCATAGTAGTAACTTTTTAGAAAATATATTTTATGAAAATTGATTTAGTTTAGATATGGTAATACTTCAAATTTCGTTTATTACTTTTCAACATTCGTAACATATATTCTGAATCTGAGTACTTGAACCAACAACGGGGTAACATTAGGCTTAATAAATACATTCCTCAAATCATTAAAGCTTTTCACTCATTTTGCTTGCTGATAGATTGAGTTGATGGAGTCACCCCAATATACTTTCAAAAACATCAAGAATCAAGACTGATACTGAACATGTCGAAAAATGAACTTTTTTAATTCATGTATCCTTAGGAGGTAGCGACTATTTATTGTTTATATATATTTCCGAACTTAGCCCTGGTGGGTCTGGAAGGTATATAGATAGAGTTAAATTAGAAACTGTTTCCAATTATACGTTTGAAAGAAATCACATCAATTACATAACTTGAGTAATATGCTGGTACAACTTTTAATTTGGTAAGCGTATAAGAGTACAATCTTGACTTATTTAAAAAATAACTTCAGAGACATATAATTAATTTCGTATAGGTTATCGATTCATTAAATCAATAATAAAGGTTATTAAGTATTTATGCTTTAAACTAATTTAAATTCCGAATCAATATATATGTATGTATTAAATTTATTTCCAATCAAATTAAAAACGTGCCAAATTGACTTGTGTATTCTAATAACAATTGACTTATTATTTATATAGTACATATGTATATATATAAAGAATTATATTAACGTAATTAAAAATTAGTTACCTGCACATTCTCGCACTTGTGTTCCTTGACATAAACCGATTACGGTGATTATAAGTACAGCTGCTAATAATAGTTTCATGCTGATTATATATAATGATACTATTTTTGATGAAATGCGATGAAAATTTACAAAAAAATCTGTAAAAAAAATTAACAATTATATTTGATTAATAACTTTTAAAGTTTTCGCTAAATATTTATTTTGACGGCAATCACAGTGAAGAGTAGTTATTTGTTATATTTGCTATAGCTGAATAGTTTCACTCCTTGAACTTTGAGCAGGTATAAATTATAAATATAAAATTAAAGGTTAGCTATTAGTTTATTGCGGTTATTGTTTAGTTTTTAATTTATTTATAATTTAAGAATCGTGTTAAAAACATGTGTAGTTATATCTTAAATGATGTAAATTTTGTATTATATAGAATTATTTAAATATGCGAAAAAATACTATCTCATTAAATCTTACAACCGGTTTTTTCCTTCAAAGAATATATAATGTTGTCTACCAATTAACAATACCAGTGCCGACTCTTGGGTATATAATCACTCTATAGCCTCCATTTAGGCGCCTCTCTCACAAATAACCCCAGGGTGCTATAGCCTTTTGTATAACGGATATCGAATATATGATTGGAAAAGCAATAGAAATATATAGAAAATCCGCCTGTACATTTATTTAGTTTTAAATTGCAATGAAGGCAAAATGAATTTATTAATTACATTATATTGTACAACATGTGGTACATCTATCAATATATGCAAGGTAGACGGTTGCGTATTCCATATATTCCATAAATTTTGTAAATTTTTAAATTTGAACAGAGATTTAATAATGGTGTTTCTGGATTTTCGTTTTCTACTTATTTTATGTCTCTATCTCTATCAGGACGACAAATTTTGCTTGCTTCGTCCTAAAAACTGTGTGCAACCAAGAAGCAGTGGAACGCATGCAGTGTGTGTTTGTACAATACATATCATTTATGGAACCAAAATAGAATATGTTACAAGTGGAGAGATATCGAAATACCAAGATTGCATTTCATCTTGATTATGTCCAGAGCCTAAGCCGACATGTTATCTTCTAAAATGCAAGAATTGTCCAGGAATAGATTTATTTAAAATTTGATTTTTATATGCAGAAATGGAGTAGGTCGGTGTTTTAAAACGTGTTTTGCAAGAAAATGAAAAATAATACCGATTTTGTGTTTTGATATGTTTTATAGAATTGAATGGCAAAAAAAATGAAAAGTTAAAAAAAAAAATCGATTTCCGGGAAAGTGAGAAAAACTATTTTGGTAGCCATTTTGAATGTGAGAAACTTAAAAACGGTACTACTTTTATAATAATTTGTTAATCCGTATTTATTTATCTTTAAAACGAGCCATATTTCGTATTTTTCGGATAAATACTTTTTCTTATATTTGCATAAATACATCACCATTTTAAACAAATTAACAAATATTTCACCCTCTGTATCTTAAGCAACAACAACAACAACAAAAACTCCAGTTCTACAAACAATTTTTTTTTACCTATACTACACATTGAAAACATAAAAATCACAAAATTAAAACATGACTTCCGGTTCCATATGTTGAATTTGCGATTTCACGTATTTTTCACCATATATATATATATATATATATATATATATATATATATATATATATATATATATATATATATATATATATATATATATATATATACGTACATATATATATATATATATATATATATATATATATATATATATATATATATATATATATATATATATATATATATATATATATATATATATATATATATATATAAATAATGTGCAATGAAAATAGCACTTGTTAGAAAATGCGTTGACAACACGTTTTCGTATTTATAATTTCAATCAATGTCACTCACATCTATTGGAAAAAATTTACAACTTCTTAAATTTCGAAATTTGAATCCTGTATTTATAGGAATAAAATTTTAAATCTGGAATTGGACTATTTTAAAAATTCGGTAGTAATAATAACAATAATCAGTGGCTGATAACCCAAGCTTAATAATAATATGTATATAGAAATAGAATGAAGCACGTGCATGGTGTATCTAATTCTGTAACAAATTGAATTGTAAAATAACTACATATACGAACAATGAAACTTATAGTCAATTTAAAAAATACATATCAAAACACGACTGCAATTTGCTTTCCAAATTCTAACTAAATCAATTGTTTTTTTTGTGATACACCAAATACCAATACGATACACCTATCAAACTATTCGCATACACCAATCCCATTTTACCACACGTCGGCTAATTCAATAACTAATAATTCAATAATTCGCTTAAATGTATGCATCGCCATCTACAAAATTTTAATTAAGCTGCATATTTGCATGTAAAATTGGCCTCATTTCAAATTTAACTCAATTCCTTTGTTTAGTTATTGAGTGCTGTTCAGTATTCACATCGCTAACTATATGTAAATAGATTCATTTATTTACATTTGTAATTAATTCAACTAAACGATTAATTTTTAATTAGTTTAATAATTAACTTAATTAAACGATTAATTATTAATTAATTGAACCTAAGAATTTATCTAAAATTTGGTTTGCACAATTATGGAAAATGTGATTGGATAAAAGTAAACCGGTAATATTATTTATTTGACGAGTAAACTCGTTTAAAAAATAAAATAAATTATAATTTATATAAAAATATGGGTTTTATATTATTAATGAAAAGACATTATCATACTTCTCAGATTTAAAATACAAATTCCTGGCATTACTGTAAACAGCGTTATTCTTTTGCTACCACTGTTCTAGTTTGGATGTGTTCAGCCACCGCCTTAATTAAAATATTTGAAATTTTACATATCTTATCACAAATAATTGCAGCTGCAGCGGAAGATTTATTATCGGTTGCAGCTTTATTTACCTTTGATTTCAGTTTGTGAAAGTTTTAGATATATTCGAATGATGATTCAGATATGTACATAATTGTTATTGAACCAACTTAATTCTTAAATTGCAGTACACAAAACGCCTGCACATAGAATATCAAAATCAAGTTTTTAAATCGAATTAGTTATCTTAAAAGTACTTGAATTCAAAGTAATGCGGAAATTTGTTATTGTAAATATGTATATCCTTTCATTGACGTCCAAAGAACTTCCGTTTGTAATTTGTAATCTTTTCAATGCTCTTTGATTTTATCTTCTGATTGTGGTCTCTACTAAAAACGGAGTAACAAATTAAACTCTAACTAGCAATATTTAGGGTTTCGAGTGTACTCGTTGATATTCAATTTCTTAAAATATTCATGATTATTGGCATGATATTTAAATTTGATAAAAGAATAGGAGCAGATTTTCGAAGTTCAATTCTTAAAAATATTAAAATGTTCAGAATTTTTTGTTTTACAAAAACTCAAATTCTAAATTCATCAAAGAAGTTGATAAGGCTTCAGCATTGATAGTTGTACAATTTGGACAAGTTTTAGAATTTAATCTAAATTCAAATATGTAAATAATATTTCTAGAATTTGATCAAACTTCCGGAGTTATCAAAATATGAGAATAATAAAAAAAAACTTTAGAATAGGCTTAGGGTCAAATAAATTTTAAAAATTTAAAGTTGAACCAACTTCAGGATGTTATCAAATCTTAGAGTTTTTTTTTATTAAAACGGTTGGAACCTACTGAGGTTCCGCACTCAATGCCACAATGGGCCTACGGTGCAAACCAAGAGGATCTATCCTAATTCGCAGGAGCGTACTGCAAGAGAAGGTCTAGGCAGCCGTCACAAAGAGCATCCTACGCTAGTCCCATGCGTTGGAGATGAAGGGATATTTAGGGATAATACATAATTAGTGAACCTAAGGTTGTTTCGCCTTTCGTCAGCTAGGAGTAGAACGCCACTTCAGTCCCAGTTCAAGTAGAGCGAACTTCGTAATAGTGTCTTTACCACCGTTGAAGGATAGAGGAATTGCTGGTACTTGCAATTTTTGACTAATTTGGGCATAGTCCAAGGATTAATGAGGGTATTAGGCACGGCTTTACTATCTGTGCAGATAATAATATGCCTCCCTAAATCGCTAAACTTAAACGCCTCAATTGCACTATGGGTAAGTGCAATTAATTCAGATTGAAAACCCGTGCAGTGTTTGCCCAGACTACCCGAGAATCTTAGCTCATACTTAGGACAAAAGAAACCAAACCCTGCACTGACTTCTAAACGAGAGCCATCCGCAAAAAAAACTATCGACTCAAACAACTGTCTATAGAAATCGTGAGAGAGCTGAACAGTTCTCTCGAGGGGAAAAGAATGGAGCATGAATTGGTGAAGCTAAATTCGGGCAATAGCCTGTCATTCACCATTTCAACCTCCGGAATATGTAAGAATGTAAGACTGCAATTTAGGCAAGCATAGAATAGACTCCATAGCAAGAAGGGGAGTAGGCGACATAGCTCCAGTTACAGCCCTACAGGCTGTCATCTGCAGTTCATCCAGCCTTGCTACAGAAGACGTCAGTTTCACAACCGGCCACCAAACAACTAAAGCATACGACAGTAAGGGTAAAACCAGTGATTTATAGATGAAAGACATCATTTTGGGGGTCAGACGGCAGGAATTGCCAAATGCCCTAATAAAAATGCCCTAACACTTCCAGGAGAGTTTACCATCTAGAATGACACCTATAGGTGTTTAACGTGCTCTGTCCTTGTGATTGCTCTACCAAAGAGAGTGGGAACAGACAGATTAGCACTGCCTCTACGCCTCGTAAAGACAACCAGATCAGTTTTTGAGGGATTACCGTACAACCCCTTTTCAAGACACCAAACTTCTACCATATTAAGAGTGTTCTGCGTCAGATCAGATAAGACGTTCAGGTATATACCAGAAACTATCAAAACAAGATCTGCCGCGTAGATTTGCACGAAAAACCCAGATTGCTGCAATTTATCAAGTAGTTCATCGATAACCATGAGCCACAGCAAGGGTGAGAGAACCCCTCCTTGGGGGCAGCCAATATTATATTCACGTATTCGGATATTCTGATAACTTTAATAATTTAGTTGTTTGCTTATATTTCAGCTTATAATACACCGTATCAATTTAATTTGCAAACATTGATAAGTTTTATAAATATTCTGTTGAAACAGGAGTTTGGCAAAAGTTTTGTTCTTCGATATACATTTATTGATTTGTGATCAACTTACACAAATCTACTTTTTTGCTGTGCAATCCATTTTATTGCTAAGTAGGTAACATTTTGCAATTTAAAAATCTTTCCTGTATAATTATGACCATGATAGAGCAAAATTAATTCAATTGCTTTATACATCCATATGTATGTAGTTCAGCAATTTATGTAATCAACACTAACAATGTTGATACATATTGGTGTTAACTGATCGAGATAATATATGTATAATACCTTTATAAATAGCACTAGAACATAGGACTAAAGCATACCTAAGTACTATTTATAAAAATTACTCTAATATTTTCGTCTAAATCGCCGACTTTATTAGTATGCAACCAAATAAATTATGATTCTATTTATGATTCTGATTTTAAAAATCCAATCCATTAACAATCCAATTTTTACTGTCCAACCCAAACAAAATGATAACTAAAATGAAAAACAACTTCACTAGCTCATTGGTAAACGCGAGTGGTCGATAGAAAAATTTTGCGTGAGGCACACATCATAAACACCAAATATTGCATAATAATCTATAACATTGAATAGACATGCACATCAAGTCAGAGTTAACGATTAAAATATGGGTGAAGTTGTGGCGAATAGTTTTAGCCCAGTTTAATAAATATACAATCAACAATCAAAACGAACTTTCATAAAATTAATTTGATCAAATCAGTCAAAGTTAGCTTCAAACTTATTTCAAAATATATTAAAAATATACTAAAACCATGTACCATAAGTTAATTTATCTAAAATAATTGTCTGTGGTTTCCTCCATTAATAAAATCTCAGCCCTATATAAAAATACTCTCAAACTATATTATGTATACTCGTACATAATTTGATTTGTCAACATTTCAATGACACATAATTAATTTAGCACAATATAATTGTATTCAATTCTTTTATTTAATTTGTCTAAAATTAAACGTCTATTTAGCGGAACAATGAAATGGTATTATGCTTTATAGCGTGGCTAAATGTAAAATGTAAATACAATTTATGTTAGAATTCAATTGTAACGAAATATTACTGAGTGGCAACATTTCAGGAAGTACTAAACATTACCTATATACTTGTATATCGTACAGTATAGACATTTTCAAAATAATCAGTTACTAATTTATAAACGTTCCAATAACTATAAAACCCATTTATTTATCATATAGAAAGAAAACTACATTTTATAAACGTTTACAACAAATTATAATTTTTCGGACAGCAACAATTTGGGTCAAGTCAATAACAGAACAACTTAATCACTTTCGATTTTTAAAAAACACTATTTAAATAAGTAAATTCTTAAGCACAAATCCACTAAGTAAATTCTAACCAATTATTTACGTCAAAGTCATTACGTAAATATTGATTCAAATCGAACATCACCAATACATAATAAATTCACTTCAAAATAGAAAGTTTCTTATTTTATGAAACTATATATGTATTATGCAATAAATTGCAAGTTTCACTAAATTATTAGTATATTAAATTCACTTTTGTATATTATAAAATAAAAATTTTTAATAATAAAAAAAAATAATTTTGTTAAATTATTTGTAAGCTCACCTTGTTAATTATTAAGCGTTTCTTGTAAGACTGATTTAACCGATACGAAGAATTCGCCGCTCTCCCAAACTTCTACAGTTTTCTTTTCTTACTTCTTACAATTTTTTAATAAATAACAATTTGTTCTTTAAATATTTTGTATTTATTATTATTTATGTTGCACGTTAACCTGTTGACTTTGAATTTGAATCATATAAGCATACATATTATATGTAATATTATAGCGTACTCATACGCAATCATCATTTTGTGTATATGAAGTTAATTATTGGTTTCATGGTTTGAAATGATCGCAATTTGCATTTGTTTTTTTTTTTAAATCATTAAGCGCATTGTGAACGTTTTTTTGTGCGAAGCTGGTTTAGTGGCAAATAACATGACGTTCTTGGAAATACTGACTTCAATGTTACGTACGATACAGGGATGATTTGCGGAAATCTGAAATGTTGATGATCTCATGAATATTGTTAATAGTTTGTGTTATATATCAATTTTATGTTTGATTCTTGTAACACAATATACTATCAAACTCATTGAAATTCAATTTTTTTTTTTGCATCGTTTAACAATTATACAGTGGAAAAATCACAAAAGATAATTACGTATACTTCATACGAGTAACATGATCAGTCATACGATCAGAGTTTGATTTAATTTACGTGAGAAATATAATATACGAGTATGTATAAACAAAATTTGAATTATACCAGACTCTTGCATGCGAACGTAACACTTTAATTGTGTATTTTAGATTTGCAAGAACATGCGATTATATTTCTTAGTAATTGGCAGATTTACTTACAGAAATTTAATGGTTCACATTCAACTTGAAAATCATGCGCTGACTGACTGCGTCTCTAATATAACAGCAGCTTCATCTTGCATTTCTTATAGCTCTAGATATAAGCGAGAACCAAGAATTAATGAATTAAGCATTAGGATTAATTCAGGAACCCTATCTTTATGATGGTCCTGTTTCTGGACTCAACACCTCTAGTGGTAGAATTATTTCTAAAAATTTTGCCGCGAAAACCAGAGCGTGCATTTATTGCTTGGCTGATCTTGCAGCTGCACGAATTACTATGGATTGTTTTAATTCCCACAGTGTATCTGCCTCACGATTCCATAACACCTCCTCCAAAACCAAAATATTGCTCTACTAATGGGTTGTGATTCTAATACCCATCACACTTTATGAGGAAATACAACAACAGGGGTGCTGCACTGGAATGTCAACAACAGAGGGGTGCTGCACTGTTTAACTATATATAAGTTCCTCGGAACTTGATATTCTCAATGTTAGGTGCCAGTCAACTTTCGTTAACTCAGCTCGTAGTAAAAGGATTGCCATCAGTTTGTGCTCCATGTCCATTACTGAGTTAATTTTTAACTGGAGAGTGAAGAATGACATTCTCACCTCTGATCATAGGTGTATTTCTTTTAATATCAACCTTAAAAGACCGTCGCTTAAACCTTACCGTAATAGGAAGTTAACTGATTGGGATTGGGATTCATTCTCTCTTGAGCTTGATTCTATACTTGAATCACGTAAGGAAATTTGTTCAACTGTGGATATCGAATTGCAGGCTTCTGCACTGTCGAAAGCAATTTCAACTGAATTCGAGATTTCGTGTCCACTTATCATTAATCATAAAACTCGGAACAAACCCTTTTGGAGTTCTGATCTTAAAAGGTTAAGGAAAATCACTAGGAGGCTGAAGAATAAAGCTAGGAGTACTAATCTTCAGGCTGACTGCTTCCTAGATGCACAAAAGGGGTTTAAAAAAGCGTTAAGATGTGCACAGTGGTCATCCTGGATTAATTACTGTGAGGAAATTAATAGCTTACCAGCTGTAGCTATAGACTAAACAAAACCTTGAGTAGAAATAATACGTGTAGACTCGACTCACTTCGACTATCCAATGGTGAACGTACTTCATCTAAAAAGGAAGTAGGTGAGCTACTTCTTTCTACTCCTTTCCCGGGTTGTAGCACTCTAAATTGCGACAATATTGTCGAAACCACTAACGTTATTGTTGAAACTCCCGATTGGGATTCAGCTTGCAGATTAATAAATCGTGAGGTCTTGCGTAGTAGTATATTTTCATTCGGACCTTACAAATCTACCGGTCTTGATGGTATTTGTTCTGCTGAATTACAGCATGGATTTCCCCTTATACGGGAACATCTACTGCATCTGCTCCAGGTTTGCATTGCTTTTAGCTTTGCTCCAATCTTGGAGCAAGAGTAGAGTTATTTTTATTCCGAAACCATTCTCAAATCTTTAGAAAGGATGGTCGATACCAAATTTGGTTCAGGCATTAGTAATCGTATTGAACGATGTACTATCAAAGGCTCCTGCAATATCCAGGAAAGTACCCACAAGAAACAAACTATTACACAGTGATCTTTCAATCCTAGTTACAAGTTCATGTAGTGCAGTTTCACAGGATTTGACAACACTGTAAGCACGTTGCTTATTAGTGAGCAGGGCGATTAAATGGTATCCCTGATGAAGCTATCAGGGATACCATTTAATCGCCCTGCTCACTAATAAGCAACGTGCTTACAGTGTTGTCAAATCCTGTGAAACTGCACTACATGAACTTGTAACTAGGATTGAAAGATCACTGTGTAATAGTGAGTTTCTTGTGGGTACTTTCCTGGATATTGCAGGAGCCTTTGATAGTACATCGTTCAATACGATTACTAATGCCTGAACCAAATTTGGTATCGAATCTATACCATTGTCAAATGGATTGAATTTATGCTTAAATCTCGCATCGTTATCTCTGAGCACGGTTGAAAATTATCCAAAAAATATTAATAAATTTTTCTTATAAAACTTGTTCATACGGATTTTTGTCTAAATTTTCATAAGATCCAATTTATCATTGGAATTTATAAAATAATCAAATAACTTTAAATCGATTTTCCTATAAATTTAATAACAATATTGTCTAAAAACCATAAGAAATAATTTATAAATTAAGGTTACACAATATTTGTATTAAGTATAAACCCATTACGTATAAAATATTTTTTTAAATTCTAGCAGTATATTTCTTATTCAAATTCATATATCTTTTAATATGAAAAATATATAAATTATATACAAAAATGATATGAAATGTAGAATTACCGTTAACTAAAACCAAAAAATCATGCATTGATATGAAAATATTATAAATTGCATACGATTTCATCTAAAATAATTAAAACAGGAAATATCGTGTTCCTCTTTAATATACATAAGTATTATGGTATTGTTTTCGCAATGACGTTAATTTGTGTAATACTTCAATAATAATATTTAATAATAAGTTTTCAAAGAGAATTTAAGTTTATTAATTTGACGTGAAATCAATTATAAATTAAAATAATATACAATTAGTTTATTTATATCTCTAAATTGAAACAAAGTGAATTTACTTAAATTAGGTTAAATTAATATAAACACGTGCGCCTGTTTTTCATCGTTCGCGAATGTTAAACGAAATTCTTCTTACACATGTGACAAAATTGAAAAACAATTTTAAGTAGACTCTTGTAAGCGAGTGAGCCTATAGAACATTTGTGTTCCTAATGGTGAACCTAAGATTTCAAAAATTAATAAATACT
The DNA here is from genome assembly GCA_951394425.1 of Tipula unca. Lineage (NCBI taxonomy): Eukaryota > Metazoa > Arthropoda > Insecta > Diptera > Tipulidae > Tipula > Tipula unca. The sequence continues at coordinate 44,683,890 of OX596381.1, read as the reverse complement.
GTGTCAATGAAACGAGTGAGTTACTGTACCTGGATTTTGTCTTATCGGGTAAGCTATTATACATTCATACAAAAAATATTTTTAGTTGTACAAGCAGAAATACTAATCTCGTTATTTGTTATATTTAATCTTACATTTTAACTTTTTCGATTAATACAGCTCTACAAAATACAATTTATTCAATTGAAGACTTTGACCACTTTGAGAATATTCACGGAGCTGAAGTTAATGAAGAAATATTTATTGATTATATAAAATATTATTACCGACATCCCAGTTTTATTTTAAAAGTTAAAACAAAAAACCATATAGCTGAAGATAGTAACTCATTAAACCATCAATATCGTGATATACAAAATGATGGAATATTACGAAAATCAAATGCGGTTATAGGATCAGGGATTGTGGTGACTTCCGATGTAATAATAAAACCTTTATTAGCATATAAAAATTTTACTTATACTAAATATTTTTTTTATATAGGCGTTAAAGGCTTACATATATAACACTCCTTTAGGACCAACCGTTTTTTCAGAACACGAACAAAATAAATATTTAACAGAGAATCAAAGGCGAAGAATAATTTCCATATTAGCCAACTATATTCAAGAAATATTCGGATTTAAGCCTTCAAGGTAACAACAGACTGCTGCAGCAAAAGCATGTGTAAATTTATTTCCATGTCTAAAAAGTCACGGAGAAAACGAATTGGTTAGATAGTCACTGATTTTTATTTATTTTTTAATTAAAGTTACTGAAAAATAAAAAGGAACATACATATTTCAATCTTGTTCCATTATTATCCTAATTAACTGTGAAGCTACTGGCTTTCTCCAAATAAAACTAAAGAACGACCGAGTGAAAAAAAGGAAATTGGAATCCTATTTTATCTCTGATTCAATTGAAATCCAAGAGAAAGAAGAAGCAGTTATTGACGACGAAACGGCGAAACGATATTTACAGATAATTAACTCTGCCGTTTTGCCAGACGAAATCCTTTTAGTACAAGCTAAACTAAAAGCTACAGTAAATTTTAGAAAAGAACAGCGGAGCAAAGCCGATTACCATCCTAAATCTGACAGCTTTTATTATTTTATACATCCAGAATTGGTAAACACTTAATTGTTAGTAAGTAGTTACTTATGAAATGCTTTTTAATTTGGTTTATTTTTTCAGATTTTGTTTGATTTTAATTTATGCTTTCCACAATGTCACATTATCTTATCTGAAGCATGGAGTACATACGAGGGACATATAATAACGGCTGTTAGAAATTCGGGAAAATCCATTTTATATACCGAGTTCGATCGAAATCTAGGTAAGCATCGATACTTAAAATTTTTCTGTATTTATCGTGTACTAATAACATGACTTTAAAAATTATATATGAAAACACAATATTTTTGGTTTTTGTCACTGTATTATTGTCATATTTTTTTTATTATTATTAAATTGAAATTACGCGTTTCGGATTTTACTCCTTCAAATTTCTAACAAACACTCAATGTTTGAAGATGGAATAAAATCCGAAATGCGTATTTCAATTTAATTTTTAAACTAATACGTAAAAATATTACGTTTTTATCGGCGATTATTCAATTTAATAATAATAAAAAAATATCACAATAAGCAAGTGATGAAAACCAAAAAAATGTGTTTGCAAATATAATTCAGTATCGATAATTATTACATATTTTGAAACTTACGAGTAATAAAAAGTTGCACATTAAAATTTAATATTAAATTATGTATGTATAGACCAATTTCATATAAGTTAATTAGAACGTTTCCTGTTTCATTTCAGATTGGGATACCTCTACATTAGCATTCCTAAATTTGATTCGATTGCTACCACCTGCACCGTCCGGCAGACTGAAACAAAGTAGAGCTTCAGATGAACAAGCTGTTCAAAATCTTATTCGATTTTTTCTTGTAAGTAATTTTCTACATTGTTTAATAATTGTACTTTCAAAATAATTTAAATAATTATTTTATTTATTTATATTCCCAGCCCGGACAAACTAATGCTGAGTACGTCAAAGACTCTGCGAATCAAGCCCCTTATATAGTAGCTGTGGGACAGAAAAAAGCGGAAATAATCCAGTACCTAGTAGTGCTTGATTCAAATTTGATAGCATTGCCGCCAAACACAAATGTAATTTCGGCAATAGATTATTTATTTAAGATCCATTATTTGTGTGGAATTAAATATAATAATAATCTTCGATTATTTTGGATCTTTCTACAAAATTACATTTATAAATTCAGTTGCCATATATCGGCAACAATTAAAGAAGTTTACCTTAAGCTAGAGACGTTAATAAGGGAGTTTAATCCTTAGGATATATCGTTAAGAACGATAGAAAAAAATATGATTTGGTAATTATTATTTATAGTTTTCAAATAAAAAAATTAATTACTTTTATTTCGTATATGTTAATAATCAACACTAAACTAAAATCTGAAATATATGTAAAGTATTGAATTTGTAAGAGATGTCAAAAAAAATAAATAGTAAAATATTTAAAAATTATTTTTGTGTTTTATTTTTGACAACGAAAATTTTCTTATTATATTTATAAATATGAAGGTCTGAATTTAAGTGTATATAATTTTTTTAATAAAATTTAATTAAAATTTATAAAATCTATTCTTTTATTTAATTTAATAGGGAATAAGTTGAAATTATAAAATCCATACGGTTACCTTATAAAAAGTTTATATAGTCCTCATATTAATTTTACACTAATAGTCTTATTAATTTCGATAAGTTACAATTATTAAATGAATAAGGTAAGCATATAAAAGGTTATACTAATAATCAGATGAAAGTTATACCAACATTATATTAAATTTAATGACGTCATGCTATTTTATTTTATAAGAATAACATATCAATTTAATACTGTTTTACTTATTAGTTTTATAAATACAGAATATATAAAATTTGTACGATTTTTTTATGGATCTGTATGAATACAAAAATCGTATTATAATCATACTAAAATTTTCAACCGTGAGATGATAGTTTGGTTTCAGTCAAAGTTGCCAGGGGTTATCCATAAGGAGGGGTGTTTTCACCTCTGTTGCGGTTTTTGATCATTGACGAGATTCTAGTAAAACTTCAGGAATTCAGCCACATAGCTCATAAGTTACGCTGATGACGTGGTTCTGACAGTTTCTGGTAAGCATTTGAATGTCTTACCTGATTTAACGCAACACGCTCTTCTCATTGTAGAACAGTGGTGCCTTGGTAAGGGTTTACATGTGAACCCCTCTAAAACTGACTTAGTTGTATTCACTAGACGTAGGTATACTGATGCATTTTCTAGAAATCATTTGAGGCGGTTCTCCCATCGAGAGATGTGTGGTTCTCACCAAACTTTCTCAAGCGGATATCTGAATCGCTAGCATTTTTTTCAGATCGCTTTCTGAACAGGGTGCTGGCTTCGGTACCTGCTGCATGTTGCTTTACTTCACTTAAATAAGCAAGCGTGATCATCCACCCTCACCTGCCGTAAGGTGAATTGAGTGAGCTCAATTCGATGTACGCTCTTTCATTAAAAAAGGATAACTTAAGAATACTAGTATTCTTACTGGCCATGGCCGTTTCAAGGGTCATCTCCATCGCATAGGACTAGCCAGCAATGCCGTGTACGACGAATGCCTTGAAGATGATGATGATGATAGCATACACTTTATCGGCCACTACCCTGCTTTCCACTGTATTAGATCTCATGTGGTTATTTCCAGGACAATTCCAGTGCATCTACTATCCTCTCTGCCTTGGTTCAAACTTCTCCAATTTGCTAAGGATGCAGAACGCGTGTGCGTGATTTGGTAGAATCCAACATCTTTATCGCATTGGTGCGGAACCTTAATGGGTTCCAGCCAAATTTAATAATAATAATAAAATAATAAAGAAGTAAATGTATATCAACATTTATAACACTTAATTATGGGATCTATATCATTATATACCATAAATAGGCTTAATGACACTAGATTTACTGACAAAATTTAGTTTTAGCTGAAGATCGGAAATTTAGCTGAAGGTATGGTAAAATAGTAAATTGCGATATATTGTAAACTGATGTCGACATATCCTACAACTTAATGTCATACACTTGACACAAATGATATACGGGCCAGCAATGATTTTAAAAGTAACACGGTTTAATTTTGAATTGTTTAAATCTGATTTCAATAAGTCAAATCTAAAGCTTAAGGGCTTAAATTAATTCTAACCTCTAAGGTCTAAACTAAACTCGTATGTAATCAATGTTAAATAAAGAAAGCACTCGCAATCAAGTTTTTTGGTTTGATTATTTAATTTTAAGCTCCAACTTGACGTATAGATTTGGTTTTAGAGTTAAATTAAATCTAATTTAAGGCTTGCTTAAAGCGTCATTTTATAGTATTGAAAATTTTGAAGATGATTTCAATTTAATATTATGAGCTTAATGATGAGCTTCATCTCAGGAATTAAAATAATTTTTAAGCTTGCCACGATATTATTCTGTTTCAATTTTTTGGTCAGTACCAAAGCTACAATTGCAATTTTAAAAGCTAAGTCAAAGAAACCACGCATATGCAACAAACGTTTTAATGGTGAAGTTCTGAAAATAGAAAAGATCAATACGCTTTATTTTCAATAGTTGAAATATATACGGTGGATGTCTGTGTTACTGGGGATCAAATATAGCAATAGAGTGAAAGAATTATATATTCATTTGAATGAACTTGGAGGTACATGTCACCTTATCATATCACACTAATAGTGTAGTTGGGGACATCAAAGACTGTCTTGCCACTGATACAGTCGAGTTATGCTTAATTAAAAAAGTTGGACGCCATATGATATGAAAGATATTCGGATAGATAACACACACCAAGCTTTTAGTTATATGTACAAGTTTGAACTTAAGAATATGATTAGAACTTTTGATATTGAACACGAAAAAACGAACATCAAGTACACTGATGCAGTCACGCACTGCTTGCTAAAACGATCTCTGAAAGATGAGGTATTTTTTGCTGACATGAACGAGTTATTACGAAAAAAAATTTGTTGAAAATAAATTAAAATTATCATCAATACAACAATTAATACGTGTGGCATTCAAATACTGTCATTGGGACAGTATTAAAACGAATATATCGAGTTATGTAGATTTTGTTGATATCCATACATTTTTTTAGTGCAATGCAATTCGCTTTGGAACCAAAGCTTTTCCAAATATTTCGATAGTTAGTTTTCTGGCTCCTTATTTAATTTCGTAATGTATATGCCCATCTGTTTAGATTGCATAGTTTTAATGTGAAAGAGAATTTTCAACCCGATTCAGGTTTCGAATCCAATAACTATCATTGCACACGTAATAAATTTAACAACCGCTATATATGTTATTGAGCTGTTAGTTAGTTTAGTTTTACTTGTAATCTAAAGCTGGTTCTAAACTAACTTTATGATATCATTAAATTATTATTTACAAGGCAAATACCATTTAAAATACTTGTGCATACTACATATGATGAAAGTTATGAAACATGTATGTTGAATATGAACAATTGTATTTTTAGCACATATGTTTATTAATGAGTAAATAATGTAAATTATAATATTTGATATATTAAATGCATTGTATGGTAAATATATGTATTACTCACAAAAATTTATTGAATTTGTGACTTTGAATTCATGTAAGATATATTCTGTAGTTTGTATGTGCTTCCTTCGTAACTTTTCTGAATTGCTTTATTTTTGACACGTGTCGCAGGAACATGCTGTTATGCTAACTCTTCTTTATAACAATATCCGGATTCTGAAGATAACTCAAATGCGCATAATGGTAAACTCATGTAAACCATGGTATGAAGATCAAGGCAAACTCGCCTTTCGTTCGCATTATCATCATATATACCGAATAAAGTAATAATGAATGAAAACCAGATTAGAGATAGTCGTTTTGTCAATTAAGAGAGAAAATTATTTTAACTAGTTGTTGTATAATTATAATATAATGCAAACACTAACGACGAGCGGCCACGAATATTCGTTGTAGTAAACCTAACAAGCGCGTGTGGGCATGGCGATTAAAAAATAATAATAAGCGTCATACCTAAATTTATTTATAAATTTTTCAAACTTATCAAAATTTAGAACATTTTCTTTTTGGCACATAAATATTACAAATTAATTACGATACCAGTTTAAAAACATGTAATAAAAAAACTGGTAACATTGTATCGCTAGCGATAAAAATAAGAAATATACGCTACAAAATCGTCTCGAAAAAATCGTGTTCGTCCTGATCCTTGTTGTTCCTGTTCTGGTTATGATTTATATTAATGTATATAAGAGTATGTACGTACCTATAAACCAAAATCAAAATTGAATGAAAGCTGTGTATTATTTTCTATAAAAGATGCAAGATGACCGCCTCAAGGGATTCTTACAAATAATAGTTTTATTGAGGTTATGGGGCACTTCCACACATTCCTACATACAGTACATCAATTAATCAAATTTAAACGTTTTATTAGTTAAATTAGTTTTTATTAGTTGTTAAATAATTTAATTTACTTTAATTAACTGTATTTATTCAATTTTAATTCAACTATTGAATCATACTGACACGATCTATTAAGAGATACCGCAATGCTATATATGCTGCGTTGAAATATCGATTAGGTACTTTTTAAGAAAAATATTAATGATTAATTTAACATACATTATATATATACATTATATATTATACATACATTGTTATGCTGCGAGTATGACCATATATGTACATGGCTAATTTCAACAAATTAATTAACATCTAATCCAAATTAATTCAACTGCAACAAATTAGTTCCTCAACTTTTTTAAAATCATTTCACTAACTGCTAAGACGCCTAGCGCGGAATGATAAAACTAACCAAATAATTCATTTCGCCCGGATGGTAGGCTATTGTATGCACAAGCATATACGTATATTAATGTTGTTTTTTAATGGTTGCGCTACCAACATAACAGTTTTTATTTTCCATTTCCAAAATCCAAAACAGAAACACACCTGACGCGTATATTGACGTTTCAAATTTTAAATTTTATTTAAGTTTTAAATCAAAATAAAATATTATTTTAATTATTAATAGTTTATTATAAAAAATGAGTATATAATTTGTAGTTTTTATTGTAGTTTTAGATAAATAAAATATTTACTATATTGCAAATATATATATCCATAAAACGAATACCTACCAAATATATATAATATTAAGTTTTCGAATCGTTAAGTTGGTACTTTGATAAGAAATAAATTCTGTAGAGGAAAAACCAAGATTTTTTTACTATATTGGTAATTGTGTATTTGTAATATGGCGTCGAGAGCCAACTCAGAGGTAAGTGTCAGATATTTTTATTTATTTATGATTAGAAAATGATTAAAAAATGAATTAAATTTTGTTCAAACGGGTAATTTAGTGTATCTTCGATCGATTTTATATTTAATCCAAATGATTCAGTGAATTTTGCATGTAATAATCGAATTTGAAAAATGTCACGCCCATCACAATTGCTCTCGGACTTGTTTTTTTCAGTCGAAATATTTTTATTTCTTAATATTTTTATTATTATAAGAAAGTTTATTTAGGTCAATAAACCATTAATTAGAATAGTGTCGAGAATAAACATATCCTAGCTAATTGTTATTAGATATCTTTACTTAAAATTTTTTATATTTAATTTTTTTATGGGAAAACTGTCAAAAACAACACCTCAAAATAGTATGGAGCATTGAGCAAAATTGATTTATCTGCAAATTTTTTTATTTAAGCAGACGTTGCGAGTTGCGATAGTTTTATATAGGTAATTTCATATACATATAACTAACTGGATTCATTATTTTAATACGATTAAATAAAATAATTTTTATACAAAAATAATTCCTATTAGAAATTAAGAAGTGTTCAATTTTGTTATTGATTTTTCGTTTTATATTGCGAGAGAAAAAACAGTGGTGCCGTTTATTTCAAGGTGATACTTGTTTTGTGTATGTGTTATGGCAGCCACTTAATATTTTGATTAAACATAAATTTGTTATTTACTTATTTGTTTAGTAAAACTTCAAAAATAACACAAAAGTTCATCTAACGTACAGAGTATTCATTATTCGTAATTGTTACGTAACCTTTATACATGTTTTGTATGTGATATATGTATGATGAATTCTTTATAAGACAAATTTTTTATTATATTTTTATTTTCTATGTTCGTTGATAGGAGGGAGGGTGAATAAGGAATGTTAATGATTGAAGTTATATTGTTGTCATTATTGTATAAAATTTTGCCGATTATAAATCAAAAATTTTACAATTTTTATTGAATCAAATTTAAGTGAATCACTTACTATATACATATGTACGTACATACGTAATATAAAATACACAATAGAAAGTATGTTGATGTCAGGTGCTAGCAACATAAAGCCGGTTGGATGTTTAAAGTTTAAATATACAGTTGAATATTATAATAATGTATAAATTTAATAGCAAGAATTTTCTATTTTAGATTTATTCAACAATTGAAAACTCTCAGACCGGCAAATATAATGAATTCTGAATATCATTGCTTTTGTGTTGACATTCGGTAATTTTAACATGCCCAATATTTTAATTAATTTTATTATGAGGGTGGATATCTCAGCTACTTGAACACCTGTTTTCGACAATTTACTTTAATTTTATGTTGATATAATTATTGATTATTATTAATATTAATACTTTTTTTTTAAATTATCTTTTGTTGAAAATCATTTAATTCAATCACGTCTTGAAAATTTTTGATCAAATTTAACAGACTTTTGCCAATTTAATTGGTTTCCATTTGAAATGCAAAACAATTTTGTCTCATACAAATTAAATTTTAATTTCATAATATAGATTATTTTCTAATTTAAATCAAACATTTCTAAGCCAAACAATTAACTTGTTCAATGCATTCAACTTGTTAAGTTGTTCTAATTTAATTAAAATCTCAAAATTGGTTACAATACTTGAATTCTAAAAAAGTTTAAATCGGATATAAGAGTATGTACAACTTAAAATAACTGAATTTGTATGCTATCGAATTTTTAAAGCAAATCTAAAATTGATTTTTTTTCCAATTCCATAGCTTTTTATTCGAACTATAATTAAATAAAATTATTTCTGAAATTATTAATTACAATAATTGTGGTTGACAGACCAGTTTTTGTTTTCTTTTTTTACCGAAGTGTTTCGCTTCAGCTAGCACTTTTCATTTTCATATCATTGAATGTTAAGACTGTCAAGTTTGTAAAGTTAAATTAAAATCATTTGAAGTGAAAATACTGCCAAATAAGTTAAATTATACAATTAGGTAATTGAGTAACTGAGTATCCTAATTTACTAAATTCAGTCAAAGCGCTGGTAGTCATTTAATGAAGTAAGGAATTAGAAAATTTCCTGATAGAGCTAAGCTTCTTCATATGATTATGACGTCTTATAGAGACCTTTTATATTTTTAATTATAGAAATATTGTTAAATTATTTTTGACATTTGATAGAATCATTCTAATAAAAATTCTGTGAAATTGAACTCCAAATAAGTTCTGAATTCCAAAGAGTATTCATAGCAAACTGCTTTATTAATTTCTGATATTATGTATGCCAGAGTTGATTCGGCAATAAATTCAAATCATATTTCTTATATTTTTTTTATCGTAATTTTAATTAAAATTTTTCGTGTTGAATATTTATAAGTTTGGTTTGGACATGATGGTTTTTGTGAATCACGATTTGCACACATGAAATTAATTTTTAAGAAAATATTGAAATTTTCTTTAAAATATTGCCCAAAAAATATTACAATTAAATCCACTTAAGTTTGATAAATGATATTACATATTTTGAAATCTCGGTGTTTTGAACAAACAAATCTATCAATTTAGCCGAGACACTTTATTAGCACTTATAAATATTTGCGGTGGTCGATTGTTAAGGAACTACTAAAATAATTTATAAGAAAACAGTTTATTTTTAATTTTCGTTTGCCAATTTATAGTCTTTTTTTTTAGTATTTTAAAAAACAGATCCAATAAATCGTATTTTTTATTACATTTTCCATTTTTATTTTCTACATGAAATTTTGAAATTTTATTTTCCTTTTATTACTTTTAAATTATCCTAATCTAATTTAGTTGGTTGTTGACCGTAAACGTTATAAACAACGTTTTATTGATTATAGTAGATGAGATTTTATGAAAATAGTGTGCTATTTATTTGCAATTGTTATATGGCATTAAGTTGACTGCCACTGGCTAATAAAATTCACATATTTTCGTGAATAAAATATTTAATTAGCGCATATTTATATAATGAAACTAGATTTCTCTCGATCATTTAAAATATGAATTTGTAATAATAGAGGACGGACACATACATGAACAGAAGAAATAATGATTTAATTGATTTAGGTTGATATTTTCTAATTTGAACCAGTATAATACATTATTGACTGCCAAATTTCATGTATCAACTGAAAATTTGTCAAGTATGAAAACGTCTATAAAAATGGCAACACATCCCTGATGATTCGATAATGTATGTATTGTCTATGAATAGTTTTATCGATTCTGTCTGTTTCCAATATATTGGGTAGAAAAATCGGGAAATATAGGCTTATTAAATATTAAACTGATGAAATTCGAATGCTATTTTATGGTATACAAGTATACAATTTATAAATTATGACGATTTATTTAATAATCAATGTATTTTACAATCATGTATCGTTAGCAACATTATTCGATAAAATTACCCTCTAAAATACCATATAAATTCCCCCCAAAAAAACTAAATTATTTAATAAGAAATGTTTTGCCCAATCAAATATAATTTTCAAATATCTAATTTCTATTACTAGGCACAACATAATGTACATTCCATCCATATTTTTACAACAAAATAATTATTTATAATTTTAGTCATTTTTGCTATACATATATAAATTTTAACTCTAGAGCGAATAAATAAAATATTCTTTCTTTCCGAAAAACACAAATTATCATATTTGCTAAGGTTTCTTAAACTCGATAGGAACGGTTTTAATGTTTTTGTGGCACAAATTGGTAGAAGTTAATAAAATAATTTTTCTTTTTCCGTGTTAGTCCTCACAGCCCTTTTAGACTTAAAAATCGTGCGTGAAACGTATCCGTTCTCTTTTTGGTCGATTGTGTAATCATATTATAAGTGAAAATTTTGATAGCATTATACTCTTATTATATAATTTTTTTCACCAAATAATTATATTTTTGAAGATATTATTTTTGATATACTTTTCTATAAATATAACAATTTATTATCATAAATTGGTTATTTATAGAACGATTGTGTCAAATCAAAATTGAAGTACAATTTTCTGTTGAAAATTTCTCATTTATCAGATGACAAGTGCATCAAATATTCAAATCTTATAGAATTTGATCATTTGCACAAAAAATGTTCGATTTTTAAAATGACAAGTTCTGTTTACCAACTCAAAAGATAAAAATGCAAAAAATTATTTGTTAGATATGTTATTTACAATATTGCTATATATTTGTTTATGTGTCTATAATATAAACTCTACATATATACTGTGTGTTCACCAAATCAATTTAGTATTTTCCAGTATTTTCAGGATACTGAAAAAATAAATAAATAAATAAAATTACATACCTCAATATGATAATTGTAATAAATCCATTAATTAATGGTCGTCAATTATTATTGTATTTAAATGAATTCTAGATATATCCTGAAATGGTTGGATTATCATCTATTTTACATACATATAAAGTTTATTACTCGCTTCAATGAAAATTGAATTGTTATACTGATTTTATTTTATATTTTGGAGAATTGTATTCCCAAAAAGGAAAATAATTTAGCCAAAAAATATTGTTCTATGTATTTGTAATCAAAACTGACCTAAAAACTATAAAAAGTTTTAGTTTAATTTTGTTTGTGTATTATTATCATAATACGAATCGATTGTGTTAATTATTAGTATACAGAGTGGGGCAGAATAATGTAATAACTTTTATGATTTTGTTCATTCGGTTAATTTAAACCGGTTTTGGTTATCGATGACAATTTATTTTATAGCTTTCGGTCACTAGTTTGTTTTTGCTTAAAACTTATAGAGTTTTATCCGATCGTATTGTTTTGTTGTCACACAAATATGACGCCTTTAATTAATCATTAGTAATGCTCAAATTAGAAATCAAATATCATTCCACTATTTTTTGCATAAATAAGTGATGTTTTATAATGGAAGAAAGTAATAATTATAATTCTAGATAATCCTAAAATGCACAACTGGTACATACATAATTTAAATCCGATGTTTTATTTATATATTACCGATTTTTTTTGGCTGATTAATTTTTGAATAGACATGTTGTGCCAATTGTCTAAGCTTTAAAATATTTTTCAACTGCTTCAAAAATCAATTTAAATTCTATTATCACATAGTTGATACTCTTTCAAATCTACAATTTTGAAATATTAAAATATGTACAGTAAATATACATAATTTTGTTAATTGGAATATCTTATTCTTATATTATTTTATTCTTTGTAAAATATAATGTTTTGTATTCAAATGCAAACTTTGAAGATAATATATATCAAATTTACTTATTTGCTGGATATGGTCAATTACTCATCATGTTTTAAGATAGCTGAAATGATGAAACGGTTCTAAATGTACTAGAAATAAAAAATAGTAAAATTTGTCTCTGTTAGACGAATTTTAGAACAAACCAAAACATACAGTCGTCGATGCACATTGTTTTATTTTTAGCCAGCGGCGATAAGATTATTTGTCCACTAATATATTCAATGTAAATTAGATTTGAAATCTGAAAATAATTAAAATGAAAATTAATTAAATGGAATTAAAACATTAGTTCAAGATATATGTATGTATGTATATGTGCTTAAAATTATGTATATTAAAATTAAAAACATATGCTCTAGACTTAATCTAAAATCATTTTAACTAATTATTATTATTTGCCATGTATGCATTTCTTACAAATAAAATTAATATATGTATATTGTTTTTCAAAAATGGCAGCAAACGTGAGAGTGCCTTCACCAGTTGCCGCTAATACAACGTGTACACTATACCTTCTATATATATTGTATAGCTTGTGTAAATAAAAAAAAAATTAAAACTGATTCCGGTTGCCTTAAAATGGGTGCACTAATAGGCACACACATTGTTTAAAACATATTTTAAATGTTTTCGCTTCAGAAATTATTCATGCGGTGGAAAATCATTAAATATTTTGATTTGTTTCAAGTTTAAATGAAATGCAATTAGGATAACAGCATAGTGCAAAAATTAATAGTTAATGAGTTGCCTCTAACACTTATTGCCAATAATATAATGTTTTAGTCGTTTCCTATACACCTTATGAAGAACAGTAAAATTTGACGACGAGTTTCTTATCGCATTGAAAGTTTGATATTATTTGTTTGGTGTTTTTTGGTTTTGTATACTTTTAAATGTCTCTGAAATAAGAGAAAAGTACATAGAAATTATTGTTTACGTTAAAATATTTTTACATTGAAGACGTTATTAAATGAACTGCAAAAATGCAAAATCAACAACAATTTTTTTTTTCTCAGATAGTTATTCAATTTTTGTTGTTTTTTCGTTTTCTTTAGGAATAATATAATATAACATGTGTGTATGTATATATGTATTTATGTGTGCGCGCAACTTCAACACAAACGTGATATTAATCTTAATTATTACATCTTTCTTTATGGTTTATTTTTTGTTTCATGGTTAATTTCTATTTTGTTTGGGGAATTTCCATTCATCAACTTGGTATAGAAAATTTTATTGATTTAAATTGATACCTTGTAAAGGTAAATTATGTTAAAAAAACATATTATATTTAGACAATTTAAATTACTTGGTCTTAAACTTTATTTATTTATTATTATTTAATAAAACTTGTGTGGAAATTTCCGTTTAACCGTTTTTCTTTTCTAACAAATGATTCAACTTACGTTTTGATTTTTAATCAAGATAAATAATCAATGAATTGTTTTGAAGCTAGTAGATTAACACAATATTTACTCTATTCCACTGTATACTCATATGTATTGTTACTTTACGTACAATATTATCTACTAATTTAAATAACTGGTTATTCTGCATATAAAAATGAGTGAACGTTGGGGATTTTTATTTTGCTGTTGTTTCTACACACGTTTTGAGTCTCAATTAATGAATTTTGTGAATTGTTATCGCAAATTTTAGTTCGTCTTGCATTTCTTGGAGGTGTTTTGACTTTTCAAACTCAGGTGTTTAAATTAATATAAATTATGTAATTTTAAATATATTAGTTACATATTAGTATATCAGACTTTCCAATTGTTGAACTTTTGAATTTTGTTTCTTTTATGTCTGCCCATTTACGATTATATTGCTGTCGACTATTTATTTGTACTTTTAGTGTATACAAATCGAAATCCCATAATTTATTTGTGTTTGTTAATGTTTGCAAAAAATGTGGAATTGTTTAAATTTAATCATCCATAAATATGTATGATCGGTGGATGTATTTATATAATTCAGCAGGAAAGTACTGCATGTATGAAATTTCGATCACGAGTTTGGCACAAATTCTGTTTGCCAAGTGGATAACTATAACAAACTATTTATAAATGTTTGCATGTGGATACTTCCCATATCATATGTCAATATCCATATCGATAGTAAATAAGTATATATGTTTATTTACTTATATGCACCATTTATTTTTTTATGAAATAAGCATATAAATTGTAAAACATATTTTTATATTTACAATTCACATTTATCAATTATAATTGTATTAAATTTTCCAATATATGTACATACATATATCGATATTTAAATTGATAATATGTACAATACATTTTGTTGTTGTTTATTATATGAGAATGAATCGCGCTTATAAATTATTTTTAGTAAAATGAATAATATTTTTATTTCATAATACAATATATACATATCTCGCTCGATTGATATTCAATTAAAATTAATTTAATTGATTTTAATATTTTTTAATTGAATGTTTTGATACATTAAATTATTATTTTAAACATCATTTTGTGTTTATTGCTATTGCGTGGTATAGTTCCGATTGATTTTTAAATCTAATATCTTCAACAATTTAAATAGCTAGCACTTAGACTTTTATTCTGACTTTTAATTTAAAATTTAACGACCAATTTCGATTTTTTTTAAGATTTCTTTTAAATATTTGTCTATTTTTGTAATATTACCTGCATTTCATTACGTTTTATCGCTTGTTACATCAAATAATATGTCTATTAAGGATCAGATCAATCGTGGTTTGGCGCCTATAGCATAATAACAAAATAAAACTTAATCGTGAGATTTATTAATATGTGCATAGTGCATTACAAAATGATGAAGTAAAATCACAAGAATCGCTTTACGTTTATGGACACCATATTAAATTTTAATTTCTATTCAATTTATTTTTAAATTCCACTCAAATGCTGCTGTAATTCTATTTTAATTTAGCTAAAATTTTATTAGAAAATGTTTTATTAAATTCAATTTTTTTCGATTCTGCTCAATTTTCTTTAAAAATAACTTTGAGAAAGAAAAATAATAAAAAAAACTGGTCTATAAACTTGAAGACAGCAAAAATTGTGTGAAGGTCAAGTTTGAAGATCATTTGAAGAACTTAAAGGTATTCAATGAATTTTTTTGTCATTATTATACTGTTTTTTGTAAACGATTTGGTCTGAAGTGAATATTTGCATTGTTTGAAACCATTAAATACCATAGATTTACAAAATTAATATTTATCTGATTTGTACACAAATAATGATTAATCTGTGTGTTTAGATGTTAATACACTTGTCACTTTTTTGTATTTCATCATTTTTCATAAATTATACATTTTTTCTAATCAAAGTATCGCACAAGAAAACAAAACAAATTTTGATTTAAACTCTAACAACAAACCTAACAAATTTCACCCACTTCAATTATCATTTATTACAAATAAATAAAAAATTGTATACACGAATAATTTTTTTATAGTAGTAATACTATTATATATTTGTCCGACCTTCTTATAATTAGATAATCAACACCATACAACACATCAAGCTGGAAACACCACATAATTGCTCACTATGGGTGTATTATGAAAAAATACGATTTGTTTATTTATTTATTCTACTTAGCTGGTAGTGGTAATTATTGATATTCTCAAAGATTGAATTTTAATAGAGAATCTGAATGAATCCAGTTTTTACTTATACTTGAGATAATAAATATTTATTGTCTATCATTTATCCTGTATTTTCCAGTTTTAGTAGTAACTGAAACTTATTTTGCTTTTTTGATATTTAAAATTTTAAAGCATATTTTATATATACGTTTTTTGTGAAAGATTTTTTTTCGTAAATTATAATTAAATTAGCATTAAATATATGTTGTGTATAACACTTAAAATTAAATAAATTATTATTATTTTTATTAGAGTTAAATTTTCTTTTCAACCTACATAACAATAGTGTTATTATAGTATTATAGTATGAAAAATATAAATTTGATAATATATGTTACACATTTTTGTCTATTTAATAGAAACAATTTCTAATGAAAAATAATGATACAAAATTTGCTTCAACATTTAGTTTTATAATTGAATATGAAAATAGACAAGATAAAATTTTGAGCAATAGTCTTATAACAATTACTTTTAATATATTTCCTTTGTTTCTTAGTTCTGATTCTGAAGGTCGTATAAATATTTAATTGTCTCGATTAGTGTTGTTGGATCATGGAAGTAAAGCTGTAATTAAACAAAGAGTACCAGCCACTATATGTAGATTATTTAATTTGTGGTCTATTGTTATCATCATTTTAATTAAAATTATGCAAATAAATTCAGATGAGAGTCAGTATTAAATGAGAGAAATGTGACATTGTCACTGTTAGAACCAATATTGATTTATAATGTAGCAAATGTCTCATTTTATGAGAAATTTCTATTAATTGATCATAAAATATTTGTTTGTATTCAACATTTTCATAACTTAAAAAGTCAAAGAATTAATTTAATGAAGTTTAACTGAAAAATGTGTGTACATATAATAATAATAATAATAATAAACAGTATTAAAGGCCATTACTGGCCCCTTACTGAGTCAACAACCCGGCTCCAACGGTTTCGATCCTGAGCATGGT
The DNA here is from genome assembly GCA_951394425.1 of Tipula unca. Lineage (NCBI taxonomy): Eukaryota > Metazoa > Arthropoda > Insecta > Diptera > Tipulidae > Tipula > Tipula unca. Next base: position 44,666,600 of record OX596381.1, on the reverse strand, counting down.
CTTCATACTGTCTAAGACAATCTGAAGAGGCCAAGTCGTTCTCTACATCGTGGAGCCATCGTCGCCGGCAACGACCTCTGCGCCTACCATATGGTGGCTCTCCTTTCAGAGATCGCTGCACAATTCGTTCCGGATCAGCACGCAGAACGTGACCGAGCCAGCGTACTCGCTGAGATCTTATTTCATGTACAATATCGGGGATCTTCATCAGATCTCTGATCTCGATATTGTACAGAGCTCGGTAGGTACCATCTATTTCGCGTTTTGGGCCGTAGATCACACGCATGACTCTTCTCTCAAATGTTAGGAGCCATCTCTCGTATTCATCCGTCAGCGCCCAAATTTCACATCCAAACATAACAACGGGCCTGATCAACGCTTTGTAAATGTGTGTACATATACGTATGTAATTTTAAAATTTTGTAAAAATTTAGAAACCTATTTCTAAAATAGAAACTGTATTTTTCAAAATTTCGGCATTTAGACTAATTTTCATAATTTCATTTTTTGATAAAACTTCCAGAATTTGAACAAATTTCGGAATTTATAACAGTTCAGAATTTGAAAATATGCCGCGTATTGCTAACATTCGATAAATAGGATTTTATTTTTTATTGCCGTCTTAATTTAAAGGACCAACTGCAATTTTAGCCCAAACACTTATTGAGTTAGAATAAGAATAATTGAGAAGTAGTGACTATAATGAATATAGGCTATGTACATAACATATGAATAAAAAGTTTGTTTGTAAATTAAATCAGACGTTTACTATACCTGACCTGTTATAAATTTTTTATGCATGATAGAGCTAAAAGTATATCTAAATATGTAAAGAAAAAAAAATAAAGTTCTTGATTGGCCTGGCAACTCTCCTGATATGAATCCTATTGAAAATGGTTGGGAGTTGCTTAAAAGGCAGAAGTTTAAAAAAAATATAACCAACAAGGTACAGTTGCTGGAATCGCTAATATAAGAATGGTACCATAACGAACATCTCCAGGATACCATCTAAGCATGTATAGAGAGCACGCCTCATCGTGTTCGAGCACTATTAGTTGCCAAAGGAGGACACAAAATATTGAAATTTCATTTAAAACTAATTAATTTTTTTATTATTTTTATTAAATATTTTATTGTTAAATTTTTTGTGTTTTGAATTGAATAATATTTATATTATCGAAATATGAAGTAAGAAAATAATAAATAATAATTTAATAATAATAAATATTTTTTTAAAGTCATAAATATTAAAAAATGTAAATTTTCCATTGGCCTAATAATTTGGCCAGGTACGGTATTGTGTCAGCTTGGGACAAATTTTAATAATTAGATAATCTCAAACATTTTACAATGCATGTACAATTTATTGAAATTTAGTATAAAATATTTGGTATCTCTGTAAAACTCAAATATGTATATAGGGACTGTTAGTTAGGCGATTAATCATCGTTTCCAGTTTTTATGATTTTTGATTAATCGATTAACATTTTTGTATGAAATTTACAAATGATTAATTATTTCATGATGTGAATAACATCATTCTGGAGGTTACAAGTGTTTTGTTTATTTTGCTGATTGCTAAGCCGAATACTGAGTTGCTGGATCATTATTACACCTAATGCATTCATTAGCATAATTATCGTTAATTACGGCAAAAATCATTTTATGTAAAGATTCGCTCTAATGGATTCTGTAAACTAATTTTAACATGTCGAGCAGAACTAATATACATAATTAGCCTTGTGCTGCTTAAACAAAATGGGAATTATTTGCATGGCAGACAACTGTTGTACTGATTATAAATTCAAAATTGTCAATCGAATTATAAAAATTAAAACGATCAATTAAATTCATGTGATCATATGATTTTGGTTAAATTAAAATCATGTTTTTTTACATAATTTATATAATTTCATACACATAAAATTGAATTCAATGAATTTATTAAATAAAAACATCAAATTGAATGTGTATTTACCTATTTACATAATATATTATAAATTAATACTTGTATCGTGCTCCTATTTATAGTCTTATTCACCTTGGTATGATATAATTGGGTTTACGCGCATCATGCTTTATATTCTAAAAAACTCTATATTCCAAAAATAAAATTGTTAATTAATAAAATTTTCATGTCAAAAATGTGTTAACTTAATTTTTTTTATAAAAATTAAAGTGTGAATTGCTAAATAATTCAAATCAACCATGGCAACAAAAAAAATTACATTTTTTTGGTAATTCTAATTGATATTAAGTAACTGTTTAGTCTCACTAAAACATGTAGACTATATACGAGTATCTAAATGTGCAAAATATCCCAGCAAAAAATGTAGTTTATGTGTTCTGAGATATTCTACATTTGAGAATCACTATCGACGTTATATTGGATATATCCATTGTTCCAAATTCAAAGTAAATTTAAAATAAAATTGCACATTTCTTTAATTGACAATTACATTTTTTTATATTGTAATTCACAACTTAATCTCTTTCTTTGTTCATGTTAAAATATCATTTGTCTTTTGCTTGGCGGGGGGCGTCATAAATGAGAAATGTTTATTACATTAAAAGGATAAGAGCCTCTATCATACAACAGCATTAGAAATAACATTACTAATAGGGTCGCCCACAAGATGTATAAACTATTCTTATTTGCACAGTTAGCGGTGTAACAAATCGATTGGCAGTTTGGTATGATGACGATATGGTAACATTTTTATTTACATGTTAACATTGAATTCAAATATAAATAGCTAGGTGATTCTTTAATTATCGTTATAATAATCATTTTTAAAATTAGATTTGAAAATATTATTACTAATGGTACGTTAGAATTATCAACCTTTGATAAAAATATATAAAATATAGATTAAAAATTGTAACAGATAATATATGTATCTAATACAAATACATACATACATATCATATGTTTATGGTGTATTAATAGCCGCATTTCTTGACGTATGATCTGATCCGGATTAGATTATATCTGCTTTCCTTTCATTTGTATAGCCTCGTTTCATGAAATCAACACAAAAATTGTATTATTTAGTAGCATTTTGGTTCAAAATTTTGATACAAAAACAAAAAATAGTACAATTTTTATGTTTATTTCATGAAACTCGGCTATACAAATGAAATGAAAGCAGATATGATCTGATCCGGATCAGATCATACGTCAAGAAACACGGCTTATTATCTATTAAACAAATATTCGTGTTGATCAATCGGAAATTTTCTAAAGTTGCAGGCATTATCTGTAAATTCTATTTTATTTTAAAGACCATTACTGGCCCTTTACTGTTTCAACAATTTGACTCCAGCGGTTTCGATGTTGAGCTTGGTCTTTATACTGTCCTAGACATTCTGAATAAGCCAAATCGTTCTCTACACCGTAGAGCCCTCGTCGCCTACAACGAATTCTGCGTCTATCAAATGTTGGTTCTCTTTTCAGAGGCCTTGCAAGGAATAGCAGAAATAAAAAAGCGGGAAGGAACTTAACTTCGAAAACGGTTCGAAACTTAATTAGATGTTAGTTCGAGTATAACATGAGTGGTTAGGTGTAAACGGCGTTGCCAATTTAATTGGGTTTTTCAACAAAACTTTAAAAATCCGGTAGCAAGTCAAAATGGAAAATTTTCAATATCGAAATATAGATTTTAAACAAATTGCACTGCCGTTTATTAGCCCGCTAGTCACAATTTGCTTAGAACTTCAAGCATTAAAATATATAGAGTGCTAAATACTAAATGGATAGGAAAATAATAATGAAACATTTGTCAATAAATATGCATTCCTGTCGAATGACCCCTTAATTTTTCATTGAAAAATACATATACATATGTATACGTGATTGTAAGAGATATGATCTATGTCCATAGCTTTCGGTGGTAAATAAAGAGTTTTAATAGATCGATGCACACTTGAGCTACGCTATCCGAACTATGCATTTTTGTTTTGAACTATGAAAACTAACATATGTAGCTCGAGTTGTCTTCGCCTTGCAATTTTCAGCTATATCGCTCACACGTACAATAATATTTTTCTATATTTTATTCATAACCTACTATGTGCATTACATTTGGAACATCAATGTATGTGTGAACTAATTCATTAGCTGAAATGTGTAGTGCGTCGAGCCAGGCAGCTAAACTAAACTAGCTTTGCTGAAATGTACAACGGGCCTTAGGCTATGAAATTAACAATAAATAAATTATTTAAGACATAAAAACAGAAGAGCCTGAAAAAACAAAATGTTTGAATAAATATGAAATGACAAAATGAACTTACGCTAAAAATTGGTTATTCTGGTTAATGTTGGCCATTTCAACTTATTTCGGTTCCAAATTTGAAACATTTACAAATATACACATATACATATGTATTTGGTGTAGCAATCTCATTGGCAAACGATTTCTGGCCTACGATAGTTACAATTGAGTTATACTTTATTTTTTTTGGGTCAACTGTATTCCAAATTTGTTATCATTATGACAAATTAATGTAACAAAATATGTATATATGTACTAATATTTAACTCTCACATTGTATGCTTCGATATATTTGCACACGACAAGTTGTGTGAAGTGTTTGTCTGTGAAGTAATTATTATTAAATTATATTGAAATCAATACTTTTGCGTTTATTATATATTCGGTGTTAAAAGCTTTAAGTATAAAAAACTGTATGTTCACTATCCCCTATATCTATGTACTCGGAATATACCAAGAAATGAAATATGTCTGAATTTATCGTATGTATGCTACATGAATTATTTATTAAATGTTCTAATTAAACTTAATCTAGTTCTTTTATTTTACTTCAAACAGAGAGAAGAAATCCGTTTTTTATTATTTATTTGTGTTTAATTAAAATTTAAATAATTTTTTTTATGACATTTGTGGTTTTATTGCGATTCGGGAAAGGTTTATAATAAAACAAAATGTAATTTTAAAAATTATAAATAATTTTGTATAGTACATACATACATATAATATATAGTAATAAATAGTAATTTTTATAGATTGGGTCATATGATCGACCACCGGATTGTGGTTTTTATTGTTAAATATTATAATATACTCGTATGTACGTATATATTGTTGAAAAATGATATAATTATTATGTAATGTACATACAATGTTCTATGAAAAATTCTAGAAAAATTGAAAATAGTAAATGCAATGCCCTAATTCCTTTATTGTAGTTTCTGCGCATACCATGGAAAAAATAAAGAAAATAATGGATTTTTTTCTCGAACAATGGTAATGTTTTGTACACTTGGGTCTTGGATAAAATTAAAATTGTTGTGGATAAAAAAAAAAATTGTTTTTATTTTATATACAATATTGACACCGAACGATTTTTTTTTTTATCTCTATGACATATCATTTAGATAAGAAATTTTACGACCTAGAATTATTACATATTTATATATAATATGCACATCAAAGTTATTTTATATATGTAGGAGATATAGTATTATGGTAATTTATTCAATTAATTAGCATGTGAGTATATATTTATATAGGGATCAGAAGGTTATTTACGATACGTTTATATTATGTAATTAATCGATTAAATAAGGTATCAATAGATTGAATATGTTTCTGGGATTTACATAATTCCGCATCAACAAAGCACAATTTGAACTCGGTGCAAATAAAACAAATTGTTTGAAGGTAATACGTGTATTGAAACAGATTTGTTTTTATTGTTGCAATTGTTATACAGCCTAGAGATGATTTCAATAGAGATGAGACAGAGGTGTGTTGTATCTCTATATTTATACACAACGTAGATATAGTACAGAAATTACATTTTTCAAACAATAAAATATATATAGTTTATAACATTAAAAATTCTAGTCAAATAATAATAAAATTTTATAATTTTATAACTCGAACGTCACTGTACTCATTTTGCGGATGCATCAATTTAGAATTTATTGTCCAGTATATAAATGAAAATTACTAGAATATTTTCAGTACAACAAACTACTTCACTTTATAAGTGTGTATGTACATATATACGAAAAAAATTATTAAGATTATGTAATTTTTTAGAGGTTTAACATGAATAATTCATCTTTATTAATTAATTCATATATCACATTTTCTTCTTATTTTTAAATTTATTTTCTTGATTTTTCCTTTTTGATTTCCAAATTTTCTTTTTATATGCAAACAAATAAACACCAAGAATAAAAATATTTTTTTTTATGTGTGTGGCGCGCGTTTGAGGAGAAAATTTCTAAAGGTCATGCAAATCGATTGATTTCCATCAGAACTAGGAATACATGAGTATGGCAGTTTACGTATATATGTAGTATAAATATAGTACAGTACCTTCGTACCAGTTTAAAATGAAAATTGAGGTCAAAAGGTGATCTTTTTTTTGTGTGTATACTCAGTAAACGCATGCGTTTAAATTCACGACGAAATTAAACAGTATCTTCATTTCATCAACTGTTGATTTTTGTCAATATAGATATGTACATATTATATATTATTGTATATTCGGTTTCGGCAAAGATGTTTGGCCATTTTTGTTTACGATACGAATACATACAAACACTTTGATTTCCATTAATCATAATTCATTTATTTTATGAGTGTTGAGCCTTGACATGTTTTAATATTTTTTATAAATTTAATGACCTTCTCGGTAATTTGAATGGATAAATAAATGGCTGTGGCTTAAAAGACATTTTGATAAAAAAATAGAATAAGTGAGCAAATGTTTTATTTTTATGTAGATGGATTTATTTGTTGCTTCTAAAAATAACTTTATTCGATTATTATTATTGTTATTAATATGATGGTTACAGCCTGAGATTTTCATAGTGCTATAATTTTCTTATTAAATTTAAATAATTTAGGTAGATATATGATTTCATGTTTTGATAATAAATTTAAAAAGGTTCAATTTGAAGTGGTTCAAAATTGTTTATAGTGTAGTCTAAATAAATGGCACCTTCAGTTAAGTGGGATTTCGTCGTGATCGTGAAGTCATATTTATAATACAATTTGCATACTGGATCTGCTTATATCATACATGTTAAAAAATCTTTTAACAAATATTTATTTGATTAATTATATTCACTGACTGTTTGGTACCTTTTTGTTAATCCGGTTCTAGTTATCTAGTTATGTAAGTGGATATCAATATAGGTTCTCATTTTGTAGATGTGTTGTTCAACTCCAAAAATTATCAAACAAATAATTTGTTTAACTTGCTTTGGGGATGGGAACGCCTTCATTTATTTATTTAAATTTAGAGTCAAATTGTAGACAAAGCAAGTTAAACATTGGCAAAACTAATCCTAATCTTTGGTTAAGGTGTATATGAATTATTCCATGATTTTGCCTAAACTAAACTCCTATATTTGTTTAATTGACTAAATATTTCTAATTTGCCAAACGTTGCATCTTATGGTGAAAAGTAAATTTTAGATTCAAACATTTTTAAAAATTACCTAATTTTGAATTAAATTTCACCATTTGATCGAATTTAGGAACATATTGAATTAAATGTCCGGTTGGTTTGTTACAATTAAAATTGATTATTTTAAGTAAATAAATAAAATTTTGTTTTCGATTAAACTTTTAAAATGAAAATACTGTAACTTTCATCAAACCACTTTAAATCCCTCTCAACATTATTTTCATTTTATAAATTTTATTTTCAATCGATAATTTCAATTTCAATTTAGTTGGAACAAAACGTAATCCCCAATATAGGCAATGCCGTGTGAATGAAAAACCAAATGATAAATAAATTAGGTTGATCCACAATCCTCATCATCTAACTAAAAAGAAAACAATAAAAAACAAATTGCATATTGAATCAGAAGGAGAGAACAATTTTTTTTAAAAATATATACATATATACATACATATGTATATGTGCTAAACTCAAAATGTTCTAAATTTGGTACGGAAATTAGTACGGAAAAAACATTTAGAGTGGACAAAATTCTAATGTTCATCAATATTTTAGTATTTTAGTTAAATTGGAATACACCAGATTACATAATAAAATTGGATTGATATTCAAATAAAATTTCGAATTATAATTCGAACTTTTTTTAATATATGAAACTGGTTTGAGTACCACAGCTTAAGAAATATGTATGTACTCGTTGTTAGGTAGTCGCTTAGCATATTATTAACGTTGAATTCTGTCGTTTCATTTCAACAAAAGTTTCATTTATTCTCTTAATATGAAGGAAATTTTAAATTACATTTTATTATTAACTAAGAAATAGTGTGATTAAACTGTAATTAAAGACTAGAATTAAAGAGAAGTTTATATCTAATTTGATGATAAATTAATTAAATTCGATAGCTACAGATAAAATCGATGATATTCTACAACTAGAACATTTGTAATTCTCAGTTTTATTTACTTATCTAGATATATATAGATCGCATTTGATTTAACTTCAATTTATAATCTTATAAATACTGTTTATTTTATGAAATTTTATTATTCTAAAAAACCTGTATTGTATTTTTGAGTTTGGTTTTTTCCGATGATCAGAAACTTGAACGAATCTTTGTCATTGACCATCTTAAAAAGTTTGGGTAAAGTATAATTTATTATTCTTGGAAGACTAAGTTAAGCTACTACTAAAATACTTATGTATGTACAGTGTACATACAAATTTCTTAACAAAACTTAAATTTTTAATAGTAGTATCAGTTTTGTACTTAAAATCGATTCTCAAATAGATGACCTGATTTTTGTCTATAAAATTACTAATTTATTAATTAAAATAATTTTCATTATCATAAATAAAACTACATAAGTACCTAAATTAGATTACAAATTTAAAATAGTGTGCGTTTCGCCAGCAAATTAAAAAAAAAATCACATTAATGAATTTAGTATGTACATGTACATTTTGTCGTAAGATTAGATTTTGAATTTACGTCATGTAAACTTTTCATTCAACAGTAAAAAATTATAATTATTGTTAAATATATATAAATTATAACTATAAATACGTCATTTAATTGAAATAAAAAAAAATGTGATTAATGAATATGATAGTACACGATATCATTAATCGATTTGGCGCTAGTGCATCATAGTACATATTACACCTGTTTCAAGTTGTTTAATTTTCCTGTATTTTACTCGTATATACATATTGAACTAGCCAAGTTTATAACTTCTAGCGCATGTCGAAAATCAATAGGGCAATTTCATTTTTATTCTAAATTTAGGTGTCTAAATTATCTTTTATTATAGCTTTTGCGTGTATAAAATGTATTGTAACATTTTTATTGTTATGTTTCTAATCAATACTTTTATAATGGTATATTAACAGTGATGTCCATAAGAGCTCGACCGGTTGATTTCTTAAACGTTTGAAGTCGATGTAACTGGTAACTTTTTTTATTTTATTGAATTACGAAACAAAGATTTTTTGTTCAATATTTACCTAAAAAACAAATTTCTTAATTAATAGTTGTGTATTCATTTTACGTTCCCTTATGGTAAACTCCAAAATTCGTTTACTTCTAAAATGATCTAAAGTTTTGAAATCTCTATATATGCTTAATCGAAGTCGTTATTCTTTAATTCATAAATTTAAACATTTTATATTCTAAATATCCGTATTTTTTATTAAACGGGCTAATATGCCAGAAAACGGCAATTTGTCCACATAATTTCGAGATTTATCTGTTAAATTTACAATATTTTATCGCAGTAGGACAAATACAAACGTATTTTTAGCGTTAGCAACATCTAACAATTAATTTTTCGGTCATGTCTGATTCAAATTGCTGAACCGGCCAAGTCTTCGGCTCGTATTTCGATGAATCCATAAGAACTTATTTTTAGAGTAAAAATGAAGTTTATTTATGTAATTGCAATTAACTATGAATGCGGTTTTTTGGCGGCTCATGTACGTAGTGTACACATTTAATATTTAAGGTTAAGCAATGAGGCCGTTTCTGAGTTCTTAAATATTGTGTGTTAGGTTAGTTTATTTATGTAAAGAAAATAACAAGACATGAGCTTTATAGTTGCCAAATCGCCCTCCCCAAGCAATGGAGAAAATAACAACAGCCTAACACAAAACATACCATAAAATTCCAATCAATGACATTAAAATAATGAGAAAACTTAATAAATAATTCATGGTAGCGACTAGCGAGGGAGTAGAAGTATATTTTGTTTTCAATAATAAATAATAATACAATTTGGTTCTAGAAATCTAAGTAAAAATCACGTACCAAAAAAATAAGTACCTAATTATAGTTTCGATAGTGTATAGTAATTAATAAATATGTACGTTGTTGTGTTTTTCTTAAAATATGCTAATCAAAATTTCACGTTTTGTATTGATAACACAAAATTACATTTATAAATTTATACATACTCGTATTATAAAACAAGAGAATAAATATCCATAAATTATAGTTTCAAACCTAACTATATCCAGATAAATTCAGACTCATCTTATTTTAATGATATGATATTAGATTTTGTTTCTTTATATTTCTGTTTGAACAGGTATTTTTTGTATCTTTCACCGTCTTACTGTTTTTTTTTTTGAAACGTAAATTATAATTACATAATAACACACTTCAACGAAGGGCATGATAAATTGAAAATTTATCATATCTTTATATTATTTTTCTAATTGCATCGATATATTGACATGTTTTCGTATAAAGTCGCGTGATGTAATTGTTATTGTTTACTTCAAGATTATTATTACATATTTTTATTTTGACAATAAACAAGCTAAACAACTACGTGAAATTAAATTCAGAGAAACTATGTATACAATATATATACGTATGAAAAATATGATACAAGTTTTTTAATATGGATTGGAAACAAATTTTAAAATATATAGTAAAAAATCTAATCAATTATGATATGTATTGATCTATAATATTATAGTAGTTCGTTATTTACACAAAATACTTATGTAAAGACATTGGTCTTGATCTTGGCTTGATATTAATCCATCGTCATCGTAATATACATATTTGAATTTATAATTTTCACTCGTATTTTTACTTGTTCAGAAAAGACGTAATACAGGAATGATATAAAAAAATTGCGATGCATCATCGGTTTTCTTGAGAAATCATTATATTTTGAGATAATTTTGAAATATCTTATGGTTTAATACAAATGTTGCTATTTTAATTATGTATACATATTGTATGTATGTATAATGTTTTTTAATAAAAAAGTCATCGATATTTTTTTATATAAAGATATTTAAGAGATAATAAATTTTTTTCATTCCAGTTGTATACCAATTTAATAGCCTTAGATAAACATACATAAGTTATCGTGGACGTACCACAACTGTTATCTTTTCGTGTAATTATGATGTGGTAAAGAAATCAACGGAAATTTATATTGTGGATGGTATTTTTGTTGTTTGTCACATTAAATATTAAATATTAGAACACATTTTGTAACTCTCGATATTGGACCCAGATTATTTAAAAATTAACCATCAGCGCTACTAAGACATGTTTATTTTTTGAGATTTCAGTTATTTATTTTGTAACTTTGATTTTAGTTTTGTTTTCTTGTTATTGAATTAACCTTATTGTCCTAAACAAAATCTGCATTTTCACTCTAAATATGTTCGTACATGTATGTATTGCCAAAATAACCTACACCGTATTCTCAGCTTAATTAATTAATACATAAAATGCGCAGGAACTATTTAGCGGTTTTTTGTTTCTCTAAAATATACTGTAATTTATTCATTTTAAATATCAGTAACATTTCGTTAGCCAAGTTATGTCACTTATTTTTAAAAATTGCAATCTATTGGAACTTTAAATTTATGGCGACTAAATAAGAGAGTCTAAATAAAATGAGTCTGTTCAATTTTAATTTTCACAGCATGAAATTATCACATTTCCTTAAAGCATCTTGTCAATTTCCAGAATTATAATTAACATCAAGGATTTGTGTGATTACAAAGTTTATCGATCTTTCAATTCAAATCTACGTTAAATTTGATACTAATTGCAAAAAATTAAACAAAATTCAAGCGATTTTCAATGCATTTAAATTGAATACGCGGATACCTTAAAGTTTCGTAAATCTTTTTAATTAAACTCAATCAAAAATTTAAAAATATGTATTTACAATTTTTGGAATTTATGTGATAAACATAATAATTGTCGTTGTCATTGTGGGTTGTCATTGTCTTTTAACGTAGAAAAGGCTCAATCTCTAACACTATTAAACAAGATATTACTGTGAGATCTAATCAATTCTGTAACTATGGTAATAACTGCTTGCTAGTATGTATACCGTACGGTATGTACCTCTCTCAAATTAAAGAAGTAATGTATTATAGAAAATTTAGTAAATCACGAACCAATGATATAAGTATTTCAAATGTGTAATAAATGGAAAGCAGTAAATTACCGATCATTTACGTCATAATTCTTTAAAATATTTCATTATTTAATAATAAATTTGTGAGTTAAGTTCAGGATTATGATTCTCATAATTTAAAAGTTTCAAATTCTGTAATATCTCGTCAAATTTAGAAATACGTCTGGGGATTAATTATTGTTGTAATCTTGCGTCATACATTATTTTCTATACAGAAGATTTGTCACCTTTATTAATCGTGTTCAATTACTTTACTTGTGTTTTAAAAAAATTACTACATAGTTAGTTTATATTGATTTTTTTATATTTATGTATTTCAGATGCATTTCATTTAATTGCATTTACAAATTAGAATACAAATTACAAATTTGCATGTCAAATAATATAGTTTTAGCTTTTTTGCTAAAATTCGCCAATTTCGATTTGTAGGTTGTATATAATATGCTAGTTGTACTACTTGCACTTGTAGGTCTGGTTGTATTTTATACATAATAAAATTATGGTATTAGACTTCGTCCTATATCGACGCTCATGCCTTGTAATAAAATAATATTGTAATGTCATTTTGTACCTATAATATAGACTTGCCGGAGTCATAATTATAAATAAAAATTTGTTAAATTTGTTTATACTTAATACTACTGTAATAATATATCCATTAGAAACACGACAACCAAAAAGTGAAAATACGTTTATTGTATTTATTAAAAAATAACTTAAGTTTGACTTGATTATAAGTTAAATTATATACAAATATGTATACATAAAATACTCCACCCAGAAATGAGAAAGGATAGTTTTTTTTTAGTTGTATGTATATTGAAGGAGCAGCAAATATTCGATTTTTTTGTTATTTAATGTACATAGCTATATGTGAAAAATAAAACATTTTTGGCAAAAATTCATATAACATGCAATATAATACATGTAGTTTAAATGTTTTCATTGCTTATTTTTTCTAGAATAGGACAAAAGTTATGTAATCTAGGTTATGTTAGAAAATTGCAGTATTTTTCAGCTAATGGTGTGCGAGGGTGGTGAATAATTGAAAAGCGTTCTTATATGCAAAATATTTTGAATTTGTTAAGGAACTGATTATATATAATGTAGAAAGGATATTTTTTTAAAAATAATTATTGATGTTATATTATTGTAAAATATTCGAACGAATTTCTTAGACGCACGCGATAATAGAAAATAAAGTAAGTTATTGGTATGTAGCATGCGATTAGGGCGTTTTCTATAGTCCCCAAAGATCTATTTTGTGTAGGTAGCTAAAATTGTATCGGGGACAAAAGACCGGTAGGCAGACGTGATGTCGCATGTTTTCATTTTTAGTTTGATATTTTATTTTTGAACTAAGATCTTTAATTCGTGGTCATTTTTGCGTTTGACCTGTATATATTCCATTCCAACATTTAATGGAGGTCTTTCGTCTTTGTATGATATTTTCTATAGCATTTAAATATTGTCTTTAAAAAATGATCAAAAAACTTGGTGTTAATTTATAAAACATATATTTATTTTAACAAATCAACGTGCAATTATGATCAACTAATTAGAATAACTTTTTTATGATCGTTTCGCGTCGCATTTCTATGACGCCACATTAGTGTCATAACGTGCTTTGTTATATAGTATATATTACTAAATTGTATAAACACGGTATCAAATGAATTATTGTAATTTAGCACCATGATAATTACCAAATCAATGATATTGTTATTAGCAGCAATAAACGACAATAAATTTATTTAAGATTATTTACAAAAAAACTGCACGTCGCTATGCACATAATTGTAGATGTAATAATAAAAACTCAATTCACGTAACATTTTTTTCATTGTGAACTACATTGATTTTTTTCCGTCGACCTTATGTCTGTCATTTTTTACATTTCCTAAATCATGCGATCGTCGAAAATTGAAAATTGTGTTGTACATAATATTATAATTTACGATAATCTGCAACTAAAAATAGAAAGGATATAAAAGGAAATATACAGTGGGTCAATCGATTTATACCTATGTACGACAGATATATTCAGTATACGACACACTTCACATTTTTCGCGGTTAATCCATATAACTTGTGTATATACGAATATGTTGTATACATTATACATGTATGTATATTTTTAAAGAAATATCAAATATTTATACGAAACAAAAATGTCATGGAAGATATATTACTTCCATTTATCATAAACAATTTCAAAGCAGCTTTTTATTGTTTAGATAATAAATTTTTTTCTTCTTCATGCTCTGCGCTATGTGTTCGTTCTTTTTTCACATAAGAAATATAACAAAATGTTTGTTTAATTTTTTATTATTATTATTATATTGTGTATGAATCACTTTGCACAATTTAAAAGTGTTTTAAAATGTTTTTTTATTCACTCACGATTCTTTTTTTTTTGATTGGTTTAGATTTAGGCCTAAATAATTTAAAAATTGAATAAATTGCGGAAAAAAATATATGAAGCTAATATATTTTTTATTGTATCTATTATTTATGATTAGTCCATAAATTTTAAGCAAGTCATGTTAAATACATATGTATTTTGGTTCGTTTTCATATTTTTATATTACCTAATTATCAAAATTACCAACATGATGACTTTTCTTTCATCTATAAGGAATTAGTTTTTCGCGACTATGAGGAATTTGATATTCTTTGTGAGATCAATTCAGAAATTATTATATTATCTTGTACCCCGAATATTTATTAGAATTCGACGATAGTTTCGAATATAAACAATTCTCTTTTTAAACAGAACTGTTTTTATATGGATTTACAATTATAATTCCAAGAGAATTGTTTATTTAATTTTAGAATATTTCAGATTTCAAAATTTCGATGAAATACAAAATTTGATATATTTGTCAAATTTTGTAAATATTAAGAGATAAATTTATACATTGGATCAAATTCCTTTATCAAATTTTGTAAACATTTTCGGTATTTAATTTGATCATTTTTGCTCTAATTCACAAAAAATCTAAATTCCCGAATTTATAAAATTTATCACAGAAAATTTTAAGATACTCGATAAAGAAAAACATGAGTTTCTTATCAACTGATTTACCGAAATAAATATCTGATAATTTTAGCCAATATGCTGAAAATTGTAACTGAGCCATATGTTCAATCAGAGTTAGGCTATAATATTGGTTAAAGGTCAAATTATGAATGCGGTCCGATGCGGGGCGAAATGAAACTTGCAAACATATATTGTAGTAATTTGACACACGCATAGCGTGCCAGCTATTTAATTCAATTTTATTTAGTTCCGCATCCCATCTAAAATTGATGATAACTTCATTTGTACTAATTGACTTTTAGAACTATTATTTTCCCGTTATTTACATAATATAATCTTTAAACTAATTCCAATAATTTAATCTGACTTTTACAACAACACTTAAGCTAATTTTGTTCAATTTTTTTCCCACATGTACATATATGTATAATTATAAAACCGTTTTGGATCTCATTTATATTCGGACTGCACCTCACGCATAATTGGCCGTTAATCTATCAACTGGAACAAATTGCTTTGCTAAACAGAAAGACGCTTATTCAACTCCAGATTGCTTCTCAAAACAAGTATGAAATATGTAATTTGTTTGTCTTTTCGATGTACCTTAGCGAATTCAATTTGTCATCAAAACAAAATGTGTAAATCTCTTAATATTAATTTGGATTACAAAAATTTAATCAAACCAAATTTTGTATTGGATTCGGGGTTATTCTCGCTAGCAGAGTTTTGCTATTCAGGGATATCGGATGGAAACAGCCTCAACAAAATAATGGTCTAACTTTATTATATGGTTTGTCCGTTGTGAAACTTTATTAATGGAAACTGAACCCACTATAGTATAACTTAAAATTTACAGTAAAAAAATAGTTAAAATTCATTAAGCGAAGCAAGTTACTTTACTCTGACTAATCTGGTGTGTTGCTACATTAGATAGAAAAATGATATTAAACAGAAGAGATCAGAGTTCCGTAAGGCTTCATTGGCTATATTATTGGTTTAAGAAACAAAGCGGTTGTGGTAACATTTTACAAATTTTATTTCATATTTAATAAATTGGTTGTATCTTTCGATTATGTACAATATAACTCGAACATACATATTTAGAAAAATTGAAATTTTAAATTTATTGCAATTATGCCAAAAAAATAAACGACTGACTAAGTAGTATTGCCTTATTTTCTATAATCTCCCCTCGTATCCAACACAAAATAATAAATATTAAAACCAATTAAATCTAGAAAACTACTATATTTTATCCTGTAAATCTATTTTAATTTCTCATGTGCCAAAATAGTTTTTTGGGAAATTGGAATTTGGAAAAATTCCCGAATTTTATTAGTTAAATTATGACAAAATCAATTACCACCGTCGACTCAGACATGTCACCTGTTGTCGCCAGAATGTCGGAATTTTATTTTTACTCGTGACGTTTTATCAAGGGAGGTTACAATTTTATAAATATGTTATACATATGTACATATCAATACAGAGAAGCTTATTTAAGCTGTATGTAAATATTTACTGACAATAATATAAACATTACACTATTTTTTTTGTGAATACCTCGAAATCATTAAATTAGATCAAACTCTTGGTACATTCATATAGACAATTTTTTTTTTATCAATTGATATAAATAATAGTAAAAATAAAATCTATTTTTAATCGATTCTAATAAAATTAAAATAAAAGTTCTTAAAGTATGTACAGAAAAATTGTCAATTTAAATTTTGTCTTAATTTTCTTCTTTTTTTACGACATCATATTTTTATAAATCGATAATAATTTTTAATTCAATTATGTTTTCAGTGTTTTTGTTATTATAACACTGTGCTAATTTTATATTTATAAAATTATTTGTAAGAAAATTTTACCAAATTAAAATTTGAGTTCATATAATGACGTTTAGTCTGGCTCGCATATCTTGCGTTTCAAAACAAAATTGTCTACGTCAACATATTATAATATTATTTTTTCGCTTTATTTTCTAAAATTAAAAAAGAAAATTAACGTCATAAGTCTAAATATATTGTACAAAAAATAATAATAAGAAAAATGTGTGTAAGCTCAATTTGATTAATTTTAGTTTAACCAAACCATTTTCTTGGCTCCTTTATTATAAAAGAAAACATCACATGAAAATGTTTATACTTACATAAAATAAAAATTGTTTTTAATTAAAAATACACAAATTTTCATCTTATACTAATAATAATTAAAATCCATAATCTTAAACTTATTAGTAGTTTTTGTGATTATTATTTATTCATATATTATGACCATGATCTATTATTATTTATTACTTGTATTATTTATATCTGTGTGTTGTATACATACTATTCACTACAGTGTTTTTTTATTCTATTATTAAATTTCTTAAGTAAATTTAAAATGTTCAATTTAAACATCGTTTATAGTCTAACAACGTTTTTTTTAAAGAGTAGATTTATGTAGAAGTCGTCTTTACAAATATATAATATAAAATCGAGTGAATTGTGTGTGTTGCCATGTTAAAAGCGATTTAATTTAACTTGACGTTATTTCTAAAAAAAAAATGTTTTGTCTATTATATATTATTTTTGCATCTAATCATTGTTTTAGACAATGATAATAAATCAAAAGTTGATTTGCTCTATTGGGACGACATGTTTTGGTTGACCTATTGCAAGAAAATAATTGTATCTACTGTATCGTTATCGATCAAATTGTTTGAATAACTGATGAGAATATTCAAAAATATTTGTAATTTGAAATTATGTCTGTTTCGTTATAAATCGATATAATTTTCTCGTATAATAATTATCTGAAGTTACTATATTATAAACTTAAATGTCTTCTGCAAGTCTCTCATAAAAATATCATTAAATATCTTAACTGTCAATATATTGTCGATCGCCGTTTTAAATTTAAGTATTATCAAATATGATCCTAAAGGGTAGTAAACTAGTAAGATTAAATGAAATCAAACCATAATACTATTTATAAAGGTTTTTGATTTAATATCAACATTTTACTTCTAATTGTTGTTTGACGTTGATTGATTTTCAGTTACAATAGTTTTAGTTTCGATTTTAATAACATGATTTTATAGATTAAAATTGTGTTTGTTTTCTATTCTAAATTCATATATTATATACTCTGATGATAACTTAACAATGTATGCTAGTCTCTACGCAAAATTTTCTAATTTCTTTTAGACTTAAGTGAAATATTTTGAATTCGGTTTCAGCCAAACTAGTTTAATGTGCAATTTGCAATGTTAAACATGTAGATATACTGAGTATGTACTTGTATATGAAAAACAACATACATACACATATACTCAATTAAGATTTCCTCGTTTCTGAGCCGTGTTCGAATACATTTATTTTATACAATACAATTTTTTAATTTTTTTTATTAGACATTTTTAGAACACCTTGAATTTGATCACGTTCTTTTATAGTATAATATATAGCAAATAGTTCAATGCATCAATCATCAGTAGCAGCGCTACGTATGATTATTAAAATTTAATTTGCCAAAAATTAAGGAAATATAATTTAATTATCAACAAATTTTTATTAATTCTATTCGTACATTAGCTTGTGGGAAAATAAAAAACCGAATCAAAATCTAAATGAAATGATATACAAATGTAGATTTTGATGTTTCTATGTAAATATAAAATTAACACATCTTCGAAGTGTTGTATATTAAATACGAAGCGAATATTAATTGATTTGTTATTTTGACAACAAAAATTTTTTTTTTTAGTGACGTTATTTCACAAACGTAATTATTTTATTAAGAATATTACTCCAGACTTCCCGAGTGTTTATGTGTAATATGTATAGTTTATATAATTATTATTGTTAATACCGTTCCAATGCTAAACTTTTATATATATATATATATATATATATATATATATATATATATATATATATATATATATATATATATATATATATATATATATATATATATATATATATATAAAGTATGTATATATATATATATATATATATAAAGTATGTATATATATATATATATATATATATATATATATATATATATATATATATATATATATATATATATATATATATATATATAAAGTATGTATATACATACTTATATGTATATAAACAATATTTTTTATAGTTTAGTATAGTTTAAATTAAAAGTAATATAGAAATATATGGTAATTTGTTTGAGACTCATTTCAATTTTTCTAGAACAAAAACATATATGTACTTTTATGTAGATAGTTTCATAGAGAATTTCCGTTCAAGATATGTATAATACCTCTTATGTAGTTTTATGATTTGCGCGCGATACACTTTAGAATATTTATTTCAAGTATGATAAATAGATTTTATGCGAAGTATACATATATTTGTATATATGTAGATACGTGGGATTTAAAGTAATAATTATTGATAGTATAACGCATATATGTATTAAGTAAAAAACATTTTCCTTTTATTTGTTTATTTACAGTACAGGTTTGGATTTTGTTGTTTGTCTTCTGAAGCACTGCATTTGTTTTTTAAATAAAGATAAACCGTTAATAAATAGTTAATACCAACTACCTATATTGTATATGATTTTTGAATTTTGTGTATAATAGAATTGGACATGGGAAAATTATAGTCATGTGTTTTGCACTTTATCTGTGTGAGTATATGATTTCCTCGTTTAATATTATGAAATTCGAAATAGAGTTGTCTCCTATAGTTTAATTCTGCGTCATTGCAATGATTCAAAATGCTTTTATATTTACTCGTATATATTATTACGGGCGATCAAATAAATTTACATATTTTATAATTTATTTATTTTCCTAAAATACTTTCAATCCCATATGTAGTAATTTTTGAAAAATGCGCTGTATCAGCTATCTTGGTCTGACTTACCACATGTCTTTCAACTAAAGTTATCTTACACTAGTATAACTGAGGCTAAAATATTGGATTAGGTCAAATTCACCAATTTTATTTTAAGTTATCTTAATGGGTTTAATAAAATATTTATCAATATTTTCTATTCAACTTTAATTAATTGTAGTTGAATGTCTCATAAATTTTTATTTAAAAATTTATGGAATGTTATTTAAAAGCTATGGTCAATAATACGGATTGATTTTTTAAAATCATTTTCTTGACTCTCAACTAGTTTAATAACAAATTATACCATACTCAAACTCGGTTTGGTAAATCGTTCAGTTCAAAGTAATTTTTGGAGGTTACTTCGATTGTCCTACGAAAGTTCAATCATGTATTAACATTAAATCGTTATTTAGGTGACATTTCTAACTGTATAGTTTAATAACAAATTATACCATACTCAAACTCGGTTTGGTAAATCGTTCAGTTCAAAGTAATTTTTGGAGGTTACTTCGATTGTCCTACGAAAGTTCAATCATGTATTAACATTAAATCGTTGTTTAGGTGACATTTCTAACTGTCATCATGAAATTAAAGTTTTCCCAAAATTTCAGAATTTAGGTCAAATTTAGTAACTGATTTAGATAACAAATTCCTGAAAAATACAAATTTAACTGTTTGAAATTTCAGAATATTTTTCACTATTAAAATTTTGTCCTCAATAAAAGCTCTTCCATTCAGAAATTGAGTTAATTTTTCATAACCAAATTAAACTTAATTTAATATTGTACAATTGTAGAATTTGGTAAAATTTATTAAAATTAAAAACAAGTAAAAAGTTCTAGAATTGCGAAAAACCAAAAATGTCATCACATTTTTAGTTTAAGGTTTATATAATAAAAAAGAGAAAAAAACTTTATTAACGAATTTTAACGGAAAATGTGATTTAATCGTACCATGTTCGTAGGAAGCTATGACGATTGAAATATGGCAAGCTACCAGAAAATATTGAAACATGCATTAAAACTTGTGTACACAAAATTACGAAAAATTTGGCATTTAACCTTCAACTTGGGTTGATATTTCTTACAAATCTATTGCTAAACTAAAATGTTTTTGTTGTTTAATTTAAATTTTCGATGTTTATGTTGAAATTGCAATGTTTCGCGTCTAGATCACATCCCCGATTATATAAGTAGATACATATATGCATACAAACATAAATTTCAATTACAACTTCCTCGGTACATGTGCTATATACACTTATTAAAATCGTTTTGATACTTATTAAATTAAGAATAAATTATAACCTTGACAGAATTACTTAATTTGTTTAGATTAGAAAAACACATTTTTATTGTAGAATTCTTCTAAGACTAGTAAATTATCAGTAGGAATGATTTTTTATTTTAATTTGTGATAAATACTTTTCTTATCAATCTTGCGCGCTATTATGTGAAAACATTTTATATTAATCCCCTAGAAATTTCTATTCAAATTTAAACTTAGTCACATAACACAAATTTGCTGTGTTGTGCTTAAAAATATTTTTGTTAAATAAATCAGCTGTTTTTCGTGCACATGAATTAAAATCATAATAGTATAGTACCCTATCTTGATTTAACCAGTTTCTTCAAAATGTAAGAGACTGTCTGTAAATATTGGGCGCATGCCAAAAAACAATAAATCGTAATGAAGTAAATATAAACAAGACGAGCGCGTCGCGCGGCATATACAATAATGGTTTCAATGATTTTCATTTTTTTCGTTTATAAATTGAAATATTTTTTATATTATTAAACTTTTGTGGTTGGTTTAAAGTGTTATGATTAGAGTAAGAAGCGCGCGATTTGAGTAAAAACAATTACTTAATACTATATGAATAAAATTTTTTATTTTAAATTATTTTATTATATATGTAGCTGAAATCATTGTGCCTACTAGAAAAATGTTATCTCAAAAAACGACCGCCTACAATAGATTTAGAAAGATGCAAAAAATTCCGCTTTTACTCGTATTTGAAAAAAGGTTTTTGTTGTATAAAAATAATAAATATTTTTGTGTTTCATTTTCATAAAATATATGTATGTGAACATTTTCAAAATTTTCTCATATACCAACCAATACATTTAAACTAATATATAAATAAATATAACATATTCGCTGATCATTAATGAAAATGTGAATTGCTTACATACATGTACACAAATACGTCAATCACAATAACATAGATAGTAAATATCCCATACTTACGTGTGAAAAACATAAGGTAGACGAGATTCATGTGGGAGGCTATGCTTTGCTCGTAACCAAATGCTCTGGATTAGTCTGTTTAATTATTAATAATCATAGTAACATGACATGATTATATGATTGTAGGTTATTAACCTTATTTGTAGATTCTCATTCTAATTTTTTAATTCTCCCTAACTATCGAAAATACATAAGTTTCAAACGTCTATTGCATAAAATTTGATGAACCCACAATTTGTAGAAAAATAGTTTTACAATGATTATAATGGTTGTACACTGTTGGAGATGTTTTGTTGAGTTGTTTTAATAATGTTAATAAGTTCCAAAAATATTATACGAGTATACAAAATATTAAATGTTCAGAAAATTCAGAAAACGAATTCTAAATATAAAAGGCAAATATGATAGATTCAGAAAATTAAGATTATTCTGATAATTCAGAGATTTTTAAGTTTCGAATTTCATATAAATTAGATTGTTTTGTAAAATCCTTACAATTTAATACTAGCTTCATTAAATTTAAAAAATACAGTAAACTTTTGCTTAAGAGTTTAAGAAAAAGAATTCAAAATTAAGAGAATCATGAAAATAATTTTAGACAACTAAAGACTCTGAGAATTTTGAAGAATTGAGTAAATCCAGTTTAATATTTACCTTCTTCGAAATTGCTATACACAAAAATAGATCTTACATGTTAGCAAAAAATTCTTCGGTTTGATGGAAGTGCCTACTTTTTAAATTCTTCTATTGAAAATGCAATATTTGACTAAAGCACCACTCAGACAGAGATTGCTATCATAAAATGAGAATACGTATTACGTATTCATAAGGTGATAATTTGAATAAAGAAGTTCTATACTGATACTACTTTAAAGTGGATCATTCCTTGATCATATCTAGAATTTTAAATAATGGTTTGAGTTATAATTTTCAACACACACACGCGCTTTAGTATCAGTATTTGATTTATTTATTATTTTTAAATTATCACATTTGACGCAATCAATAAAATAATTTACAAATACACCGAACGCTTTAAACATTTAGGCAATGGATTTAGTGATAACAAACTTACACAACACTTGAATTGTGATAAATATTAATTGCAACAAAATGTAAAATTGGCGTACATAAAATGGTTTTTTAGACATCTTATCTCAATGAATTGAAAATAGAATTTGAAACTGACGTAAAATCAACTAGCACTTATCAACCATCCACTAATCATAAAAAATTTAAACAAAATTTCTGGTTCGTATTGAATTTAACTGAACATTTACTACTTACTTTACAATTATATATATACATATTATATAAATACAATATTAATTATTTGCGCGATTGTGTCTAATCAATTAACAATCATATTTCTAACGTGTTAATTAAATGATAGTAAAATATTTAATCGATTTCTAGAAACGTGATATTTAATTGTGATATACAAGATTGCAATAATTTTTATGGTGATGAAAATGATTTTATGCAATTTATTGAGTTTAGGAAAATTTAGTTTTGTTATATGTCACAACATTTCACAACAATTTCACAATGAATTTCACAATGAATTTCACAAAATTGTCTAAAATAATTACATACATATGTATATATTGTAATGTGTTTGATTTTCTGAATTA
The DNA here is from genome assembly GCA_951394425.1 of Tipula unca. NCBI lineage: Eukaryota > Metazoa > Arthropoda > Insecta > Diptera > Tipulidae > Tipula > Tipula unca. The sequence goes on along the minus strand of OX596381.1, from coordinate 44,642,397 downwards.
TTTTTTATTATATACATATGTACTATATATTCATCTACATATAGATAGAGGCATGCTTCATAAGCATGTAGATAATCAATTTTATTATACAACTTAGCTATAATATAAGAAATGAGTCATTTGATTTTTATAATGTTCATATGATATATTTATTGTTTTTCTTATAAACCGGCATGATTGTTAATTTGTATTGTGTGCTCTAGACTAAAAGATTTGCTGATTGATTGATTCGAGTGTCTACAATAAATAATATATAAACTAGTTGGAGGTAGTGATAGCGACATTATATTTACGTTCATTATGCATACGCATTTTTCTGAAAAATTTGTTTAATTATCTACGAAGGCTAATGTTTACGCAGCACATAATCAGACATTAGCACAACCCAATTAGTATCGTTTGTATCAGCTGATTGAATATATTTTTATTCACTGTCGTATGTATGTGCACACTAATGAATTTTTGATTTCATGGATTATGAAATTTTAATGTTTATCATTTTAGCCGGTGAGGTGGATTTACATTGTAAAAAATATACGTGTATTTATGAGCACGCACAAGTTTATTGACTTTATGTTATGTGAATTTGGTATTTTTTTTACCGAAATTTAAATAAAATAAAAATATTTAACCTAGTTTTTCAATTACTTGTAATTATAATAATTTATTGATAAGACAAGACCCAAGTATTTTTTTTTAGTAAACAACCACTTGTTATATTGTTGTGGGGACAAGGCTGAACTAAAATCATATATGTATATACTTATTTCAATCAAAATCCTGTATAAATGTAAAGTAATTGACGTATTTTGTTTTAGTTTTACACGACAAGCTACTTGAAATTAGTGATGCTCACTGATAATTTTTTGAGTACGAGTGAAACAAAAATATAAATTTATTATCATGCGAATTTAGTATTAAAATTGATCCACCAAAATCTTATACATATAATACGTAAAATGATGGATCGAATATCAGCCTCGTTTTGACGTCAATAATTAATATACTTAATTATAAACCATATTATCATGTTCATTATCATTTATCATGTCGTAAGCTGGAATTTATTTATGACGTCATTCGTAGAATATCATAAAAATTGTAAACAAGAATGTTGTGTTGAAATCGAAATGCAGCATGATTATTATTCATTACAGTGAAAATTGTTACCAACTCACAAAATTTAAAGATTCAGTGTTCATTTCGAAATTATCAATTAAATTTTTCTTTTCAGTATCAAACTTTTAAATCAAACTGTCTGCAGATTCTATTTTAATTATGAATACAATCATATTATAATGGAGATATATAATATTTATTTATTGTATGCAATTGACCAGATTTTTCAAGTTTTACGTATCGGTCGCGATAATTTAGACTAATTGAACTCGTTCATTTTTTAATAATTATATTTTTATCACCAACTCGAAGTACTTTTTAGACACTAATAATGTCCCCTTATGGTTATGTGATTGATGTAATTTGATGCAGTATTTTGATATTGCGGCACGCGGTGAAGATTTGACACACCAGGGAATCATTATTTAATCAAAACTGGACTCGTATATTTATTGCGCTTGCAGTTGGGTAATTTATGGCTCTTCTCAAGATCTTGCAATAAATTGTTTTATATAAATAGTTATTAAGTATTTCTCATGTATTAAATTTTAGTTCAAATATGCCAGTTATATTTTATTTGACCAATGAATTTAACTGGTCAAGCAAATTTGAGTTTGAATAAATTTAGAAATTAGACTAAATTTACAAATACTAAAGAAAAATGTTTTTCTTGCATGTCAATACAACTTTTCTATTGTTTGCATTCTTTTGAATCATACAAAAAAAATTGTTGAAATTTTAAAATTAAGGTTCTTACACAAGTTTATTAAAACTCTGAAATAAAACCTATAATTTGAGTTTTAAGCTAATTTTTAAATCTATAATTAAGTATATCTACTTTTTAAAATAGAAATTATAACAATTTTTTCAGCGAATTCTAGAAATCGTTATTGATCAAACTCTAGATATATCTAAACAATTTGTAAACAATTTTGAGGAAATTCTTCGATAATTACGCATTGTTTAAAGGCGCTGTCATATTATATATAATAAGAGGCGGTAAATGGTATAACATAAAATGTTTGTTTTTAGACATCTAATTAGAACAAACATGTTGGATATTATGGAGCCGTGAAGAGCGTTAATCCCATTGATAGCTGAACTTCAGATATTTTAAATTTGTTTTTTAGAATATAATTTTACAAAATTCTAAAATAATTTAAAATTGAGCTAATTTATTTATTTTAAAAAATTCGAAAATTATTTACTAAAATTTGTGAATATTTTTTATTTATTAATTTGTATAAGAAAATGTTAAGTTTCTAACATCTTAAAATTTTCAATTATAGTTTTTTTTAGAAAAATTTACAAAATTCTGAAATAATTTAAAATAAAATTTTGAGCTAATTTCGACCAAATTATAAAAATTTATCATAAATAATTTAGCTTGCCGATTTTGCAGAAATATCTGTAAACATAATTTTAAAATAGATTTCTCAATTTATTCAAATTCTAAAATCTGTTATTTATGTTCGATTTTATAATTATATCGATTTATAATTATAATTGTTGGCTACGAAATTTCCGGAAAACATTTTTCGGAAGCACTTAATCAAAATAACCAACTCATAGGTCAGTTAACATATTTATTTGTGTATTAAATTTAACTATATTAGCATATAAAGCATGTTCAAGTCATTCAAGCAAATAATTACATAGCGGTTCACCGACAAATTATGTATTGTATGTATATTGTGATGAAAAACGAAGGCTAAATACAAAATCAAAAAACTAAAAAGGTTATAGAAAGATTCGCATCAATTTGACCGTGATCGATTATGTAACTTATGCTACTACATAGCAGTTAACTACTACGTTATGAATGTGTTAATTTTTTTTATCTATTTACAAAAAAATAACTTAAACTATAAAAAAAAAATTCTAAATAAAATAATTCACAATCATATTAATGATGATGATGTTGATCATGTGGAATATAAGAAGATGTTACTAAACGCACTACAATTGGCTTTTTCCGGCAATATCATCTTCTTCATCCTACGTATGAACTTAAATTAATTTTTGTTGTATTGTTGTTTAGTAGAATATTATTATGTATGTACATATTATTGTGAAATTCGCATTTGTACACAAAATATTTTATTAAATAAAACTTATTCCTAAATTAAATTTTATGTCTTGATAAACTTTATGAATAGGATGTATTCCCATCAATTAAAGTTGGATATCATCATTAAAAACAAAAATTGTGTGTGTGTGTATAGACACTCCGATTCCCGATTCTGTTGCAACTTTTTGTCTTTCTATTATTATTATTTTATATGTTTTATACCCAAAGGCAGTCAGTCTACACTCACACGGTGATATTATGTATTAAATATGGAAAATAAGAACGGAAATAGCTGAAAATCGATTTTAGGGAGGTTTTTTATTTCGTTGTGCTAGCTCTCTTTCTGTCATTTTGTATTTAAATAGATACATAATATAAAGAGCTTTTTGCACTTTGATATTATGTAAGCTTTTGTGTGCTGGATTTTAATTGTTCAGTATAAAAATAGGTTATTATATATGTATTTGCAATATAACAATATCGTATATATGTATAATTATATAAATATAAGTATATACATATGTGTAAAATTATTAACTGCAATAAGCTTTTTAGGTACTTTTCATTTCTCCTGATTGTATTTTTGTATGTATTTATATAGAATTATCTTTATATATAGTTACAGTCATTACGACGCCAATGGAATCGCGCCGTGACGCAGTATGACGTCATTTAAGCGCAGAATATTGAAATGGTACGATAAAATATGTATTTGATTCGTATCGCTCAGGCGGAGTAGCAAACTATATATATAAATACTTGTATATAATACATTATATACTTAATATTTTTTTGTATTTTCAATATATTTTCACTCCCCACCACCTTAAAATAAAATAAAAAAAAACTCAAAACGAGTAGATTTTAAAACAGAACGAATATAACGAAAAAGTATAATTGTCAGTCGAGCGCCGATCTAGTAACGAGAAGGTCGCGCTGTATTTAATTATTCGGTTCATCACGGGACTATATAGTGTTGTATATCATACCCCATTTTAATTTTAAAGAAAATTTTTTTTTTTTATTTTTTAAGTTGAAAAAAATAAAAAAAACATTTTTGAATTCAATTTCGTTTATAATTTTGAGTGAAATTTCTTTTAAACATAATATTAAGTGAATATTATTTATAAAAAAAAAGTTTTGTGACCAAAAAAAAAAATCAAATAAAAATAGTTTTAGTTTCTGAATATATAAAATAAAATAAAATCTGTTATTATGACATAGTGTTGAGAAAATTGGTTTTTCTTCTTCTGTATAGGCATATATAGGAGAAAATTTTATTACAGAACTTTTTTAAGAAGATTGGAAATTTTATTTATTTGTTGTAAAATAATATAAAACAATGTACGTCTAAGTAAAAAAAAAATAATTATAGTTATTGTGTTGCTTTCTTTTTTTTTTTAAATTAAGATTAAGAAAAAAATCTAAGCTAAATTATTTAATTTTGGGTTTTAGAGTTGCGCAATTCCCAACAATTTTTTTATACATATATTAAGAAGTTATATATTATATTAAAATTTGGACATGTCGGATAAGGTAGGTAAAAAACTGGAAAAAATGTCTGAAAAGATTGAGATTGGGCTTCATTCGAATCATTTCAAATCAAATATAAAATCGATTTTTAATCAAAAATATTCTCCTCTCTTGAAAAAATAAAAATAAAAAAAATTCAGTGCCAAACATAAAAATTCTGTGCACCTCGTACTTTATCGGGGTTTTTAAATAAAAAGCGACGATGAGAGTTATATTTTATCGATTTTTCTGAATACGTTACAAAAGCGCTCTAGCTCTAATATATGTGTCTTTGAAAATAAGAAAACAGGTTTTCGTGTATATGAATACTAATTTTCCATATACACTATATAAAAACTAACATCCATTTTTTCCTTGACACAATACAAGCAAGTGTGGCCGTTTTTCGTTAAGTTATTCCCGTCGAGTATGAGGTATATTTCAAAACCCCACTCCCTTATCACAAATATTATATATATTGCATAAGAGAGTCAATCTAACCGATTTTTTGTATTTATATTTTGAATAGCGCAACTTCTGTTAAATTTTGACTAGTCCAACTATACAAAATTCTTACGAAAAGCTCAATCAAAATTTATAAGAATAAAAGTTCATTTGTTGTGCGATACACAGTGAAATACATTCAATGTACGTAAGATATTTTTTTAAAAAAAGTTCAAAATTGTATTTTTTTTATTAAGCTTATGTGTTTTTTGAGTTGCATTTTTGCATGGTTATATATATTTTATTCATTTATATTACATAATTTTATAATTTATAAGAAAATTTATTACTCAATGTCAGCTTTGTAGTTTCGTTAAAATTCGAAGTGATTTCTTTTAATCATAACAAGAAAAAAATTGATTATTAATGCAGCGCGAGGAGAAATATAGAATAAAAAGTTCGTAAATGTGCGCATGCCAGTTCCTTAAGAATATTGTTCATCCCCTCATAGAATCGATTTTCATTTTTCATACAAAATTTTTTTCACTGGAGATTCAACTACATCGATTTTGTGTTTTTCGTACAATACAAAAAACAAGTTAACAACCGGAATTTTAATATTGATTGGAAAATCGGTTTTTCCTGCTTTTTTTTCTCGAAAAAACTCATTTATAAATTTTCAGTGCTGTTTATAATAATACATGTGCGGTTTCTTATTATACTAAATTGACTAATAAAAGTTATTTTTAATAATTAAATCGTGTATGTATCAAAAAATAGTTTTCGACACACACCTTTCTGAAAATTTTGATAAAATTATTGTTTGTTGGAAAATTTGCATTACGTAACTTTTGCATATTTGATTTCATTTTATCATTTTATTTTTTATTATAATATGTTTTTCATCCATTATTGTATTTTGTGTTGTTTGCTTTTATTTTTAATAATCATGTAGCATGGGAGAACGGACTCTTATAGAGTCGCCACTGTGGCAAGAATCCAAGATGACAATCGTACGGCCGATGGAATGTATAAGGTAATTTAATTTTTTTTTTGTTCAGTTTCCTATAATTTTTCTCATTTTGATTACAATAAAATTTAAAATATAGTTTTTAAAAATGATTTAATTTGAAGCATAACATTTTATAGTGTTTTATGGTGATGGTAATCTAGTGTACTTATAATAGTTAGAAAAAACCTTGATATTTCGTTTAATACGACCTTTAGACAACATAGAGAAAACGTTATCAAGTAGTGGTGAGCACAAGAACTAAATGGAAGTTAGCTTTTTATGTTTCCAATTTTATATTATTCAGTCTAGCGTTTATTATCAGACCGTGCACATCAGAATTAAATTCAAGTTCTAGTGCTTTTGTAAGTATCTATACAGATATATGATAATGGGTCATCATATAGTTATGACCTTTATAGTGATCTACATTTAATTTTTTTATATCTGGTTTATATACATAAGAACATTATCAAATATTTTCTCCACTGTAAATCAATATATGTATGTATAAGTAGTAATTTTTCACCAATGTGAAACACGACACTCACTATATTATATATTATACTACCATTAAACCGCAGATTATCATATACACACACGACTACTAACTACTCTAGTAGTTTTGTTTTATATTATTATATAAAAAAATATATAACAAGCGGAAATTAGGGCAAATAATTTATAATAAATATTATTTACGTCCACGGCAAAAAATTAGTTTAGTATTTTGTGTATGCTTCAAGTTTGTGGTTTAAGTAAAATTATTATTTTTTGGATTTTATTTGTAATTAAGGGAAATAATGTTTTATTAACTGCATGCTTAAAACTGTTCTATATTATTCTACTCTCTCTCTCTCTATATATATATATATATATTATATATTTATAAAATTATATACAATATATAATTTAATTTGGGATTTTTCTGTTTTCAAAATAAATTAAGGTATGTTTCTTAATAAATAATTTTAGAATTTAATGTGTGTATTTGGTTTTGTCTCTCAGCTAAATGCCGAATTGTGTGCTAATCATTTTGTTTATTTTTACTTTTTGATTTTATAGTCAAGACGCAAGATGGCGGATAAAAAGGATAAAAAACAGCTGAAAAAAGAAAATTTAGATGATTTGAAACAAGAATTGGATATTGATTATCATAAAATTACACCGGAAGAATTATACCAAAGGTTTCAAACACATCCCGAAAATGGTCTTAGCCATGCCAAGGCCAAAGAGAATCTCGAGCGAGATGGTCCAAATGCGTTAACACCACCAAAACAAACACCCGAATGGGTTAAATTTTGTAAAAATTTATTTGGCGGTTTTGCATTACTATTATGGATTGGTGCAATTTTATGTTTCATTGCATATGCTATCCTAGCAAGTACTAGCGAAGAACCATCCGATGATAATTTATATTTGGGTATTGTACTTGCTGCTGTAGTTATAGTTACTGGAATATTCTCATATTATCAAGAATCAAAGAGTTCGAAGATTATGGAATCGTTCAAAAATATGGTACCCCAATTCGCTACCGTAATACGAGAGGGTGAAAAATTAACATTACGCGCCGAAGATTTAGTAATGGGCGATGTCGTTGAAGTTAAATTTGGTGATAGAATACCAGCCGATATTCGAATTATTGAAGCAAGAAATTTCAAGGTAAATAAAATGTTTTGTGTATATAAATCTATCTTTGCTTTACTCTCCACGGTTGTATATTATTATTGCATAATTGCACAATTATGGCATTGATTTCAATTAAAACCAATGTTATCCACTTTTATTATTTTATTTTTATGACACTGAAATATGAAAATGAATGACTAAAATAGGTGAATTTACGTTTTATTTATTACAGGTTGATAACTCGTCCCTCACCGGCGAATCAGAACCTCAATCCCGAGGACCTGAATTCACACATGAAAATCCATTGGAAACCAAAAATTTAGCCTTCTTCTCAACCAATGCCGTTGAAGGTACTGGCAAAGGTGTTGTAATTAGCTGTGGTGATCATACCGTTATGGGACGTATTGCTGGTCTAGCTTCTGGGCTTGATACTGGTGAAACACCAATTGCAAAAGAGATTCACCATTTCATTCATTTAATCACCGGTGTAGCCGTATTTTTAGGAGTGCTATTCTTTGCTATTGCCTTCATTTTAGGTTATCATTGGTTGGACGCAGTTATTTTCCTTATTGGTATTATTGTAGCTAACGTACCTGAAGGTCTTTTGGCCACTGTGACTGTGTGCTTGACATTAACTGCTAAACGTATGGCCTCAAAGAATTGCTTAGTTAAAAATTTGGAAGCCGTTGAAACACTTGGTTCTACATCAACAATTTGTTCCGATAAAACCGGTACACTAACACAAAATCGTATGACTGTCGCTCACATGTGGTTCGATAATCAAATTATTGAGGCTGATACCACTGAAGATCAATCTGGTGTACAATATGATCGCACAAGCCCTGGATTCAAAGCTCTATCCCGGATTGCATCACTCTGTAATCGTGCTGAATTCAAAGGTGGTCAGGATGGTGTATCAATTTTGAAGAAAGAAGTTAGTGGTGATGCTTCAGAAGCTGCTTTACTCAAATGTATGGAACTTGCTCTCGGCGATATAATGGGCATTCGTAAGCGTAATAAGAAAGCTGCTGAAATTCCATTCAACTCAACCAATAAATATCAAGTATCTGTACACGAAACTGAAGATCCAAATGATCCACGTCATTTACTCGTAATGAAGGGTGCCCCAGAACGTATTTTGGAACGTTGCTCGACAATTTTCATCAATGGCAAAGAAAAAGTATTGGACGAAGAAATGAAAGAAGCATTCAATAACGCATACTTGGAATTAGGTGGACTTGGTGAACGTGTATTAGGATTTTGTGACTTTTTGTTGCCATCCGATAAATTCCCACTTGGTTTTAAATTCAATACCGATGATCCTAATTTCCCATTGGAAAATTTACGATTCGTTGGCCTTATGTCTATGATTGATCCTCCACGTGCTGCTGTACCAGATGCCGTCGCTAAATGTCGTTCGGCCGGTATTAAAGTTATCATGGTTACTGGTGATCATCCAATTACAGCCAAAGCTATTGCCAAATCTGTTGGTATCATCTCAGAAGGAAATGAGACTGTTGAAGATATCGCCGCTCGTTTAAATATCCCCGTATCCGAGGTTAATCCACGTGAAGCTAAAGCCGCTGTTGTACATGGTGCCGAATTACGTGAGGTATCATCAGAACAATTAGACGAAATTTTACGGTATCACACCGAAATTGTATTTGCCCGTACATCACCACAACAAAAATTGATCATTGTTGAAGGTTGTCAACGTTTAGGTGCTATTGTAGCTGTAACTGGTGATGGTGTTAACGATTCGCCGGCGTTAAAGAAAGCTGATATTGGTGTTGCTATGGGTATTGCCGGTTCTGATGTATCGAAACAAGTAAGTGATTTTAGATCGAGGGATCCATATATCATCTAATTCAATATTTCTCTTATGTGTGATTTAGGCCGCTGACATGATCTTGCTCGACGACAATTTTGCTTCGATTGTAACCGGTGTAGAAGAGGGCCGTTTAATTTTTGATAACTTGAAGAAATCCATCGCTTATACATTAACCTCAAATATTCCAGAAATATCACCATTCTTGGCATTTATTTTATGTGATATTCCATTACCGCTAGGAACTGTAACAATTTTATGTATTGATTTAGGAACTGATATGGTAAGTTTCATATTTATTTATTTAAAGTTTTTTATTATTTTATTATTTAAAAAGAAAAAAAATATTTTATTGATGAAATTAATGACAATTTATATACGAAAGAATAAAGATACCAAAAACGAAAGCGATATTTTCAGGAATTTATTTTTTATAATAGATTTTAAGTGATCCATTAGGGATTTACAATAAAAAAACTATTAGGTTTTTTAGAAATATATATTTAAATAAAATTATTTATAATAATTGGTGGACTCACTCTAGATTCCAGCTATATCTCTTGCTTATGAAGAATCTGAATCAGATATCATGAAACGAAGACCCCGTAATCCATACGCAGATAAACTCGTCAACGAAAGGTAAACGCATTGCGTTTTCCTGATTTATATAAACCAATTTTTTTTTTTTAAATCTCTTTGAACAATTTTTATTGCTATTTTGATATTATATAAATATTAAAAACAGAGTTTAATGGTGGGCGCGTTCACATGGTTTCATTAATTGTAACACGGTTGAAATTAATCAATTAAATTAATCATGCGCGCGCCCGTCCCTAACATTTATATATATAATATATATACGTATTGCTAGGTTTTTTGAATTTCGTTCTCAATTATTTATTTATTATTTTATTATGTTATGCTGCGTAAAATTTCTTAAAAATTTTTACAAAATATATATCCAATTATTTTTTTTTATTATATAATATATTTATATAAATATTCTTTAGAAGTAAAAACAAAAATATTTTCCCGCTAAACACTTTCAAATTTTTTTTTATTTTACACTTTGGTAATTAAACTACTACTACTATTTACTATATTTTTTTAGTCAGTGCCAGTTTACATATTTTATATATTATATTGAAGCAAATACTTTCATTATTATTAATTTTAGTTTTTAGTTAATTAGTTTTCGTTACAAAAACAAATTTTTATATTTTGCTGATATACGTCGGCGTAAAATTTTAATTTTTTTATTTATTTTCCGATTTTCATATTTTCTATATTTATAAATAGTATATTTTGCAAAATTTTCGTTTATAAATAGTAAAAGTAGAAAATTTATTTTTTTTTTATAAAAAAATGAAAAATAAATAAATACAGATACAGAAGTGCATATAATAATTTCACGATCAAAATTAAAAAATATATAGGTCATTAGAATATATATTTATTGGCACATAAATTAAAATAAGTATTTTTAAAAACTATGTTTAGTAAATGGATTTTGTCTTTTTAAACATAAAACAAAAAATTAAAAAAAATTATTCGCCTATCTCAGTGGCCAGCTATTTCATTGGCTTATGAATTCCCGGAAGCAGATATTATGAAACGTCCACCAAGAGATCCATTCCATGATAAATTAGCAAATTCCAGGTGCAAATTTTACTTTACTATTTTTTTTTTTTTTGACTAACGAGTGATTTTTATTTAAAACCAAAGTACGACTAATCAGCAGTAGATTTATAATATTTATTTTATATACATTTTGTGTAATCCGAATGAGATGTCCTAAAATACTACTACTATTTAAAAGTTTTAATATAGTAATATACATACATATATAATAATTAATATTTAGATGGTAAATTAAACAAAAAATTGTATGTTTTGTTTCTCAAATCAAATTAAAACGAAAACCAACATCAAAACACATATATGCAACACACTAATTCTGAAACTCATTATATTAGGGTTCGTTCAGTTTGAATGAATTTTGATTATAAAATATTTATTGGTTTTGTTATCAATTTAGTAAAGTTAGTGACATATTTCGAATGTAAAAGAAATATTTTGAGAATTTTTTTTTCTCATTTTGAGCGAAATTTTATTTTGCATATAACAATTTCTCACTGTCATTATGATGGAATTGAATAGTATTCACATATAAAATCAACATTTTATACTAATATTAGATTATGTACCATTAAAAATTACTTTCAATAAACCATATCCATTTTGGTTTAGTTTTCCACTATTGAAAATTTTATTAAAATTAAAATTATAGGATATTTATTCATCTTATCAGATTTTCTAAAAATATCGATAGAAATTAAAATGTTTAAAGAGTTTGAGGGATACTAGAAAATATAAAAAAAGCTTTCAAGAATTATTTCTAAACTGTAACTCTCAACTCAACAAATGTTCTTTTACAAAGATTTTTGCTGCTAACTTACTATTTTCTTATCATACACACATGAAGTAATTAATAATCAAAATTCAAAATAACAATAACACACCAAATAATAATAATAAATCACAAATTTATCTAATACTATATTATAATTTTAGTGATGTTTTTATGTTTAATTTAGTTTTATTAGTTTTTTAAATAAATGTTATGTTGTTTTTTAAGTTGATCACCAAGCGAAATTTTCTAAACTAAATAAAAACACTAAACCAATTCATCAATCAAAAATATTCAAAATTAATACAGTAAACATTAAGTATATCGCTTAGAAATTTGCTCGATTGGAACAATATTAATGGTTGATTTTGACGTAATGCTACTGCTCAATTTAACATATTGAACTATAGATGGCATTAACATTGTCCAATTATAGCTAACTTTCGTTATTTTAGAATAATATTTTAGTTGTTTTTGTTATTATTTATAGTTTTTTTTATTTATTATACAGCATTATATAATTTTGTCATTAATCATCATATATATTTATTGAGATTTTAACTATTTTCATACTTAAAACAAAAAAGGAAAAAACAAACGATTTTAATTTTTGAGTTTATATTTTGCTTTTTTTTTTTTTTACATTTTTTTTATTTTAAATTGTTTTTAATTAAAATGTGTGGTCGTGATGTGTTGTCATATAGGTCCCAGCTATTTCACTAGCGTACGAGGAAGCCGAATCCGATATTATGAAAAGACAACCTAGGAATCCTTTCACCGATAAGCTAGTAAACGAAAGGTAACATTGTTTTCATCGCAAAAATTTTATAAAAAAAATTGTACAGAAAAATATTGTGACAGAGAGAGCTGATGATTTACGTATATATTGCCTTGTGGTGTGAAAAACATATATCTTGTGTTTAATAAATAAGATATTAATGAGCTTCTTAAGAAAATGCAAAACCTTAACACAATAATTTTTCATTAAGAAGTTCATTAATATGTGACATTTTGTATTTAAAAAAAAAAAAAATCTTGTGCATTTCTTTGTGTGTATATCTATTATATATATTTATTTTTTATTTCCTTTTTCATTATTTTTAAGAAAACAGTAAATTGGCACAATCTATACATATAAAAAATATTATTTTTTTACACATTTTTTTATAGTAAATGTTATGTCTTATTATTTTATTATATTATATTCTATCTTGCTCTTTTTATTATTATTATTATTATAAATCATTATAAACTACTAACACAAAAAAATAGAAATTTCAACAAAACACAAAAAATACGTTTTAAATAGTTTTTAAAAACATTTTCAAAAAATTTCAAGAAAAACATTAACATACATATTTTATATAATATAGTTTGTTAAATTATTTTTTATAATTTTTAAGGTAAGTTCACTCTAGAAAATAACAAAACATATATCTCGCTCGGAAAAATCAAGACAAAATATTTTCGACAAAATTTAATATGGGGTTTAAAATACTAAAAAAAATATTTTTTATAATTTATTGTTATTACGTAGTATAAATATTATTATAAATTTGCATATAAATAATTTTCCATTTTGATAAATAAGCTCTAAAATTAGAAACTAAAATAACGTGAAGCCTGAACTGAATATCTATATCTTTAGTAAATTTTTATTATTAATTAAGAAACAACTAACTTGAAGATAAAAAAAACTAAAAACTATTTTTTTCAGCTATTTTCTTATTTTTATTATTTACTGTCTGAACAGATGTATGATGATATTATTATTAAATTAGTAGTTTATTATTTTTCGGTATTGTCTGTCTCTTGTGAATTAGAAATTGATATGGGGATATGCACGGAGTCGGTTTGATTTAAACATCTTTTTTTTTTTGTTAAATGCGCATTGTTTAGTTGATGATGCATGTTATAATCCATTTGAATCATGTTCCAAAATCTCAGATATTTTTAATTTGTACACTTAAATTCGCGTCAAATTCTAAACAAAAAAAATCGAATTGTTGTAATCTTAAACGAACAAATCTTGTTATGTAAATTATTAAATTAATGCGCATAACTATGTCAAGTTGTTGACGTCATCAACCAAATGAATCTTTTTGAAAATGAAATTTTTTATTGAACCTCGTGCATCGACCTATTGTATATGAAAACTACAAGAACGGTATTTTTGAGTGAATGACAGTGGGTAGATTAAAAACTAAATACTTATATTAGATACTCTTTAGTCTCTATAAAAATAGGAGATTGAAATTTGAAATGCTCTTACATAATATATAAAATCGATTTCAATCCCCTAAAAATAAAAAACAAAATCAAGGTTAGATAAATAAACTATTTCTTGAAATATAATTATTTATTTTTTTTTTATTTAGTTTTTTGTTTGTTGTTTCTTTTAAACAAAAACACAGAATGACTAACCAGAAACCTATATCACGAGTTACCTTAATGTAAACTTGTTTTTTAGCGCTATACATATTTAAAAAAAAAATTGATGCAAATAACTAACAAAACATGTATTCAATTCATATAAAAAAAAACTATAAAGCTAAATAATGGGTAGAAACTTAATATACCAAGTATTCGACCTCGACAATTCCATCATAACTCTGCGACTTGGGGATTTTTTTTATCATGTTTGTGTGTGCGTGATCGCTTATACACAACCGCAGTATAACGTGCGTAATGCAATCATCATCACGAGACTCCAATCTTTATATTTTTTATTTTTTTACAATTAGTTTGTAGTTTATTTAGTTTTATGATTTTGATTGATTGAAAACTATTTTTAAAATCCAAGATTATAGCATTAAACTATTATTATTATTGCTATTTACAAAGAAAAACTATTAATGAAAAGAAATAATTTTTTAGGATTTATTATATTATTATTATTATATTCATCTATTATATTTATACATATTATAAAGTAGTTTTTGTATAACATTAGAGCTAAAAGACAATAATATCTAAAAATCTAATTATTTTGTTTGTTTTTTTCGAAATTTTTGTTAAAACTTTTTCTCAATATTTGTCTTAATTATGGTATCTTATTTATATATTATAAATTACTGTATAATTGTAAAGGTGCCGGCCATTTCATTAGCATATGAGGCGCCAGAGAGTGACATTATGAAACGACAACCCAGAGATCCATACCGCGACAACTTGGTCAATCGCAGGTCAGGAAATTAACCTACGAGACCTGTTGGTAGTTTTTTTTTAAAAAATACAATTTGAAAATGACTTTAAAATATATTTCAAACACACATTTAAAGACATTTTCAAGTATAAAAAAAGAAATTATGCGTTCACGTTGACGTTCCATATTCCATTTTTAACAAAAACAAATTGTTATTTAATTTTTTATAGTTTATTTTTTATTTCATTATTTATTTATAATTTTTAATTAATCTCGGTTTACGCTCAAAACCAATTCCATAACAATTTTTTAAAACGATTTTTAACATTTAATACCGTAAAATTGAAATTATGGAATTAATTAATTTATATCTATAATTTTGCATTATATTTGTTATTTATTCCTAAATGTTTTTTTTTTAAATCCAAACCAATTTATTTTGTATCCATCGATGTTGTTGTTTTATGAATTTATTTTAAAGTTAAATATTTTAAATTGAGCGATAGGACTAGCAGAATATAATATATTTATTATTATTAAGTCACTCATCGTTTTGTCGTCTCAACGTCTGTTGTGTTTTTTAATGGAAGTACACACGTAATTAAATAAGTAATATACACGCAGTATTAAATTATCTGACTACACGGTATTATATACATGCATCTGTATATACATATATACAAAAACAAGAATTAGTTTTTTAATTAATTTTATTTAATTATAATATAACTATTTTAATACATATATAAATATTTTTCTATAGTTTCTTTATTTATCTCTCAATCTATTATAAAATCTTGTATTTTTCTCTTCTGCTAGTCCTTTATGAAAAAAATATAAATCATATAATTTTTATTTTTATTTTATCTTCATATTTTTATTATTTATTTAATTAATTTTATATAGTTTTGTTTTATAAATCACATATATATTTGATTGTATGTATTTTGAAATTTTTTGAAAATAATTGTAACATGATCCTAAACAAAGTAGTAGAGTTCGAACGTAATAATTTATTAAAAACGGAATTCAAGTTTTTATTGAAAATATTAAGCGGAAAACGTTATAATTTTTTCTTTAGAACTTTATCTTTACAATCAAAATCAATTTCCTTTTCATATGGAAATATTAAACCCTTTTTATATGTTGAGCCCACAAAACTATTACCAAGTTACAGAAATTTATTAGGAATATCTATTCTCCTAATAAAGTTACTACATAATATTTCACTACGCATGGTATGTTTCGAAAATGCTGATACTTTTTATAAAGTTCTGAAGTACAATTAATGTTTACGACTAAATATTTAAAAAAAAATCTTGACGTCCGTTTATTAGAAAAGTAGAAATTTCTTAATAAATGTTTTGTTTTTAATATATAAATTAAAAAGGCGGTTCACAAACAAAACATTTAATTTAATTAATTTAAATTTGTTTTGACATATTATATGAAATGATGCTTTTGATGTGTTTTAAAAATAATTTTAATTTATAGATTTTTTAAAAAAATATATAGATAGAGAGCATGAAAATGGTAAAACAAAATAATTTTTAATTAAATATGTGCGCAACCACCGCAAAAGGAAAGGTCGCTCGTTCGTCACACGATCGATGACGATGCTGAATATGAAATTTTAAAATGAGATGTGTTTTGTTGAAATTTATTATTTAATTTAATTTTGATTCTATATAATTTATTACTAAACTAAATTTAAAAAAAAAATGATAAACCAAATAATGGGGATGATGGGGGTAAAGTTCACTCACACGTATTAAAACGAAAATGTTATATTTTGTCGAAATATATATTTTATATTATATATAGATTTAAGTTAGTAAGGTAAGATGCTTAAGCTAAATTTATTTATTTGCTCTTGCGATTTTATATTAATTATATCTAAGCGTGAGTAAATCCGTGATTATTTTCATTCAAATTCCAGCTTTATTTTATTTTATATATACTAGATTGAGCCAATAAAAATACATTATATTTTATAATAAGGATTAATGAGTGTTGCTTTTTTAACTATGTATAAGTATAGTAGGTGCATGTTTCTTATAATTACTATATATAAATGTATATGCATGAATATTTAGAATGGTTGTCACACTAATTTAATTAAACCTAAACAAAATCAAAAAATAATAATAAAAATTTCAAGTTTAATCAATAATTATGCGATGAAAATGAAAATTAACTTTTCTTAAAAAACGTTTCAAATATATAATTTTCATTTTCATAGACACATAATGAGATGATATTTATAGAGTGTTTAAATTTTTTTTATTTTATTAATTTGTTTTATCTTTTTTTTTCTTGTTCTATTTTTATTTCATTTTAATTTGCGCGCGTTTATGTAATATATAGATTGATTTCGATGGCATACGGTCAAATTGGTATGATTCAAGCAGCAGCTGGATTCTTTGTATACTTTGTAATTATGGCTGAAAATGGTTTCTTGCCATTGAAATTGTTTGGCATCCGTAAAATGTGGGACTCGAAAGCTGTTAACGATCTAACTGATTCATATGGACAAGAATGGGTATGTATAAATTTACATTTAATACAAATAATTTTATATTGTTGATCTAATTGATTAGAAACAGTTTGTAACATTCACTATGATTCAAACGTTTTTAATGGACCTATCTGCTACTCTAGGTAAAAAATGACACATTAGTTTTCTGAGACGTTTTGTTGGCTTATCAATGATTATTCCCGTTTTCCTAGAATTTTTTGCTTTTATTAATTTATTAACGTATACACATCCTCACAGATTAGCAACACTGATTTGAATAAAGTAATTTCTAAGGTCCTTAAATAAGCCTGGGCTGTCGTAAGTTTCATTTCAAAATTTAAGTTTTCCAATAGCTGCAAAAGCTTATTGACTCTAGCCAGAATAACCGAAAAAGTATCAAACGCTTAAACTATAGTTTAAAAATGGTAAAATGTTAAAAATTGTCTTTGGCATTCACAAATCAAAACTATGGTTTCAGAATAGGCACAAAATCATTCTATAAATTACCAACACATTCGGCCCTTGTGTGTTTAACTCATCACAGATGACAGACAGCAATTTATAAAGTGAAATAATTCATAGTTCATGTCACATTTTCGAACTTATTTATTTGAGTCACACTAATAAATGTATCATATTTCAATAAAATCACTTTTAATTGGTTCGTATAATCAAATTTCAAGGTTGTGCGTCATACACTCTAAAAACAATCATATGTGCATAAAAACACATGATTTTAACACGATTTATAAATATCTCTATATACTAACTACAT
The DNA here is from genome assembly GCA_951394425.1 of Tipula unca. Taxonomy (NCBI): domain Eukaryota; kingdom Metazoa; phylum Arthropoda; class Insecta; order Diptera; family Tipulidae; genus Tipula; species Tipula unca. Next base: position 44,623,937 of record OX596381.1, on the reverse strand, counting down.
AGATGTGTTGCGGCTGCATAATATAAGTCTACAACCACAATAATACGAAACTATCAATATTTTATTTATTAATTTATATATTTTTAAAAATATTTTATTATACAGACATATCGTGACAGAAAAACTTTGGAATTCACATGTCATACAGCTTTCTTCGTATCAATTGTCATTGTACAGTGGGCTGATTTAATCATTTGTAAAACTAGACGAAATTCAATTTTCCACCAAGGAATGAGAAATTGGGCTTTGAACTTTGGTCTACTTTTTGAAACCGCACTAGCTGCATTCCTTTCATATTGCCCAGGAATGGACAAGGGTCTTCGTATGTTCCCCTTAAAGTAAGTATATCTGACATCCAACAATAATATGTTTGTATGATTATTCGCTTATTAAATTGTTTTATTTATATTACAGATTCGTATGGTGGTTACCAGCCCTTCCATTCTCCCTATCGATCTTCTTATATGATGAAACTCGTCGATTCTATCTTCGTCGCAGTCCAGGAGGCTGGTTAGAACAGGAAACTTATTATTAAACACACGAAACAAAACAAATCATCCAACAACAACAAAAAACAATTTTATTATTTCCAACTGTACCTCCCAAAAACCCTCATTCCTCTATACTACATATAATGATAACAAATTTCAATTCTCCCCGTATTCTTTATTTAAATTTTTTTTTTGGTTGTATTTTGTAGAATTTATTATGCCATAAATAATGAAAAATTGTATAAATTAATTGTTAAAAAATAAATAAATAAAATTAATTCAAGCAAACAACGCATCACTAAAATAAATAAAATGAAAAAAAAAAATAATAATAATAATTTAGAAAGAAAAACTACTGCCTGAGTGTTGTTTTAATTATTATTATATAATTATATTAAAATATTATTACTTTTTAATTATGTAATTATGTTTTTAATTTATTATTAATTTTTACTTAGAAATTAATGAAAAAAAAAATAAAGAAAATTGCTTAAAAAATAAAAAATTTAAAAACATTTTTTTTTATTAAAAATTAACATTTACACCCCGGTAGAGAATTTTTTTTTTGTTTGTTTAAGAGGGAGATTGGTGATTGACGATCCTGATGATTTAATAAATAATAACTATCTAAAACAAGGAATGAGGATTTATTATTATATATTATATATATTTTTTAATATTTATTTTTTTTTGTTTTGTTTTGTTCGATTAGAATTTCATTAATTTAAATAAACGAAAAATGTTAAATTTAAAAGTCACTAGAAGTGTTTTCTTTATTATTTATGTACTATTACAATTATTATAAACAAAATGAAATTAAATTACAAAAAAGGATGTATATTAGTAGTCACATTCCATTTAATGGAGGTGCAGTTTGTTTTTATTAATTATTTAAATTAAATCCTGTCACTTAAAAAATAAATAAATACAAGAGATTAATGCAGAAATATATATTTATTATTATTATTATTTTATTCTATTTTGTTCGTTTTCGTTTTATTATTAAATAAAATTAAAAAAAATAAATTTACAAATAAAAAATGTCATTTGTATTGTTAGTGTTTATATTTTTTATTATATAAAAACAATAAAAAATTATTTTAGATGAAAATCAAAAAACAAAAAAAAAAAAACAAGAAGTATATTTATAATATTTAAAAAAAACAATTCTCATTGATGATAATAAATAAATAATTAATTTAAAAAACAAAAATTATTGTTGGATTGTTGTTTTATTTTAAATTTTGTTTTTTTTATTATAAATATTTTTTTTTATTTACAATACTACGGCACACAGATCAATCTAAGTATTATTATAATTAATATTTAAAAAACAAAAATACATACCCCGAAAAAATAGTAACTTTGATTTAATTCTTTATATTTTGTATCATTTTTAATTTTGTTTTGTCGAAATAATATGTTTTATATTTTTAATAATTAAAAAAAAAAATTTAGTAAATATTTTAGAATAATATAAATAGTGATGTTTTGAGGAGACAGGCAAAAACTGCCGTAAAAAATAAATAAATAAACAAGAAAACAAACAAAAAACTATAATATAAATAAATTAACTAATTAAAAACAAAAAAAAAACAAAATATTATATAGAAATTGATAAATAAATAATTAAAAATATAAAAATAAATAAATTATATTTTAGGCCTAGTCCTAAGCTAATTATTGCAAAAAATTTAAAAATATGTAATTTAAATTTAAAAAATAAATAAATAAAAATAAATCTAAAAAAAACAATTGCACTTCGGTCGTGTTTTAGACATGATAAATAAATAATTTTTAAAATTATTACAAAATTTGTATCGCTCTTTTATGAACTTTTGTTGTTTTTTTTTTTTTTTTAAATCAATTAATTTCTTTTCAGTTTAATTAGTGAAAGATTATTATAAAATTAAAAAAAAATATTATAATTAAAAAAAAAAAATATCCCACTGGCTTTATTTTAGAAGCTATGGTATGTTGTTGTTGTTTTTAAATTATAAAAAAATTAAATATTGAAATTAAAATAAAATATATATTATAAATAAATTACGAAATCTTTAATAACATAAAATAAAAACTAAATAAATAATTATAATCTTGTCTAAAATACGGCATTGAATTTTTTTTTTATTTAGTTAGTTATATTGTTTCGCTAATAAATTACAAAAATATATTCTTTTTTTTTTTTGTTAGGTTTTAGAAATTAGATAATGTGTTTTACCACTCATGTACTATCTTTATAATGTCATTAATAAAATAAAATAATAATTAAATTAAATTTAAAAAAGAAAACATAAAATTATATATAAATAATAAATAAATATCCTTTTTTGCTAATTATTACATTTTTAACATTAAAACATCCTCCCTTATTTAATTGATTAAAAAGAAAAAAAAAAGATCAACTGTAAATATTCTTGAGTGGAACTACTAAACAAGTCGACAATGTATAAAAATAACAATATTTTTTATGTTTTATTTAATTATTATTTTAACTTTTTAATTATAATATTATATTATCATTTTAGTTATTATACATTACACAGACAGACAACAAGAGGAAAAAAAATTTGATGCGCGCGATAAAATTCAATTATTATAATTATTATATAATTATATTATATTGTTTGAATATATATTTTATTATAATTAAAATAAATAAATAAAACAACAAAAGAAAAAAAAATTATATACAAAACTGCATTAAGAAAAAAATAATAATAATAATTATAATTAGAATCACCTAAAATAATAATAATGATTTAAACAAATTATTATAAAATAAATAAAGAAGATATATTTTTATTTTTTTCGTTCACGCATTTCTAATATGTCGGTTATAGAGCTGTAATACATTACGTGTTAATAAAAAATAAAAAAACAAAAAGAAAAACAACCAAGTCTTAAATTAAATAAAAAATTATAAAAAAAACAATAAAAAACGATGAAAAATACGTTGTTGTTGTCTTTCATTTCAACATAACTTTCAGATTTTGACGACACAAAAACTGTTTATACATAATCGAGAATCGCCAATCTTCCCAAAACAAATAAATAGTAGTAGATAGTAGTTGTATAAAAATTACATAATTATAATTCTAAGCACCGAGCGAATTAGGTAACGGCTTTGATAGTTCGCGCAGTATTTACAAATAGGAGCTACTAGTGTTTAGCACTATTACGGTTTTCACCTCATCGAAAAATACGTTATAAATGACACCACATTGAAATGTTGGTATTATCGGTTTTGCGGTGAGGTGGGTCTAGTGTTAACTTCATAGATGTTTTTTGGTTTTTTCTATAAATAACATAAAGGCAGGCGGCAGCAATAGAACGCAATATTTTTTTTTTACAAATACATACTCGTGTAGCCGTATGTAATAATTGAGCTGAATATTATTTTACAAACTAAAAATATTAAATGTGTAAGTCTATCGCCTGTATGACAAAACTGTCTAGTAATTTTGACCTGTGCAGGCAAAATTGAGTACGTATAGTAATCTCCGTTCGAATTGTTAATATAAATATCTGATAAAATTACACGCAGCATCAATCTATATCATGACTAACTTTAACCAAACAGGGGTTACAATGTGAGATGAGCTATTCAGCGATAGTGTCATGGGTCATATTTTGGTTTGATACCATTAAATCCCTTATTCTGATTTTGCTTAGCCGGGACGTAATTACTTTGACAACACCTTCTCACAGCGTCGAATCGGCGGATTGGCACAATTGGATAGTTAGAAAAATCATTCAAAAATCACAAAGATAATTGCAAATAGAGGATTTAGTTAGTTGAGTTAACAATTTAAAAACATGATCTTCATTCATTCAAACTACAAATTATATATATGAAAAATTTGTTTCAAATTTTTGAACAAAATCAAGGACAAGTTTTCAAAATTTAGATGGTCTATTATGAATATTTTTTTCTTTCCTAAAATCCGAAATCGCAAAATTTACCATGTCAAAATCCGACTGCTATATATATTGACGAATAATTGTATTGTGCGATGGAACGTTGTGAAATAATATTAAATTATTTATTAATGTAATATCAGTTGCTTTTCAATCGGACTACCGCAAATATTTATAAGTACTTAGGATTGTTTCTCTTCTTACATTTTATCAAAATCAATACAATTTATTATATAGATTAGGACTCGTATTATTTTTCTATCTTTTGGGTACCCGAATAGCCGGATAATTGCACCGACCACGGGACCGAACATGTTCTGACTTCGAACATGAAGATTTTGAAGAAAATGGCCCACAATGAACTGCAGAACTTTCTACGCATAGTGGGTGTAAGTCTAGTCAATTTTTTATAAAAAAAATTTTCTTCATTGAATTTTTCTTGACTGTTACAAAAAAATAAACAAAAATGGAATTAAGACGTATAACTTATGTGACTTTTTTCCCAGTTTTGGGATAAAGACCACCGTGACCTTCATCCACTTCTTTTAAAAAGAGACCAGTCTTAAACACCGTTTGAAGATTACCTCCTCCAACCAGGATAGAATAATCGACGAGTTGTTTTGAATTTCTGTTTTGGATTACTCGCTAGAAGCAGTCCAGGAACCGTCCGAATTAATTAGATAACTGGCACTGGTTGGGTTTGTAGGCAGAATCTTCCTAAAGGCAGGGTGTCTTGGAAACCTCCTCCATTTTATCACAGAATATTTTTCCATACTTCCTGTATGCCTTCCTTACTTCCTGTTTATATATATTTAGGTCTCGTACTTTTGGCTCTATTAAAGCCTTTCCTACAGTACCCAGTTCCGTGCGCCAACATGTTGGTTTTTGTTTGCCCTAGGCTTTATTATAGGATAAGCAGCATTAATGGACCGGTGGCAGGCACATGTGATAGCGTCCACCATGCACAGTTCAGTCAATTAATATCACCATCCTATATTCTCTGACCATATGATAAATACTAAGTAAAGGGAAGGTTACGTCTAGAACCGCCTCCGTTTTTTGGTAATAAATGTGGGTTCTCGCCCAACATTACTAACTAAATGGTTGGTATTTAGTAAGTAGTCAAAATATAACTCACCCCTTTCGATTGAGAAAGTAGGAAAATATTTAAATAATTTTTTCCAAGAATGCAGAATCTTATTTTCCAATATGTGCTTGAGTATACTAGTTTATACATGGTTCTTGAATAGGAACCAAGTCCTCTTCTGATTCAGTCAGTTCGAAGAGTAAACCCGTCGAGGCCTTTGTATAGTGCAGGCCAATTTGAACAAACTTAGCTTGTTATTCAGGGATGGGCGTTTACGCGTCATCAATTATTTTCTACATTAACGTGTGACAACCCATATCGATAACGTCAATTCCTAGAGTGGTTTTGTCAATTACTTTTAAACTAAAGGGTGACCAAATTTCTTTAGAAACAATGCGTTGGTGATAGTTTTATAGAATTTCCGTCAAAGCATTTAAATCTCTTTTCAAAAAGAGCGGAATTTAAAACCAATCGTGCTCAAATGCCATGAATCTACATCAGCGTCATGTTGATCCATTACAAAATTATTAAATAGACCCAAAACAACGATATATAGCGTTATATAGAGTGGGGCCTCTTTATAACGGTGGAACGGTATAGAACAGCTCGCAGAAAAATCGGAAAAAGCGGCTTACAAAAAATCAGACTAAAAGGTTACAACTTTCATTAAAAATAATCCACCAAGACATTCTTTTAAAAACAAACAATACTCAGAGTTCTTCAAGCGTCTGGGAAATAGGTTCACAACAGGTGGTGACTTCAACACGAAGAACACTCACTATGGGGTTCTAGATTCACTACAACTAAAGGAAAAGAATTACTGATTGTCATTAAAGAAAATGGATGTGAATCCATTTCAACTGGAAAACCAACATATTGGCCAATACCTGATGACCTGATCGATTTTTTTATTTAAAAGTATTTCTGGACTCTGCTTATTTGACCATCGCCGTACATTCTCATTGCTGCTACATCCCTCTTTTATACTGGACAATTAATTGTAAAAATTTGAAAATTTTAGTAGTAGCTGAGTTGAACGAATTTGTAAGATGAAATTAAATTTAAATCGTTAGCCCGAATGCCCTTTAAACTCACGTCCACTAATCAAACGCCCATTACTTTGCTTACTTGACCATCGCCGTATAATTTCATTACTGATAAATCCATATTTTATTCTCATCATTTGAATAGAGAAAAATGAAAATTTAACAGAATATTAATTGAATTGATTTGTAAGAAATTAAATTAAATTTGTTTTTAGTTTTAATCGAGACTTAAACTCAGTTATACCTATTTGTTATATGTACTTTCAGATTGTATAGGGAAATTTTTTATTTGGACGTTATTCATGTACTGACTTAACCTTAAAATTTGTTGTCAATATTGCGGTCCGCCTAGAAAATCGCATCAAGCATCATTGACTGGAACGGAAGTTTTATAATTATTTAAGAACATAAGGAGGAATAGTTTGTCAGATTTTTAACTTCTTCGAAATACATTGCTTGGAATGTCATAGCATTAAATGTTGCACCTGGTACATGCAGCTCAGTTAAGTTTCAAATGATATTAATGTTGGGACATGTTTGGTTCAACTCAGATTCTGATGAAAATTAATAAAAGATTTGCATAACATAAATTATACATAGGTACGGTGGTGGGCGAGGTAGTAGAGTGATTGACTTTGGATTCGTGGACCAAGTTTCGAGTACCATTAGCGACGGTATTATTTTAATTTAATTTCTTCTGTATTCAAATTGGTTCAACACACAGCTTCTGATAAACATTTTCATAATTTTCAAGTAGTGGCATTTATACAAGATGGGTATATATATATAGCGATGGTGAAATAAACGTATAGTATTGCCTTTGCACAAATTTTTCATATTTACTATTCAAATGAAAGATATTAAAAATTTGGATATCATGAAATATAAATGCGGCGGTGGTGCAGTAAGCAAAGTAAGTGACTTCGGATTTACGGATCTAAGTTCGATTCTCGATCAAGCCAAACATTTTTTGATTAAATTTCTCCTGCCAAATTGGTGATGATGAAATAAAAAATAATACAACTCAGCTTCTGTTCAAAACTTCAATATTCTCCATGTAAAAGTGGCAAGTATAAAAGATGGGTATGGGTATAGAGCGGTAATGAAATTGTACGGCGATGGTAAAATAAGCAGAGTTCATTGCCGTTGCTAAAATTTTCGCTATAAACGATAGGAATATCACTATTTATATGTATGGCGGTGGCTCGGTGGTAAAAGAAGCTGTGTGATTGAGTTGTAATCATGACTAGTTCCAAGCCTCAATATATATTTTTAATTAATTTGCAAATTGGTCATTTTTAAAACAAAAAGCGATTTTTTTTTAATTTAATGAGAAATGTGTTTGGATGCCCCCGTCAATTTTTTTTACCCTTAATCGAGGTTCGAACACTGCAAAACACATCCACGATTCCAAATACTATGACACCGCTTACTTTACCACCTCACCATTTCCATACATCGGTTTGCCGATAAACTCATCCCTTATATTTGCCAATTGAAATGAGAAAAATTAATCGCAAACCGAGGCTCGAACTCATGTTCACAATTCCAAGTGCTACGACTCTGCTTACTGGACCACCGGCGTATATAAAATTGGTGCTATACAAATCTTTTATGTTTGCCAATTCAATAGAGAAAATTGAAAATTTTAGCAACAAGACTGGCAATTCATTACGGCCATACACAAGAGATGGCTCTTACATTTTCATTACGGTCATACACAAGAGATGGCTCTTATACTTGCCGAAGAAATTAAATTAAAAATGAATTGACGCTGACGAGAATTGAACTCGAGTCCACGAATGAAAAAGCAATGACTCTGTTAACTGCACCACCGACGAATATACATAATGCTATACAAATCTTTTATATTTGCAATTCTATAGAGAAAATTGAAAATGTTAGCAACAGGAATGAACTATGCTTATTTTTCATTACGGTCATACACAAGACTATGGCTCTTATACTTGCAGAAATTGAATGTAGATTTCAACAGAAGCTGTGTTGTACCAATTTTACAAAAGAAATTAAATTTAAAAAAATGTCATAAAATTTAACACACCCCACTCCAAGGTAAAACGAATTCGAGTTCAGGAAGGTCGTTGAGATAACCATAATTTCACATAATTTAGTGGATGTATACATGAAATTGGTTTTGAAACACTTCATGTTAGATACATTTGCAAAAAATGTATGATTTGGCCAGCAATTTGCAGTTGTGGAGCCAGGTTTTTGTCACATTTTTCATAACGATGTATTTTGCCGCTAATTCTTCAACACGATTCAGGTGATTTGTGCAAAAATTAAAAAAAACTCCAAAAATTCAATTTAATCGTATGGAAACTTTATTATCATTCGGAAGAAAATTTCTTGCCATTTATTTTTTAAAGATTACTTTTTTCAAATGATGGCCACAACTGCGATGGTCCTTTCTCAAAGTTCAATTTTTGATGACGCCTTCGAGAATATCGAATGGTATTTGGCGATTGATACGAGTAATGTTGGTTTCCAATGCCTCAAATCTATAGCTGGTTTATTCACATAGACTTTGGACTTTGCGTAGCCCCAAAGAAAAGAGTCTAGAGGTACAACACGATCTAAATAGCCAATTCAACGATCCGAACCGTGAAATTAATTGCTTGCCAACATGAATTTTTAATAAGTACATTGCTTCGCGCGCTATATGGCAAATAGCGCCGACTTCTTGGAACCAAATGTCGTCGAGAAAATGAAGAAAATGGACGAATGATTTCACAGGCGCATAAACCACACCAAACCGCGACTAAATAGACGGTTTGGTGTAACCAAATAAAAAAATCACATCTATAGATGATCGCTGTTACAAAAGACTCCCGCGAACTGGTGCATTCGATATCAAATCGCTGAAATATCGTAGGTTGTTGACATTATTTTAATTGTTGACGTTGACAAAAAACACTGCCAAGTAATCTACGTTATATTTTACATGTCAACAACCGCGTACATTACATGGCGTAATCTAATTCGCCCATCCCTGTTGTTATTATGTTAATCCTACTTACTGCTTTGTCTCAACCTCGTCGTATTTGTAAGCTCTGAGAGTAATCGACCCTAAACCGAAGTCAGTTAGTTAGTTAGTTTAGCAAGTGAGGCCAGGGATTGTTTGTTAATTACCACTGTGGATAATCTAGAGCTCCTCCGTGGCGTCCTCTTGCCTTACGATCCTCCAATTGTCGGTTGGAAGACAGGCATTACTGATCCTTATGATGTTAACGATCTCATCTGTGCTATCCGGTTCTGTTGGTAGCCAAACGCGCGCCCTTGGCCTGCTGCGAACCTCATCGCAAACCTCACACCCTGTCACACATCTTCTACCTCGACTATTGTCTTCTTGTAGATATATTTGGAGCCTAAGAGCCCTGATTTGGAGTCTAAGTACCACAGGATGGAAGAGGTCCCTTATGAGTTCACCAAAAAATTCATACAGCATATTTATTTCAAATTAAACTTACCTAAATTTATGTACAAATCTAAGATACACATTTCCGGTCAAATAAGAACTTAGATAACTAATTTTATATACGATAACTATTTTATTATAAATATAAATTACTAGCTTAAATAACGAGAGTTAACATTCAAAAGAGGTACCCCGGTTTACCCTATTTTTTGATACATTAAAATAAAGCTCGACTATCGGGTTAAGATTATTGGTCCGCATCCTAAGAATACCGTTTAATCCATTTTATAAATTTCGTTACATCCGTAAATATTACGTATTGTCCTAGATCACATTCGTGATTGACCGAATTCAATGAAACTCCGATCGATGTGATACCTCCCAAAAACCATTGCCCATTTGATTTGAATACGAGACCACCGCCTGAATCTCCACGACATACATTTGTCTCTAGAAGTATAGGTAATTTATACGCCAAAGAAATGGCAGTATTGAGTATAGGATGTATACTTAAAAGTTCGTATCTGTCAAATATTGTTTAAAAAATTCTCGATTACTGGTCAAACATGTTATTCTGTCGATAACCGGCAAATTGGCTTCTTGCAGATCAGTTTGAAGTTGATTTTGTTCATCACGTCCCCATCCCACAGTCTAATACCGTTAATCAAATTTATATAATGTAAGCAGTTCAGAAGCCAAAATCGAAATATAATTTACTTACCGTCCCGATTTTATTCTGTAAATTATCATTGTGATTCGGTAAACACACAAAATGAACGTATTTCGTTAAGTGAACATAATTCGCTAGTAGCAGAATTGCAATATCATTTTCAAACGAATCCGGATTATATGCGTGATGTTGTATTATGTCATATACGTGATATTCTTGTGTCGCCACTGAAGATATTGTGAGATCATGTCGTCCCAATTCGACTATAAGTCGTTCTGGTATTACAACTAAATTAATTTCGAGTACACAGTGGGCAGCCGTAACAATACTTTTTAGACTGATGAGCGTGCCACCGCAAATAAAATCTCGATTTGTTTTCGTTTTTAGTTTATAGATGGCGGCATGCCATGGCCAATCTCCAGGATTTGTGTTAAAACCGAACGAAATTAGGGAATTTTTGTGGATTGGCTTAATACCACAAGTATTTATAGAATCTCGATTTATGTCGGGCCCTGGTATGTCGGGGCCTGGTATGTCGGGGCCTGGTATAACGGGGCCTGGTATTTCCGGTATGTTAGGAGCTGGTTTGTCGGGGCCTCGCCCGATTTCTGGTGGATTGGTTATTATTGGTGTCCCGAAGTAACTACAAATTGGCCGTTGGTCTATAGTAACCGAACGAAGGTTTGCCAGTTGGTTATTATTTTTTGATATTGCTATAATCGTTCTTTGATTACCCAAATGAAAATCACTACCAGGCGCTTCTCGTTCGGTGTACACATCTATTGGGGACTATCGAAAAAAAATTATTTGTTCGAAAATGATTCTTTACGGTAATCGGTTTACTTACATAGACAAAATATCGATTAGGAGACGAGTACACAATATGTAGGTGATTTTCCGAAGTGAGAGAATATTTATCGTTATTAATGTTGATGCACCAATACGCGCTATTATTCTGCGTGAATCGTTTCTCGATCATAAATTCTGGCCTATAGTTAGGACAAAACCTTATTGAGTTCTCAGTATATTCTTTACGATGCATACAATCAGCAAAAAAGCGATATTCCTCGTCTGAAGGATCATCGTCCGGCAAAAACGGAGTTCTATTATGGAGGGTTGTTTGTTGAAAATCGGTGTTGATAAACTTACAAATTTCAATGTTACGGATTTTGATCGATGTAATATTGGACTGTGCTTCTGGTGGTGTATATGGTTGCACATAAAGTCGATTTATACCCGGGATTATTTGAAACGATAGATAAGATTTAACATCACCATATTGAATTTCGTCTGGATGCTGGAAAAATATAAAATTCAAATTGTTATTGTTTAAAAATTTAATCAGTTGATAGTTCAATCTATTTCTCGTGCGAAACACTGTGACTGATTGTTTTGAGAAGCCTTCATATCGTGGCAGTAAATTGGATATTAAAGTTGCATAATTTGAAGTAATAATCGTTTTCAAAAGTGCTAAAAGAAATGATTACAGTAATAATAATAATCAGTACTTCGTATAATCAGCCAGATTGCTGCAGCTTTACAAGTAATTCGTCAATGACCAAAAGCCACAGCAGAGGTGAGAGCACACCTCCCTGAGGACAGCCTTTGGTAACCTTAACAGAAACTAACACCCCATCCAGTTCCGCCTCCACAGTGCAAGACTTGAGCATGGAGACTTGTGCGATCAATACCAAAATTAGTACAGGCAGTAGTAAAGTACCCACAAGAAAATCCTTATTATAAAGGGATTTTTCAATCCTGGTTACAAGTTCATGTAGGGCGGTTTCACAGGATTTACCGACTCTATAAGCATGTTGCATGTTACTAAGTGAGGAGGTGATTAGAAAATGATCTCTAATGAATCTATCGACAATTCTTTCCAGAGCTTTAAGAGAAGTTGAGGATAGACTAATAGGCCGACAGGACTTAAGATCCTTAAGCTTTCGGGATAAAAACAACTCTACTTCTGCTCCAAGAATTTGGAACAGTGCTAAAAGCTTGAAAAAGGTGGAGCAAATGATCCTGAATTTGAGGAAAACCCTGCTGTAGTTTAGAAGGAAAAATTCCATCAGGACCGCCAGCCTTATAAGATGCAAAGGAAAATAGGCTCCATAGCAAGACATCATGATTGTTCAGCTTGTGAGCCAAACTCCAATCGGGGCTTGCAACAGACGTCCTAGTGAGATCGGCAGTAACATCATCCGAGTTGACGATATCACAACCAGGAAAATGAGCCGAAAGGAGCAGCTCACCAATTTCCTTGTTGGAGGAGGTAAGCTGTCCGTCCGGTAGGCGAAGAGAATCCAGTTTACACTTACTGTTCTTAGCTAAAGCTTTATTGAGTCCAGCGACAGCAGAAAGACTGTTGATTTCCTCGCAGATGTTCAACCACGCGGCTTTTTCAGCGGATCTTAGACTCTTTTATATTCCTTTTGTGCTAACAAGAAGTTATCCCAGTCAATCAGTTGCTTAGACTTTTTTGCTTTGTTCTTCAGTTTCCTAGGAGATTTCCTTAATTTTTTAAGGTCAGAGTTCCAGAAAGGTTTGTTCCGAATCTTTTGATTAGTGATAAGAGGACATGATTTTTCATAGGATATCGTAATTGCCAATGCAAGTGACGATGCTTGATCCTCAATGTCCTTCCTCGACCGAATAACCCTCGGTGGCGCAAGTAAAGAACCTAGCTCGAGAGAGAAAATACCCCAATCGGTTAATTTCTGATTGCGGTAAGGTTTAAGAGGTGGTCGTTCATCCAGCTCAGAGGAGCTTATATAGTTAAACAGAGAAGAACCCCTGTGATTAATGTTCGTTCTACCCCAGATCGCGTGATGAGCATTAGCATCACAGCCGATCATCAAAGGGGTATGCTACTTCTTACACCATGTCACAAGATTAGTGAGTTCCTCAGAGGGAGGAGGTGAAGAAGAGTCATACGGCAAATAAACTGAGGCGATGACCAGTTTAGTGCAGGAATTAGCGGATACCAGAGTTTTATTGACAGAATTCTTACAGAAGATTCTGCCATTAACTAAGTTCAATCCAGAGACAACATTATCAAGAAGATATGGTTCCTGGATTAGACAAATATCTGTATGCATTACAGAAAGCAACTTCCTTAATTCAAAAGAAGCAGACTTACTGTGTTGCAAGTTGAACTGTTTTACTCTAAGTATGGACGACGTTAAAATAAAAGTTGTCTACGGACCAGTGATAATGTTGAAACAGATCCTATCCAGAACGTACTGCAACAACAAACCGGAACCAGTTATACTCTCGAAGGATTTCTGGTCAACCCGGAAAACAATCGATTGGCGATTTGCCTCACGTTTGCATCGGGCAACCTTCCATCCTTCAATTGCAATAGCTGGATCCTGGGCTTGGTCTTCATACAGTCTTAGGCTCTAAAAAAGCCAAGTAGTTTTCTATACCGTGGATACATCGTCGCCTGCAACGACCTCCATATGGTGGCTCTCCTTTCAGAGATCGCTGCACATTTTATTCCGAATCAGCACCCAGAACGTGACCGAGCCAGCGTACTCGCTGAGATCTTATTACCATATCGGGAATCTTCATCAGATCTCTCATTTCGATATTGTACAAAGCTCGGTAGGCTATTTCGCGTGTTGGACCGTAAATCACACGCATAACGCTTCTATCAAATGAGGGGAGAAATCATCCGTCAGCGCCCAACTTTCACATCCAAACTTAACAACGAGCCTGATTAACGCTTTGTAAAATTTTAATATCCTCCCCCACACTGTTATTACGCCCAAATATTTGAACCTCCTCACTCCTTCAAACGTATAGTGGCCACTACTAAAATCTAGTGTGCCATTGTCCCTATGTAACCAGAGATCATGTATTTCGTTTTGGACGCATTGATTTGGAGTCCAATAGAAGCTGAAAACTCTAGAAGCGGATCAAGTATTTCTTTCACTCCGTTGCTATTCACGCCAATCAGGGCATATGGCATCTGCATATGTAAGCAGCTGTACTCAGAGCATCTCCCTGCCGAGTTAACCCGAGTTAACTGCAAAAATTCTCGATTCTTTGGTGAATTTGGCTTCGAGAAATAATTTTGCGAGGATATGTGCATGTTTCCAAATGTATACCTATGTTTGTGAGGAAAAAATGTGCTTGCTAACCTAAGATCGTGAGCAATTGTAAAGTACATCATTCTCTCACCATTATCGGTCGCAGTTTTGTATCGAGAGTACGGACCTATGTTTTCACACAAGCCGCTCTGATTTCTGTCAGCCCTAGCATTAAAGTCCCCAATTACCATCCTAACATTCCAAAATCACCTAAATCTTCTATTATATTTGTCTTTTTTTCTAATATTTTGTTATTTTTAGAAAACCTCGATACGAATTTCAAATAATTCGGAAGTTTGTGTGGATATTTTTGGGGTTGGTGAAACACAAACAATTGTCTGTCAGATATATTTTAGTATAGGTATGATTGGTTTGTGACACTAGTCTAAGCTATGCCATAGTTGCCTTCTGTATAAACTATTCCAGATTTGATTGATAGTGTTTATTTGCTTCTATTACGGGGTCCACTTAAATTGGGACAAGCGAATATAATATCAAAAACTATTTTATACCAGCGAAAACGCTGAAATCAAAGGGATCATTTCGTCGGAGTAATCAAATAGTGCTATTAGTTTTTTAATTGAAAGTCATTAGAAGGTCAACTTAATTTTGCAAATACATATGTATATGTACATTTAGGAACATTTCGATACAGATTTTCCTGTAGGTATCCTCACAAAAAGAAGGCTTTCGATTTTCGAAAATTTCTCTTGACACAGCTGAATAATGTGGGGCCTAATGCTGAATTTAATGCTGAAACAACATTCCAATTGTTACCGACAAGTGGTTTTCAAAATAATCTTGATAGAAAAAAACTAATTGCAACATTGAATTGCTGTGTATAAAACCATTTTTCAGATATTCACTTGTCATGTAAGCGGACTACTCTGTATATGTATGCTTATAGGCAAGGCATTATTTGAACGCCAATGCCATTTGCTAATTAAATAAAAAATAATTTTAATTATTTATATTAGCATATATGAAAAATAAAAATTCTACAAAAATTTAATATTTTATTAATTTACAATTGGCTTGTGTTTTATAGTTTTATGTATTGCAGAAACTAGTATATCTACTATCTGTCGATTGACAAAATCAAAAGCTCCATGTTTGTCAGTGTTTGTCAGTGATCTAATCTCCACGTTTATTGAACTTATTCTGAGCCGTCCGTCAATCAAATATCTATTCACTATACTGAGCACAAAGCTAAAATTTAGAATACAAGTTTCATATCAATATTGGATCTTTATGTGAAATCTCTATGTTTTCAAGATATTTATCACATTTATGATTCATAATTACACTTTATGCATAAATAAATAGAAACAAGTTAGCATATCTTAATGTCAAATATTTAATTATAAATTCCACACTTTATACACAGACGGAGAACCGATTTATAATAACTGGTCTTACCAAATTTCCACGATTAAATATTTGCACCAATTCAATCACTATGTCACCATCGTAATCACGATTTCGATTATCAACTAAAATACACCAACACTTAGTTCCTGGTAATTGGCAACCACTTTTAACTTCAATCCCATACACTAAATATTTCGAACGATCACATATATTCGGCACTGTACCGCTTGTATCTAAACTGCATAATCCGCTCCGAGCCAAATTCAATGCATTATTACATTTGAACATACATTTGAATACGATTAAAATAATTAAATTGATGAAACTTTTTCTCCAAGGTTTCATCACGAAATACGTGCACCAAAATTACACGCGCACCATTGTCGCAAACTGGGTAAGTGTTTGCATAGTGCGAATTGGTCACGAGAATTAACAAAAAAAAAATATTTAAATTAAGATTATACAGAGAGATCGCGCACCTCACTCAGCGAAAGCACAAAACAAACTAAAGCATGTGGAGAGTGATTTTGCTGTTGTCTGTATAATCTGTTATTCAGCACTAATATTCTAATTTTATTTGAGATGGTATTATTTGTATAGGTGTGTGTGCAAATACGTGCCAGTATATAATAAAGACGAGAATTTTGTTTTGAATTTAAGCTTTGGAACAAGTTTAAATACATTTTGGAGAGTTTCAGCTAAACGCTAATATTTTTGATCTTCTGATAATCTTTCTGTTTTAAATCGAATAAAATATTTTAATTTTAAAAATATGTTATGCTTGAAAGCTCGTGCTATGTAATCGTCTCGGAATTTTATACAAATGTTATAATTTTATTCAAAAATCGCGGAAAATTTCTACTTTGACGCATTTAAATTAAAAACAAAATTTTAATTTAATTCAATTTTCAAGCTTAACGCTATATGTTGACGACTGTAAAGAGGGGAATAGGAATGTTATGATTAGTGGACATATAGCCATATGATGTGACGTTGCTATCTAATATCAACGAAATATTTTTAAGAGAAATATTTTTCAAGAATAATTTGGTGGAAGGCTCGTTCAAATCTGTATCGTTTCTTAGAAGTGGCCTTTCTATGCCTGGAAGAAGGACTTACATAGCCTTTTCCACTCGTCAGGTCGCAATTCTACCAATTCATCTCTACAAAAACTTCCAAAGTTTCTAACGCAGTAGAGCAGATAGGTAGTGATTCAAGGGACACAGAGAAGAAGAAATCCAATTTTAATCCATAAAAAGCATTTTTTTAGGAGGCATACTTGTGTACCACCCTGAAAATCTTCAGGCTTAGCCATATACATTTCCTTTTCATCGATCGAGTTTGCAATCAAGTTTTATATTGATTACATTCTTCAAATAGCTATTTTCCAAAACTAATTTATTTAAGCTTTCGCGCTGTTTAGTCCTAGTATGGACTTTTTTATCTCTTGCTAAAAGTTTTCATAAATATAGTCTAAAATTGTATCTATCGTACCGTACAATCTTACATAGTTTGGCTAAATGTAGAATATTGTGTACGTTGTAGTTCACATATTTCAACCCATAAATTTGCCGAGTAGAAATATGCGAACGAGTTTGCAGGCCAAATTTACCGGACATCAGTTCCAAAATATCGCTGAAATGGCGAACCAATGGGTAACTGTGGAGGATACGTGGGTAAGGATAGCTTGGACTCCTGAAATCTATCACCAGGTAAAACCACGTCAAGCAAACGAGTTGGATGTGATTGGGAATACTATGAGTATGACGGTGCCTTCGACTATTCTGAGCCACCTAGACACTCTGAGTATGTGTGTGCGATTGCGCCTGCTGGAATTGTTACGGAATCGGACATTTCTCCAAAGATTGTGCAAAGCCAATTACGCATCGATTTTGCTTTGGTTGTGGAAAGCCAAATACGTTATAAACTCAATATATTGCATGTAAAAATCATCCAAAGGGAAACATAATGAGGGACTCAATTACCGATCCGGAGTTTCACCAAACCAATTTACTGAGGAATGCCAGCACAACCAAAGAATAATAAGACATATCTTGTCACCAACCACCCGCAAATCAAGAATAAAACGTTCGTAACATTATTTCAAATTTAGAAAAGCATTGAAGAAACGACTATGTGAATCTGTGTTTTCAACATCAATTGATTCCAGGCCATATGCTAATGCCATAAGCTAACAAACTAAAGATTAACTGCCTTCCATTAGCACTATGGACTGCTAGTGGTCAGAAACAACGAGTGTTAGGACACATTGTTGCGGAAATTTCTTATGGAAGCAAAACTAAGCCACTTCGAATCCACATCGCACCTGGACTAAGCCAACCACTTTATTTAGGGATGGATTTTTGGGAGTTGTTTGGTTTGGTTCCCATTATGGTAAAAGAACTGAAGAGTCATCTTAACAAGTATAGTGGGTCAATTTCCGTCAAGCGAGAAATTGGGATTGAGGCGAACACATTTGGTCTTGCACAAAATCGATGTTGGTCATGCCCAACCTATCAAGCAGAGATACTATTCGATGTCACCGGCTAGGCAAGTGGAAATGTATCAAGAATTGGATCGAATATTGGCACTCGGAGTAATTGATGAGAGACAAAGATCCTGATTATCTCAATTCTAGAGTCTCGTACACAGAGCTAATGGAAAGGTTCGACTCTGCCTAGATGCAGATTAGGTCGGTTGGACCAAACCCGCTACATCAGCTCTATTGACTCGTGATTTTATACAAATGGTATAATTTTATTCAAAAATTAATTTATTAATTCTCGTTTTATATAATTTTGAATGTTAATAAATGTATATGCATATGTCGTTGAAAAGTTTGACTTTGACGCATTCAAATTAAAACCAACATTTTAATTTAATTTAATTTTCAACCTAAACGCTATATGATGACGATAAAAAATTTTGTGTTTCGTCGACAAATTTTTATATTTTATAAGCGTCAGCTTATAGGAATTTTATGATTAGTGAACTCATCCATATGGTGTGACGTTGACATCTAATATCAACAAAATATTTTTAAGAGAAATATTTTTCAAGAATAATTTGGAGGAAGGTTTTATCAACGAAGAAGGACTTACTTAGCCTTTTTCCACTCGTCAGGTCGCAATTCTATTACACAAACTTTCAATGTTTCTACACAGACAAGAAGAAGTGCAGTTTTAATTCATAAAGAGCTCTTTTTTAGGAGGCAACCTTGTGTACACCTACATTGGTCTTGTGTACCCCTAGGTCTTTAATTTCGAATACTTTTTGTAAAAGTATGCCATGTATTTGATATTGATGTATAACAGGGTTAACTTTTCGATGGAACGATAAACTGTTACACTTGTTAATGTTTAGGCTGAGAAGGTTATACTCACACCATTTCGCTAGATTGTCGATGTCTTCCTGTAGTATATTAGTATTCGCAATGGTTTCGACAGTTCAGTAGATTTAGAGATCATCCTTCCAAATATTAATATTTTGAAGTGCTGTATTACATCAGTAATGCATCAGTACTACAACTTGTTTGTGTTTTGTGAGATAAATCGAGGAACGATTGATCTGAATGAGTGGCACACTACCAGTTCAAATAATTTGGGTATTGAAGAAATTGATGTAATCCCTCTATAACAAGAAACTATTTTTGAAAATTGGTGTCAGTCTGGTAGTTTCCCATTTTTGTAGAAATTCTCCTAATCTTAACGATTGATTAAATAGAAGGCACAGAGGTATTGCTTATAACATTGGGAAATCTTTTAATAATGAAGGTGGAATGCCATCAGGGCCACATCCATCTCCGAATACTTCTAGAGATCGATATCGAGAATATCCTCGGGTTTAACCCGTGGTGTTAGTATGATTACGTTGTTTTCACCTTTGGTTGGGTTTTCATACTTATCGAAGTTTTCCGGCTTATAAACTGATTGAAAAGCAAATCACGTTTTTCTTTAAAAAAAAACTCCAAAAGTGTTTTGGATTCTTTCTTATTTTCCCCTTCATGTGGCTATAATGTAGCTGTTATACTTTAACTCAAAGGAGCGCTCGAGATTGTGATTACACAGAAAATAGTTTGTCGAAATTTTCTATGTAAGCCTTATCTTTCTTGCTTTTAAGATTGATAAGTTTATCATCGTACCGCGGAGGATATTTGTTAAGTTTGGACAAAGTAGTGGGAACAAATAGTGAAAGTATGTTTTTATACACTTTCTCAACGTTAACATCTATGTTGCTGCTGATAAGTTCCTTCTCCCAGTTAATCTGCTCAAGATATAGCTGATGGTTTATTGTGTCGGCTTGTCTATAGTTGTAATACGGATTGCGAATGGCTGGGTCGTTAATATCATTAATAACGAAAGGTGATGGTGATTCATTTACTTTAAACATAACTATATGGTTCATTTGTAAAGATCAGGTCTAAGATACGATCTAGACCATTATGTATCTGGTAAATAACTTATAGATTTATATCAAAAACAGGATCAATAAATAAACACTCTGTTTCTGAATTCACGTTTAAAGTTAACAATTCATCCATTTCTTCGTCATACGACCAGTTAATAGATGGACATTTAAAATCCCACGTGATTAAGATCGTGTCAGATGGATTAGCAGCATTATTGTAAGATGATATCGGTAAGGCAAGTGGCTTATATACCACGTAGATAAAAATTGACTTTTTGTTGATTATAATTTTAACACATGCTCGACAGACAGGTTGGATATTTCAACTAACTCACCTGATAATGATGCATGGACGGCTATAACCACTCTTCTATACCAGTTTGTTTAATGCTTCTTTGCGGCGAACGATCACATCGGTGAATAGTAATTAAAAGTGTGTTAGTGTGTGTGTCTGGTTAATGCTACTACAGCATGAGACGGGCACTCGAAAAGTTTAAGTATGGTTTTTCAGACAGTCGGACAGAAATAACGGTAGCGGATGTTAAACCTTGAGCCTTATGAATAGTCTCTTTTACATGAATCAGATAGTTTTAAATTGTTAGTTAATGGCCATTTGTCCGATTTTGTTAATGCTAAGTACACCGTGTTAGGCGTAACTCGAATATCAAAAATCACCCGAAATTTGTTAAAATTGACGGATCTCTCTACTGTTGTTATTAGTATAGAATTGATGGTGTACTGATGTTGACGTAATTAAGCCGATCGATATAAGGTATTTGGTTTTGATCTTCCAGGATGAACAATTTGCGACAGTCATTTAATAAGGCCACCAGGCCCAGTAGCCCTGCATGCACCATCATGTACTCAACGACATATACCGTGTCATATTTCTTGAAACCGTTTAATAGGTATAATATGCTATCGTGCGGTAGTTTTGATATCTTCGTAGATTTTACCAGCTTTTTACATTGGGATGTAAGCTTAGCTTTTATGTCATTAATCCCGTGCTTTGTAGAATTGAGGGCGATATTTTTTCCAGTTTCATGTGAATTTAAGATTCATGTTGAGTTACCGCATCCTGGTACTCTTTGAATAGATATAATTTAAGGTTTGATTTTATCCAAAGGTATATAACGTAAGCTCATGTATTCTATCAAATATTTTATGGTCCAACATAATTTTAGTAGTACTGGAGCAGAAAATGTATCTTTTAGATGTGATAATGCAGTTCTTTTCGTGATCAATAATGGTACCAAGGCCTCCCCATCGAATCCGAATTGGTAATCGGATATAGGTTCTTCTATATAAGTTTTCTTATGATTGTCATAAACAAAGACATTATAATTGATGATAGGGAACTCGCAGAGAACGGTATACCGTTCTAACAGATATATCAACGAATGATTGGTTCTCATAATAATAACAGTGTTAAAGGCCATTACTGGCCCCTTACTGAATCAACAATCTGGCTCCAACGGTTTCGATCCTGAGCTTGGTCTTCATACTGTCTTAGACAATCTGAAGAGGCCAAGTCGTTCTCTACATCGTGGAGCCATCGTCGCCTGCAACGACCTCTGCGCCTACCATATGGTGGCTCTCCTTTCAGAGATCGCTGCACAATTCGTTCCGGATCAGCACGCAGAACGTGACCGAGCCAGCGTACCCGCTGAGATCTAACTTCATGTACAATATCGGGGATCTTCATCAGATCTCTGATCTCGAAATTGTACAGAGCTCGGTAGGTACCATCTATTTCGCGTTTAGGGCCGTAAATCACACGCATGATTCTTCTCTCAAATGTAAGGAGCCATCTCTCGTACTCATCCGTCAGCGCCCAACTTTCACATCCAAACATAACAACGGGCCTGATCAACGCTTTGTAAAGCTTCAGCTTCACGGCACTTGATAAGTGTTTAGATTTTAGCAGTGGCCTTAGAGGATATAAAGAACGACTGCCAGCTGCCAGCCGCACTTTAATATCCTCACCCACACTGTTATCGTGAGTGATAAGAGAGCCCAAATATTTGAACCTCCTCACTCCCTCAAACGTGTGGTGGCCACTACTAAAATCTGGTGTGCCATCATTGTCTCTAAAACCAGAGATCAGGTATTTCGTTTTGGACTCATTGATCTGGAGTCCAACAGAAGCTGAAAACTCTACAAGCGGATCAAGTATTTCTTTCACTCCGTTGCTATTCAGTCCAATCACGCATATGTCATCTGCATATGCAAGCACTTGATTGGACTGGCGATATAAGATGTTCCGCTGAGGTGTTTCAGTTTTACGAAAGATGTACTCCAACTGGTTCTCATATTACCTGAAAAAACATTATTAATCTTATTTGAAACTCTGTTGATTCTTATGAAATACTATCGTTCATAAATGATCTGAAGAATCAGCGGTTTCGATGAAATTTCAAATTAGACCTTAAAATTAATCGCTTTTCACATCTTTTAATCATCCATCAAATACATCTATAATCTTAGTTTATTAAATGGAATTTTTCCGACCCAGCTGAAAAAGGTCGTTGTTTTGCCTCTTTTTAAAAATGGTGATTCATGTAATATGAGCAATGTTCGACCGATCTCAGTGTTATCTGCTTTTTCCAAATATTCTTGAGAAAATTATCAAGAAAATAATTCTGAATTTCTTAAGCAAAAATGGCTTCTTTAGCGTATCACAGTTTGGCTTCAACTCCAAACTGAATACCGTAGATGCTCTCTTGAGATATGTTCACAATGTTTATACAAGTTTGAATGCAAATAGGAAACTGGCTGGGCTATTTATCGACGTGACAAAAGCATTCGATACCGTAAATCATGAGTTGGTCTACCTCTTGACAAACCTCTTGACCATAATTTTTAGTAAACCTTTTATGGGATTTAAATATAGATATGTTGTGTAAAATTATCCACTTAATTAATTTGAGGAGTGAAGGAATACCAATAACAGGTCCATTATTGATTGAAAAAGCCAAATTTTTTTTACGAAGAACTCAAAATAAAAGAATCTTGCAGTTTCTCAGTTGGATGGCTCAACTGTTTCAAGGCAAGACACGGAATCAGAAAGTTAGATATATCGGAAGATGCAGCCCAAAACTACTGTAAAAAACCTTTTTGGAAATCGGTGAAAAATACGACTTGTCGCAAGAACAGGTATAGAACGCAGACGAGACGAGTTTGCTCTGGCGATGTATCCCTAATTCAACACTGGCAGGGAAAAACGAAGTCACTGCAGCTGGTCTTAAGCATAATAAAAATAGATTAACCGTGCTCACATGTGCTAATGCTGCTGGAACCCATCGTTTAGATCCTCTTGTTATTGGAAAATCTCGTCGTTCAAGGGCTCTTAAAAACGTGACCAGTTTACCTGTGCAATATAAATCACAAACAAACACGTGGATGGATCGACCATTTTTCTTAGATTGGTTCCACTGTAGCTTTGTGCCAGCAGTTAAAAAACATTTGTCACAATTTCAAAATCATCGTAATTCGAAATGCTTGTTACTTTTGGATAATTGTAAAATATTTTTGTTATGTGCTTTCCTCCAAACGTTACTTCCTTAATTCAACCCATGTTTCAAGGCACCATCCAAAATTTTAAATGTCACTATAAAAAGGATTTTCTGAGAAAGCTTTTAAGAACTGATTCGGTAAAAAAATTTCAAACCGACTATAGTATAAAAGACGCAATTTTTAATTGTGCCGTATCATGGAAAAACTTTAAACATGCAACGCTAGCAAAAGGATAGAGAAAACTATATGGCCCGAGGAAGATTTATATATTTATTTATTTCAGATGAGATGATCGAAATGATAAGAGACGCACCATCTCCAAATCCAGTTTCGGAACTACAACAGGACGAATTGAATGAATGGATGGTTGCAGACAACAATTTGGCAGTCGCTCAAACATTTTCGGATCAACAGCTAATACAAAACGTTATTAATCCTGCAACACCAATTATAATTTAGTAGAAGATGATTCCGAGTCTGATGATAAAACTTGTGTACAACATTGCATAACGTGGGCTGAGGCCGAGCAAGGGCTTTCAACTTTCGTCCTCATATTCTGCACAAGAAGTGATGCACATTTTTGTGCTTAGGAACCATTTTGCCACAAAAAGGAGTAAATCTTTAAAGCAGACTAATATCCAGACATGCGGCTTAAAAAATCTAATTAAAACAATATTGTACTGTATAGAACACCAGTGTACAACAAATTACAGCTTACTAATTTATGCACAAATAGTCTGAAATTTAGTCTGAAACGGAACGCCCTCATCCCCATGCTTTCCGGATAACAAACATTTACCAACAAAATATTTGCTGGGTCATTATTGTATCAGTTATAATTGATAGAATGTAAAGAAGATTTAGGTAAGCCTATGGTTATTATCTATATGAATCTTCTTAAAATTATGTTCTATCACAATGAACCGGTCACCGGTCTAAGACTGCAATAGCAGCCACTCTAACAAAATATGTATTATAATTTTGAAATCGCAGTCAGAAATCACTATCGCAAGTAATGAGAAGAAGTAATCTGAATCTCAAAAAGTTCGCTAAGAATATGTAAATAATATTTAATTCAAATTAAACTTACCTCAAAATCTAACCTACCGACGCAATTCCAGTCACCTATATGTATATAGATGATTAATTTACGAGTGTATACGATAATAGTTTTATTATAAATACAAAATTACTTAAAAGTTAAAATTAAAAAAATGTTTACTGTTCATTATCCCAATTGAATTCAAAATCTTAATTCATCATCACTCCACAATTACACGGTTTTACGTTTAATCCATTTTATAAATTTGGTTACATCCGTAAATATTACGTACTGTGATAGATCACAATCGTGATCGACCGATTCCAATGGAACTCCTATCGATGTGATTCCTCCCAAAAACCATTTCCCTTTTGATTTGAATACAAGGCCACCTCCTGAACTGCCACGACATACATCTGTTTCTACGAAAAAGATTGATAATTTATTGGCTATATATAGAAATAGCAGTATGATGAATCGGGTATATACTTACTATTCACATTTCCAGCACAAAAATTCGTACTCGTCAAGTACTGACTAAAAAAATTTCGATTACTGGCCAAACACACAATTCTATCGATCACTGGTAAATAGGTCTCTTTCAGATCGGCTTGAATTTGATTTTTACTTTCACGTCCCCATCCCACAGTCTATAACAATCAATTCGAATTTATATACATAAGCATTTAACTAGCCAAAACCGAAATATACTTTGTACATACCGTTCCAATTTTATTCTGTAAATTATCATTGTGATTCGGTAAACACACAAAATTTACGTATTTTGTTAATTGAACCGAATTCTTTAGTACCAGAATTGCAATATCATTTTCAAACGAATCCGGATTATATGCCTCATGCGGTATTATGTCATTCACACGATATTCTTGTGTCGCCGTTGAAAAAATTGTGAGATCATACCGTCCCAATTCGACTGAAAGTCGTTCTGGTATTACAACTTGATTGATTTCTATTATACAATGGGCAGCCGTAACAATACTTTTTAGATTGATGAGTGTGCCACCGCAAATATAAATTCGGTTTGATTTTGTCTGTTGTTTATAGATGGCGGCATGCCATGGCCAATCTCCAGGGTTTGTGTTAAAACCGTACGATATTAGGAAATTTTTGTGGAGTGGCTTAATACCACAAGTATTCATAGAATTAACTCGATTTATGTTGGGTTTTGGTATGTCGGGGCCTGGTATTTTAGGGCCTGGTATATCGCGGGGTGGTATTTGAGGGCCTAGTATGTCGGGGTCCGATTTATCAATGCCCTGTATGATTACTGGAGTAATTTCGGGTGGCTCGAAGTAACTGCAAATTGGCTGATGGTCTATAGTAACTGAGCGAAGGTCGGCCAGTTGATTATTATTTTTTGATATTGCTATAATCGTTCTTTGATTACCTAAATGAAAATCACTACCGGGAACTTCTCCTTCGGTGTAAGCATCTAGTGGAGACTACCGAAAAAAAATGTAGTTGTTCGAAATTGAATCGTTACGGTAATCATTTTACTTACATATACAAAATATCGATTGGGAGACGAGTACACGATGTTTAGGTGATTTGCCGAAGTGAGCGAATACTTATCGTTATTAATGTTGATGCACCAATACGCGCTATTATTCTGCGTGAATCGTTTCTCGATCATAAATTCTGGCCTATAGTTAGGGCACAACATTATTGAGTTTTCAGTATATTCTTTACGATGCATACAATCAGCAAAATAGCGATATTCCTCGTCTAAAGAATCATCGTCCGGTGATAACTGAATACTGTTGTTGGTAGTTTGTTGAATATCAGAGTTGTTAAACTTACAAATTTCAATGTTACCTAGTTTGATCGATGTAATATTGGACTGGCCTTCTGGTGGTATATATGATTGGACAAGAATTTGATTTATACCCGACAATATTTGAAACGATAAATATGATTTAACATCATCAAATTGAATTTCGTCTGGCTGTTGGAAAAAAATCAAATTTCATAAGTGGTAATTCACGTGAAATTTATCCTAAACCTGTCCTAAACGCATCAGCAACAAATAAATATTTAAATGTGTGAGTTACATTTTTATTGTGAATTATTAAATTAGGAAATATCGATACGGTTTCACATTTTATTTTAGATCTGCTACTAATGTTTAAGCATAATCAGCGCATAATTCTATATTTACATAAACGTCTGTTTTTGTAAATATTTGAATTAAGCAATATTCAATTAAAGAACAGATTTAAAAAATAGTAGTTTTTATTAAGACTTGAGCACCCCTTCTCCTGATCATATTGGCCACTTATTATAGAAACACATGAAAATATTAAGAGACATCGGTATATTTCAGTTCAGTTTCCACTTGCTCCTCATTTTACGTTCACTATTATGGTATTTGAAGTAACTGAGGGTCAGGTTAACCATTTCTTATTACCAGCACTAATCGACACGACCCCATATGCTAGCGAAATGGAACATCTCTTACAATGGTAGCTCAGATGATCTATCAATTAAGGATTTTTTATTTAGAGTTAGCCATCTTACCTGCACTGCCTATGCCGTGCCTGATAACAAGCCGCATAATGGATATGTCTGATTTTACAAGGAGTGGCTGCTGACTGGTATTGGCTACATATTCGATTACATCCTCAAACCACTTGACAACATTTGAAATTAGTTTTCGAGGAGCGATTTAGAGATGATCGTACTGATTATGAGATAACCGCCGATCATATTGAAGCCCGCAAAAACAACGATGTAAAGAGCCTTTTATTGAATTCTATAATGCGATCCAAGCACTAAATCTACAACATTCTGTTCCATCGCCCGAAACAGAAACCTTACACATACTAAAGCGTAATATGAGCCCAGGTTGCAACGCGGGAAACGATCAGGGGAGGAACCGCAATACTGGGAATGTGAGCCCTCGCAAAATACTTCCCAAATCAACATACACCGATACTGCTAGCAATGTAGATCGAGAGTTGAAATATACTCGCTCGCCCCTATACAAGGCATTCTAATTGTATAACTCCAACTTACACACCATTTAGTCCTACCAGTATTCAACAATTCGTGTATTGTCACAATAATAACTCTAAGGTTCCATTGAAGCACAAATCCCAGAATTAGAAAAATCGAGTTAATAGATATAGGGATCAGAAGAGGGAAATGCGCGCTGATATTTGTGATACATGCTTGTCTGCTGATGATGATTATGAACGTCCCAATGCTGACGTCGTAATATTGGATACCAGATACCGCCGTCTTATGTACGGCGGTTCAACAATTTATCACTCAGATTTTCCAAAATATAGGCTTTCAGGTCCTAAATATTAGATAATTTTGGTTCATAGTAACAAAACCAGAATACATATATCGAAGTGTCCGAATTTTTTCGATGGTTTCTAATAAGAGGCCATCATAGCCGAAAAATGTTTGAATATGTGTGGGTCTGATCTAACGGAAAACCACTCAGATTTTTCAAAATATACGCTTCCAGGTACTTAGGATTAGGCAATTTTGGGGCGGATTTAGAGTTTGAGGTGGTTCCGTGACTTGGGTTATGGGGAAACTGGCGGAGATACCGTGTGGATCAACTAAAAACAAATGGCATCTTAGCAGGGTGTGACTCATGAAGCCATTGGGTGTGTAACCGCATCCTTTCATTTATATCAACAAATTCCATACACCTAATCACCATTTTCTTATTTCATATCGTCTGTTGTATTATGCGCATCTCATCTCGAATTGGTTTATGGCCATGCAATAAAAAAACAAGAAGTTGAGAATGAAACCCACAGTCAAGAAACAAACGGCTTTCAAGTTCAGTTGGCACAACAGATGATGGTTGGGTGAAAAAAACAGTTCATAATTCAACGTTCAGAGAGTTTAAATGCAATTCGCCGATGGCAAATGGCTGGCAGATTCAAATAAAAAATAAGGAAGAAGAAGCAAACATCGGCGGAAAAGAGAAACTGTCAGTCAAGATGAGATCATCGATTATGGGATAAAAGGAAAATAAAGTTGCAAGAATAAACAATGGAAGTCGGCGTAGCCATATTTTTGCTGCTTCCATAACAAATATTCTAGTTCTCTTGCCTTTAGATAAGTTAAGTTGTTAAGTTATAATTCAGTCGACAAATTGATATTTGGAACAATGTAATTTTGTATTGTCTTTTGGAAGCTCGTTAGCTCATCGTGAAATTTTAAAATTTTAAAGAAAATTGAATGCACAAAAATACTGAAATCTCAATAATTTGAGAACATATTTCAAATTGAAAAAATAACTAAAAATCCAATTGAAAATCGCTAAACTTTATTACTTAGGTCAAAAACTAAAAACCGTAAAGGTAGGGTTTTGAACGATATATGGGACTCGCTCAAAATTCGATTAAAATTACATACTCGTCAGAATTTAATTCCCTTGGCCATATTGATTTTAGTTGGTATCCGAAAATATAAACTAACTAGATAATCCATGGACATTTCTAGGGTTGATAGTTCAAAGTTCTTTGAAAATATCCATTAGAATTTAATCCTCACGAACCCAATTATAGGTAGCAGTTGATCTAAACCATCTGGAAATGTGATCAAGAGCATTTGGATATTTAAAAGAAATTCCAATTGGAAACAATACCAAAATTTGACAGTGTAGTTTTTTTTGACCAAAATTATTGCAAAACATATATAAATATAATAAAAAAAAAATCACTAACTACAGGTAGTCCCCGACATACGACCGTTCGACTTACGACTATTCGCACTTACGACCATTTTTTTTTTCAATTTTTTTCATAGAAAATGCTTAAAGCAGACAAATATATAGTTGCGGGGAATCCCTAAAATATATGAAACAAATTTAAAGAAAAAAAAACGTAGAAAAAAATTCGATTTACATACATATTTCAGTACAAATAATACTTTACAGTAGCTAAGTCGCAATTTCTATAAGTGAATAATTTTATATTATCCCAAAAATGGCTGGAACTAGTAAAACTAGTAAAAATTAAAGAAGTGTTATAGACTTGGAAACTAAACATAAAATAGTATTACAATTTGAAAGTGGTAAAAAAGTGAAAGATTTAGCACATGATCATAAACTGTCTCATTCGACAATATCGACGATCTTAAATGATAAAAAACGAATTTTGGAAGCTGTAAAAGAATCCCATACATACATGATATGGAAATACTATTAGTGATTTGGATGGAGGATTTGATTCAAAAACGAATTCCTCTAAGTCTCGCAATTATCCAAACCAAAGCATGTAGTCTTTTCAATATGTTAAAATTAAAGGACGGTAAAAACTATGATCAGACTTTTACTGCAAGCCATGGTTGGTTTCAAAGATTTAGAAAGAGAGCTAATTTTCAAAATGTAAAAATTACTGGAGAGGCAGTTAGTGCTGATTATAAAACTGCTGATAATTTGTAGTTAAATTCGACGAGTTTCTAAATGAAAACAATTATACCAAGGAACAAATATTTAATGTAGATGAGACTGGTCTATATTGGAAGAAGATGCCTGAACGTACGTATATTCATAAGGAGGAAAAAAGTATGCCAGGTTTCAAGGCTTTTAAGGACCGAATAACAGTTTTATTAGGCGGAAATATTGCTGGTTATAAATTGAAACCTTTTGTAATACATCGCTTCAAAAATCCAAGAGCATTTAAAGGAGTAAATATTAATATGTTACCAGTGCATTACAACTCAAATAAAAATGCTTGGATGACACAATTACTTTTTGAAGACTGGTTTATGAAAGTATTTGCGACCGAAGTAAAAGAATATTGTAATCAACAGAAAATTCCTTTAAAAATACTTTTACTACTGGATAATGCACCTGGACATTCACCACACCTATGCGACTTACACACGAATATTCAAATTATGTATCTGCCTCTAAATACTACTGTATTTTCCAGCCCATGGATCAGGGTGCTATAGCTACATTTAAAGCCTATTATTTAAAAATTACATTTACTCAAGCAATTATGGCTTACAATTGGGGATTACTTTAATAGATTTTGATCGAAGTATAATATTCTTCAAGGAATTAAAAATATAGCAAGTGGATGGAAAGAAGTCAAGCCCTCTTGTATGAGCGGAATATGGAAAAAATTAACAAAAAAGTTTGAAGAATCTACAATTTCGTCGATTGAAAAAGAAGTTGGCATTGAGGAAATTACAGATCAGATCGTAGAACTTGGTCGGCAGCTTAATCTTGAAGTTGTCAGTGAAGATATTAATCAACTCATTGCACACCAATTGGATGACCTAACGAATGAAGATTTATTGGAATTTGGAGCACAATTGTTGCAGAAAACGAGGATAAAAATAAATCAGATGAAGAAGAAAGTCCACAAAAAAAATTTTCAACAAAAGAAATGAGTGCTGCTTTTCACGAAATAAATAAGGGAATGCTAAAATTACAACAAATGGATGCAAATGAAGGACGATTCTCAGAAGTAAATAGGCTGATTCAGGAAAATTTGGCTTGTTATCAAGAAATTTACCGGGAAATGAAAGCTCAAACTGTTCAGACGACATTAGACAGATTTTTAAGAAAACCAGAAATGTACAAGGTACGATCAAACATTTGCCACATTTTACTAGTCACCAATACATAATACAAAAAATTTAAAATCCCAAAAATTTAATTTCACATAGTAAAACACACGAGATATTGTCTTGGGTCAGTGCTAGATAATTTTTTGTGTGTTTTACTATGTGAGTGCTTGGCAACGAAAATTTGGTATCGACATTTTTTTTATTTGGTAAATTTCATTTACTATATTTTTATAAATAATACCAATGTATACCAATGGATTAATTTAGCAATCTAAATTTACAGTATAACTTACGACCAATATTTAGTTTGTTGTTGATGGATTTATGATTTTAAATAAATTTTTTGTTCAATAGTGAAATGAACAGTATGGACACTAAATTCTATTTTTCAAATCAATGTTGTAACCGACCAAATAGCACAGAGGTTAAGTTTGTGACATTTGGATCAATAGGTACTGGGTTTCAATCTAAACAGAGGATGTAAAAGGAATTTTTGTATGATCAAAAGAGGAATGACCCTCTTCTAAACTAACTATACTGTTATAAGAAACATGTAACATTCGCCCAAATGTTATCAATTACTGTGCTGAGACTGTAATTGTGAATCAGTGTTTCCATCTTGATCTGTGAATGAATTTTTGTTTTCTTCTTCAACTCTCGTTATTTACGTCCACCGTACATTTTTGTTTTGTACATACGATCACTACAGTTTTTTTTTGTGA
This sequence comes from Tipula unca, assembly GCA_951394425.1. NCBI lineage: Eukaryota > Metazoa > Arthropoda > Insecta > Diptera > Tipulidae > Tipula > Tipula unca. Next base: position 44,591,561 of record OX596381.1, on the reverse strand, counting down.
TTGTTGTAGGAAAACCGGAAGATTTTTTTTTATGATTTATGCTGGTTGGTGTTGGTTTTGAACATCTCGTGTTGGAAACGGAAAAATAAAATAAAAATCGAGCGATAACGAAAAAAAAAAATAAAAAAAAAAATGGTCAGTAATGATGGTAATTTCTTTAGATAAGAACTAAACAAAACAAAAATTTAAAAGTTAAATAAAAATAAAATATTTCGTAACGTAAAATAAAATATTTAATAACGTAAAACATTATTAGTAAACGCTAAGCGAGAGATCTGGATTACCGTATCAGTCAGCTAATTAACCAACGAATGAGACCAGCTTGGGTGATAAAACTCAGCTCTATTATCTTCGGTATATAGCAGTAATTCCTGATTAAACTATTAAAGACGATACCATCCAATAGAGACGAACCACTGCGTTAACGGACGACGGGTTCAATTCCAGCTACTTCATATACAACATTAATTTTTTTTCTTCAACCCCTAAATTTTATAATTTGCATATTTTCCAATTTCTTAATTTCTTTAGTTTTTGTGTGATTTCTAATAAACTAGTGTGTAAGCTTAAGTTACTTAATTATTTTTTTTTTGTGTGAGTGAAGTGTTTTTTTTCTGCTTTGAATTAATCATTTGTAGCAGGAGGACCTTGGAAGCGCTTTCACAGTCTACGCTGCATATGTTACAGTTAAATTTATAATTAATTAATTAACTAAAGCAATTTATTAACTTTGCTGAATTTGAATTTTATAAAATTAACTTCATAATCCTCCGTTTTAAATTAATTGGGGGTTGAAAAATAGTTTGTTTTCCAATTTAAACTATTGAATTTATCTAATAATTTTTTTTTATATATACATATATATTATTAACTATTTTCTATTTAATTAAATGAGACATTAAATTAACTAAGCGACCATGGGAGATGAGTTGAATGAGTTGATATGTGAGAATTAGTTTCCTTCTTCCATAGCACAGCTGTGATAGAATACACACCCCAAACGACCAAATATTTTTATATATGACCTCAACCGACTGAGACAGGAGTGCTATGTCATGGGTTTATGTCATATTTTAAAGGCTAATGTTACAACCATTTAATTTGACTTCATCGTATATTGTGAAATTATAGAGTTATCGTTAAGAAATAAATAAACTTATAAATTGAAAGGTCAATAATTAAAATATTAATTAATTTGACTAATTAACTTAAATACTATTTCTAAACAAACGGTTTCGTTAAAATTCATAATTTTAGTTATCTATGTTTAACGAATTATCGCATACCAAATGTCAAAATTCACAGCAACTCGATTTTGACAGCCTACTTATGTTATGTTCAAATACGGATTGCTATGTATAATCAATAACTCTTCCTGATTTTCTCACTAGGCGAAAACTATACTTTGGATAGATAGGTTTTTTTTTTGTCTCAGCTAATTTTTTAAAACCTGATTTATTTACATACTTGGTAACATATTTTTGATTACTTTGACAAATAATCATATCCGAGTTTCAATTGGAAAAAGCTCATAAATATTATTCAATCGGTTGCTCGGGACGCCAAGAATATATCCAATAGCCGTAAGGGAACTGTGCATGAAAAACAAAAAGTACGAAAAAATGAGAAAGTAGTCGTGTCACGCACAGGATAAAACATACGTTCGGATTTAGAGTGTGACGTGGTTCGGTGGCTTGGGTTAAAGAAAATCATCTCAGCGGGCAGTGACTTATGTAGCCACAGTCGGTGTATAAAAAAAATATAATAAAAATACAAATAACATAACAAGAAGTCGAGAATGAAACTTACAGTCAGGACACAAACGGCTGTCAAGTACAATTGGCACAACAGATACTGGTAGGGTGTAAAACAATAAAAAAACCGTCCCAAAATTCAGCGTTCCGAGAGTTTACAAGCAATTTGCCGATGGCGTATGACTTTCAGATTTTAATCAAAAAAAAAAAAAAAGAAAAGGAGGAAGAAGTAAACATCGGCAGAAAAGAGTCAGTTAAGGTGAGATCATCGATGATGTGATTTCCATAAAAGTATTCTCTTGCTTTTAGTTAAGTTATATTTTTAAGTTATAGTAAATTAGCAATATTGTTAATTATGTAGCTTGAATAAACAATGAAAATTGTAACGTTTATGAAAATTTGTGTTTTCTTTATAAAAGCATGCATGTGGTGTTCCAAATCGACAATTGAATGAATATCCGCAATTCAAGAAATGAATAGTGAAGTGAATAAAATAATGGCGATTAGTGACGAATTGGTGGTGAATAAAACATTTATAAAAGACAAACAGAAGAGGCAAAAGGTGGAAAGTGCCGTTGGAAAAATAAAAAGTTTGTACGGGGGTAAGGTGTAATTCTTATTATGGGCAAGCTGCAATTGAGCCGGTCGCAGACATCGGCGCAGACGCGTGGTAATCAGGTGAGTTACATTTCCATAAATACTAGTCACAGTGCATGCCCCGAATGCTGGTATGACCACACCGCGATCAGGTTAATTCATTCGACCCCAATAAAATAATTTTCGTCATCGCTATTTGAGATTCAGTTCGATCTTCGAAGGTCATAAGAGACCCGCGGTAGCTTTTAAGTGATATGAACAGCACCCGGCCGAATTCAATATGCCCGTAAACAGTTTAGCTGGCTTCAGACGTGTTGACGCCCTGAACTGTAAAGAAAATTCAGTGTCTGCCCAAGCTACCCGGTTTCGCACCCGCGAGAACAGCATATTACAAGAGTTATGCATCATTCTGACATGTTGATAAAGTATTGCACAGATCTACCAAAATAATTGTATATGATCTTAAAATCGTATATAGAAAACGCTTCTGACAAAATACGCAAACGAGCGAAAATGTGATGGATCAGGCTTAACGAATAGTACATTTCAAAAAATTTACCCAGCTCTGTGGTAGTTATTAATGGATAGCAGATTCCGTTCGCGAATACACCTAAGTATTTGGGGGTGACATTAGAGCACGTTAAAAAAAAGATAGGAAAACTCAATATGAACATGAGGAAAGTGTTCTGGCTGGGTTAATTTCTATAAAATTTATTATAACTCTGATTGTTCACGTTATGTGTATGTATATGCGTAGCCACTAATAATCTGAATAGACATGTATGTAGCCCATACAATAAAGCTTAGTTTTAACGATTTATTAGCGTCTATGAAAAATAAAAATAAAAAAATTCTAGAAAACCACCAAATCTTAATATAATTAAATAAAATTCGAAATATTTAATGTTTTAGGTAAACATGCGTGCCTCATGTTTTCTTAATACAGCTGTGTAATGCCTTACAGTCTGATATTTCTTCGTGTTTTTCGATAATTCCAATCTAACTATGCGTGCAATCTCAATGTTCTCAAGATATTTCTCACATATGATTCATATTTATCTTTTAAATAACTAAATATATAGAAACAACTTTTTATAGTTTAATGTCAAACGTATACATAAATTCTACACTATAGGCACACGGATTAAAACTGGTCTTACCAATTTTTCACGATTAAATATTTGTACCAATTCAATGACCATTTCACCATCGTAAGCCCGATTTCGATTATTAACTAAAATACACCAACACTTAGTTCCTGGCGTAAAGCAACCACTTTCAACTTCAATTCCATACACTAAATATTTCGAATGATTACATATATTTGGCACGTTAGCGGCTGAATCTAAATTGCATAAACCGCTTTGAGCCAAATTCAATGCATTATTCCACTTGAACATAAATATGAATACGATTAAAATAATTAAATTAACAAAATTATATTTAGGCTTCATCACGAAATACGCTCACTAAAATTATACTCGGAGACTGAATCAGCGGTTGGATAAAATGCGATCGATTATCGCGGATCAATTCAAAACAACCAAAAATCAAAAAAATATTTAAATTAAGATTGCACAGAGAGATCGCGCACCTCACTCAGCAAAAGCACAAAACAAACTGAATTTATGGAGAACGATTTTTTTGTTATTTATATTGTAATCTGTAGTTCGGCGCTAATATTCTACATAATTTTGAGGAAGAGTATAGTTGTGTGAGTGTCTACGAATTTGTGCCACTATCATAATGAAGATGAGAGCTTTGAAACAATTTTAAATAAATTTTGGAGAGTTTTACCATGATGTAAAGCTATTTAAGTTTATTTATTATACCAATTCGATGAAAGTTTGTAAATTTCTTTTTATTTTTAACAATTTGTAATGGCGCGTACATGCTATATCTATAAATAGATTCGCATCGGCAGATTGACGTACTTACAATCGTACAAACAATCTCTATTAATTATCGTCTCGAGATTCCAAATGCTAGAATTTTAATGAAATGTTAATTAATTAATTCTCGTCAATTATGATATATACCAGATTTAATATTTATATAATTGGGTATATTGTTACGTTTTTGCCTTGTCAAACAAGGTTCAATCCCTGGATTGTGAATACAACAAACGATTTAAATTCTAGATAACACGAAATTTAGATAATTCCGATTAATTACACTAAACACTAATTTCCTTCACTTCACTTGTACCTTTTTATTACTAATAGCACACCATCACGGTTAAAACACAATTAATTTTCTCCTAAAATTTTATCGCGTATATACCAAATATTCCAACCTTCTACAATATTCCACAATGTTCGATAGTGTCTAGACTTGATTCTCAAATAGTCTACACCTTCGAATAATAGGATATTACTCTTTATTGAACTTCAATTTCTTGTGACAACATTCCTCCGATATCATCACTACTTGCGTGGGTGTCAAGAATAAACTTACCACCGGGTATGTCAATAATGGTGCTTTAAATAATCTTTAAATAATAAATTCATTGAATGATTCATCTTGTTCGTCATTCCATTCAAGTGCTCTGTTCTTCCGGGCCAAATCATGTTAGCTCTTTGCAACGTTGGCAAATCCTGGCACGAATCGCCTATAATAAGTGCACAATCCTAAGAAGCTTCGTAATTCCCGTAAGTTTTTAGGTCTTGGCCAGTCCTTTACCGCTGATATCTTGTCTTCATCGGTGGGGATTCCAATGGTAGTTTAGGGATGGTATAGGGATGATTTTAAATAGGAAGCACTTCTTTGGATTTAACTTTAAACCGGCTGATTGCAATCGCTGCCATACCTCTGACAAATTTCTTGAATGTTCTTCGAAATCTTTTCCCACAATTATGATGTCGTCCAAATACACAAGGCATGTCTTCCAATATAGTCCCTTTAACACGTGCTTCATTAGTTGTTCAAAAGTTTCCGCGCCATCGATCCATGGTAAAGGCTAGCAGCTATTCTTTTGCCTCACTGAATTGACCTTTCGGTAATCGACGGAAAAACGCATTTTCCTCGACTAACACTACCGGTGAACTAAATGGATTGTTTGATGATTCAATCACTCCAGCTGCCTGAATGTTTGTTACCATTCGATGCAACTTTTCTCGTTTTGCTAATGGTAACCTCTTCGGTGCTTGGCGTATAGGTATCTCCGCTCCGGTATCAATTCTATGTTTTACCATGTTAGTCCTTCCATTACTATCCGGTACACTGCAGAAGATCAATTTATACTGTTCGAACAATTGTCGTGGGAGTTGGAGTACCACAATTCGTTGTGGTAGTCAGCTTCTGGCCCTTTAATCTGACTCGTTGTAGTTTAACGACTCCTTTCGCTCTTGGCCAAGGATCGCTCTCTACTTGATCCTCGTTGCATAGGAGATCGTGATCTTGTATACGTGTCCACTTTATTTCTCTACAGTCTCTCGACATATGACCCATCTTGTGCCACGGCCAACATTTTATTTTGTTACCACCTTCCCTGTACCCCGGTAGACCGCTCGATATTCGTGCTGCTGTCCATTTCTACGCGTCGTATTTTAAGTGATGGTTTTATGATAGTCTATATGCAGTCTCGTTTATCAGAACACACGCAATGTTCTCGGCCAACGTCGCTTTAGGTGACAACATTACTGCTTTACGTGTTTCCGAATCCCGTATTCCATCCATCTTAATTCTCTTTAGATGCACTAGTCACTCAACTGAAGCGGAATACTTCTGCAGAGTTTCTCCGAGTTTTTGATATCGGCCAGAACCAATTTGATTAACCGTTGCAAAAGATTTTGTGCCATCAAATATCGGTGGCTTAAATTGCATTGCGTGTATTGGATGTCCCGTTTACATGCATGTATAGAAGATCCTTTTCTAAGCCACCTCGGTTTGCACCTTTCCATTACCGTCAAGTACTTATTGCTCCAACTCTTAGATGTCGGTTTGTAGTTTCTGCTCAACGAGTTAAACTGCCAACGGATCTTCTCTACAACTTCATGTAGATTCGTACACATTTCTTGAAATTGCCAGTTCATTTTATTATTGATCTCGCCAAATGACTGCTCCATTTTCTGATTTGATTGTTCAGTTTTCTGACTTGACTGATTAATTTCCATCATAACAGCCATTAACTGTGCCATATCGAAACTTCCAGATTGTATCCTCTTTGTCCTCTTCTGCATGGTCGGAAAATATTGATTCATCAAAATAGTAACCATCCATCTTCAAAGCTTGAAGTAATCGTTGCTTCAATACATTTTTCTGACCAGCCGTTGATAAACCACGCTGTTTCCATTCTTCCTTTAATTCGGAAATCTTTAACTCGTCTCGAATCATCTTTTAATTCACAATCCCACCGTTGTCACCACCTGTTACGTTTTTGCCTTGTCAAACAAGGTTCGATCACTGGATTGTGATTAAAACAAACGATGTAAATCTAGTTGTCACTAAATTTATATATTTCCGAATAAATAACACTAAACACTAATTTACACTTTAATAACACTTTATTACACTTTGATTATTCGTAACTCTCACTTTCCCTTTTTACTACTCCACACTCACGGTTAAAACACAACTAACCCACTCCTAAAATGTTATCACCTACTTATACCAAATATTCTAGAATATTTCACAATGTTCGAGAGTGTATCTATTCTTACACAGTCTAGATACATCTAATTTATTACAGTTTCCATTTAGACATATAGTGTCTCTACTCATGTAGAGATGTCGCCACAATCGTAACAATACTGTTACGATCGTGGCGACATCCCTAATTGAGTAGCGACACTGTCGTAAATGTAAAACTGTTATAAAGTAGATGTGTCTAGACTAATCTAGACACTCTCGAATGTTGTGGAGATTTCTAGAAGAGTGTGCTAGTAATAAAAAGGAAAAAGTGAAAGTTAAAAGTAATCAAAGTGTAATTAAGTGTTATTGAAGTTCTATATATTGTGGTTAAAGTATATAGTAAAATAAATAATGTGAAGTTAAATAATTAAGTTAAATAAGTGAATTAATTAAATTAGTGTTGAGTGTAATTATTCGGAAATAAATAAATTTAGTGTGATCTAGAATTTACATCGTTTGTTTTATTGACCCATATCGAATTCGTTAATCCTCTGAAAGTTTAAAGTTTTTCCAAGCAGAAACACAACGATAGTAAACTCAAATTTAATTGTCAAACATGTTTGTTGTTGGTGCCAAAGATGGTATTTAATTTAAACTTACCTCAAAATTTATTAGGTTCTGACCACATATAGACAAGTAATTGAAACGATAACTATTTTATTGTAAATACAAAATTACCAACAATTAACTAAATTTAGATCAATTGAATAAAATATTACATATAGATAGTTTGGTTGCACATACACAAGACAACATAATCATAATTCAGCATATATAGGGCTTAACTTCGTAATTTAATTTCTGGCACTGTTCACTTCGTAATTGCATATTGGATTATCAATCGAGTATCTTGAACTAAAAATCCATTTTTTTGTTTGTTTTATTTAAGAACTAAGAATACTGTTTAATCCATGTTACAAATTTCGTTACATCCGTAAATAAAACGTACTGCGTTAGATCACATTCGAGATCGACTGATTTCAATGAAACTGCTATCGATGTGATTCCGCCCAAAAACCATTGCTCTTTTGATTTGAATACGAGGCCACCGCCTGAATCGCCACGACATACATTTGTTTCTAGAAGTATTGCTAAGTTATATATACGTATATAGGCTAAAGGAATGGGAGTATACCGTATAGGGCGCATACTTACTATTCATAAATCCTGCACAATAATTCGTTTTCGTCAAGTACGCTCCAAAAAACTCCCTGTTACTGATCAAACATTTAATATTATCGACCACTGGCAAAGATGCCTCTTTCAGCTCGCTTTGTAGTTCATTATTTTGATCAAATCCCCATCCGACAGTCTATAATTATTGCATTAATTGAATTTAAACACATATATAATTATATGAGTGGCCTAAAGAACAGAACGTTCACTTACCGTCCCAATTTGATTCTGTAGATTTTCATTCGGAATCGGCAAACATACAAAATTTACGTATCTGGTCAATTGAACATAATTCGCTAGAACCAAAATTGCAATATCATTTTCAAACGATTCGGTGTTGTACGCTTCATGCGTGATTACGTCATATACACGATATTCTTGTGTCGCCACCGACGCAATTGTGAGATCATGTCGTCCCAATTCAACCGTAAGTCGCTCTGGTTTTATGTCTACACTGAGATCCATTACACAATGGGCAGCTGTAACAATAGTCTTTACATCGATCAGCGTTCCACCACAGATAAAATTCCTATTTATTTTTCCTTGTAGTTTATAAATGGCGGCATGCCAGGGCCAATCACCTGGCATTGTATTTGAACCGAATGATATTAAAGAGTTTTTATGGGTTGGCTTAATACCACAATTTTTTATGGATCTAGGATTTATATCGTTTGGCTCGGTTTTTTGTGGATTTGGTTCTGATTCGATTGTTGTTGCATCTGTTACATCTGGTTCATCGGGAATCGTTGGTATAGGTGGTACTAATGGTAAACCTGAAGGCAATTCTGTTGAAGTTGTGGCCGGTGTGGTTGCTGTTACGCGTTGCTCGAAATAACTACAAATCGGATAATTGTCTATATTAACCGAATCGAGGTTGGCCAATTGATTATGGTATTGTGAAATTGCTATTGTGGTTCTTCGATTACCTAAATGAAAATAGCTACCTGGTACCCCTTGTGCAATGTATGCATTAATTGGCGACTTTATACATAGAAAAATTAAATTAAATTCAAACATTACAGTATTTAATCCGTTTATATATATACTTACATAGTTAAAACGTTTAATTTGAGGTGAATACACGATTTGTAGATGATTTGCCGAAGTGAGCGAATAGTTATCGTTATTAATAACGATGCACCAATAGATCTGGTTATTCGGCCCCGTTCGTTTTTCGATCATAAATTCTGGCCTATAGTTGGGGCAGTACTTATGTGAGTACTCAGTATACGCATTACGATGCATACAATCGGCAACATATTCTTGGTAATAATCTTCGGATGGTTTGGATGAAATATCATTATTGGTAGTTGGTATTTGAAATTCGTCATTCAATTCTGGCGAGGTATTAGTAAATTTGCAAGTTTCAATTTCCCGGATTTTGATCGATGTAATTTTTCTAGGCATTTCCGGTTGCTGAACAATGATACGATTTGTTCCTGGGGTCACTTCAAATCCTATATAGGATTTAACTTCCCCAAATTCTGGATGCTGAAAATAAATAAGTATATTAACGACATTCATATATAAGAACGCCAAGCTCTCCGAGAGGATCAGATTTGTATACAGCGGCTAACATGAATGAATAAATTAGTCAATAACAGAAAGTAATTCTCGATTCCACCTTCAATAATAATTGAAGGGGTAAAATCTGGCATCTCGGTCGGAAACAAATTGCAGAGAAGTGACTAGAACATTAAGTGAGGGTTCCTTTGTATGGCACAGCACTCATTTGAAGATAACAAAGAAGCCCCATTAAAGTAATGGTCAAAAATCTCCATCACTCTTGCAAGCCAGAAATTTTTACGACCTACCTAAAACAAAGAGGATTCAAAATTTGAGGCAATTAATAAACTTAACTAGAAAACGAAAATGGCACTCGATCTGTGAAATCAAAAATATATTGGGTTATAAATTTGAAGTTCAACCATTAAAAAAATCTAAACTGAACCCTCAGTGCAAAAAATGTCATGCTTATGGACATAAGCATAGTAGCCAAATTTCAACAAGAAAACGATCATAGTATGCTAATACTAAGATAACTGCTAATCAAGCGACCGGCAGCAAATTGACATTCGTGCAAGTGGTAGAAAGCACCAATCAGAAAATGGAAAATCCACCTAATGATGATATATTAATTCAACCCTACAGTGTATATTGACAGAAATAACGAATATAAAAGAATCATTACTGCCCATTATCAAAATTGCTGAATAATTACAGAAAAAACTTGTCTCTAAACGAAAATTAAATGTCTAACAGCTTAAAAATTATGTTATGGAATGGAAACGAGCATACCAACATACTTGTCGGGGTTCTAGATTAACAACCACAAAAGGAAAAAAATTGCTTAATGCAATGCAAGAATACAAGTGAATCAATCTATATAGGGAAACCAACCTATTGGCCATAACTGATCCTGAAAAGATACCGCAGATTTGAGGCCGAGTTAACAATGAACGAGGAAACAAAGCTCTCTTTTGAAATTAAAACCAAGATAAAGTATAATAATTACCGTAGAGAAATAAGACAGTTGCTTACTGAAGTGGCATCAAACTAGAGATCCACAAGACAAAACTAAACTAAATAATCTCACGAGACGGAGAAAAAAAAACAAACAACCGAGGAATGTGTCTGTCAGGTGCATACTTAAAATAACAAAAGCGCACAAAAAAAACGAAAAGGTCTATCATGCAGACTCCGCACCTATATAAGAAATGCGGATGGATATTAGACCAGAAACAAAGAACAAAAGGGACAAGATTCGCAGAGTACCTATTCCAATCGAACACGAGATGGGATGGATAGCCGTACAACGGAAAGCCTGTTCAATTTCATGAAGAAATTGTCTTAAACTCTCCAGATGAGATAAGAATAGAAATAAAATCATATAGTTCAAATAGACTACAATTTGTACATTTGAATGAGCTTTCGAGTAATCGCCAAACTTTCAACAATGGTGTCCTTACGATTTCATTTTGGAGCCAACTTTGTTTAATTCTTTTATTAATGATATTTTCCAATTACATTTTAAAAGGCGTTTAAAGTAAATAAGACCCATAACTCTTTCATCTTTTCTGTTTAAAATCTTAGAAAGACTGACAGATAGATTTATTCCATCAAAAATAAATCCTAGTAGAGTTCTGTTAATAACATGAAAACAGAGGCAATCACAGAGAGATTGTCATCTATGGAGGTGGGCTACACTGTAAATAGGTTAATCAATAATAACTTGTAAGCAGGATTATCAATTCTGAGCTGGGGGAATCAATTGTTTACCAAATTTAAGTCAACCTTTCAATCAAATAGTAAAAGAAACATTTTCTAGCACTGTAAGACAGTTTTTGCGTATTTTACAATTTAAGTGCTTGAACAAGTCAACTAAAATTTCGTATCGAAAACTTTTATTTATTGTTTATCAATATTTATAAATTATAGTAAATGGAATTTCATAAGAAAATAAAATTTTTCTTACAAATTTTATCCGTCCTCTTCAAGCACTCACATAGTGAACCGAACGAGTAATTATCTAGCTTTGATGCAAGACAATTTTTCGTATTTTACTATGGGAGACAGGTTAACTAAAAATTGATATCGAAATATTTTGGCTACTGTCTTCTTTCTACTCAGGCTGTATCAGGGACCGCAAATTTACCGAAATTTTCATTTCATCCAAAGTTTTACCCGACCTGGATATTTCTCATCGGGATTAATTGAAATTTTATCAGCTTCCTCTGGGCCAAATTTAAATAAATTCTGCCCATTCAAATACATAACCGCAATATTTCATCCGATATTTTATCACACGTAAGTTTAATATAGTTAAATAGTAAAAAAATTCATCTGGCCAAAGTTATGGTCGGACTGGAAATTTCTCATCGTGATATTATTTGGGACTATATAGGCTATTTCCGAGCCAAATATGAAAATATTGGGGAAAAGCTTGAGAGGGGATTTTGCATGAATTTGAAAGGCCAGAATTTATTCATATTTGGCCCAGAGTTAGCCTATGGAGCCCCAGATAATATCTCGGTGTGGAATTTTCAGGCCGATCAAAACTTGGGATAGAATATTTTTTTTTATATATACATACAGTGAACGCTTATAACGACATTGAAAATGTCAGTAGAATCCGTCGTTATAACCGAACGTCGCAATAAACGAAATTAGTTATAACTATGATTTTGCTAAGACAATACATTTATTTAAAGAGGAATCGTATTGAAATTCAATTTTTATTTTTATTCAAAATCGTCAATCAGGATATTGAATTCGTATAGTACGATATCACACACAATAACTTATGTTCATAAAGCCATTAGAAATGATAAACACAACTATTCACGTAAAATATTCAGGCATGTAGCAGCAACTTCAACCGCATATATCAATGCTACGACTGTATTTTAACCGTTATCTAGATTTCTGACCAATTTTATTAAGATATTGATCCATCGGTTGTAAAACAGATGATGTGTTTGGTGGCAATAATGCTAATTTAATTGCTTTTAAATTGTTTATGTGAAGGTGTGAAGGACAATTGTCGACTAGTAATAAAATCTTGTTTTACTTTTTAATCGGCCCCGTGTCCAATGTTTTTAAAGCACCTGGGTGATTTACTTTGTGCTATAACAATATCCTCTATACTAACTATAGTCTCTATACTAACAAAGTTATTCTCTCCTTAGACATTTTGCCGCATACAAACTTTTCACCGCAGAGTTTTATCTGGTATCATTTTATAAAATAAACCCGTTTCGTCGAAGTTGTAAATTTTACTTGCTGTGTACCCCACTTGAAGTTTTGGGCACACAGATGCTATCCACTTATCAAGTGCACCTTGTTGAGCTTCTGCTGACTCCCCAGAAATTTTGACCGAAACAATCGGGTCTCTGTCGAAACCCAAAAACCACCCCCTTGAAGTTATCCCAGGATTTCATCCCATGATTTTTTTAAATTACCTCTGGCAACACTAGTGTAAATAATCCATCCCAGACTTTTTAGAAATACATATAAAATTTGTATAGTTGTTTCATCCCAGGATTTTTAACATTTATACTATCCCACGCTTTTTCGTCTACAAAAAAATATGTATGTACGAGTATACAGTTACTACCAAAATGCTCATCCCATACTTTTTTAATATGTAAAATTGATTTGGTGGAATATAAATAGTTATGTGCAAGTCTTTTTAAGGACGGCTAATTTCTCTTTGCGATAAGGTTCAAGACCCTGTTAGTAACCAATACGCCAGCTTTAATAATTTTGTGGCCGTTGGAATTCCCGCAATATAAATAAATGTGGCGCCTTTGCCAACTTTTCAAAGTAAAGCAAAATCGAAAAAAAAATCGTATGGCCAAGTTTTATAGGGTCGGCTCTTTTCTTATATTGATTGAGTTAAGGACCTTGTTGACCACCACTGTGCCAGCGTTGATATTTTTTTGACCGTTGGAACACTGTTGCTTTATATGGATATAGTGTATAGTGAATGTTATAATGTAGATATTAAAGAAATAATTTTAACATTTAACATCGTTTCGTAGTTAAGACATACCATTGAGATTTTAGTTTTTTCGCAAAATGTATTATCATACAATTATACTAAATACTTAAAATTACCAGAACTACAATATTAATCTGTTATATAAATTGTAGAATAATGTGGTAACTATATAGTAAACCATATACAATTCACTTAGACAAGTCATATTAAGGAAGCAAAAATTACATATTCTGGTGTTGACCAATCATCTATTTCTACCAATTTGGTATTACATTTATATAGTGAGCGTTTTTAACCATCCATATATAATAATATGTAGTCTGTATAATATAGGATCAGATATTACGGCTACATCAGTAGGAGTAATTCGAAAATTCAATCGGAAGAAAATTTACTAACCTGTTTTTTCAGTTAACACTCTTGACTGTAGCTCTCTTATATTCCCACTGAGATTTAGGTTTGGAATTTCAATCCACCATAATATTATCGTGCATAATATATAACCACTTGAGCTCACAAAAACTCGACAAATATCCATCGATGCTAAAGCTCGTGATATTTCAAACTTATGAACAAAATTCGCAATTTATATAATTTTCGCTTTGAATAATTATTTATCATCTAAAATTAAACTTGAGTAGGTATAATTTTTATGAGAAGATTCACTCATCAATTTTGAAAATTCGTCGTTATACTTTTTTCATATTTTTTTAAATTTCGGTCGTGCGGCAGGTTTTCGATCGTGCGACAGGTATTTGATAATTTTTTAGTCGACTCTTATATTTAAGTTTATTTACATTCCATATATGCAAATTTGGCCATAAATTTAATTGAACCTGTATATCCTGGTAAATGAACTTTTGTAGGTTTCTCAACCATACCACTTGTGGATAAAAATTTCTTTCCCTGGAAAAATGAATTTATAATATGGAGATATTTCATGTTTTAACAATCAAACATTCAAATTAAATCTGAATAATGACATCGATAGAACAAACAACAACAATGACATTTATGAAATAACGATAGCGAGCGAAGTAGGCGCAAGTTCGAATGTAAAGTTGTTTATAATATGTGTAGCTTCTCCCCAATAGATGACACTGTCTAATTAAATTGGAATTAAATTATTTAAAATATGTTGTATTCATGGTTGTATGTAAAAAATGTATAATATAATTGGTAATTTTATAGTAAGTAATAATTGAACCTTTTGTTCAAATATTTGTAGTGTTACCACAACAGAACTTAACATAAATGTATTAACATTATGAATCAAGAATTTAAAAAAATATGTAAAAAGTATAAAGACGAATTTTCAAAATTGATGAGTGAATCTTTCTCATAAAAATTATACCTACTCAAGTTTAATTTTAGATGATAAATAATTATTCAAAGCTTTGTTCATAAGTTTGAAATTTCACGAGCTTTAGCATCGATGGATATTTGTCGAGTTTTTGTGAGCTCAAGTGGTTATATATTATGCACGATAATATTATGGTGGATTGAAATTCCAAACCTAAATCTCAGTGGGAATATAAGAGAGCTACAGTCAAGAGTGTTAACTGAAAAAACAGGTTAGTAAATTTTCTTCCGATTGAATTTTCGAATTACTCCTACTGATGTAGCCGTAATATCTGATCCTATATTATACAGACTACATATTACTATATATGGATGGTTAAAAACGCTCACTATATAAATGTAATACCAAATTGGTAGAAATAGATGATTGGTGAACACCAGAATATATAATTTTTGCTTCCTTAATATGACTTGTCTAAGTGAACTGTATATGGTTTACTATATAGTTACCACATTATTCTACAATTTATATAACAGATTAATATTGTAGTTCTGGTAATTTTAAGTATTTAGTATAATTGTATGATAATACATTTTGCGAAGAAACTAAAATCTCAATGGTATGTCTTAACTACGAAACGATGTTAAATGTTAAAATTATTTCTTTAATATCTAGATTATAACATTCACTATTCACTATATCCATATTAAGCAACAGTGTTCCAACGGTCAAAAAAATATCAACGCTGGCACAGTTGTTGCCAGTAAGGTCTCAAACTCAATCGATATGAGAAAAAAGCCGACCCTATAAAAGCTTGGCCAAACGTTTTTTTCGGTTGTAGCTTTCTTAGAAAAGTTGGCAAAGGCGCCACATTTATTTATATTCCGGGAATTCCAACGGTCACAAAATTATTAAAGCTGGCGTAATGGTTACTAACAGGGTCTTGAACCTTATCGCAAAGAGAAATTAGCCGTCCTTAAAAAGACTTGCACATAACAATTTATATTCCACCAAATAAATTTTACATATTAAAAAAGTATGAG
Source organism: Tipula unca (assembly GCA_951394425.1). NCBI lineage: Eukaryota > Metazoa > Arthropoda > Insecta > Diptera > Tipulidae > Tipula > Tipula unca. The sequence continues at coordinate 44,575,553 of OX596381.1, read as the reverse complement.
ATGAGTATTTTGGTACTAACTGTATACATATGTACATATTTTTTTTGTAGACGAAAAAGTGTGGGATAGTATAAATGTAAAAAATCCTGGGATGAAACAACTATACACATTTTATATGTATTTTTAAAAAGTCTGGGATGGATTATTTACACTAGTGTTGCCAGAGGTAATTTAAAAAAATCATGGGATGAAATCCTGGGATAACTTCAAGGGGGTCAAAACCCCAATTTTCTGTACATTGGAATTCCTACTTCAATTTTCCTATTTCTTCTGCTTTGGATTTAGGATTGTACCAATATCTGGGTACATTTTTATTTATAATCCGGTCGGTAAAATGAGTGACGACGAGGAGCCATTTTCTTTCCAATGGCGCTCTAATCAGAAAAAATCCCAAGATACGTTGAGGAATTGTAATATACGAATGAGTGAAGCAGAAATGGATAATATCGATCCTTTCCAAAAGAGTCAGGTTCTACCGAGGTCTCCTACGAGAGCCTGTAGCACGTTCACCACGAAAATAATACCTACAGAACTTGTGGAGTTACCGAGAAATGCTTTTCCAGAGGACAACAATTGTTCTAAAAAAGAAGAAATGCTGTATCAGGAATTGCGTAAGGCCAATGCTGCATTGGATGAATCTAATAATTTAAATAAGCAATTAAATGATACAATTGCTTGGATGCAGGAACATATAAGGATTCTTGAAAACGAAGTTAAAGCTCTTAAAGCAAAGGAAAACGTTGATTCTCCTCCTACCCAAAAAGTAATGGAACAAGAATACCATACGGATGAAGAAGAATTAGCTCACGAAACCGAGTGGATTAGAGTCAAAAGTCAGAGAAAAAAAAGGAGAAGGAATGATACACCTACTCCTCCTCAACTAAAAGAGACAATTCCTAAAATAATCCAAAACAATCCAAAAAAATAACCTCCACCACCCCCAATAGTTATCGATGGAGTTAAAAACTATGATCTACTGTATGAGAAAATTAAAACAATAACTAAAACAGATAAGTTTAATACAAAATTGATGAGTGGAAACAACATCAAAATAAACTTAGCAGATGGTGAAACCTACAGAGAAATGACAAAAATATTAAGCGAAGGGGGACATTCCTGGCATACGTTTGAAAACAAACAAATCAGACCAATTAGGGTAATGGTTAAAAATCTGCACTCTACATGTAAACCAGAAAAAATAATTGAGGACCTGAAAGGAAAAGGTTTTAATGCAACTGAAGCATCAATTAAGCTAAAACGAAGAAGTAAGGAGCCTCTGAACATGTATATGCTGACATTCAGCGCAGATGATGATATTGAAAAAATACATCAAATCAAGTACATCTTGGCATGCAAAGTCAATATTGAGCCCCTAAGAAGATCTAGGCTTATACCACAATGTAAAAAATGTCAAGCATATGGACATACTCAAAAATACTGTAACAAAGAACCCAGGTGTGTCAAATGTACAGTTAAACACCATACTAGAGATTGTGTCAAACCCACAGATGTACAGCCTAGATGCGTACATTGTGGAGAAAACCATCCAGCTAACTACAGAGGATGCAGTGTTGCTATTGAATTGCAAAACATCAAAAATAAAAACATACATGCTATAAATACAAATGTAATAAAGAAGCAAACTAATGGAATAAACAGGCCTGAATCATTTAAAGGAGAGTTAAGGCGTAAAGCATTGATAGCCTCTCAAGCAGAAGTGGGCAAAAAAACTTACGCTCAAGTAATAATGAGTAACGAAAACAAACAAAAAACTCAAACAGACGACATAAATCAAACGCTTAAGCTGATATTAAGCAAACTTAATACTTTTGATCAGCGATTACAGAAACTAGAATACAGTACCAAGGGAGCCATCCCTAAACAAAACCATGTCTAACGACTTAAGGATTTTATGCTGGAATGCCAATGGACTCCAGCAACACCAACAGGAATTGCAAATAGTTCTGGACGCAGAGATAATCGATGTCTGTCTCATCTCTGAAACTCACTTCACTAGGCAATCAATTATCAAATTTAGAAATTATAAAACATATCACACTATACACCCGGGAAATACTGCCAAGGGAGGTAGTGCTGTTATAATTAGAAATAGTATTAATCACTTCGAGGAATTAAAATATGAAACAGAACAAATACAAGCAACAGGTGTTAATATGTGTGTTATTGGAATTCACTGCCCACCGAAATACTCTCTAAAAGAAAAAGATTATCTTGAATTTTTCAGTAAACTACGGAAAAGATTTGTAATTGGAGGAGATTTTAATGCAAAAAATACTCACTGGGGTTCTAGACTAACAACAACCAAAGGGAAAGAACTCCTCAATGCTATCAGAAAATATGGTTGTGAAGCCTTATCAAATGGTAAACCGACCTACTGGCCAACTGATCCAAATAAAATACCAGATCTAATTGATTTCTTTATAGTGAAAAATATATCTGTAAATTATATACATATAGATGAAAGTTTTGACTTAAGCTCTGATCACTCCCGAATACTTTTGACATTAAGTGAAAGGATCATTCAAAAAAAGCTATCCTAGTTTAGTAAATAAACACACAAATTGGGAATACTTTAGACTGTCTTTAGAAAGAAAAATTAACTTAATGGTTCCGCTAAGGAGTGAGGAGCAATTAGAAAAAGAAGTTCACAAGTTCATATGTGATATACAGCAGTCAGCTTGGGAAAACACTCCTGAAGTTAAAAAGAAAATTAAGGGAAACAACTACCCTAGAGAAATTAGAGAGCTTTTGGCAGAAAAAAGAAGGGCAAGGAGAATATGGCAACAAACTAGAGCTACAGCTACTTAAAAGGGAAATCAAAGATTTGAAAGACGAATCTATCAGTAACTACCTCAGAAAATTATCTAATGATACTAGTACTGATTATTCTCTCTGGAGAGCAACCAGAAGAATTAAAAGGCCAATAATGCAGATTCCTCCAATCAGAACAGAAGATAACAAATGGGCCAGAAATAACGAAGATAAAGTACGAAATTTTGCTGAATACCTGGAAAAAATATTTGAACCACATGATGACCAATCATTGGAAGCCGAAATAATAACTGGAGAGGTTGTACAGGAAAGTGAAGAAATCCTACGAGCAACACCAAAAGAAGTCATGTATGAGATAAACACAAACATGAATCCGAGGAAAGCGCCGGGTTATGACCTTATCAAAGCAGAAATTTTAAAAGAACTACCAAGGAAAGCATTATTAAAGCTCACCAATATTATAAATGCCGCCTTTCGATTGAAATACGTACCCAGCCTTTGGAAAATTGCAGAAGTAATTATGATTCCTAAACCTGTGAAACCACCACACAAAACTGGATCATACAGGCCAATATCACTATTACCAGTTATGTCTAAACTCTTTGAGAAGTTATTAGTAAAAAGACTAAATCCGATAATTGAGAGGAAAAACCTGATTCCAAATCATCAGTTCGGTTTTCGCAACCAACACTCAACATTAGATCAAGTACACAGAATAACTAATATTATTGAAAGAGCATTAGAGGAGAAAAAAGTCTGCTCAACGATATTCTTAGACGTTGCACAGGCCTTTGATAAAGTTTGGCACGAAGGACTTAACTATAAGTTAAGAACTATACTACCAATGCAATTCACTACAATATTAGAATCATACTTGAAAGATAGATTCTTTAGAGTAAAATTAGACGATTCCTATTCTGGATTGAAAGAAATCAAGGCAGGAGTACCGCAGGGCAGTGTATTAGGTCCTGTCCTATACCTATTGTACACTAATGATCTCCCTGTATTAGAAAACAACACTGTGGCGACATTTGCTGATGACACGGCAATCTTAGCTGTTGGAGATAGCAACGAAGAATCAACTCATAGTTTACAGTTAGCTATTACTCAAGTACATAACTGGACCAAAAGATGGCGAATTAAACTTAACGAAACTAAATCAGTTCACATCAATTTTACAAACAAACGACTCGAACATATTCCGGTTACAATTAATCAAGAAATAATACTGTATGCCAACACGGCTAAGTATCTTGGCATGACACTAGATGCAAAACTACGATGGAAAGCACACGTCAAAAAGAAAAGTGAAGAACTGGGGCTTAAATATAGAAAGATGTATTGGCTGATAGGAAGGAGCTCGGCTCTATCAACATACAACAAACTTCTATTATATAAACAAATATTAAAACCGATTTGGACTTATGGTATCCAACTTTGGGGTTGTACCAAACAGAGCAACGTGGAAATCATCCAAAGATTTCAAAACAAAGTATTAAGGAACATCGTTGATGCACCATGGTATGTTAGAAACAGAGACCTCCATAGGGACCTTAAAGTGGACACTGTTTCAAAGGAAATCCAAAAAAATGTAGTGAGACATAGGCAAAGGCTCGAACAACATGTTAACACTGAGGCAACTAAGCTGTTAAACAACACAGATATTGTACGCAGGCTTAAACGAACTAAACCTTTTGAGCTGGTGTAATTGCTAGTGTAAACAGCGTAATGCTGATGTAAAATCCACAATAACGATGTGGTTTAATTCAATTTATCAGACACTATGGAACACCAGTGGGAAGAAGCCATAGATTAATACAACATAGTAAATTAAGTTAGAATAAAATTGCTCATTAGTCCAGGTGACTAGATTGTAATAATTGTTTATTTAAAATATTTAAATAAAATTGAAAAAAAAAAAAAAAAACATTTTTATTTCTCTGTTGTATAAACCATTTTAATAATGATTCTTCAATGTCGCAATTTTTCGAATACCGAAATTATTTTGTTTTTATTTTTTGCGTTTCAAATGGTTTTGAATTACACTTATTATTCCAAATTGTACTAATCGTTGAATGTGACACTTTATATTCTTTGGCTAGGCTTGAATTTGTACTGCCACTTTCAAACTTATTAATTATGGTAGGCATTGTTACGATAGAAAATGATTTTTGCTTTTTGGTGCTTGAAGATTTCATATTTTATGTGGGCACAAACTAGAAATTGTATTATGTATAAATTTTATTAAATCTATTTCATTCACCCATATAGTAAATTTTTACCTGGTTACATGATTAATTAAAGTGCGATGTTAGACACAATGACAAATTTAATTTGCCATTTACAAATGAAATCGTTATCTTCTCGTAGTAAAACTGAACAAATCAATCATTACTTTGAATTTTCGACGTTATAATCGAATTGTTGTTATAACTGAAGTCGTTATAAGCGAAAACTACTGTATATATAACTGTTTAAATTTTACTTAATAAAAAAGTCTGGGATTAGTTTTTTTTATACCAACTGTATTTTTGGTATATAACAAAAAGTCTGGGTTGAGCCGATTGTAGAAAATCCTGGGACAAACTAACTGTATAAATTAAATATATTATAAAGTCTAGGTTGAATTTTTTACGGTTGTGTATTCCGAGGTATTTTTAAAAATCGTGGGATCAAATCCTGGGCCAACTTCATGGGGGTTTAAAATATGTTAATATACGCGCCGGAATAGCTCCTTGATCTTTCATTTCTTCGGGCAAGGACTTTTATCTTTTTTATTATTTCATGGGGAAAGATAAGTGTGTGTCCCAGGATTCCATCACAGAAAAATTAAAAATTTTCATCAGGCAATACTATTCTCATCCTATCCTACGATTTTAAAAACCATCCCAAGATTTGATATCATGATTTTAAAAATTTGCAAACGAAGTCGAGCTTATATCTTCTTGTCGTAAGAAGTAATTGGCACAATAGGCCCAGAAATTCATATGAATATGGCCCCATACACAAAATTAGGAGATTAACTACTGGTTCTGGAGAACCAATATAACTTACGGCTGGTATTCAACGATTTATCACAGCAAATGGACATCATGCCAAGTCGAAAAGGAAAGGAAACTTTTTCCTGCAATCATGGTTCTCGAGAACCAGTAGTTAATCTCCTAATTTTATGTATGGGGCCATATTCATATATGAATTTCTGAGCCTATTACTTCTTACGACAAGAATGCCAATTCTTGTCAATGCCAAAATGATGATATCACATTTTGGGATGATTTTTAATTAATATCCTGGGATGGGATGAGAATAGTATTGCCTGATGATTTTTTTTAAAATTTTTCTGTAATGAAATCCTGGGATAACTTCACACACTTGTGAAAGATGGTGTTACCTAGTACTTCGTCCCTTGAGTCTCGTGATACATTTATTATAACCACATCTGTACGTAGGATTCGTAATAGTGATATTCATCGCAGTAACAAGAATTCAAATGAATAAATTTTATTAATCGTATATTACCTTAATGTAGTATTCCTTTAAACTACCGCTTCTCGATTTTATACTCTTGTGTACAAAATGTAGAGGGTCAGAATCGCCAGAATATCGTTCAAGCTAGATTGATTAGTATAGGAATGTGTATATCGTATTTTTTTTATTGCAAATTTCATTTCTGTACAAATTACCTAATATGAGTTTTATACAAATATGTATATAACCTAAAAAATCTTTGCAACATTGCGCTAATAGTTTGTTCCATCAGGTATCGCAATCTAAGATAAATACGATTATCCCAAACTCATCTGTGACAGTTTGTACAGTATTTCATAATTTTTGATAGGCAACCGACGAAACAATGTCGCGCTGTTTAAATTTAAACAATGAGCACAGCAATGACATTCTTTTCATCCAAAATTTGTGAATTTCCAAGCAATTTCTTCTTATATTTGTTTACCAAAAATTACCGAATTTACCGGTAAATTCTATTTTTTTTACCGGAAAATAAGTAAGCCAATATGTTTGTATAATGTATACCGACTATATTTTATTTTTCGCTCTCAACGCATGGGTCGCTGCAGACAGCAAATATAGTTAACCGAAGCAATGCAATCCTTCAAGTCTAAAGGAAATTTTATTCTAGTATGTTGGTACATGGTTTTTTGTTCAATTTGTTATTGACAAAAAAGTAAATAAATTGATGTTATTTTCAAAACAAGCTGCTAATATATAACATAAAATTGTGAAATATGTATCTGATACAATACTACTGTTGGAAATTCCGTTACATAAAACTTAATTTCAAGATTATTGAAAATTTTCGACAGGGAAACCAAACTCGTAAGGCCACCACCAAATGTTACTATATATACTCATATAGTACCAATATAGTTGTCGTTTTACAGAAATATTGCAAGCTAAATCACTTCTTGTATTTAGAAGTATCGTTTTGCTATCGAGCAATAAAATATAGCTCAGCTGATTTTTAGAAAGCGGAAATATGAAAATAAGTTAAGGCGAATCTTAAGGCCAAGGAAGTTCTAGTAATAACCGTAATTTCTACGGTTTGTTTAATGAAATTAACGGAAGGCATATTGCTTTAATTTTAGAAGAAGGTCGACTGGAGTCCGGGATATAATATGAAAAAGTCTTGTAAACATCGATGCGATACTCGACATTTTGACTGCAAATTTTAATGATAAATTGTCAGGAGCTGATTATATAAACGCCGCGGAGTTGTGCATTTAGGAGCTATCAAACTGCGGTATACTTCATGCTTCCTGACTGCTGTGTATGTACGCATTATCCACAAATAAGAATGATTAATTATTTTACGCCGGAATGAGGAATCACCCAAAGTTTCAGGCTGCAAAACCACATCTTCTTTATCAACAAATGTCGGTTTGCTAAATGTGGGTTGGGTCCATTAAACTTATGGATAAGGCTTAAAACCAGCAAATATTGTCGCCAAGCTAAACGTTTGTTGAAAATTTAACCGTTTATAAGGTTCCTGGCCATCCATCCACGATTCAGATTTACCTACATTTGGTGGCATTGGCATCTGCTTGATAAATTCACATTCACTTTTAATTGCCGGAATACAACGAACATTCCGCTTGTGAGTTACTTACTGAACAGCCAACAAAATAAAAAACTAACAAATTCCCTATTGTCAACGAACGAAAACCGTGGATATGTTGTTTGATCGAAAAAACTAATTAAAACTCGAATTTGCAATTTCAAATAATCTTAATTGTATTTATTGATTTACTGTTAAAATTCTTTGAACTGCTCAATTGAAAGCCATTTAGAACTTTCAAGAGCATCCAAGAAATTACGTTGTCATTATTTTGAAAACGTCACGACGATAATGACATTTCGCCAAGATATAGCAAAAAATAAATATGTAAATTGATAAAGAGCAAAATTGACATAATTAGCAAAAATTTGAGCAAATTTTAGTTTGTAGCAGTTGGCTTGCTGCACATTTTTCATCCATTTGAATTTTGTTTAATGTGGAAGGGGGAATTTGTTTACGAAATGGCTAGTTTTGATTGGCTAATATATGGTCTGCTGAATATTTTGCACCATATCGAATGCTTATCAGTTCTCTGATTACATATCGGATGCAGCAATACACATACCGGATTTATAATATTTAGAAAGGATCGTAAAGTACCCAACAAGAAATGGGGTGGAGGGATATGCGTATATATATTGGATTGGATCCATTTTTTATCGCCAGTGGCAATACGATGCAAAAACGACTTCTTTTTGTGGCGCTCGAGCAGCATTTCGGACATGATAAATCGTCTTTCCACGTCTCTTGGCTTCAACTCGTATGGCACCCAAGTTCCCATCTTTTGGATGAATCCCAAGGCTTTCAAACGTCTGGAAATTGTTGCTCTTTGTCTTTGATCTCAAAATCACCACTGTTGAAGCGAGTAAACCACTCAAATCACTTTGTTTTTGCAAGAGCATGCTCACCATACAAATCCACGAGCAAACGATGACTTTCAACTGCTGTTTTGTTTGCGAAAAAGTGACTCAACAAAACTTCCCGCAAATGCTGTTTTTTTTCTAAAATTTGATAAATTTTCCATCGTTGAAATCGGTTGGATGTGCACAATCAAAACAAAAATTTTTACCTTGATTTTGACAGGTATTGAATAGAGCTTTCAAATGACATAGATGTCATTGATGTACTATTACGCATAAACAAGTAATGACATCTAGTATCAAGTTCCTGTTTTTAATGCATACACCCAATATTAGATCAACATTGCCTTCCAAATTGATTTACAAATATTGCGATCGTGCTTAGAGGTTATTCTAATTGATGTTAAATCAGGGTCTGTTGTAATCAAGGATGGGCGTTTACGCGTCATCTAATATTTTCTACATTGCCGTGTCGACAACCCGTAGACAACGTCGATAATGTAGGCGATTCCTGAGTGCATTTGTCAATTTGTTCTACACTAGGGTGACCAAATCTTTTAGAATTTCAGCGTTTTATAATTTCCGTTAATGCATTTTAATCACTTTTCAAATAGAGCGGAATTTAACACAAGTTCTGCTCAAATATTATGAAGCTACTTCAGCGTCATGCTTATCCATTATAAAACTATTAAATTGACCCAGCTGAAAACAGCTGAAATAGTTCGCACAAAAATCGGAAAAACATCTCACAAAAATCAGAAAGATGACACAACTAATAGAAATCATTATAAAAAGGTTCTAACTTTCATTAAAAATAATACGGTCAACTTCGACTATGACCGTGCCTTAAATTTTAACACACCTCAGTCCATGATAAAACGTGTTCGAGTTCAGGAAGACTACACCGAGAAAAAAGTTTGTATGCTATTAACGAAGTGATCATCTTAAAAATGTTATTAAATTTTTTCGTTAATAGGAAGAATTTTTTTTTAATATAAGGAAGTGTTGTCTATATAAAATTATATTCATAAAACATAACATTTTTTCTTTACGAAAATACCTTATGTTAACATATTACAATTAATTATCCTATACTTTGATATTTGACGATTTTGGAAATAAAATAAATTAAGTTTATTATTATTTGTTAAAATTCGTTAACGAGTGAATTAATAGTTGATTAATGTTTATTAATGTAAAAACTATTCTTAAACTGCATACTTTATCATTATGACATAATTAATGTTATAATGTATATAAAGAAAATTTGTTTTTTTAAAGAAAAATTAATTTTTCTATTAAAATTTAGGTTGACGAATGACTTTATTTTAAATAATTATTTTTCTTTAGTTTCTCTAGAACGTTCTTTACTAAAACAAAATTTCTTTTTGAACAATCTTAAGATAAAATATTCTATTATAAATACCATCTGATTTAAAATACAAAAAGTATTCAGTTCTTCTTTTTGTTGATTTTATAAATAGTTGATTTTTTTTACGGATGCGGGTCGTCAGCCCAGCGATCCAACCGTTTAGTCGCCTCCTACGACAAGCAAAGGATACTGTGGTGGTATTCTTAGGAAACATGTTCGTGCAATTTAGATTTACGAGACATGTGAGTGCCTCCCGACCACAGGGGCCAAGACCGCTTGAAGTGTGAGAATTATTGCGGTATAGCTCTCCTTTGCACAGCATACAAGTTACTGTCATACATTTTATTGGATAGAATCACTCCTCTGGCGGAGGGCTTGGTTGGTGACTGTCAGGGAGGATTTCGTCCGAATCGATCAGTCACTGATCAGGTCTTTTCGCTGCGGATGATTCTATCTAAATATTATGAGACATCCATCTCCGTACATCAGGTTTTCCTGGATTTCCGGCAGGCCTACGACTCGATCAATCGAGAGAGTTTGTGGTCTGCCCTGGAATACCTAGGAATGCCAACACAATTGGTACGACTGTGTAGGATGACAGTGACGCAGTCTCAATGCTGTGGTAAAGTTGAGAACAGGCTATCGACAATTTTTGCAGTTAACTCGGGTGTTCGGCAGGGAGATGCTCTGTCCCCGTTACTCTTTAATCTCATGTTGGAGTACATCTTTCGTAAAACTGAAACACCTCAGCGCAACATCTTATATCGCCAGTCCAATCAAGTGCTTGCATATGCAGATGACATATGCGTGATTGGACTGAATAGCAACGGAGTGAAAGAAATACTTGATCCGCTTGTAGAGTTTTCAGCTTCTGTTGGACTCCAGATCAATGAGTCCAAAACGAAATACCTGATCTCTGGTTTTAGAGACAATGGCACACCAGATTTTAGTAGTGGCCACCACACGTTTGAGGGAGTGAGGAGGTTCAAATATTTGGGCTCTCTTATCACTCACGATAACAGTGTGGGTGAGGATATTAAAGTGCGGCTGGCAGCTGGCAGTCGTTCTTTATATCCTCTAAGGCCACTGCTAAAATCTAAACACTTATCAAGTGCCGTGAAGCTGAAGCTTTACAAAGCGTTGATCAGGCCCGTTGTTATGTTTGGATGTGAAAGTTGGGCGCTGACGGATGAGTACGAGAGATGGCTCCTTACATTTGAGAGAAGAATCATGCGTGTGATTTACGGCCCTAAACGCGAAATACATGGTACATACCGAGCTCTGTACAATTTCGAGATCAGAGATCTGATGAAGATCCCCGATATTGTACATGAAGTTAGATCTCAGCGAGTACGCTGGCTCGGTCACGTTCTGCGTGCTGATCCGGAACGAATTGTGCAGCGATCTCTGAAAGGAGAGCCACCATATGGTAGGCGCAGAGGTCGTTGCAGGCGACGATGGCTCCACGATGTAGAGAACGACTTGGCCTCTTCAGATTGTCTAAGACAGTATGAAGACCAAGCTCAGGATCGAAACCGTTGGAGCCAGATTGTTGATTCAGTAAGGGGCCAGTAATGGCCTTTAACACTGTTATTATTATTATTCAGTTCTTCAGTTATTTTAACTCATTCTAATTGTTAGCTGATTTTTAACATTTTCATAACAAATCTTAAAGTTATTAATTGGATTAGCTTCGTAAATTTTGTTAATTAGTTTTCTCTTTTTTTATGATGAATAGATTTCCTATATTCAATTAATTTTTGTTGTTTTAACGAAGGGTATACTAAACTGCACGAAAATTAATTAGTTTAAATATGAATCAAAGTAATAAATTTTTGTTAAAAGAATGTAACCCTCGTTAAAACAACTAATATTAATAACATTTATTAATATTCGTTATAAAAGAAAATCCGATAATATGAAGATACGGTTGGGTTAGTTAAATTTCTTTCATATAATGAAAAATAATTATATTAACACAAACGATTATTATTGAAATAAAAATCATATGAAACTGCTTTATTCTTTCAAAAGTGATGTGGAAGCCATTGTGAGAAGTCGAAATAAATAAAGTGTCTCAAGTAATTTTCAAGCAAAGACTAATTTAAAGTGATTTTTTTTAATGGATTCAATTAATACTGTTATCCAAATATTAAAAGATTTGAAAATATCAGACAACATTATCGAAAAATTTAAAGGTTTGTATAAGAAACAAGTGTTTTATAAAATATGGTACATTCATGATAAAGTGTTATAAAATAATACGTAAATAGGGCTCATACACAAGCATTCATGATAAAACAATCAGAAATAACCAAACGACTGTGCAAATTACACATATTATATGACGCAGTTTTGCAAGTACAAATAATAAAATATCAAAAAAATTCAAAATTACAATAAACATGCGCACTCAATCTACGCCATAAACGGTAAACCTGCATGTGCTGGTGTGGGGCCTATAAATGTGTATAGTATATTCGAGGTCCTAATGTAATTTAAAATAAACAAAATAATGATTTCAAAAGAAAACCAAAAAATAAGTCCCGTTAAAAATAATATACCTATGTAGATAAAAATTGTTGTTCAGTTAAAAATCTAAAATTCGATTATTAATATCCTACATTTTTTTAGTAAATCATTGAAGTACCATTAATTAAATATTATTCAAGAAAAACTAATAATGCGTAATTCTGATATCGACGAAATTATAGAGTTATCAAATATTCTTACCCCTATACAATCAGTAACAAACGGAAATAGTCTTAACGGTCAACAAATTACAACACTCAATTCCACCATCCCACTAAATAAGATGGAACAAATATACAACGATAACAACGAAAACGACATTGATCACTATATTTTAACTTTGGAACCTCCAACAAATATTGAGCAGTCTCAATCAACTGTATATATCCAGAATGATATTTTAGAACTATTAAACGTATGGAATTTGCCACAACTACACACTTTATTGCAAGGTACGAATTCATTTAATTAATTATAATAAAGTAGACCTTTTAATAATCATTTTTATTTATTTCAAGTTAATCAAATTGATCTGGAAGCATTACGAGGCATTAATGAAAAAGAAACGAGTGAGCTTTTAATGGGTCAACCGCTAGGAACACGCATCACGTTCAAGAATTTATTGGCCAAATGGAAGGTCTCAGGTAAATAATAATACATTATTAATTTATTTAAAAAAAAATCTTATGTCTATATACGTCATTTTTGTAGGGACTTCAACGCATAAGGTGCGACGACGATAATGGAAGAGAATTCACTATCTTCATCAAATCAGATAAATTCGTCGCCGTGTGGAAATACTACACAGGAAACCGAAAATGTAAGATTTCTGTCCATTTATTAAATTTTAGTTTATTCTAAGGACGTAAAAAATAAAGTAATCCTATTTTCATTTTTAATAGATTTCTTTAAAATACATACTTCAGCAAACACCGCAGGGAAGATCCATTTTAAAATTAGCGGAACAGAAGATCAGTTTATCAGATCACAACAGGTCAATTTTAATTGACGAAATTGTAACCTATTACATAAACCACAAAATAGGATTTGGGGTCAATGAATGCGAAGCAATGGCCATGCAAATAGAAAGCCAATTTCCTAGTGAAACTTCGGTAAATATTAAGATTTTAAAAATTGAAATAAACCGTCGTTTTAATAAAATATTTCTACTTCCAGACTGTATATTTTATAAGGCGAAAAAAAATGAAGGCCAAAGGTCAACTATACGACCGCTATAATAATCGAATCGCTAAATTACGTTCCCTTCTACCTACGGCTAAAAGGCATAAATCAATTGAAAAGGAAGCTGGCGATATTATTGATAGTAAGAATTTTTAATTAAATTGTTTTAAGATTTATTTGTAACTTTTTTTTCTTTTTTGATATTTACTTATTTTTTTAGTACATATAGTACTATTTTTTTGTTAAATTGACTTCACGTATAAAGCTTGTCGTTGCGCAGCTGTACTCTCTCGCTAAACATATTTTAACAAACCAAATATTTAATTAATTAAAGCTTGAAACCATTCTAATTTCTCCATTTGAGTTAAAATAGGTTTAATTGAAAAGTGCAATTTATAGCTGCGCCGCGCACAAGCTTCATACGTGAAACCAAAAGTCATTAAAAATTTATATGAAAAAAAAAATAATTGGTTGTATATTATTTAAAGAATTATTTATAATATTTAGTTTTAACTTTAAATTCAACACAAACTTATGATATTCGGAAATTATGCGAAGAACTTAAGTATAATAGAGACGATACGGAAATGGAAACTATACTATCAAAGTGGAAATCAACATCGGCATACCGGTTAAAATGGATGAGCTCAAACAAAGAAAAAAACCTGGAATCAACTTTGAACGTATGGCCAGCTTATACGCAAGCATATGGGCCTCGCCTAATTGATATTGATTTTGAAAACTTATATCCGAACGCCGATAATGTGTTTATCAAATTTGATAAGTTTTGCCATAATGTTTTACTTATTATGGAAACAAAAATTATTGAACCAATGTCGAAACAACTATTAAAGGAGTTTAAACTACAGAAATATATTACGCCAGGTATAGGAAAAACTTAAGAATCAAAAAAATGCAATTATAATTAATTTATTATTTATTTATTTATTTGCAGATACTCGAGCATGTATAACTTTACATTTACTGCATGCACTTATAAAACCTACCAACAAAAAACGCTCCAGAGAGTCTAAGAAGGTTTTGAAATACACGATTAAAGACGCACAAAATTCATTTATGGTACTGTTAGCATCCCCAAACGATGTCGAAACTTACATAAAAAATCAAGTTAATATAAAATCTATGGAAAGAAAACAGTTACATCCCTTTATAATAATAATTGGTGAAAACTTGTATAGTGCAAATCAGTATTTCATATATTGGGATAGCATCAAGTACAAGTTCGCGAGTGCACTTGCTGCCATGGATTGTGTGTTTAAAATATGTCAAGTATTCAATTTGAAATACCCTACGGAGAGTGAAGCTGTTTGGCAGTTTATCAAAATATTTTTACCACATTGAAACTCCTTTTGATGACGCTTTTCCATCCGTTAATTTACTCATTAAATCGCTTGACAATTTGCAATAACCTTAATGATTGATGCTTGTCTTCATTATCATTCAGATATGTTAAATACTAAAATTTGGAAATGATTAAAAAATATGGATATTAAAATATATAAATAAATAAATATATTACATATATTTATTAATAATTATTTAATATAATAAATATAATATTCTAAGCATAACTATGTAATTGGATTATAATGAAATATTTTATTTTTATTTTTTAAATTTAATTTAATTTTGATATATAAGGATAAATTGATTTATGAATTTTTATATTTATTCATTTCAATATTTAAATTTTATTAAGAATTGAATTTTATTTTATATACTTTGTATTTTATATACTTTATTGTTATAATAAAATAATATTATTATAATTTTTTTATAAAAAATTGGTATTTTTAATTTATAACTAAAAAATTGAATATAACCGAAGTTTCAAACCTAGCTAGTACGCAATAAATCCGTAGTGTGGCGGATGTGAAAGTAGATGGATTTAAAACCAACGAATATTCTTATAATTGCAATGTTAAAACCTAATTAAGCTGTGCTTAATCTAATTAATTTTCATCGGAAGCGATAATAAGCGTTATACAAACTTTAATAAATGAAATTAATATTTTTCAAAAGTAAAAAACTAAGTTAATAAAACTTTTTTAATATAACGTAGCTTAATATTACAGCATATTCGTAACTAATAAATATTCTTAAAAATAAGAAACATTCGTTGAGGGTAAAAACAGAGTTTAAAGAAAATTTAATTACATTAATTATATTTTATTCAACCATTTTTTGATGTTTAATTAAATGAATGAAATTACATTAACGAATTATTTGTCGGCTGTATATAGACGATGGCTTCATTAAATGAACGCCCATATTCGTTATATTTACTCAATTTTTTTTTTCGGTGTATAAGAGGTACCGAGTTATTAAATAGCCAAATCATGTTAGCTAAAAAATGTGCCAGACTGATGACTAAATTTTCACAAAATTTAGTGGATGTGTTTTGATGCGAAATTGGTTTTGAAACAATTAATTAGATCAAACAATTGATCTTACCAAAAACCGAGGCAATGCTCCTGCTAAATATAAGCAGTTCAAGTTAAATACATTTGCAACAAAATGTATGATTTAGCCAGCAATTTGCAGTTGTGGGGCCATGCTTTCGTCACAATTTTCATAATAATGTGTTTTACCGATAATTCTTCAACACGGTTCAGAAGTAAAGTTTTGGCGCAATTGATTTCAAATCGCTAAAATATCGTAGGTTGTTGTCATTATTTCGACATCAATTGTCGACGTTGACAAATAACACTGCCAAGTAATCTACGCTAAAGGTCTCGATCCTGCTCTACCCTTTAAAACATCTCTTAATTCCTTATTATTAATGTTGGCTGGAACCTAGGTTAGGTTAGGTTAGGTAAGGGTGGCCGTCCTAAAGGACTAGCATAGACACAAAATTGGTCCGTAGCTGTACCACATTTGAGTTTCCTCCTTCACTCGCTAAACCATCCTGAGCTCACCAAGAAGCGTTTAAAGTCACGGATCTCGATCTTGCTAAGATCCGTGAGGTCATTCAATGGGGAAGTTCCCATAAATTTTGTTCTGCTGTACGCTAGACTAGGACAGGTGCAGAGCAGATGGAGTACGTTTTCCTCCTCCTCCTCATCACCACAGCTGCGGCAGAAATCGTGGGCTGGGACACCCAGTCTGCTCGCATGTATCCCAATGAGACAATGTCCCGTTATAGCTCCTATGACCATACCAATATGGTGTCGTCGAAGCGATATCAGTTGGTCTGATCTAGACCGGTCAAGACCAGGCCAGGAACCTAAGCAGGTTCCGCACTCAATGCCACTCTGGGTTCATGGTGCAAACCGAGGATTCTATCATAATTCGCAAATGCGCTCGGCTGCTCTGGCAAAATGTAACAGCTTAAACCATGGCAGGGATGACAATTGACCTACATTTAAAGATCTATAATTAAGAAATCGGGACCTAACTATCTCGAAAGCGGGACAGCCGCAGACAAAGTGAATGCTGTCATCGTCATCTTCAAGACAGTTGTCACACAAGGAATCTTGGACAAGTCCCATTCTTTTTAAATGGAGTTTAAAACGACCATGGCCGGTCAGAATAGCGACCAGAACTCTCAGTTGGTCTTTCTTCAAGGATAGAGCAAACTTTGTGAGTCTCAGATTAGGTTCACAAATGAAGTACTTAGCCACTCGGCAAGTAGTAGAAGCTAGCCAATTACGCTTAGCCTGCAAAAACATATAGTTTTTAATAGCTTCCTTACCACAATTAAAGGTCAGGGGCACTGCCGGTTCAGGTCCAATGCATTCCATCCTTGAACCTGTTTTAGCTAACACATCAGCTATCTGATTACCTTCAATGCCACAATGAGCCGGAACCCACATAACTCTGACACGATTATTAGAACAAAGGACGTTAATAAAATGTTTAGTTTAGAAGTGATCATAGGATTTCGTAATGAATTGAGCACAGGTTTACTATCACTGCATAGAATAATGTCTTTTCCGGGAACAGCGAGGTTAGAAGCGTCAATCGCACAACGTGTGAGTGCAATCAGCTCCGCTTGGAATACAGTGCAGTTCCGGCCTAGACTCCCACATGATTGTAGGTCATGTTCAGGACAATAGGTTCCAAAACCTGCACCAAAATTAGAGTGAGACACGTCAGCAAAAAACACTAGCGACTGAGCCACCCAGTCCTTGAATTCTTGAGATGACCACTAGTTCCTCGTTGGATAAACCACCGAGAAAGAGATATCAAAGCAGAATTCTGTGATCATTTTGTCATTAACCATATTAATTTCTGGTATATATGAGCTGAATAAATTGTAGATTAGTCTATGCCCTGTGATCAGGCCGAGAGCGTTCCACGCACCAATACACCGGAGGCGAAAGGCAGCAGAGCAAGCCGAGCCTAGGATGACCGACTGCAGGGGGCAGAAATAAAATTGCCTGCAAAGCAAGTATAGAGGAAGAGGACATAGCACCCGTAATAGCTCGACAAGCCATACCTTGTATGCTATTAAGCTTCGCAATGACAGATACTGACTGAACCACAGGCCACCAAACAACAGACGCGTAAGATAGCATAGGTAAAGCTAGAGATTTGTAAATAAACATCAGCATTTTGGGGGTCAGACCCCAGGACTTCCCAAATGCTCTTCTACACTGCCAGAAAATGGAAGTGACCTTTTGCAGTTTTGTTTCAATATGAGATTTCCAGGAGAGTTTACTGTCCAGAATGACACCCAGATGCTTTACTGTGTCGGATCTAGCGATCGTTTCTCCAAAAAGAGAAGGAGCAGACAGCTCTCCGGTATTCCTACGTCTGGTGAAGACTATCAGACTAGTTTTCGATGCATTAACGTACAGCCCCTTCTCCAGACACCACATTTCTACAACTTGGAGAGCGCGTTGCGTTAAGTCTGACAGTACATTAAGGTATTTACCCTGAACCAGAACGACTAAGTCATCAGCATAACTCTGAGCAGTGAAGCCGGATTGCTGTAGTTTAACAAGTAATTCGTCGATAACTAAGAGCCACAGGAGAGGTGACAAAAGTAACCAGAACGACTAAGTCATCAGCATAACTCTGAGCAGTGAAGCCGGATTGCTGTAGTTTTACAAGTAATTCGTCGATAACTAAGAGCCACAGGAGAAGTGACAGAACACCTCCCTGGGGGCAACCTTTAGTAACTTTGACCGAAATGGACAGGGAGTCCAGCCCGGCCACGGCAATGCGCGACCGCAGCAAAGATCCAATCCAAATAACAATGGTTTGGTCAATACCAAAGTTTGAGCAGGCTTCAGTGATGGAAGCGAAAGAAGTACTATCAAAGGCACCCGCAATATCGAGGAAAGTGCCCACAAGAAACTCCTTAATACTAAGCGATCTTTCAATCCTCGTAACAAGTTCATGCAGCGCAGTTTCACATGATCTCCCAACTCTGTAGGCATGTTGAGTGCTGCTGAATGGGATGACAGATAAGTGATGATCCCTAATATATCTGTCAACAATTCTTTCCAGAGTTTTGAGAAAAGTTGAAGAAAGACTAATAGGGCGAAATGCCTTGGGATCGGTATAATAATTAGTATATTAATTCCTTAACTGGATTATCCAATAAAGTAAATAACTTAAACATCGACTTCTCAGCTAACGAACCTAATAATTACTTTTGCAATCAACAATCAACACCTGCTAACATAGACGATTTTGAGTTGAGTGGGGCTACTGATAATGGTTTTAGTTTTCGTAATATTGATATTGCAGACTTGAATGAAGCCTTGAGATAAGTTAAATCTAATTCTGCTGGTGTGGATGGATTTGCCATAAAATTTTATAAAAATGCTGTTACCCTATATAGATGGTTATATATTATTTATGTGTTGAATAGCATTATCACTTTCTCTAGTTTCCCTTAAGAATGGGAGCACCCTAAAGTTATACCGATTCCTAAAAAGCAAAACAGCTCTTGTCTGACTTTCGGCCTATTAGTTTGCTACCGGTTCTTTTCAAAGTTCTAGAAAAAATACTTTAAACTCAAATTCTGCATCACTTAGAATAACATAAAATGCTATCCAATGTTCAATCGGCCTACAGATCTAATCATATAGTTCTATAACTGCCCCATTAAATATTAGCAGCGATGATATTCGCAGGGCTGTCGATAACGAACGGGCATGCACATTGATGCTCTTGGATTTTAGCAAGGCATTTGATGCAGTTGATCATAAAATACTAATAAATAAGCGGAACGATTATTTTTTATTTTCTTTGCCTGCATCACGTCTTATTTTATCATAAGAGTATCTCTGTGATCGTCGCCAAACAGTTATTTTCCACTCATCTATACATCTAGTATATGTAAAACAAGTACAGGAGTTCCACAAGGCTCTGTTTTTGGGCAATTCTTATTTATGATGTTTATCAACGATATAACTATGTATAGTGTAATAAAGAAATGAAAATATCACTTGTTCGCTGACGACCTGCAAATAATAGGTCATATAAAAATGTCTCCGCGCTTCTTGCCACTAGTTGGTGTTGATGCCTATATATATCGGGCAACACTCACCCGATGGTCTCATTTCAGCTTCATTTGTGACATTTCAGCTTCAATTGTTTGAGAAGATTGTTTTATAATTCCATGCTTGTGTAAAAAGTTATATTGATTTGAAAACGAGTGAAATATCAGAAGAAAACTGTACTTTACTGTAAAAAAGGTAAAAAAGGCAAAAACATGCCGACAAATTTGTGAGTGTACGGTGAGAGTGCTATGAGTGAACGAAGAACCCAGGAGTTGTTTGCTCGATTCGGTTTGCATCAACCACATGACAGTTTGGAATCATTTGAACAGAGCAGGCCACAAAAACAAACTCGATGTTTGGGTGCCACTTGAATTCTCTACGTTAAAGAAATTTGGTGAACCGAATGACATCAGTGAAATGCTACTGAAATGCAACGGAATCGAATCAATTTTCAAGCGAATGATTACAGGCGATGAAAAA
The DNA here is from genome assembly GCA_951394425.1 of Tipula unca. NCBI lineage: Eukaryota > Metazoa > Arthropoda > Insecta > Diptera > Tipulidae > Tipula > Tipula unca. The sequence continues at coordinate 44,554,781 of OX596381.1, read as the reverse complement.
TGGGTGAAATACGAATGTCAAACGTAAGCGCTCATGGTCAAAGGCTGGTGACCCTCCACAAACAACTTCAAAGCCTGGATTGACGGCAAACAAGGTTATGTTGGTTGTTTGGTAAGATTGGAAAGGAATTGTCCATTATGAGCTGCGGCCACGTGGCGAAACCATCAAATCGGTCGTATACTGTGCACAACTCGGCTGTTTGAAAGATGCAATCTAGAAATATCAACCAGAATTGGCCAACAGAAAGGGAGTTGTGTTCTATCATGACAATGCGCGGCCACACATACCTTTGATGACTCGCAACAAATTGACGGAGGTTAGGTTAGGTTAGGTAAGGGCGGCCGTCGTAAAGGACTAGCATAGACACCTAATTGGTCCGTAGCTATACCACATTTGTGCTGCCTTCTCTTCACTCGTTAAACCATTTGTTTCGGTCTCTGCAAAACTCTCTTGATGGTAAAAAATTGGCAGACCGAAGTGCCGGTGAAAATCACTTGACCAAGTTTTTCGACGATAAACCACAGAAGTTCTACACCGATGGAATTATGAAGCTACCCGGAAAATGGCAAAAGGTCATAGATAATAATGATCAATATGTACTTGATTGAAATTTATTTTCAATAAAGAAATTTTTATTCAAAATTGTACCAAAAACCGCCGAGACTTTTTATATGACCTAAAAATCTTGCGGTGTAAACGACATCCTGAATTGCACATTAAATAATAGGATTGACCTTAACAGCAATAAAACCCAATGAATATTGATCGCTTCATTAGACCGCAATACTGATAATTTTCCCAATATTGTAGTGTAGATACTGTGAATAACCTGGGTGTACATTTCGATAAAACTTTATGCTGGGGCCATCATGTTAAAAGCGTTTGCAAAAGAATACCGTTATGGGTTGCCGTTATGGGTTGCCCGTCCTCGAATGAGATTCGTGGTGGGTATCTTGATAGTCGCGCACCCAGAATGAAATAAAAACTCGATTATCCCCGTAGAGTTCACTTCACATGTCCGCACAGTTAAAGTTTAAAACTAATGTGTAATCCGGTATAAGAATCAAATTTTTGTGTGCCAATAGTTCATAACAATCACACCGCTGCGCCATTGTACATTATTGAATATATATCTATGTATAAGTTGGAATTTTTAATATTTTTAGACATCCAAGCCAATAAATCTATATTGCGCCTAAAAATTATGTCTATATGTGTATATACATATATAACATAGCCTAACAAGTATGTCTATATGTATATCGCTACTCTCATAATTATCATATTAAGCGATATCCTACAGAAACATGAATTCGATGCGCAAAATTCTCAGAAAATCCAGTTTGTTGATTTTCTGGTGACCTAAACGTTAATGTTTTTCTGAACCATCACTCAAATATTTGGTTACTACTAGTAACATTTAGAATAATATTAGCGCATACATATGTACTTATGTCTATATACAGATGTATGTAAATTGATATGTGTAAAATCACAAATTGTTTCTCTTTTTTTTTAGATATATCACAGATAAAAGTCATAATTTATTTATGATTTAGAATATAAATAGCAAAACAGGAAATGATGAAATGTAATTTACTAGATTGTACATTCCCACACTAAAACCTTCTTACCACATTATCTGCATTAAATATTTGCACCAATTCAATCACCATATCACCATCGTAAACACGATTACGATTATCAATTAAAACACACCAACACTTGGTATTTGGCACACGACAACCATTATTCATTTCACTCACGTACACAAAATGATTAGAAGGATCACAAATGTTTGACTCGGCATCAACCGTTTCGAAAGTGCATACACTATTTTGCGCCAATGTATAGTAACACTTGAACAAAACTAAATAAACTAAACTGGCCTTCATTGTAGGTGTGCGCAGGCAAAATAAAAATAAGTTAAACGCAAATAGGTAGATTATCGCACCTCAGTAAGCAAAAGCTTAAAATCAACTGAAGCTTATTGCGACTATTTGCCTTTTTTAGATACATACATACATATGTTGGATTTTCAATTTAGCACGAATATTCTAATTTTGATAAAGATGTATAGCTGTGTGTGGACCAAACCTGTGTTTGTTTGTTTGTAATTTTCGAAACAAGTTTAAATAACTTTATGGAAATTTTGGCATGAATGAAAGCTGACTCAATTTAAGATTATTTACTCTGATAACCGAATCGCGCTCCGATGAAATTAGCAATTTAAATTCTTTGGATAGTGTGTGAATTTTTGTTTATATATATTTTCTCAACTTATATGGCGTAAATTAATAATTTTTCGAACCCAAACTATCATTAATGCGTTAAAAAAGTGTTATGGAATTCTGGTGACCGCTTATGGGTTAAAATCAATATTTTGTTTTTTGGTTTATTTTACACAACGATAACGAACAAGTTTGTGTCTTAAACGCGCCGAATTTAATGGTGAACAACTAATTTACAATATCCTAAAACTATAACTGAGTAACATGTTCTATATGATCGTGTTTTATAATGGGTTAACGAATGTCTGATTCACATTTTCAGATTTACGTATAGGTTAAAAGAATTTGTCTTGTTCATCGTCTCGTGATCTTAAATCTAGTTTAATAGTTTTAATACAAAATTAATTCTTTTATGAATCAAGAGGGATAACTAGATTAGATGAATTTTGTTAATATACAATATAAATGTTAATATATGTATACTTATGTCTGCAGATAATTTAAGAAATACCATAATCAACTTAAACGATGACTAGTTGAATATAAACTTATGCAGCAGTAGAAAAATATAGAATTTCTTTGACAAAGGCTTCACACTCACTGATGATTTGCGAGGACAAGAGTTTTTTTCTCAATCGCTGAAAAAGGAAAATGGCGATTTGCAATCGATGAACATACAAGAAACAAATACGTTGTTGAAGTTATTTTAATTTTATTGTGTTGATGTGCTTTCATCGATGGATGATGGATTTTCAGGACACAAAATAATCAATAATAGATAAATATGTATAATACATAATGATCAATGACCATAAAAAGGCTGAATTGGCTATATGACCATTAGGGACGGAATAAGTCAAATGTCGGCTAATTGATCAGTCGTTTGTTCGTCTTATCGTTGCCGGGAAATGGACGAATTTTATATACATTTTCGTCGCAATAGATTCGCCTTATATTTGACCGACAAAAGATGGCCCAGTTAGCATTTTAAAATCCGACTTACACTTGTTATTAGTTACAATTGACAGCCAATAGGAGTTGAAAATTGATTGTCTTTTGCCAGCCACACAGTCAATAGCGCAATTTGTTCTTGTGTATTTCAATAAATCGGCTGGAATCTGACCTACATTTGTGAGTTTTAATTGACATCCAATAGAAGTTAAAAATGGTCGGTCTTTTATCAGCTGTGTCTTTTTTCCAATAAATATTCGGAATCCGACTTACACTTGTAGAATGGAACAAATGACTAACGGAAGACCAACATTTTTCTTCCAATATTTTTTTAAAAATATTTATTAAAAAATTAATTGGGTCCTAAACCGAGAGGTTCCAGTACAATTTTAATTTAACATTACACAAGAGAAAAACATGTTATTTTTTGAAATAGTCCTTTTTCAATGATCGTCTGATCTCACACTTATTCATATATTAAACTCACAAAATTTACTCAATTCATTGTATGACTTGGATATCTGATTCAAAGGTTGCTCGTTGTCTCCTTAATTAGCCCTATTAAACTCAGATTTCAAAAGAGAGCGAGATCTTAAACTCCTTTTCGGGGCATATAACCCAAGGTTCATTAATAAGAATGAACTCTGTATATTGCCATATTTATCTAGGCTTTTCAAAATGATTCAATACTTACATATTTTTCAAATTACTAATATTTTGCAGATCCAATTTTTTACATTCAATCAATAATTTGTGTCCTCACTAAAATTTGAACGTGATTTTCGTTTCTAAATATTTTGAACGATATCCTCATATGCATTGTGCTATAAACAAATAAATTAAAATAATTTAATTTTTTTGGTTTGTTTCTCGGGTTGCACACGCCAATTATTTCTTATCGGCTCTGGTAATTTATGTATGTTGTATTTGAATTCAGTTGCATAATATGGAAAGCTTTAATCGGCTGTACTTACCTCAAAATCGAATCATCACCACGAAAACAAATAAATTTTTCAATAATTAGTTTATTAAACAAATAACCAAATAACTAACTTAAGTAAATTTGAACATGCAAGACAAATTAAGGTTCTACTTTATCTGGGAAAAATAATTAAAATTGATGTCGATATTAAATTGTTGTGTCTAAACTAGTGTAACAAACGCTAAACGACTGACATTTAGTTAATTACGGATGAATTAAAGAATGCTAGTTGAGTTCTAAACCTTTATCATCTATGAAAAAAATGTAAATTAAATCTTTACCTATAAGTTTGTGTGGCGAAAAATGATTTGGCCTCCTACCTAAAGCATTCGTTTAATCCATGTTACAAATTTCCTTACATCCGTAAATATTATATACTGTGATCGATCACAATCGAGGGCGTTCGTTTCTGAAAAAGCCCCTAACGATGTGATCCCTCCCAAAACCCATTGATTATTCAATTTGAAAACGAGGCCACCACCTGAATGACATTCATTTGTATCTGTATAAGTATTGGTAATTTATACATGAATAGTTAATATTATGACGTATACGTCGATACTTAAAAAAAAAAAAAATCGATACTTACTGTTCATAAAACCGGCACAAAAATTCGTATTCGTCAAGTATTGTCCGAAAAACTCCCGATTACTGGCCAAACACTTTATATAATCGACCACTGGTAATTTCGCCTCTTTCAGATTCGGTTGAAGTTCATTGTTTTGGTCATGTCCCCATCCGACAGTCTATATAAACAAATCAAATTTACAAATAAAGTAAATTACAAATATATCCAGAACATAATATTATTCACTTACCGTTCCCAATTGATTCAGTATAGCTTCATTCGGATGCGGCAAACATATAAAATTTACATATTGCGTCAATTCAACGAAATTCGCTAGAATCAGGATTGCTATATCATTTTCAAACGATTCCGGATTATATGCCTCATGCAGTATTATGTCATATACACGATATTCTTGTGTCGCCGATGATGCAAGTGTGAGATCAGATCGTCCCAAGTCGACTGTAAGTCGTTCTGGTATTACAACTTGATTGTTTTCTATTATACAATGGGCAGCCGTAACAATTGTCTTTTGATCGATCAGCGTGCCACCGCAAACAAAAATTCGATTTATTTTGGTTTGCAGTTTATAGATGGCAGCATGCCAAGGCCAATCACCGGGTTTTGTGTTTGAATCGAAGTTAATTAGAGAATTTTGGTGGATTGCTTTAATACCACAACTTTTCATGGAACTACCTGGTTTTGTAATGGACGGGAAATCTAGGTTTGAAGGTAGATCCGGCTTCGGTATTGTTGCCGTTGCTGCACTTGTGGTCGATTCGGCTATTGTTACGTGTGGCTCAAAATAATTACAAATCGGCTGATCGTCTATCGTCACCGAGTTAAGGTCTAACAATTGATTGTTCTTTTCCGATAACGCTATAAACGTTTTTCGATTACCCAATTGGAAATCACCTTCAGCGTACGCATCTAATGGAAACTTATTATGGAGAGAGAAAAAAACTTATTTATTCAATAGAAATTATATCAATTCAGTTACTTACATGGACAACTCGATTCGAAGACGGGTACACGATATGCAGATGATTTGCCGAAGTGAGCGCGTTATTATCGTTATTAATAATGATGCACCAATAGACCTGGTTATTCAGAGCGGATCGTTTCTCGATGATAAATTCTGGCCTATAATTAGGGCAGAACTTTGTTGAGTAATCAGTATACGCTTGACGATGCATGCAATCAATTAGTGAATGGTTTGAGTAATATTCGTTCGGTGTAACCGTAATATTTTTGTTGTTGGTTGGCTGTTGAACGTCGATAATTTGTAACGGTGTGGTATTGGTAAATCTACAAATTTCATTGTTTTGGATTTTGATCGATGTAATTTCTATGAGCGCTTCTGGTGGTGAATATGGTTGAACAAGGATTCGATTTAGACCCGCTGATATTTTAAATGTTAGATATGATTTGACTGCAAATCCAAGTTGATTTTTGTCTGGATACTGTAAATTATTAAAATTTGGTGGGATTATTTCTGGTGGAATAAAGTTGGCACTTGTTGCCAGCTCCGTATGTTGAAGCTTCTATAAGTGTGCATGTATAGACCACCGGGCAATTAGCTCAGCGTTTTAATATGGTGAGTGTGGCAAAAACATGGTGCTGAATAAGTAGGCTATGGGTTGAGGTGTCAACCGTACTGTGCCGATTATCGAACAGGCTAGCGCCTGATTCTGGGGACTCAGCTCACTTTCTACTGGGATATCGAATACCTGGCACATTTCGGAACAAGTTACCTTGGCTATGCATTGCGGATCTCTGCACAGATCGGCCTTTCTTTCTCTGCTTTTCGTGGATACGAAGACAAACAAAAACAAATCACAAGGATCCGGCTCTCTTATAAGAATTCGGAAATCAGTGCTGTGAGGACATCGGTCTTTAGGCCCGGTCTCCAAGTCACGAACAAAATACAGATATAAGCACGAACGAGGCTGGTTCCTCAAAACCAAGAGGTAAACGCATTAACAAAGCTGGCCCATATGAGTTTGCTTATCAGGGTCGGGAGCCTATCGTATTTTAACGAAGCTGAGACAACATTCCGTTGGAAAAAAACAATGAAATAGTCGTTCGCATGTACTCAATTCAAGTGCTAGACTGAACGGAACTTCCCTGTAGACCAAGTGACAGTGATTCCAGGGAAATGCTAGAAGTACTTCAGGTAGGCAATCCAGAGCTGCCAATTTCCAACTGAAAAGCTACCAAGTTGGAGGAATCAAAAGCTTCGACTAAAGGTTGGCAATTATAATCTTAAATAAAGAGTCACTGGAACATCTGGCGGGGACATTACAAATTTTTAAAAGGGACGAACTCGACAGGACAGATTCACCGACTCTTAGTTGGACTAACTATCGGGTGGGGAGTCCGATACAACCGTAGTGGAAGGAAGCATACTTTTGGATGCTAAAAATCAAAAAAATCAATCTCTGCCACTGTAAGTCACCCTCAGAGCGCTCCTGAACAAAATGGAAGCTGAGAGGATAGGTGTAGTTTTGATCCAGAAACCATGGATTAGCAGTAACCGGGTAATGTGACTCAGCACTCCTAATTGCTATACGCGAAAAAAGAAGATAATTTATAAAGTACTAGTAACCTACACTAGGTACAAGGGTCCGGCTCTCTTAAAAATGCGGAAATCGAGCTGTGGACATCGGTCAGACATATGGGTGAGATGAGTTACTCCGTTATTCTAAGTACTAATAACCTACACATCCAATATTACGCTTGACACAGATTTCATAAGTATCCGAAGACCATTCCTCTTCTAACCAGTATGAATTGGTTAGAACACCTCCCAGTAAACTAATTTTCAGAAACAGCAGGAAATCCGACTGGGATAACTAGAGCTAAATGTTAGGTGTTTCTCCTCTTACGAAGCCTTTGGGTAAGCCTCGGCCACCCTGGTGGTCGGGAGGACACCAAACAAATAAGGTTCACAATGCAAAAGATTATTTAAAAGTGCTATAAGAAAATAAAAGATGATGCTATTACAGGCGTACTTTGCGGCTTGCTCGATTCTGGCATATAAATATATGAGGGAGTTCCTGGGGATATCCTGTAAACTATTGATATGATACTACCCTGGCGTGAAATCATCTTCAAAGGTACCCTAGAGCTTTGTCACATTCCTAATAAATTGCCTGAAGTAAAAGTAATATGTATACCTAAGGCGAGGAAAACCTTTCACTGCAATCACAAAAAATTTAGACCTATAAGATTATCCTCTTTTATGTTAAAACCCTTAGGAATAGACGTTCATATGATCGAAATCTCATCATGCATATTGTACGGGTGGAATCTTCTCTCCAGTTCCTTCTTGGTCCTAATGAGATGGCGATTACTGGATTACCCTATGGTAACTTTCCTGAATATAGAAGAGGCTTTCAGCAACGTCAGGCCAGATGTGATTCTTAGAGGCAAGATTGTAACAGCTCATCTGAGTTGCCAGTAGATTTATGAGTGAAGGCATTATTCCTGATACTACCGACTCTGCTATCCTATCGTCATTTTTCGAGGGGAAGTGAAAGCGCTGAGCTTCTTTCTAAATTCTCTTTTTCTACTTCAAATACAATAAAGATTGAAACTTTATCATGAATCCAAATCCATGCAAATTTTCAGCTGATAGTAGAACAGCATAGGTTACTTATCTGACCAGAATACAAGAAGACGATAATAAAAACTTTACAGGAGTGAGGTTTGCTGCAGAGAGAAGATGATTTGAAATTGAATTTTTCTCGAATTGGTAATTATGTTAGCCTGAAAAATATCTGGTGGTCTAGATCACATATTTGTTGTTAAAAATGTAGTTTGACTTTCCTTTCAAAAAGAGTAATTTGCTCTTCCTTTACCAAAAGTAAGTGGGGCGATTAGCGCGTTACTATACAAACCAAGGGATGACAAATATTAAATTTAACTTTCAATTTAATAATTAGTCATGTTTGTCACGTGATAGGCTTAGGAATATGTGTTATTGGCTAAATTCTAATTTTTTTATTATGTTATTTCAAAACCTAGCTAAAAAAGATGTGTAATTCTGTAGATCTCATAAATCGAAACATAAACAAGAACTAAGCAATATCAAGGCCATAGTATAATTTTAATTGATGAAGATATTATTTTTAAACGTAATTAAATAAAATTAAAATTCTACGATTTTTAGTGTCTATACATAAAAATATTCGAATAAAATTACCGAATTTTAAAATAATTTAAATAAACCTTTTATTGCTGTTTAAATATGTAGCCAATCCTGACAGACTAGAAAAACTAATGTTTGTTATTCATTTGGCTGAACTTTTACAGACAACAACAATCAAATATTTCTTTAAAAACAAATACATGCATATATTAATTTCAGATTAATCGGTTCTAAAACTGGTCTTACCAAATCAACAAGTGTTTGCATCAATTCAATGGTCATATCACCATCATATGTACGATTTCGATTATCAATTAAAATACACCAGCACTTGTTGTCCGCCCTACGGCAACCATTTTCACTTTCACTCACAAACACTAAGTGATCCGCACGATCACAAATATTAGGCACGCCATCGACTGTTTCGAACGTGCATAAACCATTTTCAGTTGAATTCAATGCGTAACAATTTAATATAAATTTAAATGAAATTAAAACAATTAAAGTGGTGAAATTCATTCTAGCCTTCATCAGAAAATAGAATAAAATGTTGGTCACACTCAAAACCAAATATTGAAATTAAGTTTGGTAGATAGAAATAGATATTGCACACTTCAATCAGTAAAACCACAAAACAAACTGATGCTTGGTTAGTGATTTTTGTTTTGCAAAATTAACATTAATAATCCACTTTTGGCAAGTGTGGGGAATTTTTGAATTGAGATATTCTGTTAAATTAAAAATATCGAAACAAGTTTAAATAAGAGTGTTGCGGGGAATATAAACATGACCACAAAAGCTGACTCAATATATATAAAAATTTAATTAACCAATCCGATTTCCTTAATTGAATTACTGGATTCTATGAATGTTGTCTGTATACGAAATTTTATATTAAACACTTCGAAAATATCATTATCATTACATCTGCCCCTAAATGTAGGCAACAATTATATCCCGCCTGACTTCACTATGTTACGTGATGTGACTGCACAATTCACCTGACAATATGAAGAAGCCTCAGCAGCCCTATAGAAACCGGCTAGAATACAATGGATCAATCATCCATTAATCCGAATTCAAAAAGTGATTGTATTGCATCTACAACTCAGAGTTTGTTTGTAGTCCTAATAATAGATGGCATTGAAGTCATAATGTATTGTTACGATCGTGGTGACATCTCTACTTGAGTATAGTCACTATCGTTAATGTAAACTGTAATAATTAGATGTGTCTAGAATATTCAAGAATAGTCTCTAGACACTCTCAAACTTTGTGGAATATTCTAGAAGGCTAAAATATTTAGTATAAATACCAGATAAAATTTTAGGAGTTGGTTAGTTGTGTTTTAACCGTGAGTGTTATAAGTGTTTATAAAGTGAAATACAGTGTTATTAGAAGTGTAATAAAATAATTATTGTGAAGTTAAATAATTAGTTATATAAGTGAATTAATCAGATTAGTGGAGGGATGATCAAAACTGTCATATCGATCAGATGTGCGTTGTAGATCTCTAATATAAAATAATTATTTTTAATAGTGATAGACGATTAAAACCAGTGTGGTTGGTATTGATATAAAAGTGAAGTGTCACAGTTTAAAATGTTAAATAAAATATATAAATATATGGTGGAAAAAACAGAAAAATAAATAATATATATGAGGGGAAAAAACAACAACAACAAAATATATATGCAGAATGCATACACAATTGCGTATAACAGCAGAGATGAAAACCATCATATTCACCACCATATTTTATATTCTATTGAACGAAAAAAAATCTGCAATACCAACCCAGGTAAAAAGTAAAATGAAGGGAAAAGGTAAAGAAGGCGAATTGGAAAACGTCAAACGAAATTGAGTCAGGTCAGGGATGATTTTGATACTAATTTATGTATTTATGATATTTTTTAATAATTTATGGTGAAAGAAAAAAAAGAAAAATATTTTTAGGAGGTGATGGGAAGTAGGATAGATTATTTATAAGATACATAGTATATAAGAAATTCTAACAAATATTCTGGTTTGCTCCGTAAATTATACGGGCGGAATCCAACAATGTTGGTAGCTAAACTTCAAGATGCTCGGTAATAAAGATCACAATTTGAGATCTTAATTCATTAGATGATGCGTATGAACAAATATTTTCCAGCTGCAGCTGATGTATCATGGCCTTGAAAAGGCAATTACCATCGCCGGGTATCGGATGAACTTCCATTAGAATTACCTAATAGCTTTATCTAACACAATAATTAAATAAATTTATTTATATTTAGTTTAAACTTAGGCGTAAATATCACTCTTCTAACAAATGCTTTGTAGGTTTTTTAGATTTTAAATCACATAAAAACAACAACAAAACTAGTGTCAAAATTTAGGATTTAACGAGGAATAATTTCAACGACGAAATAACGAAAAGAGGAGAGACATCTGTTGGGGATGATCGACAACTATCGATGTCAACAGTAGCTTTACTCTTAAAGTTTGGTCTAGTGGTAGTTAATTGTTAGTTACATGGTTGGGACGAAGAAAGTTGGCTGAATAGGTATATGGAGTACTAATGACTTGTAGTAGGAAGAGGGAGATTGTTGCAGATTTGAGTGTCAGGATGAGGCGGTTTATCGTAGTTGCGCTGTATTAACCCTATAAGCAAAAAATTATAAAACTAGATTAGAATTGTATCGTCCTGTATTACTAACTATTGGCTATACCAGGTGTCTGTAACCGAGTCAATTTCTATCATTCTAACTGAACCTACCGAAATCCTCTTTATGTTATGTGTAAACGGGTGTTCAGTGAGGCCCAGTCATCTCCGGGAGATCCTGCTTAATGCTTGGTCAAACATTTAGTGTAATTATTCGGAAAGAAAAAATTGAATCTGATCTAGAATTTACATCGTTTGTTTTATTCACAATCCAGTGATCAACTTAGCAATTGGTGACAGCGGTGGAATTGTGAATTAAAAGAGATGATTCTAGGCGAGTTAATAATTTCCGATTTAAAGGAGGTGTTGGAGCGGGTGGTTTGTCAACGGCTGGTCAGAAAAATGTATTGTAGTAACGGTTACTTCAAGCCTTGGACCCTGCTTGTTACAATTTGTTTGTTACAATGGACCCTGCTTGTTACAATTTCGATGAATAAACATTTTCCGACCACGCAGAAGGGGACAAAGAGGATGGAGAGAGTGAAGGCGCAGTAGTGGAGGCGGTGCCGATACAAACTGGAAATTTCGATATGGCGCAGTTAATGGATGCTATAATGAGAATATGGAACAATCCAATTTGAAAATGGAACAGCAAATAGAAAAGTCAGTTGAAAAGTCTGTTGAAAAGTTATTTGGAGAATTAAATCGTAAAATGGACAGTCCGCAGTAACCAATTAAATCGCATCAGTGCTCGAGATCAATAACAAAATAGAAATTTCAAGAGATGTATGCCAATCTACATGAATAAGTAGATCAAATAGAACAGAAATTACACAAGGACATCCAAGGGTTAGAAGAGAAAGTTCTAGGCTTCGAGAAGAAACTTCTATGTATCGAAGTTAGCGGAACAGCGTCGCCAGTATCTCAGCCAATTCAAGTGATGAAATTTAAACAACCAATATTCGATGGCACAATGTATTTCGAAGTTTTGAAATTTTGAGACAACGGTCAATCAAAATGGTTGGAATGACGCAAATTGGGGAACAGCGTACTAATACTAATAGTAGCTCTTAAAGGTGAATCGGTTGAGACATTGCAGACTATTCCGGAATATGACCGAAATAATTACAACGAGATAATGAAAGCACTGGATCGAAAGTACGGAAGTGATCATAAATGAGAAATGTATCGTATGGAGTTAAAGAGTCGATATCAAAAGATCTGAGAGACTCTTCAAAAATATATTCATCATATACATATTCCATTGCGTGTGCTTTGATAAACGAGACTCGGTCGGCACCAAGATTCAGGTAGTAGAATAAGGTGTTGGGCATGTGTTAGGATAGGTCACATTCCACGATATTGCCGGGAAGTAAGATGGAAAAGACATAGAGCAGCAAACATCAAATTATGGCCAAGGAGGGGAACAGGAAACCAAAGTATTAGGAAAATACGATGTTAGATAAGGAGAATATTGTGAACTAGAAGGGAGTACAGGAGCATAAAGAAGCAGTTGAACTACGGAGAGTCATCTGTTACTCCATCCCTGTAACGAGATTGGGACGAGGCGGAGACGGTTTAACAGTTAAAGCTAATGTGGACGGAAGAATTGTGTTATAACCCTAGATACAGGAGCAACCGGAACGTTTGTACGAGAAGATCTAGTAAAAGGATGAACACAACCAGCGGATGGGTCGAAATTAAGAACGGCCACAGGCGAGGATGCAGTCATAACGGGCAAGAAGATTGCAACGATAAGGATCGGCATTACTCAGTTCCAACATTAAGTACTGGTCGCAAATATAGTGGATGAAGCCATCTTGGGGATGAACTTCATGAGGGCGAATGGCTTCGTGATGGATGTATTGCAGGGAGTATTGGATTGCAATAGATTCGAGTTGCCACTTCGTGTATATGATACCGGAGCAACACACAGGGAAGTAGTAGTGGATCAGCGGGAAAAGCATCCATCGAACTCAGAAACAGTTGCACGGGAGAAAATACGAGTGTCAGGTAACCAAATGAAGGCTCGTAGTGACGTGCGCGTAAACAACAGTAGTTTCAAAGAAGGAGGTTTAGTATGTCGTCACAAACTACAACGGAATAAGGGTTTCTCACCATCATAGGAAGGGCCGTACATCATCATTTAAAAGCTAAACGACGTTAGGAAAGGGCAGCGAGGAAGACTGAAGGTCGTGCACTTAGAGCGATTAGCGCTCTGCTGCGGAGGTGACTTGGATCCTGTTCGGAACGAATCAGGATTAGGTAGGGGGTAATGTGGCAACCGTGGCGACATCTCTATTTGAGTATAGTTACTATCGACATCTCTACTAGAGTATAGACACTAGTGTATATTGTAATTATTCGGAAATAAATAAATTTCGTGCTATCTAGAATTTACATCGTTTGATTTATTGACAGTCCAATGATCGAACCTTGTTTGACAAGGCAAAAACGTAACAGTATATTTTCTATTTATTTTATTTTGTTCATTCTTTAAAAAAGAAAGGGGAAAAGGAATAACAAATATTAGAAAACGAAACAAACGAATTTGAAACTAAAACCTTAAAGCATTGTACACGAGATCGCATTCAAATCCTAGGAAATTAAATGCGATCTCTCTCCCAATCAAATCAACTAAAATGACAAACAAACTCCTCTTTTTCTCTTCTTGAGTTGGAATATACTTATTTAACTTTTAGCAAAAAACTTGCAGACGACCAACTTAATCACACAAAAATTCTCTCAGAGAGATATCGGATTTGATTTCCTAGGATTTGAAATCGGTCTCGTGTACAAGGCTTAAAAACGACAGCAAGATTACACACTTACGGCGTTTGCAGTTGACACAACGGAAGAGTACATTTTATGAACAACTCTATACATGTTGCTGTCTTCTGGTACACACCGAAATGTCATCAAAATTATTGAAGGAGATTACAACGCAAAAATTGGGTTTAAAACTAGCACTGAATCCTGCACGAAATAAAATTGGACTAAACCTCGCCCAAAGTGTGATCTATGTATTTGTGAGTATTAATCATCCAGGAGGGATGCTAACCAAAACATGCAACACATTAAGTTAATTCATTCGATGACTAAATCTAAAACGAGAAATCGACTAAACTCTAGATGCCGGAATAATATAAATTGAAGAGTTTAAGCTTCTGATAAATATCCTATATTTACAAGGGAAGTAGAGAAATGTTCACAAAAGATTTAAAGTCGGGCTACTGGATATTCGAGATAGCAATTAACCAAAGAGCCTTTATATGACAGAGATCGCAAAACCATTAAACGTTCCAACGAGGAAACATATAAAATTTAAATGGGGCTAACCTGAACAAATGCTTTTGACATACTTAAAGTTTTAATAACGAATGGATTTTTTTACAATTTTACGACGATTTGATCCTGACACATTTTACGCGTACTGCCCCATGTTGATACACGCTATAGGTGTCTACCCTAACTTAAAAATTTATAATATTATAATAATTCAGATCGTATCTGGATGGTTCTGAAGAGCTCTTACGGCCAATTAACAATAAAAAGGTTTAATTCGCTTGCGCTTCCAGCTCCGTCCGGTAAGTTAACCAAATTGGCTTTGGCATATTCTAGGTTTATAATTTATTAATAGATTGCAGCATCGTAAAAAAATAATTTAATTGCTGATACTATTTTTAGACCTCTTTGACGGAAGATCCTACAAATTAAACGACATATTGCCAAAAAAAATTTTGGCCAGGCCTATATATGAAATCAAATCATGGTATCATTAACTTAAGGCATCACGTTTGAAACCAACTGAAAATTGAGCCATCGAAAATTAATAGAAGAAGTTGTTCTTCATTTGTGGTTGCTTCGTCGAATAATTATCGATAATGAATTTCTAATGTATTTTTGACATTCCATGTCTTTAGCATTCTATTATCCTCAAGTATCCTAGTCCGATAGAACAAATCGGGAATTTAAATTTCTAACTAGAAAATTTAGTTCAGATGGGTGCACAGGTCAGGTTTTGCGAATAGAAAGTTTAATGACTTGTTTTAAGTACCGCTGTGAAGTCAATTTCATCCTAATTAGCGCCTCGTTGCTATGAGCCACATAAAATCAAGATCTTCAAGATCAACCTAATTCAAATTTTTCCATCTAAGTCAATTTAAATTTCTCGATGTGCCATTTGGTTTTACAGTCAGTTACAAACCGGGCGATGATGTGTTACTCTTTTACACATTTTTAAACTCGGGGAACAAAAATTTTGTGTTTTCTGTGATATAAAAAGTTCTACCTTCTTTCGATCGTATATAGATGATCTTCGAGTAAAAATCTATTTTTCATTGTTCTTCAATGTATGTTGTATAGCTCCAAAGTTATGAATTCATAAAGTTGTAATATTCAGAAGCTCAATGGTTTAGATAAAACAAACAATTTCAATTTCAAGAACCATTATATGGTTGATAATATTATTTAAGATCTATATATAAAAATGCTGCTTAATCCAAGGTATAAATTTCGTTACATCCGTAAATAGAACGTATTGTGATAGATCACATTTATCATCGGCCGATAAAACACCTAGCGATGCGATACCTCCCAAAATCCAGCGCTCTTTCGATTTGAATACAAGCCCACCGCCAGAATCGCCACGACACACATTTGTATCTATAAATATATTGATAATTTATATATAGACTAAAGGACTAAGAGTATATAGCGTATATATACTTACTATTCGTAAATCCCGCACAAAAATTTGTTTTCGTCAAGTATTGTCCAAAAAAAATTCGATTACTGCTCAAACAACTGATATTATCGATAACTGGCAAATTCGCCTCTTTCAGCTCGGTTTGAAATTCATTGTTTTCGTCAAGTCCCCACCCGACCGTCTATTAATTAATCGAATTTAAATATAAGCATTTGAGTGCCTATATATTGAGGTATTTCTCACGTTTACTTACCGTTCCCACTCGATCCACTAAAAATTCATTCGGTTCAGGTAAACACACATAATTTACGTAACGCGTCACCTGAATATAATTCCCTAGAATCAGGATTGCAATATTGTTTTCATACGACTCGGAATTAAAAGCTTCATGTGGTATTACATCATATACACGATATTCTTGCGTCACCGATGATGCAAGTGTTAGATCGTGTCGCCCCAATTCGACAGTAAGTTGGTCCGGTATTACAATTAAATTTTGTTCGAGCACACAATGGGCAGCCGTAATAATTGTTTTTCGATTGATCAGCGTACCGCCACAAGTAAAAACTCGATTTATTTTCGATTGCAGTTTATAGATGGCGGCATGCCAAGGCCAATCACCAGGGCTTGTGATTGTACCATATGAAATCAGGGGATTTTTGTGGATGGGTTTAAGACCACAACTTTTCATGAAACTAACTGGGATTGGAACGTTTCGCTGGGCTACTTGGGTCATATTGGCTGAGTAATCAATTAAATCGGAATTTACTATTTTGATCGATTGATTGGTTGCGACTAATAATTCGGCCGACAGCGCTGGGCTCGGTTTAGGTGGACCAGATGGTACTGTTGAATAAAATGTTGGTTTTATTCTGGCCGGTGCAGATGTACGGGTTACTCGTGGTTCAAAATAATTACAAATCGGTTGATTGTCTATAGTAACCGAGTTGAGATCGGTTAGTTGATTGTTGTTTTCCGATATCGCTATAAATGTTTTACGATTACCCAAGTGAAAAGCACTGCCCGGAATCTGGCGTTCGCGATACGCATCCAACGGAGCCTATAGAGATTATAGAGAATAAAATGAATTAATTTAATTTTATCGAAATCGTACTACATTTACTTACATAGAAAAATCGAGTAGAAGACGAGTATTCGATAAACAGATGATTGGCTGAAGTTAGTAAATTATTATCGTTATTAATAATGATGCACCAATAGACCTGGTTATTCAGCGCGGATCGTTTTTCAATGATAAATTCTGGCCTATAATTAGGACAGTATTTTATTGAGTACATAGTATACGCTGGCCGACGCATGCAATCGATTAAATGTGAATGATTTGAATTGTATTCATTCGGTGTAAATTGATAATTGTTGTTGTTGGTAGGTTGTTGAAAGTTGATAATTTGTACCGGCGCTGTATTGGTAAATTTACAAATTTCATTGTTGCGAATTTTCACCGATGTAATTTTTGGAAGAGCTCCTGGTTGTGTGTCTGGTTGAACGAGGATTCGATTTAGACCCGCAAATATTTTTATTGTTAGATATGATTTATCTTCGTCCGGATGAATTTTGTCGGGACGCTAGAATATTAATAAAATTAGATAGATATTGTTGGGAATTAAGTTCAATCAGTTCATCAAACATGTCCGCCATCCTACATTTCCGACTTCCAAAATTAAAGGCTGAAAACTAAAATGTATTAATAAATGTATTATTGAAAGCTGAGGAAATTCAACAAATTAAATTAAAGGCGTTGATTATGGATTGGATGCAGTAAATGTGTACAACCCGTTTAATCACAAGGACGATGAAGCAAGTCGAATGGCATAATTTCAATTGTCACTAATTCTCAGAGATATTCTTTTTACCTAAAAGGAATGTTATATAGGTTATTGAGGATGCTGAAATTAAATCGAAATCAGTGTTAAGCTACTGAGAAAACCCAGATACTAAATGTCAAAAAAACTTCAGCGTTTGTTGGGTATGGTATCATATTTGAATAAATTTATGCTAAGCTTATCAAACTACCAGATCTCTAAGATAGTTGTTGGTAAAAGAAAATGTATGAGTATGGACGGAACAACATGACATGGCTCAACTAAGTAAGTTCCTTGAAACTGCCAAATTGAAATTTTACTTAAAATTGTAAAACTTAAAATTTAAAGAAAAGTAACATAAGCTGAGTCGTGGAAGCGTTGTAAGGGTGGAAACCTTATATTCCTGGCACCTAGTCTTGCATGGAGATAATCGATCAACATGTGCAATAGGAATATCAAAAACGTTTTTTGAATGCTTTCAATTCTTTTGATCAATATTATCGTTTGGTCTGTAGATCCATTAAAACATGTCAGCTTTCTCTTTAGCGTTCGAGGTGTTGGCATTGTTGTAAGTCATATTGGCCTAGTACCCCTCAATTTCTAAACCTCTCGGTTTGATCTAAAGTATTTCCAAAATTGTTTTGGATTTATTTTGATTTTGTCTTGAATGTCAGCTGAATAAGACCTGTACAAATCCGCTGCTAGCTTGTAGGAATGTGTTTAATATGTTTTGTAGGAATGTGAATCCATCCCACTTTTTAACATTTTAGCATATGCTCTAGATTTTCGATTATTCAAATGTATGAGTCGGCCATCAAATTATAAACGATGAATACTCCATGCTGTGTTACCAATAGGCACATGAGGTTCAAATCCTTGCATCCTTTGTAAGTATTTAGAACTTTATTACAATTCTGTGCTTCTAAGTATACACTTGTAGAACTGAGTGGTTTGATTTCATTTGTATATTGTTGAATATGGACGGATCTTTTCGACAAGCAATCGGTTAAATCAAATACATACAATGTCCATAGATTTGTGGTTAACATCAATTAATTACGACAAATGGATTGTTCAACTCACTTTAAAAGTATCTATAGTTCATTGGTAAAAACAAGATATCAAAATTTGTTCCGGTTATTTGCATAATTGTGTTAATTTGGTTTAATTTATTACCAATTATTGCAACAACGAATAACGATTCCACATCGGATGGTATACTGCATGGAAGGATGCAATTCAATTCTGTGTCAATATACTTATGAAGTTAGGAAGATTGAAGTCACCAAGCACAAGTACTAGATCTGGTGAATTTGATGTATTAATAACCTCCAACTATCGATTCAACGCATGTCGCATAATAATCATTATTTGATTGAGGTGGCATATGTATGATTTGTATATAGATAAATAAATTTCTTTGAATGATTTTGAATTTCACATAAATCTGTTTAACTCTTGACGGAGCCAAAATAACTGGAGCATTTCCATGCTTTGTAGAATTCACTGCTATGAGAGTGCCGCCACCTGACTTCTTTGAGCTTGTACTCCAGCAGAGCGATCACATCAAAAAACAACACAATCGAGTTCAGACTATTCAGAAATAAATTAGATAAAATGTTTGTAGCGCCAAGTTGTGAAAAATCGTTTTGCCTTTAATGCTATTTTGTCAACATTTTGCAAATAGATTGAGCATTTTCCCATAACTGGTTTTTTGCTTGATTTTACGGATAGTGCGTTCTGTACACCATTCTTGATTGGCTTTCCGGGTGGTTTTTCAATAGATTTAACTTTTTTTATGTTTTAATCTCTTCTTATTTATTTGCGTTTTAGACGATATGTATATTGGTCTTATTATTTTATTTTATTAAAACGGTTGGAACCTACAGAGGTTCCGCACTCAATGCCACAGTGGGCCCAGGGTGCAAACCTTAAGGATCTATCCCAACTCGCAGCCTTAGCAAACTGTAAAAGGTTGAACCAAGAGATGGATAATAACTGATCTACGTTCAAAGATCCGTACGATAACACTTGGGATCTTGCTTCGACAAAGGTCGGAGAGCTGCAAAGGTAGTGTAGGCAGTCGTCCACTTCCTCCAGACAATCGTCATAAACCACCGTTGAAAGAAAGAAGAATTGCTGGCTCGGGACGACAAATAAATTTACAGGGCGATCCAGCTTTCGCTAAAAAGTCAGCAACCTCATTTCCCATAACGCCACAATGATTTCACAATGAGCAGGCACCCACATGACCCTTACTCTCGAATTGGAGCAAAGGAGATTAATGAAGTGTTTACACTCATTGACCAGTTTGGATATACCCAAAGGGTTTATAAGGGTATTGAGTGCGGCTTTACTATCCGTGCAGATAATTATATTACTAAACTTATACGCCTCAATTAATTACTAAACTTATATGCCTCAATTGCACTGAGGGTAAGTGCAATTAATTCAGCTTGAAAAACCGTGCAGTGTTTGCTCAGACTACCCGAGAATCTGAGCCCATCCTTTGGACAAAAGAGACCAAACCATGCACTGACTTCTGATCGAGAGCCATCCGCAAAAAAAACTATCGACTCAGACAACTGTCTATAGAAATTCTGAGAGAGGCTCCAAGAATGTAAGACTATGCAATTCGGGCAAGCATAGCATAGACTCCATAGGCTGTCATCTGCAGTCCATCCAGCCTTGCTACAGAAGACGCCAGTTTCACAACCGGCCACCATACAACTGCTGCATACGACAGTTCCAGGAGAGTTTACTATCTAGAATAACGCCCAGGTGTTTCACGTGCTCTGTCCTTGTAATTGCTCTACCAAATAGAGTGGGAACAGATAAATTAGCACTGTCTCTACGTCTGGAAAACACAACCAGACTAGTTTTCGACGGATTGATGTGCAACCCCTTTGACGTGCAACACACCAAACTTTCACTATATTAAGGGCGTTCGGCATCGGATCAGATAAGACGTTCAGGTATTTCCCAGAAACTGTCAAAACGAGATCATCCGCGAAGCTTTGCACGATGAACCCAGATCGCTGCAATTTAACAAGTAATTCATCGATAACCATGAGCCACAGCAAGCGTGAGAATACTCTTCCTTGCGGACAGCCTTTGGCTACTTTGACAGACACTGACGAGCCATCTAACTCAGTCTCAACTATACGGGATTTGAGCATTGAGTCGATGAACTTAACAATGGTTTGATTAATATTAAAATTTGTACACGCACTCGAGATCGAAGAAAACGAAGTGCTATTAAAAGCTCCCGTAATGTCCAGGAAGGTACCTACAAGAAACTCTTTATAATTAAGTGATCTTTCGATTCTAGTAACGAGTTCATGTAGAGCAGTTTCGAAAGGACTTGCCAGCTCTGTAAGCATGTTGCATGTTACTGAGTGGGGAGGTAGTTAAATAGTTATCCCTAATAAATCTTTTGGTATGAAAACTACTCTACTCCTGCTCCAAGATCGTGGTACAGTACTAAAAGCTAAAAGTTTCCCGGAAGGTAGGCCAAGGCTATCAAGTTTGGAAGTATCATTCTTAGCCAGAGTCTCGTTAAGTCTGGCGAGAACAGATAAGCTATCAATTTCTTCACAAACATTTTTCCACGCAGCTCTCTGCGCGGATCTTAGGCTTTTTTTATAGGATTTTTGAGCTACCAAAAATCGATTCCAATCAGAAATGAGATTCGTATTTTTAATTTTACGCACACGCTTCCTTAACTTTTTAGGTTCAGAACACCAGAAGGGTTTGTTAAGCTTCTTCTGGTTGTAAATAAGTCGATATTGCTTTTGTTAGTACAGTTGCCTGCAAATCGAGATCTGAGATAGATCTAATCTGATTAGGCAAATCTAGTAGTGAAACGAGCTCAAAGGACAATGATTCCCAATTTGTTAGTTTCCTATTACAATATGGTTTAACCGGTGGTCTTTTAAAGTTAATATTAAAAGAGGTGCACCTATATATGATCAGAGGTGAGAATATTATCCGTCACCCTCCAATTTAGAATCAGGTCAACGATTGTCATTGAGCACAAACTAATATCAATCACTTCTTTACGAACCGAGTTGATAAAAGTAGGCTCACAACCAACATTGAGAATCTCTATATGTGGCTCAGAGGAGTCAATATAATTGAACAGTGAGGATCCTCTACTGTTGGTAGTCGAGCTACCCCAAATGGTATGATGAGCATTAGCGTCACATCCAATCAGGAGAGGTAGATTGTTGACCCTACACCACACTACAAGATTCACCAGTTCCTCTGATGGAGGGGGCGAGGTGGAATCATAGGGTAAATAGGCTGATGCAATGACAAGTTTTAAACGTGAGTCAGCATCACGAGAGTGATTAGCACCGCCGCAAGATCAGCCGTGCTTCGAATCTAATGACGTACGGTTCTTGGATTAGACAAATATATTGGTCTAGGTCTAGATATTGGACGATATATAACCCGAAATTATTTATTTTCATTAGAATTTTAAATGCCTTCGCCATCAACACTGATGCAGTATGATACATTATTGTAGTAACCACCATTTTGTTCTTTGAGTGGAACACTAAAAACTTGAATTGTAAATTTCGGTCTAACGAATCCCTTATGAAATTGATGTTGACATAGTTCCAGTTATTGATGAATTTATAATTTGTAAAGCGGTTGAAGTCGATATTGTTAATTTTGATGTGTAGCTGAGTGTTAATATTAGAGTTGTCATAGTTGGAATTGATGCGTGAAAAGTTTTGAGACAGACCGCGTCACGATACGATCTTTCAATTATGGGTTCGAGGGTAATGCAAGTATTGCATTATTTAGCGTTTTTCCAGCCTTCTGATTTCTTTTGGTCATATTACCTAATTTAGATTGCGATTCGTTACTATCGTTCTTAGATACCATAACCACTAAAACCGGGCACAAGATCGATCAAAATTTTCCTTACATTTTTCACATCACTCGTTAATTTGCTCATTAGTTTTTTGGATATCGATGCAGCATGGTTATAACTGATTACTTTATCGCACATAAAATCCTTAGATGGAAAAAATCATTCGTTCACAAAATTAATGGAGCACCTGCACATTTTTTCTAAGGTTCAGTAGTTACATGAAAAATATTTGCAGAAATTATTAATTTAAACAAAACACTCTTCCAAATATACTTAGACTACACTATAGATAGCATTACAAAATTGATTTAGTGTTCAGTGTATAGATATTAGAATCAGAATGGTTTAGCAGAACGAAACTTGCGCAAACTGTGAAGAATATGCTCGTTAGCGCCTCATCAACAAAAGTCGGTATTTGTGTTGTATTTTGCAAGCTGTATTTTTAAAATTAATGTATTTTTTGTAAATAGGCAAAGTGTTTTCTTTTAACCACCAAAATTAGATACAGACTCCTATATAAGATGTCATGGTTCTAGCTCGTATAGTTTATGATGTCAAGGTTCAAAAGTTTTACCTCATAGTTATACATATTTTAAGACGCTGCCTCCTTCCGTCTTCCAAGGAGGGAGTACTGCACCATATCCTGGTGTTACTTGCACCAGGTATCTACAAGTCAGGTCAACCGGAAAGAGCAAATATTAAAATAGTATCCATTTCTAAAATGAGCAAGTTAAATTTTCGAATTTTCAAATATAACATTTTATTGCATAATTATAGTAAAGAAATATTTGATTGACGATTCATGAACTCAAAAGAATATCAAACATTGTCTTGGTATAGTAATCTTGTAGAAACAGGAATTTGATTGATCGTCGATGAAATATTTCTTCACTCTATGTTCACTGTTAAAATTTAGAATAATATTTACGCATGTCTAATCTGTCCATGTGATTCTGTTAAATGATTTGTTTAAGCATGAAGGCGAAACCGAGGTTAATTTGGCATAATTTTTTAATGTCACAAATATAGTAATTCCACACTGTTATGTATGTATATAAATATATATATATAGAGACGAAATCGTTTTGAAAACAGGTCTTACCAAATTATCACGATTAAAAGTTTGCACCAATTCAATGACCATATCACCATCGTATATACGATTTCGATTATCAATTAAAATACACCAACACTTGGAGTTCGCCGTACAATCATTTTCACTTTCACTCACAAAAACTGAATGAATCGAGCGATCACATATGTTGGGCTGCCACACGGCATACGTTGTGTTTAATTTGCATAAATCATTTTGAGTCACATCGTATGCATAATTATTTAATATAAATTTGAATAAAATTAAAACTATTAAACGGACGAAATTTATTTTAGCTTTCATCACGAAACCGTATATCTATACACATACGGAGTGAACAAGTTTTATTGCTTACACGTTACACTCGATATTATATTCAAAACGACACTAAACGAAAGATGAAAATTAAGTTTATTCATTCAATAAGATCGCACATTTCGAAGATCGCGCACCTCAATCAGTAAAAACACAAAATAAACTGACGCTTGGAGAGTGATTTTTTTTCGTTTTTGGATGTTGATCTGCTTTTTAGCACCCATATTCAAATTTCTTCAAATGAAGATGTATATATGTACATATATGGACACTTTTATAGCTGTGTGTGTTTAAAATATAATAGAATGGAGATAATGTGATAATTAACAAACTTGGGAACAAGTTTAAATAAGTGCGTCGGAAAATTTTGATATGAACGCGAAAGGTGACTCAATATGTAACAATTAAAATTAATTAGCAAACCTAATTCAATTCGAAAAAAAACCTTCTAATTGAATTTTATTGTGGTTTACGAATGTTATGCCTAGCAAACATTCCATTGGCGCATTTCGTCTACTATATACGCGAGAGATATCAAATGGAAATTTTGGCAAATATGTTCCATTCTATATGGTGGCTTGATTTGATTTTATGCTTCTTCTGGCATTGTAAATTGTTAAGTACCACTTCTTTTGATCGAAGCAAGCTTCTAGAGAATCTCTATAAATAGGCATAATAGCTCATCTAACCGTTCCGGTGGTGAATATTCCTCCAAAGAGACTACAAATTTTTGAAATTTCGCATCACTATATACAGTCTGGAAAGTGTGTCTCACTGATTGCTTTTTTCCCCATTCCCAGTAAAACTTCCAGCTGGCTATTAGAGGACTCGTACATCATTGGAATGAGCCTATGATTTGTTCAAAAAAGCTTCTACATGCCGCTCTCTATAATAAGATCTAATCAATTTGAGACTGTGTTCTGTCAAAGGTCATTTCTAAGCATCTCCTTGTTAAACTAAAGGTTCTAATAAAAATTGGTAATTACTATTAAATATAAATGACCTGGCGTCAATGTGCAATCATATGGGCCGCCAAACATGACAGTCAATGGTCTTGAATTCATAATAACTTCTATCTGTATTCCATCCTCTAATGTGTATAATTCTTCAAAAGAAAAAAAACATTAAATGGTAAACGTATTTGGACGATTTAATAGGTTGGGTGCGCTCTCGATGGAATAAACTTCCATGAAATTCATGGCAATAAAGAAAACGGTTGAGGCAAAATTTAGAGGTGAACATCTTTGGGCGAAAAGAAGACAAATGACGCAACATTGGCCTTTGAACGAGATCTGAATCGTAAATTTTTATTTTTGATTGAAAATGGACCGCACTAATCAACGCTTGCTGTGGTAAAAGGTTTAGCTTGTTCTACTCTAGAAGCTGATAAATTTAAGCTGGTAATACTTACAGTTCGTTTAGCTATATTTTATTATTATTATTATTATTTATTTAACTGTCAAGAAATTACGATTTTATGTTACATTGTAACATAACATAACATAAGTAGCATAGACGTTCAGTAAAATTTTAATTTGTAAATTGCAAGTTACAGAAATAATTTTAAATCCACATTTCAATATGCTCTTTCACAAAGATAAAACATAACTTTTTGAAATCATTTAAAGTTAAAATTTCCAGTTTTACTAATGAATATACTTTTAACGCTTTGTGTGTTAATAAGTTTTGTGGAAATATTTTTTAAAACGCTGGTAATCGATAATGCTCATTTCTCATATTATAAGTATATGTATGTCTCTGTTGCTCGTTAGAAATTTCTGTAGATATATAGACCCATAGAATCTATTCCCCTACTCCTGTCAGCTTTAAGAATTATTCGTAGAAACTTGTTTTGAATTTTCTGAATTGTGCAGATCTGCTCCATAATAAACAAATTTAGATGAACAGTAATCAACGTATGGTACTATACCAATGCTCTGTACAACCTTTGTTTAGTATCTTTAGACAATTTATGTCGTAATCGTTCCAATTTTTTTTTCATCATCGCACTACGAACAGTTTGTCGTCATGTATTTGGTTTTTGATAATAATAAGTCATAACAGTTTTTAAAGGCCATTACTGAACCCTTGCGGTATTTCATCAATTATCCAAATAATCTTGTTAAGACCGAGTTAATATTCAAGAAAAATGACATTGGTCCACATTAGAAGCACTTTAGTTAGTGACAATAATACATTAATTTTAAAAATACTAAGTGCATTTTCTCTTCTTAGTGTTTTCTTGTACATGTTCCAATTTCGTCTATATATCTTTCATATGGCTTCTGTTTCTCATAGAAGCTTTAACATGTTTAATTCTCCAGAAAATATCCTTTGGTTTGATCTAGCTTTGGAAACTTTAATTTCTGTCATATACTATGTTTACATGATGAATTAATTTTGATTCTAAATTCTTGCCATCTTGAACCCTGGAGACAGTATATGATTTTTATCACATTGTTTTAAGCGCTTGTTGTGCGCAAGTGAAGCTTTGATAATACTATGGTTACCGATTATTGTATCTTGAAGTAAATCATTGGGAAGTACTAAGTCAAAGAAAGATCTACTATCTTTAGTAATTCGGGTGTACTGCTCAACGATTTGGTTTAATTGAACATTTTCAATCACTTTCAATAATTTCGTAGCATAAAATAATGTTTTCCTCAAATTTATGTAAAAATCTCCCTAAATAAAATTATATTTAATAATATCTACTATATGTCATCCAGCCAATCCTCCGATTTATCCAAGGAAACTGCGCTCCAGATACTTGATACGATGTATTGTAAATCCAATATCATTTCGAATATACATTGCCATCCCTAAACGGTAATTGCCAATTTCAAATTATGCATCATACATCGTCTCTAAATTTCAGTTCTGGTTGGTTCTACAAACAGAAATGTTTAATTTTTCACGTTAATTGGCCATATGTTTTGTTAATGGACAATGGTAATTATGGACCGGCGCATAGATGTTTTACGTGTTCGTTACGTGGGTAAAGTGAATATGTCGTCGAAATAATATTTGATGCTTGATATCATAGCCAAGGTTGGTATTAGCGAGCCTGCCATCCACTCTTACTAAAAACTTGTTATCTAAAAATGGGTTTAACGAAATAACTTGATTATTGTAATTTATGGCTTATGTTTCTGTAGATCAGCAATTTCAAGTGTAAAGAATTGCTTGAGTACTCACATTAATATTTTGTTAAGTGCTTCATGTAATTCACTAACCGTTAAAGTTCCATTAGCCTTATACAATAAACGGTAACTCTTAATAATTTCGAATAACAACTGAATTTTTATGAAAATAAATGAAACGGTTTGCTGTTTTAGATCCAATAACTCTTGATTTACATATCGGGTAAACAATTTAGACGATAATGTTGCTGGTTTCGTACAAAAATTCCACCATAACCCTATGTCACCAAGTTCACTTGACATACAATAGTGAGGAGATATTTTTGTCTCCATTGAATCCAAAATCTGTGAAAATACTTTGAATAACAGAAGTGCTGCGGATAAGTCTCGTCTTGGCATTTCAACAGTTTTTAAATGTGCAACCCTTAATTAGTAAATTGATAAGAACCTTATTTTGATTATCGACACTTTTGACATATACACATACATACATATTTTGACATATAGGATATGTGGTTATCCTTTTACCTGGTGGTAAATTAATTTTAATTTGTTCAATGAACTGTGTCCTAAATTTGAATCAAGAATACTCTACATCTGTAGTGAATACAAATTGATGTTTATACTGAACCTCAATACGATTACTAAAGAAATCTGACTGAACTGATGATACAACTCGCAAATACATCATTCAAAGACATACCAGCTGAAGTTTTCGATGATGCATCGAAAACGACTCGTCGTGGGTTTAATGACGACTTGATGTGGTATATAATGAAAGAAGACATAAGTTGTCTGTGATGTAATAACAAATATCTGTATATTCATTTAGTTTACTAACTTCTTATTTTTATGACCCAACTCTAGATACTCATTTATAAAATTCGTATACTCAGTTTTAAGAGTCGGATTATTATTTAGTTATTTTAAAGTTGGTAGGATTGGCATACATTTGGAAATTTGTCATTTAAGGGTAGGCTAACTAACATATCTCCCGGTTTGACCACGGGTAAATATCTACAAATTCCCTTTCACCAATTTCTCGTCTTCGGATAAATTTTGTTGGCCTTGAATATTTTCGAATTCCCAGAATTATCCCAAACTTTGGTTTAAATCCATGTCCTCGACATGCGTAGTAAAAATTGTATATTGCGCTTTTCTAGATCTATCCAAAAACTGTTTCTTCTGGCGTTCAGGTTCCTCAGCCGGAGTATCAGTATACTGCATGTGTCTATATTGACTAGCTGTGGTTAACAATACATTTATAGAAGTAGCATTGGTATTTCTGTGCAATAAGGTGTTGTGTTTATATGGACATAGTTTACAACCCTGTTTGACACAATTATTAGATGTATGGTTTGCTTCAAATCAATTGATGTGAAGATTTAGGTTACAGATTATTCGTTGTTTGTTAGCTATCTGACTACGATTGTAATTTAAATGGAGTCTCGAAGTGATCCAGATTGAAATTGTTGGTTTCTCAAAGAATTGTACCTTTGTGAATTTTTTTTTTAATGTGCCAGTGTTTAGTTATTTTCCAAACTTTAAAATTCTACAATTGTCTCTTAAGGTTTCTTGGAGTTGTTACCGTATTTCGGTTGTATTAATAAACTTTTCCCATTCTTTCTTAAGGTTTGATTTCTTGGTCACAGAAGAGATCATGTCCGCAAGCTTCTAGTAGTAACGGCAATAATTGTGGAACTGATGAGTTGGAAAAGTTCATCGGAATTATCAATATTAATTGATTAATGTTCCCTTCCGCAATTAACCTATTTGAATCGAGACACCGACAAAGATTTTGTCAAGCTATTTGATATGCAACAGCTGATAGTGTTACATAACCTATGGAATCTCGTCCTTCACCCTTTAATTGGCTAGCTAATTATGTAAACTTCAAAATATCATGCAATTTATGATTTTTATGATAATCCGTTATAAGTGTAAGTATCCCTAAATATTCTACGTTAATTTAGTTTGCTGTCGAAAACCGGCACCCTAATTGCCCATATCTATACATATTCGGAATTTGTGTGTTATCAATTTATCAAGGAAATAAGTAAAACAAGTTATCAAACTCTTGAATTTGAAATTTAGTTTGCTGCATTTCGATATCACACTAACTTAGACTAATTTAAAAACGATTACATGAAATACACTGTGTACATAATTCGAAGCAGTATTTGTGCCATTCGACGCAAACTCTTGTATGAAATTTAAGCAGAAGTTTAAGAGCTGACTGATTGATTGATAACCTCCTCTGGTATATTGTATCTTGTAAGTCGAATGGACAGCTGAACACACATTATGGTATATTGATAATTCCACACATGGTTTGAAGTTAACAGGAAAATATTTTATATACATACGGCTTGAAGTATGAAGTATGAAGGACCAAATTTTTCAAATTTATGGTTTGGCAAAGAAAAGAAAACAGTTTTATTTCTATACCAACGAGCTCAGTTCGCGCAATTTCTTTAAACGAATTAATGGATTGCCCTAATTCACTAGATATATTCGGTGGGGAGACTTTGTGGAACTGGTTTTGGCCTTAGGTTAGTATATTGAATAGAAGTTATGCTGACGAATGAAAAATGGCCACGATATGCCATATTTTCAAGAAAAGAGACCTCTTGAAGCACACAAGTTACTGCCCTACATTTTATTGGATAGATTTACCCCTCTAGCGAAGGGGTTGGCTCGTGTCTATCAAGGAAGTTTCCAACCGAATCGACCAGTCACTGCTTAGAAAATATTATGCCCCCGATACTCCTGTTAGAGTACATCTTTCGTAAAATCGAAACACCTCAGTGTAACATATTATATTAGCAGTTCAATCAGGGGCTTGTATATGTAGATGACATATGCGTGATGTGACTTAATATAGCAACGAAGTGAAAAATATACTTGATCTGATTGTAGAGTTTTCAGCTTCTGTTGGACAATGAGCCTTTTTCAAACAAAGTAATCAAAAGACTGCAGTCTTAATGTTAATGGTCCATGAGTTAAAACGGTTAAAATTGTGTATAAGAAAAAGATACATAGTGGATCCTCATCTGGCGAAAATCAGCTTCACCCTTCACAAATGCACATATATTTTGTGGTGTCTGCGAATCATTCGATCTTTGCTCAGTTTATATTTTCGACCTTAAATAATTTGTAAATCTCTTGAAAACACTTAAAACTTTTATCAGCTCCTATATACATTACTCAGTAATCAAATTAAAAATGTTTGGGTATATACGTGCTCATAAATACCAAATCGATTATTTTTATGATCATTTCTAGTACCTCTTCCCTCACATGGACATAAATTAACAAAATGCGTTGTGAAATATTTAACCTTGACATTATAGTTTAGTTTATATGATAGCTGTGGTACAACACTGTTTTGCGCGGTAAATCTGGAATGTAAATACCACAATTATCAGACGGTGTAATACGAATGAAGTGCACGGCGATTAATATTTATTAAAACACTTTCCTATTATTTTGTTGGTTATCAATGGTTATATGTGCGATAAACTTACCTCAAATCGAATCACGATGCGCCAACGAAACACAAATAAATTATTCAATAACTATAAAATAGTTTATTATAAATACAAAATTACTAATTTAAAATAAATTAAAATAACTTAATAAGGTTTTTTTTGTATTTAAAACGAGAACTAATCTTATAAATTAATTTAACCCATTCATTGATCAATTGAACAAAACATACAGTTTGGTTGCGCATTTATACAAGACAACTTAATCTTAATTCATCATTCCACTCCACAATTTCTATGTTAGGGGCTTAACGCCAAAATAAATTCTTGGACTGTTCACTTCGTACTATACATAATGATGAGAGAGTCTACTATTCTTTTAGCACTATCTTGAACTAAAACTCCTTTTTTTTGTTTATTCTATTTAAGAATTAAGAATGACGTTTAATCCATATTACAAATTTCCTTACATCCGTAAATATGACGTACTGTGATAGATCACATTCGAGGGTGGTCGTTTTCGATAAAACTCCTAACGATGTGATCCCTCCCAAAACCCATTGATTATTTAATTTGAATACGAGGCCACCGCCTGAATCACCACGGCATACATTTGTATCTGTATATAAGTATTGGTAATTTATACATGAATAGTTAATATTATGGCGTATACGTCGATACTTACTGTTCATAAAACCGGCACAAAAATTCGTACTCGTCAAGTAGTGTCCAAAAAACTCCCGATTACTGGTCAAACACTTTATATAATCGACCACTGGTAAATTCGCCTCTTTCAGATCCGGTTGAAGTTCATTGTTGTGGTCACGTCCCCATCCGACAGTCTATATAAACAGTAATAATCAAATTTGTGAATTAGAAATATATCCAGAACATAATATTATTCCTTTACCGTTCCCAATCGATTAAGTATATCTTCATTCGGATGCGGCAAACATATAAAATTTACATATTGCGTCAATTCAACGTAATTCGCTAGAATCAGGAGTGCAATATCATTTTCAAACGAATCGGGATTATATGACTCATGCGGTAGGACATCATATATACGATATTCCCGTGTCGCAACCGATGCAGTTGTAAGATCATGTCGTCCCAATTCGACTGTTAGTCGATCCGGTATTACCACTAAATTTAGCTCGAGCACACAATGGGCAGCCGTAACAATGGTTTTTCGATCAATCAGCGTGCCACCGCAAATATAATTTCGATTAGTTTTTGTTTGTAGCCGATAAATGGCTGCATGCCATGGCCAATCGCCAGGATTAGTTTTTAAACCGAATGAAATTAGAGAATTTCTGTTGATTGGCTTCGTGCCACAATCTTTCGAAGAGCTCGCTGGAACTATAATGTTTGGCTCTTCTTGCACAACGGATGGGTATTTAGCCAAATTGACATTCGGAATTTTTATCGTTTCCCTGGGTGGGATGAATAATTTGGTAGCTTGATCTGGCACTTGCTGGATTGCTGGTGTATCTGGAATCTGTGTAATTTGTGGATTAAATGAAAAAAATTGTCTATTATACGTGACCGGTGCGGGTGTAGTTACGCGTGGCTCGAAATAACTACAAATCGGATGATTGTCTATCGTAACCGAGTTGAGATCTGTCAGTTGATTGTTGTGTTCCGATATCGATATAATAGTTCTTCGATTACCCAAATGAAAATCACTACCGGGAATATCTCGTTCGAAGTACGCATTTTCTGGAGACTTTATACAAAGAAAAATAATGTTTACTTGTAATATACAAATTCAAAGTGCAGTGTTTGGTTTATATATACTTACATAAAAATAACGTCGATTAGGAGACGAGTACACGATATGTAGATGATTTGCTGAACTGAACAAATTATTATCGTTATTTATATGGATGCACCAATATTGTTGATTAGTTGGCCCCATTCGTTTTTCGATCATAAATTCTCGCCGATAGTTAGAGCAGTACGTTATTGAATTTTCGGTATAATCTTTACGACGCAAACAATCGTTGAAATTGGTGTCTTGTTGGTTACGACGTTCTTGGTAAGAGAACGGTATAAACGGATTATTGGTATTTGTTGATTCTTGAAAATTATAATTAGATCCTGGTGCAAAATTGGAAAATCTACAAATTTCATTGTTGCGAATTTTGATCGATGTAATTTTTGCAACTGCTTCCGGTGGTGTATACGGTTGAACATGGACTCGATTTAGGCCCGCAACTATTTTAAATGTTAGATATGATTTGACTTGTCCAAATTGAGTATCGTCAGATTGCTATATACAAATAAATAAAATTAAGAATTAAAAATGTATTCAATTTAAATTCCAGAACGGTTTATGACTTTCTGAATCAGTCTTGAGAATGTCGTCGTTTTGTTAAATCCTATTTTTAATTTTAACATAACTAGAAATTTGTTTTTAAATACGATATTAAAATTTTGGTCATCATCAAGATTGGTTAAGTTTTGTTTTGTTATTTTATTACTGATTACAATACTTTAGATAATAAATCAATGAATAAATAACAAAATAATAGCCCACACACTTTATTATTCTTCAGAGATGAACTAAACACAACTTCTACGGGTCTTACAGCAAAATATGAAATATCCATTTTGATTTTCATAAGTTATCCTTAAACATAATCGGAAGCCGGAATTGAAAATGTTCATAATAGCCGACGTGTATCAACCACTTGTAGTTACAATATAACGCTGTATAATTGCAGACTAGGTATATATGCTTATAGGAATTTTAATGATTTTACCAAACTAAAATCCCCTAGAAATAATTAATGTAACTATAATTAGTAAAATCAAATTTTAATTAAATTATTTAATTAGCACATTTGGTTTAAAATATGTGTTGATAAAAGACTAAGATTTCTAACCAGTCTTGAAATTCCCACTTAGTTATTTATAGATTAAATAGAAATTAGGTAGAATATCCATAGGTAGAATATCCATCCATAGCGCAAATCGCTTTTAGGGATTCGATGTGCCGAAATCAGCCAACACTTTCGAAGTATTATAGTTATCCAATATGATAAAATGGTTTAGCAACAATACAAAATTGAATTACAAAGCTTTAAGTCACAAGGCAAGCGATTCAGCCGTACTTTCGATGAGTGTAAATCAACTTAATTTAAACGTGAACGCTCACGTTATCCATGACTTTTGAAATTTGGGGATGACCCAAATACAAGGAACATTGCCGGTTGAAAGCCGCATCGAACTTATTAAGAAGAGGCTGGAAATATATGGTTTGAATTTGCATACATCACAACAGATGGTGCCTCAGTAACGCACTAAGTTGGGAAATATCTTTTTTGTCAGCAACAACTTTGCTTCGCCAATGAGGTGCATTTGACAGATTTGAATGTGCTCATACAAGAAACCAGACTCTCCACCAGAGGAGGAACAAGCTTGTGATTTAAACGACGAAAATGAAGACGACGATGGATTTCAAGTTGTCAGCTATGTGGTAGTACCAGAATTAGTAAACGAGCTACACCCATATTGATAAAAAAGGTGAGATCTGTTTTTAAATTATTTCAGCAATCTCGCACTAAAATGACCATCTTATCAAAAAAACGTTAAAGAAGAGTTGGGAGAAGAAATTAAATTTAAGCCAAAACGTTTTTACGAAATTAAAAACTAGCCTGGTTTGACCCGGTGAAAATAACCGTAAACGCGCTATGTCATCGTGAATCAACCTTCCTTTCAGCCGACACAGCGATATCATTCGTGTTGAACAATTTGAGCACCATTGAGTTTGCCATAAAACTAAAAGAATCGCTTTCACGTAGAATTAATGAGAAACGAATGAATACACCAAGTTTTAACTTATACTCATCATTAAAGTTAAGATGTTTGTACAAGGCAGCGATTGTTTCATTGCGACGTTTGGATCGGAAGGCACTGGGTTCTCGAATCCCAACAAGGGCGGAATGTAAAAAGGGTTTTTCATCCCTCAATTACGATCGGTGATTAAATTGAAAACATCTATGACTCCATGGAGCTCTGCAGTGTGCATCTCAAACATCTCAGTTTTCCTGAAGTGTCGGATGCACGAGTGCGGATAAGATGGGCGTATTTTTCTAGCATTTAAGTGATTTAATTGACTGAGTAGTGCGAATAACAAATCATCGTGTATCCACATTCATGCATCAAACTTAAAGGACAACTCTCTGAATTTAGTCCTCTATTTGATCGATATGAAGCCATGGTTGTAGAAAAAATAAAATAGTTTTTGATGTTAATATATTGTGGGTTTTCATGCGTCGTTCCTAGACTGTGTTGTCCTCGATCCTTTCTTTTGATCAAAATTGATCCATCTGTCGGTTTGGGAATTATATTTCGTAGAAAAGGCAGTGTGAATTATTCCCAGGGATGTAAACCATGCAAATTCTCTTTAACCAACTTCAGAGTTTCGTCTTTAGTGATATCTTTAATCGACGCCAAAACGCTACAAAGAGGTACGGCGTATCTATTATTATCTAAATTGATTTTACATATGTATGTATGAACTAATTTCGAAAAGGTTTTACACACAAATAATCACATTTATATCGTACAAAATACAATTCGCTTAAACGTATGGCTCGCCATCTATACAATTTAAGTTTAATTTAGCTGCGCATGTAAAACTGGCCTCATTTCAAATTTAATTCATTTCATTTGTTTTTATTTAGTATTTGACAAATGGAAAATTTTGTCGCATTAAATTGTCTGTCCGTATCATGTAAGTTGATTAATTTATTTGGATTATTTATTAATTCAAGCAAATGATTAATATTATTTATTAATTTAATTATTTATAAATTTATAGATTAAATGGGCCGGGGGATTATCGTCTCGATAATAACATAATGTAGGTAAAGCATTTATACGTAAATGTTATGCAGAAAGAGTCCGGCAGGGGACAAATTCAGATTTAAACCCAATCTAACGCAGTCTAACAGATTAAAATCCAGACAATAAATTGAAACGGCGCAGTTTACGCCTCCATATTAAATAGGCTGCAAGAACTGTAAATGTCATTTTTATGCTGTCTAACCTATATACGTTTCTATAGTCAGTAGATGGGTGAAATGGAGTGAGTATTGTAATAAAGTAAATTAAATTTAAAATTAAACAACACTAGTGGTCGGCGATGCCACTTTAGTAAATATAACAACGCAGGCCGCTGCTTAAAGTGAAGAAAGCCCGGAAACAGTTGGTACCATTGCAGCACTGTCGATAAAATGGGGCATGCAAATCGAATGTTGCTCTGCTTTCGTCCATCAGATGTCAATACTTTCGGTAAAGGTTAGAATTAAAAATTGAAGTTTTAAACTGAAAAATTACAGAATGTGCAGGATTAGTTAAATTATTTTGCTGGATTTGGTTCAAAGAGATTTTGATTATTATCAAGCTTGATAAATAGTTAAAAATCTATTGGGCTAAAATCTGAAATTGCTAAAATCTAAAAATTTATCTATAGTAGATTGATTTTTGATATATATCGAATTCTAATAGTCTGTCTCGCGCTCCATAGTTGATTGTACGAAGATCTCTGTGCACAAATCCGAAGTTCCCAATCAAGCTTGAGTTATTGATAGTTGTTGATGAAAAAGAAATAGTCATATTTATATCTGATTCCTTTGGAGGAACAATTTCTGATAAAGAAATATTTTAAAA
The DNA here is from genome assembly GCA_951394425.1 of Tipula unca. NCBI lineage: Eukaryota > Metazoa > Arthropoda > Insecta > Diptera > Tipulidae > Tipula > Tipula unca. Next base: position 44,518,112 of record OX596381.1, on the reverse strand, counting down.
ATCGGGTATTTTGGAAAAATTAGAATGCAGATTTATTAGAGACCAAAGGAGTCATTAAAAATATCCTTCCATTTTTAAAAGGCCAAAGCCAATTAAACGAAGCAGAAATCGTGCTCACACGTTCACAGCAAACAAACGAATTGTTGAACGGGTTACTGGACTGGCTAAAATTAATCAATGCAGAAATTCGAATGAAATAGTTTTCTGCCGTGTTGGTCACCTTTAACACCCCGTTCCTTAAAATAAATTTGAATGATTTATTTAGGGTCAACTTTTCCCATTACTATATAAGCGGCTCCAGTCCTTCGTAAGGTTCACCATAGTCTAAAAGGAGTTGCTGGCAGAATTAAGGAATCACATTAGCCGGCATCTCCTTCGGCTCAAATTTAGATGTTGCCAAAGAGTTTACCTAAAAAATATTTAATTAAATTGGGATTAATAATTTACATTTCCGTTTACTATCCGTTGTTTTAGCATCTATCGCTGTCTCAAATTTATTTTCAAATTCTGAATGTGTGCCATTCTTCGCGTGAATGTGTGCGTATCCCTAGAACACTTAAATTTAAAATATGTACGATATTTAAATTAACATGGAGAGAATACTCATCCCAAAAATACAACGTTAAACAATTTTCAATGCACATTTACTCGTACAAGTAAGATCAAATACAGTTTTTGAAAAATGTTCGATTATTTATTCTAATAAACTAAGCTTAAAACCATATTTTAGGTTACGTGTAAGATTTATAATCAAGATTTACAAAAGCAATCCGGGTATTAAGTTTGATGTATGATCAGTTATCTGAACACAGAGATAGATGCAGCGGTGGTGATAGCAGTTGGTTATGTTTGTTATTCATGAGTGCCACTATAAATTAAAAACTCGATAACATCATATTTTTTAGGGTTCTGCCGGAAGAACCTGATTTATTACCCTGTTTATATAGAGGGAACCGTCGAGCTCCTCTTCATTGTTTGCAAATCCTTTACCAGCAAGCCATTTTTTGAAGTTTGGAAAGAGAAAATAATCCGAGATGACTAATCTGGCGAACAGGGTGCGTAAGAAAGCAGTTTCAAAGTTTAATCCTTTGATTTTGGCATTGTCTTGGTGAAACAGCCCCTTTCTGTTTCATTTTTCTCGATTTCATCACTCAAACGCTGCAATAAGCTTCCATAAGCTTGTCACCATTGGTTGTTTTTATTTTTTGAAGATAATCAATATAAATTGTCCCAAAATAATGAGGCTATGACCTTGCCATATGCCATGTACAGTTTTTTTTTTAGAAATGCCTACCATGTCTGCGTACTCGCGCACTTTCAGTCGACGATAATCCAATACCATTTTGTGGATTATCTTCACCATTTCTGGTGTGAAAACCTCATTTGGTCGACGACTGCGTTGTTCGCCTTGCCACTCAATATTTTATTGCAATAAAGAAACAGACTCCCCTAGACTAAAATATAGCTCGGCTTTGATATTGACCTAGGACCTATCAAATAAAAGTATTATATTACATAACGATGACCAATTTTTTCTTTGCTTACAGATTCTCTATTGATGGCTGTCAAAGAAAATCTAAACAACGTCGTAGGGTCTTCAATCTTAAGCTTTATGAGGTTGAACTTTCGACCATAGTAATTTTTTTCAAACAACAACTGCCATCTAAACCCATCATTGCTGATATACAGTCACGCAGATGGGGTGCTTTTGGCAAAATATTACTAAATCTCACTACCCTACGATAGATCAAAACTCGCTCTCTCTCCGTCGCTCTTTCTGTCTGTTTTCATAATCTAAAACATTATTATTTATTATAGATTAAGGCATACCTAAGCCGTCAAAGAAGCTTCGCTTTGATCCGAGGTGCACTAAAGGTTGGTTCACGAGGACTAATATTTATCCTTGCTATTCACATCCGAGTTCTAAACCAATAAAATCACTTAAAATAACCAAATAGATTCATCCATTTTTTTTCTCTATCAATTGATTTTATATTATGATCGGATGTAAATATCTGTCCTTGTGAATCAACCTTGAGATTCACGCGCTCTAATTTTTTTTCAAATCCACCAAAATATATAAAATATAAACGAAAACATTTAAATGAAAATACTGAATACTTAAACCTGTTTTAAAAATAAGAACCTGGTTTACCCAAATCAAATTTCTCTATAAAAATTTTCTCATCCTAAGCAGTTTTCGTATATAGCAACAAGAGTGTTCGATTCGCAAATTCAAAAAACATGATTTTGGGTTATCTAAACGTTTACTGACCTTTTCTAAGCCGTCCATCAAATATTTATATAGGCTCTACTGGCAAAATTTAGAATAATATTAGCATATGAAATCTGAATCGTTTAACTCTTTATCATATACTTATTTATTAATACGCTGTATTTAAACTCAATTTGAAAATTTTGTGAAAATTTTGGAAAAATTTTGTCTGTATGTTTGTGTCTGTTGACGAAAATTAAATTCCATTAAACATTTTTAAACGATTTTTTCTACACAACTATCCTGTGTTGCAATGTAGGTTTGATGGAATTTTGACCAATTGAAAGTCGAGATATTCACATATCATACATGATTACTCCATTGTTGGAATTTCATTCTGCAAAAATTCGGATATAGAATATATATATATATATATATATATATATATATATATATATATATGTATATATATATATATATATATATATATATATATATATATATATATATATATATATATATATATATATATATATATATATTATATATACATATATCCATATATAACTCGCTATTTTTTATTATGCACATATACGAGGATTTTATTTAAATATTTTCCGGGTAATGTATAAAATTATTATCTTATGGCATAAATCTTGTCATAAAATGCCAAATATGCAAAATTCTTTGTAATAATATTTAGACGAAATCGATTAAAAACTTGTCTTACCAAATTAAAACTATTAAATATTTGCACCAATTCAATCACCAAATCACCATCGAAAATACGATTTCGATTATCAATTAAAATACACCAACATTTGGTACCTGCCGTACGGCAACCATATTCACTTTCAATCACAGACACTAAACGATCCGGACGTTCACATATATTTAGGCCAGTTGTATAAAATGAGCATACACCATTTTGAGCCAATGCGTAATGCTTGAATATACATTTGAATAAAATTAAAATAATTAAACTGGCGAAATGTTGTCGTGGCTTCATCATGAAACATGCAGCACCCTATTATTTTGCACACACTCAAATTGTCATCGAGCACATACGGTAATTAGTTCAAAACAATACTAAAATATTTAAAATAAATTTGCACGTTAAAGAGATCGTGCGCGCACTCCTCATTCACCAAAAGCACAAAACAAACTGAAGCTTGGAGAGTGATTTGTTTTAAATTATTTTAAGTTGATGTTATCTAAAATTCAGTACTAATTTCTTCTAATTTTGTTGATGATGTATGCTGATGACGTATATACATATGTGCATGTAAACCAGAATGATCGAGGTGGGTGTTGTTTTGAATCTGAGCTACAAAAATATTAATTTTACGATTATGTGTGTATCGTATCTGTTTTATCGTCCTCGTTAGCGCAGTATAAGTTCTACGCATCGCCTTGCTTTGTTACTCGGGGATGTCGAGTTCGATTCCCGGTGGTATGACCAAAAGCCGCGGTTGGGTGCGTAACCAAGTAATGAATGCATCGCGTTCATATTAACTTTAAATGCTTTACGATGAAATGTTTATAATGAGTCATATGTTCGGTGTTATTTAGTATTGTTTGGTGTGTGTGCCTATGTGTGCTGTTTTAGTACTTCTAAAATTTTATGAATATTTTTAATGGTTAATTTAAACAATACCGGTTTTACCGACCAAATATTATAATCGCTCTACAATATAGTCTCTATACTATCTCATTTTTTCACTGACGTCACTGTGTTGAGAGTTGAATTATCAAAAAATTCCTACTCTAGAGTGATATGTGGCATCAACATTTTTTATAATTTAATAATTTCTTGGATGCATAAATAATTATTTCTTAAAGCCATCTGATGGTAGAGGTATAATTTATTTAAAACCCCGGACACAATCCAATTTCCCAGTTAACGAATTTTTGTTTTTGTTTTCTTTCTTTGTAATGATCATGAAAATATTTAGACATTTAGAAGCAAAAGAGATGATCTTATTAGATGTTTCGTTGTTATTGTTGTAAACCGTGGTAAAACAAAAATGGGTGCCAGTCAGTTTATCGTAGACAATTTATCGTCGACACAATTTACCGTATGGACAATTTATCATATACTAGTTTAGTTTCTTATGTATGTATCTTTCAGATTTAATGAAGAAAATAGCCATATGAAAATATGAGACATCAGGTAAAATATTTTAAAACTATATAGCAAAGGTGGTCTCCCTAATATGAAATACAATTTTCTTAGTCAATTTAAACAAATTTGGGCAACCTTCGGCTAGTATAGATTACTAGCGCCCTCTACGACACTTTAAAGGCGAATATCAGATGTCCTTTATTGACCTATTGACCGATTGATTATTCGACATGTTAAATGATAATGGGATTATAAAATAATTTTTGGGTCATGTTCTAAAATTTGTTTAACAGAAACGGAACTGAGCCATTGCTTGACCGATTATAATGAAACTCGGAATGTTCGATGGAAATGGGATTCTAAAATGACTTTGGAATGAAGTACTGCAAAATGGGTTAGAAACTAGGTCATCCTTGACCTATTATGATAAAATTCCATATGTTGAATCGAAAAAGGACTTAAAATTATTTCTCGGAACTAAGCTGTTGCTTGACCGATTAATAAATCCCTTTAAAAGCAAGTGGAATTTTTGGAATCACGTAACTCTTTCATTGTATGACGAATAATTTTATGGAGGTATTCTACCTTCCAATATCATTTACCATAAATATCATAAACTCAGAACAGGTAAAAATCCTGAAGAAAAGAATCAGGTCGGGAGTAATTAATACCCCTATTATGATTCTCGCCTCGCCGACTCGCCCGCTTTGTATTATGATTCTCACTTTATTTTGGCGAGTGTTTAACGCGGCGCGATGCGTTTATTATATTTTTGTGTCATCAAGTAGGTGCAACTTTTATTTATTGTATATTTTGAGCAGTTTTATTGACATTATTGACGTCTAGTTATTCTGTATTTGGTATTTACAGAAAGAAATCAAATAATTTAGCATTTGTGTGTGTATTAAAATAAAATTAAACAGTTTTGGTGTTTTTATAAATATTTATTTTACTTGAATTAGATACATTTGACCGAATTTAGCCAACATTTGAGAATCTAAGGCTCCAGTACTTTCCTGTTTACCAATTTGAAAATTGGTTGATATTTTTGATTAACAATACATATTTTTAAAATTTTAAATTAATTATATTCTTGCCAAATAATAAAAAATAATAACACTTTCGTAATTTTGTCTTCAATTTTTTATTTATCTGTTGAAAAAAAAATTTCTTGCCTCTAGTCACCAATAAATTCTAGGTGATGATATTTGACATTTCTTTCACTCACTTCTCGCTCACGGCGAGAATCATAATACCAAAATATGTTTACGGCGACTTGAAGTCGCCAAGTGACGCGTAAGTGAGATTCATAATAGGGGCATAAGATGAACATTTTAATAGAATTAAGGTCATTTTTATGATATGGTGACTTAAAATACATTTTGTTCGTAAAAATATTGTTTAACTAGAGACTAGGTGACAAGCGGTTAATTGCTAAAATTATTTTTCAATTCAAAACCGAAATTCAATTCAATTTAAATTTTTTTGCTCTTTAATTGGGAATATTTACATTTTCTATCGATTTACCAACCTGCTTGGTGTTCATCATGCGTCACAGATTGTAGTTGAGTCGCCTCAAATACAGACTGCGGAGATTTGCATTGATGATCCATCCCATGAGAAATTCACTAGAACCATGCAGAGACTAAAACGAAACCGCTCACCTGGAGTGTACTGCAATAATTCGGAGCTCTTGATATCCAGAGGGGATACTTTGTGGAACTATCTTTTCGACCTTAATCGATTAGTATGAGAATCCATCCGTACATCTGGTATTACTGGATTTCCGGCAGGCCATAATGACTCGATCAATCGAGAAAATTTGTGGTCCGCGCTGGAATATTTAGGTATGCCAACAAAATTGGTACAATTGTGGAGAATGGCAGTGACACAGTCTCAAGGCTGTGTTAAAGTTGAGAACAGGCAATCAAGCATATTCGCAGTTAACTCGAGTGTTCGGCAGGGAGTACATCTTTCGTAAAACTGAAACACCTCAGATGTTGATCATATATCGCCAGTCCAATCAGGAGCTTGCATATGCAGATGACATATGCGTGATTGGACTGAATAGCAACGTTGTGAAAGTAATACTTGATCCGCTTGTGGAGTTTTCAGCTTTTGTTGGACTCCAGATCAATGAGTCCAAAACGAAATACCTGATCTCTGGTTTTAGGGACAATGGCACACAAGATTTTAGTAGTAGCCATCACACATTTGAGGGAGTGAGGTGGTGCAAATATTTGGGTTCTCTTATCACTCATGATAGCAGTGTGGGTGAGATAACGTGTGATTAACGTGTATATTAACGTGTGACTGGCAGCTGGCAGTCGTGCTTGGTATCCTCTAAAACCACTGCTAAAATCTAAACACCTATCAAGTGCCGTGAAGCTGATGATTTACAAAGCATTAATCCAGGTCGTTGTTATGTTGAGCACTGACGGATGAGTACAAGGGATGGCTCCCTACATTTAAAAGAGTCATATGAATGATCTACCGCCTAAAACGTGAAATAGTTGGTACAATCCGAGCTCTGTACAATATCGAGTTCAGAAATCTGATGAAGATCCCCGATATTGTGCAGGAAGTAAGATCTCAGCGAGTACGCTGGCTCGGTCACGTTCTTTGTGATTATTATTTGTTTTTAAATATTTTCATCTAACCACAGTATATACTAATACGTCATATTGGTGGTATTTATGTATATTGACAATTGAATAAATATGTTTTGTGTGATATTGCAAAAGAATGCAGCGTTTGATTAATTTAAATAATTATTAACGAAAAATAAAAATAAATTAGTTAATTCGAATTATAGAAGATTGTGTAAAACCACAAATCAATATATTATAGTAAAACGGAAATTGAATCACAATTTGTTTGTCTAATTGAAACACAAAACTTATATTCTAATTGTGTTTCCAGATTTCTAAAGACGATATAAACCTGCATAGATGATTCATGCCTTAATGTTTCTCACTCATCTCAGTAGTTCCGTTGGTTGTCCTTATTTACGAAGATCCCACCACCATTTAACATTTCATAATATGCACCGCTGGTACTAATTATCGGATGTAATTGATATTTATGCGCAAGGTTTTCATGCCAAATCTACTGCGAACATCTTAAATCGAGAGAAGGTGCCTCAATCGAGAAATTGTCTAATATCGGCTGTTTACTGTTCACCGAAGCACGCAATCAAATAGCAGCAATTTAACGAATATTCTAACCATCGAGATTGACCATACCTAATGGCAAAAAACTATATAAGTATATGATACAATAAACGAAAAAAATCTAGATTACTTATCTTCCAGCCAAATAATTTAGGGAAACAAAATTGCCAATTGGATATTCAACTTTGCATTGATGCGGCAAAACCACAAAAGCAAATCCTCGACTCTGATATTAGCAGCTCTGAAAAATTAAATAGGCCTTCACCTGATATTCTCCAGTTAATACATACTCTGAAAGAAACTTTGGGAGAAGAAGAAGATCAAAAAATCCAGAGTTACCTTAATCAGAAAACAGATTATTTACTATATGGAACAAAAAAAAAGCAACAAAAAAGCCAAAGAGGCCAACATTATCAGGCTATTAGTGACATAGAAAAGGCTACAGTTTTCTCTAACTGTACTAGAAAGTATTCATACCAAACGAAAAAACTAATAACAGTAAATTACCAGAGTTTATGAAGAACCCTTCGTTCCCAATTTCTGTAAAAATTAAAAATATGATGAAAAACTGTATGAACCGAAAATAAGCGCCAGGACACGATTTTACTACCGGGAAAATGATCACAGAATTTCCTGATAAATGTATAAAAGTTAATGCGATTATGTGGAATTTGCATCGTATGAAAGTGATAGAGCGCACACAGTTAAACTCCCCTTATGGTGTTATGACACTGGCTAGTTTTGAAGTGCGATAAAGTGCTGTAAAGTGATGTAAACCAATTTTAGTAAGAAAGAGAAAGAAACAGGAGACAACATTATTATAATGGACGCCACGTGCGTCAGCTTGTGAAATTGTGAAATATAAACAAAAAACAGATTTTCATAATAGTTTTTGGGATTGGAATTTATATGGGAATTGACTAATTGAGCATGATTGGTTGTATATGTGTACATTTGGGATTGAAATTTAATTCTGGGAATATATACAAGTGCGGTGTTTTTCGTCTACGCGGCATAGGCATAAAATCTTAATCGAGATATAATTATATGCATGGCAAATTAATTGACAGGTCTATATGGTTTTCAGTGTTATTGAAATAATTCTACATTGTATAGGGGTGATATTTATTTATTCTCTTATGGCAACATTTCAATTATATAGACGCAACAGGAACACAAAACTAATTGGAGCGGAAATTTTCAAATATTTATTATAATCAGTTTACAACAGATGTATGTGTGCATTATTGTTTATAGTGCGTTTGCCGTAAGAACAGTCATGTTGTGAGTTGTGGATACCCGAGTGAGAGCAGGGTATTTTATTATTACAAGAATAATCAATATTTTAATGTTTTACAATAGTTTGAAATCATAACCACAAAAGACAGCATGCGGGGTATGTGCTATAAATTGATTTATTTAACTACATGCCAGGATACATTTTTTATTCATAAACAAACACAGCCCTTGATCGTAATTTTTGTTCTGTAGCATGTTTAAATTTTATTATATAAATTTATATTTGTTTTTATTTAAAGATTATTGAAATTTAATTTAGATTTCATTTTTAAAATGTCGCTATTGAAGATGTCAAATAAAAAGTGCGTATGTCAAAAAAAAGAATCAAAATGTAATTCTTTTCTGCTTGAATTGTCCTGCACTTTTTTTGCTAGACAATTTGAGCTACGCTGGTTTTTTGACATAAAACGATTTTTTTACGTATACTATGTCGTATTCACCCACACATGTGTATATTTTGTATACATGTTATTTTTCTCGCTCAGTTTGTCTTTTCTAGCCGCTAGAAAAGTCAGAAAAAAAGCCAGTGTCATAATACCGCATTAGAAGAAAATTAATATTGTTTGACTTTTTTCCGAGACATTATGCTAGCTTTCGTCACAGTATTGCATGAGGGCGTTAAATATAAAGTTAACACTTGCCTGCCAAAATAAATTGCATGCGGTGCTTGAAAGCTATATGTTTCAAAGAAAATACCAGGTTAAATATAATGCAGCGGTTACTGAACTCAATGACATAAACGATAGAGTTCTACAAGGCTTCGTACTATAACCAGTATTGTATTTACTGTATACTGCCGATCTACCAACAACTCATCACATCAACATTTCCAAATGACTATTTTCTATTATGTTTTGACACAAAAATCCTCAAACTGTACCAAAAGAATTGCAAGTCCGAAATTGGCAGATAAACACGAATAAAAGCAAATCGACACACATAACATCAACGTTGAATAAACCTACATGTCACCATCCCTCAACAAATGAATGTCAAATAATTGGGTCCTTATATTGATAAAAGATTGACATGCAGAAAGCACATTCAATCAAAGTGCAATCAAAAATTGACTGCCTGATAGGAAGAAAATCAATTCTTTCCCTAGAATGCAAGGTTGCTATTATACAAAACGATCCTAATCCCTTTATGGACAAATTGATTTTTATTTTTATATTTTTTTTTTTTGAAGCGCTTGTACAGCTTTGTGGCTGCAGATTAAGGACTTTAAATATTTTTAGATTGTAAACCTTGAACATTTCATGTTAGAAAGAATAAAGCCATAGGGAGTTATTAAAATCAAAATACGAAAAGACGGTGGCTGACCTTGATTGCACAAAATAAGAAAAAAAAAAAATTTGTTTCTATTACAGAAATGAAGCGATTCATGCGTATACCTTTTATAATTTATTCTATGGCTAAGATTGATGAGTATATTTATTTGTATATAATATGAAGAAGAAGATCTAATAATAGAATTAGCTTATATCATAATAAGAACCAATTTTAACGATTATGTTAATGTTGGACGGCAATAAATCTAAATTGCGCCTTAAAGTTAAAGCTGAAACAAGTTATTTGTCTGTATGCCCATATAAAATTGTACTAAGCAATTATGATTAATATTCACAAACTTAAGAAACCTGATTTCTATTCATGATTTTCATGTAAAAGTTTGACTAATCTTTTCTGAGCAGTCAATTAATATATATATACTTTGTACATATTTCATATTTGGCTCTACTGTCAAAATTTTAAATAATATTAGCATATTTTTAATCTGCAGTATACGAAATCTCAAATTTTTTGCTTTATCATACTACATACGTATGTCTGTCAAGTTTGCACAAAAATGCACTGCAGTCGCTCTAGTGGTTTGTATCATGGATTTTATACAATTTGTACTAAAGTTAGAACGAAATATGGTTTGGGCAAGAAAACAATAGCAACAATCGAAGCTAGCATGAAATCAAAGTCCTTAACATTTTATTCAAATAATATTATAGTATTCACTGATAATATTATTCTTCACCATAAACATCGAATCAATACTACTACATTTTTTTAAATGTACTAAAAGCTCAATTTTTTGAAATCAAATATGTAGTAATTTTTCGTTTTGATGGAAATTTGAATAATTCCATACTCTAAAACGCGTCATAGAAAAATGTTGATCACACTCATGAAAAATGCTAAAAGATTGGTCTTTAGCATGAAATCAAAACTAGACTTGAGAAATTAAAGGTTAAGCCAAATTGAGGTTTTAGTACTTTTATAAATAATTCCCATAGTAACTTTTCAATTTGATTTAAATTTGAATAATTCTGTACTCTAAAATGAGTCATGGAAAAATTTTAATCACTGGCATTGAAAATGGCAAGGCTTGGTCTTTAGCCTGAAATCAAAACTAGACTTGAGAAATTAAAGGTATCGCCAAATTGAGATTTAACTAATTCCGCAGTAATTTTAAGTTTTGATGTAAATTTGAATAATTCCATACTCTAAAACGCGTCAGGGAAAAATGGTGATCACAGACATGGATAAAGCCAAAGGATTAGTCTTTAGCCTGGAATCGGAGCTAGCCTTGACAAATTAAAGATTAAAACGCGTCATAGAAACATTTTGATCACAGACATGGATAAAGCCAAAAAATTGGTATTTAGCCTGGAATCAAACCAAGAGTTGCCAAATTAAAGATTAAGGCAAATTGGGGTTTTAGTACTTTTAAATAATTCCGATAGAAATTGTTCAATATTATTTATCATTCAAACAATACAAAATAAAAAATTTCAAAATCACAGCAATTAACTTTCAAAAGTCACGAAAACTAGCACCTGAGTATAAGGAATACATTAGTAGTTAAAATTGTCTATGATTCGCGAGTTTGAATGAAAACTTAAAATATATTGAAGATTTTTAAATTGTTTTTCTATATTTTTGATAAAACTCGAAATATATATTCACTTATGTATAGTTAATTTAGTATAGAGTATATAGCTGCTTCGGCACACTTAAACCGATGGCGGACCGTTGTCACACCACAGCATCTATCTACACATTGTACAGCTACATGACATGCTGTACTGACATGAACATGATGGATTTTGCAATACAGCAGAACTGTTACCTCTCGACCTAAACGTCACTGCTTGTGCTACACTGCGCTATTTGCTCGATTATATTCACATAAAAAAAGTCAAATCTTCAATTGGAATTTCATTCCATAAGATGTATTCGTGGAATTTTGTACAAATACAAATAGAGTTCGGTAATATTTGTTTATGATGTGTATAAAGAATATAAACAGAAACAGCAGCATGATCCTTGGCAATTTATAATGTCAGATTATAAATATATACATAAAAATATAGATGCCATCTAAATACACACAGGAAATCGATTTTTAAACAGGTTTTACTAAATTCTGTCGATTATTAAATATTAGTTTATCTATATAAGAAGTAGATCGAAACACGAGATGAAACCATCATTTTGACGTATTTATATAAACGCTTAAAAATTGGTCTTACCAAATTATCACGATTAAAAATTTGCACCAATTCAATCACCATATCACCATCGAAAATACGATTTCGATTATCAATTAAAATACACCAACACTTGGTACCCGCCATACGGCAGTTATATTCACTTTCAATCACAGACACTAAACGATCCGAACGATCACATATATTTAGACCATTTGTATCTAACGAGCATAATCCATTTTGAGCCAATGTGTAATATTTGAAAATAAATTCGAATAAAAGTAAATAAATTAAATTGACGAAATATTGTTTTGGCTTCATCACGAAACACGCGCGCGCGCACCCAAATTTATACTCGTCACCACCGCACGCACGATCACACTCACGATAATCAATTCAAAATCACAATAAACAACGAGCTTTTTAAATTAAGTATGGACGTTCAATATAGGCGTCGCGACGCACACCTCAGTCATGAACAGCGCAAAACAAACTGAGGCTTGGAGAGCGATTTAAAAAAATAAAAACAAATAAAAATGTTATGTTGTAATCTGCAAATTCAGCACCATTTTCTAAATTTGTTGATGATGTATTTGTCGGTGTATATGTGCAAATAAAATCGATTCGAGATGTTATTCTGATATTACGAGCTTTGGAACAAGTTTAAAAGTTATTTTTTTTTGGGTAATTGTTGACATGAATGAAAGACTCTACATTAGTGATTATTGATACATTCCATAACAGACTTGGAACCAATTCGAAAAATGCAGAAGTGTTAACCTTCTGATGACCCGTTTGAAATTCATTACTATATATTCTCACCTTGTACTTACATAAGCTAAGTTTAGCGCCAAAATAATATTAGCACTTTGTCAAAATTTATAGACCTCTACTGGCCGGTTAAGGGTTAACATCAATATTTTATTTTACACCTTATTGAACACACTTGAATACACCTTTGTGTCATCATAATATTAGTACGCGCCGAATTTATTGTTGAGATTTATTGTAAGAATTTCAATTTGGTGGTTTAGATTTAAAATCATCCGTGTTTCTGTTTTATATAGTATTTCGACCGCAGTCGACCACCAATTGATCTAAAAATCTAAACTCATTTTTTTCATTCGTTATAACAATTTTTACATTCACGATTCGGATCGACGGATTGACGTATATATACGTTAAAATCGAATCTTTCTTATTTATTGTCTTGTGATCGTAAAACTAAATGGTAAATTTTTAAAAATTCATTTTCTGTGAATCACAATGATTTGGTAGTTTTGTAAGTCAAATATATAATGTTGGAATCGTAAATAACGGATTGGACTTCTTATTTATTTATCAATGTTATAGGAGAAGGTGCGTCTGCATAGATGATTTAATATACAATATACGAGTAGATTATACTGTATACATGCTTATGGTTAGTATTGTTTAATTAACTTAAACGGTGAGCAATGTATTTGCTATAATAGTCATCTAATATCGATGAAAACGTCATACGATTATATCCAAACATTGGCTGGTGTATATCAAGCTTATTTAAATAAATCTATCGAATCAGTCTGGCCCCTGTGGTCGGGGGGCACTCACATGTCTCGTAAATCAAAATTGCACGAACATGTTTCCCAAGAATACCACCACAGTACCCTTTGCTTGTCGTAGGAGGCGACTTAACGGTTGGATCGCTGGGCTGACGACCCGCATCCGTAAAAAAAATATAGTGTTTATAAAGTCAACAAAAAGAAAAATGGATACCGCCAAAACGACACCGGACCCCCGCTCAAGTACCCGGACACGAGGTTTAGGATCGGCACGTGGAACGTGCAATCACTAAGGAAACCAGGAGCGTTAGAGGGCCTAATCACGTGCATGAAGGAGTATCGGCTGGAACTCGTTGCTCTTCAAGAAACTCGCTGGCCTAAAAGTGGAGACCATGTGTCCCAGGGCTATACGTTGTTTTACAGTGGAGATGACCTCGGAAATCTTGCAGCTGGATTTCTTCTTGGGCCGCAGGTAAAGAAGGCTGTTTTGGATTTCCAAGCAGTCAATAACCGATTGTGTAAGCTTCGCTTGCGCATGAAGTTAGCTAACCTGTCGATAATTTGTGTACATGCGCCCACAGAAGTCAGCCAGCCCCAAGATAAAGACTCATTTTACAATGACTTGGACGATCTGATGGGATCTATACCCGAACACGATGTTAGAATGGTAATTGGGGACTTTAATGCTAGAGCTGGCAGAAATCAGACCGACTTGTGTGAAAACATAGGTCCGTACTCCCGACACGAAACTGCGACCGATAATGGTGAGAGAATGATGTACTTTGCGGTTGCTCATGATCTTAGAGTAGCAAGCACATTCTTCCCTCACAAACACATACATCTTGAGACATGGACACATCCTCGCGGAACTTCCCGGAGCCAAATTGACCATGTGTTAGTTTCTAAAGGACGGGCTCAGGTTGTGCAGGATGTGAGAACTTATCGGTCAGCAACCAAATACGTAGGCAGCGATCATCATTTGGTCGCTGCAAAGCTACGATGGAAGTTTTCGTACAAGTCTGGGAACACAGCGAAACGCATGGTACGTTTCGACTGTGAAGGTCTGATAAATGAAGATCAAAAGAAACGATATCAGGATCTTGTCAGCGACAACATTAATGAAGCTAATTACCAGTCTGACTGCGTGAACTCTGTCTGGGGGGTACTGAAAACTTCGGTTGTCAGTGCTGCTCAACAGACTTTAGGTATAGTGAAAGTCAGACCCAAGAATGATTGGTTTGATGACGAGTGTCGTCTTGCAGTTGAGCAACAAAATATAGCCCATAATGAAGTGCAACAACGTCTCACAATCGCGAGGAAAAACAAGGCTGCTCTTGCAAGAAGGGCAGCTAAGCGGATTTGTAGACGGAAGAAGCGAGAATGGTGGAAGGCCGAGGTTCTGAAAGTACAACAACTCAGTAATGAGCGCAGTTCGCGTAATTTCTTTAAAGGAATTACTGGACTGAACCATACTTTCAGGCCTACGTCAACCGCCATTCGGGACCGGGATGGAAACCTCTGTGTCAACATCGACGCAGTACTTGACGCATGGAGTGGACACTTTACTGACCTGCTTGATGTCCATCATGCGTCACAGACTGTTGTTGAGCCACCTCTAATACAGACTGCGGAGATTTGCACTGAGGAGCCATCCCATGAGGAATTCACTAAAGCCATGCAGAGATTGAAACGAAACCGTGCACCTGGAGTGGACTGCATTAATTCGGAGCTCTTGATATTCGGGGGGGATACTTTGTGGAACTGTCTTTTCGACCTTATTCGATTAGTATGGCGAACCGAAGTTATGCCTGATGAATGGAAAGTGGCCGCGATATGCCCCATCTTCAAGAAGGGAGACCGCTTGAAGTGTGAGAATTATCGCGGTATAGCTCTCCTTTGCACAGCTTACAAGTTACTGTCATACATTGTATTGGATAGAATCACTCCTCTAGCGGAGGGCTTGGTTGGTGACTATCAAGGAGGATTTCGTCCGAATCGATCAGTCACCGATCAGGTCTTTTCGCTGCGGATGATTCTATCTAAATATTATGAGACATCCATCCCCGTACATCAGGTGTTCCTGGATTTCCGGCAGGCCTATGACTCGATCAATCGAGAGAGTTTATGGTCTGCCCTGGAATACCTAGGAATGCCAACAAAACTGGTACGACTATGTAGGATGACAGTGACGCAGTCTCAATGCTGTGTTAAAGTTGAGAACAGGCTATCGACAAGTTTTGTAGTTAACTCGGGTGTTCGGCAGGGAGATGCTCTGTCCCCGATACTCTTTAATCTCATGTTGGAGTACATCTTTCGTAAAACTGAAACACCTCAGCGCAACATCTTATATCGCCAGTCCAATCAAGTGCTTGCATATGCAGATGACATATGCGTGATTGGACTGAATAGCAACGGAGTGAAAGAAATACTTGATCCGCTTGTAGAGTTTTCAGCTTCAGTTGGACTCCAGATCAATGAGTCCAAAACGAAATACCTGATCTCTGGTTTTAGAGACAATGGCACTCCAGATTTTAGTAGTGGCCACCACACGTTTGAGGGAGTGAGGAGGTTCAAATATTTGGGCTCTCTTATCACTCACGATAACAGTGTGGGTGAGGATATTAAAGTGCGGCTGGCAGCTGGCAGTCGTTCTTTGTATCCTCTAAGGCCACTGCTAAAATCTAAACACTTATCAAGTGCCGTGAAGCTGAAGCTTTACAAAGCGTTGATCAGACCCGTTGTTATGTTTGGATGTGAAAGTTGGGCGCTGACGGATGAGTACGAGAGATGGCTCCTTACATTTGAGAGAAGAATCATGCGTGTGATTTACGGCCCTAAACGCGAAATAGATGGTACATACCGAGCTCTGTACAATTTCGAGATCAGAGATCTGATGAAGATCCCCGATATTGTACATGAAGTTAGATCCCAGCGAGTGCGCTGGCTCGGTCACGTTCTGCGTACTGATCCGGAACGAATTGTGCAGCGATCTCTGAAAGGAGAGCCACCATATGGTAGGCGCAGAGGTCGTTGCCGGCGACGATGGCTCCACGATGTAGAGAACGACTTGGCCTCTTCAGATTGTCTTAGACAGTATGAAGACCTTGAGCATGGTCGAAACCGTTGGAGCCAGGTTGTTGACTCAGTAAGGGGCCAGTAATGGCCTTTAATACTGTTTATTATTATTTTTTATCGAATCAGTCTGATAAGATATTCCTCTATTCATATTTCATGTTTTACGCAGTAGAGCTTCCTGCCAGCAGAAGTTGTTGAAGAATAACTAAGCTACGAGGTCTTTGGAAACTTGTTGTGACCTGGGCCGAAACGAACTACTCTATGATGGAAGAACAATTGTTTACGCACTATACAAAATTATCGACCGAATAGCTCTCCCTAATTTTCGGCATCAAACATTCAAAATTCATGTCGTAATTTCGTTTGGCAATTTTTGCAAATATCAGTGATTATTGTGTTGCCTGGTTGCTTCAAAGGCGGAGATTTTATTACACATTAGGTTATCGATAAACCACACGTGACCGCTTTATGGGTTTGTTAAGTATTAGGCGACAGTATGAGAAGTATATACAATATAAAAGGTCAGGTCTCAGCGGCGAAGCTCTTGACGAATGTGATCCAGGTAACTGGAAGGTAGTGCCTATATATGGACCGGGACAAACAGGTTCCGCCGGATAGCCTGGAGGACCTGGTTCTCGAAGCTGACAAAAGGAAAATTGGTGTAATTTTTGGATGTGATGCTAATGCTCATCACACAATCTGGGGTAACATAGATATCAACGAAAGGGCTGAGTTGTTCTTGAGTACTTATTAAATACTAACCTCTTAGTTTGTAATATTGGGCATGAACTCACATTTATTACTAAAAATAGACAGGAGGTTCTAGACGTAACTTCGCCTCAGATAATGTTTATCCTATGGTCGTGGAATGGAGGGTGGCTGGAGAACATTTCTTCTCTCATCATCGATATGTAATATTCAGCTTTAACGTTTACCCTGCTGCCCGGAAAGCCTTTAGGAATCCCAGAAGGACAAACTGGAGCAAGTATAGGGAAATGCTAAGAGATTTATTAACTGAACTGCATGGTGGCCACTATCACTAGTACCTGCAACCGGCCCTTTAATGCTGCTTGCACAATAGTTAAGTCGAGGGGCAAGCAAAAACCAAGATGGTGGTCCAAGGAACTAGGGACCTACTGAAAGATTTGTAGGAAAACTTTTAATAAAACCAAAAGTACGACTCAGGATTGGGACTCCTATAAAGAGGACTTACAATTATACAAAAACTCAATAAGGAAGGCACAGAGGAGGTCATGGAGACTTTTGAGTGATAAAATGAAGGAAGTCTCCGGGACCTCTCGCCTTAGAAAGATACTGTCTACTAATCCAACCAGTCCCAGTTATCTTATTAAATCGGATGGATCTTGGACTGCTTCTAGTAGAGAATCTTTGAAACGTTTTATCGAAACCCACTTTCCAGGAAACTTTGACGACTCGACAGAGACTATCACTCATCGAGAAACACATTCATTACGCATAGAAGATATCATAACTAAAAACGGATCATATGGCTAACGGATAAATCGGCTGGTCCTGACCGAATTATACCAGCGGAAATCCAAAACAAATCGTCGATTATTCTCCCTTGACTGGAAGTAATCTTCAAAGGGTGTTTATAATTTTTCTGTATTCCGAAGAGGTGGACAGAGGTCAAGTAAATCCTATTCCAAATGCGGGGAAAAGCCCACATATGTCTACCCAAAGGACTTAAGACCCATAACTACATCATCCTTTCTGTTGAAAACCTTGAAAAGGCTGATAGATATTTATATACGATCAAAGCACAGTCTAAACATGCAGACTGTAAAGGGAAATCGGTGGACACAGCCCTCCATGCCCTGGTACGTACGAATGAAAAACAATATTCTTGCAAGTGTTTTGTTTGGTGGCGTTCCTTGATATTAAGGCCGCCTTTAACAATGTAAAGACGGAGGCAGTTCTGGAGGGATTGTCATTCCTTCGGTTGGACTACTCTGTAAGTGGGTTAGGTTAATCAATTATATGCTGATGAACAGGATGGTTAAATTGCAGCTAGGGAAAACCACCATTAGAAGGAGGGTGGTTAAGGGAAACCCGCAGAAAGGTGTCCGGTCCCATCTTCTCTAGAACATAGCAAATAATGGGTTGCTATTGGAGAGAGAAGGGATTGGAGAGAGAAAGGATTGGAGTGATTGCGTATGCCGATGATGTAGCGTTAGCTGTCTCTGGAAAATCTTTAAACACTGTTGCGGAGGTAATCCAAAATGCCCCCATAATCATTACGAGGTGGGCCATCAGATGTGAACTGGCAATCAGCTCATGCAAAACTGAACTGGTACTCTTTACCGCAGGAAATATAACATCCCGATATTAGACCCACCTATCTTAAACGACATAGAACTAGTTTTTACTGATAAGGCAAGATTTCTTGGCGTAATCTTTGACAGTAACTTTAGTTGGAAGCCTAACATCTTGGAAAGAGTAAACAATTCTAATTTACCTATGTATTCATTGAGAAACGCTATCGGAAGGAGATGGCGCCTGAAGCCGGAGCTGGTATACTGGTTATTCACTGCCGTAGTAAGACTTATACTTATATGTATGGAGTAATTGTGTGGTGGCCATCTCTTGAAAAAGTAAGCTACAGAAATGGGATCGAGAAGGAGCAAAGAACGGCCTGTATGCTGATGAGCGGGGCGCTGAGGACAACACCAACACGCGCCTTAGAGGTTATGTTTCACGTTCTACCTGTCGATATTTATGATAAGCAGATGGCGGCGAATACGGCCACCCGACTATCAGCCATATCTCAGTGGAAATATCTTCAGACAGAACACTCGACGATAATTTGATCGCTGTAAAGGAACTGGTGAATCCAGACTACGTTACACCAACATTATGCTTCTAAAGGGTTCAGAACCACTTGCCCTTCAAGAGGATCTTGATCTACCAGAAACAGAAGCATTATAATTGTTTACGGATCCAAGCTACACGGTAAAGTAGGAGCTGGAGTTTTCTGTGATAAATTGAAAGTAGATATGTATAACAGTTTATCTCCCGGATTACTGCAGCGTGTACCAAGTAGAGGTGATAGCGATTAAAGAGGTATTGACTTGGTTGAGACGTAATGGACTGTAGTCTCCATACGTAGACGTGAATTAAAAACGATACTCACAATACACTGCCTGTTTGGAGAACATGCGAGGAGGCAAGGTCTAGAAGCAAATGATTTTTGCAGAAGCTGTATGAACGAGGAGGAGGAAGGGGCTTTAGTCCCCTTCCTATGCTCATGTCCGGCTTTAGGACACAGAAGGCATAAACATATGGGTAGGTTCTTAATGGACAGCCTCTGTGATCTCGAAAACTGTAAAGTGCAAGATATATCACGCTACATAAGTAGCTCTAACTGGTTTCAATAAAGGTAATAGGGAAGTAAGATCCTGTGATATCTCAATGGACCGTCATCGGTCTAAGTGTACCGTAGCTGCCACTCTAACGTAACATACCTAACCTATTAGCATAGGCGATGTACAAAAGTAAGTTAAGTATTGAGCGATGGTAGGTAGAGAAGTATACAATATGAAAAGTAGGGCCTCAAATGTGATGCTCTTGACGAATGTGAGATCCAGGTCAGGGGAGGGTAGTGTATTGGAGACACATAGTCTAAATTCAAGCATTCAAATGGATTAGCGATGGATTAGCCACACAGCGCACTAGGTATATGTGGAGGTCACGTTTTTTTATTATTACACTCGAAATATGACGGTTAAGCTTCGTTCCTGCATCCTCGCTAAAAGCAGGTTGATTGTTTTTGGCTATTGTAGTGGTGGCTAGCATGGAGATGGATCATCAAAATCTTCGACTTATTTCGGCCTACCTACATACGAGGGAGAAAGTATACCATTCTGCAGGATATGCTGTGCAATAACGGATGCCCAAACACGGAAAATCGGGGTTCTCATGCGGGCAGTGATCCAAATGCACATCATAATTCTGGGGAAGTACAAATATCAACAGTTGATGTGAATTACTCTTTGATTTGATTTTAAGTACTAACCTATATCATTATAATATCGGGGAATCAGACAAGAAGTGCTAGACATCACACATGTCGCAGATTTTATTAAGGAGAGAGTATTGTATTGGAAAGTGTCCGAAGACCATTTTTTTCTGTTCATTGGTATCGCCAGTATGAAGTCGTTACAAAACCCACTAGTAAACCAATTTTCAGGAACAGGAATTAAACCGACTGGGATTCCTTTACAACCATTGTTGGTATCTCATTACCAGCATAGTTCCAAATCCACCTGCATCAACACAGTTATTCGATGCGTTTAACAAAGCTGTGGTAGATGCAAGTCCTATCAGTAGGCCATTAGGTAAGTGTCAGTCACCCTGGTGATTGAAAGAACTCCAAACTACTCGTTTGAAATAAAGGAGACTGAGCAAGAAGTCCTCAAAACTTACACGTACTAAGAGCAGCCAAAACAATGGCTTGGAGGCTCTATTGTGGTAATATACATAGGAATCCTGGGAGGCGGACAGGCTACGCAAAGTACTATATTTTAGCACTTCCAAGCCGAGTTATGTCCAACAACCGGATGAATCATGGACTATGTGTAGTAGGGAATTCCTGGAGCTACTATTAGAAACGCACTTCCCGGAGTGCTCGGTACTATCTTCGGAGAGGCCCGAGATTAATAGGGATGAAAGTCCGGCAAGTCATATAGTAAACAGGCGGAAAAAAAAACTAATATTTATACCAAAGGCGGGAAACGGTCCTCATTGCTATCCCAAAGACTTTAGGCCTCTAAGCTTATCCTCTTCTATTAAAATCATTAGAAACGCAAATAGAAGCTTATATCAGAGGTTCCCTGCGTTGAGGGGAACGATCAACGGAAAAAACTCTTCACTCCCTTTTTGACAATATTGAGATAAATCTCTTGAATTTAAGATATATTCTTTGGTAATTTTCTTAGATAAAGATGGAATCTTTAGCAACATCACACCGGGCGCAACACCATGGTGTTTGCATATCTCGGAGTAGACGGTTCACTCAAAGACTGGATAGATCATATGTTTAGAGGCAGGATCGTGACAGCTCATCTGGATGGGGTTTCTGCCAGTAGATTTGTGAGTAGGGCCACACTGCAAAGTTGGGTTTTATCTTCGTTCAATGGAATTTGGTTGGTAATGACCTGTTACTAAACCTGGAGGAACAAAGCTTCAGGATGGTTGCCTTCACAGTTGATGCGCATTTGGCCTTTTCTCTGAGTGGGCCAGCATCTGTGGACTAAGTGCGAATCCAAAGAGCTGGTCCTCTTTACCAGCATATACAATTTTTTTAACAGTGTAACCCGCCAATACGAAATGGAAACTAAACATCATAGAAAGGGTACAGAAACCTACTATAGCGCTCTATATACTCCTATAAATGTGCCATTGGGAAGAGATGTCACATAGTACACTGAGTCTCAATGGTACATCCCATACTGCAGTATGGAGGTGCTGTCTGGTGGCCAGCGTTAAAAATTGTGGGCAACCTAAAACTTTTCATGAATGTCCAAAGAACAGGCTGCTTGTGTATAAGTGGAGCAATCAGGACGACACTTATCCAAGTTCTGAGAATTCTGTATTATCTTGTGGCCAAGCAACTTGCAATTTGCATAGACGTTCGGCTCAAATCCATATCTACCTGAACCTGTAAACAGGACGATTCCTGATACTATCGACTACCCATTCTCATCGCCATCTTTCGAAGTGAGATTTCTAACTGAGTTTCTTCCCAAAAGACAGAGCTGGGTGAATGAGCTTATCACGATAATGGAAGTCATATAGACTGGTTGAGGTATAATGTATTGTCTGCAATGGATATTCGCATTTTTACGGACAGCCAGGCTGTGCCGCTTGCCTTTCAGAGCACAGCATGCCATATCTCACAAAACAGGCTGGATATTAAACCGATGATTCATTTAAACTACTATTTAAGGAAGAAGCCGTGAGAGATACGATCAACATATGGTCTAATGTCAGTTTGCATGTGTAATAACCAGGAAAATATGGCCTAGATTTGACCAGCGACGGCACCATATTGGCATTGTTAGTGGGAGCTATAACCTGATGTCTCATAGGGGTACTTGCAAGGCGTCCCCGTCTATGGTATCAGCAGCGCCTGAGGTGATGAGGAGGAGGAGGAGGAGGAAACAGGGTTCCACCTGCTCTGCACTTGCCTTTGTTTTGCGTATATCAGAATGAAATTTATGGCAACTCCCCATCTTGGTAACCTGGCGGATCTTAGTAAGATCGACGTCAGGGATTTTCAACGATTCTTAGTAAGCTCAGGATGATTCGAGTGAGGATAAGGAAACTCAATTGTTGTATAGCCCTATATGAACCAATGTGTGTCTATGCTAGTCCATTAGGACGGCCACCCTAACCTTACCTAAACTTGTAAATTTGAAGCTTGTGATGCCCATCCGCCACTGGTATAGCTTATCCATTTGCTCCAATGTCGAACAAACGAAACGAAAGTACCGAGTAATCTCCGTAACTGTGCGTATAATCAGCAGCAAAAGGTGCTAATTTAATTGCTAAGTACTTACATATAATACAACTATACATAAAATTCCCCTTTAATTTATAAAAACTGGTTGAAATACAATAGCCATCATGACAATGTCTATGATATATGTACGTCATATAGCAAGTTGTTAATTTGATTTTTTTTTTGCAACAGTACGAATGATCAGTTTGTTTTGGAACAGTATTGTAGTATGACATTAGGAATTTTATATGCATGCATACTATAGCTGTGTGTAATGTAATAGAAAATCCAGGTATTTTGTCAATTTATTTACCTGACTTTCTAATCTATATAGTTTACATAAATTGAAGTAGTGTACCCGTTTGTGAACGTGTGTGTGTATATGTGTATATGTGTTATCGGCGGGGTAGTTTTTATTTTTATTTTAGTGTAGTGAACCGACGAACTTGGACACACTATTCGAAAATAGTTTTTTGTTTTTTTTAGTTGTTTTGATGATCTTTTTGTCCCAAATCTATTTTTTTTTAAAAATATAATTAATGTTGTTGTTAT
Source organism: Tipula unca (assembly GCA_951394425.1). Taxonomy (NCBI): domain Eukaryota; kingdom Metazoa; phylum Arthropoda; class Insecta; order Diptera; family Tipulidae; genus Tipula; species Tipula unca. Next base: position 44,494,121 of record OX596381.1, on the reverse strand, counting down.
ATAATGTGGTCGTTGTCATATAAGTTGTACTAAGAAGATAATAAAACAAGAAAAATTCCTATAACCGCTACAGGTATTCAACAATGTATAACAGCTGAAGCGATCGTCGTCGTCGTCGTCTTGTAATATTTGGAAATTTCGTTTTATAATTCTCTAGTGTGTCTTCTAACTATAATAGAGGAATAGTGTTTTTAGTTTTGGAGCGTAAACCGTGTCTAGTGCCATCATGAAACCAAACATTTGTTTTATATTTGTGTTAATTTTAATATTTGTAAAGTGTCGCGAGCTATACGGTCAAATTGATTCATGCGATTTGAATACCATTGGCCATGGTCATAATATTTGTGATAATTCCAACTATTTGGTGTTTGTAAGTGAAAGTGCTTGTGATACGTCTGATGGTACGAATTGTTGGTGTATATTAGTGGATAATCGGAATCGGGAATATGATGAACATGAGCTGTATATTGAAATGGATCATTCATTTCGTGCTACATGGGTATAAGATATTATTGTGGTTAAATAATTCCGAATTGTCTAATCTGTAACTAATTATCTTTTTTACAGCTGCGAGCAAAAAGAACCGACCCCCAGTTCAATTCGTTAGAAATGAAATTTAAAATCACACCAGGCATCAATCGCATATATTTACAACCATTCACAACCGCATCTCCAGTTCCTAAACTAGTATCGTTTAGGATCGATAACAATGAAATATGCAACACATTGAATCGGCGAAAGAAGCAAATTTTTTCACCATTCCAAGAAGAAGTGTATGTTGAGCCAAACAATATACAATATCAGATTGTACAACAAACCAAGCAAACGCAACAGGCGCTTGATACTCAGGACGATCAATATCGATGTTTAAACGATTGTATACAAAGAGGTGGTTATACCGCGAGTTCGGAACGATTCTGTCCCAATGAGGACGGTAGCAATTTTGTAATTGAGAAGCGTTATATTTCGCGAGGTGAACGATACTGGTGCATTAGTGTAACAAACGATAGAAATGTGTTTAGGTCAGAAAATCGACTTAAAATTTCGTTCGCAACACAAGACAAATTTTTGGCATGGGTGAGTATATGAAAACATGATTTCACGCACGGATTGAAAGATTTTATTAAATTTTTTTAATTTTTGCTACACTCAGATTCCATCGGACTCATACATCCAACAGAATAGTGCCGAAAGTAACTTCCATTTGGGTAATCAACGCACCATAATCGCGGTCTCGACAAATAACGGAAAACTAACAGATATAACTGCAGTCACAATTGATGGTCATCCGATTTGTAGTTATTTTAACACACCTGCCACCGCACGACCTCCACCCCCGTCTACAACACCATTCTATACACCACCAATTCAGAATATGAATCGTTTTCCGGCTGCGTCACAACCCGAACCGGTACCATCGGAACCAGAACCACAGAATAAACCTACGGTTAATAAAAATTGCGGTGTTAAACCGCCCAAACGGGTGACACTTATTTCATACGGGCTAAATACAAATCCCGGGGATTGGCCATGGCATGCGGCCATTTATAAACTACAAACGAAAACAAATCGAAATTATATTTGTGGTGGGACTCTAATCGATCGCAAAACAATTATTACGGCTGCGCATTGTGTTCTCGATTTGAATTTGGTCATAATTCCCGATCGTATAATCGTCGAACTTGGCCGCCATGATCTTTCGACGACGTCACCGGGTACCCAAGAATTTAAAGTATTCGATGTGATACCGCACGAATTGTATAATCCTGAAACGATTGAGAATGACATTGCGATTTTGGTTCTGGCCAATTATGTGCAAATAACGTCGTACGTGAGTTTTATTTGTTTGCCCGAACCAAATTTGAATTTACAAAAGCAAATTGGGACAACGGTTGGATGGGGCCGCGACCAACATAATCAATTGCAAACGGAATTAAAAGAGGCATCGATGCCCGTTATCGATAATATCGTATGTTTGAGTAGTAATCGAGAATTTTTCGGACAATTTTTAACCAACACGAATTTTTGTGCTGGATCACGGAATAGTAAGTTGGGCTTGTTGGTAACCAATATAAATTATTTTACCAAACATATTTCATATTTCAGATACAAATGTTTGTCGCGGAGACTCGGGAGGTGGATTGGTTTTCAAATATGATAATCAATGGTATTTAGGTGGTGTCACCTCCTTGGGCGTGTCATCAAAATCGACCGAGGTTGAATGTGATATAACACAGTATGCAATATTTACAGATGTTACGAAATTTGTTAAATGGATTAAAAAAAATTCGTAGTGCTCGCGGACCAATAATGAGATAATTTAATGATAATAAAATAACATTTTTAGTAAAGAATACATTTATGTATGTATATTGTTTTAATAACGAGTTTGATTTGGAATTTGCGATTTGATTGAAATGAAATAATGTCATTTTATTTAATTCTCTGCCTAGTCAGGGTGCTCAAGGCTTCCGAAATTTTTCGCAGGTTGGTTTAAGCGTTGTTACCGTACGCCAAACTGTTTCCATTCAATTCAATGACGCATGGCTACAGGTTCGTTTATATTTGCTGGTGAAAAACTCAGTTTGCGTCCTCACCAGTGTTATGATTTGAATCCGAATTGTTGAATATAGAGCGAGATCTGTGAATTATTTGAATGAATCCACTGTGAACTGCGATCTTGTATTTCTAATTATATTTCTCGATTGTAAATGTTGTGGTAGCTATGTGTAACATACTTCCGGTCACTTGGATTAAGCTCCGGTTAACTAGGATGATATCTGACTGGTCATGGCAAGCAAATTGGTTGTGGTTATAAATATATAGTGGATATAACTGTAGGTTTTCTCCGTTAATTTCAGTGCTCAGGAAAAGTGTTGAATTGCTATGACTGACAATTAAACTCTTCTACCATATACGTGATGACCTAAATGTTAGACGAAGCTGAACTATTTCAATGTGGGTTGATTATAGTTTACCTGAAATTGGTTAAATTGGTACTGGTCGAGTTTTGGTGTCAATTAATGTAACCACTAACAACCCTATATATGTAGTTCATTTGTCGCGGGGTTCATTTGATGAGAATAGTTTGTCAGCACATAAAATATCTGAGAATTTATAATAAAATTTAATTTCAAAACCGCAGCATTGTCTAAATATTTAACGACATATAGAGTTAAAAGAATCCCCAAATTTTAATATAATCATAACAATGCACTTAAATCATTACATTTAGAAGAACCATCAACTATTATAAAACAATTAAATTTAGAATAATTTACCTCGTCACTCAATTCCGAAAAGAATAAAATAACCAGATATAGAATTTTATTTGTTAGCGCAGCTGATGAGCAAAAATGTATTCTACACTTTTACGATGTCTGTATACGCACATTTTACGGTATACTCCAACTTTTTTGTTAATGTATTCCATATATTGTATGGCCTTGGCGTTAATTTAATAACATTAATCATTTTGTCTATAAATACAATTAACTAAATTATTTTAAGACATCGAGGTCAGTCATGTTTACTTTAACACTTACGTCACAATTTTATGTGTTCTACACCACGTATAAATAGTGCTGTCTTCTGGGATAACTTTACCAAACCATCTGAATTAAGTCTACGTTTTCTGTTTGGTAACAATGTTTTTTTTAAATTTGCTTCATGATTCTAAAATTTAGTAGAAAAAAACCGAGATAAAACCACTGTCTCATAAATAAACATGCGGGCAGACTGAGCGCTCTAAGAAACAGTACTCCGCACCTGCTTTGCACCTATATCCTCGTCATCATTGAATGACTTTTATTGCCTCATTGCACTTATTTGTAACAAATAAGTAGAACGAGTACGGGGTTACAAGGAATCAATATTTTGTTCCCAACAACGAATCTTTAATTGTTAGATGACTTTTAAGACGTCTTTGTTCTTGTGTTAGGTCAAGAAGTTGTATTACTTCAGTATTGGTATGCTGCAGTAATCTTCTTTCATGTTTGATGGCAAATTTCTGGATCACTTCATCAATCCATTTAACATTTAGGTCATCATGTAATTCCTCGTTGGTTACGTAGCGGTTAGCATTCGTTATTGTACGTAGAAATTTGTTTTGACAACGTGGAATGATTAATCGATTTGATTGTTTAGTACAGCCCCAGAGTTTCATACCATATGTCCAAATTGGTTTAATAATCAATTCGTATATAAGGCGTTTACAGGCGTTTGGTTGAGAAATGTATGGAAGTTACTATTTTGGTGCCGCAAAGCATATGTTACATGGATTGATTTCAGCTCGTTCAGCTTTAGCTTCCAGTCCTTGGTAGAGATCTGCGGGTATTAGATATTCATTATTCGTTACTTTAAATTTATACTTTGTAGAAATTACAATACTTACACAAAATATATTTGGTTGGGTCTCTTTTCTATATAAAATAGTCAATAAAGAATGATAGCATTTATATAATGCCGTACTAGTAATTAATAGAAAAATCAAAAAGACAGTAAATGATTGCGAGGCATGCAACAATAATTTGAGAGCAACTGGCAAAAAAATCGGGTGCTATAGAAACAAATGCTTCTCCTATAACTATCATAGTAGAAAAATCTTTAGAACAAGGTACATCTGCGCACCAAGCTCGACTATTACCATTGTAAAAGTGACACATCCACCAAAATCTATGAAACAGACTGGCCTTACTCAACTTATTATGCGGCCTGAATTGGTCGTCAAAAACTTCTAAATGGTGCTACAAATGATAATTAAAGACATGCAACAGGAAGCGCTTATAAATTAGCTTACAATACATTTTCGTTGTGCATTAAATTGAACAAACCCATTCATTTAAAAGCAAAAGCCATCGTTGAATATTTTAACAGAAGCCTAATTGCGACTACCAAATTAAAAAAATTTCAAATTGCGGCCACAATTGAACAAACCGATCCTTAAATTAAAAATTGACATTTTAACCATGTGGAATTCGACATTCTACATGTTTCAACGAATGGAGCACCTAAAAGAATGCATAAATGCTTCATTGGGCGTCAATGAGCAAAATTGATAGACTAACTTCAGAAGAATGGACTGTTTTAAGGGCACTGTGTTCCTTACTCGAACCATTTGAGCTTGTCACTGTTGAGATAAGTGCTGACCAACATGTAATTGTGCCAAAAATGATTGCATTATTAGATGGCTTAACGAAATCTGTTTTAAAAATTAATTCTACAATTCGTAGTGCTTATGGTACAAATTAAGTGACCATCTGGACCCGAGTTTTAAAAAACGTGCGTTTTCCAATTAAAGTAGCTTATAATAAAGCCAAAGACGCAACAACTACAAACGTAACCGATTTAATTCCGCAAGATCATGAAAGAACTAGGACGGGTTCACAAATGATTGATCCGGTGACAGGCAAAACCAAAACCGAAAGATTTAGTTTGAGATGATTTTGACAGCCGAAATCAAACAGTTTTGGCCACGCCCCAATCTTCAAAAATGGTCGCAGTCGAGAGAGCTAATTTACCCAAGACTAGCCAAATTAGTAAAAAAGCACCTGGCTGTAGTTGCTACTTCAGTGCTATCGGAAAGAAGAAATCGATTGAAGCCTGAACATTGCTTGCTATAATCGATCAGAAAAACGGGATTAGGTAATTGATCGAACACGCAATAATTTGGTATACAAATAATTTTATTATATTAGGTAAGTATAGCGATTACATTATAACGAGTAGTTGTCCAAAAAGTAACGAGTATTCATGATGAAGTACCGAAACTGCACATCTCTATAGTCCTTGGTTCATTGGCTGATTTCATCGAGTGCCTGTTGTAAGTATTCAACTGCTAGAACCAAGCGATTCGCTTAATGTCAATATTACAGTATCATCAGCAAATGATAAAAGGTTGTTCCCGTTGTCGGTATATCGCAAGTGTAAAGAATATATAACAAAGTACGCTACGCTGAGGAACTCCTGCTATAGCTGGGTAAAAGTTGGTGTACGCATCTTAATGTAATACTCTGAATTTTTGTTTAGAGAGATACGACACGAACAATTGGCACTAATTTACTTATCTTGTTGATAAGACCCTCATGGGTTTGTCTGATTTTTTATCATGACTATTTGTGCAGCAGCCTTCAAACACTCAGGGACATGAGTAAGTCGTAAGCAAGTATTATATATATATACGTTACCATAATGACGACTCTCTTAGGTAACTCCTTATCAGACTTGCCGAAATTTCGTCAATCCCAGGTGACTTTTTGGGATTCGAATTCATATCTGTTTCATGTGCGGCTTCTAGTGGGGTAACACTATTGATGTTTAATGGAGATCTATAGACTGGTTTAGGATCAATCCTAGATTGTATATCGTGTGGTTGAAATACTGATGCCAGGTGTGGTGCTAGCAGTTGTGTTCATTATAGGCGGCACTTGGATTAATTGGCCTTTTATACCTGTTAGTAGCTTTCCAAAGAGAATAGTTTTTGTCAGCTTCAGGACCCAGTCCTTTCAGATAATTTTCAGTACAAGCCTCTTTATGTTCTTTAACTAATCGGTTAACTTTATTACTTAGTCGATTAAATTCTCTTTTGTCGAATTAATAAAATGTCCAGCCTGTATTTCAAGTTCTTGTTTAGTTTTGAGACAAACCTGTAACTCAATTAGATTGTCCAGAGTCCCTCAAAAAAATATTCCCAAATTGTGAATTTATTGGTAAGGTTAAGTTTCCTTATATAAGTCAATGAAATCAGGAACTTTGCTGATGTCTGTAAGCCAATAAGTTGGCTTACGCGATGAGTGATATTCACAACCTGACATTTAAATTGCACTTATGAGTTCTTTTCCTTTTCCTGATGTTATGGGTCGTGATCCCTACGGAGTGTGTTTCACGTTGTAGTCACCTTCTATAGTAAACCTTGGTCCAAGTTTATTAGAAATGTTAACATATTGATTTCTTGCGATATTATGTCTCGGATTTATAAATAAACCGATAATTAAATCAAACATAATAAACGTCATCACTAGTGACGGCAGCTGTCTTTTCCCTTACGAGATAGCAACATGACTTTATAACATAATTCCATAATCTTAGTATATATGTAGCTCGAACTAAGTAGGAGGGGCAATTATAGGGGCAATTTACTGGGCTATGATAGTATCCTCAAGGAAAGTGTTAAAGGGAGAAAACTTACCAACATTGCGTCAATTTATTGTTGATGCACATTTTTTAAAATAATTTTTAATTAAAATATAGGATCCGTCTTAGGTTAGGTTAGGTTAGGTAAGGGTGGCTGCCCTAAAGGACTAGCATAGACACAAAATTGGTCCGTAGCTGTACCACATTCGAGTTTCCAAGGATCCGTCTTAGAAGCAATGAACTATTTTGAGTAAATATTGAGATGAATAATTGACTTTTGGTTAATAGTGTTTGCATCGAAAGTGAAATTGTGTAAATATACATTTTCACATAAAACGTCAAATTTTTTCCAGAAATGTCTAAATTCAGAGGTAAAATTTGAATAGATAAAATGACAGTGACGCGAAGTTCCAAATAATAGCTTCTATAAAATTAGTTAGAGATGGGACCCACAATTGGTATACGGAGGTCCTTTTCTCCCGGAGCCCAATTATACTTTGCAGTAACGGCAGAAAGCTATATCTAAAGGATGGTTAAATTTTAATGGCCGATGTTGCATGTGAACCACACCTAAACGTCAAGTTTTTTTCTGCATTTCATTTTACATTTCTCAATTTCAGACTAACTCAATTTGAACCATGGAAAGATACATAATCGAGCAACGCGTTAAAGTTATTCAGGCATATTATGAAAATGGGCGTTCAAATCAAAATGCATATCGTGCACTTCGTGATTTTTTCGGGCAATTTAATCGTCCAAATATGCGTACAATTGGAAAAATCGTGCAAAAAATTTGAGCAAACCGGTTCGGTAGGAGATTTTAAAACACAGGTGCGTGCTGGTACAGCTCGTACTGCAGAAAATATTGCTGCTGTTCGCAATAGAGTAGCTGAAGAGCCGTCCACCTCAACACGTCGTCGTGCCCAACAATTGCACCACTCACGCTCGTCGTTGATGAACATTATGCATAAAGACTTGCATTTACACGTTTATAAGGCGCAATTGACTCAAGAACTAAAGCCTCTTGACCATTCCAAACGTCGTCAATGGTCAGAATGGTGGCAAGAAATGGCAACAGAAGATGATCAATTTTCGAAGAAAATCATCTTCAGTGAAGAGGCACATTTTCACCTCAGTGGGTTCGTCGATAAGCAGAATTGCCGGATTTGGGCGAATCATAATCCAAGAGTGATTGTCGAAAAACCAATGCACCCACAAAGAGTGACTGTTTGGTGCGGTTTATGGGCTGGCGGCATCATCGGGCCGTATTTTTTCCAAAATGAGGCCGGTCAGGCAGTGACTTTGAATGGTGTTCGCTATCGTGAGATGATAACGAACTTTTTATGGCCCGAATTGGAAGATATGGATGTGGACGATATGTGGTTTAAACAGGACGGTGCCACTTGCCACACAGCTAACGAAACAATGGCTCTTTTGCGCGACAAATTCTATGGCCGTGTTATCTCACGTGGTGGCGATGTCAATTGGCTGCCAAGATCATGTGATTTGACACCGTTGGACTTCTTTCTTTTGGGTTATTTGAAAAAAAAAACGTGTACGTCGATAAGCCAGCAACAATTCAAGAGCTAAAGGATGAGATAATTTGGCACATTAACGGCATAGAACCTCAATTATGCCTAAGCGTCATCGAAAATTTGGACCATCGGATGGAGGTGTGCCGCCGAGGTCGCGGCGGCCATTTGGCCGATATTTTGTTCCATACATAATTGAACCATACCATATTATCATAATAAAAAGAATTTACAATAATTTCCTAAATAATTTGTGTTTTATTCAAAATAAACATCGGCCCTTAAAATTTAACCACCCTTTATATACCACGCAGATACATTTAAATTATTCCAAAGTTTGTGTGGGACCTCTAAACCCGAAACCAATTTGAAGAAATCAAAATATCCAACGAGATAAAAATATTTCGAAGTGGCGCCTCCGATATTTGCAGCCGATATTTTGCTGGTCTAATTGTATAGTTGAGGCAAATATTCTTTCGATTATAGTCTGCACCCTGTAATAAATCGCTATTAGTTCGATATATACTGACGATCCTCAACCTGGGGTCGTACATTTCTGATATTTTCTTTCGTCTTTCCAAATATATTTTCGATTTACGATAATAATTCATCTTTATTATAATCACTTATTCACGACATTTTAAAAGGTTCCCCGACTTTTAAAATGTCAAAGTGTCCAATTTCAAATGTTGGCTTAATCAAGAAAATCTTTCTCAGCTCCGAAGTTTATTTTCATCTCTCTGGCTACTTAACAACCAATATGGTTTTATCAGGGGCTCTAAGCCCTAGATAAATTGCTGAAAAGCCTATCCATCGGTACAACGTCACAGTTTCGAGCAGTTTTGGTTGGTTGGTCCTATACATCTATACATAGTTCGTGTCTATTTCAAATAATTTTGCACCTAACACATCTTGTCTTTGTAGCAGGTATTCCTTGCTTTTCATCGTTGATCGAAAACTTAGTTAAAAAGGTTTAAAGCGTCATTTTGAAAAATGAGACTAAACGTTATGCATTGGGCACCGGGATTGAGGTTAGAGTTGCCTATACCAGCCAAATATGATGTATATAGCTAGAACCATCTGATCTACCCAAGACACAGATTTTTGATTGTTGACTAAACATATTAATAGCTACAATCAATCATAACATCGATGTTTCAAGATATTATCCTATGTGTAATGCCAATATAGATACAATAGATTCAATGACTGGGCGTCGCGTGAATTAAATAACATTGAAATGACTGAACATTTTTAAATATAATCATATGCGATAAGATACCAAATGGTAAAAAAAAATGACTTTGATCGATATGCCAGACGATCTGAAAAAAATGGCGACTCAAATGGTATACAATGAGACGGACTGCGGCAAAAAACAGAATGTAACTTCTAACCTATAAGTTTACACAACAAAGCTTTGGAACAAAAAATAATTTGATTTACGAGATCAATTAATTTTTTCCCGGATATTCTAGGCTGACGCAATTAGAACCTGTTCGATTAGCATAACGAAGAACAATAAAAATAAATTTTTAATTATTTATAATGAAATTTCTGGCAATGGTTTGGGCTTAGTGCCTGCATGCGCCAGTCACCAAAAAGTTTGTGGCTTCTTTTTATGCAGAATGTGAGTACGGGCGTATTTTAATTCTGTCCGCATATTTATACTCAAAAGATCAACGGCATTTGTAAAGTACAATCCCAAGGACAAACAAAATTTTAGAATTTCGCCAAAATTATATTTTTATATTTAATTTTTAACAAATTATGCGCAAATAAAACATTTTTAAATTAATAAATAAATTAATTAATAAAACAACATTTTTGTTCATTGATTTGGAGCTTTGTTAGTTTTCTCATTACTCTCAGACTCAGTTATCGCTGGATTCGCTTTTCGACTTAGCAAATTCAAGTACTGCGTTATTCTCAAGACTGCAATCAATGCGGTTATATACTCGTGAACATCTTGTTTCCGAAGTACTTGAACTTGCCGTTGAACTGTGTTGTAAACACGACGCGTAACTTTATTGGATAACCGTCCAACTGTTTGAATGGAGTGCATAACAGGATTTTCTTCGACTGAAATCGGTTGATCACCATCGTCGACATTTTTGTCCCCGCCAAGTGGAAAACAATAGTCGAGTAATTTCTCAGCTAGTGCTGATGTTGAATCGATACCGTTAACCGCTTTACATCCGTACTTTGTAGCTAAAACTTCGTTCACCTTTTGTACGGATATATCTTTGAAAATAACCGCTTTTTCTTGTCCGGCCGCCGTTAATGCACACACCCGCTCGTAATGCGGTTTAACCGTTTCCATGACGCGGGTTTTGGTTTGCTCGTAAATTTGTTGCGGCGTTTCTTTAATAATTGGAGCCGTCGTTTCCAATTTATCGATGCCTTTAACTAGTGTACGATCGACGAGTTGTATTGGACCATCCAATTTGTGAACGAGTGGTGCCGCAACTGTGGCGCCACGTTGAATTACACCTTCGGTAGTGTTGAACGCCCAGTTAAATAATGCGTTCGATTTTTTCACCTTACCGTATACATCTTGACCTTGTTGCCATGCGGTTTCAACAACTGGAAATTTCATCATGCGATCGAATGTTGCGAATGATGTAAATGAGTTTTGTTCGGTTGTCGTAGCCTTACCGCTATCGCTCGATTGTTTTGAATGTACTTCACTCATTATATGATTTAATTTATTAAAACTTTTTAATTAAAATTAACACCGCAAGAATTATTAAAATTTAATTTATTTGACTGTTCTACACAAACGTTGTGCGTTGAAGTGAAAGTGAATTAATTTATTAAATGGTCGTGTCTTATATACCTGTGGTTTTAGTCCATTTAATAAATTTTAAACCTGACTGTACAAATTAGACCACTTAATTTATAGTTTATAGGATGATTACGGATTTGCGTTACATGCTGTAAAAATGTTACCATATCGCGTGAGCAACAAAATCGTGTTTTCTTCCAGTTTATCTATATGGTATAAAACGAATTGCAGTAGATGCGAATCTAGAATATGGTGTATCCATATAGTCTATAAACGAAACAGGAGGTCAAAGTGTGTGGATAGTTCGTGACTTGTAAGATGTTATAGTGATCGTGTGACATATTTAATTTTTCGTATATACAGTCTGGAGCAAAACGACTGAATCTTGTTAAACAAATTAGTAAAAACATTTTAGAGTTAGCTGATTGGTTCTGTTTTATTGATATTTTTGTGTTGTATTTGTTAAAGTAAAAATAAGACTTATACCAGCTTTGATTTGGATTAGAAGGAAATACATTTTTTATTGGAATACATATATGTAGAAAGCAGATGATTTTATTTTGAAAGATGATTTGTGTGATTTGAGCAAATTGACCTATGGCACATATCAGTTCCAATTCTATATTTTTATTATTTGGATTGATTCCCACCTCATTCATTGCGCAATTTTTGTTTAATTCCACAATTCTTCTAGTTTTCGCAATTATTCAAGCAAAGAAAGGCGATCTCTAAACAGCTTGAAGGAGGTCTACATGGATGTTGCCACTTCCACCACGGAAAACTCATGGTTTAATGGGAAAACAACACTTAATCATGTTGTTTGTTATTCGCAAATCAGAAAGTTCAATAATAATTCAACCTCCTGTTAAAAAATCAATCATTGTGATTGATTATCGTCAATATTCAGTTGGAACAGGAGTATCCTATTTTATTTAATGACATCGGAAAATTTAACGGGTACAGGTACATTGAATTAAAGCCGGATACTATTCCATTTGTCTAAAGTGGCTTTGTCGAAGAAATCACAGAATTGTTCGCTCCAGCATTAGTCTTCCCAAAGTGTGTATGTGTATGCAACAAATGATGCACAAAAATAGCAAAAAAATTTCAATTAAAATAATTTTATACATAAATGTTGCGCAGAAATCCCAAAAAAGTCTAAAATCAAAACACAATGAAATGCTTTTGCCAAGTTGCGCTTTATTGTGGTATAAATTACTTGAAAATCAGAAGATTGACATGAAAATACTAGTAGGAATTTCAGAAAGACTTTGCATAGAATATTCGAAATGGTCAATCGTTGGGGTTGGCGATACAAATAACGTGCAATATGTACAACGAATGTTGCAATTATATTGAATGAAAAAATCTAATAAACTAAAATCAGAAAATTGACGTCCGCATGTCAGGTGTTTCGAACAGTCCATTGTATATAAAATTTATAGTGGTTAATCGATAGGGCCGTGTGAAAAACGTGCAATGTACGTATATATGAAAAATGTTGCACCAAAAATCACTTTAAATATTCTCTGCAAACTCTGTACAATGGCCTACCCGAAATACTTATCCGCATGTCAATCTTCTGATTTTTGTTTGACAGGTTTCTTTGAAAATATATACATATAGAATGTTATTTATATCAGCGGCCACTAGATCCTCTAGAAATCGACCACTTCACAATTTCCAAGTAAACTCTATACAATAGGCATTCCGAAACACTTACCCGCATGTTAATCTTCTAAATTTGATTTACTAGATTTCCTTACTAATTCTGTTTCAACATTTTTCATAAGAAGTTCACGTTTTTTAAATAGCTGATTTCAGGAACAGACTACTTCAAATTTCTAAAAACTTACCGACATCAATCTTTTAATTTTGGTTTAACAGTTTATTCTTAACTAACACTTGTTGTAAAATTCTTTTTTCAATGTACATAATTAGATTTTACCTATGATTACTATTATATTGACAAGTTGGTTCTTTCGTTACTAAGTTCTATGGTCATCTGCGGATATATTAGAAAGTTTCTTACATATATGGTATACTTTAAATTTGTATTTATCAAAAGCATTTTAAATTATTATTTTATTTAAATCGTCAGCTACCGGATCAATGATTTGGCACTTTCGATCCAATAACTCTTTTTAAATTCGAACTTTCCAAACACTCACATAGTAAAACACTCGAAAAATTGTCTAGCACATACAAAATAATTTTTCATGTATTTTTCTAACTGAGTGTTTCGGCTAAAATTTGGTATGCGAGGAAATTTAATATTTTTGTGTATCGTATTCCCTCGACTCAGGCGATACTACAGGTGGAGTAGAACAGTTTTTGAATCGAAAAACCATTTTTATGATTTGGATTAAGACAGCTGAAAACCCCCAGCTCATCTGCCTTTACATTCCCTGCGATATTGAAATGCCCTAGCACCCACGTCAAGCAGATGTTGAACTGATCAGCCATCTCATTCAAAGATGCCAGACAGTTCAGGGCTACATTCGACGTCAAGGAGTATGATTATAGCGTTTTTATAGCGGCCAGGCTGTCCGTTAAATTGCGAATATCTCTCGTAGATATTACATTATACTTCAACCAGTTTCCGGAATACCCCTGTTGCATAGGATAGATGAGTGCCCTGCATTGTTACAGGTCCACATAGATATGGATTTGAGCCGAATGGCTGTGCAAGATGCAAGCTGCTTGGCCGCAATATCCAAGGGAGTAAGATGAGAGAATTTCCAGAGCTTGAGTAGGTGTGCTCCTGAGAGCCCCACATATACACAAGCAGGCCGTACTTTGGACTTCATCAATAGTTTAAGGTTAGCCATAATTTTTAACGCTGGCCACCAGACGACAACCCCATACAGCAGTATAGGTTTGACCACTGAGACGTAGAGCCAGTGTACTATGTGGGGCTCCATACCCCATCTCTTTCCAATGGCATTTTTGCAGGAGTAGAGCGCTATAGTAGCTTTCGTTACTCTCTCTACGATGTTTGGTTTCCAGCTTAGCTTTCTGTGGGTTTGCGTTCAGTCCAAAGCCGCGTGGCCACTCAGAGGGGTAGCCAAGCGCGCACTGCATTTGCTCACTCAGCGTACTAGGATATTTACCGAGGACCGCAATAGCAACGTCAGCCGCGTAAGCAACCACCTTGAAGCCTTGCCCTTCCAGGTTTAGTAACAGGTCATTTATGACCAAGTTCCAAAGAAGGGGGTATAGAACCCCACCTTGAGGTGTCCCTCTGCTCACGTATCTGCTGGCAGACGTCCCACCCAGATATGTTGTCACGATCCTGCCTCTAAGCATTTGATCTATCCAGCCTCTGAGTGATCCGTGTACCCCCAGACACGGAAGGGCCCGAGTGATTGCCCCTGGTCTGACGTTGCTAAAGGCCCCCTCTATATCCAAGAAGGTTACCATTGAATATTCCTTATATTCAAGTGATTTCTCAATCGGGCCTATAAGGGAGTGGATAGCTGTTTCCACCGATCGTCACTTATAGTATGCGTGTTGAGATCCCGACAGCTCGCCCGGCTTGATTGAGCCTCTAATGTAAGCCTCTATTTGTCTTTCCAGTGCTTTCAACAGAAAAGAAGATAAGCTTATAGGCCTAATGTCTGTGGGATAGCAGTGAGAGCATTTTCCCGCGTTAGGTATAAATATTACTTTTACTTCAGTCCACTTTCTAGGAATGTGACAGAGGTCTAGGCTGCCTTTGAAGTAAGTCAATAGTTCGCTGGATATCCGCAGGGATAATGCCATCAGGTCCTGTCGACTTGTATAGCTTAAAGCTGTTTATTGCCCATAGGATATTCTGCCTGTTTACTATATGGCTTACGGAGTCTACACCCCTATTTATCATGGGTATCTCTAGAGCTAGTACCGAGCACTCCGGGAAAAGCGTTTCTAGTAATAGCTCCAGGGATTCCTCACTACATGTAGTCCATGAACCATCCGGTCGTTGTAGGTAACCCGGAATGGAAGGACTAGAACATAGTGCTTTGACCACCACCAGGGTGGTCAAGATTTACCCAAGGGCCTACTGATTGGACATGCACCTAACATGGCCTTGTTAAAAGCATCAGATAGCTTGGCTACTAGAGCATCAAGCTCCTGTGTAGATGCAGGAGGGTTTGGAACCGATACCGGTAATGAGTTACCCAGAATGGTTCTGAAGCAATCCCAATCAGTTTTCCTCCTATTCCTGAAGGGTGGTTTGATAGTGGATTTTGTATCCACTTCGTACTGGAGATAACAATGGTCAGAAAAGGAATGGTCTTCGGACAAATTTCTGTTCAATACCCTCTCCTTAATAAAATCCGAGACAAGTGTGATGTCAAGCACTTCTTGTCTATTTTTAGTAATGAAGGTTGGCTTGCACCCGATTTTACATATATTTAGGTTAGTACTTAAAATAAAATCAAGTAGCAACTCACCTCGCCTGTTGATATTTGTACTTCCCCAGATTGAGTGATGCGCATTAGCATCACTGCCCATGATGACTCCTACTTTTCGTTTTTGAGCCTCCATTATTGCACTAACCAACCTACCTATGGTGGTATATTTTTCTCCTCGTAGGGTAGGTAGGCCGACATTAGCCAGAGATTTTGCCAATCCATCTCGATGCTAGCCACCACTACATCAGCGTTGCTGTAATTAAGTAGTATAAAAATATTCAAATTATTTCTAGCGAGAATGCAGGAGCGTATCTTACCTTCATTCTTCGCATGTAGTATTTTATATTTGGAAGTTCTGAGGCCCAGCACCCGGTCACCATTGACCCAAGGTTCCTGGACCAGAACCACATCAATGGACTCAGATTCCATTTTTAGCAAAAGGCGGCTTTAGAGTGGTGGAGGTTGATCTGAAGGATCGTTAGCATTAGATATTGCTTACCTCCACAACTGTTGAGTCAGAATCTTCTGATTCGTGCGTTGGGAGCGCAAAGCATATTCCCAATGATCTCGATATCTCCGAGTCCAGGGATAGTGTCTCCTGAGCGTCTTCCGGGATGCTTTGGACATCTGGGTCATCAACAACAGGCGGGACACCACTAGTGGCTTCCCCCCTGCTGCAGATGTCCCAGGTCTGTCCTCATCGCGCTTATAGATTTTGAGCGTAATCGCTCCAAATGTATAGCTGACCAGGCCTCCAGATTTTGTCAAAGCACCCACGGATTCTCTATCGATGATAATGACGGCCGATCTGTGATCTGCTTCCGCCTTTACCTCTTCTAACCTGGCAATATTTCAGGTGGCCGTTGGCAGATCCGTATTGCTGATTTTCAACATTTCCAGGGTCTCCCTAGGATCACTTGGCTCCGCAGGGATCCAGGCTCACGCCCTTGGCCTGCAGGGAATTTCTTCCCTCGTCACCACTTCTAGTTTGGCCTCCGGCCAGACTTCCCCCAGGCTGCCGATCGCTTTTTGTAGAGGGTCACTGACCTCTCATCGGCACAGGAAGTCAGTTTTACGTGACCCCGGTGCCACCCTCCGTCTCGGCAGGACCGAGCAGGTCCTGGATTCTCCCTCATGATTTAAAGGAATATGGCGGCTAAGGCTTTTCCACCTTCCTCCAGTTAAGGGCCGTAATGTTCCCATCTTCTTGAGCCCTGTTAACAACTGCCATGATCAGGTGATCCTTTAGCACCTCGTTGAAGGATCTGGAACCCGCTTCTTTTTAGCTTCGTAGGCGGTTCATCATCAGATCTCTGCTTTTTCGGCTCTGACATCACAATGGAACCCTCCTGATTTGGCTCAGTGATACGTCTTGCCCACGCAAGCGTATCCTTGTCTCTATCCGTTCTCTGCCCCAATGGAATGTTGCAGATCTTAGAGATCATGCGCCAGGCTCTCTTCCTGGTCTGTTAGTTTGACACTGATGGAGGGCCAGCATTCTTGCCTTTGCCCTTTGGATTCGAGGGGCCAGCCTCATTTGGTCTTATCCCCCTAATTGCACTTTGGAGACCGGGCCTAAAGGCCGATGTCTCCGCAGTACTAGATTCCGATTTTTTAAGAGCACCGGTCTCTTTTTGTTTTCTATTTGGATCTTTCATAATAGGTCCCACGAGTAGCGGAGAAAGGAGGTCCATCTGTGCAGAGATCAGCAATACACAGGTAAGGCTAAATGATCCGGAGGGCGCCAATTATCCGGATACATCGTTAGAGACTGGGATAGTTTTTAGACTGGGCCCCCAGCCTGGCCGGTTATCAGCAGGGTACGGTAGAACACCACATGGTGTAATAGTGGCCCGGTGGTCACCACGGGGAGGTAACACGCACACTTGTGGAAGCTGCAAGATACGGAGCTGGTAACAAGTACCAACTTGATTCGCCCAGACAGCTTCTCACCAGACCGCCAAGGAAGGATCTTAAAGTTTAATATTAAAAGTATTGCCAGGAATTCGATTTGAAATATTATTATTAATCAAGTTGAACTGACAAGGATTTGTAAATTGATTGGATCGGTGTTGTAATACTCTACGAAACATTATGCGATCTTTAATTGTTTAATCCAGTAATTCTAATATAATTGTCATTACGATATTTCAAGTAATATAACTCTACATTGAATCAGTTTACCAATATTGTCTTTAATCATCACTATAGCGCAGTTGGCAAACTTGTTCAACGTTCGAAAATTTCATTGTTAAAATTAATGTTGGAAAATGATTCTGATGTTGAGTGACAAGTTATTTTATCTGGTGGCGGAGGATTAAAAGATGACACTGCGGTTGAATGTTGATCTTGAGTTAAATTGGTTTAGAGTATTCGAAACAGCAAAACCACAATTTTGAAAGCCGCAACCTTTTAAAAAACAGGAATTTTCTGCAATTTGATAACTAAGGATTTCGTTACGCTCCCGGAAGGAATAGAGGGCGGTTACTTTCAGCTTTTTATTTTGAAAATCATAATTCTTTCCGAACCCACATTCCAACGCATTGGGCCCAATTCACCAATCTCATACAAAAGATTCAATAATAAACAACCTTGAAAATTTTATATTTTATTATGGATATAGATATGGGGTGGTTTAAATGCTTAAAATAATTCTCGTCGGATTCTATGATTTTTAATCAAATAAGGTTACATAATAATTTATGATACGGAACATGATATTCATATCACGCTCCAGATGGTTCGCAAGAGAGATTGATTATTCATAAAATATGTCATCGAATGATACAATTTGTTCGTATATGGAGTGGAAAAAATATATTATTGGTGATAGCAGCAGAAAACAGTATTTTGTGATATCGGCAAAGATTTCTTCCAAGCTTCAGCATTATAGCTGCACTACCTGTCGAAGGCACAACATCATTTTGAAAACTTATCTTAAATTGATTAAGCATCTCAGTAACCATCTCCAGCATGCTTTCAGTGGAGCAAGAACGAAAAATTTGAACTAATATTGATGTAGCGCATATTGTTGACGCCAGTCTATTCGTCTAATGTAATACTGAATCGTTTAGATTCCTCCATGATGAGTTGAATTTGATCAAGAAGATTCGCGTGTGCTCCCATAATATTCTACAACTATATAGTTTCATAATGCCATCAATATATATTTAGGCAGAATGTGGAGATAGATTTCCTAATAAATGAGCTATTCGATAAACCATTTAAGCAGAAAATTGTGTATAGTTGGTCGTTTCTATTAAAGACCGGAGGATCTGGTTGTCTAATTTCAAAAAAAATTCCGCAAACTATTGAAATCATCCAAAGTTTCTTTATTATATTAAGCAATATACCACATAGCTAATATACGTCTTAGGAGTTTTGACATTTTGTTTACGTGAACCATTTCCGGGAAATCGGATTCCTGGAAAAATTCTCAACTCCCTTAAGAAAACCCTAAATTTTAAGATTCTAAAGCTGGTTTATTTTATTTTAGAGAATGGAAAATAGTTTTTTTTCGCTATTTGTGTGGATGATTACCGAATTGTTTCTATTGATGGTTAAAGCAAAAAGTTAATACCGAGCTTAAGACGAAATACACAATTGTTAGAGAAGCAAAATGCTGTGTTGGTCTAATTGCTGGGTGCAATCGGGAGAAATATAGATTGAATACAAAACCAATTTTGACTCGATTCAATTGGTCAGATTATAAATTTGTGTCGACCCCATCTGACTCCAATCAGAAGCTAACATAGAAGAAATGTTTCTTATAGTAGGCAGTAGAAAGCCTATTATAATTGGTAAGAGGCCAAGACTAGAATTGGCATATTCAGTGTTAGTGTTTACCACGCACTGGATTCTTTGATATTTGAGAGAAACAAATGTAACTTATACTCACGGCAGAAAATCAAGATGAAAGTAGATAGTGTACTACAGCTATGTTTTTGTTCTACAAGGAGGTGCACAGTGAATATCTGGTCATAGGGTGGTAGTTCATTAAAATAATGCGGCTGGAACTTTAATCGATGCATATCATTTCAGAACTAAACACTTAAAATTAATGGACAATCATATTATTTTAAATCCGATATACATATGTAGATATTGAAATTGTGGTAACAGATGTATTAACAAAGTCAGAGATTTGCATAGAGAAATTTGGATTATGTCTTGATTAAATAGTTTTTCTAGTGGGAAATGTGAACAAAGAGATCGAATAAAACTAGGAAAATTTCACCAAAGCAAATTAAATTTTTATTTAATTATTTAACAAATGTAAATAAAATATTTTTAAATTAATAAATAAATTAACAACAAAATTAATTTAAAAAAAATTAGCGCTAATATTAAACATCATTTCTTTGGTGCTTCACTGGTGTTCTTATCGCTGTCAGTTATCGCACGATCTTCTTTTTGGCCTAACAAATTCAAGTACTGTGTTATGCTCAAGATCGCAACCAATGCGGTTATATACTCTTGAACATCTTGTTTTCGCAAAACTTCAACTTGACGTATTACTGTATTGTAGACGCGTCGCGTGACTTTGTTAGATAGTCGCCCGATTGTTTGAATGGTATGCATAACAGGATTTTCTTCGGCTGGAATCGGTGTGTCATCGACTACTACATTTTCATCGGCGCCAACTGGAAAACAATAATCGAGTACTTTTTCGGCTAGTGCTGATGTTGAATCGATACCGTTAACTGCTTTACATCCGTACTTTGTAACTAAAACTTCGTTCACCTTTTGAACGGATATATCTTTGAAAATAACCGCTTTTTGTTGTCCGACCGCCGTTAATGCACACATCATATCGTAATGCGGTTGAACCGTTTCCATGACCCGAGTTTTGGTGTGCTCGTAAATTTGTTGCGGCGTTTCCTTAATAATTGGTGCCGTCGTTTCCAATTTATCGATGCCTTTAACTAGTGTACGGTCGACGAGTTGTATTGGACCATCCAATTTGTGAACGAGTGGTGCTGCAACTGTGGCACCACGTTGAATTACACCTTCGGTAGTGTTGAAGGCCCAATTAAAAATTGCGTTCGAATTTTTCACTTTACCGTATACATCTTGACCTTGTTGCCATGCGGTTTCAACAACTGGTAGTTTCATCATGCGGTCGAATGTTTCTAAAGATGATAATGCGTTTTGTTCGGTTGCCACAGCCTTACCGCCATCGGTCGATTTTTTTGTGTTCGATAGCACTTCACTCATTATATGATTTAATTAATTAAAACTTTTTAATTAAAATTAACACCGCAAGAATTATTAAAATTTAATTTATTTGACTGTTCTACACAAACGTTGTGCGCTGAAGTGAAAGTGAATTAATTTGTTAAATGGTACTGCCTTATATACCTGTGGTTTTAGTCCATTTACTAAATGTTAAACCTGACTGTACAAATTAGACCACTTAATTTATAGTTTATAGGATGAGCTCCTATTTGCGTTGCATGCTGTAAAAATGTTACCATATTGCGTAACACCAACTTTAAAGTTTAATTTTAATTCTATATATGGTCAGGTGTTGTGTTCAAAATGGCCAACAGGATCGTATTTACGCAAAAAAATAAATCCAAGTTTAAGTTTGTGGATAGTTCTGTGAATAGTGTGATATTAGTGATTGTATATGATATTTTTAATGTGTTTCTCGTATACAGTCTGGAGCAATACGATTGTACCATATGTGATACGCGGCCTATCCAATCTTGGAAAGTTTAAATATATTTGTTAAGTCATTCTAAAAATAATAATAAATCATTTTAAAATTATGTAGATGATCGGTTTTGTTTTATTGATATTTATGTATTGTTAACAAAAGTTAAGGTAAAAATAAGACTTATTTCACCTCTGACTTGGATACTAAAATATGAGCGGACCTCCACATCTCTAACACGAATAACAAATTTTCTTGACTTTATTAACGCACTATAAGTTGGTTATTCCCACGTTGATCAGTAAACACACTTGACTAAAGTGAAATCCGAGTAAGTTTAGTTTAGTATAAAGAGGTCCTTATGCCTTTCTTGTGTTAAGAGCTTAACTATTAATCCACGGTATATAGATTCACATTCTCAATAATCTCTGAACATGCGGTCTCATAATACGGATGGATAATTCAACCACATGGCGATGATTTCACTGTGCTGCATTGGAGCTTAGCCCATTCGCTTATCGTTCCCAGCTTAACGTCCAGTATTGATAGGTCCAGTTTTGTACCTCCACGACATTGTATGCTAGTTTGTTTATTCCATTCAACTCTACATTGGTAGGTTTTATTAATTTCCAATTCATTTTTCCAATAAGATTTAACGATGTGAAATTTATGATTTTATTGTAATCTTTAGTTTTGCCATTTATTTGCAGTTCTTTCCCTTGCGAGATTGAGAAAGCAGCTTGAAAACATTTCTCAAACACCTTTTTTATATAATCCTACGGTATGAGACAAATTCCTGTGACTCACATATCTGTGATGGAAAATTTCTTCGACTAGCAATTAATCAATGGCGATTCGATGGATGATGTAATTCCCTTTATACAACATTTCAAAATTCTCAAATATCTGCACACAAAAATCGATATCTATCTAAACCACGCATGCTACCTTGAATTATCGCAATGTTTCATGAATTCAATTGCTGGAATAATTCGATCTCGCGGGGTTTCAAATTCAGTAACAGCCAATGTTAATAGGAGAAACGGATATTTCCCCTTTATCTACGATTTTATATAGGAGCATGTGGCATATAGTGTGGCGTCCGCTCTCCAGATAATTGATAGTCTTCTTACTTTTCTTGCTGTGTAATGTGAAAGGTTGAACCACTCGTCACTAAATTGCAGGTTTACTTTAACATATTCCAACAATATACTAAAATAATCGTATGGTAATTCCGCGGCTATGCCCTTCAGAAAGGTGTTAGAATTTTCACATATCAAGGCCATAAAAACATTGTGCAAAATGTCGATGTTGTGCTCAATCAAAAAATCCGAAATTTCACATTTCCAAGGAACGGGATGAGTACGATAGCCTTGTTTTAAAATTATTTGGTCTCAGAATATAGAGAACCATTCAGTCGAAAAAATTATCAAATTAATGTTTCAAAAGATTATCATGCAAAATATATCAATACGGAAAAATTCTTTCTAATTGGAATTAAATTTAATTTACAGTGTATCATCCAAGCCACAAACAGTGTCAATTTATGTAGATGCCACGCTCAAATATAAGTTGATCGGCTATCGCTTTAACAAAGAGAACCAACTAAATGATCTTAGCACAGGATAAGCTAAACGACACCAATGAACGTCAAAGAACTGCGCAAATAATGTTCCAATAAAATGACGCCGTTAACCCCGTATTCAAATTTTGTATTAAAACTCCTGAACATTATTTGAAAAATTCCGAAGGTCGAATAAAACTTAAAATTTCACCAAAGCAAATTAAATTTTTATTTTATTTTTTAACAAATGTAAATAAAATATTTTTAAATTAATAAATAAATTAACAACAAAATTAAATTAAAAAAAATTAGCGCTACCACTAAACATCATTTCTTTGGTGTTTCACTGGTGTTTTTATCGCTGTCAGTTATCGCCCGATTCTCGTTTCGGCCTAACAAATTCAAGTACTGTGTTATGCTCAAGATCGCAACCAATGCGGTTATGTACTCTGGAACATCTTGCTTCTGCAAAACTTCAACTTGACGTGTCACTGTATTATATACCCGTCGCGTAACTTTATTCGATAGTTGTCCAATCGTTTGAATGGTGTGCATAACAGGATTTTCTTCGGCTGAAATCGGTGTGTCATCGACTACTACATTTTCATCGGCGTCAACTGGAAAACAATAATCGAGTACTTTCTCAGCTAGTGCCAATGTTGAATCGATACCTTTAACCGCTTTACATCCGTACTTTGTAACTAAAACTTCGTTCACCTTTTGTACCGATATATCTTTGAAAATAACCGCTTTTTGTTGTCCGGCCGCTGTTAATGCACACATCATATCGTAATGCGGTTGAACCGTTTCCATGACCCGAGTTTTGGTGTGCTCGTAAATTTGTTGCGGCGTTTCTTTAATAATTGGTGCCGTCGTTTCCAATTTATCGATGCCTCTAACTACAGTACGATCGACGAGTTGTATTGGACCATCCAATTTGTGAACGAGTGGTGTCGCAACCGTTGCAGTACGTTGAATTGCACCTTCGGTAGTGCTGAAAGCCCAATTAAATAATGCGTTCGAATTTTTCACTTTACCGTATACATCTTGACCTTGTTGCCATGCGGTTTCAACAACTGGCAGTTTCATCATGCGATCGAATGTTTCTAAAGATGATAATGAATTTTGTGCGGTCACCACGGTCTTTCCGCCATCGCTTGAGTTTTCTACTGATACTTTACCCATTTTGGATTAAACAATTAAAACTTTTTAGTTAAATGTAACACGAAGATTTGTTAAAATTACACAAACGCACAAAGTGAAAGTGAATTAAATTGTAAAATGTTCTCGTCTTATATAGGTGTGGTTTTAGCCCATTTACAAAAATTTTCACATGACTGTACAAATTAGACCATTCAATTTATAGTTTATAGGATGAACACCGATTTGTGTTGCATGCTGTAAAAATGTTACCATAACGATATCAGTTAATCAGCCAATTACACTCGTCAAGGTGGCATCACTCTGGTTAGAAATTATTTATTGATAAAAACTATGTCAATTATGGTATGATAATTGGTTATCGCGTGTTACATAAGTACCTGTAAATTTTCTATCCACTTGCGGTTGTCTTGCTATTTAATGTGATTCTATTATATTATATACATACAGTCTGGAGCGGAACTATTGTACCTGGCTGGATGAGTTAAGAGATTTTAACAGCATCAACTAATCGGCTATAATGCGCACGATACCTAAGCATTTAATATATTTGTTGGTTCTTGTTAAAAAAAATTGATAAATATTTTTTTCTAATTTGCATATTTCAGATACAATTCCTAAACTTTTTCTATTCAAATTATTAAATTATATTTGCAGCCCTTGCAAATTATTAACCGCAGAGATTCCATGCTAAATTATATATTGTAAAACAGAGAAAACATATTTTTTCAATTCTAGCAAGTTGGTGCACTGTTTATAGGATTCGTTCGTTATATTGGGTCGGTCCTGTGAAACTTCAATCCCCACGATTTACCAACTGGTCTTCTAACTACTTCGTAAAAGCTGTTTTGGCTTTATCACTTTCCTATAAATTATTATACCGGAAGTCTTGAGAAACCTGAAGGAGCGGGCACGTCATTGTCCCATTTCAAAATCCATTGGTATATAAGGCTTTACTATTCTATGGATGACCACCAGTTATTGTTTTTTAGAAGTAGCTAATGAAGAATGTGTTTATGTGACTGCCCGCAACATATGATCTAAAGACACAGTTTGATGAAAGTCCTTACTGTTTTCACTGATACACGGGTGACTACATTATCTTTGACTTTACCAAGTTCATAAATACTCGCTTCACATAAGCCCAGAATTCTTATGTCTTAGCTACATCGTTGGGTTCAAAACCGAGTATTCGACGGTACCAGGTTTATTCGTTATACTTCGTTGAAGGTTTGCTTGAAAACAAAGCATCAACTGTATCAACGGCTATTATTTCGTTCACATTGCTATATAATCCTAAACACTCCACAAATACGTCCGGATTTTTGGAAAACCTTTTAATCACCTGCAGACTGTTGGCTGCCCTCATGCCTAAATCGTGCATGACTAGAATAAGCATGTCATGCAAGTAGAGTAATGAAAGTAACGTTCTTTATGGATCACGTAAACTGTCCTACTGATTTGAATGTTCGTAAGTGTTTCTTCACTAAATTTTTATGCAGGATAAATACTCCTTCCGAAAAGTTTCCTCGCAAGTTTTTGTTTCACAATTTTGCCTTGATATTATTTATAATTTTTAACACCATTCCAAAGATCTTGCAATAAACTATCCGTTCGTAGATTCCTCACACGATCAAGATTCCTTAATTTGAATAATCCACTGAAGTTTTACAACACAAATTAATGTGAACGATAAGTTTTGTAATGAAAGACCACTCGAGAATAAATCAGCAGGCACTTGTTTTATTGGAAGGCATATGTCGCCAAACTGATATTTACCCAGAATCTGTCTGTGCGAGTTCTCCACGAAACGTTGTCCACGAATTCCACGATACACCTTGAATATTTGTGATCAATAATCCCTGAATATTAGTTTGGTTTTATTGGGATCTGTGTTAGTCTTTTTGAAATTGCCTAATTGAACAAACACAAAGAACTCAACAATGAAAAAGCCAAAAGAATATCTAGATCAAAAATAAAGATGGCTTAACACAGACATGATAAGTATAGATGAGCTGTATGACGAACTATACCAATGGAAGCAACAGAAGAAGATCTAAAGACTCAACGCCACACTTCAACGACAACATGAACTTCAGTATAGCAAAACAAATAGTAACTTGTACTGTAAGCTTGCAACATAAAAGTTTATTTAGTTTAAAGCAACATTTAGTTATAGATCTGGTGGTGTAGCTGTATTTGTTAGATCATCATTAATTTACGATGTTTCCTCAGTAAGTCTTTCTTCAGCTGATATTATGAAAATTTATATTCAACTTGGAAATGTTAAAGTTTGTTTCATATTAATATATATTTAATTTTTGTCCTTTTGACACTTTTTTGGAACAATTAACGACTTTCTTACATAATGATAAATCGAAACATAAAATCCTGCTTGGTGATATAAATTTGGACTTGTTGAAGGATTCGCGTACAAAAGATGATTATTTATTATTATGTTCTTCGTTTGGGCTGGAGTCCCTTCTTAACAGCGTAACTAGACCATGTGCAAATACCTGCGTTGATCATGTTTTTTCAGAAACTATTTGTAAACAATTTTCTATAGAACTTAAAAATTTGAATTTATTTGTGACTGATCATACTACTATTCATTTAACTTTAAAGTTAGCAAATAAAGCTAAAAGAGGTCGTATGTACGAACCGGTGCATCAAACGAAGATAAATTACAATGGCCTTTCTGAGGCTTTGTACTCTAGCGATTGGAGTGAAGTTTTTTCTTCGGTTGATCCCAATATAGCGTATTCATTTTTTATTGATAAATTTATTTTTAATCTTAATAAATTTAAAACAATTGTAAAAATTAAAAGGAGTCACTTTAAGCTCAAGCCTTGGATGAGTGACTCGTTATTAAAATTGATAAATCATCGAAATCGGTTATCGAAAAAATTAGCAAAAAATCGAAATAATGAAAAAAGTTGAAAAGCTTAATTCTAAGATTAAAATCTTGGTTCCACTCAGGAAAGAACGTTATTTTAAAAATAAGATAGAGGCAGCAACAGATATTAAATCAAAATGGAAAATTGTAAATAATGTATTAAATAACAAAACCAGTATAAATAGTATAACAGCAATAGATATTGGTGAAAATAATATTAAAACTGACCCAAAAGAAATTGCGAACGTATTTAATGACCATTTTATTAATATACCTAATGTGATTATAAATAAAAATCATGAAAATATTATTATTGAAGATGTTGTTAGGAATAACATGGTTTTGTCACGATACAGTAATCTAAATTTTTTCTTTTTTCCAATTAGTGAATCAGAGATACTGTCAGCAGTAAATGAATTGAAATATTCTAATTCTTGTGGAGTTGATGGGGTCTCAAATTCACTGGTAAAAAATGTTATTTTCAGTATTACCCATATTTTAGAATTTATTTTTAATCTATGTTTTGAAAAGGGTGTGTTTCCTGAGAAATTAAAAATTGGTATTGTTAAACCATTATATAAAAAGGACTCACGTATTGATCTTAACAATTATCGCCCAATTACTTTACTGAATACATTTTCGAAGATTTTGGAGAAAATTATTAAATTTAGATTGCTCAATTATTTTGAAAGAATACAATTTTTGGATAAGAGGCAGTTCGGTTTTATAAAACAATCATCGACTGAAAAAGCACTTATTTCATTTCTTACTCCTGTATATCATCATTTAAATGAAAATCTAAAAGTGTCCTCACTTTTTATTGATATTACAAAAGCTTTTGATACAGTCAACCATGCAATATTGTTAGATAAGTTATCACATATAGGTATCAGAGGCTCGGCACTTTCTCTTTTTCAGTTCTATCTTCAAAATCGTGTGCAAACTGTTTGCATTAACAAAATATATAGCGATGAAAAGGTGATTAATGTTGGGGTTCCCCAAGGCTCTGTCCTAGGGCCATTACTTTTTTTGATCTATTGTAATTCGATCTTTGATCTTAAACTGCATGGTAGTCTTGTTGCGTTTGCGGATGATATGGCGTTTCTATACTCCAGCTCAGATATGAATTCTTTAAAATGTGCCGTGAAAGATGACATGAGTTTGCTAAAGAAATGGTTCTACGTACATGATATGGTTCTAAGCTGCAAATCCAAAATTATGTATTTCAATGTGAGTTGTGCCATCCATGATCCTAATCCAATATTTTTTCATTCACTGGCTTGCAATGAGTCTGATTGTAATACTCTTTGTGTACCTATTGAAAACGTAACATCATTCAAATATTTAGGTGTGAGCTTGGATTCCCAACTAAATTTTAAGGATCATATTGCCAACTTAAAAATGAAACTTAGGCAAACATTAAGAACGTTTTTTTACTTGAGAAATATATGTAGTTCGAAATTTTTAAGATGCCTTTATTATGCATTGTTTGATTCGCATCTTCAATATGGTATAACATGCTGGGGTGGTATTTACTTGTCAAATATCAAACCGTTGATGACTATCCAAAAAGGAGTTTTAAAAATTATGAATTACTTACCAAGGACCACGCCATCTTTGCCTTTGTTCGTGCATTTAAAAATCTTACCTCTACGCTACCTGTACGTTTTCAAAGTTCTAAAAATGTACTATGTGATGAGCGGGCATCGTCTAATTAATTTTCATATTTCTGAGCCGTATATGTTCCGGAACAAAAACAGAATTAAAACTCCGCAACCGTATAAAGAACATTTTAAGAAATTTTTCTCATACACTGCTCCGAAATTATATAGCCAAGTACCGACCGACATTGTGAACGCAAATACAATTACTAAATTTAGTAGATTATTAAAAGATTGGTTATTTACAATTAGCAACATTGAAATTTTATTTGAAACATTAATCTAATTTATCGTGTATGTATAAAACTGTATTGTATGATGTGTCGCTATTTATTACGCAAATGAATCGTTTTGCAAAATAAAAATTTGTTATTTTTTTTTTTATTTGTTATATTTTAAACTATGCTCGTATGTACATATATTAGTTTTAATTTTTTAATTATGTAACCTCTACTACCTTTAAGATTATTTTGTGATAAGTAGGTATAATGAATCGTGGCTCCATGACATTTGTATAAATAAGGAGTACACTAAAATAGTTATTTTCTGTATTTTTATTTATTGTATATAAAAAAAATTTATTATTTAAATAGAAAATATACTGTTATTTAAAAAAAAAAAAAAAAAAAACAAGTGAAGAATCCAACCAAACAACAAAAAATTAAAAGGGGTCCGGCGGGTTTTAAAATACAAATCATAAAAATATCAAAAATATCAGCCTGATAAACATCTGCAGAATATATCAAAACAAAAGATTACAATAGTAAACAATCACATCAATCCATTTAGGAGGTGGGCCCGTTACCTGGTGAGCCTAAACAGTGTCATATACTTATAAAAAAAAGTTACACAACGGTACTCCCAGATATCAAGCATTAGCACCCTTACTATTGCCAATGCACTAACACAAACCACATCAAAGCTACTGCATGTATAATACTTTCAGTGCTTTCATTGCCAAAAAGGTAGTCATGCATCCTTCGTGTTCGGAAATAATAATTTATAATGATACAATAAATTCAACAGAGTAAATTAGAAATACTACCGTACTGGGCACAGCTTGAACGAAAGGTCTTTCACTCACAATGGAAAGAACGGGCAGCACCACAATTTACTACACATTAGGCTCACTATAATAGCCACTCCGATAACCATACAAATCGAACAATGCAATCAAAGCAAATGTAATAACGCGCTTAGCAACGGCTACTTAAACTACTAATCGACACTGGAAAAGCCTTGGTGAAGTATTTTTGATGACAATAAGTCTACCAACTGCAATAATGCTGTTCAACGTATAGAAGTTATACGAATGACGTATTGGTCTTGTATCAAAATATTTATATAGCGAAGTGAAGAATCAGTTGGTATATAAGAAAACTATTTAAGCCTACCACCTTCTTATGTGACGGATTTACATATAGCACGCACGTATTCTTCTATGTCAAACTTACTTGGTCTCTATGTCAAACTTCAATCGCAACTTTATTTCTTCGATCTGTGCCTTATCGTATATTTTACCATATCTCACCAATTTGGGCATATATATATATATAACCTAAAATAATTCCACGTATAGTCACTTAATTGATTGAGATGACTCCGCTCATAGGAACCGTTGATTATCAACATTGAAAACTAGTCCACCCTATAGTGTGTGATAAATGAAAAATTATTATTGGGAACTAATAAATGAAGAGCACTTTATTATTTGGCTATATAGCACTTACTATCCCGAGATCCTGCACAAAAGTTCATATTTGTTTATCGATCACCGACATCTTTCAATTCCGTGTGCAATTAATTATATTGTACTCTAGGACGCGCTATCATAGAATATTCAGGTTGAGTCGCAGTTTCACTACCATTTTCAGTTGATTCCGATTCACTGAACTCCTATACCGTATTACATCGAATACTTTAATTTGTTGGATATGGTCCATTTCGTGGCCAACAATTGATCATGACGTCCCAGTTCAACGGTTATACGATCGGGGATTATGATCTGGTTCAAATCTTCAACACATTGTCAATAAGTGAAACCGGTCTGAATAAGTTTTCGGTATAACGTACCAGTTTGATAGCACCTGAGTATAAAATGGTTTAACTATTTGGTATATAATGAAATTCTGTTTTAATACTCACGATCGTCTTGAGTATCACACACCTGTTGCATTTGCTTGTCTTGCAATCTGGTTTTCGGCATTGATTGTCTTAACGTAGCTTGTTCCTCTCACCAGATCAGTGTATTGTATATGCCATGGGGATCGATTTTAAATATTAGGGTTTACGGAAGGCAAGGTGATCGGCTGCAAATGTGTTCGATTAATGTCTGGAACGTTTTTAAATGTTACTTCTATTATTGAATTGTTTGGTCCGCCCGCGTCTATAAAGAAATGTTAAATAATTATTTTAGACACCTAATAAATTAAGTTTGTTTTGATCAAAATTACGTCATAAATTAAAGATTTCGGTCAACCATAAATTCAAATTATGTTCAAATTATTTTTGATTTATTTGTTTTAAATTATAGACAACAATTCGGAATCTAAGCCATAACTTGTGACTAAAGGCCGTTTCCAGCTTGAATATTCTATTCTCGACTGCTGATAGAGATGTTGCCTTATTGTTCCCGAAAGGTACACATAAATAAAATGAATACTCGTGTCCGCACTGAACAACTAGGTTTGGGACCTGAAATTTTATTAAAATCATTTTGTAACACATTCGTTCAGTAAATATTGAACATTTCATCTTTACCACTTTATACACATTTCAGATTATTTTCAAAATTTTGAACCTTAAACTATCAGAAATAAGACAGGCAACATTCTGGACATACTTTGTTTGTTACATGTTCATGTAATTGGCTATCAAAAATTATTTGAAAATATTTTTAGAACTGTCAAAGTGAGCCCGTTAAAATGACTTAATGAATTAATTCACTTAATTAATTTTTTTCTGAAAAATAATTTAATTATCTGTGTTTTAATGACTTAACGTGCACGCAAAATTTCCACTCATTATGAATGGTAGTTCAAAAGATATTAGCCTGTGGCAGACTAGGCAGACGAACAACGGAGCGAGACTATAAGGGTTCCGTTTTACATTTTATGTACAGAACCCTAAAAATAATAAATCTTACCCATATTAGAAGAAAGTAAAATACAAACAATTTTTACCACCATTCAGACCACAAACACTATCACTTATATACACCAAATAGTTAGAACTATCGCAAACATGCATATTATGTTCTATTGTAGCTGACACTTTAGAAAAATTTAAATTACCATCAATTTGAAAATATTTCTACTAGGTACACATAATTAGATTGTAAATTTCACTACAAACAGTCTCCTCCAGTTAGATAGACAACAAATTGCTAATCGAAATTTTGAAAAGCTACAAAAACCATCGCTTATCATCAAAAATATAAGGCTGACTATAACTGTGTAAACTTTAGAACAAGTTTTAAAAAGTTTTGGGGATATTCGCATGAATCACATCTGACTCTATAAACATATATACGAATATTGATCAACTACAACATATGTACATAAGTATAAAGCAACGAAATTATGGAATTTTTAATATTTTTAACCCTCTCATGACCCGTTTGAAATTTTTTATATTTTATTCATACAAACCATAAATCAGTTTTTTGTTCGAAGAAACGCACTCTATAAGAGGTTAACGAATATATAAATGTGATCTCGCTTATTCATCATCTTTTGATCGTGGCCTTGTTTTTGTTATGAAATCTAAATACACAACTAAAGACGTTTAATATTTTAACTTTTTTAAATTCATTCGCGGTGAAGTATGAGTTCCTGCAAAAAAATAAATAAACAAAAGACTGGGTTTTTTTTAATTTCCGCGCATTTTTTCTGTTGAACCACGTGCCGGTATTTCCACTTGTAATTAATATTAAGCCGGTTTTACATAATGGATTGATATACATATTACTATTTGGTTATTGACATGAGACATTATTGAAAATTTTCTAACCTTAATATCGATTTAGTTGGATGTCAGCACATCTTCAAATTTATTTCAGTTATCTATATAAAGGGTGTTTTTTATAGAGTTACACAAGTATAAATCATAATAAAACAAAGAAATATATTTTAAATATCAATGAAACGGGCTTTATTGGATCGAAAATTTTATGACATTAATATTTGAATATGATTTCAGCCATGTAGCCGCCACGGCTGGCGCGTACAAGGCGCAATCTGGAACACCAATTTTCACAAATTTTTCGCAGCATTTCCGGCCGTATTTCGCCAATAACTCTTCGAATGTTGATTTG
Organism: Tipula unca; assembly: GCA_951394425.1. NCBI lineage: Eukaryota > Metazoa > Arthropoda > Insecta > Diptera > Tipulidae > Tipula > Tipula unca. The sequence goes on along the minus strand of OX596381.1, from coordinate 44,461,014 downwards.
TTCAATTGTCTTTGGTTTATCGACGTAGACAAGTGACTTTACATTACCCCAAAGAAAATACTCCAATAGGGTTAAATCACAAGATCTTGGTGACCAATAAATGGACCATTACGCGAAATTATTCTTTCATCAAAAATTTTTTGGAGTAAATCAATTGTAGCACGCGCTGTGTGGCATGTGGCTCCGTCTTGTTTGGAACCACATGTCAGTAATATTAATGCCAGCTAATCGAGGTACGAAAAAATGTCTAATCATATCCCTATACCGCTCACCATTGACAGTAACATTCTTACCATCATCGTTTATGAAGACATATGGGCCAATGACTCCGCCAGCCCATAAAGCGCACCAAACTTTATAAAAATCAATTACACAAACAGATTTTTATCATTAGATTTAATTTTGGTAAATTCATTTATACTTAAGTGCACTTAAGAGATTGCCACTTATTTCTGAAAAATACATAGCTTAATTTAAACATGATTTAAAATCTTGATCATTAAAGCGTTCTAGGTTCTCTCGTCAATGACGTATCGGCAGAATGAAATTCACTAGCAAAATTAACACTAATTTTAGAGGGTATTCACTTTAATTAAAGCGCAGTTTAATTAAATTAAAACATTGTTTTATAATTTTCTTAAGTAAATAAATAATTTATTATCATTAATGAGAATATTGTTGAATCCACTTAACAAATTTTGTAACATCTGTGAATATTGCATAATTTGTTTTATCACAAGCATCGTCGATCGTTTTGGCTGACACTACTGCCAACGATGTGACACCGCCGAGGAACCATTGATTACCAAATTCGAAAACCAATCCAGCTCCCCCGTCCCCACGACAAACATTTGTATCTATAATATGTGTTTAGTAAAATTTAGTGAATATAATTAGAATATGGGAGGGGAACTTATACCATTCGAAATTCCAGCACAAAAACTCGTATTCGTTAAATATTTTTCGTAAATTTTTCGATTACTACTCAAACACGTAGCATTATCGATAACAGGTAATGATACTTCTTTCAGTTCCGCCTGCAGCTGATTACTTTGATAGGGACCCCATCCAACCATTTTACCAAATCGATTGCGTAACATAAAATTCGGGTCGGGCAAACAAATAAAATTAACATACGACGTTAGTTGCACCAGATTGGCCAGAATTAAAATTGCAATATTATTTGCGTGCGTCACTAGATTATATGATTCGTGTGCTATTACATCGGATACTTTATACTGTTGGGCAGCCTGTGTCATTACCAATAGATCATTCCGACCAAGTTCAACAATTATACGATCGGGGATTACGATCAGGTTCAAATCTATAACACAATTCGCGGCCGTAACAATTGTTTTGAGGCCGATTAAAGTTCCACCACAAATATAATTTAAATTGGTTTTCGTTTGGAATTTAAAAATTGCCGCATGCCATGGCCAATCGCCTAGATTTGTATTTAACTGCTGGTGACTAAGTGATACCGGTTTAATACCACAGTTTGTATTTAATCGTGATATCTTCGGTGGCTCTGCCGGTTGTTTGTCATCTTGCGATACTATTTGGAAATAATCATTTACCAGAATAGGATCGAAATAATTACATATAGATTGACCATCGATTTTGACAGCGTATAGACCACGATGCTCGTCATTATTTACCAAAATTGCGACATTTGTTTGTGAACTACCCAGTTGAAAGGTGCTTTCGGCATTATTCGATTGGCGGTATGAATCTGATAACATCTGAGTATAAAATTGGTTTTAGTAATATTCGCTCTGTATATGTAATTCTGTTTTAATACTCACCCAAGCCAAAATTATGTTTTGCTTTGCGTACGAAATTTGTAGGCGATTTGCTGTACTAAACACGTTTTTCTCATTATTAACACTAATACACCAGTATGGTTTACCTTGCCACAAGTATCGCTTCTCAATTATAAAATGGCTACCGTCATCATTGGGACAGAATCGTTCTGAATTCGCCGTATAATTACGTCTTTGAATGCAATCGTCTAAATATCGATATCGATCGTCTTGAGTATCACGCACCTGTTGTATTTGTTTGGTTTGTGTTGCAACCTGGATTGGTGCATTGTTTTGCTTAATATACCCATGTTCAATAAACCAAGTATTAACAATTTGTTTCGTTCGCTGTGTCATCAGTGTCTTGCATATGTCTTGGGAATCGATTTTCAAAGATATCACTTTCGGAATTGGAGAGGATGATATGACCGGTTGCAAATATATTCGATTAATGCCTGGGACGATTTTAAATTTAACCTCCATGGAATCGTTATAGAGGGTCTGGTTCGCCTGCTTCTGCAAAAAAAAGTTAAATCTTTATTTTGGATGCTTAAATTCTGTTTAATTTTTGGTCCGTATTACGTTATAATTAAAAATGACCAAAAATTTACCCATAAATATGATGGCGATGAATGTTCTATTTCAATCTCCACGTCTTGTCCATCATATTCCCGATTTCGATTATCCACCAAAATGCACAAACAATTTTTACCACCGTTCGTACTACAAACGCTTTCACTTATGTACACCAAATAGTTAGAACTATCGCAAACATTATGCATATGTTCTATTTTACTCGAATTACACCCATCTATTTGACCATAGAGTCCTCGACACTTTAGGACTATTAAAATTACCACGAATTTGAAAGATATTTCTGGTTTCATGGTGGCACCTTACTATATTATGTTAGAATTTTCACTATAAACAGTGCCTCCAAGTTAGACAGACAACAAATTGTTACTCGAAATTAAGAACGTCGAAAACAATCGCTTATCATCAAAATTATAAGCCAGACTGATGTATAGTTATCAATTTTTTTTGCTACTTGATTTGCTATACTCTGCTACTCAGCACTAATATATTAATTTCTTATAGATGTCTGTGTGTGTCAAATTTGGAACAAGTTTAAATTTAAAGATTTGAGAATTTACGAATAACTGAAAGCTGTCTCTTCTTCACATATACGTATACGGTTCAACTATGTATTGTAAAGTCAATGAAAATATTTCTTTAGGATTGTTAATATTTTCACATCTTGGAATTTACAAAAAAATATGTATATACCAACCACTGAAAGTGGCTTAATGAAATAGTTTTTTCGATAAAACAGTTTTAAAACGTGTTCTGTAGGAGGTTAACGAATATATATACAAAATATACATCGATAAAAGAATCTCTGTTATTTTTCTTCTTGTGATCTTGACCTTGGTTTTGCTCTACAATGTAAACAAAATGTTATTCGTAAATTCATTCCCTATATGAATCATGATGACCATAAGTGTTAAGTGTTAAATAATATTAAAGAAACTGCAAACAAAAAATTTCTGATATTTAGATAATTTATTAATAGATGCCGCGCCTACAACTGCGAGTAAGGAAATACTAAATACCTGTAAGCGGTTAGTATTTACTATTTAGTGATGATGAGTTTCAATGAACTCCTATATATAACGAAACACGTCAATGTAAAAAGATTAAATGCAAATTATAACAGTCTATTGTTAATGGACTTGGCGTAAGATCGGTCCGTCTGTACGCAAGCACGGCAAAATGACATTTAACTCATATAATAATAGAGTTATCAAATCCATCGCTGCGGGCTGTGAATCGCATTATGCTACCGCCAAAAAAACTTAAGCGTAACCAAATAAACTATTCTTCAATAACTCACTAACCATTACTTACTGAATTCTGGCCAAATAAATATCAATTTACAAATTAGCACATCAAATATAAATTTAAGCTGTTTGTATTGTGATCCGAAACGATGCGTGCAAGAAAATTATACCACTATCTACCTTTTCTATTTATAGACTAACTTTAGCTAAGCTTTCGGCCCCATTGGCCACCAACAAGATAAATGTTAATGAAAATCGACAGCTTTGGTTGCTTCTGAAGGTTCTTGCCAGAGATCTCATATCGGGTCTAGAATTTTCCTGGTCTTTATTGATGACATTACAAATATAATTCATGATTATTTTGTCCACCTGTTTGTTGATAAATGACGTCTCCCTCAAGACGTTTATCAACAAACATATGGCGTCTATTTTACCTTCAGTTTGAAGACACATCTGCGGCTGAAGTGCATGGAATGCTTATAAGCGCATAATGGTGAAGCCTATATATATGAGTGAATCAGCGTGTCGTGAATAGTTTCGACGGTTCAAGAACGGTGATTTTAACGATCGAAGATAAGGAATGCAGTGGAAGGCCAAAAATATTCAAAGATGAGAAAATGAGTGCAAATTGAAGTACAGAAACGTTGAACGCCGTTTTTTCACTTGCAAACTAATGCTTGACCGGCAGTAAAACGGGAAATGTGTTTTGCATCGAATAATTACAGGTGATGAAAAGTGGATCCATTACGACAGTCTAAAGCGTATAAGAAATCGTAGAGTATGCTCGGACATGCTTTAACATCGACAGCAAAGCTGAATGTCCATGGTTCAAAAATAAGGGTCTGCTGCTCAAACCGAACGTAATCATTACTTATCCGTATGCTGCCTGAAAGATGGCCAAAAGTCGTAGCTAGCGAACTCAATTAATTTGAAATTTTTTTCTTTAGGAACTTTAGGAGAAAACGATGGAGACATGTACTGCCAACACTATAATTTTTTAACAACACGTTTAACACGAATAATTGTTACTCTTTTGACAATACCAATCTATACTATACAAAAACATATATCTAAATAAATAAATAAAATTTTAAAATCAACTTCAATACTCCCTGAAGATTTTTAAAAAATATCTCTGATAACACAAGAATTCAAAATAAAATTTAAAAATAAGGTAAACATGAGAATAATCTGGTTTAAAACGAGCTAATATGCCAGAAAGGTGCAGTTAGTCATAATTTCAGTTTTTTTCAATATTCCCGATTTTCCGGCCTGAACATTTCTCATCGGCATACTTTTTGAGACTCTATATATACGTATATATACGTATATATATATAGGCCACCTCTGAGCCAATGAATAAATTCTGCTCGTTCAAATTCGCGGAAAACCTCATCCCAGCCTTTAATCCACGTGTTGCCAGAGGAATTTTTAAAAATCCTGGGATGAAATTCTGGGATAAATTCAATAAGGCTACTTCAATCAACTTTACCATTTTTCCACGGTAGACTTAACTAGTAAGACGTGTTACAGTAAAATTTGCAAATTCTAAAACGGCAATAAGTATTTCATAAACGAATTTTTAATTTCTTTATTCCATTATTTTCCTACATAATTGTTATTAATGAAAAATCATCTAAACTATTTATTAATTAATTGCCGGCTGAAAAGTACTTTGGAGCGGATGGCCACCTTTAGGGCACGCACAGAGGAATTTGGAACCAAATTCGTACTTTTTATCCATTTTTTTTTTAAATCTTCCATATTCTTTGCTGCCTTGTGGGTCTTTCTTAATTTAGTTTTCATCATTGCCCAATATCGTTCGATTGGACGAAGTTCAGGACAGTTGGGCGGATTGACAAATTTGGGAACAACACACACGTTGTTAGATTCGTACCATTCTAATGTTTTTTTAGAGTAATGACATGATGCTAGATCAGGCAAAAACAAAGTACCAACTTGATGCCCACGTAAAAAACGCAGGAGTCGCTTTTGGAGGCACTCCTTAATGTAATTTTCCGAAGATATTGTCCCTTGCGTAATGTACGGAGCACTTCTAGAGCCACATTGGCAAATAGCCTGCCAAACCAAGTATTTTTTCGGGAACTTATCATGGTGGATAATTTTAAATTTCATGTCGACACTCAGTTTATCCTTTACAGAATAATATTGGTTACCTGGCAGAGATTTGAAATCAGCTGTAACGTAGGTTTCGTTATCGGTTACCAAACAATCATCTTTTTTGTCCACCAAAAGTTTGTACAGAATTCGGCTTCGTCGGATTGCCGTAGCTTGTTGTTTATCTTCACGCCGTGGTACTTTGAATTTACTGAACGATCGAAAATCACACCTCTTTTTAATTCGAAGAATTCACACATGATTTGTGTTATTATTTTTCGCTAAATCCTTCAGAGATAGGTTTGGATTGTATTTCAGAGCACGCACCACTTTAGTTTCCAATTTTTTATCAATATAGCTCGATATACCTGTTCCAAATTTTCTATTGACCTTCTGAGTCTCCATAAACCGAATTATAGTGCTTCTAACGGTAGAATATGTAGAATTAGCTTTTTTTGCGATGGATTTGTATGTGAGACTTTGATTTTCCAAATAAAATTGCACAATTTGTTGCAAATTTTACTGTACTACGTCTTATTAACTCGAATTATCTCGTCATTGAAATACGTCGGGTTTAGAGCAAATGCTGGGCCTGTATTATACACTGGGTGATTTACGATAATTTTTACGCGTAATATATGTATTTTCTCTCTTAACTATTGGTTTAATTATTATTTATTTTATAACAAACATACATATTCATAAGTTCAAATTTTGTAGAAGTAAGTCAACTTGTTTATCTTCATAAAATTAGTATACAATAAAATTTTTAAATTTTATGTTTGTATCGCTTTACTAAGCTTTATATGTATGTACACCTATTGTGTAATCATCAAAGATTATTTCATTTCCAACCAGAAACTTAAAATTTATATGGTCAGTCATATGGTCAATATGTGATTTTTAGGTTAAGTTGGCAAACCGCATTCGGTTTCATGCTGCTTTAAAGTGTCGGAGTGGCAATGTGAACATATTGCGTTGGCTTCATATTTCATAATGTATAGACAATTAAATTTTGTATCAAGTTGAACGTTTTTAACAAAATCAAATAAAATTACAAACACGTAGCGGTATATGGTTTTTACACGCTTGGAAAAAGTTAAAGTTAAAGTCTTAAACCAAACTTAGTCCTCTATACATGAAAATAAGCAGAAAATTCTCAGTAAAATATAGATAGTCCGCATTTTCCAATGAGACTAATTTGAATAACGTATTAGATGTGTGGTGCCACTCTAAAATACTAATTCTGTTTCATAAAAACTGTTATGCAAGTCCATACAAAAACGTTACTCATTCACCAGGTCACTGGCGTTTCAGTCGATTTATGTGAAACCGATCAGACTCCAATAATTAATTTCGGATTTTTAGAATTTGTTTTATATTTTATTTATTTGTTTAACCATTTTTACGTAAAATATGTAAAAAAAAACAACTTTTTTTTCGTATAATTGCACACCACTGGTTCAGCTTAATTCAACTTAATTCAACAAAACTGGTCGGGGTAAAAGAGATTCTATCTGGCACAAGAAACAAAATTATTATAATTCAAAATAGCGTCGCATGTGCGTTGTAGAATGAAGATGAAAAAAAAAACTTTAATCGAAATAATTGAGAAACGGTACGGATTAGCAGCGCTATGTTATTAACTCAACGAAACTCCAAATTTGTCTTAACTCGGTGCATGGAAACTGGGTATCTTTCTTTTTCTAACAAATCAGATTCCCCACAGAAGTATTACTGCAGAGAGTGCAAACTATAGTCAACACCAGACAAAGAAAACTACTGAATAAATGATGGATATTACATTTTATATTAATTTAAACTCGTTTATATAGAAACATCATATTCTTTATCTGTTCCAATATTAAGAAATTCGTATACAAAATTCTAAAAATTGCAGACTCATAATATCGAAGAGACTCGATGTCAATTTCAAAATTTTCATACTGAAATATAAAATATAATAGTTATGATGCTCGACCGTCTATACAGTCTAGATTTTGAATGTCCGATGCGCAAACAAATAACCCATATGACCGTTTTTTTTTACGTTTGTTGAGTATTTTTACACGTGTTTTGAAAATAATTTGAACCAATTACAAAAGACATCAAAATTGGCAAAGATAGGCAAATGCGAAACAGACCGTGAAGAGCCCTATAGTAAAAATCGAATACTATATGGTCCTTCTCGATTATAAAGTTTAGCAGGTTTGAGGGCGAACAATTAATTTATTACCAAATTATATCCACAAATTATTACGATAGATTTCGGGCACGGTCCATTCATAGACTGTGCCCGTAATCTATCGTAATAATTTGTGAATATAATTTTGTCGTTTTAATTTGAATGTAATGAATCATTTTCGGCAACTAAAATCTTCTACCTATCACTGTATCCAGTTTTAAATACGTTTAAGCAATTCTGTCTGCTACTTTGATGATACAAAAAATGTATACGTGTTTATGATACAGATGTGTTTGCAAGTTTATGGGATGGGTGAGAAAGGTATTATAGCTACCATTAAAATATCTTATTCTACGTCCTCATTATGATTGACATAATGCTACAGACAGTATATCTATATATACGTCGGATTCTAACCACATATATACGAGTAGCTTATTGAATAAGTGTAAAATGAGTAATGCTTTCAAAAAATATTTTCATTTTTTTTTTCTAATTAGGTAATCCAACACACAACAATTAATACTTGTCTTAATTGCCAAATTTCAAATAACAATAACTACAATTTTCAAATTTAGTTTTATATAAGCTGTCAACAGAACTTACTATATAGTTTTAATTGAATTGCCATAACAAAGAGATGCTTTGAGATATCAACCTACGAAATTAAAATACAAAAAAAATTTCAAAAAAATTAAATAAAATCCGGGACTTTCAAAATTCGGTTTTGAATATAACGATAATTTTAATTTGATTGATTTTATCGATCCAAGATGGAATGTGCGCATACTTATGATTCAGACTTGAGATTTGTAGATCGCATGTTAAACAAAACAATTTAATATTTTTGTAAATTTAATTTACATATTCTGAAATTTCTATATTTCGAAAATCAAAGTATACGAAATTTATTTTGACGTTTATAATTCTGAATTTTTTTAAAATTCGAATTGTTAAATTTTAAATATTAGAAATGGAAATCACCAATTTATGGAGGAAATCTCTTAAATTTTGGACGGATATTCGAATTTCTTACACTCAAATTTAGGAAAGTTCACGATTTTTGGCTATTTTTCATATTTTAAATTTTTAACTGAAACTTAGATAATTTATAGAATCTGGGCATATCACTCGAATTATATACATATATACCGAACATACAGCAGAGTGTTTAAAGTTGTGATATTTTCATGATTCTCATCCTTGATTTCAATCAGGATGATAATAAGCATATCTCTGACCCCCTATTAACTATTATTGCTGAATTAAAGTAATAGACTGCGAATTTATTCATAACATTTACTCCAAAGGTGTTTGTCTGCAAGTTTTTAATACACATCTACCAACATTAAAACTATTTTTCGTAACTAAACCTATCTTCAAAACTAAAAATTTCGTCCGTATAAACATTAACATTCATGAGGTTTGCGATTCCCATATTCAGTGACATCTAGTTATTGAAAGATAAGACAAATTTTTATTTCGATGACATCAGTTTTTGGTACCATTCGATCACTTAAAAAATGTTTTATTTTTACTGCAGTCTACAAGAATTTGTACTGTGTTGATGGCTGTGGGCAGACTCTTGAACCTCATGACACTCTGGAAGAATGTATTTCAAAAATGTATTTATAAATGTTTAATCACTTTAAAAAACATAATTTATGTGTGGGACCCTCAGAATAATGATACGAATTCCGGGCACTCGAGATTTAAAAATGGAATTACAATAGGTCTTGTTTCAATTAAGCTCAATTAATTTAACAAAGAAATGTGCAGCAAATTAAAAATATTATTGAAACATTTGGGACAATCAGTAATAGTGGTAGATTTTATTAAAATACGAGAATCTACACAATCGACGAATGTTCATGATACTATGTATATGAAATGATTAATTCCATTCTATAAAATTGGAACTATAAACCTGAATTAGAATTAATTAACAATCATTTTGACCAGTTAAAAAACGAGTTTTATAATCATTTTTGGAATATTTAATTTCCTGATATAAATATATGTATAACCTTGAAAATCTTCTTAAAATTATAAATAGATCAAGGCTAATAAAATATTTTACATTAACACATACTATTTATAAAAAATGGCAAGATATCGATAATGATCGTAAACCAGTCTTTATTGATTGTTGAAAGTTTGAAACAGATCGCAATTTGTTTTAATTATTTTATTTTATTAGAACCAGTTATCATGGCAATGAAGTTCTGTTTTGCAACATCAATATTTAAAACCTCTTAGAAGAGATTTTTGTAATACCGGTTTCCAAATTTTTAAAAACGATTTAAGTCGTCTTAAATTTGTTTTCTTTAAAACGTGTGTAATATACATACGTACATATACATTCCGAACATCAACTATGTATATTTTGCAATTTTTGGCGTTTAGGCTTCATTTTAACGTCCGTTTAACATTTAATTCGATAAAAATTAGAGCGTTGTTTTTATGTAAAATATAATGTGGTGCTGACGTGAAAAAATATTTTAAAAAATAATTAAAACATTGCGATTTGGAATAAGATTGAACAACGATCAGCTATATAAGATAACAAATTATATTGTTTGTTTGTATAAGTATTCTACGACATAGGTTATCACGGAATAAAAACAACGTCCTAATTTTTATTTATAATTTCAAAACACTTACCAATATTTTCAGGCTATTGCATCCATTGCATCCAATCAATGAACGTGCCGCAACCGATGCTGTACGTTGAATTACACCTAACTTGCTGCAAATGCCCAGTTAAATGCGTTTGAATTCAATGAAATGAAGTTAAATGCGAGCAATTTACGCTCGACGAAATAACATAACAGCGTCGTGTTTCTTTAAATATTAATTGTGATCAAATGTGCACAATTATTTTTGACGAAAGATAACGCTCACGATATTTTTATGACTTTTCTAACTATCCAGTTTATATCAGTGCTACTGGAACTAAACCTAACGTATAGAATGTTTGATAATCGACACGGTATAGCTATATTGCAACATCTGGAGTAAAATGCTTGAATCTAGTTGATGGTTGAAGAGTTTAACTAACAAATTGTACCAGGAATCAATAAATTAACCTTCCACTTGCATATACCTTTACCAGTTACCAGAAATTTATGAATTTTTCAAACTGTTTTCGTACTATTCGTAATCGTGTATATTAGTAGCTTATATCGGCTGATCACTCGAGACAGAATTTCACCCGCCGTTCTAGACAATTTAGTGCAGCCGTTCACTAGTTTATTTCACGAATAAAAGCTAAACTTAAAATAATAAAAATTAGAAATATATGACGAAATCTGAGACCCATTCTGTTATATCTTTACACATCAAAAATTGTAGGGGTAGAAGTTAAAATAAGTTTTGAACAAATTGCAGATATTGACTAATTGCTTTTATACCTTTTTGAGTCAGAGTTATGACTGGAACTGCAACACAATTTTGTTGAATTATAAATGCTTAATAGGGAGTTTTTTTAGATAGTGGATTACGATAGATATCTATAAGATTGAATTCCAATTTACTATAGTCGATAATTTGGTCGAAATACGTAAGACATATCTAGTATTGGCAATACAAAATTTTAAAAATCTTTCAAAATCACGAAATTTCTAAAATCTGGATAAATGGAAAAGACAAATATAACAAAATTTTACAGTGTCCTTTTGCTATTTTTTTAGTATTAACTTCACAGTCATACAAATATATCACTTTATATTTATGAATCTTTCGAGGAAAATGAATTGGCTGACAATGGAACCTGTATCCATAGTATCTTTTTATTATTATCAACAAAAAATGTTCTTAAATGAATGACAACGATATGAATCACGTTGTCATTCATTTAAGAACATTTTCCTTATTGAATTATATAAATAACAGTGAATGTAGTTAACAGTTAGACACTATATTCAATAGTTTAATTTAACCAAATGTAATAAATTGAGCTTTAAATAATGATCAGTGATGGTTTAGGCGCGTCAGTAGGAAAATCGAATTGCCTCAGAACTATTTAGACTATAGCTTGGTCAAAATGGACGGTAACTCCAACGCTTAGTGGGTTTTGCTACACGATGATAGGAAAAGGTGACAGTTGGCAATATCTGTGTATATAAGGATAGATTTTTGAATGGTGCTGACCTGAGGGCACCGACATTATTATGTAGCAAATTATCGACATATAGCAATGTTCTTGTACATTATCTATTTATATTGAATGTTTAATTCAGGAAGTATTAATTTTAGAATTATATTATGGTTTTCTATACTACATTCTATCATAATATGTTCCAATCATCATTGATTGATGATGGAAAAGCTAAGATTAAAGCTGAAAATAAGATTTATATATACAAATTTATGGTATGCCGCTAATACCGTGAGCTCCAATTAATATACAATTTAATTTCATATCTTAATAAACAGAATAGACTAGGTTGCAAACCGCTAAACAGTACATTGAGCTCATAATCGTATACGATCTATTTTTAATCATTTACACACACACATGTGTGGTTTATTATCATGACTGTTATAGTATACGATTACTCATATGTGCACAAGACACCAGTCAAGTGTAATGATAAAACTAAGAAATTCGAGCTATATGTACCCAAAATTTATTTCCAATAAATAATTTATTTCATTGATTTTAATTTTGATAATTTATAATATTTAACTTTGTAATAAATAAATAAACAATATACATGAACTTCACTTCTTTGCACCTTCAGTTGGTTTCTCCTCCTTATCGCATGCCAAATTTAAGCATCGTTTTAATCGCGATTTGGCCCGCTCACAAATATCTTGCGGTTTTTCTTTAATAATTGGTACCGTATTTTCCAATTTATCGATGCCCTTAATTATAGTACGATCAACGATTTGTATTGGACCATCAAATTTTTGAACGATTGGTGACGCAACCTCAGCTGTACGTTGAATTGCACCTTCGGTAGTGCTAAATGCCCAATCAACTAGTGCATTCGATTTTTTCACTTTACCGTACATATCTTGACTTTGCTGCCATGCGGTTTCAACAGTCGGAAGTTTTAACATGCGATCTAATGTTCCTAATAATGATTTTGGTTCGTTGGTTGCTTCAGAGTTTCCACCGTCGTTTAATGTGTCTGGTTCCACTTTACTCATTATAAAATGATTTATTTAAATTTTTTTAACTAAAATTAACACCAAAATATTTTTTAAATTGAATTATTTTCCTCTACAGAAGCGCACGAACTCTGAATTGTAATGAAATCTGTTTTGTACCTGACTTATATTTATATCGGTTTCGATTTAGACGCTCTAATTAAATTTATCACCTGCCAGTATACAAACCACTAATTATTTTTTAAGGTGGTTGCTATTATAAATTATTAATTGTATATAGTGGTCCATCAATTTGTATTGCAAACTGAATATACAGGGTGTCCCTAAAGTGGCTGTATTTTGTGGTATTTTTGGAGATGAATTACTAGGACCGATTATACTTACAGGCAGATTAGATGGTCTAAAATATTTAATTTTTTTAAAAAACTAATTTGAAGAACTATTGGAAGAAGTTCCATTGATAAATTTACATTGTATGTGGTTTATGCATGATGGTGCTCCACCACATTATGCAAGAAATGTCCGATCTCACTTAAATACTTTGTTTCCAAGACAATAGATCAATGGCCGGCAAGATCACCGGATCTAATTTTATTTATCCCAGATCAAGAAACGTTAATTACTAGAATATATGAAGCTTGTAACGAAATCAAACGAGACAGAAACGTTTTCGCAAAAGTTATCAATTCGTTTATGAAAAGGTGTTTGAAATGCGAAACGGTTAATGGTGATCGTTTTGAGAATTTGTAGAATTTACAGTGTAAAGTGGTAGTCATCTTCGATTTGATCAAGGAATCCAACCGTACTATTCGTGTCAGCCACTTTAGGGACCCTGCATATACCATACATATGTACATATATTTATTACATTTTCGTGGGATTGTAAATGATCGAATTCCAATTGAAATATTAGGAACCCAATTAATAATTTTCCAACAGTAAAATTTTAAATCGGGAAGCATTTTTTTTAAATTTTAGTTTTACGTGTAATATTCATTATCCCGATAACGAGCGTGAAGCATTTTGCATAGCTTATCATCGCTGGTAAGCAAATTGTATATCACCATAACAATATATATTCAAAAAAATTTGTTCATTGAAGTTGTCTTGAATTTTAGTAGGAACATGTGATTTAAGAGTTGACTAGAAGCTCACTTAGAGATTTAAAATGCAATATATGATTAGAATTTTTAAAAGCTTAGTCAGTAAACCGTTCTGAAGCTCTTCTATTTGAATGTAATAAAAAGATCAGAACGTGTGTTGGACTTCCTATTAGTGTTGAAGATAATATGTATAAGCAATCGTCATATTAGAAATAATTGCATCGTTAGCGACATCATTTTTTGTGGCTTGGCGAATAAACAAAAAACGTTTGCTTTAAAATTTGACTGGAAGCAATGGTTTGCTTTAAAATTTGACTGGTCATACTAAATTGTGTACCTTAGGGTCGATCCATTTAGGTTTTAGCTGTTCAGTCCTCTTTACCCTTCAATTGTTCTTAAAATACATTTTTACTTTCCTGTTTTCTAAAAAAAATTGTTTACTTTAGAAGTTTTGATACCTGACCTGACATAAATAGTGACTTTGGAGCAGGTATTAAATCAGGTGTTTTATAGGTTATTTAACATTTACTATTCAATTTCATTGACCCGCAAAATTTGTATTTTGAATTTATCTATCTTAATAAATTTTTTAGATGCAATAGATAATCAAAATGACAACAATATTTAAAGAATCATAAAATACGTACGTATCTGAACTCAATTCTGGTCCTATGTTTACATATTGTTGCCATTCTCATGGCTTTTGCAGCGGGATTCCTCATTTGGAGACTATAGTTAGCCAACCATTACGAGGCTCAGAAGCCCCATTGCAAACCTGTGAAATTAAACTAATTAATTCTTATTTTGGATGGATACTGGTATTAAATTACATATACATTTTATACAAACCTTATTCAAACAAGTTAATTATTAAAATTCGGGTGCTGTAATATAATTATTGAAAACCAGAAGAAACAAAAAACGTCTGATTTTTATTTGAAAAATAATTTTTTTTATAACTAAACATTAATTGACAAACACGTCACACTCGTAACAGTACAAAACAACTGAAATTCAAAATCAAATAAAAAAATGTTATGGCTTCAAATTTCGATTGTAGTTATTGTGTTTGGTTATAGATGTCTATCATTTTAGTTAAGAGAAGGGCAAACAATTACGTACACAATTTGCGTTTGAATAGTTTGATGTATTTTTAATATACGTCATTAGTATAAAATTTAAAATGTTCGGCCTAACTGACCATCCAAAGAACATTTACGATAAACATAATTTAAATAAAAACTTATTTTTGCTTCAATATTGTTTTTGGCTTCACATTTTGACTGTACATATGTTTCCTCCTTGAATATTATTAGAAGTGAATCACTACCTACATTTAAAATTAATTAATTTTGAAATTGTTTAGATTTGCTTGGTATCGTTTAAAAAGGGGTGGAACATTACTTTGGACTTTAACTATTCAGTTTAAATGGACTTCTAGTTACCAACTTCATGTATGCAACATCTACTACCACTGTCGCTTATAAAAGGACGAGGGTATCAACAATTTGATCTCCTTAGACGATGATTTGAATACGATCAAGTTGAAGTATTTATTTTTTCAAAAGCATCCGCATCTAGTGGCACAGTCTGTTTATTGTTTTAAATTATAATTGCAACCTCAGAAGTTGAAAGTAGTTTTTGTTACGCAAATATGAGGTCAATAACAAAATTACGGAGCCGCACAGAAATTAAAAAATTCTAGAGGGATGTGTGTCTTACCATCTATTCTATATCTAAAATTGGAATTTTGAATTAATTATTTACGATCAGATGTCCCACCAGTCTCCAACTCTATTTGAGATGTTTGTTGTTCAATCGCCAAAACTATAATGTCCTAAAGATTATTTATACGTTAACGTAATATATCAAATTTTCAATGAACTCGAACTGCCGTTGTTTGACGCGATAAGCAACATATCAAGCACAAATGCAACTGATGAAGTTTATTAAACGGCATCGGCATTACTGAGCAGATCACTGGGTCATAACCATAGTCAATCTAATGTCGCTCACGAACTCAATATCACTTTGGAACAACATCCAAGAACTCCAGTCATTTCAAGCAATGTTGGATTCTGCGTCACAATCATAATTCGAGACCAAATCCTTTGCACAAAACCGAAACGTTAAGCGAAGCCAATAACTTTTAACACAGTTTACGGGCTACCAGCAACATCAGCTAGAACAACTATATACTACAACACGTCCAGACAAGCACTATACTTTAAAGGTAACGGCTGATATCAGCAGGAATATTACAAATTCGATTCCCAATCAATATATCAGTTATCATCAACAACAGATTGCTAGACGATAAATATTATTTGCCACATCATGCAGTCGTCAATACCACTAGCAGTACCACTAAACTGATCGTATTCAAGTTCAAAATTATTGTTGAATGACACTCTATAAATTTACCCAAGTCTTTCAAACTGATCTCTGTACATTTATTTTACAATTTGATTGACTGGCAGTAGCAGATATATAAAAAATATACCGCATCCCTATCTATACCGCACCTAAAGTGTGGCCAATGGTCTTACTATTTTTAAATCATCGGACGCCTGCGTACACAATAATGAAAAACTCAAGTCAAATAAATCCAAATCCAGCTTAAGCACATGAAACATGATGCTACAACAAAATGGAAATGTGTAGGAACTTCAGTTATCCCTAAATCCTTTCCGCGAAGTACGTAACAAAATGTTCAATGTAAAATCTCAAAATTTAGCAAACTCACAACATTGATGGAACGGACCAAAATGATTGCGCGAACATGAAGATATAGTTAAAGTACGTAAGTACGTAACAAAATGTTCAATGTAAAATCTCAAAATTTAGCAAACTCACAACATTGATGGAACGGACCAAAATGATTGCGCGAACATGAAGATATAGTCATTCTCTTTCAAATCGTTGTGGGGTTTGGACGTGGAATCAGTGAAGTAAGCGATAAAATAAAAATAATCAAAAAGTGCAGTGAGTGTAGTTTCTTTTTAATTATTTTATGTATACATTGAACATAGTGAAAAAAAAAAAAAATTAAAAATAAAAGTGCAGTGTTAGCTTTTTAATTTATTTTATATACACTCCCGGCCAAAATTATTGGGTCGATGGGGAACATCAAATCCGGTCGGTAAAATGAGTGACGGCGAGGAACCATTTTCTTTCAATAGGAACACGACATTGCAAAGGAAATCGTCGGTAGGCGATCCTTTTTGTACTACTGGAAGCAAGGAACAAGCGATACAGGAATGGCCCTTTGGTGGAAGATGTACGGCACTCCAAAGAACACCACCATCAACCCCACCGCCAGGGACCACTGGCAGACCAGGGAACACCACACTGCTGTGTGAACTAAACAATGAGGAGGAAAATACCTCTTCCATCAAGCATAAAAATTACAAGCCAACTGCCGAAGCCACGTCCAGCGCACAAGCAGTTATAATACATAACGCGGAACTAATAATTAAATTTGAGCAAATGGAGAAATTAATCGCGCAACTGAACAATGAAGTTGCCGTGCTAAAGAAAGAAAACCTTATCCTAAAGGAAACCGTAAATAAAAATAACAACGCAGGAAACTTGGCAATAATGAACAACCAATTTCAAGTACTCGCAGATCAAGCCGAATATAAAACTGATGAAGATGAGCTTGAAAAAGAAACAAATTGGAGACTACAGAAATCCAAGAGGGCAAATAAGAAACCTAGAGAAGAAACCAACCCAAGCAAGAGGAAAGCTGAATCATCACCAGAAGTTGAGCCAATGCAAACCCACATTAAAACTGGCAAAGCATTTTCTGGATCAAAAGTGCATGAGACAGAAAAGAAAAAACAGGTACCACCTCCGATCAATATTCTAGGAATAACCAACCACGGTAGTATTCAGAAACTGATGAAAGAAGTAGTACAAAATGACTACAAAGTAATATCGCTCAGCAATAATATTTGGAAAATAAATATAACAGAGCCTGAAGATTATAAAGCTCTAGCTAACAAACTAAATGCTGATGGTCACCAGTGGTATACCTACGAGGACAAAAATGATCGATCAATTAAAGTAATGGCAAGAGGTCTCCATCCAACTTGCTCAAAAGATGAAATTATTGAGGACCTGCAAAACAAAGGCCTGAAAATAATCGATGCAGTCAACATCATCAGAAAAGAGAGAAGAGAAAACAGGGACGGAAATGTTGAAATCATGAGAAGAGGTCTCCCACTTTTTATGCTAACCTTCGACAACCAAGAAAAAATCGAAAATATTTATAATATTAAGGCTATCCTCAACCTTAGAGTTAGAATAGAAACACCGAGAAAGGTCACTCGACTAATACCACAATGTAAAAAGTGCCAAGATTATAATCATACACAAAAGTACTGCCACCGTGAAGCAAGATGTGTTAAATGTGCAGGAAAACACGCAGGAAATGACTGCACAGTCCCCCGAGATACAACACCGAAGTGTATCAACTGTAATGGCCAGCATCCAGCCAACTACAGAGGATGTGAAGTTGCAGTAGAACTACAAAAAATGAGAGATAAATCACGCAAACCAGGTACATCAGTAAATGTACAAACTATAAAAAGAACCACGGAGCCTAAACCGTCAACTGCTAATCATCACATACAAAGCCAGAGAGTAAACGAAAACGTTACTTATGCACAAGTAGTTCAGCAAACAGAGGAGAAACAGTTAAAAGTGGATCTCGTTCTACAGGGCATACTGAGAAATCTAGAGAACATTAACAATAGACTTATTTCGCAGGAAATGAGTCTGCAGAAAACACTAGAAGAAATGAAATCACAAACTAGTTTCAATAAAAGAGTAGAAGATAACCTTGGTCAAGTGTATCAAAATATAAATTATATAAAATCGAATTATAAACAAAAGAAATGAATAAAACATTACGAATTGTAACCTGGAATGCAAATGGGCTATTGCAACACATTCAAGAACTAGATATATTTTTAAACATGCATAATATAGATATATGTCTTATATCAGAAACCCATTTCTCCAAAACTTCATTCTGTAAAATAAAAGGATATAATTGCTACTATGCACTACATCCTGAGAACAAAGCCAGAGGTGGATCAGCTATCCTCATAAAAGAGTTTATAAAACATAACGAAGAACCAAAAGTTGAGAACCTTTCCATGCAAGTCACAACAATCAAAATACAATTAAGCAATATTAAAACATGCAGTATCTCAGCAATATATTGCCCTCCAAGATACAATCTCAAACAAGTAGATTATACTAATCTTCTCAAAACCCTAGGAAGTGTCTTTTTAGTTGGAGGTGACTATAATGCAAAAAATACATATTGGGGATCTCGGTTAACGACCGCTAAAGGAAAAGAACTGTTCGCAGCAGGCAAACAACTAAAATGCGAGTTTCACTCAGGCGGTACACCAACCTATTGGCCTACGGATACCAGTAAGATTCCAGACCTTATAGACTTCTTTATTACAAAAGGGATTTCAGATAATTATATCCATATAGAGAACAGTGAAAGTCTATCATCAGATCATTCACCAGTTATTATGATACTTAGCCAAACAATTATTTTGAAAGAGAGCAACCCGAAATTAACGAGCTTCAAAACCAATTGGCATCTCTTCCAAACACAGTTAACAGAAAGAATTAGTCTGCAGAACCCAATTCAGGGACCAGTCCAAATAGAAGACGAATTAGATAAGCTCATCCATAATATCCAATATGCTGCGTGGGAAAGCACTCCAAATAATAGGCAGGAAATGAAGCGCAATGCTAGCTATCCAGAGGAAGTGAGAGAACTTCTTAAAAATAAAAGAAAAGCACGGAAGAATTGGCAAAAACATCGAAATGCTGAAAATAAAAGAGTATTTAATCATTTGTGTAACAAATTGAAATACCTTATAAAAGACATTAAAAATCAATCAGTTAATAAATACCTCAGCACTCTAACTGGGCAAAAAGATACTGATTATTCATTATGGAAAGCAACTAAGAATATTAAAAGACCTAAACTTCAGATTCCTCCAATTAAAAATAATGAAAATTGGGCTCGAAATGCTAAACAAAAAGCAGATTTGTTTGCAAATCACCTTGAAGAAATATTCCAACCTTATCCAAAACAAACGGAAGAGGAAAATATTACACCAATAAATAAACAGGATGAAGTAAATATTACACCTGTAACATTGAAAGAACTAAAATGGGAAATCAAGAATAATCTGAATGCGTATAAGGCTCCAGGATATGATCTTATAACAGGTCAGATAATAAAACTGTTACCGGAGAAAGCGTTGAGGAAACTAGTGCATATAATTAATGCAGCATTTCGACTAAGATATGTACCAAGGCAATGGAAAGTTGCAGAAGTAATTATGATACTTAAACCGAACAAACCTCCGCATGATAAAGCTTCATATAGGCCAATTTCTCTGCTACCAACATTATCGAAACTATTTGAAAAAGTTCTTCTTAAAAGACTAAAGCCAATTATCGAAGAAAGGAATCTTATCCCTTCACATCAGTTTGGATTTAGGGAAAAACATTCTACGATAGAACAAGTACATCGAATTACTGATGTAATCGAGAAATCACTAGAAAGCAAACAAATCTGCTCAACTATATTCCTTGATGTAGCGCAAGCATTTGACAAAGTATGGCACCAGGGGCTAGAATTCAAACTTCATCGAGATCTTCCGGAGCAATTTTTTCAAATTTTAAAATCATACATATCAGAGAGGCACTTCCGAGTAAAGTATGAGAATGAGTACTCCCAACTAAAAAGAGTAACAGCCGGAGTACCACAAGGGAGTGTTCTTGGGCCAATCCTATATCTCCTATATACTAGAGATATACCAACTACAGAAGAAACAATGGCGACTTTTGCCGATGACACGGCAATACTTGCAACAGCAAAGAACATCAATGACTCCACTAGTAAATTACGGAGGGCTACTAACCTGATATGTAATTGGACAAAGAAATGGCGAATTAAATTAAATGAAGCAAAATCAATCCAAGTGAACTTTACAAATCAAAAAGTTAACCATATACCAATAATGATAAACTCAATAGTAGTACCCCATGCAAACACTGCCAAATATCTTGGTATGACTTTAGATGCTAAGCTTAGATGGAAGGAACACATAAAAAAGAAGAGAGAAGAACTAAACATAAAATTTAGAAAAATGCATTGGCTCCTAGGGAGACAATCTGAACTAGCGATCCATAACAAACTGCTGTTATACAAACAAATTCTGAAGCCTGTATGGACATATGGTAGCCAACTCTGGGGATGTGCCAAGAAGACAAATATCAAAATCATACAAACAGTTCAAAATAAAATCCTACGAT
Organism: Tipula unca; assembly: GCA_951394425.1. Taxonomy (NCBI): domain Eukaryota; kingdom Metazoa; phylum Arthropoda; class Insecta; order Diptera; family Tipulidae; genus Tipula; species Tipula unca. The sequence continues at coordinate 44,439,488 of OX596381.1, read as the reverse complement.
GTATTGTTAATGCACCGTGGTACATTCGAAACGACAACCTCCAACGAGATCTCAAGATTGAGCTTGTCGCGGATGAAATTAAGCATCATGCAACAAAACACCTACAACGTCTGCACCAGCATCAAAATCTGGACATACGCTGTATGCTGACTACATCTCCAACAAGAAGACTGCAAAGAACCAAACCACTGGACTTATCGCGACCAGGAGGTCAGTAGACTTACTGTGGCGAAAAATCTGAGGGAGGAGTTACACTAACTGGGGATAATCACTTGATTACGCCGACTATTCAAAATACTGTATTATGCAATGTAAATTACTAAATGGGTACAAGACTCAGTCGTAATATAAATAAATATTAAAAAAAAAAAAAAAAAAAAAAAAAAAAAAAAAAATGAAGATATAGTTAAGGAATAGGTAGATTGCTTTATGTGAATCGTAATTTAGGAGAACATTTGAGGTCGATTGCTTTGCAGCCCATTTTACAGTTTGGTAAATTACATATTTTGCAACTATATGAATGTCTATGTTGGTCGCCTAAATGTGACTGATATCGATTGGGATACAAAAACAGCTGCTGCTAAGGCGATCCAACCGTTTATATTTTGGTATAATTATCGTAGCTAGATATTGTACGTTAGCTTGGGTATATTTAATGCTGTTACATAGACAAGTTGACATATACAGAAAGACATTAACGAATTTTTCACCACTTGAAAGTCTAACTAAAATTTCGACAAAATTAATTTGTTAAAATTTAATAATCTGGTAAATTCGTGTCAAATCTGTTATCTGCTAAACATTTTAGAATTTTATCATATTTTGAAATATTCGTTTAAATATAAACTTAAAGAAACTGCAAGGGAGTTTGTACAATATGCTAATTTGTAATGAGTACAAAGAATGTTTGGGGTAAATGTTGAACCATAATTTTGATTTGTTTTATGAAAATTTACAAAATTTCTAGAAATTTATGTTTTTTTAAATTTAAGTTGTCTGATAAATTTGGTAAAACATTTTAAAAATCTTAGAATTTTGCAAAACTCCTTAATCATAATTAGCATTTAGTACATTTGAAAATTCAGGTTTGTCAGTATCTCTTGCAAGAATCAAGAAACTGTTATGAATTTTAAGTCTAAAAAATTTATCGAAAATTTGTCATAATCGTTTCATAATTTCCTGAAATTATTTTGCGCGATTTCGTCAGTTCGTCTGACACGTCAAACAACTTTCTTGAATATTTTTTCAAAATCTCAGAATTCAACCAAATCTGAAAAATATATTTGTAATACCAAAATTTATCATGTCACTGTGGTGTAATATGTAATCTTTTTAATTTGGAAATCAAGATCAGAAATTTGATGAAAACAAGAATGTTTACTCAACCTTATATCGAAGCTGATCCGTTTAATACTTATCACGACAACCATTTACATGTACTAAGTATAAGATGATGCACTAAGTCATTGATGGCTCGTTATTGATGTTTTTTGTAAAATTCAGTTACCAAAAAGCGATTGGGTAACCTTAATTATGATATTGCAGGAAACATTTTGTTTATATCCCAAGTTTCTTAGGCCGTACACAATTAATCTCAACGATCGATATATAAAGTACAAATACTGAGACCTGAATGAGGAAGACGGCGATTTGAAATAGATGAAAAACTAGGATGTTGAAATAAAGCATGTAGCATACTATAGCATATGCCAAGGATGGCCAAGTTGTAAGGTTTTAGAACATTGAGCTTAACAATCGGGTTATCTACAAAAATAACACATCCATAATCAGGCTGATCATCGATCTAACGAACTGAAGGACGATTGTGACCAACATTTGTGAGATAAGAAATCCTTGAAAATAATATTATGAAATAATGGATTTAAAAACCAAATATAATGTTAAGTAGGGTCAGTGTACGTTTTATGCGTAGGTAATTAGGTATTAGAATTGTAAGAAATAATAATTGCCTTGAAAAGTAATATTCACCCATAAACCGTTCGTACACCACAACCAGCAAACAACAATATATAGGGAGACCAAATCCAATATACTACTATTTGCCGCAAAACGATGGCAATAACAACATGTTCTGTCAATATCTGAAACTACTATAACAACAACTTGACCACCAACCTGCCAAAAACCCAACAAATTGTTTTTGCAACAGCAAAACATAATCGAATACCAGTTGTCAACATAACATACAGACAACTCAATATATTAACCTTGACCAACCACAACAAACATTCTTCAGTAACATAATGATGGATTTACAACTGTCACACAGAAAATGAAAAATAATACCAGTAACAACAACAATTGTGATAAACATGCAAAGAATAAGAAAAGAAAGAGAAACCGTGTTTAATAAAAATGTCATAAACTCATAACCAAAACAAACAAAGGTAAACGATCAATGGCTAAAACAAATCGTGCAAACTACAGAACACAGAAAATACCCCGCTAAGCACCAAAATAGACGTTAAACTGCAAAATACCTAAAATTATAAAGGCTTCCAATGTCAAAATTCGTATTCGTGTGGCTCCACGTATCCTCTAATCCTTTTTTGACCTTGCTACAATGCTACCAACTACCTTCATCATGGTTCGTCCAGATTTGACGCTCGTACCGATTATTATTTGGTTCCTCATGTTAATGTTCACATTTCATTTTCAAATATAAGTCAATTTTTAGTCGACTTTGTCAAGCACTCACATAGTAAAAAACAAGATAAATTTTCGTGTGTTTTACTATGTGGGTGTTTGGCAAAGCCGATTAAAATTTGGCTTCGAGAAATTTTAATATTGGAAAATTACTGATTGGACCTAAAAAATTGTGAATGCTAAAATTTTGCCCACTCTGGTTTAAGAATTAAAGATCCACGAGCCGCTACTGGTTTGTAGAGAATTAAAACAAATTAAAGTCTCCCCAATGATTGTGTTTCCAAATTTAAGTTTCAAAATTTCTACAAATTAACTTGTGAGTTGAATCGAAAACAATTTCACGCATACATCCAAACTATATAGAATACATCAATGATCAAACAAGACCACTCCAATTCAAATTTAGCAGAAAAAGGGGAAATAAAATTAAAAACATTGTGATGCGATCGCAGCAAGATTTTATTTCATTCCGATTTGTGCGTTTGTTTCAACTACAAGTCATCCTCATCAATAATTGTTTTTGTTCATCATTTTTAATTTTGGTTTTGTGTGATTGTGAAGTTACTTTGCTTTAGTTTTTATAAACAATTTAATTTAATTTTTTAAAATCGTGAAACAACAAAATGAATCAAACCGAACAACCATCAACATTACCACAGCTCGAAACAATTGATCGCATGATGAAATTACCGATAATTGAATTCGCGTGGACACAAGGTCACGATGTTTACGGTAAGGTTAAAAATTCAAATGCGTTATTCAACTGGGCATTTACTACAACCGAAGGTGCAATTCAACGTAGCGCTGCAGTTGCGGCCCCGTTCGTTCATAAATTGGATGCACCAATCCAGTTCGTCGATCGTACATTGGTCAAGGGCATCGATAAATTAGAAACAACGGCTCCGATTATTAAACAACGTCCACAAAAGATTTATCAACAAACAAAAACTCGTGTCATGGAAACGGTACAACCGCATCTCGATCTGGTGTCTGTGTTACGGGTGGTCGGCCAAGAAAAGGCGACCACATTGAAAGAAGTATCTGTGCAGAAAGCCAATGTAGTGCTATCCACGAAATACGGAACGTTGGCGGTTAACGGTATCGATTCAACATTATCACTAGCCGAAAAGCTGCTCGACTATTGTTTGCCGACATCCGACAAAAATACCGATGAGGACAAGGCACCAATATCGGCCGAGGAAAATCCATTACTACACACAATTCAAACAGTTGGCAATTTATCAAATAAAATATCACGTCGCGTTTACAACACAATACTACGCCAAGTTGAACAACTACGGAAACAGGAAGTCCAGGATTATGTAAACATGTTGTTTGCAGTTTTAAGATTGACCGAGTATTTAAATGTACTTAAGCCGAAACGGAATCCATCGGTCACAGATGATAAGGATAAAAGTGGTGAAAATTAAAAAGTTGTGCGTGTATTCTTATTTTCTTAATAATAATTAATTTATTCAATATTTATTTGAAGTTTTGCAATAAAATTATATATTACTTACAATAAATTATAATAATTTAATAAAATAATTAATTAATTAAAATTTGAATTTTGTTTGTGTATATTTTGTGTAAATTGTACTTCATTTCGCTGAAAAAAGTGCTAGTACTGTTAGATTTGTCCAGATTGCGCTAGGTGGGAGGCTATAAAATGTTTATTCAAGTTACACTTTTTATTTAATGGTTTGTGTATATGATACTATTTTGAGCTAAATATTTTTAATTTGACTAGTACGGAGAATGAAAATATCAAATTTGCCCTCACTAAAAGTCAACTGTTGAGAATATATTGCTCAGTTTCGTTTTGTTTCTATTTTTGATTCGTGGGGAAATTTTCATATATAGTGATACAGTACTGGAAATAAAAATACATTGGATTTTTTTTATTGTGAATTTAATACAGTTAGCAATGAAAATGTTTTATGGAGTTTGTGCGTGTGATTTACCGATTTTACCGAAAAGCAAACAGCGAATGAGCTGGGAGCTATGATTTATGGTGCGGGCCAAGCACAAAAAATCATAGAGATAATTTCAGATCTTAACTGGTCAAACTAATTGTCCGACCAGTTAAGATATCTTAAAATCACACTTGAAGTTAACGACAACAGGTGACAATTACCAATTTACTTCAGGATCACCACAATGGAATGATAACACTCTGCTAAGTACTAATTGACATTTCATACCAAAACTCACACATCATTCCGGTGGTATTATATGAGAAGCAGAATAAAATCGAATCATATACATGCGAAACAACACTGGCTTTTCCAGAGCTTTATACATTCTTGACCAGTAACTGTGTTCACAAGCGATTCAATTGATCGGTGAGCTATCCACGCGATGGAAGCTAATTAGAATTGTAAAAACTCATGATGGAAAGGTTGATTTATCGGTTGGCGATGGACAAGTGCGAGAATGCAACCATGCCCAAGAGAACAAACCAGATCACCGGTAAAGCACAGCCATGTGTTATCCATTCGTTGTCCAGTTGTTGCTGTTTGTATGTCACGCAGCTCAACAAAATAGGACGTTTAATCGTCAGCAAAGAATCAGAATAAGAACAACAAAGGCTACTGTTTTGGATCTGGTGAAAAGCTTTATCGTATGGGGAGTTTCAACTTTGAATCGCTTTGCCTCAATTTATTCTTTGTTTTATAAAACTGAGTTGAATTGGACAGCGTTGCAGTAAAACGAATACATCCAAATTCCCAACAAGAAAATAGCACGATTGGTCGAATAAGTACATCCCAATTAAAAATTTGCATAAAAAAGGGAAATTAAATTAAAACATTTGTGATGCATTCTGATCAGTGATCACAAAAATTTATTTCATTTTGAATTGTGCATTTGTGCCGATCTTATCAATAATTGTTTGGGATTACCAATTTTTTTTAAATAAAATATTTTTGATTTTTAAGTTTGCTTTTATAGAAAACATTTTTAATTTATAATTTATAATTTAAAAATCGTGCGCAACATCAAAATGAATAAAACTGAATCGGCAACCGAACAACCATCAACATTACCACAGCTCGAAACAATTGACCGAATGATGAGATTACCGATTTTTGAAACCGCATGGACACAAGGTCACGATATTTACGGTAAAGTTAAGAATTCAAACGCGCTTTTCAACTGGGCATTTACTACAACGGAAGGTGCAATTCAGAGTAGCGCTGCAGTTGCGGCCCCGTTCGTTCATAAATTGGATGCACCGATTCAACTCGTTGATCGTACATTGGTCAAGGGCATCGATAAATTAGAAACGACGGCACCAATTATAAAGGAACGTCCACAAAAAATTTATCAACAAACAAAAACTCGTGTCATACAAACGGTACAACCGCATCTCGATATGGTGTGTGCATTACGGGCGGCTGGCCAAGAGAAAGCGACCACATTAAAAGAAATAACTGTACAAAAAGCGAATGTAGTGCTATCGATGAGATACGGGACGATGGCGGTTAATGGGATTGATTTAACTGCATCACTAGCCGAGCAGCTATTCGACTATTGCTTGCCGGCGTCCGAAAAAAATGCCGGAAAAAACAATGCACCAATATCGGCCCTGGAAAATCCATTGTTACACACGATTCAAACAGTTGGCAATTTGTCAAATAAAATATCACGTCGCGTCTACAACACAATGCTTCGCCAAGTGGAGAAACTTCGGAAACAACAAGTCCACGATTATGTAAACATGTTGTTTGCAGTATTAAGATTGACCGAGTATTTAAATGTACTTAAGCCGAAACGGAATCCATCGGTCACAGATGATAAGGAAAAAAGTGATGAAAATTAAAATGCTGTTTATTCTCCATAATAATTATTAATTTATTAAATATTTATTCAAAGAATCATATTATTATGTTAAATTATAATAATTTAATAAAATTATTAAAAATATTATTAATATTTGAATTTTATTGGGTTTATAAAATGGCTAGTATGTTTGTTTTTCTAACTTTAGATAGATGGCAGACTGAAAATTACTGATTCTAGTTGGTTTGGTTTGTGTATGATACTAATTTAGCATATTTCGATAGATGTCACACAAACTGTTAAAGAGATTTTCAATTATATTTTGAAGAGCGGAGGGGAAATTTTATTAGAACAGTTTTACAATTAGATTTTTAAAAAGATGAAGAGAAAATGTGAATTGCTCTCACAACATACATACTTCGAATTAATAATTTATATGGAAATTTACATACAGTGCCAGAAATAAATGTACAATAAATATTATTTTTTACCTAAATATTTCATCATTATGGCCATCTATGATAAAATTAAAGAATGTTTTGGCACAAGTTAGATTCAAGCCATGAATGGGCTCGTAGTTGTATTGTTAAGAATAGAATCAGATCGTCCAAACAATAAATAGTCGTGTTTTTTTATTGGACTGCCCTATACACCGTTTATACAGCGTGTATGTCGAATTTAGCGAACCAAGTTCAACTGATGTCCAATTTTTGTATTGATTTTTGCAATGATGAGTTACCGTGTACTTACTTGTGCATCAGAACACAGCATTGGTCTGGATCATTTTTCGTAATATGCCATGTTATAGCAACCATTTTTATCATTTGGTCGGCACAAATTCGATAATTTTACGCAATCAAGTCAGAATCAAAATATGTACAAAAATTGGTATGGAAACCGTTAACCCGGAGCTAATCACGTTGGTTAAAATAAGCCATGAAACACGGTCCATCGATACATCAAAATTTACTCACGTCCGTGAACGGTTTTGCGTTTTTACTTCAAGAAACCTCATTTTGACGAAAGAATTTTCATTGCGGCTATGGAAATGTTGAGCGATTTACCTCTTTGGTCGGTTTGTTCTATTATAATTACAAAGTGATTAGCCAACGTGTTTGAGAGGTTTCCATATACATTTTTGATCCATTCTTTCCCTTACTAGAAGGTTAAAATTTGATAAATAGCTTAATCCCCCTGACCGTTATGATTAATTTAAAATTGTTTGTGATTTGTATCTTGCTGGATATTTGGATCTGTTGAAATGTGAAAGTGGTCCAACCCCTACCACATCCCTTCTCAATTTTTTGAATACATATTACTGGAGATTAGAATTTTATGACTCTATATTAGTACTGTTTGGCGTCTAAAGTTGGAGTGAATTGATAGAATGTAACACTTTTGAAACATTTGTCCCAAATCGGTGTGGGGGTAGTCGCATTGTTACCTTCGAGCATTACGAGCACACAAACACACAACACAACAACAATTTGTATTCATTTTCTGAACAGAGAAATTTTTATAAAACTTTATGGCCAGCTGAACTAGGTCTTTCCTTGACAAATTATGATGTAACTCATGACAGGTTGGTTGGGTACGGGATTACAAAATCATTTTTGAATTTGGTTCTGGAGCGTGGCTATCTAAAACGGAATTAGACTTATTTAAGGATAAAGCTCTGGGATACGGCCAACCGAAAAGGATATAGGCCATCTCTTGACCGATTATGAAGAAATTCAACATGTCTGATGGAAATGGGATTATAACATTATTTTGGATATTACACAAAATGGCCAATTGGAAAGGAAGTAGACCATTTCCGTTTAAGATGAAACTACTTGAGTTGGATCAAAAATGGGATTACAAAATAACTGTTGGACATTGTTCCTGAATATGGCTCTCTGAAATGGAACTAGTAGACTATTCCTTGACCGATTATGATGAAATTCGACAAGTTGAATGGAAATGGAATCCCATTTCCAAATATAATTTTTGGATTTTGTTCTGGAATATGGTCATCTGGAACAGAACTATATGCCATTCCTTGACCGATTACGATGTAACTCGACAGGTTCGATGGAAATGGCATTATAAAACCAATTATCAATAAAGTTCTGAAATATTGTCAAATTGAATGGAACTAGGCCTATTCCTCGGCCGATTAACGGAACTAGACCATTCCGTGACCGATTATGATGAAATTTGAAATATTTGGTGGAAATGGGATTATACATAATTTTTGGGTTTCGTTCTGGGAAATGATCATCTGGAATAGAACTAGGCCATATATTAACCGATCATTATGAAATTCGATAACCGGCCTGGACGAAAATGGTATTACATAATAATTGTTGGATCATGTTCTGGATCATGACCATCTGAAACGGAACGAGACTGTTCCTTGACCTACTATGCTGAAATTCGATGGAAATTGCTTTCAACAAAATTTCTAGAGTTCTGGATTAAGGCCATCTGGACCAGAACTAGGCCAATACTTGACCGATTATGACGAAATGCAAAATGTGCGATGGAAATGGAATTATAACATCCTTCTGGATAAAGTTCCTGAAAATGGCAATTGGGAAAGTAACTAGGCCATTACTTGACCGATCATGATGAAACTCGACAGGTTGGATGAAAATGGAATTGCAAAATAATTGTTGGAGTTTGTTTTGGAGTATGGCCCTCTGAAACGGAACTAAACTATTCCTTAACCTATTATGATGAAATTCGATAAGTTTGATGGAAACAGCAATAAACATAATTTTTAGAGTTCTGGCCACCTCAACCAGAACTAGGCCATTACTTGACCGATTATGACGAAATTCAAAATGTGGGATGGAAATGGGATTATAATATCCGTTTGGATAAAGTTCCTGAAAAGGGCCATTGGGAAAGGAACTAGGCCATTCCTTTGCCAATTATGATGAAATTTGTGATGTTGGATGGAATTTGGATTATAAAATCATATTTGGATAAAGTTTTGGAATGTGGTGAACTGCAACCGAACTACAGGGCCGCATTTAAAATAAAGACTAACCACTCCTCAAAAACTTATTGACTCCCTAAATAAAGTGATGGGCTCAACTTTTGTTAGTATTAGTGCTAGAGATCTAAGAAATTATTAGATAATGTTAGATTTTTTTTGTTTTAAAATTTGTTGTTAGTAAAACTTAGAAAATATTAACATCTAACTAGTCCACTGTACAATCGAAAGTAAAAATAATAATTGAATATTCTTGTTATATGTATTGCGCGCGCCCTACAACAAAAATAGTACGATTTTGCTCGCCGAGAGAGCACAAACTGAGAATCATTATTTGTATACTGTCCCATGCTCATCCACATATTGCCGAGCATATATTATTTTCATCACATCACAGCTTTACACTATACACACTAATAATATTGTAAATGTATATTTCAAAGTCACCAAAAAAAAAAAAATTTCTTTTCGTCGTTGTATTTCTTATTTTTTTTATAGACAACAGCAGCGGCTTGCAATGCAAAATCATAATACCAACCACACACTACTCTATACTAAACGATAGACGATATGTTTTTTTTTTGTTGTCGAGTTCGTTTTCTTATCCACATTTTCTTTTCTCGTTTTCTTCTTCCACATTTCGGTGTTCGCCGCTGCTGCTATGTAAGAGACTGTGCTGTCTACTCGTAACTTGATGTGCGAATAGCAAAAATATTATTAATAACAAAAATAAGCAAAGACAATAATAATATTGGTGTATGTTAGATCCCTTTAGTCGACTATCACGCATCGCGTCGTACGGTTGAATTATATAGAAGTTTTAACTTATATATAGATTGTTGTTTTTGTAATTAATTTATCAAAATTATATCTGATACAAATTATTTATATAATTAAAATTTTGTTGTTGGTTTAGTTAATATACAAAAAAAAAAAAAATACAAAAAATAATTAAATTAAATAACGATTCGTTAGATTTTTTTTTTTTTACAATTTTAATTTATTTATTTAACAAAAATAAAATTTTCTTTAGTTTCTCGCCGATATTGTGTGCGCGCGATTTTTTAAATTTTCAAAAAAATATTATTTTTAATTCTGTATGCGGTTTGCTCTATTATTAGCTTTACGGGCTTTTCTCTGTGTTCTTCAGAAAAAAAAAAAAAGTTTAAATTAAAAAACGAAAAAAAAAAGAAAAAATCTACACTTGTCGTCGAATTCAATTTGGTGTTAAAGTTTTTAATTTTATTTGTTAAATTTATTTTTAATTAAGTTTTGTCGTTATTGTTGTTAGTTTTTTAAATTATTTATCGATATATATAGATATATTCGCGACTTAAAGTTTTATAATTTAGTTAGTTGATTGTGATGTTATAAACTTTTGTTCGGTGTAAGACAATTTTTTTTTTTTTTTGGTCAATTTTATGGTTTGAATTTTGTGTTTTGTGTCGTTCGTCCAAAATATTCAGTTAAAATATTAATTAAATTAAATATTTTACATACATACATATATACAAAATGATAATTTTGTATTTTACATAAATTTTCCGAAAGTTAAAATAAAAAAATCTAGACTAAAATAAAAAATTTGTTGGCACTTTGACAATGAATCGAGGTCCAAAATGAAAATATAACAGATTTTCGTTTTTTTATTAGTGTGTGCGTGTGTGTGTGTGTGTATAATTAATTGTGTATTCGAAAAAAAATTTTTTTTTTTGAAGAAAATGTGAAATTATATTTTTAAAATTAATTAAAAATTTAAAAGTGAAGTGGAAATTGTTTTATATTCATAAAAAAATTTTGTTCATGGTCTTAAGTGAAAAAAAAAAAAATTTTTTTATTTTGTAAATTGTTATCACAAATCTATATTTTTGATAAGAAGAAATTAAATAAAATTTGGTGTTGCGTTCATTGATGGAATACTGATAACAAATTTGTATGTTATATTTGGAGTAGCTGATCAGCTGTTGGGTTTATATATGAATTTCGTTTCTATATAATACTACTAATTAAAAGTGTTGCAGGATTTGTAAGCTTATCAGATTGAGATAAGATTTTTTTTTGGTTATGAGTTTAAAATGAAAAAAAATAAATTTTTTTTTTATTGATTACACATTTATGGGTAGGGCATTCACTTACCTATATACCTTACTTACCGAACAAACTACTTAATTGTTTTTTTTATTTTTACTTTACTTTGAACTGATAAAAATTTATATATGTAGATAAAGACGTCGACGTTTTGATTTTTTTAATTGCCATGCATTTAATTGACTTACCATACACGTCAAATTCTATATTTATGGTGTGTAGTTCCAGTCGTTGAATCATACCATGTAGTCAATTTAATTAATTGATATAATTGATTAAATTACCATTTTATATATTGTGAGAGATAGTAATCTATTCGCTGCCAATGTTATATTCATACACAGATATATACATTTCATTAGTGGATGTGGTGGATTTTAAATTGTTTCAAATTGTTTTAAATTTGATCTAACCGCGCGACATGATATCATGAAAAGCATTTTAAAGATAATTTCTAAATTTTATATTGCTAATTAGATAACGAGTTGAAAAAACCCGGATTTATTAAAAATAAATCGTCCGAGTGATCAGCTGCTGAACAGCGTATATTTGACGTAAAACGTATAGGATCGATAAGTTAAAGATTGGCGATGCTAAAATGTTTTACCTGTTTGAAAGAATGTAGTAATTTGATTTTAGCAAAGATTTAAATATGTATTGGATACGAAAAACCTGACAGGGATGGGCGTTTACGCTTCATCTATTATTTTATACATTGACGTGTACTGAAAACGTCAACAACATAGACTCCACTCCATGGTAAAACGAATTCGAGCTCAGGAAGGCTATAAATGCTATACCGAGTTATTAAAAAGCCAAATCGTTCAGATAACCTACACTTGTTCATGGCAGGATTGTACTGTCCACGAAGACATAGAAAATCGCATCCAGCATCATTGACTGGAACGGAAGTTTTCTGGAACGGAAGTTTTATAATTTTTAAGAACATAAGGAGGAATAGCTTGTCAGATTTTTAATTTCTTCGAAATAGACTTCGAAATGTTGCACCTGGCACTATGCAGTTCAGTTATAAGTTTGAAACGATATTAATGTTGGGACATTTTTGGTCAACTCAGCTTCTGTTGAACAATTACTCCATGTTTCTAAACTCAATTGGAAAGCATAAAAGATTTGCATAACATTATGCGAGGGTGGGCAAGGTAGTAGAGTGATTGATTTTTGATTCGTGGACCTAGGTTCGAGTCCCATTAGCGGGGATGGTATTATTTTAATTTAATTTCTTCTGTATTCAAATTGGTTCAACACACAGCTTCTGTGTTAAACATTTTCATATTTTTCAAGTAGTGGCATGTATACAAGATGGGTATCGATGTATACAAGATGGGTAGCGATGGTGAAATAAACGCAGAGTCCATTGCCTTTGCTAAAATTTTCAATATTTTTTATTCAGATGACAGATATAAAAGATTTGTATAGCATGAAATATATATGCAGCGGTGGTCGAGTAAGTAAAGTCAGTGACTTTGGATTTATGGATCTAAGTTTGATTCTCTATCGATCCAAACATTTTTTGATTTAATTTCCTGTCAAATTGGTGATGGTAAAATAAAAATAATCCAACTCGGCTTCTGTTCAAAACTACTTCAATATTCCCCATGTAAAAGTGGCAAGTATAAAAGATGAGTAGATAGCGGTAATGAAATTGTACGGCGATGGTCAAATAAGCAGAGTCCATTGCCGTTGTTAAAATTTTCAATTTTTTTATTCAAATGGCAGCTATAAACGATAGGAATACCTCTATTTATATGTATGCCGGTGGCTCGGTGGTAAAAGAAGCTGTGTGATTGGATTGTAATCATGACTAGTTCAAGCCTCAATTTAATTAATTTGCAAATTGGTCATTTTTAAAACAAAAAGCGATTTTTTTTTAATTTAATGAGAAATGTGTGGATGCCTACCAATTTATTTTATCCTTAATCGAGGCTCGAACACTGCAGAAGATCCACTATTCCAAATCCTATGACACCTCACCATTTCCATACATCGATTTGCCGCTAAACTCATCCCTTATATTTGCCAATTGAAGGGAGAAATTAAATAAATTAATTAAAAATTATTTAATTGCAAACCGAGGCTTGAACTCAAGTTTACTATTCCAAATGCAACGACTCTGCTTACTATACCACCGCCGTATGTAAATTTGATGCTATACAATTCTTGTATGTTTCCCAATTCAATAACGAAAATTGAAAATTTTAGAAACAGGAATGGATTATTCATTCCGGTCATACACAGGTGATGGCTCTTACATTTTCATTACGGTCATACACAAGAGGGCTCTTATGGCTCTTGTACTTGCCGAAGAAATTAAATTAAACAAGTATTGACGCTGACGAGTCTTGAACTCGAGTCCACGATTTCAAGAGCATTGACTCTGCTTACCCGACCACCGGCGTATTTAACATTGGTGCTGAGCAACGATATAAATCTTTACAAAAAGGTTATGACCTTCATTAAAAATAATCCGGGGAAATTTAACTATGCCATAAAATTTAACACACCCCACTCCATGGTAAAGCGAATTCGCGTTCAGGAAGAGTATGAGTGCTACTGAGTTATGAAAAAGCCAAATCGTTGAGCTAACCTTATGTGATAAATATGTGCCAGACTGATTTTAGAGGATGAAGAAAGAAATTTAGAGGATTTGTTTTGATGGATGACGAAATGTACATGAAATTGGTTTTGAAATACTTCAGATGTTAGATACATTTGCAATAAAATGTATGATTTGGCGAGCAATTTGCAGTTGTGGAGCCAGGTTTATGTCACATTTTGCCGCTAATTCTACTACAAATCTACAACTTCTCACTCCTTCAAACGTGTAGTGACCACTACTAAAATCTGGTGTGCCATTGTCCCTATAACCTGAAATCATGTATTTCGTTTTGGACTCATTGGAACACCTGATGTACTTGGATGGAAGTCTCATAATATTTGGATAGAATCATCCGCAGCGAAAAGACCTGATCAGTGACTGATCGATTCGGACGATTTCCTCCTTGATAGTCACCAACCAGGCCCTCCGCTAGAGGGGTGATTCAATCCAATATAATGTAGGACAGTAACTTATATGCCGTGCAAAGGAGAGCTATACCGCGATAATTCTCACACTTCAAGCTGTCTTCCTTCTTGAAGATTGGGCATATTGCGGCCACTTTCCATTCGTCAGGCATTACTTCGGTTCGCCATACTAATCAAATAAGGTCGAAAAGACAGTTCCACAAAGTATTCCCTCCGAATATCAAGAGCTCCGAATTAATGCAGTCCACTCCAGGTGAGTGGTGGAAACTTCGTTTGTCAGTGCTGCTCAACAGACTTTAGGTATAGTGAAAAAGAACACCGTCTCACAATCGCAAGGAAAAACAAGGCTACTCTTACTAGGCATTATGGATACCAGTCTTTAAGTTTCTATGGATACGCCTATAACCCACACAAAGCAGAATTTCCTCATTGTTTTTAGGCAAGTTACTGTAATAAGGCACAAGTAATTTTCCATAGTTTGCACTTTGAATCCACAAAAACGTAATAATTTCCTCAAGTCAGAGTTTCGTTTAATTGTTTCAGACGATTTGAAAGATTGAAAGAATATTTTGTATACTGTGCGGTAGATATCCAAGTATTAAAGTATCTATCTGTCCACCATATATAGTACTTAGCTGTGATTTGATTTTAAACTGTGAGCCTTCCTCTTCATGGCTCAACCATGTTATTCGGTTGGATTTGAAAATTCAGATGTTATTGCAGTCCTTCTATGAAAATTTACTTTATCTCATGATGCATTCAAATACTGTACTACGCCTAACTCTGTCAATACCATATAGATCGTTCACATGACCTTCCTTTTGCAAACGTTGAATGAATTCAATAGTGGTCCATTTCGAAAATGGCTCTTGACTACTCGTGATGCGTTTTGATGCGCATACACGTTTATCGCTTTTAATAATTGTTATCATAAATATTTTTCGAACCTTCGTACATCACCCCTTTTTGATGTGTTTTCCAACGCAACGTAGCGTCTAGACTCTTACCTAGATATCTAGATTTTATTGCGTGTTTGATCAATCTTAAGTTTGTAAAGTGGTGAATGTTCTGTATTGATTCTTCATTGCTTTTTCCAATAGCTTAAATGACCGTCAGCAGTACTGTGCTCTGTTGCAGTTCAGAATAAATAACGCCTAGCTTCAAGTATGATTCCAGTATATATTCTAGCAAATTACTTTGGCATGAATGTTCTTAATTTATGGTTAAGTCCCTCATGCCAAACTTTGCCTTTATATACACAGTCTATGTCCAAAAATATCGTTGAGCATACGTTTTTCCTCTCTAGTGCTATCTCAACAATCACGCGTTTCCTCTTGATTATTTCGGGTTTAACCGCACAAACACTTCTCAATAACTTAAGTTTCCCTTGGTTTGTTTAAAATTTCTGCGTACACTTAGTACATAGTATAATGTTACAAATTTCGGGCTTTTCTATTTTATTCACTCTACAATTTACTCGAGAATAAATTACAACACTTTTCAGCATTTTAACCTCTTTACAATTTCATTAGTGCACACTATCTCACTTTATCTCAATTGTTCATTGATCACTGGCTGAGTTTAAATTGATCTTACTCTGCAACCTGGTTGCGTTTATATACATATACGCCCGTTGAATGGAACTCTCGCACTTTCCATAATGCGTCGTTGCGTGAAAATTGTCCAAGTATATTTGCATATTTATTGGAGTGTAATCAGTGACGTAATCAGTGCAATTTGTACACTACTTGCATATTCTCTGTCTCCCACCACGCCTTTGTTAATTTCTCCTCTATAGTTTTGGTTCACGCCTTGCTTCTCGAACTTTGTGGTGTTTAACTGAATAATGAAAATTCATCGCATCAAACTCGGTTATCGGAATCAAATAAATAACCATCATAAAAACTACAATTGCCCTGATCATGAGGATCTCTGCGCTTGAACTGTTTCAAATATGGCCGTTACTTCAAATATTTCTGTCTCCTCCATATTCGTGTGAATATACCGGGTGTTTCTTTTAAACTGAGACGATCAAATATCTCGAAAAACAGCCACTCTACGGAAAAAATGTCCATAATCAAAATTTAATCAAACCGCGGGGGAAATACATTGGTGCAAAAAAAATAGTCCCCCACCCCCGCTTTGTAGGTGGGGCGGGGGTAACTTTTAAACTAAGATAGGAAGCCATATTTTTTATTGCAGATACGGATTCTACGACTAAAAGTACGTATGATTTGAATGAAATATTTTGTTCGGTTCATGATAGATGGCGTTGTAATCGACGAAATTCAATTTTTTCAATTTCTCCTTCTTAGAACACACGCATTCGATTCTGCAATACGTTTGAAATAAAAAAACATCACGTTTTCATTGGAAATACTCGAAATTTGTCATCAAAACAATTTATTCAGTTTTGTAAATCTAAAATAAGTGTTCAAAATGATGGCCTGCGACTTCAATGCACTTATTAATCCGCATTTCAAATGATTGTACACAACTGAGAAATGTGTCTGGTTGAATTTCAGTACACGCATTTCTGATTCGTTCAATCATGTTCTCACGTGTTGTTGGTTTTTGTGTGTAAACTTTGTTTTTGAGGTAGCCCCACAAAAAAAATATGGCGCAGTAAGATCTGTTGATCTGGCGGGCCAATTTATCGGACCAGCTCTACCGATCCAGCGACCATTGAGATCACGATCAAGTATTTCACGTGCCATCAACGAATAGAGTGCAGGACAACCATCATGTTGAAACCACATGTTCCGTCTCACTTCTAAGCTCAAATTTTCAAGTAATATTGGCAGTTCATTTTCCAAAATGTTTCGGTACATTTGACCATTCAAGTTGCCTTCAATAATGTGGGGGCCTATGAGTTTGTTGCCAATTATTCCACACCACACGTTGACAGTCCAAGGACGCTGATGTTCAACTTGACGAAGCCAGTGCGGATTTGTAACACTCCAATAATGCATGTTGCGTCGATTAACCGTTCCATGGTTTGTAAAAGACGATTCGTCGGAGAACATTACGCAACGAAAACAATTGGGGTTTTGTTGTATTTGTTCACGTGCTCATTGACAAAAAGTTACCCGATTTTGGAAATCAACGCCATGAAGATCCTGGTGTAAAGACACATGATATGGATGATTTTTGTGCCGTGTTAAAATTCTCCAAACACTGGTGAGGGGTAATCCGGAATCGCGAACTATTTCTCGTGTAATAATATGATAATTATGAGCCACTGCTGCCAATACAGCAATTTCATTATTTTCTCCAGTGACTGTTGCTCTACGGGTCCTCTTTTTCGGTTGAACATTTCCATCAGTAATAAATTGTTTGATAGTACGGCCAAATGAAGAACGTGAACGAATCCTATCCGGAAAACGTTGAGCGTAAATAGCAACATCATTTTCAAGATTTCTGCCAGCTTCTCCATAAACCAGAACCATTTCAATTTTCTCTGGCACAGTTAAACGCTCGAACGACGAATTTCGAGTATTTCCAATGAAAACGTGATGTTTTTTATTTCAAACGTATTGCAGAATCGAATGCGTGTGTTCTAAGAAGAAAAAATTGAAAAAATTGAATTTCGTCGATTACAACGCCATCTTTCATGAACCGAACAAAATATTTCATTCAAATCATACGTACTTTTAGTCGTAGAATCCGTATCTGCAATAAAAAATATGGCTTCCTATCTTAGTTTAAAAGTTACCCCCGCCCCACCTACAAATCGGGGGTGGGGGACTATTTTTTTTCACTAATGTATTTCCCCCGCGGTATGATTAAATTTTGAATATGAACATTTTTTCCGTAGAGTGGCTATTTTTCGAGATATTTGATCGTCTCAGTTTAAAAGAAACACCCGGTACAATTGTGCAAGTTCTGAAAGGTGGCTACACTTCTCTTCACAAATTTATCAATGTGAAGTTTGCCAGTTTTCTGTCAGACCATTAGGTCATTCTTTCAGCACTTGATCCTCACCCACCTTTTGTGGCCACGAAATGATGTAATATGCTGCGCTTTTCAAACGTAATCTGGAATCGCACTCAAGTTTATGTTCTTCCGCAGTTAGAACAATCGGTCGTCCAACAATAACCAAACAAACAGGTTGAATTTGCATTTCATTTGTGTATTAAATTATGATTGCTGTTACCGCAACAATTTGAATAATTACACAAATTTTTATTATTCACATTTCGAATTATGTGGTGACAGCTGATGTAATCTGTCTGAATTATAAAATATATAATTACACCTCGTACAATTATTCGTAATAACAATGTTGTTGTTATAAAACCATAGATTGTGTCTAATTTTATTATGGATGGTCCACAATTATAATTATTTACAAACCTATGCGACAATTAAGTGTTAACCATACTGTGTGTAGGTTATAGGTATATACCTGCACACAAATTTCATCAATAAATAGTTTATTGACCTCGTCGGCGCCTTATACGAAACCCACACCTTTTTGTAATTCCGATTTTGCAAATACATTTTCTAAGCGAGATCCACCTTTAACTTAACGATTTTCTAACAACAATACAATAATTTTGGAACCAACCTAATATTTAATTTGTTAAAAAGAAGGTTTTTTTTTTTTAATTTAATGAAAATGTAACATGCAATCGATAAAAATTTGTAAGAAATTGCTCCTATTTTCTTGTTGGTTGTGCTATTGTGGAGGTGGTGGTGGTATAAAGGTGAATACATTTTTTTTCTTTTTATGTTTTGGCGTTTTATAGAATTTTAGAAATGAACGAAAGACGCAAGAAATACTTTTAGAAAATAATTAAACTGATTAAAACGTGTGCGGCGGCATATACATATATGTATGTGTATGGTGACGATATGATGACTTTAGACAAAATAATTTTTTTTGGGCTCAGTTCTTATTTTTGTTGTACATATCTTAATTACGAGTTTTGAATTTTTTGCTCTATAAGCTATTTTAATAGGTGGGATAGTCGCTTTAACTTTCGGCCGTGATTTAATCTAACACAACCTCGAATTCTTATTTTTTTGTAAGTATACACATAAATAGTCATAGTTGGTGGAATCTTTATTTAAATTTGGTTATTATTTCAATTTAAAAGATCACGCAGATGAGCAAGTATGATTACATATATAAATAGCATGTTTTTGAAAGAACTGTGTTCTAATTGTGTACTCTTATCTAAGAAATTGCAATATATTCATACAATATCTACCCTAAAAAAAACCCTTTTCGATGGTATATGTATGTATATGTATTCAATTTAACCTTCATTAGGCTGAAATTGGAAATTTTATTAATACTAAACAAGATTGAATACCCTAAGGTTGATGTAAATATGTATATTTTATAGTCTCGTATGTATAGAAGTAACATTTCAAATAAAAGGTTTATTCATTGGTCCAAGCGGTTTGAAAATAATGTTAAATTTGGATCTGGTGTTAGATGGCCGGTTTATATTCACGTGTTTCTCGCATTTATAGATCCACAAAAGTTAGAATAATATCATTTGGCTTCGTCAGATTCGGCCATAAAATAAATTAATTCTGATTGCACTTTTGGCAAACTCTCCACCATATGAAACGGTTAAGTGTATTGAATATTTTCAGTAGTTGATTTTGTTTTTGTTTACCAACTTACAGAGATAACGTCAACAATGTAGGAAATTCCGGAGTGGTTTTGTTAATTAGTTCTAAACTAAAGGGTGACCATATTTCTTTAGTATTTCATCATTTAAATCTCTTTTCAAAAAGAGCGGAATTTAAAACTAATCGTGCCATGAACCTACTTCAGCGTCTTGTTTATCAATTACAAAATTATTACACCGACCCAAAACAACGATATATAGCGTTATATAGAGTGGGGCCCTTTTTATAACGGTGGAATGGTATAGAAAATGGCTCACAAAAAATCAGACAAAAAGGTAATAACTTTCATTAAGTTATTCATTAAGTCATAACCAAGACTTGTTCGATAAAATATGTGCCAGACTGAATTTTCGCAAGATTTAGTGGATGTGTTTTGATGGATGACGAAACGTACATTAAATTGATTTTGAAACACTTCAAGTATATGTATTTGCAAACAAATGTATGATTTGGCCAACAATTTGCAGTTGTGGAGCCGCGCTCAACTTTTTTTTTTTTGAATTTTTTTTTTTTTTTTAAAAGGACTTGGCGTATACACTTCTTTGGTCCTTACCTTACATTCACACAACATTCATTTAATCCATTCATTCATCCCATTCACACAAGTACAGTATACCACCTGCGCATTGCATAGCTCCATGTCACCCTGTACAGTGACATGGAACAGAGGTTCATAGATCTTTTCAATTTAATCACCGATCGTAATCGGGACATGATTCGAACCCGGTACCTCCCGATCCAAACGTCGCAGCTTTAGCCACTGCGCTATTTGCTCGGTCGCGCTCAGTCTTTCCATGATGAAATGGCAAACAATACTGAATAAACAAAAACACGATGACAGTTTGAAACTATTCATGCGTCCTTTGTCAAAATGAAACAAATGAAAAATTCACCTCTAGATGAACGCTTTTACAAAATATTCCCGCGAACTGGCGCATGCGGTTTCAAATCGCTAAAATTTCGTAGGTTGTTGACATTATTATAATTGTCGACGTTGACAAAAAACACCAAGTAATCTACGTTATATTTTACGTGTCGACAACCGCGTAGATTACATGGCGAAATCTACCTCGCCCATCCCTGCCAACTTATTCAAAGCCATTTTCAATAAATACTTCATTCAATTTACATTGTTGTGAATTTTCGGATATTATTTGTATCTAGAATACAGGGAATGCGGAATTCGGATTTTATTTTATTTTTGACTCGTATTTCTCTTTTGGTTCTCTTAATGGTTTTCTGTAGGCCAGAAAAAGGAGATTTCGAGGCCCTCATAGTTACGAGGAAGAATGTTGAATTTAAGCCACTTAACTTTATTTTATTTCAAAAAATTGAAACATAGATTTTTAAATGGGGTAGTTTAGTTTTCCAAATATTTTAGAAGAGAGCAGAGAATGGCATTATTTTCGGGAAGGACAAATTGTTTCAAAGAAGGAAGGTCCTTTCCAAAACCGGGTGTCAGGCATCTTTATTACCAAAGATTCAATTTTTGGATTCTGCAAATATAAACGCTTAATCTTGTACTTTGATTAATTCACTGCATGCATTACCAGGCTGTATCGTACAGATATAGAAGCCGTTAATTTCAATTTAATCAAAGAATATAAAAATAGGTAAATTGTGTACAACTCATCCGGCCCACATCCATCTCCAAATTCCCTTTAGGTAACGTCCTCATAACATATGACAGAAGGAGTAATTAATGTATTGTTGTTGCTAATTTGATCAGTGTATCCAGTATTATCATGTGGTCTATAGATTGATTGGAAAAATGTTGCAAACACGTCTGTTATCTCGTCTGAGCGATATCCTTCGATTTCACGTTTAGATCGAAAGTATTTCCAAAATTGTTTAGGATTTTCCGTAATTTTACCTTCGATACTTGTAAGGTAAGACCTGTGCTTAATATTGAAATAGACGTCAAAAACAGCTTGTCAGTTTCTCTTTTTAGTATAGGCCTTAAATTTTCGATTTTTCAAATGTTAGCAAATCACCAAACCATATTGCTTCCAAATAAACTTGCAAACCGGCGTAATTACCCTTCTTAAAGTGGTATTTTATTTGTTGTACATTTTCAGATTTTTTCAGCTTCCAGTAAGATGTATCAAATACTATGTTAAACGATTTGTGGTTGATATCATTTACCACAAATGGATTCAGTGATTCCATTACTTTGAAAGCTATTACTCTTAGTGGTAAAGACAAGATCCAGGAACCTTTCCAAATTATTGACAACCGTGTTAATTGGGTTAAGATTAAAACCAAGCATGGCGTCAACAAATAAAGATTCTGTGTCTGTTTTTATATTACATGGAAGAATGCCATTCAATTCCTTGTCATGATTCCAGATGATATTTGGAAGATTGAAGTCACGAACTATAAGAACCAAATCTACAGATTTTGATGTTTTGATGATTTCATCGATCGTATCGACGCAGCTGGCATAGTTTCACTACTTGAGCGAGGCGGTATATACGCTACGTAAATTAAGTGGCACAATACTGCTGACGGAATAATATAGTCTGACATGCTCACTATCATGACACTATAAGCGGTGTGTCTATATATAGCCAATATGTGTTTGTGTACAACACTATATATTACTTATAACAAAAATGTTGGCCAACATTTTATGCCAACAACACTAGAAAAACAAAAACAAATATTTATTAACATAAATTAAACCACTTATCACTTATTAAATTTAATTGACAAACATAATTAATTGTTTTATAGGCAGCGTGAAAATATTTTCGTAGTTAATATTTGTGTAGAGTTAGATAATTACACCGACAAACACTTAAATAGAAACATAAATTAATAAAACAATTTATTCATTTCTAAATCATATATCATCAACGCAGTTAAATATTTGCAAGTTGATTTGAGACCAATTTACAAATATTTGTGATAGTATTTTTAGAAGTTTAAAACTGGCCGTATATTTATTAAATAAATACCTTCGGTGTTTTTTTAAATTTTTTGTAAATTTTGTTTAAACAATTTATGTTTTTATTTAAGTGGTGTAATTGTAACCCTACAACACAAATATTGTTGTTTTACTATTATCTAGACAAACATTTGATTATGGCAGAATACCGATCCATCCATATTTACGATTAAATATCGAATATACACACCGGTGATTAAATACCGGGTTCCGATAGTTTGAAGTGTGACAGGAGCGGTATAAAATCTTAATTTAGCCTAAAAAATACGGTTATCCTTCCCAAGGGCTTTGTATAGTAGCACTTTATAGTCCAATGATAATTTTGATTTCCTTCTAATCAACCAATTTTTAAAAATTTTATTTTTATTTCATTGCGCTTTACTGTAATCCGCCATATCCTTAGCCAACCTTCAATTTTGTTTAAGTGATTTTGCAATTCCCTTGAGGCATTTTCTGGGTTTTTGTGGAACACCAAAACGGCTGTGTCAACCGCAAATGTTGATAGTCTTACTTTGTTGGTAATGGGTAATTCGGCTGTTTTTAACAAAAATAATACTGGACCTAGAATGCTGCCTTATGCGGTACGGCTGAGCTAATAACAATAGTTGCTGCATTTTCGTTAACCAGATATTGTCCTTGTCTAGTTTGTAGATTGTTCGAGGCAGTAGCTTTTGAAGCTTGTAAATTATTTCATCGTGCCAAACTTTATCAAAGGCTTGTGCAATATCCAATAAGACAACAAAACAATATTTCTTTGAGATTGTGTGGAAAGCGATATCTTCCACTTCTTAAGAAATATCTTCCACTTTTGAGGAATATCACCAGTTCGCATGATAGCGTTGAAGACTTGTATGTTATTAATTTTATACATTTATCTGGTAGTTCTCTAATCATTTTACTGGTAATAAGGTGTCCTGAAGTCTTTTTTGTTTATATGCTGTTTTTGATTATATTCTTATGGTCGAGTTATTTACCAATTGTTCATTCAACGATTTATTCAACAGTTGTTAATTTCCTTATGCGGAAAAAATATTTTCTTAAATATTCGTCGCTTCTAGCCCTCTATGTGGTCGAGTTTGGTGGTCTTTTTCAATTTCTAGTAGCTTTCCACAGTGAGTAATCTGTTCTCTCTGTTGCCGAGGGCTCACTTAAATAATTCTGAACACCTTGGTTTTCTTCTTTCCTTATATAGGGTTACTCCCAGGCTTTTAATTGCTCGATTCAGTTTCCATTTTAGCCACGGTGATTTTTGCTGCTGCCATACTATTCTTGGATTAGTTCCTGGATATTATAGGGAAGTTTATTAACTTTTTCTGAAATGCTGATATTGCGTTGTTTGCTACTATTTCGATCTATGCGGATGTGCTAATGGGAACATTTAGTTTGTAATTTTGATCTACTAGACTTCTAAATGTATCCCAGGCGGTTTGGTTTTTCTGTATTTAGGGCGTCAGTGCTTACTGTTACAATTACTGGCGGATGATCGGAGGACAAATCATAGATTTAATATTCGTACTTGCAATATCTTAAGTATACAGAAGTATCAAGAATTTTCTTAATATCCGTAGGGTAATAATGAAATGTGTTGTTCGACAAATTAATTACTGCACTTACTAAAATGTATGAGGTCTCTCTGAAAATAAAGTATGTGACGCATTACAGACTTTCGCAAAGAGTCTATACACTGAAATTACTGCCCCGAGATAGCAAGCTGGTTCTAAAAAAAACTCTTAAGAAATTAGGTGTTTTAGTTAAAAAATAATGTTGCAATGCCCTTTGTAATTTTCAGCTAAATTGCTATTGAATACTAAATGAGTGAGCTAAGTATGCCACTATCACCGGTACTATGCATATTTTGTCGTTTTCTTCATCAAAATGCTAACATTAAATTTTAAAACAATTCGCGAAATGACAAAATTATAATTATAACACTGACTGGGAGTGTTATATAATTTTGTCAAATGAAGTAATGAAGAAATGAAGTGTGTTGAAGTAATTTATCCTTCCCGAAAACAATGTCTTTTCTAATCCTCTTTAAAATTATTTCAAAACAACTTCTCAAAACAATAAAACACTTCCTAGGAATCACAAGCAAACGCAAACAATTTTTTTTGAACCGATGATCGAACTGGAAGCCGATAATAAATTGAAATTTTATTAGCAAAGTTCAACTTTTCCGGAAATCACCACGTAACGGTGTCTCGAAATTCACAGAATTTTCTGTTTCAGAAGCTATACTACCATATTGGATACCCAGATAATGGATATTTTCTAAATTCAGCTGAAATTTTTATTAAATTTTTCATCATTCAGCCATTTTCAAATTCAGAGAATTTGGTAGTATGAAGCTATTTCAATTTTCAATATTTTTGTAAATAAACAAAAAATTAATAATATTCCACATATGACCTATAAGACTTCTTTGTCATATTTTATTTGAAATTTAAAATTAATTGTAATGCTCAGTATGTAATTCGCACTATAGGTACTTTGAACCTATTTCGCTCATCGATTGGCTGGGCCCCCATCAATGAAAACACTATTTTCAAATTGGCATCTGTGTGAGGCTGTCAGATATTTACACGAATAAAAAAGGACGATTCTGTTGGTTTTTGTATCCAGAAATGGGTTGGCAAAAAAAAATTAGCAAAAATACCAGTGCTGCGGTAAGGCCTGGACATTACTAAAAGATCGACCGAATGTTTCAATTTTATTGGATATCAACTCATATTCCTCTCTGGGGTGCCAACACTTTTCAAGACTACGAAATGGAAATTGTTTCAAATAATAAAATTTCTCTGAATTTATATAAGATCTCCGAATGTGCCAAGACTTGAATAAGTGAAAAATTTCTACAGTGATGCAGGGCTTCGCTGCAGTAGTGAGAGGCTTTAATAGTTTTATAACACGGTCATTGACTAAAAAATTAATTTCCTGCGTTGGTATATGCTTTTTTCCGGATATAATAATCCTCAATGGTTCTCATGAGATATTTGCTCCTGTTTTAGAGGTCCAAATATTACGACCCATTTTCTGTACTTGTTTTAATATTTCTCAAGTAGTTTAGTTTTCATATAATTGAAAAAAATAGCAGAAGAGAACATTATTTACGGGAAGAACAAATTGTTCTAAAGGACAGTTCATTTCAAAACGAGACTTCTGGTAGCTTTAGTTTTGACCAAGTATTGATATAAAAATCTGATGTTCATCATTTTTCGATTGCAAGAAATATTTCATCCATTTATTAGTCAATATTAATCTCAGATTTTCTGGGACCCTACAGTGCAATTCCAATAAACTATTTTCGTCGGCTATCGTTTTGCAATAGTAGGCAAAGGAAGAGAAAGGTAAACAAGAGTAAAGTTGTAAAATTATTTTCCGTTTTTTCCTTTGCTTACTAATTATAAAACGACGCGGGATTTAGTAGGCGGATTCGGCCCCTCAAGTTTTTCAAGTTAGAAAATATAGAAAATTAAGAAACAGAACGGAAGATAACATTTAAAATAAAGAAAGAGTAAAAAAGTTCGGGATGACAAAAAAAAGAACTTGTTCTCTCTTAAAGAGACCTTTTGGACACCAAAAATACAGTTGATTCGGATAAACTTTCAATTAATTTCTTTGTTTGGGAAGAATGATAATTTGAAACAATTTCCATTTTCTAGTTCAAAAAAAAAGTTGGCAATCTGAAGAGATTAATAAGAATTGAAAACCATGGAATCAGAAATTTTTTAGATTCAATTGAAATTTTAATTAATTTCTGCAATTTTCTGTCCTAGAAAAGAGTAAGCTGGCCAGAGAAAAATACGAATTGGAAGTAAAGATATTCTGGACATATCTGGAGAGCCTAAAAATTCATGATAATGTTCTAATTGGAAGCCACATTTACAAATTTGGAACAGAGCACGCAACACTGAAAACATTGAAATATATTTGATTCAGTTGTACTTTTCATTAAACCCTTTGCACATTTAGAACACCTAGAAATTCAGGGAGTTAGTTATTTGAAGGGATTTCCGCTTGTTGGCCCAGAAAAAGTAGACATAGGCACAGTATGGAGAAATATGAGTTAAAGTAAACAACTTTTGGTGATTGGAAACTCAGAGACTTTTAATTTTTTGAATAAATGTAACTAGAAATTCAGAAAATAGTGGTTTGCTAGACTTAGCTAACCTTGAGAAGATTTCAATATATTTATAGGGTCTCAGAAACCTGCAGTATCGGATCCTAATCTTGGCTCAGCAAAGCCTTGTGTATTTTATTACTTTTCAAAAACAAATCTCGAAACCGCCTTTTTACTGGTGTGACTATGTGGCATTCTTAACGCATAAGATTTTCGATAAATTCCAGGTAGCTCTAAATCGAATCAAAATTCGATTTTATATTGTAAAAAAGTAATAATTTATATGACGTCTGTTTTTAAAGTTTTTTAGTTCCTCTTTGAAACTACAGAGGGAAATAGTTTATATAACTCTGAACAGTGCACAAGAATTATTCTATAGATGTTCTTAAAAATTCAGCATTCGAACCGCACAAGGGTCGCGCTACCTTTGAACGATGAAATTTCGTGTTTGACATTTTTAATTTTTATTCGTTAAACAGAAGTATTATTGTGTTGGAGAGCCACACCATCTGATACTGTTTTTTTTCTATCAAGTCTGAATTTACCCAACTCAGTTCTAAACGAATCTCTTAACATGTTAATCGCAAAAATATTGAACACACGATTGAAGCTACACGACGTGTTCAACATATGATTGCGACTGCAATTTCTGTTACTTTCAGTAAGCAAGCCTGTGGACGAACCAAAAAAATGTTTACAGTTTGGCTTAGTAAAATGTAGCATAGTTTACCCATTAGAAATAACTGAATTACCGTGATTAATGATGTGAAATATGAACTCATGTTCATATACTCTGGTCACGCAGAAAATTTTTCTGTAGTAATGAAAATCGGATTCGATAGAAAGAAAGTGTCGTACATTTAATTAATAACAACTTGTTGTTGACTGTCCAATTCATCAAATTTGTCCAGTCAATATAGGACTGTAACCACCTGACTTGGATAGTCAGTTTAACATTGGAATCAATCCTACTGTGAAGAAGGCCACAGAAAATCTCTAAATTAGTAACGGTCGATAGCAACGACTTGAATATAGGATAAGCCAATCTGAAAAAAAATTATATTCCAAGGCCGTCATTAAAAATAAAAGTAATGGTGGCAGCCAAACTCTCAGCCCAATTTCTAATAAAAATGGGTGGTAAACTATAAACCCGGCACTCTAACTATAATACATATCTTAATTGAATAAACAATTGTAACTGAAAATCATAATTGTGTAAATTCCTGAAGGTCAAGATGTCCAATTGGTTGCTATGTGGCGACTGCAACGGTTCGTAAACTGCTTCGAAAAAATAACCGAATAAATTACAAATTCGACGGATGAGGAGTTCTGATACGTTAAAGTAGAGCGGACTCCAATCACCTTTCTCTTAGTGTTAATGAAGTTCCAAAAACCTTTCGGGTTAGACGTTAAGTCCCTTCTTTAATCTGCAGAATAAACTTATAATAAAGAAATCAATCCAATATTTTAAATTCTTTGCGAGCTGTTGTGAAAGCAGAGTAAGCCGTGGCAGTCGTGTAAATCTACTATCTTTTTGATACCTGTCTTTTAGACGTCCATTGAACAACATACAGTTGCGTTCAAATTCCTTCCAGAATGAAATTTCTATCCGAATTATTGAGGAAATCATTTGGAGAATCGTAGTTAGCATTTTTAAATTCAGAGGAAAATTTTGTCATACCACGGTGTGGCGGATGCTCGTAGATCCTATAACATTATCGTACGGCGATATTTCAAAGAATATATTATCTTTATTGGAAAGATCAGATCTATATTTTATAACGCGACCATCAGTTGCCTAAACTAAATTAGTTCAAGATAAAGCCAATAAGAACTCGTGAAGCCTTCATAATCATTTTTGGAACTTCGATTTTTTAAGTATATCGTCTAGATTTTTGATTATTTTTACAATTGGTAACGTCAAGTTATACCTTACTTTGTCAAATTAATTTTGAAATTTGGTTACTGTTACATACGAGAACTCTATAGTCGGCTTGAAACCTGTGTTAATTTATATGAAAAACGATATTGTGGGACCAAACGTTCCGCCAGGTATACTTAATCATGGCGAAATACGATCAAGATCACCATGTAACAAACCTATATAAATCTGACAATTAATTTCAATACTCACTCTATTTTTAAACTCCTCAGACCACTTAGCGGAAATTCTACATCAAACAGCTAGACAGACACATCAATTGGAAATATATGTATATTGTTGTTGTTGTAAAAACGCGATACGAGTTAATAATAATAAAACGAGTGCAGTAATAAAACATTCCAACGCTATATGAATCATACATCATCGATTCGCGCCCATCACAATCCTGTGTTGGCATACATATTTCAAAAATTAAAATTTTTAGCCGCGCTCGTATACCCA
The DNA here is from genome assembly GCA_951394425.1 of Tipula unca. Taxonomy (NCBI): domain Eukaryota; kingdom Metazoa; phylum Arthropoda; class Insecta; order Diptera; family Tipulidae; genus Tipula; species Tipula unca. Next base: position 44,409,820 of record OX596381.1, on the reverse strand, counting down.
AATAACCAAAAATAAATTAATTGTTAACAGATAGATTCAATTTTGTTGAAATACTCGTCATACAATGTAAAAAAAAAATTTGTATTTCTTAAATTATTTTCTAAAAATATTCCACAAAATCTTGACGCTTACTTATATCTGTGTAAAGTAGAGCGCGCGAGCATTTACTTAAAATTATGTACGACACAGACAAAACATTTTTTTTTTTTTTTTGGTTTTTATTGGACAGATTTTTTTTTTAAATAGTTAGACGTGATTACATCAGTCATCAACACAATTTTTATCCATAAATTCTCAACGTAGATGGGCAACCTTTTAATTTTTATCGCGCGATATTTTTACGCGTTTTTATATTCGAGGCTTGGTGCCAAAAATGTTTTAAATAAAATTCATTAAGGTATTTTACTTTCGGTATTTGTGGAGTAATTTTATTTGAGGAAATTACAAAAAAATTTGTAATTTAAAAGTTGGAGATTTTTTATTTAGAAAACCGAACAATGATCTTTGGAAATATTTCGAGTAGATATGTTAGAGTATTTGCTAATTAAACCTTAAATACGGTGATGTTTCAAATCATTGCATAATAGTTTATTTACCTATAGAATGGAGGGGTGAAAGGTTGTTAGATATTCGCAATCCAGATTAACGTCCCTGGCCTGGTTATTTAGATAGAGTTCAGCTATAGGCGTAATTATAGTATTGGGGCCCGTTAATATATTCGCTTGAGTTGGATAGTGGCATATTATGTTATTAGGTTGAGAAGTAAAAATATGTGGAATAATCTTCCTGTAATTTGGGTAGGCCAAAGTTTCCTCACAAGGAATGGTTGCACGAGAATTGGTTTAACATTAAAATGTTATTTATTTTTTTACTTTAGCCTAATTACGAAACCATCCGGACCTTCTAGCGATTGAGAATAATTTCTCGAAACTAACTGATTAAATTGTAGTTCAGCATCCTCGCATATTCCAGATATGATTTTATCAAATATTCTCGAACCCGATTACGGCAGATTTCAAAAAAATCTGAGTAGTACAACATTTGTCCACTGGTTCCATAAATAATTAGTTTGACATTGTGATGAATTGCAGAAACGCAAACTGCATGTGTTTCACTACTTCCAGTTTGCACACAGTCCTTAGGACGTATAATATGAAATGACCATTTTATAGTCTTATTCAAAGGATCGATTTATGTAACAAAGGTGACCTTGATCGTACTTAAATCAATTTAGCTAGAAAACTAAAAATTATAAATTTCTGGTTTATAGCTTCGTTTTTTTTTTGAATATAAATCTTCTTTATTATTTCTTTTATAATTACAATCTAGTCTTAGACCAATAAAAAGCTTTTGGGAGTACCTCGTTTAATCACACGTCACACCATTGTCAAATGGATTGAATCCATGCTCAAGTCTCGCACTGTTGAGACTGAACTAGATGGCGTCTCAGTTTCAGACAAGGTTGCCAAAGGTGGTCCCCAGAAGGATGTGCTCTTTCCTCTGCTTGGCTTTTGGTTATTGACGGATTACTGGTTAACCTACAGCAATCTGGCTTCATTGCACAGAGTTATGCTGCTCATCTTGTCTTAACAGTTTCAGGCAAACACATTCCTTTTGTTTTTGGAAGACCGATTCCCAGATGTAACCAAGTCAAGCACTTTGGCGTTATCTTAGATAGCAAACATTCCTGAAAATCTCATCTTGATTCCAAATTACTAGAAGCTACTGCCATAGTTTGGCAATGTAGAAGAGCTTTTGGGAAATCCTGGGGTCTAACACCCAGGATGTTTTTTTTCATTTATAAATCGCTGGTCTTACCGATATTATCATACGCTTCTGTTGTGCGGTGGCCAGTTGTTAATCTAAAGGCTTGAAATCTTCTCGGTTCTATCGTGGGACATAGACACATTTTGAAAACTACACTTCATCTTTACCAGAAATTGATATGGTTAATGATACAAGAATACCTGAATTCAAATTATCCAACTTATTCTCGGTGGTTTCATCTAGGGATATGTGGTTTTCGGAGGATTTTCTACAAAAATTTGACAAGTCCATAGTCTTTTTTTCAGATGGCACTCGCTCTAGCCTCAGTGCTGGATTTGGATTCAACTGCCCTTGGTTTAATCAGAGATTTTTTGGCAGTCTTGGTTCGCAATGCACTGTTTTCCAAGCGGAAATATTAGCGCGGACGTATAGTGTTTTGGAGGCTTTGAATTTCGCTGTTAAAAACAAAAACAAAATTCTGTATACTGATACCAAAGCAATTTTCAATTCATTCCAATTGCAACTGCAAACACTTCACTAATCTTCGTTGCTCCAATAATACCGTTAGGGTAAGGTGGGTGCCAGAACATTGTGATATCGAAGGAAATGAGATCGCAGACTGTTTAGCCAAATCCGGTTCCCAGCTAACTATAATTGGACCTGAACCCGCGATTCCCTTCTCTTTTAACTACACCAAGAAAATTTTAAAGAACTACGCTTTGAAAAATTTGAGGCTACAGTGGCTTGCTACTTCTAGTTGTCGTATGGCGATTGGCCAAGAACTTCACTAGCGAGCCCAATTTGAAATCAACTAAATATGCTCTATCTTTGAAAAAGGGCCAACTAAGAATTTAGTTGCAATTCTTACGGGTCATGTTCGATTTAAGGGGCATCTCCTTCGAATGGGTTTATCTCAGGATGTTATTTGTGATGACTATCTTGAGGAAGATGATGACTGCTTGCACTTTGTGTGCAGTTGTCCAGCTTTCAATATTATTCGGCTTCAGGTTTTCAGCTGTAGATCTATTAATGTATAGATCAGTTGTCCTCCATACCTTGGTTCAATCCTGTACAGTTTGCTAAGGCTGCAGTGCGGTTCTGCGAATTAGGATATAATTTTATGGGTTTGCACCATGGGCTGTCCCGGCATCGAATGCGGAATCCAACCAATTAAATTACTACATTTTACTGAAATTTAAGCGTTCATCCATCGATGTAGAAAATTTCATGATTTCGGTTTGGATGGATTCTATGCCCAGATCTTTGTTGATGTCGCTATTTCTGACAAACCATGGTGCGTTGACGATGATTACTTCATGTTACTCTGCTTGGTACAACTGTATACTATAAGTCCAAACAGGCTTCAATATTTGCTTGTAGAGCAGAAGCCTATTTGGGGTTGATAGATGAGAATTTCTTCCCAGTAACAAATACATTTTATTGTATTTTAATCCCTACTCGATCTTTCAAGTGAAGCTTAGCGTCTAATGTCATACCAAGATATTTGGCAGTGTTTGCATGGGGTATTTCTTGTTCATTTAAATATACTGGTCCATATATTTGTCCAGTTGTGTACTTTCTCTATGGCGGTTTGTAATTTCTCTGTTGTAACTGAACTGTGATTATCTACTGCCATGATAACTGTGGATTGGAACATCTCGGGAGTATAGTATATACAGAAGTGGCGTAGAAGGACTATTTCCCAAAGCATGGAAAAATGGTAAATTAGTTATCATTAGAAAAACTGGTGATAGATGTCAAACCAATCCCAAATCTTATTGACTTATCATGCTGTTTCCTGTCCTTGGTAAACTATTCGAAAAGCTAATTGCCGGGAGGTTAATGGATATATTTCAAAAAAAGTGGTATACCTATAGTGACAAACTGTTTGATTTTAGAGAAAATAGATCCACAGAGGACGCAATGATCAAAATGATAAATATAGTCAAAGAGCCGGACCAAAATTACAATCTTGGAGTTTTCCTTGGAGATGTATATGGCGCGTTCGACAACACGTGATGGTCCAGCATAATGCTGGAGCTAAAGAGATTCAATTGGCCATGCAATCTCTATAACATACAACTATTTCTCTGAATGAAAAGCCACTGTTATTTCAAGTCATAGCACACTTGAAAAAATAGCTTAACATAGCTCGCACCTTGGTTCACATCTTTGGAATATTGTCTTCAACGGAAGCATGAACCAAGAAGTTTAAGAAGTGGCATTCGCGGAATGCTCTTTGCTGGGAATTCAAGACAAAGTATTCAAGAGAAAGCGCAATTAGCCATAGATAGGATGGTAGACTGGTGCAGAAATTACAAAATGGAGCTGTCCTCTATAAAGACAGTTATGATTCAACTTAAAGGTTCACTGGATATTAGGAGACCACTGTAGGATGGTGAAAACTGTTAAATATGGCTATGAGTTGACTTCGAAGAACGACTTATAGTAACTTCATATGTCAAAAAAATCGCGAAAAATAGTAAGATGGTTTTCGCTGTGTTGAAACGAGTTGCTAAAGAGAACTGGGGTCTCAAGCAACGTACTTTGTCAATAATATATGAGAGCATTGTGGTCTCTTTATTGACATACGCGTGCGCGGCATGGACAGACAATGAACTGTTACCATCGGCGTACACTAGTTAGTGCCCATAGAAGTATCTTGCTCGGAATTACCAAGACATACAGAACAGTGTCAACTGACGCCATTCCTATCTTGGCCGGCATAATTCCTATTGATATACTCTTAAATGAAAAATTTTCCAACTACAAGATAAGGATAAGACAAGACGTGAGCTTCGGAAACGTGATAGTAGAAGGCGATCAAATTCGGCTAAACCTCATGGGCGCGCTCAAGAGGAAAACAAGTAAAGCGTCTGTATCAATATGGAAAGATAGATGGTTACATTCAATGGATGGCAGAATAACATATAGTTATCTGCCAAACATTGAACCGAGATTAGAGACAAATATTCCTCTAAGTGTATGGTTTACCCAAATGTTAACGGGACATGGAAGAATGGCCTCCTATATGCACCGACTGACTCTAGCGGACTCAAGTACCTGTGAATGGGGACAGGGCGAGGGTACCCTAGAATACATCCTCTATGACTGTGATCTAGCTCAAGAAGCTAGAGATCAACTTATAACAGACTCAAGAGTTGGGTATCCAGCAAGTAAACTAACTTTAATGCTGCCAAACAACCTCAACTCTTTAAAGAAATTTTGATACCGTCTTGAGAGGTAGATATAAGTATTAGTACCCAAGATTTTTATCTTAAGTAAAATTTTTAAAGCTAGTAAATAGTGGACGAGTATGCGCCTCCTCGATGGCAGGGACGGTAACTGGGTAACCTGGCTAACCATACCGATATAGTAGTAATATTTTAAGAATTGTAACTCCGCGTTGGAGATGTTAAAGGCACGACCACCTTGGAATATTTTCTTCGTATCAAAGCGACACCTCAAATGAAATGAAAAAAAATACAGAAATAGCCTAAGTACACTTCTTTGTGGAACTCCTGCTCTTATTTCCTTGAGTTCAGAATATTCCTCTTCTTGCTTAAGCCTGAAATATTTTTCTGTTATATATGATTCCAGTATCGTGCTGTACTGTTTAGGTAGGATTAATTTGAGTATTTAGATTAAAGCTTGGTGCCGAAAGTTTGCTAAAGTCTTCTCAATAATATTGGTTATTCTATTCACTTGATCAACATTTGAGTGTTGACTGCGAATAATTTTCAATTATTAGTTTGAGTCATTTTAATTGTAACTTTTCAAAGAGCTTAGACATTATCGGCAGCAACGATATAGGCCTATATGATGTTATTATAGATGTGGCGGTTTTCCTGGTTTGGGAATCATGATAACCTTAGCCACTGTCCAAAGTTTTGGCACATATTTTAACCTGAATAAACCGTTTATGATATCACTTAACTTTACCGTAGCTTTTCTCGGTAGCTGCTTTATTATTTCTCCGGCCATTAGGTCAAATCCTGCTTTCATGTTTTTATCCAATGTTTATTGTAATTGACATTCAGGAGATTGGAATATATTTTCAAGATGATTAGCAAATCCTTCAGATTTTTCTGTGTTTTTCCTTCCCCATGTTCCATCCATTTTCTTGATAGCATGAATCGAATTATTGGCCTTTTCAGAGTTTTAGTTGCTTTCTAGAGAGAATAATCCGTATTACTGTCATTCGTCAACTTACCTAGAGCTCTTGTTTGGTGCCACTTTTTTCTGAATTTGCGTTCTCCCTAAGAAGATTTCTAATTTATGTTGAATAGTTATTTCCTTTTAGCCTTGATTTGATTTCTGGAGTACTATGTCATGCTGATTGTTAAATATCCGTAATCAATTTTTCTACTTCTATATCCAGTTGATCCATATAGTTTTTAAAGGAACTTTCAAAAGAATTCTTTGTTCAAGATGTACTTTGAAACTTTCCCAGTCCGAATGTTCGTTGGTTAATACTGAATTATTCCCTTTTTGGATGATATAGTCGCTTAGAGCTAGAATTATTGGAGGATGATCTGAGCTCATATCTTGGCTTTCTTCGACTTTCATAAAATTATTAGAATTATGTTTGGTTATAAAAACATCGACCAGGTCAGGGATTTTTCCTGGGTCAGTTGGACAATATGTTGGTTTTTTTGTTGACATGAGTTCACATCTCTTTTCTTTAATGGCAATCAGTAATTCTCTTTCTTTAGTTGTAGTTAATCTAGATCCCCAGTGAGTATTCTTCGCATACTGAAGTCACCACCTAGACGCTTGAAGAACTTTGATTATTGTTTGTTTTTTATAGAATGTCTTGGTGGACAGTACAATCCTGCCATAATAATAGGAAAGTTATTGGCTTTTATATCAACTACTGTTTCCTGAATTTCTTCTTTTTCATACTTTGCTTCTTCAAAATGTTGGATGTTCCTTTTATGATGACTGCACTGCACTCCTCTGGCTGAATTATCTGGATGTATAGTGTGATATACGCAATAGCCTTTAAACGTTATGTAGGATTGCTTAGCAAAATGTGCTTCCGAAATCAAACACACATCTATATTCTCAATGTCAAGGACATATTAAAAGATCAAAAAAAAAATTCCCATTGTTAAAAAATTGATAAACGTTATTTTTCTGGAAAATTTAGAGGAAGGAATTTAAAAATGGTATGATTGTTATCGGCACTCTTTTACCTAGAAAACCTCGATCATAATTATCCGATAACTAGTATTTGTTTGACAGCCACAAATACATTACCATGCCCGCGCATTTTTCAAATATTTGACCCTCGGAAATATGACTTTTGGGCCCCATACAGTGGGTTAGAAATTTACAAAGAATTTTTCATCAAATGTTAATTTTAGAATACAATGAAGAAACTATTTTTACTTCAGATTAAGAATATCGGAATTTAGAGAATTTTTAAAAATTTTAAATATTTTTTTGTACAAATGAATTTTAAGTAAGACAGATAGTTCTGATAATTTATTGAATCTTTAAGAAATGTTATGAAATGTTTTCGAGACCTAAGGTTTTTTATTGAATAAAAACTACTGTCTGCAAAATTATTAAAAACAACGCATTAAGAGTTATTCTTAACTTAGATTTTAACATAACCCGGCACTAATGAATTATTGCTAGTAATGTTAGATTTGTAAACGTTGTTTGTTCGTATACTTCACCATGATGACAATGTTGTCTTTACTGAATGTTTCGACACTGACAGTTTGGTTATTTTTTTATGGGTTTGTTCACAGTGAAAGTTCAAAGTTGTCAAGTCCCAAATGAAAAACCCGATATATGAGTTGAATATTTCTTTTATTTTAGTTCGTAGTGAAAAAAGTTGAATAGTTTTAAAAAAAATAAATTTTTATTAACATTTCTCAGTACAAATGAAATATAAATTTTAAAATTGTTTCTGAAGAATTAAGTTCTTAAGGTTCTAAATTTCCATGAAATTTCAATGAAATTATTGTTGTTACAACTCTATTAAAAAATCTGTTATCAAACAAAATCACGTCAAGAGTCGCGATACAAAATCAGAAATGAATTTCCAAAGCAGGATATAGATGTACGAACCAGTCTCGTATAAGAAATGTATAGGAAGTTAAAAGTTATTTACATCATTTGCACAATCGATTTTAGTTTTTGGTTTGTTTATATATAGTTTACCATATTTGTGTGTGAATTTTGGCATACAAACTATTGATTTTACTATAAAACCGAAACCATATACATATGTAGAAACATGAATTTTTTTATTTTCATACTACTACGGCGCCCTAAAATTTGTGTAGTTTGTATGTTCTATACGAAATTATAGTAAAACGTGTTCTAAGCTATTGTTGAGAAAATATAAGTAAATCGCATAGACACGTACAAATATTGACCAAAAGATGTTGGTATAATTTACCTAGAGATTAAAAGTGAAATTCAATTTTGACCGCCTACAACCGGATTCCGACAATAAAGTGGAGTTGAGTCGCTTTTTTGATGATCGTGGAATTTAATAATGACAAGCTTAATGTTACCATAATGTAACGTAAAAATAACAAAAACACACTGAGCTTTTCACTATTTTTGTATGTAAAATTTAGCTGTTGCTATAAACATTGAAGTCACAAATAAAAACTACTGGAATCAAAACAATTAATACTAAAGATAAAAATTGAGTCTCAATACGTTTATTTCTACATTTAGATATTATCAATTGGCAACATGCAACTGAAAGCTCACTGAACAAAATATTTTTGAAACGTTGCGTTTCACGGTGCGAGCGCGATTTGTATTATTGTTTAATATCGATTGAAATTGGAGAGAGCGATATAATCGAACAAAACTTGTATTTGCATAGCGGCAATCAATTAATATTAAAATACAATTTTGATAATATCACGATATATAAATTATTCGTACCAATATTTATTACAGTATCCATATGGTCGTCGAGCTACAGTTTCATACAGCTTTTTCGCAGTTATCGATTTCTGTACCTCTCCTATATTTCGATTAAAACTTTTATAACTCAGCTGCAAAATCTTCGCCTTCCATGATGGTTGACAATTTTAAATATATGTTTGGATCTTTAGATTAATTAATTAATTAATTGAGATTAATTCAGCAAATATTATCTCGTTAAAACTTAATTTAAACAATAAATATAAAAACGCTATGCAAATAACTATTCAATTAATAATTCACAAAATTGTTGCTGCTGGATTGTTTATAAAAATTTGTTTCATTTGATATATCACATGGCATGACCCAAATTAAAATTTTGATCCATTATCCAGCGCATCAGTGGGTCAGGTGGTATTTTTCAAAACTCCACGAATACTTGTGAAATGAGATTTGTCGGGATATTTGGAGATTTTTTTGGGCAGATTTCTACCAAAAGTTTAATCAGACCTATAAAAATATAAAATGCATCTTAGGTGGATTTATCAATTTAGTCCAATTGGATTGAAATGAAAAGGCCTAGTTCTCTAGAACCTAAACCGTGCTGTGACTTTTTTTCCAAACTTAAAATATTTTTAACGCATTATTGCTGATAGGATACAACTTTTCCAAATATTGCAGAACCCTTGCATATTTTGGTACATTTTTTGCATCTTCTTTAAACTTTCCTAATTTATTGGCAAATAAATAGTTTAAATTTTCGTTCCCGTTAAACCCGTAAAAAATATCATGTTTCTTTCAACCCAGGAATCTGTTGGACCGCACTTAGCAACTTTACACTTATCACTTTGCAAATTTTTGATACGATTAAGTACTAACTATTTGCAATTGAGGTTTTTTTTCATAAGGCTTTGTCAAATTTTCAAATTTGATTAATTTGAGTACAAGTGATAACATCTGGCAGTTGTTAGATAATTATTAAATTTTTTTTAGGTTTATGTAAAATAATGATTAGACGTGAAATTGTATTCGGAAACCATGAGATTTACCAACGAAAAAAAGAATAAGTTTACTGTGAGGATAAATCGGATAAATTGTAATATTTTTAGTGAGTCTTCTTTAAAATAATCACTTGGGATAAATTGCGAGCAACCTAAATATATGTTTGGAAAGTATTGGGGAAGTTGTCAAACATGAAACGACAAAAAAAAAGCATTGAGTCCATCGCAATAGATACTACTAACTAATGTTGAACTATCTGCCAGGTTTTCACTCTGTTCCATTAAAAGAAACATAAAGTTGATGGTTTGAACTAATTATAGTAAATTAAAAAATGTATTCACATTTGAAGAATGGGATAAGGTATTTAATAGTAGAGATGTGTCAGCAGCGTTCGCTTCACTGGCTTCGCAATAGATGATTATACCGCATGACGTTTTATAAACGACGTATGTGGGACAACATAAAGTCAGATTTACAAATATCTGTAGAAAATCAATTATTTAATAAAATTTTGTATATATCAGTTCACAGAGAAATTTCCAGGCCTAAATTATTTAATTTACGGCTTCATCTAAAAACAGCTGCCTAAGTGATAATTGGCTGAATGGTTATGAAGATGAAATAGATAAAGAAGAATTTTTCATAGTTTACCCCTACCCAATTTTATAATTTCAAAATCTATATATGTTTTTAAAATTTGATTCTGAACGATAGTTAAATTTCTAATAATTTCCGATGGCGGTAAACTTAATTCTCTCTCCATCTTCAGACATTGTAACTGTCGATGGTAAACTTGCATATCTTATGAGCTGTAACTTTACTTTTCGTTGGTCTTCTTCAATGCACCGGACTTTTTTAACGCTAAACCTTTCAGGCAAATTGAAACCTATTTCCATCTTAAAATGTTGCTCTAAGATACGAGTATTTAAAATGAAAAAAGTTGACAACTTCATCAAATTCCATAACTTGTCTACAGTTATCTTAATCAAACATAGTCTACATTGGAGCATGCATTAACGAAGAAGTCAATTTTTCTGTTATATGCCATAAGAAACAGGTGCCAGGCTCGTTCCTTGATAGATTATTATAAAGCTGATGTACCCCAATTTTTTATTTTTCAAAAAGACATCGGCTAAATTAGGCTGGGATAAAGCTGACCAGATATTTTCGAATGCAAATGAGTATGTTTACAAAATTAAATATATTTGAAGGCATTCCGATGTTGAGCCCAATTAATTCCACAGCTGCTCTAGAATCCTATAACCTGATAAAAAGTCGTTATTTCATTTGAACTTTACCACGATGTTTTATGAATAATAAATCGAACCAGTAATGTCTACAAATTTCATAAACATTGAAATTCGGCATTGAAAGCTATAAAAAATTATTATTATTATTATTTTTTTTTTTTTTTTTTTATTTATTTATTTATTTATGTTTACATATTAAAATTACTTAAGTGTATTTAATGACTATTACTTTTTTAAATTTTTTTATAAAATAAAATTAAAATATAATATAAATAAAATAATATAAAACCAATTAACAAATACTTTATTGAAAATAAATCTTAATGGATCTATAATCCCTTGAAAAGAAGTGTAATCAACAATGCAGATTCTATATATCAAATAAATAATCATAATATAAAAAAACAAAGAAACAATAAAATTAATTATAAAATAAATTAAATTATAAAATATACTTAGTTACAACTGAATTCAAATAAATATTTACGGCTTTCTTGAACTGGACATAATTTTTTTGTTTATCTTCTTCAGGCAATTCATTGTACAATTTCGGACCCATGCACGAGATACGATTTCTACCATAATCATTTGAAATGGAGCACGGTTTCAAATTTCCTCTATTACGTGTATCATATCCATGATTAAATGTACTTAAACTTAAATTGTATACTCCAAAAGAGGCTTTCTTTATTCTGTAAACGTATTTTACAACTTGCAAAAAATGTAAGGCCTTAATAGGCAAAATGTTTTCAACTTTACCTGTATATAAGTTATTGGTAGAATACAAAAATGGAAGCCTATATATTGCCTTTAAGCAACGATTCTGAAGAACTTGTATTTTTTTTAGACGCGATATTGAAGCATTACCATAAATTACAAGACCATAAGAAATTTTAGAGTGGATAAATGCAAAAAATATACTACGCAATACTTTTATTGGAATGAAATATGAAGACCTACGCACAAAGCCTATAATTGGCGAGATTTTTGAGCAGACCATATCAATATGATGCTGCCAATTTAATGATGAGTCAAAAATCATTCCCAAATACCTATAAGAGTCAACTAACTCTATTATAGCATTTGATATGTTAAGGCTTGGTAATGTAGGAATAGCTTTACCAATGGAACGAAAAACCATATATTTTGTTTTAGACAAATTCAGAGATAGCATATTGGTATCAAAATATCGAATTAACAGATCCAAATCATGCTGCATTGACTGCAACCCTTCGGTCGTATCCTTAACTTTAAAAAATAATGCTGCATCATCTGCAAATAGCCTCAATTTACCTTTCAAAGGAAGATGACCCATATCATTTATGAATAATAAAAATAGCAATGGGCCAAGGACACTCCCCTGGGGCACACCACATTTTACCATACGAGAATGGCTTGACTTTCCATTTACCACTACAAACTGATAGCGATCCATAAGATAACTTTTAACCAATTCATAGGATATTCCTCTGTATCCATAGCAATATAATTTATCTAATAATAAATAATGATCCACAGTATCAAAAGCTTTCTTTAAGTCAAGAAAGAGAGCAAAGACATAAAATTTGTCATCTATAAAACTGTTAATCATATCAACCGTTTCAACCAAGGCCACATCAGACCCAGAACCACTCCGAAAACCATATTGAAATTTATAAAAAAAATCTTTAGCTATCAAAAATGAATTAATGCGCACAGCCAGCAACTTCTCCAACAACTTATCAAACACGGATAAAGAGCTAATAGGTCTATAATTTGACATACAATGTTTATCTCCGCTTTTAAATACTGGAATAACTTTGGACAATTTTAGAGAATTTGGGTAGACACCAGATAAAAAATTTTTATTAAATAATATTGATAAAATCTCAGAAAACTGATTAATGTTTAGTTTTAACACTTTGCTATTAAGTAAATATGGTCCACCTCCTTTATTGATATCCAATTCATTAATCAAATTAAAGATTTCAATAGCTGATGTGGGTTTAATAAAAAAGGTAGAATTAACATTACAACAAGTATTGAATTTAAAAATATTTCTATCACTATTAATTTGACTGGCTAAATCTGCACCAATATTTACAAAGTAGTCATTGAAATTATCAGAAATTATTTGTGGATCTGATAACAGAACACCATCAGCCTCAATACAAAATTTCGATATACTCTTGTTAGTTTTGCCTAGCAAATTATTAATGTTATGCCACAAATCACGTTGGTTAGGAGCATTAGCAAACATCTTTTCAAAATATTTCTTCTTGGAAAAGTACTTGGCACGCTTGAGTTCTTTATCAATTTCAAGAAGCATATAGTCGTAATTAGAATTAATATTAATACTGTCGGGCTTACTTATTTGACGTTTTCGTTTCTTCATGATGTCCTCTTTTTTCTTAATCAATTGCCATACGTCATATGTAAGCCATGGGCAATAAACATTTTTCACTTTCACTAATCTCTTAACAACCCGAGTATATTTTGTGACCAACTCTTCATACTTTCCTGTAATACAAGATAAAGTTAAATCTGGGTCAGAAACCGAGCTCGAATCAAGATTAACCAGAAAATTGCTGAACTCAGCATTTAATTGATTGCTGTCAACTATTTTTTTCTCCAATTGTTTAATGACACGTCTACGTTTGTACAAAAATGAAGAAACAATGAAATTATGATCACTTATATCAGAGAAGATAGTAGCATTCACTACTTTATCTAACCCATCAAAGCCGCAAAGCACATGATCAACTATGTTCCTCGACAAAGACCGAGTCTCATAGGTATTGGTGGCCACAATTCCAAAGCCCAATAACAAATTCATGTAATCTGTGACCAAAGAAGATCCTTTGTTGATTGGAATATTAATATCGCCTATTATAATATTATTAAATTTTTTATGAATAATTGATTCCAATTCAACAAAAAAACTGTTAACATCTGAGTTGGGAGGGCGATAAACAGCTGTTACGTGGTTATTTGAAAAATCTTTAAGCTTAACTTGAATATACTGAAAACCAAATTTTGACTCATCACATTTAATTATTTCATAATTTACATCATTTCTGATGTACATAAAAATTCCTCCCCCAATTCTGTCATCTCTGCATGAAAAAATACTGTTAAAGCCATCTATATTATAAAAATTTACATTCTGCGTTTGTATCCAAGTTTCCGTTATAACAATTATATGAAAATCAGATTTTAATTGTTCAATGAACTCAACTATAGAATGAAATTTATCAAATCCACTCATACTATGGGCATTAAACTGTAAAATAAGCAATTCTGAATCTTGATTTACTTTAGTCGAGTTTTTGTACTTATTAAATTCCGATGGATCAAGAAAGTATCTATTTGTGCAATTATCACTAAACATATTGTTCATATTATAGCTAGCCATAGAAATTTTAAATATAAACGTTGTGAAACCAAAAATATAATCATTATAAAATTAATAAAAATATTTAGAAAAATCAAGAAAATTAAATTAAAAAGTAATAGTAGAGTAACAAACAAAAAATTTATTTATCGTGATTGTGATCTTGACTAGATACAATTTCAGAATTTGTATTATTGAAATTCAATGGTGCATATAAAATTTTCAAAATTCAATAACACGAATTGAAATTTTACATGCGAATTGTACGAAATTATGCGAAAAACGGATTAAAAAATTTTTAAATTTGAATTATGTATATAAATAAAATTGCATTTCAAAATTTAACAAATTGCACATCGAAATTCGATTTTAAAAATTTGGCAATGTTAAATTTGTTGTACCACAGAGAATCGAAAAAAAATATTTACACGAACTCTGATCAACTGCATTAAACTGACGAATTTGGAAATTGGATTCAAATTTCAAATTCAAATGTTGGTTTCTTAAATATTCGTTTTTTTATATGACAAGTGGCTTTAAATTTGACATTTTAGTATGTTAAAAAAATTTTATAAAAATTATATAAATTGAAAGCATACCTTAAAAGATACATGTAAATTGGGCAAACCAAACATATTGAAAAATTTGACATTGACGTTTAAATTTGCATATTTAACTAAATTTGTGTTTTGAGAATTCCTACAGAGAAAGCAGATGTTATATCAGTTTCTCCGGAATTCTACATACTAAAATATACAAATATTATAATATGCAGCGCAGCAAAGGTACACTAAATTTCTAGCTAAGCTTCTAATGCTGTCCAGCCCCTCGCCAATTTAAATCGGAACCTCAGACTATAGTTAATGTTTCTTGTTTTTCTAACAATTAATTAAAACAATCACACACGTTCAAAACCATGAGTATATATCTTTGATGGTCTAGATCCTTTGTTTGGGTACATGTTAAGACATGTTAAGGAATTTGGTATCGCGAGTCTTACGTTCGTTTGTATTAATTGTACTCACCGTAGCTAAAGATAACGTTTTTCAGACACTCCATCTTTTTGATTACCTACGTATAGCCCCATAACTTAATTGCACTTTTTGCACATTGACTAATAAAATACCCAACATAAAAGACAAACGGTTGCAAAGTAGAAAATAAGATATTGATTCAGCAGTTTTATCACAGTTTACAAAACTTACAACGCGCTTGTCATTCCTCCGCCCGGATCGTCAAAAAACTTCATGGTAATCGGGAAAAAATATTCTATTTTTATTAGGTCATTTGTGAAAGATACTTAGCTAAATACAACCAATAAATGACAGTGAAATTAATACTAAAATAAATAACAAAACGTTAAATTTGGCTATTTTTCCAATTGGAATTTTACTTATACGAAAATATGAGATTTTTTACAAGTTTTGTACAAATTTTTAAAAATTGTTTTAAACGAAATCGTTTACGAAAGTTCATCAGAATTTAATTTCCTTGATCACAAAGATTTTTAATAACTGTCTGACAATATAAGCGAGTATGCGTGGACATCTCTAGGAATGGAGGTACAAATTTTTAAAACTTGTTCAAAATCGCAAAAGTTGTATTTAAACTCTGAAAATAAGCAAAGTCCATCAGAATTGAGTCGAAAAGATACTTGATGGTCGAAGCTATTCAAAAATGTTAACGAAAACCTGTGGACATTTCTGTGGAATTTAATCTGCTTGACCACAAAAATTCTAATTGGTCTAAACTATCTGTAAATCAGTACACGTGGACATCTCTAGAACATGCAGTAAAATTGATTAAGATTTGTTTAAGATCACGATGTTGTGAAAATCTAACCGCTCAATCTAATTTAAATCCCATAGACGCAAAGGTGACAGTTAGACTAAGCTATCTGAATGTATATTCGAGAGCATGTGATTATTTGTAGAATCGGCGGCACAAAACTTATTATATTCTGGGATGGGCGTGGTAGATTACGCCGTGTAACCTACGCGCTGACACATACACTTTTACGTAGATTACTTGGCAATATTATTTGTCAATGTCGACAATAAAGACAATTAAGGCGATTCAGTTAAGCCGTAAAAGAAATTATAGAAAGGTTCAAATAAAATCGGTAACCACATACCATACTATACTATACCATACTTATAACTTAGGAACAACTAAACGTTCGGGTTGGTCTAAATTTTAAATTTTGTTATAACGGGTAAAGCCAAGCACACGTTGCTTAATGCTCCCCATGAGATTCTATACAACTTCTGATGTGATTTATTCAGGCCAAGACTTGGGTTCTAGACTGGTTTATCACAAACAATTCGCAGCAAAGCAACGCCGTCTATCACGATAATGTTCTGATATTTGTAAAGCTAGATGAGGATTAGGCTATTTTTTGATCGATTAGGATAAATCTCAACATTGATTTTTGAATAAAGTACTGGATCACTAATTTTGATAAAACTCAACATGTTGAAGGGAAATGGGATTATAAGTTCTGGCTGGCCTATACTGAAGCTTAACTGACCTATTTCTTTACCGATTCTGCTGACATCTGCATTGTTGGATTGAAATGGGATTATAAATTGATTTTTGGATAAAGTATTAGAATATTACTAATTGTGGGGAATAAACAATTTTGTTTTGTATCATATTGTAGAATATGGCCAACTGGAATGAAACGAGGCTATTTCTGTAAAAGTTAAGTTAGGGTAAAATTAATTTAATTTAAACATTTTTTGTTTTTGTTTTCAACTGAAGGCAAATCTCTCCCGGATAATATGTATTATATTACACTAATTGTAAGGACAAATGTTCATAAAGAGGACATACACTCTTTTATTTAAGTGATGAAATTTAATCTTAATCAGTGAAAATTATTCTAATCCATATTCTTTGAATTTTCATTTCAACCGAACATGTTGAATTACATCATAATCGGTTATCGAATAATCTCAAAATTCATTTTTAAATCCTGTTTCTATCGAACAGATAATGTTTCGTCATAATCGGTCGAGAATTGGACTAGCTTTATACTAGTTGGACATATTCAAGAATTGTATTCAAAAAATATTTAATTCTACTTTTTACAAATCAAAAATCACTTAAAAACCCTATTTCCATCCAACATGTCGAGTTTCATTATAATCGGTCAAGGATTAGGCTAGATCCGTTGGTCATTTCCCATAATTTTAAAATATCATTTATATCCAACATGTCAAGTTCTATTATATATGACTATAGTCAACAAATAAGTTCCGTGGCCAAGTTTCCTCCCAACATGTCAAATTTGATAATAATTTAATAATTAATTGTCGCGTTGAATTGCCATCACGATTGGCAATGAATTGATTGCGATGAATTTAATACGATAAATGTCTTGCGATAAATCGACCGGTTACCAAATTTAACGAATTATAATTAAAATCCGTTTCTGTAGCTATTCTTTTATGTACACATTCGACACTACTTTTGAGAATGTTATATAGACCTGGCAAAGACCATTAGTCGACAACTGTAAATCACTTGCCATCTTAACTCTTTTTGCTAATTTAACTAAGTTGAAGTGCTTATATTTAGCGGGAGCGCATTGTCACTATTTTTAGAAATATATCTATTATGACCTACTAAACTGTTTCAAATCCACTTTCACGCACAATTTCACGCAACGACAAAATCATTCTAGGAATTGTCTATACATTATTGACGTTGTTAGTAGGTAGGTAGGAAAATTGCCATGTACAGATTATTATTTGTATTCAACTCACATTGGTAGAAAATTCCAAAATTCATACGTGAAAGATATTCGGTTGTGACAGTTTCTACTGTATACGCAGTCATTGTGGTTTTCAAAACACGTTTTTATTAAATTTAATCGTATATGGATGTAATACAGTTTCCCCCTAAATTAAAGTTAAATATGTATACATAAATTACAACTATCGTTCAAGCGTTAATATTATTATGATGACGTTAGCTGATATAGTAATGTGTATAGTCAGCTCTGAATAAATCAAATTGAATTAAAGCCCACACCTTTTAACCACCTGTGAAATCATTTTTGAATTAAGCTGCATTGAATAGTTCTATTAACTATGTATGGTTGTGTGTTGAGTAATACGTAGTCTTTGTATTACTACACACTTGATTCTTACGACATATAAGTAACAAGTATTTTTTTTTTCTATTTACATAATATACCATCATACAATATATAAACACAATACAAACAAAAATTTTAGTCGATCAGCTGTTTATAAAGTATACGTGTGTATGTACAAATGAGTTGAAAATATATTTTTAACTTATCAATGAATCGATTTACTATTTATATGCCAATCAATCGCTAAGTTGCGCGCATTACATCCGGCATATCTTTTGTTTTTATAGATCTTATCAAAGCAATTAAATTATGAAATGTCCGACGTTCCAAGTTAATAACCTTATATAATTTGTCGGCGTGTTTTGCGGTGTGTGTGTGTGTGTGTATTTGAAATAAGGTTTAGAGATAAAAACGAAATAAAAAATTTAATTTAGTTATGGTTAATTTAACATTAGTGCATAACTATTTTAATTTTATTTTAATACTGCGCTTTTAATGTGCATACACGTAGCTATGTACATGTAATAAAACTGACTAGACTAATATCGTAAAATTAATCGTTATTTCGAGATCACTGCGAGGCAGGTTTAATTTTAACAGAATTTATTAAATTAGTTACACTTTTGGTATTTATACCGGGGAAAGAAATAGTAATGCATTTAAGTGTGTCAAGATTCGCGTGAAGTTTGTCCTAAATATGTCCTAAATTAAAAAAAATAAATATTAGAACAAATTTCACGAGTCTGATTAAAAGTGTGAAGTTTGTTCCCGTACTAAATAAATTTGTTTGTCTTATTAGCAAACGTAGAAAAATTACCAAATCTCAAAGACAAGAAATCTAAATACAATAATATTCAAATACGAAGCATATTCCAATTCCATAAAAAAAACAGTGCAAAATTTTACTCAATGGATAAACACGAACATGTACTTGTTTAAAGTAAATGAACGGAAATCTTAATGTTCCGATTAACAAAACCCTAGTAGCTAAGTGACTTCGAACAAACGTGTAGGGCAGACCGGGGCAAGTGGGAACACTAGAGATTTAAATGAACATATTAATTACATTAGTTACTTTGATACTTTCTGGCGATATTTTTTTGTAGTACATATAGATTTTTTGGCTATATGTAGAAACATCTTTTTTTGTCAGCACTATCAATGTTTTTACAGTTCAGCACTAACCCCGTAAGTTAAAACGAGCATTGGAGTAAGTTGAACTAGATGTTTTAATATAAAAAAATAGAAAAAAGTAGCAATTTTAAACGGTTATAAATGCTTTAACCTTTTTTGTTTAATCCTTTTTTTAACGGTTAGTCAAAATCGAGAGTTTTATTACTAATTAAAACTTTTAAATAAAAACAGATTAACATCAAATTAAAATTACATAACTTCATTTTTAAATAAAAATGTCCGATGAACTGCTGCTAGACAGATATTTCAATTATGTACATTGGTCACATTTTTGGCACTTAACCCAATTCACTCCCCGTTTGTTCTCAGTATCAAAAAAAATCAGAGCCACTCCTTTTCATCACGATTATGTTTCTGGCGTGCATTTTGTCTGGTTTTTTAAATGTTATGTTTTAGTGTTTCTTTTATTTTGCTCCTTTTCCAGTGGCGCCTTCTCTGGGGTAGAGGTTAATATTGCTTATTTCGGTCTTTTGCGTGTTATTTGAGATAAATATTTTTTAGGTATTTAGTTTAGTAATTCGGTTGATAGCGTAAACAAAATAGTTTGCGATCAATTATTAAAATATAATTTAACAAGGCATAATTATCAGGTCCTGCTTACCACTTGGTGTCTTATCTTCAGGCAAGACGAACTAGAAAATTACAGGCTGTGCCATTTATCAAATTGTCCTTTATTACACAAAAATGTTGTATTTTCAAATTCTGCTTCAATGTTTGGCAAAATAAACTGAAAAAATGTTACAAACCCAAGGCATAAGCAAGAAATTTCAATTCGGGGCAAGTTGAAACGATGTGTCAATTTACCCCGTTACAAAAGTTTCAATTTGATCCAACGCGTTTTTCCTATAAAAATCTAATTTTTGACCGTAATACCCATAAAAATTTTGAAAAAGCATTATCAAGAAGTTAAAACTAAATAAACAAAAAAAAAATACTTACGTCGATTTTTAGTTTGCTATGCGCAAAACAGTTATCTTCTCATAAAATAGCAATCCTACGTGGTATATTTTTTATTTTTCACAATATATTGTAAATCAACGAAGATAATATTTTCGTTAAATAAACATCATTTTTATTTATAATAGTTTATTCGAGAAGTTTCAACTTACCCCTCTATATATATTTTTGGTAGATGGAGTCTATGTCTAATTAAAAAATATCACAGCTTTCTTAAATCTAGAAGATAAGTAACTTAGGACAGGGGTGCTTTACCATGTTGTATGTTAATACAAAATTGAGATTTAAAAAAATCGCATGCGAAACCAAGGATCCTACCCAGACAGCGATAAACATTTTTTGATAGCTGGAGACTATAATTTCAATTTTGTACTAGCATACAACGTGGTAAAACACCCCCGTCCTAGGTTAAATCTTGAAGATTTAGAAAAGCTATAATATTTTTCAGTTAGTGCTCAGCTACCGCAAAATGTATATCGCTATCTGGGTTCGATCCTTGGTTCATTCAGCAGGGCATTTTTTTTATATGTCAATTTTGTACTAACATACAAATTGGTAAAACACCACTGTCCTAAGTTACTTATCTTCTAGATTTAAAAAGCTGTAATATTTTTTAGTTAGATACAACCTAGTCAGCAACCTAAAAATGTGTATCACTATCTGGGAACGATCCTTGGTTTAGCAGGGGATTTTTTTAAAAAAATCCACTTTTGTACTAACATCCAACGTGGTAAAGCACACCGGTGTGAAGCTTTCCACAAATAACAAAAGTGTAACTACACAATATAACAATTAATATAATTATTTTTAAATGGAAATATGCGTCTGTGCAAATCTAATATGACGTAATTTTTGACTATAGCTAAATGCTCGCTAGAAATAATCACAAACATTAAAATACGTTTAGCTATTACTATCAACCCTTAAAGAATTTTCAAAATTGAGTTATACGTTTTCAATTCACATACAAAGAGGATTTTTTGGTTTGTATAGGAATTAACAATGATAATCCAAGAGATATCTAGATGAATTTCAAGATTATTTATGGTTAAGATCGTATTACCGCGACCCTCAGAGGGCAAGTTATCGATTTTATAAGAAACCCCCTTTACTATGAAAATGTAGGACGATATTTGATGGCCATTAACAGGTAATCCTAGAGATGTCTAGATGAATCTGAGTATACCATCTCATTGTATGTACTTTTAAGACTATATGGTTTGGTTTCATTTTAACGGATCATATTAACGAGACCCTCAGATTTTATAAGAAACACCATTTTCTATGAAAGTGTAGGAGGATATTTGGAGTATGCCATCTCATTGTGTGTATAGTTTTAAGATTATTGATGTATTCCATTTTCAATTATTCTTCTTGAAAAATTAATATTACTTTGGGGGAAAAATTCATAATAACGAGAGATTTATAATTTTTACTAATCCATTCTCAGATAAAAAAATTAGGACAATTTTAGGACAAACTTCACACCCGTATGTAGTGTTGTCAAATTACCGGTAATTTTAAATTTGGTAATATTACCCGTAATATACGTATACTCAAAATGTCAACCGCCAACGCACTTAACGGTATTGTAGAGCATTCGCCTGACCACTGAATCTCACCATTAAGCTGCTCGCTTGCAACCACAAACGGCCGTGAGAAAAGTTCACTTATTATATTATAATGCGCCAACGGCTCAATAATTTTATTGCCGTTCTATTTTGGATGTAGTTCTGCGGTATTACAAATGAATTCAGTGGCTTCAAGTTTCTGTTGTTCTGAAAGATTCTTTCCTTGAACAGATGGTTCATGCAAATTTGTGGCACAATGCAATGGTTGCAGTCATTTTTCGGTCCGTGAAGCAAGAATGTTCCCAAGTTCTTCGTAATTGGCGGATTTATTTTGTTCAAATATTGCTTTTATGTCCAAAACTACTTTTTTGTCATTTTCAGAAAATGATGTCCATTTGGCGATCGGAGTAAGTAAACTGTGAACTGATTCAATTTTTTTTTCCAAAACGATTCGCTTAGAAAGTCGGTGATAGTTGACGGCTTCATTACCGACTGAATATTGTCTTCGATAGCCAGTAACTTTAGGGCGTAGCTTGTATCAATTAAGCTTGAAAGCGAGAATCTTTAAGATGTCGACAATCAACAAGTTGAACCCATGGCAGATGCACCCGTGTTGATAACATAAATTGTAATGGAATCCCTGCGTATATTCTGCAAGACACGCTCTTCGACGCGGTGGTATTCAAGGTTCATCAATGGATTGGATAGTTGATATCGTGAAGGAATTTTATAAGATGGGTCGATCGTAGTTTCTTGAATAGATCAATCCAAGCTGAATTTGTGGTTAAGCTTACCGGATCACCAGAGACGAAAATTGCTCGAGCTAATAACTCGTCGATGTTCTCTTGCTCATTTGGTCTCATTTTGTCAATGAAGTTCAGCATACCAAAATTTTTCGTCGATGAAGGTGTTGCAGACACATTTGCATTTACAAATGGGGTAGAAGGTGCCGCTTTAATAAATGTTGAGTTGTCGGTGTCATATTCAGCCTCGGAGTTAAGTTCGACTATTAATGTATTTAGATTTGCTGACGTACCCGTGATACAGTTAACGTTTTTGCTGAAGAGGATGACGCCCCTTCTAGGTTGAATGGTGTATCTTCTGAAGTACTATCATAAGCTGATCTTTTGGTACCTTCTTACATTTCAACAAATGTCGAATGTGACACGAAAACGTGCAACGAAATTTGTTTTTAACTGCGATGTTTCGACGTAATATTTCCACAGTGTTTTGTTGCGTTTTCCCATTATTTGGGGATCTAAATTAAATTGTTAAATGAACACAAACACATTATATACTACAATTTCAAATTTAGAAACATAAATCTACTGGATTTTATGTGGCACAATTTTAAAATACGCCTAATATTTCTAATCCTTAATATATGTAATTACATGCGAATGCACTAACTACGTACCGTTAACCTTGATTATTTCAATATTATATGACGTGTCACTTCACGTTCATAGACAATATATACACGAACTGAACTACTCAACTACAAAATGTAAATGTTGTTTTTAAAAGGGGAATTACGGAATTTTATCGTATTTTACAATAATAAATTTTTTAATTTATATTACCGATATTACCAAGGTAACAATATTTGAGTAATATTACCCAATTTTACCTATTTTACCGGTAATATTGAGAATGAGAATATTACCATTTACATCACTACTCGTGTGTCAAGTGATTCCAAGCTAATTATTCCAATGCCATCTAAAAATATCCAAATGTTACAGTTTTGAGTCAGCTCATAACGAAATGATTCGAAATGTATAACTGCGGCTTAAAAATTTCATTCATGTGTATGGATTCACTGTGCCTAGCTAACATAAATTAGTACTAAGGCAATTGTACTTATAGGAGTTACGTAACGCAAGATGTAGTTTTAAGTACATTAGTACAGTATACAAAAAATTTGAAATAGCTTTTCTACGGCACATTGTATTTAATATGCTAACTCAGCTATTACTTAAGACAATTAAAATCATAAATGCCAAAGAACCATATTTTCAAATATTTGCTTAGTTGCAACAATTGTTACGAAAAAAATATATTAATCGTAATGCTGAGACAAGCATTAAATTTTGTGTTAAATAATTAAAAAAATCATAAAATGAACGCAGAATAAATTTATTAATTAACACAGGTTGTTTGTTCTCAAGGTAGATTCTAAACCATGTTGTGCCATAATTAATCATGAATCAGTTAAATCACAATTATAAAGGTTTTTGAATAACTGATTTGCCAACTTATTTCTACTTTCGTATGACGTCCGCTTCAGGTCTCCAGCTGTTTTTCTTAGTGAGTGACCAATTCAACTGCATTGTCTGTTTATCTTGTCCGTCTGTAATGCATCTTCGTTTGTTGTAGTGTTTGGCCGGAACCATTTAATATTTTTCATACGCATTTACTCACAAACTCATTTTATTGATAGCTTTCGTGTCTACTTCCAGGTTTCACATCCGTATACAACGGTATTGACATTCTATACTTCCTGTTTTGTAGCAAGCATTGAAGGTTGTTCTGATTTTTTCCGATGTTTATTTTGAGACCAACTTCTTCAAGATTTAATTGTTTACTGTTTGCATGGCACAATCTTATGGTATAGCATATTTCACTTGGTTTAGCTTTGTTATGATCCTAATTCTCGGCATATCGATATAGTTTTCCATTATGAATTCGATTAATTTGTATGGGATGCTAATTTTGGAATTTGTCTTCTATATTATGTTCCTATATATCGTATCTTAAATATGCCTTCGAGCTCTACGAACACACAGATACAGTAGCGAGTTCCATTCGCTATAGATTGCTTAACTATGAATCTTAATTACGTTGATATCTGCTTTACCTGACGTGCTGGTGCCCCTCATCATTCTGGTATCATGTGTAATGACGTGAAAAATTTCTTGTTGACCATTACGTGTTCTTCTATTTAAATTTATAAATATGTTTGTGGGAATCTGCTGCAATCTATAAGAAAAAATGATTGGTGATGCAAAAGGGGGTCGTTAAGCCATTCGCCATTTTATAGTTTCGCACATTGTCCAATTTATGTTTTCTTATGATGGTTGTTAGATCGGTGTTGTCTGATCCCTATTTTGCATTGAAATCTCTTTGTACAATATTACGATATTCTATGCGTTTTTGTTATTGTGGCTCGTAGAATTCATATTTAGTCGTGTTATCTGAGTCGTCGGTTAGGGTATATCTCTTGATTATGGAAGTATTTTTTAATTGGAATCTTATCATTATTATGATAATTTGATAATGGCCTAGAATTTCGTTTTTTTAAAATGTTACAATACAAATGTTTCAATTCGGAATATTTACTCCGACTTTGACTATTTACCATATTTTAAAAAAATTTACATTACTCTCTATACTATTCGTAGATATTGTAAGTGATTTGTCTCACATAATTCTGATTGATTATAACCTCTTCAAGACGACATGTTGGTTGCGGCAACCCAAAAGATGTCCAGAAAAATATATCGTTTACATTTTTACCAGATCTGTAATGGCGTCAAAATATCAGAAAGTTTCCGAATTGCGATTCACTCAAAGACTGTCATCTTTTACCGCTCTGAGCGCTTTCCTAACCTGTTGCAAATTAATATGTACTACGCCATTAACTGTTGTGAGATATATAAAAGTTTTCTACAGTTGAATTGGTTTTTGTTCTACGTATAATAAGAAGGAAGCTTTTAGGTAACAAACGGTATCCGCAATTTTTTAATAATTCCAAGAAAAACAGTTCTGTATGCGTACCGTTAACGCGATCGAGAACGTTTTGTTCAACAACATATACCCTTTGGTCATTTTCTAGATGGACAGATCACTGTTCTATTAATCCCTTGCTGGGTATTCCGAAAAACCCTTAAACATATGTTGAATTATTTTTGGTTGTGTCTAAAATGTTTATGAATGTTTATTAGCTCAATTGATGAGGATTACAAGGATTCCTGGATATGTAAACCACTGTCAACCCGCAATATTATAGAAAATTCTCACAAATTTATCGAATTATTTTTATATTGAACGAAATGTTAAAAAATCTGCTTAGCTGATAAATTTTTCCTATAGTAAGTTTGGAATTTCTTACCAATCTCTTGTCGGGATAAATGTCGGGCTCAGAAACAAGGTGATTGGAACTATTCATTTAAGTGATAAATAGTGCAAATAATCGTGCTGATTTTAAATTGCCAAATTTAAAGTCCACTGATACCCATGACTTTTATCAATCCGAATTTATCAACAATAATCGCAACAGCACAAATATCAGAAAGATGTTAAACAGTTCGGATGCAATTGTGAATTGTGAAAGTACCAGATACTACAAATCAAATGAATGCTTGTTTATTCATACTCTCAATAACGAGAGCAATATCACAATTCACAAGCGTGAACGTATTGGATGCGCATAATAATTATTCGTCGCGTTTTATTAGAATCAATGTCATAGAGTTCCTTCATCACTGAAAGCTGCACGCAAATACTATTATTGGAATACACCGTGTTTGTACCATGAAGCTTTAACATTGCCTATAAAGTGACAACTAAGCAACCTTTGGATATGGCTTTCTGCAGGTTTTTGGATAAAGTTCTGAAATATCGGCAACTTGTTCGCAGAATAGTCTAGTTTCAATCCAGTTGGCCATAGTACGACTTTATCGAAAACATATATTAGAGTCCCAGTCGAATTTCGTCATATTATCATCAGTCAAAAACCAGAAGCCTAGCCCCATTCCAACTAGGGTTTCCAAATATCCGTCCGTAATTTTTCGTGAGTTTTTAATTCATTTGCAGTTCATTACATAAAATAAATATAACAATTCATAAAATAATACCAAATAATAATATAATTATAAATAATTCAACCTGTAAATGTATTACTTATCATAAGAAACCTCTATATTTACATATTTCATTTTTAAAAATGCATACTTTAAAAAAACAATTGCATTAAATGTTTCGAGATTAAGGCGAGTTCTAATCTATGTTCTAGTTAAACCAGCAATTGAAAAGACGCGTTCCGTCGCTGTTGATTTAATTGCAAGCAAAGCATTAAATAAAATATTTAAATTTTCTGTCATGGTCTTAGAGTTGCTTAACAACAGGAACTCTCTTTTCAGCAATGTTGAGCTATTAATTTCATTCTGTTCTCCTAATTGTGTAATTGAAGAAATGGCCACTTCTAGTTGTTGTTGCAGTGATGTTGTACTGTGTGTTGGTACGAGATGGAACGAGGAATGTTACCAGTTTCCAAAAAGATAATTAAACTCATTAGAGTTTTATCGCGACGTTCATCCATCCGTTTTTTAATCTGTTTAGATAAATTTGTACAAGTACCGTTCCAAATTCGTGTAACTGCTCGAATATGAATTTATAAACGCCTTCAGCGGTCAAAAGCGTCGCTGAGTTTTTACTTAGTTCCTTTACTGTTTCAAGTGGCGATAAGGTATCAAGCAACTGTTTTAAAATGGATATGTTTCTCTCCGTAATTTTAGGTGACCCAATTCATTCAAAGTTCTATTAACCGGTTCCTTTATTTGATGAAAACCTTCGATCAAAGTTATCATTTCTAAACAAATTTACGATCAATTTACAATTTTACGAGTTCTTTGTTGTTGCAAGAAATATTAATAAAACAATCTGTCACTGATTCACTGCACTAATAAACTTATACTAAAACAAAAAAGACAAAACATAAACCTTACTTCAATACTTTTTCGGTGGTTACCCAATATTTCTATTTTTCTGTAGTTCTACAATATTTTTATATTTTAATTTTTACCGTTCTTTTTTTTATATTTCTGAATATTATAGGTTTTTACTCGGTAAACGTAAAGAAGGCAAGATTATATCCATAATTGAATAGTCAAAATTGGTCGAATAATCCGGATTATTCGAAGATCGGATATCCGGTTTGGAAACCCTAATTCTAACCCAAACTGTTTTGCGAAATGTCTTGTTTCATATGATGAAAGTTTTACACTTAACTTTGTTTTTAAACTCAGATATGTCCATAAAAATTAAAATGTCCAAAATCGGTTCCTTCCCAGTGAGGAACAGCCCAGATTAGCAAACCTCTTCTAACATAGAATATTATTAAAACAATTAACCTTAACAACAAAAATCTTATTTATATAAACATTTTAATTTATTTTTCGTTGTTTAGATGGTGAACCGGCCTCGTGCTCTTCTACATGCTGCCGTCTTTCCCCCATTATTCTTTGGGCGACTTCAAATCAGATACTCTTTCCACTGTCCGGCCTGATGGTGCAACCATCGCTTGTGGTTTTGCATTCACGTTATTCATTTTCGAATTGGTATGAATTGGTCAAGCTTAGACAACTTTGTTTCCATCGTATCAATATGATGCTGATTAAATAAAAAATGTTCTGTGGGAAATATTAGTTATCTTATACGATACTACGACTTAGATTTTTGATTAAGATCATTTTTCAAGTATTCCAGCAAATCCTAATACATCTTTCGATTTACTTTATCGTTTATTCTCACAATAACCAATTATAAATGAGTAAATTAGTAATTTAGACATATACCGATTAAACAAAATTTTGTAGAACAGTTAGATGGCTCCTGTACTCTTTGACGTTCACAACAAAAACAAAAAGTTTAACTTGTGCTTGATCAATTTCGATTGGGTCAGGCGTCACAAGATAATTTGATGAAATATCGAAAAATAGAAAATTTATTTTACCAATGCTAATTAATTTTGATTTAAGAGACGTACTGATGTATTTGACTGATTAACTGGAAGAGATTCTAAATTAAATTTAGTTGTAGCCATATACATAGAGAAACAAATTATTTTCCTATTTGTGCCATCTTGTATGGGGTGCTATAGTCTACAACGAACTTTGAAACTTACTGTTGAATGAAGTAATTCGAAATTATTTTAGAAAATATGATCTCTTTGGAATTCGTATGCGCATTTATTTCATACTAAAGTGGCAATTCTGTTCCTTCTTCGAATACATTATGGGAAAGAAATAGCAAACCTCCACCAAAATAAAAAACTCAGCCTATCTTGACTGAGAACTGTTCTAATCTCTCAATTAAAATGGCTTCATACCAGAAATACAGTTCTTAGTCCAAAGATATTTTAATTTGTTTTTGTTAATTTGTGCAGTAGAAATGGTGTTTTAATGGCTGTCCGATTATATTCGTTGACTTGAATTTTATATTTATTTAAAATTGCAAAGTATCTTTATTATTTGCAAAACACTCTTCCAAATCTTTCCTACCCCTTTGTAGAGCCGTTTAAGACAATAAAGGCATGCTAGAGACATACTATCTTTCAAGAAAATTGGAAAATGTAAAGACCTTTCTGGTGCAAATTACTGTATCTCCAGCCAGTAAAAATATTACTGACTTACACAAAAATGAAATTAAATTTTCTATTATGTAAAATTGTTCAATATCCGCTTTCCATACGTTTCATTAATTCATTACGAAATTTCCTTAGCTGCCGAAGGAGATTGAACAAAATCACTTTCAGATTATTTATTTCTATTTTGTTCAATTGCATACCAAAATTAGTAAAAATGGTAGATACACTAAAACAAATTTTTTACTTTCGTTGTTTCTGGTGGTTACCCTAAATTTACTACTGAATATTTCGTTAAGGAGAGGAGATACAACCAAATAGATTAAAAAATCGAAAAGAGAGTATGGAGTTTAGTAAGATTCATCTTTGAAGATAAACCAGGCTAGCAGTGGTATGACGAATTGTCAAGATGCAGTAAGAAAATACTTTCTTCTGATTCCCAGAACACCAAATTTCACAGAAACGTTAGAAATTGGACGGAAACGTTCAATTCTAAATTCTGAATCAAAAAGAGTTTCATCAACACCTCATACACTTTAGTGTGCCTAGCATGCATAATTGCCTCAAAGCAGATTGTTCCATTTGATTCACGTGAATTTTGTCCTAAATCTGTCCTAAAAAAAATGTAGGTATTTTTTGTATAATTCTGTATAGTTCACATTTTATTCGGATAAACCGATAAATCTTAAAACATTTTTTAAATTCATGTATGTCGAATAAATAAATTTTCAAATTTTCTTGGGAAAGTCCCAGGAAGCTAACACCCTAATGACAAATATTTCAAGTTGTCATTGGTTCTAAGCTGTTCGAAAGATATGTCAATTTTGGAAAAAGAAGGGCCGAGAAAAGAAAGAGCGTTGATGTACCTATTATATGATTTTTCCAAATATTCTTTGGAAAATTATAGGAAGCTAACACTATAATAACGCATGTTCCAAGAATGTCATTCGGTCTACGCTATCCAATAAATATTTTAATTTTGGAACAAGTAGACGATTAGGTGGTTTAGGACAACCAAGTTTGGTATTCTATGACCTTATGTATGTCGAATTATATGATTTTTCTTGGGATATTCTTGGGAAATACCTAGGAGCTAACTCCATAATGGGACATATACCAAGATGTCTTAAGATCTAAGCTTTCCGAAAACTATTTCAATTTTAGAAAAAGTAGGGATATATGGGAATTTTTCAAAATTGAAGTATTTTTCAGATAGCTTAGACCCGATGATATCTTGTAATATGCGTCAATATGTGTTAGCTTCTTAGAATTTTCCCTAGAAAATTCGGAAAAATCATGTATTTGACATAATCATATATAAGGTCGTACCAGATTTTGTTGTTTTAATGGTAAAATTGGTTATATCGAGACATGTTGTGTCCGCCTACACAGTTCGTTGTATTAAAACGGTTGGAATCTATAGAGTTTCCGCACTCAATGCTACAATGGGTCCATGGTGCAATCCTAGACGATCTATCCCGACTCGCATAAGCGTACTGCAGCCTTAGCAAACTGTAAAAGTTTGAACCAAGAGATGGATAATGACTGATCTTCGTTCAAAGATCCGTAAGAGAACACTTGAGATCTTGTTTCGACAAAGGCCGGACAGCTGCAAAGGTATTGTATACAGTGCACCCACTTGATCCTTACTCTCGTATTAGAGAAATTGCTCTTAATTGCACTATGGGTAAGTGGAATTAATTCTGCTTGAAAAACCGTGCCGTGTTTACCCAGACTATCCGAGAATCTTAGCCTATAGAAATGCTTACTATCTAGAATAACGTTTGAACGGTGCAAACGAGAAAACACTCCAGCATACGACATCAGTAGTGATCAGTCTACGGACTAAGTTCCAATTCGGAGTAGAGACAAAAATGTCAGGAGGCTTGGAGGCAACCACACCCGAATAAACAGTGTCAAATGGACAGACAACAGTAGGTCACCAACTTTTCGACGAAGGTAGACGAAGATTATCAAGTTTACAAGTATCATTCTTAGCTAGAGTTTTGTTAGAGAGAACAGATAAGCTATCAATTTCCTCACAGAAGTTTTTCCACGCAGCCCTCAGCGCGGATCTTAGTTTTTTTTTATAGGATTTTGGAGCTACCAAAAATCGATTCCAATCAGAAATGAGATTCGTATTTTTGGCTTTAATACTTTACAATTTAACGCACACTCTTCCTTAATTTTTTAAGTTGAGAACAGAAGAAGGGTTTGTTAAGCTTTTTCTGGTTGTAAATAGGAGAGCACGACTTTTCCAAAGCAGTTGAGATTAATTTCGTTAGTGCAGTTGCTTGCAAATCGAGATCTGTGATAGTTCTAATTTGATTAGGCAAATCTAGTGGAACGAGCTCAGAGGAGAATGAATCCTAATTTGTAAGTTTCCTATTACGATATGGTTTAACCGGTGGTCTTTTAAAGTTAATATTAAAAGAGATGCACTTGTGATCAGAGGTGAGAATATCATCGTCACCCTCCAATTTAGAATCAAGTCTACGATGGTCATAGAGCACAAGCTAATCTCAATCCTCTGAAGGAGGGGCCAGATGGAATCATAGGGAAAATAGGATGATGCAATGACAATTTTGAAACATGCATTTGACTCATAAGTCAGCATACACGAGAGTGATTGCCGCAAGATCAGCCGTGGTGCACTCACTAATAAGAGCGGCATCAATACCATTAGAAATATAAATGGACGCTCTGGTTTTAAACACGGTGGAATTTAGAAAGATCCTGCCGAACTTCGAATCTAAACCAGAAACCGCGCCATTAATGAGGTACGATCCTTGGATTAGACAACAGTACATCATCAAATTAATTCTGCTGCACAGCACTTCATCAAATTAAGGTTTAATCTACCTACAGTATCTAGAATTTCTTCCACATACGAGTATGTACGTATCGTACTGCTTCACCAACTTGTATTTACCGTTTAAATCACATGTACGAGTTGTTTAAATCAATTGATACATAAAATAAACTGCTTCATCATCGATTGTTTCCAATCCTCTAAGCGCCAAAGGTGCTATTTCAATTTAATGCTCATTTCTATGTTGTAACAAGATTTACCTCTCACAAAAATTATAAAGACAAATACTTTTTGATTTCATCAGATTTACAAACTAAGTGAAAGTCATCCAGTGTACAAGAATTACATAAATATTTATCTGAAATAGTTAAAAAAATAAGTAAGTTTTGTCTAGCCGATTGTTTGTGTGCAGATTGGATTACAAAAAAAATGAAACATGTATCTTATGTACCAAATCTGCTTTCTGACATAGAAAAAATAATTCACAGTATTACACCTCTAATCACGGACACTGATCAAAACGAGTTGGTTTACCATGATAACTTTCTAAAGTAAAAATTTTACTAGTAAGTAAAAATAACGTACATTTTGGTTTAATAATTTTAACCATTTACACAAATTACAACACATACACTATCCTATCTGCCTTTTAACGTTTTACGTCTAAAAAAAACCCACTTAAATTGAAGTACATATTCTGTAAAGATTTTTCGTGAGAGATCCATCAAGTTCATTTCCATACTGTACTTTAAACTTTGCTTGTTGAGAATTGATAACGTGTTTAACCGAGCATCCAAATATTTTTGTTATGTTTTGTTGAATAATCATGAACAATTTATTTTATGATTTTTAATTATAAAACATAATTATGCCACAAATACTTCAATCATATTCGCATAGTGCATAATATAATTACAATTAAAAGCCATGAATTGTTTATGCGTTGCATGTGAGAATTTCTGCGGTGGAATGAACTCATCCAAATGTGTAAAAAAAATTTAATAATGAAATTCACCCTAGAAAATTATTTTTATAATTGGGGAACTCATCACAAAAATCACCAGCATTATAACTACCATAAGTATCCTATAAAAATTTTGTGTAGACATCGGAATTATCTAAAGTTTCATATACTATATAGTCGTATAGCGCAGTAGTTCTTAATCTATGTGCCGCGGACCTCGTCTGATCTGTCGTTTTTTGTTGTATAGTACATTTCGGATTTATGTATTTTAAAAAAATTGCTATGCTGAGTTGATCTGGTGGGACGTCAGTACGTCAGCCCTAAAATTTAAACAAAAATTATTGATGACGTGTTTATTAAATCAAAATATTGCAAAATTTGTATAGAAGTCCATTTGACCAATAAAATTGACCGATACAATTTTGTATTCCCGATTTAACACCATTTGACAAGTTTTGATACAGTTTCGGTGACCGGTATGTTAAAGTTGAGTTACATAAATAATTTGGTCAAATTCTGAAAAGTTTCTCTCTGATCCGCTGGTTAGGCCTTAATTAGCCCGCTTTGTTAATCGATCCGGCCTTGTTCAAAAACAAAACTTCAGATTATCAAATTTTGAAAAGAAATGCGAATTAATTTCTTGCCATGTTTGGATTTTTCAGTGAACTATGTATACAAAAATTCAATATCATATATATCTACTTTTAGAATTCAGCTATTAAAAGTTGGTCGAATATGTTCTTATGTTAAACTGGTTATTGTCTCTGCTTATCTACTATATGATTCCAATTCGATTTCTCGTTCGCTAGGATTTGCAAATGTTGCAACATGGTGCTAGAATAATAACATCCCTCTTATGGCTGATTGTGTTGCAATTGCATACCACACTGTATAGATGAGTTCTAACACCAACAAACCTGCTCTGTTCAATTACTTAAACTGATCTGCTAGACATTTTTAATTGTATGGGGTACGAACGTTATGTTTACTCCACATCATAGGTGAATATACTCATGAATATAATAATTAGAAGCCGTAATACCTTATCGTTGCAGGCGACGATGGCTCCACGATGTAGAGAACGACTTGGCCTCTTCAGATTGTCTAAGACAGTATGAAGACCAAGCTCAGGATCGAAACCGTTGGAGCCAGATTGTTGATTCAGTAAGGGGCCAGTAATGGCCTTTAACACTGTTATTATTAATACCTTATCGAAATATGAAGGAACCCGTTGGGACTTACTCGAGCTTGTTTACTTCTTTGATATCAGTTATCTTATGAATTTCCCTTTGAAATCATCCGGATTAACGAAAGCACTCTGTATGCCTTTCGAAAATCGGGCGCTCTTAATGCTAACCCAAATACTTATTCGGTGTTCTGAGCTTAAATGGTTTAGAAAAACTGTTAGAAACTAAAGCTAAAACTAGTAATCTTGACAGGACTTGATAAAAGACTGACAATACTTGATAATGATGCAAAAAAAGTACAAGAATGGCTTGAAAGTTGTTAGACTTAACAATTTTAAGGAGCCGACTATGATTCATGTAGGTTCGATGTACCCTTATTCTATCTAATGGCAGGCTTATCTCGTACAAGTGAAAACTTACAAATTATACCACCCTACCATTTTTAAGGTGGTTTGTCAGTTCCCGTAATATTTAGTCAGTATCTTCAACGAACAGTATCATAAAATGCCATAAACAAACATAGTTTTGCTTTACATAACTTTGCTTAATTCTGGTAAATCCTGGTACGATTAGACCCAGCTTGGAGCAATACTCGTTTACCATTTCATACAGGCTATATTAATCATCACCTCATCTGCGAAATTTTCGAAATTGCAATACACGTTTTCTAATCTATAAGACTAGCGTGACCGCAATTAGGGCGCAAAAGCATTAGTAAACTCAACATAAACTACATCGAAAATGAAGTCAGATTTGAGATAGTCGATCTAGCGGGAGAAAAACCATATTGATCAGGAGAAATACATGGTGTAATATGATCATGTACACAATAACAGCGATGATCTTACAATTTATTTTTGATGTGAAAAAAGATCTAAGATTTAAAACCGTGATAATATTTTTTGAGCATTTCTTTCGACCAATTGACACGAGTGTTTGTTTGAGCGATTGTCAAGTTAAGTGGGATCCAACGTGAACTAGTTTGTTTGTCGGTCAAATGTTCATGCATTTTTTAATAAATTCTGCACCCATAATGCCCAAGGATTCGTCAATTTCACGATAAGTCACATGACGATCTTGCAGTATCAGTTCATGTACAGCATCAATATTTTCCGGAACAACAACCAATTTTGGACGACTGTTGTTGAATTAGTTCACGTCGAAAGATTAAAAAATAATCGCACGAAAGTGTTCACGGTTTAGTTGCATTTTCGCAGTGTACTTTACTGAGTAAATATACCGTCTAAAATTTCAAACTTTATGATAGAGACATCAGTTAACAGATTGGCAGCACTAGAGTTACTCGATCTCGAAACATAAAAAGCAAACGATGTATCTGTAAAGCAAAGGTTCGATACAAATTACAGAATTTCTACGTTTTGATTCATTTTGTAATTAAAAAAATAAATGTTTATTTTGAACTGAGTTCTAGTAAGCACCCTCCACATCCTTTTCCACTAATAATGATAAATTCTAAACGTTTATCTTTTCGGTACAGTTTAAGTATAAGAGCACAAAATTCCGTCTATTTATAGGCTCCAGAAATAAATGCTGGATTCACCCAAACACAATTACCCAAGAAAATCTCAAATCCATTTTCATGAATTGCCATTTTCATGATCCTAGATTGGTTTCATTAATATTGGCTCTTGAACTTGGCGCTGAACATTTTCAGTTCTTCCAGATCCAGATACCTTTTGATTTAAATTTAACAAATTTATTTTAATAATTCTTAGAATAAACAATCGACCGTGTTGATCACGCTGGTTCAACATATATTTATTGTTTAGTGTCGAATGTTCCAGCAAATGCTGATTTGTCTGATCATCAGAGATGGGCGAGGTAGATTACGACGTGTAATATACCCGGTTGTCGACACGTAAAATGCTACGTAGATTACTTGGGAGTGTTTTTTGTTAACGTCGATATTTTAGTGATTTGAAATCGAATGCGCTAGTTCGCAGTTGTATTTTGTTAAAGGACAATTCAGTTAAGTCGTACCAAGCTGAATTGATTTAATTACTGAATTGATCGAACTTTTTTGTAGACGGATGTATTTTAACAAACCGATTTAATATGTGCATATGGACAGTTACATATCAATCAATTTCAAAACTGAAATCTGAGACTCCAAAATCTTGTTTAAGTCGGTCGATAGATATATATGGATGAGTTTTTTCCATTGTTGTTCACCACAACATGTTTTCTAAATCATCGACTTACCTTATGTGTGCTTTTGTCAGGCGATATCAGCCCAAAGTTACAAATCATCATATACAATTTTACACAAAACTTTTTGCAACTGCGGTAATATCCTACATAAGGTCGGCTTCTGGCCATCTAGTGATACGATCTACAGCAGTTAAAATGTATGCAGATTAATTTGATGGAGGAAGTGGGCCAACGATGTCCAAATTAATGTGTTCAAAACGACCAAAAGGCGGCTTAAATTGTCCTATTTCTGATTTCGTGTGTTTAACGTCTTTGTTCATGTGAGGCCAAAAGCAACGATCCGTTATTAATTTTAAAATTGTGCGGACAATAGGATGTGAAATGTTATGCAAACCGTCGAAAGCTATAATCGACGTAGTCATTCAAAAGTAATTTCTGACGTTCCTCATCAGGCTTCTGCCTTCGAAATTGATTTGAGATCTAGTATTTTTCACAACATTATCTTTGCCTATAATATATTGTCGTGAATCTCTTTCTGTTTTGGAGCTTATTGCGCTTGTAAGAGGTTTGTGTTCGGTGTAAATCGGAAATTCTCGACCTTCTACAAGATATCGAAAATGTTTACCGAGAATATTTCGTTTCGGCTGGTTGTAAATTTTTGAAGAAAAACGCTAGAGGTTCCCTACATCCATTTTTGAGTTGCTGCATGACGGATCCATCTGCGGTATTCGATGCATCAGTAATAATACTGAACATTGCATCATCTAAAAGATGAGCCAACAGTGTGCATGAGCAAGCCCACTTTTAATGTGAGCAAATGCTTCATTACACTCTTTTAACCAAGTAAAATTTGTTGCAGTTTTTGGCTTTCTGAGTATAAAAAACTAGATGTGCATGAATCTGCGATAACAATTTAGCTAGTTTTGGTACAAAGCGATGGTAATAGTTAACCATGCCAATAAATAATTGAATTAGTCGAATGGATGTACTTCTACTCTTTCCTCGGATGGGAATATCCTCTTAGAAAGTTAAGAGAATTAACACAAAAAACACAATTTGAAGTTATGATATTGATACCAAAATCTACAAGCCTTTTAAACAGTAGTTGCAAATGCGGTTTGTGCACTTCTTCTGATTTCGAAGCTACAAGAATATCATCGATGTATACAAACACGAAGTCCAACCCTCTAACTACCTCGTTCACAAACCTTTGAAATGTCGGACCAGCGTTGCGTAAACCAAAAAATATTCGCGTGAACAAAACATTTAATATCATATAATCCCCACAAGGTCTCCAATCAAGTTGTTCCTTTTTTTAAGCCATATATGCAAAGGACTTGGCATATTCCCCACTCCACCACAGCTCCTGCCAGACAACACGGAATAGATTAGTTTCGTACCAATTAATTGCGCCTTTAGAGTACTGTGAACTAGTTAAATCAGTAAAGGAGTTCTGTTTAGAATTAAATGTTTTTTACTAAATAAAAATTTAGAGTACTCTTTCTACGACGATTGTTTGATTTCATTTGGATATTCAACACTAGTTTTTAGTTTATTCGTTTAAAGAATAAAACAACTGACTATAATGTAGTTCAGTCGTTTTCTACTAAGCTTGAATAGAATCGACGTCATTGTCGGAGAATGTGACAAAATCGACTCTTGAGGCCACAACTGCAAATCACTGTCTAAATCATAATTATTTTTGCAAATTAACCTAACTTGAAGTGTTTTTATTTAGCGGAAGCATTGCCATAATTTTTGACCTCCTTCAATGTTGTCAAAACCTGGTCATATAGCAGTCTGGCAATGTTTTTAAGCTAACAAAGTCCTGTTTATCTGGCGATTTGTCTTTTAATAATTCGGTAGCTCTTATAGCCTTCCCACAACTCATACCATGGGACACGATGGATTACATTTCATGGCACGGTTTGAGTCAGAGATCCCCGGATTATTTTTAATTTATGTAAGTTAAAACTTTCTTGTGACGAATTTTATCATAGTTGTGCCATGTTTATTATTTTTGTGCGAGCTGCTCTTTTTGCTCTGTGACCTTCTTCAGTTTTTTAACGCATCGTAGCTTTAGGTAGATTTTATGATTTTGCAATGGATAAACCGGATGCCAATGGATTCTCAAGGCGTAATTCTATAAACTTGGCGCCACCCGTATCACATTGATCCTAAAGAAATTTGGTGAACGTAGTTTGGAATTAATTTATAAAATCACTCTAGGAATTGTCTACGTTATTAACGTTGTCTACGTTGTCTACGGGTTGTCGACACGTCGACGTAGAAAATAATACATGACGCGTAAATGCCCATCCCTGCTGATCTACATGATCAATAATGCTAATTCACCCGGAGAATATAATATTTTTGACTATATTTGACACTTCCTAGGGCACTAAATATCAAATTAATGTTAAAATAAACGAATCACTTGAAACTTATAAACTGAACATTAAATGACACAAATTTTGTTTCTGAATTTTATTAAAGATTGACAGTTCAATGATTGCTATGTTAAAATATTAAATTAAATAATTTTTGTTTATAAAAATATACAAATTGTATATTTTTCAATGTCAATTTGTTTCAATATCAAACAAAAATGGGCTATAAAATGATGCTAGTTCATCATAGATGTCATTACTGTCAGAGAAAATAAGGTACACGATATTTTCATAAATGGGAATTCCCATATGGTGTACCCTACAGTGTCTCCAACTATTATTTATGGTGGGTGCCAAATTGATGTCAAGATATATTGACAGTATAGAGTGCTAAACAATTTCAATTCGTAAACTTAGGCCCAGGTTCATTCACAAAATTTAACGCACATTTCTCAAAAATAAGTGAAGCTACATACATTCAAATCGCTCGAATCCGTTCACAAATTGAATGAAACATTTTTCGGATTCGTATTATTTTTGATAATTTTATTAGATTGCCATTGCCATCTTTATAAATTATTAGGAAGTAATTACAAATTGAATATTTTGCAATTAGAATAAGCTTGAGAATGAGTTTCTTCGCTTATAACTAGCTACTAGCGGCTATAATACCATAAAACTATTTTTTGAGCTGATTTATAACCTTTCGTTATCACTATTTTGGACCCAAAACAGTTGGCAAACCATTTTACAAATTATTTGAAATGTCCATATAGCAGAGCTTTCACCAATTAATAAACTTTTCGTAATGCATTTTTGATTTTTAATTTTTAATCACACGCCAAGGTAAAACTTGATTTTTGCATCATAAAAAAGAACTTTGCAAAATATAAAAATAAACATTTGTTCTTTAATTAAGGAAGCCAATGATTACAAATAACAAAATTTTAATTTCCTATTGGAAGGACAAATAAATGTTTTCACAAAGCTCCGTTTGTCATAAAAGATGTTTATATCAGATTGGAAGCAAATAATTGTTTTTTAATTTAATGTCCAATTCGAATGACAATATTGTGAAGATTATTTTGAAAAAGCTCAACTTTTCATAAAATAGCTTTTAAAGGAAATCAGAGATAAATAAGATATTTTCACTTCTGTTTTAATGAAGGAAGATAACAAATATCAAAATGTGTGTACTTTTTATGGAACAATATTGCAAAACATTTTCTCCAAAAAATTTAACTTGTCGGATTGGAATCTATTTAACAAACTATTTGTATTTTCTCTTTAATAAAAGAAGCTTGTAATTAGAAAAGCTCTTATTTTCACAATAGAACGTGCATGTGGGATTGGAATAAATTAAAATGTTTGTCATTATGCTTTAATTAAAATTTCCATTTGGAAGACACTGTGAAACCTGTATTCTTAAAAATGATAGATTTTCATTAAAAAACTTTTATGTCGAATTGAAATCAATTAAAATAAAATAAATACACTTAACATTTAATTTAGAAAAACAGATAATTACAAAATAGAAACACTGCTAAATATTTCATGAAAAAGAGCTTTTTTCATAAAGTAATGGAATAAAAAATGTACACGTGTTATTTAATTACAAAAGGAGATGATCAACAAATATTAAATTATTGCTTTCCAATTAGGAATATTGTGACACTTTTTAACAAAAAGCTCATCTTTTATAAATGAAGTTTTGGTTGGATTGAAGTCAATTGAAATATGAACACTTTGTGCTTTAACTAAATAATTCGATGGTCGCAAATTTCAAATATAAATTTTCGAAATAGAAGGGCCACTTTTTTAGTCAAAAAGCTTTGCTTTTAATAAATATTTTTTGTGTTGCCGCGGAATCAATTAGAATTTTTACGCTTGTTCTTTAATTTAGAAGCAAATCTTGATGATTGTTAAACATTTAATTTTCAATTTGAAGGGCAGGCATGAAACATTTTTCAAAAAGCTCATTGTTTCATAAGACAACTTTTATGTTGAATAGGAAACAAATATTTTTTCTCTTTAAATAAACAGCAAATTGAAAAATTTAAAAGTGAGAAGCTTATTTTCAAAAGCTTAATTTTTCAAGAAATAACTTTTATGTGAGATCAGTGTGAAATAATTAAATATAGAAGTACATCATTACAAAATCTGTCTGATGTCTTTTAGGACAATTGTAAACCCTTTCTTACAAAGTTCATCTTATCATAAGTAAAACGTTCAACGACAATTGTAATTTTTTTCAAAAAAAAAAGCTCAACTTTTCAGAATCTATTAAAATGATTTATTCAAGTCTATTCAAATATTTTGGTCTCATTATATCAGAAAAAAATACATATATATAACCGATATTGATTGGAAGTACGAACCATTGAGGTTATTTTACTCGGCGAAAAGCAAGGTAGAAAAAAACAAAAATTGAATTGGCGCTCATTATGTTGATATTTAAGATCACCTGCCACCTTCGCTCGCATAAAAATCCCTATTGAATGATGAATTATACATGACTTAAGAACGTTAAGTTTAACTGTACTCGTACATTTGTTGAAAACGTAGAAAAATGTAGTACTTTTTTTAGAATATATATTCGAATAATGTGGGTTTATTCATTCGAATTTATGACTCGTAACAAAAAAGAATAAACTTTAGAACTGAAAATTTAATCTTGATAATGGCCCTCTATAATATATAAAAAATTTTGAAAGTGCTAGAATTAATACTAAAAAGATTTATATAGTGGTAAATTGCACTTGGGTGCAAAACTGATTTTTATGGGGCTAAAATAAATTGGATAGTGCTAAACCTGGCACTGAAAGTGCTAAATTAGCATAACTGGTACCCTATTTTCTCCGACAGTAATGACATCTATGATGAACTAGCATCATTTTATAGCCTTCTTTTTTAACAATTTGTAAGTAAGTAGTAGTTTCGAGATATTTGCCAATTCCATCCTAAGTGGTCTAGTTGACCACCCGGTAAAATATTGGTCCAGTCCGGTTATACACATAAAAATTTAAACTATTTTCAACAAAGTGAGGCTACTTTGTAGCGAATAGTAACACCAAGATTGTGCCTAACATCGTTCCTTTTACTTAAAAATTTAACAACTGCAGAAATTAAGTAAAGCGGTATTGGGTTACCTCGTAAACTAATGCAAAATTCAAAAAAAAGATAACATAATGTCAGAAGAGGAATCCATACATACTCTTTTCTTTTAATGCTAATTAATTTCCAAAACGCCTTCAGATTAGATGTCCTCCTCAATTCACAAATTATAGTGTATAATTGGGTGAAATTAAAATAAAAGCTATTCGAAAATGGAATAGAGTTACAATTTACATGAGAACAAATATTTATCGTAATTGGAGTGTGATACAGTCTTGTGCGTTCGGTAAAGTCATTGCAAGATAAAACCTCCGAAAACAGCACTTCGCTTGCTTGTTTTTTTCGGTTTACCTGAGTATAGTTGTAATAATGGCATAGTAATCAATACGAGCACAAAAGTTTTGGTTATTGTTTACATTGATGCTTAATGTATTGTATTTTGGGTACTTATCGTACAACTTTTCAAGTGGAAACAATCACGTTAACAAAACTATGGGTAGATAAGATATTTCAACCGCAGTAGACAATTCTCGTGCATTTTGTGTAAGTGTTGGTGCATAGAGAAAAGATACAAGTTTGAAGTATTTTATATTTTTGTTGTTTTAAATGTGCAAAATGAGAATAATTTTTTATTTTATAGGTCTGACTAAATTGAGAATAACAAACGTTTATTCTCATTTTATTCGTGCAAAACAACCAAAATAAAAAATATTGTTCACTTTGGTAGTAGTTAATGCGTTCATTTAAGTATAGCAAGCACATTTAAAGGGGCGAGAAGTTTATGGCTAATTTTTAGTAAAATTTACTAGTATTGACTTTATTATTTTGGGACGGAATAAATTGTATCTGGGTTTATATTTTCAATTACTTCGTCAATTTTCTGTTCAACTAAACTCAAGTGACCTTCAGGACCATTTCGGAAATGGTGGATATTTGTGTAAAATAAGGTTATATATTTCGAGATTTTTCAAGAGGCATGAATTTCTTATGGGTCTATATTTTGTTCTAAGTTACTCTTCAAAAATTATTAAAAATTTGAAAATGGCGTTTTTATAAGACAACTATTTGCTAAATACTTGCCAGAAACTTCATGCTCGTATATTTACATAAAATGCCCATAGTTTTTTGACCGCAGTCGAAATATTCTATCTGTGAACCACAGTAAGACTGTGTTTACGCGGCTCCAAGTGAGTTGAGCCGCATACAAATATGTTTCTGTGGACTGTACTCAAGTATTTAGATAATCCTAGTTGACTAATTTTCTAGTTGACCCTTACTAAGTTGATATTTTTAGAATAAATAATTCACTGTAAAACTTCTTCCAATCTATATCTTCTATGTTTAAGTTCGAAATTTGCAAAACCTCTACTTGTTGTGGCTTGATGAGTTTGGTGTTAGGTGCCCGAATAGTCCATAAATTTTGTCCGATTTGCAACGGACGAGCTTGTACTATAGCCAGACAAATGTTAAGAATCACTGAAATTTCGTTTAATATATATACATGATATGGATTTCCCGGCAATAATATTGATTGAACTACATAATAAAAACATGAAAATAGTTTTTGTATGTACAATAAAT
This sequence comes from Tipula unca, assembly GCA_951394425.1. Taxonomy (NCBI): domain Eukaryota; kingdom Metazoa; phylum Arthropoda; class Insecta; order Diptera; family Tipulidae; genus Tipula; species Tipula unca. The sequence goes on along the minus strand of OX596381.1, from coordinate 44,366,112 downwards.
TATGCCTCATGTAATCAATAAACAATGCCCTCCCCCCTCCCTCCTCCTTATGCATATATAAACATACATATATTTATTTTCATTTCCATCCTAAAAGTCTTATAAATGCAAAAGCAAAAAATAGATAATAATAGTTATTAAACCGCCAGTGGACTATGTTGTTGGTATTTTTTTAGTTTAATACAAAAATGAAAATTAGAAAAACTAAAGAATGACGGCCATGACATTAATGGTATAATTTTATTCTATTTGTGCTCTCTCTGTTTGTGTATATGTATGCCAAATTTGTTGAATCAGCATTTTTTTTGTATGTGTGCGTTAAGTTTAGCCATTTAGCTTTGTTGTGGTTGTTGTTACAATTTGTGCTTTTTCGAAATAATTTTAGGTTTTGTTCCGAAAAAAAGCCACAAAAACTGTTTAATGCTAATGGGTATAAATATAGAAATTAAAATAGATTGAATGTATTGTGTGTGTACAACACGGTAGTAAAGTATAGTTTTGAAAAGAAAACGTGATTTCAGTTGAATTATAGTAATTAATGATAATTAACGACGGACGGAGGATAGCCAGATACCTTTTAATCTGGGTATAGGATTGGCTAATAATTTTTAGTTTATTATTATGAGTCATATTAATCGACTATACGAGCCATCACTATATACTACAACTAAAACTCATTCGGTATTCCAACTACAATTACCTTGTAATTAATATTAAAGCATTGTCTTGGAATTTAAACGGAAACGTATTTACAGATATTATACTTGTTGATGATATATTTTTGTCTTATGTCTGCACGTTTGTATGTATTTTCTAATTACAAACACAAAACGATAAATGTGTATGATAAATAATAAACGACATTAGGAATATATTAAACTTTATTTGCATGTCATTAAAATACGTGTTTATACATTTATATATAGCCACACTTTTCAAGTTCATTATTGACTGTGTATACATATGTACACCACATACATAAGTAATTAATGGTTACATCACTTGATGTCAAGTTTATTTATTTTCAATTTTTTTTTATGGTCGTAATCAAATATTACGTGATTTAAGAATTTTAAGATGATGATTGTTACGAAATTCTTAATTGGTGTGTGTATTTTTTTAAGAAATACTTTAAACTATTATTTAACATACCATGTAGTTTAACAGACCTTGCTTATAGGGAATTCGTCGGCAGTGTTTGAATCTACTCGTTTGTTTTCTGCGTCTTGACCATAACTTTACGAATTTTTCTTCCATTACAAATTACCTTGCCATTCTTCCATTGCTGGCACAGATCAAACTGTTAGTATCGTTTTAACTGATACATCCATCCCAACTGCGTTACAAATCGTTTTTTTGGGTCATACATATAGTTTAATTCATAGTTTTACCAGAATCCGCGAACGATCCAGTTTTTATTAAATGCCAGGCTTTTATCTCGAAAATGGTGCAACCGCTGGCCCGGTTTCTTTGGTGGTATGTGCATTTTAAACTAGCACGCCCCCTAAATGTCTCATTTCCACATTATTCATGAGATATGACTTATTCCTGGGGTTCAATTGCCTCTGGTTTATCGAAGTAGACAAGTGACTTTAAATAACCCCAAAGAAAATAATCCAATGGGGTTAAATCAGACGATCTTGGTGGCCAATTAATTGCTCCATTAAGCGAAATTATTCGTTCATCAATAATTTCTTTAAGTAAATCATTTGTAGCGCACGCTTGTGTGGCATTGTGTGTCAGCAAGATTAATGCCAGCTAATCGTGGTACGAAAAAATTTCTAATCATGTCCCTATACCGCTCACCATTGACAGTAACATTCTGACCATCATCGTTTTTGAAAACATATGGACCAATGACTCCGCTAGCCCATAAATGTAATGGTGTTTCGACCAAAGCTTGTGGATTATTTACGTACCCATTCAACCAAAAATGGGCTTCATCGGAGGACAAAATTTTGAATGGAAATTCAACATCAATATCAATTTGTGCTTCAGCCCATTCGCCGAATTGGCCGCGCATAGTATGGTCGTTTGGTATTAATTCCTGCACAAGTTGAATCTTGAAAGCTTTTAAGCCAAGATCCTTTCGTAAAATCTTCCATAAAGTGGAAGGAAACAACCCCAGTTGCTGAGATCGGCGACAAATTGATTGACTTGGATCTTCTTCAATGCTTTCAAGAGTAAACATGCTCCGAAAACGATCTATTATTATCCGAATTAGCCGCTCTGAAGGATGATTATGTACGCCATAAACTGGACGAAGTGCACGATAAGTTTGACGAACAGAACCAATATTTTGATAAACAATTTCAACAATTTGCAAGCGTTGCTCTTATGTAAGTCTATTCATAATGAAATGTCAAACCAAGCGAAACAGAAAATAACTATCAGCTGTTAAATGGGTTGTTAAATAAAACAGTGTTGTCAACTTAAAGTTGTGAACCTCTAAAAAAAATACCCTTTATATGTATTTCTATAGTTTCTGAACGTTTTTCAAATCCCCAATATTCTATAATCAAATTTTGAAAATTTAACAAAAGTTAATTTTTTTAAATCACTATAAATACAAACCAAAATTTCGAAATTTTCTTTGGTATGAGAGTATTTTAAATTTTGTGATCTCCTTAAAACTCTAAAATTTGATCTAATTTCGAAAATAAATGTGTGCAGATCGTGAATAAAAAGGACGTAGCCGTGTTCATTGTTCTGCACATTCGTTATATTTTACATAAGATTTCATAAAATTTTAAAACAATTTCCAATTTTTCAGAATTTCTAGGCCAAATTAGATAAAACTTCCAAATATTAAAAATTTGTTAAATTTTTATAAAACTATACGATTTAATATTTCGTAAAGTTTGTTATTTAAATCTTAGAAGGAATCCACAATATTAAACGGAATTAAAAAAAAAGAAGTTATTTGATTAAATTCTGTAAAATTTTAAAATTTTGAATTTCACAATATTTGTTCGAATTTCAGAATTTTCTCATATTTTTTATTGCAATATTTCAGAAATTAATTAAATCGCCTAGTAAGTAGGAATTGTTAAAATTTGGTTACACGTGTTTTTGAACTTTAACTTCAGAATTTTGGTTACAGAAAATTTAAAGAATTTTTTTTGAAAAATTACAAAATTTAAAACTTTTATAAACATCGATAAATTTTCAAAATTCAACTACAAAATTTTAAAGATTTGAAATACTTTATTGCTTAATAAATCAGCATTTCATAAAATCGGTCCACATTTCAAAATTTCGTAAGTTTTTAAAATAATATCTCAGATTTGACGGAATTTAAAAAAACTACTATATATATAGAAATAGTTAACGTTCAGAATTTCATAATATTGACATAGCAAATTTTGGGAAAAATTAGTAATTAGTTTCATAAAATTAAATTAATAAATTTCTCACACCACTGAAAAGGTTTGGTAAAATATGCTAATGCAGCTGGGACTTACTATACTCTTTTCTTTCATGGCTTTACGTAAATACCTAAATAAGTAACTGCGGAATCTTGTCAGAATCTCACATAAATTACGAGATCATAAATCTAACGACATCAAACAAAAATTAGTATCATTTGTACTGTAAATTTAGGCTTGCTAGCTTAACTCTTTGCGCGATTAACACGATAAATATTTTTTTAAGTTATTATTCATAAATTAAAATTAAATTTTACAAAAAAATAAAATTTCGGTACCAAATTTTAGTTGACCTTACCAAGCACTCACATAGCAAATCACACAAAATATTGTCTAGCACTGATGCAAGACTATTTTTCATGTGTTCTACTTTGTGAGTGCTTGGAAAGGTCAACTAAAATTTGGTATAATTTTAATTTATTTATAATTATCGTATATGAATTATATTTTGTATATTGTTTTGGCTACTGGTATAATCAGGCGATGCTACAGTGAGAGTAGACTGATTAATAAAATTGATAATTTTAAAATTCAAGTTTTTTTGATTTATTTTTAAATTTAATTTTTAAGTTTGAATTTTCTTCAATTCATTATTGAAGAAAATTCAAACTTTGTTCAACATGTTCTGATCTAATCGGATCATTTTTCCTTGATGGAACACTCTCGACCTAAAAATGTGTGGAATTTTTAACTGAATATTTCCCCAATTCTTTGGAAGGCATTTCATTGCGTTAAAAACAAATGGTTCGTTAAATGGATCGGAAGAGGTGGTTCCTACTTCTTTCCCTGCATGATTACCAGATTTAACTTATACGTAGTTTTAGTTATGGGGAACAGTGTAAGACTTAATATTTTGATCGGTTTGCCATTCTTTATTCATTCAAGATCATCAACATTCCCGTCAACACTCAATAAAAATTTTTATAATCAGTTGTTTTCTCCTATCTTGCACCGTTTCCGAGATAAAACCCTGGCATTTATTTAAAAACTCACCCTGTATAAAGGGACTACTAAAGTCCACGATAATTTAGGCAACACGTAGTTTTTCCTTACTTTGGATACTTGTCTGTTTAAGTCGGATAAAATGTTGGAACAATAACTGAAATTAAAATAAATTTTCATTTGAAAACATTTTTCTTCATGTCTTACAGTCGCGCTATAAAATGTCGTTTTTAACAAAATGTACTATGATTCTGTAGAAATCTCGTCTAATAATAGCCAATTTCATCTTTATGAATAAATAAAGTATAAATTTGTTCCAAGGTCACTGCAGTTTATTTTGGTAACGGATATTAAAAATATTACCAAGGATCGTTAAACAACAACTTGGAAAAACTCAAACAGCGGAAGTGTTAGTCTCATTACGATCAGAATGTGTAAGGACTACGTTCTAACGCCTTTTGAAGTGGCAAAAGAAACTTAATCTTGAGGATTTAAATAAGCATCTTGATCAGATGCCACTAGTAGTGATATTATGCAAGTAACTTGATTCTTTCCACTCAATATCTCTAGCATTGTCCTACTTCTTACGAATTGTATGTTTCGAATGGCACCCTCAGTTTTATAGCTTATTGATATCCTTGTCTATCCTTGCCAAATCGAGGACGCATGATCATAGGTCCGATTTAATCGACCATCTACACTTTATATACTTCATGTCAGCCTGCTCTGACATATGAAAGATGGTTCGGTCCATGAATTCTGCACTCTCAACAGAAGGTCATACATGTATTTATCATCATTCCGATGGAAATGAAGAAACCGTTTTGCATCCTGCCTCTAATTGCATTCGATTCCGGTTTTATTTAATGGATTTATTTTCCTTCAAAAATTGAACGGTAGCTATTTTTTACGGAAACAGGTCCGTCTTTTTTAATTGGTCATCAGCACAATGCATTGCCAGCCTGTACTGACATGAAAAGTCGGCTCGTGAGTTCTACATCCCAACAAAGGGTCATAGATGTTTTCAATTTAATCCAGGAACGAGATCGGGAGATGAAAAATCCTTATTGCATCTTGCCTCTGTTGAGATTTGAGCCTTAGTATATCAATTATTTTCGTTGTAAGTCAAAATTCATAAACCGTAATCATTAAACGAGGTCGACAGTGACGGCAATCCCAACTTTACACGCTCTCTATTTACGACGTATCGGTTACCATACATTTTTTGAGCGAGTCGGTATAATTCATTGTGCCAAATCTTTGCCCATCGATTTAAAATGATGTCATAATATCCGACTTAATATGATGCCATAATATCCGGCCTAGTTTAATAGGTTTTAGAACACCAGATTTTAACTATAGCAAATCATAATTTTAGTTTTGCTGCCTCGCTTGAAGTCGATTATTCAAACTTTACTTTCGAACATTTGGTAATAAGAAAAATTGACAAACCAAGCGTACAATTTGTTTCATACGTTCTCATTTGCAATTGTCGTTTGAATGAGTCGGAATGCTCTTTACAAATATTAATAGTGTCAAAACATAAAACATACATGTTTGCTGCTGCTTTGGGGCAAATTTGCATGAGCTAAACCACTAAAACACCTATTGTTTCAACTTGATTGGTGTACATAAGGCTGCCATGTTTGCAGAACTACAATGAGGTTACAGAAAATTTTTTAGACCCCCAAATCTCCTCAAAGTTAATTGTTCATTTTCCGGATTTAAGTGGTAACATTTCGCGGAGTCTCGATACATTAAAGAGTTATGAAAGAATTACATTTAATTTCAACTAAATTCAAACATTTAACTATCTTCTTGTTCCAACTCGTGTTTATCTATATACCGTGACTATTGTGGGCCAGAATATGAAAATTGCCTTATATAACAACATTTGTCTAAATTTCTCTGCTCTCTGAATCCATGAAAAATATAATTAAAAGTTCAACCGAATCAAACAAATTTTACATATTTCTTAATTCTCCACTTATATTGCTCTCTAGTGACTTTGAAATAGAAAATGGTAATTCGTGGAAATTATCTGAAAAGATCGACTTAACCCATAAAATTTACAACTACTATAGGTTTCCAATACGATCATCTGTTGAAAAAGGAAATTTATTGCATTCGACCGTGTCCTGGTACAATAAGACTGTTTCTAAGAAGATTTAAATTCTAAAAATTTCCCCAATATTCCAGTTATAATTATTTAAGAGTCAAAAAGGACAGGCAATGCCATTGTTTTTGGGAAAGACAAATTAGCCCAAAGACGGAAAGTCCTTCCCAAAACCGAACGTCTCGCATTGTGAGCTAAAGTTGTGCTTCATATTAAACGATTTTATTACTGTTGAGTACTTTAAAAATGTATTGTCTTGTGTCGGTAGTCTATTATTCAATATTCACTTTTTCGGCATTTTGTATTTCGACATACTTCTGTACGATTTCGACATACTGTTTTGTCTAATCTAAGAACCGTACCGTATTAATGGCGCGGTTTCTGGTTTAGATTCGAAGTTCGGCAGGATTTTCCTAAAGTCCACCGTCCTTAAAACCAGAGTGTGCATTTATGTTTCTAATGATATTGATGCCGCTCTTATTAATGAGTGCAGCACGGCTGATCTTGCGGCGGTGCTAATCACTCTCGTGTCTGCTGACTCATGTTTTAAACTTGTCATTGCATCACCCTATTTACCCTATGATTCCAGCTCGCCCACTCCTTCAGAGGAACTGGTGAATCTTGTAATGTGGTGTAGGGTCAATAATCTACCTCTCGTGATTGGTTGTGACGCTAATGCTCATCATACCGTTTGGGGTAGCTCGAATACCAACAGTAGAGGATCCTCACTGTTCAATTATATTTACTCCTCTGATTTAGAGATTCTCAATGTTGGTTGTGAGCCAACTTTTATCAACTTGGTTCGTAAAAAAGTGATTGATATTAGTTTGTGCTCTATGACAATCGTTGACCTGATTGTAAATTGGAGGGTGACGGATGATATTCTCACCTCTGATCATAGGAGCATCTGTTTTAATATTAACTTTAAAAGACCACCGGTTAAACCATATCGTAATACGAAACTAACAAATTGGGATTCATTCTCCTCTGAGCTCGTTTCTCTACTAGATTTGCCTAATCAGATCAGATCTATCTCAGATCTTGATTTGCAGGCATCTGTACTAACGAAAGCAATCTCGACTGCTTTTGAAAAATTGTGCCCTCTTATTTACAAACCCTTCTGGTGTTCTGAACTTAAAAAGTTAAGGAAAAGTGTTCGTAAAATTAAAAATAAAACCAAAAAAACGAATCTAATTTCTGATTGGAATCGATTCTTGGTAGCTCAAAGAGCATATAAAAAAAAGCCTAACCTGCGTGGAAAAATTTCTGTGAGGAAATTGATAGCTTATCTGTTCTCGCCAGACTTAACAAAACTCTGGCTAAGAATAGTAATTGCAAACTTGATAGCCTTCGCCTACCTTCCGGGAAACTCACATTCCTGCAGGCGAGAAGCTGGCGAGCTACTGTTGTCTGGCCATTTTCCTGGATGGGACACTGTTGATTCGAGTGTGGTTGCTTCTGAGCCTCCTGACATTTTTGTCGGTACGCCGGATTGGAACTTAGCTCGTAAACTGATCACTACTGATGTTCTATACACTGGAGTGTTTTCTTGTTTGCACCGTTCAAATCGAGTGGTCCAGACGGCATTTTCCCTTCTGAATTACAGCATGGTTTTCTTCCCATCCGTACTCACCTGCTCAATCTCTTACCACGATCCTGGAGCAGGAGTTGAGTCGTTTTCATACCTAAAGCTGGCAAGTCGGATTATACCGACCCTAAAGCATTTAGGCCCATTAGTCTGACCTCTACTTTTCTTAAAGCTTTAGAGAGGATCATCGACAGATTTATTAGAGATAACTATTTAACTACCTCCCCACTCAGTAACATGCAACATGCTTACAGAGCTGGCAAGTCCTGCGAAACTGCTCTAATGAACTCGTTACTAGAATCGAAAGATCACTTAATTACAAAGAGTGCAAACACTTCATTAATCTCCTTTGCTCTAATTCGAGAGTAAGGGTTATGTGAGTGCCTGCTCATTGTGGCATTGTGGGAAATGAGGTTGCTGACTTTTTAGCGAAAGCTGGATCGGGCAGTTTATTTTGTGGTGTCGAGCCAGCAATTCCTCTTTCCTTCAACGGTGGTAAGGATGCTATTAAGAAGTTCGCTTTACTTGAACTGACGCAGAAGTGGCGTTCTACGCCTAGCTGTCGAAGGGCAAAACGGTTCATCATCGAACCCAACGTGAGGGTCACTAAATATGTGTTATCCTTAAAAAAGAACCAACTTAGAATTCTGGTTGCTCTTATTACGGGCCATGGACGTTTCAAGGCTCATCTCCAACGCATGGGACTAGCTCAGGATGATCTTTGTGACGATTGTCTGGAGGAACTGAACGACTCCCTACACTACCTTTGCGGCTGTCCGGCCTTTGTCGAAGCTAGATCCCAAGTGTTCTCGTACGGATCTTTGAACGTACGTAGATCAGTTATTATCCATCTCTTGGTTCAAACTTTTACAGTTTGCTATATGGCTGCAGTGCGCTTATGCGAGTTAGGATAGATCCTCAAGGTTTGCACCATGGGCCCATTGTGGCATTGAGTGCGGAACCTCTGTAGGTTCCAGCCGTTTTAATAATAATATCTGTACAATTTAATATTCGGTATTATGAATTTTTCCCATTTTCCGTGTTTTAAGTTTTAAAATTCTAATACGATCCCACCTTCGGTAGATACGATCATGTTCTTAACAATAATCAACTTGGACCTGCAGCACATCACCTTCTTGCATTTGCATCTCCCATATTGGATTCCAATCTTGAGCTGCTATCCATCTGATTAGAAACATTTCAAAAATTTCTTTGTATTCGTCAAGAGTTCGGATCAAAAAAAACCTTAGGATCATTCTGCCGACAGATAATGTTGAAAAATAAAATCACTGTGCAAATTATAACATGAATACCTGAGGATGACATAGTAGTCTGTGTTGCTAAGCTCAGCGGACTATTTGCATGATCCGTCACATATTGATTTTGCAGTTGTATAAACTTACTGCCCTATACTAAAAACAATAGTTGTTGTTAATCGAAAGATTAGTATCGCCTCTTGTATTCAAATGGTGTAGCTATAAGTCCGTTTAGTTAGCACAAATATCACATAATTCGGTGGCATACTTACTCAGCTATCGCAAAGATTATGTGCCATTGAATTTAATTATTTTCTTTTTTTTCTCGCTTTTATAGGGTTTTTTGTGTGGTTCCACAAATTTACTAACACATGCGCACATATTATCATTTGCTAGAAACTTCGTTGTCCCTAACAATATATAAATACACGGTTTCTAAAATGAAATGATTTCTATTAAAAAAAATAATAGCCATCTATTGGGCAATAGAGTAACTTTATTAATAGCAAAAACTAATTCATTAGATTTACGAACATGTCAATTATTCTCAACACACGAAAATTATTCGACTTTTTCGATTTCCTCAAAACTTTTAACAAATATACAAACATTTTATCTACTTATAGGATGGCAACAGTGTCAAAATGAAAAATTAAAAATTTTAAATCATTTTCGGTTCCATCATCAGTATTCCATCAATCGACAATACTAATAATATGCACACACGCCGAGTGAAAGTATTTACCGCAACTAAATCGAAAGTGCGAACAAATAGTTCAAACAAAATTCAAACCATAAATATTTGACCAAACATATATTTTCTAAAATTAAATCACAAAATCTAATTTAACTTTATGAGTATTTACTAATTTTCTTTTTTTTTCTTTTCAGTGTTAAGTGATTATTTGGGTTCTTGAAAAAATTTAATAAAATTACGACAAAGTGCTTTTTATTTTGGGTCTCAATGAGATTTAAATTTTTTTTTAACTATGATGTAATAAATAAATTAAATTTTTAATTTATTTTCGTGTACGTCGTGTGATTTTAAATTTTAATAAAATTTATTTTTTGCCATTTGTAAAATATAGTGTTAACCTAAATATGGAACAAATTGTCCTGGTTTCGAGGGCCTAAACATATTTAATTTAGATTCTTTTTTTTTTTTTTAAATATTAAAGTGAGATTAGATAATATATTGTTAAGTGCGGATTTTGTAAAAATAAGTTTATTTTTAATTAAGAAGACAAAAAGATAAAATAAAAAACCGAATTATTTTAAAAATGGCGTCATCAAATAGTTTAAAACATTTATTATTTTTAACATTAGTCATATTGATACCGACACTAGTATTGACCTACACTGATGCGAACAGTAGCAGTATTTATAATAATTTAACAAATCAAATAAGTAATACGGACATAGCCAAACATAAAGACGACAAACCGGAGGTGGACGGTGTTAAATGTCAAGAAGGATTACTGCTATCGGTATGGATGCCACAAGTGGGCGTAACACTCGGTGACCGTATATCACGCGGTCTTGTATATTTTTTAGCCCTATCGTATTTATTTATTGGCGTTTCAATTGTATCCGATCGTTTTATGGCCGCAATTGAGGTGATCACGTCGCAAGAGAAAGAGGTTAAGATACGGAAAAAAGATGGTGAAGTTCAAATTATTGTCGTTCGCGTGTGGAACGAAACGGTTGCCAACTTAACACTTATGGCATTGGGCTCGTCGGCGCCCGAAATTCTACTATCGATTATCGAAATTATTGCGAAAAATTTTAAGGCTGGTGATTTGGGCCCTGGCACAATTGTCGGTTCGGCCGCCTACAATTTATTTGTAATCATTGCTATTTGTATCTTGGTGATCCCAAATGGCGAAGTGCGAAAAATTAAACATTTACGTGTATTTTTCGTGACGGCAACATGGTCCATATTTGCCTATATTTGGTTATATCTCATATTGGCTTCAATAACACCGGGCCGTGTCGACGTCTGGGAAGGTGTCCTTACGTTCTTATTCTTTCCGGCCACCGTACTAACCGCCTATATCGCCGAACGCAGGCTATTAATTTATAAATATATTGGCAAACGCTATCGCATGAATAAGCGCGGTGTGATTGTACAAGTCGAAGGTGAAACCGCAATGGAAATGAATAATCGTGAGGATGGACATCTTAATTTAAAAGTGCTCGAAGAGAATGGGGTAACCGAAGAGGTGCGCGATTTCGAGGAAGCACGTCGCGAATATATATCAACGCTTAAAGATTTACGAAAAAAATTTCCTCAAAACGATTTGGAGCACCTAGAGATTATGGCACACGAGCAGCTTATGAATAAGGGACCTAAGTCACGCGCGTTCTATCGTATTCAGGCGACACGTAAAATGATGGGCAGTGGAAATATTATGCGCAAAATATCGGAACGTGCGCAAAGTGATTTAAGCGAGGTGAAGGCCGAATTACAACGTCTCGATATCGATGACATTGATGATGAGTCAATTTGTAAAGTTTATTTCGAACCCGGCCACTATACCGTTATGGAGAATTGTGGTGAATTCGAAGTGCGCGTTGTACGCCGTGGCGATCTATCGTTTCAAGTTAGTGTGGATTATGAAACGGAAGATGGATCAGCCGAAGCTGGTAGTGATTATATTGGTAAAAAAGGTATTTTAATATTCCCACCGGGCGTTGACGAGCAACGTTTTAAAATCGAAGTAATCGATGACGAACTATTCGAGCAGGATGAACATTTCTATGTGCGGCTAAGTAATGTAACTGAACCAGCTGTACTATCAATGCCTAAAGTAGCTACCGTTATGATTTTGGATGATGATCATGGTGGTATATTTGCGTTCGGATCCAAAGATCATGAGCTAGTTGAATCGGTTGGTACGTACGAATTAAAAGTGCAACGTTTCTCGGGAGCACGCGGCAAAGTTGTGGTACCATATTGGACAGAAGATGGTACCGCTAAAGCTGGAAAGGATTATGAACGAGCCGATGGTATATTGGAATTCGACAATAATGAAATAGAGTGAGTAATTTTTTGTTTTTTAAATTTTTAATTAAATTTTATGAAATCGTCGTTATAATTGATTCAATTAGTTGACGTTAAAATATTTTAAATTTACTTAAATACGCCAATCATAGATTTAACCTTGGTTTAATTTATTTATATTCGCACTGGATGAAGTGACGAATTCTTAACTTTGACTCATGACGTTAGTAGTGTTTGGGCATTTCTAAACTTAATTTCTAATTTTAAAATTAATTATATTTTTATATATAATTTTATAAATTTAAATAACGAAACAGTGGTATTTTAAATGTTATAAGCTCTACGAATTAGGGAGATGGTTCTAGAATTTTTGGTTTTTAAAATTTTGCATCACTGGAACTTTGCAGTATTAATTTAGAGTTATGTAAGTCAAATGTAGAATACTCACACTGTTAAAAATTATTTTTATTATTTAAAAGAATTTAAATTAGTAATAACAGAATTTTTACGAAACTAAAACTATAATAGATTTAAGAATTAAGCGTATCGAGTTTCCGAATTGGGTTTTAAAATATTCCGCTATTCTAGAATTTTTATTTGTGATATTTTTTAAAATAATTTACACTTCAAAATTTCGTATTTAGAATTTAAAATATTCACGATTAATTTAAAAATTTTCAAATATCAGGTCAGAAGTTTATAATTTTTTAAAAATGTATCTTTTGTAATTTAGAATTACATATATTTGAATTGTTTCAGTTTCCAGAATTGAGTATTTGGAACGCTAAATATGATATAATAAATTTGGACTTTCAGATTTAGTTTTACAATTTGTGATTTTAAATATATGAAGAAAATTGGGGTTTTAAAACTAGATTTGGTAATTTAGTTTTGTGTTTTTAACTTTTATTTTTAATTACCGATAATTCGGAGTTTTTTAAAATTTAAAATTTTCAAAACTAGTAATTTAAATTTTAAATATTAAATCTTAGAAAATTTAACAATTTTAAAAATTAATTTATTCCAATTTTTCGATTCAAGATGTAGACAAAAAAAATTCAGTTTTTAAATTTAAGAATCTGGTGACGCGATGAACCATTTTTCAGAAAATTTAGTTGTTCGCAAGTTTTACCTACAATTAAAAATTTCGAAATTTGTGTTAAATAGAAGTTCCCTATTATATTAAAACAAAGTCGTGAAATAATTTAGTCAAATTTAAATGTTTTAATATCCGAAAATTCTGAGTTTTTTGTAATAATTTATAAAAATTAATTAAGTTTTATAAATTATTACAAATGATTTTCGATTTTATAATTTGAAGAAAATATTTTAAATTTTGCCAATAATATCTCGGAAATTTTAAAACTCAAATTTAAATATTAATTTAATTTATTCTAAATTTTGTAGAATATCTGCCTATTTCACAGCAATTACATTTTAATAAATTAAGTATTTAATTAGAATATAAAATTTAGATCCACCAATCTGCTTTGTTTTTAGTAGAATTGCATATTTGAAATTTAAATGCTTTTTTTGAATGAAGAATTTGAATTTAGAAATTTTTCTTAAAATTTTGGAGTTCCTTCATATTTTAATTTAGAATGCTCCGGGATTATCAAATCAAATTGTCAAAATTTGTGAAATTCCGATTTAAGCAAATTCTATTTTCCAAATTGGAAAGTTTGAAATATCAGTTAATCCCTTGATGTCTATTTCCAATTCTACGTTAACTAAAAATTTAGTTAATTTATTGATTGATTTTAAATTTACAGTAATTTGTAATAACTTTAATTATTCTAATTGATTTTAATTCGATTTTTGTTAAAAAAATTTTAAAAATTGATTACGAAAGGAATTTAAAAATTCGATATTTAATGAATTAATTTTTTTTTTTGAAGAATTCAATTTTATAATTTCAAATTTTGATACTATAGTTAATATTGTATACTTATATCTTAGAACAATCAGCAATCGAAATTTAAGAATTTCTACATTTCCGAATTTAATTTTTTTTTTTAAAGTTTGATACAAGAATTTGAAAAAAATCGTTTTTTTAAATTTGGCTTCTGAAATATTTTAGAATTTCAATTGAAAATTGAAAGAATGGTCGATAATTTTACATTTTAAAATTTTATCTAGATTTCTGATTTATGATCCATTGATAATTTTAAACTTTAGGTTTCAAATTTTAAAACAATGTTTTTGACGGTTTCAAAATTGAGAACATCAAAATCAGTAATGTTAGATTTTTTACAAAATTTAGATTTTAGCAGATTAGAGAATTTAGATACAAATTGAATTTTCGAATTGGATTTAGAGTTTGTGATTCCAGAAATCAAAAGTCTGTTATTCTAAATTATTGAACTACGAGTTCAAAATTTTAAAGTCTGAATTTCGAAATGAATTTATTAAAAATTTAAAATTTAAAAAAATTCTGGTTTTGCTTGCGGAATTTTAGAAATTTAGGATTAAGGTTACATGAAACTGTATTTTAGAATTTGGAAATTTGATTTGGGTTTTAAGAATTCTGAAAGCTGTATTTTTAAATTTAATTCTTGAAGAAAACTTTATATTAAAATTGACATCTGCATTTTCGAATTTATAAATTTTATTCAAAAGTTTATTTATAAAAAATCGGCAATTTTAAAAATTTGTAATCTCTGAAGTTTTAGAACGTTAATTGAACTTAACATGATTTCGAATTTTTATTTTAATGGTTCTAAAATTTAATTTTATAAATTTACTATTTTTGAAGTTTTCAGATTGACAACCACGAATTTTAAATATTAAAATTTTCAAATTTTAAATTTTAACCGATTTGTAGAAATGATATATTTGAAAATTAAATATTTCCAATCTTATCGCTAAATTGAAGTCATTTTGAACAGCTTTTCTAATGAAATGTGTAATAAAGTGCTTAAAATTTAACTTGATTCACAATTCTACTTTTACGTAGAACAAGTGACTCTATCGTTTCGATACAGCCTACAATTTAGTGAGAGAAACGAACTCATTTTTTACAATTTTCGCGATAAAACTTTGTGACCAATTTTAATTCGTAATAATCTCTGTCCTTTTTTAATATGTTTATAACTAGAAAATTGGAGACATATTATTAAGGCAAGTCTGGATTCAGTAGAACATTTAACCAAATCTTTCGTAACTCTGGGAGCCTTGAAACTCAGAGAAATTTTGTTATTTGAAGCATTTTCCTTTTTCTGGTTAGAGAACTGTTGTTAACACAGATAGAATTTAGACTTGGAGAACCCTGAAACTTGAACCTTGTTAGATTTACTTTAAAATCTTTCACACATTTGAAGAACCCAGATACATTTTGTTATTTAGGAACAAAGAAAATTGAGATTTTTTGGATTCAGTTAAATTTGTAAGAAAATATTTATTAACTTTGAGAGCCTTGAAGCTGAAAGAAATTTTATTTTTTTGTATATTTCCACCAATTATAGAAACCTTCAGAATTTAGTTGAAATTTTAAATAAATTTTAAATACCAGAGTCTCATTATAGTTTAGCAAGGCTCTGTATATTTTTTAACATTTTATTAAAATTTATAATTCAATCCTTGTAAATTATCCTTCCTCACCCTCCTTTAGTAATGTCCCTTTTTACTCGCATTAGTATCTGGCCACCTAAAACTAAAAAATATTATATTTGCCTGTCACTAACGTTCACCAAAAAACTTTGTATTCCCGCGTTCCTATGCAACTTCCATAAGTATTTTTCTCTTAACTATCATAGTTTTCGAGAAAAACGCACTGATTTTTTTAGCTAACTTATCGCTTGCTGTCTTTTGAATTATAAAATCATTTGTGGGTCTGTGTCTCAGCTACATCCCAAATGGCTAAATAATTCGGACTGTAAACTGATATTCAGGCTATCTATTTGAATTGTAAGGCTCCAATTATTTCTCGTTAATTAAAACGATTTCCGTATTATTCAGATATCTCAAAAAAAAATTTAAAAGGTCTAAATCAAGGTAGTTCAGAAATGGATGATGAAGATAAAAACTATTGAGTTGTTCATATTTTATAAAAAAGAATATCCAAAGAAATAAACAATTGAAACAAAACATCCCAATTATGTTTTATCAGGCGAGTTAAAGTCGGATTGGTCATTGGTTATTATATTATAAAGTAGACAAAACGCCCTAATTTTTTAAAAATGATTTAAACTTAATACATATGCTATGCAAAAAAAGTGTAGATCGTGTATTTTTCAGGATCATGAGGGGCACTTTTCAGGATCATGATCGAATTTTGAAAATTAAATGTTTTTTAGAACTAAGATTTTTAAATTTAGAAATTTTGGAGAAATATTTCTTAAAATTTTAGAGTTTCTTCAAATTTAAATTTAGAATGTTCCGAAATTATCAAATCAAATTGTTAAAATTTGTGAAATTCCGATTTAAACAAATTCTATTTTCCAAATTGGAAAGTTTTACATTTAGTTAATTTATTGATTGATTTTAAATTTACAAAGTACTGTAATAACTTTAATTATTTAATTTGATTTTAGTTCGGTTTTTGCTAAATTTTTTTTAAAATTTATTAGGGAAAGGAAAAATTAGAACATCGAGCGAAAATTCGATATTTAAGGGGTTAATTATATTTTTTTTTTTTTTTTTTTTTCAATTTTATTTAAATATTTTAAATAAACAATTATTACAATCTAGTCACCTGGACTAATGAGCAATTTTATTCTAACTTAATTTACTATGTTGTATTAATCTATGGCTTCTTCCCACTGGTGTTCCATAGTGTCTGATAAATTGAATTAAACCACATCGTTATTGTGGATTTTACATCAGCATTACGCTGTTTACACTAGCAATTACACCAGCTCAAAAGGTTTAGTTCGTTTAAGCCTGCGTACAATATCTGTGTTGTTTAACAGCTTAGTTGCCTCAGTGTTAACATGTTGTTCGAGCCTTTGCCTATGTCTCACTGCATTTTTTTGGATTTCCTTTGAAACAGTGTCTACTTTAAGGTCCCTATGGAGGTCTCTGTTTCTAACATACCATGGTGCATCAACGATGTTCCTTAATACTTTGTTTTGAAATCTTTGGATGATTTCCACGTTGCTCTGTTTGGTACAACCCCAAAGTTGGATACCATAAGTCCAAACCGGTTTTAATATTTGTTTATATAATAGAAGTTTGTTGTATGTTGATAGAGCGGAGCTCCTTCCTATCAGCCAATACATCTTTCTATATTTAAGCCCCAGTTCTTCACTTTTCTTTTTGACGTGTGCTTTCCATCGTAGTTTTGCATCTAGTGTCATGCCAAGATACTTAGCCGTGTTGGCATACGGTATTATTTCTTGATTAATTGTAACCGGAATATGTTCGAGTCGTTTGTTTGTAAAATTGATGTGAACTGATTTAGTTTCATTAAGTTTAATTCGCCATCTTTTGGTCCAGTTATGTACTTGAGTAATAGCTAACTGTAAACTATGAGTTGATTCTTCGTTGCTATCCCCAACAGCTAAGATTGCCGTGTCATCAGCAAATGTCACCACAGTGTTGTTTTCTAATACAGGGAGATCATTAGTGTACAATATGTATAGGACAGGACCTAATACGCTGCCCTGCGGTACTCCTGCCTTGATTTCTTTCAATCCAGAATAGGAATCGTCTAATTTTACTCTAAAGAATCTATCTTTCAAGTATGATTCTAATATTGTAGTGAATTGCATTGGTAGTACAGTTCTTAACTTATAGTTAAGTCCTTCGTGCCAAACTTTATCAAAGGCCTGTGCAAAGTCTAAGAATATCGTTGAGCAGACTTTTTTCTCCTCTAATGCTCTTTCAATAATATTAGTTATTCTGTGTACTTGATCTAATGTTGAGTGTTGGTTGCGAAAACCAAACTGATGATTTGGAATCAGGTTTTTCCTCTCAATTATCGGATTTAGTCTTTTTACTAATAACTTCTCAAAGAGTTTAGACATAACTGGTAATAGTGATATTGGCCTGTATGATCCAGTTTTGTGTGGTGGTTTCCCAGGTTTAGGAATCATAATTACTTCTGCAATTTCCCAAAGGCTGGGTGCGTATTTCAATCGAAAGGCGGCATTTATAATATTGGTGAGCTTTAATAATGCTTTCCTTGGTAGTTAATTATATTTAAAAAAATATTAATTTTATAACTTCAAATTCCGATACTATAGCTAAAATTGTAAATTTGAATTGTAAAAAACTTAATAAACGAATTTTATGAGTTTTTACATATTTTAATTGTAAATTGAGAATGGTCGATAATTTTAAATTTTAAAATTTCGTCTAGATTTTTGATTTTTGACCCATTGAAAATTTTAAACTTTAAGATTTCAAATTATAAAACTATAAGTTTAAAATGTTTTCAAAATTTAAACATTAAAATGAGTACTGTGTGCTTTTTTATAAAGTTTAAATTTTAACTGATTAAAACATTTAGAATACAATTTTATTTTAAAATAAAAAAAGGTTTTTTATTCCCGAAATCAAAAGTCTGTTATTTTAAATTTTAATATTTATGATTTCAAGAACCATAAGTTCAAAATTTTAAAATCTCTGAAATTTAGAAAATTTTAATTTTTAATTTTGAGAATTTATTAAATATTTGGAATTTTCGAAATTTAGAATTAAGGTTATCTGATTTGGAAATTTGATTTGATTTTTAAGTATTCTGAAAGCATTATTTTAAAATTTAAATCTTGAAGAAAACTTTACATTTAAATTTACATCTGCAATTTCGAATCTATAAATTTTATTCAAAAATTTATTGATGAAAATCGGCAATTTTTAAAATTTGGAATCTCTGAAAGTTTCGAATACAAAAATTTTACACTTTTAAAACTTAACTAAAATTTAATTTTATAAATTTGTTATTTTTGAAGTTTTCAGATTGAAAACGACGAATTTAAAATTTTAACAGACTTCAGAATTTTGATTCTAAAATTTAGAATCCAGTTTTAAATCATCATCTGCTGTTCTAGAATTTTACTTTGTGAAATATTATATTTTGGAATTTTGCATTTTACAGTGAAAAATGTTGGGGAAATATTCTGAATATGTCGGCATATCAGATCAGAGGTTATAATAAAAATAAGAATTTGCAGATGTTAAGTGCGGAAAAAAATTCGGAAATTTAATTCTAACAATTTTAATGTTTGTATATTATTATTCTAGAACTGTTTACATCTTGTAAATTATGAAAAATCGTTTGTCATACAGCTTTTAACTGAAATTTGAATAAGGTTGTTTTTAGTATTTTCGTCCAATACAATTAAACGTGCTATACTTATGGTCCTGCGCATATAAATACGAATTCAAGCTCGGAGATCCTTACAATTTGGCACTCTGTGCACTGCAATATATATTTTTTTATGGGCCATTGTGTTCATTAAAATTTTAAATCAACCATAGAATTTGTGAGAAACCCCAGTTTAAAAAATTATATGGTTAATCTAATTACATTGAAACAAAATTGGAATGTGATTTATGAGTTTATCCAAGAGTTAAGGGTTAAAATACTGTACGAATATGACATAATATTGAGATACAAATGTTTAACTATTTTAATCAGCAGACTCGAAATCATCTATCGTTTTTAATAAACACAACAACCAGATAAATCAGCATAACAAAAATATTGGCAAATCGCCATCGCAGATTCGGTTTGCGTTAGAAAAAAAAAAAAATTATATCTTACTACCACTTTGCATTTTCTCTTGTTTTTGCTTATTTTTTTTTTAATTATTTTTTTTACATATTAAAATTTATAAATAATTTTAAAAAATTTATATGTTTTAACGAAAAAGCAAAATGTGTGTACGGATTATCATGAACTCGATATATGCGGATAGCTCTTGTTATATACATATACACACTCGCTGAATACATAACACACACACATGTAGAGTGCAAAAAATACACAAAATTAATGATTTTAATTAAATGATTGATTGATTTAAATTTTGTTTAAATTACAACAAAAAAAAAATTAATTAAGAAAAAAATGTAAATTTAATTATGTGTTTATTTCATAATGTGTGTGTGTGTGCGTATACATTTACAATGTGATGTTTTAAAATTATCTAAATAAAAAGAATTAATTTTTTAGTTTTGCCTTTGAAAATTATGGGTTGGGAAATCGATTTTTTGGTCGTTTAAAATAGCAAGATTATAATTTTTATTTATTTTATTTTATTTTATTTTATAATACAAACAAGACAAATTAGTTTAGTACGGCTTAAGTTGTCTGGTTTCTATAATCTGCGATGTGTCATCCAGTTCATTTATGATAAATCGATTTATTTATTTCAATGCAATGTATACGAATTTTCAAGCTATGCAATTCTTAAATAATTAAACTTGTTTTTATTCATGAGAGTTCTGAATTTCGAGTATGCAGATATTTCCGAATCTCGAGTTCCTCGAATTAATATTTTTAAACTCGGAAGATTCATTCAAGTTTTTTGGAAATTTATCAAATTTTTAAAGTGTATCAACGATACAGTGTTGAACATACAAAAACATTTTTTTATAGATTTTCGAATTTCAAACATTGCAAGCAATTTTGCGTGCGACATGCTATTAAAGTTGGATTGGCCTGACCGGCGTTCGATTAATATTAAAAAAAAAAATTAAATTTCCCAGATTTTCTATGGCATTTTATAATATGGTTGCGGATAAATGGCACCACTGTATGACTGTATGGCTGAAGCAGCATTTAAACTAATATGAGATAAGAGAACATTTTTACAACACAACTTTACGGCTTTAAATAAACATTCTAACATAGTTTTAATTAGACGTAAATCAAGCAGATGATCATATGGGAGAAAGGGAGAGGGAGGCGATAAATGAATATTTATTATCACATTCTTGATAATACAGTGCCATGTTAGGATTTTGAGAAATAGGAGCGTAACGAAAGGCGAGCGGTAATTTCAAGGTCAACTTCTCCCAAGCCAGAATGGACCCTTGCTTCTTAAACAACAGATTGAAATTGAAGCTGAATAATGATCAAACAATATATCGACTACAAGAATTAGAACCACTCTCGACACAGTATATTGAAGATATTTAGATAGATATTTAGATAAACATATATGTATACGCTTTTCATTGCTGTAATTTTTATTCACATAGACACTTTGAACACTATGTTCAAGATAAGATTGAAAAAATGAAAGGGCAATACCTCTCATGTCTATGTATGATAGCTTCTGTAACAGTAATCTATGGTCCACTGTGTCAAAAGCCTTTGCAATATCGATAAATAGGGCAGATACTTTATTGTCATTTAGATGGTCATGTATTGGCGTTAGAAAGGAGACAAGAGCTTTTTCACTTGACGAGTTTCTTATAAATCCAAATTATCTTGTATCTAAAAAATTAATTTTTGCAAAAACTTTCGAAAACGTTTTCAATAAGGTAATAGGACGATAATTGTTGGGATCGCTTCATTTGAGCTATGACTATTGTTCAAAACATTATTTACTAGCTTCCATTTAGATTTAAGATCTAAGGTAGCATTACTTTTATTTTTAAAATAAGCCTCTTTAGTCTGCGGAATTAAAATTTTAAGTTTAGAATTAAGTGTCTTCCCCTTTCTCTTTAGATAAGCCATTCCTATCATTAACGAATTTCAATAATGTATCTGACATCCAAGGCTTTAATTTAAAATTACACCGTTCAATTTTAATAATTGATTTGAATTAATTTATGTTCAATATAAGTTCATCGATAAAATTTGAATAAGCACAATTAGGGTCTTTAGAAATAAATACTGCATTCCACTCGGTTCAGCAAAAATTTAGGATTTGAATGTGGGTATTTGATAAGTCAAATCGCCTTCACATTCCCTATTGCATCGTAGACTGACAACTTTGTTTGGATTTCTCGTATTGTATATGCGTGGCTGTTACTACGAACAAGGAACATTATCGATACTTAGAAGATGTAGCTTTATTGTAATGGCAGTGATTTAAGTTTACGAAACAACTGTGGGTGCAGTTTTCGGGCACTCATAAATTAAGTTATCAGTTTTTGTCTGCGCTATGAGAGATCTTCGATATTGGAAAAATAAATCCCACTTCAACTGGATATGCCGCATACATTATAATTAATTCCACAAGAGCATGATACAGTTTCGATGTACATTATAAAATTAACATTATTAAGGTGACCGCTTGAAATTATAGGCCTAACTATTTCAAATCATTCATGAACACTAATTCAAAGTACTGTAATGAGCAAACATTTCAATCGAATGTACATGATATTTGAAAAAAATCGGTTAAACTGACAATCCGTCCAAAATGCAAAACTCTTGATTTATCAGTCATAAATCTATTTGCAGATGTCATAATATCGTCGTTAAAAGTGCTGGGCTGGTATATGCGCCAGTGTAGTTACTTGGTCTTTGGTTACTTCGAGCCACTGCCTTTATCATTTTATTCTGTGATAACTGTATAGTTCTTTCATGGTGAATCACGGTGTTATTTCAGCTAATGCATCGTCACCTATATTTGTTAATACATTTATATTTACCAAATTTGTAGTATTAATAAATTTCGCTGGCAGGCGTGCGGATTGGGAATGACTTTCCATCTTTGGTGCAATTTGTCCTTCCCGAAGACAATGCACTTTCCAATCCTTTTTAAAATAGTTTGATAACTAAACTACTCCATTTAAAATACAAAACCATCTAAAACAAACAACCCGTGAACGGCTGACTCTTGAGTATTTATTTTTCGGAATTTTAAACATTAGCGAATACATCACTTAGAGTTTAAATATTCTTAGAAATAGGTTTATTGTACCCGATGGCACGATCGAATGCAAGAAATTCTATTTTTAACCGATGATCGTTTTGAAACCATATAAATTGAAATTTTGAGGGTTATATTTTCTCAATATGAAGTAATGACCGTGTTGGAAACACAGAAAATGAATATTTATTGAACTTTTAATTAAATTTTTCATAAATCCTTCGCCCATTTTGAGAGTCTAGCAATTCAGATTTTGTGATATATTTGAAACCATTTTGATTTTCTGGTCTAGAAAAAAATTCGAAGCCTGCAAAGGCCAGAGAGAAATAAGAGTTGGCAGAATAGCTTTACAAATCTCTACAAACTTTACAAGTCATTGCGAAGCTTAATAGCATACAAGGTATGGCTTGTCGAGCTATTACGGGTGCTATGTCCTCGTCTTCTATACTTGCTTTGAAGGTAATTATTTTTCTGCCCCCACTGCAGATGGTCATCCTAGGCACATCATGCTCTGTTTCGTTTCGCCTGCGGTGTATTGGTGCGTGGAACGCTCTCGGCCTGATCACAGGGCATAGACTAATCTATATATACCAGAAATTAATATGGTTAATGGCAAATTGTTGCCAGATTTCTCTTTCTCAGTAGTTTATCCAGCATGGAACTCAAGGTTGTCTCAATAATTCAATGACTGGGTGGCTCAGCAGGCTAAAGCAGGCTCAATTATGAAATTCATTGGACCTGAATCGGCAGTGCCCCTGACCTTTAATTGTGGTAAGGAAGCTATTAAGAACTACATGTTTTTGCAGGCTAAGCGTAACTGGCTAGCTTCCACTACATTCCGAGTGGCTAAGTACTTCATTTGTGAACCTAATCGAGGCACACAAAGTTTGGTCTATCTTTGAAGAAAGACCAACTGAGAGTTCTGGGACTTGTTCAAGATTCCTTGTGTGACAACTGTCTTGAAGATGACAGCATTCACTTTGACTTTGTATGTGGCTGTTCCACTTTTTAGGTAGTTAGTTAGGTCCCAATTTCTTAATCATAGATCTTTAAATGTAGGTCAATTGTCAACCCTAACATAGTTTAAGCTGTTACAGTTTGCCAGAGCAGCCGAGTGCATTTGCGAATTGTGATAGAATCCTCGGTTTGCACCATAGGCCCAGAGTGGAATTGAGTGCGAAATCTGCTTGGGTTCCAGCCAACTTTAATAATAATAATAATGATGGCCCTAACAGGTTGTCCCACCTGCGGTATTGTAATCTAAGATTAATACGAGTTCTATCCCGAACTCATCTGTGACTTTTTTCTACTGTGTTTTATCATTTTTGATCGGCGACCGTTAAAACATTGTCTATTACCATGTTTCGATGCACAGAGTTAAGACAAATTTGGAGTTTCGTTGAATTAATAACGTGGCGAGGCTAATCCGTTCCGTTTCCCTGAAACTGGGTTCATTTCGTTTTGAAATTTCAGCGTAGTTTGCAGTGCCATTTTGATTTAGAGTTTTTGTTTTTTATTGATCGAATCTTTTTAAACCGACTACTTTCGTTGAGATAAGTTGGATAAACAAATTTAACGATAACTCGAAACTCGACATTTTTCCATGACGAGGTAACTCGATTTTTTTTTTAATTGGTTGGAACCCATACGGATTCCGCACTCAATGCCGGGACGGCCCATGCTGCAAACCCAGGATTATATCCTAATTCGTAGAAGCGCACTGCAGCCGTAGCAAACTGTACAAGTTTGAATCAAGGTATGGAGGACAACTGATCTACATTAATAGAACTACAGCTGAAAATCTGAAGCCGAATAATATTGAAAGCTGGACTTATGCACACAAAGTGCAGGCGAACCCATTCGATGGAGATGCCCGAAAATTTAAATCGACCATATGATCCGTACCAAGATATTTAGCTGGTCCTTTTTCAAGGATAGATCATATTTAGTTGATTTCAAATTGGTCTCGCTAATGAAGTTCTTCGCCATATACGACAACTGACAGTAGCAAGCCACTGTAGTCTTAGATCTGTCAAAGCGTAGTTTTTTATAACTTTCTTGGCGTAGTTAAAAGATAAGGGACCCACGGGTTCCGGTCCATTCATAGTTAGCTGAGAACCGGATTTGGCTAAATAGTCCACAATCTCATTCCCTTCGATGTCACAATGTGCTGGCGTACCGTAGCGGCATTACCGTAACGATATTGTTGGAGCAAAGAAGATTAGTGAAGTGTTTGTCATCCTTGACAAGTTTGGAGACAATCAAGAAATTTTTCAATGAATTAAGCACAGCTTTGCTATCAGTGCACAGAATAATGTTTTTGTTTTTAACAGCAAAGTTCAAAGACTCCATAACACTATAGGTCAGCGCTATTAGTTCCGCTTGGAAAACAGTGCAAAGCGAACCAAGACTGTCAAAAGATCTCTGATTGGACCACGGACAATAGATTCCAAATCCAGCACTGAGGCTAGAAAGAGAGCGATCTGAAAAAAAGAATATGGACTCGTCTATAATAGGCCCCGATGCACCTCAAGCGAAACGGTGCAAAACAAGCAGTGCCACTTAAATTAACAACTGGTCACCACACAATAGAAGCGTCAGATAATATCGGTAAGACCAACCATTTATAAATGAAAAACAACATCTTGGATTTCCCAGACCCCATGATTTCCCAAAAGCCCTTCTACATTGCCAAAACCAGGCAGTAGCTTTTTGTAGTTTGGAATCAAGATGAAATTTCCAGGAAAGTTTGCTATCCAAGATAACACCAAGATGCTTGACTTGGTTACATCTGGTAATCGGTCTCTCAAAAAGAGAAGGAATGGATAGATCCATCCCACTCCTACGCCTAGCAAAGACAATTAAATTTGTCTTAGACAGATAAGATATTCAGATGTTTGCCTGAAACGTTAAGATAGGATCATCAGCATAACTCTGTGCAATGAAGCTAGATAGCTTGAGCATGGATTCAATCCATTTGACAATGATGTGCTTAATACCAACATTATTACAGGCTACTAGTGCCTAAACGAGGTACTATCAAAAGCTCCTGCTATATCGAGGAAAGTACCTACGAGAAACTGCTTATTATAGAGGGAAGGTTATTAGGTATTTGTTTCTAATAAATCTGTCGACGATTTTTCTACGGCTTTAAGAAAAGTTGAAGACAGACTAATAGGTCGAAAAGACTTGGGATCTATAGTCGGATTTGCCATCCTTCGGAATAAAACCGACTCTACTCATGCTTCAGGATTTAGGAACAGCGCAGAAAGCAATACACGCCTGGAAAAGGTTTATCAGATGGCCCTGAATGATAGGAATGCCGTCCCGATAACTCGAATTAATACTGGTTAACTCCACCATGGAAACATGGTAATGGTTGGTGTATTTTATTGATATATTAATCAAAATTGTCACGTGAGCATGAACTATTTTGTCGCTCAATGGGTTGATCTACTGATGATGTGATTTGTCTGTGTGTTTAATTTAAATTAAACGACTTAAACGAGTTAAGCGACTCTAATCGTCCTAAATTATAGCTTTATCAAGGGATTGCTATAGTTTTTTGGGGGTACCAAGAATAAAAATAAGAAGCACTATTCACAGTATATGAGTCATTATTTTATTTTATTTTGCATTAATTCATGTGAACGCTCCTGCGTACGCAACCAACATTATTCTATAGACCAATAACATGCCAACGTTCTTAGCCAACGTCGATCGTGAGTATCCGTATGGACCAGAAACACTATAACTCTAAATTAAAAATAAAACGTATCTTTGAAAAAATTTGAAAGTAATTTAAAAAATTCAAAACTATGTAATCCTGATCAAGAAATATTGAAAGATCTCACCTTTAAGAATTCGGTTTAAAAAGATCGAAATTTGATAATTGCCATTTATATAGTTACTCTACTATTCAATAGATGTCATCATTTTTAATAAATACACATGTAATATACATATTCGCTCATACACATAATTCATAAATCCGATCAGTTTAGAAATTTTCGGGGAAATCTCGAATTTTTTTAGGCACATGCCAAAAAGGTCACGACCCCTAGTTTAAGAAACACTGATACAGTTATGATAATTATTTATCATACACAATCATAAATGTGTTTGTTCTATATAATACTCCGAATATTCCGACTCTCTAAGTTTAGAATAACAAGAAATTAAGAAAGAAAATGAAAATTTTCAATATCAATTGTATGAATTAACCGCCTTGAAGCAAGTAATTTTTTTTTTGTTTTGTTAAATTTTTTTTTCTTAATTTAAAGTTAATTAACTTTGGCGCAGAAAGTAAACAACACACACACACACACACACAGTAATTAAATAATTGTTCGTGTGTGATTTGTGCAAACATGTATCGCGATATGTATACATACAGGCTGTATATAGCGCGACGCGTACATATAATTTTGAAAATTGTTGTAACAATAAGTTTGGGGTGAAAATAGAAATGGTTTTATATGCGAGTATTGGCAACAATTCTTTAATAACATAAATAATTTTGGCACCTATTATGTTTTTAGAATTTTGTTTGATGTTTTATAATCTAAACTCATACCTAGTATGTATATTTATATACAAATATACAGTTGGTTCCATAATATATATTCTTGATATACGAATATCTTATTAAATTTATCTCGCCTCCATTTCCGGTGAGTAACATTTTTTTTTTTTTAAAGAAATTAGTAATAAAGACGACAGATTAGTGAACAATTTTTTGACCACAGTCTTTTTTTATTTAATTTTAAACAGAGCTCGTGCGCTTATCGACAAAATGATGTAATTAAAGTTATCGGTTGTGGTGGCTAATTTATCTCCAAATTTTCTGTATATTTTGGAAATATCTCGAACGAATAGTGTAAATTGTATATGTAGGTTAAATACTTAAATCTAATTCATCAAGTACCGCCTAATCCTGATATAATGTCGAAACCGATGAAACCGATGAAATTGTTTGTTAGCTCCTAACCTAGTTAACCGATCGCTTGAACATTTGTCTTCCTATCAGTCATCTGATTGCTTTTATAAAAGAAATATATGTTTTATTAGAATTTCAATGGTTTCGTTGCATGACCCGCATTTCACTTTGAAACGCTCTTAAAGTCGTAAATGTTATATTTAAACTCGCGCGGTTAATAAATATTTGGATTGTTTAAATGTAATGCTGAATTTTACGTTGGATTGATATCATGTGAGGACAACAGTTTCAATACATATGTTCATTGCAGAAAATATATTTTAAGTGTAGACCTTCATACGTCCTGATTGTATGTAGATTTGAAATTTGGTTTGAGGTTAATACCTGTATAGTGTTCATCAAATTGAGAAAATTATACATTTCTGAATTTAAAAAAAAATTAAATTAGAACTGTATGGTCAAATCCAGCAGCTGTAAACATTAAAAACAGCCAATAGTGATTTTTAGTCACAACCGGAATTCGAATCCTGGGCCCTCGAATACCAAAAATACCACGAATACCAGGAAAACGAAATACTCGAATCAGCATAATTTTTTCTATTGAATTCTAAATGATTGATGCACAACAAATTATTTAAAAATATTCTAGAAATCGCAATCGAGAATATGATCAACAAGTTAACTTAGTTACGACACCATCCATATTCAACAAATTTTGAGTTTTTTTTTGCATTTGAACAGGCGGTTAGCTAAATGAATCGTCAATAGTTAAAGTTAGAACCGTTTTCAGATTTGTAAATTCCTTGAACAGCTTTTCTAAAATATTGAACTGTTGCTCATAGTAAATAGTCGCCCTTCGAGTGTTTCCAACTTAACCGAATTCCAATTTTACCCGGGTAATCGAATAGTAATTTTGAGTATTTATTACTTCTGTAATTGTTGAAAAATATAATTTCGTACCCTCCGCGCAGTAAATAAATTTGAAGTTTGTTTGCCAGGTTCCATCACGGCCAATTTCACTTGTTCCAAAATTAAAATAACTGTTCTAAACGTTGATTAAAAAGCCCGATGAGTTGGTTCAATTAATTTTACAAATCTCCCAACTAGATAAGTAATCTAGGGGGCTTTCCCTCTTGTATTTCAACAAACTTAATTTTTTCACTTCAGCTGGCGTACGACCCTGGCACCATCATGAGATGTTGCGATGATGCGGTTACTAAAATACTAATTTTTCTGTTTTTGCCGATGTCCAAGTACAATTTATGAGTCCATTCGCCCACTGTAATTGCGAATTTTTCACTAGACTTTATCTTCCATCGGAACTTTGGTTGCACTGTTTTTTTTGCTTAAAATATTTCATTACACAATTTTGAACAGAAGTTGGAGATTATTAGTCACATAATCTCGAATAGATTCACATTTCACAATGGCATTGAATAAAATTCCAGCCTTTGCAGCACATTTCGACTAAATCGAGCTAAATTTTCTATTAATCTCACCTGTATTTTGGCTTTTTTGATTGGAGGTGCTTCCTTATGGTCATTGTTAATCCTATGAATTCTTAAAAAATTTATCTTGAATTGAAAAAGCTTAATATAAATAATAATTGCATAAGTTATTCGCAATTTACATCATGTCAAATGAGTGCGTTTTGTTCCGAATTTTATTTCAAAAATTTCTACTTCAGTTTTCGGGCAGACCCTTTGTTTCCAAAGATGATTTAAAGGGGAATGTTACATTTTTATTTAGGAAATGCATTAGATGAAAACAGTTCTAACGATGTCATGCCGGTCCTACTTAATCCATTTAGATACACTGCAGGTGGAAATAATATTTCGACTCATGTGCCAAACTTCCACAATCCTCCGGCTACGGAATGTCACTGAGTAATCAGAATGAAGCAATTGTGAAGTACGAAGGTTATCAACTGCACGTGGGTGTTCAACAGTTTTTAGGAAATTAAGGAAAAATACATTTGGGTATATTTTCGTGCTTTGTTTGTGATTGGTTATGGTGAATGACTTATTGCCGTCTCCTCGCAATATGGTGGAATTATTAACAATATATTGCCAAACGATGACATTAATGACGTAACGATATGATTCACGTGGAAAAATGGAACACTACACCTTGTATCGGCGGTTGCTGTTTTAGAAAATTAACACGTTCACATTAAAAAAAGAAAAATTTCGCAATTCGTCTTGATTACGTGGTAACAGTATTTAATTCGAACTGACAATTGTTCCTTTACTGAAATTGTCTTTGGATGATTAGCATAACATTTGTGTTTGACCGATCCTCACAAATAATAGTCCGATGGAAGCAAATATCGGCCTAGACTTTCTGGTCAATCGTAGGGAACAAAAAGTCAGTTAACATGGCATGATAACGGTCGTCATTGACTGTTAATACGGCTCACAGAAAAATGTACCTATGATGACTTTGGACCATATTCCACACCAAACGGTCAATCGTTTTGGGTATATTTTTTTCTGCAACATTTATGCTTGTTCCCATAACCGCCAAGGTGATTATGAGCTTCGTCGAAAATTATTACTTTCCCAACATTGATCAAGCGTATTTTCTGACTGGATTTTTGACACTTGACTGATGACATTAGAGTTATGTGCGGCGATATAACCACTATATACTTCAAAAACGAACTAAAAGATGCCGCACTGGTTATGTAGAAATATGGAAAAGTGATCACGATTAAGGCCGTTAATCAACTACGTTTTATGGATAAAAGCTTACTATAGGATATTAAGATAAAAAGGATTGGATCCGTTGATAAAGCTCAAACCTGACTGATTTTGCCATATAGATACTATAGTATTTCGAAAAAGTGAACACTTGGACCTTTCCAAATTGTTGCAATACATTATTATAACAAGGATTGGGCCCCGCTGATAAATATTGAAAATTTTAATAGAATACACTCAAGCACAAACATTTCACAGTTTTTGGTATGTGGATACAAATATTTCTGAATAGTGGAATCTTGGATCTTTCCAGTTTGGTGTAATACATTACTATAACAAGGGTTGGGCTTCGCTGATAAAAATGTTTTATAATTTAAATGTTGACAGAAAACTCAAATTTATTTTGTATAAAATGACCAAATAAATCGAAAAATTTGATTTTCCTGTCAACATTTAAATTTTTAATAAATTTTTTAACCAATTGACATACGGCCTTAAGATCAAAAATCATACAAATTTGGAAAAGCCAAACTGAGCACCATTCAGAAATGTTTGGAAGATTTTTGTGCTTGAGTGAAACCGGTACATACGATTGGCATTATTCTTCTTAAAATTTCAAAATTTATTAGCGGAGCCCAACATTAGTCTAGGGGTTCACTATTCAGAATTGCTAGTGTCCATATGACAAAAACTCTGAAATTGTTGATTTTTTGAGCTGTAAGAACGAACCCCAATCCATTTTATATTAATCTGACATACGCATTTTGAAAGGTCCAAGTACTAGGGTGCATGTGGCAAATTTTGTTTGTTTTTCCTGCTTGAATAATATATTTATATGTATGTACACTGTTAAGAAAATATGTACACTTGCATAAATTTGTATATTTCGTGTAAAAATTAACATCGGTAAGGACGTCAGGTGCTTCCAATACTTTGTCAGAGCTCAAAATGGTTTCAATGAGTATGGTGAAGAAAGTAAAAATTGTGCTATGGCTTTGGACCAGTTTGTGTCTTAGCCTGCGTCTTCTTTGGACTGCCACCATAACACCTACCTTGTTTATGTTCATAAATAAAATTGATTGTCAGTGTCACTAATCCTGCAATTATTGGTAATTGATTGCTTTGCTATTTGGGCATCGCGCTGTATCTCAGAAACCACCTATAGACAGTATCGAAATTGCTGCAACAATTGTTTAGATTCTGATGGCCTTTCGATTGACAATATTGGTTTCCCCGGACATTTCAGAATTATTTTTCATTAATTGTGCATATATATACTATGAGTATAATCCTTTTCAATTAACTTTTCCCGTTTTATACTTACGTCCATGTACGAAAAGATTGGATATAATCAGAGCGAGGATTTATTTCGAGCTACCGCCCATAGGATATCTTTAATTGGATCTCGAACCTTCGTAAATTTCACTGACTTTAGTTCTATCAATTCGCACTTTACTTTCAGACTTTTACATTTTTTGGGGTAAATTGATTTTTACAACTACAACAAATTAGAAACTTCCAAATTAGGAAGCTCCAAAGTAACGCTATCTTAATTTCTATTTAGGGTTTTAACAAATGTTAGCTTCCGTAATGAAAATGTTTTTTATGAAAACAATTTTTTGGGTACTATGTCGGAAGGCTTCTGTTTAAGTTCTTATAACTTAAATGTTAGCCTGCCCCGCCAGCGAATATTGGGACACACCATCTGAACAAACCATCACTCTAACATCCACGTCTCGAAAATATTTCTTTATGAATGATAAAACTGTTAACGATGGTTAATGTTATGGAAATCCAGAGTTCTGAGTTGATGACCGAATAATTTCTCGAAGAAGTAAAGTTAATTAACTGGCTATATAAATGTGTGTTTTGTGTCAATGTCAGCAGGTAAGACAATGTCAACAACCGATATTTTAGCGTTTTGAACTCGATTGAACTAGTTCACAGTTGTAGTTGTAAAAAATCTTACTTTATTGACATTTCTTGAGATAAGTTATGAAAATACAAGTTGATTTTCAAATTGTCGTAGCGATCAAAAATTTACTTCTAAACAATAATGCATGCGTTATGCCGATTTATCTCTCCGCATGCTTTGTAAAATCAGATTTGACAAACAAATACAGAACGTAAAACAAATTCTGTGGGATCCTAATTGCTGGTCTCAACCTCACGGTATTGATCAATTGCTCTGCCTCGAAAAATATTAAAAACTAAATGCAACGAAATTCGTTTCCAGTAAATCCTTTACACTTATATAATCTTACAGGTAATACTAACACTAGTCCAAGTGATGAAATCAAGAAATTGTGACCACGTACCTCAATAGCAAATGTGCTCAAAATGCGCTTTTCCTCCCGAATGATGAAAGCATCATATTAATTACTTTGGTTGCCATGATGATTGTAAGCAGATCATCGAAGAGGAGCCACTCGAAATGGTATAGAATATGCAGATTTGGCTCATGTCATACAATTATAAGCATTAGAGATATAAGCTGAATGCGCATACGGGAGACATTGACGACACTGCCATAATCAACGTATATATACTCAAATTCAACTCATTACTCAAGTTCAACCCAATTTTTAATTTTGCTTAAATCACTTTAAATTATAATTAAAATTTAATTCAAGCCCATAATGGAATTTTGGCTGGAATTTTACTTTAGAAAATCCCTTAAGAAAATTTAAAATGCACTCAATTAACTATAAAGATTTTGTTTCAAAATCTACTTAAATTTCGCTCTAATTTGAAATTAAAATTTGAATCAAATTCTTCTTAAAATCTATACGCAAACTCAACTAAGACAAACATATTTTTTTCAACTCAGTGTTTGATTTTTAACTTAATTTAAAATTTAAAATACACTCAAATTTTGTTCAGGTCCAACTGAAATATTAAATTTATTTTCATATAAAAAAACCTTTAAAGATTTTGGCTCAAATTCATACTATGATTCTATTCTGGAATTTCACTTAAGCAAATCCACGTTAAAAATATATAATCCGAAGTCTATGCAAACTAAAGTTTAAGTATATATTTATAATTTAAATTGCACGCAAATAATATATAACTCACGTATATAGTGCAAATTGTACCCTGAATTTAACTTAAAAAGTTCCACTCAAAATATATAATTCAAACTTTACTCAACAATAAAAATTATTTTTTAATAAATATTTGAGTTTTAATTTTGTTGAAATCAATCCGTTAAAAGTTTGTAAAACGCGTTTAAAATTTAACTCAACTCCATGGTACAATTTATCTTGAATTTCACTTTAAAAAAAAAATTCACTCCAAATATATACATAATTTAACGCGGGGCCTTCATAATAGACTAGCATAGATACAAATTGGTCCGTAGCTATACCAAGGAATCTTGTTTTTAGTTTCAACCGTTGCTACCTTTAAAATTATCTGGTCTAGCCCAAGTAGAAGCGGAGCACTGTGAGCAAACGTAGGTCACGCGAAAATCGCTGACATCGCAAACTATATTGATTGCTTTTGACAGAATTTGAATTTAGTATTGGATTTGACGGTCTGTTGTTAGTTTTCATCATACTTAAAATATTCATTGGTATTTTTAAGATTGGCTCGCTTTGTAGATTACTGAAAATATTTTAATTTACAACTTTTCTAACCTAACCTAAAATGAAAATAGATTAAAATGCATTGAAAAAGATTTTAAAATAATTCCCAATCGCCTTACACATAAATAAAAGATTGGCCACCGTAGTTTAGAACTAATTCACGAAGTCACTCTATCAATTGTATTTTTTATGATATCTATACGTTATCTTTGGTCGACACGTCGCCGTAGAAATTAATAAATGGTGCGTAAACGCCCATCCCTGGCCCTCATATAATCGTATAATATACAGAGTACAGTGATCTTAGTTTGGGTAGCACTTTTTTTTGAATAACACACATGTATTAGAGGAGTATAAATTTATATAACACATCTTTTTACTCGCCTTCCATCAATTAGAATGTTAAACATGTCGCACAACATTTTTATTGATATTAAACAAGAAAGTCGTAAAATGTATACATTCGTATATACATATATACGCTAAATGCGTAATGTGACAAAGATTTAGGGAGAACATTATTTTAAGAATCGTAAATTGTAGAATTTATACCATGAACTGGAAAAACAAATTGAACCTTAAATTTTTACTCCAGAACTGTACTCTCAGCCTGCACATTTTTGATATCGTTTTTTTATAACGCGTAGAAGTTCTTGACATAAATAACATTTGTGCCACCACCTTATTGTGATTATTGAAATTAATCGAATTTAGTGACGACACCAAACAAAAACTGCTTATATATGAATGGAATGAAAATGGCACAGTGTTGTCAGTTAATGAGGTATCATACGCAGAGAGAAAAGAAATACATTATGAGGGGATAGAAAATAGAAAATTCTTGAATAATGTTTTTCTTTTATTTGTTTGTTATCGATTGACGAATTGTTCAGAAGAAAAACGAATTTATATATATAAATCACAAAACATGTGAAATTAATCTATATTTGATACGAACATGTCTTTGTATGTATACTTAAGTGTGTAACACATCATATTGAGATGAATGTTCTTTTCGTTTAATTTTATGTGCCTGCCTGCTGCTTGATTGCTCGTATAAAACCACATTGTTGAGTTTAATTTGAAAGTTGGATTATAGCGGGGCAAAAAAAAAATCACAAGTATCGTATGAAATAAATGACGGACCCAACCCCAAATTTCGTGGGAATTATGTAAATCCGATAAGCCCTGTAAAAATAACCTTGACATTGCGATAACACAATAAAAATAAAAGTATATTTTGTAATATAAACTCAGGCCCATTACAATGTTAATATGCTAACAACATAATCATTTTCATTTGTATTTTTTTTTTTTTTGATTATGTTTTTCCAAGCTCATTTCTTTTTAAAAAACGTAAATGATTTCGTTACATATGTACGTATACGTGTATCCACATATTATGATATTATTATATACTCGGCTTTGTGATGTAGAGGGGGTTGGAGGAGGATGACTTTATATTATTATAGTCAGAGAGTATATAAAACGTTTACATGATAACATGATTTTATGCTTTTATTTCAGATTTGTTTTTCTTTTAGCATAAAAAGTCTTGTTCCCATTTTCATTGCGCTATGTGTATCATACACATATGTATGTACGTACAAAAACCATTTTATATAACTCAGTTACAATTTTCTTTTTTTTTTCTCAATTCTCTAAGGGGATTTTATGATATCTTGTTTTTATAAATATATACTTATAAATGTATATAATTTATACTAAATATATTTATAAATAAAATAGTAATAAAGTGATTTTTAACATTTAAATGCTAAGACCATTTAAAACCAAATTATATTTAAAAGTCGATAGAGAAAAGTACTAATGCTTATATATCAATTTTAGGACTGAGTATGTATTTTATGTTTGCTGTTCTAATAATTCAATAGTCATAAAATATTAGGGCGTTGTTATAATATTCAATTGATCGTAATTGTTTAACATTAGTCCATAAAAGTTTAAAATTGTCGGGTTTTCCCGCCCATTTCAATGCAAACTTAAGTCCTCATATTTTTAAAGATTACGTTATAATGAAAACAACGCCCTAAATTTTATCCTCATCGGTTTTAATTAAATATTTTCCATATATCTTTATGTAGTTCTTATTTGTAATTTGGAATCGATGCTAAATTTATTTCGATGCTTTTATTAAAATCTAGAATCAAATAGTTCAAAGATTTGGTCAATAACGATTTCAATTTAGGATTTCAGATAATTCGATGTTGAATTTATTTAGAAATTTCGGAAAGTGTGATTTAGGGATTAAGGAATTTAAACAATTTGAAATAAATATTATGAAATTTATTTAAAAATTAATGTATGTATTGTTTGAGTTTATTTTGGGCTACGTAAATTATAAAATTAAAAATCTGGAAAATTAGAAAATTAAGAATCAAGCCATTAAGGGTTTTACAAATATAAACGATTTGGTAATAGCGGAATTGACAGATTTAAAATATAATAAATTAAATGAGGCACAAGTTCCTTTACTTATCAAATTTTATAGCATTAAAAATTTAGAAATATAGATATTTAACAATGATTAAAGAAGGATTTTTAAGGATTCAGATATTTGAAAAAAATTTAGGAACTTTTGGACCTACGAAATTTAGCAATCTAAAAATCTTTCTTTGAAAGATGATTCTTTGAAATTTATGTGATAATAATTATTTTAAGGTTTTGCAATTGGACTTTTCCAAATTTTAATTTTTATTTTATATTTCAGTTTAAAATATAAATTATTAAATTTTAATTTTAATATGAAATTTTATCAAATGATTAATTTCGGAATTTGCCTGATAAGGAATAGAATGTTAAAAATTTTAAAATTTGGTTTTGAAACTTCAAGAATTCTGAAGTTTTTAGAATATTCAATTTGGTTAACTAAGAAAAATCCCAAATAGGACCTTGAGAATTTAAAAGAATTTAATGATTTTAGAATTTCAGATTGCGGAAAATATACAAAATGAAATGACATAAAGTTCTGAGTTGTTAGATTTTAAACTTTTAAAGGTTTTTAATAAGAGAATATAAATGCTTATTGCTACACTCCTGTTCCCCATCGAGCTACAACTTTTTATACTGGCTGTTATTTTTTTAATTGATGACGCTATGTTCCCTTATTGGAAAATTAACCCTAAGGATATAGAAAATTGTCACTCGATAGCAGCAAAAATATAGGGGCAGGTTCCATTTTTATATTAAAATCTAAATCCTCAGAATATGTTGTGGTTTTTTTTTCACAATGAGATGAAGTTAGAATTTTCAGGCTTAAGAACAATAGATTAAGGCTATGTGAAATAAACAAATATAAAATTTAAGAATTTAAGAAATTTAGGAATTAAGTAATTTGAGATTCAAGCTATTTACAATTAAAGAAATTTAATAATTTAAGGAAGTTGGATCTAAAAACTTTCGGAATTGCGTTCAGGCTTAATAATTCAAAAATGAATTTAAGGAATTACAAGAAATTTAAGCTTATAGAAAATAACTACTTTAGTGATTTAGCTATTCAATTCTAGAAATTCTTAATTTTAGGAATTTATGGAATTTAAAAAAATAAGTTTAGAAAATTAGAAGTAAAAAATATGGAATTTTTGGAATTTCTATAGGATTTTTAGAATTAAAGATTTTAAAGATTTGTGATATAAGAAATCATTTGAGGAATTTATGATGAGGCGGAATCTAGGAAATTAAAAAATTGACCAATCTTTGAGTTCCGATACTAGTAAATTTGATAATCAAATCAAGAATTTTTGGCTTTTAGAAATTAATGACGTAAGAAATTTGCGATTTCATATACCTCGTATACATCAACCTTATTTAATTTAGAAATTAGGGAATAATAGCTTAAAGAATTTAAGAAGTTTATGAAATTAAGGAATTTAGAAATTTTACTTCTTAATTTTAATTAAATTAAATATATAATAAGAAGCTCGTAATTGTTGAATATAGAAATTATTTTAGTTTTAAAAAGAACGAATTAAGAAATTTTGGAATTAAAGGATTTTAAAAATTTGCTGTTTGTTGAAGTTGTAATTTTAAAGGTTACTATTTCAGTGATTTAGGAAATGAAGAATTTATGGAATTTAGAAGTTAGATATTTTACAAATTTCAGATGAGAGTTTTATAATTAAGAGCTTAACAAATTTAGAACGTTTTAACTTGTGAAACGTAAAATTATAATAAGAATTCTGGCCATTTCAATAACTGAGATTAGAATTTACGAACTGTTAAAATTTAAATTTAAGAATTTCAAAATTAACAAATTAAGGAGTATACAAATTACGAAATTTTTAAAAATTAAGTTTAAACTTAAAGATTTAAAAATATTAGAATTTAATAATTTGGAACAAGAAAATTAGGATAAACATAAGAAATTTAACATTTTATTTTTTACATTTATAAATGTATATTTTAGAATTTAAAGAATTTAGGATTAAACACTAAAGCGTAAAACGTGGAAATTTAGCATATTAAGGAAAACGAAAAATTATGAATTCAAGACTAAATAAGGTCATTATGGATTTTAATGAATTAAATAATTTAAAATCTCATATAGAGATTTCAAAATATAAGTTAAGGAATAAGAATATTATGTGTAGTAACTAACTGCAAAATTATGAAATTTTAGCAACAAGGATTTGATTAATTTAGGAATTTTAATAAATTCGGAATGAAATTTACTTTGAATATTATAAATTTAAGAATTATTGCTTAAGCCAAGCCAAGTAAACCTATTTAAGATATTGGTAACGCAGGGTTTTGAAATTTTAAAATTTAGGCCTTTTGAAATTTAGAAATAAAAAAAATAATATTTTAAAAATTTGAGGATCTTTTAAGAACTTAAGATTTCTGGTTTAAAAATTTAAAAAATTTGAAACGCATTCAAGAATTATTTCCGAAATAAAGAATTCATAATTTTATAAATTTATGATTCATGAATTAAGAAATTTTAGGATTTCAGTGTTTGGAAGCTTAGCAATTTAAGAAATTTGGAATTCCTCATATTAACGATTTCAGAAATTTATAAATCCACAAGATAATAATATTTATGGATTTAAGAAATTTAAAAATTTCCGTATTGAATTCCGAAACGTACTAATTTGGAAGGAAATTAATGAATTCCGAGCAATTTAACAAAGGAATATAAACTAGAAATTTAGCAAATTTTGAACTCGAGAAATTTAATAAAATTGATATTTTAGAAAGTTAAAAGTAAAGAATCTCGAAATTTAGAAACTTAACAACTTTACTCAATTTTTGCAGTACAGTCATGTATTGATTTTCTAGTCAACATTAAACAAAATTAGAAAATATGACAAAATTAGAAAATTATAAGTAAAGAATTTGGAATTTTATGAATTAATTATTGAACGTTACTAATTTTGAATTTTAAATATTTGTGATGTAAGGATTCCCTTCAAGAATTTATGATGAGGCGGAATTTTGGATATTGAAATATTTACAAAACTTATACAAGTTTCGAAATTTACAAATTTTATAATTAAACCATGTAATTAGTTTGCGATTTTATGAATTTAAAAACATACGAGGAAGCTAATTATTTAGAAATAAGGAAATATTAGTTTAAAAAATTTAGGTATTTTAAAATTTCCGGATTAAAAAGTTAATGAAATTGATGAATTTAGAAATTGTATTTCTTTATTTTTATTAAATTATTTCAGAGTAAGAATTTAGGAATATAGAAATAAGAAGTTTAATATTCTACTAACTTCATATATAATTAATTATGAATTCTAAAATTTAAGACTTTATGAATTTAGAACATTAAAATTTGGGAAGCGAGCAATTATAATTATAACAGTTCGGTCCATTAAGCGTGTTTTGTAAACTGAGAAATTTAAGAATAATAAAAATTTTTAGAATTAAAGTATTTAAAAATTTTTGATTTAAGAAATCACTTAAGAAATTTATGATGATACGGAATTTTGGAAATTGAAAAATTTACCAATCTTTGAGTTCCGAAATTCGATAATTAAATCAAGAATTTTCGGATTTTATAAATTAATGAAGTAAGAAATTTACGATTTTATGAATTAAAAAATTTACGAGGAAAACATTTTTTAAGAATTCAGAAATTAGGGAATAATAGCTTAAAGTATTTAAGAAGTTTATTACGTAGTTTATGAAATTAAGGAATTTAAAAATTTTGATATCGTAATTTTAATTATATCAAGATTTTAAGAAGCTCGTAATTGTCAAGTATAGAAATTATTTCAGTTTTAAAAAGAACGACTTAAGAAATTTAAGGAATTTAAACATTTGGGGAAGTTGTAATTTTAAAAATTTAAGAAATCTACTATTTCAGTGATTTAGGAATTTAAGAATTAATGGAATTAAGAAGATTAATTTTTTACAAATTTCAGTTGTAATTAATTTAGAATTTTAAAATGAATGAATAAATAATTTTAGAACGTTAAAATTTGGGAAGTGAAATATTATAATAAAAATTCTGACCATTTTACAAATTGGGATTAGAATTTTAGAAAAAAACAAATTAAATATATTAAATGAGGCATACATACACTAATAAAAATTTGAAAATTAAGAAATTTGGAATTTTTTTTTTGTAAAGTTTAAACGTAAAGATTCAATAATTTTAGAATTTAATAATTTGATAAACAAGAAAATCAGGATTAACGCAACATAAATATTTTTAAAATGTTCTAATTTATAAATGGATATTTTAGAATGTATAGAGTTCGGGATAAAACACAAAACATTTTAGAATGTATAGAGTTCAGGATAAAAAAAAAAAAAAAAAGATATTATGTAAAGTATAAGTAATTAAATCCAAAATTAAGAAATTTTAGCAACAAGGATGTGATTAATTTAAGAATTTTAATTAGTATTTAGAAATTCGGAAAATAATGTATTTTGAATTTTACAAAGTTCAGAATTAAGCAATGCCGAGTAACACAATTTAAGATTTTGGTAACGCATGATTTTGAAATTTGAAAATTTAGAAATTTAGGCCGTTTGAAATTTAGAAATATGAAAAATAATAATTTTCGATTGTTTAGAATAGGGAGTTATAATTCCTGAATTAGGAAATTAAAAATTTGAAAATTTAAGAATTATTTTGAAAATAAAGAATTCACAATTTTATTTATTAATTTAAGACTTAATAATTAAAAAAATTTGGAAGAGTGTTTCGAAATTTATAAATTAAACAATTAGGAATTCAACATATTAAAGATTTTAGAGATTTAAAAATCTACGAGATAAAAATTAAATATAATAATTTGGAAGGAAATTAATGAATTTCGAGCATTTTAATGTTTTTGTGATTTTTGAATTAAACATTCAACAAAGGAATATATTCTAGAAATTTAGCAAATTTTGAACTCGAGGCATTTATAAAATTGATATTTTAGAAAGTTAGATGTTAACAATTTTACTCAATTTTTGCAACAATTTTGTATTAATTTTCCAGTCAACATTTTAATTGGTTTCTTTATTTTCAACTAACTGACAAAATTATGAAACTAGAAGTAAAGAATTTGGATTTTTATGAACCTCTAAAGAATTGAGTATTGGGCGTTACTAATTTAGAATTTTAAAAATTTGTGATGTAAGGAAACACTTTAAAAATTTATCATGATACGGAATTTTGGAAATTGAAATATTTAACAAGCATTAGAGTTTCGAAATTTCAATTATTAGGTATTTTAAAACTTACAAATTCATTATTTTGAAATTGAGCAATTTAGAAAGTGTATTTCTCAATTTTTATTTAATTATTTCAGTTTAAGAATTAAGGGTATGGACTTAGGACTTTATGAATATAGAACATTAAAATTTGGGAAGCGAGAAATTATAACTATAAGAGTTCTGCCATTTTTATAATTTAACTAATATCATAAAATTTGGGAAATTACAAATTTAAAAATTTGGATGATAAGGACTGGAATTTAGATGTATGAATTTCAGAATTTACGTATTTAAACCACATTTATAAAGTTTCGAATTTTGGGGAAATTATGAATTTTGAGAATTTTCTGGGAAATAGAGAATTCACAATTTTATAAATTTAAGATTCAAGAATTAAGAAATTTAGGATTCCAGCTTGTTACGATTTTAGATGTTTTAAAATTTACGATATTACAATTTTTCAGCATTTTAGAAATT
Organism: Tipula unca; assembly: GCA_951394425.1. Classification (NCBI taxonomy): domain Eukaryota; kingdom Metazoa; phylum Arthropoda; class Insecta; order Diptera; family Tipulidae; genus Tipula; species Tipula unca. Next base: position 44,323,612 of record OX596381.1, on the reverse strand, counting down.
TAAAACGGTTGGAATTTGAAAATTAAATTTCGAATTTAATTCTGAAACTACTAATTTGGAACGAAATTTAAGGATTGCGAGAAATTTATTGTTTTAAAGATTTAAAAATTTAGACATTCAACAAAGGACATATAATTTAGAAATTTTGGTATTTGAGGAATTTACAAAAATTAGATTTTAGAAGTTAGATAGAAGTAATGAATTTTGTAAAATATGGGGTGCTGTGTTAACTGAGGAACTAAGGACTAATTAAGACTAATTGCTATATATATTTACGAGATTAAGTATTTAGAACCATCGCAAACTAACGATTTAAGGATTTAAACGAATTTACAACAAAAAAAAAAATTGAGAAATTTAGCAATTTACGCAATTTAAGCAAATAAAAATATTTGTAAATTTAATAACTTAGAGTCTAAATAAAAAATTTAGAACTTAGCCTTTTGAAAACTAAAGAATTTGGGATTTAAGGAACTAAATATAAAATGTACTAGAATTTCTTGTGAAGGAATGTAAAATTTTAGGAATTTAATACTTTATTAGATTTTAATTATCGTTTATGGGAGTTCTGATAATGAGAAGGGAAGGAGTAAATTTCCGATTTAATCAATTTCAAAATTAACGAGGAATTAATCAATTTTAGAAATTTAGGAGAATTAATTTAACGAATTTAGGGATTTCACAACAGACAGTATTTAGGAGTTGTTGTTTTTTAATTGGGTGGTCAAGTGCAACACAAAACGCTCACGGAAGCCCTTTAATTTTTATTAAAATACATAACCCAGGAAATTAACGAGGCAATTATTTTACAGAATTTTTTTGAAATATTTATAAATAAAAATATATTCAGCAACAAAAAATGTATAATTTAGATTTTCTATTCACTACTAAATTATGCGTTGTAGCTGAGAGTCACACCTAACAAAAATGTTGAAACTTCTCTCAATCTAGAACAACAATGACTTAAGGCAATGGCGTCTATTTCCATATTACATAAGCAATAGAAATTGTGTATTCGGAATTTAAAGTAGGAAAGTAGGTAAACAATTCGTTTACAAAATTCTATATGTCTAGAATCCATTCAATTTAAATTACATCCTAAATGTGTTTATATGTCTTCCGTTTAAATATAAAACAATTAATGCAAATAAATTAAAATTTAATTTAAAATTATATGAAATGGTAAACTACGAGTAGATATGTATAGATACGTATATACTCGTGTAGTATAATAAACACTTTAGTAATTCTCTACTGTACGTGTGTTTGTTACATGTTAGAAATATATTTTTGTTATAAACATATAGAATATTATTAGTATGTGAGTACGTTTATATATCAACATCAGGATGTACATATTTATACTTGTGGTATATAGTCTAGTATATATCTGTTTGATTATAATTTTGTTTGTAAAATGATAGATTTATAGTGTGCATTAGATTATAAAATTTATAATTTTCTAACACTTTTCGTGTATATACAATATACATGCTTATTCGTTTATATATATGGGTGTGGGTATATTCTCGTATATAGTTTTACGTCTTCTACGAATTTTAAATTCATGTAAAACATTTTTGAGTGATTTTTTGTGTATATACATATATGTACGTATAATTTTTCACCATCGTAAGTTGTTAATTTTTTTCATTTCACGTCATTTCATTAAAATCTAATTAATTTTAATTATAGTATTACGAATTACATAATCTTATGTGTACGTGTATATCATGTATGTATATATATCGTGAATTTATATGCGTAAGATGTAAAATTCAGCAATTTTGTGATTTGCCTAATTTCCGGCACAAATTTTGTTATATACTCGTACAAACATACATTTATGTTTATAAAAGGATGAGGGGTATCGATTTTACACATTTTCTATTCTTATACATACATAGATTAATCATTCACATGTGTATCCAATCAACTCCCACAGCACATTAGTATAATATATAAATATGAAAAATTCTATGTACACATTATACATACTTTAATATTCACACAACATAACACAATTTTTTGTATGAAAAGGTAACGTATGTACGTACATATTTGAATTCAATTTACATATAAAAATGTATGCAAACGAATCTCAATAAAATGTTTCAATTTTATGTTTATTGCATTTGGATTTTTGCATATTAAAATTTATTATACATAATTCGCGAATAAGTTATAAAATTTGGATTGCGGCACTAAGTTCCATATAATTTTATCAGGCCAATCTACATAGGTAAGTAGTATGTATACATACATACATGTTGTAGTAGTCAGAATATACGTTACATAGCGAGATGATTCATCTATCTATTTAAAGTACTTTGAGCCACTAATGGAAAATATGTAGGGTGTTCCAATCAATTAGTGAGTCGGCTAAAAATCCACAAGATTGAAATAAAATGTAAATATCAATTTATAATCTCGTGTACATCCAACATGTCGAATTTAATCATTCAAACGTTCCGGAAACGAATTTTAAAATATTAAGACATACTTTAACATTAGAATTAATTAGTGTTTCAAATTTAGTAATTGAATTGGTTTAATCGACAATATACTATATAAAATTGAATTGAATTGAAAAACTTTAAAAAAGAATTTTGCTAAATCACCCAACTGAGCTCTGTTTTAGCACCAAGCTCAGAAAATTTCAAAATATTAAAATATGTGGCTTCTAACTAGAAAGTTTTCAAAGAAACTACTTTATTCCAAAATTTTCAAAATCTATATAACTTTTACATTCATTCACACTCTCTCAATTCAACTCGAATTCGAGATCAATTTCTTTTAGAAGCTGAATTGTTTTGTAAAATGAAAATCAAATTTTGATTTTGAACCAAAGTTCAAATTTATGAAATATAATTTTTATTAAATTTTCCAATATTTTTATTTTATATACGAGTGAGTGCAAAATTTTACGAAATCCAAAATTCGTAGAATTTAATTCGAATTTTGAAAAAAAAAAAATTATTTTTTCGTTCTTCAGAAAATTCGATTTGAACGATATTTAACATTTTTATAGTTCTTAGACATTTCCATATAGATTTGAGATTATACCAAAGAAGATATACTAATATATCTTCTTTGATTATACGTAAAAAATTCGGAATTTTTAAATTAATAATTATTTTAAAATTTCGAATTTCGTAAATTTTATAAATTTAAATTATTAACGAATTTTTTATTTTTCAATTTATTAAATTTCAACGTAATCTAAAAATAAATTTCAAATTTTGATACAAATTTTGAAAATTCTTGATATAAAATTTATCGAGTTTTACAATTCTGAATTCTATTGTTTATATTTTATTACAGAAGTTAACCAATTTATTATATATAATTCGAGAATAAGTTATAATTTTTGGTTTTGGGCACTCAGCTCCGTATAAATACAACAAGCACCATTTAAACACCAACATCAAATTCCCATTTACATCTAACATTTCGAATTTAATCATAAATGGTTAAGAAATAGCCATGATCAATTTCAATTCGCCACTTTCCAGGACTTTGTGCAAAAATTATTTTAAAATGTTAGTTGCAGACAGTAGTTTTGCAATGTATTATCTCGTACCTTATTAGAGTATATTCCAATTTCCTCCAATTTCGTGAATTCCACACAAATTTAACGAATTTTACGAGTTTTGGAATCCAGATATATGGAAAAGATAGAATATCAATTTTAGAGTGTTACAAATATTTATGAATTTATAAGTATCCCAATTTTTGATGTCTTATATAGTTTAGAAATTTTAACCAATTTTAAAATATTTTTTGTGGCTTCTAAATAAGAAGTTTTCAAATAAACTGCTTTAATCCAAAATTCGCATTTTTATGGTTCTTGGGCATTTCAATATAGATTTGAAATTTTGAGAATTTTTAAAACTCAGAATTTCTTAAATAAATATTATTTTAAAATCTCGAATTTCGGATATTCATTATTGAAAGAAAAATGACATGGATTTTCGAATTTATGATCATTCAATTTATAAAATTATCTAAAAATAAATTTTAATATTTATACAAATTTTGAGAATTTTGCAAATAAAATTTGTGTTTATCGAACCGAATTTTTCAATTATGAATTGTAAATTTTATTTGCTATTATCGGAATTTGGAAAATTTTGGACTTCCGCAAATGTAAAATTGACGTAGGTTAACGACGCAGGAGTTAGCCAATTTAAAACCATAAAATAAAGAAATATTTTAGAATTTTGATTTAAAAATTTGTCATTTTAATTCAACGAAATTTCGTATTTTAGCGAATTAACCGCGAATTATTAAATTTCGGAATGTTAGAATGTTAGAATATTCTTTTAGATTTATTTGGCCGCCTGCCCTCAAAAATTGCACTCTATCTAATTATTTGCAAATCGCGCAAGCTCGACTTTTCAGATATATAGATTTAGGACGAAAAGGTAAAGGTTTCAAATCAGTATATTGAACCTTGAGGAAATTTCATTTAGGCGGATACGGCTGAATCCACAATCTATGATAATGAGCTAATGAATGGTGCCATGCAAATGACAAACTGAAACTGTCAACTAAGGTAGTGGCACTAAACATAGAATTAGAAATTAGAATTCGAAAGATCGAATTGGAATTTAAAAATTATAAATGTGTTTTAGGATTTAGAAAGTTCTAAATTGTTAAAATAAAATTTTTAAAAATTCATTAATTTAATTAGTATTCCACACAAAGTTTGAATGTTGTATGAAAAGTTCGAGATGTCCGTTGTTATGAAACATTCCGCTCATCACTATAAAACTATAAATACTATTCGTTACTAAATGAAGAAATTTGGTGTCACATTTATTTACAAACCAGACTTTACCGCTATATGTGATACCTAATGAATGAACTCGCCAGCTAGCGGCATTAATTATTGCCATGCAAGAAATATTACGTATCAATGCTTTTAAGGCAACATATTGGATTCCGAAATCTTCTGATATTTTCTGAGACAAATTCGCAAGTCGTTATATGCAGAATTTGAAATGAATGCGTAATGCGAAAATATCAACGGTTGAATGTATACTATGGTCAACGTCAGTAACGATAGATAAATGACTGTTATTGTTGAATGAGGAGCTCGAGCTTGTACAACATAAGTTCACATACCTTGGATGACCTTGGTTTTTCAGTTACATGCTATTTTTGTTTTTAATTGGAATGAGAGTATCTGTGTGCCTTTGACGTTAATAAGTTTAAGACTAAAATGATGTATCCAGACTCAGAAACGGTTTATGCTGTATGGCTCCCTAACCAAGTATTACACGATAGTAATTTTTACGCGGTTAGCCTATCGAGTACGAAGAACTGACTATATAGAAAATAAGAGAAGTGAACGCCACCAGAATGTTTGGTATCAATCGTAATTTGTTGGCTACTGATCCCAGCTTCTTTCAACGTGATTGTTGATGGATGGAGCTACATTTAATAAAGTACGAATTGTAAACCATCTTCATTATTCGGTTAGATTTAACCGCACTGCAAATATTGATCACCAACCTTGGTGCAATGGATGGAATACTAGCGCATTTCGGTCAAATTGCAATACAACAATATGATAGTTGGGTTAAAAATAAGTCCCACTAGATCACCGGATGTTTAAATTTTTATTTAAAGGGCCTGGCAAGGAAGTGGCAGATCTTTTTCGAATACTATCAGCTTAACAAAAATAATATTTCGTTATAACTAAAAAATCAAGGTCACTCAACTTTTAGCCAAAAACGCGCTGATTTTTTTTACCGCCTCGTGATGTATGTGCAGACATATAAGGATTCACTCGTGAAATACCGTTCATACACACTCAATTTGATTGAAAAAGTGACAAAACAATTTTCAAATAAAACAGCAGGGCGTTTTTTTTATAAAATCAGATGATTCTTTTAATAATTGATAGGCATACCGTTTGGTATACTAGTCAGCCTGGCAGTATAATTTAGTTTTTATATTAGTATTAAGGCTATACTGGTCAACAATACCCCTTAATACTGCAGATCTTATTTACCTGAATGTAATCTTTTATCAGTACAAGGATAAATAAATGTATCGACTTGCAAATTAGTTGACATATATTTTAGAAAAATTATTAAATCATATATAAATATGTTACGTCCTAAATATAATCCACCCACAGTATTCATTCAACATTTTATATGATTAATGAAAATAGTAAAAATAAGAATAATCGTAAATTACTAAATAAATTGAATAATTAGATTTAATTACTAATAAATTTATTAAAATAATAAACAAATTTTTATGGCACTCGAAAATTGATGTACTACAGACGAAATCTCTCATATTCAATTTGTTTGTCTATCACTCACTCATCACACTATAACTATTTCATTTTTAATTTTATAGTACACAGCTATCGTAATTGAACAAAAAATTTTTGTTTTTTGGAGTATTCACATCGTAATACACGTTCATATAGCGCGCCAATTTATTACAAAAAAAAAAACGCGCGCACGTTTGACCTTTATGTCTGAATTTGTGGTTCAGTACCCTGGTTTACATATACATACATAATATTTAGACATACCAAACTCATCATCAAATTCATGTATATACATACATACAGTATACACATATTTTAGTTGTTGGTATTTATTTATTTAAATATAAATTCAAAGCTAAAATAATATTTTTAGATTTAATATAAAAGATCGCCCCGCTCTTTTGGTATGTAGGTGGATTTGGTATATACGAGTAAATACAAAATCATTTTGGTTTTGTTTTTCATCTGAAGAAAAATGAAAAAAAAAAAAAAACGAAAATCTGTTTGTGGCGGTTTGATGTATTAGAATTTTAATTGAAATTAGCAATTTTATCTATTTTAAATTGAATTTCGTCTCGTTTCATCTAAAAATATCTGTTTACAAACAGCTGAATATGACGCTGGGTAATTAAGATGGAATTTATAATTTAACCAAAAATAAATATTCACGAAGGTGTTTATATGTATATACATAGTGTCGGCGTATTCCTATTAAAATATCTAGTATATACATACATAACTATATATGTAGTAATCAAAACATAAGGGAACCCGGTTGATCATATAAACACCTTGATTATTTGGAAGTTGAATAAAATCATTACATCCAACCATTTAGTGTTGGCGCAATTTTTGTATGACGTGGCATGAAACTTATAAATATCCACATAACAAATGTTCAGGATACGATCTCGATAATGACTGAAATTGGAGATCGATTTATCTTGGGCATCGTCAGATTTGGTAGACGTGTTTCAAATTGTTCTCTATATTGCAATCCTAACCGTACTACATTTTGTAAAATTGTAAAAATTTATTTATTTTTCAGAAATTTCAAATGGTATTTTCATAATTTCTGAATAGCTTAACGCGAAAATTCTTTAGCTCTTAATTATTGAAAATGCTTACAAATGAAATTCTCAAATTTCTAATACTTCAACATTTTTGGCACCGTACTTCTAGCGAATTATACAAATTGACAATCGTTTGGAATAGTAAATTTCAACAGAAATTTCAATTTTTTAAACTGAATTTTACATGTCTGAATTTTAAATGGTTTTTGAGATTTTGAAAAAAAATTTGAATTCAAAGAGAAATTACATTTTAAACAATTACAAATCACCGAATTTAAAAATTAGGATACATAAGTTCAAAACTGTCAAATTTTTTTTTTTTTTTTTTTTTTAAGGTTAAATCTCGGTACATCTCGAAAACAAATAAAATTCATAAATTTGCAAATCGATGTTTTTTTAAATTTTTTAATTCCTTACGACGCTCTTAACTTGCTAAGGAAATTTACCGGTGCAATGAACGAATTAAACATTTTAAAATGGAATTTTTTGAAAAAATTCGAATTTCGTGGCCCAGAACTATACTCGAACATACGGCTAAGATGACCGCTTATTTGAACCATACTTTAGAAAAACTGAATGGCTTAACGTTTGACTAGGCCCGAACCAACTCAAACATTTTAAGATGGTCGCTTATTAGAACCACACAAAAAAATTCGGTCACTTTGACACACATACATATATGTTTCAAATTTGTTAATCGTACAATGAAACCCCATATTCTGGAGAATCTGGGGATTTTCCAACTCGAGCATTTTACAGCTAAAATGGCTGCTAAAGTATAAAAAAACTGAATAAAAAATGTCGAAGTGATCGAATTATTCTGTGTGGTTCTAATAAGCAGCCATCTTAGCCGTAAAATATTCGAGTAGTTCTGGGTAACAGAAAAACTCTCAGATATTCCGAAATATCAGATTTCAAGCACTTAAGAGTGGAAATATTTATCTCTAAGTAACCGAAATGAAATATATCGATTTTGCTGAGTTTTTCCTGATAGTTCTAATAAACGGTCATTTGGAGCGGGGACGATGTGCTATACTTGGATATGTCTGAATTCAAATACTAAAGACAGATGCCGTAAAACACTTGAAAAGCATGTTCCGTTCTGGTGAGCTGCAGTCAATTGACCCCACAACCCATTATTTCATATTTGCGACACTCGAAGTTGGTCTTTTATTTAGAGCTTTTGAGAGTGGCGGCATAATAAATTTATGCGATTTCCGATTTTATGTTTAAAGTAATGGAACCAACATATATGACGTTAGAATCATTGTCGTGTACGATTTACAGGTTCGAACGTAATCGCTTGTCGTGTAATTACATTGTATTGTCCACCCGTAAAAGTAACCCACATTAAAATGTCTTTCCCACAACTATGACAACTTAAGGTTTGATTGTTCAAATTTATAATAAATTGGCTCACCATAAGCATACGATAGAAATTAAACTTTTGATGTAAAATGATTGGTGTTGGGTTCTAAGGGCATGTATATTTGATGTAGTTCCTTTGTATCAAGTGAAGTGATGTTTATGAAATTTGCTGTTTAATGTTTCCCGATGCTAGTGATGCTGAAACCGATTTCAAGCGATCGATCAATTGAAGATCGTCCAGTGAACTTCTTATTTCCTGAGGAAATAACGACCAAAAGGACATTTCGTATGATGGTTCTTGATGGTTCTTAATTCGTGTTTATATGTTTTGATGACTTTCTTATAAGGAATCGCAGTCTACTGCAGCTCTTGTTTTCTAGCCTTTTAGGCGGTTTGCTAGATGAATTTGAACCAACTCCTTAGACCACCAATGTGGCCGAGGCTTACTCCGAAACTGGTATAAGTCGATCGATAGATATAAATGTGTTTTTCCCATTGAAGGGTAAATAAACAAAAGAAACAAAATATTTTCTGAATCGTCAAATCACCTTATGTTGGTCTTCGATGTCTGCCTAGTACGAATATTATCTATACCCCGATAAAAACGAACTCACATTTATTTTTGGAATAAATGTATCGTTTTTCAGAGTTTTTATCGTTGTGGCGAGGCTGGAACCAGATTGCACATAGTATTTTATAGAAGTTTAATAACCTGATCGGAGTCTGCTGGTTGGTGATTTGGTGATTTCATAAAAAATTTAGTGGTTGTCCATAAAGTATAGATTGGAATTGGCTTCCTTGTTCTGTAGGTACCCAAAATCTTGATATATCATTTTCCACAAAAGTTTTTGCAACAGTTGCTGCGGAATTATCCTTCATCAGGTCACCTTCTCGCAATCTAGTGAAACGTTGGCATGAAAGACAGGACTGCACTCGGATATATGTTAACGTTTTTATTCAAGTAAGGCTAAAAGTAACGATCCGTTTTTAATTTTTCTAGTTGTGAGACGAGTGGAACCAGAAAGTAATTTCTGAAGTTCCTCGCCTGGCAATCGTAAATTCTCAACCTTCAACAAAATATCAAAAATGGTTAAGTATATTATGGCGGATAATTCTCTATCAAATGCTGAATATTTCGTTTCGGCTGGTTGTAACTTTCTGGAGAAATATGCTAGAGGTGCCCGATTTTTTTTGAGTTACTGCAAGACGGTTCTAACTGCGGTGTGCGTTGCAACAGTATTGTAATACTGAACACTGCGTCATCTAAAGGATGACCCAAAAGTGTGCTCATACAACACTAGCGGACTTTTATTCTAAGCGAATACTCCATTGGCCATTACACTCTTCTGACCAAGCACAATTTCTGGCAATTTTTTTGGCATTCTGAGTAACAAAACTAGATGCGCATCAATCGGCGATAATAATTCAGCTAGTTTTGGTACAAAGCGATGGTAATAATTAAAAATGCCAATAAATTGTTGAATTTGTTTGTTATGGATGTAGGCACTGGAAATTCCGAAATGGCTTTTATTGTTTTCTCGGATGTGAATATTTTCTTAGGGGTAATTGTGTGACTTAGAAAGCTAAGAGCATTAATACCAAAAATGCATTTTGAAGTCTGCAAACACGAAATCCTGACCTCTAACTTGAAGGGCCTTTGAAATGTCTGAGCAGCTTTGCGTAAATCAAAAGGCATTCCCGTGAATTCGAATAAGCCAAAAGGAATGATAATTGTTGTCTTAGCAATACCTTTTGTAATGTTCATAGAGAAATGTAAACCGGACGGATTATTTAGTATCTGAATACTAGTTAGACAGTTTTGTCGCCTACTGTATCTATCGGAAACATTAAAAAAAAACATTAAATCTTCAACTAATTAGTGATGACAATATTAAAATACCCGAATTTGTCTTCATCCCAAATTACAAAAAAAAAGTTTGAAACAAACATTAGGATTGGGATTGGGTTTAGGACAGTTAATATAGGGTATAGAGGAGAGTGTTATACAAGACCGTTAACCATTAAGAAAAAGGAAATAAAATAATCGTTAATTTTTTATTTTCATTAAATGAAAATTACATGACGAAAGACAAAGAGCTGACACATACATTTATATAATTACAGGTGAAATGTGTGTGCGTTATGAATAATTCAGTTTCAATTTCTTGTACGTAGATATGCGCGAAGACAACCAAGTCAAACTTTTATGTTCTGTAATTTTATGACATAAACCCTTTTGTAATCATGTTTATCAGGACAGCATCTATATATAAGAAAAAACTTTTCCGAAACTAAACTATGTTTGGAAATTAATGAAAATTTCTAAAAAAAAAACGAGAATGGAGCAAAAAAGATTTCCTTTTTTTTGTGCCATACATCCGATTTAATTTCATATTTTATTCAAACGGATTTTTGCTGCCGGCAATACGAATATAAAGGTGTGTACGGATTTACTGTACATATGTATGTACATACCCACGTTTAGTTATTCCGACATGTACCTTCCATAACACATTTATATATGCGTATATGTACATGTTGGCCTAAACTGTTTATACCTTTTGTATAAATACATTATGTACATGCAGGCACTTCAGAAATAATTTTATTAGTAATAATCGTTATAGGCGGGTATATATGTGTTGTTTAATTATGTAGGAGATGTTTATATACACATATATACCCAAAATTGAGTTGGTAATTTCGTTCATGGAATTATGTTTAATGAGGGTGTGTGTACACACTATATCAACACTTTTATTTAACGCATCGATACCGCACATACGCTGCCATAATTATGAAATGTGATATGGGTATAAATATATTGTGTGTATATCGCCAATACATCTTAAGTATTTAGATTTTTATTAATAATATTCTCTGCGGCAAAATCCAATTATTCCTGAAGAACTAAACAAATTGCACTGCTAAATTGTCATATTTTTCCCAATTGGAGACCAAAGTAAATAAATTCTGACAGACTTTATTATTTTTGACAGAATTTTGAATAATTTTTTATTCAATCCTCGAGATGTCCACGAGTATGTCGGGTCCACAATCATATCTTTATTGTGAACGGTATTCAATTCTGATGAATTTTTCTAGTTTTATAGAATTTAGAATTCATCCGTGCCTTGAGTGGCTTTTGTTGTTTTTTCCAATTAAACCATTCTAATAAAAATACCAATTGGAACCACCAACAAACATTTAACAGTGTATAGTTTGTTGTTATTTTTTTGGTATTTACTTCATATTTGATTTGGCAATAAAATTGTTTAGATCTCAGGAGGTGATAAAGTTATTGCAGACTGGTTTAGAATTAATTACGATTTACGATAAATGTATGTGGCTCCATTTATCTGCAATATAAGGTGTAGCATCACATCTACAATTGTGGAATTCAAGATGTACAAATGAACGTATTTGGTAGTGAATATTTCATATTTTTTATATCCAGAGTTCAGTATCGGCTCTCTTAAGTGCGACTAACTTACTGCCAGTGAATGCAAGGTCATGCGATCTATAGATATTCATCACTTGACGTCATTGCTATACTGGATCGATCACCGTCAGATGTGATTTATCCAGGGAAGTTAAGTTCCTGCCGAATATCAATAATTCTCAAAATCAAAAATTTTATTTTTGTTTTCAGAATTTGAATTTTGAAAATTATAAACTTTTAAAGTTTTTTATATAAAATGACAGAAATTTTTAATTGTGACCGGAAATTTTTTAAATTCTGCGGGAGTAAAATTGCAGTTTTGCGAATTATTCACTTTTGAAATCAAATTGTACAACTCTGACTTGGAATAATTGAATTTTGAAAAGTATTTAGAAATCTTTGAGCTTTAGAAAATTCTTTTTTTATAGTTCCTGGACATTTCAAAGTACATGTGTACCAACAATTTTCAAAATTCAAATTGAAATTCATAAATGCTAAATTCTAGATTTTAGTTTTAAAATCCATTAAATTGAAAGATATTTTAAATTTTGTAATCAAATTTATTGAAACAGAATTTAGTCAATTCTCTACAGCTGAGTAAAACGATTTTTTATATAATTTATTCCCTCCGATTTACGTGTTGACCAATAATATATAGCATCAGCTATATTTATTGGACTAAATTCTTCAAAATACAGCCATACAAACTGTCAAAGAATTACATTTCGTGCATTTGAGAACATTCCCCAGGAAACCAATGGTAAAACTTAGGACCGAACGGAACACTTCCGCAAAAAAACATTTTTATGCGGAAAGGCGTACAGATTCAAACAGAATCATTGTACCATCTGCTATTGTATTACTTAAACATAAATATGGCAAATACAAATGATCTTTTCGTGGAAGAGTCTAATCATGTATTCTATATACTACAAATAAATATTGAAATGCAACTTGATCTACGTTGAAGATATTGTCATCGGAACTGACGGTCTAGCGTGGCCGTTAAAGGAAGAATGTTTTATGTTGGCCGTTTTAACTATTTATGTGGTTTCTGAAGCTGAAAAACTGTATGACCCCACTTGGTCTTCTCGATCGAGTAATATTTTCAGCCAAAATAATCGTACCAATAAGCGTTAAGTAAAGCCAATACTGAATATGGAAGAAATTGAGCCAAATCCATTCCATTACCGTGCCTCGAATTGTGGATGGCGCTTTGACTATCTCGTGTTGTTCGAATATTATAAATGCTCTCGAGATGACAATTGCCTATGTTTATTTTTAAAAGAATGGTCTACACGCCTTAATTTTAATAGTTCAGGAGATATATTTTAATTATGAAATATTGGCTTTGATCAAAGGATTTCAGTTTTCGATTCATAAGGTTTGCTTGGGGTATAGGAGCAGTAGAAATTTCATCATAGGTCAGTGCCTATCTTTCTTTAGAAAACTTCATCGCTCGATAGAAAAAATGAAGCGCCCAGGCTATAATTCGTAGGACACGTTTCCAAACTGAAAAACGCGATACATGGGGAACTAGATTAGAGCTGTCTGGAATGTAGTATGATAGCAGTTCTTTGCCTGAAAATAGTATTTTTATGTTTTTTAATATTGGCAAAACATCTTCAGATGAAGCAGGGAATTCGAGACCAGAAAACCAGCAACTATCTCGGGCAACATTAAGTGGCGATTTCAATTTGGTATAGCTTCATCATAAATATTTTGTCTAGTCGGTATGTCGGAATGACTGTAGCATATAGCAAAATACGCTCGAAAATTGTTATCTGCAAATCTTTCGGCATTTACGATCCTGAGGTATTAAGCGCAGCTCGGAGAATAAGTTGCTCCAAAGGTCATTACTGTCAAGACGTAGGCATCCTGTTCTAAATTTTTATTGCCTAGCCATAGAAATCATCTCCTTAATATCGGCGATGATGGTGATAGGATATGTTCATGAAATCGATTAAGAATGTCGGAAAGTGGACATACATATTCATGGTCCTGCAATAAGACTGAATTTAATGAAATTCCAAATCGAAACTTGTCAAATGCCAAGTGCAAATGCAAGTTCGATTTATTCGCCTCTTCTAGCGATATCTTGCAAGCGTACCCTTTCGCTACATAATATTTAATTTGTTTTTTCCTGTTCTCCAGCTAGCCTGGCATCCCTGTCAATTTTTCGTTCAAATCAAGTTAGTTTCGGGCTCCCCCAGTTACCTTCACAGATTCGCAGAGACCAAGTTACCAGTGTTGTGGTCCAATCATATTCTATAGGCTATAAGCATTTGCATACTCATGGATTGGCAATCCTTCGAGGTCTGGGTATTTTGAGCGCATGTCTTATCCAGAACTACTATATAGGTATAGGACAAGCGATGCAACAGTTCAAATATAATCGATTCGATGTTTCTGAGGTTTTGACATCACCCCGGCTATTTTAAGAGAAACTGTTTTGATAATTTGCTATAGTCGAGTTGTGTTTACAGTCCAATTTAGCAAATTTCGTTCGGGGCCATCTTCAATGTTTTAGATAAGACAAATTTAGATCCGTTATTAAAATGCTTTCTGGCCGCGGTGAGCACGGTAGTCTTAAAGGTAATAAAGCTACCTGCAGCGTCCGCTAACTGGCACAACCAATCATTAAACGTGGTGAGATTCATAGTAGAGGAAGCCATAATGTCGCCGAATTCAATTTGAAAGTTCCTAGCTCCTCAGACTAGCTAGTACATGCGGAGTTTGTTTCATGATTGATAAGCTTTCTTCTTATGGCGATTAGAACTTTACTCTTCAGACATCGTTGTAGCCTGAGTTCTTCTCATTTGAATAACTGCATATTGATCTCATTTAATTTGAAGTAAACATCGGCCTTTCAATTGGATCCCTATACTAAACGGTAGATAGTCTTTGGATATGATTTTTCGAACGGTAATTTACAAGTGGATCGTTGCCATTTTCATTTTGTTGCGGATTATAATGAAAAGCTATTCATAAATTTGATTTGGTTGCGAGCGTGGTCAACCATGGCATTGACAATTTTGGTTTAGTTCTTTGAGCCATTGAAGCTGACTCTCGATAATGTGGCAAATTTGGTATACTGCCCCGATAACGAAACGTCACGATTGTTTGACGTTATGTGTGAGCATAGTTTAAGCTTGCATATACGACTTGATTTGAGAATTGGATTACTAATTTGATACCATGTTGGTTGGTCCATGACTCAACCATCTGTTTTCGTGTATTCGAGTGTGCTGATGAAATTTCTGATTGTTCTACTTCTTCATGGTGAATTATTAATCGATACATTTCATTATGGTTGGCTTTGATGTGCTGAGTGTTAATGCAGGGTTGCGCTGTTTATTTTTATTCAAACTTATATAGGGACAATCCTATAACTCATCAATCAAAATTCAACTTTAAACTCTGCTGATTTCAATGCAAGGAATAAAATTAGATTTCCGATTTGATAAAATTCTGAGCCAATCATGCTTTCAAACCAATATGGAATCTCAATTCCAGGTAAGTAAATGATATAGCTGGTTGGTTAGTTTGTGTATCCTTTTGGATTTCAAGTATGTACGTATATATGTACTCGTATACCTTAAGATTTTTTTGTTTTATTAGAAAGAGAATTTTCTGTATACATTACCATAATACCAATTTGAAATCGTATATATGTATATAGTGACGCCAAGCGAATATACGAATAAAAACCATTTAATTTTCTGGTAATTAAATTCACGAATCAGTATTCTTCTCTTCAACCGCATGCACACATAAAAGTTAATTGAGTTCAGAACCGTACAAAATATTTTGCTTTCAAGTTTAATGGGAATCTTATTTTGGTTAGCAACTTTTTCTTCTTAGGAAGAAATCACTCGAATCAATTTTTGTCATGTCCGATATGCCGCCATTGCACATTCTGATACGACAATTAGGCTACGATTTCCTTGGCCGCGAAAATCGATTGCCCATTACCACTTTGTAGTATAACTTATTTATTTCTAATTTTTAATCTCTTTCAAAATTCACCGAAAAATCACGTATTGAGTTCAATTATATTTTTGAACTGAATTATGTGTGGTACGAACACAATTATCTTGAACCAAAAATAAAACAACACTCGAACATTATATTTATATACATAATATGTATACAACATGTATTATTAAACATAAATATTTATATTTAAATGTGGTGTAGGTACAACTAATTTTTCTTGACCCTTTTCGTGAAAAATGTCACAAGAAGTCATATATACATTCCTTGAATACATGCCAGCGAATACAATTAGATGTTGCATTATACACGACGAGTGTGTTCCATCAATTCGCGGGTTCTTCGGTTTGTTTATTTTTTTAACAATTTGCGCTCGTGTACATATATAAGATCCACTGAAAATCGTCACGAGCACGACACTTCAGTTTCATTGCAAAATTATAGAAATTGTGTCTAGTCAAAATGTGTTGTTGACTCGTTTCGATTTTTGTGTATATACCTACAACACATACAGTCAAATGTACATGCAGCGATGTTCATGATATAATCTTGAGTATATTACTTATATATCTATATAGTTGTTAGTTAGAACTAATATATACAAACATGTTATTCGTCTAAATACCAATAAGTAAAAAATTATTCATATAATTAGCAATAATATGCCAACAAAATATCAAATATATATTTTTTAAATTTTTGGCGAATATAGGCCGAACTGTTTACTTGTTGTAAACGCTGTTTTGGTGTCATACAATTTTGTATCTCGTGTAATCGATTTTATGATTGACGAAGTGTGAACAGCGTTAAATTTTTTTAATAGCGTCAATTGACGTTGTTCATACTCGTACTGCAAATAGTTTTTCATTTTTTTTTGCTGGCCTTCAATTGCACGAGTGTAGTCAAAATTGTGCATTCGAGATTGACCGAGCAAATAGCGCAGTGGCCAAAGCTGCGACGTTTGGATCATCGTTCATGTTAGTACAGGCTAGCATGGAGCTATGCAGTGTGCAGATGGCCAATTAAAAGAAGTACAAAATAGGGGTATTGTTAAGCTTTCAAAGGACAAAAAATCCACTAACCTAAAAGTCTGTGTTGGTATTTAAATAACAAAAAAAAAATATTTAAAATCAATCAGGATTAAGAGGGGGAATCGTGTCTATATAATATTTAATTTGGCGCGATTGTTTATATCGCTGGGTTAAATACCCAGTGGCATCAGCCAAAGTTGTCCCTGTAAAACTTGTGTCTGGTAGGGTAGCGGGAGACCACTCTCACTAGTAGTGAGGAAGGGAAAAATAAACTTCGAAAAATTATTAACCCAACATCAGGCAAAAAGTCAGTTAAATCGTTATGTCTGGAGATAGCTTGATTTGAAGTTTTTATCCACTAGCTATGACTAGAAAACTATTTTGGTCAAAGTTTCATGTGGAGATCCTGGGAAATTTAGATTTTCCAAAATCATATGTAAATAATTGGAAATTTATATAAATTCAACCTCCAAAGTGTTGTGTCTGGCTTGATTTGGAGTGAATTTAGAAATAGCTGTGACTAGAAAATTATGTTGGTCCAAGTTTCATGTGGAGATCCTGTTAAATTTAAATTTTCCAAACTTATATGTAAATAATTGAAAATTTATATAAATTCAGCTTCTAGAGTGTTGTGTGTGGAGATGGCTTGATTTGAAGTGTTTTTCCAATAGCTATGACTAGAAATTTATTTTGGTCCAAGTTTCATTTGGAGACCCTGGGAAATTTAAATTTTCAAAACTCATTTGTAAATAATTGAAAATTTATATAAATGCAGCCTCTAGCATGATATGGCTGGAGATGGCTTGATTTGAAGTGTTTTTCCAATAGCTATGACTAGAAAATTATTTTTGTCCAAGTTTCATGTGGAGATCCTGAGAAATTTAAATTTTCCAAAATCATGTGTAAATAATTGGAAATTTATATAAATTCAACCTCCAAAGTGTTGTGTCTGGCTTGATTTGGAGTGAATTTAGAAATAGCTGTGACTAGAAAATTATGTTGGTCCAAGTTTCATGTGGAGATCCTGGGAAATTTAAATTTTCCAAACTTATATGTAAATAATTGAAAATTTATATAAATTCAGCTTCTAGAGTGTTATGTGTGAAGATGGCTTGGTTTGAAGTGTTTTTCCAATAGCTATGACTAGAAAATTATTTTGGTCCAAGTTTCATGTGGGGATCCTGGGAAATTTCGATTTTTCAAGATCATAAGAAAATAATTGGAAATTTATAAAAATGCAGCCTCTAGAGTGTTATGTCTGGAGATGGAATAATTTGAAGTGTTTGCCAATAGCTATGTTATGTCTGGAGATGGCTTTTTAATTATTTACATATGATTTTGGAAAATCTAAATTTCCCAGGATGAAACTTGGACTAAAATAATTTTCTAGTCATAGCTATTGAAAAAACAATTCAAATCGAGCCATGACCAGATATAACACTCTAGAGGCTGAATTTTTATATATTTTGAATTATTCACCTACCAATACGATCGGCGGTAATTGCTGCAAAAATGGTCACGAAGAACACTGTTTACAACCGAATATGCAAAAATCAGTAATTGTATGGAAGAAGAAGCAATGACATGCTGTGCATCTATAGGGATCGTACGTGGTTAAAGGTACAATAGGAAGTTTGCCAACATCCATAAGAGTTATCATTAGTAATGATGATAACGTTAAATCAGCCAATTTGCATCCTCCATAACAGTGCTGGGGCTCACACTGCGTGTGTGTAGAAGTGAAATCTGATCTTGGTATAGTTTCTATATCGGGTCAGTAAGTACTTTGAATTTTCAAACGAACCGGAGGAATATTTAAATAAGCT
This sequence comes from Tipula unca, assembly GCA_951394425.1. Lineage (NCBI taxonomy): Eukaryota > Metazoa > Arthropoda > Insecta > Diptera > Tipulidae > Tipula > Tipula unca. The sequence continues at coordinate 44,304,578 of OX596381.1, read as the reverse complement.
TGATAGAACATTGAAAGGTCTAAATAACCGTGGAAGTATTTATAGCACGAATAAATTGTTATTAACGATGGTGGTCGAATATTAATCTCACACTTATGACTTATTGTCGGTCTAAGTATGCTGAACGACAAACGTCCACAGAGCTATTGTCCTCATCCAAGGTTCAGAAAACACGCTTAAAATGACAAGCAACGTCTAGAAAAGTTCCTCGACGTACTACTAACCATGTCAATTAGGAGAAGTTCTACGGTTTAGTGAGTAGCACCTGATAAAGCCTGGTGGAAGACCTGGGTATATATCAAATATATTTGGCGATAATGTTTATGCGAATAAATAACCCACCAGGCTAGATAACATCGAGGTTGAAACGATAGGACGTGCTTGGCATGTTTAAGAGTCCATTATGACGAGCTTCTTTAATCCTTGTCTATACGCAAAGGAGTTTTGCTCAAACCATGAAAGAATGACAAAGTTGTAATTATTTAAAAAAAAAAAACGGGGATATGTGTCAAACCAATTCAAAGGCTTATATAGGCTTATTAAGCTTGTTGCATGTCCTAGATAAACGACTTAAAAAATTAATTACCGACAGATTAAATCGTAAATACAATGCAAATCAGTTTGATTTTAGAGATAGTAGACCAACCGAGGGCGCAGTTGTCAAAATGATCAGCATAGTAAAAAGTTAGAAGAAAAGTACAATCAAATGAGTTTTGTAGCGGCTCAGTATCATGGTGCAGTTAAACAAATCCCCACAATAACATATATGATTGTTTCTTTCAAAAATCGCCACTGTAATAGCTACAAGTCATGGTACACTCCGAAAGAGTATCAATAAGGTTGTCCACAAGTCTACATTGTAAGCCCACATCTATATGGAATATTGTGTTAAACAGTAGTATGACCCAGGAGGTGCCGAGTATTCAAGACAAAGTATATTCAATAAAAGAACAACTATATACCCACAAACAGGATAGTGGTGTAATAGGTACAAGATGGAGTTTTTTCTCCACCAAAACAGTTAAGATCCAATTAAAGGAAATATTTGACATTAGAAAACCACCCCTGATCTCCCTAGACGATTAAAGAAAGAAAATGGTAGGTTAGGTTAGGGTGGCCGTCCTAATGGACTAGACTAGACACAATTTGGTTCGTAGCTGTACCACATTAAAGTTAGCTCCTCTTCACTCGTCGAACCAACTTGAGCTTATCAAGAAGCATTGAAGGCCCTTGGCATCGATCTTACTAAGAATCGTCAGGTTGTCCAAATTATATGGGAGTGCCCATATATTTAATTTTGCTGTACGCTAGACTAGCAAAGGTGCCGAGGACCAATAACTTCTGGAGACACCCAGTCTGCTTGCAAGTACCCCAATGAGACAATGGTCCCTTTATAGCTCTCATACCAATATGGTTGATTTTCCAGGTTATTCCACACTAACTCGAGAATCTTTATATCCAGCCTCCTTTGGGATATAAGGCGTGCTCCCCTTGCGAGTCAGCTCACCTGCCGTTACATTCCATACGATATTGAAGTGCCCTAGCACCCACATCAAGCGGTAGTTGAATTGATCAGCCATCTCATTTAAATATGCCAAACAGTCCTGGGTTACCGTCAGGAAGTGTGATTGTAGGATTTTAATAGCAGCGGTGGTTGTCCGTAAACATGCAAATACCCCTCGTAGATCTTACATTATACTCCAACATGCAGTCGATGACTTCAATTATCGACATTAGTTCAGCTTGAAAAGCACTGCAAAAGTCGAGAAGACGAAATGTGAGGTTGATCCCTAGTGTCTCACAGAATACCCCCCACAACCCCTCTATCCCTTTTGAGCCATCCGTGAAGAAGCTTAGCGCCTCATTGTCCATAACCGTCTCATTCACCCAGTCCTCTCTGGCGGGAAACTCAGTTTGAAATCTCCCCTCAACAGATGGCGAAAGGATAGCGTAAGGTCGCTAGTTACAGGAATACCCCTGTTGCACAGAACAGACCGTACCATATGTTATTACAGGTCAAAGCCACTTGACAATTTTTACCATGCAAATGGTAAAACTGGTAAAGTGGCTTGGAGTGGACTTTTTCGAAAGGCTGGGAGTCATTTCATATTTTACAAGGATAGGGGAAAATAGTAAGAAGGTGGGGCCTTTAACAAAGACGAAAGTTCTCAAGCAAAGTACACTGTTAACTTTATATGAAGGCCTCGTGATCTTTTCGGTGATTTTTAAATTTTGGATAGGAGAATTGGATGGTTATAGTCGAGATGAATTCAGAACTTGTTAATAATTTTTGAAACTTTCAAAAGTTTTATTTAATGTGCCATAATAAAACTCAGTGGGCACACAATTTTTATCAACTGCACCTTATAAGTACTGCCGGTAATAGGTCGATATCATCGTTATCGAATCACCACGGCACATTGGTGCAACTTTTGACTCGCTTGCTACCCAAATTACATGACCCCATCCACTAAGACCCCATGAATATTGAGTACAAAACGCGTATTGGACCACCTTGCTATTGATATATACACTGCAGCTGACTTAGTTCATCACGCCTGTAGCCTAATTCTATAACGAATAAGATAACGTAAAAACGCGAAAACGAGTGCTTTACACGTTTTCATACCAAAATGGTATTCTATAACTTTACACCAAGATAAATTAAAAAATCGGTAATATATTAAACGTCAATAAACTACTCATACAATTTATCTTGTGTAGTTCGTTTTCACGGATAAAAATTTAAAATTTAAAACTAAAATTTCACGAAGAAGGCGGGCTAGTGTCGAACAAAAATATCCATGTTTGTCCTTGTTACTCTTTATATTATATTATGAAACGAAACACTAACAAAACGTCAAAGTGGTTTTAGACACGATAAAATTATTCAGCAAGAAAAAATTTACACGCTGACTACTTTGTTTTATAGAATACCAGTTAACCTAAATAAGATAGCAATTGTGTAAATTTTTTTTGTGTAAACTTTTTCAATGTTTCGTTTTTTCACATTATCTTGTTTTTACAGAATTAGACCACTGTTCATTCATTGTACTCGCAGTGGATCTGCGGCAGCTCAATTTTTTGCCAGCACAGATCTTGTAACATGATTTGCATTTTGTATTACACATATGAATCAAATAATCCCAGCTCTTTGATACATGCCTGGTCATTGTTTAATTTAATTGGGAATTTTAATTTGTCCTTGAAATCTATTGAAAATGTAAACAAAGATTCAAAAATCTGTCATCAACTTTAGTCATGTTTAATTTTGCTTCTGCGGCGATTGGGAATATGAATTAGTTTTTTCGAGTCAATTTCTAGTTATTAAAAATTAGAATTAAAACAACGCCCTAATTTTATTTTAACTTCCTTTTAAATTATGTTGGATTATTATTTGTACCATCTGACGCTGCACACAATTTTGCAGATTTTTAAATTTTGGATAAGAGAATTAGAACTTGTTAACATTTTTTGAAAGTTTCAAGATTTTTAATTAAGGTGTCGTAATGAAATTCAGTCAGCATACAATTTTTCCAGCTACAAAAGTAATGCCGTTAATAGGTCAATATGATCGTTACCGCATCACCGCAACGCAAGGGTCTGGATTTGAGCATATACATATATATCGCTTCAAACGCTATCAATAGTTTGAGTAACGCTTTTCCCCGTTCATGACATTAATATTAATTACATCATTCACGCAACAACTTTGGCTGTGGTGAATTTTTTTTGGGGCAGCGAATCGATAATCCTGAACTACGCTAAGACCTACGGCATAGAATTATTTACATATTGTATAAGAATTCATATAAGAATTCTTCGACCGCGATCATAAATCGTTCTCATTCGCCTGAATGCCATTTGATTGTACATATTTCATATTGCCACGGCCATATAGTTCCAGTGGCGCTGCTACTGGCTTTCTGGCCAAAAATTTCTTTTAGTTTGACAGATTTCGTCTTCTATTAAACTGTGCCAACAATAATAGTTCAAAATTGTACGTATTTGCAATTAGTGTAACTTTTGAGTCGCTTGCACTAAATTTACATGACCACATCCACTACACAACGCGTTTGCAACCACCTTGCTATTGTATAAAACGCATATGCAAACGTGTATTGATACAAACTGCAGCTGGCTTTTTCACCACGCCTGTTCAATCATCGTACTTCAAGTAGTTCTGGCAGCTGATCACCATTTTTAAAATCGCAAATCTTGTAACATGATTTGCATTTTGTATTATCTCATATGAACATGGGTTCAATTGTAATCACAGCTCGTTTGGTACATGCTTGGTCATTATTTATTTTTATTGGGAATTTTCATTTGTCCTTGACATCTAATGAAAATGTAAACAAAGATTTGTCCTTTAAATATCTGTCACCGTCATGTTTAAACACGTCATGCTTAATTTTGTATCCGCAGCGGTCGAGAATCTGAATTGGTTTTTGCGACTCAATTTTTAGTGATTAAAAACAATTAACAATTAAAATTAAAACAACGCCCTAATTTTTTTTAACATCCTTTAACATGTTAGATTTTTAAATGTGAATTATTCTTATGTGGATTTTAAGTTATGCCGATTAGTAAATACATATATTTTGAAACAATTTGCCAATTGTGTGGGTCGAAGATTTATTTTTTATTTATACGATTTGTTGGTCCATGCATTTTGTTTCTCTCGATTTTTACAATTATTTACTGGAACTTGAGTACTTTCTACGGAATATATTTATTTAAAAATGGTTGCAAATATAAAGAATATGGTGACTTAAATGTTTAGGTAAAATTGGTTATTATAAAATAGAACAACGCCCTAATTTTTATTTTCGGTTTGAACTATATGAATTTAAAAAAATCCATTCTAATCGGCCAGATCTGTTAAAATTGTGTTAATCTTTGTAAGAACTCGAAAACCCTTCTTAAAAACATCACATTCATTTATTCACTGCTGTCTATTGGGCAATATATTAGCTTAATAGGCAAATAATACGTGATGGCTATTTGGCAATTGAAAACATACCAATTTACTATATCAGCTATAATTAATAGAATATTTTAGGTTCTTGTTCAATTAAAAATTGTTAAAATTTTATAAAAATAGAATTACAAATTTCAATTAATTAATAACATTATATACGTACGAAACGAAATGATGTTTTGATTAAAAATAACTTTACAGAATTTTGGCTGCTAGCACATGTATATTTGTAACACATATTTATAGTTAATATGATCTTGAACTTAACACAAAAAATACGGTAATTACTATTTGTATTCATTACAATCATATATAGTTCTAAAAATATCTATGTTGTATATACATAAATATACTGGCTGAACATGGTCTAATCTATTTATTTAATATAATTGACTCTATGATAGTTTTAGACGGCCGCGTATGTATTCGGTTCGTTTGTACATACATACAGCACATATAAAACATTTATAACAAATAAAATTGTCGTAATTGCTATCATTAATATTGTCATTGTTATATACTATAATTAGTTTGACACAATTTTATGTTAAATTTTTAATTTACATACAGCATGGTTATTTGTATAAACAACATAGATTTGACGATGAGATAAATAATATCGTATTGTAATGTAATCAGTCATCGATTGGTTTAAGATGGCTCGAACGCGATAACACAACATTTTATTACCACTAAATTAAGCGATTTCCATTAAGACATAAAATAATTGAACGTTGTACAAATATATTACGAGTATGTAGATGAGATAATTTTTATGCTACAAATTTATAATGAGATTTGAGTTTGCCAACTACATATATATCATAGATAGAATTTTTGCGATTATCAACTTTATGTTGAAATAATAATAATTTTTTTTGGATGCACACGATTTTGGTAGCTTCACAATTTATGTGATTTAGCATAAAAACATTAAACATAAATCAATATTATGGGTTTCATTTCAAGTTTGAATTTTTTATGACGTTAAGGCTCGTAAATTTATATATGTATAGAACAGATACCAGAGAGATGGCAACATCTGAAATCCCGATTACAAAAATGTGTGTAGTAAAATTTCAAATTACTCTAAAATATGTGCACTGGGTGATCTATACGGTGTATGCGGACATTAAACTGATTAATCTGTCGATAACAATTTTACTTATATTATATAAGATTAAGGATAGCATTTTTTAGATTGCCATTTTTCGTAACCTTGAGAACCACTAACTTATTTATTGTATGTCATGGAATAAATGGTGAAATTAAAACAACGCCCTAATTTTTATCTTTGTTTTAAAATATCACATTTAAATTCCAATAATTTTTTAATGTTCATAAATTCGTAAAATTTATTCGAGCACAAATTAAAATTTCCAAATTACATAAACTTCCAAATTTCTTAATGTTTAAACTTAACAAAGTACGAATACTAGCCGCCAGGCGCTCTTTAATATCCTCTCTCACACTGTTATCGTGAGTGATAAGAGAGCCCATATATTTGAACCTCCTCGCTCCCTCAAACTTGTAGTGGCCACTTTTAAAACCTGGTGTGCCATTGTCCCTATGACCAGAGATTATGTATTTCGTTCTGGATTCATTGATCTGGAGTCCAACAGAAGCTGAAAACTCCTAAAAGACTGGCGATATAAGATGTTGCGCGGAGGTGTTTCAGTTTTGAATCAAAGCATCTCCCTGCCGTAAACCCGAGTTAACTGTTAACTGCAAAAATTCTCGATAGCCTGTTCTCAACTTTAACACAGCATAAAGACTGTGTCACTATCATTCTACACAGTTCTACCAATTTTGTTGGCATTCCTAGGTACTCCAGGCAGACCACAAACTTTCTCGATTGATCGAGTCATAGGCGCCTAATGCTGTGCAAAGGAGAGCTGTACCGCGATATTTCTCACACTTCAAGCGGTCTTCCTTCTTGAAAATGTGGGATGTCGCGGCCGTCAGGCATTAGTTCGATTCGCCATACTAACCGAATAAGGTCGAAAAGACAGCTCCACAAAGTATTCCCTCCGAATATCAAGAGGTCCGAATTAATGCAGTCCACCCCAGAAGAACGGTTTCATTTCAATCTCTGCATGGCCTTAGTGAATTCCTCATGGAATGAAACTGCAGTCTGTGAGGCATGATTAACAGCAAGCATGTCAGTAAAGTGTTCACTCCATGCGTCAAGTACTGAGTCGATATTGACACAGAGGTTTCCGTCCGAATGGTGGTTTACGCAGGCCTGAAAGTATGGTGCAGATTCCTTTAAAGAAATTACGCAAACTGATTGCTGAGTGGTTGTATTTTCAGAACATCGGCCTTCGACGCGATTGTTAGACTTTGATACACTTATATTTTGTTGCTTGACTGCAAGACGACACTTGTCATCAAAGCAATCATTCTTGGGTCTGACTTTCACTATACCTAAAGTCTGTTGAGCAGCACTGTCAACCGAAGTTTTCAATACCTCCCAGACAGAGTTAACGCAGTCAGACTGGTAAACGTCCCATGCGTTTCGCTGTGTTCCCAGACTTGTACGAAAACTTCCATCGTAGCTTTGCAGCGACCAAATGTTGCTGACCGATAAGTTCTAACATCCTGCGTAACCCAAGCCCTCCCTTTTTATAATAAGACGTGGTTAATTAGGCTGCGGGAAGTTTTACGAGGATGTATCCTTGTTTCTAAATGAATTTGTTTGTGTGGGAAGAATGTGCTTGCTACTCTAAGGTCGTGAATAATTGCAAAGTACATCATTCTCTCACCATTATCGTTCGAATTTTCATATCGGGAGTACGGCTGATTTCTTCCAACACTAACATTAAAGCCTTCAATTAAAATTCTACCATCGTGTTCAGGTATAAATCCAATCAAATCGTCAAAGCAATTGTAAAACGAGTCTTTATCTTGGGGCTGGCTGACTTCTGTGAGCGCGTGTACACAAATTATCGACAGGTTGGATAACGTCATACGCAAGGAAATCTTACACAATCGGTTATTGACTGCTTGGAAATCTAAAGCAACCTTCTTTACCTGCGACCCAAGAAGAAATCCAGCTCCAAAATTCCTGAGGTCATCTTCACTGTTGAGCAACGTATAGTCCTGTAACATACGGTCTTCATTTTTAGAGCCAGTGAGCTTTTTGAAGAGCAACGAGTTGATTGCACGTGCCTATCCTAAATCTCGAGTCCAGGTACTTGAGTGGGGGTCCGGTATTACAAGCAATGTATACTGCTTTGAAATATAATCGAAGAAAACATGTTCGTGCCATTCAGGTTTACGAGACATGTAAGTGCCCCCCAGCGACAGGGGCCAAACTCATAAAGAGTTTAAATAAATCCCTTAATTCGTCAAATTCTAGATGACAGTCAGAGTGATAACAGTTTAAATATTTTCTAAATTTCGAAATTAATTTGAAGGTTTTCAAAAAGGTTTTTGAAATTTTCTGATGAAAATTTTGAATTTTTTTGAACTCTGTCAAAACAATGGCATTCAAGCAACAATTTTGAAAATTCTGAAAAGCCGAAGAAAATTCGAAAAATGTGGAAATTAATTTTGCTGGAAGCAGCGATATAAAAAACCGTCTAAAGTTAAAAATTCATATTTTGAAATTTCGATTATTTTGGGGAAATCGAATTTAAACGGAATTCTCAAATTTTCGTAAATTTAATTTGGAAATTTTTGTGTAAATTTGCAATATTTTGTAAATTCTGAAATTGGATGAATTTTAAAATTTGTGAACTTGCTTGATAATAATCAAAATAAATTAAAGCTTAAATTAAGTTAGCCGGTGTTTGGATTGGGAGGTACCGTTTTTGAATCCCAACAGAGGCGAGATGCACAAGGGATATTTCATCTCCCGGTTACGATTGGTGATTAAATTGAAAATATCTATGACCTTCTGTTGGAGTGTAGGTACTCATGGGCCGAACTTCAATAATCCGACAAATCTTGACAAAGACATTCTGCCGTTATTATGGAATTTACTAAATTGCGGAGAAAATTTGCGAATATATACACAAAATGAAAGATAAGAAAGTACTATTTGAGACATTTTGAGACAATGCTGGAATTTGAATTTGAGCTGTTTCGATTTTAAATTGTTCTGAAATCTAGAATTTTAGAGGTATTTTCAAAATTTAAAAAAAAATTCTATTACTCTCTATATATTGGAGTGCCGAACTCATGAGTCGACCCATCTAAGGTTTCTCGTAAGGCTATAGAACATAAAAGAGGCATACAAACTAACCTGATAATTCCATTAAAAATAAAAAATAACAACAAAAGTAATTGTTAGGATTGAAGGATGGTCAAAAAAAATTCACTGATTCGAATACGCCATAGTTGTCATACCAAGCATGATTTTAATGTTAAAAATTGAACATCAAATAGTGCGTGCCAATTATCATACGAGAGAACGTACTATTAAGGCTGGAGTTGCTCAGGGTTCGGTTTTGAGTCCTCTTTTATTCCTGGTGTATGTTAATACAGATTTGAGGCAGTATTTTTGCGGTTTCCTAACTGCTTTTGCTTATGACTTTTCACTTGCGTATACTGGCTTAAGCAAACACGCGAATATAGCTGCTATTGAAAACGATTTATATATACTAGCGGTATGGATTAAAGCCCATAACGTTAACTTGAATTGGTATGTACACATTGAGGGGTTGAAGTCTAAATAATTCTTAGTATTTAGGAACCTTCTAAGGATGGTGCTTGAAAAGCTAGCAACACTTCGCTAGATTAAATTTCAATTTTTCAACTTTAAATCTTTGAACTGACAGATCGATATTTGCATTTTTTTTTTAAATTTACCAAATTTTGAATAACTCCGAAATTTTGATAGTCCCTAATTCTGAAGTTTAAATTTTTTCTTGAATTTGTCTTGAATGAATTTGATCAGATTTGTAATATCCTGATCGATTTACGAATAAGCTTTTGACTAATATTTGTGAAGTGCTCTCCAAATATTTTTCCGCGATGACGTTTAAAGTTTGAACGTTTAAGTCCAGTTCCAGTGCTTATTTCATGTCGTAAGCCACGGATGTATGATTGCTCCTCTCGATAACAACTATCAGGGTGGTTTTGGAGACGGAATCTCATTGAATATTGATGAGGTCATTGCCTATCTATATCATGGAGTTATTCAGTTAAGATAGTTCCTAAAATCTCCAATGCTTCCCTGCTCTCACTTCGTTGTTTGGAATAACGATCAATTATTTAATGATATTGCAATTACAGCAGTTGGCCGGGTTCTGATATATAGCTTCCATCAGTAGTGCTTTACTTTGAGTAATTTAAGTTCAGCATATAAGGGTTTTCCAATATTAATTTCCAAAAATCTTATTATTGGCTTGAAGTACATAATCAAAACATTTTGGTTTCGAATTCGACATCGTTCATATGTTTTGCAGATGTCGATACGTTGAACCCAATTGTCGATGACTCGGCTACACATTTCAACGGAAATGGACGTTCTAACAACGCCGGCTTTTTGGCACAGACCAATGATTTAACGTAGCCCCATATAAAAAGAGGTGTTAAATCATACGATCTAGGCGGCCAACCGACAGGACCATTTCTGGATGTAACACGTTTATCGAATTTAGAATTCAATAATTCGATTGTTAGACCCGCTGTGTGGCATGTTGCACCGTCTTATTTAAACCACATATCATTAATGTCCAGCTCATGCAATTGACTAAAGAAATAACGTAACAACATGTCTCTTTTGCGATCTCCATTGACTGTAACGTGACGGTCATTTTGACGAAGCCGTTTAGCCAAAAATGCGCTTGAATTAATGTTTTGAAGTTGCAGTCACCGACTCGGAATTTTTGTAAATTTTAATTATTTAACGTTGTTCGTTCGTGTACTTCACCATGATGAAAATGATGTCTTTACTGAATGTTTTGACACTGTCAGTTGGTTATTTGTTTAAGGTTACGTTCAGAGTGAAAGTTTATAGTTGTCAAGTCCCAAATGGAAAACCCGATACTCTAGTGATCTGGATGCAAGAATTTAGTAATATTTTGAAAGTTAAAATATTCTTTTAAAAATTCTAAGAACTGCGACAATTGGTTTGACCGAAAATTCATAAATTTAATTTATTTGCTATGTTTGAGTTTGAAAATATGTTAGAATTGAAGAATTTTTAAAATTTTTGTGAATTGAGATGAAATTTTGGGAGATAATTTGACACCAATTGCACATGTACTCTAAAATTTGATATTTTTTGAATATTTGGTAAATAACAGAGCTTCTCAAAATCAACATAATCTCTCTGGTTACTTCACTTAAAAACAGTGCAATACTCTAGAATTCCCGTACAATCTAGTTTATCCAATATTTTCATTGAGTTTTAGTTATTTGTGGATTTAAACACCATATATGTAGATTATATTTTTATTTATTTATTGTTTATCAATAACTATTTTATTTATTTATTATTTATATACAAAAGTTCACTTTATAATTTTATTAATTAATAATTTTATTTTTTGATATAACATAGAAATATTATACACCATGTATATGAAATACTTCGAGAAGAGTCAACCATGGAGTAATGAACGATAATAATTATTATATTTTTGTTACCGTAAAATATATTATACATTGTTTGTGTTTGTGATAATAGACGTATATAAAATCAATTCATTTAATGTATAAGTGTTATAACACTTTCTTGTTTCTTTTACATAACAATTTCTTGTTGCGTTTTTTTAGATTATATTGTAATTGGGAATTTCGCCCAGTTACAGTACTCCCCTTTCTAGTATTTGATTTATCAAATTTAAATGTAATTTACTGTAGATTTTCCAAAACTGACCTTATTTGACTTTTCTATTTCTTTTAAAATATATGCGGGTTTTAACCGATCAATAGAAATTGTTGTTGGTTTACCTTTTATATCTACTACCATAGTTCTTCTTAATTTTCGTATGATTTTAAATGGACCGTCGTAAGGATCGGTGAGCGTTAGTTTTATTCGATCAACTCGTACGAAAACGTGATCACAATTGTTAAGGTCTTTTGGTACGTATACGGCCTTTTGTTGTGTGATACGTGTATCTGAAGGGCAAAGTTGTCTCATATTTTGGCGAAGGCGACTTATAAAATCATTTGGCTCAGCATTCGTAGAATCAGATGGCAGAAACATTTCGCCAGGAATTTTTAAATTTTGACCGTAGGTAAGTTCCGCTGGAGAGGCTTTGAGATCATCTCTTATTGTTGCTCTAATACCTAGTAACACAAAAGGAATTTCATCACTCCAATGGGTGGTGTTTGCACGTGCTCTCAATGCATCTTTTAGATCGCGGTGAAATCTTTCTACTAATCCGTTCGCACTTGGGTGGTATGGCGTTGTGTGAATTTTATGTGCACCTAATAATTTAGTCATTTCGGAGAAAAGCAAACTTTCAAATTGTGTACCCTGATCTGTGGTAATACGATATGGTGTTCCAAAACGAGGAATGTATTGTTGTACGAAAGTTTTTGCTACAATTTCTGCAGTGATATTGGGTATCGGAAAGGCTTCTGGCCAGCGAGTAAAACGATCTATTATTGTCAAAATACATGTGTTATTATTGGAACATGGTAGGGGACCAACTAAATCTATATGTATATGTTCAAAACGTTCTGACGGAAGATCAAATCTACCGTGTTCTGGTCTGGTGTGTCTATGAATTTTCGCTTTCTGATAATTAATGCATGTTTTAGCCCAGTAACCTACATCAACATCTATACCTGGCCAAAAGAATTTAGTTCTTATTAATTTTCGTGTTGCTCGAATCCCAGGATGTCTCAGATTATGAATTAATTGAAAAACTGAGTGTCTCAATTGGTGTGTTATATACGGGCGTTTCCTTGAAGTTGAAACTTCGCACCATATATAAACTTTATGATCAGGCATATAAATTTTATCTAGAATTTTACTAGAGGTAGCCTGGTCTTGAGTAAGAGATACAAGCTCATCATCGCGCTCTTGTAATTTGCTCAGTTCTAAATAATCTAGTCCTGTAAGAATTATTGAGTCTACTGAATCGTGGCTGCTTAAGCGGGACAAAGTGTCAGCAACTACATTTTCTTTGCCATGTATGTGACGTATATCGGGCGTAAATTGGCTGATATAATCAAGGTGTCTTGATTGTCTAGGACTACGTTCCGTTTTAGCTAATAATGCGGCTGTGATTGGCTTATGATCGGTGAAAATAGTGAAACTTCTGCCTTCGACAAAAAAACGGTAATGTTTTATGGACAAATATATTGCTAAAAGCTCTCTGTCAAATGCAGAATATTTGCGTTCAGTCGGACTTAGCTTTTTTGAAAAAAATGCTAATGGTTCCCAAATTCCGTTGTGTAATTGCTCTAATACAGCCCCAACGGCAGTACTCGAGGCGTCTGTGGTTATACTGAACGGTGCTTTCTCCAATGGATACACTAGTAGTGTTGCAGTTACTAATGCACTTTTGCATTTTTGAAACGCATTATTGCATTCTTCAGACCAATAAAAATCTTTCTTGTTTTTACCTTTTTTACAAAGATTTGTTAGATGCTCATAAAGTGGAGTAATCAATTCAGCCAATTTAGGGATAAACCTATGGTAATAATTTACCATACCTACAAATTGCTGTATCTGGCGAATGGAACTTGGTGTTGGAAAATTGGTGATAGTTAAAACTCTTCCTTTAGATGGAAGAATTCCGTCTTTTGATATTGTATGTGACAGAAATTCTAGTTCTGGAACTCCGAAAACACATTTTGATACTTTAATGTTTAGACCGAAATCGGATAACCTTTTAAACAGTAGTTTAAGATGTTCTTTATGTTCCTCTTCAGTTTGGCTCGCAACCAATATATCGTCGATATAAACGTATACAAAATCCAAATTTCGCACCACTTCATCCATAAAACGCTGGAATGTATTGCCCGCTCCTCGTAATCCGAAAGGTGTTCTCAAAAATTCAAATAGGCCAAAAGGTGTTGTTATAGCGGTTTTATACACTTTAATCTTTGATGAATAGACGACGCTTTGGATATTTACCGATGTTGGTCGTCGAAACAACGGGGTTATTTAGTTTTTTTTAGAATGACTTGGTCCATCCGTCAAATCAGCTTTAAAATTACAAGGTTGGATACATTTTCTTGCATTATTTTTAAAACGATGGTGATATCAACACGTTTTATACTGTCGACTTCTAGAGCTACTTCTTGATTTATTAAAACGTCTATTAGAATAACCAAGAGAGTTGATCCGAGATTTTCTTTCTGTGGAAAGGTATTTTGAAAACTGCATTTGCAATTGCGATAGGCTTTTTTGAAGTTCGGAAACCATACTGTGGAGATCGATTTCGCTATTTCTTTGTGGAGAATTAATAACAGATAAATTTGGCTGATTAACTTCCCAAATTTTATCTGCCATTTTCGTAAGCTGATCAATAGGTTGTAATTCTTGCACTGTTGCTAAAATTGCATTAATTTCAACAGGTAGACCTTGAAACCAAAGTTTCTTAACGAATTCTTCATTTTGAATATTGCTTTGTATAGCAAGTTCGTGCAACCTACGGAAATAATCTGATGGTTTCATATCTCCGATTTGGTTTTTAGCAAAAAGCTCACGAAATCTGTGTTCTTCACTTAAGCTATTTCTTTCTATAAGTGCATTTTTAATATTTTCGTATTTATTATTTGATTTATCGCTTCGTAAAATATCTGAAACTAAAGTTATTTGTTCAGGTGGTAAAGCAGCGATTACATAATTGTATTTGGTTATATCGCTTGTCACTTTTACGGTTTGAAAAATAGCCTCCAATTGCAAGAACCACAAATCTGGTACATTAGACCAAAAAGTGGGTACTTTATGTGATATAGATGATATATCGTCGGCGTTTTGTTTCTTTTCTTCGGTATCAGACATTTTGTATATATATGTTGGGTACCGTCGTGCCAAATATAAAATTTACGCAGATATTAAAATATTCATGAACCAGAGAAATGTGTGAAATTCACTTATATTATTTATAGAATTTATTATATAGGAGACAAACTAATAACTAGAAAAATGTAACTATGTATTTAAAATATGCAGGCGATCGCGTTTAACAGTCTATAGTAAAATCAGTTTATCATTTAAAAGTTGACAATAAACCACATCTAAACTTTTAATTGCAACAAATCGTAACAAAAATACAGAAGTTGATTTTATAAAATCTTAATTCTTATAAATGTAATGTCGAATTAATTCTATTCAACTTTTAAATTTAGATATATTTTATAAATTTCAAATAAATTAATTTAAATTAATTTTTACTTAATTATGTGATTATAAGATAAAATATGAATCGCGGTACAGTTGTTGGTTGACTCTGCTTTACAATAATAATTTCAAATATTTCAATTGCAATGAATTATTGAAATTTTTAATGAATTAGGTTTTATTTACAAAAATAATTTTAATTCAATGAAATTTTAGAAGAATAAAATTACCTTAGTCTATAATTTAGGTTAATGAATATAATATAATTATTATACGTATAATTATTGTGTTGAGCAGCGTTCTTGATCAAATTGTTGTCCACGAGGTTATGCAAATGCAATCCAATTGTTTGGATTCAATAAAAAAATAATTTTACAGTACCTGTTATGCTGATGATTGATATTAACTCAACTCGTGTTTAGTGGTATATGGGTACGTACATGAACCGTTGATACATATACGCAAAACTGGAACTGTGGAAAACCCGTTTTTCGTTTCTAACTGGTCTAACTCGATTTCCCAAGTCGAAACTGCATACGTGGGTTTTCACACGTAATATCCCCCGTTGCACTCTTTAGCGATTGTGGGACTTCGATAAGCCTGTATTAGTTGTGAAACGAACTGCATACGCGGGTTTTCACGCGTAATATCCCCCGGTGCGCTCTTTAGCGTTTGTGGGACTTGGATAAGCCAGTTGATCACACTATTTAATTTTATGAATATATATGTGTTGCAATCCAAAAAAAAAATCACGTCGAGGTCACCACTTTAGTTATTTGTGGATTTAAACACCATATATGTAGATTATATTTTTATTTATTTATTGTTTATCAATAACTATTTTATTTATTTATTATTTATATACAAAAGTTCACTTTATAATTTTATTAATTAATAATTTTATTTTTTGATATAACATAGAAATATTATACACCATGTATATGAAATACTTCGAGAAGAGTCAACCATGGAGTAATGAACGATAATAATTATTATATTTTTGTTACCGTAAAATATATTATACATTGTTTGTGTTTGTGATAATAGACGTATATAAAATCAATTCATTTAATGTATAAGTGTTATAACACTTTCTTGTTTCTTTTACATAACAATTTCTTGTTGCGTTTTTTTAGATTATATTGTAATTGGGTTTGTTGTTGAGCCACCTCTAAAACAGTCTGCGGAGATTTGCACTGAGGAGCCATCCCATGAGGAATTCACTAAGGCCATGCAGAGAATGAAACGAAACCGCTCACCTGGAGTGGACTGCATTAATTCGGAGCTCTTGATATTCGGAGGGGATACTTTGTGGAACTGTCTTTTCGACCTTATTCGATTAGTATGGCGAACCGAAGTTATGCCTGATGAATGGAAAGTGGCCGCGATATGCCCCATCTTCAAGAAGGGAGACCGCTTGAAGTGTGAGAATTATCGCGGTATAGCTCTCCTTTGCACAGCATACAAGTTACTGTCATACATTTTATTGGATAGAATCACTCCTCTGGCGGAGGGCTTGGTTGGTGACTATCAGGGAGGATTTCGTCCGAATCGATCAGTCACCGATCAGGTCTTTTCGCTGCGGATGATTCTATCTAAATATTATGAGACATCCATCTCCGTACATCAGGTTTTCCTGGATTTCCGGCAGGCCTACGACTCGATCAATCGAGAGAGTTTGTGGTCTGCCCTGGAATACCTAGGAATGCCAACAAAATTGGTACGACTGTGTAGGATGACAGTGACGCAGTCTCAATGCTGTGTTAAAGTTGAGAACAGGCTATCGACAATTTTTGCAGTTAACTCGGGTGTTCGGCAGGGAGATGCTCTGTCCCCGATACTCTTAATCTCATGTTGGAGTACATCTTTCGTAAAACTGAAACACCTCAGCGCAACATCTTATATCGCCAGTCCAATCAAGTGCTTGCATATGCAGATGACATATGCGTGATTGGACTGAATAGCAACGGAGTGAAAGAAATACTTGATCCGCTTGTAGAGTTTTCAGCTTCTGTTGGACTCCAGATCAATGAATCCAAAACGAAATACCTGATCTCTGGTTTTAGAGACAATGGCACACCAGATTTTAGTAGTGGCCACCACACGTTTGAGGGAGTGAGGAGGTTCAAATATTTGGGCTCTCTTATCACTCACGATAACAGTGTGGGTGAGGATGTTATAGTGCGGCTGGCAGCTGGCAGTCGTTCTTTATATCCTCTAAGGCCACTGCTAAAATCTAAACACTTATCAAGTGCCGTGAAGCTGAAGCTTTACAAAGCGTTGATCAGGCCCGTTGTTATGTTTGGATGTGAAAGTTGGGCGCTGACGGATGAGTACGAGAGATTGCTCCTTACATTTAAGAGAAGAATCATGCGTGTGATTTACGGCCCTAAACGCGAAATAGATTGTACATACCGAGCTCTGTACAATTTCGAGATCAGAGATCTGATGAAGATCCCCGATATTATACATGAAGTTAGACCTCAGCGAGTACGCTGGCTCGGTCACGTTCTGCGTGCTGATCCGGAACGAATTGTGCAGCGATCTCTGAAAGGAGAGCCACCATATGGTAGGCGCAGAGGTCGTTGCAGGCGACGATGGCTCCACGATGTAGAGAACGACTTGGCCTCTTCAGATCGTCTAAGACAGTATGAAGACCAAGCTCAGGATCGAAACCGTTGGAGCCAGATTGTTGATTCAGTAAGGGGCCAGTAATGGCCTTTAACACTGTTATTATTATTATTATTATTATTGTAATTGGGAATTTCGCCCAGTTACAGAGTAATCTAATTTGAATAGAGGGACATCTCAAATTAAAATTTTAATAATTGCATAAAGTTACTAATTTTAAAATATTTGGCCAAATTGGAATCCGCAATATCAGAATATAAAAATTTTTCAATCGGAATATCAAAATATATTGATGTAACTTCAGAGGATTGAGACAACACTATTCAACCCATCCCAGTCTTTATGTTATTTGAAAATGACATAATGTCTGTCTCCCAAGAACTTCATGGGCCAATAAAAATTCTTCATGTTATTTGTTGGCAGTTGTAAATGAAACTTTGCCAATTCGGGCCCATAGAGCTCTTATAGGAGATAAACATTTTCAATTGTTACACCTCTATACCAACTGGGTATATTGATCAATATGCCGTCTTTTCAAATTAAAATTTTGTCTGAACTTTTATGTCTTGGTATTCATCTTGATGTATTACAATTTAAATTGATGGGACCTCGAAGTCACGTCATAGAAATTTAAATATTTTGTCTGGAAATGTCCACACGTATCCACACATTTTACGAAAGAGCTCTATCTGATTATAAATTTATGTAACTATCAAAATAGTTAGCTCAGACAACGTTTTATAATGCGCTTCCCAAAAATTATCTTTAGTCTTTACTCATTTCGAGTGCAAAGAGTGCACCTAATGAACTAGGGTCGTTGACCTTGCCCAGGGTATATATGAAAATATCATGCATAAATTAATAGAGTAAGCTCTTCGAAATTCCAAACCATGCATCATTTTATAAACGAACATAATTTAACATTTGTGTTAAACTATTCATCAAATATTTAAATTTCAAAGCATTGCAAGGTTTTAAGTTATATAAGCAACAACTGGCAAAAAAAATTAAAAATTACGACCGAGTTAATTTTTATTTTTATTTTATAACACAACAAATTATTAAGTTCAAGTTTAAATATTAATAATTAGTTAAACTAAAAACTAAAAATAACAAAAAAAATAAAATATAAAATGTTTTGTTTGGGTTTAGCTTGTGTGTGAGAATTAAATTAATTTACATAAAATTGATATAAATTATGTTGCCGTATAGTTTTTTGTTTTAGTTTCTTTTGAGTTTTTTTTTTCTAAATAAATGATTGAGGCAAACGTATATTTAATTTAAAAATTATTTTTTTAATTTAAACATTTACATTATGTGTAGATACGAGTATTTACATATATACACAAATTGGAGAAAAAATATTTATATTATGAAATCATTCGGCCGCGATGATAAAAAGTAGTCTAGGCGAGAGTTATGTATATGAAGGCGTACTTTAATATCGTGCTATTATTTTTATACAACAACAACAACAACAAATAAAATGTATCCGTATATAAATAATATTATAAAAAATCTCTACCAAACACTAAACTAAAATATACCATATGTTTGTTGAAAATTGAAATGTCTTCAAAATTTACAAATTTTTATTCGTCAAGCGTAACGTATTTTATGTAGTTAAATTTAGAACTTAACAATTAAATGCGACCCACATTTTATCACTTTAGAGTAGGCGTGAATGTTGTTTTAAATATATATAGCCTCCTGGCAATACAAATTTACGCGATATTGTTGACGATTTATCGACTTAAATCAGACAAGTTTAGAATGGTTAACAAGACACCAGTTTTGCAACAAACCTAATTAACTATCAGAAATTCGACTAAGCCGTTATTTACAAGACATTTACTACGCTAGATTAAAATTTTCTTGATTACGAACAAAAGAAATCTAAAATTTACGATGGACTAACTATATAAATTATATTTTTGTGGTGGACTTAAGATGATTTTTTTTGCTGTTAGTGAGAATCTATACTTGTTTCGGTATTTTAATTTAATTTATTGTAAAATTAATTTTCAATTTAATGATTCAGCAAATTAATATTTTACCGTTTTTTTTTTCGTTTCAGGTAAGTGATTTTCCTGTTCATTTTATGGTCGTCGAGTTTAATGTGAGTAATAAATAAAAAAATAATTTCCCATCGTTGGAGTATTTTTTTCGTTCTGTTTATGTGTTTCTCGCTCGCCCTTTAAGGTTATGACGGCGGTTTCTTGATAACCAGCTTAAAATGCCTTTTTATAATAAAAAATTAATTTAATACCAAGTAAGTAAACGCGGTAAATGTATTCTAATCGTTAATGCATATTAACGAATATTAATGAGTTTGAAAAGAATTTGAAAGACACATTCAATTTTTGTGAAATTTCATGAAGGTTGATGTGAATTTTGTATTAATTTGAAATGAAATAAAATTCAGTTTGAATATAACATGTTAAGATTAAGGCATCCTATAATGTCATCGAACTATATTTTTTAAATGTTTCTGTGATTTAAAACTAAATGAATATTAATATTTAACTACTCATGAATTTTAAAAATGTAAATGGAATTTTTAACAATTTGAATAAATCCGGGTAAATTATTACCATAAATTATTAATTTTTATCTCAAGAATATAAACAATTTAGCAATGATTTTTTACTAAATTTAAAAATTATAAAATTTACAATTATTAATTAAATATTATTTAAATAATTTTAATTATTTGGAAATTTAAGAATTCTGAATAATGGAAACATCACCATTTTTTAAATGTCGATGTTTCTTGAAAATGTTGACTGATCTAACTAACGGTCTTCCGAATATTTTAAGAATTTTAAAATAATTTTTTACAAATTTGAAAAATTGCGGAATTTAATAATTTTGGAATTAGTAAAAATACGATCCAATAAACTTTAAAATTTGGTATAAGTAAACCAAAAATTATTGAATTACATATTAAAATTTAAGAACTTAAGAATTTTACAATTTTTAAATATACATATTTAACTAATTTCTTAATTTTAAAACATAAATTTTTTAAAAAAGTTTTTTAAGTGAGTTTTTTTGAAATTCTAAAAATTACAGAAACGATTTTAGATATTAAGAATTATCGAGTTTCTACACAATGAATTGTTTAAATTTAAAAATTTAACAACGATTTCTTAATAATTTTAAATTTACGGATTTCAAAAATTTTGAGTATTTGGAATTTAAAAATTATAAATGAATTTTTAAAAATTTCAGATTGAAAATCTTCCGATTATTCGGAATTAGCTAATTTTTTAAATTAATTTTTAAAATTTTTAAAAGTTTTGGTTATAAGAATTTTGGATAATGGAATTAGCGAAATTAAAATAATTTTATGACATTGCAGAATTTTGAAGTTCAACTCTTGCATTTTTAAAATTTAAAAGAGATTTTTAACAATTTTAATAATTCCAAAATTTGAGTTTTATTATCGGAACTAGTCAAATTATTTAATTTACAACCCATAAATTACTAATTTTTAAGTCAAAAATTTAAATATTTTTGCAAAGATTTTTTAATAAATATCAAAATAACGAAAGATAACAATTTTGGACATTCTAGATTACTATTACTAATTAAAAAAGTTTCTCAGCTTAACAATTTTAATCATTTAAGCGTTTTGTGAGAATTTTAAAAATTATGGCATTATGAAAGTTTGGGAAATAAAAAAAGATTAGTGAATTTAAAAATATTAAATTATACAATAACAAAAAATAATTTTTTAAAATTCATACGAAATCTCACAATTATAGAATTTCTAAACAAATGAATTTCAGAAAAAGCATTTTTTAAATTTTGTTTCATTTTTTAAACAATATAAAAAATTCTGAACGTCTTTGGATAATCGAAATTACTAAATTAAGATATATTTGTGTGCGTAATAGTCAATTTTAAAATAACTTTTTAATTATTTTTAAAATTCAGAAGTTACATTATTAAATTTTGGGAATAAAATTAAATTAATTTTTAAGAATTTTAAATATTAGGGAATTTAAGAATTCTGGATTTTCGAGGACTGTGAATTTAAAAATAGTGATACACATATTTTATATACACGAATTTATTGCTCGCCCATTTAGAGGTGTAAATCTTACATTCTAGAATATCACCATTCTTCAAATATTAATAAATGTTGACTGTTTTAAAGGTGGTCCAATTTTTTTAAGAATTTTATAAATGCGGAATTTTAGAATTTTGGATTTGCCGAATTAGTAATTAAAAAAAATTATTGCTTCAAATTTAAGATTTTGGAATTAGTAAATTTAATAAACACGATTTAGTGGAATTTAAGTATGTACTTAGGAAATTAATCATTTTAAAATATATTTTACTAATTTTAAAAATTCGGGACTAAAGAATTTTATAAAATCGGGATAACACATTAAAAATTTTTTTAAAGAATTCTATAAAGTAGTAGTAAATACATATGTACGATTTTAGATATTTGGTATTAGTGAATTTAAAAATAATGATTTATTCAAATTTAATAACATATCAAATTCTGATATGCGGAATCTAAGCCAATTTAAAAATAATGAAATATTTAAATTTAGGAACTTAAGAACTTTCCAAAAAATTAAAAAAATCTGAATTTAAATTTGTTAGGTTTTTGGTATTAGTGAACTTAAATTAATATTGTAAATTAATAAAATTTAAGAACTTAACATTTTTAAAAATAATTGAAAATTGTATTTTTAAGATTTAAAAAAAATGGAAATTTAAGAATTAAGTAAATTTTAAAATAACTTTCTAATTATTTTAAAAAATTGAAAATTTACATTATTAAATTTTAAGAAAAGCAATTAAATACATTTTTAGGAATTTTATATATTACAGAATTTAAGGATTCTGGATTTTCGAGGTTGG
Organism: Tipula unca; assembly: GCA_951394425.1. NCBI lineage: Eukaryota > Metazoa > Arthropoda > Insecta > Diptera > Tipulidae > Tipula > Tipula unca. The sequence goes on along the minus strand of OX596381.1, from coordinate 44,281,821 downwards.
TGAATCTTAAAATAGTGATATACATATTTAAAATTAAAAACTCACGAATAATAAAATTGATAATTTATTGCAAGCCCAGCATTTTTAGTTCTTCTATTTTCCGCCCATTTAGAGGTCTAAATCTTGCATCGTAGAAAATCACCATTCTCCAAAAAGGTTGATTTGTATCAAAATGTTGACTGCTTTAAGGTGTTTCGAATTTATAAATTGCGGAGTTTAAAAATTTTGGATTTTCCGAATTAGTAATTTATAAAATTTATTTCTTCAAATTTAAGATTTTGACAATACCGATTTATTAAAATTTATGTTTTTGACTAATCGGAATTACACATTAAAAAAGAAAAAATTGAGAACTTATCAACTTAACATTTTTAAACATTTAAAATTGATTTTAAAGAATTCTATAAGTAGCATTTGGTAAGTGAGAGAATTTAAAAATAATGAATTATTTAAATTTAATAACATAACAAATTCTGATATCTTGATAATTTTAAATCAAATGGATTTTAAAAATTTTGATTAGTTAGATTTTAAAAAATGTAAATAAATTTTTTTAAAAATTCTAATATTACGAAATTTAAGATATTCGAAAATTCGGAATAAGCCAATTTAAATATAATGAAAACAATAAATTTAAGAACTTATAAATTTAACAACAATTTTAAAAAATCTCAGAGATTAAATTTGTGAAGTTTTTGATGTTATAGTGACCTTAAATTAATAAATTAATAAAATTTAATAACTTAACATTTATAAAAATTGAATATTGTTTTTTAAATTTAAAAAAAAATCGAAATATAAGAATATATGTAGTATTAGTGAGAACAAGAATAAAATCTCACGAAGTTTAAAATTGTATAAACATTTTAAAAGTTCAGAGTTCATTAGAAAGGTTGATTCATCGAAAATAATGAATTATGGAAATATATGTTTTAAAAATTTTAAAAATCAAGGCATTATGAAACTTTGAAAAACAAAAATAGATTAGTGAATTTAATAAAATTTAATTATTCAAATTTAAGTGCATAACAATGCCAAAATATAATATTTTTAAAATCATACGGAATCCCACAATTTTGGAGTTTCTTAATAAGAAAATAAAAAAAGATGCATTTTTTAAATTTTGTTTGATTTTTTAGCAAATAAAAAAATCTGAACGTCTTTGAATAATCTAAATTAAGAATTAAAATATACTTGTATGTAAATAGTAAATTTTAAAATAAGATTTTAATCATTTTAAAAAATTGATAACTACTATGTATGTATGTATGGATTTTCGAGGTTGGTGAATTTAAAAAGAATAATATACATATATTTATAATTTAAAAATAAAAGTGAAGAAAATTTATTTGCTACCCTTGCGTATCAACCTTCTACTATTATGTTCTACTATTTTCCGCTCTTTTGGAGGCTTAAATCTTACATCCTAGAAAATCACCATTCTCCAAAAGTCGATGTTGATATGTGTAGTCTTAACAAAATGTTGACTGCTCTAAAAGTGTTCCGAATTTATTAAAAATTTACAAATTACGGAATTTATGAATTTTTGATTTTTCGAATTAGTAATTTAAAAAAATTCTTTATTCAAATTTAAGATTCAAAATTATTAAATTTAATAATAACTTATTATAAAATTTTTAGTATGTACTCAGGAAATTAATCATTTGAGAATATATTTTATTAATTACAAAAATTCGGAATTTCAGAATTTTGAATCTAATGGATTTTAAAAATTATAAATCCATTTTTAATAATTTCATATAAATATCGTAATATTTAAGATCTTCGGAAAATTTGGAGTTACCTAATTTAAAAACAATGAAATATTAGAATTTAGGATAATAAGAATTTTCTAACAATGTTAAAAATCTCAGAGTTTAGAGCTCTTATTTGGTATTAATGAGTTTAAATTAATAAATTATTCAAATTTAAAAACTGAATTTTTTAAAATTTTTAAAATTTTTTTTCAACAATTTTGATCGAATTTTTTAACTAACATTTTTAACACACAAAAAGCTGCGTACCATAAAAAAATGAAAGCCACATTAGAACACATTAATAAATAATCCGTAATAATAAACATCAATACATATATCCATCTAATATTAAAATTATTTTACCCGAGGTAAAATAAAAGTTTAAAAAGATGACAAAAGAAAAAGTTTGATTTTGATCTTATCTACGCATGTATACGTGTAACAATCTTCACGTACAGTGTTTTGTGTATTATGTAAGGTGTTATAAATAATTTAATAGTGTTTTGTTGTCATGGATCAAATTAAATGTCGGAACAATAAACCATCGTAATAATATAAGGATAATGTACATTAGAGCGAACACACCCTTATGTAAAAGAAAACAAAAATATTTTCCAAGTTTTCAATGTTTTCCCAATTTTTGGAACGAAAAGAAAAAGTTGGAAGATATAAAAATCACCGAAAACAGATAACTTTCAAGTTTGATATATATTATGTATGTATGTATGTATGTATGTACGACCATATATGTATTCAACATACATACATGTTATGTCAAGTAAATAAATCAAACTTTTTCTTTATATTTTTTATTGTGTTCCTCGTGTGCGCCTTTCATTTCCACTATAATGGCGGCGGACTGTAGAGCGCTATTTCCGTATTAAGTTTAAAAAAAAATTCTTATTATTTATTATCCGCCACTTGTCTCATACCCACATATAACGTATTAGTACCGTGAGTAATTAATTTACCACAGTTTTGTTAGTACATTCCAATATATAATCTTTAAAATTTCTATATATGTTAAAGCTTAGAAGAAGCTGCTGTATCCATCCAATTTAAACTAAAACCAAAGATAAATTATTGTATAAAACCAACTATAGCTATAAATAACCGAACATGTAAGCAGTAATAAAAATAAATTAGTTTAGTTGTAGAATTTTGTTGCCATATGCAGTTTTGAAATTAGAAAAGTACATAAATTTGCTTATGTACATTCAGTTTATCAGTAAAATTGAGTAGTTTCGTAATCAATGTACGAAAAATTAATGATTTTAAGGTTTTGTGAGCACGTTTGGTTTAATTTTAAATTTTTGATGCAATCTTTTAGATATCTTCAAAGAAGTGAAAACGGTTTAGACTTTATTCATATAGCATCGAATTGCATAAACTTTTTATAGTTCACCCTAAACTCTTCAACCTATACATACACGAATTTTCAAATAATTTAGAACCTGCCATTAATCTATATTAGTGCTTTTGCTTACAACAGATTTAATCAAATTGATGCAAATCTGCATGACAATAAGCTTTTCGAAGAATAATTTAAATACGAATCTGAATCTAAATCAACAAAAAGTAAAACCAGCCAATTAATTTCACTTAACTAGTTCAAAGTTCGCTTTCTCAAATTGATAGATCCATGTTATGGGATAACCCTTCCAAATAACCTACAAATTAGCCATAAACTGACATACGGATTCGATAGCTTGTAAATCCAATAAAAATTCTACGACAGTTACATAAACTGATACGATAAATGTATCCCTTAAACTAACGTCTGTAAAATTTGTCCTAAATCTGTCCTAAAATACAACAAAGACAACTTCGGCTTATATGTATTAGTGTACAAAGTAGAATTGCTCGATATAACGAATTTTATTACTGGAAAAACAAAATTTGGTACGACGAGTACAAGATTTTCTAAATTTTCTTGAGAAAATCCTAGGAAGCGACGCATACACCAAGATGATTAAGAACCGACATTTTTTTAAATTGATAAAGTAGGGGATTAGGGTGTTTAGGACAACCAAGCTTTCTTCGATTTTTCTTGGGGAAATCGTAGAAAGTGGACACCATAATGACGCACATACCAAGATGACTTAAGGCCCAAGCTATCTGAACAAATTTTCAAATTTGGAAGAAAAAGAAATCGGCCACCGTATTAACGCACTTCATACTAAACTTAATTGTCCTAAGCCCCCTAATCTCATACTTTTCCGAAATAGAATTTTTTTCAAACGTCTTAACCCTTCAACATTTTGGTTTCAAATTCGGAAAAGTCATATAATCGACATGCGATAAAACATGCGATAAAACGAATTAGGACAAACTTCACCCGTCTATATAGAATTATGAATTTTGTCCTAAAACAATCCTTATTTTTTTAAGACAGATTTAGGACAAAATTCACGTGAATCTTAAACTAATAAATGTTAGCGTTGAAATACGTGACGATAAACAGTTAAATTACGTGACAGTTTGTTAAATGTCATAATGTTATACGACAAACTGTTATACACAGATTTAAAAAATGATTTGATCGAACTTTGGCAATTTCAATGTTAGAGCGCCTGCCAATCGGTGTATCGGAAACAACTTATTGTAATTTACCGGATGATTAATTTATTTTAAACACAATTTATCGTATGGACAATGTATCGTAAAATATCGTATGACGGTTTATCGTAAAACAGATAGCTGGACCTCTAACATTGATGCAAGCTCCGGCTCGATTTCCGTCACTTTCCTTAACGTGGCACAGTGTTTCGGTTGACATGTTGGCCAATTTTTTACTAAATGTTGGATTTCAAATCAGCCAGCTACTGCGGACGATTGTTGTGTTCACCTTGCGGTGGTATCAAATCACCAAGTTTCTATGTGACATGCTATTTATGTGATATGCATTATCATCCTGTTGAAAGTAAAGGCGTTCCACACGAAGTTCGTCAAAAGTATGTGTTGCATAGCTTATAGCTTGGTAGTGGTCATAATTGACAGAGTAACTTTCCTTTATCTTGTATACTGGTTAATAGTATAACAGTTTAATGTATACATGTTGGTCGTATCCACTTTCTTATTTTTTGTCGCCCAGTGAAATATCTATTATGAATGAGAAATACACTATTGATGGGGACGATTTTCACATTTCAGTTGCAGCTGCGACAACGCCATATACTCGGCTTCGGTTATTGACCATTGATATTGGATTATCAAAATATATCCAGTGACTGACCGTCTTCCATCAAGACGGAATCACAAGAATATCGGCAAATCGTCAACGTAGGCCGCCATAACGATTATGTTTCCATTTCACGTTTTAAAATATATACAAAGGTCCATTTTTAAACGAGAAAACCCAATTTGACAAACGCTTGTTTGAGACCGTATATTGCCTTTTTTGAACGACATACCTGGTTTCCAGTTATAAAACCAGGTGGTTGAAACATGTAGATTTCCTCGTGTAAATCTCCCTGAAGAGAAGCGGTGACTAAGTCCATGTAATCAATCCCCAGATCAATTTTAGCATCTGGAGCAATAAGATCGCGATTTGAAGTGAAATATACGACTGGAGAGTAAAACTAGTCATAATCAATGCCTTGTTTTTAGATCATAACCTTTAACTACTAATCTTGCTTTATAACGTGTGTTACCTTCAGCAGAGTCCAGATGTGATTCTCAATTAAACTATCAGACAATTCAAAAGTTTTAGTGCAAATGCCTGGGTCCAAAGTATTTATAGGATTATTCTCCAGATCTTCATCAAAACCCAAAAAATCTTCAGAATAGAACAATTTGTTATAAGTGAAATTGAAATAAAAGCTTAAACCTTGGTCAGTTAATAATGATCTCGGGGCTCCAAACATACAGACAAAGTATGCTCAATCCGAACGCGTTAGCTATAATTTCAGGTGATAACTGGAACGTATAAAGGGCGAACGATATCAAGCAACAATTTTTGAAATGCGGAATGCGGAATGAGGTAGTGGTAATTTCAGATAGATGCTTTAGTTAATTTAGATACCTTATGTGGCTGGCAAATAATCATATTTTCTTAAACGTGGATACATGTTCGTAATATTCTCTGGTGCCCACCTAAATTTCTCTGCATTAAATTACAATTATCAAATTTGGATTCGCAAAGGATAGTGATAGTGGTCTAAAAGTTTTTCTCCGTTTTATTTAAAGTACGACTAGCGTATGCTATACGATTGAGAAAAGACTGATTCAATTGCGGGAACACTTCGAAATCCAGTAACTGTATAGGATTGGAGGAACATAAAAACAATTTTAGAATTTTTAATAAGAATGCACTTGTGTTCAATGGATTTGGTTTAATTCCTTCTCAAGTAATTAGGTGTCCAAGATAAATCAACTTCGGCACGTAGTTAAGGGTTGTGATTGTCTAAATTGAAACCATATAGATGACTACGTCATCAAGATAAACGAAACACTTAGACAGTGGTAAAGGCTATTTTTTGTTTTTTGTTTGTAGAAAAGGAACCAATAGTTTGAGTATGTCCTGTTGTAACACTTTTTATTTGACAGATATGTTGACTTAAATCAATGAAATCAATTTATGCATTCCCCTTTTACGAGAATAATATCGGTTTCAGTGCCAATAAGAAAACAGAAAAGATTATTGGAATTATCGATATCGATGCATAGTTACCGACTTTGAAATATTTAATGATTACTTAGATTGTTGATCTGCAGGGTTCTGGAATTAAAACTGTAATGAGGAATATTGACATCCAATCAAATGCACTCTTCTAATTGACGACTTTCAGATTGATTTCTACCGATTGCCTGAACTATGTATAGATCTATTGCAGCATGGCTTTTTCTATTGATATATGAATTGATAAAGAAGCGGGTTTCCTACCGTTACTCTTTAACTATCAGTTTAAGGTCGTTTTTCGAACGTTCTTGAAAATCACGAAAAGCTGTTAAACTCATTGTTAAAACTGAGCTCGATCGCAATCAGGACATATTTTTAAAACAAGGTCAATGGTCAGTGTTGCCATATCGTCAAAATTATCATCTGTAATTCAGTCAGAGAATCCAAGAAAATCACATTGGTTCAAACGGGAATCTCCCAATATTGACTTAACGTCGGAATCAGAGACTATTTATTTTCGACTAATTTAGACTATTTGTTTCATTAATCTCTGAAGTGTGTGAAGTTATCCCAGAATTCCATCCCAGAAAATTAAAAATGTTCATCAGGAAATTCTATTTTCATCCCAACCCAGGATTTTAAAAATCCTCCCAAAATTTGATATCATCATTTTAAAAATTTGCAAACGACGTGTTAGCTTCTACGAGTATATTCTTGTCGTAAGAAGAAATTGGCACAATAGGCCCAGAAATTCATATGAATATGGCCCCAAACATAAAATTAGGAGTTTAACTGCTGGTCCTCGAGAACTTTGATTGTAAATGGCGCTATTGGCTCATATGTCAAATAATTGAGCCCATTGCCCCAATTACAACATACGGCTGGTGTTCAACGATTTACCACTGCAAGTGGACATCATGTCAAGTCGAAAACAAAGGAAATTTTTTCCGGCACTCATATGGTTCTCGAGAACCATTAATTAAAATCCGTATTTCTTATATGGGGTCATATACATATGATTAGTATGTTCACTAGATCAATTGGCCTGGTTGTTTGGGGTCTTCTTTCAACGACCGGGTTATCTACCATATGGTGAATATAGGGGTTTCCATGTTCCTGGAGCCTTATTTCGAGTTTGGCGACCAACATTTTTATTTTATCTTTGTTGTATTACATCAAAGAGCATCTACCAAGAACTTTATGTTTAGTTCTTCTTTTTTCTTTTTGACATGCTCTCTCCACTTAAGCTTGGGATCGAGGGTCATGCCAACGTATTTAGCTGTGTTAGTTTTTATTGGCACATGGTAAGCCTTTTGATATGTAAAGTTATTATGCGTGGATTTTGTCTCATTAAGCTTGATTCGAGAACGTGTTGTAAAAGTTACAAACAGTATTGGTAATCTTCTGGAGTTTGTTCGTTGCATCAGCCACATTACTACCAATCGCCATAATTCCTGTGTCATCTGCAAAGGTGGCTTTAATTCCCTCGTTTGTGGTTGGTAAACATTCAGGCATTCACAGGCAGAACATTCTTTAGTTCGAGTTATTCATCCTCATACTTCACACGAAAATGTCTATTGAATAAATAAGATTTTTTTTTTTTTTTTTTTTTTTAAAAAGGACTTGGCATAGACACTTTTACGGTCCATAGCCTTACCTTGCATTCACACAACATTCACTCAATCCATTCATTCATCCCATTCACACAAGTACAGTATACCACCTGCGCATTGCATAGCTCCATGTCACCCTGTACAGTGACATGAAAGATGGGTCGGCCCATGAGTTCTACATTCCAACAGAGGGTCATAGATGTTTTCAATTTAATCACCGATCGTAATCGGGAGATGAAAAATCCCTTTTGCATCCCGCCTCTGTTGGGATTCGAACCCGGTACCTCCCGATCCAAACGTCGCAGCTTTAACCACTGCGCTATTTGCTCGGGTAAAATAAGATTTTAGTTTGGCATAGAATTGGTTCGGCAGATCTCCATGTAGACCACTGGGCCAGACTGTATCGAATGCTTGGGCGACGCCGAAGGAATATGCTTCAGCATACATTTTGATGTGATGGAATTAGTTGCTGGCCCTCAATTATTGGTTTAAATACTAATTTTTCAAAAATTGTTGACATAATTGGCAGCAATGAAATTGGCTTGGGGCCCTACTATGACTTTCGCCTACTATTTTCGACGGCTATCGTTTTCCTATAGTAGGCAAAGGAAGGAAAAGGTAAACAAATCGAAAATAGTAGGTGAATGGCATAGTTGGGTCCATGTATGATTTTTTATCGTTAGGTGGTTTATGAGGTTTTGGAATCATTATTACTTTTGCTACTTTTCATTGCCGCGGAACATATTTTAACCGAAAGGTCACTTTGATTATGTGTAACAGCTTATGAAATCTTTTATCAGGTAGAGCCTTGATAATTTGGGAAGTAATCAAGTCGTACTCTGGGCCTTTTTTAACATTCTTATGACCTTTCCTGGAGATAATTCACAAACAGGTCAGCCTTCTCTTCGGGACCTCTTGCCTAGGTCCAATCATCCTTTTTAAGAGGGGGCACTTGCATTTTGGATCTTCTGAGTCCTTTCGTCGCCTTCCACAGTGAGTATTCAGAATTTGTTTCATCAGTTAGGCTAGATATCTGTTGATTGATTCATTTTTAACTTCGTTAAGAAGGAATTTGAGAATGTTACATAAATTGTTAAGAATCGTTTTGCTCCCCGGTGTTCGATTAATTTGCCAGGATTTACATGCCCGCCGTTTTTATCTTACCAGCTCTCTAACTTGCATTGGGTAGGATAGGGTAAGCGTCTCCTTATTTTGTATAATGGGGATGCTTGCTTGCCATAGTGAATTGTTTCATTTAGTTGTTCCAATTAAGTAATTGAACAAGCAAATCATTCACTTTATGAATCTTTTTTTAAAATGGTAATCACGATCCCGGAGTTTGAAACAGTTCATTTAATATCCTAAATTTGTGCCACGATTGTCAAAATCGTAAAATTGAAATCGTAAATTGGGAATTAAAATGAACTGTGAAGAACACTTTCCGGCACCCTATGTCGCAACCAGATGATGCTGTAAACTGTAATTATAATGATCAAAATTATTATGTCATAATTAACACACCATACATGTGTGTATAATATGCACATATTGCGGACAAACATACATATGTATATGTACATATATAATTTATGATTATCACATAAAACATTTCCAGATATCACCATGTTCCCATGTTATGATGAGTGGTTTTGTTATATATGCTTTTTATATTCCGTATATAAATTCATTAATTATGTCGGATTTTTATGATTATCCTCGTACACATATGATATGGTTCCCATATCCATTATGTTATCACATTTTTTGTGCGGTCACTGTTTCTATTCTGCATACATTCGGGATGTCTTGAATATATAGTCGACTATTTTCAATTAAAATATAATTTAATTAATTGTTGTTGTTGTTTGATTGTGTTGTGAAGCACGAACTTAATAAATTGCACACACATTTGGATGAGTACGGAAATCAATATTTCTTTATACGTGAGCCACCGTGATTATCAATTCAACACGCGCACAAATATATTTCAAGATCAATGGACCATTTAGCCCACCATTCACTTTGATTTATTCTCCCTTTTAGACAATTTTCCATTTTAATTTTCTATATTGAATATATTTCAGTTTTCTCGTCTATTTGATGCGTGAATAAATCATTTCGAATTCAATCGAATCTCGTTTTTCACCAGAAACTAAATTTATTTTTTTTTTTTTTTTGGGATATCATTATTTATCTTATACCAAAAAAAATCGTACGAATATACCAAATTTATGTATTTATGTAGGTATGTACACATATACAGCCAAACTATATTAAGGCAGGTATACATATTTTTGAAAATGATGTCACAAACTTATTACAAGAATTTTTCTTATGTTGTTCCTATTATATTGTTTATTACGGTATGTGAACATCATTACTGGCAGTCTACTAATCTAAGTATAGTCGACAAAAAATCTAAAGCACATATTCATAAAAAGTAGACTAATGGTTATGTCTTAATTGGAACGAGTTTGTGTAAACATAAAACTTGTATATGAACCCGTACGACTCTTTCATGTCTTCATCATCTTATGTATTTATGATTTAAAACATTGAACTAGCACTATAGAAATATGTACTTGAACTACATAATATTATGCAAATATACCTATATATTCTTATTGAACTTTATGTTATTCCTGCCAACACAAAATACATAAAAATGTCACGTTTCAGATATTTTTTTTTTTAGGTGGTTGGTGAATATGGTGTTACTAACTAAAACTAATTATAATTTGAAAATGTTGGGTGAATTTATAATTTATTCCACACTGAGAAAAAAATTGAGATTTTTTTTTTTTTTTTTTTTTTTTTTAAATTTTATCTCCAAATTAGGAGCATAGGGCGTCTACTAGGTGGGACTATCTAACTCTATTGGCTGCTACTGTTTTAATTTCCTTCCTTGATTTGCCGAGATGTTTCGCTTCCGCTAGCACCGTTCGTTTCCACGTTACAGGTGGACGTCCAACCTTTCTTTTCCCTTGAGGGTTCCATTCTAAGGCCATGCGTGTTACGCCACTTGCTGGTTTTCTTAGTGTATGTCCGATCCATCTCCACTTACGTTTCTTTTTTTCATTTTCCATATTTACCTGATTAGTTACTCTATGGAGTTCCGCATTTGATATGGTACTGGGCCAGAAGCACTTTAGTATTCTTCTTAGACATTTGTTGACAAATACTTGTAGTTTGTTCGCAATCTGCCGATTTTGCTGTCACGTTTCGCAGCCATATAGGAGTACTGATTTTACACACGAGTTGAACATTCGTATCTTGGTGTTACTGGAGAGGACAGATGCATTTCAGATTTTGTGTAACATGTTGTATGTCGTTCTGGCTTTGTTTATGCGCTTGTTATTGTCTTCCTCGGTTCCGCCTGTTTCTGCTTTTGTACAACCTAAGTATACGAATTCCTTTACATCTTCTATATTTTGTTGGTTGACGCTTATTGGTGTGGTTATTGTAGTATTTATCCTCATCGTCTTGGTTTTCGTAATGTTTATTTTTAGACGTTAAAATTTCCTGTTAGTCCCCATTGGATGCCATTGGGCGATTTGTGGTCCATTTTCCACATGAGACTATCTAATACTACTAGGAACAGTAGTGGGGAGAGTACGCATCCCTGTTTTACTCCATTGCTTTTGTAATATGCATCACTTTGCTTGCTCTTGTATTGAACTCGGTTACCTACATCATGGTACATCTCTTGTACGAGTTCGATAATCCTATTTGGGATGCCCATTTCACAAAGTGTCTTCCATATTGCGTTTCTATGTATTGTATCGAATGCACGCTCAATGTCCACGAAGAGGAGGTATAGTGGGGAGTACCATTCATTGGGCTGTTCAATGATTTATATGGTCAGTGCAACTACGGTCCGGTATTTATATGGTCAGTGCAACTACGATCCGGTCTGAAGCCAGCAAATTTCTAACACCTTTATTGTTGTATTGAGTAGAATCATTATGGTTAATCCCTGTTTCCATTTATGTGGTATTTTACCCGAATTCGATATTTCCGTTATGATCGGTGTTAGAGTCTACACAGTTGTAGATGCGTCACCTTTGAATATTTCGGATGGTATGTTATCTAATTCAGCGGCTTTGTTATTCTTCATTTTCTCAATGATACTGCTAACTTCCCGTTCCGTTGGTGTATGGGTGTTGATTGTTTCGTTAAGAGCATTATTGGGTAATTCGAAGTTATCTGTGCTGTTTGCGATTTCCTCTCCGAAATATCCTTTTCCCATCTCTTTAACTGTCCCTCATCTGTTGTTAGGATTTGGCCATTCTTATCTCTTATAGGTGGTATATATTGGTGTATTTTCCTGTGACCTTTCGTACGCATTGGTGTGTAGAGTGCGCATATTTTGCTGCTGCCTCTTCGGCATCCTTGAGGATATTTTCAGTGTATTTTCTAAGATCATTGCTTACCATCTTTTTTACTTGTCTTGCCGTGTCTTCATATTTCCTTCTCACCACCGGTGTATTTTGCTGGTTCATTTGCAGCTTAAGCTGTCGACGTTCTTCAATTTTCTCAGGTCAGTATTGTCAGTGCCAATTTTGGCGTTAAAATCTCCTTGAATAATTTGCACGTCATTGCTGTGCGTTCTCTCTCTAATCCACAATAGATTGTAATTGTTCGTAGAACTCATCTTTTCTTGCTTCATCTGCATCTTCTGTTGGGGCATAGCTGTGGATTTTATTTTTGAGCGGAATCTTGCCACAATTATTCTACTATTGACTGGTATCCATTCCATTAATGCTTTCTTTGATTTAACTGTTGTTAATATGCCCACCGTTGTTCATGTGTATCATCTCGTCCAGAGAATATCAGGTAGTTCTTCGCTTGTGTTAATTTCGCCACTGTTTTTCCATCTAACTTCACTAAGTCTTAGAATATCGAAGTTGTAACGTTTCATTTCCTTCTCTACTTGTGCCAGCCTTGATGTTTCCGTTAGAGTTCTGATGTTCCGTGTATACGATAGCCAAGGGTCGATATTTGTGTTTTGCGGTTTGTGTTGTTTCTTCTAGTGTTCGTTTCTGTAATCATTTTTAATTCAGATTAATGAATGATTGGTCCATTGAATCCTAGCCAGTTTCCAGGGCTGCTGTATGAGGTTTTCCTTTTGATTTTTTGTGTATTTTTCCTTTTTCTTCTGTGATGTTCCCAAGCGGTCACCCATCCAAATACTAACCCTGCACAATGTTGCTTGACTTCTGTGATCAAATCGCCTACCGCTTAACTGTCTCTGCCAATCGCCCCCGCCTTTTTACATATACGGACCAAAATTCAATTATTTCAATTTCGATTTTTGGCTCTGTTTGGTTAAGATTGGCTTCATAGGAAGCCCCTATGCATAAATTGATATATGTATACAGAAAATAAAAAAATATTGTTGCGATCGTGGTGACATCTTTATTTGACTAGAGAAACTACCGTAAATGTAAACTGTAGTAAATAAGATGTGTCTAGGTAGACTATTAAGGAATAGAGAAGACTCTTTTAATAATATTGCGGAATATTATAGAAGGCTATAGAATATGTGGTATAAATACGAGATGGAATAATGACGAATTAAAGATTTCCGAATTAAAGGAAGAGTTGGAACGACGTGTATTGAAGTAACGATTACTTCAAGCCTTGGAGAAGGTTGATATCGATTTCAGTTAAAAACAGACAGTTAAAAATTCCATTGGACAATCAAATCAGAAAATAAAATCATTTAATCGTTCAAAGGACATGAAGGAAATGAAAGAAGAGATCAAGCCAAATAAGGACTAGAAGTTTCAAGAAATGAATATCACTCTAAATGGAGATAATAATAACAGTGTTAAAGGCCATTACTGGCCCCTTACTGAATCAACAATCTGGCTCCAACGGTTTCGATCCTGAGCTTGGTCTTCATACTGTCTTAGACAATCTGAAGAGGCCACGTCGTTCTCTACATCGTGGAGCCATCGTCGCCTGCAACGACCTCTGCGCCTACCATATGGTGGCTCTCCTTTCAGAGATCGCTGCACAATTCGTTCCGGATCAGCACGCAGAACGTGACCGAGCCAGCGTACTCGCTGAGATCTAACTTCATGTACAATATCGGGGATCTTCATCAGATCTCTGATCTCGAAATTGTACAGAGCTCGGTATGTACCATCTATTTCGCGTTTAGGGCCGTAAATCAGACGCATGATTCTTCTCTCAAATGTAAGGAGCCATCTCTCGTACTCATCCGTCAGCGCCCAACTTTCACATCCAAACATAACAACGGGCCTCATCAACGCTTTGTAAAGCTTCAGCTTCACGGCACTTGATAAGTGTTTAGATTTTAGCAGTGGCCTTAGAGGATACAAAGAACGACTGCCAGCTGCCAGCCGCACTTTAATATCCTCACCCACACTGTTATCGTGAGTGATAAGAGAGCCCAAATATTTGAACCTCCTCACTCCCTCAAACGTGTGGTGGCCACTACTAAAATCTGGTGTGCCATTGTCTCTAAAACCAGAGATCAGGTATTTCGTTTTGGACTCGCATTGATCTGGAGTCCAACAGAAGCTGAAAACTCTACAAGCGGATCAAGTATTTCTTTCACTCCGTTGTTATTCAGTCCAATCACGCATATGTCATCTGCATATGCAAGCACTTGATTGGACTGGCGATATAAGATGTTACGCTGAGGTGTTTCAGTTTTACGAAAGATGTACTCCAACATGAGATTAAAGAGTATCGGGGACAGAGCATCTCCCTGCCGAACACCCGAGTTAACTGCAAAAATTGTCGATAGCCTGTTCTCAACTTTAACACAGCATTGAGACTGCGTCACTGTCATCCTACACAGTCGTACCAATTTTGTTGGCATTCCTAGGTATTCCAGGGCAGACCACAAACTCTCTCGATTGATCGAGTCGTAGGCCTGCCGGAAATCCAGGAAAACCTGATGTACGGAGATGGATGTCTCATAATATTTAGATAGAATCATCCGCAGCGAAAAGACCTGATCAGTGACTGATCGATTCGGACGAAATCCTCCCTGATAGTCACCAACCAAGCCTTCCGCCAGAGGAGTGATTCTATTCAATAAAATGTATGACAGTAACTTGTATGCTGTGCAAAGGAGAGCTATACCGCGATAATTCTCACACTTCAAGCGGTCTCCCTTCTTGAAGATGGGGCATATCGCGGCCACTTTCCATTCATCAGGCATAACTTCGGTTCGCCATACTAATCGAATAAGGTCGAAAAGACAGTTCCACAAAGTATCCCCTCCGAATATCAAGAGCTCCGAATAAATGCAGTCCACTCCAGGTGAGCGGTTTCGTTTCATTCTCTGCATGGCCTTAGTGAATTCCTCATGGGATGGCTCCTCAGTGCAAATCTCCGCAGACTGTTCTAGAGGTGGCTCAACTACAGTCTGTGATGCATGATGAACATCAAGCAGCTCAGTAAAGTGTCCACTCCATGCGTCAAGTACTGCGTCGATGTTGACACAAAGGTTTCCATCCCGGTCCCGAATGGCGGTTGACGAAGGCCTGAAAGTATGGTGCAATCCAGTAATTCCTTTAAAGAAATTACGTGAACTACGCTCATTGCTGAGTTGTTGTACTTTCAGAACCTCGGCCTTCCACCATTCTCGCTTCTTCCGTCTACAAATCCGCTTAGCTGCCCTTCTTGCAAGAGCTGCCTTGTTTTTCCTTGCGATTGTGAGACGTTGTTGCACTTCATTATGGGCTATATTTTGTTGCTCAACTGCAAGACGACACTCGTCATCAAACCAATCATTCTTGGGTCTGACTTTCACTATACCTAAAGTCTGTTGAGCAGCACTGACAACCGAAGTTTTCAGTACCTCCCAGACAGAGTTCACGCAGTCAGACTGGTAATTAGCTCCTTCAATGTTGTCGCTGACAAGATCCTGATATCGTTTCTTTTGATCTTCATTTATCAGACCTTCACAGTCGAAACGTTCCATCCGTTTCGCTGTGTTCCCCGACCTGTACGAAAACTTCCACCGTAGCTTTGCAGCGACCAAATAATGATCGCTGCCTACGTATTTGGTTGCTGACCGATAAGTTCTCACATCCTGCACAACCCGAGCTCGCCCTTTTGAAATTAACACGTGGTCAATTTGGCTCCGGGATGTTTTGCGAGGATGTGTCCATGTCTCTAGGTGTATCTGTTTGTGAGGGAAGAATGTGCTTGCTACTCTAAGATCATGAGCAATTGCAAAGTACATCATTCTCTCACCATTATCGGTCGCAGTTTCGTGTCGGGAGTACGGACCTATGTTTTCTAAATGGAGATATTGAACAGAAATTACAATAAGATATTCCAAGAGTTAGATATTACACGGATTGGAACAGAGAGTTCTCGATGAGAGTGACTAGGCTTTGAGAAAGAACTTGTATACCTCAAAGTAAACGGAAAATCTCCGAAAGTAGGCCAGGCGGGAACCCCGATGAAATTTAAGTCTCCGATATATGATAGCACAACATCGTTAGAAGTTTCAGGTTTCAATTTACTATCAGTCAAAATTGTTGGAACGATGCAAATCGTTTAACGGCGTTGTTAGAGGTTGTTAAAGGTGTAGCGGCCCAGTCATTACAGACTATTCTGGAACATGATCGAAAGAATTATAATGAAATAATGAAGACGCTTTGCCGAAAGTACGGAAGTGATCATACACGAGAGATATATCGCATGGAATTGACGAATCGGTATCAAAAAATCGGAAAGACTAGTGTATTTGGCACATACAAATACGTTTCCCAATTACATGGAGAGAATTAAGATGTAAATAAACCGTATTGTAAAACCGTCACTTAGATTCAGTGAAGGTGCAGAAATAGACTAAGGGGTTGGGCACCCTCCTCGAGGAGAAGAGTCAAGAAACCAAGGTAAATACGATGTTAGACATGTGACAAAACGAATCACATATCACGAGACTGTAGGGAAATAAGATGGAGACGGACAGAAAATTTTTGATTGCAATAGGTTCGAGTTGCCACTCTGTATAGATGATGCCGGAGCAACAATGAAGGGGGTCGTAGTGGATCAGCGGGAAAAACGTTCATCGAACTCTGAAACAGTTGCACGGGAGAAAATACAAGTGTCAGGTAACCGAATGAAGGCTAGGAGTGATGTGCAAGTAAATAACAGTGGGTTCAAAGTAGGAAATTTAGTATGGCGTAATAACACACAACGGAAGAGGTGACAAACCCCGAAGCTGCAACCATCATGGGATGAAAAGGGCAGCGAGGACACTGAAGGTGGTGCCCTGAGATTAACGCTTTACAGGGGAGGTAAATTGGATCCTGTTCGGGATGAATCAGGATTACGTGATGACATCTGTATTTGAGTAGAGACACTACCATAAATATAAACTGTAGTGAATTTGATGTGCCAAGACCATTCAGGAATAGTCTAGACACTCTCGAATATTGTGGAATATTCTAGAAGGATAGCATATGTGTTATAAATACGAGATGAAATGATAGTATAGTTAGTTATGTTTCAACCGTGATAGTGATAAAATAGTGTTATTAATGTGTAATAAAGTGATTATTGTGAATTGAAGTAAATACGTGAAATAAGTGAACTAAATAAACTGGTGTTTGGTGTAATGATTCGGAAATAAATAAGTTTAGAAGTTTATAAATTGGTTGTTTTATTCACAATCCAGTGATCGAACCTTGTTTGACTAGGCAAAAACGTTACCATTGGTGACAGTGGTGAGATTCTAGACGTATTAGAAATTTTCGAATTAAAGAGGGAGTTAGAGCGATGCGGCTTGGCCAGTAAAATGTATTGAAGCAACGATTATTCCAAGCCGTGGAGAACTATGGTATCGATCCGGCTAGTTATAATTTTGACATTTTTCGACCAAGCAGAAGGGGATGAAGAGTAGTGGGGCCTGTACCGTACAATTTGGAAATTTCGATTTGGCGCTGTTAATATGGCTGCTATTGGTCTGTCAAATCAGAGAATGAAACAATCGACAAATAAGAAAATTGAACAGTCATTTTTTGATCGGTCAGATTAGGTCATGAAGGAAATGATATAAGAGATCAATCTAAATACGGACGAGAAATTTCAAGAGATGAATAACACTCTACAGAAAAAAGTAGAAAAAATACCATCAATGGTTGAACAAACAGGCTTCGAGAAAGAACTTTTAAACATCAAAGTAAACGGAGCATCGCCGCAAGTAGGTCAGCCAATTCAAGCTAAGGAATTTATGAACCGTCAATTAAAATCCGTATTTCTTGTTTAGAACCATATACATATGAGCCAAATGCGCAAACTACAACATATACTATGCCAAGTTGAAAAAAATGAAATTTTTTTCGGCGGTCATGGTTCTCGAGAACCATTAGTTAAAAATCTAATTCTGGGGTAACTTCACACACTTTTGAATAAGAGAATTTTCAACGTTAGTCGTCCCTCATCAAAGGATTTTAATAGAAAAATGTTTCCGATTCCGAAAGATTCTGAGGCACTGAGCTTCCTATCGTCTTGCTGGGAATACGAGCAACCATAAAGGATGAATTAAAATGCTCCCCAGCTGAACTAGTATATGGTGAAGCCCTCAGAATGGCCTTGTTCCGTTCCTGTTAGTTATATTGCAGAACTATATATACCCAACAATTTTTTTATAATTTAATTTTCATGTTGCGGTCATATTTCAGAACTTCTTTCAGAAATACGATGAATTGTGTCCACGATAAATTGTTTATACGGTAAATTGTTATACGTTAAACTGACGGGCATCCCACAAACAATGTCGGTGTTTTCTAAAAGTAATTTAATTTATACTCTGTTAAATTTGTTTAAATTAGAGTTTACCAATTTTGAAATCCAACAAAAACTTCACTCTGTAGGTGAAACAAAATGGAAAAAATGGACCGGTCTGGTCTGCCTTCCTCGGTAACCTTAATTCTTCAATAGGGATTTAAACGCCTTCCTGAAAAATTAAGTCTAAATATTTCAAAATGAGACGCTAGAAGCTTTGAACTGAGGATGAACTAGTCGGTAGTTAGAATCAGTCCATCTACATGGTTAAAACTGACAGACCTCAGTGTTATACATTGGTTTTTGTTGTTTCTCCACTAATAAGCAATAATCAAAAGTTGAATGTAAAAAAAAAAATTTTTTGTTTACTCAGAAAACAGTTCCAAACGATCAGCAGCTATAGCCAATAGTTGCGAAAATTTCAAATATCGTATAAATCGACACTGTTGTTCTACCAAACCTCTACCAAAATACGAGGGGCTTAATTATTTGTGAATATCGCCACAATTTAAATACAAGACAGTACATTCGAATATTCAATTTACTCAAACTAATCCAGTCGTCGGCTCATGTAACTCTCAACAAATTTCAATATTTTCTGCGGAACGAGCTACTTGTTGCAGCAAAAAATCTACCAAACCAAATAATTTTAAATAAACACAAACACAGTTGATAAAGTCTCACTTTTGAAGTAATTTGAATCGGTCCTTAAATTAAGAAATTAATTTAAAAATTTACATCATAATGATGATTACGAGTATATACAGACAAAATTAAAGTTAATATGCGTTGGTGGTTATACAAAATTAGACTTTCCCCCTATACGTATATGCATACATACAGATGTGCGAGAGTATATACAAATTCCAAAATTGAATTATACTTTTTTGGTGTGGAAAACCCTGAAAAATGGGAAATTAAATATAACACGTTCTGGGTGTTTAGATTGTTGGCTGCTTGGTTATAATGGTTGAATGGTAATGAGCGGTGCGGTTAAGGTTTTGTGTTTGTTCATATATTTTTTTTGTTTGCCTTGTTTCTGTGTTGATTTGGAATTTTCATTTTAGAAAACTGCTTTATATAGCAACAATATCGTTATATCGTGTGTGTGTGTCTGTATATATACCAAACATATTTAATAATTGTTGATGCGTGAAAACTCACATGAGAATTTCCAATTTATTAGATTCCAGTTTCATTATTTTTTATTGGAGTCATACCTTATGTAAGTATATATGTACATATACTTGTATAGCAATGACCGTGTTTCAAGCGAATTACCTGAGTTTATTCCAAGAAAATTTAGAAAGGGCAAAAACTGCTTAAATAACTTGTTATCCGTATTGTTCTATGCGTTTACTGGTTGTCCATATAAATTATTGCTTCAACAGCATTTAGACATTTAGGTGCCATTTGGATCAAACATGAAATGGTATTGGATAATGCCAAATGCCTATATGTTTGGTAGTATTACGATAAAAAGAAAATTGAATGAAGCTTCTCGGAAGCTGGATCAATAAATTCAGAGTCCATGAAATGAGACAAATACGTTTTCATTTTGTAAATGAAAATTGATGTCACACCTTGGAACTACGCACAGTAACTGGTCCAATAAGTATTGATTGAAAACCAAGACATATTTGTCATATAGAGGAATATGATAAAAATGATAAAACTAATAAAGCAGCCACTTCGTAAGATTCGGAAGGTTGATTTCGACAGTGTTTTTGGCTGGAAAATGATTTGTATAATTTACACTAATCCTTAACCGCACATTTCATACCGCTTATTTAACATCAGAGTTCAATGCCTTGGCCACATTTTTTTTATTATTACATTTGAACCAATCCTGCCTGAGATGATATATCGAGTTTTAAAATTCTGCAGCAGTAAACGACTTCGATGTTCAATACGGGACAGTTCAGACAGTAGAACATCTGGTGAAATCACAAAAATCAATAATTAGGAGTTGATATCAAAAAACCCCTACCAACGGCCGTACACGAAAACGGATGCTTACGAGACTACAGAAACCATCACAGAGACTTTTTTGAGAGAGGTGGTTTGCCACAACCAATGATAGAGACCTATATGTATATATAATTCTGAGCGTTCAAGAAGTAAGAGTATAGTTCTTGAACTCTAATCTCGTTTCAAACTTTATTCAAATCTGTTTTAATTTTCATCAGTTTCAAATAAAGTTTATCAAAAATTGAACAGAAATCATGCCTTAAAAAATGGTGAGTTAAACTGGTTTATCACAATCAGTTTAATTTATGTTTTTCCTATCAAACTCTTTTCAAATTCGCCTTTCCAATTATCATTGTAAATACGAAAGACTATCAATCGTTTAGTAAACATGTACTCAAATACTCAGAAAAGCGTTGTCTACCCAAATTTTTATATTGAATGTATATTTAAAATCGGGGTTTTGATACACCAATAAATAAATTCTTGACAGTTTGACAAAATCATGAAACCGAAAATATCCAATACTCATATAGTATCCCCTCGTAAAAACATAACCCATTCGGGATGACTATTAAAATTAGCAAAAGGTAAAACTATAGCAGCGAATTATTATTTGATCGATGAAAATGTTAAATTGACTACTCCCTCTCCCCTCCCTTGTTTGCAATAAAAAAAAACCCTAAAAAATTTAAATAAAATCAATACTTTAATAACATAAAAAGTGTTTGAACCGTATCACCGTGTAACATAATAAATATTAATTATACATTTTGGGGGCGGGGGGTGAAAAAACTGATACGAAACTGATTAATCGGAAAATTTTGGCCTCACATCGTAGCTAGATAGCTCTTCTTCTTCCACAAAGAAAACTATTTTTTGATTTTTGTTCAATATAATACAAACAATAAATTTAACACTTCACAATAAATCAAACACTATACATAACGTAAAACACGAGTATACAGTTTTGATGGAAATTGGAAAATCTCTTCACAGCATAATAACGCACACATACATATATACAGACAAAGAAAATTTGATAAATTGATTTCAACTGAAAAAACAATAAAAATGTTTCAAACAGCTAAAGCTCCTATTATTTATCTCAGCAAGAAGTGTTCATGTATTTGCATAAAATACAACTATACATTTAGTTAATAGTGTTGTTGAGAATCTAAATGGCACCCCAAAGTGCGTAGTTTTACCTCATTTCGATTAATTTATCAATTTACAGTGTTTTCACATTCTCAGATTATTTTGAATTCATTATAAATGCGTTCGATTTTTTCTAAGTTATAAGATAATTGATATAGAATTGAAATAGGTGTGGTTTTGGAATACAGTGAGACGACGAAATCTTTACCATGATATTTTGAGCTACGCTCGTCGGAACTAAGAACGTGTAAACTTATAGTAATACAGACAAGCCGAAAAGCAGAAGCCCAGTAAATAGACTGGGTGAAAAAGGAAGAGTATAAATGAAGTAGTGAATGTTGAAACTAGTATGGTGCGCAAATAATATTTCTCCAAACCTCATCAATGGGAGATGGGTTTATATAAAGAACCAAAGAGAAGTAGAGCAGAAATAAAAGTCTCAATGGTCGGAAATCGGTATTCCTTGCTGCAACATTGTATGGTACCGGTAGCTGGACTATACTTTGGAAAAGCTAAGCTGAAGACTCATCATGGTATATCAGAAATGTAGTTTCAGTGTATGATGAAGATGATAAAAAATGGTTCAGGTAGAAAAACAAGATGAATAGAATGAAATGAAAAAGACTATCTACATATTTTATAATATCAACATATTTTTGTTCAAATTACAATTTCGAAATTAAGAATATATAGGAAATTTTAAATTACTAAAATAAGTAATGGCAAAACCACAATTTCAAAATATTTAATTTGATTTCTAATTTTCTTTAAAATTTCGTTATATTTAACAATTTTATAAAATAATTTTTAAATTTTTTAAACTGTGATGTTCTTAAAGTTTTAATTATTAAAAAATGTTTGAATCGAATATTCAATATTTTGAACTTTCTACACATTTGTACATTTGAGTTATTACCACAATTGTTTAATTACCACAAATATTTAATTTTCTTAATTATTATATTTAAATTTACAAATTCCGAATACTTAAATTTAAACTAATCTTATTATTGGAAATCCTTAAATTTGGAATTTTTTAAAGTTAGTAAAAAAGTTTAAGTGATTTTTTAATTTAACTATTTCTAAATCTAAAATCAATAAATCATTAGTTTTAATACTCTCTAATTTGGTATAACTAAAATCGTTAAATTTAAATTAAAAAAATTTATTTAAAGAAAAAAAAAATTTAAAATAAATTAAATTAAAAAATTAGATTAATTTAATATCTCTTATTCCGTTTATTCAAAATTCTTGAATTCTGAAATTTTTCAAATGTTCAAAATATAAATAAAATTTTAAAATCCTTGAATTTAAATATTCCATAATTCACTAATCGCGTATACCCAAAATTCAGAAATTCCTTTTTTAAATTCTTTACTCTAAGTCGTTTTATTAAATCATTATTTTTTGTATTTTTACCGATTTTTCAAAATTTTGAATATTACAAAATTGTTAAAAAAAATTTAAAAAATTAAGTTTTTAAATTTGAATAATTGTTTATTCTTAAATTTGCGAGTTTCGAATATACAAAAATTCTTAACATTTCGATTATTTTAATACTCTTAAAAAATCATTTTTCAATTTTTAAAATTGTTAAGTTTTTAAATTCTTAATAAATTCGGAACACTTGTAGAGCAGTCAACATTTTGTTGAGACTACACATATCAACATCGACTTTTGGAGAATGGTAATTTTCTAGGATGTAAGATTTAAGCTTTTAAAAGGGCGGAAACTAGTAAAACTAAACGTGCTGGGTGATCCGAAAGGCTAGCAAAAAAAAATTATTCAATTTTATAATTGAGTTTTTAAATTTAAATATGTATATTATTATTTCTAAATTCACCAACATCGAAAATCCAGAATCCTTAAATTCCGTAATATTTGACATTCTTAAAAATTTAATAATGTAAACTCGAAAGTTGTTAAAATGATTAAAATCTTAATTTAAAATTTACTATCTACATACAAATATATTTTAATTCATTAATTTAGATTATTCAATTTATTATATTTTTAAAAAATTAAACAAAATTTTAAAAATGCATTTTTTTTATTTACTTTTATTAATTTACTTATTAAGAAACTCCAAAACTGTGGGATTCCGTATGATTTTAAAAATATTATATTTTGGCATTGTTATGCTCTTAAATTTGAATAATTAAATTTTATTAAATTCACTAATCTATTTCTATTTTTCAAAATTTCATCATGTCGTAAGTTTTAAAATTTTAAAAAACTTATATTTTCATAATTCATTAATTTCGATGAATCAACATTTTTAATAAATTCTGAGCTTTTAAAATTTTTTATACAATTTTAAACTTCATGAGATTTTATTCTTGAGTTGCTTATTTTTAAATTCACTAAGACGATTTTAAAACGAGTTTGATACTGGTTTGATAAGCAAATGCCAATTTAACAAAGCTTAGGTTTTCTATTGGAAATTGATTTGATTTCTCAAATTTCTAATTTCAATTTGATATTTAAATATCAGTTCAATTCATCCAATTTTCTTACAGCCGTTAATATTAAAGTCACTTCAACCCAATTCAATTATCTTAGATTGAGACGAATTCTAATATAATAAAAATATTCGTAAGACAAGTTTGATTCAATTTTCTACAAAAAAACCAATAAGTCTTCGTTAAATGATACATTTCTACCAAACTTGTTTCAAACTATCTATAAATTCTTTTCAATATTTTCCTCAAATTTTTAAAATCATTTTACAAATATCAATCTCGATTTGAATAATTTAAAATAATTGAATTAACCTATATAAACTGCATTCAAATTTTGATCAAACTCTTTTCTAAGTACGAATAAACTTGGAATAAAAAAACACATTATATATTGGGTAAATTTTCTTTCAAACTTGTATCCAAATAAGTTTAAATCCCACCTAGTTTTTTAAATTTCATTACTGCTATTTAAACATCAGTTCAATTAATTAATTTTTCATACAATTACTTGTATATCAAACTCATTGAAAATCTAATCAAATATTTAAAATTCAAATCGTAGGCTAAATTTGAATACAAATTTCAGTCTACCGTTTTCAATTTTATTCAAATAATCCTCGTAAGTACGGCAGTGTCAAAAGTTTGAATCGATTTTAAAATTCAATCTGTTGAAATTGAATGTTCCTTCAATTTTATCAACTTATTAATATCAAACTTGATTCAAATCCTAATTTGAAAGAATTCAATATTACCTATAAATTTCATTCAAATTTTGTTCAAAGTCTAATAAAACTTTTCTTTTCTGATTTTTTTAAACTTTAAATATCATTATTTACGCCTCTTCTACTAAGCTAATTCAAATATTATTCAATCTTCTATTACAACCCGTTTTATTGCTATTTAAATAAAGCTGCCATTACTGCGTGTATAACTTTAAATCAATTTCCTACATAAAATCCAATCCAACTTATATCAAACTCATTTTAAACTGTCCTTTACAGTTCAAATTTAACCTGCTTTTTAACCATCAGCTCAATTCATTTCTTTTCCATCTGATCACTGATTTCAAACTCGATTCAAATTTCCAACTTTGTTAAATTAGATAGGCTTTTTTTATATCACACTTGTATCAAACTCATTTTAAATTCTACTCCTATTTTTAATTTCAATCTGATATTTAAAAATCAGTTCAATTAAATCAATTTTCATACAATTACTTATATATCAAACTCATTAAAACTCTGCGAATCAAATTTCTATCATTCAAATTACATGCAAAATTCGATTACAAAATTGAGTATAGCCTTTTCAATTTTATTCAAATGATTTTAGTACGGAATTCACGGTTCACAAGTTTGATCAATTTTAAAATTCAATCTGATTAAATTAAATGTTCGTTCAATTTAACCATCTTTTGTACACTTATTAATATCAAACTTGATTCAAATCCTAATTCAATTCAATTACAAATTTTTTAATCAATAAACAAACACAAATAATTTGAATATTACCTATAAAATCCGTTCAAATTTTGTTCAAAGTCTATTCAAAATTTTTCTTTTTTATATCAAACTTATTTTAAATTCAACCCAATATTTGTAAACTCTCCTGAAAAATTAAAATTCAAACTATAAAACGAAAAGTTTCAAGCTATGTTTAAACACATTCAAATTCCAATCAAGGCGATTTTTTTTAAACTTAAAATATCATTATTTACAACTACTCTACTAAGCTTAATTGAAATCTTTATTCAATCTTCTATTACAAAACTGGCATTACGGCGTGTATAACTTTGAATCAATTTGCTACATAAAATCAAAAAAATTTGGTTGAATTTATAAATTTCCAATCAAACTTATATCAAACTCATTTTAAACTATCCTTAAAATCTTAAATTTAACCTTTAAATTTCAAACTCGATTCAAATTTCATTCAAATTTAAATCAAGTTTTCTGAAACTTTTTAGGTTAATTTAACTTAAAAATTGTTAATTTCTTTTCAAATGAATACTGATGATCAAGTTAAATTTGAGATGATTTGACTATTTTCACAATTTACATATTATGTAGGTAATGAGGCTGGCAATCCTAGATTAACAGTGGGTATACTTGTATCACATAATAATTTCATTG
Source organism: Tipula unca (assembly GCA_951394425.1). Classification (NCBI taxonomy): domain Eukaryota; kingdom Metazoa; phylum Arthropoda; class Insecta; order Diptera; family Tipulidae; genus Tipula; species Tipula unca. The sequence continues at coordinate 44,255,325 of OX596381.1, read as the reverse complement.
AATTTGTAAAAATGATTTAATTAATTCTCAACTTTGATTACCAAGATATTGTATTGTTTGATAGTGTGAAAATCTATTTTATGGAATCATTCCCCAGTGGAAATAATAAAAAATTGCAAACCGTATTACTTATACACGGTACAACACCTCTATAAAATTTAATTTAAACTAAAAGCTTATTATTAAATTTATATCTATCCTATTCATGAATTTTATAATTTTCATCGACCTAGAATTTTTCTGAAAACTTTTTTTTTTTCCTGTGCTACACACCTTTTTATACATATTATACACCTGCAGCACATGATGAAACATTGCAAATACAAAAAATTTAAATTCCGACCCAAAGATTAAAATCGGAAGAATGAAGGCATGCAACAACAACGTCAGCATTGCAAGGTATATAATTTTATAAGTAGTCAGATATACGAAAACACTATACTACTACACACTCTATATTACTTAGATATATACCACTTTGTCTTCACCCTTATTAATTTACTTTTATCGTTCCGTTTTAATTTTCTTCTTCGATTCGTTTTTCTTTTGTTTTTCCTAATATAGTTATTATACTTTGTTCTTCTGTATATATGCTATTATCTTCACGCTCGAATCAATTCAACGGTTATATACTTAATTTATATTATGTATGCATGTACGCGGCGGATATACAATGATAAAAACCGAAATAAGGTTAACAAAGTCTAATAATCTCTTTTATATACATAATATTGAAGCATCTTTGAGTGAAGATGGAAGAAAATATAAATTACGAAAACAATATATTGTCAAGTGTATTGGGGGTCGGGAATATCCTTTATTCAATTTATTTTCGTATATATAGAAATATCGATCGGAGAAATTAATTAGATTTATTATAAATAATGTTTCGGCCTAAAATTTTTGTAAATCAAATTGCCCCAAATTAAAGCCCACATTTAAAAAAAAATCACTTAACTCATTGTAACAGATTTTTGTTATTTAGGTACAATCCAATTTCAAATTAAGTAAATTTTTTATCGTATTTTGTTATTTTCTTGAATTATGACTTTATAATATAACCTGAGGATGTAAAATTATTGGGCCATCCAAATAAATAAATTTTATGTTTAGCCCACTGGAATGCATTGGGCTTGCGCCGTTGAAAACTTTTAAAATCCGAAATTTTATATATGGGAATTTAGGAAATTCAGTTTAGAATAATATAGACTTTGGATCCCTCCTAGAGTTTTTTTTAAATTGACGATAACAATATTTTCTCGCAATTCTATCCCAATCTAAAAACACTGCAAATTCTGAACTATATAAATTTCAATAAATGTTGACAATACAGATATGTTGACAAATTATTCGTATTGTATGTTAAGTTTAGAATTTCTAATATCTTAGAATTTTGGAAAATATGTCTAATTTTTAACTTCTTGGCACTTATACGAATAAAATATTTCCGAAATTATGAATTATTAGAATTCTTCAAAATTGCGGCATACAACGGATTTCACGCAGAATTATTTCAGAATTTCACAAAATGTTTCAAAAATGTATGAGAGATTATCATTTAACATTTAAAAATATTTTGAAGTGTAAAAATTTTAAATTGCAAATTCATAAAAAATTATTTAAATTTTTGAAATTTTCATTTACCAATTTTGAAAATTCAAACTTTTAAAATAATTTTTTTGCAAATTCGAGATTTTGAATATCTTCGGTCAAGTCAAGAAATATACTCATATATTTTAAACCCAATCATTAAAATCTCATGAAATTTTTCAATTTCTTAAATTTTAAGGAATTATTATTTTTTAAATCGTACAGTTAAAAAAATTAAGCACAATGTCTCGTTCAATTTTCAAATTCGACAAATTTTCAAAATTGTTCCCCCAAAACTAATAATAATCTTTAAATTTTAAAAATATAGTTTTCAAATAACTATTTATTTAACAATTTTTTAAAATCCTTAAATTTGTAATCCTTAATTCTCAAAAAAATTTTAGTTTCTAAAATTTTAAGAATTTTTTTTTAAATTCGTGTGTTATTCTAAAAACTAAGTATTTTTAATTTATAAATAAAATCAATTTTTCCAACACTAGATGAATTCAGCCCTAACATTCAGCATTAGAATTTCAAGGTTATAGGGCTGTGGACTTATTTTGCAAAGTTGTAGGCAAATTTTTAAATACATTTCGGAATCGCTTTATAACTATGTTTGTATCGACCATCTTAAGTCCTTTATTAACCATGTTTGCCATACAAATTAAGGCTTAAAATAGTCATCGGGATTCAAGAGGTAATTTATGGATCACTTTCGATGCGTGCGATTGAGTCGAGTTTTTGAGCGTATTTATATACATACTGTGGCTCGGTTTTGGCTTCAAGCGATTCTATGCAAATTAAAGAATTCGTTGATCATTTTTTGAAAATGAAAACACCCTTTACAAATTCTATGAAAATTGATATACAGCTAATACTCGCTAGACATTTTGATCTACATTGAAATTTTAAAATAATCTCACAATTTGTTCTATTTGATGTATTGAAATTTTAGAAATATCCAACCCTGAAAAATAATAAATGTCAGCGATAAATTTGTTTCATATAATTAAAATATAAAATCTTTTGTTGAATAGTTTTTGTTTTGAACCTGAGAATTTTATGAATTATATTTGAAAAATTCCTATTTAAAATTATGCGATTTTGTAGTTCATGTAATTTTTAAATTCCATTTTCAAATTTCTCATATTTTCAAAATTTTCCTTAAAATTCGTATAATTCAAATTATTATTTTGTATTCCTAAAATTTAATTATTTAACAATTTAAGAATAAAAATTCCACCAATTTTGAAAGTTCAACTCCTAAAATAATTTTTTTACAAATTCGAGTTTTTGACTATTTTTGGTCAGGTTATGAAATTCTCATATTTTTAAAACTCATATACATTCAAAACTCATGAAGTTATTTAAAATTTTAAATTATAATTAATTAATTAATTTGTTTAAATAGTACAGTTAAAAAAATTAAGCTCAAAACTTTTAGAAATTCCAGTTTAAAAATACAAGACAGATCAAGTTAAGAATTTATTAAATTCAAGCTCCCAAGTTCCAATTGCAGTGACAATACATTCAATAACTTTTTAGAATCCTTAAATTTGTATAATCCTTAATTCTCAAAATAAATTTAAATTAAGAATTGAATTCTAATATTCTCAAAATTAAATTCTTAAAGTTCTTCAATTTTTGGAAAACATTTTTTCCATCTCAGCTTTAACATTCAGCATTTGAATTTTTACGAAATAGGGCTGCGGGCTCAGCAAACTTTTAAATACATTTCAGGAACGCTTTATAACTATCTTTGTGTTGACCATTTTAAACCATTTATTAACCAACTGTGCCATAAAGGTTAAAGCTTAAAATGGTGATCGGGATTCAAGAGGTACCTACACCAAATTTTAGATTACTTTCAATGCGTGATTGAATCAAGTTTTAAAGCGTTTTTATATACATACATAGCATGGTAAGCAAATTAACGAATACTTTGATCTCTAAATGTCAGGGATAAATTTGTTTAATTTAAATTAAATCATAAACATATTTTGTTAAACAATTTTTGTTTTGAACCTTTTAAAATTCTCAAAACTCCAAAAAGTTATTTAAAATTTTATGAATTATATTTATTAAATTCCTTCATGTAATGTTTTAATTAGAATAACATCCTCCTTCCAAATTTTAAAATTATTCAAAGTTTCACATTTTTTAAAATTGTTAAAATTTTAAAAATACAATTTTTTAATAATAACATTTTTCAACTCGATTTCTCATATTCTCAATTCTCATAAATCTCATAAAATTCTTTAATATGCGTGCTTGAAATGTTTAGAAAATGTATTTTTTTTAAATTCATACAGTTCTAAAACTGATGCATTTCTGTATTCCTAAAATTTAATTATTTAACAATTTTCAGCAATAAGAATAAAAATTTGAATTTTTGGAATTTTGGTACCAATTTTGAAAATCCAATCTCTTCAATCAATTGAATATCTTCGGTCAAGTCAAGAAATTCTGCTATTTATTTTTAAAACTTATGTATTCAAATTTTTAAATTTAAAAGAACTTTTTCTTTTAAATCGTACAGTTATAAAAATTAAGCACAATGCCTCGTTCAATTTTTAAATTCGTCAACTTTTCAAAATTGCTCTCTCAAAACTATTATTAAACTTAAAATTTTAAAAATTCAAGTTTAATAATATTTCTGTCAAGTTTAAAATTTATAAAATTCAAACTCCAAAGTTCAGTACACAGTATTGTACTTTCCATAACTTTTTAAAAACTTTAAATTTGTAATTCTTAATTCTCAAAAGTTTTGGTTTGAATTTTAAAATTTTAAGAAATTCATTTGTTTTAAATTCGTATACAGATCTAAAAATGAAGTATTTTTTAAATTATAATTTTATGCAAATTTCACGAATCATGTAAATTCTAATATTCTCATAAATAAATTTTTAAAGTTATTCCTCAATTTTTGAAAAAGCATAGTTTTCAACCTAATCTAATATTCAAATCTGAATTTAATAAATTTTCAGAAAATTCAATGTGATTTGTAGTTTTAAAATTTAAATTCATTGTTTCGAAACCAATTGGCTACCTTTCTGTCGTCATTCTTATTTGAATCTAAACACACATAAAAGTAATTTGGATTACCAATAATATAGGTGTCGTCCGGTTCCTAGTTCTTCCTATTGAATACATATACGTTTCAATTTATATTGTCTAAATTATTACAGAAATCGGACATCAAGTTTATCACACATAATGACAGAGTAAAGTATTTCATGTTCTAAAGATTGGCTCAGAATCTCAGACGCGTGGCTAGTAGTTTTGCTAAGTGGCATAAAATACTACTTGCAAACTCGTCTCGGAATATAAAAAAACACTGTAGCATTATAAGAAAACAAGCCAGCTCAGAAGTGTCTTTGCCTGAGCTTTTCATCGTTGAATATTGATTTTCATTGTAATCAACAAATTAATAAAAGAATTACTGGCTATTTGTTAGATACCCTATACACAAAAGCAATTCACAGTTCCAATAAACGTGACTTGTTCAGTATTTTCCATAACAAAAGATGCGAACATTTTCCATAACAAAAGTTATCGAACATTACATGTCGAATTGGCCCGGAAACACTATATGGCCTTATGTAACTGTTGCACTCGTTGGTGCAGTGTGTATAGCGTTCTGACTTTGGTATTGAAGGTATATCGGGTTTGATTCCCGGTCGTGACCAAAAACTCACGATTTATCCGACCAACTTTAAGTTTTTTAAGATCACTGTTGGAATATTTCTCTTATGCCAGTGAATTGTTTGCTGATAAGTAATCTAAACGTTCTCAATTGTTGTAATACTCCGCCACACACTAAGATATAAACGTCAGTCCAAGTGCAATAAGTTTAAAATTTGGTAAATAAAATTTATATTTGGACATTAAAAATTCCACCCTTTTAAAAAATAGCGCCCCCTAAATTTTTATAGAGAGTTGGTATTCTAAAACCGATTAAACCGATTAAAATTATTTCAAATTACAGAAATTTCATAAAATATTTTACAGGTTTAGTAAATTCAGAATTCTTATCAAAGAAGTTCAGAAAGAATCTAGGCTTTAATACCTGTTTCGAAGGAGGTGGAGTACTGAACCCGTTAAAAGTGTCATTTCGATAGAGATAATCACGTGTCATCCAACTCATGATGTCATAGTGCATATATATCCTCCGGCTCATAACTGGATTACTATCTCAAAATTTCCGAATTTGACCTTGATTATGCATGGTTACCAGAGTAGTACGCCGGCTGTAAGCGCTTTGGTTATAACCGGTTATTTCACCAGCTCGGACGTACGACAGTCAAGGAAATTTTTTAGATCTAATTTTTCAACAAGTAATATGTTATCAGAAGACTTTACTGGATGTACGTGCATCTACCACGCACTTTTATTTTAAAAAAGCTACATACATTCCTCTAAATGATTTCCTCATTAATTTGGATTGAAATTTGATTCTGGAGAACGATTTGAAACAGACACAATCTGTTCAATGAATCTTAAATTGGTTTCTTTATAATAACTACATATTCTGCAGATTCAGGAAGACTTGACGACTAACCCGAATGGTTTTTGGAATTTCATTAACATTAAGAGAAAGGTGATCGGAGTCCTCTCAACATTTCAGGTAAACGTTGTTAGATTAGCACCATTCTCAAGCCCTTGAAGTCATGGTACAGCGGTTCTTACTTTTCCATGTAAAAAAAAAATATAAGTATTTGGCTTGTGCAAGATGGGCTCTCTGCTCGCAGGCAGATTGACAGTTACTAATCTAGTGTCTGTTTGTGGACATCTTCACAGTAGGATTGATTCCTAAAAAAGCAGGAGCTCCAAGAGTTCGATGAGTTCTATTGACGCCACAATTCTTATAGACAAACTTTAAACTGTAATTACATCCTAGTCAGCGTTATTTTCTGTCTGGCAAAATAATCAAACAGTTAATCTGTAAAGATTGCTACGGTCCGTTAACATTAAAATTGCTGTTTCTATGGTTTATTCGATTTTTCTAGAATACGATTCACAGTGAATTGTTACTTCGTCGTAATTTATTTCAAAAAAAAAATTTAAAATTAAATATTGTACTTGGCCTCGAGCTCTCCAAGCTTGGAAGTCTAATTCACTAATTTGCCCGTTACTCATGAGCTATGTATTTTAACGAATCTGTACTCTAGAATAGGTCAGGTTTGTGTGGTTAATGGTTAAACCTATCGAGAGCGCTTAGAAATTTATTTTGAATAGAGTATTTGAACATCTTTCGTATTTTTCACTTACACAAAATGATCTGGAGAATGTAACAAGCGGTTTTGCACAACCACGAGTTTCCTATGCCAACATCCTAAAAGTTACCGCCCCAAAAACGACACTTCATTTCAACGAAGAAGAATTTAATATTCACCCAACCGTAAACAAACTGACCGAAACGATCCAAAGTTTCATGATGATGATGGAAAGACAAATGAGCATGATCGTCAAAAGCCAAAAATGACGCTCCTAGCCTTATATTAACAATTCTGAAAAAGTTAATTAGCCTTCACCTAATATACTGCAGTTAATCCAAGAAAAAAGGACAATACGCCGGCTATGGCAGCAGCAAAAATCTCCATTACTTAAAGGGAAATTTAATAGGGCTATTAATGTCTTTAAACGAGCATTGAGAGAACAAGAAGACTCCGGAATCTAGAGCTACCTTACTGAATTATGACTGAAACAGGAACCTTCGAAACAGATTCCTTTAAAATTTAAGTGGAAAAAAGTTAAAAGTACCATTGAAAATTGTATGAAAATTGTATAAACAATTGAAAGCTCCAGGATACGATTTTATTACCGAAAAAATTATGAGAGAACTATCAGAGAAAATATCGATAATTACAATGATTCCAAAGCCTGTGTAAAGCCGAAACACAAGTCGTATCGTACAGGCCAATAAGTAAGCTTCCGATGATTTCTAAACTTTTTGAAAAAATTTTATTACAAAAATTAAAACCAATATTATCTGAAGTGCAGTTTATACCAGACCATCAATTTGAGTTTCGAGACCAACATGGCAATGTAGAGCAGGTGCACAGAGTTGTAAACACAGGTAAATGTGCATTAGAACAAAAGAAATATTGTTCGCCAATTTTCCTAGACTAGAGGGCCTTATATATAAAATTAAAACTCTGCCAAGAAAGTTTCATGCATTCCTTGAAAGCTACTTGTTTAAAAACAAAATACCAGATTAAACACAATTCAGTCATTACTGAACTAAATGATATAAACGCAGGAGCTCCACAAGGCAGCGTTGTGACAACAACTGATAAGGTTGTCACATCAACATTTGCAGATGACACAGCTAACATGTTTTTACAGAAAAATTCTCAAACATTTACGTTGAATAAGCGTACATGTCCAGCGGTGAAGTTAAACAACGTCACCATCCCTCAACAAACAAATGCCAAATACCTGAGAAAACACATTGAATGAAAGCGATACCAGATAAAAACAAAATTCTCAGAAATGTACTGGCTGATTTGAACAAAATCAAAACTTTCCCTAGAATGCAAGGTTCTACTATATAAAATGATCCTAATTTCTATATGGACATATGGAATACAGCTGTACAAGCGCATCAAATATAGATCGTTTACAACGAACGCAATCAAAAATACTTTCACTGTATTACAAATGCTCCGTGGTGTATCCGAAATTGCAACATCCATAGAGACCTTGGGATTAAAACGGTCAAAGATATGATCCAAGCACTCAGTTTAAAGTACCTTTCGAAACTGGAAACGCACCCCAATTAATTAGCACGGGAATTATTAAGGCAACCGAAATGTAGACGGGTTCGTAGACTTTCTCTATAATCAAAGAATCAATATGAAATTTTTGTACACATATTTAAATAGATAAGTGACAGCAATTGATGCATCCTCGTATGGACGCAAACCAATTGTTGTGTTGTCATGTATTGCATACTCGTATGGACAAGGCCAATAAATTTCTGGCCATTGCTTTTATTTTTGAAAAGGCTTATTCAATTGGGTTCAACGTTCAACATGGAAGAGTACGGCGGTAGGAACCTTAAACCGTTCCCTGAGGTTTCTATTATATCCTTGATCTGCGCAGTTTTGTGGCTTTCTGCCATCCATTACAAAATAGAACTCAGTTCATTAATTTTGCAGCGAGTTCTTCAATAAATTTGAGTTTGAATTATAGAGGTAGAGTTTGATTTATTTTGGAACGGATAATGCCCAAATCTATAAAACTGTGCATTTCATGAATAAAATAAAAACCTCAGGAAGTCATTTAAGGTATCTACCACCGTACTCTTTCATGTTGAACTCAATTCAAAAAACCTTTTATAGGCCGTGTTTGTAATAAGAAAGTAAAGCGAAATCGGCTTGGTTGGACATTCCAGGTAAAAAGAAAAAGAGGCTCTTTTATTAGAATAAAAAAACATGTACCCGTGTGTTAATTGTATAGTTAGTTTCTTTATTTCAAATCACAGTCATTAAAATTATATTTTTTGATATTTTCATTACATTGCTGCTTGCTGCGCTTCGTTGGAACTTGGAAGGAAATATATAGAGATCGATATACAGAGATCGATTCTGGAATAATAAAATGCATGCTGTTTTCTTATTTATTTCTCAAGTGTGCTCAAATACCCATTCCCTAGTACATACCTTTTAGAATTAGGCTGGGGTTACATTTGATATGAATTCTTACGAAAATTTATTTTTATGAATTTGTACGAAATCATCAAAAGTAAACTAAAAGCTCGTCTAATTCGAACGAACCCTCTGAATTTGAACTGGATTTCAATATCAACAAAATATTTTGTTTTTTGATCAGTTGTCGTTTGAATTATCGGAACACTTTTGGCAGACGTCTACCATTCAAAATCGACTATATACTGTGCGTTCTGGAAAAGGGCTAATTTCTCAAAAAAGGTCAACGATTTGGTTAATAAATTCTGGAAAAAAAGAAATTGACCAATTCAAACAAAATGGAGCTTATTTATAGTTAATAAAAGTATTCCTAATTATAAAAGATATGCCGTTTATCGGGGAGACATGACTGCAAAGGCTAGCCAAATTATTTACAGTAAAAAATGGATTTTGAAAAGTTAAATTTGTGGAAGAAAGGCGCTCTTTGTGGGACCGAAAACACAAACAGTATACAACAGCAAGGGATGAAATAAAAATGATGGAGGAAATTTTTCTTAAATAAATTGAATAAATTGGACCCTTCTGCACAAAATCTGTATGTGAATTTCAACATTTGCGGTTTGTTTTAAATATTTTGCGGTGAGATGAATTCTCAAAATTTGTATCCAAATTTTTGTTAAAATTTGGCATATATTTTTTTGGATTTTGCATATTTTTTTTAATAAAATCGACATTAATTCCTTGTAAATATTTCGATTGATAAAATCTGCGCAGATCTCAAAACAAAGTTTTACTACATACAGTGCCAACAGTTCCACCATTCTAATCTTCCCCAAAATTCTGAAGTAATTCAAATTCTGCTTTAAACTATTGCAGATTTGTGTATATAATTTTGTTTGTTAAATTCAAAATTTGTTATAGAACCAGCGCATTTACTCAAATATTCCTAACTAAATTTTGGTTTCGAAGCAACGCAATCGCTCACCTTAGACGGAATAAAAAATTGGTACATAATAAAAAAAATATTAAAAAACTGAAAATAAAAACAAAATATATGAAAAACAAAAGATATAAAATTTGTTTGTAAGATTATTTTGCTTTTGTTTTTTTCGTTTCATTCTACTATGTACAATAATTTTATAGTCGATTGTCGCGCTCTACGATTCGAGGGAGGTAACATTGTAACTTTTATTTTATTTTGGTAATCACTCTATATATAAATACACAAAGGTATCAATAAAAATTTAACATCGGTTAAGGACTTAGATAGAATATTTCTTTAGAATGTAAGCTTCGCACACTTCTTGTTACTTTCGTATAATGAAAGATTCAAGAATAAAGCCATTGGCAGTTTCAAAAAAAAAAAAAAAACTTTTTATGAAATTTACAAAAATTCTATAAAATTCATAATAAGATTTCAAATTCTGAAATTTAAAAATTTGAGTTATTCTAAACCCGAGCAAATTGTCGTATACTGTAAAGATTGTTTCTCAAATTTGAAACTATCAAATTAATTCAAATTAAAAATTTCACTGGGACTAAACATTTTAAAATTTGTTAAAAATTCGCAAAATTACGTTGCCCTTCTTTTTTTCAAATGAAATTGGTCTTCATGAAGATGCCTATCTTCCACCGATACATTATCTCTGTTTGACCTTGAAAAAGTTGCAATGCTGCTTTGCTTTTTGACAATATTCTTTTACGGTTGTATAGGACATAACCTACATTAATCTTGTTATTGCCCTCCAGCCCTCAAATAATCAGAGGTTTGTGTCACAGTAGGTGGATGATTGGCAGATATAATTTTGGGAATTTTGTAACTTTAACCTCTTTTAACGTTTCAACAATGTTGTCGTTAAATCGAGCATGTAATTGCATTTTTATCGATTTAAAATGTATGTACAAATGCAACCCCAATCATATCGCCGTTCATTATATAAACATTATATAATATAAATGATTGATGCAACAGTATAGAGTTAACTGAAAATTAATTATTCGGTTTGGTTTATAATATTCTGATTGAGAGTATTTTTTTCAAAATCGGTTTGATTATTTTTATAAATTTAGGTTAACCAATAAATTAATTTTTAAGATAAAAATAAAAATCTAAATCCAATTTAATTTCATTAAATAAACATTTTTTTTAATTTTAAATTTTATTATTTAAATACATATAGACCAAATATATAGTATGTACCCACACACACACACGGTAATAATTTTATGCCAAACAAAATATATAAATTAACGATTATACCAATAATTTAATTATAAAACACATTTTTAACGATTTTATTGGTAATTTGGGATTTAAAAAGCGAAACATTTTTGGTTTATTTTTCAATATAGGTAAAATGGTTTATTTTAATAAAATGAAAATATTTATTGATTTAACCGATAAAAAGCTCAACGAAAATCATAAAGCTCAATTTTTATGTATGTATGTCCGAATTATTTATTTATTTAACAACAAATTGATTGACTTGTTATTATTACTATTCCAGCTCCAATTTTAACTAATAAAAATAATTATTTTTAACAATTTATTATGGCAAGATAAATAAAAAAGTAAATTAATTCACAGAATTGTTATTTTATTTATGTTTTTGTTATTTTAAGTTTTATTATTTTTAACACACCATAAATATTTATAATGTATGTATATGTCTGTACATATTATGTAGTATGTGTGATTTAATTAGATTTAGAAAAAAAATTTTTGATTGAGCGCTATAAACATTCACTGATCGTATGCAAATATATAGTTTTATAGTAAAATGTGACGGCTGGATAATTTTATATACATTTATATCATTTCACTTCAATGTTGTTCAAAATTCAAATACTTAAAAAAAATTCAATTGATAAATGAACTTTAAATTAAATTAAATTTCTAGAACTGATCAATGTTTTTAGAAAACATAAGATTCAATTTGAAAAACTTTTGAATTTTTCGGCTTAAAGGTCAATTGGCTCGCTCGCGATCACAGAAGTGTTTCGAAACGTCCTAAACATTATGTAATTAGAATGCCCAGTTTAAAAAACACCCGAGACAATGCAACACTATCATATAATACAGCTTTTGGAGGCAATGGAACAGCTGAAAATATTGAAAAACATATGAAATTTTGAGTTTTAAACCCAATTGTCAGATATGTATGATATTAGTGTGCCAAGTTTAAAAATACCCGAGCTTGACACTTTTATAAAATAGTCTGTGGAGGCAATAGAACAGGTGGAAAAATTGAATTTTTTTTAAACATATCAAATTTTAGGCTTAAAGCTCAATTGGCCCGCTCACGATCGTTGAAATTGTTTGAAATGAACATGAAATTAATGCGTTGGTGTGCCAAATTTGAACACAAAAAAAATTGATAATATTGAAAACATTTGAAATTTTGACCTTGAGGCTCAATTCGCTTGCGATCACGAAAGTATTTCGAAAAAGACAAGAAATAATAATAATATTGTGTCAAGCTAACAAAACATCCAAATTTACAACAAAAAAAAATTTCAAAATTGGCTCTGGGGGCGAGACAGGTGAAAAATTGAAAAACATCCAATTTTGACCTTATAAAGCTCAATTGGCCCGCGTAACAACGTTGACGATTTTTTTTTTAAATGAACTGAAAATAATGGTGGTAGTGAGCCAAATTTAAAAAATAGCCGAGAGCTAATCCGACACTTTAACCGAATTGGGTCGAAAACAGGTGAAAATGAATTTTAAGCCCATTTCGCTGGCGATCGCGGAAGAAGTTACAGAAAACAATGGTGTTAGAGTGCCAAGTTTGCCAAACATCCGAGCTAATCTGACACTTTTATAAAAAAGGCTCTGGAGGTAATAAAACAGATGTAAATGTTGAAAATATTGAAATCATAATATGAAATGTTGTGCCTAAAGCTCAATTGGCTTGCTCACGATCGTTGACGTTTTTTAAAACAGGGAATTATGGTGTTAAAATGTTCTTCGTATTTCGGACAGTATACGAATCATGAACAATTATGAATCAATAAATATTTTACAACTTCATAGAAAATTGCTGAATATCTCTCAAAACAGTTAAAACAAAAAGCGGAATTTTGAATTGGTCCTTTTAGAGGGGAGAAATAATTTGTAAATCCTGTTCTTATTTGAAACGCTTTATTTTTTTAGACGAGGTCAAACGTTGATGATCCGGATCGTCAATCTAACTCAATGTTATTTTTTGTACGGCAATTAGGTTAAAGTCCCATGAAATTCATCGCGAGCCGAAATGTTACGTCTCCAATAGGAACGAATGGTAAAGAATTCGGTGTACGTAATTGCGGTCTTCTCCCAAACGTACTATTTGCAAAAATAGTTCAATCACTGAAGTTTATACAACGTCAATGAATGTGAAATTATATGAAGCATCTGTCCCCAGCCATGGGAACCCATTGAGAATGTTACCCTTCCGAATAACGATGCATTTGTGTGAACAGCTACAATTAAATTTGGGAAATGGGCTGTGGCATCTCTTACCATACATAGCGTCGCTTATTCATTTTATATAATCATTTATCATTAAACTGTTGCATGAGTCATTGCTACGTATCATATTAGTTGGCATATGGTCTAACTGATTGTGCAAAGTCACCAGGAGATGCAATGTGCATATATTTATGGATGATCTTATAGAAAAACATTGATCCAGTTATTACAGATTGAAGATTAAAGACACAAGAACAAACGGTTTCCGCTGATGTTAAACTCTTAAGATTAGATACCAGTCAAAGGTTATATACACAGTGCGAGATCAGATTAGAGTACTTTTTAATTGCCGACCATGGATGTAGAATCTACATAGTTAAACTTCAAGAATTAATTAACAGTCTTGTTAATCACCTCAATTTTTTGGAAGATCTCGGCCGTCCTACAGCTTATTAGGATGATCTAATTATTTATATATGGTATGCTAGATACATTTTCAACCTCAAATGGGAGGACGACTGTTTGCATGTTAATCGAAAATGACTTTAGTGTTTTACAAAATATTCTCCATGAAGATCAATACACTTTTGCATGCGTTGGAACCTGGCAATTTATTTTTGATGTGCGGGAATTAATAGAAATCATTAGAAGGCAAATCAAGACCAAATGGCGCCCCACCCATTGATTCGATGTTTTGACCGCCCAGATGATTTCCTTATTTTGCCGAAGACTTCTGACAAACTAATGTTTTGTGCCATTCAAAATTAATCGTTCTACGTTGCACCACGGTTGCGACGTAATCTGTTTTTTTCCGAAAAAAATAGGCGACCACGTGCTTCGAAGTTCTTCGTGCTCGAACCACTTCTGTTGGGTTTGGCTCCAATTGCAACACCTCACACCGTCGACTGCTGTTTGGTCTCAGGCTTATATGCATCGATCCAACATTCACCACCGGTCACGATGTTATAGACCTCTTCTCAAGCACCGTGATCATATTTGTTGAGCATTACTTGCGGCCAAATTTTCATACAATATCAAATTTATGCTGGATCCACGAATGCCCAAGGATGCCTTAATTTCAAAATAACATGATGATGTTGCAGTGTCAGTTATCGTAGCCACGATATTAAATTCATCGATTAACACGTGTCCTTGGTGGTGCTTCATTGCCACAAAGCGAAATAAATTCACCATCAGTTACCAGATGGCAGCACTGGGGATACTCAATCCCGAAACATAAAAGCAACCTATATAAATTAGGGTTGGCTCGAGGACGTGTTATCAAAGAATCTCGATTTACATCCAAATATACCCAAAGGGAAACACAATGTCAACTGGCCGTTGTAGCATGCGGAACTCTACTTTAATTCTGGGTCACATTTACATTTCATAACAAATCGTTTAGTCAACAAATTAGCATTTAACAGCATGAGCCTCGTTTTGATGTTAAAACACTTCTCTATGCGATCGTCATAATTCGGACCCCATTGCCAGTCGTACGGAAACAATATTGCGTACGTCATCGGATTCATGTTAGGGCTTAGAATATGATTGTTGAAAATTGTTGTTTTGGATCGATAAATAGTTGTTTTGGGTCTTCCTTTTCCTGGAACCGTTGCCGAACTCAAAATTTTGAGTAACTAAAAATATTATCTTCCATTTTGATGTTTATCAGTTGGACCTGAGACTCCCTAGCATACAAGAAACATATTTTTGGATTAGTCGCTTTCCTTATTGTTGATATAAACGGTTATATTTCGCTTGGAATTTTATCCCTATACTTATTGTGACACTCATAACTCATAATAAAAAATGGATTTTGTGCCTTATACTTAAACAGAGTCCAGAAATCCTTAAATTATTTTGTAAAATTCCCAGGCCCAGATGGTTAAGGCAGCAGGGATATCAAGATGAATAATAATGGCGAGCAGGTAAAATTTGAGTATAGTGTTTCATTAGTCCTTCGAGCATATAGGGACATATTATATCAGCAAACATCTGAAAGTATTTTCAACATCTGAAAGAAATCTGCAGATTTTATGGGAATTAAAAAATTCCAATTCTCCCTGTTGTGGATGATGCAGTTTTTTATTATTTTCTCAGGTTCCTTGGTATAATTTTAGAACAAAGCAGATGGAAACAGTTTCACTGCCTAAACCAATTTCTTTGAGATTCGATAATCCAGGACTTCGACTATTCTTTGTTATACTTGTTATCAGCTAGGCACGAGAGCATCTATATAAGAGCAAAAATTCAATGTTTCTCTCACATTTGTAAGTTTTGCATTGAAACCCGCATACAGTTGAATGGGCGACGTTTAGGGGTATAGAATGCTAAACATTTTTTCGGTCGGGTCGCTTGTTGGATGAAGAGGCATTCGGAGCTGTTAAGGTAACTGAGAATTAAGTGGATTTTCGTAGTACAGAGAAATTCGAGATTTTACTGAATTGGCACATTAACATTACATTAATATACAATTCAATCCAATCGATAATATATATTTATATAAATCCAGCCATACGAATATAATTAAAACAAATCCAGACTTATCATCGTTAAACGAATTTTCCTATTCAACATAATAACGCCTCTATATCCATATTGCTATACACATGTAGATAGTTACTTTAACATAATAACATTCCCATATCGATAAAAAAAAAGGGCAACGATTAAATTTTATCCAAAAATTTAGCAAATAAATCGAAGTCATTAAAAGATTATCAATTCATATAATCTATACCATTTTCGTTATCAGAATTGTGTTGCTGTTACAGTTTACCCATTGAGTGCACAATAAAAAATTATGGATCCTAAACTGTATAGTAAACAATCTATATACTAAATTATTTCATCGTCTAAAAGTTAAAGCTTAATAAACTTTAGTGTATATAACGAGAAGCATATATTAAGTTATAAACTGTATATGAAGAAGATTGGGATTTATTTAAAACGATAAATTTATTTATGGCACTAAGACACATGCACACACATACACTATACATAGAGATTAAGGTGCGACGACGTAGAATTTGCCATAAAATGTTGTTAATAAAATTTCGATGTATAGTACAATAATATACAGGCAATAGTCTACTAATCCACCAAAATAATTTTACCACGTCTCACATCACACAAAATCGGAACGTCATCAATATTTCGAAAGGGAAATGAACAGAATATTAAATCTTCAACTTTCCCACAAAACGGATGAAAATAAAAAAACGAAAACTTTTCCAAAACTTTTCAATTTCCGTTATAGATTTATTTCTGCGCCTCCACCACAAATAAAAGAAGAAACGTAAATGAGAGACGAAACTTTTCCAAATTATTATTTTTATTTTAATTACATTCGAAATTGTTTATTTTTAGTTTAATAACAATTATTGCTAATAAAATATTTAGGGCAGCTAAAAAATTTATAAAATTTATTATTGGTTTGCTTTTCAGCATAATATAGCAATATCTGGTTGCAGGAAAGGAAACTCGTTAAAACAAAAATTAATGTTATTCGTTCAAAAGTGGGCCATGCTCTTATTAAATTTAGGCGGTTTGCTATTTCCGATGTAGATTAAACGGTTGTTTATGAAGTGACACTTAGTTGTCGACGGTAAAATAACGAAAAGCGTGATGAAAACGGTTGGTATCACAACAAATCAAATCTAGGCCATTTCAATTTTTCTAATGCGGCTCTCACAAAGCTCTAACCTTAGTTGATATTTTTCTTATTTTACAAATTTGTGCAATAAATCATTCAAACAAGAATGTGCCTACGTTTGTGCTAGAACACCCTTTTCTTAACAAAATTCTATTTTGAACTAATAATTGAACTTTCGACCTAAATAATTTCGGCCTATAAATCCCTAATTTCAAATTCGGCTTAATTATTTAACATGGAGAATTTTAAGCTGAATGTATATGCTGCTTTGGTAATTTAGATCGGGATTCGTTTAATTACTTTCGACCAAAATTCCACACGCCGAATTTCGAAAAATATGCCTAAAACTTTTAGGTCGATAAACCTTAGGTCGAATTTTCAAAAACAAGGAAAGTTGCCCAAATAAAAATTAGACTTAATTTCCATTTGTTTGGTCGAAGTTTTTTAAGGGCAAGATCCCATAGCCAACGTACAGTCTTTAGTTAATGAAACAACAAGTGGGTATCGTTGTAAACGGAAATGACGATGTTCCATGCCACAGCACCCGGACATATTTTATTTTAAGTTTTTTTAATTGGCCAGACAAATTCATCATACAATGTCACAAGCCTGGGAAACACAAATTCTTACTAATTCAAAATACCAAATAGGTATTTTTGGTCAAGCTAACGATGAATACTAAGTTTAATCGATGAGCTTAAGAATTTCGCTTATGGTCACAATTAATTTTTATCCTCATATTAGTCTTAAAGTACAACCCCAAATTAAAACACCGTAGATTAAGTTGTGCAGGAACCGTACCTAACAATGCGAGCTGGTACATCTGGAGTCCAGTTTAAATGTCGCCTCTTATTGAGGCACATTGAGTGATTACTTGGCTGCTACGTGGATTGGATTGAAATTCTAAATGCAAAAGATGTGAATGAAAATGTCGACTTATTCTATGAGATCATACTGCGTGGTTTTGAACGTGCCTATCTCGGACAATGCGCCAAGTATTCATCCTCCATGGTTTGATGATCTAACGCCTATACGAAAAGGATGAAATTTAGTTTGAAAACTGACCAGTGGTTAAAGCTGCGACGTTTTGATCGGGAGGTACCCGAAGGCAAGGTTCAAGTCGTATTTAATTATCCAATTATTTGTCGGCAATATGGTTAATTGATAATAAGAAATCCAACGTTATCACAATGACATGACAATCTGGTGTTCCTCAGGGATCGCATATTGGTCCATGGATTTTTATTGTTTTCATCGACCGAATAACGAAGATAATAAAAACCTCAAATGCTCATATACAAGATGATCTCTATCGACTTGGTGACTTAAGCGATCAAAACTCATTGAATTTAAATATCAAGAAATGGTAAATTATTTCGAACCATCGTAAAAACTATCCAATGACTACCGCGTACAAAATAACTCCGTAGGGAAATTCAACGAGTAAACGAGATCGCATAGATCATAGTCGATGTCGACTAAGGCGTCACCATTGCTGAAAATGTCACTTTTAACAGCCATAGTTGTATTGCTAAATCGTTTTCCATGTTTGGCTTCTTCAAACAACGAAGAAGAGATTTGAAGGATCTACACACTTTTTGTACATTAAATTTCGCTTTTATGAGATCTCAGGTGGAATATGCTATGGTGGTGTGGAGTGCTTACTATGCTGTACAGAAGATGCAAAGAATATAAAATATGCGCCAACAGTTTTTAAAGGCCATTACTGGCCCCTTACTGTACCAACAATTTAGCTCCAATGGTTTTGATCCTGAGCATGGTATTCATACTGTCTTAGGCAGCCTGAAGAAGCCAAGTCGGCTCTCTTTTCAGAGATTGCTGCACGATTCGTTCCGGATCAGCACACAGAACGTGACCGATCCAGCGTACTCGCTGAGATCTTACTTTCTGTACAATGTCGGGGATCTTCATCAGATCTCTGATCTCGACATTGTACAGAGCTCGGTATGTACAATCTACTTCACGTTTTGGGCCGTAAATGACTGTTCTCTCAAATGTAAGGACACATCTATACATAACAACGGCCTGATCAACGCTTTGTCAAGCTTCAACCTCACGGCACATGATAGGTGTTTAGATTTTGGCAGTGGCCTTAGAGGCTACAAAGCAAAACTACCAGCCGCTCTTTAATATCCTCACCCACACTGTTATCGTGAGTGATGAGAGAGCCCAAATATTTCAACTCCCTCAAACGTGTAGTAGCCACTACTAAAATCTGGTGTGTAATAGTCACTATGACCAGAGATCATGTATTTAGTTTTATACTCATTAATCTGGAGTCCAACAGTAGTTGAAAACTATACAAGTATTTCCTTCATTCGATTGCTATTCAATCCAATCACTCATATGTCGAGGTTGCGTCGAGGTGTCTCAGTTTTACGAAAGATGTACTGAGATTAAAGAGTGTCGGGGACAGATCATCTCCGTGCCGAACACCAGAGTAAACTGCAAAAATTCTCGATAGCCTTTGAAACTGCATCACTGTCATTCTACACATTCGTTCCAATTCGTAGGTATTACACCTGATCAATGACTGATCGATTCGGACAAAATCCTCCTTGATAGTCACCATCTAGGCCCTCCGCTAGAGGTGTGATTCTATTTATTATAATGTAGAACAGTAACTTGTATGCTTGTACCGCGATAATTCTCACGCTAACCATACAAGCTGTTACGATT
Organism: Tipula unca; assembly: GCA_951394425.1. NCBI lineage: Eukaryota > Metazoa > Arthropoda > Insecta > Diptera > Tipulidae > Tipula > Tipula unca. Next base: position 44,235,272 of record OX596381.1, on the reverse strand, counting down.
CTTGTTTATCATAATATAAATTTCAGTTTTCTGTAATCGGTCGTTTTCTTGCTGACAGGATTACCGAATTGGTATCTGGACACATCTGTATGGTACTCCTACTAATATTAATGCAAAGATGTTATTTTTAATATTTTATCGGAATGTGCCGATCAGCTTGTGAGTTTTTTAGATGTGAGAAAATTGGTTCTGTATAGGTTATGCAGTTTATTAGCTCTAGTTTGATTGAGCTACACACCAGACGAAACTAGAAATAATTTTTAAATAATTGCTAAAATTTTCTGTTTAATTAGCTTGAAAAATTTGATTACTGGACATGGAAATATCGAGCCATGGTGTTTTATGTACAAATTCAGTACGGGAAGACTAAAAAACCAAAAGTACTCTGCACCCTCGGAAGCGATGGTGGGAAGACATAAAATGCTTAATAAACACATTGCTACACGACGATATTGAGCCACATGTTCCTAGTACATCACTCTCCAAACTAGAGAGCGCTTCATAGTTATATTTACTTCCATCAATATTTGACTATCTGATTTAGTTCTTATACTGGGTGACTTCTCTTCCAAATATCATGTGGAATTTTGATCCTCAATTGAATTGCATTCTTTTTAATCTGTCTGTAGACCAAACGATAATATGGTGTACATTGATGATGTAAGAAGTAATAATAAAGTATCTATTACTCGTCCAGTCATATCTGATGATAAAATTCTAACAGCAACATATTCAAACACTCCTTGACCACTGCTCTGTTACTCGATAAATGGCAAATCTCAAAGATAACTATAATCTTTAAATCGGACAAACGTGAGGACGTCACATGTTATAGGGAAGTATCAACTTCATCAACAATTCCCAAATTATTTGAATTGGTGGTACGCAATTCATTTAAATCCACATTAATTCGTTAACCAACATGGGTTTATACCTGGCAGATCATAATCTACGAACCTGGTTGAATTCACCAGCAAAATACTATAATTAAGATATAGAACAACATCTTCATGTAGCTTGTACCGATTTTATTAAGGCATTTGATTCTGCATTCGGATTTTCTTTCAAATTCATTAAAATGTTCAAGTCATGTCTAACTAATCGTCGGGAATATGGCCAGTTGATAATAAGAAATTCAATGTTATCAGAGTGACATCGGCTGTTCCTCAAGGATCGCATATTGGACCTAGGAGTTAAAAAACTCAAATGCTCTAATATTTGCAGGGGATGTACAAATCTTTCATACGAATGTAGAAATGTGTGATATTGACGAATAAAAACTGAGTTAAAGAATCCAGTGTAGGCACCACCTTTATTGAAAATGTCACTTTTAACAGACATGTATTGCTATAAGTCGTATTTGGTTGCGCCAAACGATGGACTAAGGATTTCAAGGATCTGTATACTTTATGTACATTATATTTCACTTATGTGAGATCACATGTGGAATATACTGTGGTGATCATGGAGTGCGTACTATGCTGTTCACACCAAAAGAATTGAAAGCATTCAAAAAATATTTATATTTTCCAGCTAAAACTAACTGGCTGGGACTATATGATCATAGCATAACGTTCTATGAGAATGTGGCTCACCTACCCAACAAAGAGTCAAGAATACAAAAAATGAACCCTCGAAAATAGACATCTACTTCAAGATGCTACTTTTACCAGTAACATCGATTCACCATACATATTGGAAAACCACTTTATCATTGTTCCAAGTAGGGCGTTACGTGATCTACGGTTTTTGGCACTTACCATAACTATGGCGAAAATAAACCCATCAATAGATTGGTAAAATCATTTACAATCATAGTTGATCAATTTGATTTTAAATTATCAAAAAACAATTTAAAAATAATTCGAAAACCTATTTTTTAAGTTTTTAATTCTGACAAATTGATTCTTAATCGTACAATCGATCATGTTGTTGCCAGACTTCAGTAAACTACTTGAGAAATTGATGTGAGAAAGATTCTGAGCAAAATTGCACTCATAAAATTCGACTAGGCGGAGCTTATAATAATCTGTGGCCATGTATACTACTTTTGTGCCAAAGAAGAAATCTTCACTGAAGGTGCTTTAAAATGTTCTTCGCTGGAAATTCTCACTGGTACATTCTGGGAAACACGCAGTACAGGTTCTTAAAACAGTAGCAAAGGAGACGTGGTACACAAAACACAATCGCTACAATAAATAAAATTTTAGTGGCGGTTTCCTTGACGTACACCGGCGCCGGTTCGGAATAAACTGTCACCATAAGAGAAAAATATTCAGCGTCCAAAATGCATAGCTTTCTTGGGATCACAAAACCCTATAGAATGGTACCAACAGAACCTGCTTCTGTATTAAATGAAACAATCCCGATTAAGGTAGTCTCAAATTCCGAGTTTTAATAAATAACGCAAGGTTGTATAACCGCTGTCATTTTATTATATTTATGGTTTTTAACATGTGAGAAGGCGCAACAAACTGATTAATTGACGCTGTGCCATATGCCCAGGAAATAGTTAATTGATTTAAACAAAACCGAATTAAAAAATAAAAATAAAAAAATTAAATTTTGATACCCAACTTTAGTCGACCTTGCCAGGACCCATATAGTAAAACACACGAAAAATTGTCTTGCATCAGTGTCGGACAAATTTTCGCGTGTTTTACTATGCCAGTGCTTGGAAAGGTCGACTAAAATTTGGTATAGAGAATTTTATTTTGTCTTGGTTACTGGATTCCTTCTACTCTGCAAAGTTCTTGAGATTTATTTTTGAAAGTACATTTCTGGTAGTGGTGACAAACCAGACGTTACCCAAAATAAACATTGGGCTGATTCCTGGCTAAACTAATTTGAAACGCGAAAGGTTTGTTTTCGTTTATCTTGAATATCAAACCAAATTTGTATTGGGTATCAACCCATAAATCATTTAATTTATCTCCGATGATGAATCAGACGACTAACACGTCTTTAAAAAACGATAACAAGAATATTAATAATAATTCTAAAGATATTATTACACAGAAAGCCATTAAATTATAAATACATGTAAGACATCTGGTACAGACAGAATCATTTTTTATTTGTATGTTTCATTCAATAAAAAATATTTTCGTAAATTTTTTTTTGTTATTTAGTGTGGTGATGGTACCATAAGTTATCGATTATTTTTGTTGAAATTTTACAATTTCCACTGACGTCTATGTGCGCATACATTATATTGTTATAAGTAGCCTAGCCCAATAAAAAAAACACAAAATACAAATTTTTTTGCCAACCAATGATTTGGCACCGTACACTGTGATAGATGAGAATGCATCAATGCTTAAACAATCAATTAATTTTTATTATTCGATAATTTATTGCCGGATGTACCGAATATAATAATTTCTACTTTAAATCATCTTAAAAAAATATGTTTTATCGGTTTTTGCTTCTCAATAAACAATAAAAATAAAAAATTGAAAATTAAATAAGAAATTCTTACAAAATGATTACATTTCAATTATATATTTTGTTTTATTATTCAAAATTCGTAGAACTGGTAGGAAGTTGGATTGGAATTTCATTCCAATCAACAACAAAACGAATTATTTAATATTTAAGAAATTCGGTAAATAGGTTTTTATTTTCGAAATATTAAATTTCCGCGTGGAGGATACACGCGGAGGATTTCTGTTTCGAACCGGACTTTAATTTAAAATTAATTAAATTTTTAATGGTTTGTGTGTGTGTGTGTGTGTGTGTGTGTGTGTGTGTGTGTGGACGCAAAACGAGTACCGTGACCACTATTTATGTATACATATGTGTATAAAATACACGACCGTATGGTGAGATTAGGAGCGACTTTAATTATGATTTCCCACTCTTTTCAAATTAAAATTGTTGATTTCGAGATTTTTACCAACCGCACTCTGCCAATTTAAATAAAATTTGTAAAGTGATAAATTATTCTCGTTGTGGCAAACATTTCGAAAATTTTTAATTTGTTTTAGTTATCGTATTTACCACCAGAGTAACTATATTGAACATTTTTCATTTTATGGATTGTCATCTTTATTTTATTTGTCTTGAATTAAATTATTGATATAATTATAATTTAAATTTTTTTAATTACCGATTCATTACAATAAATCATTCTCAATTAAAAACGAAATAAAGTTTACCTTCTTAAAAATACTTTCGTTCGGTTTTCATTGGGATAAATTATCGCGTAATGGACTTAATTAAATTAATTGACTTCTATAAATTGTCGACAACGATATTTGTGATATAAAGGACAATTCAATTGTACGATTTCGTTTAGACAATAAAAATATCAGATTAGGTCCTCCTTCTTGCTCATCGAACCGTCTTGAGCTTTCCACGAAGCTTTGAATATCCCTGACATCGAATTTACATAAATTATGAAGAAATGTTTTTTCATCCTACCCTCATCTTTGCATTTACGGTCATAAGCGAGGAAGCCCATGTATGCCATAACAAGCAGGCCCGTTCTGGGCCGCTCTAGTTTGGGCCAAATCTGCTTTGTTGTGCGCAATGTTGAAATACCCTGATCAACACCTCATTAAAATGAGAGGTAATTCTGGGCTATCTTGAACGTAAGGAAATGGGATTGTAGTGTGTTAATAGCAGACTCTCAAATAAATGTAACTCTTATAGATATTACATCATAACTCTTATAGATATTACATCATACCTCGACCAATCTATGAATTCAATTATCCCGATAAGTTCTTTTTGAACCATCCGTAAAGAAGCTTGGCGCCAAATTTTTCATAACTGACTCATTTAACCACTCTATAGTGGAAATCTGAGTTAGGAATTGCACCTTGAAAGATTACGATGGGATGGCCACGTTACGCAAAATAGATGAGTGTTCCATGTTATTGTAGCTTTATGGCCACAAGACGACAGCCCCCTATAGTAGTATAAATCTACTATCTACTATAGTAGTAAAAAACCACTTTGAAGCTTTGCCCTGGCAGGTGTAGTAACAGGTCATTAAAGACCAAATTCCAAAGAAAGGGGATAAACCTCCAACTTGCGGAGTGCCTCCACTCACAAATATGCTTTAAGACGATCCAGATGTGCTGTCACGATCCTTCCACTAAGCATTTGTTCTATCCACAATCTCTGAGTGACCAGTTTACCCCGGACAGGTTAGAGTCCAAGCTAAGTTTTACCATAATTTTTATTGTAAAACCGTGCCATCTAAAACGTACAGATTATTGAAACGAGTTTAGTTTTTTAGCCCAAACTTAACCTAATTACTTGGAATCTATATCGTGAATTTTATAATTTGAATTACTACTATGCTAATGCATGGATGGGGTGTTAGTTTCTGGAGGAAAAGTTGTCCCTGCTGTGGCATTTGGTCATTGACGATGTACTTGTAAAGCTGCTGAAATTTGGTTTCATTGCACAGAGGTACGCTAATGATCTTGTTTTGACATTTTGAGGCCAATATCTTAGTGTCTTCCGAAGTATTGTGGAGAAATGGTGTGTTGTGAAGGGTCTGCACACCAATCTGCTTAGGAATATTTTTGACCTATCTTTTTGACAGACAAATAATTAAATGTAAACACGTCAAGCACCTTGGGTTGTTTTAAATAATAAGCTTTCCTGGAAAAATTACCAGGACAAGCTTCAAAAACAACTGCCATATTTTGACAATCTAGAAGAGGTTTTGGAAAGTCGTGCGGTTTAACCCCTATAGGATGTTGTCTTTCATTTATAAATCACTGGTCCTACCGATATTATCGTACGCTTCTTTTGTATGATTGCCAGTGGTTGATCTGAAGGTCTCTGTAGCCAAGCTTAATGGTTTACAAAATCTTGCTTGTAGAGCCATTACTATGGGCCTATATTATGGACCTTTATTATAAGCATAGGCTGTTCTGCCACGTTTCGCCTGAGATGCATTGGGGCATGAAATGTTTTCGGTTAAATCGTGGGACATATACAAATTCTTAAAAATGATTCTTCATATTTACCAGAAATCGATATCGTAAATGACAGATTATTGCCCGAATTCCATTCCTCCTATTTTCTGAGTAGCTTATCCTTCGAAAGATTTTTGTATTTCGCAGGATTTTCTCTCCATAATCTTTTTCTCTGACGGCTCTCGTTTTAACCTCAGTGCAGGTTTCCCAAGCTACTGTCCTTGGTCTGATCCGAGAGTTTTCGGTAGTCTCGGATAGCATTGCGTTTGTAGACTTTGTATTTTGCTGTTAAATGCAAAAGTATTTTGTTGTCTACTGATAGTAAGCTGTACTTAACTCTTTAAGAAATCTCTTGACTGTCTCCAAACTCATCAAGGAATGCCAACATTTCATGAACCGTGACATCGTAGGTAAAAAGTTCGCGGATTGGTTAGCTAAAGCTGGCTCCCAATTAACTTATTTTGGCCCTGAACCAGCGGCTCCTTTATCTTTCAACTACGGGAAGAAAATATAAAAAACTACGCTCTGGAAAACCTAAAGTTCAGGGGCTTGATATTTATGGCTGCCGCAAGTGACTCATTAAGGAGTCCAATTCGAGGTCAACGAAGTATGCATTGTCTTTGTAAAAGGAGCAGTTCAGAATCTTGGTAACGGTTCGTATGGGATATGGCCTTAATGATGACTGCCTTCACTTCGTGAGCAGCAATCCAGCTCTCAGTTCTAATCGGCTTCAGGTATTCAACTTTACTTCTTTAAATTTAAGTCATTCCATTCAAATGCAGGTGTCCCCACAGGACTACTTATATTTTTGATACCAATCTTCTACCGGTGTAATGCACTGTATTTTTGATGACACAATATTATATGTTAAATGTCTTCGACGTACTTTTTGGCGTCTGGGTCCTAGAACATATATACCTTTATTTATATTGGGCTGTTCAGCGAATGAATGAATAATTTCTCAAAAATATTAAAGAAAACAAACTGCGAAATCCGATTTATTGGGGAAAAAATTTCATTTTATTAGAATCACAATGTCATTTAGGAATTTCTTGATATCTTCCAAGGAAATTCCAAAAAAGTATGAAGTTAGTCAATAATTTAGATCGAATGCTAAATTTAATTAACAACGTAAAATTTCATGACAAACACTCATACTCGAATTTTGGAACTACAGTTGTCAAAGCGATATTTCAATCGAAACCGATATTTCTATAGATCCAAAATAGCCGGTGTGAAATATTTGCTAAATAAAACCTAATAAAAATAAAAATCGGTAGCTATGTAGGTATGTACTAAGAATCAAAGTTTAAATGTCAGAATTTAAGCGAACTAATTTTTAAAATATATCATTCTCGGCCATTTAAATATATTCAAAAACTATCATTAAATTATTGATGATCACCAAGCAAAACCGTACGAATAATATTCAGTTGGATCATCATAAATCCATTTAAAATCTTTATATTATTGAGTAGAATTTAAATTAGACACCAATACACATTCATCTATTTTACTATTAATAATTGCTTAGTAAAAATTTCACAGTTCCAAACGGATGTATTTTTTACAGTAGCGTTTGATTTAAAATAAAATCATTATGAAAAAAAAATTAGGGCGTTATTTTTATTTTATAATAACCAATAACAAACTAAAACTAAATGTAAGTTCAATCAATCTGAGAATTTAATTTTTTTATAAATTTACTGCACAAATTTTTGAAAATTTAAATTATAGCTTATAGGTCAAAATATAAAATTTCAAAATTTCGGATATTCTGTATTTCGACCGAAAATCTACAAAATTCAAACTTTTTAAATCTCTGCTGGAAACCTGCAAAATTGACAATTTTCGAATTGCCGTTTCCAATTGTGCATTATTTACGTAAAATTTGGTTTTAAAAATCAAAATTTAATTTAATTTTATAGGAAGACATAGTTAATTAAAATTTAACATTTCATTTAAGAATTCAAAATGTTCATATATTGAAGAATAATTTTGTTTTAAAAAGTTATTTAATTAAAGCGTATAGGATAAAATTTGACTTTTAAAATTAGTGAGAATTGTGGTGAACTTGTGCATAAATCTTTCAGAAACTAAGAAAATTAAATTGATACAGTAGTTATAAATCGAAATTTATTATTTTACGAAATTAAAAATATGAAATTTTTTCTGAAAATATCCAAAATTTAAAACTGAGTTTCTCCAATATTAAATTTGCTTTGTGAAAGTTAAAATTAAAACCTATAAGTCGATTATTAATATTTTGATATTGATATTTAATTAAAATTGATATCTAATATTCAAAGTTTGAGAATTCTGTAAAATCCAAAATTTCCAAATTTTGAATTGTGTATCCCAATCCTGAATTACTTACGAAAAAATTGGTTTCAAAACTTAAAATAAAATTTTTTAGGTAATTTAAAATTTTGAAAAATCCAACAATTCAGGAATTTTGGATTTCTAAACAAAATCTGCATAACAAAATTTTTTAAAATATTTCTGAACTAATTTTGTAAAACCTTTTCGAAATTTCAACAATTAAAATTAAAATCTAATACGTTGAATTAATTGAAATATAATATTCCATTAATTTGAAAATTCGGTATTCAGCTCTAGATTATTTTATATTTTTCTAGAAATTAGCAAAAACCCTGAATTTCTGCAGTATTTTCGTAAAACTTAGTTAATGTAATTTATAAACGCCCTGCAAAATAGAAATTAAAACTTTTAATTAGGTAAACTTTGAAATTTAGTATTTTAAGAGGTTCAAAAAAATCTGAGAAATTGTTGGGAAAATCTGCAAATTTCACAAAACAGGTTTTCCAAACTTGTATTTTCTAATTTTGAATAACACTTTCCTAAACTGAATTTAATTTGAAAATTTGATTTTGAAATTTGAAATCCACACTTATAAATATAAAAATTTCAAAAAATCTAACAATTCTCAAAATTCTCAGAATTAATTAAAAGTTAATTCACTAAAAATTGTTGAATAGTTTCACTAATTTTGTTAAATTATAATTCAACACTTTAAATTAAAAGTTGTTGGTCAAAATATAAAATTTTCATAAATTGTAGAATTCCGTATTTCTGCTGAAAACCTACAAAATATTTTAAATTTCGAATTAAAATTTCCAATTTTGTATTATTTGCGTAAATTTACTTTTGTTAGAAAAATTGAAACTAATTTCGAATATTTCCAAAGATCAAAAAATTTCAAATTTCGAAATGCAATTCCAAATTCTGCAATATAAGTAAAATTTGATTTAAAAAATTTAAAATAAAACTAATGACACGTTTAAGTCCAGAATTTTCCATTTTCAGAAATTTTAAATTTTTAAATTTTAATTTTAATTTTCAGAATCCAACAGGCACCTCAAATTTAAAATTTTTATAATTTGTTGTGCGGATTAAAAAATTTGGAGCAGCGAACAGAAACTTCTAAATTATTGGTTCTTCTTGGTTTTCACAAACCTAAAATATAAAGAAAAACGACATTCAGAATTTTTAACTTTAAAAAACCTCAAATTATTATTTTATTTTTATTTTATAATAACCAATAAATATTTAAATAAATACGAATAGAAAAAAAATTAGGGCGTTCATTTTAATTCATTATTTCATTTATTTCAAAAATAACAGTTATATTTGGTAGACTATGTACCAAATATAACTAGTATTTTTTTATGTACTATTAAGAAATAAAATGAACGCCCTAATTTTTTTTTTGCTGTTCATATTTAATTAAATATTCACCAGGGCCTTTAAACAGCTTAATTTAAAAAGAACCGTACCAACTATACATATGGATAGATTTAAAATTAATTTTTTTCATTTTTCTGTTTCTATAAAACCCTAACCATTTTTCGATAGTTCATCGTAGATCGCAACTGCTAGGTCATGATTTACCATCTAATCGGTTAAATTAAAATATTTGTATATTTAATTAAATAAATTTACGAACATCATTATTAATTTAAATTTTTCTATTTATCATTTCAGGTGAGTAAATTCAAACATCCAAGAGCTTATGTGTGTAAATAAATTCGACGGGTTCATGTCGACACAAAAAAAACAAAAAATAGAAAAAGGTAAAAATAATTTAATCTCGAATGTCCTTTTAAATTCAAATTAATAATAATGATGAAAGAGAGTATATGGAGTATATACTGTGTGTGTACATCTTATTTAGTTAACTTAAGACAAAAGCAAAAATGTTTTTTTTTTTTTTTTTATAATCTAAACAAATTAAATTAAAAATTATATTTTTGTTGGGGCTTTTAAAGGTTATATATGTACATATATAAGTATATTATATATTGAGTTTATGATAGAGATAAAATTAAAATTTAGTGCGTTGACATAAAATTATATTAAGATTTAAAAATAAAAAAAAATGTTTGCTCACAAAATAAGGATTTTGTGTGGTTAGATGGAATATTATTTCCTAGACATTAAGATGTTTATGTGGTTTTACAAACATTAAATAGAATTTATTGAATCATCTCAGGGCTTATATACATATACATATATGTATATATGTAAAGTATGGTTGTTAGGCTTTTTCAATATGTGTTTCTGGGTCATGTAATAAATATTTATGATTTTGCCGCAATATTGTAAATCTGCATTTTATTAAAGTACAAGCGATAAAAAATTAATTATAATCAATAATGATTGTGGACATTCGCGTCGCCAACTAAATGTATTTTATCTGTTAAGCCACTTTTGTACGTCATATATACACTCAACATTTTTATCGTAGACAATTATATGTCCGCAAACCGTCGATTATAAATTTTAAATTCCGATAATTGACGTAAGTTGGTATAATATACTAGGTGATTCCAGTTTACGTTTTTGTAATATTGTAAATGTAGGTATATAGTTACTAGCCAAGAACATATTGGTAGGCGGTCGCGTATACATTTAATTATCTGCTAAGTCACTTTTACGTACGTCACGAAAATGGAAATTATTTCGTAATTGTTTCTTCTGGAAACATTGGTTTGGAATTTAACTTAACAAAGACATACACAGACACATTTTTGATTTTAAGCTATTTGTTTAGCATAATCGTGTCATCGCCCAAAAAAAATACATACATCTACATATTACGCATTTCTGAAATCATAGGGATACTTTTTAATTTCTAAATTACGCAATACACCAACGGGCCTATATAGCTCAGATCAATTAAGTTTACGTTTGTATATATTGTCTCCGTTTGTCGCGTATATAAATCCTATGTGTGATCAGACTTCAGTATCTTCTTGAAATTTCAATAGTTTTATTAGCAACATTTTACAATTCAATTTCAAGCAAACAAATTCTTTCTGGTTTGCGTATAAATTGTGCAGTTTTGACGTCTTCACTAGGCATACGTGAAATACTTACCTTATCACATGGTTTTACGGTGGATATAATCCATTATTGCGTTACACTTTTCATGCTCATCTAAAACGACCCTCTAATTGCACGATTGTGAATTCGTTAATTCTTCCACAGTTTTTTCTAAATTTTATCGTCACTCTTTGAAGAATTCCTGATTGTTTCTTCACGTCACGAATTCATTCCACACGCAGAACATGACCAAGCCAGCGTACCCGCTGAGATTTTGATTCATGTACAATATCGGGGATCTTCAGCAGATCTCTGATCTCTCATTACTAATTTGGTGTGCCATTAGTACTATAGCCAGAGATCATGTATTTCGTGTTGGACTCAGTGAATTGGAGTGAGTTAGAAAGAAATCGAATTGCAGGAAAATTGTATGAAAAAGGCATTCCGGGAATAATTAGATTGACACATAAATCGCTTTAGCAGGCTTAAACGAAAGACGTTGAAATGGCATGCGTAAATCGTTAGGGATTTCACAGCATAAATAATTAAATCGTGGTGAATGATCGAAACCTCATAACGTACAATATATAAATGCTCGTTATGTAAGATCGGTTCATGCTAGTTATATGTTTGGGGAGCAAGCAAACTTTATGCTATGTTTCAATATGAATATACGACTCAAATTGAAAGAGCCATTGGAATAATTAATAATAGATTTCGTTGTATTCTTGGTGAACGGAAACTGCGGTACACACCTCTAAAATGAGCAAAAATAAGAAATGCTGTAGCAGTTTGCCACACTTTTTTTTTTTAATTTTAATTGGGTATGTGGATTTTTGGTTTGTTTGTTTTTACATTTAAGACCTTTGTTTGTTTAGACAATGCATATGGTTCTGACTTCAATGCGTTGCTTTTGCGGAGCACGTTTAGAGAATTTCTGGACAAAGATGTCCTATATAAATTCCGGGCACGGCTCAATCTGTTTCTCGGTCGGCGACTTCTCCCTGAAGAGGTAGTTGATTGTGATGGCTCTAGTACTGGCGGAGCCGGTGCTTTTTGCAGTGGTATGCTAAAAGGCAGTATTGGTGCTGTTACCTGAAGTGAATTTATTTAATTAGATAAGGCCAACAGGAAAATTATGTTTTAATATAATTTACCTGACTTTCTGGCATGGTAGCTGCTGTCCCAGGTAATTGATTCATATCAACTAGTCTAGGTAAATGTGCATTATCTAAGTCTGTCTAAGAATATGTAAAATGGCCTATAAGGTCCCAGAGTTTCTCGGTGAAGCGGATTTGAACCTGCACATAGCCACTTCGTGGTTTGACGAAATACGCTCCACCAACTCATTTTTTTAGCTGGCGTAATTGGCTCGAGTTTTCTGAACTTTTCTATTTACAAACTTACCATTTTCTTTGAAATTAAATTATATCACAATTTCATCACAACTTTTTCATGCACTTCATAAAAAGTTTATATAATGCATTTCGTGGTTAGGTAGAAACATCAGTATATCACTTTTTGTTGATTATTTCCCCTCATTATTTCCCCATTATTTCCCCTCATTTATATAATAAAAAAAGTCTGCAAATGTGATATAAAAAATTGATATAGCACCATAGAATGACCACCCATCAGTGATTGATCGATTCGGACGAAATTTTCCGTGATAATCACCAATAAGGCCCTCCGCTAAAGAGGTGACTTTATCCAATATAATGTAGAACAGTAACATGTAAGGTGTGCAAAAGAGAGCTATACAGCGATAGTTCTCACACTTCAAGCGGTCTTCATTCTTGAAGATGGAGTAAATCGTCGCCACTTCCCATTCATTCGGTATAACTTCGGTTTACCATACTATACGAATCAGGTCGAAAAGATTGTAATGCTCCTGGTTTCCTAAGTGACTGTACATTACAGGTGCCGATCGGTGTAATACTTTATTTTCTTTACAATTCATGCGATCTCAGTAGCAACCGACGATTCAATAACAATAAAAATTACAAAAAATAGGGAGATCCGCTGACCGCTTGCATTCGAATGATTTTTCCAAAAACCACAAAAACCAAAAAAAATTGGGCAGACTAATTTTTATGTACATTTCACAATTATAAACATCCCGCTTCACTTAACATCGGCCACCAACTATATATCGATTTCAAAAGTCAATATTACTTTATACATGCATTTAAGAGTGCATTGTTGCTCATTGAAATAACGGTAAAACAGAAATTACCAAAATTAAAATTGTTATGTAAGTGTTTTGTTCGGTATGCGTAATCTATCTACGTGCAGCCTCTCTCGTGTTGGGAAAAATCCGTATAGTATCAGAAATGGCCCTCCAAACCATTACGATTACCTTGTCTGGTTCAGAATTTAACAAAAATTAGAATTATAGAATACAAGTATATATAGAATAATGCAGAATATGAAACTGGTGTTTTCATGACAAAACTGGATACTAATTGATTATAAATTTTAAATTCCGATAGTAACGCACCTATTCGATTGAGAATTGACGTATTTTTATGTTACTAGGTTATTCCAGTTTAGGTTTTAGCACTAATGAGAGATAGTTGCTAGCCAAGACAACGATAATGAAATGTAATCACATATTCTGTCATGGAACATCAGTTGCATATAAATTTTATTATATAAGAATTGACGTAGTTTGGTGTATTATAATTACACATTGAATTGAGTGATTTCAGTTTAGTCTGATATGCTATCAAACGTTTAAATGGTTCGAAGAAATTTCGAAGAAGATGTATAACTTGGTTGAAACGTTGAATTATCTACCAAATTTAGGTATCTGCAAATATTATTCATAGAGTACGTATAGTATACAGCTATTAATTCAAAATTGTGTAACCTTAAATCCTTAAAAATTCAATAATACCAAAATCCGTATTCAATAATACCAAAATACGTCAATCCCTAATCATATACATATTCGTATTGTGTGTTAAATAATATTTGTAATTAACTTTTCTGAAGAGATATTCTGCGAATCAATTTAAAGTGAAATGACGTACATGAACTTAGCTGATAAATGAATAAAATCCCCGGCTCGAATTCCATAACAATAAATATAATTTATAAGTTTATTTCATTGCGAGCATCACGCCAGAAATCCCATTTTAGAAAACTCAAATATTTTCTATTTTTTATATTTCGATTTGTGTGTGCCAATTTGTTGTATTTCGCTAATTGGCATTGAAAGTCAATTAGTTCCATGATAAAAGATGGGTTTTTCAAAAATCATCCCAACAACTATTCCAGAAAACCGTAAATTAGATAGTTTCTGGATAGTTTATGGCCGATTCTAGCCATTGTAGAAGAGTATGCACAAACGCGATACTACAGGCCAAAATGTGTATTATGGTTTGTTGGGTTTTCCGAAAATCATTTCTATGACTTGATCATATATCATTTATATTGAGATATATTGCGTTTACAACTGGCTTAATCGAAGTAAAAAAATATATAAATTTTGGGTTTTCTAAATTGGGATTTCTGGCGTGATCCTCGCCATAATTTATGTTTAAAATTTAAACTGGCCCCATTGTGAATTTTCTTTGTAAACATTTAGAAAATTCAGCATTTCGAAATTGGACGGTTTGATTAATATACGGAGAACATTTTTGAATTTGTTAAAAATTAAAATCCTTATCAGAGATTAATTTTAAAAAAATCAATTAAATTTTTTGGCCAAAAATATTGATATAAATTTTAAATTTCGATTAACGCACGCACCCATTTAATTGGAAATTGACGTATTTCAGAATTACTGGTTAATTCTAGTTTACGATTCTGTACTACATAATGAAAAAAAGTATATAGCTATAGTTGTTAACCACAAAATTTCGATAATTTAGTAATCTTGAACTAATTTTTGAACTCGATTTTTCTAGTTGGTATATATTCTCTTTGATTCATATTTGGAGATAGTATCACGATAGTATAAAACAAAATTTTGTATAAAAATTATTACAGGATGACGAATTATGAAAAATTATCAAGTTCTAAAAAATTTGAAACCAATTTTGGTGTCATGGAACGCGAGTCACGTATACATTTAATTATCTGTGGAATTACATACTTTAACGAACATCATCTCCCTCCAAATTAATTAAAACTAGAAAATATTGTTGTCGAGTCTTATATCTATACCTAGATCTGGGCGACCGCATTTAAGTCAAGATTAAAAATTGTCTCCAAGTTGGCTGAGAGTGTGCTCTACGAAGTAAACCACTGATTTCGATACAAGCCTCCATAGATTTGGAATAATAAAATTTAATATTATCACTTTATCCCAAAGCTCTGGAGGCTGGTTTAAATGCTTTTAAGCGAATAATAAAGGTGTTTTCGATTTATTTAGGCTGACCAGATATTTTCAACCGCAAATGAAAAAATTCTTTGTTTGTGTTTTACAAAATTTAAAAATTTGAGCAAAGTGCTAAGAGGAAGACTATGGATAAATTTTAATTCTGTATATTTGTATATACGTGTATGCCAGTCATTTACATAAATGTAAATAAACCAAAAAAAAAAAAATCAAAAATCCAAATTATTTTAAATATTTCAAAAATTTCATATTCGTTAAATTCTATTATTTTAAATTTTTAAATTGAACGAATGTTAAAACTTAAATTTAATAAAATTCCGTTTCAAAATTTCATAAATTAACGAATTTTTAAATAAGAATATTTTTAAATGTAAATCCGAATCGATCTATGAAATTGTTGGACGAAATATTAATTTCCTGATACTAAGGAATCTGTTCAATTCGAATTCAGAACTTCCAGAAAGGTTCAAAATTTTCTTTAAAATACCAAAATTTTTCAAATGTTGACTCGAATCGAAAAATTTCTAACTTTTATTAAACAAAATCAAGGTTTAAAAACACTTTAACGGTTAAAGCAGAAAAATTAATTTATCGAAATTTTCCACGTGCTAAGCATTCAACTTTTTTGAAATTTTGTTGTTAAAATGTAAGTTTAAGATTTCGGAACTGTAAAATTTAACCTAAATTCGATATATTGCAAATTAGTATTTGGAAAGAGGCAAAATTTTAAAATTAACAATTCAAACTTGAATATCAGATTGGAAATTCTTTAACTAAAAAGTCGGTTTCATTATCTAGATTAATTAAAATTTATTCAGAATTTGTCATTTTAATTCGAATTGTGAAACTACTGGAATGTCAAATTTTAAGAAATTCGTAATTAAATTTTTAATAAATTTTGAAACTTTTAAAAATTCAAATTTCTAAATATGCCATTGTTCGGTAATTAGAATTTAAAACTTTTTAGTTTGGCGGTGACAACGTTCAACCATGCCATTTGCTTGAGGATGATATGATGTAATACGTGTTCGATTTGAGCCAAGGAGTTTAGTTAACTCAGCAAAATATTTGGAGTTAAATTTTGTTCCTTGGTCAGTGGTGATGTTTAGTGGGACGCCAAATCGGGATACGTAATTAGATACAAAAGTAGAAGCGATTGTAGCTGCAGACATATTGTCCAAGCAGTAAGGCCAAAAGTAACGAGCAGTATTCAATTTTCATGTAGCATGGATACCTGCGGATGTGAAATATTGTGTAATGCGTTGAAAATAGTTCGACGCAGTGATTTTGTGATGTACGGGCGATTTGAACCCGTAGATATCCGCAGTAAATTTTAAGACCAAGAAATTGAAAAAGCTTTAGCCTGTAGTGACTAGTGCGACATTCGAACCAGAAGATACTTCAACTAGTGGTAGCTGTTTCGTGAGTTAATTCTGCAGTTCTAGGTCGGCTTCTTGGGTTTGGTATTGCTAAGTGCTAAGTCGAAGTAGGTCTCGACTAAGGCAGTTGCGATGGTGCGTGATAAGGTGTCGGTGACGACATTTTCTTTGCCTGTCACATGTTGGGTATCCGTTGTAAATTGCGAATTGAAATTTAAATGCCGAGATTGTCTCGAATTTCTCTCAGTTTTTGACGGAGTTGCTCTAGTAAGAGGTTTATAATCGGTATATATGGTGATTTCCGGACCTTTAACAAAATATCTAAAGTGCTTAATTGCTAGATAGATTGCTAATAATTCCCGATCGAATGCGTATAGTACTTTTTCTCGGCATCCGATAGCTCTTAGAGAAAAATCCCAATGGCTCCCAAATATTATTGTTAAACTGTAGCAGAACTGTTCCAATTGCAGAGTTCAATGCACAGTTGTAATATTAAACTTTGAAGCGTTCAGTGGGTGTACTAACAAAGTAATGTAAGACAAATCGCACTCTTCAGCGAGGCAAATGCATTTTGACATTCGTCGGACCAAAAAAATTTCTTGGATGTCTTGGGCTTTTTAACAAGAGCAGCCAAGTGCAAGTGAATAAGTAATGGTAGTAATTAATCATACCAACGAAACGCTGAATGTCCTTAATTGAATTGGGTGCTGGAAAATTCCTAATGGCATTAATACTTTCTTCAGTATGTATACCATTAGGCGTAATTTTATGACTGAGGAAGTGCTGGCGCCAAATATGCATTTTCCACTATTAATGTGTACATCACACTTTTGGAATAATTGATTCAAGTGCAGTTTGTGTAATTCCTCAAATTATGAAGCTATTATAGAATGTCGCCAATATATAGACGAATACGAAATCTAAACCATGGGTGATTTCGTGTATCGCTGAAATGTTTGAGCGGCATTGAGTAATCCAAATGGCATTCGGGTATATTCGAAAAAGCCAAGTAGTATGATTGCCGTTTTAAAAACGTCTTCAAAAGGGGGAGGGGATAACGGATAACGATCATGGACAAGAAACGGAAGATGCCGATGGTCGGGTTGACAGCTAAAAGGCCAAATTTGCTCTGAAAATCGGCGCCAATTATTGGACGATTCATAGCCGCTCTTTAAAATCCATGCACGAAATTTCGTCTAAGACCGATATCAACCTGGAGCAATTTAGTTCCACAAGTTAAAATGGTTGAACCGTTGGCTGCCGATAGTATTAAATCAGGAACAAAGGAATAATCTGCTCGTGCTCGAGGTGTTGTGATTGTATAAATTAACCCGTGAGTATGACCTTGAAATCGCAAGGTTTTATGAACTTATGTGATCGGGTACCAAAATGTATACGCGGCGAGAACGCGACTTTGATCGAGATTGCGATCATGATCGGGATTGCTACCTATCTCGAGATCTATTAATATGACCGCTTAAAACTCGGTTACATTTAGCTTTAAGTCTTTTCAAGCTAATCGGGCTTCGACTGAATCGCGTTGTATAGTTGGGGTCGAAATTGTCAGGTTGATGTTGATGGTATATTGCGCTCCGCTGATGCTACTATGTTATGCGGATTAATATGTTCATACATGTTGTCCGCTGATTTGGGAAGAGCTTCGATATCGACCGTGTTGGCATGTGCGACCATTGCTATTCTTATAATTCTGTGAGTTTCCTCAACCAGAGTGATCGCAACACTGAGTTATTCAATCTGCCCTCAGCAAGTACTTTAGTGTGTCTATACTAACTGAGTTAGTTTACGTTCTCCCGACCTACCCAATCGATCTACATTGGAATCACTACAATATCATTAAAATTAAAATTTTGAATTCAGATTGGTGCGACTTGGTTTGAGAATGAAAATTTTACACGAGATTCCAATTAAATTTTTAAAATGTTATAATTCAGTTTGAAGTTACATTCAGACTTGTAAAATTCAGTCTCACTACGACACATTGAAAATCAAATATTTCAGGAAAATCAAAATTTTCAAAATTCAATAATTTAATTTGTTCAGAATTTGAAAATTCAATTCGCATTTTTCAGAATTCAATAAAGTTGAGTATTAAATTTTATCGTATTTACTCTAAATTTTACAAGTTTGAAATTCAATTATTTCAGGAATAAATTTTTTAAATTATTTAAAAAAAAAAAAAAAAACATAAATTCCAAAAATTCTGAAAATTTGTTTTATTTTGTAATTATTTTGATGAGTTTTGCCTAACAAAAGAGTGAAAAGTAAAATGAAACAAAAAGAGTACTAATACTCTTGAAAAGAGCATAATCTGGTAACTCTGATAAATATGAGAGATCCTGTCAATAAAAATAATTCCGTTCTAAACATCGATCTATGAAATTGTTGGATGAAATATTAATTTCCTGATACTAACAAATCTAAAAAATTCGAATTCAGAATTTTCAGAAAGTTTTAAACTTTTTTAATACCAAAATTTTTAAAATGTTGACTCCATTAAATATTTGTTCAAATAAAAAAATTTAACAAAACAAATTATATTTAATATCAATTAGAAATCAAATTTTTAAAATAATTTTAACGGTTGATAGAATTCCTTAGAATCCAAATTAATTCAAAAATTAAGTTTTTCTAAATTTTCCACGTGCAAATTCCAAAAATTCTGAACGCATTCAACATTTTTAAAATGTTGTAGTTAAAATGGAAGTTTAAGAGTTCGGATTTGTAAAATTTAACCTAAATTCGATATATTAAAAATTATTATTTGGACAAAGGCAAAATTTTAAAATTAAAAATTCAAACTGGAATATCAGATTGGAAATTGTCTAACTAAAAAGTCGGTTTCATTATCAATTCGATCGAAGTACGTGGACTAATGTCAAACTTCGTCCAAAAAATATTCAAATACAATTTTACAAGTATAAATATGAAAATTAAATTCTAAATCGAACAATGAAATTAAACATTATATTTTGTAATTTAACAATTTAAATTTAAATTATATAATTCTGAATTCGTACTTTCTAAGCGATCAATCGAAATTTTTTGAAATTCGTAATTACATTTTTTATAAATTTTGAAACTTTTAAAAATTCAAATTCGTTCGTATTTAAAAATTTGAATTGAAATAATTACAAATTTGACTTTTCGAGAATAGTTTCGTGTTTAAATTTTGAGTTGAATTTTTAAAATTTTAAATACATACCTCGACTCTGGAAAATTCGAATATTGTTATTTTTGTACTATACACTTAAAATTTGTAAAATGCAGTAAATCAAATTGAAGAATAAGTTCAGATTTGCTAAATTTTAAAAAAATTAATTTCAATTATTTGCCTAGAAATTGTTGGATTAAACATTAAATTTGTTGTAGGATACTTGAATTGACATTTTATAATTATGAATTTGTAATTTCAAGTGGGATCAATATATTCATTTTAGCGATAATATTGAATTTTTAAAATATTCAAAAAAACAATTGAAAATATTTATACTTTTATAATTTTGAAGGTACCATTAAAATTTAAATTTCAAATTCAGATTAGGACGATTTGACTTGATAACTAAAATTGTATAATGTTCAGTTTGAAGTTCATGTTAAGATTTGTAAAATTCAGTCTCAATTCGATGCCTTGAAAAATAAATATTTCAGGAAAATCAAAATTTTCTAAAGTCAATAATTTAATTTGTACGAAATTTAGAATTTGTAAATTCAAATTTGTAGGAAAAAAAATTTTACAAGTTTAAAATTCAATTTTTCAGGAATAAAATTTTTAAATTTTTTAAACTTTCGGATTTGTATTTCTTATTAAAATTCTGAAATTTTGTAAGCGTTTAACGTTTAATTTAAAAAAACAAATTAATCTGTGTAAATTAACCTTGATAAAATTATTATAAATTGCGTACGTTAAATTTAAAAAAATTCTTTAAATTCATCCATATTCATAATTTCGAGCAAGCTGTAGTAACATAAAATTCCAAAAATTCTGAAAATTTTTTTGTTTTGTAAAATTAAATCTAATAAATTTCCAATTTATGTAAATCTTTGTAGCATAAAGGCGGATATGTAACATGTTGATTTAAAAAAAAGAAGAAATTACGTCAAAAAACAAAAGAGAGAAGTGTAAAACGAAATAAAAAGCGTATCAATACTCTTGAAAAGAGTATAATCTGGTAACACTAGTAAATATAAGAGATCCTGGGTCATTATAAATTTAAATCAGCCTTAAACAGTAGATTTTGGTTTTTCAACTATTTGGTATGTAGTAAGTCTAGAATTGTATGGGCATATTCGAAATCGTACGCAGACTTTTCTGCACTGGCGCTTGTACAGGTCTACCGCAAAATATTTTTTTTACTGGAAGTTTAGTTAATAAAAAATTAATTTCAAATTATACTTATGTTGACTTATTTTGATGACTGTATATTATACATGACAAGAGGTTGTTAAACATGAACACTAATTCCGTTATCATTTTTATCAGTTCAATAAATATTTTTTTTTTGTTATAATACAAACAGATATGTGTATATTAACACCGCGATTATAAATTAAAAGAAGAAATATTTATTACCCATCATATTAGCGCAACACCATATCGCGAGATCACACCAACAGCAAAATTTGTGTTTTCAAAATCTATAAATACGACGATTGATGCTCGCCTTGCCTCAATTGATTTATGTATTTTCGTCAAAACATTAAATAATCATAAAAAAAACATTTTTTTTTAATTTTTATTTTTTATAATTATAAATAAATCATTTAAATTTGTATTTTTTAACCTATTGTAAAAACATAAATTTTCCATTTCCACAGATTGTTTTTCATTTCCATTGTACCAAAAAGTTTTGATCTTTTTTTTTTTATTGATCACATGAAAAACTGAAAGTTTATTGAATTTTTTTTTGTTATATTTATCTTTATGATCATCGTCCGATCGTGCACATACATAAATAGTTTGTATATGTAATAGAAATCGAATGGCATAAAATATAAAATCGATTTACAATAAATCTAATATGTGTGCAAAACGCGGATTAGTTTTGGAATATCAAATCATGTTTTCAATCGATGTATTCCCTCGGCGTAAGTAAACACTAGATTCAGCTTGTATCGCGATAACGAATGTTGTTTGTCAATTTAATATTTAAAATAAAAAAACCATGTTTATCTCTAAATATATCAAATTAGTGTAATCGGTTTATTGATAAATGTGTATTTATGTACATTTCTGTTTAAGTGCATCATTCAACGATTTACATGCTGTTTTGGGTATATGAGGTTAACTACATTATGTACATATTCGGGAACAAGTAGAAAGCATCGATTTTGATGGTAGAATTAATTTTTTTTTTATCAGAGATTTTGGAATATTTGACCCAAAATTAGATTCTCAATTTTTTTTAGAAATCTTAGAGGCCATAACTGGCACCTTACTGAAGTCGTTCTCGACATCGTGGCCTACAACGAACTCGCTTACCATAAAGTGGCTCTCCTTTCAGAGATCAGTCAGGCAGCGTCCCACTCTCACTTCCATACTAAACAACATTTCTTAGAAATAATTTCTGCGTGAATTTAGTGGCAAGTATCTAGCAAACTAAATTGTCTCATTAACATTTAATAAATAAATTCAACTGAAACAAATTTAATGATATAGGACTTTACAATAATAAAATGAAGATGAAGTTTATTTGTTTGTACGTATGTGAAATTTGTCCTAAATCTGTCCTAAAAAACAACAAAAACAATTTCATCTTCTATGTGTTAGTGTGCAACAGAATGTCCCGATATAACGAATTTTATCATAAGGACAATCAAATTTGGTACGACGAAAATATGATTTTCTGAATTTTCTTTGGAAAATTCAAGGAAGCGGGCACCATAATGACGCATACACCAAGATATCTAAAGGTCTTAGCTATCTGAAAAATATTTCAATTTTGGAAAAAGTAGGGGATTAGGGGGTTTAGGACTACCAAGCTTGGTATGATCTGATGTATATCGATTATGTACAAGAGTTTTCTAATTTTCCTAGAAAAATCCTAGGAAGCGGACACCATAATGATGCATATACCAAGATACTTTAAGGTCTAAGCTATGCGAAAAATATTTTCAATATTTAAATTTTGGAAAAAGTAGGTGATTACAAGTTTTAGGGCAACCAAATATGGTATGATTGCATGGATGACAATGATACGATTTTCTCGAATTTTCTTGGCGAAACCATTAGGACATCTTTGTATATGCGTCATTATGGTGTCCGCTTCCTAGGATTCTCCCAGGAAAATTAGAAAACCTCATATATATAATTGATATACATAAGGTCATACCAAACTTGGTTGTCCTAAACCCCCTAATCCCCTACTTTTTCCAAAATTGAAATATTATTCATATAGCTTAGACCTTAGGGCATCTTGGTATATAAGTCATTATGGTGTCCGCTTTCTAGGATTTTTCATAGAAAATTAGGAAAAATCATATGATTGATATACATAAGGTCATACCAAACTTGGATGTCCTAAACCCCCTAATCCCTTACTTTTTCCAAAATTGAAAAATTTTTCAAGTAGATTAGACATTAAGACATCTAGGTATATGCGTCATTATGGTGTCCGCTTCCTAGGATTTTCCCAAGAAAATTATTAAAAATCGTATGATAGAGATACATGAGTTCATACCAAACTTGGTTGTCTTAAACCCCCTAATCCACTATTTTTTCCAAAATTGAAATATGTTTTGGATTGCTTAATCCTTTAGACATCTTGGTATATGCGTCATTATGTTGTCCGCTTCGTTGGATTTTCCAAAGAAAATTAGGAAAAATCATATAACCGAGATTTAGACTTCAATGCGAAACATACTCATTGGGGATCAAGAATAATCACTACTAGAGGTAAAGAATTTCTTGGAGCAATGACAGAAGTTGGATGTAATTGGCATTCTACTGCCAAACCGACATACTGGCCAACAGATAATAACAAAATACCTGATCTACTAAATTTCTTTATAACTATAAAACTTCCAGCAACTTATGTTAAAATCGAAGAGGGGTATGATTCGAGCTCCGATCACTGTTCAATGCTATTAACTCTCAGTGAAAAAAAAATCTCAAAAGAATGCCGAAAGAACCCGACTCTGACAAATAGATGTACAGACTGGGAGGGATTCAAAGAAGAGCTGAATAGTAGAATAAAACTTAATGTACCGTTAAAAACAGAAGAACAACTAGATGAAGAAATCGTAAAATTCATAAATGACGTACAACAGTCAGCATGGAATAATACGCCGGAGTTCAAAAGAAGAACAATAGGTACAACTTACCCAAAAGAAATCAGGGAACTTGTCGAAGAAAAAAGGAGAGCCAGGAAGAAATGGCAATACACCAGGATGCCTGCAGATAAAAACAAACTGAACAACCTGACACAGCGACTCAGGAGGGAAATCCAGTACATTAAAAATGATACAATAAACTCATATCTACAGTCATTAACATATGAAAAGGATACTGACTATTCTTTGTGGAAGACAGCCAAACGAATGAAAAGACCAATAACTCAAATACCACTCATAAGAACAAGCAATGGGAATTGGGCCAGAAGCAATGAAGAAAAGGCAAAAGCTTTCGCTGACCATCCAGAAAGTATTTTTCAGCCTAATGAGGTACAAAAGAGAGAAGAATTCCAAGAAGTAGAGGAAACTATTGATCAAGAAATCGCTCTGACCACCCCTGCGGTATTGACTAATGAAATAAAAAAAATGTAAATCCAAACAAAGCGCCAGGCTATGACCTGATAACAGGAAAAATCTTAAAACAGCTATCGAAGAAGGGCATTAAAAAATTAACAACTCTAATCAATGCAGCTTTCAGGATTACATATGTACCAAATGTATGGAAGTTCGCGGAGGTGAATATGATACATAAGCCAGGAAAACCACCAAACGAAATAACATCCCATAGACCGATTTCGTTACTGCCTATTATGTCAAAACTATTTGAAAGACTTCTCTTAAAAAGATTGAAACCAATAATTGAAAGGCAGGAATTAATCCCCACACATCAATTTGGATTTCGAGATAGACACTCTACAATCGATCAAATTCATAGAATAACAGATATCATAGAAAGATCACTCGAAGAAAAAAAAAATCTGCTCAGCAGTCTTCCTTGACTTGGGCTCAGGCGTTTGACAAAGTTTGGCACGAAGGTCTTCTGCACAAACTCCAGAACATTCTACCTTCACAATTCTGCCAAATATTAAAATCCTACATTACAGAGCGACACTTTCGTGTTAAACAGGAACAATCATACTCAGAAATTAAAAAGATCAAAGCTGGAGTGCAACAAGGAAGTGTCTTAGGGCCCATTATATATTTATTATCCACAAGCGATATTCCATTATCTCAGAATACCACAATTGACATATTTGCAGACGACACTGCTATTTTGGTAGTATCAACCATAGAAGGAGCTACCAATAAGCTTCAAATTGCGATGAACAAAATTTATCGATGGACGAAGCAATGGCGTGTCAGGTTAAATGAAACAAAATCCATACGTGTTGACTACACCAACAGAAAAATAAATCATTTTCCTGTGGTATTAAATAATGTCCCATTACCACATACTAACTCATCAAAATATCTATAGGGATGAATCTAGATGCCAAACTTAGATGGAAGGTCTATGTCAAGAAAAAAAGTGAAGAACTCAGACTCAAATATAGAAAGATGTATTGGCTGATGGGAAGGAACTCCAATCTATCAATAAACAATAAATTGATGCTATATAAGCAGATATTAAAGCCCATTTGGATGTATGAAATTCAGCTGTGGGGTTGTACTAAACCAAGCAACATGGATATCGTTCAAAGATTCCAAAACAGAGGGCTAAGCGATATTGTAAATGCCCCCTGGTACATACGTAATAGCGACCTCCACAGGGACCTTAGAGTGGAAACTGTCACCAGAGAAGCAAACAATGCTGCACGGAAGCATGAAGTGAGGCTCCAGAATCACCTGAGCGTTGAGGCCAACCAACTACTCGACCACAGGGAAGCAGTGAGAAGACTGAAAAGAGTAAAACCTTTTCAGTTAGCACTATAGTCAGCGTAAGGCAGTAACACCAGTAAATAGAACATAAGGAAAACCAATGGGGATACCTTAATTAAACACAATTTAGCCATTTAGGTCAAAAAAGAAATGTTGTTAGTCTATAGACTAGGTACATTGTAAAATTGTATGTGAATAAATAAGATTGTCAAAAAAAAAAAAAAAAAAAAACTATAATCGAGATACATAAAGTCATACCAAACTTGGTTGTCCTTAACCCCCTAATCCTCTACTTTTTCCAAAATTGAAATATTTTTCGATTTGCTTAGACCTTAAGATATCTTGGTATATGCGTCATTATGATGTCCGCTTCCTACAATTAAGAAAAATATATAATCGAGATACATCAGGTAATACCAAACTTGGTTGTCTGAAACCCTCTAATCCCCTACTTTTTCCTAAATTGAAATATTTTTGGCATAGCTAAGACCTTAGGGCATCTTGGTATATAAGTCATTATGGTGTCCGCTTGCTAGGATTTTTCCAAGAAAATTAGGAAAAATCGTATAATCGAAATACATGGAGTCATACCAAACTTGGTTGTCCTAAACCCTCTAATCTCCTACTTTTTCCAAAATTGAAATATTTTTCGCATAGCTAAGACCTTAAGATATCTTAGTATATGAGTCATTATGGTGTCCGTTTCCTAGGATTATCCCACGAAAATTCAGGAAATCATGTATATTTCCCAGCAGATTTTGTTTCCTTTAGCTAAAATTCGTTATATCGAGACAATCTGCATTGCACACTAACACACATAAACGAAAATTGTTTTTTTGTGGTTTAGTACAATTTTAGGATAAACTTCACGCGTGAAGTTTGTCCTAAAAAAAATCTTAATTTTTTTTTTTTTTTTTAGGACACATTTAGGACAAACTTCACGTGAATTTGTTTGTTTTATATGAAAATTATTTAAATCCGTTTGCTAAATATTTGCCAGAAACTTCGTGCTTTTAATATTTGAATTTTTACTATTTCGGAATTATTGAAAATTTATGAGTTTATTAAATATTTTAAAATCTTTGCCAGCGTATGTTTGTATCTGACAATATTGATGAATTCGCAATTCCAATTTGTAGCAAGCCGCAGTTTCATATAAAATTTAATCTATTGCCAACGAAAATGGGGTACATTTTATATGTTAAATGTTATCTATGAATCCTAATCCATCTTATTTGATCTTGTGGAATATATTAGCTATCAATATACATATACATATATAAGAATCAAATGAGGTTAGTTAGTGCTAGTTAAATTTAGACGCAGTGACGCAACAGTGATCACTCCCCATAGATTACCATCGATTATATAGCTGACCTAATTTCATTAGTAAAGCTCAAATTAATCATATTTTCATTAATACTCACACGCAATGATAACGCCACCGTAATTATGATAAAATTAATTTATTTTAGTTTACCTGTAAAACGTGTACAAACAATTATATTGTACTCAATCTTAACTATACTATACTATATATACACATTCGAGTACCCTTCGTACATGTCTAATAAAACCCAAAATCAGTGTCCCATATACGATTTACGATAAACATATAATCAAGGTATGTCCACTCACCCTAATATGTATGTATGGTATACATAATTTGAAAATCAATCAAAAAAAAAAAATCTTTATTGCGCTAATTACAAATAATCATAAAACACAATTTTTATTTCGATAAAACGAACGACGACATTTCAGCAAAGAAGTAAAAACTCTTATCAAAATTTATATTTATATACACCTTTTGATGGACTAAATTTGATAGCGCACCGAATACGTGTTTCCATATTCGGTTAAAATAAAATTTCTAACTTTGCTCGTTATCAAAACAAAATATATGTGATTTGCTATATATTCTAAAAAGGTTTTGCAAAAAACCAGCAACAAAAACTGAGTGCGCGCAAGTTATTGACGTAATTCCCTCAACAATTTTTTTGTGTTTTCCGCTAACTCTATGTAAATCGCCCGCTAATGCACATAAACATTCAATCTATTCCAAGCAAAAATGTGCTGAGGTAAATAAAATTCTCCCTCCCCATCTATCATAATAATATGTAATTGAAATATATGTACATATGTATGTATACATAAAACAAAATCGATTTAAGATAATTAATTATTAAGTAATTTTGCAAAAAGTAAATTGTACGAGAATAATACAAAAAAAAAAAAATTATCGATTGACGTCAACGACTTTGATACTGTACACAAAAAAAAAAAAAAATCGAAATAATATTTTAAAGTTGACGTCTAATCCTAAATACATTATGTATACGCGGTGGTGATTATAGGTAAAATGTGGAATTTATGGTTTACTTTTGTCTAGCAGAACAAAAACAAGTATTTCGACGTAAATGTTGTTTAACTTTAATTTGACGTTTGGAATGTTAATGTTTTATAGCTCGGTAGAGCAGCTAGATGAAATTAATAATCATGATGATGCGCAATGTTGTGAAATATAGAATGGAGCAACCGAAGAAGATAATGATTGTCTACTCTAATATCCGAAAAATCATGGTGACGCAAATTGCAACCAAAAATCGCAACTTTCTTTTTTTGTATATAGAAGGCACCTGTATTCGGTGCCTCAATAAAAGTGATTATAAAAGCAACTTATTCAGAAAGACGGTAGCAAGCACAATCTATTCGTAATTTTAAGATATATCTCATCAATGATGATCGGATTGCTTCTGATAGAATAGTGACCAAACCTGAGAGGCATATCTTTGTGTGTGTCTCAAAATTCAAAACAGTAGTGACACAAGGTGCAGGTCTCCCGAGAAAACATACAAATGCAACCACTTAACCGTGATGAACCGGCAACTATATATATTTTCCGAAGTTTAGTTAATAAAAATTGAAATATCGATTTTTTCCAAAGCAAGGCCATTACTGGACCCTTACTGAGTCAACTATATTTGAGTCGAACAGTTTCTATTTGAGTCGAACATTCTTACACAGATCTATGGTCTCGATATTGTACAGATCTCGGTATGTACCGTCTACTTTGCGTTTTGGGCCATAAATCACACTAATGATTCTTCTCGCAAATGTAAGGAGCCATCTCTCGGCACTTGATAGGTGTTTAGATTTTAGCAGTGGCCTTAGAGGATACAAAACGTTACTGCCGGCTGCTAGCCGAATTTTAAGAATATTCGCATCCACATACTGTTATCGTGAGGAAATAAATAATCAAATAAGGTCAAAAATAAAGTTACACAAAGTATCTCCTCCAAATATCAAGAGGACGTAGGCCTGAAAGTATGGTGTAGTTCAGTAATTCCTTGTTGTATTTTCAGAACCTCGGCCTTCCACCATTCTCGCTTCTTCCGTCTACAAATCCGCTTAGTTGCCCTCCTAGCAAAACCAGCCTTGTTTTTCCTCGCGATTGTGGGACGCTGTTGCTCACAATGGGCTATATTTTATTGTTTGACTGCAAGACGACACCAGTCATCAAACTAATTATTCTTGGGTCCGACTTTCACTATACCTAAAGTCTGTTGAGCCAGGGCCCCTTGTGATCTGTGAACCAGGGTCCCTTAAAGCTTTGTTTTGGAGGATAGTATAGAAACGCCGCGGTGGTTTCCAGTATCTCATTTTTTGCTCGATTTGAAAATCGAGAATACATTTTCTTTCGGGATAAAGTATTGGGAAAATATATCGGGAAAATATCCGTTTTGGAGCTATTAAAAATTATAGGTACAGGAATAATGAATCCTGGGAATCACAGCCTGTTGCCTGAATTTAACTTCGCCAATTCATTTTTCGGCGTTTTCCACTCGAAAGAATTGTCGCTGTCCCAGAATTACTATAGACAGTTCTCTAAGTTGATAACCCTTTTTTAACCCCTCGGGTACGGTTTTTCAAGCTAAACCAATTGCACTCATACAAAGTGCGGTTGCGGCGGTTAATTTAGTGATATAGCGAATGGAGTGATATATTATACTCCGCATGGATAGTAAAGCTGTGGTTTACCTTCAATAATGCGTACAGGTCTCGTTGCAGTCCACTCCAGGGCGTTGTGAATATTCATTCAGTTGCGATGAACCCAGCTTTTCGTTTGACAACTATGACATTTCCTCCGTACTTATTCTTATAAGCAATTTGCGACTTCCGTACCATAATGTATTCATCGGGAATCGCCCGCATCTATACATTCTTCTCGGGATCGGAAAACCCAGTAATTTCGTTTTCCTTGATTTCTTCAATAATCGACAGGGCGGCTTATTCTATATCTGCAGATTGCACTACATTTTAGTGACCCAACTCCCTATATCTAAACACGGTTTTGATGATGAATAGTTGCCGCTCACCATTCCGCTCTGAATTACAATCTTCTTATTGATGCTGTTTGTCCATTGAAAGCACTTTCAGAAACTGGACGTCGATGTGAAATTTTCACCCGATATGCATCAGGGGAATCCACACCCCATTCCAACTGAATTCTAGAAAGTTGCCAAGATATGATTTGGCCTGAATTAACAATAATCTAGCCATCTCGACTAACACACAATTTTTGCGTTCGGGATTATTTGGAGCGGCGTTCGATGTATCGTATCGAATTGATAGTTAATACACTCTTATAGGCAACAGTTTGCTCTTCTTGAGGTACTGCATTTCTATCATAATTTTAAAAGCTCGGAAGTCATTAAATAAATCGTTGTTGTGGCGAATGCAGTTAACCACACATAGCGGGTGGTATCGTTTATAAAACTCAATAAAAAAATTTTACGTTTCCTAAGTCAATATTTGCATCGGCCCCCAAACGTCCGTGTGAAATATATTACCCTCGGTTATGACGTTCTCTACTTTGAAATTATACTTGGAAATTGGCCAATTAAATTTGTATACATTTTGGATCTTGACAAATTCTTAAGTTTTTAGAACTGCATAAGTGAAATTCTGTTTATTTTCAAATCGAATTATAATGTTACTTCACGATCTGAAATATTAATTCATGCATATAGCAAGGTTGCCCAGTATACGGATTACAGTATTTTGATAAACTTCACATATAACAACTCTTGCATATTCTTGCTTCACTTGTATATTAATTAGCCTATCTCCTATCCTTAAGAAAGTTCAATATTCAATACCAATCCATTCAACCCGAATCCATTATCATTCAAGCCAATTTTTCTTTGACTCATCAAATCTTTTATCCACACACTTAGTTTTCGTAATCGTCTGAAATTCGGAACAATTTGTTGTTTTCAATAACCAAAAACCCCACAACTGCTTTCATATTATTATGTCGTACTTTTTAGACAAAATTTGTCACGTTCTAGTGAAACATATCTTGTACTGGTCGGAATCTTAAATTATGCTGACTAACTGCGCATATTACTGTTCACTGCGCAAACAGTCAAATCACTTTTACCTCTCACTCACAATCGATCAATTTCTTGAAGTCATCTAATCAAAAACAGGTCTACTCTGACTGTAGTATCGCTTTACCACGATACGAGTATACAAAAATGCAACAACAATAAATTGAAAGTAATAAAATTTCTCGGTAATTTTACTCGACTTTTTTTTTTTTTTTTTTTTTTTTGAGAAGGACTTGGCATAAACACTCTTTTGGTCCATAGCCTTACCTTACATTCACACAACATTCATTCAATCCATTCATTCATCCCATTCACACAAGTCCAGTATTGCACCCTTTTGCACTTCCACATAGTAAAACTCACGAGAAATAGTCTTGCATCAGTTCTTGGTACTTTTTCGTGTGTTTTACTATGTGAGTGCTTGGTAATGGCAACAAAAAATTGGTAACATAACTAAATTTTTTTTAAAATTCTATTGTTTCTAATTTATAAAAAATAATCAAAAATAAAATTCTTGTACAAAATTTTAGGCGACCTTTTCAAACACTCACATAGTAAAACACACGGAAAATTGTCTTGCATCAGTGCTAGACAATTTTTCGTGTGTTTTAACTATGTGAGCGCTTGGCAAGGTCAATTAAAACTTGATATTTTTTTTTAATCATTTTTTTTTTGGATGGTGAAACGAAAGGCTCTAAATTGGGGCACGCGGCTTCCTGTATCCAAATTTTACGTATCTAGTCCTAATTGCCAAATTTGAATTTAAATTTTTATTTTTGATTTTGACCTTTTTGCGCTTTGGAAAGTTCAAGAAAGTACAACTTAAATTTTCAAATTAGGCGAAATTTGCAACGAGTTTATAAATTGCCAAGGACCACAAACCATCAATTAAAAAAAATCTAAACTCCTGTAATTGTGACTGTCGATCCACCTTACCTCAATTTTTTATACATGATCCGATTTCTAAACTCAATTTTCATGTGCATCAGTCTGATATTTCACGTTTTGTTGATTCATTTACAGTCGTGTCTTGTTTCATCTCTATAAAGGATTTGGTTGAGGTTGTTGGATACGTTTGGTCTTTAACGTTTAACCCTCTTTTGAAAATTCGGTCCGTGTATTAAAAATATACTCCACATTACCCGATGAATCTAGGTACTACTTCCAATTTTGCTGTCTCGATTACTGCTCCCGTAACTCAATTTCTCAATTTCTGCCAATAAAAATACTTCCGACCAATTTGTGCGTCTAATGCTTGCCAGAAAATTTACGAAATTTAAACACAATTTTATCACAACAAATTGGACTTGGCCCAATCTACTTCTTAAAACCTTTAGCCTTTATTATCATTTATTGAAATACAGAAATGAATCACAAATCAACTCTTATTGGCTATCAATTTTAATTTGAGGAATTTTTTAATTATTCGAGGAGAGACCAATGTTACTCAACTATACTAATGGCGTGCTATTTTAGCTTGACTTGCAAGTCGAGTTTTAAAAAGACTAGTCGGTCATTTTTTTCAATCCATTGAATCGATATGTGAATCAAATTTCATTACAAAAACATTTCCGTCTATAATGGATTTTTTTTTAAATTGCGTACCTTTTAGAGACCAGAATGAACGAAAACTGTTGAACAATGGTTGACCTAGGAATTTATCGACCGAATATGAACGCTTGTTTTTCGGTTAAACAATCTTTTCTAAAATGGATTTGATACAGGTCAAATCTCTATTAATTCTGAGTACACCTTTACTAATGCCATTACGATTCCTTTTATGGGCACTTCAAGCTCTTAGGAACTGCTTACGCTTAAGAAATGAGGGTTTCCACTTCTTTTGTGTATATAAACGACATTATTAGCAGCGAGAGGCATCATTAAGTAATGCTATTCGAGTGACTTTCGATTAACCAAAAAATGTCTCGAGTGTAACCCGAAATGTTACCGAGCAAATAGCACATTGGTTAAGGCTGTGACGTTTAGATCGGTAGGTACCACGGATTCAAATCCTAATAGTATATTGATGAGCAAATTTATGACCCTCTGTTGGAGTACAGAATTCATGGGTCGGACCATCATTCTAGTCAGTACAGGCTGTCATGGAGCTAAACAATGTGTAGATGGGCAATGAAAACTTGGACTGTAGCCGGTTAAAAGATGTGGTGTCACAACGGTCCAAAGAAAAAGCCGAGATAATAAAATGTTTCCTGTGATCAACTCTAATAAATGCCAGTTTCAACGTTTCCTAGAAATGGTAAATTACTACCATAGAAGCTACATTTGGCTAATGCAAGTAAAGTAATTTTCCTTGGCCGATGGAATGCATAAGATTGCTTCAAATTCGAAAGTCATGATTTCGACGTACGCTTTGAATACCGCAGTTGACGCTATTTTGTTTAACACAATAACTAATGTGAACCATTACTCTTCTTATCGAAAAAAATAATTTCAGACTTTTCGTGGCAGATATACACATTTCGTTGACACGTTGTCACATTCAAGCGATCTATAGAAACAGATACAATTACATTTGATTAGGCCAGCGAAAAATGATGTTCGATTCATGGCAGGCGTATAAGTGTCTCTCGGGAAATGGTTGTTACCCAATTTCTGGCTGTTACCCAATTTCTGGCTGAACGTGAATGTACATACCTATACTAGGTTAAAATATTAATTTTAAACTGCCGATAAGGCGGTTTGAGCGTGTCTTTAAAAACTAAGTATAGAAATCTATAGTTCTAGGTGATATTGTTATCAGCTACCAAACCCTGGACATTTTTTGTTTACGAAAAGTCTTTACGATTTTAGAATTTGTCTAGTTACTCTCGAGATTTCTGGTTTATCCATTAGTAACAAGTTCTCCAATTAGCTAATAGATGGCAGTCCAATACCGTAACAACATTTTGTAAACGTGGCCTTAAAAAAAAAAAAAAATCTTTTGAGCATTAAAGATAGTTCCGACGTGTATATGTACATCATGCTGAACTGAAGTGTATTTAACATGGGTTTGACTTGTGGTTTAACCTATATAAAGAGAATATAAATATTAAATGTGGTAAACTCGGGGCTGTCAAATTCAATTTTCCATTACCTATAACAGATTAACGAAAAAAACAGAAGTAAATCCAAATCTCATATATTTTGCTCGACAAATCGAATAAACTGTCAAAAGCAAAACACGAATTCTTATCTCGCAGCGTCTTTAAATATAAATGTCACTCGAAAATATGTTTTTAATACAGTCAAAATCTGCATACGGCATGTTGTCTATATACACATAACAATACACAGTAATAACATTTATTACGCTTATCCCAAAATATATGCGATTTGTGTTATCTCTCGTACACAGGTAATCACAATACATTATTGTCAAAAATATAATAACGTAATAATAGAAACATGCAATCGTCATAAAAGAATTACATTTTTTGGAAAAATTCCAAAAATTAAAATTCTAAAAACTAATTTGTCATCTTAAAAGAATTTTTTTACTTTTGGTATGTTTGTTGGTTTTCAACCTTCACGTATACATTCGTCGTTTATAATAATGTTTATGTATACATTTATAAACGAAATATGAAAGATAAGTTTTGGGAAAATTAACAAAATATAAATCCAATAAAACAAGAAGGAAATGAGAAAAAATAGAAAAAAAATTTGTTACATAAACTATATTCAACAGGTGTGCCTTTTTCAAATGATGATTTCATAAACGATTTATTGTTTGTGTATGGTGGTGCGGTAAGCTTTCGTGGTTGAACACTGTTTTTGTGCTGGAAATTTATTTTAAGAAATACAATTTTTTAGTTTCAGGTTTTTTATTACACGTCACATGGATGAACTATATAGTAAACTAAGTTAATCATTACGGGCTAATGGCATGCAACAATCTACTTAAATTCTTTCGTTTGAATGCGTGTTTTATAAATATAATGTTTAAAATAGATTCGCACGTTTCCGCGATCATAAATCATAAAAATTAAAATTGGTCAGTGAATCGTTGAGAAGTGTAACCTTAAAATTTGTATGAATATTAGGCGAGCTATTTTTAACACAATACTCCAACAGCTAGTTAAACTCATGGCAAGCAGTCCGGTAATTTCCTAATAGAAATATTTCAATATCAGACATCTCCCGCATAAAGTCAAGATCAAAATAAAATAAAACATTATAAAAAATTAAAGAAAGTTGTTTTAATGTTCGCCAATAGATGTCATTCTCGAAATAATATTTTTTTTAAATATGTAAAACGGTTTAATAAAATATTACATAATTCCCTTTAAAATAAGCAGTTTTATAAAAATAATAAAAATTAGGGCCTTTTATTTATTAACATTTATTTGAAGCCATTTTAATGTGAATTATGGCGTGGATCAAATAACTAGACAACTTTGTTTTTACCCAAATCAATTCTCACGTAATTTTAGAATTCAATGATCGTGCTTGTACAAAAACACTCAAAGCGTTTTTAATACAATAGAAAAAACGCTCTGTTTATTTTGCTTGATTTTGTCTTGTATGATAAAAGTCATCTATTTTCGAGAATAAGCACTTCCTTACTGTGTTCTTTAGAGCTGATGCCCAAATTTGATCAGAATTTAACGTTTGTCAAAATATTTATTCACAAGTGTCGGGACGACTTAAATACTGTGACGAATGCAACTCATTCTAATATGCCTTAATAATCCCATTGTCTCGATGCTGTTGCCATCGTCAGATATAAATATCAAAAAGTTTATAGGTTTGATAATTTTAGAATTTATTCAAATCTTTCCTAGTCCCTAATAGTTCTCGTATAAATAGTTAAATCTGTTTGGCCATAAGTAGAACTTTTATAAATTGTTATAAATGAAAATTGCTTTAAGCACTGAAAGTTAATGCCACAGGTCACTGAAAGTTAATGCCATTTTGCATTTTTTTGTGAATGTTCTTTTGTACACGAATAT
The DNA here is from genome assembly GCA_951394425.1 of Tipula unca. Taxonomy (NCBI): domain Eukaryota; kingdom Metazoa; phylum Arthropoda; class Insecta; order Diptera; family Tipulidae; genus Tipula; species Tipula unca. The sequence continues at coordinate 44,198,843 of OX596381.1, read as the reverse complement.
ATGTTTTGATTGGAGATTGCAATTTTGATAAAACAATCGAAAACTGTATTTTGGGCATCTACCATCCAAGTAAATTATCGGTTTCGTTGTTTCTTAGTCTCAGTCTCTTAGTTTCAGTCTCTTAAAATATAACCAGAAGTAGATCGACCAGTTTGCTTATTACCCACAAAGTCAGCGGCGCTATAGTCGTACGTTACCAATAGCAAAACTAATATCTAATCGTGTTCCCATGCTCAAATTTTATTGCACCACGACCTTCTTGTTTTGCCGGTGTTGCTTCTTGTTGTTGAACGACCGAGCCAAGTAATTTCCATTGGCCCGCACACGTCTGCATGAATGATTTCCCCACACTTTGTTGATTTTTCATCACGTCTCTTGAATCTTCCGAGATGATATTTTCCATAAACGCATGACTCACACGTAGAATCTCAATCGATAAAATCTATTTTCTTTCCCTGCAGAAATTTCATAACGCGTGTAACGTTTATGGTATCCGAGTCGCTCGCATGCCATGTTTGAAATGAACCATTTTTGATAACCACATTTGCTACAGTCATGTTGTTCTCTGTTGGTTTCACCACTGTGAATAATATCTGGTTTGTCTCGACGAATTTTTAGCGTTCGTTGTTTGTTCAACCGAACATAATACCTACGATCCATTGCCTTTCTAGATGAAAATAAATTCAATTTGGAACCCATTCCTTTGGCCTTAATCGTCGTGCCGTTTCCAACTGTAATCAAAATATTCACATCTTTTTCATTTGTAGAAAACGAAACGTATAGCATATAAGAGCATCAATCGATGTCGATGCATTTCCTTGCATTGTTACCATGCCATTTTTCTGTTCAAGAGACTCATTTGTAAAATGACTTTTGTTTACCACAACCATATAGCTCGTAATGTTGACTTTCTTTCTTTGTTTCCGCTTTTGTTGCATAGATTCAACAAAACCATCAAATTATTTTTCGTTGAAAAACTAACGATATTAGGATCTTTGCCATATGACTATTGAATCGGAAATACTTTCATTCTGATCTTATAAAAGCGTTTTCGGTTAAATTCAACACAGTTGCTTAAAGACCTCTATTTTTGAGAAGTCATAACCAGAATAATTTTTTTTTGTATATTATGTTATCCAGGGAAGGGCATTTACGCGTCATCTATTATTTTCTATGTCGACGTATCGACAACTCGTAGACAACGTAGACTATTCGTAATAAAAGGTATGGCGTTGTTATAGCCAGATATTTTGCTGACAATGCATAGTGGAGCCACCAAATATTAATTTAAATTTAGTACAGTTCTCTGTATTGCTTCTAAATTTATCAAAGAATCGTCATATTCAGCATAGTTCCAAATGTTCTGATGTTTCATTCAGCAAAATGTTTGGGCTCAAGTAACGCTATACTCCATATGATGAAGATGTCATTTTGTCTAAGGTATCCGAAAAAATAATTATTTTAGAAGCAATTGGGGATTAGGGGGTTTAGGGCAAGTTTGTCGATTTAAATAATTTTTCCGGATTTTCTTGGGAAAATCCTAGGAAGCTAACATCAAAATGCCGAATATTCCAATATGTCATTAAGGGTCTAAGCTAACCGAAAAATATGGGAGGTTAAGCACACCATTTCGATTGAATGACTTTTCCCAATTGTTGCCCTTCTAATCCCCTACTTTTTAAAAAACTAAATTAATTTTCGGATAATTAGAAGGAATAACATCGTGGGTATATACATATATGTCATTATGGTGTTATTATTAAAAATTGGTGGGAACCCACGAGGATACCGCGATCAATGCCTCAAAGGCCCATGGTGCAAGCATTATGGTGTTAGTTTGGAAATTGTTTTTGTGGCTTTTGAGGGCAGATTTATTACAAATTTCACATACTTGTCAAATTATTATTTGTCCTACGGCTTATCTGAATCGCCAGCATCCGATATTTTATTGCATTTGGCGACCGGGAAATATCTTACAGACCAACACAAAAGCTTGCCAAGTGTTTTCGGCCAATATATCTGTGATTTGATTAATGTATTGCCTAAAGTAAACGAAATCCAATTGCGAACAATTTTTAACCATCACTTTTAATCCATTATCAACGGCCGCCGAGCTGTCTTCTATTTGTAATTTCAACATTCAAAAATATCGTAAGTTGTTGTCTTAATTGTCGACGTTGATAAAAAATATTGCTAAGTATAAACTGTACAAACGACTTGTTCCATCATGCTATATTGCCCTTGACTGTATCGAAACCTTTATAATGCCAATCGTGATGAGAGTGGACGATCTAATCGTGTATTGCTTGTTTCGCCAACGAAAAACAGCAAGAATTGTTGTAAAATCGTTCCGTTCGTGTAGGTAATATTTGTTAATATTATTTAATTCTAGTATGAGAATTTGCCTTAAGGACTCTGGAGCAAAGTTCAAGCCGTTCTCGTTCTGATGTTCGATTTTGGGGAGGACCTATTTGTAGTGTCCAATGTCCTTCCTTGTCTTTGCTTGAAACCATTTAAGAACTGAACTATTCCAATTAAGAAACTATGTGTTTTGGACTCTAGAATATTTATAACGGGAAAATCGCCTAAATGTTAAAACAAGTACAAACACATAACAACGACGCAGGGCCCCGAAATTCAGAGAATTTTCGTTTTTTGAAGCAGTGATCAAATAGGAATCCCAGAACATGGGCATTTTTTGTTGAACATTCAAGTTGAACATTTAGTTGGAGAGTTTAAAATTTCAAAGAATTTTGCTATTTGATGCAATTTCCATTTTCTTGTGCAGAAAAGAGTATAGGCAACCTTTTGGCCAGTTGAACCTTTTAGTAAATCGTTCGTAATTATTTTCTGAGAAATTTTAATTTTGAATAACATGAAAATTCGGTTTTCCGGATTATTATTTGGTACCTCCTAAATTTTTAGTATACCCATTGCCTAATCATTAGTCTGCAACCTTGCTCGATATATTTAAAAACGTTTAAGTATTTTTTATACTCTAGTCTTCGTATAAATAAACGTCAATCATACAAAGTCCTTCTCTGGATTTTTCTCAGTATGCAATTAGTTCGAATTGCGCAGCGGTGCAATACCGCACGAAAAAAATGATTGGATCAACTTACTACAAATCGCTGAAGGTGATCACTTCATTAAGGCGCTATCATTCAAATTATACTAAATCAGATCCATTCACTCACGCATGCATTCACCAACGCCAGTACATTTCGTAATTGACCATGGCTACGGTGCTTTATATTAAACCAATTTACTTCACTCACGAAGCCTGCTAATTACAATCTAACTGTAAATCTATCATATCATCACACAAGACCAACTAATGTTTTCGAGATTATGAAGGTTAGACATTGTCCAGAAGAAAGACATAGACTGGAGACCATGTAGAGATTATAGGAGGTAAAATACGGTAATTATACCTGACCGTTATCCGATAACCCATATTTAAAACTTCTCCATGACTCTCAACAAATACAAAATCTTTTCCAAAATCGACTTGATTAGAGCATATTTTTGATTTCCTCTCTCATCCTGAAGACGTACACAAAACGGCTATAACCACACCTTTTGGATTATTTACGAATTCACTATAGAATGCCGTTGGGGGTCTTCGGAACGCGGCTCAAACATTCCAGCAGTTCATTAATGCAATCATCATACGGCTTTCTTGTGGCATCCCAAAGTGAGGAACAACACAAACTACACTTAGAACAACTGTTCCAAAGATTATCAGGGTTCGACGTTAATCATTTAGCAATTTATTTATTTAAAACTTCCTGAAATGCCCATAAATTTCCCAAGACAGCCAAGAACTTCTCTTGGCCCGAGCAGTTTCAAACATTATTTATACAGCTCAAAAGTGCATTAGCTAATATAACGTAGCTGCTGTTCTACAACATGGAATTATTAGTTGACCATCAAGCAATTCAGGTAATTTGTCGTAGTCCAAAGCATGCACGTCTATCGGATTACATGTCTCAATTTAAAATGGATATACAACATATTCAGGGCAAACACAAAGTGGTCGCTGTCATTCTGTCGAGACCCGCTTCAACAGTCACACGTCATTAGCTGATTTAAACATATACTGTGGGACATCCATAGGTTGCAATCGCCGCTTTTACATACCAGAGCCGTATTGTAAAATCATTTTTGATACCTTGCATAATATTTCACACCAAAGAATGCATTCTACACGTAAATTGCTTACAACTCGATATTTTTGTCCCAGTATATAAAGAAAGACGTAACCCAAGAGGCCCAGTCCTGGTTATCTTGTCAGCGAAGCGAAGTACAAAGTCACACGAAATCAGAACATGGCCGTTTTGCAATTCCTCAAGGTCGATTTCGGGGTACTAGTTAATATCACAACTGATCAAGGAAGCCAATTCAAAGTCAAGCTCTTTTCACAGCTGACCAACTTCTATATCTGACTAACTTCTAATCGTATCTGCACATCTTCCTATCACACACAATCTAATGGTTGAACGCTTTCGTCGTCAATTGAAAGTAGCTTTGATGGCTATAGAGCTAATACAATCAATTGGAGTTCTGAAATTCTAATTAACCTTTTAGGAATACGAACAACTGGTAAAAAAAGATTTTAAGTGTTCACCAGCTGAACTAGTTTAGAGTCACAGACTATCAAACTGCCTGGTAAATCTTCATCGATAATTCGCTTTCACCATACAACCAAACACTAACCCCAAACACTAGCACCAACAATGAACAATCTAATACCCACAGATACACGTCAAAGAAAAAAAGATGACATATTTGTTCCAAATTCATTGGATAAAGTTGAGTTTGTATTTATCAGGATCGATAAAGTTCGCACCGATCTCACACTGCCGTACGAACGACCATTCAAGGTTATATGACCTTTACGAAAACACTTTGTCGTGTTAATTATAGATAAGCAACAGTCTATATCGATTGATAGACACAACCCGGCTCAATTCATTTATGACGATATCCAGCCACAAACGTAACATAGCATTATAGCCATTACAAACTTAATTTGAAAAAAGTTTTGAAAAGCATTTAAGTGTGATCTAAGCATTTTAATCATGCAAGCTTCTTAGATATTTTAAACTTTGATAGAAAATAATTTAATTTAATCAACTGTCTCAAGTATATTCTAAATAAAAAAAAAATGATTACAAACACTAAAGAAATCCTTTCCCATCATCCGTACACATGATATAGATAACCAAAATAATTTGAAACGACAAAGCCTTAAAAATAAATGATTGCCCATAAAACCGTACAATTGATAATCATTATGGTATCTCTATGTACATACATACATACATATGTATATAGGCGATCATAATCTATTCTATTCCATTCAATCGGAAAAATACAAGAAAATCAAATATTTATCCAACATCGACAGAAAGAAAATTGGTTGCCCATCATAATACAAACCCAATTCATCAACGACCGTACATATACATATACATACATACATATAGTAATCATATTTCTGATCATATAAAATATAATATTATGAAAACCCTATCGCTAACAACGGCAACACCAAAAACAACAATCACCAAGATTGATTTTATCGTCTTTCGAGATATACGTTTATATAAATAAAGACGTTTTCACGTATCTTCGTAATCATCATACCAAACCTAATAAAAACCTACATGTACGTATAAATGAGCAGTGTGGTTTGTTGTTGTTTTTTTTATATTCATCTCTCGATTAATTCAATATTGATTAGAAATTTTTTTATTCTGCACAAAAGTATTAATTTACCGAACGCAACACCCAACTCTTGGGCGGTCGGTATATTTTACCCGCACTTATATTATGTTATAATCTTATTGTTTATCTTTTCACATATGTATGTATGTGTTACGTACATACACTGTATACAGACACTGTGTTATCCTACAACTAAATCAAAACGATGTTTGATGAAATGAGAAATCGATGGTTACCAGCAAGATAAAAACAAAATTCAATTTAAGTTTAATTGAATGTCTTATATAAAGGTGGGAGGAGAATCTTTGTAAATAGATCTTAAAGTGTCCACAACACAAAATTTTGAGTCATAAATAAAGTTAAATTAAGATAGTTTTCCACTGGAACACATACATAACCTATAAATACTTATGTAATAGACACAAGACAAGGTAAACGATAAGTCTTTTTTCCAATTTTTGTTGTTGTTGGTTTTTATCCCTGTTATGATATAAGACTTTTACATGCGGTTATATGTACATACCTCTAAGACTATATATATACTCATATTGTTCACCAGTAAATTTCTGTATTCTGACATGTATATATGCGAGGATATACAACATAATCCTGTATATTAGCACACACACGAACACCAGATGTTATAACTTGCATGATTAGTTCACATAATTTTTGTAAAAGTTTTTCCATTTTTCTACGTTTTTGTACATACATCGGTGGATTGGCTGCGGGTGCGAGTTTATGTTAAGCCTCAACATGTACCTATGTATATATACACATTGTTATCATATTCATATACAGTACAAGAAAAAATTGAGATATGAGCGGTAAGATTATATACGCGCTAATTCCTTAGATGTTGTGTTTCGCTTAATACATTTTATAGGCACGTTAAATTTACCAGTGTGCTAGGGTTATAAATTTGCAGATATTTTACGCAGCTGTGTTTGGTAGAAATAAAATTTACCATAATGTTATACAGTCTTTTTTAATAGTACTGCTAATCTTATGTCACAATAAATACTTATGTACAGCTTTAATTAACAACATTCGTATACAACTCCTCGAGCTGTTGTATAACACATGTGTGGTTGAATTAGAATGAATACAAGTAAGTACGGATAGTACACGATGGTATTTATCTTTGTTGGATTAGGTTTCACACTATAAGTAAACCAACTCTTCATGGAGAACTTCTCGGGGACTTCTTTAATCCTTGCAGTAGGTTGATATTATAGTCCTGTCCATGGGTATATTTGTGCGTATATATACGAAAAAGTCATATTTATATACATTATAGGCGTTATGGACCAATGAACCCAAAAATAACGGTATATTTATAAGATTTTCAAAAGTATTGTTGAAAGCCATCCACAATATGCCTTTCTCAGTTAGTCACCCACAATATGCCATTAAGCGATTATTCAATCGCTTATATCTTGGCTAAGAAAATGTAAAGTTCTCAATTACCAATGCATAACCGGACGTGAAATATGCTCTACTATTTTGGTTTGATAGAGTAAAGTTTAAAAATTGATTATTAAACCTTGTACTGTTGAACGCTCACTTCTTGTTCCGTTGGAGCCCGATTCGTTACTTTTTCCTGTACCTCATTTTTATTTTTAAGGTTTGTTTCTAGTTCCTAGTTTGCCTACCACGTCACGCTCTAAATACAAATTTCCCAAACTTCTGTGTACTGATCCATCGTATCTTTGGGTAACTTTTATTAAATTCATTTGAATTCCATCGAATGAAGAGTTAATTTAAAATTAATATTCAAAGTATGTTTTTAACCGTCCCATATTTCTGGAATGGTTTCATAACCGAACTACAGCTAGCTTTAAAAAAGTAAATTCTGGTTTTGCCTTCTTTCGAGCGTAACTTGCACGATGAGTTCAACGTATGCCATGTACATGTGTTTTATCCAGGATCAGCTTTCCGCAACCTCGTCTAAACTTGCCAAGCACGTTCCTCATTGTTAATAATTTGGTGAGGCTGTTGGTTAATAATTCTCAGAAAATGACTACGCTGGCCAGATTCCTTCTATTCATCTTTTCTACCACGCGCTGTGCGGAGTTAAATAACAGAAAAATATTAAATCTTGAAATCGTTTAAACCGAAATAATCGTTCCGAAAATTACAAAAAAATAGAAAAATATAGGTAACATCCATTTAAACAAAACTTTTAAATTAAATAATTTAAGAAAATCGTGTTAAACCGAAACAATAGAAAAGTTAGAAAAAATCATGTAAAAATAATAAAAATCGTATAAAAATCGTCCGAAAAATTCGTATTAACGGAATAAAACAAAAAAACAACATATAAACGATAAACCTAGAAATTCGGAACGACAACAAAAAAAACTGGATTTCATTATCCTGGATATTTACATAGTAATGATATGCACAAATTGTTTGAATTCGAACAAATCACTGTTGGTTTTCCCTTCGTGAGACTTGTGGTTCTCGGGTAAATCTATAAGGTAATATGTTTAGATTTTCCTGGTTTCACAACCGAACTACAGGTAGATAAAGAATTCATTAAATTTAAACACAGTAAGAAATTTTTAAATTTAACTTAATTTCTGGTTTTAGCATTCCCTTCATTCGAGCGTATGCCTTTAACGTATGCCATGTATTTTCTCTTGATTTGGATCAGCATCGCCCAACCTCGTCTAAATTTTCCAATCACGGTCCTCATTTCTATTTACTTGATGAGGCTGTTGCTCCATAATTTCAAGAAAAGACCACGCTAGTCAGATTAAATCTTTTCATCTTTCCTACCACTGGCTGAGCTGAGTTATTTCACACGCTCGTTGTTATTTTACAGTCCGTCACTCAACTTTTTTTTCAAACAAGAGGTTAGTATTTTAAAAAAGAAAACGCTATATGTAAACCCGTAAAAAAACGACAGAGAAATATTGAATCTTAAAAATTAATAAAAATCGTTTAAACCGAAATAATCGTACCAAAATTCAGATGAATCATTTAAACTGTAAAACCCATATCAACCGTAAATCATAATTCCACATAAGCCGAAAAAAATCGTAGAAACTCAAAAATCGAAAAAATATTGATAAACGACAAACGATAAGTTTGAACGATAAGTACATAAAATCTGATAAAATTGAAAAATCACGTTTTAGTGAAACAATTGAAAAAATCGTTAAAAATCGTGTATTCGAAACGTCAGTAAAAATCGTTTTAACTCGCATTAATGAGGTGATTGAAAGTGATGCGATATCTTAGTTATTTTTTGCTGACATTCTTAATAAGTCTTCATCATCTGTTTATGTTCTTATAATGCCGTCTTATGACTTGAAGTCCTTGGTCAATAAACCTACTCGCTTTTCAAACCACTCATCTACTTGTTTAGATCATTTGTCTTCACATCACTGACCTTTGCATGACTTCCATTGTTATCATACCTAATTCCCTTTCCAATAATTGTAATTCTAGAGGTTCAACTAAATTACAGGCAATTACAGGCTTTCGGTATATTCTAAGACTAATGTTTCGGATGCTTATAATTGTTTCATTGACTTATTAAAATTGTATATCGATAAAAAGCTGGAAATTACTTGACGAGCTTTTAGGAAAAGGAATTAAACTTGTTGTTATTGTTGAAATTGTTGTGCTACACAAGATGCTGAAAAAGCTGAACTCTTTAACAAGTACTTTGTGTTAGTGTGGTTCAAAACCTAAAAATACATGATTTAAACAATGTTTATAGTGAAGATTTACATACTACCAACAATTCTCAACTTAAATCTTTTGTTTTTTATGACACTTTACCTTTAGAAATTCTACAAGTTATTTTTTCACTCAAATCAACTAATTCTTAGTGAAATGATAAGATTAGCAATAATGTAGTCAAAATATTGCTATTTATATTGTAGATGTTTTTTCCTACATAGTCAATGCTAGTTTCAGTTCTGGAAGTTTTCTAGGCTAAAAGAAGCTGTGGTAATCCCGATATTAAAAAAGGGTGCTAAAAAAGTATTTTCAAATTATCATCCCATAAGCTTGCTTTCAGTGTTTGCGAAGATTATAAAGAAACTAGCTCATGTAAGAATTTTAGGTTTTCTGGATCACACAAATTTTTTACATAACATGCACTTTGGTTTGAGGTAATCCAGATGTATACCGAGAATGCGTTGTTAGAGCCTACTAATTTTTTGTTTAAAGGTCTCGATGTAAGTAATTCTGCAAGCTCAGTTTTTGTTGATTTGAAAAAGGCGTTTGATATGATAAACTATTGTGTTTTATTAAAAAAAACTGTCTAGTGCTGGTTTATGTGGATCTAGTCTTCAATGGTTTCATTCTTATTTGTCTGTAAACTGTTTATTCTATACTCAATGTATTTCTGTGGTGGTTGCTTTTGCTGACGGCGTAGTTTTCATGTACAATAAAAAAGTGACAAGGATTGATACTATACTTACCGGATTAATTTTGACTTAGCATTACTCAGGGATTGTTGCGATGCGCACTCCATGTTGCTAAGCACAAAAACCAAAGCTATGTTATATAGTCTAAATGGAGCTTCTTTTGATCATCACATCATTTATCATGAATCTGAATGCAACGAAGCTACATTATCTAATGCTTGCCTTAAAATTGAATGGGTTCCAACCTTTAAAAACCTTGGTCTCACTATTGATGATGCTTCAAATTAGCAGTGTCATAATGAAAATCTTCTTAATTATCTGGTATCGGTGATATACACCGATATATATATATATATATATATATATATATATATATATATATATATATATATATATATGTATATATATATATATATATATATATATATATATATATATATATATATATATATATATATATATATATATATTATATATATATATATATATATATATATATATATATATATATATATATATATATATATATATATATATATATATATACATCCTTAGATGAGTCTGTTCAATTCCGGTTTTAAAAAACGTGTATTTTGCACTTGTCAACTCTATGGCATTAATTTGTTGGGGAGGCACGTATTACGTTAGAATCCAGCCTCCGGTTACTGCCTAGAAACATATATTGAGAATTATGAATAGTAATCCAAAATTAACTGAGTTTCAGTCCTTAGACATTTTTCCATTAAGGCATTTGTTCCTGTTTAAATTAATGAAACAATTCTATTTAATTACTAGCAATAATACCGGTGTTAACCCTAACAGTGCAAATTATAATTTACGAAATAAGCAACACGTCCCCCTACAAAAATTTACAACTACCAGTTTCTAAAATCCATTTTTAATTTTGGCTCCAAAAGTATATAACAGTCTTCCAACTGATTTAAAAGCATACGAAATTTAATATATTTACCTCGCGATTTCAACCTTATCTTTTAGATTGTTCTAATATAAATGATTTGCTGCACTGTCAAGTTTAATTAATAACTCCAAAAAGACTATTAAACCAAAAATATTTATAAAATTGTTGAAAAATATTGTAAAATCCAATAAAATAGAAAAATCTTATATTGAAAATATCGTATATATTCACCTATTTAAATTTACAATTTTAAAAAATTAAAAACTTATAAACCTAAAAAACCTAAAAATTTGTAAAACATAAACCATTTAAACTACAAAAATCGTCTTAAAATTCCTATCAACCGAAAAAATCATAATTTCACATGAACCGAAAAAATCGTATACACTGATATATCGAAAAAGATATACATAAATCGAAAAATCTCAAAACATCGATTGAATAGTTTAACCGATAAACGAAATAATGTAAGAGTTCGAATACAATATCTCAAATAAAAATAAAGGAATACTTCGAAAACACCGAAAGCTCGTACGTAATCCGTTAGAAACGAAGAAAATTGAAAAATCGTTTTCAACCGAAACAACTGAAAAAATCGTTAATAATCGTGTATAAATAACAAAAATCAGAAAAATCGAATAATTCCAAAAATCGTTAAAACGATAAATAGACATTCACATCGTTAAAAAAATCGGAGATTTAAAGAATTCGAAAAATCGTTTGACAGAAAAAAAATTTAGATAGAAAAATAACAGAAAAAGAATGAACACTAACGATACAGATTAAATGAAAAATATTTTATTCCCTCATACTCGTACATATAAATATTTAAAAATCGCACAGTTCGGATGAAAAAAATTTCCAAAAAAATGAATTAAAAGGACTAATAAAAATATAAAATAGAAGTGAAATTCGGATAAACCAAAAAAATCTAAAAATTTGAAAAACAGGAATTATTTACACTGAAATCCATTTCAGTCGAAAAAATCATAATTTCTAATAAGCCGAAAAAATCGTAGAAACTAAAATATCGAAAAACCCGAATCGTTTAACGAAATAAGTAAATAAAACAAAAAATATCAGGCAATTTGGAAAATCGCAGAACAGTTCGAAATAGTAATGGCTAAAATAAAAGTAAACGAAAATATTGAAAACACAGAAAATTCGTTATAATTCAATAAAATGAAAAAAATCGCGTTCAACCGAAACAATTAAACAAATCGTTAAAAATCGTGTTACCGAAAAAATCGTGTAAAAGCAATAAAAATCGGATAATTCGAAAAATCGTTTAAGCAGAAAATTCGTATGTAATGAGGTGAATACGAATAAATCGTGTTAAACCGAAACAGTTGAAAAATTTGAATAAAACGTAAACAATCGGGTTAATCGCATCAGTGACGTAAAATAAAAATAAAACATATAACAAAGATGAGTAAATCGAAAAATTCGTGTAAAAAAACCGAAAATATCGGCTATTTAAAAAAAACAACAAAAATCTTTAAATCGTGTAAGTTTGCTCGTTATAGGCTCTAATCAAAACTGTTTTAAAAAGTTGATTTTAATTAGAATAATTGAATATAGTTATAATTGCTATTCCCTATACCGCATGTTAATCGTTCATGACAACAAAATACCGCATTGTTATCAATATTTAATTTAAAAAAAAAATTTTCTTCATTAAGATTATGTACGGCACACAGTGTCAGGGTTAATTAGAAGAAAATTTAGATGAATATTTTATATGCGATGTCACGGATAAATCACTCAAAATGTCACTTTATTATGTCACACTCTAATTAACACGTCACGTCTATATATAGCAGATTTATGTAGGTATATGTCTATAGGTTCAACATTTTTATGCATTGATGATAATAAAATCGTTGATAATCGATTTGTATGTACGTTGAAAGTGCATAAATCATCTAGATAATCGACAAATTTTTATTAAAGAAAATTTATTACCACACACCTATTCCCAAACCAGTGGATGCCTCGCTCCATAAAATATATATACGATTTTGTTTATATTTAAGTACATAAATAATATTATGTATGCTACACCAAAAATAGACCTATACACATATATGTATGTATATAACGGCTATATACACGTATCTTATTAATCCAATTATTCAATCGATCGATTTTGGTTTTCTTTTTTATATTCATGTTGTTTTCCAATTTTTCCATTTTTATTTGTTCAATAATCATAAAAAATATAAAATAAATTCACTCTATTTGATATCCTATCGAACACAATGCCATTATTACATTGTACTACAAACAAATACTTAACAAGTTTTATATAAAAACAACAGTTTACTATAATACGTCTTCTTCTTCTCCACCTCCCTCCTTTTCTTGTCTTTACTCTCGATTCTTCGGCTTTGTCTTCTATATATGTACGCACTTCTAATTTTTACTTAAAGACAATGGATACAGAATACTTATATACTCTATGTATGAATTGTGTATGGCTATATAGAGAGGAAATAGCACCACATATGTAACAGTATAACAACAATCAATATTAAGAAATTTGATATTGACATGGTTTGTGTGGGGTATAGTCCATCTATTTATAATATGCACTATATACAGGCTCGTACAAAATTGTGCCGAACAAATTTGAAATTATATTTGAATGTACGAAAAACGTTTATGTCTGTTTCACTGCGTTTTTTGATTCGTGCGCCTAAAAAAATGACTGGGTTGTGGATGGTTCCGTTTAAATATTTAGGAGCCTGTACATGTACAAAATTAAATGCAAATTTCTCATTACGAACAATTTAATTTAAATCGATTCTAAATCTCTTTAGATATCACTCAAAACTATACGCTAATTCTCAGGGTTGGGCATTTAAGCGTCATTTATTATTTTCTACGTCGACATGTCAACAATTCGTAGACAACGTAGACAATGTCGATAATGTAGACAATTCCTAGATTGCGAAACGGTTAGGTGACAAGTTTATAAAATTTCATTCATTACAATTTAATCTGCGATTTTCAAAAATTAATTAAATTTACATTGTTTGCAAAGCTTCGTTAGAACCGGTTGTAATAATAAATAGTGATTAACGGTGGAATTAAATAATTTAAAACTAACTGTGCACAAATACTTTGAAACACCTACGGCGTCAGGTTAATCCATTGCAATATCATTAAACTTCATAAAGCAACAATATATACCGTTATAAAATAGATTAAAAATAGTCTCAGCTTAGAAGGAGTAGCACACAAAAAGCATAAACGTGGCACAACTATGATAAGCAATTTTACAAGAAAATTATAACTTTCATTAAAATTAATCTGACTAAAACCGTACCATAAAATTTAATACCGCATGGAGCGGAGTAAGAAAGGTTCGAGTTCAGGAAGGCTGTGAGAGCTATCAAATTATTAAAAAGCCAAGTCGTTCTGGCAACCAGAACTTGTCAGTCGACCGTAATATTCATGTTCAAATCTGAAGATGGCTTCAAAATCATGAATGAAATAATATAGCATGTCCCATCAAATTGCAGGTATAAACGCTTTATTCAGATGGATTTTCATTGTTAAGATGATTTACAAAACAAATAATTCGGATTTATTGAAAATTATCGTTGGTCTATAGAAAGACTTGAGATGAAAACTCAATATTCTGAAGAAGAAGCAGAAAATGTCATTGTTGAAAATTCAGTTTTAACCATGAAGCAGCATTTGACATTAGCCATTAAAGGGAGCTAGAGAGGATCAAGTTTCAAAAACCTGAGATGTCTTTGCTCGAGGTGGAAAAACAGACCAACAGATTTCTTGACTTACCATAAAATCATTTTGAATTTATGATGTGGATATTAATTTTTTATAAATTTACCGGTAAATTAAAAATTCGGTAATGTTAAATTCCCTGACTGATCTATGATTCAGTTATGACAATATTTTAATCTAAATAATTTTTTAATTTTTTCCTATACGACTTATCTGAATCGCCGGCGTCACAAAATACAACTCCGAATTGGCGCAATCGGTTTCAATTCGCTAAAATATTGTAGGTTGTTGACAATATTTTAATTGTCGATGTTAATAAAAAACATTGCCAAGTAATCTACGTAATATTAAACCGTCGTAGATTACATGGCGTAATCTGGGCGAGGTCCCATCCCTGCTAATTCTTCTAAATTCACATTCGGGTCAAAATTTTAATTTGGATCGCATTTGAATTTCACTCAAATTTTTAATGTAACTAAAATCTATTCTGTAAACGCTCCCAATGTCCAATTTTGGAAAACAGAAACTTTCAGATCATATCACTAGATGTCACTAAATATATAGTGTAATACACTAAAAATTATTCTCAGTATAAAAACCTTAGGGTTTTTAGCCGTGTTACTGGCTTAAATAGTATAAAATCTATAACTTTTTATGGCAGTACAAACACAACTATAAAAAAATTTAGTGGAATTTTTTAACTATAAAACCAATCAGTCCATGGAATGGTATACCTTAAAGCATTTTCCAATATGAAATGATTTTACTAAGTTCACTGATTTTACTGAGAGGGTGAAAGAAACAAAATTCCATAATGTGGAAAAGACAAACAATAAATTTTTATAGCAAAATTTTATAGTTAAAATTTTAACAGCGTAACAACATTATCTAAAATAATGTTGTATAAAATAAAATAAAATTATTTTGCTCCAATTTAACTCAAACAACAAGTTTTCTCTAAATTCACTTAGTGTGCGGCAAAGTGTCGTTGCTGCTGGTGTCTGCTGAGATAGCTTTACAAATTTTTATGGCAGAGATATTTTTTTTGTCTCATTTCATACTCAGTAATATATAGGTTTTCCTTTCTCTAAATTTACTGATCAGTAAAATTTGTCCATGGAATTCGAGCTTACGTCGTATAGTATTACGTTCGCTTGTTACTGATTCGCTAGCTACGCTGGAAGGCACATACAATAAAGTGCTTTAATCAAAAGATGCAAGGGGGGTACATAAAGCTCCTGGTGTTAACTTGCACTAGGATCTATTAGGCAAGGCAACTATATGGACATATGAATTTCGTATCCATAATCTAACGATTGGTACAGCTATGATGTATATCTGGAATGAAAGCTAAGCTTCTCGGAGATGTCAAGAGATTGCGCCTAGTCTTTCAAAATTTATAAAATCGCTGTCAGCTCACACGAGTTACAATGATTTTATTACACTTGATAGCATTAAACCATACTTTGAAAATTCTGTATCTAGTATTGAATTTGAACACTTTTTAGTGATTTTATAGATTTTGAACAAGTAAAGCTCAAGGTTGTCCAGTATGGAAGGCAAATTACGCTACTCTCAGAACTTACAATAGACATTTTATCATATTTGGATATCAAATATACACGGTATGGCTTAAAATAAAATAATTATTCCAGCTGCCATCATGGATTAGATTTTTCATGAGACATTCCTGAACTACCAAATTCATATATAATTGTTTTTGTTTGTTGACCTTTTATCATATTTGGATATCAAATGTTAAACAACAACCTGTAGCAGCTCGAATATTCGACTCACCGATATTCGATTCTGCCACAAACAAAACAATTAGTGAAATTCAAATATAAACCAACTTATTTGAATTAAGCGTTCACTAACCCCATCACATATCCATCTATCCAACCAACACTATCTAATAACCGAACCATTACTATAAAACATTTATAGTAAAACCATCGCCATCTAACAACATCACCACGAACAACAATGTTCGGTGATGCAATAATAATCCACTGCACTTAACATAAGTGCAATGTCGACCGTCGCCGGCGCATCTGTTCCCTCTCCAAAATACGACACGTATTTTGGAAGACGAAGGCGACGTCACAACCAAAAACAAAACAACAACCAAAACAAAATACAACAAGAAGCAACACGCGATAATTTTTGTGACAACAAGTCAGCAATATTTATATATAGTGTATTGTGGTGGTAAAAATAAATATATGAAAATTAAATAATTAAATAAATTAAATAAATAAATATTATAATAAATAAATAATTTATAATAAATACATAACTTATAATAAATAAAAAAGTTATAAATTAATAAAATAATTTGCCATATTAACTGTGTGTGTTATTGTGTATTTAATTTGAGAAGTCCGAAACCGGACGACACATTTATAATAGGAGCAACCTCCTAAAAACCGTTCTAGATTATTTCGCCACCTCCTATTCGATGGGCACATTTTTTCTCCCTTCTCTTCCTTTGTCCAATTCAAATGGTGGACTTTAAAGTCGTTAAATGAGTCGAGGACATAAAGTTCAAAGTCTGATATTGGTGGGTAAGTGTTTTTATTTGTTTTTCTACCACAGTATATTATATTTCCAATATCATCAAAATAAATTTGGCATGATATTTTATTAATTTTATATCCATACCGCAAATAACATAAACCCAAACAACACACACACAGTAAATTTAACTTTTAATATAAAATAAATGTCTTAACGAAATTATATTTAAAAACGTATCAAACTTTTGTGTACACAATATACGTACATACATAAGCTATTTAAATGGAAATTTCCAATAAACTGCCACCCGCGTATTTTTTTGCCGGCACAATAAAAATGTTACACCCATATCAAAATTTGTACAAAATGTATATATTTACCCGTACACAGCAGTAAGTAGTATTATTGCTTTTTATATTCAAAAACTTAATAGATTTACATTTACTTCTTGAACGATTCACAACATCTTGACTACATACGATTTATTTCCTAAATATTTGATATGCGTGCTGCGTATGTACGTACATACATACATATATACATTCTTTATCGCATATCAATATATCCAAGGAATAAATGATCCGAAAAACCAAATAAATGTATCTACAAAGGTTATACATTTTACACCTGTATAAATTTGCATACATTTTTCATTTTTCATCAACAAAAAAAAACGAAACAGAAACCAACTTGGGAAAATCGTATATACATATATAAACCCGATATGGGTTAGTGAGTCTGTATCTGATGTGAATATGATACAAAATATGATCATTGGATTAAAGGAAATTCCAATAACCGCATTCATATATACATAAACGTATACACAACAACCTTCTTGAATGCAACATGTAGAGTGAGAGGGAGATTTTAATCAAATCAAGCTTATGTAGTTTTATGCTGCTGTTGTAGCAAAGATGCCGGATTGGTGATTATACGCTGTCAATTTATTTATGTGGTATGGATGTGACTGACAATATTATTAATAAATTCTTATTGCTATAAAGTCGTTGACAGACTTTCAAATAAGAAAAGGGCCATCTGTTGTACAATAGATTGATTGAGTAAAAAATCTAATCATGGAGATCGCAATTTAATTTATATGCAAATATGATCACAACAAAACTGTAGAGCCGTGTTCGGGAATTCATGAGTAAAAGAAACTTCCTCCTGACAAGTAAAAACTTTCTCAAGACAAATTGTGGATAAATTTAACCATAAATACAATAAATAACAGTTTAGTGTGATTTTAGGGTTTTCCACGCACCAATACACCAAAGGCGAAAGGCAGCGGAGTATGTTGTGCCTAGGATGACCGACTGCAGTGGGGGCAGAAATAAAATTGCCTGCAAAGCAAGGGGTTAAACAATTTCATACGTACTTATATGAAAGACGAATTTCGTTTATTTCCGATACTCGTTCATTGACTGCATGCGGTTGAGTTTGGAGGGGCCGATTTTTTTTTTTCCAATTAAAATACTTTAGGTATCCAACGGGGACACGGATAAATTTGTTATATGATTGAATTGATTACTTCAAAAGGGTATAACAGAGTCAGCATATAACACTGTGCGCAACAACGATACTATTACCTTGTTAATTACTCTTAAATCGATCACTTAAAACGAATTTTGACAAGTTCCATGCAGTTATCATCACAACACTGCCACGCACCCACTAGTTTGCCCTGTCTTTCTCGCTAAATAATTTCCCTTTAACGAGACATTCAGTAGTAAATTTAGGGTAACCTCGCCAAATAAATAAATTTCACACAGCAGTGACCTAAAAGGCCAAGTAAAATCTAAAAACAAAACAGACCGCAAACTAATTGGAAATTACTAAAAAGCTGAAGGAGTGTTTAAAAAAAACACTGTATGCGGTGATAGGTGTTTTAATTTTAGTAGTGGCCTTAGGGAATACAAAGCACAACTACCAGCCGCTAGCCGCGCTTTGATATCCTCACCCAAACTGTTATCGTGAATGATAAGAGAGCCCAAATATTTGAACCTCCTCACTCCCTCAAACGTGTAGTAGCCACTACTAAACGTTGGTGTGGTATTCTCCCTATGACCAGAGAGGGATGATTCTATCCAATATAATGAAGGGCGGTAACTTGTATGCTGTGCAAAGGAGAGCTATACCGTGATAATTCTCATAGTTCAAGGCAGTTCCACAAAGTATTTCCTCCGAATTAATGTAGTCCACCATAGGTGAGCAGTTCCGTTTTAGTCTCTGAATGGCCCTTGCGAGCGTCGAGTACTCCATCGATGTTGACACAGCGGTTTCAATTCCGGTCCAGAATCGCGGTCGACACATGCCTGAAAGTATGGTGTAATCCAGTAGTTCCCTTAAATAAATTGTGCTCATTTCTTGTACTTTCAGAACCTCGGCCTTATACCATTCGTGGTTCTGCCGTCTACAAATCCGCTGAGCCGCCTTCCGCAAGACCTGCTTACTTTTTACTCGCGATTGTTACACGTGGGTGCACTTCACTACGGGCTATATTTGGCTGCTCGACATTCATTGAACCACTCATGCTTGATCAAATGATGATGGCTGCCTACGTATTTGGTTGCAGACCGATAAGCTCTCACATCCTCACAACCCTAGCCCGTTCTTTTGAAATTAACACGTGATCAAAATGAAATTAACGCGTGATATTTTGCGAGGATGGATCCGTGTTTCTAAATGTATTTGTTGGTGTGGGAAGAATGTGCTTGCTACTCTCAGCAATTGGAAAGAACATCATGTTGCCACCATCATCGTTCGCAGTTTCGTGTCGGGGGCACGGACCTATGTTCTCACACAAGTAGGCCTAATTTCTGCTAGCTCTAGCATGTGTTCGTGTATAGATGTGTTCGTGTATAGATCCCATCAGATCGTTCAAGTCATTGTAAAATGAGTATTTATCTTGGGGCTGACTAAATTCTGTGGGCACGAGTACACCATTTATCGACAAGTTGGTTAAATTCATGCGCAAGCGAAGCTTACACAATCGGTTATTGAATGCGCTTGGAAATCCAAAAGAAATCCTTTTCCAACGTATATGGTCTCCACTTTTAGGCTAGCGAGTTTCTTGAAGAGCAACGAATTCCAGCCGATACTTCTTCATGCACGTGATTAGGCCTTCCAACGCTTAGGTTTACGTGACATGTGGGAGCTCAAATTTATATAAGACGAATTTGATTTCATTTCAAACTCAGTTTGAGTCCAATTGGTGACCTATAGGTGATGTTTCTGTGTTTTTTAATTGAAAAACTAGTTAACTGTAAAAAAATCACATTTTAATCAACAATACTTGTAATTTAAGCAGATGGCAGAAATCATCTTACACATTACAAAAAAATAGTTTGAAAATATGTCTGAGATCCCGTTAGTTTTATTGACAAACAAGAGACACTTTGTTAATTTTTATGCAAAGATAAATTGTCTAAGAATTGTCACCTATTTGAAATCTTTAACTAAACTAATTCAAATACATTTTGAATCTCACGTATATACAGAAAATCGGATTTATTCTTCAAATCCATCGATGATAATGAAGCGTTCTCGCTATACCAATCGATACTTAAAATTTATATCCAAAACCATAAAAAATTTAAAAACCATAAACATTTTTCGTTTCGGTATAAAATATTAAACTAAATCCTTTTTTTTTATAAAACGACTCAACAATATTTTTATTCGTCATTTCGTCACCGCACCCAAACTGATAAACATCTTTCTTCAGCTATCCTTAAACATATCCGCATATACATGTACATATAGCCAAAATATGTATTCATCGTTCATGTCAAAATAAAATCAATACAGACAACGAAAAGTACCATGCAAAAATATATTTTTCATCCATGGGCACAATAAGTTCTTATCACTTAATACTACTTAAGCTTTTTTATATTTTGTGTGTGTGTGTGTGTGTGTGCCAAAGAAAGCTCTATGGTTTAGTGTTTGAAAAAAATGTAACGAAGGCGAAGAGAAATAAAGTTTTCCAAAAACCAAAAAAAAAACATATTTGACAAAGCTTCAAAGACAGTTTTGTGCTTTTTTTGTTGTGTTGCTCGTTTCCATTATTTGCACACACACCCATATATATACGAGTATGTATATGTAATCTAATCCACAACATATATTATAAATATTATGTTGTTGTGTCAATAGTAAAATTTTGTGTGTTCCATTCGAACGATGTGCGGATAAAGGAAAATCGAAAAACTAATATTTTCTTGCATCGAGATGAAAATTTGTTAAAACCAAAACGAGATTGAACGCTTAAGGATTGGTTTTTGTTGTCTTTAACTCATTCGTGAACGATTAAAGAAGAAAATTGGAAAAGTTTTGCCGGATTTTTTGTTTTTTATGTATATATACGAATGGCAATTTTGGTGTTTAGGAAAGGATTGGATTAACGAAAGTTAATTGGTTCGTGCGGTTCAGGTTTACACGTATGTAGGTAGTTTATACAGAATGTAATGGTCAGGGATCGTCGAGGTAGATTATGCCATGCAATCTACGCGGTTGTCGACACGTAAAATATAACGTAGATTACATGGCAGTGTTTTTTGTCAACGTCGACAATTTTAATAATGTCAACAACCTATACGATCTTTTAGCAATTTGAAATCGAATGCGCCAGTTGGCGGTAGTATTTTGTAAAAGCGTTCATCTAGAGGTGATATTTTCATTTGTTTCCGCCTTTACAAAGATAATATTCTAGGCTCTAAGCGGTCTAGTTTTGAATAAATTTTTATTTATTTCCGTGTTATATGAGAAAATCATGATTGTCAAGGTGAAAGTTGTTGGGAAGCCACATGAATTTACGAATTCCAATAATTTCTTCAAGCTAGATTTTATCTGTATCAATCGGAACGGTGTGCGGCATTAAAACATTTTGAGATGAAGTGTGTAAAGTTTTAGCCGCTGCTAAAACTTGGTTGAAGCGATTATCAAGATTACTACGGGTGAGGTCTTAATAATCGCGAGAATTGAAACAATCATTTTGAAATCATTTTAATTCTAATTTATTAAATACATTTTTTCGGTTTATATAGCAAAATTAAATTAATTTGTGTACATTCAGCATTTTGGCTATACATTGTGTTTTTTATATAAAATCAAAACGTGTATGAAATGAATGTAATATGATATGTACAATATTATTATATATAAACCTGTATGACCTGTTTAGTGAACTAAACATACTCCCGGGCGGTTGTGTAATTTTCAGGTATTGGAGGGGTTAGTTGTTGGTTTTGACTCGCCGGCTTGGTTGTCGTCTAGGAGTGTCACTAAGATTCGGACCGGAGCTAGATTCATCATTTTTGAGTGTTTTATTTGTAATCAGTGGAATTTTTTGTGTTGGTGGTGGTTCCTCTGATGGCTCTTCAATAGGTAATTTGCATAATTTGATTATTGGCCGCTTGTATGTTGCGTCCTTACATTTAACTGTGGCTGTTCGTACTAAATTATCTGAACCAATATGGGTGTCAAGAACCCGTCCCAATTTCCATCGAGTGGCCGGTTGTTGTTCATCCTTTAATAGAACAAGATCATTTACCATTAAATTTGGTTGAATGGTTGTCCACTTGTTCCTCTGATGTAGTTGATGTAGATATTCTGATGACCACCGCTTCCAGAAATCTTGCACCATTTTCTCTACTAGATGCCACCTTGTTCTTAGACTTTTCTCCTCGATGTCAGTGGTTGGTAATGCTTTGAGAGAGTCTCCGATTAAAAAATGACCTGGTGTCAATGCTGCTAAATCCGAAGCGTCGTTGGTGAGTGGAGTTAGAGGTCGAGAATTGAGCACCGCCTCGACTTGAGTGAGTACCGTATATAGTTCCTCAAAGGTTAGAGTTGTCTCTGCAATCACTCTTTTGAGGTGAAATTTCACTGATTTTATTCTCGCCTCCCATAGGCCTCCAAAGTGTGGGGTATGAGGTGGTATAAAATGCCAGTTTGTTCCTTCTTCGGCCAATATAGCTGCTATGTCGCCTGGTAGTAATTTCATTGTAGTCTGATGGAATTTTTTGATTTTGGCGTTAGATCCGATAAAATATGTTCCATTATCGGAGTATATATCTGTACATAATCCTCGTCTGGATATAAAACGTTTATATGCAGCGATGAATCCTTCTGTTGTTAAATTGCTCACTAACTCGATATGAATGGCCTTTGTAACCATGCACACAAAAAGTGCGATGTATCCCTTATATGACTTGTGGCCTCGGCCCTGGGTAGTTCTTAGTTGGATAGGACCCGCATAATCAATTCCCGTTTTTGCAAACGGTCTTCCCGGCCTTACTCTTGATGGTGGTAATCTGCCATCAATTGCTCCATATTGGTTTGTTTGTGCCGGAAACATGTTACACATTTATTAATAATTTGTCTCACAGCGCGTCTGCCGTCAATGATCCAATACTTATTCCTCAGGAGAGCTAAAGTTGATTGTATGCCACCATGCAATGTCTTTTGGTGGGCTTCCTCGATAATTCTTTGCGTGATTACGTTGTTTTTATTGAGAATTATAGGTTGCTTGCTGTCAATGGGCAAATTGGAATTTTGTAAACGTCCCATCGCGCGTAACAGCCCCTTGTCATCGAATCCTGGGTGTAATGATGCTAATTTGCTGCCCTTGTGTAGCTTTTTTGTTTTTTTTATGCATTCAATATCCTGGCTGAAATTTTGCTTTTGGGTTAACCTTAATATTAATGCTTCCGCACGCTGTAATTCTTGTACTGTTAGTGACTCCTTGTTGATATTTTTGTGCCTGCTGTTATCGGTAAATCGCAAACAGTATGCAACTATGCGTCTTATCTTGTTGTATGATGAGATCTTGTTAAATATATCTGAGAGAAAATGAGATTCTTTTATCATGGTTGCAATCACTACTTTCTCTTCCAGTTCCGGTAACAGTAGTTTCTGTTGTTCTTGTAGATCGTCATCTGAGTTGCTAGCCAAGATTGTCTCCCAGTGCAATGATGTTGTAGTTAGGAACTGCGGCCCGTGCCACCATAAAGTGTTATTGATGAGTTCGCTTGGTGTTATACCACGTGAAGCCATGTCCGCTGGGTTATCTTCCGATTTAATGTGTTGCCATGTTGTCGATGGTAATGTCTCCTTGATGACCGAGATTCTGTTTGCTACGAATGTTTTAAAACGGTTTGGGTCGCCTTTGATCCAGCACAGAGTGATAGTGGAATCGGACCATGCGTATGTTTTAACGTTCTGAAGTTGCATGCTATTTTGGACGTGTTTTAATAATTTTGCTAACAATACAGCTGCCTTCAGTTCGAAACGAGGGATCGATAGCCTTGTTTTGATTGGAGCGACCCGTGTTTTCGCAGTTACCAACTGGGTTGTTACTTTACCGCAGGTATCAATGTTGCGGCAATATACAGTTGCTGCGTACGCCTGTTCTGAAGCATCAGCAAATCCGTGCAATTCCTTTTGTTCTTCTGTTCTGGTGTTCAGCCATCTCGGTATTTTTATGTTAGAAATTTCGTTTAGCTCGTCCTTATAGCTAAGCCATTTGGTTCGTATTTTTTCTGGTAACTGGTCATCCCAATTTATTCCGGTCATCCATACTTCCTGCATCATAATTTTGGCCATGATTGTTGTTGGTGACAGCCATCCTACAGGGTCAAATAACTTTGATGAATCGGACAGCAATGATCGTTTTGTGGGCTGGTTGGTAGTTAACTGCAATTGGGCTATATCAAACTCAAAACAGTCTGTTTGAGGGTTATATAAAATTCCTAGAGTTTTGATACAGTCGTTTAGTTTGATATGAATGTTTCCATCGGCCAGTTGCTCGTGAGGAATATGTTTTGTTATTTCGATTTTGTTGGATGTCCATTTTCTTAACGGGAATCCACCTTGGGCTGTGAGCTCTCGTAATTCGTTTAGTGCTATTAGTGCCTCCTCCACACTGTCTGTGCCAGTGAGTAGGTCATCGACGTAAAAGTCTGTTAAGATGATGTTAGCTGCTGTGGGATGGGTACTGGCTCCTTCTTGAGCTAGTTGTAATAGTGCTCTTACTGCCAAATAGCTGCCTGCGGAAGTTTCATACGTTACTGTGTTTAATCTGTATGCGTTGATTGGCTGAGAAGGATCGCTTCTCCATAATATTCGTTGGTAGTCTCGGTCCCTTTTGTTTATCCATACTTGACGATACATTTTTTCTATGTCGGCGGTCATCACAATTTTATGTTTTCGCCAACGTAGTAATATATCGGTAAGCTCTTCTTGAAGTTTGGGCCCGGTCATCATAATATCATTTAGGGATACCCCATTCGTTGTTTTGGAGGATGCGTCAAACACTACTCGAAGTTTGGTTGTTGTGCTTCCTTCCTTGATCACACCATGATGAGGTATGTAATATGTGTTTTCAGCTTGTTCGTCGTTCCGTCTTTCCTGGATCAACTCCATGTGGTTTAAATCGATGTATTCCTGCATGAATTTATGATAAAGTTTTTTGTAGGTTGGATCCTTCATGAATCTTCTTTCGATTTGTAATAACCTTGCAACGGCTCTTTTTCGCGATTCCCCTAGCGTGTTAGGGTTGTTGTTGAATGGAATCCTTACTATAAATTTTCCATCTGCACCCCTTACTACGTTGGTTTTAAAATGTTCTTCTACTTGGGTTTCTTCCTCGGTGTGGCTTCGCTTTTCAGGAATGTTGTCGTTCTCCACGAGCAACTTCAATTGCTCCTCGATTGCCTTAGTGGTCACCATTGTTGTTCTATTACTATCATCCGTGTTGCCCATACTGGCAATTATTATCCAGCCAAATTCCGTGTTTTGTGCCATAGGCTCCTGGTACCCGCCTTTGATGATGCTGCTGGTTACAATCGACGGGTAATGATCTGCCCCGAGTACCAGGTCAATTGGTTGAGGTTGGTTATATTGTGGATCTGCAAGTTCTAGATTTTGAAGATGGGACCACTTGGTTGTATCAATGGAAACTGCGGGTAGTTGTTGAGTTAAGTTGTTGAGTACTAAGGCTTCAATGTCTAAGCTAAAGTTCTCATTGAATCTTGGTATTAATTTTATGTTGATGGTATGTCTGCAGATTCCTGCTTCGGTACCACCAATACCTGAAATGTTGATATGTGCCTTTTTCTTCTTAATGTTTAATAGATTGGCAGCCTTTGATTATATTAAAGTTGCTTGTGACCCAGAATCAATTAGTACCCTTATTGTATTGAGTTTTCCAGTGCCTGTTGCTACTCTGACCACTGCTGTTGGTAGCAGTACGGGGCCTTGTTGTTTGACTATGAGAGTTTGCGCTATGCCCTTGTTGGTTGATGCCATATTATTGCCATGCAGAAGAGTGTGGTGTTGACCTTGGCACACAATACATCGTATTGTGGATGTGCACGATATGCCCCTTGGATGTTGCGTTAAACAACGTACGCAAGTGAATGTATCGCTGACCAGTTTGTTTCTATCTAGTGTTGGCATTAGTTTAAATTGATTGCAGTCTTGCAATTGATGCCTCCGTTGGCATCTCTTTACTAGACACTGGCTGTTTACCGTTGTTGCATGCACTCGTTTCAGTGGTGCCATTGGTTGTGGTGATGTGTTTGCTACCTTGATGACACCCATAGCCTCTAGCGATTGAAATCTTCTTTCTAAAAAGTTGAAGAAATGACTGATCTGTTTAATTTCCCTCGGATTTTCTAATGTGGTTTCGTACAGTCTAATTGATTCAGGGTCTAGTTTCTTGCCTAGAATGAACATTACCAGTGCTTCAAAGGGAGAGGTTATCTGTAGCTTGCTGATGTTGTGCAGTATTTCGGTTGCAGTATCATGCAAGGTTCGAATTGTTACCGCCGATGCTGCATGTATAGTTGGTAAGGACATCAATGAGTTGAAATACTTATTTGCTAGCAACTTGGTGTTGTTGTACCTTGCTTGCAGTATTTCCAAGGCCTTGTCATAATTGTCACCCGTTGTTGTGAGATGACTAATTAACTGTCCTGCTCCCTTTTGCACATTTGACTTCAGGTAAGTCATTTTTATAGTGTTCGATAGCTGCTTGTTGTTGTGAATGAGCTCGGTGAATATGTCGTTGAACGCGCTCCATTGCTCATAATCGACGTAAAACGTTGGTAATTGTATTTTGGGTAATTGTACCCTAACTTCTTCAGAAAGACTCGATGTATCTTTCTGCTGGTTGCGCTGTAAACGCATTATTAATATGTCCACTTTCTCCTTAAGAGTTTCATAATAATTTTCTTGCACGTATTTATTTGTTTGGTCTTCATCTATTTCCACTAGGATCTCTATGTGTTGTTGATCAATTACCTCAATTTCCTTAGATAGTTGATCTATTTTTAATTTCAAGTATTCTATTGGACTGTTGGTGTTATCCAATGTTTGTGCGATAGAGTCCATTTTCCGGTACATATTCCTCATCAGCACATCTTGCCTCTTTAGCAGTTTTTGGTTGGTGCTTGACAATTCCTTGCTTACGTCGTCATGGTGTTGACGTCTATCCGAACTACATGATGGTGGCGGTGTTGTTGCTTGCCCTTTGTTCATCATTTCCTTGCTAGGAAAGTCAAAATGCTTCTGTTTGTCTGTACTGGACAATGATACTAATGGCACTGTTGGTGTTAGTGGTGGACCGTTGTTCAGGCGCTGCCGCATCTCAATAAGTAGACCCTTATTTATTTCGGCAATTGTATTCCTCATTGCTCTATACGGATGATCCTCTTTGATTGGAGGATCCATCGATATTATTTGGTCATCTGTTGCCAGAAATTCGACGTAGAGCTTTTTTAACTCTTCTATCTTTCATTCGAGATACGATTTAGTCTTTCGTATATCTCCATCCTTGTGGTAGTTTCTGGCTAAAGTTGTTATTTTTGCGCCAGTCTCATCATTCTTCTGCAGTAGTTTATCCATTTGATTGATGAGTTAATGTGAAGACTCGAATAATTGTAGCTTATGTTGTTAAATTCAGCTTGATGTTGTTAAATCCGGCTTATGTTGTTGTATCCGGCTCGAAGGACCATGTAAAGTTTTAGCCTCTGCTAAAACTTGGTTGAAGCGATTATCAAGATTACTACGGGTGAGGTCTGAATAATCGCGAGAATTGAAACAATCATTTTGAAATCATTTTAATTCTAATTTATTAAATACATTTTTTCGGTTTATATAGCAAAATTAAATTAATTTGTGTACATTCAGCATTTTGGCTATACATTGTGTTTTTTATATAAAATCAAAACGTGTATGAAATGAATGTAATATGATATGTACAATATTATTATATATAAACCTGTATGACCTGTTTAGTGAACTAAACAAAGTGCTTGGAAATAATTTTAATCGTTTGGAGGATTTCGTAGGTGCCCAGGTTTACTGTTAGTTGCGTCATGTGTAATTGAACTTAATTAGTAGCTAAATCGTTAAAAAATGATTTGAAAGGTGTCGATTGCGGCATAAATTGCCATAAATAGTATATTTTTATGCATTTCATCGTATTCGATTAAAATCTCACTAACAATCCTATACATATACTTTTCACCTATATGTATAATATAGTGTTATCAGTGTTCTACGATCTAAAGGTGTAAGTAATTTTGTAATGGATATACAAAACTATTTATAGTCCAAATTTTATTGCTTCGACATAAAACGTTTTAGAGATAATGATTTCTCGATAATATTTATGGAGAAGTCTAAATATAAAAACATAATCTATATACTTGTATAGGATGTGTTTGTCGAACGATTTATAAAGTAAATTAGAAAAAGGACTTTACCTAAAATAACTTAAATAGAAATATGGGTGCGGTTTAAGTGGTTTAGTGCAGATAGTATCAGTGAAGCCACCTTAGTAAAGAGTGAAACGGTGAGTTCCAAGACGTTAACAAGTTAGTGGTTGAATCGTTTTTAAATACGATTGGAAGTGCTCTTGAGGTTTAGATTTGTTCAAATATATGAAGGATTACAGTTGAGTACAAAAATGGATGACCTGATGAAAGTAATTGCAATTCCTAAGCGAAGACATTTATTTTCCTTTATCTCCAATTTAGGAGCATAGGACGTTCACTAGGCTGGATCATCTTACTCTGTGAAGAGCTATTCCTTCAATTACCACCCATAATTTCCCAAGTTGTTTTGCTTCGGCTAGTATAGTTCTCTTCCATGTCATTGCTGGTTTTATTACTTTTCTTATCCCTTGCGAGTTCCAATCCAGTGACATTCTGGTTATATCATTCGCTGGTTTTCTTAGTTTATCCGATCTATCTCCACTTTCGTTTTCTTATTTTGTTGGTTAAGGTGTTCGGCCACAAGGAAGCATTTGTTAGCGAGCACCTGTAACTTTTTTGTGATTCGCTCAGTATGTTTCCACGTCTCACACCCCATACAGTAATACCGATTTTACACACGAGTTGAACATTCGTATATTGGTCTTGATATCTTGTCCACATCTTATGTTTACATATTAGATTTGTTCCTGAATCGGTGTGGTTATATTTGTGTTGAGTCTCATCGTCTTGATGTTTATTTCTAGATCTGTTGGCTTTTGTACTTTTTGCTGCATGTCGGATTGTTTATGTGTTTGCAAGCATATGTCATCTGCATAGTCTAGATAATTGAGTTTACCTATTAATCCCCATTGGATGCTATTGGGAGACGTGTAATCTAATTTCCGCATGACATTATCTAATACCTTCAGGAACAGCGTTGGGGAGAGTACGCATCCCTGTCTTACGGTTGATCACATCCACTCAAATTCTTTCCTTTAAATCACCTTTCTTGGGTATCGTAATTGTTAAGCTTTCTTTCCATTTTTGTGGTATTCTATGAGCATTGCACAGTTCTTGTTTTAATGGTGTTAATGCGCTTGCAGTTGCAGATGCATTGAATTTAAATATTTCGTCGGCTACGTTGCCTGTTTCAGCAGCCTTATTGTTCTTCATCTTCTCGATGTCACTTATAACTTCCCGTTCCGTAGGTGGATGGGTGTTGATAGTTTCGTTACCGGTGCCAGTACCGAAATGTCCTTTCCAAATCTTTTAATGTGCGTCATCGTTGTTAAGACTTGACCAGAAGCATTCCCTTATAGGTGGTATATTGAAAGATTTGCTCGTGGCCTTTCTTATACATTTGGTGTAGTGCCTCTGTATGTTCAGTCGTGTTTTGCTGCCACGCTTATATCTTTAGCTGATAACGTTCGTCAATTTTTTTCTTGACAGTCTAATACGCTCGTAGCAGTCTTGAAATTTCTTTCGTTTCTTCAGTTTAATTTCATCGCTGTTCCATACTGGTACCTTCATTTCTTTGGAGATTGAGTTGGGGTGTTTCATTGAAGATATTTCTTGTTTCCATATTTTTCAATCTGTCTGTTTTGAATTTCCTATTATCAGTTATTGGTCGCTGGGAACGTCTGTGCCCCTCATTGTTCTGACATCCTGTAATGATGTGTGGAATTTCTTCAATCTTAACCATGATTATTCTGCTGTTAATTGGTTTCCATTCCATCAATGTTTTCTTTGCTTTGGATCTCTTTATTTATAGTCTCACTGTTCTTCCCTGACTTTACTAAGGTCTAGAATCTCGATGGTATAGCGTTACATTTCCTTTTCTTCTTGTGCCTTGATGTCTCTATTAGAGTTCTGATGTTTCATTGTCGGATTCGTGTCTGTAATCATTTGGATAAGGTATACTGGTCTACCAGGTGGAGGGGGGAATTCGTTATTGATTTTTTTCCCGGTTCCTCGTATCTATATGATAAGATGGTTAGCACTTTAACTGTATCTGTAAAATAATTTTAAAAGTTTATCAAATTTTAGAATTGGAGAAAATTTGTTTAAAATATTCTGGAACCATTTGAATGTGACACAAAACTCAAGTTTCAACGATTATTGATTTAGCCTACTGAATCTGAAATCTTTTTTATCAGCTTAGGCAATTGAAACAGACGCTTTTTTGCACCCCAAGTGGAGCGAGAAGAGGTTGGAAGAAAAACCAATGTAGAAAAAAATTATTTTGTCGATATTAGCAAAAAAAAATATCTTTAATTAATGAAAAGCTAACGGACTCGTAAAGTTCACAAACATGATAACATTTCTATTGCCTCCAGTCAAAAATTTTGTTCAACATTTAAAAAAATGGTTTTCGTCCCTTTCTTAATGGAAACACCCCCCAAAAAAATTGATTTAAGAAAAAAGAACACCACGAGCAATAATAATGTTTGGGGGTGCAATTTGCATTACTGGTAAATATTTTTAAAATACTGGATTTTCTGAATGAAATATATTTGTGTTTTTTGGAGAAACTGGTTAAATGCAAAAATTTGTTTTTTTGGGAAATTGCATTTAAAACAAAATTTCCTGTAATTCAAAATAATTTAACGTAAGATGGTAGAAATCGCCTTACACAAATATATTACGTCAGATATATTGTTATGGTGTATCGGAATTTAATTCACGTAAAGTTGATATCTGCAGATACCTAGTTTTACAAAAAATATTTTTTTTTGATTTTTCAAGCCAACACGTGTATTTTGTAGTTGTCTTACAATGAGCGGCTATTGTGTTACGTGTATAGTAAAAACATAACTACGGAACGTTTTCCTGGTGTTAAATATGTGGAACTCTCGAATATGCTGAAATTTGCGATGAGATGCTAGAAAGTCTTCAAAATGGTTCTTGCACTTGGCTTTGCCCCGAATGCTGGTGAACAACTTTCCAAGGATTATCGTTTTTTCGGCGAAACAGATGGTGTGCACAATAACCAAACTGAAATAATTAAACAAAATTAATTTATTGTTACTTTGAAGAAACTCGAACAAAAGCAAAATATTTTAAAGTTAATTCGCCGGGAAAATCATTATATACTTACATGACCTGGGTGTGGATTTCGCCAAAGATCTTCCAAATAATCGCATATACATTTTGCTTCATTTTACCAAGTTTCAATACAAAAAATTATCCGAGGCTTATGGTCATTCCCAATACGGTAGCTAGTGGCGTCCTATTTTCATAAAAAAAATTGGAAATATTTGGAGATTCTTACGGGCCTATATTTTTAGCTATATCTTCTGTTTGATAGAGCCTTATGGTCGTTTCCTATATGGTGGTTGTTTGTGTAAACATACTACTTAAAAATTATTAAAAATTTTAATGGGGCTTTCTTATTCGAACACTTCAGTTGTTTGTTTTATTAATTTATTTGTTGTTTGAATTTGTAGTGATACTTTTAGTAAATTGAGCAATATTTTAAGTTCTATAATTTTAAATTTGTATTAATTAATTAGTTTTATTCAAAACAATTTAATAAATTTTCATGAGACAATTTGACATTTGATAGGTTTTTTGACATTTGTACGGTTCCAGAAAATTTCCATTGCTCGTTACTTACGCAAATCACCGGAATTTTCAACGATATCAACCGGATTAATACTCCAGTTGATACATCACCAACAGTTTAATATGCAGCAGCCAATACCACCGGGAACAAAAAATGGAATATTGTTTTCAAGTTTTTAACTTTTATTATTAATTTTTGTGGCTTAAAACCGTACAATTGTTTAAACCAATTGGTTGCATTCAGAATTTTTTAATATTTTAAAGTCAGTTATATAGTTTATGTAATGCTTCATACAATCATTCGTTCGTCGTGCGATACAGATTAATTTTTTTTGTAGTGTATTTCATACCATTACATGTTTCGTGACAAATGAATAGGTTTTTAATGTCTCATCCCAACTTCAAACATAAATGAAAATATTCGTAAACGCAACAAAAGGTTATATTCGGAGATCTATTAAAAACTTTATTGGGACTGGTGTCTTGTAGATCAATTAAACCAGCCAATACCCAAATGTACTTGTATGTCACTGGACGTGATCCTTCCGTTTCACCCGAAACGATTGTCGGCTATGTTTGTGGTAAATTGGAAGGTTGCGTCCACCTGATGAACTGGATTGTAGATTATTCCTTACCAACGGTCGGAAAATTGATAACTTTCTAAGGTAGCTATCAGCAATAGTCGAGCGTATCAGCAATAGTCGAGCGCAATTTGAGGTCCTGTTATTGGATAACGACTCTTTGCATGCTGCGGTTTCTCCGTGCTAGGACTTCACTGGATGTGAGAGCATTTGTTACGCTCATTTGAATGATATGGTGCTAAGGTTCAATGAGCTTCTCGGGAGTGCTATCGAAAGACAGGTTCCGCGGGTGGGCAAAAAATAATTCGGCTTTCGGGAGCTATGGTTTAAAACCGAATTGATGCTGCCCGACGATGCAACTACTTACATTCCCTGTATATAGGCTGTACAGGGTAGAATATTATCCCGATTTTGTTAGAGCTCGCAATGAATTCAAAAATCGAATAACTTGTTCCTCTACCACAATTATGTAGTCAGTTAACATCTAAGCCCAAGGAGTTCTGGAACTTTATTAACAGCAAGAAAAAGGTAGCCGGTCGAATTCTGTTGAATATGTCTTACCAGACCTCTACCACTAGTCCGTCATCTAACATCTGTTTGCCAAATTTTTTTGTATCGGTTTACAATCCGCTTGGCAGCGTCTCAAACTTCCTCCAGCTACGTTGTATTTAATTTTTTCAAATTAACCGAACAGGAGGTTCTGGACCGTTCGCTCCCCGGAAAATCGTATGTATTCATCCAATTTTCAAGGCGAGTAAAAGAAGGGAGGTAAGTAATTATTGTGAATACGCCATTCTTTCCGTCCTACCCAAATTGTTTGAGTCTATGGTTCACAAAGTGGTGGACTTCCATGCGAAGTGACTCATTTATCTTGATCAACATGGATTTTATCCCGGTAGGTCTACATAGTGACTTACTAGGCTTCATTTGGTGGCAATTTATTTTATAGTCTAAAATCCAAGCAGCATCTCAACGTTGTTGACACAGACTTAAAAAATTAGAAAATTACTAAACGATCTATATCCTGTCCTATCTGGATTTGACAAAATGGTTTAACAAATAATTGCGAATATAGAATCGTTTAATTATTGAATGGATCTAATTTGTTTATCCATATGGATCTAGGCAGGATTGTGGCTCTGATTTTACATTAACTGAAATAAGTTAGGTTAGGTTAGGTAAAGATAGCCTTTCTAGAGGAAAAGCATATACACAAATTTGGTCCTTAGTTGTACCACATTCGAGCATACCTCCTCCTCACTCGTTAAACCATCCTGAGCTTACCAAGCAGCGTTCAAAATCCCGGACCTCGATCTTACTAAGATACATGAGGTCGTCCAAAAGGGAAGTTCCCATAAATTTTATTCTGCTGTACGTTAGACCCAGACAGGTGCAGAGCAGATGGAGCATTGTTTCCTTCTCCTCCTTATCACCGCAGCTGAGGCAAAAAACATGAGATAATTTCCCGTTATAGCTCCCATGACCAATATGGTGCCGTCGAAGTGGTATCAGTTGGCCGGGTCTGGACCGATCAAGTCTAGGCCAAGTCTGCCTTGTTATTACACACGAACTAGCGTTAGACCATCTGACGTCCGTTTTTTTTATGGCTTCTTCCTGAAGCAGCAGTTTACATGAAGCAATCGGTATCTTTATATCCCGCTTGCTTTGGGATATAAGCCGTCACCTCATATGGCTTTACATTTCCCTGCGATATTGGCACCCACGTCAAGCGGATGTTGAAGTGATCAGCCGTTTCATTTAAAGATGCCAGACAGTTCTGGGCTACCTTCCACATCAGGGAGTATGATTGTAGCGTTTTAATAGCAGTCCATGACTTCCATTATCGCGATAAGTTCAGCTTGAGAAACACTGCAAAAGTCGGGAAATACTCACAGAATACCCCGCAGCCAACCCCTCTATCCCTTTTTGAGCCATTCGTGAAGAAGCTTAACGCCTCAATTTCCATAACCGTTTCGGTTACCCAGTCCTCTCTGGTAGGAAACTCAGTTTGCGGAATACCCCTGGTGCATAGGATGGTTGAGTGCCCTATATTATTACAGGACCACATAGATATGGATTTGAGCCGAACGGCTGTGCAAGATGCAAACTGCTCGGCCGCAAGATCCAAGGGAGTGAGATGAAAGGTAATCTCCCATACAGCAGTATAGGCTTGATCCCTGAGACGTAGAACGAATGTACTATGTGGGGCTCCATACCCCATCTCTTTCCAATACCATTTTTACAGGAGTAGAGCGCTATAGTAGCTTACATGACTGTATAAGATGTTTGGTTTCCAGCTTAGCTTGCTGTCCAAAAGTAGTCGGAGGAATTTGGCTCTATCCGTAAAGATTCGAGTACCATTTAATATTGGCGGGTCACACTGAGGAAGTTTGTGCTTCCTGGTAAAGAGGACCAGCTCCGTTTTCTTTGGGTTTGCGTTACGTCCTCAACTGCGTGCAAACTCTGAGTGGAAGCCGAGTGCGCACTGCATGCGATCACTCAGCTTACAAGGAAATTTACCGAAGACTGGAATAGCATCATCTTCCGCGTAGACAACCACCTTAAAGCCATTAATTGAAATAACTGATTTATTTAATTTACAGATCACTTGACAATCAAAAGTATCTGTGTGGTCTGTTGTTAGATTCATATTGTTATAGATTTAGTGGCATTTCTTAAAATCTGTTGCGAAGCTATTTCACTGAATATCATCAACAAAACTAAATTTATTATTTTCCATTCACCATTCCTGGTACATTGTGAAGTTCTCGTTGTACAAGACATGAATGTTATTGTTGAACATGTCCACGGAAGAACACATTAATTCTACCTGCTAAAAACTTAGCCCATTTCCATTTCTGAGAAGAAAGTTGGTTAGTTTTGTGCCAAAGGAATTTAGATTCCTACTAAACATTTTCGACGCCGTAAATTTTAAAAATTATATTTTAGTAAAACCAATCGACCGCTATAGTTACATGAACCATAATCGAATTAACAAATTAATTTTTATCTTTTGTATACATCGACTTATAATTTTTATTTTTTATTCTATTTTTCAGGTGAGTTTCAACTTTCAACTTTCAACAATTACGTTTCTGGCATTAGATAAGGAACGAGAATAAATGTTTTTTAAAAATTTTATAAAAGTTTAAAATATTATTTTAAAATCACAACACAAATCTCGAGTAGGACTTTATACAACAATTATCCTGAAAACTTTGTTTTCTTTTCAAACAACCAACAACAACTAGCGTATGTAGTGAGTATATGTAGAACACAAAATACCAAAAAGTTTTGCAAAAATACTTGTTGAAAAATTTTTTTTTTTTTTTTTATAAAACTCGGCATTAGGAGAATTTGGGCATTATATTGGAATAAATCAGTTGGAACTTTTATAAATGTATATCCATATATGCTATACATTTCGTGCGCAGACAAGAAAAGATATCCTTCATTGTGTTTTCCATTTTTGGAAACAACAGGCATAAGCTCGAAACTCTATCGTTACTATATGTATATATGTATGTATGTATGTACCGAGTGAAAAGTGGTTTTTTATTACAAATTTTACAACAAACTTAATAAATAGAAAATCAATGTAATGAAATAAAATTCAACTTTATAGAGAATAATCCAGTATTGTTGCGGGGTGGTAACAATGTTCTGGGATTTCAAAACAAAAACGCCTTTCAACGTTGAGGGATTAATAAAATTTTTAATTTAATTTGTATTGGCTTGTATATATACGAGTATGTACATATATAGATTCCTTCTGGTCTGATTTTAAATTGCGTGTGTGAGATCGGTATCTTGTGTATAAATTAAAGCTTTTCATGTTATATGTAGTTTATTGGTCGTCTATATACCAGATTGTATATACTCACGACATGTTTTGTTTCATCTATTGGCATTTTTTCGATATATTCATGTGAGTATAATGCATATTACATCAGAGTAAAGCCCTAACAAAATGTGGCGAGAGTTGGCACTATGTTTCACGTTTCGTAAAACCGATGTAATCGAACGCAAGTATTGAATTCACGTTCGATGATCATCTTTAATATAAGCTCTGGCTGCGACTAGGTTCGACCGATTAACTATACCTGATGCTTTGCATTTATTCCTGATGCATTGCATTACTTTTGTTTAACTCCGTATTTTGCCAAAAGATTTTTTAACATAAGCTTTAACATAACAATTGGATGGGTTGAGAAACACTTTATCATTAGCAACGCGAATACGTCAACTAACTTATTTCGAATAGTTTTCTTGTATCTTCTTAATGAGTTTTACACAGTCGTCACTTTGGTATGTAGGAGAATCTATAAGTCCACGAGACTTGTTCGTTATCTGGAATAAAGCTTTTCATTAAAGCACACAAAAGGGTAACGGAACCTACGTTTAGAGAACCTTTCAGTGATGATGGTAAATAGACATACACTCGAAATTGTTAAACGCTCAAAAAAACGGTGAGGCAATCTAATTCTAAGTGATAATATAAATTCGTTGTGCCTCGTTAAGCTTTTGAGAACGCTTTCAACTCAATGCTTTTGTCAATTGGCTAAATGCATATTTAGTTTCTCCGATCCATTTAAACTTTCTATCTTTTCTCAATAAGTCACACAACGGGGTTGCAAGAGTATAGCATACGAAGAAATTAATATTTAACGCCACCCTGACAGACCCAAATATGTTTGAGTTTTCATCTCAAAGTTTGTAACCGGCAAATGGCAATATTACTCTTACTTTGTCCTGTGAACTCTTAATACAGGGTGAACCTGTTAGTTATTTTTCCTAATTGTAAATAAAACACACATTTAGGGATGAAAAGTAAATTTTTTTTATTGATAATGAAACGTGGTTCGATGCCATTTATCGGCTTCGTCTATAGGTCTGCATCCGAACATCAAAATTACCGATGTTTTTTTCCAATGAAAGCGTATCAATGACCTCAATTTCAGCTCGAATGTTGCTTTTAAAAGTTGTTGAATTGTTTGTGAATGATTAGCATGAACCTTATCTTTCAAATGACCCCACAAAAAATAATCAAGTGGTGTTAAATTAGGACTTCTAAGACACATCACAACTTCTTGTTATTATGCGATCAGCAAATTTGGTTGACAATAAATGGATTGTTGCACGATTTGCGTGGTATATCGCAGCGTCCTATTGAAACCAAAGGTCCTTGGCACGAAAGTCATTCAATTTGGGCCACAAAAAATGTTTAGTTTTTGTGAACGATGCCTGGTTGATGTGTTTGGTTCATTACGAACACCTTAAATAACAGCTGCCACTGCATCAGGAGTACAGACTGGATGAACAAGTTAATACGGTCTATGACATTCCACTGAACCAGTTTCTTCAAAACGATCAATAATTTTGCCAATTGCACGCTCAGAAGCACGTCCATGTCGACCAAAACTCTCACGTAATTTATGAAATGTTTTGGTCTTGTTGTTGTGTTATTAGCGACTCCATGATGAAAAATGACATATTTTTGACTTTTCATATGTAAAATTTTTTTTAGAACGTTAGATTTGCATCTGACAGAAAGCTTCTAAAACTTTCATTTGGTTTTTGAAACCTGGATTCTATTTGCCTCCAGTAAATTTCCGAATAATACGTTTGATGTCACACCAATACCAATTTAAGGCAGCTCCAATTTACAAGACTCGAAATTGGTGCTCTAGATCTTCTTTTGAAAGTCCGTATGTATCTGCTGCATGTTCGAGACGAAACAAAAATCGTTCAAAATCCTGAGAACCGCCATCAAAAATTAATTTTCACTTACTCATGTGATTGACAGAGTGAAAATGTAATGGATCTTTGGTTTTATGTTTAATGTTGTGTACTGGATGTATCCCATCCAAACATTTACTTTTGTGTACTTTATGTATCCCACTTTTTGACAGAATAAATAAATTTATCAAAACTTAAGTAAAACTCGACTTTTATTCGAGTATTGGTCGTAGTTTAAGTGCTGGAAATCAATATTTCCATTCTGTTTTGAACCTTGCTAACGAAAATCGTTCAGTTCGATGACAGTATCAGATTTAGTCATTGTGTTCCAGTCATGCTGTTCTTTAGTTTTTGGCCCGTGGAGGAACCGGGAATAGAGTTGCAATCAATTATCCATTTTTAATATGATTTTAAATTCAGAAGTTAAAATAGGTGTCAGTTGATTCATACTCGTGTGGACGCGTGTTGTGATATTGTACTGCATGCTCATGTGGACAAGTGAGGAATAGCGTTTTCTCTGTCTAGCTTAAATGATTTTTCAATGATGTATCCCAACTTTTTTCAAAATGAAATATTTGTTAAATATAAATCACACAATAAACAGTCAACTGATAAATTATTGTGAATAAACAAATTGCAACGATGCCCGCCCGAATATTTCGCAAAATTGTGGTTTTGTCAAGATAACCCTATAAAAGAGCATCCATATACCGCACCACCCCGTTTTACATTTTTATTACGATTTATGTCTGCATAACCATTGAATTATTGTTAAAATCAAATCTAACCCGCGTAACCATATTTTTTTTTATTGGAATTAAATTAAAATTAAAATTGCAATCGAATTATATTCAAATTAGATGAATAAATATTTTAGCTCGAGTTGAAAAATTGTTGTTTTGCGTAGTGCATTGCAAATTATATGAATTAGTAGTTCGGGCGAAACAATGCGAACGTCTGGAACTGCTTCCTAACAAAATGTCTAAATTTTTTGTGAGTTTAACAAAATATGTAAAAAATACTGCTCCAGTCGTTGAATCCATTTTCAAACGTCAGTTTTGCATCACTAAGTGAGTATGCCGCTCAAAAACCATTTTTCCAGTATACAAATTTTTATATTCCAGTGATTTCGATAATAAATGCGCCGAACCAAATTGTAATCTCAAAAATCGTAGTGTCACGAGCACCCGAAAATTAGCGGGTGATGAAATTACATCGCTATTGGAAACGGCAGTCGGTTTAAAAGGCGCAACAAAAACCACCAGAAAATTATTACAGGAATACAGCATTCATTTCTTGGTTGAGGGAGGTTGTGTCATAAATTTGCTGTCGGCAATGAAAGGTGGTACGGATATGGGTGCCTCAATTGTGAATGTGTTCTCAAATCCGACGTGCACCGAAAATCAAACGAGACAAGATCTAAAGGAAATGGGAAGATTTATATCCGAACTGTATAACGTGATTTGTGTATCGAGTCCCAGTCACTCGCTGATCGAAGCTGTCGCAGATGGCTCTAAGGTGCCGGTTATAAATATTGGCTCATTTTTCTACTCACCAATCGATGCATTTTCATTTGCGCTAACACTTTATGAAACTTTTAAAAAGTTGCGCGGTCTAACGGTGGGCATAATCGCAAGTCCTAATCCATACGTGAATTCCCTGATATGTGCATTGCCTCGCATTGGCGTTAATGTTCGTATAATTTGTATGCAAAATAATCAAGTTCTTTCGCTGCGTCATTTAGATTTGGCCAAACAAAACGAAAAATTGAATGAGACGACAATTAAAGAATGCAGTACAATAGCGGAAGTGATCGAGGGTGCTGATTGTATTGTATTGGCGTGTGAACGACACTTAGACACAAAATTGAAATTGCAGGATTTTGATAATGCGGCAAAAGATTGGAAAATCGCTTGTAAACTACCAGCTGAACATCCAGTCGAACGGGCCCTAATCAAACACCAAAATAATATTTCATATAACGTTTTATCGAATACGCACGTCATTTATTCAGCTTTGTACATTCGATTGCTGGGCATCGATTTTAAGCATACCGTTAAAATAAACTAAAACTATATTGTAGATTGGGATTTTTTCTTTACGCTTAATTTACTTAGGTGGTTCTCCTCTTTGTATGACCGGAATCCTGCAGAACGCAACGTCAGTATTTTACTTAAGTGGCTTGGTGGTGTATAGTTCGCATATCCGTAACAAGCACAATGAATAAGGGTGCGTTCCCAAAACAATCATACATGGATCCTTAGCGAAATAATTCTTCCTCCCAATATGCGTTGTACTTTGACGCCTCTATACTTTCACAAATATTAAGCAACTTTGATTGTGCTCGTAGATGACAATTGGAAGTTCTACAGCCAAATTAACGTTCTTCACTTTACGTATCAACCATTGGGCCTCTTAAATAAATACCAACACATACATACATTATTAAGAGACTGTTCGGCTAGTGGATTTAATGTCCTTTGAAAGCTGAACAGTATCCCTATTTGTACACGGCTACAGGTCCGTCTTTTAACTGGCCATCTGCACACTGCATAGCTCCATGCTGGCCTGTACTAACATGAATGATGTGTTCATGTGTTTAATGTTCTGTTCTTTCGTTCAGCCACTCCATTTTCCTGGGGAGAATATGGGGCTGTGCGTTGAATTGTGATCCCTTCTTTGCCAAATATTGTATGAAAGTGTGACCAGTGTATTCACCATCTCGATCACTACGAATGAATTTTGGTTTTAATCAAATGAATTTGGTCTTAAACATTCCAACAAATTCTTTGAGATTTCCTAGAACCTCTTATTTTTTTCAAAATCAGCTCTAATATTTGCTTCGAACGATTTTCTGTCATTTTCGGAAATTTTGGCTTTGCCATTGGAATCCAATCCATGCACGTTGCATTGTTAAAATTTCCTTTTACACATCCTGTTTTCGATAATGATTTCACCACTTCAACATGCTATCTCTATGGCCTAGTGGCATGAGATCGGTTCATTTTCATTAATCATGTAAGCAATAATTATTGTTGTTCAACTTCTGCATGTGGTAATTACAAAAAAAAAAAAAAAAAATTTATAGATATCTGTAGCAAGCACTATGAATAAGGGTGCGTTCCCAAAACGTTCAACCATGGTTA
Source organism: Tipula unca (assembly GCA_951394425.1). Taxonomy (NCBI): domain Eukaryota; kingdom Metazoa; phylum Arthropoda; class Insecta; order Diptera; family Tipulidae; genus Tipula; species Tipula unca. Next base: position 44,156,732 of record OX596381.1, on the reverse strand, counting down.
CAGCACCTATGTGCTATACGCTTACATTTGGCATATATGATACTACTTATCTATCAGAATCTTATTTTCCTATTTCCAGTTCCAACAGGTTCCAAACCACTCATGTCCATTCACTATCTTAAGGGTTGGTAGCATTTAGGTGGTGAACAGTTTTGGATCCGCCTTCCTGTGCATCTCATACGTCATATAAGATATGTGTTAGACTTTGCTACATTGAATTTTGTATTCCTCGTGAAATCAGACTATGATTTCGTCTATGACATGCTTTGTGTATCTACTTTTAGCATGGTAGTTGCATGCTCGATGCACTTTATCTGTATACAGTTGAAGCATCACCTAGCCGGTGTTAGTTACTATACTTTCTTGTCTGGTATTGACATTTCTAAGAATTTGATACACTCATATGACCGAAAAGAATCGTCTTTATATACGGGACCTCCATGAGCTCTACAAGCTTTTCAAATATTAAAACTCCAGTATGCTGGATGCTATGCCTGCCATGTATTACAGATAATAGAAGCTCGGTAATTTAATTTTTGAGCGATTTGTTAGATCTATTAAGCTCGCCTATAACTGTGATTCTAGATTAGAATTTAATATATTCTACAATTTTTGTTCAATCTCAAGAAACCCTTCACGGTTGGTGGAATTCGATGTAAAAATGTTTCCCTTTATTGCTGCACGCGTTCTCTTAAGCACCAATAAATCAGCCATTTGGTAATTTATAATTGAGAAATGTCCTATGCGAAATTTACTTACGTGCGACTTAAGTGTCCCTGGATGGACTTAGATGATAGGATATAGTTTAGTCTCCACGTGGTTAAGGTTTTGAAATTATATTTTCTTAAATGTGACTCGAATGACTTATTCGAATGTATGTGGCTTTGGATGTATAGTTGCAATACGTTGGGTGGATATAAAGTTTGATTTATGGTAGCCTTGGCCGTATGTCGGATGACAAGTTGGACAAGATAACCTTAAAAATGATGGATATAATTCAAAAGTGCTGAATCCATGAGCATAAAGATTTTCCACATTAAAACCAAACGATCGAGATGGGCTAGAAATGCAAATGGAAAAGCTAACATATTTGCTGTGTATATCTCGAAGAAACTTTTCAACCGTTATACAGACAAACAATTAGTTGATTAATTTCAGGATTTATAAGCTGCAAAGTTCATTAAATTTAATTAAAGTTTAACGAAAATTATTTTAATGCCGGCTAGGATGAGTCAAGTACACTGGGGACCTCTACTCTTAATTTACATACTTAGCTGGTTATCATCATTGGCTCCGGCCGACAGAAAGTCTCAAATTGATCAAGTGATCTTACTCTAACTGGTAAAGGGTTTTCCAATAAGCAAGTGACAAGTTTTTTTTTTAAATGAAACGCAAACCATTTGAGATTTCTCGAAAATTTTATTATTGGCTTGAAGTACAATCAAAACATTTATGTATGGAATTCGACATCGTTCATATGTCCACCACGGGCACGTTTTTAGGTGTCAATTCGTTGAACCCAACTCTAACGACGCCGGCCTGTTGGCATAGACCAATGATTTAACGTAGCCCCATAAAATAAAGTCTATAGAGGTGTTAAATCACTTTAGAATTTAGAATTCAATAAGTCGAGTGTTACACCGATTTGTGGCATGTCGCACCGTCTTTTTGAAACAATATATCATTAATGTCTAGCTCATGCAACTGACCAACGAAATAATGTTGCAACATGCCTCTGTAGTGATCTGCATTGATTGTAACAGTCCAGTGGTCCAGTGGTAGTTTAACAAATGTTGAACATTTTCGTTAAGGGATCATATCGAACTAAGAAGATTATTAAACGCCTATTAAATTTGGACCGATGACTTCAGCACTCAATGCCACAAACTTTGATGTTTCGTGACAACTAGCGACAAATGTCAAGTATTACTTTAATCTTGCCATCACTTTCGGTAATGGACTATAGTTCCGTTCAATTTGGCCATATTACTGAAAGGGATGGGCGAGGTAGATTACGCCATGTAATCTACGCGGTTGTCGACGTGCGGTATTTTGTCAACGTCAATAATTAAAATAATGTTAGCAACCGACGATATTTTAGCGATTTGAAATCGAATGCGCCAGTTCGCGGGAGTATTTTGAAAAAGCGTTCATCTAGAGGTGGTTTTTTCATTTGTTTCTTCTTGTATCGTATTGTTTGCTATTTCATCATAGAAAGACTGAGCCCGGCATAGCGTCTTCAAATTACTCAGCTTTATTACGAAAATCAGCGTTCTATGAGGAATGTGTTGCGTGCGATTAGACCAAGTTACGATTGACATATTCGGCCTGTCGAGACCATCGAAATCATCGGTCCATATTTCTTCAAAAAAGAAAACGGCCGGGACGTAATTGAAGCCCGACCTCGACGACATTTGGTTCCAAGAAGTCAGCGCTATTTGCCATATAGCGCTCGAAGCAATGTACTAGATTCTTTTCTTTGGGGCTACGCAAAGTCCAAAGTCTATGTGAATAAACAGCTAGATTTGAGGCATTGTAAGCCTACATTACTCGTGTCATTCGCCAAATACCATTCGATATTCTCGAACGCGTCATCCAAAAATTGGACTTTCAGAAAGGACCATCGCAGAGTTTTTTGAGTTTTTTTAATTTTTGGACAAATCACCTCTATAGATTTCGTTATTACGGATATACTCACGCAGATGTTGTTGGATGCTCCCTATTTCTGGCATAACTACCGGTGTGACTTTGGCACTTCAGCACTCTTTTCACTATACGACAAAATTTTATACATCGAAAATTTGGAATTTGAGTCGTGCGAACGAGCTACATGGCCAAAACTTTACTGCTGTCGTTATGAAAAACCTGACTCCACAACTGCAAATTGCTGGCCAAATCATACATTTTTTTTTGCAAATGTATCTAACTTGAAGTGTTTCAAAACCATGAAATTGGTACGTTTCGTCATCCATCAAAACTCATCCACTAAATGGTGTGAACATTTTGTCATCAGTCCGGCACATAATTTATCGAACAAGTGTTGGTTATCATAACTGGCTTTTGGCTTTTTAATAACTCGGTAGCACTCATAGCCTTCTGGAACACGAATTAGTTCTACCATGGGGTGGGGTGTGTTAAATTTTATGGCACGGTCATAGTTAAATTTCCACGGAATATTTTTAATGAAGGTTATAACCTGTTTGTAAAGATTTCTATCAGTTGTGTCATGTCAAGATTTCTGTCGATGTTCATCACGATGTTTGAATAAAAAATTGAATATTTTAGTAACGGTGATGGACTCTGCTTATTTGACCATCGCCGTACAATTTCATTACCACCCTATACCCATACCCGTCTTTTATACTTGCCACTTTTACATGGAGAATATTGAAGTTTTGAACAGAAGCTGAGTTGGATTATTTTGAATTTCACCATCACCAATTTGACAGGAGAAATTAAATCAAAAATGTTTGGCTCGATCGAGAATCGAACTTAGATCCATAAATCAAAAGTCACTGAGTTTGCTTACTGGACCACCCCCGCATATATATATATATATATATATATATATATATATATATATATATATATATATATATATATATCATGCTATACAAATCTTTTATATCTGTCATTTGAATAGAAAATATTGAAAATGTTAGCAAAGGCAATTGACTCTGCGTTTATTTCGCCATCGCTAATCGCTATATACCCATCTTGTACACATGCCACTACTTGAAAAAAAAAAATGTTTAACACAGAAGCTGTGTGTTGAACCAATTTGAATACAGAAGAAAGTAAATTAAAATAATACTGTCGCTAATGGGTCTCGAACCTTGGCCCTCGAATCCAAAGTCAATCACTCTACTACCTCGCCCACCACCGTCTGTATATTTGATGTTGTACAAATCTTTTATACTTTCCAATTGAATTGAGAAACTTGGGGGAAATTGTTCAAGAGAAGCTGAGTTGAACCAAAAATATTCCATCATTAATATCGTTTGAAACTTAACTAAACTGCATAGTGTCAGGTATTTTTCCTGGGTCAGTTCACCAATATGGTGGTTTTTCAGTTGAAATGGATTCACTTTCATTTTTAGGCTGCAAGAGTAGCATTCGAAGAAATTAATATTCGGTGCCACCCTGGTACAGACTAAAAAATGTTTGAATTTTGTTCTCATAATTTGCAACCGCAAATGATAATATTACTCTTACTTTGTCCTGATTAACTCTTAATACAGGATGGGCCATTCGTTAGTCCTATTTTGTATTTGTAAATACAATACACATTTAGGAATGAAAAGACAATTTTTTTTATTGATGTTGTATGAAAAACAATATCGTTCATATGCCCACCACGGCTTCGTCTGGAGGCCTGCATCCGAACATCAAAATTTCCGATGTCTTTTTCCAATAAAAGCAGACCAATGACCTCAATTTCAGCTTGAATGTTGTTTTTAAGTTGTTGAATTGTTTGTGGATGATTAGCATAAACCTTATCTTTCAAATAACCCCAAGAATTTCTTGAAATTATGCGATCAACAAATTTTGTTGACAATAAATGGATTGTTGCACGATTTGCGTGGCATGTCGCTTCGTCTTAAAACCAAAGGTCGTTGACACGCAATTCTTTCACTTTGGGCCACAAAAAATGTTTAGTTCTTGTGATCGATGCCTGATTGATGTGTTTGGTTCATTTCGAACACTTTCACTAACAGCTACCACTACATCAGGAGTTGTTGTGTTTTTAGCGACAGATAACATTTAGTATTAACATTCATTGCTTGAAAATAGATGGGCCACCCTTCACTTTACCGAATTACTTTTAGCAAGAATGTACTTTTTCAAGACACGCTGTAAATCCGGATTTCCCCAGAAGAGTAGTCAGCAAGCTTAATAGCTCATTGAAATAGTCCGATAAAATGAGGAAGTTATCTAAATGAAAAAATATTTCTTCGTGTAGTTGGTGTGGTATAACCCAATCCATTACACTACACATTGTTCGGAGAGTGTTGTAAAGTCAAAACAGCATGACCTTGATACAAAAAATGCCCACAGGAGGTGATTGCACTTTTATTGCGAACGGAATCTGGTAAAAACATCCTTGAATGCTTGAAATGAATTTTGTTCGATCCAATTGGTTCAACAGCTGGTCGTTTATTGGTAAGGATTCGATGAACTATTCAATTCCTCAATTACACCGAGAGATATCATCCCGCGTCTAATTCATTATACAGTGACTTTTGGATTGCAAGGGATACAGCATGATCGCGTTGCTTGGTAGGTGTTTCATATCTTATGTCTATTGCAAAAGTAGCCATCTGGAATGCGCCCTAAACCAAGTTTTTGTATAATTGAATATAAATTTTCGGTTTCTTTGGGGCTGAACTCATGTTGTATCGACTTTAGAAATGGAAGGTGGAATGATTTCAATACTGCGCAAAATATGCTTATTTTGCCAATATGTACGTGCTCGATCAGATGTCATGTTTTGTGTTAAGGTGTGTTTTTGTACATCTATGGATGGAAATGAAAAAGAGCCGTTTTCGATGTATTAATGGCCAATATCTTGAGAGATACAAGCAAATTACTAAATTACCGTGGTTATATTTGTGGTATGGAAGCCATTTCTTGTGTTGCAGAGTAAAGTATTTCCTTTTGGCCGCATATTTCATCAATATGGAATTTACTATCTTCTGTTTCAGCCATGGAAACCCCTTTTGATATATATGCAAAGCTTCTCAGGTTCAAAGCTCGCGAACTTTCAAGTGTCGTCTAAGGCTATAAGCACCGTCTTTTGAAAACCCGCCCTTAAAATAATATGCAGAAGATCTGAACCTGTATAGAAATCGTTTTATCATATCCACTTTTAATTTACTCCAGAAAATATCCGGATTACACGCTTGATGTGACACTAATATAAATTTAAGGTGGCGCCAGTTAAAGTCCGCATAAAACCAAAAATTAACTTCCACTTGTAATGGATCTTTGGTTTTATGTTTAGGTTCAGGATTCATGTTTCCTCTGGAGCTCTAGAGTACTTGAGCTTTATTTAGTGAACCTTGCCGTTTAACATTTACTTTTGTGTACTGGATTTATCACACTCTTGAAAAACTTAAGTAAAAAACAAGTTTTATTCGAGTATTGGGAAATTAATATTTCCATTCTGTCTTGAACCTTGCTTACGAACATCGTTCTGTTCGATGACAGTGTCAGGTTTAATCATTGTGTTCTAGTCATGCTGTTCTTTAGTTTTTGGCCCGAGGAGGAACCGGGAATAGATTTGCAATCAATTATCCATTTTTAATGTGATTTTAAATTCAGAAGTTAAAACAAGTGACAGTTGATGCATACTCGTGTGGACGCGTGTTGTTATATTGTGTTGTTCTGCATCCTCATGTGGACAAGTGAGGAATAGTGGTTTATCTGTCTAGCTTAAATGATTTTTCAATGTTCGGTCCCAAATTTTTCAAAATGAAATATTTGTTGTGAATATAAATCACCCAATAAACATTCAACTGATAAATAAAAAATTTGCAACGATTTGTCAAGATAACCCTAAATGAGCATCCCTAAAAATTGTTTATCAGTTTATTTGCATTTCTGGTGTATCGTTCTGAACTGCTGGATATATAAGACCGCGGTTTTCAAATTCTCTGCTTATTATGGCAGCACACCAATTGCTTTCCGATTGAAATTTTCGTGCACGTCACATAAACTTTAAACCTTATAAAGTTTTTCGATTACAAAAACACCCAACCGAGTTTTTTCTTTAAAAAAAAAAAACGATGGCAAAATATCAAATGCCAATGTCCTTATTAAAAATCAATTTATTCCTAATTCCAAATCAATTTCGTATATAATCGATTATACCCACATATCATATACCGCACCACCCCGTTTTACATTTTTATTACGTTTTATGCAGACGATAACCATTAAATTTTTATTAAAATCAAATCTAACCCGCGTAACCATATTTTTTTTTATTGGAATTAAATTAAAATTGCAATCGAATTACATTCAAAAAAATTGTTGTTTTGCGTATAGTGCATTGCAAATTATATGAATTAGTAGTTCGGGCGAAACAATGCGAACTTCTGAAACCGTTTCCTAACAAAATGTCTAGATTTTGTGTGAGTTTAACAAAATATGTAATGAATACTGCTCCAGTCGTTGAATCCATTTTCAAACGTCAGTTTGGCATCAATTAGTGAGTATGCCGCTCAAAAACCATTTTTCCAATATACTAATTTTTTATATTCCAGTGATTTCGATAATAAATGCGCCGAGCCAAATTGTAATCTTAAAAATCGTAGTGTCACGAGCACCCGAAAATTAGCGGGTGATGAAATTACATCGCTATTGGAAACGGCAGTCGGTTTAAAAGGCGATGCACCAACCAACAAAAAATTATTACAGGAATACAGTATTCATTTCTTGATTGAGGGAGGTTGTATCATAAATTTGTTGTCGGCAATGAAAGGTGCTACCGATATGGGTGCCTCAATTGTGACTGTGTTCTCAAATCCGACGTGCACCGAAAATCAAACGAGACAAGATCTAAGGCAAATGGGAAGATTTATATCCGAATTGTATAACGTGATTTGTGTATCGAGTCCGAGTCACTCGCTGATCGAAGCTGTCGCAGATGGCTCAAAGGTGCCGGTTATAAATATTGGCTCATGTTTCTACTCACCAATCGATGCATTCTCATTTGCGTTAACACTTTTTGAAACATTTAAAAAGTTGCGCGGTTTAACGGTGGGCATAATCGCAAGTCCTAATCCATACGTGAATTCACTGATATGTTCATTACCTCGCATTGGCGTTAATGTTCGTATAATTTGTATGCAAAATGATCAAGTGCTTTCGGTGCGTTATTTAAATTTGGCCAAAAAATATGAAAAATTCAATGAGACGACAATTAAAGAATGCAGTACAGTAGTGGAAGTGATCGAGGGTGCTAATTGTATTGTATTGGCGTGTGAACGACACTTAAACGCAAAATTGAAATTGCAGGATTTTGATAAAGCGGCAAAAGATTGGAAAATCGCTTGTAAACTACCAGCCGAACATCCAGTCGAACCGGCCATAATCAAACACCAAAATAATATTTCATATAACGTTTTATCGAATACGCACGTCATTTATTCAGCTTTGTACATTCGATTGCTGGGCATCGATTTTAAGCATACCGTTAAAATAAACTAAAACTATATTGTAGATTGGGATAGGTTCGTTTTTATATCACTTTACCCTTCCACTGTACACTCATGTTAAAGAGAAATTTTTAAATAGGTCAAATCTATGTCAGAGTGAATTTAATTGGCAAACTTATCTGCTTTTCGCCGTAAACCAACATTTTTACCAATAAACTTGCAAAATTTATATATGTTGTATAAAGATTTTATGAATATTTGAATATGAATGTATATACATACAGATGCAATAAGCAGAAATATAAAAATCTCTATATCGTACACAAGACTGAGTTATTGTGAGTAAGTAAGATTGTCTGCTGATAATAAATTCACTATTTACTGTAGATAATCATCATAGATCATAATTATACAGCGAGCAATCAATTCGAGACATAATTTATCCGATTTATTAGGATCTAATTTATTTTGTTGTGCTAAATCTGAAATTGCTTTTCATGTTACTTGGCCTTACTGATGTACTCACATAGTAAAACACACGAAATATTGTCATGCATCAGCGCTATACAATTTTTCGTGTGTTTTAATATGTGAGTGCATCGCAATGTCGACTAAAATTTGGTATCGAGACTTTTTTTTAATTTTTCTGGTATTTCTTTTTCTCCAAGCACTCACACATAGCAAAACACATGAAAAATTGTCTAGCACTGATGCAAGACAATTTTCCGTGCATTTTACTATGTGTGCCCTTGGAAGATGAAATTGCTTATTAATTTATTAATTTTATCGTCATTGCTTACTTGTTATTATTTTAGTGCCAACTAGGATGATTCAAGTACATACATTAATGACCTCTACTCTTAATTTACTTTGCTGGTTCTCAATGTTGGATGAGCGGAATCCTGCAGAACGTCAACGTTCATGACTTTTTAGATGGCTTCGAAATATTTTACTTGAGTGCTCGGGTTTGAGAAAATGATTCTGGGACTGTAATTGATGCAGTAGCGGTACCATACGTTGGAGTTTTCAATTTGGTTAATTTATATCTTTAATTGGCAACATGATCCCGAATCAGCCAACCGAACTACATTTCTTAAGTAACCAGAAGTGGTGGTAGTTTAAGCTGGCAATGGCTTGGTGAGCATATCATCTATCATAGTTTCGGATGACAATAAATACACATGACTCTGAGAGTGGTATAAACTCTGCTTTTGTGGTTTAGTATGCGACCCAAGTTTGTTCCTTGCAGCTCCAGCTAATTGTCCCTCCAAATAATTGAAACGCGTAGCGATTTGTTGAATTTAGAATCCACTCTAAACCAGGTGGCTGCTTCATATACACAGTCCCCTTTAAATCACCATGACAACACGCCATGCGCACTTATGCGCAACTAGTCGAGCTTTGAACTGACTTACCATTCCATTATCATTGTTTTAGTTTTAAATACCCCTTTACACCCTATAGGTTTTCGGTCAGATGTTAGGTCCACGAGCCCATATGTCCGGTTCAATCCGGTAACTCTTCATTCATGACTTTCAACCATTCAATTTTGTTTGGTCCTTTGATGACATCGTTAAAACATTTGGGTTTAGGCGGTAGCTCTTTAGCACTATAAACGTTATCATCAAAACGCTTGGGTGGAATATCTGATACCTTTCTTTGCTAAATATTGTATGAAATTATATGACCAGGTTACTCATCACCTCGATCACTAATAATTAATTTTGGTTTTAATCCATTGAATTTAGTCTTAACCATTCCAACAAATTCTTTGAATTTTCCTATAACCTCTGATTTTTCTCGAAGTGGGTAAATTGTCGTATACCTTGAATAATCATCAATGCGAGTGTGAGTTTGTATTGGTCACCAGAAGGTGGTTAAGTTTGCATAGGTTCACATACTTCTATATGAATCAGCTCCGATATTTTCTTCGAACGAGTTTCTGTCATCTTCGGAAATTTCGGTCTTGCCATTTTGGATCCCATGCACGTTGCACAGTTAACATTCGATTCGTTTTTTACCATTTGGAATACCTTTTACCCATCCTGTTTTCGATAATGATTTTACCACTTTAACATGCAATCTCGATGGAATAGGCGCATGAGATCTATTTGTGTATACATCCGTCATTTTCATTTTCGGCTTTCGGTTTATTTTCATTAGCCATGTAAGCAATAAATTATTCTTGTTCAACTTCTGCATAATACTACATGCATTGTATCAATGATGGCCATTTTATTTTTATTTTATTCAAACGGTTGGAACCTACAGTGGTTTTGCACTCAATGCCACAATGGGCCGATGGTGTAAACCTGGAAGATCTATTTTTACTCGCAGAGGCACACGGCAGCCTTGGCAAACTGTAAAAACTTGAACCAAGGGATCGATAATAACTGATCTACGTTCGAAGATTCGTAAGAGATCACTTGAGATCCAGCTTCGACAAAGGCCGCACTGCTGCAAAGGTAGTGTAGGCAGTCATCCTCTTCCTCAGAATTCTGAGTTGGTTCTTTTTAAAGGATAACACATATTTAGTGAATCTCACATTGGGTTCGCCTTTCGACAGCTAGGCGTAGAACGCCACTTCAGTCCCAGTTGAAGTAAAGGGAACTTCTTAATAGCGTCCTTTCCACAATTGAAGGATAGAGGAATTGCTAGCTCGGGACCAACAAATTTGTTACGTGATCCAGCTTTCGCTAAAAACTCAGCAACCTCATTTCCGACAACGCCACAATGAGCAGGCACGCACATGGTCCTTACTCTCGTATTAGAGCAAAAGAGAGACGTAGTCAAGGGATTTTTATGGGTATTGAGCACATATTTCCTAAATCACTAAACTAAAATGTCTCAATCGTACTATGGGTAAGTGCAATTAAATCAGCTTGAAAACCCGTGCAGTGTTTACCCAGACTACCCGAGAATCTAAGCCCATACTTTGGACAATAGAATCCAAACCTTGCACTGACTTCTGAACGACAGCCATCCACAAAAAAACTATCGATTTGGGCAACTGTCTATATAGTAATCCTGAGATTACTGCCACAGTTCTCTCGAAGGGAAAACGACGGAAAATGAATTGGTGAAGTTAAATTCGGGCAACAGCAAGTTATTCACCATTTCAACCTCTGAAATATGTGACTTTAACTTATTAGGAATCTCTCTATACCCCGTACAAGTCCCGAAGTCGTTTCATGCCGCAAGGCACCTCAGTCGAAACGCAGCAGAGCACGCAGTGCCAAGAATGTAACACTGCAATTCGGGCAAGCATATAGAACAGACTCCATAGCAAGAAGGGGAGTAGACGTCAGAGCACCGATTATAGCCCTACAGGCTGTCATCTACAGTCCATATAATTTTGTTTAACAATTGGCCACCATACAACTGATGCATACGACAGTAAAGATAAAGCCAGTGAATTGTAGATGAATAACATCATTTTGGTTAGACTGCAGGAATTGCTAAAGGCCCTTCTGCCAAAAAATAGCAATGGCATTTTGCAGCTTAGAGTAACACTTAGGTGCTTGACGTGCCTGTCTTTGTAATTGCTCCACCAAATAGAGTGAGAACAGATATTTTGGCACGGTCTTTAAGTCTGGTAAAGACAACCAGATCAGTTTTAGAAGGATTGACGTTAAAATATATGTGGATATAACATGGTAATCTGGATATATGCCGAATGTCGGATGACAAGTTGGACAAGATAACCTTAAAAATGTTGAATATATTCAAAAGTGCCGAATGCTCAAAGGAAAATCAGTATATATTCAGTTGATTAATTCCAAAGTTTAGTTGCAAAGTTCAGTAAATTTAATTAAAGTTTAACGAAAGTTATATAGTGCCACGTTGGCGACCACTACTCTTAATTTACATATGTCCTTAGCTTGTTCTCATTGTTGGCTCTGGTCAACAGATCATCAACGTACATGTCTTTTAGAATGACTTGGAAACATTTTACTTGATTATCGTTGGTTGTGCCTTGAACATTATCTTGCGGCTATAAATGATGCAGTAGCGGCATCATATGTTGGAGCCTTATATGTCTTACGGTTAATTATTTCTTATGGCGAAACTTAAACACTATGCTCAGCTTCTTAGTACGACTCGTCTGCCGCGTTAATGAGGCAGTAATTAATAGTTTATTTTATAAATCGTCAAATTGATCAGGTACTCTTACTGCGGTATTTACTGATCCTCACATTTTTCTAGTATTTTTTCATCTTCAGTCAGGTAACTTACTGCGGGGATCTTCTCTAATTTTCTAAATTTTCATAAATAACCCAACCTCGAGCAATTAGAAAATGATAGCTTATTATTGAAAAGAACACCTCCACATCAACCATTACATTGATATGGTCAGTTTGATTAAACAAGTACATAGAATAATAATGTTGAATGTCATGTCTTTTTCAACACCTTACCACATGCCTGAGTGTAACACATGCGTGTATTAAAAAAATAATTAAAGTTGAACGGATGACTCCAGCATTCAATTCCACAAACATTGATATCTCGTGACATCTAGCGGCAAATGCCAAGTACTACTTTAATCGTGCCGTCTCTTTCGGTATTGGACTATAGGTTTCATATTAAATTTAGGTAGGCTCGAATTTTGTATACGATGAAATGTATTTCAAGGGATCACATCGTTTTTTATTAACTCGTGTTTCTGCCTTAAGATCACCTTTAATCCGCGGGCATTTCATCCAATGTATCTCGTAACTTTTTTATACTTGTGCTGCTCACTTGATTTAGATGAAATGCTTCGTAATAATTGCTTCGATTTCATTTAATCACTGGATCCATTTGATGAGCTTTTCGGTGGCTGCGTGGTCATTGGGTGACTGGAATTCTAGAATAGTATCCAACGCATTATACAGTTTTTCTTTTAAAATTATAAAACTGTGCTCTTAAATCATCCACTTGAACCTTCAGTTCAATGTCATTCCAAGGTGAACTTTTTGATTTTGCTCAACATGTTACCAACAGTTGGCGGAACTGAAAGCGCCCATAGTCTTCATGATTTTACTGTGAATACTCAAGACCAATATCTTATTGAAAATAATCCTATATAGATCTCATCGATAGATCAACCTAGATGGGAATATTTTTATGCAATTGAACAGATTGTGTATTTTCATATATGAATGAAGTGTGATTTGGTTTAGCCGCGACTTATAGAAAATTCTTCGGTCCTCTAAGTGTTCCGTCAGAATTTCTATTTCTATTAGCTTCAAAGTAAGATTAAGTAAGGGTAAAAATTAACAATGTCGTTAAAAAAAGAATCAACAATTAATCAAAAATTAATTAGTTGCAAAGTTCATTGAACTATACGTACATGGCCTTCTTCAGTTTAAAACCCCGTTTAATTAAAATATAACGAAACGGCTTCTTTATTTCCATGTCAGAATCTGAATTGAATGTAGTATGACATTTTGAACCACAGTTGTCAAATCAATAATATAATACCATGTGATCGTGATTTTTTTTATTAAAACTAATTATCTTTACTTAAAAAGTGCTACTTATTCGTTAATAAATCTAATTATCTGCAGATATCAACTTTATATGAATTCAATTATGATACACCATCACGGCATAATACAATTAATTTCTGACGTTTTATTTAATGAGAATACGATTAAAATGAATCAGGATCTCTAAATTACATATTTGAATTGCAGCCGATTTCCTGCGATATTTTTGCAGTTAACTAGTTTCAAATATTTCAAATAAAACAAAAAAAAAAACATTAAATCCCTTTTCATCTGAGAATCTTGAGTATGCTTGGGATAACTTTTAGTGCCTATATGATCAAGTTTCTTTCTGCAACCAACCTTATATGGGCACAATCGCTATATACAAATACGTATCCTCAATAACACATGCACCCAACATTTTTTTAGCATTTTAAGCAACCATAACCATATAATTTTTAAATATAATATTATACAAATATTTGCTCGTCATTAAATTTAAGCAAAATATATATAAATAACCGCCATAAAAGCGTTCACATGTGCATGTATTCTTAAATATGGAACTGTAGCCGTCTTCAAAAAACAAATAAAAATATTTATCTCCTTTTAATATAATTTTGTGCCTCATAACAAGTATTAAAGTAATTCGCATATATCCTTTTATATTTTATGGGCACCAGCGTGTGCTGGTACATACAAAATTCTTGAATACACTTTATGGACAATTAATTTATGACGTGCTATATTGCGCCGCTGCTGCCTTGGAACCAGAAACAACACCGCAACAATGTTAAGGTTAAGAAAAATTTGTGTACCATAATTTTTCGTACAGTTTTTTTACCGTATTTGTGTTGTTTGTTTTTTATTCTGCACATTCCAGGTAAAATGAGCATTTGTTTGTGTCTTTGATCTTCTCATGTAACAAAAAACAACGACGACGACGAAGACGATGATGATGGTATAATAAATAAACATTCTCTCAATTTCTTTTGTTTATTATACTTTTTTTTTAAAGTTCCTGTGTTTTTATATCATTTTGTTAAATGAAGAGACAAGAAAATTTTCTTCTAAGAGTGTTAAACGGAATTTTTATAAATTATTTTTGTTTTCCTTTTTTGTTGTTGTTGTAAAATTGCCATAATTTAAACAAACCATTTAATATTGATTTTCATGTCTCTATCATATGGGAAAAGTTTGTGTTGTGTGAAAATTTAGAAAATGTGTGATACATAAAGCACATTTTATCATAGAGATTTGTTTGAAGAACAAGGTTTGGGGTAATTGTACAAAAAATTTGTCGCACACAAACCTAATCATTCTATCTGCTGATCTGCATTAATATAATTATTTAGAATTATTCAGAAATCCTTGTCCCCAAAAAGTTGAGCTCAATTTAGTAGAATGGACGGGAGCGTCTCGGAAGCTATAAAAGTATCAAATCAATTCTACGAATCTTAATTCAATCAGAGTGTTTTTATTGGTCTATTTGAAATATTTTTGGAGTTTGCAAATTGTGCCCAATGGGGATCAGGTCTTTGTATGCGAGATATTGTGTAGCGTATCGAAGATGGTTCGAACAGGCGATTTGCGCCGGTAGATGTTTCACAGATGATTTCTAGACCAGGTAGTTTGAAAAGCTTTATTTTTAGTAATGAACTAGTGTGACAAGCGAAACCAGAAAGTAATTTCTGAAGGTCCAAGTCTGTTTTTTGGGTTGTGCGATTTTGTTGGGGTCGAGGTGAGTTTCAGTATCTTAAAAATAAAATACAATCCAAGTGGCGTGTTTGCCTTGGATTACGTTCAGTTTTAGACTGAATTACAGTCAGAGGTTTGTTGACGGTATAGATGGTGAAGTCTCGACCCTCGTCAAAATATCTGAAATGTTTGATGCATCAGAAGTTATGCTGGTTAGGTTAGGTTAGGTTAGGTAAGGGTGGCTGTCCTAAAGGACTACCATAGACACAAAATTGGTCCGTAGCTGTACCACATTCGAGTTTCCTCCTCTTCACTCGCTAAACCATCCTGAGCTTACCAAGAAGCGTTTAAAGTCCCGGATCTCGATTTTACTAAGATCCGAGAGGTCGTTCAAAGGGGAAGTTCCCATAAATTTTGTTCTGCTGTACGCTAGACTAGGGCAGGTGCAGAGCAGATGGAGCACATTTTCCTCCTCCTCCTCATCACCACAGCTGCGGCAGAAATCGTGGGCTGGGACACCCACTCTGCTCGTATATATCCCAATGAGACAATGTCCCGTTATAGCTCCCATGACCATACTAATATGGTGCCATCGAAGCGATATCAGTTGGCCTGATCTGGACCGGTCAAGTCCAGGCCAGATCTGCCTGGTTGTTACACACGAACTGGCTTTAGACCATCTAACGTTCGTTTCTTTTATGGCTTCTTCTTGAAGCAGCAGTTTACATGAAGCAAGCGGTATCTTTATATCCCGCCTGCTTTGGGTTATTAGGCGTGCTGTACCCGTGCGGGCCAACTCATCTGCCATTTCATTACCTGCGATATTGAAATGCCCTGGCACCCACGTCAAGCGGATGTTGAACTGATCAGCCATCTCATTTAAAGATGCCAGACAGTTCTGGGCTACCTTCGACGTCAGGGAGTATGATTGTAGCGTTTTAATAGCAGCCAGGCTGTCCGTTAAAAATGCGAATATCCCTCGTAGATATTACATTATACTTCAACCAGTCCATGACTTCCATTATCGCGGTCAGTTCAGCTTGAAAAACGCTGCAAAAGTCGGGAAGACGAAAAGAGAGGTTAACCCCTAGTGCCTCACAGAATACCCCGCAGCCAACCCCTCCATCCCTTTTTGAGCCATCCGTGAAGAAGCTTAGCGCCTCATTGTCCATAACCGTTTCGTTCACCCAGTCCTCTCTGGTGGGAAACTCAGTTTGGAATTTAATCTCAACAGATGGCAAAGGGATAGCGTAGTCGGTTATGCTGAAGTTATGCTGAGCTTTGAGTAGTTCTGTGGTTTAGACAAAAATACTTTTACAGACTTATTCAGCCTTAAGTTACATGAATTTTGATAGTCCAAAAAAAGCTCTTGGCAGTCTTGGGTTTACGCAGTAGTACTGCAAGTATTTCAGCGAACTTTGTTTCCAGGTGGAATTTTTGTTGCTCCTCAATTTGCGATGCCACAAGAACGTCATCAATGTAAATGAAAACGAAATCGAGATCTCGAGCGTCTACGTTCATGAAGCGCTAAAACATTTTCGCGGCATTGTGTTATCCAAATGGCATTCAAGTGTATTCAAAGAGGCCAACTGGTGTGGTGATTGCTATAATAGAATTATATTTGTTGGTTCGGCTGTTGGATGTGTGATGGGGTTAGTGAACGCTTAATTCGAATACGTTGATTTGTATTTGAATTTCACTAAAATTTGTTTGATGTGGCAGTTTCGAATATCGGTGAGTCGTATATTCGGACTGCTATAAACATATGAATCCTAATAATAAATCCTTTCTATCTATGGTACTTTAAACAAGAGGAAGGTCAAAAAATAATGCCGTTATGAACACCAGATTTGTGCACAGGTAACGCTCAGTAAATAAAAGGCATCACGATACATGCTATTGGCTTAATTATGGAAAATTTCCTTAATCATGTTTTCCGACAATGTATTTTGGAAAATTTTGAAACTTCAAAACGTAGATTCAGAACATATTAAATAATTCAACAGAAAAATTACATTAACAATAATACCCGTACTCCATTGCATGTGCTGCCACTCTGCCAGGCACAAAAAGAATGTTTTTATTCTTTCTCCGTGTTAGCAGGTTAGTACTATGTATTTCACAGAATTGGTAAAAGTTCGATAAAATCAAGATTTGGAATATGGATAAGTCTATATAAATACTTAAAAAATACTTAAAATTATTAAAATTCATTTGAATTTTGAAAATTAAGTAAATCTATCCTTAAAATTTCAAATATCGATTTTGATTCTTTTGCAAAAGTATTGAATCTAAATTTTTAAATGCAAACTTTTCAAAAATTCGAGAAATTTCCAGAATTTGACAATCATCAAATTTGAGGTTATATAGAACTTCGACAAACTAAAGCTATTGATTTGACAATAAAATAAAAGAAAGATATAGTGCTAAATGACACTGTAAGCTCTCCTAATTTAAAAGTCAGAACATTTGCTCACCGGACCATTTTCTCGGATGATGAAATTTATTTTCATAAAAAAGTTCAACTTGATGAATGAAGCTTTTGACGTATAGATTTGATCCGAAATCAAATCTGACATTTTTAATTCTGAATTTTAGTTTGAAATATTAGCCCGGTTCTGTAAAACTTTTAAATTTTTTAAATAAATTTTAAAATTTAAAATTTGATTTGTTAAATTTTAAAAATTTGAATTTTAAACGCTCAGTTTTAAAAGCGTTTTTTTTTAATTTTACGCCATTTCTCCAATTTTTGCAACATTCAAAATTCATAAATTTAAACGCATTCGAGATTTTACAAATTTCCGTAATTTTTTAAAAGTCCCTAATAATTTTTAGAAAATCTCCGAAATAAATTAATTTTCAAAAATATGTTGTATATCAAAATTTTTAAAACTTCCCAAATCTTCCAAACCCGTACAACATTTTTCAAAATTCTTTCAGAATTTAAATTTTGTAAAACGTATTAAATTAAAAAAAAATTCAGAATTTTGAAGAATACTTTAATTTTTATAACTCTTTTATGGGTTGAATATGTCGTGTATATGATTTCAAATTTTGATTTATAGAAATTCGGCATATCACTCGAATTATGCCGAGCAAATAGCACAGTGGTTAAAACAGTGAGGTTTGCATTGAAAATAAATTATACAAAAGTGATTCGAATTAAATCGGACCTCTGATTGAAGCAGACTGCGGTAGATTTCGGAGAGCCTGGAACATCAGATCATGTAAAAAAAAACAAATACAATATGTGGGGTATTTTGGTAGACATTTGTTAGGAGACACTCTCTTAAAGTTTACCTATTCGTGTTTTTTTACTTCATGGTATGACCACTTTTGCTCTAATTTTAAAATATTTCACCAGATGTCAGACACTTACTTTGCGTTAAAAGGCGAATATGTGAGCTATACGCTTCGTAACATTCTTTAAATATTGTTACCAAGACCTACAGTTTTCAACAAATTAATTTTATCTTTTGACGTAACATTTGAGTAATAATTAGGCGGAGCATTTATGAAAAATTAGTTATTTAACTGTTCAAAGTTCATTACATATGACATATTTCAAAGGTCATACAAAAAATTACAAAAGCATAGCAAGAATTTGAATTTAATTTATTTTCATTTAAGACTGGACTGAATTTAAACCAACTTTGCTTTTAATCTGCCGTCGGTTGCAAAAACGTTAAATTATCCAAACTATCCCATCGCAATTACCTTATTTAAAATTAAATATAGATTCTAACCAAATTTTTCGAATTTTGAAATCAGTTGCAAAAAATTTGTTATAATTTCAAACATAATATTGACTTCAATGATTCTAGGCATTGGAAATTCTGAAAATAACTATTTTTTAATTCTAGGGAAATTCAAATGCGGGACTAGGCCAAAACAAGTCGATTTTATGTTTAGTTTAGTACAGCACATAGCTTGGATATAGAGGTAGAATCTCAATATCGAATAATTCTTTCCAAAGTTTTAAAATAACTTGAACTTTTGTTTTGTTATACCTTCCAGGGTCGCACTTGAATATTGAACGCACGAGGACCGTCGAAAATTTTTAATTTCAATATCTTTACACCCAAATTCTTAAATTTATAAATGTCTTAATTTTCAGATCTGAATTGTTAAACTCAATTCGAAAATTTTCAAAATATAAATTTAATTAAAATGAATTTAATTAACTCCCGGATTCTCTTTCAAATCGTTGTGGGGTTTGAACGTGGAATCGGTGAAGTAAGCGATAAAATAAAAATAATCAAAAAGTGCAGTGAGTGTAGTTTCTTTTTAATTATTTTATGCATGTACATATTGAACATAGTGAAAAAAAATTAAAAGTGCAGTGTTAGCTTTTTTTTTATTTTATTTTATTTTATTTTTAAATGTATTTTATATACACTCCCGGCTAAAATTATTGGGTCGATGGGGAACATCAAATCCGGTCGGTAAAATGAGTGACGACGAGGAGCCATTTTCTTTCCATAGGCGCTCTAATCAGAAAAAATCCCAAGATACGTTGAGGAATTGTAATATACGAATGAGTGAAGCAGAAATGGATAATATCGATCCTTTCCAAAAGAGTCAGGTTCTACCGAGGTCTCCCACGAGAGCCTGTAGCACGTTCACCACGAAAATAATACCTACAGAACTTGTGGAGTTACCGAGAAATGCTTTTCCAGAGGACAACAATTGTTCTAAAAAAGAAGAAATGCTGTATCAGGAATTGCGTAAGGCCAATGCTGCATTGGATGAATCTAATAATTTAAATAAGCAATTAAATGATACAATTGCTTGGATGCAGGAACATATAAGGATTCTTGAAAACGAAGTTAAAGCTCTTAAAGCAAAGAAAAACGTTGATTCTGCAAAAAATCTGCACTCTACATGTAAACCAGAAAAAATAATTGAGGACCTGAAAGGAAAAGGTTTTAATGCAACTGAAGCATCAATTAAGCTAAAACGAAGAAGCAAGGAGCCTCTGAACATGTATATGCTGACATTCAGCGCAGATGATGATATTGAAAAAATACATCAAATCAAGTACATCTTGGGATGCAAAGTCAATATTGAGCCCCTAAGAAGATCTAGGCTTAAACCACAATGTAAAAAATGTCAAGCATATGGACATACTCAAAAATACTGTAACAAAGAACCCAGGTGTGTCAAATGTACAGGTAAACACCATACTAGAGATTGTGTCAAACCCACAGATGTACAGCCTAGATGCGTACATTGTGGAGAAAACCATCCAGCTAACTACAGAGGATGCGGTGTTGCTATTGAATTGCAAAACATCAAAAATAAAAACATACATGCTAAAAATACAAATGTAATAAAGAAGCAAACTGTTGGAATAAACAGGCCTGAATCATTTAAAGGAGAGTTAAGGCGTAAAGCGTCGATAGCTTCTCAAGTAGAAGTGGGCAAAAAAACTTACGCTCAATGAGTAACGAAAACAAACAAAAAACTCCTCAAACAGACGACATAAATCAAACGCTTAAGCTGATATTAAGCAAACTTAATACTTTTGATCAGCGATTACAGAAACTAGAATACAGTACCAAGGGAGCCATCCCTAAACAAAACCATGTCTAACGACTTAAGAATTTTATGCTGGAATGCCAATGGGCTCCAGCAACACCAACAGGAATTGCAAATGGTTCTGGACGCAGAGAAAATCGATGTCTGTCTCATCTCTGAAACTCACTTCACTAGGCAATCAATTATCAAATTTAGAAATTATAAAACATATCACACTATTCACCCGGGAAATACTGCCAAGGGAGGTATAGTGCTGTTATAATTAGAAATAGTATTAATCACTTCGAGGAATTAAAATATGAAACAGAACAAATACAAGCAACAGCTGTTAATATCAAGACCAAAAATAACTCTATTAGTGTTATTGGAATTTACTGCCCACCGAAATACTCTCTAAAAGAAAAAGATTATCTTGAATTTTTCAGTAAACTACGGAAAAGATTTGTAATTGGAGGAGATTTTAATGCAAAAAATACTCACTGGGGTTCTAGACTAACAACAACCAAAGGGAAAGAACTCCTCAATGCTATCAGAAAATACGGTTGTGAAGCCTTATCAAATGGTAAACCGATCTACTGGCCAACTGATCCAAATAAAATACCAGATCTGATTGATTTCTTTATAGTGAAAAATATATCTGTAAATTATATACATATAGATGAAAGTTTTGACTTAAGCTCTGATCACTCCCCAATACTTCTAGTAAATAAACACACAAATTGGGAATACTTTAGACTGTCTTTAGAAAGAAAAATTAACTTAATGGTTCCGCTAAGGAGTGAGGAGCAATTAGAAAAAGAAGTTCACAAGTTCATATGTGACATACAGCAGTCAGCTTGGGAAAACACTCCTGAAGTTAAAAAGAAAATTAAGGGAAACAACTACCCTAGAGAAATTAGAGAGCTTTTGGCAGAAAAAAGAAGGGCAAGGAGAATATGGGAACAAACTAGAGTCCCTCAAGATAAAACTAAGCTAAACAATCTGACTCAGCTACTTAAAAGGGAAATCAAAGATTTGAAAGACGAATCTATCAGTAACTACCTCAGAAAATTATCTAATGATACTAGTACTGATTATTCTCTCTGGAGAGCAACCAGAAGAATTAAAAGGCCAATAATGCAGATTCCTCCAATCAGAACAGAAGATAACAAATGGGCCAGAAATAACGAAGATAAAGTACGAAATTTTGCTGAATACCTGGAAAAAATATTTGAACCACATGATGACCAATCATTGGAAGCCGAAATAATAACTGGAGAGGTTGTACAGGAAAGTGAAGAAATCCTACGAGCAACACCAAAAGAAGTCATGTATGAGATAAAAACAAACATGAATCCGAGAAAAGCGCCGGGTTATGACCTTATCACAGCAGAAATTTTAAAAGAACTACCAAGGAAAGCATTATTAAAGCTCACCAATATTATAAATGCCGCCTTTCGATTGAAATATGTACCCAGCCTTTGGAAAATTGCAGAAGTAATTATGATTCCTAAACCTGGGAAACCACCACACAAAACTGGATCATACAGGCCAATATCACTATTACCAGTTATGTCTAAACTCGAACAACATTAAAACAACAAATTAATACAACATAGTAAATTAAGTTAGAATAAAATTGCTTATTAGTCCAGATGACTAGATTGTAATAATTGTTTATTTAAAATATTTAAATAAAATTGAAAAAAAAAAAAAAAAAAATTAACTCCCGGTGTTCGACATCGATTTTGAATAAGATGTAGCAGCTCGAATATTCGACTCACCGATATTCGATTCTGCCACAAACAAAATAATTAGTGAAATTCAAATATAATCCAACTTATTTGAATTAAGCGTTCACTAACCCCATCACATATCCATCTATCCAACCACCACTATCCAATAACCGAACCACTACTATAAAACATTTATAGTAAAACATGTCGCCATCTAACAACATCACCACGAACAACAATGTTCGGTGATGCAATACTAACGCATAAGTGCAGTATTGACCGTCGCCGGCGCATGTGTTCCATCATCAACAAAACGAACACGAAGGCGACGTCACAACACAAAAAACAACACAACTCAAAACAACACTTGACAACGCGTCATTAAATGGTGGTGAAAATTAAAAATTGAAAATTAAAAATAAATATAGTTTAAAAATAATAATAATAATTGTAATAAAAATAAATAAATTGTGAAATTTAACAAACAAACATAACATTATAAAATTAATATAAATAAATAAATTTAACAATAAACATATAAATAAATATTATATTAACTAATCAAAGTTTGTGTATGTGCATTTATTTATTTATTCGAGAAGAAAATTTATGAATTGGGAACAACAGAAACCCAAAAGTGGTGACCTCGACAGCGGTTTTTACCGCAAAAATAAAACATTTTTTTTTTTACACAAAGCAGTGAACACGCAGCCTCACCAGCATTATATATTATCATTATAGCGCTACAATTGCGGGAGTCTGGCACGTGTACCGTGCCAGACACATGGTACGTACCAACATAAAAAAAAAATGTTTTACACATATGTTACATAACCTAACAACACATTTTATATTCTTTCCATGAGGGAATAATAACACCGTCAACCGCACGAAGTACATATATATATAAACATCATCATCCATTGTATCAGCAAGCAAACAAAGTAAGACACGCGCGTAGGGCCATCCCAACGAAGGATTCATAAAATCAAAATTTTAAGCGAACACGTGGCGAAGGGAACGCAAACCACCCACGCAGCGCGGGACACCGCGGGACGACACAACGGTGAAGCGACTTACCCTCACCGCAGCAGGACCATCAGCAGCAGCAGCAGAAACAACAACAAAATAAACCGGTACCAAAGTTTTTTTTATATAAATTTTTTTCTTTGAACATTAAAATTTTTTTATTTTTTTTTTTATTAACGTAGAATCATTTTTTATTCATACAAATTAACGTAGAATCATTTTTTATTTTTTTCTTACAAGTAACGTAGAATCATTTTCAATTGTACAATTTTTATTTATATATATTTTTCACCACCACATCGCTCCCCATCCATTTTCACACACCCTGGTCGAATCTCGCTGCCAGCCCTCCCGCCATCACCGTTGTGGTCAAATAAAGAGAATAATTAACCGGTTTTTATAAAAACCACAACCACAACGGTGACTTAAAACCCGCTTTTCATTTTCACCTCGCATAACGTAACATTTTTACTTGATTTTAAATTTTAACGAGCCCCCCCAATATAAGGTAGGACGCAAAGGAACTCCATATTCGGGGGTTTCTCACAGTATTGTATTGTTTTATTTTTTTATTGTATTGGTGTGTTTTTAACAAAAGAACAAAAATGCATGATGTCATACACAGCAACCAACCAAGCGGCAGTCAAGTCAATGTACCATACCGGCGACAACCACAAAATGAACGCAGTGGAGACAGAACTCCCCGTTCAACAACACAAGCACCAAACACATTCGAAGCAAGACTGGCGAGAATCGAGTCTAGACTCGACGAACTTTTTCGAGGTCGAAGCCGTTCGCGTGGGCGACGAGCTCCCTCCACAAAAAGAATCCGCAGTCCCAGCAACAACACATACCGACACGGTAATTGCTGGTTTCACGCAAAGTTTGGTAGAGCCGCGCGAAAATGCACGCCACCGTGCAACTTCATCACGTCGCAACCATCGACGTCCGCGGCCGCCGTAAGAATGGACATTGACGAACAAAAAAACTATTAGAGTCACGGGTTGAGAGCAACATGCCTCCCCTGACCACAAACACACCCTATACATCACGTTTGTTTGTGTACGATAGACACAACAAACTCACCTACCTAGTCGACACTGGCGCTGACCTTTCGGTTATTCCAGCCATGAATTTCAAAATGAATTACACATTAGCTAATCGAAATTCAAATCTAGTCTTATCGGCTGCCAATGGTTCAATCATCCACACGTACGGCACAAAATTGCTTAACGTGGATATCGGACTCAAACGAACCTTCACGCACGCTTTCATACTAGCTGCAGTGAATCGTCCGATCATTGGCGCCGATTTTCTAAGCAAATTCGGACTTCTTGTCGATGTCAAACGCAAACGGCTGATTGACCCAGCTACCAAGCTGTCAATAAACGCCACAATGGTTCGTGTTAACACACCAACACCGATCCATTTAAACATCGACAACGGCTACGGCACTCTGCTCAAAAAGTACCCACTACTTACAGCAGAGCCGAACTACAAAATGCCAGTCCGACACAACGTGGTTCATCACATCGTCACAGAAGGCCATCTTCCCGTGTCGAGACCACGCAGACTAGATTCGGTGCGTCACAAAGCTGCACAAGCAGAATTTCAACACATGGTGGAATTAGGGATTTGTCGAACATCGACATCTTCCGTCTCTTGTCCATTACACATGGTCAAGAAGAAAGATCAAAACTGGAGGCCATGTGGGGACTATCGGCGTTTAAACACGGTTACGATACCGGATCGCTACCCGATACCCCACATTCAAAACTTCACCATGCACTTGCATGGCTGCAAAGTTTTCTCCAAACTTGATCTCATCAGAGGTTATCACCACATTCCCGTGGCACCTGAAGACGTTTTCAAAACGGCAATCACCACACCATTTGGCCTCTTCGAATACACCCGAATGCCATTTGGATTACGCAATGCCGCACAAACGTTTCAGCGCTTCATGAACGAAGTCGTTCGAGATCTCGACTTCGTTTTCGTCTACATAGACGACATTCTTGTGGCATCTCAAACTGAGGAACAACACAAACTCCATCTGGAAACACTTTTCCAACGACTTGTCGAGTTTGATGTTCACATCAAGAGCTCAAAATGCGTCTTCGGCGCATCCACTCTTGATTTCCTCAGCCACAAGATTACCGCTAATGGCATCCTTCCGTCACAAGACCGAATCAATGCCATTAAAGAATTCCCAGCTCCAACCTCAATCAAAAGTATTCAGCGATTCATCGGCATGGTCAACTACTACCACCGGTTCATACCAAAGCTCGCTGAAATACTCAACCCAATTCACAGCCATCTGGCAGTACTACTACGTAAGCCCAAAACAGCTAAGAACTTCTCTTGGCCTGACGAATGTCAACACGCATTCACGTCACTCAAGGCTGAATTGGCACGCACAACACTCTTGTCACATCCACTGAGCGACTCAAAGCTCAGCATAACTACTGATGCATCAAACACTGCTGTCGGAGCAGTCATGCAACAGTACAACGACAAGTGTTGGGAGCCCCTGGGATTCTTCTCAAAGAAGCTCTCGGATGCCGAAAAGAAATACTCTGCATTCGATCGGGAATTACTCGCAATATATCTAGCAATAAAACACTTCAGATATTTTGTCGAGGGTCGGGACTTCACAATTTACACCGACCACAAGCCTCTCACTCGAGCAATTCAGTCTAAAACTGAACGCAATCCAAGGCAAGCACGCCACTTGGATTACATTAGTCAATTTACCACGGACATCCAGCATGTTCAAGGTACCGAAAACGTTGTCGCGGATACACTTTCGCGCACAACAGCAAACGAAACGGCCACAGTCGAGACTCACTTCGACTGCAACAAAATCGCACAAGCGCAAAAAGCAGACTTGGAACTTCAGAATATACTTTCTGGTTCCACACGTCACGCCAGTTCATCACTGCAACTGGAGCTTTTCAAACTACCTGGCCTCGAAATCTACTGCGAAACATCTACGGGTGCAAATCGCCCGTACATCGCAGAGCAACTACGTCGAACCATCTTCGACACACTACACGGTATCTCACATCCTGGTGTCCGCGCAACTCGTAAATTGATTACTGCTCGATACTTTTGGCCCAGCATAAACAAAGACGTGACCCATTGGGCACAATCCTGTTTATCCTGCCAAAAATCGAAAGTCCAGCGACACACAAAATCGCCTCTTGGACAATTCGCAATTCCACCTGGTCGATTCGAGCATATTCATTTGGATGTCGTAGGACCACTTCCTCCATCCAATGGATACTCATATCTACTCACCTGTGTCGATCGTTTCACTCGATGGCCAGAAGCGTACTGCATGAGCGACATGTCTGCAGCAACCATTGCCACCACATTCGTACAAAACTACGTATCACGATTTGGCGTTCCACTTGACATCACCACTGATCAAGGAACCCAATTCGAGTCGAAGCTTTTCACGGAGTTAACGAAACTCCTCGGCTCGCATCGTATACGTACAACGGCTTACCATCCGCAAGCCAATGGCATGGTCGAACGTTTCCACCGCCAGCTCAAAGCTGCTCTCAAGGCCCGAGGCAACACAATTCACTGGAGCTCCGAAATACCAATCGTTCTACTTGGTATTCGAGCAACGGTTAAAGAAGATCTGAATTGCTCACCAGCTGAAATGGTTTATGGTCAAACCATCAAGCTACCCGGTGAGTTCTTCGTCGAACATCCTCTACCGTCTCCACCCACAACCGACACAGTCATCGACCAACTCCGCACCACCATGCAAAATCTTATCCCCACGGCAACAAGACCAACGAATGAAAGCAACATATTCGTTCCAAAATCGCTCAACAATTGCGATTACGTCTTTGTCCGGATTGATAAAGTTCGAACTGGATTACAATCTCCATACGATGGGCCATACAAAGTTATACGCCGCTTACGCAAGCAATTCATTGTCTCAATCAAAGACAAACACCACTCAATCTCAATCGACAGATTGAAACCGGCGTACGGTATACTCAACACGGCTGATCAGATATCAGCCAGCAAACGATATAAAACCGTCCGGTTCACCGTATAACGTCTCAAAACCAACGGTTTCTCATCTGGAGAGGGGGTACTGTAGCAGCTCGAATATTCGACTCACCGATATTCGATTCTGCCACAAACAAAATAATTAGTGAAATTCAAATATAATCCAACTTATTTGAATTAAGCGTTCACTAACCCCATCACATATCCATCTATCCAACCACCACTATCCAATAACCGAACCACTACTATAAAACATTTATAGTAAAACATGTCGCCATCTAACAACATCACCACGAACAACAATGTTCGGTGATGCAATACTAACGCATAAGTGCAGTATTGACCGTCGCCGGCGCATGTGTTCCATCATCAACAAAACGAACACGAAGGCGACGTCACAACACAAAAAACAACACAACTCAAAACAACACTTGACAACGCGTCATTAAATGGTGGTGAAAATTAAAAATTGAAAATTAAAAATAAATATAGTTTAAAAATAATAATAATAATTGTAATAAAAATAAATAAATTGTGAAATTTAACAAACAAACATAACATTATAAAATTAATATAAATAAATAAATTTAACAATAAACATATAAATAAATATTATATTAACTAATCAAAGTTTGTGTATGTGCATTTATTTATTTATTCGAGAAGAAAATTTATGAATTGGGAACAACAGAAACCCAAAAAAGATTTTAAAAATTCTCAAATATCAAATTTTGATATATTTTGACCCAATTTTATAATTTTTCACACCAATTTTTGTGACGAATTGTACAATTTTGAAATTCCGAATTTGATTTTTTTTATGGGCATGAAATTTTAAGGCAATTCAAAACTATTAAAATTCAATAATTGAAATTATTTTCTACTGTGCCATCGAATTTTACGATACAATTCTGTAAAAATAGTAGTCAAATTTCTCATACAAGCACTGCATCTCCATTGACCTGTACAATGTTACCTAACCTCAACCAGAATTCGACAGCTTCCATAGGTTCCTCTGCACCAAAATTCATATTTCTAGCTACAGCATTGGTTGAGATACGTCATGAAGATGGCCATTCAAGTATAGCTCGAGCATTACTCGATTCAGGGTCGCAATTGTACTTTATCACTCATTCATTAATTAACCGTTTAGGAGTTAAAACTCGATCTTACCATGTGAGAACATTAAGAGCATAGCTTGTGCTTCTATGCAGCCATCAGTTCGAATTAATTCTTCTAGATGGTCAATCCAACATTCTGTGAGCCTCATGAAGTAGACTTACTTCTTGGAGCTGACATTTATTTCAAACTGCAATCCACTGGTCAAATGAGACTATGTAGGTGATGAATTACCTATTCTACAAAATACGGTATTAGGTAGGGTTGTAGCTGGAGGAACTTCACTTTCATCATCTGATCACAGTAATTGCAATTTAACTGCATATGTCAGCAATTCGTGACAATTTATATGTGGCCGACCTGTTGACTGGTTCTGATACCGTAGAAGAAGCAGCATTGTTGAACGGCTGTTACTTCAATTTTACAAGGTGCCAATTAACCTTTGCGTAAATTGTGTTCCAATAATCTGGAGCTTCTTAGTGATATTCCAGAAGACGATCGTGAAATTCCAATATCTGATAAATGGCAAAACTGGAATAAAAAAATTAGGGATGTACTGGTATCCATTTTCGTGTCAATATCAATTTAGATTCTGCAATTACGTCAACTTGATTAGTGACTCCAATAGTGGTAGTGAGTAAATTATTATTACAAAAATTATGCGATCATTGAAGGTTAGCTGGGATAGAGCTCCTCCAATGGCATACCATACTTCTTGGGCTAATTTTCTAGGTGAACTCCCAAAACCAAGCTCATTTAAACATGTTACGTCATTTATTTAACGGTAGCGAGAAGTATCTAGGAATTCAATTGCATAGTTTCACTGATACCAGCGAAAAGGCTTATGGTGCCGCCATCTATGTACGTTTTTTTGGTCAGGAAGGTTACACTGCTAATTTAATGTGTTCGGATTGCTCCTTTCAGGCACGTTACTTTGCCTCGACGTGAATTGTGTGCAGCACAACTTTTGGCCAAACTCATTCAAAAGGATTTTAGTATTTTGTACGTAGAGTCAAAATTAAACCCGACCGATTTGATTTCAAGAGGGACTTTTCCTGAATTATTAATGAATTCTGAACTTTGGTGGTTTGAACCTAATTTTCTTCATTTATCAATTGAGGCTTGGAATAATTCAGAACAACTTACTGAGGTCGTTGAAGAGAAAAACGTTACTGTTGTGACTGCAAGCGCTGAAGTAGGCCATGATCTTTTGGATCGAATATATGGTAAAAATTCTTTGGTGACAATACAAAATGCATTGGGTTATGTTCTTCGTTTCATCCACAATTGCCGTTTCAAAAATGGAAGAACAATTGAACCTCTGGACCTCTCAATTCTACGCCTGGTTCAATCCACCAGCTTTCTAATAGAATATAAGGGATTACTAGAACCATGATTTTCAAGTTCGACATCCATTACTAAAATCACATTCATTATTTATGGATCAACAACACATAATTAGAGTTGGTGGTCGCTTAAAATTCGCCGCAATTTCTTATACATCGCGGCATCCTGCATTACTACCAAGCAATCATTATTTTACCACCACACTAATGAGTTTCATCCACAGAAAGCACTTACACGTTGGTCCACAAGCGCTTTTAGCACAACAACTTATGGCAGATTTACCACCAGAACGAGTAAATCCCGCATACGCGGAAAATTTCGATTAAGACATATTTGGCAGTTTTTTTATGTCTTTGCTACAAGAGCCGTGCATCTGGAAGTGGTCTCAGATCTCACTTCTGCTTCATTCATCGGCGCATTTCGTCGTTTTATAGCGACAATAGGACTATGCAAAACTGTGTTTTCAGATAATGGGACCAACTTTGTAGATTCAGATTATTAATTTTGGTTCCAAATTTCTGTTTTTATCAATATTTCAGTTTTCCATTTTTGTGTAGCTACACGCAATTTAGTGTAGCTACACGCTTTGATTGAATTTTGTTATTTTGGTTCATATATTTCTTTCCTCTACTGTATATTATCAAAAATAATAACTTAAATATTTCAAATCTGACGCTTAGATGAAAACTGCTGCAAATAAAGTACATAGCAACTTGACTCCTCTCCGGTGACTGATATGACGGTGTTTCCGATAATTCTCTGGTCTGATTACTCATCATCACCCAGGATTTAGCTAAGCTTAACGGAAATCGTAATAATGTTTTGATTTTATTACAGCTTGGCGGCACTAGTTTTATACTCGATCCCACTTACAGTAGAAAATGTGTTGTACAAGTTACCGGTGATCCAACTCCAACAACAGAGTGCCCGAAACCAAACTTTTTTAAATTATATTCCAATAAACCAGTATCAGAACCGTGGTACAAAATGAAGTCATATGGTTGTTCCGACTTATTCCACACAATACAAACATTATTATACCTCAATGCTTTGGTTTATTGTTAACATACTCTTTGGCTGATAGTCGTCCTTTAAATGGAATCATTTGCTCATCCACACAGAAATTTTCTTCTTGTAGCAAAGGCCGAAGTTTATAGCACAGTATGTGCTATTATTAGCTGGTGTATCTAACACGTTTAATGTAGTTGATCCTTAGTTGGAAAAAGCGATGTCGTGTCATTGTATTATAGACTCTAAATCCATCCCCATCTCTCGATTCCAATATATTCTAAGCTGGGGCATCTTTGTTGCACTAATAATAAATGGATTCCCCTAAGCCGCTTGATATCAGTTTCACATGTTGTTTTAAAAGATAGAGATGAATGTTTACCAATCATCTCAGCACAGTGCCGAGATCTTCAATTTGTAGTTTTGTTTCATAAGGGATTATACTGTATATCCTTCTTATTAGTAAAGCCCATATTAGTATCAGCTTTCGTGAAATCTATTATATTTACGTCATTGTGCCACACGATATCCCCATTAAGTGTTACTGAGGCAACAACAGTTATACTTTGATCATCAAAATTTGGAACATTCTGCATTTTCAATAACGTCTAAATCATCCTTCATTTGTCCAATCATCCTTTTCTATTCTGGTAGTGCGAGTCAATCTAGAGTTCAATCCATTTCATCCGAACTCTCCATCAGCAAAGCATATATTTCATCTTCGGTTAACTTTTTATTTCGGGACATAGTTTAATTATCCAAAAATCACTTTTAACATTTAGATTAGATACGCTAAATTAGATCAAAAAATTAGAAGAAGAAAACAAAACAATACCCAAATGCTTTCTGTTTTCACATAATTTCAATAAAAAGTTGTTGTCCCTCTGTATGGAGAAGGGGTTTCAAGGGGTTAAAAGAATATAAACGCCCCTATACTTTGCACCCTTTGCGCCATGGGCCCATTGTGGCATTGAGTACGGAACCTCTATGGCTTCCAACCGTTTTAATAAAAAAAAATAGGACATACCTCTTATATTGTGTTTTACATTAATAGACTATAACCTTATGAGTTTTTGAGCTGAGTTATGACAATTTTTTATTCCTCTCATTGCATATCGACAAGCGTGTAATTTTTCATTACATTTATTTGTATACAAATATAGCGAGCATAAATGCATTTCCAGTTTATTGTGTCTTTCCGTAGTATTTTATACGAGACAATAACAAATATTATGACTACATAGGTATCTAAACCAAAAGCAAAATTAAAAACCTCATATGTGTGAGTATAGGAAAACTAATTAAAACTAGTAAAAATGTTATGGAAGCAACAAAAAAAACAAAAAGTTAAAAATAATAAAATCGTATAAATATAAAAATGATAGAAATGATCATGGTAATAACATTTAACATACTCCATATTGACAATGGTAAATGGGAAAAACCTCGAATAATAAAAGGAAACATAAACTTACCGTCAATATAATTATTTATAACCCCCATACAACTATAATGACGGAATTTTCATATTTAGGTCGACGAAATGTTTTTTTTTTTGTGTTTTCTTTTCTATTTATTACACAACCATTAATTATTTTATAATGAAATGAATAAGAGAAAATTACCATTTTAAATTTTCCGTTTCCACATTGTTCCCTTCTATGTATTGTGAAAATTAAATGCACGCCAATCGAAATTCGTTATGGTAAAGGTTTTCATAATCTATATACATACGAGTATGTATACGAGCGAGTACCTATAGCATTTGTATATCGAATCGAATGATTTAACAGTTTTATCGCCGACAGCTGATCAATATCACAAGCGGAGAGTTGAATAGCATAATCAGCATTTTCTCAAGGACAAAAAATTATAATATCTTTTGAACAGACGACATCGGAATCTGAACGAAATTTGATAAGTGATTTGAGTTAAATTCAAATTTTGTAAATTATACTGGCTACTGAATAAATTAAATTAATCAGATTGAATTCATAGTTTGATTTGAATTTGAATACCTAACGAAATAGACTTTTGGCCTAGCCCATATCTATATGTAAATACTTTTCAGTTAATTTAAAAGTTAATATCTTGGGCCTACATTTATTATAACGATTTGAATATAAATTAAGGTTATGGTTTTGAATGAAATTTGATTAATCGTGAAATCAGTTTTATCAATCTTGACAAAATACTTGATTGTGATAGAAAAATAAAATATTATTCTAATCAAGAGTGATTTGTCTTAAATGAAAACCATGATTTGTATATTTTGATAATGAAAACCAATTTCTAAATTAAGATGTCGACATGGCGGGTTTGAAATTGGTTTAATTTGTAATTAAAATGTTTGAAAATTTTAGAGATTATATAAAATATTTGAAATACGCTTTTGCTTATAGATTTAGTAACGGTTTCGGGATTTACTGACATTAAAAATTAAATAATTCAATTTTGAGCGAAATTTGAACAGGGTTTGACGTAAATCTGAACCTTTATTTTAATGCAAAGCTTTGGGATGAGTTAAATGTATAAATTAAAAATTTTAAAATAAATAAATTTTCGAAATTTCTTGCTTGAAAGAAAATTGAGGTGAATTTGAAAAGTCGTAAAAGTTATAAATCCAACTTCGAATGGAATTTAAAAATATTCTAAGTTAAAATTTTAATCAAAATTTATAAAACGTTCTATTGAAAAAATACAATCATTCAAATTTGACTAATATTTGACGCGCATTTGTTTCAAATCATTTTAGGTTGATAGAAAAACAAAAGTTCGAATGATAATTAAAATTATTTTCAATTAAATATTTGAATAGTATTTGATTGGTAAAAAAATAAATTTACTCCATTTTGTTACTGCATATTTGAGTCAAACATCAAAGTCAAACATAAAGTAAACTTTTATTATTATGTTTAAACAACATCAGATTTTTATTTGAATGGATATTAATAGAAAAACACAGTTTTTCATATCATTTCATTTTGAAAGGAAATTGAATCAAATTTGGATGAAATCTATCTATTTATAATCTATTTATGTTTAACCAAAATATTAATTAGTTTACAGAGCGTTTGACAGATACATAGAGTCAAGTTAAATTAAACATTTGAAAAAGAATTTGAAATTGCAAATTTTGCTCTTCAACAAATTAATTTATTCCACTATGAAATGAACATTTGAATGAAAACAAAATAAATTTTGAAACTTGATTGCATTCAAATTGAGTATAATTCTAAAATTGATAGACATACAAATATTTTGTAATAATTTATAATTTTTGTAAAATTAACTCAAATTTGAAGCCATCAACAGATCAAATTTTCATATAGTTTGACCAGAATTTGGAAAAATTAAACTGTGTCAATTTGTACGCTGTCTGAGTTCACCAAAATTGATTGAACATGAATTATCCATTAATTTAAGTTTGAATGAAAATTGTATTATTCTGAATAAACTAAACCTTTGATTAGCATTTTAACTTAAATCATTTTGAATTGAAATTCAGGCAAACTTGAATGAAACCTTTCATTATGAAATTTTTCATCTATTACGTGTTACCAAAATATGAATTAATTTGAAGAGAGATTTACAGATAAAACAAAATAAATTTCTAATAACATTGAAATGCTATTTTAAAATTAATATTTTGAAAAGAATTTGAAAAGAGCCTGCTTTTGAAATGGTAGTTGAATGGTTTATTTCAATTTGATCCAAATATTCGATTGAGTTTGAACATACAAATTGGACAACAATACAAATTGCAGTGAGAATAATTTTTTATATTATTTTGAAATATCTTAATATGACTAGAGTTTGATTGAAAGATAAGTTATTTTTTATCAAAAATCATAGTCAATTATGAAATTAATGAAACTAAAACTGTAATTAGTTTGAAGAAAATATTATTTATTATAAATGGAAAGTTTAAGAACAATTTGAAAGGAGTTTGATTTTGAAATGAAATTTGTTTAAAATAATGTTCAACTTGACTGATGAATTGGTTTGATGTATAGACCAACAATTAAAATGGTTAATCAATTTTGGAATTTACAATTATGTTTTGAATTTGACACATTTGAATGAAATCAGAAAAAAAATTCAAAAATTTTATCAATTGATCCGAATTTTCCGATTTTGAATGGACTCAATTTTTATTTTTTTTTAATTTGACTTAAATTTAAATTGATTAAAATTTAGAAATTAGTTTGATGAAAGATTGACAGATGCAACGTTTTTTGAATGATTGAATTAAATAAATTATTTATTTGGAATTTCAAGGTAGATACCATTGGTAGATACCAATCACGCTAAATACTGAATTGACAAATTAATAATACTCTTTAAGGACAAATTCCTAGATTAAGTCACAAAATTTCTGCTTAAGCCACATTATTTTTGCTAATTCATGAAATGTCTAACTCAACCTACATACATATAATGTACCTATATAGTATAGTAATTGCAGTATTCACTAATTAATATTCTCTTTTAAGGCACACAGTTTTAGTTTAAGTCATAAAATTTTAGTTTTCAGTAAAATTTATATTAACATATCAGCTATAAGCTGGAATTAATTAATTCAGGCGTAGATTATCTGAATTTACTGACAATGATATTATGTGACTTAAGCTCGCTAAAGTTACGTATTTCTAGCGACCTACGTATTTATAGCTCCTTACGTATTACATCACATCATTTTTCATAACTATAGTTACGTCACATCAATTTCCTATTCTCGTAGTCGTTTTCTACGCCAAAAGTGACTACAAAAAATACTAGTTTATAAAATGTCAGCAAATATTGAGCAATTTTACTGTTACATTATGAATTTTTAGTTCCAGTCGTGACCGCTTGAATCAATTTCAAGAATACCAATTTTGGTGCGACGCGACGTGACTAGAGTGGGAATTGGGGTCACAATCACATGATTCTTAATTGAGACAAATTATTGTTCTATACTAGATTAAGTCACAACATTTCAGCTTAGTATGAATACTAACGTTTAAAACGATATTAGCCTAGCTTTTGTCAACTGATAAGAACATAATGTTTTTATGCTTATCATGACTTGATAGGTCAATAAAATATTTTAGGCCAGATATCTCAGCTGACTGCGAGAGCCATATTTGACTTAACGCTGTGCAACTTAAGTCATATAACCTCGCTTAAGTTATGTAATTCTATCTTAGTACACAACCACTCAATTATAAATTGAGCTAAAGTAGTATTTGTTATTAAAGCATATTAAGTCATACAATTTCGGCTTAAGCCAAAATTATTTTTACTTATTCATAAAATTCTATATAATCAAATTTCATAATTTTGTTTCGGCTTACACGAAATATATTTTCATCCAGCTTAAGTTATGTAATTTACGCGGTTTCAGGATTATTTTGCAACTTAATTGTACCACTTATATCACCTGGATTGGATTGCATTTAAGCTGGAATTATTTGAATTATGCGTTAACATTTTATGTGACTTAAGTTGCAACTATTTGACTTAAGTAAAAATTGTGTTACGTTTATATGCTCAGCAATAAAGCCGCTTTTAAAATTTTAGAAAAAACCTCAAAAGCTTCATATTTTGCTTCCACAAGCTCGTCATTTTTATTGCACTTTGATAATGGTATGATAGGTCAAGTAATATGTGATAAGAACATAAACTTTGAACATAATTGTCAAATTTATGTTAATATGTAATTAATTAATTTGGGCGGGGATTATCTGCGATTTAAGACTGTCTGAATTTACTGAGAATTATATGTGACTTAAGCTCGAGTTTTAGACAACGATGATAGGTTAGCTTTTATCAAGTAATCTGACGTTATAGGAACATAATTTGTTTATGTTTATTTATGAGTTACAAGCTGGAATAAATTAGTTTAAGCCAAGTAGCACAGTTGACCGCAGTCATATTTGACTTAAGGCAAATTAAGTCATACAATTTCAGCTTAAACCAAAATTATTTTCAGTATTTGTTCATCCAGCTTAAGTCATGAAATCTACGCGATTTGAGAATTAGTTTGTAACTTAATTGTATCATTTATGTGCTACCTGGATTAAATTAATTTAAGTCGGAATTATTTAAACTTCGATAAACTCATTTTTTAAATATAACAAAAAACTTTGAAGCTTCACGTTTTGGCCTAATTCTTTATCCCACATATGTACATATATATTATAAAGATCAACTGTATTTTTGGTTAAAGCTCGCTAGTAAAACTCTGCAGTCATGGTGATACTAGGTATGGTATCAGTTAAAATTAACGAAAACTTTATTAATTTCTTCATATTCTGGCATAATCAGTATATGGTGTACAAAATAGTTCCTAAACGATCACAATTGTGCATTCAAATTTGTGAATTATTATTATTAAAGTTGGCTGAAATAATGCCACTCTGAGCCCACGGTGCAAACCGAGGATTCTTTCACAATTCGTAAAAGCGCTCGACTGCACTCGCAAACTGTAACAGATTAAACCAGGGTAGGAATGACAATGAACCTATACATTTAAAGATCTATGATTAAGAAATCGGGACCTAACTACCTGGAAAGCGGGACAGCCACAAACAAAGTGAATGCTGTCATCGTCATCTTCAAGACAGTTGTCACACAAGAAATCTTGAACCAGTCCCATTCCTTGTAAATCAAGTTTAAAACGGCACTGGCCGGTCAGAATTGGTTCACAAATGAAGTGTGTTGTTACAGCCGCTGGTTTGACTTTGAAAGGTGCTATTACCAGTTAGTGGCTGCTAGAATTACGATTATCTTATTAACCAGTACATACATGTATTCAAGTTATTTAACTTACATTTATGTCTAAGTACTGCCTTCTATGAATAGTTGGTTTCTGACACAACAGTCGATGAGTCAATCCTCATTGTTGTTTCGTGTAGCACCTAGCGCATATTTACCCCTAATTGACCATCATGACATTGTTGTGTTTCGTATTATTGTTATTATTGCTGATATTATTTGTTTCCATTCGAGTAGTGCCTTCTTTCCTTTAGCTGTTGTTAGTATGCCTATGCCTTGTTCGTGTGTGTCTGAAGAGAACATCAGATCAGAACATCTTACTGACGTATTTCCATTTCTACTTGTGCTAACCTTGATATTTCTGTTAGAATTCTAATGTTCCATGTTTCCAATGTATGTGTTTCTGTGTCTAATGTTTGTTTCTGTAATCATTATGATTTCGGATTAATAAATGATTTGGTCCATTGAATCCTAGCCAGTTTCTTTTTTTCCTATGATGTTCCCATGCTGTCACCCATTTCTTGCATACGGTTGCTTGACTTCGTTGATGAGGTTGTGGAAACTTAACTGCATCTCTGCCAATTTTCAGTAAATTTGGCTAAAATATTATTGAGTTGGAAGAGAGTTTAATGGTTAGTACGAAATTGACAGGTATGATGACAAATGAAACAATATATTCTAACAAATTAAATTGCAATCGAATTTAGTAATCAGTTTGATCTCCGAGTGATCATGGATGCTGACTGTAAAGAGTATCGAGTGATTGAAGTTGTATTGCATCATCATGAATGTTGTTTATTAATACTGATCATTTGTTAATCGTACTTAGCCGCAGTACATGTACAGCAAATCAGGATCTGTATTGTAATAATTTATTGCGAAAGGATTATTACAATCAACCGTAAAACCAATTTCCAATCAATTTCTTGAACTATATATGAACTATGAAATATCCCTATAAAATCCTTAATACCGAACAAATAAAAACAGAACCATATCTCTCCCCCACAGCACCACAATTCCATTTGAAATATTAATTTAATTCGTTTTTATTACCCCATAGTAGCATAAATGAGACAAATTTATTTACCATTGTTATAGTGTACGAGTATCTATGTATCTATATACATAAACATAAAACAGGATGAATGAAATCGTTTATTATTTTTTAAAGGATATAAAACACAATAGCAGGTATTCATCTGGTTATTTCGCCAGACGAGAGATGAAAATGATAATTCATAGTCTCATAAACATTTGAAAAGTTAAGATGTAAAAAATTAAATTGAATTGTTTTTTTTTAGCATTTGTCAGTTAATGCGGTTGGCACCTATAGGAGGACGCGTTCATCCAAATTAACAACGTGTTTTATTTAATTTAATTTACTTGGATGTAAATATAGGTATAAACCAAATGTTTTTTTTGGGGGCTGGTATTTTATGGCTTTTATAATTATCAGCCATTGCAATGTAATACAATTTTCCTTTTTTGAAAATGTATAATTCTGCCAAGTTTTTTTTTTTTATCTACCTTTAAAAATTAATAATGCAAATACTTGAAAAACTTTTTTCAATTTTTAGACATTACGGGGTATAAGAATATAATGTGCTGTTTTCACTGGAAAATATATTGTGCTAATAAAATTTCCATTAAGCCACAGCTAAATATATAAATAGACCGGTACATGTACATAAAATATGTATACATGTGCGGTAATGTCTCAACAGGTTTAACAATTTAATAAATGTTTTAAGAAAACTAAAACGGATATCATCCTTATGGAAAATCGATTTTTTTTTAAATTTAATGTTCGACTATATACATAATATATAAATTATATTGCATGCAACAAGTTCACTCTTTTGATAAGGATATACAGTATATATTATATTTTTCAGGACATGGTTTGAGAGTAACACTTTTGTAAATAAATAAACTTGATATGAAAGATATATATGTGTGTATTATGTATAAGGAA
Organism: Tipula unca; assembly: GCA_951394425.1. Classification (NCBI taxonomy): domain Eukaryota; kingdom Metazoa; phylum Arthropoda; class Insecta; order Diptera; family Tipulidae; genus Tipula; species Tipula unca. The sequence goes on along the minus strand of OX596381.1, from coordinate 44,116,867 downwards.
ATAAGGATAATTTATCCTTTAGTTTATCGTTTCTAGATAATAGTTCATAAATTGTTAAAATATAATTTTTATTCACAAGACGATGGTTTCAAGCTATATTTTATGAAGATACTAGACGGAGCTGTAGTGTTTATCAAATATTTACACAACATAATATATACGAAACCAGTTCATGACAATTTTTATTTTAATGGAAATGTCCGTATGATGGATTTCAAACTGGAAAATAAATTTTGCAATGATTAAGGTTTCAGGATTTTACCTAAATACAACTGATGATAGAATATTTACATAATTAAAAAGGTAGCAAAACCGTAAACGAAATTCAAAAGATCGGTTTGAAAGAAAATTGATGTATTTTTTATTTGATTAGAATGTAATTAATAATAGTTTGAATAAAAAATTGAGTATAATGCCTAAGCTTTTGTAGGGACGGCTACTTTGTTGCAGCGTTTGAGTTTGTGAACTTATAGGCCACCACTATGCCAGCATTGATAGGTTTTTGACCGTTGGAATTTCCGCAATACATTTTTTAAAGAAAGCTAAAATCTAAAAAACTCGAATGGCCAAGCTTTCGCCCATACAATAGTAACCATGCTAATGGCCGTGCCTACAAAAGCTTGATCATACAAAACAATTTTTTTCGATTTTAATTTTTTTTGGAAAGTTGGCAATAGCGACACATTTATTTACAATGCGGCGATTCCAACGGCCAAAAAAATATCTACACTGGCACAGTGGTGGCGAACAATCGTTATGAAAAAATAGCCTTCCCTATGAAAGCTTGGACATACGATTTTTTCGAGTTTAGATTTCATTGAAACGTATGGGCAAAGGCGACACATTTAGTAATATTGCGAAATTCCAACGGTCAAAAACTTATCAAAGCTCGCGTAATGGTTACTTACGCACAGCCTTTAACTTCAGAGGTATTTCTAAAAAATCATGGGATGTAATCCCCGGATAACTTCAACGGGGTGAAATATGCATGTGTTTTAGGTAGCTGGGGATTCATCTATTTGTTAGATACTACGTAAGTCCGGAAACATGAGATTTACGACTTTCACCTTCTGTCGTAATTTTGTCGAAAATTATAGGATAAAAGGAGCGCGTACTTCCCTATTTACTTATACTTTGGCAAACATAGTTCCCATCCCTCTTATGAAGCCTCATATGGCAAGCTACTTCATAAAAATGTCACACTCCACCTGTTTGATACTGCCTCCTTGCCAACGACAAGCATTTTGATGAACGTGTTTTTCAATTTATTTATTATGTTTACGTCCGTCACCACCCTGTTTTTCATTCGAGCGCTTGCCATCCAGATAACTAGATATATGTAGAGTATCACAAACTCACAAATATAAGTTGCCAAATTGTTTCTTGGAATATTGGAGGCGCGCATGGATTTCAATGATAACAGATTGCAATGAATATTATTGTTAGACCTTAGTTGAGACAACTGTCTCTCTCCCTGGAGCCTATGAAACATTTCTTCAGGTATAAATATCTTGTGATGTCCGAAAAGATCCTGTGAATTCACGTAAGTGTGTGGGCTTTCTGGAGAGACACTGAGCTTCTACTTAATAATTAGCATCTGGCATACCATGTTTGTTTTATATTTTACCACTCAACCAACATGATAAATTAAAATTAAACAAATAATTTGATTATGAATTAATTTCAAGCATCTATTGTTACCATCTTATGTACATTGAACGTATTCTTGAATAGTCTAGACACATCTCCGTTATAACTCTTTTAAGGTAGTGTCTCTACTCAAAAAGAGATGTCGCCACGATCGTAACATTACCCCTACGCTACCTAATCCTGATTCGTCCCGAACAGGATCCAACTCACCTCACAGCACTAGTCGCTCTAAGGGCACCACCTTCAGCCTTCCTCGCTGCCCTTTCTTAATCCGGTAGATCACGTCGTTTATCTTGGTGAAGATGGTGTACGGTCCTTCCCATGAAGGTTGCAGTTTCGGTGATAAATCCTTTTTCAAGGGTTGCAAAGTCATACTAATTCGCACTTCTCGAAACCTTTATTATTTGCTCGTATGTCATGTCGAGCCTTCATCCGGTCACTTGATACTCGTATCTTCTCTCGTACAAATTGGTGTATTTCGTCGAGATCACCTTTCATCTGGTCAACATAATTCTGCTCACATAAAGCTGTTGGGGGAACAGCTCATACTTTTATATCTCCAGATAATCGCAGATTATTTTCGAAAAGGATTCTTGCTATTGTCATCCCCGTTGAATCATGTACTGCTGATCTATACACCATCAAGAACATCAGAATATGTCGCTCCCAGTTAAGTTGATCATTCCACGACCTTTGCTAAATATTTTTCCAACGTCCCGTTGAATCTTTCCACCATACCATCCGACTGTGAATGCAAAGGCGTTATTCGGGTTTTATTTAAACCGAGCAACTGACAAACTTCCTGAAATACAACTGACTCAAAATGTCTTCCTTGGTCCGTATGAATCTCCATTGTTACTCCAAAACGACTAATCCAATTATTAATCACGGCGTAAGCTATCGTTATTGCCTTCTGATTGGGTATGCAAATATTTGTTACCAAATCTGTATTCCAAAATGGTCCCGCCACATCCATTGCAATTCTCCCGTACATTGATTACCTTTCTGGCACCACTCCACTACATATTGTCTACATTTTGACCAGTAGAAACGTTGACGTATTTTGGCAAATCTTTTATTAATTCCTAGGTGACCCCTATTTGCGAATCCGTGATATCCTTTCAATAATACGGCAATTCTAGACTTAGGCACAACTTTCACTAATTGTTTCACATTGCCCTCCGATCTTTCTTATTTTCTGATTTTCTGTCCCATTGTGCCTAGTAAGCCTTTATAGTAGGACGATTTCCTTTCTCCTTAAATTGTATGATTATTGCCAAATCCGGATCTGCTAACTAATCGTCCCTGACCTTCATCTGTCCACTCCTTATCCGGTAGTACTTCCATAAGCCTTATGTCGATAATGTCTTCCTTTGCCTCTATACGCCCGCAATCCTTGCATTCTACTTGACATAACCGTCTTGATTGACATGGCATTTCCATGTGCACTACCTTTCCGATGTTCGATCTGGTAATGGTAACTTTGACGTTCGATCCACCCTGCTACTTGCCCTTCCGGATTATTGAACTGCAGCAGCTAAAGTAATGCTCCGTGGTCCGTCCGTATATGAAATTCTTGCCCATAGAGGTACTTATGAAAGTGTTTCACACATTCGACTGTAGCCAATAATTCTTTACAAGTCACACAATAGTTACGTTCTTGTTTCGATAACACCTTTGAGTAATAAGCTATCACTCTTTCATGGCCCTCAATTTCTTGTGACAACACTCCTCCAATACCATCATTACTTGCGTGAGTGTCAAGAATAATAAACTTAACACCCGGTTTAGGGTATGCCAATAATGGTGCTGTACATAATCGCCTTCTATATTCATTGGGAATTCATCGGGTCAAATCTTGTAAGTTCCCCTTATGCCCCAAACATTTCACCTCCGTTCTAAATAGGGAGCACTTTATCGGATTTAACTTTAAACTGTCTGATTGCAATCACTTTCATACCTATGAAAAATTTCTAGAGTGTTCTTCGAAATCCTTTCCCATAACTATGATGTCGTCCAAACACACGAGGCATGTCTCCCAATGTAGTCCCTTTAACATGCGCTCCATTAGTCGTTCAAAAGTTACCGCGCCATTACATAATACAAATGGCATCACTTTAATCTGCCACACCCACATTGAACGCCGTTTTTCCTCTTAGAATTCCTACTGCCAATACCCGCTTTGCAGGTCCAATGTCGAAAACATTCTAGCACCTGACAATTTGTCTATAACGTGTCATCGATCCTTGGTAATGGATAGCTATTCTTTTTCGTCATGGACTGTTTGATGTCATTCAATCACTCCAACTGCCTGCATAACCGTTACCATTCGATCCACCTCTTTTCGTTTTGCTAATGGTAATTTTCTCGATGCTTGGCGTAGAGGTGTCTATTCCGGTACTAATTCTATGTTTTGCCCTTCCATTACTATCCAGTGTACCGCGGAAGATCGATTTATACTGTTCAAACAGTTGTCGTGTTGAATTTTTCTGGTTCTTGGTTAGATCTCTAGTCCATGCCTCCATGAGGTGTTCTACTATTAGCAGCTGTCCTTGCGTATCGGGGTTACTTATCGTATTCTTCTGTTTGCATTTCATTATTGTTGACAACTCTTCATATTTACCGTAATTTCTTTGGTTACACTTTCTTCTTCGCTGACTTCTACAACCCACAATCTAGGTGGTGAGTCAAAAACCGTTCCCCAATCATTCCCACAAAATTGTTTCCGAGTTTGGTCGCAGGTTTTCCCGATGATCTATTATTACCCCCTGATTGTTGTTTCTGCTTCTTCTATTTGAATTGGTTACTCGAAACTTGTGAAGTCCAATACTCCTCGTCCAACATCCACCACAAAGCCATTGGCCTTCTTGAAGTCCATACTCAAGATGATTTCATCCACTATTTTTGCGATTTTGCGAGCAGTATATCAAGTTGGAATTTCAATCATCGGCTGGTTGTACTGTTCCCTTGGTTAGATCTTCACGGACAAACGATTGCACTGCTTCTGTATCCTGTCAACAATTTCTTTGATTGTTAGGCTGTCACCGCCTGGTCCCAATCTCGAAATAGGGATGGAGGTTATTGGGCCCATTGGTTGTGGGAGTCAGCTTCTACCCCTTTAGGCTGACTCGTTGTAGTTTAACGACTCCTTTCGTTCTTGGCCATCCTCCTTGACCAAGGCTCTTTCTCTACTTGACCCTCTTTTAATTCGGAAATCTTTAGCTCGCCTAGAATCATCTTTTAAAACACATTCCCACCGCTGTCACCATTTGTTACGTTTTTGCCGTGTCAAACATGTTTTGATCACTGTTAAAATCCTGTTAAAATTAACTCCTAAAATTTTATCTCGTATTTATGCCAAATATTATTATGACCCATCTAATTATTTCAGTTTACATTTACGGTAGTGTCGCTATTTTAATATTGTTACGATTATGGTGACATCTCCATTTGAGTAGGGAAACTATCGTATATGTAAATTGGAGACTATTCAGGAATAGTCTAGACACTTCTCGATCATTATGGAATATCGATCGATTGACTCTTGATCTGAATTGATGACATTTTCCAGTTTCAGTATTGCCACTTATAAAATGATTTTCAGAGTGTTTTATAAATTTCAAGAGTTTCAGAATTTCGGTGTTTCCAAACTTGATTAACTATACATATTAAATCTTAGTGGGTTCTAACTTTTGGAAAATTTCAACAATCTACCGATTGGGAGAAAAATTTTATAACTATCTAATTTTAATCTCAATTAATTTTTACCAGATTTGAGGAGGAGTCGGAGCACAATTAATTTGACTAATTTTTCAAAATTGAACAAATTTACCAAATATTACAAAATTTAAGACCGTAGTTTGAAAAAAATTATAGAAAATAAGTTTAGTTCCGAGTGTTGACTATATTGTTACGGTCGTGGCGACATCTCTCTTTGAGCAGCGACACTATAGTTAATGTAAAACTGTTATAAATTATAGAAAATAGATAGATGTGTCTAGACTTATCTAGACTAATCGAATATTGTAGATATTTCTAGAATGGTTAGAATATTTGGTATAAATACGCGACATACATTTGGGAGTAAATTAGTTGTGTTTTAACCGTGAGAGAGCCAATAGTAATTAAAAGGAAAAAGTGAAATATTTATAAAGTAAAATAAAGTGTTATTAAAGTGTAATATAGTGTTGTTAAAGTGTAGTAAAACAATTATTGTGAAGTTAAATAATTAAGTTAAATAAGTGAAATAATTAAATTAGTGTTTAGTGTAAATAATCGGAATAAATAAATTTAGTGTGATCTAGAAGTTACATCGTTTGTTTTATTTACAATCCAGTGATCGAACCTTGAATTTGACAAGGCAAAAACGTAACAATATGTTGCGTTGGCATGTTCTAATATATGGGCTTTTTAGTTATTAACAGAATAATGCATATTTATTCTTTTTAAATTAATTCAGTATTTAAATTTTAAACTAATTCTACATTTTATTTTTCTATTTTCAGGTAAGTAGCATAACTATATTTGATGTTCATTACGAAAATGACCGTGAGTACAAAGCTTCAGGCAAAACAATTATAAATTCCAATTAAACTTATCGTTTCTAGCAAACAAACAAAACAAAAAACACTTGAAAGTTTCAAGTTTCTCCCCATTTTTATTTTTAAAGCTGCATACTCTCTGTACAAAATTGTTTATTTTGGTTAAAAAAAAATGTAAAAAATGTTTTTACAAATTAAAGAATTTTCTAATGTTAAAAGACGTTAAGTACACTGTACTTATAGTATATATATAAATATATGTATGTATATAGAGACAAAAAATCACTTCAAGTGTTTTAAGTACTTTCCTTCATAATAATAATATTATTAAAATGAAAAAAAAATTCCAAACTAAATTACCAAATTTTTATTTAATTTTTTTTTTTTTGGTCCATAAATCAACCATGAACCAAACCACTTCGGCCTCGTTCTACCCGCAACAACATCTTCTACTTTAGAATATTTTCTTTTGAACAACGAAAAGCGATTATATAACAATGAGAGATTTTCTCGAGACTGCGAGAATTTAATATCTGAAGTGAAATTTATTTTTTATTATCATTATTGTTATTTTTAAAAGGAAATTTTATCGAATTTTAACAAAAAATATAAAATAAAAATTTAATTTGAAATTTATTTTTATCGTTCTGTGGGAATTGATCAGTCTTGGGGATTATATAGTCGAGAAGGCGGAATTGAATAAAGACTATACCATCTCGAATTCTTTTTGCTATTATTAGCTGCGGTGTTATCTAGGCAATGACATAAAATGGACGTCGTTTATATAGTAGATGTAAAATTAATTGGCAGATGGATATACTGTAAATGAGTCCTAATTATTCTTGTCTTTTTATTTTATTAGTTATACGTATACAAAAGTGTCTCCAGGGGTGATTTGTTTTTTTTTTTTAATTAAATTTGATTTTCTTTATACAAATTATGTTGGAATATAATGATTGTGTTTTTTATTTTCCATAATATTTACAATCAGAAATTATTTGATGTTATTCACTTTAAATTATAATTAATTAATTTAAATTAAATCAATGAAATTCCAATTAAAAATTGTTTTGCAAATTTTGTTTAAGGTTTTGGTACACCCTAAACGCTCAAAAACAATTTCAATTCCCCAATTGTTTTTGAAAGTTGTTAATCTCCCAGAGTAATTTTGATAACTGTACGAAACTCTGAAATTTATGATAGTTTTAGTTAAAAAATATAAATTTAATTCTGGAATATTCTAAACAGCAAATTGACAAAAAATATGTCAACAGCCCAAGATATGGCAAAAAATTAATAATTTTCAAAGATCAAATATATTCTGAAAGCTGCTTTAGAAATTTGATTGACTCAATTCGAATGTGAACTTTAAATCATGTGACAGAAGCGAAATTTGTCATATATTGGAGATATAAAATTGGGCAAATTTTGAAAAACATATTAAAAATTAAGAAAATTAACTTATTATTTGAAAATTCAACCAAAAATGAAGTTCTTCAATTCGATAAAATTATGAAATATCACAAAACAATAAAATCTTCTATATGGAGTTTGGAAATTTATCAAAATTTTAATATTCTGTAAAATTATAAATTATGTGTTAACAAAATTGGAAATTTTAAAATAAAGAGTATCTGTGGATTAGAAGGTTTAAATTAACGTAACAGCGAATTTTCTAAAATAATAAAATAAAACAAAATTTTATAATTTTTTCGAATTCTGAAATTTTACATTCCATTCAAAATTATAAAATACAAAATTTTCAAAAATTCTGAAATCTGAATTTGAGTTGCATGGTTAACGTACTCCATCTTTAGATCATTATGAAGGTTGTCGTTTCTAATGTACCATGGTGTGTTCATAATGCCACGTAAAACCTTGTTTTGAACGGTTTGAATTATATCAACGTTGCTCTTCTTGGTACAACCCCACAGGTTCCTGTATTTGATGTTTAACTCTTCTTTTTTCTTTTTCATGTGCTCTTTCCACTTTAGTTTAGCATCAAGTGTCATGCCTAAGTATTTGGCCGTATTTGCATGCGGAATTTGCTGTGAGTTCAGATGGATTGGTATAAAGTTAACTTTTTTGTTAGTGAAGTTGACGTGTATGGATTTCGTTCCGTTGAGCTGATTGCGCCATTTCTTTGTCCAACTACATATTGCATTAGTGGTATTTTGTAATTTACCAGTTGACTCTTCTGTGGTATCTCCAGTTGCTAGGATTGTAGTATCATCCGCAAATGTTGCAATGTTTGTTCCTTTTGCATTTGGTACATCTCTTGTATAAAGTAGATATTTGTTTTAGATCAGAGTACTCATCTTCAAATTTAACGCGAAAGTATCGATCAGCTAGATAAGATATTAGTATATGGTAAAATTGTAAACCCTTCGAAGAGTTCTTTAACTATTTGTCCTGAAATTAGGTCATAGGTGATTTTTATGAGCTTAAGTTTTTAGTAATCTCATATTTTAACTCTTGTAATGTTACTGGTTGGATGTTATCATTATCCATTTTTTTAACTGAGTTTATGTTTTCTTCCGCTGAATGTTCTTTCATTTAAGCCCTTTTGTTAATTTCCAGAGCGAATACTCTTCACTAAATAAATTGTTCTTAATTTCTTTGATTAGCAACTTCAGTTGGTAAATTATTTTGTAAAATTATAATTTCAAAAATATAAATTCAGAAATCTTAATCAACAAAATTATAAAGTGTAAAAAAATTCTCGAATTTCCAAACGAATTTTTAAAATTAAAAATAATAGTTTTTCTATAATTAGCCATAGTTCATAATAGTTTAGACATTTTATAAAAATCTAGCGCATCAATAATCTAATCAATTTGTCATATTCATCAAAATTTTGAAATTACGAACTAATTAAACAGCAGTACACCTAATAGTACAGCTGCCAGCACCAATTTCTATGTAATAGTGTCTTTCATCAAGTTAGAATTAGAATTTTTCTCATACCAATAAAATAGTATTTGAAACTGTCCACCTTGATATGAACAGATTTCAGTAAAGTTCGGGTATTCAACAATTATCAAAAATTCGGAAACCCTAATAAATTTGGAATTTTAAATCACCAAACGGTAAACTCTAAATCAAATCTAAATGAAATTTGAAAATTTATCAAAATTCTAACAACTTGGTAAATTAGAAGTATTGAATAGAATTTTAAAAATTTTAGTGCCTTCTAAAATTTTGAGATTGAGCCAAAGATTTAGCTTGATATAGTGTATAGTAGTAGTAGCGGTAAAAATGTTGAATTCGAAATTTCTAAATTGTTCCACATGTCGAGAAACCGCAATTTTAAAATTTTCAAAAAAATGTGTTGACAATCTCAATATCGACACAACAAATTTAAAAATTTTGTAAATCTCTTAAAAATTGTAACTGTTAAGTTTTACGTTTTTTCGCTCAGTATCTGATGAAACTTATAAATTTGAATCAACATAATTTTATGAATATTCTCTAAAATATTTAAATAGAATTCAGATATTCTGACATTTTACATATTTTGTCGAAATGCTTCATTGACAGTTTAGAATATTGAATTTCGAAAAACTCTGATTTAAGAACTTGAGATCCTCTAATTTTTTTAAAATCAATTTAAAATCAAGCACATTTGTCTCAAGATACTCAAAATTTTTGGCTCTGAAATATACTCAACCAAATTGAGTTCGATAATTAGTGTAAATTATGAATTAGAAATCTCTCGAGATTTTGAATAATAATAATAATAACTGACCGCTTACTATGTCAACAATATGGCTCCAGCGGTTTCGATCTTGGGCTTGATCTTCATACAGATCTCTGATCTCGACATTATACAGGGCTCGGGATGTACCATCTACTTTCCGTTTTGGGCCATAAATCACACACATAATCTCTTCTCTCAAATGTAAGCAGATATCTCTCGTACTCATCATCATCATAATATTTAGATAAAATTATGCGCAGCGAAAAAACTATCTAAAGAGAATCAATTCTCCTTGATATTCACTAACCAGGCCCTCCGATAGATGGGTGATTCTATCCGATATAATGTAGGACAGTAACTTGTACGTAATGCAAAGGAAAGCTATACTGCGACAATTTTCACACTTCAAGCGGTCTCCTTCTTGAAGTTAGGGCATATCGCGACCACTTTCCATTCGTTCTTCGGTTCGCCATACTAATCGAATAAGGTCAAAAAGACAGTTCCACAAAGTATTTCCTCCGAATATCAACAGCTCCGAATTAATGCAGTCCACTCCAGGTGAGGGGTTTCATTTTAGTCTCTGCAACACACATGGGATGGATCCTCAATGCAAATCTCCGCAGTCTGTATTTGAGGTGACTCAGCTACAATTTGTTCTCCAGAAAAGTGTCCATTACATACTCGGCCCTCCAACGCTCCTGGTTTCCTTAGTGACTGCACGTTCCACGTGTCGATATTCATTTATAAATAGATTATTTTTTTTAGCCCAGCGATCCAATCGTTTAGTCGTCTCCTACGACAAGCAAACGATATTGTGGTGGTATTCTTGGAAACATGTTCATATGCAATTAAGGTTTACGAGACATGTGTGCTCCCCGACCACAGATGAAATCCGTATACAAAGCGTAATTTTGAAAAACTTCTAAGCAAACGTTTTGTAATTAGTCAAAATTCTAGCATCAATCCACATTTAAAAAATTTTTCCCTGAACTTCTGAGATGGGCTACGCCACAAATATTTACCGCCTGGATTCCATAATAGCGTTTCTGCTCTGATGGTATAGAAATTAAAGTACGTCATTATCTCATAATTAAACTTTAAGCTAAACTTTAGTGTACTAAACCTGTAGCTCATACTTTCCGCCCCTATGGATGTGTAAATGATTGATGGCACGTCTGTTATGTGCAAATTGAAATATAATTATATATTCCCGATATCCTTGTTGATAATCGTTCCTACATCCACCGGGCATTTTCTATTTCTGGGGAGTGAAATGCAGAGTGCGTGTGTCTCCAGTTTCCGATCGCTTTAATAGTTCTATATATCAAAATGTCTAAAAAGATAGTGATCAAAATTTTGGCTGTCTGCGATGAAGGAAAGTTCATTGAAAAGTGTTTCAAATAGGTTGATCCCAACAATATATGTACTACATTGAAAATGTTTCAAAAATTGGTATTGGACTCTTTAACCCGAACACAATTATTTTTTAATTTTAATAAATCAAAACATCAAATCAAATCTATCAAATTTTAGCTCGTTGGGGCGCTTGTAAAATTATTGCTCTTTTATCGCCATTATAAATTTTCTATACCCAATCAGTATTTTCCGTCAAGTTTAAGAATATTAATGAAGTACATCCATCCAGTAGGTACTACACCATTAGCCAACAGTGACTTAAAATTAAAGTTGGGTGGGTTACTCCAGCACTTAGCGTGTGTTAGAAAATTCTACTGGAGTAATTTGTGTACTCAGTGTACTTAGTTCTCTCTGATGAATGATCTGTTAAATACGAAATTTTTAAATGGCTTAGCCGTACTGAATTTATTCTCAAGTGAAAACAATTTTAAATAATAGTACGTGGCACGAAAATTATATCTAGGAAGGCCTAAAAATACTACTTACGGTAGGTATATTAAAGCAAATTTAACAATCGATTGCCCTACGATTAGTAGAAAAACCGTCTAGCACTGATGCAAGATAAATTCACAAACGTTTCTTAATGTAGGCACATCGCAGACCCTAAATAGACTGACTTGAATCTTGTGATCATACTTCATCCTTATTGGGGTAGGTACAAATTTTGAAATTCGTTGTCGGCTAATTTACAAGTCTTAAAATCGTGCAGATGCATCATGTAGCTGTTCAACATTAATGGTCCCACATGGCCGCACGAAATCAAATTTTCTAAATTAAATGAAATTTTGAACAACTCCTATTCTTCCTAAAATCACACGTTAACATAGTTACATAGTTTTTGTTTAATCAAAGTTTTCGTAGTTTGGCGAGCTTTTTGAGTTTTTTTGAATAATATTATTCGAATAACCGGGAGGAAAGGTATCGATAGTTGATATACATTTTGCATATTATTACAACTGTTATAAAATAAATTGAGCCAATTTTTATTCACGAAACCAAACACTCACATAGTAAAACTCATGAATAATTGTCTAGCATTAAAGCACGATAATTTTCCGTGTGTTTTACGATGTGAGCGCTTTGCAAGTTCGACAAAAATTTGGTATCGAGAAATTTGTTTTGTTAAAAAATTTGTTTCTTCCGTTTTATGAACAAAATTTCATTCAACCCAACCGAATTACTTTTTCGCAGATCTCATATAGAAATATGTAGGTCTATGCTGTAACTCATTTGGAAAAATTCTATTGGAGTTTAATTTGCATTTCTGTATCTCGTTAGACTGGACCTTTCTCATATTTCCTGGTGTGGTGATTTTGGTCTATTGTTTGAAATTTGTCCCTTACCGTGTTTCCTTGCACACTATCTGGATTCTCTGACAACAAATCCAACAATTTACAAATTTTTGGTAACAAAATAACTGCAAACAGATTAAAAACGATTAAGCAAATTTGAGTCAGCCGTGACCATCTTTCATGTTCAACGAACCCCACATTTTTTTTTTTAAATTGAGTGTACTGACTAAAATTTATTAAAACCAAAATAATCAAAAATACCAATGGAATTGAGTTAAAGAATAGCAAAAATTCCAACGCGGTGAATTCTTTCCAACGAAATGAGATACAGAATAGGAAATTGTCCAATGGAATTTTATACAGATTTTATTGTGTTTATTGCCGTGTTAACAATTTGTTTTTAATTTGTCGACCCCGCTATTCTTTGGAACTTCTTTAATACGTAGTTAAGTTGGTAAATTTATTAAATAATTGTCAAATCACATTTTACAGAAGTAAAAATACAGAAAAAAAATTACATTTCCGAACTAACAGTGGTAAAGGCTGTAATAGAGCTGGATTTTGCAGGTATAATACTGACTACAGATCTGATAATTTTTAAAATGAAATCATTCTGTGGTGAGCTAGAGAATGAAAATGTTATTGGTAATTATTTCTACAACACCGCAGAATCAATTCTAGTAAATATGGATCTTTCTCAAATAGATGAAATTTTGATTGTTGTTCCCAATACTAAAAAAATTAAAATTATTAAATTTATAAACATTTTGTCGTAAAAAATTATTTTTATTAGCACACAATAAAAAAATCCACTTCAATAAAATCACACATTTCAATTCAAAAAACACAAGCACCAAACAATCGATTGTCCCTAAATAAAACAATTTCAAAAAGGATGTAATCCATCGTCTTCATTTTTTACGTCACCACACACAAAGGATATAGGACCAAACTAAATTTTATTATTATTTTAATTTTTTGGGCTCAACATTTTGTCTTGTCAAGAAAAAAAATGGGCTTGTTAAAAATTGTGTGATAAATTTGAAAGTCCTTTTATGTATGGTAAATCATGCAGGATTTTTTTTTTTTGGGTGGTAATTTTTTTGCGAATGATAAATGGATCTGCATTGTATGCGTGTATCACACAACCCAAAAAAATTTAAAAATATAATTACTTAAATTGCGAACCAACATTGCAATTTGCCAACTGAAATAAAATTATCATAAATTATCTGCGGTTACGGATTTTGCTTTGGATTTATGTAAGATTTGAAGTAAGTTTAGTTTATTTTTGTTGAAGATACTCGATCTAAAAACAATTTTACGAATTACTCAAATATTCTTTTTGTATATGTTCATGGAATTTAAATAAATAAACACAGATTTATCTGTGCCGGCAGCGTACAGCGTACGATAATTAATTTTAATTATTTTTCTGCACGCTGTTATCAAAATAATAGATTTTTATTTTCTTAGCGTAGAAAAAGTGAAATATGTTTGAAGAGGACGGCTTGCTGCTAGTCAGTGCGTGAAAAATCAGACTCATGAGAATTTTGACGAATTTTGGAATTCAACATTTTGAGACTAGAACTTTCATTTTAGGCAAGGAGTTTTGAGGCTTTTATTTTGTAGTTTTAAAGGTATCAACAGGTTTTTAACTTGCATATCCAAATATGTAAAAAAAATCAGAAAAGTACGAATTTCGTAAGAAGTGGGCAGTTTATGGAATAATTTTTAATGAAATTGGCCGTGACCGCACTTGAGGTTTTTCTGCGACATTAACCATTTTAAGCTCGCATGATCAGTGATTGTTGTGAATTAACCTTCGATGTATGCAACCAATCCCTTGAGTGCTTGCGTCATATTTTATGAAAACGGCTTAGAACAGTCGGGGTTATGCCGCACCGGAGCATTCATCAACAGGTGTTTAAGTTTTTGAAAAGCGGAGTTAGCATCTTCTGTCCATTCAAACTTTTTGCCTTTACGTAACAGATTAGTGATGGGAGCAGTTTCGTCTAAAAAGTTCGGTATAAACCGTCGATACCAACCTGCCATCCCCAGTACCCGACATTGGAGGAGAGAAATATTTAATGGCTTCTACTTTTGAAGGGTACGTCCGTAATAAGTTGACTGCTTCCTTTAGCAGTTCCAGGTGCTCGTCGTATCCCGCCGAGATTACCAATAAATCGTCTAAGTAAACGAATATTCTACATCTAAGCTGGTGGGCTATCACTCGATCCATCAATCTGCACATGGTTTGGAAGTCGTTACACAACCCAAACGGCATGACGCAGAATTGATAGAGAGGACGGCCTGGAACAATAAAGGCAGTGATCTCTTTTGAACTTTGCGAAAGGGGCATTTGTCAAAAGGCCTCCGTAAGGTCTAAACTCATGATATAGTTTGTCTGGTGCAATCGGCCAATCAGTCCATCTATTAGTGGTAGTGGATAAGCGTCGTTTTTGTTACCTGATTAATCTTTCTGTTTGACACAATCTCTCTAATTAATCGCAGACTTTTCTGAGACTTTCGATAGTTTTCAAATCTATATTGGCAATAGAATTTTTGAGAGCTAGATTCATGTTCTCGACTAGCAATTCTAGAATTTCATCGTCGGGCAATGGTTTTTGTAGGCAACAATTAACAGTTTCAATCTCCAATACAAACTCATTAAATGACTCTTTAGGGAACTGAATTCGATGGCGAATATATTTTTTCATGGCACGTTCTCCTTCAGCACTGCTAAACCGTTCAAGAAAAGCATCCTCTAAGCTGACAAGTTCCGCTTGTTATTTTTTCCTCCTTGGCATGCTTCTCTAATTTCATGATGAAGTTATGAACATTTTCGTCATCCCTTCTATTATCACTATTCCCGGAGAAGGTAATTCTGCATTTAGTTGGATCTGCGCTTCTGCGGAATGATTGATGTGAATGCCACCACTTTTGATTGTTTCCCCTATGTTTATTAGAATTAACGCTTTCAAAGGATTGAGTAGCTTCACTATCGCTTGTTTTGATATTTACTTTAGCTCTCGTTGGATGTGCTGCTTTAGGCTCAAGATTGTAAAATGTTGAAAATTCCTCCAAGAACTTGTTTGTTAATTCTTCGATTTGCTCGGAAAACTGTTTATCATAGTCTGCGCCAGTAGGACCTCCTTCTCCATGATTTGAGCTTTCTTGATCGGTAGTGCGACTACCAGATTATTTGGTGTTTGCTGATGTCGATGTTATAGGAACGTAGGTAATTTTCTTCTTCGTTTGCTCTGCTTTGCTACTTTTAATATCCCGGTTCAAGTACCTAGCAAAACGGTTTAAGGAGTTCGTAGCCATGGTTAGGCCAGCTAATCCTTCAAATGAGTTGCTCAATCTTTCGGTTCTTCCAGTGAAGTGTTTTCACCAACAAGATATTTTTGAAGATGAGTCGAGTTCTTTTGTTTCCGAAGCTTCATCGATGTCTAACATCTGCTGGTTAATATTCGCCAATTCCTCTTCGGGATGCGCTTCAATATGTGACTTTTTCGGCATAATTAATGGCTGTCGCCGTTCATTTTGTAGCATCTCGATAAATAATTCTTGGTGGTTTGGTTGATCTGTTATTAGGCCTCGTACATGGTATTCTATCCGCAGTTCCTCCTGCGTCAAGTTTTCTTTAATCAATTTAACAAAATCCATTTTAGAAGGATTTTTTCGGAATTTCTACTCGCGATCGTAAAAGAGTCCGAAAAAGTGCGGATTTCATAAGAAGTGAACAGTTTTTAGAATATTTTTTAATGAAATTGGCCGTACCGCATTTGGGCTGATATTTTTTTTTAGGTCATTGTGTTCTCCTTTTTCTAGCCGCACAAAATATTTTTAACTTGGATATTTCTTATGCAACAGTTTTTAGAATAATTTTTGAAAATTGGCCGTGACTGCACTTGAGCTGATATTTTTTTGTTAGGCCATTGTGGTTTCTATTTTCTGCCCGAACAACAAATTTTTAACTTGGATATTTCATAACCAAATGTGTAGGAAAGTTCGAAAAAGTCCAATTTCGTCAGTAGTGAACAGTTTATGGAATAATTTTAATGAAAATGACCGCGACCGCACTTAAGGGGATATTTTTTTGTTAGGCAATTGTGTTCTCCATTTTCTGACCTCACAACAGATTTTAACTTCGATTTCATATCCAAACAAGCAAAAAAGTTCGAAAGCGCGCGAATTTCGTAAGAAGTGAACACATGGAAGTTTTTGGAATAATTTTTAATGAAATTGGCCGTAACCGTGATCTTTTTTTTTGGCCCTCCTGGAATTATTCATCTCCAAATATGTGAGAATAGTCGGAAAAGTCGAATTTCGTATGAAGTGGACAGTAGATGGAATAATTGTTAATGAAATTGGCCGTGACTGCACGTGTGATGATATTTTTAGTGTGGTAGCACAACAGATTTTTATCATGAATATTTCATATCCAAATATGTAAAAATGACCGGAAATGTACGAATTTCGTAAGAAGTGAACGTGTATGTTCAATTTATTTACATATTATCAACGCTAATACATTTACAGAAATATAAAATTAATACAGTTTAGGTAAAAACTACCTTTTTCTTTATAGGCGGTGCATTTTTTACTAAAAGTGTACTAACTATGAATGATGTATTATCTCTACAAATTGAGTAAAAACTTTATCCGCCCTACTCCACTCTATACCAAACCAATAATAATAAAAATTTCTAAGGTATTTTAGTAATTGAAAGTACAATTTTCATTGTTGTGCACGTATAAATAATTGTCAATAATAATACATAATCAATTCAATACATCAACGTCAATTAAAATTAAAATCGTCAACGAATAAAACTTTATCGTTCGTTCCGACTAGCACGTAATATTTTTTATTTATTATATTTGTTATGTTTAAAAATTTTCTACTTAAAGTTTTAATAGCTTAAAGCTTTAGTAAATAGTTAATTAACTTTTCTTTAACAACAACAACAACAACAAATACGATAAACTTATACTAGCATTTAACAATTTTAATAAGAACTTATAAGAACATTTTAAATTGCTCTATATAATAGAAAAGTTTCTGTTTTTTTCGTTTTGTGACACAGAATAATATACTCCTTTGTGTATTGTGATTGTCCCATTATACGTATAAATTCAAATTTTATTTTTATTTTTTTTGATTGAGGCCAGCACAAAAAGTAAAATATTCATTAAATTTTATTTCCCAAAGATAGCATCCCAAAAAAGTAAACAAAAAAATATAAAAATTTACGGTCATTCTCCATATAATCTGTCACTTCTTGTATATATGTATGTACAGACGTATACACAAAAACAGACAAAACCGGAGGAAGACCTTTTTTGTCTGAGATTCTATTAATTTTTAATTTATTCCTTTTCTTTAATTTTTCTGTTTAAGATCGTCCTATAATCGTCATCGTCTTTTAATCGTTTGTATTGTCCCTGGCTCGCATCATCACCATCATCATCATCATCATCATGCTTTTTTACACCTCATTAATCATAAATACATTTTTTTTTTTGTTGGTCTATTATTTTCTTGTCTGCTTTTCATGTTCAAAACAAAAACCAAAAACAATTGAAAAAAAAAAAATCTTGGGTATGAAAAAAAATAAGAAAACGAACCATTTTCAGTTTTGGTTGTCTTATGTTTTGTTAAGATTTCATTTTCAAAAGAAAATGATATTGTGTTATGGAACAATGAAAAAAACTGTCTTTAAACAAAAATATTTTGGAAAATTTAATTTGTTCAAAAGTGTTACAAACATTATTTATAAATGAGGTCCTATAATGAGTGTTTTTTAGACAGTCACTGCGTAATATAAATAGAACTCTATAATTCTTTAAATATTTACTTCAAATTCTGAAATTTTTGACATGTTTTCAAAATTTTAGTAATATTACAAAATTTGGAAAATATTTTACATTTTGTAAAATTTATCAGGTTCAATGTACACAATCCCATACGATTAAATTTTAGTCATATTAGCAATACACAAGAAAAAAAACCGTTGAGTGACATATAAATTCACAATTGTTTGTAATTAGAACGTAATCTAAAATTTATTTTTACAACGAGAATTATTGGAATATTCAAGAAGGACTCGCGACCAATTCGTGTACTTTGGACTGATTGGATTAAAATAAGACCAATCATACTTATTGATCAAAAAATGTTATATTTGAAAAATAACTTGCCAATAGGGTTGGATAATATTTGAGTGGCTGTTACGGCACACTTAGATGGGTGATGGTCCATTATGATACCACAGGATCTTAATTCCCTTTTACCCTTAGTGAAAGAAGTTACTACTACTACTTATGTAACGTGATATATCGTGCACTATTCAGTTTTCGAGATCAGGAAGGCTGTCCATTATGAACCTACTCATGTGTCTATGCCTTAGGCGTGCGAAAGCCGGATATCAGAATATAGGAAGTGACTAAATGGCAATTCGTGTATTGGAGCATTTCAAATCCTACTTTGGCCAGACTGGTCTTGCTACCCTACATGTAAGGGTGTTGGTTATATTAGTTTACCTTTCGTTCGCTGAGGCTACTGTCACTTTTTTTTGGTACACGCTGCAGTAATTAGGGAGATGAACAGATATGTCCACTTCCAATTTATCATAGAAGACTCCAGGTCCTACTTTACCTTCTAGGTTGGAGCCATTCGTGAAAAACCGTATAACTTCTGTTTCCGCAATCAAGCCACTTCTCCATGATTCTCTTGAAAGGCACATGGTGATCGAGAAAAGCACTTAGTCGAAGATTGCCGTATTCACCGCTTACCATAAATATCAACCAGGAGAAGAAGAATCATAATCTCTAAGTTCTCAGCGCCTCGCTTATATAATAATAATATAGCAGGGTAGTTAATATTCACTGGGTAGGGCATATTTTTTAAATTTAGAGAAAATGTTTGAGAAGTACTGTTGGCACCGTAGTTTCGAATTTCGTAATTGATAAAAATTGAATAGTAAATTTAAAATTTTCAAAATTGTTAATGTTTTTCTAATATTTAGAAAATTTCAAAATCTAAAAATGCGGCATTTCGAAAATTCCAAATATTCATAATTTCGAAATTATTTTCAGTTTGAAATTTTTAAACTCTTAAATTTTTCATCCATAATTTTTAATTGTTCACTCATCTATATTCTTAGTTCCAACAAGAGTTAGAATTTAGAAATGAACGAATATCAAATTTTTTAAATTTCAAGGGAACTGAATTTTTGGAATTAAGCATTAATAGTAAGAATTTAAACTGCAATGAGACTTAAAACCTACAAAAACTTTGAATCTCGTATTAATCCGATAATCTGAGTTTTATGGAAATTTCTGAATTGTAAAATTTCTAAAATGCGAAGTTCTCTAAAATATTAAATATTTTAAATTTTAAATTTTATATAAAAATTATTTTTATAATTTTAATTTAATAATTCGAAAAATTATACAAATTTTGGAATATTTATAGATTTTCCTTTTAGAGTTTAGGATGTGAGATTTAAAATCAAATTTAAAAATTATTGAAATTCAACCTTTTTTAATTATCAAATTCCATGTTTTAAAATTATTAAATTTTTAATCAGAATTCCCAGATTTTCCCAAAAAAATTTTTAAATTTCCATTCTCCTTAAATTACTAAATATCCAACTTTTAATATCTACAAACAGTACTTCTCATACATGTTCTGTATAAATTTAAAAAACATTTTAGAATTAGTAAATTTGGCGTATGGGCTGAGACCATATTTTTTGAACGACACGAGTGTATTTAAAAAGACTAATGTATCACCTAGCGATTGTCCCCGTTTCGCGTCGCAGTTAGGTTCTCAAAAATAGCGACTCAAAGTGAATTACGTTAATTTACGTGAACGGAAAATATTGATCAAGTTTCTGTTGAACTATTTTTATTTTATCCTGGTAAATTTCCTCATAAATTTTGATTGAGTTTTTAAACAATTTTTGCTACCATCAAACTGCGCTCCGTGCCAAATAAATTCATTGTTTTCTTAGGAACTTCAGCCCACGATGCAGCTATATTCGAAACTGCTGTAAGAATGTTTTAATTCTACTCGGTCTCTAAAGCAGTAAACAGTTGTTTAAACGTTCGTCTCAAATAATATGCCTTAATGTTTCTGATAACGCCTTGGTTCATGGGTTGTATTATTGATGTGGTGTTAGAAGGCATAAATCCCAACCGAACATTATCATCAATATTATCTAAATTTATAGAATGACTTGGCGCATTATCGAGTAAAATTAGTGCCTTGAAGCTTATATTTTCATTGTGATAATATCGTTTTATTTTCGGAACTGCACATGTATAAATCGAATCACGAAAATTCGCACCATTCATCCAAGCTTTTCTACTCGAGCGCCAATGAACAGGAAAATTTTCCTTGCCTACGTTTTTGAAACATATAGGAGTCTCGCTTGCATAAATAGTAAAGGGCTTATACGGTTTAAATCCGGGAGCCGATTTTTCGTCTACATTAAAAATCTAATAAGATTTGGACTAGCAGCTAACTTTGATGTTGTGTAGCTTCATCCGATTTGTAGCGTTCGAACCAACCTTGGCTTTACTTTCTGACTGTCTAATGTTTAGCTGAACAGATTTATTTTGTAGTATAAAATAAAATTGCTGGATTAGCACACTGGTCTGTCGTTACTGTTGATCATTTTGTGGTGGCCATCAGGGTCCTTAACGTAATCCCTATGAGAAAATAGCCGTCCTGTTGACAATTGACGCCTTGGCCATAAGAATTTTTTTTCTATACAACTAAATACATTTTACGTATTAAAAAAGAGTATTTTGGTACCAACTGTATATTTTATTAAATGACGAAAATATCTGGGATAGTATGAATGTAAAAAGTCCTGGGACGAACCTACTGTATAAATTATATATTTTTAAAAATATATAATTTTTTCTTTTTAAATGTTAATTCTGGACTGTATAAGTAAATTACGTAATTAAAAAAATTTCACTCATATTTGGAAATCCATTTTTCTTTAAGTCACTAAATCATTAAAATTTGAGTTGGAATTTATAAAATTTAACGAGTATATTCAAATTAAAAATTTCAAATTATAAACATAAAATTCGGTTTACAAAATATAAAAAAATTAATCGAAATTCCACTTTGAAATTCGAAATCGATCGTTTTAATTTCAGTTAAGATTTTCAATTTTTTCTCATCGTCATGCCAAAAAATTATAATCAGTCGGGCCTGTAGCGCTATATTTAATTTGTAAGATTGAAAAAATTAAAGATGATGTATCGCTGCTCCACCTATATATAAACGACACATCCCAAATAAACAATTCTACTATAATATGAATATATGATGTCATATGAATCATTGAAAAACAAAATATTACTGATTCATATCCGCGTATCTCACACAAAAATGGTCCAGAAATTTTCTTTTGCGGCTGCTTGTATTTTTTATCCTACACGAATTACCCTCGGAAAAACAAAATATATCTGATGACTTTTACCGTGACGATCATTTTTAACCGCGTTTTGTTGTTATGTGTTATCTCGAATATATACGTATGTGAAGGTCTTGACTGCTAAATAAATAAAAATAGACGACCAAATATTTTCATCTCTCTCTTCTTTTTTTTCTTCAATTGAAGATGATGAAATCTTTGTTTATCCTATATATATACTGATGTCATAATAGAATTTTCTTTTTAATTTTATTACGATTGCGAGATGAAATAATAATGATGCGTGGGGTCAACAATAGGACATAGTTTTGCGATAAACAAATCGTCTAATGATTACGATTTCCGTTTTTGTATCGTTGAGATACTAGCCGCTATCTGCTATGGTATGGTTCATATTAAATTTGTTTGTTTTTTGGCAATCGATCAACATTTTCTCAAGCGCACACTAAACATTTCATACTTGAACTCGAGCAGGTGTTTTTTTTTATTATAAATTTAGAATCATAGTTTAGTGTATGTATACCATGGTGTATAGTGTGGTATACAGGTAATATGCATATATCGATGTCATAAAATCGTAAAACAATAAGTCTGGCAGTCGCAAAATTCACTCTATATTCTTGATTTATGTATTATGAATTTTTATGTGTATACATATACTCGTAGATGGCCCCAATTAAAATTTTATGTTTAATAAATATTCATGTAGATTCATCTAATAAATTCGAACAGGTGGGTCATCCTCGTATATATGTATAGTATATAAACCAAGTTTGGGATTCTGATGTATGCGCATTTCAAAAATGTCTAACCTTCGTCAATCATATTTTTTGCGTATGTCCTTCATGGATACCGATTTTTTGCTTACTCCAGGAGAAACTCTTTTATTTCTGTATACGATATGAAGTAAAAATCTCAAATATCAACCATAAATTTAATGAAGTATCAATAATAATTATGTATGTATGTGTACAGGATATTCGTACAGTGTTCGCAAATTCGTTTTTGTCCCAGATTCCCAGAAAACATACCTATGTGCTATGTTTTCATATATATTTATGCTAATATCTAAAAAATATATATTGTCACGTCCTACTCGTGTATATACATATATGTGTGTGTGTGTGTATATATTTTTCCCCAATTTAATTTTTTTGTATCCGATTTAGAATTGGGGTTAGGTTGAAGAGTACAAAAGAAACATAAAATATGTTGTATTACATACAATATAATGGTTCTATGCGTATATATATGTATAAATAAATTCACAATAACATGACTTTTTGACTAGAGGACATCAGTGTGGAATGAATGGTAAATTTAAATTGTTTTTCTTAAAAAATGACATCGAATCGAATGAAAGCTAAATTTTTTTATGAACTTAGTTCTATTTGTATGTACATAGCTATTTACCATATCTTCCTAAGGGTACGCAAAGGAAATTATATTTGCCGAGTTATAAATAGACAAAATCTATTATTGAGGGATAATTAATTCTAAATTGAATGTTTCAAGACCTAACGGCTATATAAGAAACAAAATTAAATTAAAGTGGAGTACGCGCAGTTACGCATAGTAAGGCATTTTAAATATTGAAGGTCACTTCTAATTGTTCTGGCATAAGTTAACTTCAAGTAAAACATTTTAGCAAATATTTCTGTTTTTTTCATAAGAGGCTTATTCAAGTTTGATGCTTTGATTATGCAATATTCTTTGAACTCGGTAGCTTGGGAAAAATTGTGCGTTTGCCCATACTTCGGCTTCATTTGAATGGATCAGCATAAGCCACGCCGTTGGTTTTATCAAAATTTCCAATTAATGGAGTAGTGATAGGTTATTTTTTAAGTGACGAGCCACTTCTTCTACAACGTCTGTCAGTTACAGGAATACAGCGATGGGCTTGTCTGTAAGTGAGCTAAATTGGCTCCTTGAACAAAAAGAACACACTCGGAAACAATAAGATTAGACTACTAAAATTGAGATGCTTCCGTTAAAGTGAATACAATTTCGCGCCCTTTTACGCAGTAAACCAACGAAACACAGTTAGAATTGGGATAGGCTAAATTTGGCAAAACCGAATAACTTGGAAATAACAGACGAACAATCGAAAATTATGCTAAGTAAGTTGGAAGGGCGTATAATTTAACATACAATTTTTCTTAAACAGATCATTTGGCACTGAGATGCTGGATAGAGGCCCAAATTTTTTAAATATAATACAGGTTTTATGATATTCAACTCGGCAAACATTTTTTATACGTTCCGTGATATTTTCTCGTGTGGTTGGCAACTCATTGTAGACTTGTTCTTTCAGGTATCACCACAAAAAAATGTGAAGTGATGTTAAGTCGGGTGATCTAAATCTTGCTGACCAGTTGGGTGATCTTCCATCTACAAGGATAATTTCGGTCAAATATTTTCATCATAATCAGTCAAAGAATGCTTTAGTTTCGTTCCCGGTGTCCATACCCTAGCATTTTGTCCTAGAATCATTTTATAATTCCATTTCCATCGAAAATATCGATTTTCATCATAATCGGTTAAAGAATGCTTTAGTTCCATTCCCGGAGGCCATATTCTAGTATTTTTTATTTATCACATGTTCATCCTTTGTTGGATGGGTAAATTTTCTAGAAGTACTGGTAATCCTTGTTTCAAAACTCTCTTTGTTTGTCGTGAATCCACATAAAATGCTCCAGCTCTTTGAATTTCCACTTCGCGCAACCACTGCGGATTTTCTACAAAACCCAATGGTTCGTAAAAGTGGATTCGGTAAACAATTTTGAAAATCATACTCGTGAAGTGCCTAATGCATAGATTCGTGGTATGGATGAAATTTATTGGGTTTCAATATTCGTAAAACACTACTTCGTGATATTTCAGAATGATTAGAAATTACACGAGTACATACTTGGGGATTAACAGCGACTGCGGTTAAATAAGCGATTTCTTTCTGAAAATTGGTTGGCATAATATTTAGTTCAACAGCATCGGTGATGTTGCGTCCGGCTTCTTCGTAAATTAAAATCATTGATGATTGAAAAATTTGGTCCTTTATCCAGCATCTCAGTACCAGAAGACACTTTGAAGATGAAATGTTTGTTAAATTATACGCCCTGCCCAACAAAACAAAAATTTACTTAACATAATTTTAAGTAAGGGACAAACGTCTTGCATTCCGCAGGCAAGTAAAATTTTTGAATTGGTATCGAGATATCCGCAGGCAAGTAGAATTTTTAAATTGGTCAGGTGTAGACATTGTGATTGTCATCCTTAAACCAGTCCTCGCAAATAGCTTCCTGAGCTCTGTAAAAATTTTTTTGTTTGAATTATGTATGTTTTTTTTTTTCAAAGATAAGATATACTAAAAGGTTGGCCTCAAATTGGGCCCGCTAGTAAAGTTCTTCGCCCTACAACAGCTAGAAGTCACAACACACTGACGCCTTAAATTGTTTAAAGGTTGTTTTTAGGACCAATAAGAGTGTAACTTTATTCTTAGAACACAGAAAGTTCATAGAATGTTTGCAATCCTTGACAAGTATGAAGATTTTTAATCGAATTGAGTACAACTTTACTTTAAAAATATGTTTGCCTATATTTGTCAATGTTGAAAATACCGCTTGAGAACAGTGCAATGCAAACCGAGGTTAAAGCGAGAGGCAATGGCACTTTTGCTTCGTCGGGATCACTTTGGTTTTTGGCGATTACGAGGGTTGTCGCCATCCGTCTAAAAACAGTTCGCGACATTCTACTAGAAGACTCAATGAGATTCGGAATGAAGACTTGGACTAAGGCGCAAACCGAGAGTTTTGTTGGTTATAAGTATCTACTAAAGTTCGATGAAATTGGTCTCCATTTTTCCAGTTATAACTCAAGTCAACTTTTCAAAACACTGATTGCCTCTGCCGAAGGCCAGTTACTCCTACTTTGAAACAAACGTACTTTGTCGGTAAGTTTTCGCCCATTCGGTATCAACTTGGTAGCTGCGGCGTTCGAAATGCCAAAGTTGTCGTTGACAAAGTCTGTTATAGCCACTTCCTCTATTGTGGGATCGAATTGCGATAAGTGAAATCAGTACTTTGGTTTGACCATCCGGTTACTGTTTGGCAAAGAACATGGTTTATTTCCACATACCGTGGAGTATAATGGCTGATTTGTGGCTGGAGGAGCGGATGACATAGTTGAAGACATTGATCTGAAGTATAGGCACGTTAGCTCCAACCGACCGTTGCAGTTAACGCCTACTTGAAACAATTACGTATTTGATCCGTCATCTGGTCGCCAATGTTACATACAGATCCTAAACCCGCAGTGCAAGAGTTGGCCGACCTTTCGGCGGCTTCATTAATAATAACACTAGCTGTGGGCAGACTGTCCGCCAATTATAATATTTTAGTATCCAATTGATCCAAAAAGACGATTGTGGTGCTGCCAATATTCAAACTTTGCTTACTATATTTTTTTAATCTCTGGCCTAGCCATAAAAATGCAGGCCAGGTAATTCACTATTTTCAGAAACATCAATTGTTTAGGTAATTTATAGCCTCGTAAATCAGAAACAGATATCAGTAAATTTCTGATTCATGTTCATCGGCCAACATAACTTTTTTAAAAATTTTAGTTTGGTCACTCACATTCGAAATATACGAATCGTTCACCAATTTTTCTAGTCACCGGTAAACTTTTCGATGTAAACACTTCTCACAATTTCATACGTTCTTCGTTATTGAGAGTTCTCGATTTTGGAAACCTGATCGTCGAGTTTTGCCATGCAAATTTAAATGGCCCCCGTATAGTTGAAGCATCGCCTGTTTCTTGTAAAGACAATTTTTACAGTCATGTAACGGTAGAAATTACTACAAACCTCACGGATTTTTTTGATAACAAATTTTCCAATAAAAGACAAGTGCACGGTTCACAATTGTTACACCAAACTATTAATTTATTATTTTTCACACAATTTTTTAATTACTTTAATAATTTTTGAATTACGAGTATAACCACTTTGTATGGAAACTTCATTGTAATTGACCATGGACTATGAATGTTAGTGACCATGCGAAACTTGTCGTTGTAATTCCCTGATACATTTTGTTCCTTGCTTTAATTAATGATATTTGAGTCCTAATGATATTTAAATGCTTCAAAATATCTGTTATCGCTTTTGCTTTACAAACGAAACATTTGAACGCGACTAAACTTCAATAGATGAAAAATAAAGGAAAACCACTGCTACGTGCTACAAAACCAATTCCAGCGACTACTTTAATTTGAAAATAGAAAATTAGGTAAAGTGTATCGAATTGAGTTGTATTAAAAATTGTTTATAGACATAGAAATTGGAAAAATGAAAAATGCCAATGGGTTTGTGGAAATGGACAAAATGACGCCTTGTTGAATTATGTGTCCGTTTAAACATAACATTTTGCAAGATCTAAATACATACATATATTAAACTTATAATTATACGTCCGCAAATATAATGAAAATTCTATAGAATTTTCATTAATTATCGTTCTAAAAACTAAAATTACTACTATTTTCTACTGTAAAGAATCTAAATCGAAACGACACGATAAGAGTTATTAAATGGAAGAAACATCAAAAAAAAAATATTTTGTATTGATTAAACCGCGCGGTGCCCGGAAAAATAACGAAAATGTAGGTTACATCAAAACTATGTATTCATAATATACATTTATAAATTTCACAACCCAAACTAATAAAATAGTATTATGTATACATATTGGTTTGTGTGGTTTAACCTTGACCTAGAAACTTCTACTATAGTTATACGACTTCTTGGTTGTAAATTTAGAATACGCCCAACCAAATTTGTTTACTTTTGGAATTCGATGACTTTTTGTGCGATATACTACATATATAATAAATACAGTGGGTATGATAAAGTCACGCATTCATTATTGTGTTTTAGTTTTATGTATGTATATGTATGTATATACAAAATGGAAAAACTATCGAATATATTAAATGGGCTATGCCATCAATTTGATAAAAATCAAATTATTAGACATTGTGACTGGCATTTTCGTATAACTACTTGATTTGTTGGGCAGTTTAGGTGTTAGATATATAATGATTGGAACTATATTATGTAAATATATAGTTTTGTATTTTTAATTGTCGCATGTACTTGTTTTATTTGTATAATATAAAATTAATTAAAATTAGTGGTATTGGTAAACAATTATTAGTGATTAGTAAACAATATTTGATTCATCGTTTAACGAAATCTCATTATGGTGTCCTATATTGCGGCATGGAGGCAAAACAAAACGATTATTTAAACAGGATTAGTGTCAAATACATCAAAAAATGGCAACAATTGATTACGCATTACAAACTGAAAATTAGTTCAAGGAATACCTCTAATTAAAGGTAAATCAACAGAAAAAAAAAAAATGAAATTATAAAGTTGCAATGCCGATTTGGTGGAAACCGAAAAAAACGACCGCTGATTTGTTGGAGACCACCATAATATAAAAATGGACCTATGCCAGAAAGAGATGCCTCTTACGAAATATTTCAATTCACTGCTATCACTTACCACCACGCACTATTCAAAACCCTCCTAGTCACCCAGTTAGTCCAGTATTACTGTCAACTGCAAAAACCAAAGGCTGCAATTGATGTTATACCTTAAAAACGTTTATAGACTCAGGATCCCATTATTTCTGAAGAAAAAGTCTTACAAAATATTACGAGTCCTATAAGCACGTTGTTTTGCATGTGAAGGTGCATAATTGACATTACTACACTTCAGAGATAAATACTCGATTGTAGACGGTTGAATAGTATGTATAACACGAAAAGATTGTCCGATAAGACTATTTGGAAATTAGCAATTATCAATCTCTTCAAAGGCATGGTGTAAGTACATAAGCCTTAATTGCTAACTAACTTCGTGACATGAGTTGGTGTACAAATATCTACTCTTACAATAGAATTTATTTTGTTGGAGCGAACACTATCATAAAGAAAAACTATTAGACCACTATAACAACACTGGCATGTGAGATAGCAAAAATGAGGACCCTCATCCTTCCCACTTTGTATCAGGCCAAGAAAACTAATGGACAAACCGTGACTACCGTGGTCACGTAGAATGAATCATAGAAACTAATCAAGCTTTGTTGACATATCACTAAGAACAATGACGTAATTAGTTGAAAAAATGATGCAAGACTTTTGAAGACGACGATTCATCGAATTTCTTCACCGTAACTAATAGCACAATAAAATAATGAACACTCAGCCAAATTTTAATGATGTTTTATATAATGGTTTATAACCATCCAGCGGGCATCTGGTGACATCATCTGGCCACACATACAGTGACTAATTTCAACTTATTCGCCGGCAATGATCTACTGTTAGCTAGCAATACGGAAAGTAAACGCAAAGAACAAAATCAAACGAAAGGCTAAAGAGCATGACTTACAGTTCGAAAAAATCAACAACAACGACCACAGCACTTAATGTAAAGTAAACCGATGACTCTTTTAAAAGCTAATCATTAACGTAGGTTTAAGCTGTTTAAATCAGTTTTTTGTCAACACTTAAAGTTGTGATTTAGTTGTTAAATTTATTTTTAATTCTTTTAATTTTAAAAAAATAATTATTTAAAAATTACTTTTATTCAAATTGATTATAAATTATAATTCAGCATTTGAATTTATAATGATTTTCATTTTATAATTTGATTTCAATTCAGAATTTAAATTAATAATTTAGAATTGTAAGGCAAAAAATTAGAAGATAAATCGAGAACTAATTTGAATAAAGATATTTTCTAAGAGAGTTAATATTTATCTTGAAATTATAAAGTTCCAGAAAGGTATGAACAAATTATGTTAACTTGGTCTCAAAGATATTATATATATATATATATATATATATATATATATATATATATATATATATATATATGTATATATATATATATATATATATATATATATATATATATATATATATATATATATATATATATATATATTATATATATATATATATTTATACATATATATGTATATATATATATATATATATATATATATATATATATATATATATATATGTATATAAAGACTAGACATCAAAATTACTATAAATCATTAACTTAATAAAATCGTGTTTAAATCAAAATTTATGATTTCAAATTATGATTTCACCCAATTTTTATAAAGTTACCATTCTGCATTTGTTAAATTATGATGATAAAAAATTTTAAATTTAACAAATCCTGGTGAATATTACAAAATCTTAGTTTAAATAAAGAAAAAGTCAATTTTTTAATTTTTTAGCCCTTTATACTCTTTAAATCTGAAATACTTTATTTTATTGACAATCTAAAGTTCTTATAAATTTATCCTAAACTAATAAAAATCATTTATTTGTAATCGTTCAAAAACTTCAGTAAACGTCAAACTCATTTATTTGTTAAATCTCTTAAAATTCACTCAAATACAAATTTTGGGTATAAATCGTATTATTTAAAATAAATTATAGTTACATAAAATTACAACATATTTTTTACTATTCTTGATGTTTAGAGAGAAAAATTATAAAATTCAAATAATTTCAAAAATATTAACTTTTGATATATTTTAAATTCCGAAATTTTAAATATTTAGAATTTTAAATATCATAAAATTAAATGTTAAACTTTTAAAATTTGATTCGAGTTAAAGGGGGCAAATCTTGTTAAAACTGTGAAAATATCAATCTGCACGCCAATCGTCTGTCTTAATAATTGGAACTCAACTAAAGCGAACAAAATTAATTTTTAAAATTCTTGTCTTCCGTATGGTATTGTTTACATTTAAAGAATTTATAAAGTGTTAAATTCTTAAACTTAATTTCCAAATTTTTATTTTAATTTGCAAAATTCATCAAATACTTTAATTTTAAATTCATTAAATAGGTATCGAAAAATAAAACTCTAACTCACCTAGAGATAATTTCGAACTCAACGTGACGGAATTAAAAAAATTGTAATTATTAAATTTTAAATTTCTTAAATACAATAAACTTTAATACTCTTACTAAAAAATTAATGCTTTATATTCATAAAATCATCAAGGTTTTAAATTTTTTAGGTCTTAAATTTGTATGTTTCTAATTCTTTTTAATTTATTAAAATATAATTAAAAACCGTTACAAAATGTATTACTAATATTTTAAACATTTAAAAATGTAAATACATATCACAATTTAGATGTATAAAAACATAATTAGAATAAAAATCTTGTAATTTTAAATGTTCCCAAAAGTTTAAAACTTTAAGTCAAATTGTAACAATAAAAATGTCCTAAAATTCATATCCCTATTTGTTTTTTCTATTGTATAAAATTCATGAAACAGATTATTTAAAAATACAAATATGTATATGTTATTAAAAACTTATTAAAAATATTTAAATTTAAATAATAATTAAAATGTGGATAGATATTGTATAAAAATGACATTTTTTATTTTGTTAAGGGAGTTATTAATTTTCTATTTGTTTTAAATTCTTTTTATTCCTAATTATACAAAACTTAAAATTTGTTTAAATTCATTTATTTATGTTAAGTCTTGTAGAATCCGCTTATATAAAAAATTGGGCATAAATCATATTATTTAAAAAAAAATATTCAGATTAACATTTTATATTCTCTTAATTTTTAAAACATTTTATATAACAAATTTTATTTATTATATTCTTGATGTTAGAACAAGAAATTTTAAAATTGAAATAATTTCCAAAATATTAACTTTTGTTATATTTTAAATTTGGATAATATTAAATTTTAATTAAAATAATATTAAATATCTCATAACTTTGTAATATTAATTCTTATTAATTTATAAAATTCACGATGCTTTAAATTTTTAATTTCATAAAACCTTTAACTTTTAAAATTTATTATTCTAATCGATAATAATGATTCGAACCTAAAAGGAACAAAATTGAATTATTAAAATTCTTGGTTTTCGTGTGGTATCATTTAAATTTATTAATAAAGATTTTTAATTTAAAAAATTCGAAAAACTGTTAAATTTTATAAAATTTATAAAATAGTTTTAATCGATTAATAAATCTCTAACCTCATAACCCATCTAGAGACAGTTTCAAACTAAATGCGATGGAATTTTAAATTTCTTTAACAATAGTTTTTAAAACTTAACAAAAAATTAGTGATTAATATTCTTAAAATCATCATATTATATGTAAAAAATTTTGTCTCTTGAGTTCGTAGGGTTTCTATTTTTTTTAATTGTTATATTTAATTCATTAAAATATAGTTAAAATTAGTTACTATTTTTAGTACTAAAATTTTAAAGTTAAAAAAATTGAAATATTAAAATTTAGAAAAAATTTTTAGCAAAAAAGTCAAATTGTAACAATAAAAATATCCCGAAATTTTCATATTCCTATATAAAGATTTATAAGAGATCCGCTTTTCTGATTAATACATTTCATGAATCAGATTATTTAAAATATAAATATATTTTATTAAAAATAATAAAAACAGTCAAAATTTAATTAATTATTTTAAACTACTAAAATTTGTTTAATTTGTAATACTCTAGAATTTTTAAAAATATTTATTTCGGCAAATTTGTAAATACCCCAAATAAAATATTAAATTTATAAAATTTAATCATAAATTAAAAAATCATTCCATAACTCTATAAATTACTTTATTTATGTTAATTCTTGCAGAATTCGCTTAAATCACATTATTTAAAATGTTGAAACTCTTAAAAATTTTAATCATTTTAATATTCTCTTAATTTTCAAACTATTATATATAACAAATTCTATTTTTATATTCTCGATGTTAGAACAAAAAATTCTAAAATTCAAATAAAAAATGTATAAAATTAAAATATTAAATTTTGAAATACATAGTTTAAATTTCGAAGTTTAAGTAAAATTTAAATAATATTAAATATCTTCAAATTAGTTCTTAAAACTATTAGTTTTATCAATCTAATCGATTCGCATGGCAATCGTTAGTTTTAACGGATCGATCTCAACAAAATTAAAATTTTAAAATTCTTGGTTCACGTGTGGTATCATTTAAATTTATTAACTTCTTTTAAGTTCTTAAAAATTAAATTCAAATTTTTTTTTATATCAAAAAATTTGGAAAACAGTTACATTTTATACAATTCATAGATAAGTTTTAATCTATTAATAACACTCTGACCTCATAAGTCGCTTAGAGATAATTTCGAATTCACGTGTGGAAAAAAAAATTCATGTTTTTAAATTTTTAAATTCTTTAACTTATATTAGTATTTAAATTATTAGAATCATCAATTTATATTTGAAATTTCTAAGTTTTTAAATTCGTAGATATCTAATTCTTTTTAATTCATTAAAAGTATTACTAATATTTTAAATTTTAATAAACTGAAATATCACAATTAAGATTTGTAAAAACATAATTAGAATTAAAAATTTGTAATTTTAATATTCTAAGAAGTTTCAAACTTTAAGTCAAATTGTAACAATAATTTATAAAATTCATGAAATAAGTTTTTTTTAAATACATATGTATGTTATTAAAAAATTAATAAAAATAAATTTAAAATATATAAATCTGGCAAAAATCTGACATATTTTATTTTGTTAAAAATCAGACGTTCTAATCGTTTTAAATTCTATTAAGGAAATATTCAAAATTTGTCTTAAACTAATAAAATCCGTTTAATTTATAATACTCTAGAATTTTTAAAAATTAAATTAAATCTGCAAATTTGTAATTACTCCAAATAAAATATTAAAATTACAACATTTATGATTCAAATCGTTCCAAAACTCATTTATATTAAATCTTTTAATTCATTTATTAAATTAGAAAATGGTTCAGATTCTTAAAAATCTTAAACATTTAAGGGTATTTGCCAGTTATCTAAATGTTTATATAATTTCATTATCTATATATAATACTACAATTAACGGCAACAAAATTTTATTTTTAAAATTTGTACATCTCGTATTGTGTCATTTAAATTTACATTCATCTTTAAAATTTTAAAATGTTTATATTTGAATAATTGTTGTTTTTAAATTTATAAAATAGTTTCAATCGATTAATAAAACTCGAACTTAATAACGTGCCTAAAGACAATCGAACTCAACTTACCCCACAAATACTAATTTATAATAATTAAAATTCTTTTACAATAATTTTCTAAATTCTTTAGTATATTTTTAAAATCATCAACTTATTTTTCAAAGTTCTTTAGAGCTTAAATACGTAGGTTTCTAATTCTTATAATTTATTAAATTCTATAATATTTAAACTCTTTAGAACCAATAAATATAATTATAATGTTTAAACTTGTAATTTTTAAAATTTGAGATACTTAAATCGATAGAAAACATCTGAGAATTTCAATGCTAACTTAACTTAAAATTTGGGTATAAACCAGAAATTAATTTTTAAAAATTTTTTTGTACCACCTGTTCTAGTATTTTTCTAAATATTTTTAATATTATATATTTCAAAATCAAACAATTATTAAAATTAAATTTAAATTTGAAATGATTGTAATAACATCACAATTTTGACTTGTATGAACTCAGGTTGAACATATATCAGATAATTTCGCGGTTTTGAGTAGAAAATAAATGTTTCGCTAGTTTTAAGTGTTAATGGAGTTTCAACAAATACATTAAATTTGTCATAACGTAACATACCACACAAAACTGGATCATACAGGCCAATATCACTATTACCAGTTATGTCTAAACTCTTTGAGAAGTTATTAGTGAAAAGGCTAAATCCGATAATTGAGAGGAAAAACCTGATTCCAAATCATCAGTTCGGTTTTCGCAACCAACACTCAACATTAGATCAAGTACACAGAATAACTAATATTATTGAAGGAGCATTAGAGGAGAAAAAAGTCTGCTCAACGATATTCTTAGACGTTGCACAGGCCTTTGATAAAGTTTGGCATGAAGGACTTAACTATAAGTTAAGAACTGTACTACCAATGCAATTCACTACAATATTAGAATCATACTTGAAAGATAGATTCTTTAGAGTAAAATTAGACGATTCCTATTCTGAATTGAAAGAAATCAAGGCAGGAGTACCGCAGGGCAGTGTATTAGGTCCGGTCCTATACCTTTTGTACACTAATGATCTCCCTGTTTTTGAAAACAACACTGTTGCGACCTTTGCTGATGACACGGCAATCCTAGCTGTTGGAGATAGCAACGAAGAATCAACACAGAGTTTACAGTTGGCTATTACTCAAATACATAACTGGACCAAAAGATGGCGAATTAAACTTAACGAAACTAAATCAGTTCACATCAATTTTACAAACAAACGACTCGAACATATTCCGGTTACAATTAATCAAGAAATAATACCGTATGCCAACACGGCTAAGTACCTTGGCATGACACTAGATGCAAAACTACGATGGAAAGCACACGTCAAAAAAAAAAGTGAAGAACTAGGGCTTAAATATAGAAAGATGTATTGGCTGATAGGAAGGAGCTCCGCTCTATCAACATACAACAAACTTCTATTATATAAACAAATTTTAAAACCGGTTTGGACTTATGGTATCCAACTTTGGGGTTGTACCAAACAGAGCAACGTGGAAATCATCCAAAGATTTCAAAACAAAGTATTAAGGAACATCGTTGATGCACCATGGTATGTTAGAAACAGAGACCTCCATAGGGACCTTAAAGTGGACACTGTTTCAAAGGAAATCCAAAAAACTGCACTGAGACATAGGCAAAGGCTCGAACAACATGTTAACACTGAGGCAACTAAGCTGTTAAACAACACAGATATTGTACGCAGGCTCAAACGAACTAAACCTTTTGAGCTGGTGTAATTGCTAGTGTAAACAGCGTAATGCTGATCTAAAACCCACAATAACGACGTGGTTTAATTCAATTTATCAGACACTATGGAACACCAGTGGGAAGAAGCCATAGATTAATACAACATAGTAAATTAAGTTAGAATAAAATTGCTCATTAGTCCAGGTGACTAGATTGTAATAATTGTTTATTTAAAATATTTAAATAAAATTGAAAAAAAAAAAAAAAAAAAAAAAATAACGTAACATACACACACACATACATACATACCATATTATTAAAAATTAATGAAATGAAAATTGCTATTTTGATAAAAAAATAATTATAAAGTTGGAAATTACCACACCATGTACACATTTATACGTCTTCAAAATGAGCGAATCATCAAAAGTAATAAAAAGTTTTTGGTGAAATGAACAAAAAAGTTTAATAATACGCAAACAAATTAATGTAATTGTGTTACAAAAACAACAACACCAAAAAAACTTTTATATTTTAGATTAACTTTTTTTTTTTTTGGAAATTTAATAAAGTTCTTTGATTTTTATGACGAGTAAGCTCGATCTATTTTAATGATCTGCAACAGTCATATTAATTGATTAATATTGGTCTAGACGACTCGATTTAATAATAGACAGTTGATGCCGGATATGTATGTATATGAAAATAATCTGAAATTGAAATCGTACAAAATTGGTGTGAAGGAAAACGATAAATTTTCTAAAATATTCAATTCAAATGCATGAGTCGTATAATGGAAAATCTCATTTAATTTTCATTTAAAATCGTTTAAATCGGTTTATCCCGTTGTTTGTTCTCGTACAGTGATAAATCTATATAATATGTACGTATACACATATAGAACAAATATTTAAATTTTTATAGTATATAGTTTTCCAACTTTCCCCCTAAAAAAAAAAAAACACTGGAAAATCGATTGAATTTTTAACATTATTGGATTCGTTTGTTTGTTTTATTTATATTCCACATGTATGTTGTTAAAATCGTTAAAATCAATTATTGTAGTCACTATATAGTGCATATAAATGGGATTATGTACGGGCTTTGTTTATTCAATCTCATATGCTACTCGCTCTATATAAAAAATAGTAGTTTCGGTACCACTTTAAATTGTTCTTCCTCAATAACTTTATTTGTGCCGCAACCAATTTAATTTAATTAAATTTGGATTGAGTTTTACAACGATACATCAATTCATAGTTTATTTTTGGATGATTTAATTTGTAATTCCAGCCATCTAGGTGCATTTGGAGGTGGTAGAGACGCTCCCATATACATTAGCTTACAAAAAAATAAAAACAATTCTGTATGACAGAATTCTCTTTATATAAATTAATTGCTGGCGTACTTTTAATATTTATAAACAATTTTATATTAATAAAACTGTTGACAAAATAATTAAAACCGCCAACAAATTGTTGATTTTATGCGATTACATATAATGTTTGGTTAAATCTATTATTCACAATAATTATTCTAACAAATTTCATTTAAAAATCAAATTATCTCAAAATACTTTTTTGTTTGTATTTTAAAAATAATTCGCGAATTTTTATTTTATGTTTTATTTTATGTAAACAAACCGTAAACAATTGTGAAAAACTATTTAAAATTAATTTTCTATTTGTTTTTTCCCCATATGTACCATCCATACAAGTGTGAATTGTTATAAAAATAATTACAAGCCACACCAACAACAGTATAACACAGCCAAATGATGCTCTGCTTTTTTATTTCCATAAAAAATCACCATCTCAACCTTTTTTTTTTTAAATACATACATCCATACATAAAATAATTTATACAACATAAAATACATATACACACCGGTTTAGTCAGGGAAACAATTATGTTGGCACAATGCCAACAATTTATATTCCAACAACATTACGAATATTTTGTATATAAAAGTTTTAAACAAAAATTGGAATGTATTTTGTCTAATTTACATTTACATCTAAATGGTGTGTAAACAGGAACAAGTGGCAAATTTGTGCCTGGTACATAGGTAACAAGTGTTACTTGTTTGGTTTTGATGGTGTACAGCAATGTAAGAAAATTATCATTATGGACTCATACTCGTACATAACATCTTAATCTTACGATATATCAAAATTCGAGTAAAGTTCTATCAAATTGTCAAAATTACAACATCATCATTATCAAGTTCTGATAATTAATTCTGAAATTTTTGGAAATTTGTTAAATTGCGTAATTTATTTAAATGTTTTGTTAATCCAAAAACCAAATTATATTTATTTATATAAATACAAACAATTTGGATCAAGAATACGCCATTTATTAATTCATGAGTTATATATGCATGTGAAGTTTATACTAAATATTTCCTAAAATAATAAAAATAAAAATTTAGGAGAAACTAATTGTAAATATTTCATCAAACAACAATAACAATTTATGTTATGAACTTGTGAGTGTAAACCAAACATATAAGCGTTTTTAAACAATAAAATCAGTCAGTCTGATCACATCAATATTTATTCATAATTTTTCTAATTAATTCTATTATTATTATTATTATTATTACCACGCTCTTGTTAGCTCATCTGTAAGTCTGTTTGTAT
Organism: Tipula unca; assembly: GCA_951394425.1. NCBI lineage: Eukaryota > Metazoa > Arthropoda > Insecta > Diptera > Tipulidae > Tipula > Tipula unca. The sequence goes on along the minus strand of OX596381.1, from coordinate 44,078,319 downwards.
CGTCAAATTTTGTAATCAATTTTTCAACCACTTGCGATAGTCCAATTGAGCTGATATTTTGCATGCAGGCTTAACTGCTTAACTCCGATTACAATACAAGATTCTAATATTTTTCCGGCCGAAAAGGCTTTGAAAAGCCTATACGGCTTTTTTCAACCACTTGCGATAGTCTAATTGAGCTGAAATTTTGCATGCAGGATTAACTCCGATGACAATACAAGATTCTAGCATTTTTTTGGACTAAAAGGCTTTGAAAAGCCTAAACGGCTTTTTTTCAACCACTTGCGATAGTCCAATTGAGCTAAAATTTTCCATGCAGGCTTAACTCCGATGACAGAAAAGCCTTTTAAGCCGAGAAAATCTTGTATTGTCATCGGAGTTAAGCCAAATATTGTATTGTCATCGGAGTTAAGCCTGCATGCAAAATTTTAGCTCAATTGGACTATCGAAAGTGGTTGAAAATCATCTAGGTGCATTTGGAGGTGGATTTAGGTGCATTTTGTAATCTTAACTCCGATGACAATACAAAATTCTAACATTTTTTCGGTTTAAAATGCTTTGAAAAGCCTTTATTCAAATCGCTAACATATGAGACGAATGTATCAACGAAAAAAACATGCAGCGGCGATCGAGTGGTTAGAGTGATGGACATTTGTTTCGTAGACCCAAGTTCAAGTCTCGGTAGATCCAAATATTTTTAATTTAATTGCTTTATTCATATTACTAATATAAGAGACGAATGTAGCTTCGAAAAAAACATGTGGCGGTGGTCGTCGAGTGGTTAGAGTGATGGACGTTGGTGTCGTAGGCCCAAGTTCAAATCTCCGTTCGATCCAAATATTTTTAATTTATATTATTTTTATCAACTCAATATTTTTATTGTGTACATTAACATTGTTATCGTATAATGTTTAATAGCAAAATTGAAATGTTGAACTCATTTTGCGTTTTACTACGCTTATATTAGCTCACTCTGTGTTTCTGTTTGTATCGTAAAATTTTGTAATCAATTTTTCAACCACTTGCGATAGTCCAATTGAGCTGATATTTTGCATGCAGGCTTAACTGCTTAGCTCCGATTACAATACAAGATTCTAACATTTTTTCGGCCGAAAAGGCTTTTTTTCAACCACTTGCGATAGTCTAATTGAGCTGAAATTTTGCATGCAGGATTAACTCCGATGACAATACAAGATTTTAACATTTTTTCAACCTAAAAGGCTTTGAAAAGCCTAAACGGCTTTTTTTCAACCACTTGTGATAGTCCAATTGAGCTAAAACTTTGGATGCAGGCTCCGATGACAGAAAAGCCTTTTAAGTCGAAAAATTCTTTGTATTGTCATCGGAGTTAAGCCGAATCTTGCATTGTCATCGGAGTTAAGCCTGCATGCAAAATTTCAGCTCAATTGGACTGTCGAAAGTATTTGAAAGATTGATTACAAAATTTGACAAAGACTTATAAAAGTTGGCTATAATAAAAAATCAATCATATGACATAGTGCTCTCGGATCGCACTCTAAAGGGTAAGGTCTAAAGATGGAAATAAGCTAAAGTTAAGTTTAGAGAATTCATTATTGTCATTAATTTACACTGAAGCTTATACTCTTATATCAGGTTGATAATGTTCCGCCATAACTTTGATTCATTTTTAGCTGCCATTTTGGGAATATAAAAATGCTACAAATTCTGTTTTGGCTGATCGGCATCCACATCCTTCTGATATAACTTAATTGTAATTTTGTTAGAAACCGCAGTTATACAAATTCATCACACACGTCAGAAGAAAATCCAATCCCAGATCCTTTATGTTTATAAATTTATTTTGTTCAGAATCGGCTCAAAGTGCGACAAATATATGTAGCTAAATTTTCTGACGTACAGTATGGCCCAGGCAATGTGATGTGGGCTATTATACGGTTGATATACTTAAACAATTTATGATATATTTCATACAGTTATGAGTGTGAATCACAAATCGAATTTTAAAATTTTCAATGTCAAATTGTGAGGTAATTTTTGCCTTTTATTTGTATAATTCTAAAGATTTAAATTTCAGTTTGCATTTTAATAATTAATCCGATCTAGAAATTGTTTAATTTTTTAAATCCATTTGCGGTTCTGGATTTAAAAGTTGAAACTCGGACTTTTATAGAGCTTATTATTCCAGAATTCAAATTTAGAATGATAATGTTCAGAATTTATCCTGTTTTGGTGTTTTGATTTCTCAAACTTCTAAACAGTAATTTGATTTTTTTTAGTTAGTTTGCAAAGATTTCTACCATTTATTTTATGGAATCTGCTCTATAACTCTATAACTTTGCCCTAATATGCCACATACAGAACACTAACTTCTGTAATTGTTGACGACATTTCGCTTAATCCGCCCAAAACCCAAAATTTTGTGCACGCTCTTCATTTATTTATTGAATTAAAATTAAATTCCAAAGTTCCTAAAATTCTGTAGTGTACAAACATTTTAAATATTCCAATTGATATAGAACACAAAACTCGCGTCAAAAAGGCTCGCATTAAAAGCCAATCGAATGCAAAAATATTTTTTTTTTTTACAGATACTAATGTACACAATCCAGTTGATATAATGCTCGGAATCTATTTTATGGAGGACCCTATACTATGGGTTCTAGGTCAAGCTTGAATGGCATATACATATAATGACTGATTCTATTTTTTGGAAGTTAAACCAAAAGGAGAACAAATTATTCTTTTTAAATCAAGTTTGAGTGGAATTTGAATAGAATTGACAAAAAATTTGAACAAGTTTGTGTATATTAAGAAAATGTGAAAGATCGAAACCGACTTACATTGAACGAGATTTGGTTTTTTAATTTGAAACAGTCTTGCGCCCTTCTTATTATTCATGCTTGGCTGAAGTAGTCATGTTATGTAGTGTGAATGGAGCTACTTGAGAACATGTCCATTCAGTTACAGAAAAATGTTTGGTATAATGTTATTTTTTGGCTGGGACCGTAAACTGTAGATTCAATTAGAGTATCTGGTACGTCTTTAAAATCGAAGAATTCATACAGAGAGTAAATTTTTGAATGATGTCTGCCCCACTTCTGTTCAAAATATGTTGAAAGTGGCATCCGAAATGAAGGTCATTATTTATGAGCTTTAACAAATATTCTTGAACCGTTTTGATTTGTCAAATAAGACAAAATTTGAAAACAATATTATTGCATGTCTGCGATATCTTCTAATTTATGAGTCTTATAAACTAGACTAGATAGACTACAACCTAACCATTTTTTCCAGTTGCTCTCGCCAAATTTATGTATGTTTGCAGTTCAAATCAAAGTTTGAATTGAGTATTTTGGCCGATTTTCCCTAAACTATCTTTTCAATGAGCCTGTGCGCTCTAACTGGTCAAGTTTGTTTGTATTGATTCAAAGACATTCGTGAGCCATTTTGTATACTTTATCAGCATCAAATAGAAACTATGATTTGTAAGATGTTGATAATTGGCAATTACTGAAAATAAATGTGAAATAAGGATCAGATCTGTCTCATATTGGCGAATGTTTCAGTTGAAAGGTTAAGAAAAGAACTAAATGATTAAATGGTAAGTCTCTCTAATAACAAAACATAATAGATGGCTTGTTTTGTACAGGGTTACGTTCTCAGCAGTTGGTGATGTCTAGGCAGTCTTCAATCAATCCAGAATTGTGGTTCCAACAAGATGGTGCCACAACGCGTCCAACTATGGGTCTCCCGAAATTATTCTTTGGGACTACCTAAATGGTAAGGTGCACGCCAATAAGCCAAGAACCACCCAACAACGTTCTAATAAAATCAGAAAGAAAAAAGTTATTCATAAAATAAATTATGATTTACTTATACGTTACTTATGCGCCAACGCCACCCTGTAATTGCTGACGAGAACGAAAATTTGGAGTCAGCATATTTGTCTCATGTGACAGACATGCCTTTCCTTTTCCAGTACTTTATGATTTTTTTATCTCTGATGAAATATTCCAGTTTTGTCCGCTCACAAAAAAGCAGTTGTCCGTTTCAGAAGCCTAGCAATAAATTTCAATCACATTTTTGTGGGTTTGGAGAGAGAGAGAGATTATACGTCTCTATTTCAGCGAATGCATTGCACACTTTCTCGCTTATACGAATTTAATTTTTTTATTGTGATTTCAGCCCAACTAAAATAAATGTTTATGTTCTATCACATTTACTCAATCTGACAACGTAACCCTATTCTTCTTCATATTACGATTAAAGTCAAATTATCCACGTTATGTTTATACATCGGGTTTGACCAAATTATGTTTTCAAAAATAATTTTTTTTGGTAAACCGGACTATATTTGGCAGTCACACTCACAATATGTAAAGTGCTGTATCATCCAAATTATGTGTCTGAAAGATCAAATCGTTAAATATTTACTTTTGTGTATTCGCTTTACCCTACTTTTTGATAGGGTAAATGAATTTACCAAAAATTAAAGTGACAGGCAACTTTTACCCGTGAATTGGTCCGCAGCCTTAAATAAAAACAATTTCATGCAGTCCAGACAATTATTTCATTCGTTATAAAATCAGTTTCGAAATGATTTTGTTTCAAAACTTTCATATTCGTTCAAATTTAACATAACTATTTTTTTATTAAATTAAGCAAATGTTCAACATTTGAATTTATTAAAATTCCATTACAAAATTTAACGAATTTCACATAGAAATTCGATTTTAAAAATTTACCAATTTTAAATTTTAGAACTACGGATAATACAAAAAATTTGTTTTTCCAAATTCAATATATGATCTACTACATCGAACTGTCGAATTTTGAAATTGAATTCAAGTTTCACACGGGCTTCCTAAAAATCCACTTCGATTTTTATATAAAAAGTTTTAAATTTGAAATTTTAGTATGTTAAACCAATTTGATTATAGAAATTGAAGGCAAACCAAACATATTGAAGAATTTGACATTTATTGTTTGGTTACCATTCTAGAATTTTTGCCTTAACAAACTACACACCCGGAATGCACGTCAACGCTTGTATATGTACGTATGTATTGATCCATATAGTTCCATTGATTTTACTTTTGGATTCTCCAATCTAAATTGATATGAACGCGATTAACTAGAAATATTTTAGTACAGCACAGCACAAGTCCACTGAGTTTCTAGCTGCTTCAACGAATTTTGAAATTAAAATATTTTTAAATTTAAATCCGAAAATTCCATTCTATTCGATCTATGTAATTGTTGGATTAAATACTAATTTTCTGATACTAACGAACCTGTCAAATTTAAATTCAGAATTTTCAGAAAGGCTTAACCAATTCTTAAAAATACCAAAAATTTTCAAATGTTGACTCGATTAAAAATATGTTCAAATTAAAAAATTTCGAAATCAGATCCAAAAAAATTAATTAATTTATTCCAAATTAATTTGGAATATCAGATCGAAAATTGTATAGCTAAAACTCGGATTAATTATCAATTCAATCAAGTACCTATGGGCTAATTAAAATTTATAACATTCATACATTTAATTAATTTTAGAATTCGTCATTTTAATTTTAATTTTGAAATTACTGGAATGTCAAATTTTGTCCAAAAAATATTGAAATATCGATCAATCGAAATTTTTAGAAATTCATTTTTACAACAAAATTTTGTATAAAACAAAAAAATTTCAATAATTCTCGAAAAAAGTTTAGTTTTTAAATTTTGAGAATTTCGACTCTAGAAAATTCGAATATATTGTTATTTTCGTAGTATACACTTAAAATTTTTAAAATACAGAGTATGTTATTCAAATTGAAGAATAAGTTCAGTTTTGCTAAATTTTAAAAATATCTAAAATTGAAAGTTTTATACTAGAATATCAGAATTGGAATTGGATTTTTGAATCTGAATACAAAATTTCAAATCGGATATTCAATATTTTAGCGAAAATGTTGAATTTTTAAAATTAACATTCAAAAAAACACTTGAAAATATTTAAACTTTTAAAATTTTGAAGACATCATTAAAATTTAAATTTGGAATTATAAAACTTAAATTGGAATTTCCTTTAACTATATCGAAGTTTGTGATTTTGATTTACCAAAATTGCAAAGTTGACTAATTAAAACTGAAATTTCTAATTTATTGGTACGAGTTGGCTTGACAATTAAGATTTTTCACGAATTTCCAATTGAAATTAATTATTGATATTTTCGAATAAAATTTTAAGATATTTTGTAATTTTCACTACAAATTTTTAAAATGTTATAACTTAGTTTAAAGTTTATGTTCAGTTAATATTTCAAACTCAATATGCATACTTAATTAAAATTTTCAAAATTCAGAGCTTTAATTTGTACGAACTTCGGAATTTATAAATTCAATTCGAATTTTTAATTTTTTAACCAAATTTAAATTTTAGTTAACACAGTTTGGATTATTTTCAAATTTCAAAAGAAAAGACAATATTCTAAATTTTACTAGTTTGAAATATTTCAGGAATTTAATAAAAAATTTCAAGCATTTATCCAAATTCCGTAATGTTTTCTTAAAATTTTTAAATTCTTAAATACTTTCAAATTTGTTAAATTTTCAATTTGGTATTTCATATTCAAATTCTGAAATTCTGTAAGCGGTTTACATTTGATTTAAAAAATTTACCAATCTGCGTAAATTAACCTTATTAAAATCTAAAATAAAATTACAGAAATCCTGAAAATTATTAATGTTTTAAAATTTAAATTGTTTATTGTTTTGTAGAACTCAAAAAGAGTATATTTTGATGATTTTTGCTTAACAAAAGAGTTAAAAGTAAAACAAAACAAAAAGAGTACTGATACTCTTGAAAAGAGTAAATCTGGTCACCCTAGTTCAACGCCATATATACTCATAATATATTTAATGAAAAAATGTAAAGTGATTTAAAATGTTTATGCAAACAGAAATCTTGTTTTGTCTCGAGACAGACTTTAACCAATTCACAGTACATTGCATTCCTTGTGTTTTATATCCTATTATCAACCATAGATCTATTACCCAAATCCACTTTATAAAAACTATAGCTCGTTGGTGACTTGCCAACGACAAACATAAAAAAAAACCAGCAAGGATATTTACTTCGTTCGTTTTTTTTAAAATAATTTTCTAAGTAATTTTTTGTGTTGAGTGCGGCAATGGAAAATGGAAATTTAATTGTTTTCTTTGTTTCGGTTTCGACCATTCACAGAATAATACTAGCTAGAATCAGTTTTTTTTTGCTTTTGTTTATGTTTAAAGGTTATTCACTTGAATTTCATGGTGAATGAAAAACGAACCAGATCCATTCATAAAAATAAAATAACAAATTAATTCATCAAAAGAATACATAATAAATTTTCCAATTGGGTGTAATAAAAAGGAAATTTTATTGGCCATCAAAAATTACAAATTGCCAATTTTCCAAAATGTATAATAAAACGAAAGGAAAATTGAATTTTTCGTTCTTGAACATACGCATACGTATGTACAAAATCTAGCCGAATCGCTTATGATACACGCGAATAAATAAAAAAATTTGATTTTGTGCGACATCGACAATATTTTTTTATTTTGTTCGAATTATGCTCCGTCACCATCACCATCACCATAATGAAAGTGAGATTACAAAATTTTGATTTGTATCTGTGAAGAGGATTTTGTTTCATATACACGTCAGTAAAATAATATGCCATATCATCATGTGTTAGAACACAAGCAAAAAATTATCAAGAATTTTTAGGATTATAGGTTTAAACAAGAGTATATGTATGTATGTACATATATGCCCATGTTTCGTATCGTATACAAGCGACGTTAATTTTTCCAGGAAAAATATAAACGATACACTCGTCTACCTGTTGATCAATACACGTATGTATTACACACACGTCATGGTATATGACATTGACTAGGACAGTAATCGAATACAAAAATGAATACATACACGAAAATTATCTAACCGTAAAAATGTGTTACCTTAGTATTAATATACATATACGTATGTGTATTAGTTCTTTGGACTATAACAATAAGGTTGTTGGTTAAATATAAGACAATAATAATAATTAATCGATACGTGTACATAGAGTAAATAAATAAAATGGATTTGAATCGAACAATTTTTTTTATAGTGCTTGGTTCTTCGAAAATCCTACCCATTACACAAACAATGCAAAATACTAGTAAATAATACAAAACCAAATGAATAATTTATAAACTGCAACGTACTACTTTACTGTAGAATTTGTGTACCTAGAAACGATACTTGCATGGCTTCATTAGCAATGAAACCAGATTACAATAAAATGCATTTTTTTTTTTTAAATATTATTTATAGATTTTTATGTTTAAGCAATTTATATCTACGATAATTCTTAGTTTATATAGAAAAAAAACTAATATTTTTTATAATTATGTAGTACAATATAAAAAGGTTTCAATCAATCAATTTTCATCCTAACAAACCGCCATACCTTAAGTAGAAATTACGTACAATCGAATAAAAATCAGCGCGTTTTTCCTGATGCAAACCATACGAAATTTTGAATTTAAAAAAAAAACATAAAAATATCAAGTGTTTTGTTTAAATTACGACACATAGTACATTAAAATGGTTTGACGTCCCTCCTTGCATGACTTCCTCGCATTTTGATGACTATAAAGGCCCTATTTATTATGAATTTTATTAAATATAAAATAGTGACAAACCATTGGATTCCAATTTTTTTTGTTTAAAACAAAAATGTTGACAAGTAATTTTTCACTTTGTTACACTGTCATCTATTGGCCAACATTGAAAGTAGCTTCACCAGCTTTATCATTTTAAATATAATTTTTATAGCTCATACTTCATTTTGCCAAAGTTTATTAATTTTAATTTTAGTGTTTTTATGATACCCTCTTGATGAAGAAATCTTACAGCTTCGATATTAGGATGATGATGGAGTCTTTTTTTTTTGTGCTGGAGGAGGGAATCTTCATAATACCTCACATGTGAACCTAATCTATAAACATGTGAGAGTGTCGGATTCTTACCGACTAAACCCTAACCCCCAAATTCTTGTGACTATAGTTGTCTCGTGGAACTACTACTACTGCTATGTATTTAGTTCAAATCTTTCTTCCTTGAACCGCGGGCAGTCAAAAAATACATTCTCCACGTTCTCCAGTTTTCCTTCGCACATTGGGCAATAAGGGGAATTATCTTGCTTAAACTTATGTAAATAAGCGCGAAAATTACCATGCCCCGTCATAAACTGGCATAAATAGAAGTCAATCTCTCCATGTTTCCTATCTAGCCATTTAACTACCGAAAGGACTAAACGATGTGTCCACCGACCTTTTTCCCGAGCTGCCTCAACGCTGATGCCACATGTTGACGGTTTCTGTGCGAGCCACAATACGATTTTCTCTCTTATCCCCATTTGCACGGCAAGAATACTTTCTTTCGCGCTCCTTAGCCAATAAGTCGATTGGAGGCATACCCCTAATAGACACACGGCTTCATGTGATACACCCCTCTGCGTTTGGCATAATTCACATTACCGCCCCGCTCACATTTCCAGCTTTTTCCACACCGGTATCCAAATACGATTTAAAGGATATTCTAGCATCCATTATTACTCCCAGATAATTAATAGATTGTTTTAACTGAATCAGTTGACCACCAACTTCCACCGTCATGAATAATCAACAACCGCCGAAACCCACAGATAATAACCAATCCTGAATTCCTCGTATACTCCTATTCAAGATTTCTTTCACCCCTTCTTTATACTTCGCAACAACTACAATCGCAACATCATCAACAAAACCAACCACCATTGCTTCTTCTGGTATGTGATAGTATTTAGTATCTCCACCAGATATGTGATAGTATTTAGTACCTTCATCGGTTTCATACCTCAAAACTCGTTACCTAAAATAATTAGCCACCATTTTATGTAAATACAGAGAGACCTCTTTATTGATTATCGCGATTAATACGCAATACCAACTGGCCGAGTTAAATGCATTTTTCACATCTAATGTAACTACTGCAAAATACTTTTTATAAGCTCCTTTCCATCTATTATCAGATATTGCCCCTCGCGCCGTATCCACTACGATTTTAATCGCTTCAATGGTAGAGCGAGCTTTACGGAACCCATATTGGTTCTCCGCCAAGTCCTTTTTGTTTTTAATGGCTTCCGGTAGTCTCTAACATATTATTCTCTCAAATAATGTACCTGCGGTATCTATAGCAAGCAGATTGGCCGGTAGGAAGATGGATCATCTAGCACCTTTTTCGCTTTCGGCAATATGAAATAGGTTTCGACATTAACCGTGGAATCTGGTTGTTGTGGAAACAGTGAAATGACAATATTTTCCAACGCTCGTGGGCACGATGGGCATTATTGCGAATTTACACACTTAACCTTTTTCATAACCATTTTATAAGTTCTGTCAATTCACACAATTCTTCAAAACATCTTTGTTTGCTCGCTTTAATTGCACACTTGAGTTAAGAGCGGGCAACACAACAACACAACTTACTGTTTGCGTAAGTTGTTCCTTGTTTCCAATCTGGCACGTTGGAATAAACCAGAACACGATAGTTTACGATTTGATTCACTTTGCGATACGCAGTTCCGGACAAAGTAATGTCCTCCAGCATATAGACAAATAACTTTTAATCAAACATTGTCGCTAATCCATGTGAGATCAATTACTACCAACATTCAACATCTCCACTGGTAGTAGAGAAAATGCTTCCAGTAGCGTTTACCTCTAACATTAGTCTCTCGGTTGCCCTACTCGACAGCCCAAGCATTAAAATGCCCAGCTATAACCACAGAGGGTTTCGGTTTCATGCGTCACTAACTAATCGATCTACATAGGAAGATTTTGAATTCATCTAAGGGTAGCACTAGGGTAGGCATAACAGCTATAAATATAAATACTATCGATCTTCAGTCTTACAAAGCCAGATACAATAGCAATGGCAGCGCCTATTTCAAGTACAGTTTGCTGCAGCAGGTCTTGTGCAGCTTCACAATGGTTGAGATTTAGTTAGATTAATCTCATTTGGCCAGCTTCCTGTCTAGCGCGTTCTTATGCAGGGCACTTCCAACTACTCGTTGCATGTTTATTTCCTCCAGCTTTTTCGCTAAAAAGCACGCATTTTGGGTCATTCCTGCAATATGACCTTCTTTATCACAGCTTATACAAAGTTTAGATCTGTCTTTTTCACTCCTACATTTTAGCACCAGGTGACCAAAATCAAAGCATTTAAAACACTTTACCGGATCTCCTTTGGCAGTTTGACGTATATGCGTCACCTTTTCTCCCAACCCTTTGAGCTGAGAATTTGCCTTTACCTTCCGTAGCAAATCAGCATACGAGACATCCCCCTTCCTTTTAATTAAGAGAGCATCTCCAGGCTATCTTCTCCATTTCCGTTTTCATTTTTTCGACTAGATTTTTGCCAGTCTTTCCTAGCATCTTGTGTCCAGTTATATCTCCCTGGAGTTAGTACGCTTTTCGTGTTGCGTTGCATAGTCTCCGTTCGTATTTCACTTTGATCCGGTGAATCAAACCTTATCTTAATCGGTTCATCCTTTGGTATGTCCACCGTTCCACTTATTCTCTTATCTAGATTCAGTGATTAAAATTTTACTAATGAACGGTTTGGACTTTGAAGGAAGTGTTACCCGACTTGACACCAACAAGTTCGTCTCAGGTTCCTGGTTTATCCTTCCCACATTTTTTACAAGAGATGCCTCAGCTTTCTTCGTTCTCCCTCTAAGAGCTTCGAACTCATTTTCAACCTCATTATATGATAGTTTTATCATGCGTATCATCTACTTATCCTTCACGAAGGCTGCGAGATCAGTGATGTGTTTTTTAGTTGTAATAATCTTGGAAACCTTCGTAGGCGATCTCTGTAGCCTTCTACTGCTCTTGATTGGGTTAAAAACTCCTGGAGTCCCATTCATGGTTTAACGCTAAATGGACTTTTAATATTTCCAGTTCCGACACCCAAGTTTCCCCCTGCTGGAACAAAGCGGTCGTTGAATTTCGACGACTGGGAGCCCGCTTTCTCGCTCCTTAAAGTCACCGGTACTAAGGTTCGGAATCCCTGCACCCTAGTACTGTTCTCCTGTTGTGTAAACATTTCGGTTTTGTTTGTTTTCAGGGAACCACCTTTAGCGTTTTTTGCCTACTGCAGGGTCATTTTACGCAGCCGCTCTTCCTGGAAAACAGACGCTGACCAGGAGGCCCCTCACTATGGACCGTCGCGCCTGGGTTTAAATTTATACCTAGTTCAAGGGTGGTATATTATTAGCTTTTGTTGCTTCCTAGGGTTTATATGATTTTTCCGCATACACGCCACCTCCAATTTCGAAGTTGCACATCTGGGTGAACAGACACTTTTTTTAACGTTTAATGTTTGGTGCGGGCTTAAATTTGTCGATATTCTTGTTGAGGCTGAGTTGATTTCTGGTCTGGTACTTAGCTTCGTTAATCTCTTCTGGTTAACATGAAACGTGTAGTTTCTTAACAATGACTTTGGTTTGCCTTGTCTGCTTATCTTCGTAGGAATATCATGTTGTCTCTTCTTCATTAAGAACTCCTGTTAACTTTCTATAGCTATAACCGTCTGGCACATTTATTTTGTTATCATCACTATTTAACGATGTAGCTTGAAAATGAATACGATTGCCCATTTTGTTTCTAATACTCTGATAATTATTGCAATTAGATATTATAACTGGAGCTGGCCGAGGCAATTTTTTCTTTAGTTGTATATTCTTACTTCCGTTTGAGAGTTCTTTACTTGATTGTTTCTGTTTCGGTGAAACCTGAGCTTTTCCCTCCTGTTGTACATTCCTACTTCTGCAGGGTGGAAGCTGCTCATTGATTGCTTCAGTTCGGGTGAAACCTGTGGTGATTTACTCATCTTGCGTTTCTTATTTTTTTTGTTACGGTCTCTCTGTTGGGTTCTTCCGCGTCGGTTTCATACATAACCTCTATATGATCATTGTTATCGTTTATATGCAGTACCTTAGTGATTTCTTTCTCAGATATTATTACATTTAAAGCATCTTTTAACTCCTTGTTTTCTCGCTGTAAGTTTTTGAGATCTTTGTTTAGATTTAACATTAACTTTTATCTAAAATTACCAAAGTCCTTATCTGTTATGTGAAATTTGTAAATTTTTATATTTTCTAATTGTCTAATCCTTTAATTTATTTGATGCGTCTCAGAATAGCGAAAGCAAATCAATTATCAAATTTAGAAAATTGTATCGATTAATTTTTGAATTTGTACAGTTCTGTTGAATAAATTTGACACATCGAGATTTAACAGAAAACGTTGTGTTAGGCATAGAAGAGTGCAATTGGATAATTGTTGAACAATATCTAAAACAAATCTAAAAATGATTTTGTAAATACAGTGTCATCTATTGAGCACTATATTAACTATAATTCGCAAAAAAATCTGACTCCATGATATTTTATTGGCCCTATCTAAAATTTAATTTAACATTATTGTGAAAGCTTTCAGCTTTTTGAGTACAATATTTGATTATTTTTGATTTTATAAAAGTTTCAAAGCTTCCAAGATAAATCCCCAGGCGAGATTTCAAACATCAATATTATTCTATATTGCTCCAAATGTTTATTTACATAGAAGTGAATATCTATCTTCAACAAAGCGAATGTTGAACTTTTAAGCTTTAAAACGATAATGTATACCCGGTATTTGAACGCTCTATCATTTCTTACCATCCATCAAAATTGAACATGATTTTTTTTTTGTTTTAGGATAATTTTACAGAAAAAGCTTTTCACTGTAATTGAGTTAACCATTTTTAGAAAAAATAAAACATCTAATTTATTACGATATGCTTTTAAGCTTTCAAAGATTTTTGGGATATAGAAAATCAAATAAAATATTGTTACTTAAAGTCTGAATTAATATGTGAGCCTAAGAAACAGTCCTATTTAAGATTTTTAATATTTTTTATATTCGATTTGAGGTAGGGTGGCCAGAAGGTCACTTTCAAAAAAGAGCAGATCTCCTCGCAATTACAGGACCCTAAACTCTAGAGAACTTTACCTTTTTAAGGTAGTCTTCTTATTGAAAAAATTGAAATTTTTTGGATTCAGTTAAACTTTTATTAAAGTTTCCGCATATTTGAAGAGCTTAGAAATTCAAAGAAATTTCGTTATTTGAAATAATAATGGGCCACTGCCAAGTCCTGAAAAGAGTAGGATACCTACGAGATGAGAGAGGAATACGACTTGTGAGAATAAAAAAAAATTGAAATTTTCTGGATTCAGTCGAACTTTTAAGTTCCTACTTGGAATTTTTTGTGAGCCTTGAGTATTTGTTTTGTTTAAAATACGATTATTGTAGATGCGGAAACCCAAAAACAACAAGAACAATTTCGGTTTACATGAGTTACCGTGCAAATCAGTATGTATCGATCTAACGAATTTTATCACTAAGAATACAAAATTTGGTGCGACGAATACATGAATTTCTGATTTTTCTTGGGTCACCCCTATAGCTAACTAACATCATAACGATGTAAGTAACACCAAGATGATTTTGAGTCTGAGCTATCCGCCGAAAAATATTTCAATTTTGCAAAAAGTAGCGGATTAGGGGGTTTAGGACAAGCATCTTTCGTTTGACCTCATCTATGTCGATTCTATGAGTTTTCCGAATTTTCTTGAGAGAATCCTAGGAAGCTATAAGACCATAATGACTAAACTATCCGAAAAATATTTCTATTTTGGAAAAAGTAAGGATTTAGACGGTTTAGGACAACCAAGTTTGGTAGTATATAGTAGGAAGCGAACACCATAGTGATATTTATTTATTTTCCAGTGGGAGATTACGCCAAAGTAACCATCGCACGCCCATATGCCTTTCTTTGAAAAAACTTGTTTTTTTCCGCAAATAATGTCCTAACTGAAAAATGGGAGAAATTTTAAAAAGTACATTTAGGACGTCCTAAGCCCCGTATAACTACTTTTTCCGAAATCGAAATATTTTTCGGATATCTTAGAGCCAGTGACATCTTGAAATTTACATCATTATGATGTTAGCCTCCTAGGGCTTTTTCAAGAAAATTTGGAAATTTATGCATTTGGCTTATACGAGTTATAAAAAAGTCACTTTATCAATTAAATTATAAGACTTATCGGTTGGGAATAAAATATGATATCTCACTTATAGATGTAAACAATTTTTGGATTTAGGGCAAACTTCACTTCGTCAATTGTGAATTTTGTCCTAAAAAAATCTTAATTTTTTTTTTAAGGACAAATTTAGGACAAAATTCACGTGAATATTTTGTGTAATATTGATAGTTCATTTGTTTTTTAAATTTCAAAATTATGTATGTGAAATAAATTCTATTAATTGTTGTAAAATGTCATTTTTTTAGATGAATGACCTATTTTTCTCTTTTCCCAATATGGATACCCTAATTTGAGTTAACTTCCAGGCGGTAATTTAATTTGTAATTTATACTTCAGAATATTAGTTTTCTGGCGTTCCAAACTGAATCAGAAGATAGATAACATCTAAACAAAAGTTAAGTTTTTTATAAATTTGAAAAAAAATTAGGGCGTTGTTTTTTATTTATTGAAACCAAACCAAATTTGTATTGTTTTCATTTGAATTTTTACTTGTGTATGGTTAATCTAATATCTAAGGGAAGTAAAAACTACGCCCTAATTTGTATCATCATCAGGTTCAAAATTATTAGTTTTACCTCACAGACTGCTAAAATTATTGTCACAAGCCAGAACCAGATGACCTCACCACGCTGCCATAAATGTTTATTTTTATTTTTAGAACTCTTGATTGATCAAAACACTTTTAGAAACCAAATCAACTTTTTGATTATGATAAATAAATTTTAACGCAAAACCTTCTAGAAGAAAGAAAGTTAATGAGATTCATTTCCCAGATTATTAGATTACTACAACGATTTTGTTGAAAACTAATTTTTATTAAGTTTAGCGAAAATGAAAAATCGACACGTTTGTTTTTGTTTATATAATAATTATAGAGTAGGAGTAGTTAAAAATTACTTGAGATATGATGTTCTGATTTCTTCGTGGAAATCAAATTATAAACCACAAAACACTTTTTCTTTTGTTTTTGGTTTTTCTAATTTTCCAAATTAATGAAAATTACATCCTTCAATTAATGTACTCTACAAAAAAATGTAATTAATTTTTGTTTATTTTTTGAAAAACTAAACAAAATTTTTCAAATATTTTGGTAACTATCGCGGTGAAATGTAATTACGATTATTTCGGTTACAAAGTGTAATGAATCGAAAATTGGTCGGTGGCGTATGTACACATATATACATCAACACCAGACGTTAATATTTTTATCGTTTGGAAAATGGCGATATAATAAAATAAAATATAAATTTCCAATTATTGGATTAAAATTTTCCAAACAGTAATTATTATTGCTCGGTTGAACGAACATATCTGTTGCTTTTCCCGCTTAATTAATCGCAACGTATTAAATTAGTCTATAGGCTATACTTAATAATATAAAGTAATTGGAAATATATCGCTTTTCTACGTAACGGATTTTTATGGTTTTCTTGACTATACCGAATCCGTGTCCGTAAATTTTGTTTGAAGGCCTAAACCAACATTGTAAGCAAATTTCGAATTTTCAGATCGAGCGACTTGGAATTGAAACCTATAGACACAAGGTGCCTCCGTTTCTAATCCTAAATTCGTGTTTTATTTTTTAATATGTCCGAATCGCAATGGCAAGGAGAACATAGAAGAATTATTACAGACAAGTTTGATGAAGAATACGAAAGCAATTGTCACTAGGCTGATGGTGAAAAAGCATTATGTTCCGGATGAGAATGCTTTTGATGGACTTTGAAAATGGAACAAAATGGAAGAAAGAACCGCCAGTTATTGGATGACTAAGAGCACACAATATTATTCGGGGGGCGAAACCACCAGGCACCTCTAACAGATCAGGAGCTATATGCGAATATCGGTATTTTGCTGGCAGCCGGATTGAGTCATAGGAATATGCAACCCACGACAGAGTTGTGGAAGACCAACAACAGTTCAGCCTTGCGAGCAACAATGTCGCTTCCTCGCTTTCGGACTATAGGCCATTTTACCAGACAAAGCAGCTGCCATACGCGATATATACTCAAAACAGGATATGCACCGGCCGAGACAGTTACTATAGATGAACAACTATTTCCGTATAGAGGAAAAACGAAATTCACTCAGTACATTCGGTCGAAGCCAGTAAAACACAGAATCAAATTATTAACCTGCAATTCAGATACTGGCTATCCTTGTGATAGATTCTGTATACAGGAAAGAAATTTGGCCAACTGGCATGAGTCGATCCAAGGAGAAAGAGTGCTGCTTGAACTCTATAGCAGGTATAAATCGAGTGGAGGAACAATTGTATCGGACAAAGCTCCGAACCACCGGCTTAGTTTTCTTTGGAATGCTCCGCAAAAATAAAAGGTGCTTTTCAAAGGACTGAGTTTGGTTTCTCCGAAAATGTCGCTATCGTGTCATATGTTCTAAAAAAAAATCGGGCTGTTATTTTGCTGTCGTCACCCTCATTATGACACTGAAGTGGTTGGCAAGGCTAACCGCAGGCAATTTTGTATTACAAAAGGCATAAAGGGGGCGTTTACAAAATCGACCAGATGCTGGGAGAGTACACATGTAAACGCCAGACTAGGAGATGGCCGTTGCCTTTTTTTTATTTCTTTCTTTCTGTTAGATGTCGCAACATTGGGATCGTATATCATACATAGAAAGGTAAACGACACTCGTATAACTAAAAACACGACTGCCCGAAGACAATTTTTGAGCTCATTGGTTGATCAATAGGTGACTATTCCGGTAGAATTGCGTTCGAATAACCTAAGAGTATATAGAAAGTTCAATGTCAAAAATAGAATAGAAGCTCCATATTCCATTGCCAAGCACCAGCAGGAACTCCGATCAACAAAAAATTCAGTAAGATCTGTCCAGAGAATGATAAATTTCAATGAAAAACAGGATTCACTTGCTTGAAGTGCTCAAATCCTGTATGTTTACAGCATAGCCGACAATTTCAAAAATGCCATACATGTCTAAATAATGACCAAAACAAATGAAACAAAATTGTTACTATAAAAAAATTAATAAAAAAAATTATAAATGAATTAATTTCGATCGTTAAAAATAAAGAAAACTTATTTTTTTAACTTTTCCACATAATTTCCATATAAAACATATGAAAGTCTACACAGGACTTTTTGTCCGTGGGGCGGGTTAAAAACTTCCGTACACACATGGGTTAAAAAGTATATTCAAATATTTAGTCAATTTACGGGTTTGACCTAAAATAACTTCAGATCGACAAACTAAATCAACCAAATTAAACTCCAACTTTATCCCAATCAGATGTTTGCACTCTTATCTCTTAGATCGTTGGCAATTTGTCAAGTTATACGATTCCCGTTCTCGTTTTTTCCGTGCAACATCCGGGGTTCCTCAAGGCAGCCACTTGGGACCATTGTTGTTTTCACTCTTCGTAAACGATGTGGTAAACTGTTTCAATTTTGCAAGATGTTCGGTTTCCAATTTATCTGACTGGTTGATGTTGCTAAGTGATTTAAACAACTTTTGCTGTTGGACTATCAGCATCAATTTACGTTTAAATGTAAGCAAATGTAAGACTCTTTCGTTTTATAGAATCCGATTATGACTGATCTTGGAGTGACGTTCTCTTCGGGTCTAACATTTACCAGGCACCTTGACTCTGCTATTTCTAAAGCTTAACTGCGGGTTTAATCAAGCGAAATTGTTACGAATTTACTGATCCGTTAACATTAAAATCTATATATGTGTCATTTGTTCGTCCGGTTCTGGAATACGCCTCGCAGGTTAGGTCACCTTCATATCTGTGCCAGTCGGCCAGGATCGAGTCCGTTCAAAAGCAGTTTGTGCTGTTTGCTCTCCGACGTCTACCATCCACACGTACTAACGTATACGAACTTCCATCGCTGCAATTTATTGGGATTGTCAAAACTCAACCATCGACGGGAAATAGCTGCAGAGCATTTATATGCCCCCGAGCGCTGTTTGAGTCGTCGTGACGGATTTTTATCCATCGTTAGTGCATCTACGAACATCAATCAATCGGAACTTGTCTTGAACACGTCGCGTTGTTTCAATTGCGCTTTTTATTTTTATTTTATTTTAATATATCTAGAAATTCATTAAGAGACGAGTTTGATAAATTTCTTAAACCTACTTGACTTGCGTCTTGATTTCTTTTATATTTTTTATGTTAAATTTTCATAAATTTGAAAAAAAAATTAGGGCGTTGTTTTTATTTATTGACATTGAATTTAATGACATAACATTTAATTTCAAAGCCAAGATACATTTATTTTTTAAATTTTTAAATGCGTGAAATTTTATAAACTTGTATTTCAAAAAATTTAATTTTCAAAAAGTAAACAAAAGAGATAAGAGAGCTTCTTTACAAAATAATTAATTTTTTCTAAGAATTGGTGTTACCTAAAACGTCAATTTTTAAAATATTGTAAAAATTTCGTAAACTATATCAAAATTTCATCTTAAATGTAAATTTTAAAAATTCGTATATATATATATTTTTTAATTTCTGCACTGTGTACGCTAGTTCCAATTTTTAACCGAAAGTTAGGATTTAAGAAATTTGGACCTTTACAAATTTACAACCGCCAATTTTTGGGAATTTGACAATTTTTAATTTGGAAGGTCAGAAATTTTGGAATACATATTTCAAAATATATATATATTTTTTTTCATAAATAAATGAAAACCGATCGATAATATTGTCTGACCCAAAATTCACCTTTACACACTCTGTCTAATTGAAAACGAAGGAAAAAAAAGTCGGAAAATTAAATCAAACTTGACATTAGCATCAACAAATTTAATATTCGTAACTGGCCTCAATCATTCAATTAAATATTCAATATTTTGTATATTGGTATATGCGGCGGCACATATGTGATATAAATTATTTTAACACATTAACAAACATCAAAATATTTATTAATAAATAATAAATTATGTATACAAATATTCAACGAAACACACACACGCAGACACACATATGAACTAAATTATATTATGGATAATTTAATTAGTTTATATGTATAGCAAAAATGTGTAACAAGTCGTTAATGAAAATAAATTACACAGCAATACCAAGCAACAAAAATTATGTACGTGCCAAAAATAAAACCAGACACAACACCAAACCAAAAAAAATTGAAAATTTCACATTTCTCTCGCATCAATGTTCTTGTATTTTTCCAAATTTTTCGTTCAGCATCGACATCGACTGTACATTTTCACATTACCATACATAATGTAACGGTAAAATGTGTTCGTATAATATATAGAAAATTCAATATTGGTAGCATCCCGCACTCCATCCATCCCCCACAGCAATGGCACACTAAAATTATGATTGATGATGTTTTTCTTCGATTTATCATAAATTTCCAGTCTATACGATTAAGTTTTTCTATTTTTCGATCTAAAAGGTCAAGTAATTTAATAATTTTTTATTTTTTTTTTAAATTTATGATAATCGATTTAATATTTAATCAGTATTTTAAAATTAATGGAAAAACTGAAAATTTAAAGTATAATTAAGATACGTAATATATGGATGAGTTAATTAGAAAATTTTGAAAAAAATAAAATTGATCGAGGTTTGGAAAATCTGATATTTTTGTGAATACCCTTTTGCTAATTAAGGTGTGAGCTTTTGTTTAATTAATATTTTAATGCAAACATTTATGTAAATAAAATATCTAACTTTTTTTTTTTATTTTTTTTTTTTTAGGTAAGTCAAATCTATCGTTGGACATGGACGTTTGTACCTAAATATTTAAGTTGTTTGTAAGTACATGCAATTCATGTTAATATAGTTTCAAAAGGACAAAAACCAATTTTCTCAGCAATAGTTGTTGACCATTTCTGGAGAGGCCAAAGGTTGAGAACTAATCGCACGAAAGAGCACTGCTTATGGCACTAATAACGGTATTTATTTTTAGGTCCTTGTTTCTAAAATGTATTCAAAAAATTTAATTTCCTTAAAACTGGTTATCTTTACTTAAAAATCAATAAAGTGGCCCTTCGTTAATAAAACTAAGTATCTGCAGATAAAAACTTTATGTGTATTAAATTCTGATATACCAAAACAGGATCAGTGGTTTCTGCCATCTTCTTAAATTTAGTTTATGTATTTATTTCTTGAATTACAGTCAGTTTTGTTTTAAATGTGATTTCCAAAAAATAATATTTTTGCAGTTAACTTGTTTCTCATAAAAAACCAAAAGATTATTTGTGAGCAAGAGTTGTATGCTAAATATATGAGCAGGAAAAACATAAGACTATTTAACGCCTGAGAAGTTCTTACGAGTTTTCTTACTAAAATATTAAGTACATTTTTTATACCTGAATAAGACGGAATTTTATTTAATTTATATATTTTCACTATACTAAGTGTAAGAGAAAAAATTAAAAATTTAATAAATAATTTAACAATTTACTTGTATGAATGTGCATTTATAAAAAAAATTGAAACAGAAAATTCTGTAGAGCTGATCCTAGACATTTTGCCAACTGGCCATATTGGTGGCGTGATAGAATGAATCTTCCCCATCATGAAGAAATTCTCCCTATATTTTAGCGGATCGTCAGGGTCTTACAACTTGGTTCATGAATCATTCCCATACCAAACTACAAATTTGATTAAACATAAAATTCTGTGAAGCTGATCCTAGAGATTTTGACAACTGGCCATATTGGTGGCGTGATAGAATCGATCTTCTCTATCATGAAAAATACTCCCTTTATTTTAACGGATCGTCAGGGTCTTACAACTTGGTTCATAAATCATATCCCATACCAAACTACCAATTTGGTTAAACATAAAATTCTGTGGAGCTGATCCTAGAGATTTTGCCAACTGGCCATATTGGTGGCATGATAGAGTCGATCTTCCCATGAAGAAATACTCCGTAAATTTTAGCGGATCGTCAGGGTCTTACAACTTGGTTCATAAATCAAATCCCATACCAAACTACAAATTTGGTTAAACATAAATTTCTGTAGAGCTGATCCTAGAGATTTTGACAACTGGCCATATTGGTGGCGTGATAAAATGGATCTTCCCCATCATGATAAAATACTCCCTATATTTTAGCGGATCGTCAGGGTCTTACAACTTGGTTCATGAATCAAATCCCATACCAAACTACAAATTTGGTTAAACATAAAATTCTGTGGAGCTGATCCTAGAGATTTGGCCAACTGGCCATATTGGTGGCGTGATAGAATGTATCTTCTCCATCATGATAAAATACTCCCTTTATTTTAACGGATCGTCAGGATCTTACAACTTGGTTCATAAATCATATCCCATACCAAACTACCAATTTGGTTAAACATAAAGTTCTGTGGAGCTGATCTTAGAGATTTGGCCAACTGGCCATATTGGTGGCATGTATCTTCCTCATCATGAAAAATACCTCCCAAAATTTTAGCGGACCGTCAGGGTCTTACTACTGTGGAGCTGATCCTAGAGATTTGGCCAACTGGCCAGGTAGATGATGTAATAGAAGTGGACTGTTTCATTATAAAAAAACGTCACCGATAATTTTCGTTTAGTCTTACAAGTTATTTGTGATCATATTAGTCTGATTGAGTGAACATTAAATTTCGATTTGAAATTTCAAGTTTTTTTCTAAATCAATCTCAAGCCGCGTCGCCACGTCAAGGCTGTGAATCATAAAGGTTTTTTTTTTTGTATTTTGTGTATTTTTTATTAGTAAGGAAAAATCAATTCATAAAAAGGAAACAAAATAACAAATATTAAAATAAAATGAATCAAAACAAAACCAGCATAGGTGATCAGAAACTTGTGGATACTCCATACATGATTCGTGGATTTGCTGACCACAGGAACTGCATTCAAGGCCGCCGTGGTATATCAAACAATGACCAGATAATGCATGGTTGTTTTAACCAGATAATCGTTTAGGTGCTCTCTGTAATCGTTACGAGCAACATAAATCAATTGCGTATATCATTAAAATGCCACAGTTGAATCCGTCTCTTTGTTGTGGTAAATAGGCACAATGGCCTTTGAAAAAATTTGTCCAACTGATAAGCAAGTTTTCTTGCACTTTCCATTGATTATTTTTGAATCCTTTCTGGATTAAATGGGTCGTATGTTAAAATTTTTTAATTGGCTATTTTGACATCTAGGTAAACTTTAAATGGTGTTGGTGTGGCATATTCCTGCTCTGGTTGCCTTGTTTGATCAAACGCTCTATAATTGATTTTATTATTCCCGATTTTAAGCATTTCATAAGAAATTATTAGTTATTGCCATTTGCCAATTTTCGTGTAACCTGGAACTTCAATATTTTTATATCAAAACCATGGTAATTTTTTTTGATTGTCTATTCTTTCTGTTTGTATCAGGGCATTCGAATTTATAAATTTTTGCATTGCGTTTTTATTCGTTTTCTTTTTTCGCCAAACTCCTATATTGCGAGGACTACCCGGGTTATTCTGTGACACATTGCGAGATTTTCGTTTATTATTATCTGGCTAGACGAATACTCCCGAATATTTATTGACGTTATATTGTTTATTAGCTACAACGTCATAAGTAAAATTCAAATATTGCTTAAGAGTTATTCCATTTATTTGAACCAAAACGGATTTTAACAGCACCCATGACCAATCTGTAACAAATACTTTGGGAATTTTTAATTTAGTTTTATGTTTGGAAATGCTTTGTTTAAAATTAAAAAAAACAACAAATAACATTTTCCTAACTATAAATAAAGTATCTCCTGCAAAATAAATATGCCGATCAAAGTTCTGTTTTAAGCTTAGTAGACGAATGCCATCCATCACTTCACAGCCTTGAATGACGTCAAACAACAATTTACGTTCGAATCGAACTTTTCTTAAAGTATTTTTTTTAACAATACTTTGGGTATGACTAGCACTTAATAAGTGTTCACCAACAAATTTATATTGTTGCAGATTAATCTAACTAGCATGTCTGAGCTGTAAGTACAATTTGGCACCCCCATGTTGATCCATATCATCCCCGATACTAAAATAGTTCATAGTTTCTATCTGGGAGGATAACAACTTAAAACTTTGATAAATGCAATTTATACTTCCATTTCAACAAAAGTTGTAGTTGTTGTCACCTTGCGGTGATCAGATCATTTCTAATACTTTTTCGTAAATTTTCCAATGTCCATGGGTTTTCAAAGGCGACAACCCATTGTTCTTGTTTCTAAAGCGTTACTTAAGAAATAATAACGTATTCTTATCTGTAATTAATTGGTCAGCAGGTACTTCAATTACGATTGGTGTTGACGAATCATTTACAGCACTTAATGCAGGCCATAGCGAGATATATTCGAAAGTTATTTGATGAGTCACTTACTTTAATATCAATTTTACTGTGTTCAGATACTTCATCTAGATTTACATCATTGTATATGTGAGAATAGCTGTAATTACCATCGTTTAACCAAATTTGTAGTTTGGTATTGATCCGCTAAAATATATTAAAGGTACTTTTTCATGATTTAGAATGGATTTTCCCCCCATTCTATCACGCCATCAAAATCTCTAGGATCAGCTCAACAGAATTTTCTGTTTTATTGTTATCTGTAAATTATTGATTTACTTATTAAATAAATTAAATAAAATTCCGTCTTATTCAGGTATATTTTAGTAATATAATTCGTAAAACTTCTCGGACATACTATTTTTGCAAAGCTGTGATGAAAAGCTGTCGAATTACCTTCCGTCGACTTATTTATATCGTTCATGACGTAAAGTACTGATATTAATTACGTCCGTAGCTAAAAAATATATAAAACCCGAAGTGATCTAAAATTAAAGGACAGAGTGTGGCAAATTTTGTTGGACAAAAATAACTTTAGTCAGATTATATGGAAAAATGCTAATTCCTAAAAACGGTAGAAATTATGATTTTTTCGTGTACAAGTACGTGATTCAGTTGTTGTCGCTCACTAAGACGTGATTTAACACGCCGCTATTGGAGTTTTTCATCAGTATTGGGATAATTGAAGGCATAGGTACTTCTCGTACCGACCGAATTTATGCTGGCTTTAGGATATAGGCTAATTAACCAGCAATCGCGATAACGCAAAAGTACCGAGCACACATCCTACTACTGCAAAACGATGAGAGCATATAATGTGTCCATGGAATACCCATGTCAAAACAAATTTTAATAGAACTGTTTAACAGCTGAATAGCACAGGCCTGCATCTAAATTGGATTATGGTAACCCAGAATTTTAACCTTACTGGTAACCGGGAAAGTTAGAGCTTAATAGTTAAAAAAATCAAACAGTTCATTGAGAAAATCAGAAAACAAACACACGAAGTATAAAAATCCCCTTTACATATAGTCCTCCCATGAAACAACTCTATGCGGATTAATTTTTGGTTTAATAACTAATAATTATGGAACTGATGATAGCTGCCTCCAAGCAATAGGGTTTTATTATTGTTAGCAAGGATCTGTATAGGCATATAAAACTCGTGGAAGCTAGTAAATGTAATAACAGAAATTCTGAATAAAGTGCTTCGCTTTTTCAGGCAAAAATGATCAAAACTTGGTTTCTTCCCAAACCGGTTTGGTCTAGGAGTATGAATAAAACCAACAACAAATACTGCCTGGATGTCTCCGAAAACACGATCTCGAGAAATTACCGTTTATATAAGTTTGCAGGTGCGGCTACCTTCCCAATATTAACCCCAAAAATTCAATATCTGTATAGTATGCAGTATATTCCGGCTGCGAGACGTCTAATTTTGAGAAACCTAACGGATAGCAATCTAGTAATTTACGCTTGGCTCCGTCATCTTTCTAGCTGAGTTGCCATGTGTATAAATTGCTTTTACAATGGATGCCCCAGTAAAATTCCATATACTCGTATGTACAACAATAAATTAATTGAATCTATATTTAGAGCGCAAATTCACTCCAAAAGGTTTATCAAAGGGAGTTAGTATTTCGCCTATAATTCGGCAAACTCTTAAAATGAACCGAAATATTATATCGACACGATGTTTAATAGTAATTTATTATAGTATACTCAGTGTTAAGCAAGCCACCTCATGTTCTATTCTTTATCAAAGGAGTAAAAAAAATAAATTGTAACTTTTGTTGTAAGAAATAAATCAAAATACTACTGCCGCTCTCACGACTTGTAAGTTTATACTAAAAATTGTACTAACTATTTTCATTTGGTAAATGTATTAGTGTTTATATAAAATAACATACATTCGGGCGAATTCATTTTATTTTTAATTTTAAATATTTACTATTTCAGTCCAAGTTTATCTACCTTGTAGATTTGATATCCAAATATGATAAAATGTCTTAAAATTATCAATTTTATATGAATTTGGGAGCTCGAGAATTTCTTATGAATAACCGATAAATTCAAAGAGATGTCAATTTTATCAAAAACCGATAATTCTCTTATTTGGTTGCAGGAAAAGTGTACCCTTCTGTTACAGTTAAAGCAAACCAACGGAATTTCTTCGGCTTCTTTAAAACTCAGATTTGCTAAGGTCGAAGATGAGTTTTGCTTTATGAGTTTTTTTTTTAAACTGTCTATATTGAGACATTGCCTTTAGATATTCCCAACATTTTTCAGACGTTATCAAAGGCATATGTGTTCTATTTGAGGTTATACCTACCACATATGTCAGTAATGCTCTACAATTATAACCATCTTTTTGTATCGGTCGGCTGTAATTAACCTCGCTTTTAAAATGGGTTTTATCGACCTCCCAGAACTGCCGAAAATATTATAAATACGAG
This sequence comes from Tipula unca, assembly GCA_951394425.1. Classification (NCBI taxonomy): domain Eukaryota; kingdom Metazoa; phylum Arthropoda; class Insecta; order Diptera; family Tipulidae; genus Tipula; species Tipula unca. The sequence goes on along the minus strand of OX596381.1, from coordinate 44,051,341 downwards.
AAGTTTTTTTTACTTGATGTTGGTTTGCAAAACTAGGATTTAATGGATCGTATGTCATCCAATTAATGGTTTCTATTTTTATGAATAGGTTTATGAATAGGATATACATATATTATCTGCTTTTCTCTGTACAGCTCTGGGGAGTTCATCGTAAGTTGAAATTGAATATTTTGAATATTCATAACCTGGTATTCAAGGCTTGCGCTAGGAGGTATTTTTCTTGTTTCAATAAATGTTCCAATCTCCAACGTTTTAAGCAAGACATTGTTCGTTTTGTTAAATTCATCAATAAACAGCCCCAATTTCATGTTTGATTTCCCAATAAAATTAATTTTTAATAAGTTGAACCGGGTTTCAACGGTAGCATTAGCTGGTCTAGAACATATACCTGTCATTTTTGAAATTATAGAAGCCCATAAAGCTAAATATGAAAAACACTTATTTCAAACTTTTCAATTTCTCCTACGACTTCCGAATATATTTTGTAGTATCTCGTATAGTAAGGAGATGCAGTGTAGGTTTTACTTGAGGTTTCCACTGCTTGATCGTCGTTGAGAGATTCTAATATAATTTCACCAGTTTGACGTTCAACATATACGTAAGAAACTTGTCATACGCTGTCAAAAACAGGTTATGCTTAAACCTGGAACAACAAATAGTGCATACAATTGTGAATAGTTTGTTATCAATATCTGATAAATTATCACAGTCGAGTATATGTAAAAAAACATAACCAGATTATCTTCTTTTAATTCTTTGGTACATAACGGTATTTTTGAACGAATTTGTCGATTGAGAATATTTAGTTTATTTCCAAGCAAAAATTCGTAAGTTTCTTTTAAATAGGAAATAATTTTCATTCCGTACAGCACTAGTAACACTGTTAATAAAAACCCAAGGCCAATCACAAACAAAATCTTTTGATAAGATGAAAAATCAGTGAGAAATTTTGTAATTTCTACCGCATCGTGTTGGCAAGTAATTAATTCACTAATTGGAATTGTAGTATTATGAATTCTAATTAATTAATTACGGAAGCATAATAATAAATTCTCGAGAAATTATGATGTGAACAGCATTTCGGGTTTCGAATTAACTTACAAAATTATAGACAATGGCTCCGCAATTGAATAGTTAGGTATTTATTATTTAGAAGCTCCCATATCGTGAATAGGCAGGCATCAGCTACTTCGCAACGTTTAATAAGGTCTTGTTCTAACTTTCTTTCCGAATGTGCCTTTCTTAAAACAAAGGGCGGAATTAAAGACTGTGTATTACCTGCACATAATAAGCCTCTCTTCACCGTAGAGTTATTTTCAAGGTACATACGTCGATACGACGTAAAAGATGCTTCATTTTATTGTTTATTTCTATACGCCAATCACTTCTAAGTAGCGTAAATTCTTTGTAAACTCCATGATATTGATCGCCCTCGTCTGTAGTCCACATTTCCAAACATTTTCTCATGCCATCTTGATATTTATAGTCCTATCAAATTCTGAATTATGAAATTGGTGGAAATTTCAATTATGGAAAAAACCTGACTTATGGGGAAAATTCTGGAAATGTATAATTATTGCCAACTTACTTCCGGGCCAGAATAGAACTATTTTGTAAATACTTTTGTAAATTCTATTGATGATTTCTTGCGGCTCCTCTAGAAAGATAATTTGATGCAATGCAAACCATTCGAACCATAAAAATACACTTTTGCGGTATCACACAAAAACTAAAATTTTGTTTCAAACGTTTAAAAATGACAATCTGTTGCTCTTTGGTCAACGCCATGTTTGTAACTGAATTTAAAAATAAAAACAAAATGCAACATCGATGAATTTAAAATGAGTACTAGACGAAAAAAATTTGAATTTTGTTGAAAAAGTAACGGTCCTTTGAGAAATTTAAATTTAAATTGGTTCAGTGTTGAAGCACAGTTACTATATAATACAGTTATTTTGTTATTTTTGACGTCGCAACACAGTTATAAAATTTTAATTGAACAGCAAATCACTCGAAACTAAAAGTATTCACTAAAACAATAAAAAAATGATGGAAATTATTTTAACACTTAAAACTTTGTGATTTTAAAAAACTACTTGCATTGTACAAAAAATTATTACAACAAATAACTTTGTTAACGCATATAATAAACAACCAGCAAATGAAGTAATCTGGCATTGAATAGACAGACACATAGTAAAACCAAACTATATAGGAACGACACGATAAAGTTTGTATAGGGAAAAACTTTAGCTGTTAAAAAAGAAGATTTTTTTTATCGACTATATAGTCTAGCACTCAAGCACTAACTCATCTAGATAGAGCATGGCATTTAAATATCAACAACACTAACTGGAAGGACTTTATTCTTAAAAAGTTGATAAGTTAGTATTCGCCTTTTTTTTATTAAATAGTTGCGGTCCTCTTAGAACAATGTGAACAAAAAAGCTTTTAATGCGCTAACAATGTATACAGATAGTGTACACTGTATTCAAACCAAATAATTGTTGTATGAATTTATGTTTTATTTATGGTTTTTTATGTACTTTTCTACTGTCGAACAACATAAATAACTTTCTTATCGAATTTTAATATACATTTTGTTGTTGGTATTTCGTTTTTATGGAGAGAATCTTTCGAAGACGACGACGACTTACATGTATTTTGGTTGGGATGAGTATTTAGTATTTATATACAAAAAAAACTGTAATAAGAAAAATGATGAAAATGTAATCTTCGGTTACCATAGTGTATGGTACGGTGTTGTTGGATTATATATTTGTCTTGTTGTTTTGGTTACAAAGACAAATAATTTTTCTAATGGAAAGGAATTTTTGTATTTTTTTTTTTTTTGTTATTTATTTTCGAAACTTTTTAAAATCTAAATAACTTTATTGAAGTAGTAGAAATTAATTATAGTAGATAATTGTAACGGGTAACTCGTAATAATTAAGATTCCACACGGCTAGCGTATAGGTGCGGCGGTGTATTTTTTTATTATATTCGAGAAGACAAATGAGATACCTAAGACTATATCGTCTTAATTTAAACTATAATCTTAATGAAGTACATATTTGGTTGTTTAAGGATTAGCAATATTCCTTATGTAAATATGTATTAGGGTTCATGGAGTAATCATGTCAACATTAAAACAATTCCAACATACTTTTGGTAAATTTAGAAGTATAGAGTGACCAGATATACTCTTTTCAAGAGTATTAGTACTTTTTTGTTTCGTTTTACTCTTGTTGAAACTTTAAGTAGATGTAGGTGGACTGTATTGCTTCCCAAATGACTGCGTTAGAATTGCTGACTGGTTTTACGACTCTCGGACTATGTTGGCTATCTCCAACGCGATCAAATAAAATATTTTGGTAATTCAATAAATGGACGCTCATCAATTTGGCAATTGATTACAAATTTATACTGTACAATAGTTGTGTTGTACACAATACACGACAGCGTATATAATCGTAATGGCAGGTTCTATATATTTTTTCTCGTCATGGTAAGAGATATTTTCGGAAACAAGCTTATGCCAATTAACACAAAAATTCATAGATGTCTGACTAAGCAAAAGATTACGATTAATTGATATATCGATAAATGAGGCGACCGATCAATAATTTCGAATGAACAATCGTGAATGTTTTTATGTTTGCAGGTTATTTAAAGTTCTGGTACACTGAAATTCGAGCATACTCCCGGCCTTGAATCGTTCGATTCTAGAACTGGAAGGCGGCAGACTTGTTGTAGTAACCTCTTTAGCACTCCATTTTTGCCATCGTTGCTGAGATGCACCTTTATTACTCATCCCAACAACCACTGCATTGGTGGTAAATTATTTTCGTGAACGATTACGATGTCGTCTATCTTCAGGTTAGGATGTATTTTCTGCCATCTCGATCTGGTTTATAGAGATGTCAGATATTCCATCATCCGGCATTTCCAAAATTGCTCATGCATTCGCTTGACGATGTCCCAACGTGCGTTTGCAGATAATTTATGCTCCGGCATTTCAGGAACTTCCTAAATATGTCAACCAATTAATATATGAACTGGTATTAGAAAGATTAAATGATCATCATTAATGTTGGATAATCATATTGGCCGAAAGTTTAAAAATCCTTCAATCTATGTAACCAATGTGGAGAATTTTTCCAATGTAAGAATGGTATCACCAACTGTCCTTTGTAATAATGTATTTACGGGTTTGACAGTACTTTTTCACAGGCCACCTTGATGTGGAGCTGCTGGTGGTATAAATCTCCACTCTATTTTGTTCTTCAACATTATATCGTAGATTTTCTTCGAATATTGATTTAAAAAAACGAACACCGCTTGTGCCGTTGCTGCAATATATGGTGTTGCACAGTCCACGCCTGCTTACGAATCGCTTTAGAGCGCCTATAAATAAGTCAGAGGTCAAATTCATACATATCTCGACGTGTATTATGCAAGTTGAAAAGTAAATGAATATGCACAAATATCCTTTGCTTGGAATTGCTCCACGCTTTCGAACTGAATGTATCTGGAATTGACCGCAGAAATCTACTCCTACTATCGCGAATGGAAATGGTCACTGTAATCTATCTTGGGGCAGCGATTCCATTAATTGTTGAGTCATCTTGGGTCGTTGTCTTAAGCATTTAATGCACTGTCGGAACACTCATTTGCAACGTCTTTATACCTCTGATTATCCAATAATTTTGACGGACTATAGTCCACCGTCGTGGTTGGGTTGAAAGCCAATCTAGGACAATTGTTGAATCTATCCATAATGCGATTGAAGAGATCTCTAGATTCAGTGTACTCACGATTTGTTTCGTAATTCGACTTAAAAGTATTGCGCCCATTAGTTGGAGCCTGGGCAGGCTAATTACTTTCAGCGGAGCCATCATTGATTTTCAGCAGATCAACTGCGATTTGAACCCTTTACCGGTCTGAATTGATGCGTAGACGGCTGCTGCATAGGCCCATTTACTTGCATCACAAAATTCGTGACTGCTTACTGTTGTGGTAGCTCCAAACCATCTTTGAACCTCAATTTTCGATGTACCATTTAAATTGTTTCGTGTTTTGATATCGGCGATATTAAATCTAAGAGATCAAAGATCCTGCTTCCCTCGGGCAATTGACTTCTTTTCGTGTGCAGCTTGAGTGGATTAATTTCAGCTTCAAATTGAATTTGCAAGTCGTGGAGTTCCATGATATCCCTAATAATTTGATTGCTTCCTAATGATTTGATAGCTGTTTCAAGCTGTCATCATTGTATTGATCTATTTTCTGGCGGATTAACCTGTGCTTTGAAGACATTTTTCTCAGGTAAAACTCTCTACTACGTAAGATTTATATTATATTGTGCTTTATGTTTTGTAGCTGTTGTACCGTAGCCGCACCCGTCAATTGAGGCCATAAACGATGCCGAAGCCGTGCCAAATGTCACTGTGGTTAGAGCATAAGGTTTAATCCGTTGCTGCTCATCTCCCCACAGAATTATTTGTTGTTTCCTATCATCCTTGTGGATTCCTACCTGGCGATACATTTTCTCGATTTCGTCTCCAACCAGTACGTATCGATATTACCGAAATCGCAGTAAAATTTCAAATATGCTGGATTGCATGGTGGGGCCGGCCGATCAACAAAATTTTCATTCAGAGAGGAAGTCCCACGGCAATTTGCGGATGCATCGAACACTACTCGCAATTTAGTGGTCAGGCTGCTCTCCTTCTTTACTCCATGATGAGGTAGAATATTCATTTTTCGTAATTCCTGTTCATTTAGGTTCATCTCTGTCATGTATTCTTTAATGAAATCCACATATAACTTCTCGAATTCTGAATCAACCCGGAATTTCCTCTCCATGGCCAATAATCTGGACAATGCTAAATGGTAAGTTTGGATTATTTCGATTCGATTTTCCTTTAACGAATTTGCCATCTTCCGCCCTCGCTGTGATGGATTTGAATAAGTGTTCACACAAGTCTTCCTCATCCGTATATTTCGCTTCAGATTCGGGAGCATTGTCGGTTTCCCAAAACTTTCGAAATGTTTCATCAATGTCCATTACTGTGGTGAATGCCTTAATAGTTTCTATTGTAGTAATTCTATGTACGCCACCAATTACCTAGCCTAACTTAGTATTTTGTGCTCTGAGATTGCCATGTGTAATTTGTCATCGACCATCTTCCAAAAGATCGAGGATAATGTCAACGCCTAGCAACATGTCGACTATCCTAGGTTTGTAAAAATTCGAATCGGCTAGTTCGATTCCAGCCAACGCCTCTAACGGGCTAATTTTCACTTGGTTAGCTGGCAGTAACGATGTTATTTTGGAGATGCTAAATGCCTTAATCGACGCTAATGGCTTATAGCAGAAAAGTGATGTTATGCACATTTGAGTAATTCCGTGAGAATTACCTGCACCGGTTTGCCTAAATCCCATAACGAGTATCCTGCCATTGGTACGTGGTAACCCAAACTTCTGTACAAAAAACTCGGTCACTAAAGAGGCTTGAGAAGCCGTATCCAATAGTGCCCTGCATCAGTAATAGCGAATGATGCTTGCGTGAACACTGGCGAAATCTATTTCTGGACCGGCAATCGTATACGATTTGATTAGCATTAAAGCAGTTAAAGCACGTTCCATTTTACCCTAGTAGTACTTTCCGTTCTTCTATACATACAGTTTTTTAAATGTAACATACTCGATTAGTTTGTGATCTTCGATGTTGCACGCAATACATGTGAAACTTGTAAATGTTGTGAATGCTTCGATTGGCTCGTGATTGATCATATTTCAGCGATTCAAGAGCATCAATTCTCTTACCGAGAAATTCAAAAAGTTTTTTACGGTAGGACACTCATCTTTCGTCATCTCCTGTGCTCACTGAGTTCTTGAAATTTTAAAATTTTGATTGACTTAAAATTTAATTTAATCAGCCTATACAACCCGAGATCAGTTGAAGGGTTGATTTGGCTCGTAATCAGAAACTGCTTTTGAAACGAAGAATATAACTGCCTGTAGGTGGACTTCATGGAATGTCTTCAAGTATTAAAATTTTGTAAAATATACTCTTTCGCGTTCGAAAATATCTGGTCATACTATGTAAGTAGGTAGTTTCAATTCAGCTTTTGTGTAAGTTTTAATGATTGTGGTATTGCTTAGAATGTCCAATAGACTTTATGAAGCAATTCAAGAATCATGGGTACGTAATAATGGTAGGACACCGCATTGGGTGTAGTAGGCTTTGAGATATTGACAAGATAAACCAAACATGAGAGTGTATATGATGAAAGGCATTAATGAGTTTGCACACGCATGTGACAAATGTTTATTCTTCATTCTCCAATAGATTCGATAGATATTAAATAATACCTTAAAAAAATTTTCTCGATACCAAATTTTAGTCAATATTTCTACAGACTCCCATAGCAAAACACACGAAAAATAGTCTTGTACCTACACAAGACTATTTTTCATGTGATTTACTATGCGAGTCGTTCAAAAGTTTGACCAAAAATGGTACTGAAAATATTTTCATTTATTATAATTCATAAATAGTAATAAAATATAAAAAAATTCTCGATACCAAATTTTAGTCAATATTTCTCACGCTTATAAAACAATTACTACGTAAAAACGAATTTCCGACAGTGGCTAAAATTCATCTGAAGAACAAAATACGTGACCAACTTCAAAATGGGTGTGACCTGTGAACGTGTAAGAGTACCATGGATTGATATGAAAATGTTGTGTTGTTTTTAAAGCCCAAATATGAAATGCTTGTCTGTTTTATATAGTGACACTGAGCTCACGACCGAAAGTGTTATATTTAAAATTTAAAATTCAGAAATTAAAAAATTCAATTAAAATTTGAGAAGAAAATAATTGGTAATTTACGATTTCAAAATTTAATTTAAATGTAAATTTAGCAATTTAATACATAATTTAAGAATTTGCCAGTTTGGGAATTAGAAATTAAACAATTGATTAAAATTGATGTTATTTATAAATTAATAAATTAATAAAATTAAATTTAAGAATTCAGTAAAATTTTTAAAACTAAATAACATTTAAGAGTTCATTGAATCCAAATTTTATAAAAAAATTTAAATAATTTTACAATTCTCCTACATAATTTACAAATTTCTAAAATTCAGGATTTGGGAAAATTTCCTAATTTTTACATTCAATTTTTAATTATATTCAATATAAATACTTAAAAACAATTTAGTGTATAGTTGGAAATTAACAACAAATTATTGAATTTATAAATTTTATCATAAATTAATTAATATTTAAGAATTAGAGCAATAAAAAATTATTCATAAAAAACTTAAGGATTTGAACATTAGAATTAGAATAATTAGAATAATTTAATTAATTTAAAAATTTAATTGTAAGAATTCCGGAATTTATTAGTGTATTAAAAAATTAGTTAAAATTTCAAAATTGATTAATTAAAAAATTAAAGATTATTATATTAAAGGATTTTGTTAGTTGAGAAATTTTGAATTTTGAAGGAATTCAATAAAATGTAAAATTCAATTTCAATACATATAAAAAAAATTTATTAATTTGGGAATTTAGGAATTAAAAATGTGGGGTTGGGAACAATGTTAAAAAAATTTTAGAAACTTTTAAGAATTTGGCAGTACAAACAATTAAAATTTAAATAATTCATATTGGCGAGATTTATAAATTATTAATTTAATTAATTCAAATTTTAGAATATAAAGGATTGAACTATTAGTTAAAGAATAAGAATTTAAAAAAAAAATTAAATTTTAAATTTAACGGAGAAAATTAATTTATCAATTCGAGTTATTTAAATTTACTTGTTCAGGAATTAAAAAATGTTGAAATTGAAATTTTAAGGAATTTTCTTAAATTAAATTTTTTTTAAATATAAAAATAAAATTTAGCAATTTGGATCGGGAATTTAGGAATGCAGAAATGATGTGTAAGAGAAGGAGATTTAGTATATATTTTCGAAATTCAGAAATTTGCGAATTTGGCAGTTCAAACATTTTAATTTTAAATAATTGATATTGGCGACATTTATAAATTATTAATTGAATTAATTCCATTTTAAGAATATAATGAATTAAACTTTTTTTTTAAAGATTAAGAATTTAAAAAAAAAAATAATTTTAAATTTAGCGGAACAAAAAAATTAATCTAACACTTCGAATTATTTAAATTTACTTCCGGAATTAAAAATAAATTCAATTTCAATATTTAAGGAATTTTCTTATATTTGAAAAATGTAAATGTAAAAAAAAAAAATAATTCCCAGATCGGGAATTTAGGAATGCAGTAAAGATTTTTAAGAGAGGATTAATTCCGAATTTACGAATAAAAAATATTAATAAAATTTGCAATTTTAATACATAATTTGATAATTAAAATGTTTACGAATTTATTAATTCACATAATAATAACAATTTTACAAATTTCAGAGTCAGTTATTAAAATTCACCAGTTTAAAAATTTTAGAAAATTAAAATTTCGTTGGATTAAGAATTCAAGAGAATGGATAGTTGAATTTAATAATTTAATTCGATAACAAATGAAATACAATTTTGTATTTAAAATCGAATTTTCAGAATCTTGAGTCCTTCGGGCTTATTGATTTTGTGAAAAAATCAAAATAACCAAGAAACAGTGTTGAAAAATTAGTTATTATACTGTTACGTTTTTGCCTTGTCAAATTCAAGGTTCGATCACTGGATTGTGAATAAAACAAACGATGTAAATTCTAGAACACACTAAATTTATTTAGTTCCGATTAAACACTAATTTAATTAATTCACTTATTTAACTTAATTATTTAACTTCACATTATTTATTTTACTATATACTTTAACCACAATATATAGAACTTCAATAACACTTAATTTAACAACACTATATCACACTTTAATAACACTTTATTTTACTTTATAAACACTTTCCTTTTAATTACTATTAGCACTCTTACGGTTAAAACACAACTGATTTACTCCCAAATGTTTGTCGCGTATTTATACCAAATATTCTAACCATTCTAGAAATCTCCAGAATATTCGATTAGTCTAGATAAGTCTAGACACCTCTATACTGTTCTATTTTATAACAATTTTACATTAACGATAGTGTCGCTATTCAAACATAGATGTCGCCACGATCGTAACAATACAAATTAGATTTTTAACTTATTCTATTTCTCAATAGATGGCAGCATATTACTATTACATATAACACAGCATATTTCATTTTAGATGACCTGAATATTATATATTCTATTGTGTTCTGTGTACATTTTTTAATTTATCAATGGGAGTTTCCTGATGATGGGGCCAATCTTAACCAAATAGGCCCGAAAATTGGAATTTATTCATATTTAATAAAAAAAAAAATTGAATTCCGGTAAGTTCATGTAATTTATAGAATACTTAAAATCATCCAATTATGAAGTTTGCGTTTTAAAAACGGGTGAAATCAGCCACTCTTGTTTCATGTAAATTTATGGATGTGCCCAACAAAATTGATAAATTCTGAAAATATGTTGAACGCAATAAACTGTTTATGTGATAGATATATCTAGACGATAAAAAGGATCTACTGTAGTATGTATATGAAGATATTTTATACATTTCAACAGATAGTGCTTGTTTCAGAGATATGATGACATAAAGTGATGAAATATTATGCTTGCGATGGATTCATTTCCGTTATATTTTTCGTATTTCATGTATATACGTATTCCAAAAAGGATATACGATTTTTTATTCGTCTGCGATATTTTCCATAAAACATAGCACTTTGAAATGTATTTTTCATTTCGATTTATTTTAGATACAAATGTAATTCGCTAGTCCTTAGTAACATGTTATTTTATGTAGATAGAGATATTATGTTAAGAGTTATTCCATTTGATTGATTACGGATTGTAAATATTTCAACCTTTATTTGTACCTTTAGCACAGTATGTATGCTCCAAGAAAGCTAAATAATTTGTTTTTCCGATTTGACAAACATAAAAAATAAAAAGGTTTTATTGGTTTTATATTGATTGTTTATATGTATATGTAGGTCTATAAGGAATCCTTTTTATGTATACACACGAACATTCGATGTGAAGAATTTAGGAAATTATTAAGGATGCTACGGTTAATTTGGTCTTATACATTCACATACATATTTGAAGGATATATAAGAAATTAGATTATGTTCAACATTTTTTTATATGTAGGTATTTTGCTTAATACAATTTCTTGACCTTTTATTTTATTTATTTTACAAAATGCCGGCAATAAATAGTTATGTTGTTAGTTCCGACCTGAAATTGGGATTAATCAAACTGAATAAACTACGACCAATAACATAAAAGTGGGAAAAAATCGCCCAGAAGGTCAATAGAGCATGACTGTGCCAAATCGATCTTTACCTCGGCCTAGAAAATGTTTAACTTCCGTTGCAGGAAATGAATCTTGATGCGGTTGCATAAACAAAGGCTTTATAACTGAGAGAAGTTATGCTAATACGAAATTACACGTATACATATCGATTCTTGTGGACTTTTTAGTCGCACAACAAGCGAAAACTACTTTCAATACGAAGCTTTTGATCAGTGAATATTAGTTTAACAAATTTTTGGAATGTTTTTAATTCGAGCAATATGTATATTAAGATTTAAGAATCTGGAAATGATTTATAAATTTTTAGATTTTGTCAATTTGAAAATTTGAATACAATATTTTGTAAAATTGGTGACACATCAGTATCGGCTGATATCAGTATAGAAAATCAGTATAATCGGCTGGTTTAGCACAGATTGCAAGATTCTCACACTCAATTTAATACACTCTCACGCTGATGATATAGCATTACTTCAATTTTCACTAAAATTCACACTATTTTGTTCAATGGCAACCCAATCAACCCTCCTGCAGGTATGGAGGTTCAGGGGACTTTCTTGGCGATAATAAATGTATAAATTACTGCCACATCGAATGTAATATGCCATGTCTACAATACATTGGCTAATTGAAGTCTCTTTAACTTTCTAAAATGGATTTTGGCTTTATCATAATCTATCATTCCTATAAACATAAATATTGTACATAAAACATAAAATATACATTTTAGGATATCAAATTTGGTTGTGATAAAAGGACAACCCATGTGTATAAATGTCATAAAGTTATTTGATACTTTTTACTATATTAACAGATATGCCTCGTGTAACGCGTTCGAAATTAAATAAAACGTTTCAAGACGCATTTTCCACTCCGAACAGTACCAAAAATTTCAATATTTTGCTCAAATTCCAAAATTTATTCAAAATAAGTTTTTGGTTTTGTTATTTGAAAATTCTGAACATGTAAATGGCTCTTCAACCATAGGGTTAATATTTAGGAGAATTTAAGTTTCAAACACAAAGCTTGCCACTTTTTAAAAGCGTAAAGATAAATGTATGCGACAAGCGCGGGGTTTAAAATGTGATGTCGCCAATTTCAGACTGTCCGTCTGTACTTCAATTTGCCAGTTGTTTTAGTGGCTCGCAGGAACAATGTTAAGTGTCGCCAATGATTGGTCCGCTTTTTTAGATGGTCCTTCGTGCCAGTAAAACAACTGGCAAATAGAAGTACAGACGGACAGTCTATAACATTATCGAGAGTGACGACACCAACAACCAAGCAACAACCGGCACATAACTTCACAAAATTAACGAAAAGGGAGGAGCTAAGCAACAAGAAGCACCAATACCACCACAAATAAATCAAACTACAAGATGGATAAGTTAGTTCAAATCCAAGAGGTATCAGGTGGAAATATAGTTCAAATAGAGAAAAACGGTCTAAAAGCGCTATATAAGAAGACGGACAAACCTCCAACTACTTTATCGGGAACATTACTATGGCAAGCTTCAAATGAATATCAAACCCTTGATATTTGACAAACTCGACCAACAATTACCCGAGGTGGACTTTACCACAAGCAGCTGAACGCATCTCAACAAAATACAACTGGCTGATCCAAACTTCAACCAGTCACAGCCAATTGATCTTATACTTGGCGCGGATTATTATCCATCATTACTGATCAACAACATCATCAAGGGAGGTCAACTAGAGCCAATGGCACAACAAACGGAATTCGGTTAAACGATGATTGCAACTAAAAGTATAGACGACCAGCTGAGATTACTGGCAGAAATCGATTCAATACCTGAAGAGAGGAATACCACTGTAGAAGAAGTCATGATAGGAAAACATTTTGAGTCAAATGTAGAACAAGGCCCAAATGGCAGATATATAGTAAGAATTCCTTTTAAGGAAAAAAACCGCTGCCAGACGGATAGAATTAGAAAAATGATTCAAGAAAATGCGTCGTTCAAACAATTGAAGCACATGGAACCAGTATAGGAAAAACCAAAAGATGATAAATCAACCAATATCTATTAAATACCACATCATGCCATAATCAAGTAGGACAGCACCACCAAAAAGCTTAGAGTAGTATTTGATGCTTCATCCAAAACAACAACCGGAGTATCTCTAAACGATTGCATGATGAATGGACCAAAATTACAACAAGATTTAGCAGATATTTTACTACGATGGCGAAAACACAAGATCGACATGACAGCAGATATAGAAAATATGTATCGCCAAACATGAATTAACAAAAAATACCAGAACTATCAATGAATGCTATGGCGAAACAACCCCTTCAAGCCAATAAGGACATACAAGTTAAAAATGATGAACAACAGCCGCCAGCTTTTTAGCAATAAGAGCCTTAAAATAACTAGCCTATACCGACGGAGATAATGATTATCCAATAGGAGAGAGAATTAAAAATGTACGAGAATTAAAAATGGTCACCGAACGAGGTGGACTGATTTTAATGAAATGGTTCTCTAACTCCAGGGAAGTATTGAACTATAGCACCCCAAAGAACTACTCGACACGGGTAACGTTCAAATCAAGTTGTCAAATGACTGCATTTTAACATTAGGCATTCTATACCGTTGGATGGCTTTCCCCAATAACAATCACAGCAATCATCATGATGCAAGAAGTATGGACCTCAAACATAGCTTGGGATCAGCTTTGGAACATAAACACAAGGTGGGTAAAATATAAAGAAGAATTGAGCGAAATCAAAATAAAAACAATCCACAGATAGGTAAATACAACAGACATGGTGCAAACGGAACTATGTATGTTACCGCAGCAACAACATGGCATCACGTAAAGTCATGCGATAATCTAGCGGATATAGTTTCACGTGGCACTCATATACCGTTAACACTCATAAAAAGCAAATTGTGGTGGCAAGCCAACTAGGTGGAAGGCAATCAACCCTATTATGCGTAGTACATAATACGCATAAACTATAGAGGAGTTAGAAGAAAAAACGATATAAATTATGACAATAACTACGGAATATCACGCCTCTCCATTATTTGAGTAGTGGTTCAGAACTCCAAAGCGCAGAAATAATAATTCTCAAGCTCAGACAAAGACGAATACGGCTTCTCCCAAGTTCAAGTAAAAACTCAGTAATTCTGAGCAAGCTCATCATAATTACAAAAAGAATACTAGATGATGCTCATATTGGTACATTACACGGAAGTACACAATTGACATTAGCAACATTAAGAATCAAATTTTCGATCATTGATGGTAAACGAGCTGTAAGACAGAGAATCTGATCGTTCTTGCAAAAGCCATGGGCAAACCATGAATTGAAACCACTTGAATTTGTATTATTAAAGTTATTAAATTATAAGAATCAATGCGTAGGTTGTGAACGTTTGTTGGACTAATTTGCGTTGTGAATGGCCTCGATTCTGACCACCTTTTTCTCTTAGTATACTGGAAATATCCAACCACTCAGTTGATTTTTTTTTTTTTGCTATGCGAAGCATTAAGTTTACATCATTTTAAGATACAAACCATGCATCGAAATTGGTTTAGATAGTATTTGCATCGAAAACGGTTTTTTGATGCAGACGTTGTATCCAATAATACTTAACGAAAAATTTATTTAAATAAAATTGTCACACCAATTGTACCAACTGTAATGTAACATAATATAATAGTGCATATTTCCGAGTTCAGCGGTTTCCGCTAACAGAATTTCGGAGAAGAAATCGGTTCACTCAAGGCAATGAATAACCTGATAAACAACGTTTTTCTCTTGCGCAATAACTAATATTGGTAAAATTAATTATTTTAATAATATCAAAACTATATCACTGTAAAAGAAATACCATTCTTGCGCAAGTACATTTCTTTTAAATGCAAGGTGCATCAAATTTGATAGTTAATTGACTCTAATTTTGCTTATAAATCTACCGTGCATCAAAATAACATTTAAGTTGCACCGAAAACACTTTGATTAACGATTAATTTTGTATTAAAGTGCATGAATATTTTTGGATGCACTGTTATGTTAAATATAATCGTAATTGTACCAAATAAAATTTTGTTGTAACTTTGTATCAAAGGGCGTAAGATAATAGTGCTTCGATGCAATGTTTACGACGAAAATAGTTGCATTAATTTAAGCAAAACCCTTACAAATACATCGAGATACCACAGTCAATTTAATATTTCATTGTAATTTGTCTGCGTTTTATGGTTTTCCTGAATACACACCATCATGTCAATTCACAATGCTACTTTGCGCCCGTTGACTTTGGGTCTTTTTGGATTTGATTCATGGTTAGCAATACCGATTATTTCGCAGAATTGAAACATTCACCATTTATTTAACTATACGGAATAATGTTATTGGTGTGTATCTATATCTTCTTCTAACGTTCTTCGTCGGTACAAAAGGAACCAATTTTTTGTTATTTTCATTTCACGAACTATGTGTCAAACATTAATTGTTTGGCGAGAAAGCATTAAATCACACTGATGCAACACATCGTAATAGCAATACAACAAATATTTCTTCTTGAGATGTTGTTTATTGCAGCCACCGTAAACAATTTCTCTGAGAAAGGTTTTCATGGTTATGTTAGAGCTTTTACATAAATGCCACTAACAAACGTTATACGAGGTACCCCTGTAATATTGCAAGCTAATTTTTTTTGTGTATATTTTTTGTTACCCAACTTAATATGGATTTCAAAACAAGGACAATCTTCCCGAAATATGAAAAAAAAAAAATGTGCACAACAAAAGTGTAATATGGAATGAAAAGTGTGTGTATATAGTACCTGTACACACTTTATGATTAAAGCATTTTGTTTTTCATGAGACGAGCAATTAAATTCTTGGATGCTTTTACATTTTTGTCGGTGTGTGTATATGATGATGTTTCTGTTGCTAAAAAGGATATTTTTTTTACTTTTAGAGTTTTAGTCTTGTGGTTAAATTTATGGTTTAATTTACTTTTGGATTATAATATGTACGTATGTATGTATGTAGTTATATGAGAGCACATTTTAGAATTTAATTAAAAGGAAAATATGGATATAATTACATGGAATTAAATTTTTTGTTTTTAATGTATCCGTATCTCCCTGGTGAGCATTTAAAACGACACAAATTACTTGTATATAAGGTTTCAGTACATTTTGTAAAGAATATTATGGCATTTTATGGTTAAACGCATATACATTAATAACAACATTCAACAGGTATTACGACATTTTTATATTCATGGAACGTGTATATTATGTATAGTAAACGAACTAATTATATAGTTGATTAAATACCAGTACTCTAGTAGTACATACACATTGATTTAATCATACATCGAATACGATTTTTTAGTTTGTGGAACGTGTGCGGGACTCGTTGTTGCTTGTATACGGGTAAATTAATTAATTAAATTTAAATCGATGGGGATGCACCGATAAATATTTTTTCACATCCCTCGAGATAATTTTTTTCAAAACAGCAACCATTTAATTAAATTAAAAATCTGCATTTTTACTATACAGATAGGTATAGGTTAACGCTAAATAGACAAATCAATATTTATTGACTACATTTTATGTGTATTCAGCTAGAGGTACGGGTATATACCTACATAAACACCCAACGGATCTAGAAGAGTAATTTTTTACAATTTTTTAACAACTAGCGACGATGTACAGTGTTTCTATGTTATCGATCTAATAGTGTTGGTTACAAAATATACCCATCCCTATATCGTTCGTTTAACATTAAATTTTATGATAGCGCATAGAAAAGCTGTATTCAAGTTTTCAATATCTTAATTGAATTTAGAATATATATGATAAAATATATATCACAGATTGATATTTTGTTGTGCGCTTATCGTTTCTTATCAAATCTTCCTGTTATTCATATCGATGTATTAAATAGACGGGATAAGTTAGCAACTTGTGTTAACATTCGATATATGGCATATGCCATTTACAGTTGATTAAAAAAGAATTTAATCAGTATACGCGTAAACTTAAGAATAGGATGCAGCTATTGGTGTATTTTGTAAACAAGCATGAAATTGATGAGCCAAAGATGCTGTGAGCAGTGTATTTTTCACTTGTATAATAATAACATTTTATTGTCAAATTATATTTTTGCTAGTTGTTTCACATTATAGGAAACAATTCGGGTGAGCTAAATTATTCGGAGTCTTAGGTTAGGTTAGGTAAGGGTGGCCGTCCTAAAGGACTAGCATATACACAAAATTGGTCCGTCGCTGTACCACATTCGAGTTTCCTCCTCTTCGCGTTTTTTAAAGTCCCGGATCTCGATCTTACTAAGATCCGTGAGGTCGTTCAAAGGGGAAGGGGCAGTCTGCTCGCATGTTTCCCAATGAGACAATGTCCCGTTATAGTTCCCACGACCATACAAATACGGTGCCGTCGAAGCGATATCAGTTGGCCTGATCTGGACCTGTCAAGTCCAGGCCAGATCTGCCTGGTTATTACACACGAACTGGCGTTAGATCATCTGACGATCGTTTCTTTTATGGCTTCTTAATGAAGCAGCAGTTTACATGAAGCAAGCGGTATTTTTATATCCCGCCTGCTGTGGGTTATCAGGCGTGCTGTACCCTTGCGGGCCAACTCATCTGCCATTACATTCCCTGCGATTTTGAAATGCCCTGGCACCCACGTCAAACGGATGTTGAACTGATCAGCCATCTCATTTAAAGATGCCAGACAGTTCTGGGATACCTTCGACGTCAGGGAGTATGATTGTATCGTTTTAATAGCAGCCAGGCTGTCCGTAAAAATGCGAATATCCCTCGCAGATATTACATTATGCTTCAACCAGTCCATGACTTCCATTATCGCGATCAATTCAGCTTAAAAAACGCTGCAAAAGTTGAGAAGACGAAAAGAGAGGTTAATTCGTTATTCGGAGTCTTAAAAATGTTGTCAAACAATTGACCGCTCCGCATGTTACGTGCTTTTTTGATTGGATCCACGTACATATTATCGGGCATATGCTTATGGAGTGACTGTTTCATTCCTTACGGCGAAACGTCGATTATCTCAATTACGATTACAGATATGATTTCACCATACATTTTTTGTAACAATTGATGACAGATTTTAGACTTCAAATTTTACTAAAATATTTTTTTAACACATTTCTTTAACACCCTGTAGTTTAACAAATATTGAACATTTCATTTTCTTATAATTTTTCCTATAATCATTACCACCTTATTCGCATTTAAAATATTTTTTTAAAATTTTGTATCTCCAACTATCAGAGATAAGAGAGCATTTTCCCTATATTGATCTAAAATTAATCCAAAAATGTATTTAAAAATATTTTTAGAACTGTCAAAGTGAGCTCTTTAAAATGACCTATCGCATGCCATATAAATAAAATGTACAATTTATGCCCGCAAAATTTTCACTCGTTACATATGTGGCCAACTAACGGTCAAAATAATCACAAGCTTTTGTAATAATCAAATAAGTTATGTTCTGGATAGAAATTCATACCGCCTAGGGCAAACAAATTAATTCCTACTCGAACCATGAATAGAGCACAGCCATTACATTCGTGGCACTTGAAAAATTTGAAGATTTGGAAAGGGATCCTTGTTTGAATGTAAAAGTGTATTGAATACGGGTTAAGACTCTACCATGTGGTTAAATCATCGTATTCGGTATTTGCTTGAACTTTGTCCCAAAATATTAAATTACAAAAACAACATTTAAGACACATTTTCAACAAAGTTCACTGACCTAACACCAAATAAATTTGACTATAAACCGTTTAATTGCTTACAGCTATTTGTCATATTCGCAAACGTAGAAACATGACAAAATCTATAAGATAAGTGATTTAAATACAATAATTTCAACTGCAAAAGCTCTCAGCTAGGACCAATGTTCTAAATCACTTATCTTCTGGATTTAGGAAAACTTTATAGCTGCTTAAAAAAATACTTCGCGTTTTGAGTTCGATCCTTATGGTTTCAGCAGGATAAATTTTACAAAATTATACTTAACCTTTAAATTTAGGAATGGTTTTTTGCCAATCTCCATAATGTTCCTCCCAATTACTTAAAACGCATGTGAATATTTTGGTGCTAACTATAAAATATAAAAGTTTCCTAAACTTAGAACAGGGGTTAAGTTTGTATTAACATTAATTTAGGTTAGCGCAAATTTGAAATTTTCAAGAAATAGCGAAACGAATTTTTGTGTAGGTAAACTAAAAAATAAAAAAAAAATTCCTAGATCCAGAAGCTTAATGGAGGCAGTAGCGTCCGCGAACAAAACTAAACACCGACACATGTAGCGAAGTAAGACAAGCCTGGCCAAAGCTGAACTTGAGAAACTCCAATATACTAATCTCTCTACATATATATAGACATGAAATAAGATTGATCGTGGGGATACTGCCTGTTTGGAGATATGCGAGGAGGCTCGGGAAGCAAATGTCTTTTGTTTGCAGAAGCCGTATGAACGAGAAGGAAGAAGATACATTAGTCCACTGTAGCACCCAATCTAACCTAACCTAACTTAGTAATGACTTAACCGCTAGCGTAAGTCACTTATCTTCTGGATTTAGTAAAACGTTTATATTTTTTAGTTAAATTATATAACCATCATCTACCCAAAAACACATGTGGCGCTATTTGGGTAGAGTCCGGGGTCAGCAAGAGAATCTATTTAGAATTCAATTTAGTAAAACGCCCTTGTCTTAAGTCACATAATTTAAAAAAAAAAAAGGACATACATCACCAGTTGTGTGCCCAAAGTTATCACTGAAATCCAGTAATTTGAAACATGAAGCGGCATATTATCCATCATCTAACAGCTAGACAAACGAATGAATATTTAGTTCGCTTTAAAACATCGAAATTAATGAATCCGAAAATCAAAGAATTACATTTCTCAATTCTCAGTTTTAATTTTTGTTCTGAATACTTTGAATATTTTGAAATGTCAAGAAAAGATTTAATATTTGAATTACGTTTTGTAAATTTGAAATGTAAAATATTAAATTCAGACCTGGAAAATTAGGTTTTAAAAATTTAAATTTCGTTAAAATTCGTTTTTATTTCACTGATCGTTTTTTAAAATTTTAACAAAATCTTAAAAGTTGGTTTATAAAATACAATTCGATGTAACACTTAGAAATTTAAATATTTAAAAATTCTTTCATATATAAAAAAATTCAAAATTTAAAATTAGGAAATAAAATCTGAAATTCATAAAAAGTTTTAGAGCTCCAGAAATGGATAGATTTATAGAAATGCCCTATTTTGTTGGTTCACGCATTTTTGGAAACCACACGATCGCCACAATTTTTACTGAAATGGTGTGTCTAGCGTCAACTTTACATGACTAATTTGTAAGGCAGAAATTTTTGTTGAAATTTATTATTACACAACCTGACAAGGAATCGACTGTTTGGGTTAGCAAATTCACCTTACGCTAGACAAGCGAACGATGCCTGAAATTTTTTTGATTTCGTAATTCAATATACTGAGAATAGTGAAATCATTTTGTTGACCAAAAATTTGTTTTCATTTTGTTTATTTCAGTGTTGCCCTATTCGAAAGACAACCATTTTTCAAAATTCGTTAAAATTCATTTGGCAAATTTTAGTTATTCTGAATTATTCAGGAAATTTGGAAATATTTTCTAACATTTCAAACTTGTACTTCCAAATTACACAATTCAAGTTAAACATCAAATTCCGACCAAATTTTTAAATGTAATAATTTCCATTTTGGTGGTTTTGAAAATATTGAAATTTTGTTATTTCCGAAAAAAATTGGTGTTGCCAACTGCAATATTCGACATTTTAAATTATGTATTATAATACATACAATTTGGCACCAATAATATATTCGGAATTTGGAATTTTGCAAAATTAAGTTAATTTGAAATGTTCACAAAATTTATAACAATCGAATATGGTGACATTAGTACTTTGCAAACAAAGAAAATTCAAAATATTTGCAAAAATTAAAAAATTGGCAAATTTTTCAAGTTTAAATGTCTAAATTTCAAGTTTTCAAATTTAAAAAAAAACAAAAATTTCGATTATTCAATATGACACGTAAAATGTGGAATGACTGCAATCTTGGTAACAAAAATTCGATAAAGTACTCGAAATTTAAAAATATTAAAAAAATTTCAAAATTTTTGAAGTTTCCAATTTGAAATTTAGATTTTATTCTTAATTGATGCCGAATACGATAGAACAAGTAGCATGGTTTTGTGTTGAGACCCGAAAAATATATGGCTTTGGAGAGTGTGGTTTTGAGAGTGAGTATTCCTAGGCATTTTAAAAAGGAATACTGCAACCAATCACCAATTTTGTTAAGTACACCTTGGCATTATATAAAAAATTTCATTTGATAACGTTATTTGAGAGGGTGCTGGAATTGGACACGACTTATTGTTGAAACAAAACACGCTTCGGCTGAGTTAATTACAATTGTATATCTGTTGAATTGTTTGACACTTGATGTTATCCATTGGCAAAGTCTATCAACGAAAAACAGTAAGTTTACACTAGCTGGCCAGTAAAGGTTTATGGCATTGAGTTCAAATGTTTTTATTTGACAAGGTATCAGCGGGAAGGTTACAAATATTGTTGTTGAAAATATTATGAGAAGAGTTGGATGAAATGCAAATTGCGAAAAGTTCAAAAGAGACTCGAGTGTTAATATTGAGTTTGTAAAGAATAAAGACAAAGAAACGAATAAAAATCGATGAACTTACTAAGTGACGACTGTCAAAGTTACAGAATTGAGTCATCCATTGGAATAATATTAAATAACTAAATGCTATAAAATTCGATAGCAAGTGCTCACTGAACAGCTAAAAATGGTCTAGCGGAAATTTTTTAAATTAATTTTAAATACTGTTTGTATTAGATTTGTCCTGATATTAACATTTCAAAATACATAAAAATCATCAAAGCTAATATTTTAAAAAAAATTTCAGAATTTTAAAAATTCCATAAAATTTGGTACAATTTTTAAATACGAAATTGAAAGTTTTAACTTTTTTTTACATTTGTCCTTTGAAATTAATATCAAATTCAGATTGGGGGAGAATTTTGGAAGAGAATGTGGAAGATTGGTGTTGGTGAATTAGGCTTAAGGAAATATAAAATTTAAAAATTTAGGTGTTTCGAGATTTCAAAAAATTTTGAAATTTGCGAATTAAGAGTTTAGCTGCGATTTGGAAATTGAAATATTTTGTATGGATTTCAAATAAATACGCCCCTTGGAAACCACTTCTCTATGGTTAAATCACTTTTGCCGAACTGGTTGGAATGATGGGGAATGCTGTCACCGATGGTAACTAAATAATATCAAATGTCCAATTTCTCAATTTTTTCAGCTTTTCCTGCGTTCGACGTTGTTTTCCGAATTCTCTTGAAGTTTTCGGCTTCAATATGTACTAATGTTCCAAACTGAGTTTTCTACCAGATAGGACTGGTTGAGTGAGACGGTTATGGACAATGAGGCGCTAAGCGTCATCACGGATGGCACAAACAGTGATGGAAGGGTTGGGTGTGGAGTATTCTGCAAGGCACTGGGGTTCAACCTCTCTTTTCGCGTTCCTGTTTTTTGCAGTGTGTTTCAAGCTGAACTTATCGCGATAATGGAAGTCATGGACTGTCTGTCTGGTCTGAAGTATAAAGGCTGTTATTAAAACGCTACAATTACACATCCTTACATCGAAAGTAGCCCAGAATTGCATGGCATCTATAAAAAGATAGCTGATGTCGCATGGGAAAACACGCGGGCCTGAGCATTCCCACAAATGGTTTCCGCCACAGCTGCGATGACGAGGAGGAGGAGGAGATACTGTTTCACCTGCTCTGTACTTGTCCTCGTCTGGCACACGGCAAAATGAAATTTATAGGAGCTCCCCATTTTGATTACAGGACGGATCTTAGTATAAGATCGACATCAGGGCCCTTCAACGGTTTTTGATAAGCTCAGAATGGTTCGTTGACTAAGGAGGAGGAAACTAAAATGTGGTATAGCTACAGACCAAATTGTATCTATGCTAGTCCTTTAGGACGGCCTAGATAATCTTACCAAGAAGTTTCAATTAATTTAAGATATATATTTTGCAATTTCACATCAACTCATTGCGAAATGTTTCGCGCCACTATCATATATTTTAACATTTTGATAAATTTCATAAAATTCTGGTCTTCTGCCAAAAAAAAAAAACAACACATATGTATCTGCTCGTAATAAATTGTATCACATCACAATCATTGTTGGCGTCAAATTGTCAACATTGTTTTAAAATTCTCACATCATATCATCTGACATATACTTACTTCATAAATGTCGCCATTTGATTAACTAGAATAAATCTATTAAAACTAAACAAAATTCCGCCAATTTCGTGTAACATACTTACCATTATTGAAATAATCTGTGCGCATAGTTCCTCTCATCACAATAATTGTTCTCGCCATCAATCAAAATTAGAAAGAAAAAAAACCAACAACAATAAATACAAAATTGCTACTAAACAGACCTTCTTCTGAAATGTATACAACTGTGTTCGATTAACTTGTCAATGTCACGTCTTCGCGTTATCATCTCTTTTCTGTTTACTTCAGTTTAAATCAACTTCTGGTTTTAGTTCTTGTATAAATACATACATCCTACTATAGCGAGATTATTTTTGGGTGGGTTCCATAAAGAAAATTTATTTAGTTTCTTAGGATTTTGTTTTTGATTTTATGAAAATTGGAGGAGGGAGGGAATCCAACAACAACAACAAAATAAATGTTTGATCATTAATCAAAATCGTGTCATGAAGTTATTTCCATGTCTATGTCTATGTATAAAATAATTTTCGCGCAACATTTTTGGTTCAAATAAATAGACGATTTGGTGAACGTTACGATAATTTCGTGTCACATTATATACTGTACACGTTTTATATTATGACCTTGGCTGGTACTTTTTTATTTTGTTATCGGAAACCAGAAATATGAGATGGAAAGTGAGAGAGAGAGAGAGAGGGAGAGCGAAAGAAAGAGCGCAGGAAATTAAAGTCGCCTGAAGATTGATTGCGAAATTCCCTTTCCTTATGAATGGTTGGTTGAGATTTTTGTTTTTTTTATCATGATGATGATGAATTTCTATGTACATTGACTTTATATGTCATCATCATTTGATGGTGTTTCGTCAAAAGTTCTTAAAAACTTATTTTTTTTTTCAATTAGCTGAGATGCTTGTTGAATGTAATGAAAAATGATGGAACATTAAATAAAGTGAAAATTTTGATTTTTTTTTGTAATTTGAGTGCAGTAATTTAACGTCAGTATGGTTAAACATATGATATGTGTTGAGATAATTTGAGTAACGAGTTTAACTCTATATTTCTACACTGCAGAGACCTATTGAACACTTCAGAGGCCTACATATATATTCATACTCTGCCTAAGGTGATCTGCCTAGTCTAATTACCAATGATTTTCGTGAAAGTTTAACCATGGATCCTGTCATTCCAACCTGATTGAATCTCACACACACAAGCTCTCAAAAACTAGTATTAGTATATTCCCCCGGTAAATACACAGGTATCATATTTCGAAACCTTCCCTATTTGAGGTCTAATATTTCAAAACCTCCTCCGATCCTTCCATATATTTTTTGCGGCTGTGACTTATTCTCGAGAGCTGCATCAATAGAAACATTTATTGAATTAACGATAGTTGAATTGTTATCAAATTTTGTAACAGTGTTGCGCAGCAGTTCAGCCAAATTTCTGAACCAACACATGTTGAATGCAAGAATCAAGTCAGTCAATTCTCTATAACCTCATCCTCAGTACCGTG
The DNA here is from genome assembly GCA_951394425.1 of Tipula unca. Lineage (NCBI taxonomy): Eukaryota > Metazoa > Arthropoda > Insecta > Diptera > Tipulidae > Tipula > Tipula unca. The sequence continues at coordinate 44,026,045 of OX596381.1, read as the reverse complement.
GTGGCAGAGAATGACATCGTACCTAATCATCTCTTATCTTATTATTGTCTCCATATATCGGTTTCGTAGCACCAGTCGAAAAAGGGACCTGACTAAGTATACACTCACTAACATGTCCCTCTATAGTAATCGGGTTTGAACATTTTATTCGAAATTTTTCAGAATTTTTAGATTAAATCACATAGCTAGTGTTTATAGGATCTAACACTATGGAAAATACATATATCGGCCAACTGTTTCATACATAAGTAGTTTCCCAGAAAAAAACGGTTCCCTATATGTACGATCAACTTATTGGTTTGCAAGTGCATTGGAAATGACCAAATGTTCAGTTTGTTCGCAAGTTACTAGATTTTTTTTTAACTCATGGTCCCTTTGGCCTTACACCATACATGCGTGAGGTCCAATTAAAAAAAAAATTAAAATTGGGCGGATTATATACTCCAGCACTCAATGCCACTAACGGGCCCACGGTGCAATACCCGGACAAACACATATACCTACACATTAAAAACACCCAGCCGTGATTTTTGGTCACCATCGGGAATCGAATCCGAGACCCTCGAATAACAAAACAAGCACGCTACTTAGTGTGCTAACGAGGGCGGCAAAGAGGTTATATTTAGTGTGAACAGTTATTTTTTCGATTGACCTAGCATTTCTCAACTTTGGCCAGAAAGTCATATTTTGGTCTATAGGCGATCGACACCATGTATACGTATTTTTATTATATGTTGTGGAGCGACGCAAGGACGAGGTAACGGCAGATAGCATTAATGCTTTAGGGAATGGACAATTATTTTGGATACGATTTTCGCGAATAGCTCCTTTGCCATTATACCTACGGGATCTCTAATGTCCTAAAATTTGAAAACCAGTAGATATACGTTTTCAAAATAAAATTAAAAAGGGTAAATATTGTATGTCCTCAAAGAAGTCATCGGTTAAATGGCTTGCGTTATCAAGCATTCGTCGTCAAATTAATGTCTAGTGGAGGACACTATGAATCCACAAGCTTTGAAATTACAAAATTAACTAAATTTATTATAGTTATCAGGTGGAAATATTGGTAAATTTGACTTCTGATTATTTGATCCCAGTCTGTGTCGTCTGGTGATCCTGCAATCCTCTTCCATGCAGAACCGATCCAGTTGCTTGATAGTCGAGATCGTGATTTTTGACCTTTGAGTTTTGATATTAGCTGCTCGGTTTGGTTCGTTTGGTGAATCAGTTGAGGTCGAAGGATGCTTTCGGGATCAATGTTGTTTCGGAGTTACTATTGGTCTGCTATATTTGTAGATGGTGAGTGAGCTTATCAGGCCCAATATAGCTAGGAACTGGAAATAATAAATTGTTGCGTTACATTTTTTATTTGAGTCTTGTGGACCCTTTTCTCGAAGGAGTTGGTAGTTGTGACTCGATTATGTTTGGCCACAGTTTCTTCTTTAGATCTGGGTTTCTCTATTCCTTGTACTTGTTTGATCCTTGCGTTTTCTCTAGAAAAATTAGATTTTTGGTTTTTCCTGATTTTTTCTGCCTCATCCTTGTTGATTTGCTCCTAGAAGTTTACAAGATTTTGGTAATTTGTTCTCTTCGTTCTCCCAAAATATATGTCGCAGTGTTTATGTTGGATAACCGAATGGATGAAGTTGTTGTAGCGATCCACTGCGATGTTACCTAATTCCTTTATGGCTAATTCGTTATATTTTATTTGAAGGTTTAGTCTGAAGCCATGTTTTTTTAGAGTGTCGTCCCCGATGATTTCGTCGAATGTGCTTAAACCAGATAGTATAAAAAACTCTATTAATGTGTTGATACCTATATGCATTTGAAAAATTGTCCGGATATTTTTATTTGGCTTGATGTTACCTCCCGCTGATTTTATGGTAAGTGGGATGTTAGTGGGAATAACTCCTTCAGCTAGTTCAGGTTTTATGAAATTCTTATTGGCTCCCGTGTCGATTAAAAAGTAGAGGATGTTATTTTTTGCTGTTTTGTACTCTAGGTAGGATACACTAGAGAGGTTTTCTTCATAAAATTTACCTCTGAATTTATTTCCTCAGGTTCGTCTTCGAATGTCTCAATATCCGTGTTTTCGTTGATTAATTGATTATATTCCTCTTCCTCCCTTGTCGCCAAATGATAAATTCTTTGCTGCTTTTGGGATTCTCCATAGCTGGGATGTTCTACTTTTGGTGACTGGTTATTTTGTTATGCTGGGCTATTCATGTAATTTACCCTTTTGGTTTGAATTGACTGTACAAATTGGCCTTGGTGGTATTTGATAATTCAAGTTTTGAATGTTGTATGGTGTTTGTTTGTTATAGTGTTGATTGTTGTACTTATATCATATTTTTCGTTGCGGTAGTATTGAATTGTTAATTGATATATGAAACTTGGCTTCAACCGAGTTATTAATTTGGAAATTTTGTGGGTTGATATACGAAAATTGGTTGATGGGGCTGTTACCGAGTTATTAATATTTTTCTTATAAATCGTCAAATTTGTGAAATTCATGTTTTATATCTCAAGGCAGTAGCCCTATGCTTCCGGAAGTGTAGTCGGTTTTTTAATGATTGGCATTCTTGATAGTTCTCCATTTAACACTCTGACAAAAACATCCAAAGCTCGATTCCTGTAGTTTTCGAGTGTTGTTCTAAAGTGTGGCGGTTCTAAATAAACATCGTATGGTAATGGGATATAGTCTTGAAGGTTCTCCAGAGCATCCAATATCTCAATATCTCGATATATTTCCTTCGTAAGGCCATGTCAGCCTAGTACGAATTTTATGAATCCGCATAAAAACGAACTCACATTTATCCAGCGTTTTTGGAATAAATATATCGCTTTTTAGAATATGTGGTGGCGCTGCTGGAACTAGATTGCGCATAGTATTCCATACATATTTAATAACCTGATCGAAGTTTGTTGGTTGTTGATCTGGCACTTCCATCAAAAATTCACATCGTCATTTTAGTGCTTGTTCATAAACTAGTTCCGCCGGGGAACATTTAATATTATCTTTTGGTGTAGCTAGCTCTTATTAAAAGAAGAACTATTCCCATTTATGTGATCTCTAATTTATCGTATCGCCTCTCGCTTTTAGTTGGCGATGAAAACGTTCCACTCCATTAGATTGCGGGTGATGAGGAGCTTCCCAAATTAGAGGTGTGCCTAGCAGCTTCGTTAATTCTGAGAATAGCTTAGATTGGAATTGGCTTCCTTGATCTGTAGTTATACTTACAGGCACCCAACATCTTGATATATCGGTTTACACAAATATCCACAATAACCTTCATAATGCCATCTAGTGAAACGACCAACGGCAGTTAAGTGTATGCATATATAGTGGTGCAATTGATCTAACGATGTCCAAATGAATGTGTTCAAAACAACCTAAGGGCTCTTTAAATTGTTCTAATTTCGATTGGGCGTGCCATTGAATGTTAGATCTTTGGCACGAAAGACAGGACTGTGCTCAAATGTTAACGTCTTTGTTCATGTTAGGCCAAAAGTAACGATCCAAGTTTAATTTTCTAGTTGTGAGTCGAGTGGAACCAGAAAATAATTTCAGAAGCTCTTCGTCAGGCTACTGTAATTCCGAAATATATATAAGATCTAGTGTTTTTTCGATAGATGCAGTTTCGTTATCGCTTGTGCGTGACAGACTTGTCGTGAACTTCTTTCTGTTTTGGAGCAAATCAAGGTTAGCTGTAAATCGTAAATGTTTAACCGCTATGTTTATGGCGTGAAATTCTCTATCAAATGCTGAATATTTCGCTTCGGGTGATGGTTGTAGCTCTTTGGAGAAATATGCTAAAGGTTCCTTAGTAGTAATACTGAACACTGCGTCATATAAAGGATGACCCAAAAGTGTTGCATGAGCAAGCACACTTTTATTCTAAGCGAATGGTTCCATGAATTAACCATGCCAATAAATTGTTGAATTTGTCGGATGGCCGTAGGCACTGGAAATACCGATGTAGCTACAACTCTTTCTTCGGATGGGAATATTCTCTTAGGGTAATTTTGTGACTTAGAAAGTTGAAAGCAATTAACACCATAAACGTATTTTGAAGTTTTGATATTGATATCAAAGTCGAAAAGCCTTTTAAATAGAAGCTACAAGAATGGCATCAATGTATCAAAACACTAAGTCCAGTCCTCTAACTACCTCGTTCATGAACCTTTGAAATGTCTGAGCAGCGTTGCGTAATCCAAAAGGCATTCGCATGAATTTGAATAAGCCAAACGGAATGGTAATTGTTGTCTTAGCAATATCTTCTGTAGGAACAGGTATTAAATGATATGCCCTGACTAGGTCAATTTTAGAAAATACAGTATAACCGGTTAAGTTCAAAGTGAAATGTTGTATGTGGGGTATAAGGTAACGATCAGGAGCGGTGACGGTGTTTAATTTTCTATAATCATCACAGGGTCCCTTAATCCAACTGACAGCTGTGAGGTACTTGATACCATTAATTCGCTAAATAATTCATTAGCATGCGGATATGATAAAATAAGTAACTCTCTGATCAAATATGTTGGACCGCTTATTTCATCTGTTCTTAGTTATATTTTTAATCTTAGTATGTCAACCAGTGTTTTTCCTGATGTCTTAAAGAAAGATGTGGTCATACCACTACATAAAAAGGGAGATACACTTAGTTTTCCGTTTTCTCTAAACTATTTGAAAAAATAATTAAGAAAAGATTACTTTCCTTTTTGGTAAAATTCAATTTTTTTTCAAATAGCCAATTTGGTTTCAGAGTTGTTAAAAGTACTGAAGATGCTCTGTTAGAGCTCACAAACAAAATTATATTTTCTTTAAATAACGATGAATCTGCTGCAGTAAATTTTATAGATGTTACAAAAGCGTTCGACACTGTTGATCATAATTTATTATTATTGAAGCTAGATAAAGCAGGGATACGCGGCATTACAAACGAATGATTTCTGTCTTACCTTTCTGACAGACAGTAGGCGGTAAAAATTGGGAATTGTATTGGCGAATTTAGAAAAATTAAGTGTGGAGTGCCACAGGGATCAGTCTATCTTATTCTTGATCTAGGTTAGGTTAGGTTAGGTAAGGGTGGCTGTCCTAAAGGACTAGCATAGGCATAAAATTGGTCCGTAGCTGTACCACATTCGAGTTTCCTCCTCTTCACTCGCTAAACCATCCTAAGCTTACCAAGAAGCGTTTAAAGTCCCGGATCTCGATTTTACTAAGATCCGATAGGTCGTTCAAGGGGGAAGTTCCCATAAATTTGGTTCTGACTAGACTAGGGAAGGTGCAGAGCAGATGGAGCACATTTTCCTCCTCCTCCTCATCACCACAGCTGCGGCAGAAATCGTGGGCTGGGATACCCAGTCTGCTCGCATGTATCCCAATGAGACAATGTCCCGTTATAGCTCCCACGACCATACCAATATGTTGCCGTCGAAGCGATATCAGTTGGCCTGATCTGGACCGGTCACGTCCAGGCCAGATCTGCCTGGTTGTTACACACGAACTGGCTTTAGACCATCTGACGTTCGTTTCTTTTATGGCTTCTTCCTGAAGCAGAAGTTTACATGAAGCCAGCGGTATCTTTATATCCCACCTGCTTTGGGTTATTAGGCGTGCTGTACCCTTGCGGGCCAACTCATCTGCCATTACATTCCCTGCAATTTTGAAATGCCCTGGCACCCACGTCAAGCGGATATTGAACTGATCAGCCATCTCATTTAAAGATGCCAGACAGTTCTGGGCTACCTTCGACGTTAGGGAGTATGATTGTAGCGTTTTAATAGCAGCCAAGCTGTCGGTAAAAATGCGAATATCCCTCTGCAAAAGTTGGGAAGACGAAAAGAGAGGTTAACCTCTAGTGTCTCACAGAATACCCCGCAGCCAACCCCACCATCCCTTTTTGAGCCATCCGTGAAGAATTTTAGGGCCTCATTGTCCATAACCGTTTCGTTCACCCAGTCCTCTCTGGTGGGAAACTCAGTTTGGAATTTAATCTCAACAGATGGCAAAGGGATAGCGTAGTCGGTAGCTTCCGGAATACCCCTGTTGCATAGGATAGATGAGTGCCCTGCATTATTACAGGTCTACATAGATATGGATTTGAGCCGAATGGCTGTGCAAGATGCAAGCTGCTCGGCCGCAATATCCAAGGGAGTAAGATGAAAGAGAATCTCCAGAGCTTGAGTAGGTGTGCTCCTGAGACCCCCACTTATACACAAGCAGGCCGTTCTTTGGACTTTCATCAATAGTTTAAGGTTGGCCATAACTTTTAACGCTAGCCACCAGACGACAACCCCATACAGCAGTATAGGTTTGACCACTGAAACGTAGAGCCAGTGTACTATGTGGGGCTCCATACCCCATCTCTTTCCAATGGCATTTTTGCAGGAGTAGAGCGGTATAGTAGCTTTCTTTACTCTCTCTACGATGTTTGGTTTCCAGCTTAGCTTGCTGTCCAAAAGTTGTCCGAGGTGTTTTGCGCTATCCGTAAAGATCAAGCGAGTACCATTTAATGTCGGCGGGTCACACAGAGGAAGTTTGTGCTTCCTGATAAAGAGGACTAGCTCCATTTTCTGTGGGTTTGCGTTCAGTCCGTAGCCACGTGCCCACTCAGAGAGATACCCAAGCGCGCACTGCATGCGCTCACTCAGCTTACAAGGATATTTACCGAAGACCGCAATAGCAACGTCATCCGCTTAAGCAACCACCTTGAAGCCTTGCCCTTCCAGGTTTAGTAACAGGTCATTTATGACCAAGTTCCAAAGAAGGGGGATAGAACCCCATCTTGAGGTGTCCCTTTGCTCACGTAACTGCCGGCAGAATGGTCTTCGGACACTTTCCAGTTCAATACCCTCTCCTTAATAAAATCCGAGACAAGTGTGATGTCCAACACTCCTGTCTATTTTTAGTAATGAAGGTTGGCTTACACCCGATATTACATATATTTAGGTTAGTACTTAAAATAAAATCAAGGAGTAACTCACCTCGCCTGTTTATGTCTGTACTCCACCAAATTGAGTGATGCGCATTAGCATCACTACCCATGATGACTCCTACCTTTCGTTTTCGAGCCTCATTTATTGCACTACCCAACCTACCTGGTGGTATGTTTTCCTCCTCGTATGATAGGTAGGCCGATATTAGCCAGAGATTTTGCCATTCCATCTCGATGCTAGTCAACACTACATCAGCGTTGCTGTAATTCAATAGTATAAAAATATTCAGATTATTTCTAGCGAGAATGCAAGAACGTATCTTACCTTCATTTTTCGCATGTAGTATTATATATTTGGGAGTTCTGAGACCCAGCACCCGGACGCCATTGACCCAAGGTTCCTGGACCAGAACCACATCAATGGATTCAGATTCCATTTTTAGAAGAAGGATCATAAGCATTAGTTATTGCTTCCCTCCACCACTGTTGAGTCAGACTCCTCTGACATCGATTCGTCCGTTAGGAGCGCACAGCTTAGTCTCAATGATCTCGAAATCTCCGAGTCCAGGGATAGTGTCTCCTGTGCATCCTCCGGGATGCTGCGGACTTCTGGGTCACCAACACCAGGCGGGACACCACAAGTGGTTTCCCCCTCTGCTGCAGGCGCCCCACATCTGTCAGCCTCATCGCGCATATAAATTTTGAGCGTAATCGCTCCAAATCCATAGCTGATCAGGCCTCCAGATTTTTCCAAAGCACCCACGGATTCTCTGTCGATGATAATGACGGCCGATCTGTGACCTGCTTCCGCCTTTACCTCTTCTAACCTGGCAACCTTCCAGGTGGCCGTTGGCAGATCCGGATTGCTGATTTTCAACATTTCCAAGATCTCCCTTGGATCACTAGGCTCAGCAGGGATCCAGGCTCGCGCCCTTGGCCTGCAGGGAATTTCTTCCCTAGTCACCACTTCTAATTTGGCCCCCGGCCAGACTTCGCCAAGGCTGCCGATCGCCTTTTTGTAGAGGATCACTGACCTTTCATTGGAACAGGCAGTCAGTTTGACGTGATTCCGGTGCCATCCTCTGTCTCGGCAAGACGGAGCAGGTCCTGGGTTCTCCCTCATAATTTTTAGGAAGATGGCGGCTAAGGCCTTCTCCACCTTCCTCCAGTTAAGGGTGGTAATGCTCCCATCTTCTTGAGCCCTATCCACGACTGCCATGATCAGGTGCTCCTTTAGCACCTCGTTGAAGGGCCTGGTGACATTAACCGGAACACGCTTCTTTTTAGCCTCCGTAGGCGGTTCATCATCAGATCTCTGCCTTTTCGGCTATGAGATCTCGGAACCCTCCTGATGTGGCTCAGTGATACGTCTTGCCCACGCAAGCGTATCCCTGTCCCTATCCGTTCTCTGCTCCAACGGAATGTTGCTGATCTTGGAGATCATGCGCCAGGCTCTCTTCCTGGTCTGATAGTTCGCTGACACTGGAGGGCCAGCATTCGTGCCTTTGCCCTTTGGTTTCGAGGGGCGAGCCTCATTTTGTCTTAAGCCCCTAGTTGCCCTTTGGAGACCGGGCCTAAAGGCATATGTCTCCACAGCACTGGTTTCCGGTTTTTTAAGAGCACCGGTCTCTTTTGTTTTTAAATTTTCTGCCATAATAGGTCCCACGAGTAGTGGAGAAAGGAGGTCCACCTGTGCAGAGATCCGCAATACACAGGTAAGGCTACATGATCCGGAGGGCGCCAAGTATCCGGATACACCGTTAGAGGCTGGGCTAGTTTTTAGACTGGGCCCACAGCCTGGCCGGTTATCAGCACGGTACGGTTGACACCTTAACCCGGCCCAGTTGTTTGGCGTCGTGTTTTCGCCTAGTACACCACATAAAAACATGGTGGACTAGTTGCCCGGTGGTCACCACGGGGAGGTAACACGCACACTTGTGGAAGCTGCAAGATACGGAGCTGGCAACAGGTACCAACTTGATTCCCCCAAGACAGCTTCACACCTACACCACCCACGAAGATAAATAAATAAAATAAATAATAAAAATAAATAAATAAAATACCAACTGGGCATTCAACAATATTTTTTTAAAATATTCGTTCAAAGAATAAAACAACCGACTATAATGTAGTTTAGTCGATTTCTACTCTAAACTTGCATAGAATCGACGTCATTGTGGAGAATGTGATAAAACCGACTCTTGAGTCCACAACTGGGTATCGGTTGCTAGATCCTAATTCTTTAATAAACTTTTACTATTAAAACCAAAGTTAACGACGCTTTGCAGACAATGCAACGTTGTTGACGTGGTCTACGAGCTGTCGACACGTCGACGTACAAAATAATAGATGACCATGCCGAATGCCCGTATGGATTAACTTTCGAATATATAGTTACTAATTTTTTGTTAATTTTGTCTCTTTCCAGAAAAATAATTCCCATAGTCGTGCTAGAAGAAGGCAGTTACGAAAAAGATGTCCTATTATATGTTAATCTAGCTGAACCGCAAATGGTTGGAGGTAAGCATACATTTTGCAAAAAAATACTTTGCTCATTTATAATTTTCATGAATATTAAATATTAATTTAAAAACAACATATTTTTTTTGTTTTTAAAATTACATCTCATTATTTTATTAATAAATAAGTAAATAATTTATTATATATTAATTATTATTATTTATAAATAATTTTGTGTTGTGTTGTTTTTGTAAATTTTTTTGGTTTTGTTATTTTTACAAAAAAATTTTACAATTTTGTTTTTAAGTATAAATCAAATAATTAAAAATTTTTGTTGTTGTTTTGTTTTATAATTTTACGTTTTGTTATTAAATAATAAATTAAACTATAATTTAACAAATAATTTATAGTTGAAGAAAATATTTTAATAATTAAATTCATCATAAATTATTTGCATCAATCTTTTGTTTGGAATACAAAAAAAAAAAGTTAATAAAAATATTATTTATAGACGTCATATCATAACTATGTTTAGGTATAGTAGTTAGTTAGTTTAATAGTTTGAATTCCACCTACATTATAGTAGACGAATCAAAATCACATTTTAATCGCCATAATTATTTATTATGAAACTTGTAAAAGTACTTTACATTACTATCATTATTATTATTATCTAGTAATTATAGTTGTAGTTCTAACATGGTATAGTGTTTGCTTTAATATGTTACGTTTATTGAGGTTATGTTTACGCATCATTAAAACCTAATTAATTTTAGATTTAGTTAAATTTTAGTAAGTAACATGTGAAGTGTTACACATGCAACTATTTGTTTGGTTATTGTGATGTGTAATTCTATTTAATTGATTTAATTGTTTCGGTACGAACGATTTTTGTTTTTATTATTTCTAAATTCAATTTGAATTAAACAATTTAAGGGAGTATATAACTTCAATAAATAACGTTAGAAGGCAAATGACTTAAAATTGAAAGAATTTTTGCAGAATTTTTGTTGTACGTTCCTATGGTTCATCATTTTATAGCTAGCTGTACATTTTTGCAAAGGCTCATTCGGTACTAAGAAGTTCATTTCATATGAAGGATATCCTATAAATGTTCCCAAATCCTAAATATTTTTATACAGGGTGAGCCAACTTGGACTGACTGATTTGAAATGCTTATAATTTTAAATTTTAATTTTTATAATTTTAAATGAAAGTGCAAATTATTAATTTTTTTTAAGCTAAGTATGAAAAATGACATCTTATGGATGGTGTCCATTCTTCCGTTGGCAGTTAATGGCTCTATTTTAGACATTTTGCATTACGTTGCGCAACGTTTCTACCTCCAATTGAGTAATTTCTGTGCGAATATTCTGCTTTAGCTCCTAAATATTTTGTGGTTTATTGACGTAAACTCGATCCTTCAAGAAACCCCACAAAAAAAATTCTGGGGCCGTCAAATCTGGAGAACGGGGTGGCCAGGCGAAATCTGACTTTTTTGAAATTATTCCATTGTGGCTATTGCGGTATGAGAGTAACTCCATCTTGTTGAATCCATATGTCACGATTATTAAGAACTACTGGACGTAAAAACTTTTCCAACATGCTCCGGTATACCGCCCCAGAGAAGGATTCTGGCTTTTCAATTTCATTTTCGAAGAAATATGGACCAATAACTTTATCAGCCCTGATTCCTCACCAAACAGTGCATCTAAAAGGGTGTAATTGTCGCTGATGCAATTCTCTCGGATTTGGCAGTTCTGTTTATTAACATATCCATTTAAATGAAAATGTGCTTCATCGCTCATCATCAGATTATTCAAAAAATTGGCATTTTCTGTCGCTATAGCAAAATCAATCTATTGGCATATTGCAGCCGTTGTGGTGCATCCCTCGGCAATAATTCTTGGACCAATTGAATTTTATATGGAAACATCCTCAGACCAACATTTAGATTACGTCGTAGCGATGTTCTGGAGATGCCCGAATTTAGTATCACGTCTACGAGTAGACACAGTTGGATCCGTGTGAATACTTTCTCGTACAGCATCCATAGCTTATTCAGTGCAAACAGGGCGAACAACATTTCTTCGTAGTTCATCACCTACTGAGCCCAAATTATCATAACGGGTCATTAAGCTTCTTATCGTGTTTACACTGGGAGCCGTTGCAGTATTAAAATACTGACGGTATTTTCTTTGAGTTGTAATAATTGATCGTCCGGAACCATAATAAAAGTCAACAATTTTTACACGTTCTTGCACTGAGCATGATGACATTCTAGAATTTTATAAAATTCTTTATTATCTGCAAAAAAAAAAAATTAAAAAATTATAAGCATTTCAAATCAGTCAGTCAGTGATAAATAAAATAATTAGCCATTTATAAGAATTTTCACAAAGTAATGCTTAAGTAATGCCATAGTAAATTACAATCAAATTTATGTGATTTTCCAAATTAGTCCAGGTCCAAAATAACTCAAATATACTTTAAGTTTTTGATCAACAAATTTCTGATCATCGTGAAATATTTTGGAAATTCGCGTACGCGTGATATGAAATTCTTAACATAATTTGCGTAAATAATACCTTCAGCCCCTATACAACTTTTCAAATGGTGAGGTTTTCCTAACGGTTGTTTCATCTAGAGAAGATTTCTGCAAAAATTGAAAACACTCAAAAAATTCAATATAGTTGTGGAATCTTTATTATCGCATGGCCCAGTTTTCGATGACGCATTCAATATTGACTTCCAACGCTTCAAGTGTAGCTGGTTTGTCCACTTACACTTTGGACTTTATGTAGCCCCAAAATTGTGGCTAATTCCCCGGTGCAAAGCGTGAATTAAATTGCTCGTCAAAATAATTTTTCAATAACTGTATTGTTTTGTGCGCTGCATGGTAAGTAGCGCCGTCTTGTCGAAACCAAATATCCTGGAGATCACAGGCTTCAGTTTCAGGCAGCATTCACAGTTACTTTCCGGCCGTCCTCGTTTTTGAAGTAACATCAACCGATTATTGCTCTTGCGAACACAGCGGATCAACTTCAAGCTTTTCAAAAACAATGAAACGGTGACGCACAGGAAGGTCGGTCAACTTCAATTTTTGCACGAGTTGTATTTGTAGCGTTTAAACCAGTAGCGTTTACATAAAATACGCCAAGTTGTTTCATACGACAAGCCAAGCTGTTGAGAACGGTGCCGAATCAATTCATCATGGTCATTGCGTACACTCTCAGCTACTGTCACTATATTTGCTTTGTTACATGCTACTGTAAATTGAAATTTTAACTTTTCGATGGTATTCCGGATAGTGGTCCAAATAGGCCGATTATGTAGATCGTAATATGGAGTACGCACACGAAACACATTCCTCACAAAAACATGATTTTATAATTGATGAGCAATTTTTTGTCCTGTACTGACATGAACGATGGTTCGGCCCATGAATGCTGCACTCCAACAAAAGGTCATCGTAATCATGGATTAAGAATTTGTTTGCATCCTGCCTCTTTTGCGATTCGAACCCGGTACCTCCCGATCCAAACGTCACAGCTTTAACCACAATGATATTTGCTCGGTTAGCTATACATTGCTCAGTGCGATTGGAAAAACCCATATTTCTAACGAAAGTAGGGTTATTTCCTTAAATTCAGAAACTTTTTATCGACATCTTCTTGGAGTAAGTGTCGTTGATGTTCTCCACAGTTTTGTAAATTTTGAGGTCATCGGCAATTATTAGGACCTTGGTATAAAAATTTACTGTAGTGATTCCGTTAATGAAATAAAAATCCATGGACCATAATTGGAACCTTGAGGTACACCTGAGGTGGCAAAATTTGGTATAGATCTTTTGTTTCCTATTTCAATATATTGAACGCGGTTGGTCAGGTATGATTTAAATCAGGCGATAAAACAGCTGCAGAAACCAAATTTATACAAGCTTTCTAGTACTTTGCACTGACTGATGGAGTCAAAGGCTCTGGCAAAGTCTGTGTATATAACATATATTTGCTTGTGATTGGTAAAGTTATAGTTGTAGTAGACTTCGTTGGCATAAAACCGTGTTGATAAAGTGATATTGTATCGAGGTACCACGGTTCGGAATGAATTGCAAACTGCCAGTTCAAAGTACTTTGGGATTGATGAAATTGCCGTTATACCTCTATAACATGCAGTACCATCCCGCGTTCCAGTTTTGAATATCGGCGTCACTCTCGTTGTTTTCCACTTATTGAGAAATTATCCTAATTTCAATGATTGCTTAGAAAGTAGGTTCATAGGAATTGCCAAATTTGTGTAGTCTTTTAATAATGAAGCTCGTATACCATCTGGGCCGCATCCATCTCCAAAAGTATTTAAAGCTTGATAGATATCATTCATGTTCTCGCTTATTTGAATGGAATTATCGATATCTTCCGGCTTATGTACTGATTGAAAGAATTTAAGAAATATATTAGATATGACTTGCGGATCACAAGACTTTATTTCTTTGAATGTCATATTTTCTTTGTAACCGTTAATTTCACGTTTCGATTTAAAGAAGCTCCAAGAGTATTTTGAATCATGCTTTTTTTTTTTTTAAATTCAAGAAATGGATCCTTGTACTTTCTCAGGTAGTAGCTTTCAAAACGTTGGTTACAGATTGCGTATTTATATTTACTAGACTCATTTCTTACAAAAAGGACAACCCTTTTATTTCGTTTGAAATCGGGCAACTGTGAATTGATTGATTCTATTGTTCTTGGCTAGTGAACCTCAAGTACTTACATGCATTTCCAAACCAACTTCTGGTACATAGGCCAATATCAGAAAAATCTTATTTTGGTATATAGTACCGTGCAAACCTAAAGAGAAGATCTTTGTTTTCTTCAAGGCTTTTCCGCATACTCCAAAGGCGTCAGTGAGGTCGCTCCCATTATATAAAGATTCACCAATCGTTTATGGAAGAAACCAAATCGATAATTTTTTGATCGTTGGAATTCCTGGTACCGGATTATGTTTGGGATCTTGTTAGTCACCACTATGGCAGCGCAGACGATTTTTGAATTGCCGCTAAATAAATAATTGATCGTCTTCGCAAATTTTTCAATGTAAACAATGAAAGAAAAAAAAATGTTCAAACTTTTGAAGGGACAGCTATGCTAGGTTTGATAATTTTTTGTTCATTGGAATTATCGACATGGTGGTGGCCAACAGAGTCTCAAACTCAATCGGCATGAAAAAAATAGTTGGCTTATCTTAATATTATTAAAATTGGCTGCAACCCCCGAGGATTCCGCACTCAATGCCACAAAGACCCATGATGCAGGGCTAATCTTAATGATTCTTTGAGAATTGAAATGTATATTCGCAAATATAAAATTTATTTATTTCTAATTTTGAAATTAGGGAGTTTCTGCATTGAAACATCTAACGAACAGATGAATTTAGAAATTAAAGACGCGAATCATAAATGTGAGCATGGGCATCATAGTTATAGTTGAATGTTTCTTAAATCTGTTTCTGGCATCTTCTGAACGAAATTGAATATACATCTTTGATTAATTTCACCATGAGTCTAGGTAAATTTTCAATAATAAGACTCGTCCCAACTTGACATATTATGTAATTTTTACATATATATATATATATATATATATATATATATATATATATATATATATATATATATATATATATATATATATATATGTTAAAACTGTTGGAACCTACTAAGGTTCCACACTCAGTGTCACAATGGGTCCACTGTGCAAACCAAGAGGATCTATCCTAAACCGCAGGAGCATACTGAAAACTTATCAAACTGTAAAAGTTTGAACCAAGGAATGGATAATAAGTGATCTACGTTCAAAGATCCGGAAGAGAACACTTGGGATTTGGCTCCGACAAAGGCCGGACAGCTGCAGAGTTAGTGTAGTTACACGTCCACTTCCTCTGGGCTGTTATCACAAAGAGCATACTGTGGTAGTCCCATGCGTTGGAGATGAACCTTGAAGCGTCCATGGCCGGTAATAAGTGCGATCAGAATTCTGAGTTGGTTATTTTTAAGTATAACACATATTTAGTGAACCTCCGGTTGGGTTCAATAATGAAATGTTTCGCCTTTCGCTCGAGAGCTATCCGCAAAAAAAACTATCTAATAAGACAACCGTCTTTAGAAATTCTGTGATAGCCACCATTCTCTTGAAGGGAAAACGACGGAGAATGAATTGGTGAAGTAAAACTCAGGCAATTATGTAATTTAAATCCACCCAATTCATTGAGCTTTTTTCAATATGAAGTACTCAGTGTTCAAGCTATAGATTGTGAAATACTCTGGCGCTTTACTGTTTCATTAATTCAATTTAATTGAAATTCATTAAACGACAGATATCATAAAAGTATTAAACTTGGAATCGCAAAAGATAAATTGTTAAGAGATAACGAGAATTAAAATTTGTTTTTTGCAATATGTTCCACAATTTATATTTCAATCTTCATATTGGAAATGATAAGATAGGTTCCACAATATAATTTCGACAAATTACACGAATCCTATCATAACCACTTTATGTTATTGACTGCGAAAGTAAACGAGTCCCACAATTATGTTCCACATTTGTCATCATAAACATGTTGTGCATACATACAATCAGCAATTACCAACAATTTTAGTATATAGATCGACGTTCTTCGTATATTTATCTATACTATATAGGTATTAGGTGACAGAAATATGAATACTGAGGATAGGTTCCACAAATTTGTCTATAACAAACTTTAGCGAGAAATTTAACTTTTTTTTAATCTTCCAACCAAATGTACATATTAATTCGAAAAACTTATTTAATTACGACAACAACAAATGTTTTCTTCAATTATTAAAATTAAAAAACAAAATGCATCTCGGTGCTAATAGTTGGTTCATTTAATAAACTCCTATAAAATTAATTTAAAGCTTTTTATTAAAAAATGTTATGGTTCAGTGAAAATAAATTTTTTGCACTTTGTTATGTCTTTCAATTTTATACCACAAAAAAACAGCTTTTTTATGTAAATGAACCAACGACATTATTTAATTACATGAGATTAAGCAAACTAAGTGATAATTATATGAGCCAGGTGTTTTGTCTTCATATAATTCAAAAAAAAAAAAAATCGATTTGAATGCAAGTTTTGTTCGTTTTGTAAATTAGATAATTTTTTTTCTAACTCAATTTGATCAATGTTAAGTGATTTGTATATGGTAAAAAATTCGTCTATGTCGTATATTTTTTATAATAAATTTATTCATAACGCTTTTAAGTTTTGAAAAATTCATTTATGCCTTTTCATGTCACATTGTTTCCTCGATATGTAATCACGGGTTCTAATCGCGACAATAATTATAAAACAAAAGTTTAAAGTTATTATTACAGTTTATAGTTTTATTACATACTTACATTTTACGTGCATACATATATTTTTTTTCCATAACCTACCTTCACTCATGTATAACATAATTATGTATTTTATTGTTAAACTATTTATTTAAGAATGTACAGTAGATTTATTAAAACAAAAAAATTTAAATTATTTTGTTTGATGTCATAGGTTTTGTGTATGATATACTCGTAAATGTGTAAATATATTAAATTGTGTATATAGAAAGCTATCTAATATACATGAAAAAAAAAATCACCCATGTCGAATATGTGCGAAGTTATGTCAATAAGAGCGGTTCTATTTGTGCATAAATCAAAATAAATGAATATATACAAATTAAAAATCAACCAAAGCCTCGTGTGTCAATAATTAACTTACACATATAATTAATCAGTTTATTATTAGTTTTATTTTTTAGTTTTTAAGTGGTCAAAAACACGCGACATAAAGCTAATAAAAATATTAAATAGCGTGATCGATGTATATCCACAATACAATGTAAAGGTTATTAGGGTATAGTGTTTTCGATTTAACGTATACGATGGTTCAGATTTAAATTAATGAAACTGAATACCTATATCAACATTTAGAGAAAATTCCAAAATGTTCGTAATAATGATATAAATTTTTAGAGCTTTCGGTTCCAACAAAAGCTACTGTATAAAAATAATTATGAGCTTTACACGTGCATCCCTGAAATATCTAATAGAACGCCAAGTCATTTAACTTGATGGTGAAACTTTAATCAGGCTGTCATCAATATTTTCACAAAATAAAAATAAAAGCTTTGTTCGCAAATTAGTAAAATATGTTGAAAAGCTCTGACCTCCTAAATAAAAACAGTATTTTATGCATTACAACTTAATCTTAATATTGTGGCTTTTAAGTCAAAATTGTGAACATATCCGTAAATTGAGCTTTTATTGAAGAACTTAACAGATGAAATTTAGAGCTTTTAAACATCATTTCGTATTTAACTTAAAACCGAGCCCAAACAGATTGTTATTAGAAAAGTTGTTTAAATGAGGAAAACTAATTTTCATTAAATTTAGCCGTTTAGCATCTAGCATTGAAGTTCAGCTTTTAAGAGATCTGCCTTCAACCATGTCATCAAATCGCAATCCTCAAATATTGTGTCTTTAGAGCTGAAAAATTAGATTAAAAGTGAAATATTTTAAAAGCATCAGATAACTTTGATCTATATACATTTATGTATGTTTTGTAAATCAACCGATTTAAGGCCACTCTTAGCCGTTTTCTAAGAAACACTAAACGTGCTTTTACTTTAATAGGAACTTTTTATTCTAAACTGTTAAAAACCAAATAATATGTTTATGCTAATTCGTTTAACTTATAACAAGAAACGAATACTGTTTGAGCTTTTAAATACTACTATTAGTAATAGAGCTTTTTTCCTATCAAATGTGGAACCTAAAGGTAATTTTTTCCTAAAGCTTATGAATGACAGCTTTAATAGAGCTAGTTTAATCCAACTAGTTTATTTATCTTGGTTTGTGTTAAAAACTTAGTTAATTATTACAGGAATTAATTAAATTTAAATATTTTAAATCGTAACTGTTTAAAACAAAATGTCTCTCAAAAGGACATCTGTGCAATATTTAATTTTTTATAAATACCTAATTTATAAAAAGAGTTTTAACCGTTTATATCATCTAAATGTTGAGCTTTATTTTTAAAGCATTTTGGAGCTTTAAGTTTGAAAATTCCCACTTTTTAGAATTTAAATTATTTAAATTAATTTTTGCACTGGGAAATTTGATTCAGAGTATTTACAAATATTTAAATATTTTAAAAGCTTCATAGAATTAAATCAAGCTTTTACTTTAACCAAAAAATATAATGAATATGCTTTATTTAAAGAATATTTCTTTAAAGCTGATTTCCATAGAATTTAAGAATTTTAAAATTGACTTTATAAGCTTTGAGCTCAACTCCTAACATTTTCCTTTTTTTTATTAAAACGGTTGGAACCAACTGAGGTTCTGCACTCAATGGATAATAACTGATTTACGTTCAAAGATTCGGAAGAGAACAATTGGGATCTAGCTCCGACAAAGGCCCGACAGCTGCAGAGATAGTGTACGCAGTTGTCCACTTCCTCTGGGCTGTCGTCACAAAGAGCATCCTGTGCCTAGTCCCATGCGTTGGAGCTGAGCTTGAGCGTCCATGGCCGGTAATAAGTGCAACCAGAATTCTGAGTTGGTTCCTTTTTAAGGATAACACATATTTAGTGAACCTCAGTGATGCAATTAATTTAACTTGAAAAACCCAGCCTACCCGAGAATCTCAGCTCATACTTAGGACAGTAAAATCCAAACCCGGCACTGACCTCTGAATGAGAACCTCACGCAAAACAAAAAGTTCCGGAATATGTGACTTAAACTTATTAAGAATACGTCTATGCTCTGTACAAGTCCCGAAGGCATTCCATGCCCCAATGTACCTCAGTCGATACGCAGCAGAACACACCAAGAATGTGGGACTGCAATTCGGGCAGATATAGAATAGACTCCTTAGCAAGAAGAGGAGCAGACGACATAGCTCCGGTTATAGCTCTACAAGCTGTCATCTGCAATCCATTCAGCCTTGCTACCGAAGACGTCAGTTTTACAACCGGCCACCAAACAACTGAAGTAAGGGACAGTAACGGTAAAACCAGTGATTTGCAGATGAATGACATCATTTTGGGAGGTCAGACCGCAGAAATGACCAAAGGCCCTGCTGCATTGCCAAAAAATAGCAATGACCTTTTGCAGCGTAAAATCAAGGTGAAACCTCTAGGAGAGTTTCCATCTAGAATGATACCTAGGTACTTGACGTGCTCAGTTCTAGTGATAGCTCTACCAAAGAGAGTGGGAACAGACAGATATAATAGCACTGTCTCTACGTCTCGTAAATCAGATCAGTTTTTGAGAGATTGACGTACAGCCCCTTTTCAAGACACCAAACTTCCACCATATTAAGGGCGTTCTGCGTCAAATTAGATAAGACGTTCGGTTATTTACTAGACACTGTCAAAACGATATCATCCGCGTAGCCTTGCACGATAAACCCAGATATACCCAGCAGGTAGGTGCTGTTGTATAGAAAACCATGCTGCAATTCAGTAGGGATTACGCTGTCAGGACCATTCAATTTGAACGGTGCAAACGAGAAAACAGCGTACCGACAAAAATATCAGGTGGTTCGGAGGCAACCGGGAATGTGTTCTTGTGCACAAATCTTAAGACTTTTATAAGCCGTTTGAGCCAATAAAATTGATTGCAATCTGAAATGAGATTCGTTGTTTTCGTTAACAGAACATCAGAATGGTTTGTTAAGCTTCTTCTGGTTATTAATAAAGGGGCATGATATTTCAAAAGCAGTCGAGATCGCTTTCGTTAGGTCAAGATCTGCAATAGACCTAATCTGTTTAGGTAAATCTTGTAGTGAAACGAGCTCAGAGGAGAAAGTATCCCAATTCGTAAGTTTCCTATTGCGACATGGTTTAACCGGTGGTCTTTTAAAGTTAATATTAAAAGAGATGCACCTATGGTCAGAGGTGAAAATATCATCCGTCACTCTCCAATTTAAAATCAGGACAACGATGAACATAGAACAATAATACGTTGGCTCACCTCTAACTCAGAAGAGTAAATGTAATTGAACAGTGAGGATCCTCTATTATTGGTATTAGAACTCCCCCAAATGGTATGATGACCGTTAACATCACAACCAATCACTAAAAGTAGTATATGACCCTACACCACATTACAAGTTTCACCACTTCAAATTAGAGCGGCATCAATGGCATTAGAAACATAAATGCACGTTTAAGTTTTAAGGACATTGGACTTATGAAAGATCCTGCCAAATTTTGAGTTCAAAACCATCAATAAGATACGGTTCTTGGATTAGACAAAAATATGTATGCGATATGGCAAGCAGTGGCAGGTTCATATGTTTTATTACAAGCATTGTCGTCATCATGAAGACCAGCTATAAATAATAAAATAAAATCCTACGGCCCTGAGATAACCCTGAAACGGATCCTCTCAAGGACATATTGTAGTAATAACTACATTCGGATTCTCAGGTGGCGCAGGAATCCATGAGTGCAGTATAAGAGGTTTCAGAGGCTCACCAACCGAAAGTTCGCAACCCTCCCAGACGCCCTTGATTCTATCGATCTCTCCATAGAACCAATCGTACGATCTTCATTTTAGTCTCAAACATTGATTTTTGAAAATTAGAATCAAAGTTTCATCAAATACAGTTAACAATTTGTAACATTTCCGAAGTTAATATTAAATTCGAGCTTTTAATCTACAATTTTTAATACTCTGCTTATTTGTTTAACTTATAAATCGAAAATTTAGTTAGTTAATAACGATACTATTTAAAAGTTCAGCCACTATTTTTCAATCACAAGTCAAAATTTCTAATAGAGCTTTTCATTTCAACCTCTATCAACAGTCATTTCAATGTGTTAAAATCCCAAGTAAACCTGAGCTTAATTTGCAATGATGAAGTAATGAGCTTTTACAATAAATTTTAAAAGAAAGATTCCATTATTGTTAAATTAAAAAGAATACTTAAAAGCTCAATTTACAAAAAAAAAGTTTAATGTTTAACATTGATACTGATGTTTTAAGAGCTTTGAGGTTTTTTTGAATGACTTCTGGTTTCAAGGCCTGGGAAATTCGATAATCGACCTATAAAGTTAAATGTTTTGAAAGCTTTCAAATTCGTTTGAAGTTGGAGCTTTTATTCTACAGTAATGTTGACGAAGGTTCTGTAAACTGGATTAATTTACAATCGGAGGAATTCTGAACCGAAATTTCTATTAAATAGTAATAGTGCTTTACTGAAAGCTTTTATCTAAGCTTTCGAAATTCAAGTTTAAATATTGAGCAACTTAAAATTAACAATAAAATCTACTGTTTCAGCAGATACTTTGATGATTAAAAATAAAGATTTGATTTAACATTTGTCTCTTCATTTTAAGAGATAACCATTAAAATAGGTAATTAATTACAACTATCGGTGGCTATACATATTAAAGAACTAAATTATTAATGAGAGTCCATGGACTCACCCTTACTACATACTATGCCACAGTCAAAGTGTACAAAATAATTTAATTTTTAAATCTACTGTACAATAAACAACTCGTACGTTAGTCTACCCATCAATCTCGTCCGTTAACATTTTCATTACATAATTTCTCATAATCATCATCAATAATATAAAACTTCATCTAAATAGTCAACATTTATAGATTATAATCCAAAATTAAATTTTTTATTTGTAATTTTATTAAACTTTTTTAGAACAGCAAATCAAAATTTAATGACATTTCTTTTATTTTTTTTATTTTTATTGCTTCTACTATTTTCTACTGCTACTGCTACTACTACTACTACTACTACTGCTACTACTGTATTACATATACTTCAAAATAAAAAATTGTGTCGTCTGCGCTATAAATAATTAAAAAATATAAAATAATTCTTCGCGACAAAATTTAAAAAAAAAAAATTATTTTTCTTAATTCTTAAACAAAATTAAATTAATTAAAAATTAAATAAAATTAAAATTTTTAAATTAAAATAAAATGAAAATGGGTGATTTTGTAAGTAAAATTTTCCAAAAATTTGTTTAAATTTCCTTTACTAATTTAATTAAATATTTTATAAAAATGTATATGCTTTGTTTTTTTTTATGTGTTATATCTAATTCTAAGAGCTTTTCATGAGCGCAATCGGCTTATTTATTAAAATTTTTAAGTTTAACTATTGGTGTTTTATTCTATGTATTTGGCATGTAAAATTTAATTTTGTTATTATTTTTAAAAAATGTTTAATTGCTGTACTAAATCGACAGAATTCTTGAAATGTGCGTGCAATACGATTTTCCCCACTTAACAAATAAAATAAAACATTCGTTTTAACGGTAAGACGAAGAATACTGGCGTAAATATTTACAATTAATTACAAAATGTTAAATTAAATGTTTTTCTTTAATTCTAAAACATTAGTTTTCAAAATTAAAATTTAGTTCGAAATTTAATAAAACTCAACAAAGCCATTTTTTCATCTGGAGCTCTAAAAATTCTAAAAAATTCTTAAATTCTTAAAATAGAAAATACGAATTAAATTTAAATTATTTTTAATATTTTTAGAAGTTGCTTTAAAATTAACAAAATTAACAAAACTGAAAGCTGGACAGCTGCTCACGAAGTGAAGGCAGTCAGCATCTTCTTCAAGGCAGTCCTCGCAAATAACATCATGAGCTAAGCACATTATCTTTAAAACGGCCATGTCCCGTAAGAATCGCTACCAAGAAATTGGGCTCCTTAATGAAGTACTTCGCCTTACCACAGCTAAAACTCTCAAGCCACCGAAACCTTAGATCTTTCAAGGCGTAGTCCTTTATAGCTTTCGTCCCGTAGTTGAAAGATAAAGGAACTGCTGGTTCAAGACCAATTAAAATTAATTGGGAACCATCGTTGGCTAAACAATCCGCGATCTCATAGCCTCCGATATCACAATGAGAAACAGTTTGTTTAGAAACAGTCAAAGGGTTTCTTAAAGAGTTAAGCACAGCTTTACTATCTGTACACAGTAGAATAATTTTGTTTTTAACAGCAAAATTCAAAGCCTTAATAATACTACGTATTAGCGCAATTAGTTCCACCTGCAAAACAGTACAATGCGAACTAAGACTACCGAAAAGTCTCAGATCCGTCCATGGACAGAAGATTCCAAAACCTGCACTAAGATTAGAACGGGAGCCACCAGAAAAAAAGACTATATGGACTCATCTAACTTGTTGGTAAAATCCTGCGAACTCCACAAATCTCTCGAAGGATAAGCCGTCGAGAAGAGATTTGAGAAATGGAATTCGGGTAGTAGTCTGTCATTAACCATACCGATTTCTGGTAAACATGAAGAATTAAAAATAATTTTTAGAAAAATTTGTATGTCTCACGATAGAACCGAAAACATTCTATGTCCCAATGCACCAGGACAAGTGATTTAAAAATAAAAGAAAGCATCCTAGGGCTTAAACCACAGAATTTCCCGAAAGCTTTGGGAAAGTTGCTTTCTGTCCAGGTGATTCTTCCAGGAAAATTTACTATCTAAGATAACAACAAGGTGCTTGACGTGGTCACATTTAGTGATCGTTATCCCAAAAAGAGAGGGAACTGATAGTTCAAGAGTATTCTCTTCCTTGTAAAGACAATTAAATTAGTTTTAGAAGGGTTGACGTGAAGACCCTTCTCAACACGCCATACACAATAGTTAAGGCATGCTGAGTTAGGTCGGATAAGACACTGAGATGTTTGCCTGAGACTGTCAAAATAAGATCATCAGCGTAACTCTGAGCAGTGTAGCTGGATTGCTGGAACTTTACAAGTAACTCAATGATGAAACAAAGACCAAAAGCCACAGCAGAGGTGAAAGCACACCTCCCTGAGAACAGCCTATGGTAACCTTAACAGAAACTAGCATCCCATTCAAGCTCCGCTTCAACAGTGCGAGACTTGAGCATGGATTCAATACATAAGATAATGGTGCGATCAACACCAGAATTGGTACAGGCAGAAGTAATCGTAGCAACCGAAGTGTTATGAAAAGCTCCACAAGATACTCCTTAATATTAATAGATTTTTCAATCCTGGTTAGAAGTTCATGTAGGGCAGTTTCACAGGAGTTACCTACTCTGTAAGCGCATGTTACCGAGTGGGGAGGTGATTTGAAAATGGTCTCTATTGAATCTATCAACAATTCTTTCCAGAGATTTAAGAAAAGTTGATGATAGACTAATAGGCCGAAATGACTTAGGGTCCGTATAATCGGACTAACCAGCTTTCGGGATAAAATCAACTCTACTCCTGCTTCAATAATTTGGAACAGTGCTAAAAGCAATACACGTTTGAAAAAGGTGCAGCAAATGATCCTGAATTAGAAGAAAGCCCTGCTGTAATTCAGCAGGAAAAATATCACCAGAGCTGCCATCCTTATAAGATAATAATAAGTACAAAGGAATATAGGCTCCAGCGCAAGACATCACGATTGATCAGCTTGTAAGCCAAATTCATGCTCACGTCCTAGTGAGCTCGGCAGCAACATCATCAGAAGGAGCTCACCAATTTCTTTGTTGGAAGAGATAACCTGTCCGTCCGGTAGACGAAGAGAATCAAGTTTACACACACTGTTTTCAAAAGCTTTATTGAGTCTAGCGATAGCAGATAGACTGTTGAGTTTCTCGCAGAAGTTCAACCATGAGGCTCTTTGAACGGATCTTTAACTTCTTTTATATTCCTTTTGTGTTAACAAGAAATTATCCCAATCAATCTGTTGCTTAGACTTTGTGGCTTTGTTCTTCAGTTTCTTAGTATATTTCATTAATTGTTTAAGGTCAGAGTACCAGAAAGCTTTGTACCGAATCTTTTGATTAGTGATAAGAGGACACGAGTTTTCGAAGGCTATCGTAATTGCCAATGCAAGTGACGATGCTTGATCTTCAATGTCCTTACTCGATCGAATATCCCTCGGTGGCGTAAATAAAATACCCCAATCGGTTAATTTCCGATTGCGGTAAGGTTTAAGAGGCGGTTGTTTAAGGTTAATATTAAACGAGATACACGTGTGATCAAAGGTGAGGATGTCATTCGTCACCCTTCAGTCTAAAATTAAATTAATTTTCAGTTTTGCCACCCTTTCTGCTAAGTGTCTGTTGAATTTGACTGAGCATTTTAATGATTTCATTGTTATTAGACTCGTTATTAACTTCTGTGTGTTTGTTGTTTTGGGTTAATTCATCATTTATAATTTGCAGTATGTCCTTCTTCATGACAAAGAGCACATGAAGGTGCGCTATCTGGTTTTTGAATTTGTTGTGTGGCGTCTGATAACCACTCTATAAGCCTTTTCACTCTTCAGCTGATAGGTCATGATATTCGATATTTTCTAGTTGGTTGCTGGGTTCATTCTTTAATTCTTCCAATAGTCTTTTGACATTTCTGTAGTCATTTTCATTTTCAACGGTAATTTTATTGTCGCTGTTTGGAAGCGCCTTAAAGGCGGTGGTATTTTTTGGATTTTCTATTCAGTGTTATTGTTCACACTTTGTGTAATATGTTTTGGTGGCGTTTTCATTTTTGTGCGCATATATTTTTTGGTATTTCTGTTATCAGTACATACTGCCAACTTCGTTTTCCAGTTCTTCCTCATCTGTGTAATATCCCTCTTAACTCATAGCATTGAATCTATTATTCTGTTGAATAACTGGAAATTGCCGAAGCAACCATTTGGAATTATTTGAATGATTATGTTGAATGGTTGATGGCTCAATATGGTTAGAAGACAGATTTTTAACTCGTGCTGAATCTTCAGCTTTGTTATTTTTAACCTTTTCTTTTAGTGAAGAGTTTTAATTTTTAAGCTCAGCAACTTCGTTGCTCAGCTGCGCCATTAGTTTCTCCATTTTTTGAAATTTATTCAACAGCTCCTCGCTTTTTATAATATTTGCTGATGTACACGGAATTTGTTCTGACACTGAGGTTTTTTTCAGTGGAGACTGCGTCCACAAACCTTTGCAAATATGAATTTATTATTCTTCATTGGAGATCTGAGCGTGATAAAGCTACTTTGGAATGAAAATTGTTCCTCGTTATTCATTTGAGCATTGATTTCCTTTAGCTAGAATCCATGAGACCGTCCTCCGAAGAAAGTGGATTTTCCTGAACATTAGGTCTGCTACCTAGGGTTGATGGCTTCTACATAGTTGCAACGCTGGAATAAATAAACCAATCGTTAATTGGTTATAAACGGTCAACGCCGACCCTATTTAAACACACCCAACGCACAGACGATTCAGCCATTAAGTAAGTTCAAGCCAGTCACAATTTTAAAAACTGTTCCTTTATTTCTAAAAATTATTAAATGTAATATAAAAATGTTGGTTAAATCACTTAAGTGAAATGTTTCCCAAATAACAAAAAATAGGCATGTGTGGGTTTAAGTAAATAGTATTCATTCAGGCGACATTTTATGCAACAAATGTAGTAACGAAATCCCAAAAACCTTTTGCCAATAGTTGACTTATATTGCGGTAACAATATATTAAATAAAAGTCAGAACATTAACATGCAGATCGGGAAGTCCATTATATAGACTTTAGTCGGATAGTTCGTTATATAGACTTTCCATAGAAAATTTGAAGTGATCAATCCCTGGGGTCGGCGAAATAATGTACGTGCAATATATTTGGGAATGTTGCAACAAGATTGTACGGAATTCCCAATATATATTGCACGTTATTTATATCGCCGACCCCAGGGATTGACCACTTCAAATTTGCTATGGAAAGTCTATAAAATGCTCGTACAATGCATTTAAAATATATACGTATACGAGAAATTTGGTATTTTTTTGGGAAGAATTTCACAGACATGTAAAATCGTATATTCTGAAAAACTAAAGATTTCTAAATATTTTTTTAAATATTAATTCGAATTAAGTAATATTTTTAAAATGTAAATTTAATATTTAATTTTAATTTGTAAGTTCTCTAAAAATTTATTTAATTTATTGTGTTACAGTTCTTCAAACTCTTAAAAATTTCTTAAGTTTCTAAAGTCGTAGAAATCTGAAAAATTTTAAAAATTTACAAATTGTTTATCTTGAAATTTAAAATTTTTTTTAAATTGTTCTAATATTTTTAAACTAACTCATAAAATTTTGTAAAATCGTGCTACAGTTCTTTTTCGAGTGTTTTTTATATTTTTATATATTTCTAGTCTGATAAATTGATTAAATTAAATTAAATAATTTTTTTTTAAAGTATTAACATTTTTATAAAAAATGGTTTTTAATTCTTTAAGAGTTTACGAATTTAGGAGTTTAAAGAGTTTCGGAATTTTTATCCAACGTCAGAAATCGACATTGATTTTCATAAATAAATCATTTTAATCTACATCTGTTTGATTTTGTTGTTTTATTTTTATTGCTTATTCCAGTTATATAGAGATGAGCTTTAAGCTTCTTTTTCCGCATATACTAACCTATTTCGTTTATAAATGTATAGTAAAAATAATAACTAACGCATAAATAAATAATACTTTTACTTTTCGATTTTGTTTAAGTTTCAAACGTATTTTGCATGCAAATGTGTTATTTATAAATTTTATTATTATTTAAAATTATATTGTTTTTAAAATATATAGTGAATATTAATATATTTTAAATATTAATTTAAAAAATAAATTTAAGTTAAAATGTTAATTTCGGTGGAATGAAAATGAAAAACTTTAATTTATTCAAGAATGAATAATTAAAATCTTGTTACCGATTTTTTTTTTTATTTCGTTTTCGATTCCAAGGGGTTGATATTTAAATAGGATTCTATATTTGCTTTAAATTTAAAATAAAAAAAAATCAGAAGATTTTATTTTATTCGTTTTGATTTTTTACTTTAAGTATAAAGTTGTTGAGATGGAAAGATTTTTTTATCTTTTTTAACTTTTTTCTTTTCGCAAACTTGAAATAAATTTTTTGATTGGTTTTTACGTGAAGGTTAAATGTTTTTTATCATATATATGTACTTATGTCTCAAACCATATAAGTAACTAGTAAAGGAGTTGTTTTTTTTTTTTTTTAGAAATAGATAAGCGGAAACTGTACTGAATTTAACTCGACGTATAAATTTGTTTTATATTTCGAGCAGACATTACAAATCAAAAACAATTATTTCGATGTTTTTCCAATTGAGTGAAATTTTAAATTTCGGGAATTTGTTCCGAGCCTCCTGACTGGAAACAAACACTTTTTTACTAATCATTAGAATTCTTTTATAATTGACAATTTCTTTATTTTTAATTTAAATTTTAATTCTAAATAATATAATTTTGGAAATTTTACAATTCTTTGGGAAAATATATAATTATACCTGAAAATATTAAAAACAAATATTTTCGTGCTGTCGGCGGCATGAATAATGCTTGAGAGCATGGCAGGTAATAACTTCATCGATGTATTCCAACTTTAAATCTCGGTGGATGAGCAGACAGTTCAGAATGTCTGCTTAAGAGCCAATACATCTTCCTATACTTCATGTTCAACTCTTCCTGTCCCTTTTTAACATGTCTTTCCACCTCAACTTGGCATCCAGCGTCATACCTAAATATTTCGCCGTATCTGCATAAGCAACTTGTTTAAAGTTGATTTTGATTGGGATTCTATTAGAAATATTTTTATTAGTCAATTTCACATGCACAGATTTAGTTTCGTTCAGTTTTATGATCCATTTTTTCATCCAACATGTTGACTGAATTTGGCTACTTTTGCAATTATTTTGATAGTAGCTTCCTACATTGTTCCCAACTGCCAAAATCGCAGTATCATCAGCATAAGTTGCTTCTTCCATTGGTGGTATATATTGGGCCCAATACGCTACCTTGTGCTACTCCAGCTGAAATTTTCTTTAGGTCCGAGTATTCGTTTTCATATTTTACACGGAAGTGTCTTTCAGTTATGTAGGATTTCAGAGTTTCATAATATTGATTGGGAAGGTCCCGCTTGAGATTGAAATCCAATTATTTATGTCAAACTCGGTCAAATGCTTGCGCTACATCTAGGAAAACGCTTGAACATAATGTTTTAGTTTCTAGTGTACGTTCGATAATATCTGTGATTCTATGGGCTTGTACGTGGACTTGTCTAGTGAAATTTCTGTCCACCATTATGGATTTCATTCTCTCCAGGAGCAATATTTCAAAAATCTTGGATATGTTTGGGAGTATGGATATTTGTCTGAAGGACTTGTGATCGCTATATTGTTTGTTAGGTTTTAAGATCATGATTACCTCTGTCACCTTTCATTGCCTTGGAAGTTATCTTAGTCTAGACACAACATTGATTATATTGAGAAGTTTACGTATCGCTTTATTTGGTCGTTCTTTAATGATTTGTCCAGTTATGTCCTCATTTCTAATTGGTGCCGTCAAATTTCGTCTCTTAAGTATTTTCTTTGCTTATCTTTTTGGCTAGTAAGTGACGACAAATATGAACTTATTGATTCATGCTTAACTGTTCTGATCAGAGATTTTAACTTGTTACATAGGTTATTAAGGACGGTTTTATTTTCTTTGGTTCGATTTATTTGCCAAGACTTTCGAGCTCTACGTTTCTTTGCCACAAACTCTCTTACTTCAAGTGGATAGTTTTTACAGTATTTGAAAGATGTATTTTGCCACGCAGCTTGTTGTATGTTTTCTATTAGCCTTTCTACTTCTTCTTCGACTTGAATATATGATGTTCCTTATTGGTACTTGAAGATTGAATTTTTGTTCTAATAATTCTCGAAATTTTTTCCAATTGGTATTCTTATTAGACAGTCTTGCTATGATACAATCTTTTTTAATTATTGTTTCACTGGCCGTCATAATAACAGGAGAGTGGTCCGAAGTAAACTCTTCATTATTTTCCAAACGGATATAGTTATCTGATATACTTTTTGTTACATAAAACTCTATAAGGTCCGCTGTTTTGTCTCTCTCTCTCCCTTTTGGTATAGTAACTCTGGAGCATAATCGTCTCAGATTATGTTGTGGTGGACAGTATTCTTTGTATACTTTGTGCAGGTTTTAATAGTTGTAACTTGCATAGATTCATGTTTAAATTTTAATTCTTCCTTGAATGTCAAATCCGCCACTTGCTCACTCTGATGGATGATGGATGGCATGGTAAAATCTGTACCCACGTATTCTGGCATATCAGGAGTTAGTGAAATGGGTAATCTAATCTCTGAATTAGACATATATAAATTTTTTGTTTCGATAGAAATATTTCAAAGCTCGGGGATATGTTGTATCAGCCCATTCGCATTCCAAATTACTGTTCTGAAGGCGAGTTTATGCATATCTATCTTGCTGCAAAATTGTCTGCAAAACAGGGTGATGTTAGCCGCTTTCAACCAAACGAATAAATTTAGATAAAAGTCCAAGATGTAAACATTATCCTGTAGGGTAGCTTATATTCCAATTTGGTGTGGCATCTCTACTTACCTTACCTGCTTACGAACAATACTCGCAGGGATAGGGTTTCTCGCCAGTATGAATTCTTATAAGATTTTCTAGCACGTCTGCTCGAAAGAATCATTTACCACATAGTTCGCATTCAAATATCGGCGTTCTCCACGGTGTATAAGTCTATGTTGTTAAAATACTAATCCGGTGATAATAAGTTTTCTATATACTAAGCACTGATACGGCCGTTCACCAGTGTGTCATTTTCGAATATGATCATTCAATAAATAAGGGCGAATCGTAAATTTTCGGGTAACGAGTAACGACTCGGTGAAATCTTTAATGTTGCCACAAATGACTCGACTGTGTATATGATTTACCACTATAAAATAATTTAGTCTCAAAATGTTGCCAGAAATATTTACTTCCAGTAAAAAAATTGAAAAAGAGCTAAAATTGACATAATGGGTGAAAATTTGAGCATATTTTTAATTTGTAGCAAATGCCAGCCTGCTGCACATTTTGCATCGATTTGAAATTATTTTAATTTGGAAGGGGAAATTTGCTTACGAAATGGCTAGTTTTGATTGGCTTATATATGGTCGGTTAATATTTTGCAGTACGATAGAAATGCATAAACCCGCCTTCAGTGTTTGTAAATGTATTTTTATTTTTATCTTCTAGTCGCATTGGGTAACGATCATGACAAGTTTTGCAAATGTTCAAATATGTATTTATTGGTCTCCGCCGGCTCATCAAGTTTTTTATTTTGAGCATCTATGCATTCCACGACATCTCTCAAAATTTAGCCGTCTTTGCTATCCCCTGACCTTGCCATATGATTCTTTTCCTCGTAATTTATATGATTCCCGATTTGTTTGTCGATTGGTCGGGGCTTCACAAGCTCAGTTTTTACGGTTTAGAGCAGACTTTTTAGCGCGATTTCTTATATTTTGGAATTCTTTAGCTATGTCACAGCCACGGTAATTAGCTGGATGTTGGCCCGTGCAAACTGAGTTCCTACCTAATGTGCACGTGCTCGTCAGGTAGTTACCAGCATAATTAACGCATCCTGCCATACGCCCACAGTATCTCTGGGTATGATTGAAGCCCTGACATATTTTTGCATTAGACTAGCATTGAGAATGACATTTTATTTAACCGTCCATCCCCAATACCACAACAAATGAATATAAACAAATGTTTCACACGAAAATAAAACAAAATACCGTCCTCTTTCCCATTAATATGAATAAAATTTACCAATGGGCTATGTCTACAAACCGATGAGTTATTAAGTTTAAATTTTATTGAAATGGTGGTTTGGTAACTAGGGGTTCATACTAAAGATTTTGAAGGTACGCACATTTGTTGACAGTATTTTTTATAAAATATATTCATTGAAATTGTCTTACAATAAATTCATAACAGATTCTAAAGTCTTAACTGACTAGGTAGAATACATAAAAATATTTATATAAATTATTTTGAACATAAATTACTTTATGCTTTAGCTTTACAGTCGTAGTTGACATGTGTATTGTGTACCTATAGATATATGTACATATGTATGACTGTACATTTAATTAATTATGAAAATAATTTTTCATTTCTGAAAATGACATAAACATATATTATAAAACATATAAACATAAAATACACGTACATATATGTTACAGACAAACTACAAATGATGCGCGCTCGCCCTGTACAATATGTAAAACGCTTTTTAAAGTTTTTGGTACATAAAAAGCGAAATAAAGTTTTGAACCAGTTTAAAATTTAATTTGATTATGACTGATTTATACTCGGATTCTTTAGAGAATTGACTGAACATTTTTGGCTATTCTCACATATTTCTATATTTTAGTACCATTTCAGTTCTCCTTCATAGTTGACACTTGTTTTGTACTTCTAATTTCATATTTGTCGGTTTCTTTCGAAATTATTCAAACTCTTACTTCAATTCACAAGACTTGACATCTAATTCTAGACCCAAATTTTAAACATTTTAATTATTTTTAAATTTATTGGAACTATGAAAATTCGTGCAGAATTTTAAAATTTTAGACCAAATTTGAACTTTTGAAATTGTCTGTAATGTGAGCGATTTCAGCTGGTCGGATTAGAACTAGTTCAGTTTTGGTCAGATGGTAGCAATAGAGGCAAACGGATATTGCGTAGAGGCAGGATCAAATAACCCATCTCATTTACCATCAAGACTATTCTGGGTTAAATTCGACGTAAGTAAGTGTGACCTATGTAGATGCTTTAGCCTTACAGGTCAAGTTATAGGTCATTAAGAACCAAATTCCAAAGAAAAGGTGATAAAAGACTTCTCAATATAACCAATAAGGGAATGGAGAGCTGTTATTATACCTATATTTCCCTACAGTACGCATGTTAAGATTTCGACAGCTTATCATTTGAGGTTTCATTCTCCGAGATAATCGGTGATTACGTTATATGCCCATATATGGTCATTTTCGGAATTTAAAATTTTTTCAAAATATTTGGTCCGAGTTTTCCGTTTGATTCCGAAATAACTTTGAGATCCTGAACCTCCAACATAATCGGTGATTACGTCATATGCCCATATATATGGTCATTTTTGGAACTTTACATTTTTTCAATGTATTTGATCGGAGTTGAGATCTGAAACTGTTTTTTTTTGGAAAGTCTCGAGATCGTGAAATTCCGAGATAATCGGTGATTACGTATATGCCCATATATGGTCATTTTTGGAACTTAACATTTATTCAATATATTTGGTTCGAATCGAGATGTGAAACTTTTTTTTTTGAAAGTCTTGAGATCATGAACCTCCAACATAATCGGTGATTACGTCATATGCCCATATATGGTCATTTATGGAACTATAAATTTATTCAATATATTTGGTCCGAATTGAGATCTGAAACTTTTTTTTTTGAAAGTCTTGAGATCATGAATACCCAACATAATCGGTGATTACGTCATATGCCCATATATGGTCATATTTGGAACTTTACATTTTTTCAATATATTTGGTCCGAGTCGAGAACTGAAACTTTTTTTATTGGTAAGTCTTGAAATCATGAACCTCCAACATAATCGGTGATTACGTCATATGCCCATATATGGTCATTTATGGAACTTTAAATTTATTCAATATATTTGGTCCGAATCGAGATCTGAAACTTTTTTTTTTGAAAGTCTTGAGATCATGAACCTCTGACATAATCGGTTGTTACGTCATATGCCCATATATAGTCATTTATGGAACTTTAAATTTATTTAATATATTTGGTCCGAGTTTTTTCGGAAAGTCCAACATAATCGGTGATTACGTCATATGCCCATATATGGTCATTTATGGAACTTTAAATTTTTTCAATGTATTTGATCGGAGTCGAGATCTGAAACTTTTTTTTGTGGAAAGTCTTGAGATCATGAACCTATGAAATCATCGGTGGTTCCGTAATATGCCCATATATGGTCATTTTTGGAACTTTACATTTTTTCAATATATTTGGTCCGAGCTCGACTCTGAAACTTTTTTTTTGGAAGGACCATGAACCTCCAGCATAATCGGTGATTACGTCATATGTCCTAATAAGGTCATTTTTGCAACTTTACATTTTTTCAATATATTTAGTCCGAGTCGAGATTTGAAACTTTTTTTGTTACATTTTTGAACAAAAATTTCTTTATCAATTTTAATCAAGTACATATTGACCATTATTATCTATGACCTTTTGTCATTTTTCGGGGTAGAACTTCTGTGGTTCATCGTCAAAAAACTTGGCCAAGTGATTTTCAGCGGCGATTCGGTCTGCCAATTTTTTACCATCAAGAGCACGTTTAATTTTTATTTTTACCAATAAGAGAGTTTTTTGCAGAGACCGAAACAAATGGTAGTCAAACGGTACCAGGTCCGGGCTATATGGTGGATTTGATATGCATCAAAACTTCTCAACCAAGTTTCGTCAATTTGTCCCGAGTCAACAAAAATGTGTGTGGCCACGCATTGTCATGATGAAACACAACTCTCTTTCTGTTGGCCAATTCTGGTCACTCTTTCTGGATTGCTTCGTTCAAACGGTCGAGTTGTGCATAGAACAGGACCAAATTGATGGTTTTGCTACGTTGCAGCAGCTCATAATGGACAATTCCCTTCCAATCCAGGTTTTAATGTCGATTGTGGAGGATCGCCAGCCTTTGACCATAAGCGCTTACGTTTGATATTCTCGTATATCAACCATTTTTCAATGCCTGTAATGATTCGCTTCAAAAATTCGATTTCGTTGCGTTTCAGCAGCATTTCACTGATGTCAATTCGGTTCATCAAATTTCTTTGCATTAATTCATGTGCTCTTTTCAAATGATCCCAAACTGTCATGTGGTTGATGTTTAATGTCTCCGCTATTTCCTGACACCTTGCGTGCCGGTCTTGCTCCACCAGTTGCACAATTTCATTGACATTTTCAGTGACTTACAGTACACTTCACAAATTTTTCGGCAGGGTTTTGCAGCGTTTTTATCTTTTTTATAGCAAAACAGCACCACATAGCGTATATCATCAAATGTTTCTCTCATTTTCAAATCAATATAACTTGTTACACAAGGATGGAATAATAAAGCAATCTGACAATTGTAGAAGTTGAAATGTCACCTTTTAAGCACATGCACATTTGAGACCATCGGGTGAGTGTTGCCCGATATATGTAGGCGTTAACACCATCTATGATTTATTATATCGATTTTTCAATTATTCTCATAAAATATGCTTTGACGGAATGCACCAATGATGGTCGGAAAAAGGACTTTTCCTGATTATGATGAATACATTATCGTTGACTTCTGTTCGAAAGAACAAAACAAAATTATTCAATACAATTCAAAAATGCAAATTTGAACAATGAGTTCCAATTCTAATTATCGAAATGTCAAAAATGTCATGCGTGAACCGACATTTTTCGGAATTTTTCAAAATCTCAATATGGCAGTTTACCAAAAATCAAATATTTATTGCATTTTTAGATTGAAGTAAACACCAAATTCAATTTTTTTAAATCTGCTTTCGTTATTATGGAATCTCTGAGATGGTTGACCTTTTCGATTCTGAATATATCTACCAAATTGATTGGTGCTTTAAAATATTTCAAAGTTGCTCAAGTTTTCACCCGAAAATAAATTTATTTACAAACCTCACATTGATGTTATTAGATCAGCAAGTAAAAACTAGTTGAAGACTTTAATTTGCCTAAAACATATTTGGTTTCAGATCCAGACTCGTGTGCGGAACGTGGGTCCAACTATTCGACTATAAACTTCTAATAACAATTTAATCTTTGGGGTTTCACAGTACTATAGTGTTATAAACAATGCTTTTGATCTACTCTAGGCGATCTAATTATTTCTTCAGTTATGTGATTTAAACTAATTTTTAATTTACCAACTTTTAGGTACCAACGGTTTAAATTAATTTTTTGGTTTAATATAAAAATTTAAAATAATTAGGGCGTTGTTTTTTCACAATAACATACGATACGTATCAGACAAAATTTCATAAAAATTAGGGCGTTATTTTTATTTCACAATAACGAACGACGTAGAATACGTCCCAAATAAATATTATTTGGGCTAATGGCAGAGTGCTTTAAACGTAATATTCCGAGGATCAATGAAAATGTCCCATGCATAACGCCATTCGAAGAACACCTACATTTTTAGGTACGAGCACTTTCTTAAAATATGATTTTTCTACATGTTCGTATATGTTTTGAAATGATACGTACATGTAAGAAATACATAATGTGAATTGGTTAAGATAAATGGGAAAGTAGTAATATCTCAAAGCTTAATTACATTAACCGGGAGAAAACTTAGATTTGATAAGTTTTACATAAGAAACTTAAACTTTCTTATTTTAATCAAAATTGTATATAAATATGAACAGTTTATCCGCGTGCGACAATCAAATCATTTAAAAAAAATTTAATATTTAAAAGCTCGTACACACAGACGCGGAGTAGGGAAGAGAGCAACAAAATAGATTTTTGGTGAAATTTTTCCAAGAACTGTAGCAATTTTGTGTATCCTATATACAAAAACTAGACATGACATCATCCAACATCTGTATATATATGTATACATATTCAATTCGCTCATCTTATAAAAATCTGACAAAAGGATTGTGAAAAACTTTTATTTTTCTTCATTTTGAGAGCTTTTTTTCCTTTGTTAACAATATATATGTATGTACATAGAAAGTTATGTCTTTAGTTTTTTTTTGTTGAATCTGTCGTACCTACAATATATATACACACAGATGCACACAGAGTTGGCAAGAAAATTAACCGGGTGAAAACTATCGTTTCTATTCTCATTCTACTGTACGTAGTTAGAAAACTCGTTTTTTCATTTTGCTTCTAAAAATATGTATATTAAAAGTTAAATCTAAAATTTATATATATATTCAAATTATTTCAATATTCAAATCCACTTTACATGTAAATGAATTAATACTACGAGCTGGAATAAATGAAAACGTTTTATCTAATATATGCAATTCTGAAATGTTTTGTCGTTATACATTGTCAGTCACTCACTGTGATGTTTTTATCTATAACGTTCAAGAGTATTCTATAATTAACATATTTTAGTATGAAGTAGTTTTGAAAATACAGTTTACAGTAGTTATGAAGACATCCTCTTTATAGGTATCTGCTGTTCCAAATTATCGTAGCAACTTATAAATTAATGATTAAATCCGATGCTAATCCGATAATGATGCGAGTTTAATTCCAGAACTATATGCTGTGTTATGATAATATCTAATTTTCACCCCATTTCGTTTGTTCTAAAAGTTTTAATTAAATTCAATTTATATTTAATTGTTATGATTTAATTAGTTTGATAATGAAATCATCTATACGGTATACAAATAATTTATTTATCACGCGTTGCAGAAGTTTTTTTTTGTGTAAAAGTTAGATGCGCAGTATCTATCATGAATCGAATCTGAATTGAGATTGATCCTTAATGTGGAATATAAAAAAAAAATTGTGGACTAACAATATTTATTCATGTAAATAAACTTCATTAAAAATTAAATTAATTAAAAATCAGAGCTTTTTTTTAATAGTAATAATTTTATTTATTAATAAATAAAAACAACGCCCTAATTTTTTTTTCGACAATTCATATTTTGCTAATAGCTTCCTGAAAATAAAGTACTCGTAAGTAGTTACTGGCCCACCTGAGTCGACCTAATTTCAAAGGTGAAATAGGTGACCTAATCTTGACCATTATTGATTTCTAATCTGTTGACCTTGATTATATTATATGATCGTAGACGTAGAAGTGTGTATGGTTTTTCTATCGACCTTGATTTATTTCTATTGTTTCTGGACCGATCGACGGTCGTGTGTGCTAATTTCCTTACCGGCAAATTAAGAAAATATTATGCTTTTAATACTTTGTTGCGGATTGATAATATATGTTTTTATCAGGTAGTTATTAATATTAAAAATATGTATAAATTAATTACTTTGTTTAATCTCATATTTTTTATTAGATGAAAACATAAATATTAATTTTTAATAATTGATCACTAATTGGTGGTTATTAAATTTTCGCGGTGACCTTAAGAAAACATGTTTTAATACTACTTTGTTCGAATGGATAACACCATGTTTTTGTTCGTTTTGACTATTTTTGAATCACTCGAAACTGATATTTACCCTTTGAGTGCAACCTTTTACCAGCTGGCCTCTTGATGACTAGTGCTACATTTTCCAGTCTGAGCCCTTTCATTAGCTTAATTTGCAGTTTTTATATTTGTTGATCATCTTTTTCGGTAAAGGTTCCGAAAGTGAGTATACAACATGTGATAAATGGACTCGAATCCGTTCTCTAAAATATGTATTTACCATCTTGATCTTCCGCACGGGATAAGGTGGTTCTATCACCATATCGTCATTTTTCAGAAAGCGCGTCTTGGCTTTTGTTCTTTCAGGCACTCTCGGTGAAATTATTACAAAATTGAGAAATTATTAATAAGTTTTAATAAAAAAATAATAATTTTAATTAAATTTAAAAAAAAAAAATTATTTATAGTTTTTTTTATATGTGGCCCACTCCTCCTGGGAAATCCATTTCCCAGTGAACGTTCTAAGCACCTGTCTATAGTGTCAAAATCTAGGATATGGTACGGTGAGGTAACAGTTGCCGTCCTAAAGGACTAGTATAGACACAAAAATTGGTCCGTAGCTAAACCATCCTGAGCTTACCAAGAAGCGTGGAAAGTCCCGGACTTCGATCTTACTAAGATGCATCAGGTCGTCCAAAGGGGAAGTTCCTGTCAATTTGGTTCTGCTATACGCTAGACTAGGACAGGTGCAGACCCGATGGAGCACACTTTCCTCCTCCTTCTCCTCATCACAGCAGCTGCGGCAGAAATCATGGACAGGGACACCCAGGCTGCTCGCATGTATCCCAATGAGACAATGTCCCGTAATAGCTCCTACGACCATACCAATATGGTGCCATCGAAGCGATATCAGTTGGCCGGATCTCAACAGGTGGCGAAGGGATAGCGTTGTCGGTAGTTTCCAGAATACCTCTGTTGCGTAGGATGGATAAGTGTCCTATATTATTACAGGATGGATAACTACCCTATATTGTTACATAGATATGGATTTGAGCCGAATGGCTGTGCAAGATGCAAGCTGCTTTTTTAGATTGCGCATAGTATTGAGTATATGCTCAATAACTTGGTCATTGTCTGCTGGTTGTTGATCGGGTCTTCCCATGAACTTTCGCCTGGTAGTTTGAGTGGTTGACCGTAAAGTAACTCCGCTGGAGAACATTTGATAGTCTCTTTTGGGGTAGCTCGTATTCCAAGGAGAACTATTGGCAGTTGCGAGCTCTAATTCACTATATCGCCTCTCGTTTTAAGATATAGATAGAAGCTTGGTTAGTTCCGCGAACAGCTTAGACTCGAATTGGCTTCCTTGATCTGTCTGTGGTAATGTTTACAGGCACTCCGAATATCTAGAATGTAATTTTCAACGATGGTTTTAGCAATGGTTGCGGTACACATATCTCTCATAAGGTATGATTCAGGCCATCTGGTAAAACGATCCACAGCAGTAAAGATGTAGGTATATCCATTTGATGGTGGGAGAGGTCCAACGATGTCCAAGTGAATGTGCTCAAACCGACAGGATTGCGGTTTAAAATGTCCAAATTCCGATTTCATGTGTCTTTGTATTTAGGATTTTTGACATGAAAGACAGGACTGTGTCCAGAGGTTAACGTCTTTATTCATATTGGATAAATAGTAACGATCAGTTATTTACTTTCTAGTTGTGCGAACACTAAGATGTGATATGTTGTGCAGCGCGTCAAAGGCCGTACGGCGTAGTTGTTTTGTCTCTTTTCCAGTTTCACAATAAATATCTATATCTGGAAATACGAAGCACTCAAGTTTATAAGATGAACTTGTGAGGCAAGTGGAACCAGACAGTAAATTCTGTAGTTCCTCGTCAGGCTTCTGTAATTTCGAAATTGATTTAAGAGTTAGCTTTCTTTCAACAAAGGCAGCTTCGTTCTCGCTTATGCGTGACAAACTGTCAGCGACAACGTTATGTTTGCCTGCAATGTGTTGATTATCCGTAGAAAACTGAGAAATGAAATCCAAATGTCGAGCTTGTCGTGAACTTCTTTCCGGTTTGGAGTTGATTGAACTAGTTACCGGTTTATGGTCGGAGTAAATTGTGAATTGTCGACCTTCTACAAAATATCGAAAACATTGTAACTTTTTGGAGGAAAATGCTAATGGTTCTCTACAACCTTTATTGATTTGCTGTAAAACAGCTTCAACTGCAGTATTTGATGCGTCAGTAGCAATACTGAATACTGCGTCGTCTAAAGGGTGAGCCAAAAGTGTTGCGTTAGCGAGCACACATTTGGTTTCAGAGAAAGCTTGATTGCAAATTTCTGTCCAAGGAAAGTTTCTTGCAGTTTTTGGTTTCTTGCTAGGTGTGATTTATTCTGTAATATATGTATATGTCAGCAGAGATGGAGAATACGAACCACCTACTGGAGATTTTGTTGGAGGGATGACAGATGAACATTTTATATTTATTTTAAATTTCCAATTTACAAAGTAGTAGTACAGCACCATCAGCTTATGGAAAATGCCATGGAAGGCTGTGCCCACGCACTAGTGAGCTTCTATAAATTCTGAGAATGAAATATAACGTGAACTACTTTTTATGGTAGGATTCTAACACTTATGTTCATGCATAAATATAATTTTTCACTATTGACGAATTCAGTTACATCAATTTATAATACAAAACGAAGTATCACAAACGTCTATTAATTTAAATAGGAGGAACAAATTTTAACGAATTCGCCGCCTGCTTTAACTCACGCTTCGTTCTCAGTTAAAGCTCTCACACAGTATTTGTAAAACCTGAGTGTTTGATGTCTATTGTTATGTTTGATACAAATTAATGTAAACGTCTATCATATTGCTATGTTTGATACAAATTAATGTAAACGTCTATCATATTGCTATGTTTGATACAAATTAATGTAAACGTCTATCATTTATAATCCAAATGTCCCCGTAGAGGACACTACCGTAGGACATGACCGTAGGTTCCGTACGCTACCCACCATATTTGGATTATAAATCAATAGACGTTTACATTATTAAACATGAATCTTAAACTTGAAATTTGTCTGAATTTACGTTAAATTTTGCATTTGAACATGCTTGGTCGATAAAAAATTGATGTAAACCTCTATGATTTATAATGCTAATATGGTTATGCGCGGTATCGGGGACCTGCGACGTCTACGTCTACGATCATATAATATAATTAAGATGAAGAGATAAGAAATCAAATAAGGTCAAGACTAGGTCACCGATTTGACCTTTGAAATGCGGTCGACTCAAGTGGAGCAGTAACTACTAAAGTCAGATTTAAAAAAATATTTGCTGGCTATTTTTAGGGAGATTTCCTTTAGTTTCAAGTCGTATACGGTTTAATACTTTAAAATTAAATTCGCGATTAAATTCTTCATTATTTCTACAGTTATATCACTATGATAAATTAGTTTCGTTCTAATTGCTTAAATAACACATACAAATTAAATTACAAAACTTTTATTTTCCTGTACTAAAAAAGCAATTTACGATATATCATACTCGAATACAAAAAGAATATTAAATTTTCATGAAAATATCTCCACATACATCATACGAGTATATAAACTAAATACTAACAATATTATAAACTTAACATAACATAAAGAATAAAACTTATCAAGGACAAAACTTACTTAGCCCCCTTATTCCTATAATTTCAAACAAGTACAACAAACTTTTCATTTATACATTTATATTTTATTTTTATTTTCCTTTCATTTCCCAAAAACTGAAAAAAAAAAAAAATCTCTCCCAACCTCCCATTAGTTACTGTTGTTTTGTATATACGTATGTTTGTTAAGATTAAGTTAGATGTGATAAAATATTTTACGTACTGTACATAAATAAAAGGTTTCCCGATTAAAGTATTTGTTTCGTACATAAATGACGATTGTTTAAAATTTTCAGAGATTTTGCAATTAATTATAAAAACATTGTGTTGTTTTCGGGTTGTTTGTATAACGTAAATTAATTGTACCCATATAAACTGTAAAGTGCCAAGATTATTGCGTCGTCTTTTATAATTGTTCAGCACTGGTTCAAAGTTTTTATAATTGGACTGCTAAACATTTGAAAAAAATTGATTAAATTTAAAAATGTTTTGAAGCTTAACAGAAATTGTTTTTGAGTGTATTTATGCCGTTGTCCAGCTTAATTATTATTAGTTAAGAGTAATTATCGTCATTTGATTAACAATAACTGTAGAACTGAAGTATGGATTGCACAATAAAATCGAAATAAACATTATTTGAAAGATTTGCAGCCCTGTATTTCAAAAACCCGTTTTCAAAATCAAGGTTTAAAAATCCTAATTTCTACAAATCAGAAATCTGCTAGATGTCTATAAATTTAAAACATTTCTGATAATCGCCTAATTCTTCAGAATTATACAGGTTTTAATTTTTTGGAAATTCAAAATACGGACAAATAATTTGATGATTTGAATATAAATTTACAAATTTAACTTTACCGGGCTAGAAAATCTAAAAGAGTTTGACTATTACACGGTTCGAGGAAGTCCACAGAATTCACACAATGAACATGAACATTAAAAATTTTAAATCAATTTTGAAGAGGTGCTTTAGATTTTTTGATGGTTTGTTCCGTAACATGGAACATCACAATTTTAGAACCCGCTGATTTCTAACAATTTTAAACATTTCTGATAAGCGCGTAATTCATCAGAATATTTAAAATGTTGAAGACCTTCTCTAGATGTTTCGATCTCGTGTAATTCTTCTTTATAGCCCAAGGACCTTCATTAACGACGTTTCCTTGAGCAACAACCATTCTTGCTATTTTTTAACTGTATTGGCCAAGCTGTTCTTCATTGCAGGAATTTAAATATAGTTGAATGCATTTGTGTTTTATAAAATTTCCCGGCATCGGAACAGTTGTCTCGCAATATAACATTGGCTGCATTGTATTCGCTATAGCCTCACGGGAGACATCGACAAATCATTTTGTATGCATTGATTGATGTAAAGCTTTATACCAACCGCTCATCAGTTTCCAAGTAATTAAACGGGACCAGACAATATAAGAGAATTTAATATATTGACTGCCACAGGAGCACTAGGCGTGTATAATTTGGGTCGAATTTGGTAATAGTTCAACCGCATGTATATAGCAAAAATTGTGTTTTTTGGTGGCCATATTATGTCTAGAGTCTTTTGATTGACTTTCAAGTACATAGTATAAAATGTTAAAATTGAATGATGTTGGAAAACAATTAGGGCGTTGTTTTAATTTCATGAAAATCAATGTCGTAGATTTCGCACCCAACTGAATTGTATTTGAATTTTGAATTTATTTTAACGTCATTATTTTTACTATGAAGTAAAATCAACGCCCTAATTTTTATTTTCATCCATTTTGATTTAAAATAGATTTCTTTTATATTCACGTTAATCAATTTTCTGATAGTTTCTGGATCCACCTATATGATAAAAATT
The DNA here is from genome assembly GCA_951394425.1 of Tipula unca. Taxonomy (NCBI): domain Eukaryota; kingdom Metazoa; phylum Arthropoda; class Insecta; order Diptera; family Tipulidae; genus Tipula; species Tipula unca. The sequence continues at coordinate 43,982,038 of OX596381.1, read as the reverse complement.
TTGGTTATTAATTTGGGCATCGGCCGCCTAGATAGATAGGTTACGGAAATGATTCAAAAATCCAAGATTATCATTAAACACTTATTTTCTCAATTCATATACGAGTAGCGCATATTCACATAATTACGGTCGCCCTATATATATACGAAGACAAAATTAATAAAAAAATAAATTTCTTCTTATCGCGATTACGATCAAAATTTCATTAATTTCGTACATCATTTGGTATTCCCCCCGCATATATGAAAATTGGTTTCGAACTTTTTATTTTCCCTTCAACATTTTCCGTTTCACTGTGCGTTCATCGATATAAGACTTATGCTTTTAATATAACGAGAAATTTGGAAAATTATCTGCAAAATTGAATCATAAATTACGAATATATGTGTATAGATTTTCACATATACATATATATTTTGTGAACCTAATAACCTCGCGTTTTAAATTTAAAGTTTTGTACGATAAAAAAAAAATTGGCAGCCAACGGGTTAATATAATGACATGGATATAATCTAATTTGGATTAAATTTTTATTTTGTTGTAGTCGGATTGATGCCAAACACACCCCGTTTTGTGTACTATACGATAATATGTACAATGTACGAGAGGCGACTGGACGCAAAAATAAAGCAACAAACTTGGTACACAATTTTTACGATGTATAGACAGTCATGCTTTTATGCAATCATTCTATCGATTTTTGTTATAATATTTTGCTTTAAGATTGAATATGAAAGACTATTGGCGACTTTAACATAAAAATAAAAATAAAAACTAGCAAAAATTAAATGAAGAACTTTTATTATTTTTAAGACATCTTGCCAGCTAATATTAGTTAGTATGTTATATAGTTTTAATGGAATACATTTGGTATGAAGATTTCCAGAATTTTTTTTTGATGATAAATGGTGGTTGGTTGAGCACGTACTTGGTACGTGAAGATATTCTAGATAATGAGATAGACGATACTCACATATCGACACATCTTTTTTATTAGTATTTGTGGGAATATATATATGATTATAGAGTGTATAGGTTAAAGGAGACAAATTCGATAGTTCATTGACTTTCATATATAAATTTTAAAAAGCAAATTTGTTTACGTTTTGGGTTGTCATTATTCTGCGGATATTTACGCCTTGATGCAGGTAAATTGATGGATGGAATATTTAGCAGACGCTGCAAATTGTTATTAATTAGTCTATCTTATGTCAACGCTGCACAATGAACTTAATGTTTTGGATAGTTAATATGAATTAGCGAAAGACGTTGACCTGAAATTATCCAATTTGTCAGATTTCATCAGTTACGCTTTCGTATTCAGTACATATTTTAATTTTTGAAATGTATCTAAACATTTGTTCTTCAAAAATTATGTTCAACAAAACAAGGAGACAGTATGTTACAGTATATCTGTGATAAATTATAAATATTTTGTTTTCTAATATGTACATTTAAAAGCTATCAGTAGTAAAGAAATCTTCTTTCCTACTTACGAATCAACCGAGTGAGCTTTAAGCTTTTCGACCAATTAATAAACAAGCAAAAGCTTAATTAGTGTTAAATGAAAAGTGAAAGCTCTAAAATTATATTTGATACCAGATCAATAATTGCCTGAAAATTTGAACTTTTAACACATTCGTAATATTTCAAAATACCAATAATTCGAATTTAAATTTAAAAGTCAGAATTGTAAATTTCGGGTTCAAAAGGAGGTTAAAAATTCGATTCAGAATTCTAAATATACAAAATTCGAAATTTCAGTTTCAAAAGTTTCAAAATTCTGAAATCGCTTTTCCTCATGAATTTTAATAAGATATTTGGGACTATTCGACTATTTTAAAGTTCCTGGATATTTATCGAAAAATTGAATTTTCTAAGCTCCAAGATTTTTAAAAATACGTTTATGTGCAATTATCAAAATTCATAAATTAAAATTGTCAAATTTGGTTTTGAAAGTTATAGATGAATTCAAATTTTATTTCGCCGAATTTAAAATAAAAATTTTAATTTTTAAAATTTTAAAAATTTTTAATGTTAAAAAATTCGAAAATCCCAAAATTGTGCCTTAAATTTTAAACTTTATTCGGAAATTTAAATCATGTAAATCAAAAATGAATAATAAATTGTTCTTTAAATTTTGAATTTCATATATTTTAGTCGCTTTCCTCCTGAATTTTAAAGGATATTTGGAAAGTCCAACTTTAAGTCCACTTTAAAATAGTCGAAAAATTGAAATTTCTAAAATTGCAATTTTCAAAATTCAATAATTCAAAATTGTTAAATTTGGTTTTAAAAGTTATAGAAAAACCCAAATTTTATTTCGTTGAATTTTAAACAAAAATTTTAATTTTGAAAATTTTTAAAAATTTTAAATTTAAAAAATTTGAAAATCCCAAAATTGTTCTTTAAATTTTGAATTTTATTCGAAAAATTAAATCATATAAATCAAAAATGAATAATTTGAATTTAAATTTTGAAAATTACCAGAAACTTTAGGAAACTTCCAAAATTCCTTCAAAATTTATCTTTAAATTTAAAATTTTAGATATTTTAGTCGATTTTCCTCCTGAATTTTAAAAAGATATTTGGAAATGTCCAGGAACTTTAAAATAGTGGAAAAATTGAAATTTCTAAAATTGCAATTTTCAAAATTCGATAATTCAAAATTGTAAAATTAAGTTTTAAAAGTTATAGATAAACCCAAATTTTATTTCGTCGAATTTAAAACAAAAATTTTAATTTTGAAAATTTAAAACGTTTTTAATGTTAAAAAAGAAACTTTAGGAAACTTCCAAAATTCCTTCAAAATTTATCTTTAAATTTTGAATTTTATATATTTTAGTCGATTTTCCTCCTGAATTTTAAAAAGATATTTGGAAATGTCCAGGAACTTTAAAATAGTCGAAAAATTGAAATTTCTAGCTCCAAGATTTTTAAAAATACATTTATGTGCAATTTTCAAAATTCAATAATTCAAAATTGTAAAATTAAGTTTTAAAAGTTATAGATAAACCCAAATTTTATTTCGTCGAATTTAACACAAAAATTTTAATTTTGAAAATTTAAAAATTTTTTAATGTTAAAAAATTTGAAAATCCCCAAATTGTGTTTTAAATTTTGAATTTTATTCGGAATCAAAAATGAATAATTTGAATTTAAATTTTGTAATTACCTGAAACTTTTGGAAACTTCCAAAATTCATTCAAAATTGTTATTTAAATTTTGAATTTTATATATTTTAGTCGCTTTTATTAGAAGTGTTCAGGATTTTTAAAATAGTCAAAAAATTGAATTTTTAAGCTCCAAGATTTTTAAAAATACATTTGTGTGCAATTTTCAAAATTCAATAATTCAGAATTGTAAAATTTGGTTTTAAAAGTTATAGATAAACCCAAATTTTATTTCGTCGAATTTAAAATAAAAATTTTAATTTTGAAAATTTAAAATTTTTTAAAATTTTAAAAATTTGAAAATCCCAAAATTGTTCTTTAAATTTTGAATTTGATTCGGAAAATTAAATCATATAAATCAAAAATGAATAATTTTAATTTAAATTTTGAAAACTACCAGAAACTTTAGGAAAATTCCAAAATTCCTTCAAAATTGTTCTTTAAATTTTGATATATTTTATATGTTTTAGTCGCATTTCCTCATGAATTTTAAAAGATATTTGGAAATGTCCAGGAACTTTAAAAAAGTCGAAAAATTGAATTTTCCAAGCTCTAAGATTTTAAACTTCTAAACCCAAATTTTATTTCGTCGAATTTAAAACAAAAATTTTAGTTTTGAAAAATTAAAAATTTTTTAAAATTAGAAAGTTTGGAAATCCCTGAATTGTTCTTTAAATTTTGAATTTTATTCGGAAAAATAAATCATATAAATCAAAAATGAATAATTTTAATTTAAATTTTGAAAATTGTGGTTCTTGGAAAATGACCACAAACTTTAGGAATCTTCCAAAATTCCTTCTACAAAATTCAAAAAATTGGAATTTACAAAAGTTTTGAAATTCACTAATTCTAAATTTTATTTCGGAAATTGAATAAATCTCGTGTCACAAAACAATTCAAATTCTACAGTGTGAAAAGCTGTTAAAACTATAGGACCATCTAATCCAGGATACGCAATCAAGACCGTTCATTTGCCACAGTCTGGTCTTATTCTTCCAGTTATCCATAGCGAGTTGTGAGTTACCGACTGACACACTTCAAAACTTGTGATTTCCGGAACTGTGCCTTTTTGCCCTATACACTAGCCAAACATTCACAAACTCTATTGAGTGTTTTATGAATTCCTGAGTGGCCATTCAAGGTAATATCGTGAGTGCATCTGTGATAAAGTCTCTCGCTGATCTTGAACTGGTTCAACGTATTTTTTTGATACTCGGGATCCATTTGTAAGGTGCATCTTCGCACCCAGGGAATATTATTTTAGGATATTGTTAAATTCACACATCCAACGGCCGGATGTTCAGTATTGTGTCAGCGGTATAGAATTTTGAATTAACATCAAAAATACAAAGTTTTTGTCGATCAATCACTTTCCGACCATCTCTCAGTAATTTAACAGCCCAGATTAATTTAAAATCATTGTTGACTTCCACATTTAGGGAAAACCAATTTACTCGGATTACAAGTAGGACAACGTCAAGTTATAAGTTATACAATATGTTCTTGTGAAGGTGGTAATAGATTTAAAAAACGGCGTCCCTCTAGCATGAAACGAGTTTCATCAATTAGTTTTTCAATACTGCTTGTTAGCATGGTTCTGTTTTAGAATGAGGTTCTCGTCAGCACCATTGAAGCACGGTATAATTGAGAAGTTTCTGCACAAGTTGGCTCCAAGAGTAAAATGTAGTGTGATAGACCTGATGCCAACCATGGTATAGGTAGAACGTTTCCAATTCGCTGACTTCTTCGGATTTCACAAGAAGAGATAGTTAACGGGCAAGTAACTCTGGCAACTTATATCCATGCTGGTCTCCGTATAAACTAAGTATACGGTGTCAAAATTTCACTGTCTTAATAGATACCTTCTTCATCGCCTCAACCATATCATCTATGCTCTCTGTTTTGTGTGCTATCAATTCAGATTTTAAATGTTAGGAACAGTATTGGTCAACGTACACAGACCCCACATAATATTCAATTAAAACCCACAACAATTATTTCACCTTAAAAGAAAAATGTATTAACATAAATCGAATTCAAGCAAACATTGCACTTTGTATTGTCTCCCACTGATGCAAGAAAATTTTTCATGTGTTTTACTATGTGAGTGCTTGAAAAGGCCGATGAAAATCTAGTATCGAGAATGTTTTATTTTTATTAGTAGTTTTATTAGTATTGATTGAATTTTATAAAAATATAAAATGTTGATACTAAATTTTAGTCGACCTTGACAAGTACTCACATAGTAAAACACACAAAAAAGTGTCTAGCACTGATGCAAGGCAATTTTTCGTGTATTTTACTATGTGTGTGCTTGGAAAATTCGCCTAAAATTTGGTCTCGTGAAATAAGAATAGTTTTGTACGTTTACGGGTATATTGATAATCCGCTGATTGTTAAAGTTTGCAAAACCATTGATTGTAACGTTCCAAAATTTGTCATTATCAAATGAACCTGAAATTCTGAACGTTATTATAAATTTTAATTCGCTTCAAATTTGGAAATTCTGGTTTTTCAAATTCACTATTTAGAATAGGGATAGGATGCATCCATCATATAACGCAATAAAAATTTTAATCAAAATTTGTGCTCGTTTGTAACAGAATAGAATCCAAAATTGGCGATAATACGTCATATAGCAACGATTTTAATAATTTCGTTACCCATTTTTTGTTGTAATTTTTGTAAACTCGTACAATTTTTAATTTTCCACGCGAAATATTTTTATGAAAATCATTAAAAAAATAAAAATTCTGTCATTTTGAATGTTATATGTTGGAAAACAATAGAAAAATAAAATTAAATTAAATTAATTTTTAATTTTTTTGTTTTTTCGGAATTTTGTTTTTCATTCAAAATGCATGTTTAGACGAGTAGAAATTTTATTTTCATGTATACGGACTCGTATATACCCAGTCCCTATAATTTTAAATATTTTGCCAACGATATACCAAAATGAGTAAATTTAATAATAAAAATAAATTTGTTGGCAACTTAGAAAATATAAAACCTAATATCTTGAATTAAAATGGACAAATTGTTGAAATCGTGTTATTATGACGGATTGGAATGATAATTACGATTTTAGATTGGTGCGGATACTTTTTGGGTCAGTAGAGCATTTTTCGTTTTTTTAGATGGACGGAAAATAACATTTAAGTATACAAATCCTTCACTTACTTCTGTGGGATTTGTAAAGTTCCACTTTTCAACTTTCAAGGAGTAGTTTTTTAATTTCTTGTGATTTTAAAATAAAGTTTAAAAAATCCCCCGCTACAAAAAGCTTTATATTTATAGAATTAATTAGTGTAAAACGCTACAGGTTCGCTACACTATAATGCTTAGATTAAACAAATATTGGTTTTTAATTTTAATATTTTAATATTTGAGAAAAAGGTTGATATTTTTACTATCTGCTACAATGTGTTTAAAAAGCAAAACTAACTTACTTTTAGAAATTTATTTTTATAATTATAAGAAGCTTTGTAACAGCACTTTCGACATGATTATTAAGATTTGAAAAATTCTTAATAATTTACGGTGCAACTAATAAAGAGAATACTGAACATTTTTGATGCATCAGGCCTGAAAGAGATGAGCCAATATTTCTTTGGTAATAGGATCTAGCTAAAGAGTTAAATAATATTTGGGCTGAACGTAAAATTACAGCTAAATTAAATTTGGAATATCGTAAAATTGGGAATATAGTTCTTTATAAAATTTGTTGAAGTTCAGAATATCGCGCCCTACCTACAAATTGAAAAACTGGAATATGGTTCAGATTATTTATTTCGTACCAGAGGTGTCATCAGGCATAACATACATTCGGAGTATTCAGTCAATACAGATTCTATAAAGTAGACTACAGATATTGTAATTTCGTAGAGTTGATCAGATTTCTGGATTTTGTTTATAAAATTTGTGATAAGGGCACTGAATATAACGAGACAGAATTGAAAATTCATTATTTGGTCGAGTTGCAGAGAAATAATTATGCCCGCTTCAACATAATTATTCCTTCAACTAAACTACCAGTTTCTCGAGAATCTGTCTCTGTGGCTTGTTCATCGGAAAATGTCATCTTTAATAAATCTCGTATAATAACAATGTGATTTTCATTTAAAATGCAAAACAAACTTTATATCGTCGACGTAAGCGAAAAGAATGTCTAAATCTTTTGTAACTTCGTCCATGGATCGTTGGATAATGTTTGTCTTACATTTTACAAATTGAAAAGTCTGGAAAAATCTAGAAGCGTTTAAATGTCTATAATCGCAGCATGCGAATTCCAATCATTTTGTTAATTCTTAGGGACCATATTGAAGAGCAGAATATCTTAACGATGAGGATTGCTTGCACAAACTCAAACTTTGCATGTGGCGAAATGCAAACGTCATGGTTTACAGAATGGGTACAGGGCCCTTCTGTTAGGATTTTAGATTTACATTATCTCACCTGCTTGGTTAAAAAAAAAAAAAAATTAAAGTTGGGCGGACTACTCCAGCACTCAATGCCACTAATGGGCGGGCCCACGGTGCAATACCCGGACAAACATACATACTTACATATTAAAAACACCCAACCATGATTTTTTGGTCACCACGGGGAATCGAACCCGAGACCCTCGATAACGAAAGTGGTAAGTTCAAGCAAGTTTGAGAAATTTCTTTTACAATGAACCATACAATCCCCCGAAATTCATAATTCATGGTAGTGGCGAGTTTATAGAACCGACTGTTCCTGGAGTAGTTATGATTATTGTTACTCCAATTTTTGCTATGGAATCAGCACCTTTTATTGGTTGACTGCTCCTACGGCGAACGAGCTTTTATGGGCGAACCATTCACTACACTGCTGTTTAAATTAAGTGCTGATCTGCAACAAGTATTTTGAGTGAAAAGACTAAAGATAACAATCTGTCATTGAGAACATTATTTTTTTGGATCTACATCTGATTTAAATGTTCAATCTGGTTCATCGCACTTACGAATCATTTTACCGTATACATAGTGCTACCAGCACATTGGGTGGTTTTTGTTAGACCTAAAACTTGATCGCGAATAGACTCTTGTAGTTGTTCTGTCGGTGGTCGAATATTTCGAACCGTGACCCCAACTCGTTTATTGACCTACACAACTGCTGCAAGTTAGAATTATTCATTAAATTTTCATGTCCATTGGGTTAAGTAGTATTTTCCTGCGGTCTCGAAATTTTCTTTACATTTTTTCACGCGTCAGTCCTTGTTACAGAATATTTGACCTTGGAGATTGACCTTCGCTAAAACATGACCCGCTTTTTTGGTTAAAATGTAATTTCCTTCAGAAATTTTTTGTTTATCTCTTTTTCTACTATCTGAACAGGAGATTTCCGCCATAGAATGCGTGGATATTCCTGATCTATTCCTAAATAAAGCGTTGTCGGTAGGTCCTGACGGCGAATGTTTGACGACTCTAAATTTAATCTTTGAGCCCCACTTCTTCTAATTAGCATTTTTATTTAACCGAGTGGTAGTAACCATGATTGGAAAAAATCCATCGTTACTTGGCTTGTTCTGAGCAGAACAGGTGCACCTTTTATAGGATTCGCCATTATTAATTTCTCATAGTAATCTGCGCCCAACTAAGATTATGGTGATGCCGAGTCATAATGTTGTCTGCGGAAAACGAAAGGTGATAAAACAGCTTTTAAGCTTGGCTTTGAAACTAGATAGTACATTTTCTTCTCGTTGGTAATGTAATTCGTTTTATTGGGTTAAGAAATAGTCCAATAAGAAATGAAATATCCCATTTTTGGTCAGATCACTTTTATAAGCATGTTCAACTCGTATTTCGAATAAATTGTTTTGTCTTCCAGATTCCACCTCAGTAGCATTTGGAATAATTTTCTCGTGATTGCTATTAAACGAGGTTCAATCTACCACATGTTCTAAATACGTTCATGCCGGCTGCTTTTCTCTTATGCTTTGGCGATTCTCTTAATCCTCTTGATTCTGTTAACTCTCTTAGTTCTCATGATTTCTTGATTTTTTTGACATTCGCGTTTTTTTTTATTCCAGAGTATTTGCTTCCATTATCGTGGCTCTCTTGACACACTTGGGCCCAAATTAATTCTATTGTATCATTCGTTTCATTTAAAGCCGCTTGGTTCTAATAATCAATTTTAAATTGAGTTTACATTTTTGTCAGGAGTCATGTGGTTAAACAAATTTAATTAGCTAATCTTGGGTGTATCCAGCGCACTGAGACTCTCACCGGTTTATTGAGATTACTATCGATTACTATGTGCGTTTATGTGTTTTTAGTAGGACCTTAGTGAAAGACCTCAACGCGCTGGACACCGCCATTATTTCGATTTTGAATGCTTCAAAAATTAAAAAAATTAATGCACATTTTTAAAATACTGAGCGTATACAAATGGTAAGCTTTTCTGGCTCGATTGTGTTTTGGTCCAGATATAAACTCGGCTACAACTAATTCGATATTGTTTTCAAATTTTTTAGTATAAAAACATAAATTTTAAAATGCTTATATATACAAAAAAAAAATATAAATTAATTTAAAGTGTGCCGGGGTCATCAAATTCGCCATTTTGTTGTGTTGTGTATCGCTTGGGTTAAAAAAACAATAATTTTCTTTTTTCATTTTACAAATTTATATTACGAAAATTTTCAAAATTTTAATTCCAGAATTTACATCCAAAATCGAAGATAGACCCACATTTATAACCAGTATCTTTACGGCAGGTCGTTCCAATTGGATAAAATCTCCGTTTAATTCGAGCGTTGATAAAAGCGATGATTGTAAGTATATGCTGCGGGATGGTCAGATTGATGGTCAGAGGGACTTTTGTTAATTCGGTGTACGCTTCAAAATTATGATATACATTTACGTGTTATATCTGTTGTTACGCCGCCGCCTATGGGAATTTCTATAAACTACATACGTATTTGTTTAGTGAAATAAATTTCTATGCCATAAGGTGCCTTCAATTCTATATATAAAATGCTTACGTGTTGTTTAACCATCGTTATGTGTGTAAATAAATTGCTTTTGTTAGTTTTTTTTTTTTGAAAGGTGTCAAATCACAAGTTACCTTCTAAACTATATACATTTATAATATAAACTCTGTAGTAAATCATTATGTATTGTGTCTGTCGAAATGTAATTTGCCCATATGGGGAATAAAAACTATATTCATTATCTGCTGATTTTAGATTTTGGTGATGATTGATTACAGGAAAATAATTTTGTATTTTTGTGTCTTGTCTGTGGTTTATGTTTTTATTTTATTTATTTTCAGAGTTTTTTCTAAAAACATTTTTTTTTTTGTGAAAATTTACTACTTGTTGATATTACACCGAACAGTAACCACAACAAAACAAAAAATTCCAAACAACAACTAAATCAAAAAGGTTTGACCGCCAACCATTTGATTACTCTAAATAATGAGGAGAGTGGGTGTGGATGTACATACGATGCATTATAAATTGTTGTTATTATTTTGGTTTAGTTCAACTTTGATTTATTTGCGGATAAACAAAACAAACTTCAAATTGATCGTTCTGTTTACTGTCTACATATAGGTACACCGATTCATGTTACAACTAAATAATAATTTTTCAGGTGGAAAATGATGGATATTCAACTGTCAAGCAAATCGTGCACATATGATATATGCGCTACTATTTCATTCAATTAATCAACTTGTTACCTTGTGAAAATCGTATACACAGATTAAATTTAATGGAGCGATTACATGATTTCAATTGGTTTTGATTTAAATCTTTTCAATTTTATAAATGATGAATAGAATGAATCTGCCAAACATTTTGAGATTAAAGGATATACAACTAATCTGGTTTGAATGAAATTTGAAATCAACATTTTACCTCAATTCAAATTTATTTTCAAATTCGCCTCAATTGGCTTTCTACAAAAAACCCAAATTACATAATAATTATCCAATTCAGGAAAATTTGAATGAAATTTGATTCATGAATTGAAATCGAATATAAACCAAATTAAGTTTCAGAAGAATTGCAATTCAGCTGTTACGTATACAGTGGAAAATTGACTCAAACATCAGTTTGGTATTTTTTTTTAACATTAAACTCATTTCAAACTCTTTCACGTTCCTTTCAAAATTGCTAGAAAATGCGGTAAACCGTGGAGTTTAAAAATATGTGCTCTTTCTTAGACGTTTGTGAAATTTGTCATAAATCTGTCCTAAAAAACAACACAAACAATTTTCTCTTATATTTGTTTGTGTGCAAAGCAGAATGTCTCGATATAACGAATTTAATCGTACAGGGCAATCAAATTTGGTACGACGAACAAATGATTTTCTGAATTTTCTTTGGAATATTCCAGGAAGCGGACACCATAGTGACGCATTAACCAAGATATCTTAAGCTCTAAGTTTTCTGAAAAATATTTCAATTTTGGAAAAAGTAGGGGATTAGGGAGTTTAGGACAACCAAGTTTGGTATGACCTCATGTATCTCGATTATATACCTAATCCCCTATTTTTTCCAAACTTGAAATATTTTTCGGATAGCTTAGAGCTTAAGATATCTTGGTCATTATGGTGTCTGCTTCCTAGGATTTTCCCAGGAAAATTAGAAAAACTCATATACATAAGGTCATACAAAACTTGGTTGTGCTAAACCCAAAATCCCCTACTTTTTCCAGAATTGAAATATTTTTCAGATAGCTTAGATCTTAAGATATCTTGGTATATACGTCATTATGGTTTCCGCATCTTAGGATTTTCCAAAGAAAATTAGGAAAAATCATATAATCGAGATAAGGTCATACCAAATTTGGTTGTCCTAAACATCCTAATCTCCTACATTTTCCAAAATTGAAATATTTTTCAGATAACTTACATCTTGGTTTAGGCATCATTATGATGTCCGCTTCCTAGGATTTTCCCACGAAAATTCAGGAAATCATGTCGTACTAAATTTTGTTGTCCTATAGATAAAATTCGTTATATCGAGACAATCTGCATTGCACACTGACACATATAAACGAAGATTATTTAGTTCAATTTTAGGACAAACTTCACGCGTCTTTATAGAATTGTGAATTTTGTCCTAAAAAAATCGTAATTTTTTTTTTTTTTTTTTTGGATGATTGTTGTTAATTCTTAATTGTCCGATTCTTTGTTAATTTTTTAAAATTTCAAACTGATCGGGCCTGACGCATTATTTGAACCCATACAATAATTTTACAAATGGTCTTAAAAATTCGAAATAGAGTATAGCTAGGAGTCCGAAAATCTGTACAAGTTCTCAGCTCCTCCTAAGACATGTTTTTCGAATATATTTGCAAACTTCTATTTTGGTTGAGATCTCACCCTATGCAAGAAGCTCTCATTTAGTTTTTTGAAAGCTAATCAACTATCGCTTAAGGAGTCTAAAAATTTTAAAAAAAAATTAGTTCCGGTGACAACTTTTATTAAAATTTCTAAGCGCTCCCGTACATATTTTTCAAAAGGACTTTCAAAAAAGGCTTCTATTAAAATTTCATTCAGACACCTACACGTACAGTGTGAAAATTTGACTCGAGTTTGAATTGACTTTGAATGAGTTTTACATAATCAAATTCTCTAAATTTCAACCCTATAAAACTAAATTTCTGTTATTTCCGAACACAAGAGACTACAAACGAATGAAACTCTCCAAACTTCATTATGACTCTCAATGTTTTTTTTAAATTATTATTGTAGTGACAATGCTATCTATTAAATTTACAAAACGTTGAAGTTTCAAGGACACGCTATGTAAATATTTTGAAACTGAATTATAATCTAAATCGTAATGTAAAATATGTTCACTTTCGTACATATTTTGAATAGGATTATAGGACCCACTTACAAATATTTTGCAAAAATTAAATGAAAATGCCCAATTAACTAAAGCCAGCAAATACGTCTGTGACGCATGATGAGCAGTTCCAAAATCTGTACATTCAAAGTGGGCAGGTCCCGTAGCCAGTAGGCTTGTTTCCATACAAAAAATTAAGATATCCATCCGGCGCGGCAGCTAATGATCATGCTTTGTTTGCAAAGACCAATGATTTCAATTAACCCCATAAAATGTAATCCAAAGGGGCTATGCCACAAGATGTGCTTAACATGTATTTGCAAAATTGGTTTTGAATTTAATTGCAACTTGATATTCAGAATTGTAAAATATCCAAAACATTTCAAAATTTCAAATAAAATTTCACTCCCGTACTCTGTAAATATTGATTCGAGTTAAAATTTTCCATATTCCAATAAAAAAAATAAAAATTTAGAATTCTCAATTACAAAATTAGGATTCAAAAGTTCAAAATTCGATAATCTCAAATTATATTTTCAGAATTTCCATAGTTTAAAATATACCGAAATTTGAGATAAATTGGAAAAACCGACTGATTTGCCTCTACTAAAATTTGGCGTGCCATTGTCGCTATGACCAGAGATCATGTATTTTGTTTTGGACTCATGGATCTGGAGTCCAACAGAAGCTGAAAACTCTATACAAGCGGATCAAGTATTTCCTTCACTTCGTTGGTATTCAGTCCAATCACGCATATGTCATCTGCATATGCAAGCACCTTGAATGAACTGTCGATATAAGATGTTGCGGTGAGGGGTTTCAGTTTAACCAAAGATGTAGTACAACATCAGACTTAAGAGTATCGGGGACTGAGCATCTCCCGAGACAGTGACACTATCATTCGACACAATCGCACCAATTTTATTTGCATACCTAGGGATTCCAGGGCAAACCACAAACTCTCTCGGTTGATAATCAAGAAGTCCCATAATATTTAGATAGAATCATTCGCAGCAGAAAGACATGCTCAATGACTGTTCGATACGGACGAAATCCTCCTTGATAGCCTTGATCAGTCACCAGCCAGGCCCTCCGGTGATTCTATACAATATGATGTAGGGCAGTAAATTGTATGTTGTGCAAAGGAGAGCTATACCGCGATAGTTCTCACACTTCATGTAGTCTCCTTCTTGAAGATAGGGTACATCGCGGCCACTTTTCATTCGTCAGGCATTACTTCGGTTCGCCATACTAATCGAATAAGGTCGAAAACTGTATTCCATGACTTTCGAGCGGTTTCGTTTTATTTCTTGCATGGCTCTAGTGAATTCCTCATGCGGGATTGATTCTCAATGCAAATTTCCGCAGTCTGCATTACAAGTGACCAAATACGTCTGTGACGCATGATGAACACCAAGCAGGTAGGTTAAGTGTCCATTCCATGCGTCGATGTTTTGTCACAGAGGTTTCCATCCCGGTTCCTAATGGTAGTTGGCGCAGACCTGAAAGTATGGTACAATCCCGTAATTTCTTTAAAAAATTACGCGAGCTGCACTCATTACTGAGTTGTTATACTTTCAGAACCATGGCTTTCCACCATTCCCACTTTTTCCGTCTACAAAGCCACTTAACTGCCCTCCTAGTAAGAGCGGCCTTGGTTTCCTCGCGATTGTGAGACGTTGTTGCACTTCACTAAGGGCTATATTGTGTTACTGAACTGCAAGTAAACCGAAATTTTCAATACCTCCAAGATAATTCACACAGTCAGACTGGTAATTAGCTTCCTCAATGATGTCGCAAGATCCTGATGTCGTATCGTTTATGATCTTCATTTATCAGACCTTCAGAGTTCTATGCGTTTCGCTTTATTCCATACTTGTACGAAAACTTCCATCGTATTTGGTTCCTGATCGATAAGTTCTCACACCTTGCAAAACACGAGCCCGCCCTTTAGAAACTGCAATATGGTCAAGGTTAGAGGTTCCATAATTTTCGAAAACCGCATAGAATCAAATAAATAACCAAAAATCGCTTAAAAAAGACGATGTTACCCTTCTTGGAGAGGGTCATGGTGGGTACCAAAAGGTGTGTGAAGAAAGGAGGGTTGTAGATTTAAAACAAATTGAGTCCAAAATTACACCTAGTCATTATATTCACTTGTTGACAATGCCCGCGACCGTTTGTGGACTGGTACGTAATCGCTATCATCACTGACATAGATAGTCAACAATTCGGGTGACGAAATAAATTCTCCTCATTACATCCAGTGCTAATTTCAACGGCTGCTGGTTTTGCTTCTTTGTCAACAAAAACTGTTATTCAACTTTGCGACGATTTCTGAAATTATTTTAGAAGTTCCTGATACCCACAAATGCAATTCTTCAGTTCACGCATGAAGAAGAAGGAGACATTTCGGTAGTACGGAGCTATGTTTCTCACAAGTCAGATTGATTTCTGCCAGCTCTAGCATTAAAGTCCCCAATTACGATTCTAACATGTGTTCTGGTATAAATCCCATCAGATCGTCCAAGTCATTGTAAAATGAGTCTTTATCTTACAGATTACTTAATAAAACAAACTACATACTTCGGTGGCGCGCATATTAAAGTGATGCTCCTTGGCGCATTGGGTACAAAGGTCGAACCATCCTATTTTAGTTAAATTTTATTAAACTTAATCAAAAAAAGTAAGAAACATGATAGCCACATATATAAACGTGATCTACATTGAAATATATATTTACTGAATAGGCTGCCATCTATTGGGCAATAGATTAACCATATATAATGAATTAAGTTTGGAATTTCAAAATTAAATCATATAGGCCAGATAAGATTTAAGCCACCTCAGTGTGTGAGTCGGCTATTCGGGGCCCTTTCTTTAATCAAATTCTCTACGTTGGGGATCTCTAGGGATCAAATTGCGGGTTCAAAAGTGCCAATTATATAAGTAGTTAAAATTTGATCATTTCTCTGGATATTTGCTCCACTTGAAATTTAATCTATCGGACCCCGGCGACACGATGGTACACCATACGAATTTACGTTTATAATTTCGTTTACTGCAGCTATACGAAGCACAAACTAATATTTTGTACAAATATGTACATACATCAAAGTAATTTTCACCATAGTATTCGGAATCCCCAAACACAAATTATAATTTACTTCGAAGGAGCAAAATAATTTATTTACCACAAACAATTTTGTTTTTTCGCCAGCCCAAGAACATTTGGGAAATTCATTTTCGATTTAAATTGGAAAATTTTTATGGTATAGCCGATTTTTGTTTGATGATTTTTATTTTTTTTTATAAATTAGTTCCCTTCCGATTTTTCACATTTTCAATTTCATTTTAAAGATGTCGGCCGCTGTACATAAGACGTACACATATACTCGTAAGACAAATACGGTTTGTATGTATATCACTCTCCCGCTTTAATTTCGATGATTTTTAATTTTGTGTTTGGTCCCTATAGACTGATATGTTCGTACACAGTATACATGCCGTGATATAGTCTCTAGACGACGATTATTATGTACACCATGATTTAAAAACTAAAACCAACAATGATGTTTGTGCAGAGACGGAATGATGCCAGACATCATAGTTTGCAATACATAGTCAATTCTCCGATTTGATTCAAATCGATTTTGATCTATGGTACGCATGGGATTTGAATAACCGACAATATCGATTTGAGTTTGTGAATAAAAAGTTCGATTAAGCCGATAAAGTTGGAAAATTGCGTTGTAATATGGAAAGATGGGTGATACGTGCGAAAACTTAACAAAATTTATGTGGGTATATACACGGGTATATACATATGTATGTTCAGGTTGGGCTTCTTATGTATAATCTCTAAATTTGATTCATTCAACGTCTCCCTCTCTATATGGCGTGTTTGATTATGGAAATTGTTTTTAGCATAATGAGAAGGAAAAATGAAAATATTTTGTTTTAAAGGGAAATTGTTTTTTTTAACGTTGTCCTCTCCATTATGTTGGATACAAGAAGATTGATTTCAACGATTACCGAACGATAAAATAAGATATCGATGTAAAATGAATGATTTGTGTTTGACTATACATAAGATATCCGCGTATATAGTGGATTAGATTTTTGGTCTATTGATTTTCCAATTACGGTAATTAATTATTCATGGCATGTAATCGCTGGAAAATTAATGGAATCGTTCAAGTACGTGATATGAATGAAGGGATTGATGGATTATAGGATGGTATAGATCGATCATGTGCAAATTATAGTCTGGTCTAAAAAAAAATATTGGAATGGTTTAGTGCGAAATTCCACTCCATTGCAAACGCAAGCAGTGGCAATTGTAACCGTTTAAAGTCGAATGGCATGTAGTTCAAAATCATAGGTATGCATGGAATCAAAAGTTCTTCGCCTTTGTACTTCCCTTCTTCACCCCAAGCTAGGTGACATTACGAAGACATGGCTCGTTTATGTGGATTACAGGATCTTACTTCCCTATTACCCTTATGAGAACCAGTTTGAGCTACTTATTTAGCGTGATATATATCACAACTTCCAGTTTTCGAGATCAGAGAGGCAGTCCATTAAGAATTTACCCATATATTTACGTCTTTCCTGTGACTATTCCCACGATCGTTTTTAGTTCACGTCTACGTAGGGAAACCTGAGTCTTTGAGCGTTTCAAGTCCAACTTTGGTCAGACTTCCCTTGCTACACTGCATGAGAGAGTGCTCCACCTTTATTCGTTGAGGCTACTTTGCCTTTTCCGGTAGCAGTTGCAGAGTTATACCATGCCTCGCTAGTTTGTCCGCCATGCAGTTCCCCATGACGTTTGAGTGGCCGACATCATTGACATCAACGTGAACGTGATTTTTTTAATTTTGAGCAATGTTTGGGAACACCATCTCGATGAGTTCGGTCTTTGATTCAGTAAAGTGACAAAAATTTGTGCGTTGACGTATTTCCATAAAATGGGCGACTTCAAACAGGCATTAAGTTCGTCGGGTGGCATTGATCGTGAAATCACTGACAATGTTTGTCGAAAATCTCCTGCCAATAGAATCATCGCACCACCAAACTGGTTTTTGTTGTTTCGTAAATCTTGCATCGTACGGTCTAATGCCTTCAAACATTTTAAGTGCCATCGTTCATTTATTCCAAACGACTAATTTGTTTCATTACTTCGCATGTCCAACGGCCACTCGAATCGTGCTGAATGAGCTGTTCGACCGCCTACCAACAATGTAGCTGCAATATCTGATGAAGCAAATGCAATTCCATTTTGCGATCGAATCGTTGCCACAATCAATGATATGGGAAACGTTTCGCCAGTTCCACTGGGCCCATCTACGAAAATAATTCGCAAATTACATCGTTCACTACTTTCATGAGCGTATCGTGGCATATTTTTGTTGCTGGTTTAAATGGGGAACGTGTCTTTGAACAGTCTCTCAATGCTTCGGAGTCGTATTGGGTTTCGCGTCTAAACTCTTGATTAAATACGTTGTGCATTCGGCGATTGGGCGTTGTCATTGCAAGCATGTAGACACAATTAAAGAAAACAATGTTCATATTAGTTTAGCATTTGACGAAATCACAGCATCTTCGAGAGTGTGGCCCCAATGAGTGCTTCTCTGTATGCGCCGCACAATATTCCATTAACAGTTCGCAGATGTTGGAATGAGGTTGGACCACGAACAGTAAACGCAAATAAAAACACTCGTCTTGGCTGGGATGGACTGTATAAAGACGTTCTAGTGCATCGGCGAAAAATATTTGTGGGCAACCTCGAACTGGCTGTTTGTCCTCGTTTCCGTCGTTGAAATCTCTGTAAAATACACTCTTTGACTATTTTTCAAATGAGGATCTGTGCATTTGGCAATCCGCGATTTTGCCACTCGACTGAATATCGATGTGTTTCGGACACACGCTGCGGAGTTGATCGTTTCATCCGATGTAAAACAATGTCTCGGCTTTCTAAATTTTCACCCATGACGACAATAGCGACTTCATCAATTGTTGGCGCATTAAAACGTCTTGCGTGTTGTCCTGCGTCTTATCAAACCACACGAACAAGTTCATCAGCACCAGGGTGGGTATCGACTACGCCTCCTAATGACCAGGATCGCGGTGGCATGTTGTCATGTTTCACGGGCACAATGTCATCTATTTTATAATTTGCTATTTTCGAGTTCCATTTGGCTCGTTGCTGCAATGTGGTGCACGAGATAATTAGTTCTCCAAATTTTCCAGAACCCTTTCATCATAATTGAAGCAGTAGCAAACGATTGGTGATTTTGGCTCTCTTAAATTCACGCGTGGTGACATGTATGGAGATCAACCCATAAGGAAATGGCCAGGAGTTAAAATTTCAGATGCTTCTGAATAGTTTGTGTCCATAGGTGCAATTGGTCGAGAATTCAGCAAGCACTCTATCTGACACAATACTGTGGTGTATTCCTCGAAAGTCAGGGCAGATTCTCCAATTGGACGTATAAGATGTCGTTTGCAGGTTGAACGTCCACAGGTGCAATTGGTCGAGAATTCAGCAAGCACTCTATCTGACACAATACTGTGGTGTATTCCTCGAAAGTCAGGGCAGATTCTCCAATTGGACGTATAAGATGTCGTTTGCAGGTTGAACGTCCACGAGTCAGTTTTTTAATAAGACTTTTGGCACCGATTATGAACATTTTTTATCGGATGATGGCGAGTAATTGTTGTTGATAAGGATGTAAGTGTCGTACATGTAAATTTCTTACGAGCATCTCCGAGTACAAATGGCGAGCGTCTATAGGATAGCTGAGTGTTTTGTATCAAATGAGCAGTAGGTAGTCAGATTAATCCGTCCTCCAACTATCGCGTTCCCTGATCATCAATAAACGGAGCTAATGAACGCAGTTTGCTCTCGCGTTTTAAATCAGGACCTTTGGCGATTCGACTGACATATTCTGAAAAGCTCTCATTTTGAGACCACCTTACTCTAACTGGTCCGTTTAATTAGAGAACCTGTCAAAAAAGATTTTAGTTTTAAAATTATGATAAAGACGATAGCAAATAAATTAATTTGCGCAATTTGCGGGTTACTGGATATGATCCAGAATACGGTGTACTCAAAGGACTCTTCACTCTGTCAATGCGAACATATACATGCGTTTTCTGTAGGAACTAAAGCTCTCAAGAAATCCTAGGTATCTGTGTTTGGATTCGAATTTTGATTGTTGATGAAGAATTCACCGGGAACCTTGATGTTTTGACCATATAATAGCTCTGCTGGAGTGCAGTTGAGGTCTTCTTTGACTAAGGTTCGAGTACCCAATAATACGGTTGGAAGATCGGAACTCCAATGGGATGTATTATATCGAGCTGTTAAAGCGGCTTTAAGTTGCCTGGATTATATGCTGTTAGCTTCGTGAGCTCGGTGAACATTGTTCATTCAAATTGTGTTCCTTGGTCTGTCGCTATATAGAGTGAGACTCCAAATCTACAGATATACTCGTTGTAGAAGATCTTATGGTTATTTCAGTCATTTCTCTGATTGGATATACTTCTGGTCAACGGGTAAATCGGTCGACCATCGTTAGAACGTAATGATAGCCATTCGATTGGAGCAGTGGACCAACTAGGTCCATGTGCATGTGTTCAAACCTGCCATTTGGTAGCTCAAATTTACCATGTTCTGATTTTGTGTGGCGATGAACTTTGGATTTTTGACATTGGATACAACATTTCGGCCAGTTACTTGTATCAGTATTCATTCTTGGCCAGAAGTATTTGGAAGAAATTAATTTTCGCGTGGCACGTATTCCAGGATGTGATAAGCCATGTAGACTAGCGAAAATTGTCCGTCGTATGTTCTTGGGAACGAAGGGTCGATTTTTTAATAGGTCTTACACTGTTGATTCTTGATTTCAAATTCCGAACTGATATCAATTTCTGCAATTCGTCGTCGCCATGTTGGAATAATTCTTTCATGTCGAAAGAGGAGACGCTAATTTATGGTGGATGTGGAGTCGCTCACCACATTTTCTTTGCCTTTGATGTGCGTTCCATATGCGTTCCGATTTTGAGGCGATTGCTGTAGTAAGAGCTGTTTTTGGTCGGTTAATTTGGAAAAATTTCGCCTTCGATGAAATGGCGAAAATGCTTTATTGCTAGATATTTAGCAAGAAGTTCTTTATCCATTGTAGAGTATTTGACTTCCGCTGGAGAAAGTTTCTTTGAAAGGAACGGAAGTGGCTGCCAACATCCATTATTGCTTTGTTGTAAGACAGCTCCAACTGCTATACTAGAAACGTCGGTAGCAATGTTGAACTGTGTGCCGTTCAACGGATGTGCCAAAATAGTGGCAGTGGCAAGAAAACGCTTGACATCTGTGAAAGATGTAGTGAATAGGCTATAACAGTTCGGCTAAATGTGGTATAAAGCGGTGGTGATAGTTCACCATATACCTACGAACTGCTGTATTTAGCGAATGGATGTTGGCTCTCGTTGATCTCAGAGTGACTCGCAATGAGGATATCATCGATATAAGAAAAGACGAAGTTCAGCCTTTCTAAAACTTTGTTATGGAATCGCTGGAGTGTCTGGGCTGAGTTGTGAAGACCAAATGGCAATTCGTGTGAAATCTTAATGCCCAAAAGGAGTTGTTATCGCTGTTTTATGTATATCCTCAGGAGCCATGGGAATATGATGATAGGCCCGTACCAAATCTATTGGTGAACAAATTGTGGCATCGGCGAGTTTCAACAAGAAACTGTGGATATGTGGAATAGGCTATCTATCTGGGACTGCAGTGACAGTGTTAAGCTGTCGATAGTCTCCACAAGGGCACCAGTCCTTGTCTTATTTTTACACCATATGCAGTGGTGAGGCGACTGGAGATGACGAGGGACGACAAATTCCGACCTCTGTCATACACTGAAATTCAGTTTTTGCGGCTATAGTTTCGTAGCGTGAAATTGTCGCGGTATTGCACAAGGTAACCTACCTTGTGTCACTATGTAGTGTACTACATTATGCTTCACTGGCAAATTATAATTTGGAGCTTCAGTAAGCGCAGGGTATTTCTTTAAACGAGCGTCGTAAGAATTGCTAACGCTGAAATGTTTTAATGTTGGCGTATCAACCTGAGCGATGGTTGCATTCCGACAAGGGTTATAAATCAGAAGTAGGAGGAGCAAGAGTATCGATCTTTTGACGCTCCCGAATTTAGAGTGTTTATTGTGTTTTGTAAATACTTGCTCACTATTATCAAATATTTTTAATGATTTTGACAGTTTTTATTATTTATCAAAAAAAAGATAAATAATGATGATGAAACGCTAGAAAGTCGTCGAGCAGACCAATCAAACCACCGCTACCTACGTCCGGATCAATTTCTAATCCGGGACTCGAAGGACCGAATTCAGCAAGAGTCTTCTTCTCATTTTTCGGTATACAGCTTAGAAGTTCTTGGCAATAGGATACCCATCTTCCACAGTCTAAACCCCCTCTGTTTAATCCTTCAACTATTCTATTAACTGCATAGATTTGGCCTGTGTGACATTCGTACAGCCTAAAAGAAAATCGTTGAGGTAAAAAACTGTCTTCATTATTTGTTTAATATTAGGAAAATCCGGGGGTAAGTCATCTGCTATCGATGAAGGGTTCGAGATGCTAAAAATGTTGATTTTTATAGAATTTCCATCATTAAAGGTCTATATGAATTCAAATTTGATTTCAACATAATTTTTTGTGGCCTATGACCGCAAAACCGGTATAATTATTAAACGAGGTGTTTGAATTTGTTTTTGGGCCAATTGAGTCGTCCAGCATATAACAGTTCCGTATAGTTTGAAATGTGTTTACCTCAAGACTAAGATTATTACTGTATAAAGTTTAAAATTTGGATGTCCTTTCAAAATATTCACACACACACACACAAACACAATTTTTTGGGCAGATTATCGCATTACCGTGTACAATCAGATTTTATAAGTGAGTTTTCTCACACTTCTACTTCAACAAGACAATAATTATCCATCGAGTATAAAATATTTGACAACAATGACAATTTCTTGGTTTTTTTTTTTTTTAAAATTATTCAACCTTCTCGCTCGTTATATCGGTATTGTACACGTCCGTAATCCGAAAAAGGTGGAAATTTAATCAAACGAATTCAAAAAAAAACTTTTATGTAACCAGATTTTCATGTAACAAAAACCCGAGAACAATTGAAAAGGGAAAATTATTAAAAACATCCTGTTTCATTGTTTTCGTATATTCTCTCGTATCGTACAAGACGAGTGAGTCTTAAAGTGCTTTTTAAAGTAACTTACATACCTTAACATTCGAAACTTTAAATTACGGTTTAATGATTTTCATCTTACACAAAAAATAAAAAAAATTCATTTTCATTCTACTTTACTTTGTGTATGTATGTGTTTTGTGTGCTTTCTCCAACCTACACATATATATATATATATATATATACATATATATACATAAAGCTCAAAATGGAAACGAATAAATTAAAGTTGTTTGTGGTTGTTTTTTGATTTTATGTTTATAATTTTCTTTTTATTTATTATTTTACATAAAATTTCCTCAAAACAAAATACAAAAATAAAAAACAAAGGAAAATTGATAAGATAATAAAAGTTTTTGTTGTTTTTCTTCTATACCTTGAAAATTAAGATTTTGCACGAATTATAATTTTGTATTTTTTGTGTTGTTTAGATGATGAATTAGCATCGATGATAGCGGCGGCCGAAGCAAAAGCACCCGAAGACTTAACAGAAGAAGATAAATTAGCACTGTTGGGACGACCAAAGGCTGGCGATGTAATTAGAGCACAATTAAGGATTAAAGAAAGTAAAGAATTTAAGGTAAGTCAACCGGAATTATATATAATATGTCACGAAAATGATTCAATTTAGATGTTATGCCAATTAAAAAATGTCGCAATCGAATTATGTTTGCACGTACATCACGTAACTTAAATCCACAATTTATGAAATATCTTCGAATGTCATCTGATTAGCACGATCTTTATAAAAAATTCAAACTGTCACACCAAACAAATAAAATAAAACAAACAAAGTCTGTGTATGTAAAACTGTCTAATTTTTTAATAAGGAAGCAACAACAACTGGTTAACCGTTAAGGAATGGGGGCCACCATGAAAATATATATATTAATTACACAAAAATACTGTACATGCGACAGTGTATCATTTCACTGTAAAAAAATACCCGACAAAAAACGGAAAAACCACACCCACTTTTGTGCTTTTTCTGTATACAGAAAACACAAAAAAAAAGGATACAGGAGTGTCTCACAACCGTTTTGGAAAAAGAAAATGTTGATTAAAAATTTTGTTTTCCTTTTTATTTTTGTTATTTAAAAATTAAATATTCCCTCTAAACAAGGTGAACCGTTTCCGAACCATAAACGAAGAATGCTCTTCATACAACACTTCGCAAACGAAACATTTCTGCGACTCAATAACGAACCATTTATGATGTTCCAGTAACATGATAATTAGAATTTTTAACGAAGTATGGTCAATGTATTGGTAGTTCGCAAAAAGTTCACTTTTAGCGATACATTAGCGTACCGTTTTTAGTGAATCATTTATATATCATATAAGTAATTTGTTAACGTAACACTTTTGCAATACATTAACGTACCGTTTTTGGTGAATTATTTATGTATCATATTAAGTGATACGTTACCGTAACACCTCCGCGATTCATTAATGCAATAATTTTGCGATATACTAACGTTGGAGGACAAATCTAGTTTATAAATGAAAATGCATATTTAAATTGTTATATTTATATATTTTAAAAATAACATATATATCACTAATTCAATTCATCATTCGTTTTTTAATTCACAAGTTTTAAATATATTTGGAAATAAGAAAAAAAAGCTATTTCATTATGTAAAATTAAAACTTAAATCAAGTTATTTCTAACAAGTTTTAAATTTTTATCACGATTTTAATTTTAATTTTATCACATTTCAAGTATAATCGATCAGTTAAGTCGACTTAATATTTAATAAGAAAATACAACTATGTTAAATTAGCTTAAACCAAATTAAAAATTCATTTACACTTAATCTAAATCCATTTATTTATGCTGTTTCTTTACGCGGTCCTTGGCGTATTGAAACCACTTTTTAATAACGAAGACTATTTCTGTATTTTTGCTGGTTGGGAATTTCCGCATTGCACATTCTGTAGAAGTATTAAAAATATATGTATTAATTAGCAGCTAGAAAAAAAATGGCTTGGGCTAACTTTAACTATATTGTGCATACCTTTAATTAAAACCATAATATGAAACTGCTCCAACGCAATGTTTTGATGTCGGCCAAACCAAGAAAAATGTGTAGCTGCTGGGTCTGAAATTATAAGTTTTAGACAAGCTCGCACAAATTTGTCCAAATTTTGGTCGGATACGTTTTCGAACCGTTTGAGCTACAAATAGTAATAATACTTAATTAGTAAACGAAATAAACACTAGTTACGTAATCACTTACCAAAATTCTTTCTTTAGCCTTATCTTTTATTTCATTTTCCAGGTTCAAGAACTCAAGTTTTGATGTTGCTGGAATTTGAAGTGTTTCAGCTGTTTCGGAAACTTCTGTAATTTTGCCTTTGCGCTCGTCTCTTAACTCTCGTCTCAATAATTTTACTTCTCGTAATAGTACTTTGATCATATTACCATGGTTGTCCAATGTTTTTAGCACATCCGTGATCGTTGGAGGTTGGGGCTTTATTGGGCAAGATGATGCTGCTTGATTGGCGGCACCTACACTAGTAGGTATTGAGGTTGTAGGATGAAAATAAAATACCTTCTGTGATGAATTTATTTGTGTGCTTGTTGCTGGGGCTATATTTTCATTTACGCACAGAAAATTTGCGTAATTCGCATCATTGTCGGAGTCAAACAACTCCGTGTCCGTGTCATATCGGTTATTTTCATTTTGATGTTTCGCCATATCCTGTAAAAGAAGAATTTGTTGTCAATCTAAATGCTGTAACGAAATATAGACAAAGTTTGATTTCGTTGTTATTCTCATAATTTTATTTTTAATATTGGAAATTTTGAAAGTGTGCAGTTCTCTATAATTTTCCTCGATTACAGAATCCATGCAATAAATTCCCACATTAGCCGAATCTATTGGATAGCTGAAATAATTGATCGTATTTTTAAGGAATGTTCCAGTTACGGTGTCCCCATCAATTGTATGTATTTTCATGATCTGGTTTTGGATCATACAATAATTGTTGGGAAACACAGCAGCCAATTTAAATGTTGTATACATTTTTTCTTCAGGCGATGCTTGGAATTCTTCAATTTCTTTAATTTTATTGACAACCTGCTGCAACGGAAATGATCCTTTCTTAACCATTGTTTTTAATTTTTGCAGAAAATTTTCAAACCGGAAAGCACTAAAGCTATCTAAAGGACCGTATAATTTTACATCCTCTGACAAATGAAGCAGACTGTGCACATTGTATGATGTATTTTCGTTACCATATAAAACGGAAAAGTTCTTTACAAATTCTGTTAACATGTCGGCTGCACATTGATTATTAATCAACGAATGGTCAGGATGGCATAGTATCCTGATTCCACAAACGAGAAGTAAAAAATGAGTGTAGTATTTATCTGGCAGTATTTCTTTAACAGCTACAACACCAGTGTACATTAGGAACAGCCTGAATTCTGTTGCTTTCCAGTGTTGTAGTTCTTCTAGAGTCCTTTGCTTTCGAGCAAACTCAAATGGAATACAAGGTCTTATGGCTTTTAGATTTTCATTTATAACCGCTAAAGCGTTCTTTTTCAAAGAAAATTCTTTTCCTTTTTTGGTTTTAAGTAGGTGTAGAAGTTGTCGAGTTACACCCAACAATGTACAGTGCATATAATCTATGGGGAATTTTGTGACTAATCCAATATTCATTGATTCCAATAATATGCTTAGTTTTAGATGATGTTCCTTTTGACTTTTTTCTGTAAATTGTTGGTCAGTTCGTAGTACGTTTTCGATTCCTGGAAAACATACTTTATGTTCCATATAGATCCCTTTTATTTGACATTTTGTGCAGCTAAAGTAGCCCGAATGAGTTTTAACGCCTGAAAACATATTTGGTCAAATTAATTAATTTATTATTATTAATACAAAATAAATAATAGTTACCTAATATAAATGCGCGAGCTGGAGCATCGCAAATAAATGCTCTCAAAGAAAACTTATATGTTTTTCCTTTATATTTTATCCCATTTTGATATAAATATTTGGCCTCGTTGATAAACATCTTCAGAAAGGCATCAGCGCACGTTGGCTTTTTATTCCCATGGTATATTCCGATGGTAAACACTTTCTTGTATGATGGGATGTTCCCAAGGATTGGCCACAGCTGACTATTCGAACTCTTTGCCAAGGGGACTCCGTCGATTCCGATATCTACAGTTATCTCGTCTCTCTCATAATTATTATTTTCCAGAAAATTTTCTAGATTGTGCTGTAAACCGATGTGGGTATAATTTCCATTGCTCACACTAATTATTTCACAGGGTTTTGTGGAACTTCTTTTTAAAGTTCTTACATCTTGGGGCACGTTAAGATTGTGCTTCCGAAGCAATTTTAATAGTGAATTCCCGCATTGCTCAGAAATATTGAATTCTACAAGCCACTGTGCTATTTCTCGTAATAAACTGTCTTTATTCACTTCCGAAAACTCTATAGGTGTTGAACTAGATACATTTTCTGTATCGGATTGCGTATCAAATCTAAAATCTAGTAATATTTCGGTGTTCACATCTTCCGCAGTGGATAAATCATCTGCCTGGTACTCCAAATGAATTGGTGCGCATATTTTATTAAACTCCCTATTTATTTCATAATATTGTCGCTTTTCCATTTTGAATATAAATTCAACTGACAATATTGTAATTACAATATAAATTATGACTTACTTGATTTACTAAAATTAACACTAAATATTAACACTAAATATTATCACTAAATATTATCAATAAATAATACAAGAATTTTAATTACAACAATTTTATATTCAACTATAGCTATTTTAATTTACTAGAAATTATTTGGAAAATTTAATTATGTCGCCACTCAATGCGAACGAAGTTCTAGAATATATGGAATCACAATAATATATATATATATATATACCGTAATGTAAATGTACGTGAATGTGGTAGTAAAGAGAATAAAAAAAAGTTCGTTTATAGTTCGTTTTTGCTTCGTATTTTGCGAATTCGTAAAATTGTTTAGCGGGTTGTTATCATGATTCAACATCGGTGTGCTTTTCTAAATTCTAATTTTAAAAAAATAAAAGAGAAAAAAGTACACAAACACCCATAACAAAATCTTTAAGGTTTTGCCTGCAAAATTATGTAAATATTCCAATTATGCTAAACATAATAGCGAGTTAATTGAAAAATATATTGCAGATGGACATTGTATAGGTCAAGTCGAATTCGCCTCTTTAATTAATACTCAAGCTTTGAGCTTTTTATTCGAAAATAATAGGAATCGTTTCTACTGTGTCCAGTCACTAGGCTTTATTTTTGATCGTATATAAACGTCTATCATCCTTTCCCAGGTTTTTAACAGAAAGGATGATAAAGTAATGGGTGTTATATCCTTTGGGTAGCCATGCGAGCTTTTTGCCGGTTTCGGATTAATGATCACCCTGACCTCTGTTTATCTTTTCGGAATACAGACCAATATTAGCCACCCTTTAAAGATTACTTCCAGCCGCAGGAGAGAATAATCGACGAGTTGTTTTGAAACATTCAAGTGCCCGTAGGATCCGTTTGTTAATTACGATATCTTCTATGAGCAATGAATGTGTTTCTCGAAGAGAACTAGTCTCTGTGGAGTCGTCAAAGCTTCCTGGATAGTGGGTTTCGATGAGAAACGATTTAATTAGATAACTGGGACTGGATGGATTAGCAGGCAGTATCTTTCTAAGGCGAAAGGTCTCTAGATTAAGTGGAACCTACGTTTTTCGGGTCCTACAGCTAAAAACGATTTTAACGTCTTTTTTAGTATAAATTTTAAGTACAGAGAAAATAGAAAACATTGAAAAAAATTAGGGCGTTATTTATTATAATATTTTATTTATTTGTGTACATATTTTCATGTTCTGAAAAGAAAATATTATCGCTTAGGCCTAGATTATTTGAGTAATAGGATAATTTTTCAATACAATATTGTTAAAATTATTGAATTTCCATTTTTTAATCCAAATTTATGTAGATCATTTAATTATTTTTAGTTTGAAATAAAATCAACGCCCTAATTTTTATCTTTACCACACATAAAAATTCGATTATGCTAATTTAAATTACCCATTGATATCGATTAGTTGTTATGCAAAAATCTTCTTTTTCCATGACAAGAGTCAACAAGAAGACAATATCCAATAGATGCAGAGTTTTTTTTATTTAAAATTCGGAATGTCCATTTCTAATTGGAGACAAATGTGTTTTCAATTTATTAATCTGAATTGAATAAGATTTTGGTCAGACTTGGATTTCTAAATTTCATTGAATTATTAAGTTTTTTAAATGCCAATCTCCTAAACTCAAAGCAAACGTCCAATGTAAATGGTCAACGAGACTGATGAGCTGATTCACATAGTACAAAATTTAGTTCAATTTTAACCAAATTCAATGCTATTTTTTCTAAATTTAGACAATTTTTGTCGGCACTGGCATTTAGCTGTAATCACAATACGTGACTGTTGAAGGAGGTAGACTAATAATTTTTAAAACTGTCTAAGAATAATAGAGAGGAATGGATTCAGGGATGTAATCAGAAGTGGAAACCTAAGCGTTGCCGCGAAGCAGGGCGCCAATCTTTCGGAACATATTTTTTGGCGTATAATTTGAACAGAAATAAATTAGTTTAAATGTGATTTGAAAACAACTAAAACTGTAAATTGGATTGGAAAAAAACTATTCAATTTAAGCAAGGTTCACCAAACTTTGATCACATTTACTCTCTTTTGAATTAAAATGGAGAAAGCTAAAATTTGAATATATTCCATTTGAAAGTGAATCAAATCGCAGTTCGAATACTGATTTGAATTATCACCATCAATAGTCTCAAATTTTTTAATGGTTTGTACTTTATTTTTTTTTTCAAAGATCACAAATGTACAAATTCTCGGTGAATTCGAAATATATTTACCATTCCGATCAGTTTCTCCACTGCCACTGACGGCTCAGGGGCCCCCGGCGTTAATAAATCTTTTAGCATTTCCCTGTACTTGCTCCAGTTTGCCCTTCTGTGATTCATAAAGGCTTTCCGGGTAGCAGGGTAAACGTTAAGGCTGAATGCTACATATCGATGTTCAGAGATTAATTGTTCTTTCGTCTCTCTTCATTCCCTGACCATAGGATAAATATTATCTGGGGCGAAGGTAACGTGTAAAACCTCCTGCCGATTTTAAGTAATAAATGTGGGTGCTTGCCCGATATTACAAACCAAAAGGTTAGTATTTAAAAAGTACTCAAAAAATAACTCACCCGTTTCGTTGATGTCTGTTCTACCACAGATTATGTAATGCGCATTAGCATCACATCCCAGAATCACACCAATCTTCCATTTTTTAACTTCGATAACCAGGTCCCCCAGGTTATCCGGCGGAATCTATTTGTTCCAGTCTATAAAGGCTGAGACTGCCGCCAACCTCTAGACTGACAGCAGGTATGTCACCATTGCTGTTTTGAAAGAGTGGAAACATATTTAAATTATTTTTTCCAAGAATGCAGGATCTGATTTTCCAATAATTGCTTGAGTATATTAAGGTTATACCCCTTCATTCTAAGGCCACAGATTCTGTTACTGTTTATCCAAGTTTGTTGAATAGGAACCAAGTCCTGTCCCCTGACCCAGTCAGTCTGAGAAGTAAACCGGTTGATTTGAATGGTACTTAGCATAATTGCATGTTGAACATACTTACCACTTTTCATTACCCGCTGTCGCAGGCTAATGTTTGTTCCTCCCGCGAGTCTGACAGGTAATCATCATTCGACACCATGGAAATGCAACTGTCCATCTCCTCTTCTAGTGCAGCTACCTCGGAAAGCTCCATTGGTTGGATTGCCTCGCCTCTTAGTACATCTACCTCTTGTATGGAGAGGTTGCCGTCTTCTCCAGGTTCCTCTGTTTGTGTCTCAACCTCGTTTTTTTTAAGACTTTGAGAGTTTTGAGACCCGAAACCGAAGACTATTATTTCCTTAATCACAGCAAGAGGAGCCAGGAACTCCTTGTTGATTACCATAGTAGATAATCTAGAGCCCCCCTTGGCGTCATCGTGCCTTACTATTTTCTAGTTATCGGCGGGGAGACTTGGATTGCTGATCCTAATTAATTTGAGGATTTCGTCTGGAGTAGCCGGTTCGGTGGGTAACCAGACGCGCGCTCTTGGCCTGCTAGGAATCTTTTCCCTGCTCACAGCCGCCAGCTTTGCGCCCTGCCAAACCTTCCCTATACCTCCGCTACCATCTTTTTGTCTAGAACCACTGATCTGAAATCAGAGCACGACGTTAGCTTCACGCGCCCTTGATACCACCCCGCATCTCTACAGGAGGGGGTCCTGGGTTCTTTTCTAGAGCATTAACAAAACCGAGTTCAGTGCGTTATATATTAATCTCCAGTTTTCCAATGTGATGCTCACATCTTCTTTCGACTCCTGTCAATAACGGCCATCACAAACGCATGCTCCTTCACAATAACGCAAAACAACTTATGTTTAGGCACCTTGTGAGAAGTCCCTCTATTCGCCTGTAGTTTGGCCCGTTTGCTGTCGATCACTTCGACAAATGATCACTCTCCGAGCTGTCGCAGCCGACAGTTTTCTTACCCCATGCCACGGATTCCCTCTGCTCAGCTGTGAGTTGCCCCTTAGGGGTTGCAGCCCACCAGGCCAGAATTCTGAACGCTAAGTGTCTATTTCTATAGAGCTGCTTTGACAGAGGGATGTTGTCCGATCTTGAGTCTGCAGTGCTCTATTTACCGTGGGTTCAGAATGTTCCTGGCATTGGTGCCATGGAGACGCCACCTCTGGGGTTATGGAGGGAGCCCCACCTTTACGGTTCGACATCTTCTTCGCTGTTTCTTGCTTTTGGAGTGTGCCGGCCTCGGTTTAGGCTTTGTTAAATGGTCCCTCATCCTGGTAGTTTGTTGGCACTGGTCGCGTTACACGTTGAACTGGCCCACCTGCCGTCATTTAGCACCTAGGTCACTTAAGGCCCACCCGTTCATATGAACGTGAACCTGGAGGCGCCAACATTTGTGGGCCTGTTAATTTGTTAGTTTTTAAATTTTATAAAAGGAGGTGACCTCTTATCCGAATTTGATTAGAAAACAGGATTTTAATTTTTATAGAATTTAAATTAAAGTAAGAAAAAATGCCGAATTTAAAAGATTTGAGGATAGATATTCAGAGGCTTTAAAAATTTAAATGAAGTAGAAGTTATAGATTAACTACTTAATAATTTAGGTAGCAGTTACCATTTTCTTATAACTTAATTTAATTAAAACCCTTGAAAGATGGAAATACTTGATCCGCTTTTTGAGTTTTCAGCTTCTGTTGGACTGCAGATCAATGAGTCAAAAACTAAATACATGATGTCTGGTTACAGAGACAATGGCACACCAAATTCTAGTAGTGGCACTACACGTTTGAAGGAGTTAGGAGGTTCAAATATTTGGGCTCTCGTATATCACTTCTTCCAATATTGTGCATGAAATAAGATCTCAGCGAGTACGCTGCGTGCTGATCCGGAGTTCTGCGTGCTGATCCGGAACGAATTGTGCAGCCATCTCTGAAAGGAGAGCCACGATATTGGTAGACGCAGAGGTCGTTGCAGGCAACAATGGCTCCATGGTGTAGAAAATGACTTGGTTTCTTCTGGTTGTCTACAGTATGAAGACCAAGCCCAGGATCGAAACCGTTGGAGCCAGATTGTTGACGCAGTAAGGGGCCAGTATTGGCCTTTAAACACTGTTATTATTAATTAAAACTCTTTAAAGGGTTCGATACTTAAAAAATTTAGTTATATTACTACATTACTGATTCTATTTATAGTTCCTAAGGGTATACTCTCCTTAGTTTGTATGATGTAAAAATATTTATAAAAATAACTTTAAGGTTATCGATTCGCGCTACACACACACTGTAAAAATATTAAATTTAAAATGCATATTCGATATGTGTAGAAGAAAGCCCATAAAACACTCAGTTTGACTTTGCAGAAATTTACAAAATACAAATTTCCGTTTTCCCAACAAGATCCCTTATAATATTTTTTTTATTTTCCAAACCGAAAAAAAAATAAATCAAAATGTTTCCCAAACCATGTATACCCGAACTCGAATCATATTTTCTAAAGCCTAGCATAATAATATGGAGTTTTACATTATTTCATGGCAAAATTTTCCTATTTTCTATATTTTCCTTCTTTTGTTTTATTTGTTCTATAAACAACCGAGAGGAAAAATATTCATACACATTTTTTACCCACATCTGTAGAAAACCAACAAACATAAAAGCCAAACCCAAACCAAATGAAAATATATATACGAAATATGAAAATCCAACTGGCAGAATAAAACTTTTGTTGATCAATAATTTTTCCATGTTGGTTGATTTTCGGTTTCTATTTCATTGTCACGTTTTTAGAAAAAAAATAAAAAAAAATTCGAAAATGGGAGCAATAAATATGTCATAAATTTTCCAACTTGTCGAAATTGTCATGAATTTTGCGATGCTGTATAAAGTGTATATCAGTTGATAACAATCATACCACGTCTTTTGATCTCTTATATTATTTATTTGAAGTCAACTGTGTGTGTATTTTTTTATATATTAATGTTACCGTACATACATTTAATAGCAAATTGTTTGAGAGTCGAATTATTTATTCGAAGAAATATAAATGTTATACAAAGAGAATGAAAATTGTATAACAGTTTAATGTGTGTACATGTACACACATGGTTACGAATTAGTAGGCATTCAGGCGAAATAAATGAAAAAAGTTTGTTCGAAAAGAAATTTCTGCGTTTCTCGTTCGCTTTGCTTTATGTAATTCAAGCATGTAAGCTGATATGATTTGTATAATTTGTCATACGAAGTAATCAATAAATCATGTGTGAATCAAAATACCAAACTTATCATTATGAATATTATTGTTTCGTGCGTACGGGATTACATGGCGTTTACATGTGGAATGAATTATGAAATTTTTATTCAACTTTTGTTGTTTTTAGACGAAGACGAACATTTTTAAGGTCGTTCACCGTAATCTTTACATATTTTGGATTTAATATTCATCTGCGCGAAAACAAATTATAATTTTATATTCGAAATTTAAATTCTTAATTCTCTTCCAAAAACTAACAATGACAACTAAACGACTAAATTCGTTATATTTTCTGCACAAGTTATATGTAGATATTTCATTATTTCCAATATTTCCAATCCACATTTCAAATCTAATTTTGTTTTGTTGTGACCATCAATACAGGTGATAACCACAAACAATGTGAATGCTGTCATCGTCAACTTCAAGACAGTTGTCACTCAAGGAATCTTGAACAAGTTCCATTATTTATAAAAAGAGTTTAAAACGCCCATGGCCGGTCAGAATAGCAACCAGAACTCTCAGTTGGTCTTTCTTCAAAGAGCAAGCAAACTTTGTAGATTCGGTTCACAAATGAAGTACTTAGCCACTCGGCATGTAGTGAAAGCTAGCCAATTACGCTAAGCCTGCAAAAACATATAGTTCTTAATAGCTTTCTTACCACAATTAAAGGTCAAGAGCACTTCCGGTTCAAGTTCAATGAATTTCATAATTGAGCCTGCTTTAGCTAAAACATCAGCTATCTGAATACCTTCAATACCATAATGAGCCGAAACACGCATAACCCTGACACAATTATTAGACCAAATAACGTTAATAAAATGTTAACAGTCCTTACAAAAGTTGGAAGTGATCATAGGATTTCGTAATGAATTGAACACAGATTTATTATATCACTGCATACCTTTCAGTTCCGGCCTAGACTTCCACATGATCGTAGGTCATTTGCTGGACAATAGGTTCCGAAACCTTCATCTAAATTAGAGTAAGATCCGTCAGCGAAAAACACGAGCGACTGAGCCACCCAGTCATTTAATTCTTGAGTCAACCACGAGTTCCTCGCTGGATAAACCACCGAGAAAGATATATCGAAGCAGGCCGAGAGCGTTCCATGCAAAATATACACCGCAGGCGAAAGGCAGCATAGTATGCTGTGCCTAAGATGATCGACTGCAGTGGGGGCAGAAATAAGATTGCCTGCAATGCACGTATAGAAGACAAAGACATAGCACTCAGCTCGACAAGCCATACCTTGTATGCTACTACGCTTTGCAATAACAGAACTTGAATGAACCACAGGCCACCAAACAACAGACGCGTAAGCTAGCATACGTAAAGCTCGAGATTTTTAAATAAACATCAGCATTTTGGAGGTCAGACCCCACGACTTCCCAAATGCTCTTCTACACTGCCAGACATTGCAAGTGCCTTTTAAAGTAATATGAGAATTCCAGAAGAGTGTACTGTCCAGAATAACACCAATATGCTTTACTGTGTCTGATCTAGCGATGGTTTCTCCAAAATGAGAAGGAGCCGACAGCTCTCCAGTATTCCCAAATCTGGTGAAGACTATCAGAGTAGTTTTCGATGTATTAACGTACAATCCCTTAGACACCATATTAGTAGAACTTGAAGAACGCGTTATATTAAGTCTAGTAAAATACATTTAGGTATTTATCCTGAACCAGAACGACTAATTTATCAACATAACTCTGAGCAGTGAACCCAAGTAGCTGTAGTTTAACAAGTAAATCGTCAAAAGCAAAGAGCCACAAGAGAAGTAAAAGGACACCTCCCTGGGGGCAAGCTTTGGCAACATATACCGAAATAAAAAGGGAGTCCAGCTCGGCCATAGCAATGCTCAACCTCATAGCCAAGATCCAATCCCAGTAACAATGGTTTAGTCAATTCCAAAATTTGTGCAGGCTTCAGTGATGGAAGCGAAAGAAGTACTATCAAAGGCACCCAAGGGCCTATTAAGTCTGGGGCTCCCAGAGATACTATTAATTTCTTCGCAGAAGCTAATGCAAGAAGTCCTACGAGCTGATCTCAGTATTTTCTTATATTCTTTTTGAACTGTCAAAAAGTTATCCCAATCAAAAGGCTGACATGTCTGCATGCGTCAAAGATGAAGCTAGAAATGGAATGTCCTCAGTCGAACAAATCTCTCCCAATGAAACCAGCTGAGGTTCAACTCGAGAGAGAATAACTCCCAGCTTATTGTAAGCTTATTGTTACGATAAGATTTAAGAGTAGGTATTCGAAGATTTATATTAAACGAGATACATCTATGATCAGAGGTGAGAATGTCATTGGTCACCCTCCAATTGAAGATCAAATCGATAATCGACATGGAGCACAAACTAATGACAATCACTTCCCTCCTTACTGAATTGATAAAGGTAGGCTCACAGCCTTTGTTATTTGTTCCCAAGTCAGATAGGCTCAGGTAATTAAGTAGAGATAAGCCTCAATCATTAATATTCGTGCTACCCCATAACGTATGATGAGCATTAGCATCGCATCCTACCACTAAAGGTAAATGATTAGCCCTGCTCCACGAAACAAGGTTTCTAAACTCCTCCGAGGGGGGGAGGTGAAGAGTATGCAAATGAGTATGACGATTCGAGAGAGACGAGCACAGCTGCAACGTCCGCTGAGGAACATTCATGAATTAGGGTTGCACTAAGATTGTTTGAAATAAACACACAGGCTCTTACCTTATCATTGGATCTTCTGTAGAGGATTACAAGATAAGGAAACAATCGAGAGTGGCAACTACGGTCGGTTCCTAAAAGGAATTCTAACAAAATAGGCGTGAATTCCAGAACTTGTTTTCTACATAGCAAAATAGAGTGCTTCTTGTTGTTCTCTGTAAAATAAAAATTTACAGACCTCAATCCAGAAACTACACCATCAAGAAGGTAAAGTTGAATCACACAAAAACTTGTTTGCGCGCAATTTCGTTAGTTTAGAAGAAACTGACTTGCAGCTGTGCAATTTAATTTGTATAAACATAAGCATGGACATCATAAAAGAAACCAGCATAGAAGAAGGGGTACTCTACTTATCTTACTGCGAAGAATATCTGGAACCAGCTACAATTAGTTTGGTCAGTAAATATTAAAAATTTTAAGTTGGAGAATATACGAAATTCGAAATTTTTATTTTTATAATTCTACTCATATTGAAATACAAATTTTAAATCTCGAACACTAAAGTTTTATCTAATTATTATTAATTTTAATTAAAATTTCCGGAACTAACAATTAAAATTTTAAAGGATTTTGTATTCAAACGCTTTAAATTAAAATTTATAACACTAAACCAATTCTTTAATGTACAGAATTTTTAATTAATTTACCAGGCTAAATTTTCTAGTTTTATTAATTTAAAAGTTTATTATTTTAAAATCGTAAATTTTTAAATATAATGAGAATATTTTTTGCCTCTAAATCTAATTTATGAATTTAAAATTTTTAATTTTAAACATAAATTACTAAATTAACATTCTTAATATTTCCTACACCAAAATTTCCATATATTTTAATGATAGTATTTTAAATTTATGTTCGAAATTCCTTATATTACAAAATCATAAAATTTTACTAATAAAAACTAAAAATGTTTAAGTTAAAATTTAAAAATTAACAACTATTAATTTACTTATTCCTTAAAATTTTAAAATTATTTCTTTAAATTTTCTTTAAAACTTAAATTCATTTCTTTAATTCCATATATCGAATTTTAGAATTTCGAATTTCGAATTTTAAAAATTAAAATAAATTAATTTTTATTGTATTCAAAATAATTTAGAAATAATGAAGGTTATTCATTATAAGAAATTAATAATTCTTAAATTAAGTTGAGTTCTTAAAATTATTTTTCTTTACATTTCACAATTTAATAATTTTTAAATCAAATATAGGATTTTAAAGAATTTATATTTTTTTTCTGAAGTTATTTAAATATGTTAATTTATTTATTTAATAAATTACACTACCATGAGCTATAGAACTAAATTCTTTAAACTGAATAATTTATTGTTATATATATTTTGTAAAATATTAAATTTGGAAATTGTAAATTTATAAATCGTTATTTAATAAAATCAGGAAATATAAATTTTAAAGATTTTAACAATTTAAGAATTAATTATTTTGGAAGAATATTTTGAGATTTTTGTGATTTGGAATAAGTTTAGAATTACTAACTGTATTTCAGACTTAAATATATAGATTTTTTGAAATTTATTAAATTTTGTATTATTTTAGATTCCAACAAAGGACCCTGTCTTAATTAAACTCTGTATGTTAAATTTAAAAATCGCAAAAAATTATTATATTCTCATAGTATGTTCATTTAATTCTTAATTTGAAATTGTTAATCCCATTCTAAAAACCATGATCAAAATAAAGTTGGAAATGTTAAATTTTATAATTTTTTTTTAATCTACTTTCAATTATAATCTTTTTAAAATATAAAATGTTAACGGTTTAGTGGTGGTTTGCTCCGAAATTCTAAGTACTAAAAGACTGAATTCTAAAAGTATAAATTTTTAAATCAAAAATTCTTTAAATCGATATAGCATAATTCTTAATTTGTTACGTTTTTTAAAAATTATAGTTTTGTATTTTTAATCCAATTCAGTTTAGCGGCGAGACACAACCTTCTAAACACACAAATTTAACATTTTACGATTTGTATTTCAGTAATTAATAATATTAATAATTTTAAGTCTAACAATTTAAAAATTTAGAAATATTTTTTTTGTAATGCTATTCATGGTTAAATACAATACATTAAATTAAATTTTGAAAACCAAGCATTACATTAAAAAATTATTGACAGGTTTTAAAGTTCTTAATAAAAATTGTAAAAAGTCAATTGAAAATGTCTTAAATCTAAAATCTAAATAAACAAATTCTGGTAGCTAAATTTTAACCGAAATGATAATTTTGGATTTTTAATTGAAACTGTTAAAGTTATATTTTTTAAATAGTAAATATAAATTTGAAATTCTTTAATTGGATAAAGCCTTAAATATAACATCTAAAACACTTCGTTCAAAATTCCAAAAATTTAATATTCAAAATTCAAAAATTCTTTAATTCTAAATAAGAGTTTTTAAATCCAGCATTGTAACCTATATATTTAAATAAGAGAGAGTTGGTATTTGTTAAAAATATAATAAAATTTACAATTTTAATTCTACGAAATCTTTGTTGGTAAATTGCTAAAATTCATAATTAGTACAAATTGAAATTATAAATTTGTTTTGCATTTTTCAATTTAATTTAAAATCCCAATTTTCGAAATTAAAAAATGATTAAAATTTAATGTTCAGTTTTTTAATTCTGTATAGAATCCAATCTTTCTAATTCAAGTGGATAATGCAAAATCTTAATTTTTCAATTTTAAATCAACATGCTAATAATTTAAATTTATCTCAATTCCAAAATTCAAAATTTTACCATTTTTATTTCACAAAATTTATAATTTTATGTTTGAAAACAAAAGGGATTTCAACATTTTAATTGTTTAACTAATTTAATAATTATATTAAATTTTAATACAAACCACAAAATTTTAATTTAATTAAATACAATATTCTTTTAAAGTTAATAAAAAATTAAATACAAATTTCCTGTACGTACAAATCACAAAGTAGCTTCTAAAGTTATAAATTTTGCTTTCCTAAATTAAAAATAAATAAACAAAATTAATTTTTTCTCCTTGGAATATTTTAATTTAGCCATAACAAGCTTAGATCTTTGTTTTAAATTAAAATATTTGAATTTAATTAAAATTTTGAATTTATTTGTATTTCAAAAAAACAAATTCAAGAATTTGTATTCTTCCGATCTAAATATTTAGTTGTTAAATTTTAAAATTAACGCTTTAAAATTCAAAACCTGTAAAATAAAATTGATAAATTTTTAATTTTTCCTAATTTTGCAAAATTCAATCAATAAAGAAAATAGAGGGTTCTGATATTTGGAGTAGACTAAATAAAAATGTCCCGAGCCGTCGTTCATGTCATTGCAGGCTGGCATGGAGCTATACAAGGTGTAGATGGTCAAAACAAATCGGACCGGTTGGCGTGCGTCCTCGATTTGGCTGATAAAACGGCCTAAGGCAAGGACGCAAATAAGCGAACTGCGAAATAGCCGGGAGAGCCTTAAGCCCCAGAACAAGTAGAAATCATAAAATTAAAAATAAAAAATTCAAAAATTAAAATTAAAAGTCCATGTAAAACGAGAATTTTTTAAAAAATATTAATATGTGTAGAAATACAAAATCCCAAAATTTTAATTTTCGTATTCTTAAAATCAAAATTCTTAATTCTATACTCGACATTGTAAATTTTTAAATTCAACTCAATTGCTATATATCATGTAATTTGCTAGTGAAATGCTAAATGTCTGCTAACTCACCAAACTAAAAAAATATATTTTTAATATATTCTAAATTATAAAATTTCGTTAATTAGTAATCTCTATATAATTCCAATGAATTAATCTTTGTAGTTTAGTTCTTGAATTGTAAATAATAAATATTTAAGTTTAAATTTAAAAATGGTATGCCTTTAACGAATATTCTGTAATTCAACATTTGTAAGATTCTTCACAAATTATATTCCTGTTTTTAAAATTCAATTCAACTAAAAATCTAAATTTACTAAATTCTAAATTGTAAACGTTTTGTTTAATTTTAAAATACATAAAAAAAATGTAAAGTACAAATCACAAAATTTTATATTTTAATTTAGAAAAATCTTAAGGATATAATCTAAACTAAAAACCAGCTACACTCACAACTTAACCAAATGTTTTATTTCTAGTAAGTGATTTAGAATTTTGAAGCTTTAAATTAGTCAGATGTAAATAGATTTCTTAATTCTGAATTCACAAATCCAATTTATATTTCAGTTTTCAACTTCTATAATATTGTTAATTTAAATACAATGTTTTGTCCGACTCCTTAAACTTGAGCAATTATTAAAATAAAATTTATTATTTACTTTGCTTAGCTTCCAAGATTACAGTTTTAATTTTATTCAATATTAACTGTTTTATAATTTAACATTTAAAAGCCAACTTATTTATTCTGTTGTTCGAATTGATCATTTTAAAATGTATAAATTCTAAATACTTACTTAAAACTACAAATTTTTAATTTTATATTTTAAAATTATATATTCAAAATCCATAAATGCCGTATTTTATAATTCTTAATTTACTAAATTGTTTAGAAATTAAAATTTGGTTTTACTAATACAATCAACTTAGCGGGCCACAAACCTTTTTATAACCGTCAATCGTTCCATGTGAATTGTTCGGTAACACACCAAATTTTAAAGTTTTTTTTAAATTTTTGTTATGTTTTAAAATAATTAAATACAAATTCCCTATACGTATAAATCACAAAATGGCTTCTTCTATAATTATAAATTTTGCTCTCCTAAATTTGCTCTTAATTATAAATTAAAATAAATTTTTTCTTTTTAGAATTTTTTAATTTTAATTTCAAAAAAACTAAATTTTAAAATATACATTTCTATAATTTAGAATAAATAGAAAACCAGTACGTTTTAGGCTAAATAGAAAACCATATTACATAGAGGTAGTCCATGTAAAATTAAAAAATTTCAAAAATTCCCGAATTCGTTCTACGTATGTTAAAATATTAATATGTGTTGAATAATAAAATTCCAAAATTTTAACTTTAATATTCTTAAAATCAAAATTCTGTATTCTATATTCGAAATTGTAAAATCTTAAATTGTACTTAATTGTTATAAACTATGTGCATATCGATGGTGAAATCCTAAAATTCTAAAATTCTAAAAAAAATATATTTTTAATTCCCATAAATCCTAATATCCTAAATCATAAAATTTCGTTAATAAGTAATCTTTCCCTCTGTATAGCTAAACTCTGAAATTCTAAATCATAAATTTTTAAGTTTAAATTTTTAAATTGTTGTCCCACTCCTGTTCTGTAATTCAAAATTTATTAGATTCTCTAAAAATTATTATCCGGTTTTGAAAATTCAATTCAACTAAGCGAAAAGAAATCTAAATGTGCTAACTTCTAAATTGTAAACGTTTTGTTTAATTTTAAAAAACATAAAAAAAATTTAAAATACAAATCACAAAAATTTAAATTCCAGCTTTTGAAGAAACTTACTTTAAAATTCTAAATTTTAAATTATCTTCTCTTACGGATATAATCAAACCTAAAAACCACATAAACACCTAATTTAACCGATGTGATTTAGGTTTAAATTAGTCGGATGAAAATAGACTTCCTTTTTCTGAATTCTCAATTCCAATTTACATTTCAGTTTTCAATTTCTATAATATTGTTTATTTAAAAATAAAATTTTTAAATGAGGTCCGACTCCTTAAACTTGAGCACTACAACAAAATTTACATTTTAAATTTCTTAGTTTCCAAGATTGCAGTTTTAGAATTTAACATTAGAATTAAAATATTATTTTGAGAATTTTATTCCAAAAATTAAGTCCTTAAGAACCAACTTATTTATTCTGTTGATCGTTGAATATTTTAAAATGTATATATTCTAAATACCTAAAACTATAAATTCTTAATTTTATAATTTAAAATTATAAATTCAAAATTTCCGTAATTTGTTAAATTGTTTAAAAAATAAAACCGTTTTTTTTTTTAAATTTTCTAAAACTTAGCGGGCCACAACATTTTTCATAACCGTCAAACATTTGAAAATTAATTGTTCGGTGACACATTTAAAAATTGTGATAAACGTATTACAAATTCAAAACCTTTTCGAACTCTGAATTCAAATTTTCGGAATTAAAAAAAAATTTAGGAATTAAAAATTTGGAAGCTTTAACATATTCCAGTATGAAACATTTTTAAAAAATTATTATAAGTTTCAAAAATTTTATGAATATATTAACAATTTTTTAATATTTGTCGAATATTTTTAATATTATATTGATGTTTATAAAAATGCTTTAATTTTAATTTAATAATCAAATTTTTTATTTTTTTAAATCTTTCAAGTAAATACAAAGAAAAATTTCGAAATTTCTCCCAATATTTTTACAAGATTTTTAAAAATTTTAATTATTTCAGAAATTTTAAGCCAAATTTGATAAAAATCTCAAATTTTTAGATTTTGTTAAATTTGTATAAAACTCTACGATTAAAATATTTCATAAAGTTCGATATTTAAATCTTAGAATGAATCCAGAATATTAAACGGAATTTAAAAAACATAAAATTTTTGGTTAATTTTTGTTAAATTTTTATAATTTAAATTTCACAATGTTTGTTCAATTTTCAGAATTTTGTCATATTTTTATTGATATATATCAAAAATTTACAAATTCAGCATATTCTATAATTTCAAAACAGAATTTGATAAAACCGCCAAGTAGTTATTAAAATTTGGTTAGACAAGGAGATTAGAACTTAATAAGCTTTCGAATTAGCTCAAATTCTTGGGATATAGTTTCTTTTTAAATTACAGAATTTAAAACTTTTATAAACGTTCAAATCAAAGATTTTAAATACTTTATTATTTATGAAATCAGCATTCTTAAATTTTGTCGAAATTTCAGAATTTTGTAATTTTTTAAAATTATATCCAGATACTTGACGGAATTTAATAAAACCGCTTAGGATTTAGAAATGGTTAACGATCAGAATTTCATAAAATTGGCACAATAAATTTTATTTCAAATTTTAGAAAAACGTAGTAGTATTTCAGAATATAATTGTAAATCCCGAAATTTAAATTTTTATAGTACTCATATTTAAATTTTAAACTCCAAATATTAAATTTTAATATCTTTGATAGGTAATGCATTAATTAAAAATACTACAACTATGTCACAAAACATCAAATTCTAGCTTCCAAAATTAGAAAAATTAATTTCGTAATTTTTTTTTTGAAATTATGCATTTTGATAATTTAGAATTTTATAAAATAAATATCTAGGCTAACTTATTTTTAAAATCATATTTTTTTTGAATGCGCTAAATAAAAAATATTAAAAAGAAAAATTCTGAAAATTTCAACA
The DNA here is from genome assembly GCA_951394425.1 of Tipula unca. Lineage (NCBI taxonomy): Eukaryota > Metazoa > Arthropoda > Insecta > Diptera > Tipulidae > Tipula > Tipula unca. The sequence continues at coordinate 43,937,780 of OX596381.1, read as the reverse complement.
ATATTTCTTATTTCGAAATTTCATTGTTTCGTAAATATTAAATTACCGTACATTAAGATTCTGACTTTTTTCCATCTACATCTAATATCTTATCCCAAGTAGTAATCTCACTGTACTTTTTAGTACAGTGAGGCGGTCGCAGTCCTTATAAGTCATATTGCGTCTTATTGCAAAGCTGGAGTAGTATCGACTAAGCTGATACATACTGTTATTGGCATTTACTCTACTACTGAAAATTTGGTACCTATACACTTTTATTTCATGTCGTGGTGTGTAAACCTAATTAGCTACCTGCGGAATCTCGTCAGAACCTCAAACAAATTACGAGTTCCTTCATCTATTGAATGTAAAAATCATTAAGCATTTCTTCGTATCTCTTGAAATTATGAGAAACCAACACTACTCGGATATACCAGACCCCTGTAAGAATTGTGTGTCCACATAAAAATTTATTATCAATGTTTTATGGTTTCGATTTTCAACCCCAAAACATAAAATTATTTTGTAGACAAATCCAATGATTCGCCGTAAGACTGCAAAAGTTAATTTAACAAACCGCAATAATCATTGTAATTCCGAAAATCCCGTTTAATATTATGTCCAAAAAAGTATTAAAATCTTAAACCCAAATTTTATTACCCTAACAGGTTTTTGGGCGAACGATATATAAACAGCCCATCATGAATTAAACTAGATTAAAACTTAAACTATATGAGTTGCTATTATGGCATGTCCCCCAAAAATAAAAAGTTTTCCAATGAAAAGTTTTTTTTTTTTTATGGTATTTCCTTTCACACAAAATACATTCTGTCTGTGTGTGTGTGTGTGTGTGTGTCTGTATATATACCTTGCGTATAATCCGTATATACCTCAACCTGAATGATTGCGTGCTTGCTGTATAAAAATTGACTGAATATTTTCATCACGTAATTGTACCGAATAGAAAACAACGAAAAAGCACCCGAAGGGAGGAAAAAACTTTTTGTTGTTCAATCAACAAAATACACAAAAAAAAAAAAAAAACTTCTGTTCCTTTTTAGCTTTGTTCGCGAGTCCTTTTCCGTATACACATGTGTTGTTATTCCGTATTCAGAATGTATGTTAGTTAGTTAACCTTGACATAGTTTTCGCGCGCTTTTCCTGTGTTCCACGTTTCATCGCACGTTCTACATAAATTTGAAACGGAATTACGTAATTAGTATTTTTCGTAAACACGTTTGAGGGTAGATTTTAAAACTGGATAGGAGGGTAGCTTTGTTTATTTGAATTAATAAATTTTGAATTAAAGCTTTTTACTATTTCATACGCGCGGCTAATGTTGACACACGTTTATATTTACAACAACATCCACAAATAAAATTTGACTCCTTTATCCGCTATAAATTTCCCACTCACATTTTCTTCACTCCCGCCCCGCCACATACACACATATTCATATATACATATTTAACATTTCTTATGTTGCGTTCATACATTATGTAAATTTATATAATATTTATGGCAAAAATATGTAATAAATTAATTTGAATTTTATTTATTTTTATAAAATTTATTTATTTGCCGTGAAAATTTTTTCCTTTTTTCTTCAATCCCCATCAATAATATTGTCATCATCATCATTGCGGGATGATGATCATTATCCATTCGGATGAAAATTTATTGTAACCATGACAATGTATGTATATAGATAGCATAGGGATAGAATATATTCTGTATATATACCTACGCAGGAAAATGTTTGCCTTTTTCCCCCGGATTGTTGTTGTTGGTGCTGGCGCTATTCCGTTTTACATAATATATACATATATTATGTTGTATTCGTATACGACTGTGTATATATTTCATTTCTATTTCGCAAAAAGCATTTAAATACGTTTTTAGCTTTTTTCCACCACCACACCCTTCCGTCACACCCAAATTTTTCTATTTTTTCGTTGGAAATTTCGAAAATTTAGTTAAGTAAAAAAAATTCTATGGAATTGAAAATCTTTTTTTGTTTGTTTTTAAATTAAAGTTTAATAAATTATATGTGCGTGTGTATGGGGTGGGGGTATAGTGCTTCGTGTAATGAAATACAATTTTAAAGTAAATTTTTATATAGGATTTTAGAATTTAGTCTTCTTCTCTCTTTTAAGAAAAAAATTAGTTGTTATCACTATGAGGGTGTTACGAGTGTGTTAGATAAATTATGCGGGTCCGGAAGAATTTCAAAAATTTTACGTTTTTAATGAAATCATTAAAGCACTTGCTTTGGTCATAGGTCGACATAATCAACCCTAAAGTAAAGGAATTTAAAATTCGTTAATAAAATGTTAATAAATTTTCACTTCAACTGATACTCCTCATTATTGAGGTACATCCTCAATATATCTTAACTAGCATAGGGAAACGAGTCTATGTATTAGCAGCAAAACGATCCCTTATATCAAAAATTGTCAAAATTGTGGATGGTTTTTTTCAACAATAATTATAGGAAAAGTAATGTTTGAACAATCGTTCTTAAGCCTGGAAATTAATGGCAAATAAAATTTCCCACAGATTTATTCAATATTTTTGTTGGCCAAGTTCAGATTGGCTTATAGTTATTAATTAAAACAGTTTTAAAGGCCATTACTGGCCCCTTACTGAGTCAACAATTTGGTCCAGCGGTTTCGATCCCGAGCATGGTCTTCATACTGTATAAGACAATCTGAAGAGGCCAAGTCGTTCTCTACACCGTGGAGCCATCGTCGCCTGCAACGACCACTGCGCCTACCATATGGTGGCTCTCCCTGCACAATTCGTTCCGGATCAGCACGCAGAACGTGCCCAAGCTAGCGTACTCGCTGAGATCTTACTTCATGTACAATATCGCGGATCTTCATCAGATCTCTGATCTCGATATTATACAGAACTCGGTAGGTACCATCTATTTCGCGTTTTGGGCCGTAAATCACACGCATGACTCTTCTCTCAAATGTTAGGAGCCATCTCTCGTACTCATCTGTCAGCGCCCAACTTTCACATCCAACCATAACAACGGGCCTGATCAACGCTTTGTAAAGCTTCAGCTTCACGGCACTTGAAGTGTTTAGATTTTAGCAGTGGCCTTAGAGGATGCAAAGAATGACTGCCAGCTGCCAGCCGCACTTTAATATCCTCACCCACACTGTTATCGTGAGTGATAAGAGAACCCAAATATTTGAACCTCCTCACTCCCTCAAACGTGTGGTGGCCACTACAAAAATCTGGTGTGCCATTGCCAGAGATCAGGTACTTCGTTTTGGACTCATTGATCTGAAGTCCAACTGAAACTGAAAACTCTACAAGCGGATCAACTGTTTCTTTCACTCCGTTGCTATTCAGTCCAATCACGCATATGTCATCTGCATATGCAAGCACCTGATTGGACTGGCGTTATAAGATGTTACGCTGCGGTGTGTTTTAGTTTTACGAAAGATGTACTCCAACATGAGTTTAAAGAGTATCGGGGACAGAGCATCTCCCTGCCGAACACCCGAGTTAACTACAAAAATTGTCGATAGCCTGTTCTCCACTTTAACACAGCATTGAGACTGCGTCACGGTCATCCTACATAGTCGTACCATAGTTTTGTTGACATTCCTAGGTATTCCAGAGCAGACCACAAACTCTCTCGATTGATCGAGTCATAGGCCTGTCGGAAATCCAGGAACACCTGATGTACGCGGATGGATGTCTCATAATATTTAGATAGAATCATCCGCAGCGAAAAGATTGGCTTAGTAGTAGTATCAATAAACGTCTAGTAACCGTAAACCGTTTGAGTCATGAAATATTTTAGGCGCTTCTATTGGAATAGTCACAATAAGAATAACAAATGGAAAGTTGGATCAGATATATTTCAAACTAAATGCGCCACCCGTGATGATAAATCCTTCCAATCAAAACCTATTAACCAGGTTACCAGGTGTTAGTAGTATAACTGGTCCTATTTTGGGATACAAATGGGATAATTCCACCCATTATGGGATAATTCCACCTATTTCAGAAACCCGTTCAACACTAGACTATTTAATCCGAGTTGTTTCCCTCAAAACTCAAAAGGGAATTCTAAAACGGTCAACTACTAAGGCCAGTCCATTATCACCAGACTGTATACACAACAAGGAGACACTAAAAGAGCTAAGTTTCTAAAAACTCTGAAGTAAGTCTAATTGTCAATGACAACCAGCCAGTGGAAATAACATCTCACCTGCAGCTGCAGCTTACCAAACACAGTGGAAACCCCAAAACTAATCCGCAAAACTACAATCTTCACTGTAGTGCTGGTTCCAGACGTCCCAACGTCCATGAATAACTAACGAATTTTAATAATTAAGAAGAGGAACCTAAACGCTAAGGCCTCTAAAAAAATAATCTTCATTTGTCTGTTTTTGCCTTCAACTATATACCGCAGAGGCTTTGTTTGGATTAGGTTGATTGATTATAAAGGTTTACAATTCATTGCCGTCCAAAGATTAGAGCTTCTAAACATTGGCATTATTGCCTTATTTCTCAGTTTATTGCTGCTCACGTGGAACATCTTTTAAAGAAAGATTTAATATTTTAAATAAACGACAAGCACAGGCGTTTCAGTAAATATGACCTCAGTTGAATGTAAGAGGCCCTTTACCCAGCACGTGTACGGTACAGAAAGAAACGACATGCCCGACGAAGTCCCTTGCGGGTTCTTTCCTGATTTCGGTTTTGCTTTTTTTGGATACTTTGACCGTCCCATTGATGTTGACGAATTATCTTTTCCCAACCCATTTTAAACCGCATAGCCCTACAAAGCAGAGCTATCTCGCTGGATGGTTTAATCTATTTAAATTCTAAAGTGATCTGCTCCCATTAACATGAAATTTCTCTCAACTTTGTTTTAGCTTTTGTTTGCCATTCCAATATTCCTCGTCATGTTACAAATTATGCCATTATATTTATGTTTATTAGTCCGTCAGAAGAATTTTACAACTATCTCCAACTCACCCATAAAATTCAATTCAATTTATTATAAATTTTCATCACAAGATTAATTCAACAATAAATGTTAAAGAAATAAAGTGAGGTTATGAATAAATTAAAATTGTGGAAAAATTTACCATTTCCCGATTATTCTGTAATCGACCTAAACCCATCAGACTGTCTGGGCTTGTACTAGGCACGATCACGGAGTAGCCTAGCGGTTCTGCTGGCATTGCCAAACGAGTGAGTACCATAACTGGTACCACCCCGGATATGGCGACGAAAAAGCAACGCTCGTATGCCCAAAACGTCGCTTAATCTACAGATAAAAAGTTTTTTGTTCGGAAAAATAATCCGGTTATCCCTCTTGATGAAGACAAATTGTCTGTACCGCAGATGCTTGGGTGCTATCTTTCGGATGGTGTCTACATTTGCAGGTGCAATAATGACAAAACCTACAAGTGGTTTTGTGAAGGAATCTCCAAAACGAAAGATGTTTGTAGTGCTTGTCAACGATCTGTTGGTGACCCCGTAAACCACCTCGTTTAGTAACATGGATCCGCGTGATGATCCATGCGTAGTAACCACCAACATCAAGCTGATAAATCCAGGTATTTCAATTGAGGGATGGAAGGTAGTCCATTGCAAACATAAGGCAAATTACCAATCGATTGTTTACCGGGTTGACCCGAAATCCTTCGAGAGTATAACTGGTTTCGGTTTGTTGTTGCAGTACTTTCTGGAGAGGATCTCATTCAAGATTATTTCTGGTCCATAGACAACTTTTATTCTTCTTTCTGCCCGACTTTACAAGGTCGTCCATGATTAGAATAAAACAGATCAACTTGCAACACAGTAAATCAGCTTCATTTGAATTGAGGAAGTTGCTTTCTGTAATTCATACAGATATTTCTCTAATCCAGGAACCATATCTTCTTGATAATGCAGTCTCTGGATTGAACTGAAGAATTCAGCTCATAAAACTCGTGCGTGCATTTTTATTTTCTAAAATATTAATGAAATTTAGTACGCTAATTTCTGTACTAAACTGGTCATTACGTCAGTTTATTTGCCGTATGACTCTTCTTTTCCTCTTCCCTCTGAGGAACTCACTAATCTTATGACATGGTATAAGAATAGGCATACTCCTTTGGTATACTAATGCTCATCACTCAATCTGAAGTAGTGCGCACATTAACCACTGGGGTTTTTCTCTGCTTAACTATATAAGCACTTGTGAGCTTGAAATTCTTTATAATGGATGCGAGCCTATTTTGTTAGGACATTAAACAATTGTGGTCTTTTCTCTATCGAGCTAGGTTCTTTACTTACGCCACAAAGAACTACCCTTTGAAAGCCCTAAGGTTTAAGTGGCTTGAGACTTTTAGTTGTCGTAAAGCGAAGGACTTCATTAAGGAGCCCAATTTGAGGTCAACGAAGTATGCTTTATCTTTAAAAAAAGAGCCAGTTAAGAATCTTGGTAACGATTCTTACGGGACATGCTCATGATGTTATTTGCGAGGACTGACTGCCTTGAGGAAGATGACGACTGCCTTCATTTTGTAAGCAGTTGTCCAGCTTTCAGTTCTATTCGCTTTCACGTATTCAACTTTAGGTCTTTAAATTTAGATCAGTTGTCCTCTCTGCCTTGGTCTAAACTTGTTAAGTTTGCGAAGGTAACAGTGCGCGTTTTCCAATTGGGATAGAATCCTGGGTTTACACCATGGGGCTTTTGTGGCATTGAATGCGAAATCCTCGTGGGTTCCAACCAATTTTAATAATAATAATAAAAAACCCATCTGACGTTGTAAATTTATAATGTAACATGTCTCTCTCACTTTCGGAATTTCGTCATTAACGACCGGTTCATAAAACTGGAGGACGGTGGCTTCAAAGTGCTTATGGGGATGAAGCTGATATTGCCACCTTTGGTGATTATCCCAGTATCCTAACTGAAGTTATGCTAAACCTGCAGAGCATTCTTTCCATGGTAGAAAAAGTTGGAGCCTCATGTTGTACGACACTGGCTCTATAACGCAGTAGTCCGACATATTATTCTCCACTCAAGGTTTAAATGCTTTACTACACCTAACTCTTCTAGACATCTTGGGCAAACAATTTCCAGCATGTATAGTGCTATTAGACTGTCGATCTGTAACAATGCAGGACTAACTTTTGATATCAAGTTTCTGACTGTGATCCTCTTCATATGGCTGCACTTCTGGATGGTTTAAAATAAGATGGAAACATCGGTGGCAGGGCGTTCTGTAAAGAAATTCTCATTAACAGCTCCTTTCGTCTCCCCGACTATTGTAATGTATTTCAAGCAGAAATTACTGCGATAATGGAAGCCGTAGACTGATTTGTTAAGGTATAATTCTAGAGTACTCCAGAACTGTCCCTGAACGAGATGGCAGATCAGTGTAACATCCGTCTTACACGCCACATCTTAAAAAGATGCAAGTACATTTAAATGTCACTTAAATCATATAAACTACTGCTTCAGGAAGCAGTCAAAATGTTGATAAGTCATAGACAGGCAAGTAGTTGGTTTCTTCTCATATGGCTTAAGTCGCAACTGTGAAGACAACGAGGAGGATACACACAATACTCCATCTATTGTGCACCTGTCTCCATCTGGATCAAATCATTATATTATTGTTAAGTCTAAAGGAGGATGGTTCATCAGCTTCCGTCAACGGTCCATGCATGTTACCCGCAAATGAGGACATGTGATACGCAAATGTATATTATGAAAGCGTATTTGTTGCAAATCGTTGTTCTTCTTGAATGTAGATCAGCGTTCCTTTCATTTTTTGGTTCAAACTTTTACAGTTGGCAGCCGGACGCATTTGCTAAAGACCAATTGTGGTAAAAATTGCGTTATCTCCTTTGATTTCATTAAACTGTTCGAGTATTTATTATTGTGATTGTCATTTTTATCAATATTAACTTTATTTTATTTTTATTTTCAGGTAAGTAAACTATAAACGAATTATTCATTACGTCAAAATCGTGAGTATTAACAGATCATTTTTTCCATCACCTAAATTACCATGTGATGATTTGAATTTCACATCTATCTTAGCATTGTTACACTCTACGTTGATTGGTTTCTATGCTTGCTTTAACCGCAACAGAAAGTGGTTTTTTTTGTTGGCAAAACCATGGTTAGAAACCACTACGTGTAGCACTCGTCTGAATTATTCAAGCCCTTAAAAAAATTATTGGAATGGAACATACAATAATTTAATTGGGCTTGGGAGTGAATATCATGCGGAGAATTTAAAAGTAGATGAGCTTGACCGTCAAGGCATAACATGTTAGTGCTCATCTCACAAAGCAGATTGAGCATTAAAATACCGCTAGCTTTATGTAAACTGCTGCTTTATGAGGGAACTATGAAAGAAACGAACGACAAATGATCGATCGGCAACTTGTCCGTAATAAGTATAGGACTGGTATACAGATCCGGCCAGGTGATCTCGCTTAGGCCGCACCATATTAGTATGGTCGTGCGAGCTATAATGGGGCATTGTCTCATAGGTAAATAAGCGCGCAGACTGAGCGTCTTTCCCGCTTATGATGACAGTATTCCACCTGCTTTGCACCTATCTTCGTCGAGCGCAAGGTAGATTGAATTTTATATCTGGTCCCCATATCTGGATGACCTGAAAGATCTTAGTAAGACTGACATCAGGGGTATGAAGCGTATTGTGGTTTGACTGAGTAAAGAGGAGGACATTTTAAATGTGGTACAGCTGTTATATGGATTGGGCCGCTTAAACAAAGTAAATTCCAAACTCACAAATTTGAGACAGTTCGACCGACAATTGTGACAGGAGACAGTAGTTTTTTCGAACACGACGGTACCACATGGCACTCAGCCGGAGAAACATTGGCTTTAAGTGGAGAGAATTTTACCTCCTGTGATTTTTGTTTGTGGAAATATCTCAAATCGAAAGTCTATATATATGCCAAAAAGCCGAATTCAACTGCTGGACTGAAACATGAAACCCGGCGCTTTATTGAAAATTTCGTCAAAAGAACCAAATCCGGTAGCATTAGTATACGTTGGTTTTCACGGGCTTCAATTTTAAATTATTTCTGTGCAATTTTATTTGCCAATATTACATTTCAAAAAGTCATTCCATTTGGCTTTGAGCGATACTCCATAACCTCATCAAAAATCCTGTTTAGAATCTCATTTTCATCAAATATATAATTCAAATTTCATTATAACCGGTGAATCGGTCGGATCCAGAACGACGCGAAAAAAGTCAGCTAATAATTGGGCCAATATTAAATATTTTATTCTCTGATAAAATTAAATCAAAATTGTAAAACATGATGATTTCCCAGATTTTGGAATACAAACCATACATGAGTCACACAACACTTGAAGTATACAAGTTCAATCATTATACACAAAAAACATTATCCTCTTCTGAAGACTCGTATGGCCAAATATGTTCGAGACCTATTTAGTCCCCTCTGTTACTATTTATGGGACATTTTTCTTGTCAACATCATCGGGGATGAGCTTGATTTAAAGACTCATGGTGCCAGTAGAAATTATCACTTAATCGTGTTCAATATCCTTTATATATCAATAGATCATCGATTTTCTGTTGATACTCAATGGCTGCACTCATTAGGAATCTTCGCTTCCAAAACCAAGGTGACTTCTATAAAACGAGCAGTCTTCCACGTCCGAATATATTTGCACGAGAGTGTATTATTCGCAAAACTCCTTAGTATGACGCATGGAATAAAAACTATGAGTTATTGGGATCACTCCGAAATCCTGTCATTCAGTAAAGTGCAGCCGGATGGACAGCAAAATCAGATTTTAATATTCAAACCAGATAGAACAGCCAACCAGTTAAACTTGAAACGCCAGCGCCATTTTAATTGCTGACTCCTCTTGCTCCATATAAAGTAGTCATCATAGTGTTCTGCTCACGCTATTGGACATTCTGGCAGAGAACCACAACGGCGACTGTTTAAGTTATGTGGCGGCTTCAGTAATTGGGCATTGGGCATTCAACTGCATTCAATATTATCATTAAGTGTTACAAATTGCTAAACTACAAATATGGCTTCTCGGTAGCAGTAATCATGTCCACAAACATTTCGAGAATTTTCACAGTAAATGTAAATTCCCACGATGACAAAGATCAATGCATTTTAATAGACTTATATGACGTCAATCATTATAGACGTTGGTTAATAATTAATGTTGTTAGTAGGTATTAAACGATTAAAATATTTATGAGTTATGTTTACATATACTTACGGTTTTTACATTGTGTTGTTGCATTCGTTTATGATAAACTTAGATCTTATCTCGGCAAAACATTATTTCAAATAATTTGGCAATGTCTTAGTACTATATGTGTATTCAAAATTTTATTTAATTTTGTGAACAAAATGAAAAACATACAAACCATTATTATGTGACCGATTCACATAAATCTTAGATATAAATTATCTTATGTGTAATAAACTGGTAAACTATATTCACAAATCAAAAGGAACTACAATACTAATTCATAGTCGACTAAATCCGTTCAATATTCAACCAAATTTTATCCCTTGGTTCGAGTAACAAATTCGCTGGATTGAATTCCATTGTTGTGGTGGTTTTATCGCCCAGCTCAAATTTATGTTCGCGCAATAACATGCATAGACCAAGTTTTATATTTAAAATACCAAATTCTTGGCCGATACATTGTCGTTGCCCGCTACCAAATCCTAAAAAGCTTAATTTATGACGTTGTCGCATATTTTCTGCGGTGAATCGATCTGGATCGAATCGCTCCGGCTCCGGATAAATCATTGGATCGTTATGTATTGCGTACACTGGTATAATAAAATCGGTGTTTTCGTTAAGTGTGTAATCCGTTTCTGGTATCGCGAACCGTTGCCCGGCTTTTCGGTATATAGTGTGGACGGGTGAATATTTTCGGATGGTCTCTGCAACATGAAAACAAAAAAAAAAATATTAAATATGTCTTCAATAAACCGCGGTGGCCAGAAATCTAAATTTACTTTGCTTCAATCGACTTTCTCTTCGATTTAATTAAACAACAGTTATTTTCTTAGCAATGGTTGTTAGTTTCTCAAATTTTTTTTACGATGTCGTTAATTAACCGAATTAAAATTATGTTGTGAAATTGGTGTACATACTGTACAAAGTTGTTAAATTTCTTGTACTGCTAGCGTCTTACCAAACCAAAAACAGTACAACAAATTTCAACCAAATATTTATTAATAACCAGCCGCGAGGTCAATGCTCTTTTCAACAGAGAGAAACCTACACGATACAACCGACGAAATTCAGTTAAAGAAAGTAAAAACAAAAGAATACAGTCATCACGAGGTTATAAAAAAAAATTTAAGGTTCGATTTCAAGCCGACGTTCTGTAAAAAATTAAAAAAACATGACTTGATAGTTTGGTACATATAGACCAAAATAAATGCTCATAACTCATCGAAACAGCAAAACCTTGATCACGAATTTTTCTTATTTACCTATTTGACGTACCAAAAATATTGCCACAATGTTTCGAGCACAAATTTGAATTAAATTTCATAAAATATACACAATTTGATATTAATGTATGTGACCTCGATTTTGGGGTGAACGAGTTGGAAGAGCCGGAGCCCAATTAAATTCTAAGAAAGCTACCAACTGTATACTAACTGTAAGTTTTATGAAAATTTTACTAAAGTCTGGTTGGACCTAATTTATTTTCAAGTGATTTGAATATAACTAAGAGTAATTTCGAATTTAGTTTAATTCAGGTCGAGGACGGGTTCTGACCGCATAGTATTTTGCTTTCCAACAGAAAGTTATACAAGTGGAGTTCCCCTGCAAGGAGAATGGTAGAAGATTAAATAGAAGAACCAAGATGGTCTACGCGTAAATAACGTAGCGAACTAAAAATCTATTCAAAATTGGGCGAAGCTGGTTAACCGAAATTAAATTTTAAGTTCAGAATTCTGCGGTATGCTAGAAATCTAAAATATTTAAAACTTTCGAAATCCATCCAAGTTGAATGTCACGTTCTAGATTCAATTGATTCGATGATTAGAATTAAGGAATTAATTATAACTTTTAGGTAGGCTACCTTAGACTTTTAAATGTAAAAAATTAGAAAATTAGACAACAAAATTCCAAATTTTGTAAAATTCAAAAATCGAAATCAAACCTTATTCGAAATTTAAAATTTAAAAGCGATTCTTAAATTATAGGATTCTGAATCTCTGATACCAAATTCATAATTCTCAAATTTCGAATACAAAATTTACAAAAATATCCGGTAAATTTCTGAATTTCTGCTGAAAATCTGTGAAATTCAAAATTTTCAAATTTCGAATAGTTATAAACAATTTTTTTTTTTAAATTTATTTTACTTATAGGTCAAATAATATAATATAATAATAACAGTGTTAAAGGCCATTACTGGCCCCTTACTGAATCAACAATCTGGCTCCAACGGTTTCGATCCTGAGCTTGGTCTTCATACTGTCTTAGACAATCTGAAGAGGCCAAGTCGTTCTCTACATCGTGGAGCCATCGTCGCCTGCAACGACCTCTGCGCCTACCATATGGTGGCTCTCCTTTCAGAGATCGCTGCACAATTCGTTCCGGATCAGCATGCAGAACGTGACCGAGCCAGCGTACTCGCTGAGATCTAACTTCATGTACAATATCGGGGATCTTCATCAGATCTCTGATCTCGAAATTGTACAGAGCTCGGTATGTACCATCTATTTCGCGTTTAGGGCCGTAAATCATACGCATGATTCTTCTCTCAAATGTAAGGAGCCATCTCTCGTACTCATCCGTCAGCGCCCAACTTTCACATCCAAACATAACAACGGGCCTGATCAACGCTTTGTAAAGCTTCAGCTTCACGGCACTTGATAAGTGTTTAGATTTTAGCAGTGGCCTTAGAGGATATAAAGAACGACTGCCAGCTGCCAGCCGCACTTTAATATCCTCACCCACACTGTTATCGTGAGTGATAAGAGAGCCCAAATATTTGAACCTCCTCACTCCCTCAAACGTGTGATGGCCACTACTAAAATCTGGTGTGCCATTGTCTCTAAAACCAGAGATCAGGTATTTCGTTTTGGACTCATTGATCTGGAGTCCAACAGAAGCTGAAAACTCTACAAGCGGATCAAGTATTTCTTTCTTTCTTTCAAATAATAATAAATTAAATAAAAATAAATTAAAATTTAATATTTCAAAACATTCGAAAGTCAGTTAACATCTTTCTGCAAAAATCTGAAATACTTAAACTTAAACGTCCTGCAAAACTGAAAAAGTTCAAATAATCTAAGAATTAAAATATTTATTAAATTTACTGAGCTAATTTTGGAAAATTATAATTCAAATTATTAAATTATAACTTAGGTGAAAATATTAAATTTCAGAAATTGGGGTATTTTAAAAACTCCAAAATTTACAAATTGTGCATTTTTAGGTAAAATTTGTTTTTAAAAATTCAAATGATAACTTAAAGTTCGAAATTTAATATTTCAGAAGAGCCAAAAAGTTGAAGCTGAAAATTTACAAAATTTAAAATTCCCAAAAATAAAATTAAAATTAAGACTTATAGATCGGCTAAATCGAAATTGAAAATTTCATAACATCCAGAAATTGGGGAATTTTGAGTTACTGCTGAAAATCTACATAATTCAAAAAATTTTAAATTTCGATTTTCAATTCTAGATTATTTATATCAAATAAATAAAAATTTAATATTTCAAAACATTCAAAGATAGTGACCATTTTTCAAAAATGCTAAAATCTGTAAAATGCAACATTTTTAAATTTAGTATTTCTGCATTAATTTATGTAAACGTGGTTAAAACTGTTAAATAAACGTCATAAATTGAATATTACATAATTGAAATTTAAAATTTTAAAAAGTTCATAAGATATTAAATTAAAACTAAAACTAAAAGGTCGACGAAATTTATTTAAATTAGATCTTTCAAAAAATTCAAAATTTTCAAAATTCTGCAAAAAAATTAAATGAAAATTTTAAAAGTTTTAACAAATTGAGAATTCTTAATTTCTGCACAAAATTTGAATTCTGTGATATTTTCATAAACATAGTTAAATTATAATCTGAAGTTAAAACGTATAGAATTAAATATTTCAAAAAATACAAAATTTTGAGAATTCTGTGTCAATCTGGAAAATTCATAATTATTGTGCATTATTTACGTACAATTTGTTTTTAAAAATTTAAACGAAAACATATAAGCTAAAATTTAATATTACAATCTATCCAAAAATATAAAAGCTCTGAATTTATTTTATGCTCTAAATCTGCATAGTTCAAATATTTTAAAAGTTCTGCATTCAAAAATTTAAATTAACACTAAAAAATTGAAAATTTCAAATTACTACTGAAAATCATCAAAATTAAAAAATTAAAATTTCGATTTGAAATTTCTTAAATTTGTGTTCAATAATTGAAATTAAACTTACGGCAGCTCAAATTAAATATTTGGAAAGCAAATTTAGAAATCTGAATTTCTGCTCAAAACTTGCTTACTCAAAATTTTTAAAATATATTTATTGGTTGGCTAAATCAAAACTAAATATTTTAAAAGAAACAAATTGAAAAATCAGAATTTTTGTTGTAAATCTACAAAATTTAGTCGCAGAATTTATTTATTTATATACATAGATTTGGTTTCAATAATTAAAATTTAAACGATTACTTAATCGAATTTTAATACTTTCCAAATTTGAGAACTTGGAATTTTGCTATATTAACGTAAAATTTGATTTCATAATATCAAATTTAAAACTTATAGGAAGACTTAATCCATATTTAACATTTCAATAAATTCCCAAAAATTGCTGAAAATTTTAAAAATTCAAAATTTTTAAATATTAAAGATTAATTTTGTTTTAAAAAGTTATTCAATTAAAACGTATAGGGTAAATATGAATGTTAATGTGCATAAATCTAAAACTAGTTTTAAATCGAATGTTAAAATTGAAACCTATAAGTCGATGAAATTGATATTTACAATTTTTAAAGGTTTAAAATTTGAGAATTGAGAATTGGGATTCCCAATCCTGAATTGTTTACAAAAAATTTGATTTAAAAACTTAAAATTAAATTTTTTAGGTAGGTCGCTTTAATAGAAATTTAAAATTTTGAAAAATCCAACAATTTAACAATTCTGCACTAATTTTGTAAAACTTGTTCGAAATTAAAATTTATAATGATTCAAAATTTGGAAAATAAATTATCAAAATTTAAAATTAACATCTAATACGTGTTGACTTAATCGAAATATAATATTCCAGTTATTTGAAAATTTGGTATTTCTTGTGAAAATTTATAAAAAATTAAAATAATTTCCAATTCTAGATTATTAATGAACAATTTTGTTCAAATAATTTCATTTTTCATATTTCAAAACATTCAAAAATTAGCAAAAACCCTGAATTTCTGCAGTATTTACGTAAAATTTAGTTAAAGCGATTTTTGAACGCCCTACAAAATGGAAATTAAAACTTTTAATTAGGTAAATTTCGAAATTTAGTATTTTAAGAGATCAAAAAAAATCTGAGAAATTTTTCGGAAAATCTGCAAAATTCACCAATCAGTTTTTCCAATTTTGCAAAAAAAATTTTTCAAATTTTGAATAACAATTTCCAAACCATAATTTCTTATGTAAAATTTGATTTGAAAATTTAAAAGCAACACTTATAAATTTAAAATTTCAAAAAATCCAATAATTTTAGAATTCAGAATTTTTGCACAAAAATTAATCACTAAAAATTTTGAATCGTTTCACTAATTTTGTTAAATTATAATTCAAAAATTAAATTAAAATATAAAATTTTCATAAATTGTAGAATTCCGTATTTCTGCTGAAAACCTACAAAATGTTTTAAATTTCGAATCTAATCTCGAATATTTCAAAATATCTAAAAATTTGAGAATTTTATTGAAAATTTTCATATTTCGAACTGCAATTCCAAATTCTGCAATATATACGTAAAATTTGATTTTAAAAATTAAAAATAAAACTTATATAGTTCGTTTGGTCAGAAATCTTCCATTTTGAAAAATTTTTAATTTTCAAAATTGAATTTGGATTTTCAAAATTCAACATGCTCCTCAAAATTTAAAATTTTTAAAGACATTTTTTTATGCAGCGGGTAGAAACTTTTAATTACTTGTTAGTAGGAATAAACCAGTTTGAAAATTTAAAACTTTATTATTTAAAGTGAATAATTTTTAAATACAAACGTTTAACAATTTCGATTTTAAAATTTAAGAATTAAAATAATTTGAAATTGTGGAGTTACGATTTTGCAATTTTTAGGATTTTAAGATTTTCGATGGCAAATTTAAAACTTCCCAAATTTTTTTTGAAATTTAACAGACTTACAGACTTTTGAGTCTGTAAGTTTGTTAAATTAAAGGCTCAATCGCCTTTTTCACGAAGCGCTGAATATTAAAAAACCATAAAAAACTTGTAATTCAAATTATTATTTTTTAATATAGTTTTTTTTTCAATTAAATTTATAATCAGTGTGATTTCAATAATAAAGTGACCTGAGAACAATTAGTGGACTTCATTAATTTCTTATGAATACTTTTTTGTTGATGTTTTCATTCTACAAGTATGGGCGGAATTTTCCATGTTGAATTTCAACGTGCTTCGCCGATTGCTATATCGCAACGTGAGCATTGCGCAATTTAATATTTTTATTTTTATATGAAAAAGTAATTGTGACGTACATTGCGTTATATAACACTTACTAGATTTCTTGTAATATAATAAACACATTTTACTAAGAATAATACCAAATAATATTATAGATATATGGCATTACGTTTGTTGAGCTTTATTATACTATACACTTTTAAATGTTCTGCAAATTACAAACAATAATTTTTATTTCAATTTGTAAGCATTTTAGGCCAGGTTATTTTCTGATTTTATAAATTAATTTGTAATCATCACAATTAAGATAGTTATATCATTCATTGGTGTGATACATAGTCTAAATGCCGATTATTAATAATTGTCTGTATAAGTAAACAAATTTAACAACGTAATTGGAGTTGTTCTTATAACAAGTTTTAATTGGAGTTGTTTATAAGGACGGTTTTATTGGCTTAGTTACTGGTTGAACGTCACATGCTAAATCATTATTAAGTTCATCGATTAATTAAAAGATGTCTGTACCGCATTTTATATAGGTGACGATACGAGATACAACAGTATTGTATAGAAGCAATGCACCACGAAGGTTTCTCCGATTTATAATTTAAGACTGATTCTTTTGAATTTTAAAAACTATTATCGAACGAAATGAATAGTACATAGTATAAAAATGTTTCAATGATTTTTTATACTTGAAGATCAGAAGGTAACTAACCATAATTCGCAGATATTTTTTAAAACAATCTCTATACATTACTTCAAGGTAAAGGCAGCAATTTATTAAGTTCATTATCATGTACAAGCTGAAATGTTTTAAAAATGATTATCGTTGCTTCGCTGGCCTTACTACTAAAAATATGTTTATTACTCAAAATATGTATACATCTGTAAACAGTACAAACGAGATTCATATCCGAAATTTGAAAGAAAACATAAAATACGTCTTAAATGCTCAACTAACCGAATTAAAACGTTCTCTTTGCAGTTTTTGCAACACGCTACATAAAATTAGCCAAGGTTAAGGTGTGGAAACTAAACATATTTAAAACAAGCCCAAATTTCTGATTTTTATATTCAAAAATTAAGTTTTAAATAAAAAAATTTCAATCTTAAAATTTAAAATATCTGAGATTTTAGCATTCTCAAAATTTAGAAAATCGAATTTTTAATAATTATTCCGAGGTTTAACTCTGAGAAATTTTATATTTTAAACTTTTTTATTTGGAATTTAAAATTTTAATGATTGTTCAATTCAGAGATTCTTAATATTAACAACTTTTGTAATTTAAAATTAGTGAGATTTGAAAATCATTAAGAAATTGTTCATTAAGAAAAACAGAGTTGGGAATTGCATTTCGAAATTTGAAAATTTTGAATAAGCAGAGAAACAGAATTGTCAATTTTTTGAACTTTTGAAATATTTGAAATTAGTTTAAATTTTTTAACAAAACTAAATTTACCCAAATAATACAAAATTGGAAATTTTAATTCGAATTTTTATTTATGAAAACTTTATATTTTCACCATTCAGTTATAATTTTAATTTTTGAAATATAATTTAACAAAATTAGTGAATCGATTCAACAATTTTTAGTGAATTAATTTTTGTGCTAAAATTCTGAGAATTGTTAGATTTTTTGAAATTTATAAGTGTGGATTTTAAATTTCAAAATCAAATTTTACGTAATAAATTCAGGTTAGGAAATTGAAATTCAAAATTTGAATTTTTTAGCATTTTTGGAAGCAAATTTTTCGTAAGTTTTTTAGCACTGAACTGATTTGTGAATTTTCCAGTTTTTCCGTAAAAATTTCGATATTTACCTAATTAAAATTTTTAATTTCCATTTTGCTGGGCGTTTTAAAATTGCTTTAGCTAAATCTTATGTAACTACTGCAGAAATTCTGGGTTTTGCTAATTTTTATTTGTTTTGAAATATGAAATATGAACTTATTTGACCTTAAAGTTTTAATTTAAATTATTGAAACAAAATTGTTCATAAATAATCTAGAATTGGAAAGTGCAATTTGAAATTTGAAAATTTTAATTTTTTATAAATTTTTAGCAGAAATGCCGAATTTTCCAATGAATGGAATATTATATTTTGATTAAGTCAACGTATTAGATGTTAATTTTAATTTTTGAATTTTATTTTCCAAATTTTGAATCATAATAAATTTCTAATGATAAACAATTTTCATGCAGACATTTTTTAAAAATTTTGAGTTTTGCAGATTTTGTGGAGAAATCCAGAATTCCTAAATTATTAGATTATTTAATATTTTAAATTGTGATTTAGAAAAAAAATTTAATATTAAGTTATGAAACCAAATTTTTCGTAAATAATTCAAAGTTGGTATTTACACAATTTAAAATTTGAAAATTTTGGATTTTGCTGAATTGTCAATTTCATCGGCCTATAGATTTTAATTTTAACTTTCAGAAAGCAAATTTTACGAAGTGTGTGCATTATACAATTGGGAAAACTGAGTTTTGAATTATCCATATTGTCAGCAAAAATTTCAAATTTCATTTTTAATAATTTCTTAAAATATTAAATTTCGATTTATAACTACTGTATCAATTTAATTTTCTTAGTTTTCACAGATTTATGTAGAACCACAATCCTCACTAATTTTAAATATCAAATTTTCCAAAATTCATTTTAATTGAATAACTTTTTAAAACAAAATTACTCTTCATTATTGAAAATTTTGAATTTTCAATAGTTCAGTATTCTTAAATTTTTGGATATATTTTGAGATGGTAACTATGGATTGACTCTTCCTATAAGTTTAAATTTGGATTTATGAAACTAAATTTTACGTTAATGTTACAAAATTTTTGCAGAAATACATAAATTCTAAAAATTTCGCATAAACAGGAGAGCAACAGGTGCCCTTAAGAGGTGAATGGCGGTATCTTTGAACATTTTTTAGGAGAGTTATTAGTTTTTAGTAAATTTGTATGATATTTGGTTAATTTTTAGTTACACTATAACTTCGATCAATTTTTAACATTTTTAATATTAACAATTATTAAAATATTTAAAAATTTATATAACTTAAATTAATTTTCAAAATTTTTAATTTTAAAATTTAAAATTTTATAAATTTAAAAAAATCTTACAATTTTGGACTCGTAATCATAAAATTCGTTAAATTAAAACTCTGAATTATCTCTCCTAAATTTTATTAAATTCAGTAAGCTGTAGTTTTAGCAGATTTGATCTTTTATATTGTAAAGTCTAGAATCTCGGGATTGAGGTTTAAAGTTTTTCGTCTGTTTTTCTAGAAGATTAATTAGCAAAATTTTTAAATTTAAGAACTAAGAATTTTAATTCATTTATTAGTTTGAAAATTCAAATTATGAATTTCAAATTTTAAAATCTTCAAAATCTTTGAAATTTTGATACTCAAACTATAGTTAAAAATTTTGCGGAATTTGAAAAATTTAGATTTATGATATTTGATTTTCAAACTCATTTTTCAAATTAATTTTATAAATTTAAAAATTGTTATTATTTAAAACTAATTAAGAGATTTTAAATCAAAAATATTTTAAACAAATTTAAAAATATAACAATTGTGAAAATTAATTTAAATTTTAGTAATTCTTAAAATTCTTAAAAATTATTATTATTTAAAAATAATTAAGAGATTTTATGTCAATTTTTTATCAATTTTTAACAAATCTGGAATTTTCTCAAAAAATTTGAAATATCTGAATTTTTAATTCTAAAAAAAATTTAAAAATTGTTATTATATAAAACTAATAAAGAATTTTTAACATTTAAAATTTCTTAATTAGTTTTAAATAATTAAAATTTTTTAAATATTTTTAAATTTTAAAATTTTTATAACAAATTTAATAATATAAAAATTGTGAAAATATATTTAAATTTTCTAAAATTTGCATTTTGTTATTATTTAAACCTAATAAGAGATTTATAATTAAATTTTTAACGTTTATTATCACTTAATTTGTTTTAATATTAACAATTATTCAAAACTTTTAAAATTTATAAAATATAAAATAATTTTCAAAATTTTTAATTGAAAAATTTAAAATTTTTAGATTTTTTTTTAAATTAATTATAAAATTCGTTTGATTAAATTACTGAATTAAATTACTAAAATTTTTGGTTAACTTTTCTAGAAGTTTAATTGGCAAAATTTGGAATCTTAGAATTTACAATTTATTTTCATTTATAAGTTTGAAAATTTTAAAATCTCTAATATCTTTGAAAATTTGATACTCGATACATTCTAATGCATACGATTAACTGAAGATTTTTAATTGTTATAGATCAATAGGGAGATATCTAAATATTTGGACGATATTTAAAAATGTGATGGATTTTACAAGATTTTTAAAAATTATTTAGATTTCGGGTCTTTAAATGTTTATTCTAATACTTCAAATTTAAAATTTTATAGATGTGTTCAAATTAAGATTTAAAAATTTAGAATCACGAATTTTCGAATTAGGTTTTAAAATCACTAATTAGTCTACTATTCTAGAATTTTAGTTTATGAAATACTAAATTTTTTAAGTTTATGCTTTAGAATTTTATATTTTGGAATATAATTTTTTTTTTAAATTAGAGCGTAGCTTTTTTGTTGAAAATCACTGAGAATTCAAAAATTGTTAATCCCGAATCCTGGAAGATTTAAATTTCCAAATATCTGATTTTCGAATTAATTTTTCAAGTAAAAGTGTATTGTGGAAGGATATATGTATCCAGTTCCTTCCAGAGTGAGACACGCTTTTTCTTTTAAATAACAATATATTTTTCTTTTAAATAACAATATATTGGTCTACATTCCACTTCTGGCAGATGGATTGGATAGGGTGGCCTAGATATATGCCCGATATATGACAGATATATGCCTGATTTAAATAAGTCCTTCATTAAGATTATCTGCAATCATGGAAGGCAATGAATTGCAACACAATTTAAGCAATTCCTTCAATAAACATTTAATTTTTTTTTAAGTATTTTCGTTTAATTGGTTTTCGCATCCTTGTTCATAGGATTGCCAAACTAATTTTAATAAGGACCCTGGATGGAAACTTGAAAACCATTTAGTTTGAGCTGCTATAAATGACCGTGGTATAGAGTACTAACATACCTCTAAATAAATGTATTACAATTTACTACTTTCACTTAATGATATTTAACTTTAGGTGCGCACTATCAACATCATTATTTTAACTTATAACCAAACATAAATATTTAAACAGATAAGCACCATTAATATGTACAACATCATTAATGTATGAATATTTTGGCACAAATATTTTATGTAAATGGTATTAAAAGCAGTATGGAAATTATAGACAGCATTTTCCGGTTATATAATTCATGATAATATAATTTAGCATAATTTCTGGTTCGTTGGTTGGTTCTGGTTAGGCGGATTAAACAAATGCAACCCACTTTCCACTCATTAAATCTATAGTTATCTATATATATATATATATATATATATATATATATATATATATATATGTATGAGTGACCGATTCAACTTAATACCGTCAACACAATATAGGACAACTGGGAAATATGATTCAATTCAATAAAATAATAAAAAAAAGTAGTTATTATCTTTATATGACTGGCGAGTGGCGATGTTTAAAACTGATCATTAAAAATTGAAAAATCGTTATTTTATAAATGAGGTTATTATAACCAAAATTGCATTACTACAAAATTTTGTTAGCGCTGGGACGATCCAGATATTATTAAATTATTTTTATGCACAACAGAGCATAAAAAATAATAAAATTATATTATGTTTTATTAAATCATTATTATAGCATATTACACAGTGGCGTCACTAGTCAATTTGAATAAACTATATAGCCCGGGCCCCTTGTAAATATTGTATTAGCGAATTAGTTTACAAATCCACAAAATTCAACCCTTAATCGTAGCAAAGTTTTTTTGAAAATGCTACTACAATTTAGTAATTTAAATTCGTTCAAGTACATAAGAAATGAATAAAAATTGATCCATGTTGAAAATAATAGGGCGTTGTTTTATTTTATATTAACCAATTAGCTAGATTACGTACCAAACAAAATTATAGATTTCAGTTTTTATTTATTTGTCTTGAAAATAACATATTTAGATACGGGTTAGAGTTTTCTTTTTTTTTACATCTAAATTTAAGCCACCACATCATTTAAAATATTTGGTTAATTATATCATTTTATATAAAAAATATAAATTAGGGCGTTGATTTTATATTATAGCAACCGAAAGTTATGAAAATAAAATCAACGCCCTAATTATTATTTTCCAATGCGATTTCAAAAACATTTGAATCAAATTTCAGTTTAATTCTGTCTTATTTTGAAATCAATTAAAAATTGCTTCGATTATAATATTTAATTGGGTTTGATTATTAAAAATTGTTTATGTAGAGCGATCCGCCAATATAGGTTCCAAACTTAGTTAAAAATTATATTTTACAATCCACAGAATTGCGATTCGTCTTTTTTTTCAAAACATGTAAATCATTTCACTGTTCAGACAACAATAATGGTGTTATTGACGTCGAAAAAAACTTTCACTAACCCAAACAAGCAAACCAACAACAATAATTAATCAAATAAACTATCAATTTATTATTGGGGAAACATTAAAAAAAAAATTTGATCACATAAGACACAATGATTTGTGATTGTCGTACAAAAAACTGCAATTTTTTATGATTTGCGATTTTTTTTATTTATGTACGCTTGACCCGAATTTTATGAACCCAATTTTCTAAGAACGCATACGTACTTTATAGAGTTGGTTAAGTTTGTATGTAGATCTACCAAAAATTATTACATTTTTAGCCATGCATTTGCTCAACATTCTTCATTTACATATTTGATTAAATTTTACTTTATACACACGATCTGTTGCAATTCACATCATAAATAATTCTTTTCAATGCCATGTATGAACCAATTATAGAAATTTTAAATGCACAATAACCAACTGTATATTGTTTCAACATAAAATCATACACATAAATCTTACCTTGTACAACTCGTTTTAAGTAATCCATTTCATTGATCGCATCATATGTCAAAGTTCCGTTTTTCTTTGTTACTTGTTGCAATTCATTTCTCACCGCATCCTGGATTTTATGATTTTGTGCCAATTCGTACAGGGCGTACAACAATGTCGACGAAATTGTATCCATACCATCGACGAACATCATAAAAACTTGTGTAATTAGCTCATCCTCGGAGAATGTACCCAAATCCTGGGCGCTTAAATCGTCCGCAATCATTCCATTTTGTTTGATTTGTAGCAGCAGCGACAGGAAATCGTACCGATTCGCGTTATTATTCGTTTTACGAAAATCAATTGTTTTTTCGACGATCTTCTGAAAAAACTCGTATATATCGCGATTGTAGTTTCGCAAGCCCAACAATTTCGCGAATTTCGGATACGCATTTTTGACGAAATACTTCAATAAATTGCCACGATTATTGCAATTGAAAATTTTTTTCGTGATCGACATTAAATTTGAATCACCGCGACCTAGTGCATTGCTCGATATGCCCAACGTGTGCGCACCAACAATATCGGCTGTATACCGTAAAATCACATTTCGCGCATCTATACTTTGGCCCTTGGGCATTTTACGCAGGCACTCGTTTAGCTCGTCCCCAATATAGAGCACCGAATCAAACATTTTGATTATTTTGTCGCGGCTAAAGACGGGCGCCAATTTCATTTTTAAATTAAACCAGTGCTCCCCATCGGCATGGTATAAATTCGAGGAGAGCGGATCGCAATTTTTATTTGTGTACAATCCACGATTTTCGAACGTTTTGAAATTTTTATTTAAAATCACATCGCAAAAATCCAAATCCAAGCACAGTATATACGGTTTTGTTAACATGTACATGCCGCAGTATTGTAAATTATGATTTTCGGAAAATTGCATGTAAATTTGTTGAATTTTATGCGCAAAATGCTTGGTGCGGCCTACACTATCTAGATTACCGTAGAGCAATGAAGTGGCCGCATTTTCGATGCACTTGTCACCCCAATAGGAATATTTATATTTTAAATATAAATAAAATATTATAAACAATATCACTATAACCAATAAAATTATAAAACTATTTTCCATTTTTTTATGTCGATTATTTTTTTTATTTTTTATTTAACAACAACAAGATATCATGGTAAGACGGTTAAACGTTAACTAACATTAAAGACGGAATTTAAAACTTTTATTTTTTACTATTTCTCTTATTCGCTTCTTGTTTCTTTTCTTAAGTAACATTGTAACAACAACCCGAATTTTAAAGAAAAACAACAACATACTTTAACCCTCGAGTAGCATGGTGGTATAATTTAATAAAACGATCGTAACATTTCACACTTATGTAATCCATCACGCATCAAATATTTCGCACTTCCAACCTGTCTACCAAATATTGACCGAACAAATATTTAAACGCATAGTTTAACGCTAATAGTTTTGTGTCATCATTATCTTTATATGACCTCACTCCAATTGTTTTTGTTCTGTCTCAACATTATACATATTGATATTGGAGTTGTTGACGTCATTATCTCGTTCATGCAAACGTATTAGCATTAATCGGTAAAGCAAACAACATATATACTTAAACGAATTGAATGTAAACAACATATTTGATCATTTCATTTGCAGCACTACGATGATATTTCGTAATGAACATAATTTGAAATTAAGAAAAGAGTTGACTTAAAATTAGAATCTCCATTCATAGTTCGATTTCCATTCAAAATAAATTCAAATCAATCATGAACCGCGCAACGCCTAAATTATCGTCTGCGTATCAAACTCTCATTAAATGCTTTAGTATTTGACCTTTTTTTAGTATTCGACTCTTTTCAAACTTCATTCAAATTGAAGTCAAATTTCATAGTTTAATACTTATGGAATGAAGTAACACTGGTTCAAATTCAGCCTTTCCACTATCAAATAATTCCTATTTGATAAGTCTGATGGCGAGTTTCAATCCACGTCAAATAATTAAAACTATCAAACAATTAATAAGTCGGCTTAAAATTTAATTTTTTATACATTTCAAGTTTTATGTCAATTTTCAGATTTTCTCTGTCTGCGTCGAAACTTATATTGAGCATTGTAAGTTTATTTGAAATTTAGTTTGATACTCTTCTATAGCTTTCAAACTGTAATCAATCTTTCAAATTTTATAAATACTCTCACAATAAAATGAATTTATTTTCAAATAAAGCTTGAAAACGTTCATTTATTATTTTATTTCTTCAAATTTGATTGCATTTTAAAAGGGTTTGATGGGAAATGAAATTGAAAAATTTGAAAAGGGATTTGTTCTCAAACAGAATTATGAATTTAATTTAATTTTATTGAAACTGAGCTTGTGATACTCTTTAATAGATCGTAGAGCTGTCAAATTGTAATTAAACGGTATTCAAGCTAAACAAATATCTTATTACCAATGAAATTTAATTATTTTTGAATTAAAATTTGAAAAAGCTTAATGATAGTTTATTTTCGCCAAATTTTACAGAATTTGACAGAAATTTGAGATGAAATGAAATAAGGCAACTTACCAAATGTAGGATTTAACTTAAAATAATGGATTTTTATTACTTATTTTTACATGGTTTGAATTAACATTTTGAGCTGTACTTGAAATGAGAAAAAAAAAATTAATTTCAGCAAATTTGAATTAAGTTTGAGAATTAATTATATTTATGTGAAACATAAATGATGATTTAGTCCTATTTTATTGCAACAAATTTGATTGAATTTTAAAGGAATTTGAAGCGTGAGCTTGACACATTATAGCTACCAAATCTACTCGAAATTATGCTGAATTTGGCGGAACTTAAAATAATGAAACTTGAATACTTTTAATATAAATTGAATTAAAAATTTGACGTCTATTGAAGTTTGATAAGCGATTTGAGCTCAATGAGAATTAAAAATGCAAACTGTGTGAAATTTTTTACTTAGTGAACTTTTACTCAATTTTATTGACATTCAGTTTGGTACTCTTCAATGGGAATGCCTATAGCTATCAAACTGTAATCAAATTCTATAAAAATTTTCTAAATTTTGTATGAATCAATTGTTAAATGAATGTTATTGGAATTATAAAAAAAAATTATTTCCGCAAAATTGAATAAAGTTTGAAAAGCGATTTCGGTGAAATTCAGTTTGATACTCTTCAATGAAAATTGAATTATATTTTAAATAAAGTTTGGAAACGTCTATTTATCATTTAATTTGTTCAAATTTGACTGAATTGTACATGAGTTTGATGGTAATTTGATTAGAATGAAATAAAACTTCCTGCCAAAAAAAAAGAATTTGATGGAAAATTGAATTAAAATTTGATTTTAAATTGAGAAAAAGCTGTTATTTAAAAAAAAACGATTGGTGCTCAAATATAAATATCTGAAATTGCGTATTTATTGGACATTGTAACTTAGTTTTTGCGCGGTGAGGCTGCTGTGTATGGAAGGGGATAAGCCCAACACTCGCTTCATGTTCCATTACTGCGTACAACTTCAGCAAGTGCTCACACTGCCTCTTCGTGGCGGCTGTTAGGAACTACTCTTTTACAGGAGTATGCTAAAGTTTGAGGGCTGTGGTTATCCTATAGGGGGTTAGCGTTCACAGCCCAACCTGTCAAATTTTTGTTACGAATCCTCAACATGAGCCTCGGATCAACTCTCCGGAAAAGCATCCAAGTTTAAGCTCAACCTCATAGCGCTGAAGGAAACAAAACTAATCAGCAACGGCAGCGCCGATTATAGTCGCTTCGGACTAACTCTTTGCCGCAGCAATAACATGAATAAACATAAATAAATAAAACCGATGTCGTTAATTTGTGACTGATTTCATCACTGTCAACAATCGAATTTGCACACTCAGGTTTCATGGGCGTCACGTTAACATCACATTTGTGAACGTTCATGCTCTTACTAAGGAGAAGCCGGAACAAATCAACGGCGCTTTCTACGACGAGCTTGAAACCGTCTTGAAACTCCTTGCACCCTACCTCAAACAACGACGGGACGCGAACCACGGAGCTAGCTATTTGCTCTACAACTTGGTGGTCACCAGCACATACTTCCCACATAAACACATCCTCTTGTCCATAGGCATTTTTCTTGCGATTATTTGTTTTACCGCATGTTTTAGCTAATATCATTGATTTGGTCTACAGAAGACATCTCAGAAGAGTCGCAGACGGCTCTTATCTGTCCGCTTCATAAAAAGGGAGACCGGTTAAACATTGCTGAATACAGCTGACTACAAGGTTTTGGCCAAAGTAGTCTCGGCAAATTTATCAACATACGCTGAGAGGATCTTGGGTGATTATCAATGCGGTTTTCGCCCGAATAGATCAACAATGACAAGGACATCCCTGTGCGCAGTCTATGGAACGTCTTGACCTATCTGGCCATACCGTCGCAACTGGTTTCTTTTTGTCAGGTTTTAATGGATGGCTCAATATGTCAGGTGCAAATAGAAGGTAAAATTTCAGATGCCTTCGAGATAACATCTCGTGGGCGGCAAGGAGACCCGATAGCTCAGATTCGCTTCAGCTTATAATTAAAATATGTCATTCGTCAGCTTAATATAGCCCAGCGCATCCCTTCTGTTGGAAATGACAGCCCAACAAATTGGCCTTCAGATCAATGAATCGAAGACCAAATACATGGTGATTGCCAGGAGGCAGCCACGTGGGGATTTTATATCTGGAGACACACAGTATGAAAAATTGAAAGAGTTCAAATATCTAGGATCCCTGATCCGTGAACAAAACTCCGTTTCTGTCGACATCGCATCGAGGATTGCAGCAGGCTAAACATCTAACTGGACATCTACAAAGCGCTGATAAGGCCAGTTATCACCTTTGGTTGCGAGTCTTGAACACTAACAGCGCAAAACATCAAAAAACTTTCTGTTACTGAGCGTAAAATAATTCGTATAATTCTCGGTCCCATTCAGGAGGGTTCCACCTACACGATGCGTATGAATATCAGTAGTAGTAGTAGTAGTTCAGAAATGATCTCGATAAAGTTGACATCATCGAATTCATAAAATCAGCAAGGGTTAGATGGCTCGGACACGTTCTCCGTTCGCAAAATCCGACTACCAAACAGGCCTTAGAGTCGGCACCAACGAAGATAGGACCTCGCGTGAGACCACCTACCCCCGATGGGTAGTTTGATGGACGATCAAACTATTTGGAGGAGCATCGTTGAAGAGCCAAAATCCCTCCATGGGATGTATCGCCAGCGAAGAAGAAGAAGAATTTAGTTTCGCTAAAATTTAGCTTGATATTTTTCAATGGAAGTGCCCTACAGCTATCAAACTGTAATCAAATTTTATTCAATTTCAGTAAATATCGTATTGGCAATGAAATTAATTATTTGTGAAATAAAGTCTGAAAACGCTAACTTATAATTTATTTTCACTAAATTTGAACGAACTTTGAATGTTAAAAATTTGATGAAAATTTGATATGGAATGAATTAAAGTAATTTGCCAAATGTAGAATTTTTATTCAATCGAAATTAAGACGGATTTGACCTAACTTAAAATAATGAATTTTAGTTATGTTTCAATAGTTTCAATTAAAATTTTGAGTTCAGTTTGAAATGAGAAAAAAAAAGTAATTTTAGCAAATTTGAATGAAGTTTGAAAATTAAATTAAAATTAAAAATTCTATTTATGTGAAAGACAAATTGATGATTTAGTCAATTTTATTGCAACTCAGCTTGATGCACCTCAATAAGAATGCTAGACCACTATCAAACTGTAATCAAACTATATTCAAATTTAATAAACATCGTATTGTTAATGAAATTTAATTATGTTTCAAATGAAGTTTGAAAACGTCTATTTATAATTTATTTTCTCCAAATTTAATTGAATTTTTAGCGAACTTGAATAGAACTTGACAAGATTGTAGCTACCAAATGTACTCGAAATTAAATTGGATTTAACTTAACTGAAAATAATGAAACTTGAATTTAAATTATTCAAAAAATTGAATTAAAAATTTGACGTCAATTTAAATTGAGGACAAATTACAATTACATCTAATTTAAATAAAGTTTGAAACCGATTTGAGCTCAACTGTTAATAAACATGAACTTTATGTGAAATGCTCTAGAGCTATCAAACTCTAATCAAAAGTTTGGAAATTTGGTGAGAATTGGATGTGAAATAAAATTATAAAACTGCCTGTCAAATATAGAATTTAGTTGGATCGAAATTAAGCTGAATTTGAATGAATGTTACGATTAAATATTTGAATTACTATTTGGGTTCAGTTTGAATTGAGAAAAAAATATAAATTTCCAAAAAATCCAATTTGAATGAAGTTTGAATTAATATTAAAAATGGGAATACCTGTAGCCATCAAACTTCATTCAAATTTTATAAATAATGTATTGCCAATGAAATGAATTAAATTTTAAACAAAGTTTGGAAACGTCTATTTATCATTTATTTTGTTCAAATTCACCGGATTTTAAATTAGTTTGATGGAAATTTGATAAGAAATGAAATATCTCGCCAAATATTAAATATTAAATTAAATATTAAATTGGGAAAAAACTATAATTTGAATGGAGTTTGAAAAGCGATTTGAGCTTAGTTTGAATTAAAAATCCAAACTATGTGAAATATCATTTTCAATATTTTCATTAACAAATATTGACATGAATTTGACTAGACTACAATTTTATTAAATCAACGGAAAAAATTTGGCATATATTTGAATGCAAATTATGTTTATTCAATGTTTACAAATCTGTATATATGAATGTGGTTTGAAAATAATTTGAATAAATTAAAGACATTTCGATGTATTATGTAAATTGACATGATTTTTACATAAGCTTGATTTGCAGATCGTTAAATAGAAATAGGAAGACCGGATTGCTCTTGTGAATATTTCAAAGTTAAATGTTTTTTATTTAAATCAAAAGTTACCTTGAAGTTATCTAATAATTGAGCAGAATAAACATAGCTCCATGCTATAGATAGGGTAGTACATAAAACCATTTATGGTAAATGAAAAGTCACAAAAAAATTGATTTGGAATTACTTCTTCATTTGTAAATATTACATTGGGAAAGATTTACCTGCGCTCAATGAGGAGTGGAAAGCACCGAATATAATAAGCCAGATTCTTATGAATCTTCATGAGAATAGTGAGGCATGTGTGAGAAAGGAGTCTGACTTGAGGTGGCCAACAAGCAACTTATGATGTGTGACTCGATCTCCACCATTTTGAGTCATTTTTTGCTCTGTATGAAGTAAGCATGCTGTTACTCATCAATTTACTATTTTTTTGTATTATGGTTATGTGAGACAACGTCATCGATGACAATGCGTATAGAAACTAAAGGTGGTATGTATAACTTGGCATCCGATGTTGATTTTTGCCGTTTGTGTCTACAATTAACTTTTTGATGATACATAAATTTGCAGCAACAAAACATCATAGTTGAAGGTCAAATCAAAATCTACAGGGGAATTCTTGACACCATTATATGTATATGTGCATACATGAGATGAATGCAATAATTTAACCTTCGAAACTATGATGGGATTCATTCAATTATTTTTATTCCACTTGGAATAAGTTGAGTATTTCAGAATAACATGTCCTTATAGTTATTTTTGTATTTCTTAAAGCCAAGCATGTTCAACGAAATGTGGATATTTAGTCGACACCATTGATACTTGAATTCATTCTTTGCATACTTCCATCATACTGTTTCTCCTTGAAACTTTCCTATATAGTTGTACATTTAATTCCTGTAAAACGTTTGCAATTGTTTCTTCTGTGTCTATTAGGGGTTGCTACGAGTATATCCCTTTACAACTAGTAGTCTTTCTTAAAATTAAATTAACATCATCTTGACAGTAGTATTGCCGAATAAAATAATAAAAATTCAACAGATATGTTCCGACAACGCGTTACGAAAATCACATTGACGCACAATACACAAAGAATGACCGAGCACTATCTTGAAGCAAATTCTCTCGTCCCATTGGTTGGAATAAATAAAATTTGCAATTTGATTTCTTCAGATCATTGCGGTTTGTTAGCTTGTAATGCTTCGGCTTATATAACAGCAGGTCAACAGCTCCCGGTTAGGGCCATTGTCAACTACTTATGCTTCATCTCAACTAAGCTAATATCATATATGTATATCAAACTTATGCTATTGCTACCCCCAAGAGTTTCAAAAGTTTATCTCCCAGAGCGATGTGCTACCAACCCTCCCGAGACTTTTGATTATTGATGAGTTGCTTGTTAAATTCGGAGCTGTATTTGTGACATTGTACGTAACCATACCTTATTACGATGTATGAACAAATAGATTTTCTTACCTTTACTATCTTACACTTACATTGTTTGGTGACATGTGGTTAAGTTTAATAGAAAAATTACTAAAGAACTACAAGAATTCTTGCTATGTTTCTACCCCAGTTACAGTATCTAGTTTTAAACCAGGATTGCAAGTGTTTCCTAATAGTTCCAATGATATACAGTTTCGATATGCAATACTATTGCTAATCTGAATAAAAAAATCCTTAGCAACCCCAACGTGAGACTGACTGTTTTTACATCCACTCAGTTCGCAATCAGGCACTCAGTCACAGTCCTTCAAAACTACATCTCTGACGCTTGGGGCCTGGTCAAGGTTCCCTATATACGAGGACGTTATCGCAAGGATTACATCGATAACAATAATTACATCGGATCTGTTTAGTTGTAGGTTATTTAGCATCCCTGTCTTGATTAAGAATCATCCAGTTTGATAAAGAAACAATGGGTTCCAGCAAATTTTTAGACAAACCATAAAAAATTGATAGTAGTCGTAAAGTAATTATTTAGTAATGATGGTTGAATTTGTAATGTAACTATACTACAGAATAGTCAGAATACTTATGAGGAGCGGCGTATCAACATCAACCAAATAAAAGTTCAGTTC
Organism: Tipula unca; assembly: GCA_951394425.1. NCBI lineage: Eukaryota > Metazoa > Arthropoda > Insecta > Diptera > Tipulidae > Tipula > Tipula unca. Next base: position 43,905,060 of record OX596381.1, on the reverse strand, counting down.
AGAGACGACGATTACTTACTTAGTAAGTGGGTAAAAGATAACGGCGATACAGCTGTGATGAACGTGAAGGGCTTACTGGCTGGGACGATAAAAATGTCTTTAACGGTGGCGGAGAATGTCGACACATGGAAGAGTTTAATTCAATTACTAAAAGCAGAGTTTTCAGAGAAAAAGAACAGTGTACATTGATCCACTTAAAGATAGCCGAACGGAAAAAACAAACCAACGAATCATATACAAATTATTTGTTAGTGATGCGGGAGATAGGCAAAAATACAATATACAGTCGAGGAGTGTAAGGTGAAATTAAGACACTACGACAAATTAAGGATAAATCAAAGAGTTGCAAAAGTAATGAAGTCGAAAGATGAATCAAACTCAATTCACAAATTCAGAAGGAGTCCCAGGTGTTACAATTGCGGTGAAGCAAGTCACGTTGGACGAAACTGTAATAGCAAATCCAAAGGTCCGAAATGTTATAAATGTCAAGAATTTGGACATGTTTTGACCAATTGCGAGAGAAAATCGGAGACTGCTAAAAAGCTAGGTGGAGATCCTAGTTCTTTACCATCTAAAACGATAAAAAAATATTTTACTAAATGGAAGGGAGTTTCATGCTCCAGTAAAGTCACATAAAACAATTTTTACTCTGCTGGTTCTATAGGTTTCTAACAACATTAGGATGTTTTCAGACAATTAAATTAGGGGTACGTGAATGATCCGGCAGCAGCTATTAGAAAAGCGGTGATTAATTATAGTTCGAAGGAGCAGACAAAACTAACAAATACAAAAATACACATTGAAGTGAATCAGTTGGAGATGGATGTAGTAAAACATCAAATCGACGAGTGGCTGGAGGAGAAAATTATCCGTCAAAGTACGCTAGTCCCATTGTATTGGTCAACAAAAAAGATGGGTCAAAGAGATTATGCGTGGATTACCGAAAATAGAACAGTATAATCGTTAGAGATTGGTATCCATTACCTCTAATCGATGTTCAAACTGATAAACTGGCCAATGCAAAACTGTTCTTTCTCGATGCCTCAAAGTTCTACAAATTCTGTGAATTTTGAACAAAAAATCATATTTCTTCAGGCAAAATATTCAAAAATTATTTTTCAAATTCTTCAATATCAAATGCACTTACATTTTTAAATTTCTATAACTCGTCGATATCTTCAAACTCGTCAAATCTGAAAATTTTTAAATTCTTCAAATTTGCTTAAATTAATTTTTAAAATACTTCAAAATTTTGAAATGAAATTTTAAAAATCATCACAAAACGAAAATATCATATCGGTGAAGAAAACCCACAGTTGCAAACCATTCCATCATCATAATTATCGTCAAACTGCCAACAGTTGAGCTTCAAAACTTTTTATCTGAATACCTGGATTAAAAATCATTCAAAAACACGTTCAACGTACTTATCAGTAGTTTAGGGCTAGCTTTGCCAATTTAAAATTTATTTGTGACAACACACCTTCAAGGATGATTTCAATCAAAACCAATCAGTAGACCTGACCCCAAGATGCTAAACCAGTCAAGCGTTGGGATGAACTGATATGTATATCGTTCCAAAACTGTAACTGGAAACAACAAATAAGTAATTCTGTCAGTTCTAGGGCTCACCGGTTAAAAAGCCAGTCTCATCATCAAATTCAAACTCATCAAACTATGTGATACATTTTTACACTTTCCGATTAATCAACGTCACAATTTCGTTACTGAAACACAACTCTGTTGCAAATTTCATTCAGCCTGATCACTTAGTTATGGACAACCGATCACTTGGGGATTTAGCTAAACATCGCAACAAACCAAAATACCTTGAATTGAATTAGGCTGCTCACAATAACATTGATACCACAAACTACAAATTTGTGAACCACACATTGGATGTTCATGTTCTTTCAAAAAACACCGGCTACCAGACAATGAATTCACATTCATCGAGCCTGATTTCGTTGAGTTCCGTGACATTGACTTGCTGTTGAGTGCAGTGATTTACCAGGAATTACTGAATAATAATTATTGTCTTCCAGTTCTGCCGACTGTTCTCATTTTGCAGTCAAACTTACAATTACGTTGAATAATTAAGTTTAATGTGAAATTTATTTTAAACCATTTACCGGATATATATGACACCGTTTCTTGGTATACTAAATGTCTCAAGTATATAGCTTCCTCTCGAATGGAACAAATTGCACAACGGTTTTGGCAAACGCTTCGAGAGAGTCTCATTTGAACTCAACAAATTCACAGTCGATCGAAACTTGTTCACTTCAAGGGCACCATATACAACCCTGAATGGATCCGTGAAAAATGTCCATAGTGTCTGAAGAAGGCTCCCGATATCCGATTCGTGAATTCTGATATAATTGAATCGAGCTTCACGCACAATAACTCGAACTGTCCAAAAGTAGTATTTTGTTTCTCCGTTTCTGGAACACAAGAACCAATTCTCTCAATTTGATGGTCGCTTTCATCACACCACCCTTAAATATTCGGCCCAACCACTTAAGAGTTATAGAAATCTGGAGCACAACATACCAAACCTGCTAAAAATTTAAGCGATTAAACAAATTTCAGAATCAATAAATAAGGTTCAAAGATCAGGTCTTTGAGCAAACAGATAACAAACAATGCATTAGGTAATATGCAGAAACCAAGGCAATATAGTTGAAAAATTGTCAAACTATTAATTTCGTCATTAGCACCTTCACTAATTGCCTATTATCGTTTAACGAACGATGGAGAATTTAATGAATAAATTAAAAATCCATCCATCACGTTTTATCGACTTTAATTTAATTAACGGACAAAATATATTTTTAAAGAAGAAACCTGTACTAAGATTTTGTCGTATACGATAATGATCTTTCTTTGTTCAATTGCGGCCTCAAATAATATTTATTCATAAATTTGTAATCGAGAAATTAATTATTAAATTTCATAATTAATTATTTACCAATTATTTCATTTTGTGGACACAAAGATTATGAATCGACGATGTTAATCGGATTGTCAACAGCGATTAGTGTATATTCCGCATGTTTCGTACGAAAATAAAAACCTGCTCAAATAATGATGTCATTAGAGAAGATGCGCGACCTATACCATCTGAAAAATGATTGTCCATCATTAGAATTGGCAAATGTAAAAACGAAAACAATTAACGAAAAAACGTGTACGAAAATTGCGTTGTGTGGCGATCTTCTTTCTTTCTTCTGCGTTTGCTATGCGTACACTGAGGTTGGTCGAACGATAATTAGACGCAAAACTCACAAAAAAATACAAACAAGTTTCCAATGCTTTATTCAATATTTTCAAATTTTAGATAAATCACTTTCTCTGACGTCACCACTGGTGAGTTCTTTTTCAACACAATAGTTTTTGGTGTATCCGCACACGGTACGACCCGATATTTCAGCAAAATTGGTATCAGCCCCAAACGAAATTGCATCACAGCGAATCGTTGTCCAATGCAAATACGTGGCCCTTCGCCAAATGGCACAAACGTGAACGGATGTCGTTTCGCCTTATTTTCGCTCGTAAATCGGTCGGGATCGAATTGCTGGGGATTTGGATAAATATCGGGATCATAATGAATTCCATAAATTGGTATGAACAATTTTTCACCCTTTTCAATCACATGATTTGTATTCGGCACTTTATACGCACGATTTGCGATCCGTATTAATAACTCGGCTGGCGGATATTTGCGTAAACTTTCGTTTAGCACTTGATCCAAATATGTCATCTCACCGATTGCTTCGTACGTTATATTCCCTTGATGCTTTTGTAAAACGTTTTGTATATGATGTCGTAGTTTGTCCTGAACGTCCGGATTTTTAGCCAGCTCATATAATGTAAATGTTAGCACGGAGCTAACAGTTTCGAATCCGGCGATAAAAAATAGAAATGCCTGTGCTGCAATCCGTACCTCTGATCGTGTATCGGAATTTTTTTCCTGTTCGTCCAATTCCACCAGCAGTTGCATAAAATCTTTCCGACTAGATGGCTGTGATTTTCGAAATTGCATCGTCTCCCTGACAACGTTTATAAAAAATTTACTGATATGCCGTGGCACAAAACGAACCCCCAAAAATCGGGCTAAATTGGGAAAAGCTTGTCCAAAAAATATTCGATACACCTGGATAAAGGGTGGATTAAAAAATTCGCGTCCATTTCGACGAAATTCCGCCTCCGGATTTTCGATACTATTACAATCGATCCCGAATGCACAACTTCCAATCACATCGGTCGTATACCGTGCTATCAAATCTTTCACGTCAACTTGGTCACCGCTCGTCGCAATCGATTTCAAATAGTTTTGCAACTGCAGTCCAATGCCAAGCACAATATCAAACATAATTTTCATTTTGCCCGACGTAAACGTTGGCGACAATTTTGTTCGCAACTCTTTCCATTCGTTATTCTCGAGTGCAAATAAATGGGCCGACAATGGATCATCCCGCTCGTTGTAATAAAATCCACGATTCGGGAACGTATCAAATTCACGAACTAGTATATTTTTAATCAGCTCTGGGTCCATTATAAAGGCAACCGGTTCGATAAATATATATATTCCACAGATCGAACCTTTGCCCTTACACTTTTCATACAATTCGAGCATAATATCCGCGTTATGACGTTTAAGTCCAAGCCCGGTTAAATTGCCCATTGGTAGGGATGGGGTCGGGTTATAAATCCCTTTATTTTTCCAGTACAGAAATTTCCATTTTACATATAAATACAACACTATCACTGTCGCAAACACTGTGTATATTATTGAGTTTGTATCCATATCTTAAGCACAGAAATTTATTTACTAACTGATCTTAACTGAATGATTGAATTTTGTATATTCTCGTATTTATGTATGTCGTCGTACGTCAACATTATCTTTATCATTCTTAAGTGAATATACAGTGGGCCGCATTTATACATTTTGTGTGCACTACTTTGTTCTTTTTATTGTGTTCGCCGGCTAAGGTCGGCCCTGTCGTGATCATGAAATTGAAAACAAAATTGTTTTTAATATTACGTAAAATGAACAGTTCAAAGTAGCATCACTTAATAGTTGATAAAGTAAATAATTGAAATGATTTGATATACTCTCGAATGAAGAAGAATGTGATGATAAGAATAACATTGAAAACGTCGTTGGCATTTGAATTTGATCTCCCAAAAATTAATTAATAAATATAAATTTGTTGTGGTGCCATCCGATTTTGTCATGGTAGCACGATCAAATTTGGGCAGCCATAATGGTTTGATATAAATTATTATCAATATTCGTTAGTTTCTAACCTATTGACTGCTAAATTTTTTAAGTTATCGGCTATTTGAAATCCATAGTTCTCAATATTATTCAGAAAATTTTATAAATTTTCAAAATTGTCATGGTATTCATTCCAAATTTCTAAATCCCTAAATTACAGAATTTTTAAACTTTAACTAACCAATTTCAGAATTTAAAAATTACGTACAATTTAATTCGAATATTTAAATTTTTTAAATAATAAATTTCTGTATTCGTAATTAAAGTTTATCGCAAATTTTTAATTTTTAATTTCCTAAATTTTAAATTTAATTCTTAAACTTAAATCTTCGTTGCAAATGTTTAAACTTCTAAACTAGCAAAAATTTCTTGGGAAATCCATAGGAAGCTAACACCATAATGACGTATATTTCAAGATGTCATTTGGTGTAAGGTATCCGAAAAAAAATTATTTTGGAAACCAAGTTTTGTTCGTCGATTAAATGATTTTTCCGGGTTTTCTTGGGAAAATCTTAGGAAGCTATGCCTCAATATCACAAAAGCCCATGGTGCAAGCATTATCGTGTTAGTTTGGAAATTATTTGTCCTACGGCTTACCTGAATCGCGCAAGTCATTAACAGCTTCACATCCTCTTAAATTTATATAGCATAACATGTAGCATTTTCTAGCAAAAATTTTTATGCCAGCATCCGATATTTTATCGCCTTTGGCGATCGAGAAATATCTTAAAGTAGCACCTAATTTAGCCAAATCATAAAGTCCAAAATCCATTTTCGAACAATCAGATACTCTTAATAAACGCATATAGCAACACAAAAGTGTTTTCGGCCAATATCTGTGATTTGATTAATGCATCGCCTTAAGTAAACGAAAACCAATTGCGAACACGACCGCCGAGCAGTCTTCTGTTTGTAATTTCAATATGCAATAATATCGTAAGTTGTTGACGTTGTCTTAATTGACGTTGTCTTAATTGCCTTAATTACTTCTGAATTTTATCCCATTAGATAATACAATATTTCTATATTTAATGTTAAGTTCCTCCTTTTTGTTTTTAAAGTGCTCTTTCCAATTTAACTTAGCATCGAGAGTCATGCAAAGCTATTTGGCTATGTTATAGCAGAAGGAACTTGATTGGTAAAGTTAACGTGCGTCGATTTTTCTTCATTTAGCTTAATGCGCCATTTTTGGTTCAGTTTTAATTATTCTTAAAAGCTTTTATTAGATCTAAGCTTTTAAGAAGAAGAAGCTGAGCTTTAATTTTTTAATTTCATTATTGATTTAGTGTGTCAAAAAGTAAAAACGTTTCATGTATAGCTGTTTAATTGCAAGGCGATAAAAGCTGATTTTATCAAAACTAGTAAAGCATGGTCATTCTCAGAATCATATTGCCTGAGAAACATGAATCAGTTTAGTTATTAATAAAATATTTATTTACTTTTTAATCTGAAAGCTTTCAATTTATACGTCCTTCCAATTATGATTTTTTTGTCGTAAATGTAATATTCCTCCAAAAGCTTCGTAAAAATTTGCGACTTCATTCAGAGTAATACAAAGAATTGTTTGAATTTTTCAATCGGTGAGCTTAGAACATTTATCTTCGAGCTTTCAAAATTTGAAATTCTATTAAAAGCTCGTAGTGAATAAATCAGTTTAGCTCTCGAAAATTAATTTATCATGGTTTCAAAAGAAATTGCAATGAAAAGGATTCATTTCGTGTTTAAATTATAAATATTACCTCTTTAATAACTCTCAATTCGGTCTGATTCGAATTTAATCAGAACCATTTCCGTTCGACTTAACTTCAACCACCTCCTCATCATCCACTTACAATTTGATTTCAAAGTTTAAATACAAACAAAAAAATTTGAAAGATCCTACTTAACTAGTTTAAAGCTTTAATATAATAAATTTAAATTCAAGGTTTTTCTGTAATACACTTCTCTATTAATTATCGTAGAAAAGTCAAAATTTCCCATTTTATTTAAAGCTCATTTCGTTTAAAATTATCCTATTAAACAATTCCAAAGCTTTTCACTAAAAACGATCAGCAATACTGATGAAATTTTGTTTAACTTTTTATTGGCTTTACGAAAAGTTCTAAACTGTGTTAACACCAAAACCAACATCAAACTTCTAAGTTTGAGAGCTTTTACATTTTATATTTGAATTTTGCACTTTGTATATTTCAATTAAATTTACAAGCTTTTATTTGCTCAAAATCTCAGACTAGCTTTGTTAATTATTAAGTAAATTATTAAAAGCAAATCACTATTTTTGATAAGGATTGAACTATATTTATTTTAAGTAAACATATTGAGCTTTTACAGAACAATTTCACTTAATCAATGACAAAGCCACAAGAGCTTTTCCGCAGACTTCAAACGTTTTATTTATATTTAGAAGCTATCTTGCAATTGAATTTATAAAGTTTAGAAACTTAAATAATATTTTTTAATCCAAAAAGCTTTTTCTAAAGAAAAACCAAAACAAAGTTTTTCAATATTATCGTATATAACAAATAACAAAGCTTTTCACTGACTTAGCTTGTGTGTTAACTTTTATTAGCTTAACGAACTGTATAACACGAAAAGCAACATTAAATTACTCAATACAAGTTCGGAGCAGTTAAAATTAATATTTGAATATTCCAATTTTTATTTAAATATTTAAATTAAATTTAAAAGCAAAACTGGCCCAGCACTTACCTTGGGGAACCCCTCCTGATACGCTCTTTAGCTCGGAAAATTCGTCTTCTCATCTAACGCGAAAATATCTGTTAGCAATATAACATTTCAATATCTGAAAGTATTCTTTTGGCAAATCTCGATGTAAGATACTACATCCCGAAACATTGTTGAGCATATTTTCTTATTTTCAACTGCATCTTCAATAAAACTTATCCTGTGAACTTGCTCGATGGTGGAGTGGCTTTCTCTAAATCCGAACTGATGTGGTGGTATTAGCTTTCTCTCAAGTATTATATAGGTTTCATCCTTTTGTCTAACAGTTTCTAAAAAATTTTCGAAAGTACTGGTAGTAAAAAAATTGGCCTATATGACTATTTATGATTAGATCGCTTATTCGGCTTTGGTATCATAATTATTTCTGCTACTTTAAATTGCAGAGGTACATACTTTAGTCGAAATGAAGCGTTGATAATATCTCAGGAAGTGCCATCTCCATTCCACCTGTAGTTAAATCATAGCCATATCAATTTCATCTTTCAACTCTCGTAGAGTTACAGGTGGTATTTGCCTACAATACTCCTTGTGTACTTGAATTATATTTTCATCCGTTGATTATTTACAATATGGTTGGAACCTTTCTTCAAAATCAGATGCGGAAAGTGCTGCTTTCTGTTTAGCACTTGTTACCCTTTTTAATACTTTTGAAGCTTTCCATAGAGAATACTCAGTTTCTTTATCGCATGTAAGACTACGAAGATAACGGGTGACCGATTCATTTATCTAATTCTTTGCTTAAGCTTATTGCAGAGGTAATTAAAAATGAGTCTGCTTTGTGGTGCTCCGTTTCTCTGCCATGTTTTCCTTGCTTTCCGTTTTTCATTAACCAACTCCCTCAGATCTCGACTGGATAAGTGAAATTATTACGCTCCTTGTTTTGGATTACACGAGTGCTATCCCATGCTGCTTGTTGTATATTATTGATTAATAGTACCACTTCATTTTCTAATTGAACCAGATGTGTGATTGGTTAGAAGAAGATTTCCCTTCTTAGCAATCGTGGAACTAACAGTTATAATGACGGGCGACCGGTTCGATGAGAGACTTTCACTATTTTCTATAAAAATGTGGTTTTCTGATTTACCTCTTCGAATGTAGGAATCAATTAGATCCGAAGTTTTCCTTGTGTCAATAGGCCAGTACGTTGGTATTCCTCCTGAAAGAAATTCACAATTGTGAATCTACCCTCTACCCTTTGGAGTTGTACATCTTGATCCCCAGAAATTATTTTTTGCATTAAAGTCATCTCCGATGATAAAATTAGTACCTAGCTGGTTCAATAACTTTTTCTAATCTTCTTTATTTAAATTATGTCTTGGAGGACAATAAATTGAACAGAGTTGAGTTGAATGCTGATAGTAGCTACTTGCATAGTTTCTTCTTCAATTTTTAATCCCTCAAGATGTTGAATATTTTCATTCATAAATATTGTTGATCCTTCTTCTCTTGTTCTTTCTGCTGGATGTAAAGCGTGATGAGAGACGTAACCACTTATTTTGGTATATTATGAGGTTCTAGTAAGACGGCTTTCTGATATTAAACATGTATCTGTAGATCTATTGTTTTATAAGCCGTGTATTTATTTTTTCATCTTTGGAGTTTGAAATTTACTGATTTGTGTGGGGTCGTACTTTGTAGCCCGGATGCCGCCACTTGTGATCAGTTACTTTACTCGATATAGATGTGGTAAAGTTTCCTAGGTTGGTATTTCAAAACCTTTTCTGTCGGTCTAAAAAAATGTATACCTATTTTTTCAAAGTTTATCCAACACTACTGAATTTTGAAGGGTAATCGAATGTCCGCACGCTTTCATAATGTTCCATTTACAGCTTTATAATTATAAAGCACAACCAACTAAATATATTCGATTCCACCAAGTCATGCGTAACAGTTTACATAGAAGTGATGTATACGATATACTAGAAATTCAATCAATTGTAAATAAATACATATATTAAACCCTCAACCTTAACACACTGTGCTACACTCAATATAATAGCAAAAATGACAAACACAAATGATAAATTACCTTTATACCTGTAATTATGGTGCAATACTAGACATGTTTCTTGCAAAATTCACTTTAATGTTCAACAAGCAAGATATTTAATTAAAGCCTACTGAACACTTTATCCAATAAGCACACTTTAGACAGTACATTTGTAAACGATTTCCAGGTACACTTTGAAATTGTCGCTTTGCACTTACCCACTATCACGGAAGGAACCTATTTGCTACTAACAAAGCGGCATAAATCAGTTAGTCATGCCACTGTACACTTTGATTCATAAATAAATAAAATAAATTAAATTAATTAAATAAAAATTAAATAAAAATTAAACCCCAGATGAATTGGATTTTTGGAATCTCCTCAAGTTTCAATATATGAAGTTCTCGACGAGATTACACGTATGGTTTCCTGAATCTGATTGTAGCTACATATTAAAATTATCCTTTGGTCACTTCCGAAATATTTCCCAAGCAGGTACTAACTAATATAGCACCCTTCGTTGGTGAGCCCAAACCCATACATGCGCAGGTTTGCCCGAAAGAATCCGAGCGTTCATTACGCATATATATGGATTACACGCAAATCCACAACCAACCGTAATATAGCATTTGTCTTTGCAACTTCCTTTATGCCCTAAGTGTAGTTTAGTATTAAGAATGCCGCCAGAACCCTATGCCTTATTGTATCCGACGGATCGCCTTATTGTCTCCAACAGATAATTTTTATCTATAATGTTTTATCAGCATTTTTGGCCGCTTTTCCAGCGACTTGATGATTGAAGTAGACGTTTTCAAGTGAGACTATGCATTCTATAGGACAACTCCATTTCGTTAACCCAAGCGCTAAACTGATCTGCTATGATCACTGAGTTCTTTCCTCTGGCGATGACAGCAATCTTATCGAAAATCCGTATTCTAGTAGTTCAATCCTCGATGGTGCGTTACAGCTATAGTAGGGGTGAATCTGGCATATTTCAGCTTGTAAAGGGTTTTCCAATAAGACGTTTCATTTTAATATTTAAAAAATACGGATATTTTTTAAGACAAATCGATGAATGTTTATTTCATTGTAAACAGGAAAGTATGCCATTAACATTTGAAAACGATATCAGACAAATGGCCGACACAGCTACGCTGCATTTGCAGCATTTTCCATGACCAATTCGCACATTTGCGGCAGTATGTCCTCGATAACTTCACGAATTCCATCTTTAAGGTTTTGAATCGATTGTGGAGCATTGGCATAGACCTTATCTTTCACGTGGCTTCAAACAAAAAAGTCTAAAGGTGTTAAATCACAAGATCTCGGTGATCACCTCTTCGAGAAATAACACGGTCAGGAAATTTTTCTTGCAAAATTGCGATTGTTTCGTTGCTTGTGTGGCACGTAAAATTATTAATCATGACACGTTGAGGATGGAGAGGCTTTTCAACCATCATTCTTGAGTTTTCTGAGCCCCGAATGCGACAATTCTGCTTATTAACGTATATAGCCTCCGAGGTGAAAACGGGTCTTATCACTGAAGATGATTTTTCGATGAAAATCCGGATCATTTTGATGCATTTGAAGGACTCAATCAGCGAAGATACAACGTTTATGGTAATCGACCGGCTTGAGTTCTTATGTTAACTGAATTTTAAAAGCATTAAGACCTAAGTCTTTATGCAAAATACGGTAAAATGTCGTTTGTGGAATGTCTAATTCCAAAGATCAAACCTTGCGAATAAAAATTTTCACCATATTTGCAGTGAATTTTAACAATTTCAATGCGTTATTGAAGCGTGTATCGTGCCATTTTTAATAATGGCATAGTTTTTACTTGTCAAATGTCAAAAGATGACAGCTTCAAAATTGATAGCTGCTCAAATAGCAGGCTATTCAAACTGAAAACTCTTATTGGAAAACCCTTTACACATTTGGCCTCAAATTAAACAGTTTTTAGGTGTACTATACATTATCTTAATCCACCATACCAGATGCGTCTTTGGGCACAATTCTAGTATCAACAGCTTAAAATTGCTACATCTATTTCCCCCTCACATAAAAATGCATGAGTTGCTGCAGAATGCTAAAGGTGGCGTTATAATCAGGGATGGGCATTTACGAGTCATCTATTATTTACTACGTCGACATGACCACAACTCGTAGACAACGCAGACTATTCGTCGAATGTTGTTCTAATAAAAAATTGTAATTAAGATTGGGCGGATTTTACTCTAGCACTCAATGCCACTAATGCAATACGGTGCAATACCCATATTCACACTAACATTCATTCAACCCATGCATCCCATTCAAACAAGTACAGTATACCATCTGCGCATTGCATAGCTCCATGTCAGCCTGTACAGTGACATGGAAGATGGGTCGGCCCATGAGTTCTACATTCCAACAGAGGATCATAGATGTTTTCAATTTAATCACTGATCGTAATCGGGAGATGAAAAATCTCTTTTGCATCACGCCTCTGTTGGTATTCGAACCCGGTACCTCCCGATCCAAACGTCGTAGCTTTAACCACTGCGCTATTTGCTCGGTAATGGTGTCCTAAAAGCCCTAAAAAAAATTTGGGATTATTCTTAGGACAATATTCACAATTCTATATAGACGGTTGAAGTTTGTCATAAAAAATTTTACATAAGTTGGTTCCCGACTTCGTAATATCATGTTTTATAAATCTGAAAATATAAACTATTATGTGACTTTTCCTGCCATACCATTTCTTTGGCATAGGTCTATCAAATAAATAAATTTCAATATTTTCTTGAGAAACCTTGGAAAGCTAACGCCGCATAATGACGTGTATACCAAGACGTCATTGTGTCTCAGCTATCCGAAAAACATTTTAATTTTGAAAAAAAACAAGTGATTTAGGGCAACCAAGTTTTTTTATGACCTTATACATGACCTTGTATATTTCGATTGTATGAGTTTTCCGATCTGTCGTCCTAAACCTCCTAATCTCTTATCTGTTCTAATAAAGAACAACACGTTATATCAAGATATTCTGATTTGCACACCAACGCAAATATGAGGAAAATCCTTTTGTTGGTTTTTAGGACAGATTAAGAACAAATATCACATACTTGTGAAATAAATATTTTTCATACGGCTGAACTAAATTGCTAGTCACTATAATAACTTTGAATTCTCTCGCATTTAAAGGGCCTAAACCATCAAAATTAGCTGATTCATCAAGTCTTAAAGCTTAATTCACGCAAAGCAACACAAACGCTTGTCTAGTGTTATAGATCGTTTCTAACGATCACGTATAATCCATTATCAGTGACCGCCATGCAATCGGTTTAATCTAGATGTTGTATCAGCAGTCTTCTATTTATAATTTTAAGGTGCCAGATATCGTAGGTTGTTGATGTTCTATTAATTGTCGACGTTGATTAAAAATATTATCATTGCACATATCATTGCAAGTAGCCTGATTATTGTGCCCCTTTATCTGGCAGGGTATAGACACTTGCATTTTCGTGCAAGTACCAAGTGTGTGTTAGGAGGATACGAAGAGTACCCGTAATACACTGATATCTTTTTAATAAATATAATTAAACGATTCATTAAATACAATTTCTAAATACCTAAACAAAACTTTCTTTGTATATACCACCAACCAATTTCTTAAATGTTTTTGATTCTCGGAACCAAAACATCGGTTCGTTTCATACATTGCATATATATACAGATATACTCGTATGTCTATCGTTTAAAAAATATACTTTTACCACATTAAATGGAAACATATACGTAACATACGCTATAATAGTTCATTTGTATTTTTTTAATTTAGATGTTTGTTAATCACGGGTTAAATATGCCCAATAATTGTTTTGCCATTAAATAATTTCTCCGCAGTCTTACCTTTGTACTCTGCACACATTTACGAGTGTACGAGTGTATATATAAGCAATTAAACACACCTCGCTGGCAAACAGTATATTTTTTTCCAACTGTAAAATTACATAAGACATATAATGATCACCACTTGAAGAATTTTGCAACTTCGCGTGTTTGTGTACAGTATATATGTATGTACATGTACATTACGATTTATGATTTAATAATCTTAATTTATAGTAATTCCAACCACTTTTAATATTCAATTCATTGCTAATATTATTTTATTTTACTTTATTTACAGGTAATGCAATTCATAATTATGATTCATAAGATGACTTATGATCACTCTATAAGGTAATATTTTTTTTTTATTCTGCACATCTTATATACTTCCGTACATAAGTATTGATTTATGAGACTATATGCACAAACGTGCAAAAAAGAACTTTTATTTTTACCTCGTCTTAGAAATTTAATTATAATAAATTTAGCAATGTTTTATTACATATTGTATATATGAATGTAATAATAGAAAGTTCAAAGACATAAGAAGAAATGCGGTAATATTCTCGTATTAAACGAATTATTTACTCTTTTACCTCGATCTACATTCACCAATACATAATAATGTATGTACGTGCTTATGTGAAATACTTTAATTTGTTATCTAATCGAAGGAATACAACAAAAGTCTCAACCCTCTTCTGTTTACGACACTTTGCATCTGCGATCGGTGTCAGTGTGTAATGAGAGAGCGAAGTCTTTCTTAACTACTTGTCACTGTAAGTAAAATATTTGTGCTTAATTCGCCTGAATGTTGATAATCAAAAATTTATAAAATTGTACACGTAACCCTCGGTTAGTGTGAGTTTTTGTTTTCTTCGCCAATTCTTTGTAATTTATTGTTGTTGGAAAAAAATTACTATATTATGATTGAAGGTTCAACATTTTCTTTTAACATGTCATTGCCGTCCATGGTTACAATAGTGCGCAGAGTACCGTTGGTACTCTAATCAGTTTTTTGTTTCTTTACAATGCCTTGGTTTTATTATTATTTAATCTGTTTTCATTCAAGAAACTCACACATAGTAATCTTATAACTATTTAAATATAAATACTCGAGGCGCCGAAATCTGGGCCTTCTATAAAATTAAAATGGGGAATCCAGTAGAAACTGTAAATAATTTCATTGTGTAACAATAGTCACTCACAACTAATCATGTTTCTTATTTTTACATCCCAATACAACGTAAAGGTATTGAATTCAGTTATTCAGTTTCCGTGAAACCAATAAAAAATAATTCAGGAGGCATATTAGATAACGTGTGTTAGGTAGAGTAATTTGCTGGAAAAATTACATCAAACGTCAAATCAGTAAATAACTAACACTATTAAACTCAATTTAAAAATTAATTTATATAAATCACACACTGCTCCATTCTGACTGTAGATACAACAGCCTGAGTAGCTGGAATAATGTAGCAACGCGATACAGAAATACAATCAATGGAACAATAAGAAAAATGTTCGATATAAAATTTAAGTCAATTTTAGTAAGTCACCCGAATAATTGTCTTGCATCAGTCCTAAACAATTTTTCGTGTGTTTTACTATGTGAATACCTGCCGATGTCGACCAAAATTTGGTATTCAAAGGCTTGTTTGGTGCCAATGGATCTGGTTTTATAAATATTATTTTCTGGGATAATGATATTTCTTTGTTATTAATGATTTTCGAATCTGGAATATATTACATAGAATTAGCCAAGGTTAAATTGTTAATTCACTGTAAATGACACTGTAAATGTCTGAAATTTTAGTGGAAAATTCCCGTTCTCGTAGTTCCCGACCATTGTAGTTTTCACTCTTCGTAAACGATGTGGTGAACTGTTTCAAATTTGCAAGATGTCTGCTCTACGCTGGTGACCTGAAAATGTTTGCTCCAGTTTCCAATTTATCTGACTGTTTGATGTTGCAAAGTGATTTAAAGAACTTTTGTTATTGAGACTATCAGCAACAATTTACAGTTAAGTGTATAAGCAAATGTATAAGACTCTTTCGTTGTTTAGAGAATCCGATGTCCATTATTTCATCAGTATTTCTTATATGATATACCATACACATTGACTCTGCTATTTCTAAAGCTTGCCTTGTGCTGGCTTTTATCAAGCGAAATTGTTACGTATTTACTGGTCATTTGTTTGTCCTGTTCTGGAATACGCCTCTCAGGTTTAATCGCCTTCATATCTGTGCCACCCGGCCAAGACTGAGTTCGTTCAGAAGCAGTTTGTCCTGTTTGCCCTCCGACGTATATCATCCGTACACGTACTAACGTATACGAACTCCCACCATATCGCCATCGCTATAATTTACTGGGATTGTCACAACTCAATCATCGACGAGAAATAGCTGTAGTGCGTGTGACCTTTTAATGTCGCGTATATTGATTGCTCCGAGTTACTTACTCGTGTAAATTTGTATGCTCTCGAGCGCCGTTTGTTGTTGGCGTATTGTACAGTCATCGGAATGAATGGCTGACGCATAATTATCATCAGAAGAATGGGTGGCACTCGTAGCTGGGTTCTGATTTTTGATCTGTTAATTCCTGTTGATCTTGTTTGTGTTCATCACATACACGACATTCATCCTGGGAAGGCTTATGGAACCCGATATTTTTATTGTGTTACTACGTCAATTCCAAAATTTTCAACTAAATCATCCCACTCAACTTATAGTGGGTGATTTTTCTACATTTATTTTGTTTATTGCTTCACCTCCAAAAAAAATGCTGCTATTAAGCCGTCTGTTTTCAGCGTATAGTATTGTATGCAAGACAATGTTTCGTCTTAGATACAATATGCTTAGTTTCCGCATCCAATGGCAAATGATATACATAGGAAGGAGTACGCTGGTATTGTTGACGAGTGGTATTGTTTTTTCTGTTGCATAATATATGCCTCAAATAAAAAATTGCCGATGTGCAAGGTTCATTTTTTGTAATTGGTAAAATAGATTTCCGGCTGTTGTTCGTAAATTTCATATTATTGCATGTCATTTCCTTTGTTTGTTACCAGCAGGTTGGTGGTCGAGTAATGGTATTATTGGTATTTTAATTTTCACAGGTCGAGATCATAGTAAACCATGATTTGAAGGTGCAGTTGTATCGTTGAATTTCAACGGCGATGGTTTATGGTGCCTAGGTTTGTCATAAAATTCTATCGATTCACTGGTTGTTCAATCAACATCCATCGACAGTTCGTTGGGATAATAAGGTATATCCGCTATCTATATGAACTTAAATCGTCCATGCCGTCCAAGCCGAAAAATCTTTGTGGATAAAATATCATTACACCGGGTGCATACGTCAAAAGTTAATTTATCCGTCAATTTAAGCCCCAACCTATCATTGTAATTAAAGCTCAAGTAACGTTTGTGTGGGTTCATTGCGAGGTATCGTGAAGCTCAGGGAATTTAGATGTTCACAAATTTTAACAAAAATTAATTTTAATAGGAAAAATGGCACCCACACATTTGTGTGCCTTAAAGCTACCCGTGTATATGGAATGATCTGCTTATCTACAGAGAAGTTACCAATTTTCCTTGGCAATGCGTGGCACCTTTCTCGCACTGAATTGATCAACGGATTCACTTTCCAAAATAAATTGGTTCGATCCAGCGACGTTTCATTAATACCCAGGTAGTGCAAAGCTGTTCGTAAAACTTTAAATTACGTTTTTTTAATGGAACTACACCTTCCAGAACATATCTAAACGTCGACATTTTATGCATCCGATCATCCATAAATGTGCCGTAAAGTTTTTTGAGTTCAAGAGTTGATGTTTTTAGCTCTGTTGCAGCATCAACAAAATATTGTTCCGGAAAATATGAACAAAAATATTCAACTGGCGATTTCACTTTTCTTTGCTGAAACGAACACTGAATCGATGTCCGACTACACTTCCACATCGAGTAAGTACCACATCGTCTTCCGAATCTGTTGCAGAATTCTCCAACAGATTTTGCAATTCGGCACCACTCATATTCCATACTTGCCGTTTTGGAACACAACTAACAAAAAGTTTCGGTTCAACATACACAATTGGGTATGCCCATTTTGAAAATCATTTTGCGATTTAATTAAAATTGTAACAGACACTATATAAGATTTTGTAATATATTTAATTACGCTTACCTTTAAATGGCTTAATAGACGTTTAAAATAAATATTTTCCTCCAGCTTTTTAATTTTTTATAGCTTGAAACGATTTCTAGATCAGCTTATTAGGACCCGGGATCAGTTGAAGGATTGATTTGGCTTCATGTAATTTTATATCGAATGAAATAATTGCCTGTAGCTAAATTGCATGAACTGCAAAATATTTTTGTTCTTGGTTGGAACTCCATTTTATATAGAAAACATTATTGTCTAGGCTTCAAATTGGTTGTTTTCCAATTAGCCGCAGCTCACCTTGGAATACCTTAACTTAATGTGTTGAGATTTAGTTTCAATGTATTTCTTCCATGTCAGCCTCCTATCTATGTGCATTGATGTTGCAGCAGGTTAACTCTACACAGGTGGAACAAACTAAGTAACTAGGACAGGTGTGAACTTTACAGATGTTTACTTTAATTTAGTGTAATTGAAATTACATTGGATTATTCATTTTTAATGATAATTTTGTGTACCAATCCTTCGTGCCATATACTTTTGTCTTCTAGCGAGTTTCTGATATCAGATACAATTCGATGTACTTGTTCCATGATTATCTCTAAATCCCAACTGATTGGTCTGGTATACATTATTTTGATTTATTTATTTTTTTGTGGTTCTCTTAGTATTTTTCCACCTATCAAATCTTGCCCAGGTGCTCTTTTGCTTTCCTTGATAATTTTTTGTGCATTACGCCTTTTGTATTTAATTGGTTCAATCATGAAGTAACTGTGGGTTTCCAACTTGTTGAGTGTTGGGCAAATATTGCTACGTCATCTATATCGCTTCTTGCTCAAATTCAACGTCAGGGAGGCGAATGAGAAGGCATGAAAGAGTAGGCATTTTTATATCTTTTTGCCGTTTTCCACATAGAGAGCAATCGTTGCTTCCGTCGTAGTGAGGCTGGTGAGATAGTTCTGGACTCCTTTATCACGTTCCTTTATGCGTTTGAACTGTTCATTAGTGAATTTATTGTCCTTTGAAAACTGAACAGCGCTATTTGTTCCCCAATTGTCTGAGCATTTATATGTTTAAATTGTGCCCAGCTTGTATGTTTATTTGTTAAGTGTCCAGATAATGACGATTTACGAACTTGCGTGGTTAGCCTTACTAATCTTGAATCTAATGTTTAGAGTTCTGGTCACCTCCTGGGTTTTAACAATTTTTGCAAATTGGTCCATTTAATTGAGTTTTTGGTGTGGAATAAACTTCAGATTTGTCTGTCTGTCTTTCCAAACATATGGTATAGTCTCTGCCCCACCTTGAGATTTCCATCTGGCTTAGTATCGTCAATCCTCTATTCTTTAATATTTAAAAAAAAAAACCTTTTGTACTTTTAGATTTCATTCATTTTTGATCTTGTTTTTGGACTAAAAGAAGAATGAGAGTATTCATATTTTTCATCACGAAGGTTTTATTAGTATCCATCACATGAATAAATTGGTCTATGGATTCAATGAGGATACCTATCATTTTATAAATTCGCATGAGAGTATTAGGTTTATGGTTGCAGATAATTGTCTCGCATTGATTGAATTTTTATTTAATTTATGGAGAGCTTTGTGCCGCTCTTTTTCTTGGTGCCAATTTCTCCGTGCAGTGTGATTTTCCCCAAAATTTCTACATTTACCTCGCACTTGCCAGTACTTACTATGCAAATTTCCACATATTACACACACAGCTGGGAGTATGATGATTTTCCAAATTTTTGACAGTGCATTGAAAATTTATGAAGTGGTCACAGTGGATTCATCCTGAATATATACGTATAATACCTTTTATCATTTCTTTTCAGAACTTCTACAATTTTTCTATAGACACCAGTGCTTGTGGCTTGTATAGTTTCGTAAATTCCATTCGATTGTTCCTTAAGTATATATTGAAGTGAATCTTTCTTTCGGTCCTCCATTCATCTCTTGACTATTGTTATTCTCACACAGTGGGGGTCGAAACGATTTGGAGTAATAATTCCTGTTGCATTTACTATTTCTGGCTTCAGCCTAGCAACTAACACTATACTCTGGAGACTTTGGATTTTGTTTATTTTGGCGTCTGTATTGCTTGTCCATAGGTTGGGCTTAGGAAAATTGCATCAGCAACTAAAGTCACATTTGATTTTCGATGAGGGGCGGTGGAGTTATACGACCGTATATAGGCGTGGTAAAAACTCGCCCTGGGTTTACGTTGTAAAATTTTTGGATTTGCCAATTTTAGCTACCCATTTAACATTTCGGGGCTAATACAACTATTCCTCATCGAAGACTGATTCTGTTTCATCTCTGATGGATATAATTTTAATCTGCATTCAATTTTCTTGAAACGGAGTTTGAATGTCCTGAACACAGGTTAACAATAGGATTTGCTTTATTTTTATTAAAAGAATATAATATCTTAATTTGATTTATAATCTTGTTAAAACTCTACACAAAAATCCACATTAAAGCTGAAGTTCTGCCACAATTTTAGACTAGACCTACTACATAAGTATGTCAAATTAGAAAAGAGTTTGTTGGTCTGCTTAAATACTTATTCAAATATTTAAACTTTACACAAAATTCAAATAAATTGGTGCTGTGTAATAACTAACTCTACACAATATAAATATAATAAATAAATCTGAAGCAAACGAATCTTGTTTCGAATCTAATTAAATTAAAAATATCTCCAAACTCTACACAAAATTAAAATATTAAATTAATCTCTAGTTTTGCCATAACCCGCGAGGTTGGCATTTGCGGGTTTTATACTAAAAGGATTCGTTCTGTCATGATTATTTATCAAAACAAATTCAAACTATTTTCAAATTTGGTTCAAACTCTACACACAATTTTAAAAACTAAAATAATCATAAATAAAAAACAATATTTGAACTATACATTAAAATATTATTTATTCTGCTGAATTATCGATCAAAACAAATTCAAACTATTTTCAAAATGATTTCAAATTTGGTTCAAACTCTACACAAAATTTGAATAGTAAATAAATCTCTAATTTTACGAATCAATGTTGCCTGTAAGTTATACAACCAAATCAAACGAATATAGTTTCTCTTTTTAAATTTCATTCAAATATCGTTCAATCTCAATACGAAATTTATGTAGATTGATAAA
Source organism: Tipula unca (assembly GCA_951394425.1). NCBI lineage: Eukaryota > Metazoa > Arthropoda > Insecta > Diptera > Tipulidae > Tipula > Tipula unca. The sequence continues at coordinate 43,883,840 of OX596381.1, read as the reverse complement.
AGTATTTGATTTTTAAGATATCCAAACTAAAAAATGCGTGCACGATAACAAAATAATCTATAATTATATTTTTTATGTACATAGATAAAAAAAAATATTTGTAAAAAAGTTGAAACGAAGCTCAAATCAATGGGAGAATTATATTATCTTGGATTGGTCGACATCAATACACCGATAATTTTCAAAACAAATTGTTGATGCCTGGTATCTTATTGTTGCTGTTCCACTTGAAAAGACCCGCCTAGTAATTTCATAATATTCTTTTAATTAACGTTTGTAGGTAAATCCATAACTTATCGGGGTTTCAAAGTACCAACCTACAAGGTAGTCCGAAACAGATAATTGCTGATGGTTGAATTCCAAAAATTTGACTACAATACCATAACAGAAATTAAATTGAAACAATAAACAGTGTACTAATACACGCACATAAGAGAATTTTACGATTGCGAAGTCGCAAATACAAAATTGTTGATTAATATATTGATGGTCACGATCGCAATTTATTCTCGTTTACTCGTTTTTGTTTGTGCGCCCACAGTATTTCAGTATCGTTTTAACTATTGACCAGGCTAGTTGAATTACATTGCCAAGTGCTAAATAATTTGTTGTTGTAAATTAGAATGGCAGTTATACTTATCGTTGCCGTTCTAACGATTGTCGCGTTATTTTATTATTACGCAAAACGTGAACTTAGTTATTGGAGTGATCGTAATGTACCGACCTTGACACCGACGATCCCATTTGGTAATTTAAATGGTGTCGGTAAAAAAGTGCACTTTGCTGAACGTATCACCGAGTTATATGAGAAATTCAAAAAAACTAATCGATTCGCTGGATTGTATTTTATGTTATCGCCGCGTTTTGTGCCAATCGATTTGGATATAGTGCGCGATCTGCTCGTCAAAGATTTTAATAAATTCCATGATCGTGGATTATTTATGAATGTAGAAGTTGATCCATTGGCCGGACACCTGGTTAATTTGGAGGGCGAGAAATGGAAGGATATGCGAACGAAATTAAGTCCTACATTTACGTCGGGTAAAATTAAAACGATGTTTCCGATCGTAGTCGAAACGACGGAGGAGTTAAAAAAATGTTTAACAAATTTGGCTGAGATTGGGGCGCCGATCGATATGAGAAATCTGTGTTTACGTTATTCGGCCGATGTGATTGGCTCGTGTGCATTCGGACTCGAATGTCACTGTTTGAAGAGTGATACTTCCGAGTTGATCGGGATTGGAAATGAGGTATTTGATTTTCGATCGGCTTCAAGACGCATCAGCTTTTTTGTGCAAAATTCGTTTCCTAAATTGGCACGACTCCTCAAATTACGTTTGTTCTCGGAAAAGATAGAAAAATATTTTATGAAAATAATTCGAGACTCGGTCGATTATCGTGAAAAAAATCAAGTGACGCGAAGTGATTTCATGAATTTGTTAATACAAATCTACAGGAACGGTATTATCAAGGAGGAGGGTGGTGATATAAAGGTTGGAAAAATCACGTTTAATGAAATGGCGGCGCAGGCGTTTGTGTTTTTCTTTGGCGGATACGAAACTACGGCGACCACAATTTCGTATGCCATGTACGAGTTGGCGGCCAATCAAGAAATACAGAAAAAAGCGCGCGACGAAGTGAACCGCATTTTGGCACGACACGACGGGAAATTTACTTACGCATCTGTGATGGAGATGGACTATATTGGACAAATCATTGATGGTATGTAAGAATACGCCGCAACAATCAATTATTATTAATATTTCCATTTTTAACAGAAACCCTTCGAATGCACGGCCCGTTTCATACAGTATTCCGCAAAGCAACTGCCGATTATGAAATACCCGGCAGCGATCTTGTGGTGGCAAAAGGTACCGAAGTTTTCATTCCCATCTATCAAATACATCACGATTCCGATATATACGAACAGCCGAATAAATTTGATCCCGATCGTTTTAAACCGGAAAATGTGGCGAAACGTCATAAGTATAGTTTTCTGCCGTTCGGTGAAGGTCCACGAAACTGTATTGGCATGCGGTTCGCATTGCTTGAAGCACGACTTGGTATTGCCGAAATGATAACCTCATTCTCGTTCACAGTTAATTCAAAAACGCAAGAGCCACTTAAATTGGATGCGGCTGAGTTCAACATGGTGATGGAAGGGGGGCTATGGCTTAACTGTCAAAAGATTTAAATTAATTTTTAATTTCTTATACTTTTTAATTGTTAATGTTTTTATTGGACTGAATAAAGTTTTATTGCATCATGGTAACGACTAATGCGGCTTTGTTTTGTTTGAAGATTACGTCAGAAGAACTGTTTGTTCGATAATTCGGTTTGGCAAATTGATTAGGTCGCCAATTTGTGAATATCAACTTATCTATAATCAAATGTAACACAACACTCCCAACACTCGCGGATCTTGGTGGCTGTTAGATTTGGATATTTGAAGAGAGTTCAGTCTGTTTTATATAATGTGTTCCTATTCAAGGCAAATACAAACTGTTGTCAAATGTTGTTCAAACTCTACACAAAATTGAAAAATTAATTTGATGTGAAGTGATCAAATAAAGAATTGAAGACAACTAAACAGTATAACTCGAAACCAATCTAGAATATTTTAAAATTTGGATCAAGTCTCAAACAAATTTAAACTATTTTCATCCGTACACAACTACATATAGTACGATTACGTAGTATAAAACTCTACACAAAATTTAAATATTAAGTTAATCTAAAGTTCAGCTTGGACAAAACATTTGAATATAGGCTGAACTGTATAACGGTTTTTACAATATGTAATATGTAATATTTTCAAATTTAAAACAAACACTTCACACTTCGTTCAAACTCTACACAAAATTTTAAAAGTAAATTAATCTCAATTTCTGCCAAGAATCCAGTATGCTGCTCGAGTCAGATATTCGTATAAAGTTTGGGGTGCTACTGTTGATCTTTTTTATTTACAATAAAATCAAATTGCTTTCAAAGTTCATTCAAACCTTGCACAAAAATTAAAATCTAAAATATTTCTCAAGTCTGTAGCGAATCAAAGTAGTTGGTGAGTTTTTCATCGAAACAATTCTAAACAATTTTGAATCTGAATCAACTTTCGTTCGTTAAAGTTGTATTAATTATTTTCAAATGTAAAACTTTACATAGTTAATTAATTTTAGGCTGTACCACGAACTAATGAGGTTCCAAATTTCGTTCAAACTCAACACATAAGCTTTAAATATTAAATAAATCCCAATTGTACTACTTAGAATAGAGATCGCTACTTCAAGTAGATATTTGAATAAAGTTTTATTTAATTCGTTGTTTGCAAATTATTTTCAAATTTCGTTCAAACTGTAATTCAAATTGTTTTCAAATTTCGTTCAAATGATTCACAAAATGTAAATATTTAATTAATGTCACGACTCACGGTTATTGTTAAGTTGATTATAAATTGAAATTTGAATCAAGTTTCATTCAAACTGTTTTCAAATTTCTTTCAAACTCGACACAAAATTTAATTTCTGTCACAAATCAAATTTGGTAGTTTAGCAACTAGTTCTATAGAAACCTATTTTGATATATGAATCAAGTTTTTATTCAAACTATGTTTAAGTTACTTTTGGTAACATACCAAATTTGATCTGTTTTAATTATCTATATACGTTCAAATGAATACTTCATTAAAGTTTGATTTCAGTTATGTTCGTACAATATTTAAAAATTTGATTATTTTTAAGTTTTGTCATGAGTTGCGTCCGTTCATTGTCTTTTAACTATCACGATTGGTGTTTGGGTTCGATTAATATATTGTAATTTGTCATTGAATTTCCAAAATATTAAATTAAATTTGGTTAAGATTACACACAAAGATATCCAAATCTCAATATTATTTCTGGTTATCATGAGGTTACGAAACTATACTAACACATAAATGTTTTTTCAACCTTCAAACCGATAAAGATAATTGTCGATCGATAAATTCCTATTTGGCATAAACACCATCACAGAGATTGAATTAAAACTATGTACATTGTACTAACACACATGTACACGATAATATTATTTCTCGCGATCACATAATTTTTTATTAATATTCATGGTCACGATCACAATTATTTCTAATTTTTTTGTTTTTTGTGCGCGCACAGTATTTCAGTATTGTGTTAGCTATTAGGCAGAGTAGTTGAATTACAGTGCCAAGTGCAAAATAATTTGTTGTTGTAAATTAGAATGGCAATTGTACTTGTTGTTAGCGTTCTAACGATTGTCGCGTTACTTTATTATTACGCAAAACGTGCATTTAGTTATTGGAGTGATCGTAATGTACCGACCCTCGCACCGACAATCCCATTTGGTAATTTAAATGGCGTCGGTTCAAAAGTCCACTGGGCTGAACGTATCACCGAGTTATATGAGAAATTCAAAAAAACTGATCGATTCGCTGGATTCTATTTTATGTTTTCGCCGCGCTTTGTGCCAATCGATTTGGATATAGTGCGCGATGTGCTCGTCAAAGATTTTAATAAATTCCATGATCGTGGATTATTTACAAACCCGGAAATTGACCCAATGGCCGGACACCTGTTTAATTTGGAGGGCGAGAAATGGAAGGATATGCGAACGAAATTAAGCCCCACATTTACGTCGGGCAAAATGAAAACGATGTTTCCGATCATAGTCGAAACGACGGAGGATTTAAAAAAATATTTAACAAATTTGGCTGAGATTGGGGCGCCGATCGATATGAAAAATCTTTGTATACGTTATTCGGCCGATGTGATTGGCTCGTGTGCATTCGGACTCGAATGTCATTGTTTGAAGAGCGATAATTCCGAGTTGCTCGAGATTGGAAGTGAGGTATTTGATTTTCGATCGTTTTCAAAACGGACCAGTTTTTTTGTGCAAAATTCATTTCCAAAATTGGCACGTCTCCTCAAATTACGGTTCTTCTCGGAAAAGTGTGAAAAATATTTTATGAATATAATCAATCAGACCGTCGATTATCGTGAAAAAAATCAAGTGACGCGAAGTGATTTCCTGAATTTGTTGATACAAATCTACAGGAACGGTATTATCAAGGAGGAGGGTGGTGATGTAAAAGTTGGAAAAATTACGTTTAATGAGATGGCGGCACAAGCGTTTGTATTCTTCTTTGCCGGATTTGAAACAACGGCCACCACAATGTCTTATGCCATGTACGAGTTGGCGGCCAATCAAGAGGTACAGAAAAAAGCGCGCGACGAATGTAGCCGCGTTTTGGCACGACATGATGGGAAATTTACATACGAATCTGTGATGGAGATGGATTATATTGGACAAATCATTGATGGTATGTTAGATTCCGCCGCAATAATAAATTATTATGATTGTTTCCATTTTTAACAGAAACCCTTCGAATGCACGATCCGGTTCACACGCTATTCCGCAAAGCGACCGCCGATTATGAAATACCCGGCAGCGATCTTGTGGTGCCAAAAGGTACCGAAGTTTTAATTCCCGTCTATCAAATACATCACGATGCGGAGATATTCGAAGAACCGAATAAATTCGATCCCGATCGTTTCAACCCGGAAAATGTGGCGAAACGTCATAAGTATAGTTTTCTGCCGTTCGGTGATGGTCCACGAAATTGTATTGGCATGCGGTTCGCTTTGCTCGAGGCACGACTTGGTATTGCCGAAATGTTAACCTCATTCTCTTTCACAGTCAATACGAGAACGCAACAGCCGCTTAAATTAGATGTGACCGATTTGAATATGGTGGTTAAAGGGGGGCTATGGCTTAATTGTCAAAAAATTTAAATTTTATTGTTATAGTTTATTAATTGTTAATGATTTTATGATTTTAAATAAAATATGATTGCATCATCGCTAACGTGACTGTGTTACGATTAATTTGATGTTAGCAATTCTAATTATCGATCCCCATTGTGCACTTATTTACGTTCATAAACAAATTAGTAGATGACGTAATAGTTCTGAATGATAATTCTAAACGTAATGGTAGTTAATTGAGATTGAACATTGGCAGGTAAAGTAGATAACCATGTTATAGTGAAGTTCAAACATGCTTACATCATTGGTAACATGTTTGAACTTCAAAAAAATTCGAATTATGTTCAAATTTCATTCAAAATTCATACAAAATTTACATATTAAATTGAATATAACTGTTTGGATTCCAATCGATATTGCTACTTGAGGTGATTATTTGATCAAATCAATTCAATCAAATTCAAATTTCAAATTTTAAAATCCTCAACTGCATGATTGAGGTTGCAAGTTGAAACTTATCAAGTACTTACACAGTTTCATCTGCCTAATTATCTATTTAATAAATATAAAATATTAATTAATTATGAATCAAATTTCGTTCAAACTCAATACAAAATTTGAAGTTACCACACAGTAAATTAATTTCTAGTTTCTAATTGTGCCATAAATAGTGGTTACTATTTGATATATGGCATGCACTGAACCCGTGTTACCATCGTTATTTAAAATAAAAATTGTTTTCAAATTTGAGTCCATTTTGATTCAAACTGTACACAAAATGTAAATACCAAATTTAACTCAATTATTTAATTTGAACTGTTATATTCCAGCAAATTTCAACTATTTTCAAATTTCGTACTACTATCTGGTCACAAAATTGGTTCACAAAACATTAAAAAATTTAATTTTAAGTTAAAGGGCGAAGCGATAAGATTACTACTTGTCCAACTGTTTTTAAATTTCGTTCAAACTATTCAAACCGAATCAAAGTTGTTGGTAAGCTGTATTTCGAAACAAGTCTTTACATTTTTTTTTAAATGTATCTCAATTGTCCTCAATTTGTTCTTTTCAAGCAAATTCAAATTCTCATCAAATTTTGTTTATACAAACACATCAAATTTGATTGTTAAAATAATCTGGAATTGCCAATTTGTTGTTTTGAGATATGAATTGCACTACATTCAAACTCTACATAATTTTTTAATAATTAACTATTCTCAATTGTTCAGCATCAAATCAAGATTCCTGCTTGAAGTAATTACCAAACTCTATACTTTTCAAATGAATACAAAATATTATCAAAAATGAATCAAATGTTGGTCAAACTCTACACAAAATTTTTAAACTATTTTAATCACAGTTCGGCCATGAATCGATTTTACTATTGATCCTTTTTTTCCTAAATAAATTAAAATTGTTTTCAAAGTTCATTCAAACTTTACACATAATTGAAAAATTATATTATAGACTCAAGTCTTTCAAACTCAATACAAAATTTAAATATTTAATTCCTCTCTGGTTCTTCCACAAATCGAGTATGTTACTTACTTGAGCAAGATTTTTGAATACAATTTAATCCAATCAAATTCAAATTGTTTTCAAACTTCATTCAAATTCTTCACAACATTTAAATATTAAATTATTTTTAGATCTGTCACGAATCAAAGTTGTTGCTTAACAATTTCTATCGCAACTAATCTAATCTGTTTTTATTTTTGAATCAAGTTTCGTTCAAACTATTTTCACATTTCATTCAAACTCTACAAAAAATTTAAATATTAAATTAATCTCAACAATTCTGCTACGAATTGCGGTTGGTACTTGGATTAAATATTTCATTACAGTTTTAAAATTGTTAATAATTATCAATTTGTTAAATTTGATTCAAGTTTTATTCAAACTCTATACAAATTTAAATAGTAAATTATTTTTAAATTTTATCACGAAATGATAAAAGATCTTCTTGTGATAAATACGTAAATATAATTTGAACGTTTTAGTTCTATGTATAATCAAACATACCAAGCCTAGTCTCAAGTTTAAATATTTAAATCAAATTTCATTCAAACCCAATACAAAATTTAAATATAAAATTAATTTCTAGTTCGGCCACAAATTGAGTTTGTTACTAACTTGATTAAGATGTTTAAATACAATTTTATCCATTCAAATTCAAATTGTTTTCAAATTTCATTCAAATTCTTCAGAACAGTTAAATATTAAATTAATTTTAAGATCTTTCACGAATCAAAGTTGTTGCTTGACAATTTCTATCGCAACAAATCTAATCTATTTTTATATTTGAATCAAGTTTCGTTCAAAATCTTTTCAAATTTCGTTCAAACTCTACTTAAAATTTAAATATTAAATTAATCTCAACGGTTCTGCCACGAATCGAGGTTGGTATTTGGATTAAATATTTCATTACAGTTTTAAAATTGTTAATAATTATAAATTTCATTCAAGTTTTATTCAAACTCTATACAAATTTAAATACTAAATTATTTTTAAATTTTATCACGAAATGATAAAAGATCTTATTGTGATAAATACGTAAATATAATTTGAACCTTTTAGTTCTATGTATATTCAAACAAACCAAGCCTAGTCTAGAGTTTAAATAAAATTTCATTCAAATTCAAAACAAAATTTAAATATTAATTTCATTTCTATTTCCGCAAATCGAGTTTTTAAGATGTTTGAATACAATTTTATCCAATCAATTTCAAATTGTTTTCAAACTTCATTCAAATTCTTCACAATATTTAAATATTAAATTAATTTTAAGATCTGTTACAAATCAACGATATTACTTGACAATTTCTATCGCAACCAATCTAAAATATTTTTGTATTTGAATTAAGTTTCATTCAAACTATTTTCAAATTTCGTTCAAACATTCTTCACTAATTTAAAATATTAAATTAATCTCAACGATTCTGTTACGAATCGTATTTGGTATTTGGATTAAATATTTCATTAGAGTTTTAAAATGTTTGAAATTATTATTTTTTTAAATTTGATTCAAATTTTGTTCAAACTCTATACAAATTTAAATAGTATATTATTCAATAATAGAATTTGAACGTTTTAATTATAGGTATATTCAAACAAACCCAACCTAGTTTCAAGTATCTATCAAATTTCATTCAAACTCAATACAAAATTTAAATAATAAATTCATCTCTGTTCTACCACAAATCAAATTTTATACTTATTTGAGTGAGATGTTTGAATTCAATTTTATCCAAATAAATTTAAATGGTTTTCAAACTTCATTCAAATTCTGCACAACTTTTAAATATTAAATTAATTTTAAGTTCTTTCACGGATCAAAGTTGTTGTTGTTCTATCATAACAAATCTAACCTTTTTTTTACATATTTGAATCAAGTTTCGTTCAAACTATTTTCAAATTTCGTTCAAACTCCACACGAAATTTAAATATTAAATTAATTTCAACAATTCTGTTACGAATCGAAGTTGGTACTTGTATTAAATATTGCATTAGAGTTTAAAAGTCGATTTACTTTAATTCAAACTAAATTTGCTCTGTTTTGGAGGATTGGAATTTGATCTTACGAATTTTAACTAAATGATTTATTTATAAATCATGGATTATGTTTATTAAATTCTAAATCCGTTAAAAAATTATTAAATCGATTTTTAATGTTAGGTTAATCCTTCCATTATTGTAGTTTGAAAAAAATTGAATTCAAACAATGGCATAATTTATGTATAATTATGATAAATCGATTTAATAATTTTAAAAATAATTTTTCCAAATTAATTAATAAATAATTTAATTTATAAAATATATTGTAGCTATCATGAATATTTATGTGTGTAATTTATTGCTATTGTTCGATATATTATGTCAACAGGTATATGAACACATATGTATGTATGCATTAGCATAATATTGATGTTCATATTATGTGGTAGATTGTACCTCTAGGGCATATTGCCCTTCTTACATTATAAGTATTACCAAAATAAGTCCTAAATAAAATAAATAAATTGTTGTTGTCCGGCAACCCAAGATTGCGAATTTGCCATACATGTATAATCTCAATTTAAATAAACTTGCAAGTCATTTGGAAAAAAACTGTTTGCACAATTTTTGTAGGTAAATCCATAAGTATACATCATTTCAAAATAATTGATCGCGTTTATGTATGTATGTACTCTAATTTTTTATCTACCCTCGGCTTAACCAAAAACGTTGCAAGATAATGAAAATATGACCGATTGATTTCAGAAGTTGGGCGTCAATGTCATTATAGATTCGATAAACACTATGCCATTACATAATGTATAAGATGCTCATGATATATGTACATTCACACTACCAAACATTTATATCGCAATCACAAAAATATTGAACTCATGAATCATGGCCACGATCATTTTTCAACGAAAATGTTTTCATTTGGTTTTTTATACGCGCCCGCCTCTCTCTTTCGATTTCTCTACACAATTTTTCAGTTTATTTTGAACTGTTGAACAGTGTAGTGTACATAGTTGGAAATACTGTGTTGTTTTTAAAAAATTAAAATGACAATTTTACTTGTCGTTGGCGTTTTAACGATTGTCGCATTACTTTATTATTACGCAAAACGTGAATTTAGTTATTGGAGTGATCGTAATGTACCAACCCTCGCACCAACGATACCGCTCGGTAATTTAAATGGTATAGGTACAAAAGTGCACTGATGCGATCGTCTCACCGAATTGTATGAGAAATTTAAAAAAAGTGATCGATATGCTGGTTTCTATTTTATGCTTTCGCCGCGTTTTGTACCTATCGATTTGGATATAGTGCGCGATCTGCTCGTCAAAGATTTTAGTAAATTCCATGATCGTGGATTATTTACAAACACGGATGTTGATCCATTGGCCGGACACCTGTTTAATTTGGATGGCGAGAAATGGAAGGATATGCGAACGAAATTAAGTCCCACGTTTACGTCGGGTAAAATTAAAACAATGTTTCCGATCATTGTCGAAACGACGGTGGATTTAAAAAAATGTTTAACAAATTTGGCTGAGATTGGGGCGCCGATCGATATGAAAAATATGTGTTTACGTTATTCGGCCGATGTGATTGGCTCGTGTGCATTCGGACTCGAATGTCATTGCTTGAAGAGTGATACTTCCGAGTTGATCGAGATTGGAAATGAGGTATTTGATTTTCGACCGATTTCAAAGCGGGTCAGCTTTTTTGTGCAAAACTCGTTTCCAAAATTGGCACGTCTCCTGAAACTACGTTTATTTTCGGAAAAGATAGAAAAATATTTTATGAAAATAATTCGGGACTCGGTCGATTATCGTGAAAAAAATCAGGTGACGCGAAGTGATTTCATGAATTTGTTAATACAAATCTACAGGAACGGTATTATCAAGGAGGAGGGTGGTGATATAAAGGTTGGAAAAATTACATTTAATGAGATGGCGGCGCAGGCGTTTGTTTTCTTCTTTGCCGGATTTGAAACAACGGCGACCACAATGTCGTATGCCATGTACGAGTTGGCGGCCAATCAAGAGGTACAGAAAAAAGCGCGCGACGAAGTGAACCGCGTTTTGGCACGACACGACGGGAAATTTACATACGAATCTGTAATGGCGATGGACTATATTGGTCAAATCATTGATGGTATGTTATATATAGATTTCGCCGCAATAATGAATTATTATGATTGTTTTCATTTTTAACAGAAACACTTCGAATGCACGACCCCGTTCACACGCTATTCCGTAAAGCGATCGCCGATTATGAAATTCCCGGAACCGATTTTGTGGTAACAAAAGGTACCGAAGTTTTAATTCCCGTCTATCAAATACATCACGATCCGGATATATACGAACAACCGAATAAATTCGATCCCGACCGTTTTAAACCGCAAAATGTTGCGAAACGTCATAAGTATAGTTTTCTGCCGTTTGGTGATGGACCGCGAAACTGTATCGGAATGCGATTCGCTTTACTCGAGGCACGACTTGGTATTGCAGAAATGATTACTTCATTCTCGTTCACAGTTAATTCAAAAACTCGCGAGCCGCTGCAATTGGATGTGACCGAGTTGAATATGGCGACTGACGGGGGGCTTTGGCTTAATTGCCAAAAAATTTAAATTTAATTGTTATAATTAATAGTTTTTTAACTGTTTATGTTTTATACTAAATAAAGTTTGATTGCATCATTGCGTACACATCTGTATTATGATTGAGTATAATATGATGTCATCAGCAGAATATTATTTGTATTTGTGTTTGCTATATATACGCATTTTATGTGATCTCTGTTCTTCTCATTTCTAGAGCACAATAGTTACACGATTCTCATCGACGATCAATACAAAGACATTTTAAAGACAGTAAGGTCATTTTGAATTTTTATTTCTACCAGTTGCACTACAATTTTATTTCGATAAACTTACAATTTCTCGAAAATCAACCAATTTCCATTTTTCTGCGATGTCATTGTGCTACTTGGTGACAATATAACAGTTTCAACGGTTCGAACTGATTTTACTACACGATACTTGCGCAGTATATGTATCAAACCCAACCGAATTTTAAGCATCCCGAAACGATATCCAATACAATTACGCGGACCATCACCAAATGGTAGGTAAAGAGGTATATTCGGTTTATTTTCGGCACTAAAACGGTCGGGATCGAATTTCTCCGGCTCCGGGTAAATATTCGGGTTATGATGAATCGCGTACACCGGAACAATTACCAATCTGTCCTTCTCGATCACGTGCTTTGAATCGGGTACTTTATACTCCGTTGTCGTCTTTCGGGTCAGACCATCGATCGGTGGATACAAGCGTAGCGTTTCTGGAATATAAACGAGTTATTATCAAAATTTGACGACTCATCCGCAATACTTACCGTTTATCACCTGCTCCAAATACGTCATCTCATGCAAACAATCGTAATTAATTATGCCATCATACTTAGCCGCCACCCTTTCGATTTCCATTCGCACACGATCTTGTAAATCTTGATGTTTGCTTAGCTCGTACAAGGCGAACGACATTGTGGTGGATGTGGTTTGATATCCGGCTACAAAAAATAGCATACACTGTGCCGCAATCTCATTCACCGTCAATTTTTCACTTTCGATCTCCACCTCGAGCAACAGCTGCAATATATCTTTACACCGAAAATTTTTCCGTTTCCGATAATCGATCGTTTCACGTATGACGTTCGCAAAAAAATCGGTCACATCACTTTCGAACGCCCGCATTCCGAATAGTTTTGCAACACTTGGAATGAATGTCGTAATTAAAAAACGTAATTTACTTGCCATCGATAAATTAAAAATTTTCTGTGCCATACGACGAAATATTGCATTTGGATTTTTAAAACTGTTACACTCGATACCAAACGCACATGTTCCAATCACATCGGTTGCATACAAAGCGACCAGATCGTACACTTCAATTTCGGTTTTTTCTTCGATCGTTTCGTCCAAAAATCGATCCATTTCCCGTGCACAATTCACAATCACATCGAATAATAATTTAATTTTGCCCGTCGTAAAGATCGGTGATAGTTTAGCGCGTAAATGTTTCCATCGTTCGCCCTCGAGCGCGAATAAATTTACCGAGAGCGGATCATTTTTCTCGTTATAATAAATGCCGTGGTCATGGAACGAGATAAAGTCTCGCATTAGAATATTTTTTATGAAATTCTCATCGAGCGCAATGTAGCACGGTTCCCAAAATGAGAATATACCGGCGACCACATCTTTACCATAGAATTTATCGTAGACCCGTTTATTAATCTCAAGAAGATGATATTTTTTTCCAATTCCACTCATATTGCCGAATAGAAACGATGGTGGCTCGTGCAAAATGCCACGATCGCGGAAAAATGCGTACCGCCGTCGAACGTAATAGTAGGCGATCGAGAACAGAATTATGATACATGTTGACAGAATTATTAACCACATTTCGGTGCGAATTGACTGGCTCGACACTTTGTGGCGTTTGTAACAAAACTAAATCGAAAATGAAAATGTTTACGCTAATCTTTGGTTAATTGTGGCCTTTGATAAGCGCGGCTAATGGAAAATACATGTTTTTTTGAGCCGCTTATCTGTGATTATATGCACGCATTGTGGCAGATGCTTAACCAAATTATATCGATCTCCATTATGCATTAATTTATTTATTTGCATACACAAATTGATATTGATGACGCGTAATGACTATTTAATAGTTTTGGAGCGATAATCAAACATGTACGGTATATAGAAGCAATTAATTAATTGATTATTAATTAATTGACTAGACGCCACTCAACAATTATTTTTTATTTATTTATTTTAATTTGAATTTGTTCTGGTCAATTATACACATTTAGTTCATCGACAATTTTAACGATGTTCTAATCCATCTAATAAATGGTAATATCTTCCTAGAACTTATCCAAGGGCTTTGAGTTCAGATCAACAAGAAAGTACAAAACAGTATGAGTACGAAAGCGTATATATCTCCGACCTACGTATCTTAATGAAACTTAGTGGAACTACGTCTTTCTTAACCCATTATGATGAAATCGCCAAGGAATGCCTCAGTTCCTTGCAATTGATTATATTCCACAACAGCATCCAAAAATCATTTTAAAATTTAATTTCCTTCCAACACGTTGCATTTTATCATCGTCAGCCGAGGAGTTGCCTAATTTAGTTCCAGTTGGTCATATTCCAGCACTTTATTATTTGGATTTCCATTTCAAACCAACATACTAATTTTCACCATAATCAACCAGAGAGCATAACATATCCCACTTAGCCATATTCTAGAACTTTATCCAAAAACCATTTCAATTCCATCGAACATGGTCAGTTTTTGAATATGTCCGATTTTATCAAATCCTGTTATAAAATGTACTGTATCGACGACCGTGACTCAATTTTTTTATTTGTCGGCTGTAAGTAGAATTTTGTCGTTGAGTGTACAAATTCCTGGCTATCGACGTTCCTTGTTTTACTATGAATTGTGTAGGATTTCAGAGTTTCATAATATTGTTTGGGAAGGTCCCGTCCGAGTTTGAACTCCAATCCCCTGTGCCAATCTCGGTCAAATGCTTGCGCTACATACAAGTCAGCTTTTGTTTACCGCTTCGAGCCCAGCTCCATCCTCATTTCTAACTGGTGCCGTCGAATTTGTTGGTCTATTAAGGACTTTCGTTGCTTTCCATATGGAATATTCGGTATCTTTTTGGCTAGTAAGTGTTCTGACCAAAGATTTCAACTTGTTACATAGGTTATTAAGGGTGGTTTTATTTTCTTTGGTTCGAATTATTGGTCAAGACTTTCGAGCTTTACGTTTCTTTGCCACAAGCTCTCTTACTTCATGTGGATAGTTTTTACAGTTATTTGTTTTCTATTAGCCTTTCTATTAGCCTTTCAACTTTCTCTTCGTCTTGTATGATTTTTCTTATTGGTACTTGAAGATTGAAGTTTTGTTCTAATAAATCTCGAAATTTTGATGGTAAAATTCTGTGTGTTCTGGCATATGAGGAGTTAGTGAAATGGGTTTCAGAGATTAGACCTAAATGAATTTTTTGTTTAAATAGAAATATTTTTAGCTCGGGGATGTGTTAGATCAGCCAATTCGCATTCCAAATTACTATTCTGAGCGTTTGTAAGTTTTATTTTTATTTTCTAGTCGCGTTGGGTAACGATGATGACAAGTTGTTCAAATATTCAAATATGAGTTTATTGGTCTCAGCCTGCTCATCAAGTTTTTTATTTAGAGCATCTCTCAAAATATAGCCGTTGCTATCTTTTGCTTTTGCACCCTGACCTTGCCCCACCTGTTCATGTGGTTCTTTTCCTCGTAATTTATATGATTCCAAATTTATCTGCCGATTGGTTGGGGATTACCTCACATAAACAGTAATTAGCTGGATGTTGGCCCTTGCAATTAATGCATTTTGCAGCTGAGGAAGTAGCATCTAATGTGCACGTGCTCGTAAGGTGGTTACCACCACATTTAACGCATCCTGCCCTAGGCTCACAGTATCTCTCAGTATGATTGAAGCCCTGACATTTTTTGCATTGTACTATCAGCAGTGACTTTTTCTTGACTGGTTCAATTCTGAATTTCATTATATATCTTCACTCTCGCATGTTTGATGTAGTCCTCTAGCCATAACCTTATTTGGTCTTTCCTGCTTGTCCTCATATGTATTCCACTGAACTATCTCAGCACTAAGCTTCATAGAGACATTTATATAAGTATCTAAGTCTGGAACATTTACCTTGACAAATATCATTATTTAGTGCTACTAGCTTGAAATCCTTGTCCGTAATTGAGGTCATCGGAGCATTGGCAGCCGGATAGTGTCTAATACCAAACTATGTTTACTGGTGGAGGCTGTTTTTTTTCTCTGTGTTAGGAATTTCATCGTTGCGCTGAGTAGTTGGTTTACTCGATGTTGATGTTTGCTTTCCCTTCTTAACATATGAGTATCGATGATTCTGCTTTTATTTTCGTTCTAGGCTTATGTTTATTTCACGATCCAATCAGATTCTCTTGGCACTTCCTCTACATCGGAAACTGCCATGTTGATTGTGGCAGTTTGTCTTGTGCTTCTTGATCCTATAGTATCCACTGGGAATTGGACCCTATTTCTCTTTCAAGTTCTTTTTCGTCTGTGTGGTATTCATTACAGACTTGTGTTTTTTTTCTTTACCTGATTCGATGATCCCTTTCAGGTCTGTATTTTCTCTCTTTATAATAGGCTAGTTTCATTATTCAGCTTTGAGACCACCTCTTCTAGGAGGTTTAAAACACATGTATGAGAATAATTAAAATTTATTGAATCTACTAAAATTAATTTAGAATTAAACTTTAGAAGTATAAAATTAATTTACCATTCGATTACGAAATGTTAACGATCGTTTCAGGAATAATTTTATTGATTTGGTTTTCAAATAAATTAATAAAAATGTTAAAACTGGAATTTATTTTTTTTAAACCAGTTTCGGGATTATACGACGCTCGCATTGATTACGTCCCTGATCTTTAGTTCTCTAAAGTATTTCAGTATTTCTTTCAGTATTTTAAACCATTTTTATGAATTATTTTCAATTTTACTGATAATTAATTTAAATATTCTCAAAATTTTAAAATATGAACGCTAAGTTTATGCTGGAAAACACTAATTTTTCAATATTTTATAAATTTTAAAAAATTGATAAATTTTAGTTTTAAAAAGTTCGATGTTATCCAATTTTACGGGTTTTTGAAATTTAAATTATGGTGACACAGTAAATTTAAAATAATAAATTTAAATTATTATTATTTCTAGATTTTTAATAATTTAACAGTTTTATTAAAAATAATTTTAAATCGAATATTTATAATTGTTAGAACGAAAAGTTTTAAGAATTTCGGGCAGGTTTTTGGACATTTACTAACCAAACATAAAGTTATTCTGTTTTTCTGGAATTTCGAAATTTTGAACATTTAATTATATTTAAATTAAAAATTAACGTAAGATCAGGAGTTAAGTTTTATTATATGATTTTTTAAATATTAAGAGAAAATAAGCAAAGTACATTTAAATTTATTACCCGTTTCAAACTTTCAATGTTAAGCAATTTGTAATTTGAAACAACAAGTTTTAAATTTAAAGATTTTTAATGATCCTTTCAGAATTTCAATTCGATTTTCTGTTCAACTAATAAAAATTTAAGATTCGAATTTCATTTGATTTTAAATCATGCTATACAATTTTTGAATTAAAATTTGCAGTTCAAATATTTACAAAATTACTAAAACCTTTACAAAAATAGTCAGTGCCTAAAATAATTTTATGAATTGTTTTAAGTTTAATTTTTATATTATTTTAACATTTTAAAAAGTTTTTAGACAAATATGTTTCTTATTAAAAATAAATTTAAACATTTTGTTTGATTTTCGAAAGAATTTTGGAATTTAGTTCCCAAGAATATAAAAACAGTTTTACTAAGTCGAGTTATCAAGCATCTACCTCTAAATAACACGAATTCGGGCCGTAAAAACAGACCTACTGAGACGGAAGATTTAAAATCTGAAAATGAACAGAACCTATAGAAAGGCGACTCTCAGACAAATTAGAAGAAAAGCCTTCGAATCTAATAGAGTGTCGTCTAAAACTAGAACCTCAAAGTATTAGAGTAAGTCAAACTAAAGTGATAGTGATTCAGAGGGAAAATCGGAGGAATTCCGACGAAATCGTAATACTTCACGGCTATAGGAAGCGTATAGACCCAACTAGATGGAAAATATCCTTTTCCGAACGTGGCAATAAGTGGATGTCATCTTTCAAGATGATGTGTTGAAATATGAGTAATTTCAAACCGACAAAGCCGATAAATGGTACTATAATTTTATTCGAAAGAATAAACATGCAACATGGCGACAAATGAAGGAGTCACTATACTTGAGCGCTTTAGCAGTTTAGAAGGGGATCGAGAAACGAGAAAATATATTCAAAGTCGAGTGCAATATCCAAAAGAATCATCCAACGACTATTTAGCAGAAATTGAAAGAGCTAACTACAAGCTTGTCAATCCCCTACCTCACGAAGATATTCTAGATATTCTGCTAGATAACATCAGTGGAGCTATCGTGATTATATTGGAAAAAAATTCGGAAACGTTGTTTCAATCATTGGGAATTAAGCGAACACCTTTTAACTCGTGCATTCAAACAGCTGATGGATCCATAAAAGCAATGTTGGGTTACGTAAATATATCAGTAACATTTATGAAAAAACCGAAACCATCAAGTTTTGAGTAGTGCCTTCACTGAAAGCGGAGCTTTATCTTGGGGTAGACTTTTGGTGAAAATTTCACATTGCTCCAGAAATAGTCAGCGTGTTAGAGATACAACCAATGGATACCAGGCAACATATATTAGATCCTATTCAAAAATCTAAACTGAATGAAATAGTTAATTTTTTAAAATCTTTCACATCAAAAGATTTAGGAAGAACGAATCTTGTAGAACATTCAATCGACGTTGGAAATACCATTCCGATTAAACAAAGGCATTATTCAGTTCCTATGGTACTTCGAGGGCTTATCTACCTGCAAGAGATTGATAGAATGCGTGCCCTTGAAGTATTAGAGGAAAGTTGCAGCCCATGGAGTTCACCAATTGTTCTAGTAAAAAGATCAAATGGCAAAAGTAGGTTATGCCTAGACTCCCGTAAAATCAACATGGTAACAAAGAAAGACGATTCCTATTATCAATGGTTTACTTGGTAGAATGCAAGAAACGAAATCCATAACTATCCTCGATCTTAAAGATGCCTTTTGGCAGCTTCCGTTGACAGTAAGCTTTAGAGAGACAACAGCTTTTACAGTACCCTCCTCTCTATCAGTTTCGCGTCGTGCCGTTTGAGTTGTACAATGCTCTCCAAACCATGTGCAGATGGAGTAATATACCACATCAGCTCCATGAACATGTATTCGTATACTTTTATATGATTACTTATATCTGGCAGCCGTTTTTTGTGTAAAACAGTTTTAAGTGGGTAATGACACAAAAAGATCTGAGTGGACGTCTTGCAAGACGGAGTCTCCAGCTGCAGTTATTCGATTTTACGATCATCCATCAGAAGGGTAAGGAAAATGTCATAGCACACGCACGAACATTGATCTGTTCGGTGACAGCACTCTTCAAGATAACCAATACCAAGCGCTAAGAAAACGGATGGAGGAAAATTTCGTCAACCATTCAAATTTTTGCATTCGCAATGGTAAAATCTTTATAAGAGTTGAGTCTAAACGAAACATGGCATTAACTGAGATTCCATTATGAAAATTGTGGGTTTCCGCGCCAATTTTAACCTATGGCTTTGGGTTCGTCCGACACCATACGGCACACTTCCTGGAGCGGTCAGTGGCCAGGGGAGTCCAATCGTCACATATGGTGAAGGACGCCATTTGTACAAAACAATTAAGTGTGACTATCAGGATATGTTAAGGCTAAATTAGTTAGTATACCAGCTCCGACAATCATCCCATTTGTAGGGGTAGATGTTTGTCCCATGCTGTAGGCTTTCTAATCAAATAAGCTCATATTGCCGCAACAATTGACCGATTAACACGCTCAGATGCATTATTCTGAGGCGAATATTTTCCGACAAATTGCACCCCACTGTCGCAGAATGAATTGTCTGCGGCACGCTAAATAATGAGAATAGCTCGTCTCGTAAACAGTTAACTATGTTCAGAGGTGATCTAAAGCTATAAATATTGTGGTTTTTTCAGTTGATGATTTAGGGTATGGACCTAACAGATCTATATAGATCTTTTGCCATGGTTTATCTGGAATCGTTAACTTTCCTAGAGGTGGTCTGGCACATTTGTTTATAGCTTTAGATTGTTTACAAATTGTACAATTTGTAATGAAGTGATGTACATCTATCGTCATTTTTGGCCAGTAGTATAGGCGACGAATTCCGTCAAGTGTTTTCTTTTTCCAACCATGTGCACCTTCAACAAAGTTATGCTCATTCTCTTTAATTAGTTTTCTGATTTTTGCTAGGACCCCAATAGTTCAAATGTTTTTTTTATAAATTAGAGAATCAGAGTTTCAGACATTTATAAATTTAGAAACACAAATACAATTTTAAAAACTTAATTATTATTCCTAGATTTTAAATAATTATCAAATTTTTTAGAATTTCAAAATTTAAGATATCTTCAGTAAATTAAAATTTACAAAAGATGAGAGATTATAGAACTGTCAAAATTTTAAGAGAAAAAACAGATTAAATATATTAAGAGATATAAAAATATTAAGATTTTAGGCATTTCGAAGGTCAAAGAACCTACAATAATTATGATTCGTAAATTTAGATGACGCTTTGGAATTGTTTTGAAAAATTTAAGTCAGAATTTATTGAATCTTAACAAAAGAATTGTAATTTATATCAAAATAGGATTTAACAAAAAAAGTAAATTGTATTTACCTGTGATGTTAAAAAGCTTACAAGCTTATAATTTATTTACCAGACATGTACAGATTTTTTATGATCGATCAGATTAAGAGAAATTGGCAAAGAATTTTCTATTTTGCTCAAAATTTAATTGAATTCATATTTTTAATTCCATTTCTACATTTAAAAATTAAGGAATTTTTTTTAAAAGCTTTCGAGCAGGAGTACTTAAAAATGAATTTTTGTTAAAAATATTTTCAAATAAAATTTAAAACTTCGTATTGTTATAGTTAATTTAAATTTTAGTTTTTTTTCTAAAGAATTTAAAATATTTCAGTTATAAATTTAACGAATTTAAACAATTTTACTTGTAAGACATTTTAAAAAAATTTCATAAACATGAAAATTCTCTGTTTTTAAACATTCATGGTGGTAAAATGGAGTTTCAGGTGAAAGATTTGTCAATTTTCGGAGATTAAAAATGTTAAATTGAAATTTTGATTAAGAATTGATTTTAACAAAATTTATGTATATTTTAAAAATTCTAAAAATTAGTTTAAGAAATTTAGTTTCGAGTGCTTCTAAATGGCACCGTCAGAAATTTTACGTTGCCCGATAGCGGTAATTTATCGTGTTATTCGACCTCACCCAATTGAATTTAATTAAAACTATTTGCAACGTTAATTTCGCAATAATCCTAAGTAAGCCTTATTCGATTTTGAAAACTATACGTGTGGATTAGTACCGCGTTGAACATTTCCAGATAAATCTTTTGGTCGTTTACATTTACGAATATTATAACAGAGCTGATCGAAAATGGTTTTAGGGCAATGTTTTAAATTACAACATCAATTTAAAGTGGGAACTGTGCCTCGATACTTGATGTTCTAAAAATTCTTTGTATTAAATCGAATTAAAACATTAAATTTACGTTTGTCCAATTATATCCTAACTTTAATTCTATTTTGGTTGCCATTTATGGTAAAACAGACCAATATTGCCTTATTTGGAATTCCAGAAGAAAGAAAAATGTACGAATGTTATGTACGAGTACACACATATTTAAATGACCTCTGTACACGATTTACCAGTCCAGTAATCACTGTAGTTCCCCCATCCAAACTAATACCATTAAATCGTTAATAATAAAAAAGTAAACATCTAATATATGTAAGTACCTAAAAAATATGATTTGTCATGATGATGAATGGAATAACTAAAATAAATAAAAATAAAAACACGAATCAACTAATCTGTATAGGTTACTCAAAAATATTTCACTCTACACAGTTACAGATATACGTTATCGTCTTATCGGCACAAAACAATTTTAATAAGTGGATTTGCTGTCATTCTCTCTTTCTCTCTATATAGACAAACATCTAAACTAATTGAAATGCGTACATACATTTTTCTAAGTTTCACTCTGTTCAGCGTTTAATTTCAGTAAATAGTCGAGTTTTAAACTAGTCAGACGTTATACTTATTGTGCGCAATATGGAGTGCGGTTTATGTAGTACCAGCTTGGTATTAGTACTGGGTTTAGTTGCCCTTGCTTATTATTATGTGCGAAAACGGTATGCGTATTTTGGAGATCGTGGAATTTTATACGACAAGCCATCGTTTCCGTTTGGCAGTATAAAAGGTGTTGGTTCAAAAATACATTCAGCTTTGGTTTTTAAAAAAATTTATAATACTTTCGTTGGTAAGGATGTTCTGTGCGGGCTGTACTTTTTCATCGAACCACTTTTCATGATACTCGACCCGGAATTGTCGAAAAATATTTTGGTGAAGGATTTTAATTATTTCCATGACCGTGGCATTTATCATAACGAGGCGGATGATCCACTATCCGCGCATTTGTTTGCACTCGAGGGACAAAAGTGGAAAAATTTACGGGGGAAATTATCGCCAACGTTTACATCGGGCAAAATGAAAATGATGTACGATGTTGTGTTACAAATTGCCGAACAATTGGAGCAACATTTGGAACCGATTGCGGCAAATAACGAAATGATCGAGATCAAAGATGTGCTAGGACGTTTCTCGACGGATGTGATTGGAAATTGTGCTTTCGGGATCGATTGCAATTCACTAAAAAATCCGGATGCAGAATTCCGATACTATGGCCGCAAGGTTTTCGAACCACCACCGCTACAACAACTCAAAGGTTTGTTTGCCTCATCATTTCCGAAATTGGCGCGTAAGATTGGTATACTGGTTACAGAAAAATCAGTTTCTAAATTTTTTATGAGAATCGTGGAGGAAACTCTGGCCTACCGTAAAATTAATCAAGTTGAGCGCACTGATTTTATGAAATTGTTGATGGAATTGGAGAGTGAGGATGGCTCGTCGAGTGTCGACAAGTTGAATTTTAATGAAATCGCGGCACAGTGTTTCCTTTTCTTTTTGGCTGGATTTGAGACGTCGTCCAGCACGATGTCGTACTGTTTGTTGGAGCTGGCCAAAAACCCAGATATTCAGGACAAAGTGCGTGCTGATATTGAGAAAATACTCAAAAAGCATGATGGTAAAGTGACGTACGAAAGTATTTTAGAAATGGATTACTTGGATAACGCTATTAATGGTGAGAAGCTCAATGTTTAAGTAGCGTAAACAGTTATGTTACGAGTTTCGATTTTATTTCAGAAACCCTACGAAAATTCCCAGCAGTCGACATTTTAGTTCGTTCCGCCATCGATGATTACAAAGTGCCAAACACAAATTATGTAATCGAAAAAGGACGTTTCGTTCTGGTCCCAGTATACGGAATGCAAAGCAATCCCGACATTTATCCTAATCCAGATAAATTCGATCCTGACCGTTTCCTACCCGAAAACCGAACCACACGTCATCCATTCACATTTCTACCATTTGGAGAGGGACCGCACAATTGTATTGGGATGCGATTTGGTTTGATGCAAACGCGATTAGGATTAGTGCATGTTTTGCGGAAATATAAGGTGGCCGTATGCGAAAAGACCGCCATGAAAATAGAATTTGCACCAAATGCGCCAATTATGTCGTTGAAAGATGGTACTTGGGTGCGATTACAAAAATTGTAGAATTATTGTGAAATATAATTTAAATGTTGATTGGTTTTGGGCAGTGTAAAAAGTATTGGACACTTTTAACTAACAACTGAAATTCTTAAAGTAAAATTTCATCTAAATTTTTGGGAATTTGATTTTTCGATCTGCAAATTGAGTTGATATTTTAAAGTTTAAGAAAACGATCTATCAAGATGATGATGGCACGTATCAATTAAAATTAACCAATCTTAGCTATCGTGAGCTGCGTATTCATTCAAAAGTATCTGCATTTGTTCACTGTTGTCGATACATTATCGTCTTTTCGATGTATTATAGTTATTTCAAAACAATTACGTAATCGTCAATTTTAATGGCTTAGCTGGTAATTACTTCTCTCTTTCTCTACGCTAATTACCAGATAATTTTTGATTACGTAACTTTTTGTTTAGTTATTAGCAGTTATCAATAACACGATTCAGTATAAATTCGTGTTTTGAACTGGTCGGTCGTTAATTTGACAAAAAAATGGTGTGTACTTTGTGTAGTACGACATTGGTACTAGTGTTGGGTGCAGTTGCCCTTGCTTATTATTATGTGCGAAAACGGTATGCGTATTTTCGAGATCGCGGAATTTTATACGCCACGCCAACGTTCCCGTTTGGCAGTTTAAAAGGCATTGGCACAAAAATGCATGGATCTGTGGCTTTTAAAAAAATTTACGATAAATTCGTCGGTAAGGATGTTCTGTGCGGGCTATACTTTTTCGTCGAGCCAATTTATATGATACTCGACCCGGAATTGTCGAAAAATGTTTTGGTGAAAGATTTTAATTATTTCCATGATCGTGGTATTTATCATAACGAAGCAGATGATCCATTATCCGCGCATTTGTTTACGCTTGAAGGACAAAAGTGGAAGAATTTACGGGGGAAATTATCGCCAACGTTTACATCGGGCAAAATGAAAATGATGTACGATGTTGTGTTACAAATTGCCGAACAATTGGAGCAGCATTTGGAACCGATTGCGGCAAATAACGAAATGATCGAGATCAAGGACGTGCTAGGACGCTTCTCGACAGATGTGATTGGAAACTGTGCATTCGGGATCGAATGTAACTCACTAAAAAATCCGGATGCAGAATTCCGTTACTATGGACGCAAGATATTCGATCCACCACCTCTCCATCAGCTGAAAATGATGTTTGCATCATCATTTCCAAATTTGGCGCGCACGCTTGGTATATTGGCTACCGAAAAATCAGTTTCCAAATTTTTTATGGGAATCGTGGAAGAAACTCTGGCCTTCCGTAAAAATAATCCAGCTGAGCGTAAAGATTTTCTGAAATTGTTGATGGAATTGGAGAGTGAGGATGGCTCGTCGAGTGTCGACAAGTTGAATTTAAATGAAATCGCGGCACAATGTTTCCTTTTCTTTTTTGCCGGATTTGAGACGTCATCTAGCACGATGTCATTCTGTTTGTTGGAGCTGGCCAAGAACCCGGATATTCAAGACAAAGTGCGTGCTGATATTGAGAAAATAACTAAAAAGCATGATGGTAAAGTGACGTACGAAAGTATTTTGGAAATGGATTATTTAGATAACGTTATTAAAGGTGAATATAGTGCATTGACGGTTATGTGTCGACGAAAAATTTATTGAATTCATTTTATTTTCAGAAACCTTACGAAAGTTCCCCGCAGCCGACGTTTTAGTTCGTTCCGCTACCGACGATTATAAAGTGCCAAATACAAATTATATCATTGAAAAAGGACGTTTCGTTATGGTCCCGGTGTACGGAATGCAAACCAATCCCGATATTTATGCAAATCCCGAAAAATTTGATCCTGACCGTTTTCTACCTGAGAATCGAGCCGATCGTCATCCATTCACATTCTTACCATTTGGCGAGGGCCCCCACAATTGTATTGGCATGCGATTTGGTTTAATGCAAACGCGTTTAGGATTAGTGCATGTGTTACGGAAATACAAGGTGGTCGTGTGCGAAAAGACTGCCATGAAAATGGAATTTGCACCTAATATGCCATTTATGGCGTTGAAAAATGGCACCTGGGTGCGCCTGCAAAAATTGTAAAATTGTTGTGGAATAAATGTATTTTGATTAAAAAATCAAATGTATTTCTTATCAGTGATACGATTTTAAGCCTCTTATGCTTCATCAATTGTATATTTTAACATTTGTATTCTTATCACGTTGCTATTGAAATTGAAAATACACAATTTATTCAGCGACAGTTGAACAAAGAACATAAATATATATTTACGACATATTTAAACGAATTGATGAGATAATCAAATAATTAGATTCAACTTAATTGGTTTCAACTATGTACGATCGCACTTGACGCGCATTTACTTACCGCAAAGTGTATTAAATGAACTGGAATATGTCTATACTAAGTACGGTTTCAAATTGAATCGTATACGACGTTGGCGGTATTTGTGTCTTCTTAACCAGTTTGGTCTTCACCAAATTTATATTTTTATTAAATCTTCACAGTTCGCTGGCATAATTTCATAGTTGATGTATATTATTTTCTTGCCGGATGATCTAATGTATATAAACATATGTTTGAAATAAAAACACGTATATATACACATACGCAGACACAAGTAAGATTGTTGTGAGAAGATAAAAGACCAAAACATGCATGATCGCTCTCTGTTTGGATTGCCTTGAAATATTTATTGTTGCTCGCATTAAATGTATTGTTGCACTCAATTACATAACAATTGATATAATTAAAAGAAGTTAAGTGAATTTCGACTGAATATGATGGTTATATAGGGTTAATGAACCTTCGACTAACCTTGAAAAAATTACAATAACAAAATAACGGTCTACAATATTTGTAATCGCACCTTATATTTCCGAATTCTTGGGTAGCTCCAACAAACAGAATGACATCGTTAACACGTTTCAAATCCGGCCGAAAATAAAAGGAAACATTGTACCGCGATTTCATTGAAATACAACTTGTCGACAGTCGACCATCCATTCTCACTTTCAAATTCCATCAACTATTTCGTAAAATCTTTTCGCTCGGCTGGATTATTTTTACGGTAGGCTATAGTTTCTTTAACGATTCTCTTTCACGAAATAAAGCATTGAGCTGTTGTAGTGGTGGTACTACCTAAACCGCACTCCGTGTTATCCACTCCGACTACCTTGAAACTCGAATTTATACTGAAATGTGACTTTTAAATGAGCTAAACTTTATGAAGACTTTATGAATCTGATTAGAATAAGAAAGGATTTTTTAAATCAAGTTTCTGTAATTTAAATTGTTTTGAAATTGTATCGATGACGTACATAGTTTCTAAAAGTGAAGTGGGAGAGATATTTTTGAATGAATAGATTTCGCGTTTTAATTTTTGAGGGAACTTTGCAGATAGTCAATTTTCAAACAATATAAAATGTTGTTTTGTTAGGCGGTAGCGCATGTCATCATGACAAATCAGATTTCTTCTGCCTTGATTTGTATTTTTGGTTACGATTTAATATTTTTGTTGGAGTGGGAGAGTTAATATTTCCATTGATAAAATCTCACTTACATGCATTTAGTATAAATTGATGCAACAAATAAATTTAACTATTATTGATTCGATTCATTTGAGGTTTGAAAATCTAAAAATAAATACTTTATAGACAAATTTTGTGACGTTTTAATCATTCCCTCGTTGTGGTAGTGAGAAGTTTGTTCATCAGTTCATTTAGATGAATTGTCAATCTTGAGTTATACTTAGGCACTAGACTCCCTAATTTCTTCCGGTATTGTTGGGACCTGTAGGGCTCTGTGAATTATATCGTGTGACACGAATCATAGTACGTCTACTATGATCCTTAGATGTTTCGACTGGAACTGTTGAAGTATGTCCATGTTCGAGTTGCTGACCGTCCCCCACATCATTTTATAAAGCAGTAGTTTATTTTCAATCGATAAACCTGATTTTCTGTATATTAGTTAATACCTTTTTGACAGTTTTATTCCCAATTGGTTTCTTTTTGTCCATATGTGTTTACGCCATGTTAGACGTTTGACGAAGTGAATACCTAAATTGTTTACTTCATCAATTTGAGCTATATCCAGGTTATTCCGTTGTACTGGTGACCATACCCCTTTTCGCATTGTAAATGTTACATGTTTGGATTAAGCAGCATTAATTTTAATTTGCCATTTTTTCATTCATACTTGAATAACAATATTCTCTTGTAAAACTTGGGGTCTTCATGTGATGATCGTATAGCGGTGTCATCTGCTTGTAGGTATACATCTACGGTGTATAGCAGATATAATATATCGGGCCAAGCAAGCTGGCCTGTGGTATACCAGATTTAATTGGGCGGACACTTATATAATCATCCTGATGTTTTATAATAAAGGACTTGTCCGTTAGATACGATGTTAATATTCTGTAGAAATCATGTGGTATACGTTGCTTAATTTTTTATTGTAATCCCACATGCCACACCTTATCTATAGCTTGTGTTATCCCCATGTATACAGCAGAACACTATCTTTTTTCTTCAATCGCTTCTTGGATTACTTGAACTATCCTGTGTACCTCCTCTATTGTTGAGTGTTCTGATCTAAATTTAAACTAATGGCCCATAATTTTGGCATAATTGGTAATAAACTTATCGGTCTATACGACGTAACTTTTTCTGAGGGGCTGCTAAGTTTTGGAATTAATAACTTGGATAACGCTATTAATGGTCAGAAGCTTGATGTTTAAGAAGCGTAAACAACTATGTTACGAGTTTCGTTTTTATTTCAGAAACCCTACGAAAATTCCAAGCAGTCGACATTTTAGTGCGTTCCGCCATCGACGATTACAAAATGCCAAATACAAATTATGTAATCGAAAAAGAACGTTTTGTTCTGGTCCCGGTATACGGAATACAATACATCCCGAGCCACACGTCATCCATTCACATTTCAATTCATTTGGAGAGGGACCGCACAATTGTATTGGGATGCGATTTGGTTTGATGCAAACGCGATTAGGATGAGTGCATGTATTGCGGTATATAAGGTGGCCGTATGGGAAAAGATGGTCATGAAAATAGTATATGCGCCAATGCGCCAATTATGTCGTTGAAAAATGGTACTTGGGTGCGATTTATCAAGATGATGATGAGGCGAATCAACTAAAATTGACCAATTTTAGCTGTCATGAGCTGCGTATTCATTCAATAGTATCTGAATTTGTTCACTGTTGTCGATACATTATCGTCTTTTCGATGTATTATAGTTATTTCAAAACAATTACGTAATCGTCAATTTAAATGGTTTAGCTGGTAATTCTCTCTTTCTCTACACTAATTACCAGATAATTTTTGATTATGTAACTTTTTGTTTAGTTATTAGCAGATATCAATAACACGATTCAGTATAAATTCGTGTTTTGAACTGGTCGGTCGTTAATTTGACAACAAAATGGTGTGTACTTTGTGTAGTACGACATTGGTACTAGTGTTGGGTGCAGTTGCTCTTGCTTATTATTATGTGCGAAAACGGTATGCGTATTTTCGAGATCGCGGAATATTATACGCCACGCCAACGTTCCCGTTTGGCAGTCTAAAAGGCATTGGCACAAAAATGCATCAATCTATGGCTTTTAAAAAAATTTACGATACATTCGTCGGTAAGGATGTTCTGTGCGGGCTATACTTTTTCGTCGAGCCAATTTATATGATACTCGACCCGGAATTGTCGAAAAATGTTTTGGTGAAAGATTTTAACTATTTTCATGATCGTGGTATTTATCATAACGAAGCAGATGATCCATTATCCGCGCATTTGTTTACGCTCGAAGGACAAAAATGGAAGAATTTACGGGGGAAATTAACACCAACGTTTACATCGGGCAAAATTAAAATGATGTACGATGTTGTGATACAAATTGCCGAACAATTGGAGCAGCATTTGGAACCGATTGCGGAAAATAACGAAATGATCGAGATCAAGGACGTGCTAGGACGCTTCTCGACAGATGTGATTGGAAACTGTGCATTCGGGATCGAATGTAACTCACTAAAAAATCCGGATGCAGAATTCCGTTACTATGGACGCAAGATATTCGATCCACCACCTCTCCATCAGCTAAAAATGATCTTTGCATCATCATTTCCAAATTTGGCGCGCACGCTTGGAATATTGGCTACCGAAAAATCAGTTTCCAAATTTTTTATGGGAATCGTGGAAGAAACTCTGGCCTTCCGTAAAAATAATCCAGCCGAGCGTAAAGATTTTATGAAATTGTTGATGGAATTGGAGAGTGAGGATGGTTCGTCGAGTGTCGACAAGTTGAATTTAAATGAAATCGCGGCACAATGTTTCCTTTTCTTTTTTGCCGGATTTGAGACATCATCTAGCACGATGTCATTCTGTTTGTTGGAGCTAGCCAAGAACCCGGATATTCAGGACAAAGTGCGTGCTGATATTGAGAAAATAACTAAAAAGTATAATGGCAAAATGACGTACGAAAGTATTTTGGAAATGGATTATTTAGATAACGTTATTAAAGGTGAATATATAGTGCATTGATGGTTATGTGTCGACGAAAAATTTATTAAATTCATTTTCATTTCAGAAACCTTACGAAAGTTCCCTTCAGACGACATTTTAGTACGTTCCGCTACCGATGATTATAAAGTGCCAAACACAAATTATGTAATTGAAAAAGGACGTTTCGTTTTGGTCCCGGTGTACGGAATGCAAACCAATCCCGATATTTATCCAAATCCCGATAAATTTGATCCTGACCGTTTTTTGCCTGAGAATCGAGCCGATCGTCATCCATTCACATTCCTACCATTTGGCGAGGGCCCCCACAATTGTATTGGCATGCGATTTGGTTTAATGCAAACGCGTTTAGGATTAGTGCATGTGTTACGGAAATACAAGGTGGTCGTGTGCGAAAAGACTGCCATGAAAATGGAATTTGCACCTCATATGCCATTTATGGCGTTGAAAAATGGCACCTGGGTGCGCCTGCAAAAATTGTAAAATTGTTGTGAAATAAATGTATTTTGTATAAAAAATCAAATGTATTTCTTATCAGTGATTATATTTAAAGTTTCTTATGTTTCAAATTTGCATTCTTATCACGTTGCTATTGCAATTGAAAATTGTGTGTATTCAAATTGAATCGATTACGACATTGGCGGTATTTGTTTATTCTAAACCAGTTTGTCCTTCACCAAATTTATGGATAAATAAATAAATAGATAAATATTTGGATAAATATTGGGATTGGTTTGCATTCCGTACACCGGGACCAGAGCGAAGCATCCTTTTCCTTTGACATAATTTGTATTTGGTAGTTTATAACGTCAATGGCGGAACGAATCAAAATGTCGCCCGCAGGAAATTTTGGTAGAGTTGCTGAAATTAAAATGAATTCAATAAATTTGGCGTTAACACTTAACCGTCAATGCACTATATTTACCATTAATAGTGTTATCTACATAATCCATTTCCAAAACACTTTTGTATGTCACTTTGCCATCAGGACTCCGCAGTTATTCCAATGTTGAAATACTCACTGATCTCATTCAAAGTCTGAAGATATTTCCAATTAGTTACCATTGAGAGTCACGTAGCTGTGTTTGCGGCCATTTGTTTACCTTAAGTATCGATCGGTAGAAGACCCCAACTATTTGCAGTGCCTTTCCAGCATGAGTACATTGCTATGCTAGAATTATTTATTTTTTCCAAAATGTTAGGCTTCTAACTAAGCTTATAGTCTCGTGCTTTTTCAAGAAGGAGGGGCAACTACTGAGATTTTATATTTTCTGGTATAGAATTCCAGCTGTGTTTTACACGGATTAATTTCCAATTCATACGTGTGTACAATCATTTGATTGATTAACCTGCTTACACGGTACACCATTTTTTTTACAGATGAGTCCCAAGGTTTTCTCTGTGAATTCATTATCTGACCTTTGTAAATTTTCAGGTTTTCCTAATTTCTACCTTCCTCTAGGCTTTACCATTGGTCAAATCGTATTAAAGTACAGGTTGCAGGCGCTTGCCACGGTATTGGTTATTCACCATATGTAATTTCACCATAATAAACTTTTCCATTATCGCTGAGAGTTCAGGACTTCGATGGCAAGGATCTTTCCAATATGTCCCTGCATTTGTTCCAGTTTTAAGGATTCTTGAAGTCTTTTCGGGTAGTATTGTGATTGTTTAGGTTATAAGTTGCATATCAGTGATAAGAGAAAGAGCCTTTTTGTCATCATAAATGATGGTTCTCACCAAATATTACAAACTGCAAAGTTAATATTTAGTAAATCGAAAAACAACTCGTTGCGGTATCCGGACTTTACCAGATTGTGTGATGTGCATTTGCATCACATCCCAGTATCACACTAATTTTCCTCATTCCCGGTTCGAGGGGGATTATCCAACGGAACTTATTTTTTCGGTTCATATAAGCTGACACCAGCGCTATTTTTTTGTTGTTGCTAATCTTCAGGCTGACCACATTTATTCAGTGGCCGTGAAGTTTTCCACAGATTTTTTAACAGATATACGCGGTCCTATTAGAATTTAACTAAATCCTATTGCATTCCTATTGCTTTTTTTATGGAGTGGTTTGTACACTGTTATTATTTCTATATTGAATAATTCCACTTTAAATAATGATTGCTATAATGATCTACTATTGGAAATTATAATCTTGGTCTTTCTAATTCTGAATTCTCGGTTGAGATTTGGATTTATGATCACGAACTTGAATTTTATAAGTTTCCTAAATATATTGGTGTGGGTTGTTGTAATAACAATTATAGAGCTGGAGGTGTATGTGCCTTTTATGAGTGCAATCTGGACTGTGAATATGAATCGATATCCTTGAATTCGGCTGACATAATTAAATTATCGGTAACAATTGATAACATTAAATATATCTTTGTTTGTGTACATAGGTTCCAATTCATTTCAGTATCAATTTTCGTTTCTGAGTTTACTGTTTTATTATCTCTATTAAAAAATAAAAATGTTATTATTGTGGGTGATTTTAATATAAATATTTTAAATTTGCCTCGAGAGAGTGATGATTACTTTTTTATGATGTCTTCTTTTGGATTCCAGTCATTAATCGATCCACCTACTAGAATTACCGATACTACTGCTACATGTATTGATCATTGTTTTGTGCCAGCTAGCAATATTAGTAATTTTAAAGTTTCTCTGCATAATCTTCATATATCTGACCACTATTTAGTTAAGCTTGATATTGCCACTTGTTCAAGAAGTACTGCGAATAAGAAGGTCGTATATAATAAATTTGATAGAACAAAATTCTTAAGTGAAATTTCCAACTATGATTTTTCTCATTTGGATTCTATAAGTGACCCTACAGAGTTACTTGAAGTTACTAGTTCGATTTTCAATCATATAGCTGCATCATATTGCATTAAGCGCAACTCTAAGCTTAAACTTAAACCATGGATTTCTGATAATTTGTTGTGCTTGATGGACATGAAGAAGAAAATTGGAAGAAAATGCAAGAGACATCCATACAATGTTAAACTTCATAAATATTTTGATAAATTGTGTAATAAAGTTGATGCTGGTATTGTGTCTGATAAACATAATTTCTATAGCTTTAAATTTATAAATAGTAAGAATTTTTTTTTTTTAAATTTTTCGTCGTCTTATAGCGGCTGTGTTGTTGATCAAGTTAAAGAGTCTTTTTTTATCAGTCCTGTTGTTGATATTGAGGTGTCTTCGATACTAAAAAATTTAAAATGCAGTAGTAGCTATGACAACTTAGGTTTTAATTCTGATATGATTAAACTCTCAGCAAATTATATTAACCCAATTTTGGTAAATTTCATTAATCAGTGTTTCAGTCTTGGTACTATTCCTGATAGTTTAAAAACTGCAATTGTTGTCCCCGTATTTAAAAAAGGAAAAAAGACATTATTGATAACTACCGTCCAATTGCAATTCAGCCAACAATTTTAAAAGTTATGGAGAAAGCGATGAAATCTCGCATGGAGATATTCTTAACGAAATTTAGTATACTAAATAATAATCAACATGGTTTTAGGTCTGGGAAACAGCAGTACTGAAACAGCATTAATAAATTTTCTAGGAGATGTCCACGTTAATCTAAATGGTAAGAAATGTGTTGCAGCGTTGTTTATTGATATTAAGAGAGCATTTGATATGGTTGATCATAAACTAACCACGAACACCTTGATGCCAATTTAAATTGGAAATTACACTTCCAGAAAATCAAGGAACAACTAAATTGTAGTCTCCGAGCTATTTATTTACTACGCAAACTTTGTCCACCTATAATTTTGAAGAATTTTTATTATTCGTGTGTTGAATCCCGCTTAAGTTATGGGCTACCATGTTGGGCAGGGGTTTATATGAGCACCATGGAACCTCTGTACATTTTACAAAAGTATATTTTACGTGTCATGGCTTTTAAAAGCCGTCGCGACCATGCCTGGCCTCTCTTTTTGGTCATAAGATACTACCACTTCAGCACCTTTATATTTTTAGAGTTTTGAAATTGTTTTATTCAAGAAGTGGTCAACGGTTATTGAGATTAGTTACTAGTCATGACGTGCGCAGTAATCATCGCAGCTTATTTATGATTCCTAGATTTAATACTGAATTATTTCGTAAGTTTTATCTTGTTGCCGCGCCTATGTTTGTTAACCGTCTGCCCACGTACTTGCGGATTTTATTAAATACTAATAAGTTTATCAGTTCTCTTAAAATCTGGTTGCTGGAAAATAGTGATATTAGTTTTATGTTTACTAAATAGTTTCTTTTCTCATATTTGTTTTAATTCATAAATACTATTTTTTTTGTTGTTAATTGTTTTATCATTGATTTAATTGTATTAATTTTAACTATTGATTATCCCCACACTATACAATCTATAATTTTATTATTAACTGTACATGTTAATCGCCACTGTCTATTGACACAGATTAACATAATTGTTAGCCATATTTACTTTATAATATTTTGTTCTATTTTAAATATTGTAATTGGTTAACAGAATAAAATAAATAAAAATAAAAAAATAAAATTTCTCAACAAATATTGAAACTAAATGAATAAATTTCAAAAGTAGAAATAACAAAATGAGACAGATATATTATTTATGACATTTTATATTGTGTATGAATAAGAAATTTAGTCCAAAATAGTCCAAAATAATTTTAGCTAATTAAGTGACCTTTTCCATGTACTAGCCACATATGAGTCAACATCTCTGGGATTGACCGAAAATTATCATTAGTATTAAAATATTTCATGATAATCAATCACCACCGCTACAACAGCTCAAAGGTTTGTTTGCCTCATCGTTTCCGAATTTGGCGCGTAAGATTGGTATACTGGTTACAGAAAAATCAGTTTCTAAAAGTTTTATGAGAATCGTGGAGGAAACTATAGCCTTCCGTAAAAATAATCAAGTTGAGCGCACAGATTTTATAAAATTGTTGATGGAATTGGAAAGTGAGGATGGTTCGTCGAGTGCCGACAAGTTGAATGAAATATATTTTTGCATGTTTGTCTAAGATATTAAACTAAAATTGGCCAATCTTAGATGTCGAAAAGTATTTCCATTTTTTCACTGTTGTCAATACAATATCGTCTTTTTGATGTATTATAGTTTCAAAAAAAATTACATAATCGTGAATTTAAATGGTTTAGCTGGTAATTATCTCTTTCTCTACACTAATACCAAAAAATGTTTGTTTACATCAATTTTTGTTTAGTTGTTAGCTGATTTCAATGTCATGAATCATGATTCAGTATAAATTCGTGTTTTGAACTGGTCGGTCGTTAATTTGGCAACAATATGGTGTGTACTTTGTGTAGTATGACATTGGTACTGGTGTTAGGTGCAGTTGCCCTTGCTTATTATTATGTGCGAAAACGGTATGCGTATTTTCGAGACCGCGGAATTTTATACGATAAGCCATCGTTTCCGTTTGGCAGTCTAAAAGGCGTTGGCACAAAAATGCATGGATCTGTGGCTTTTAAAAAAATTTACGATACTTTCGTCGGTAAGGATATTCTGTGTGGGCTGTACTTTTTTGTCGAGCCAATTTATATGATACTTGATCCGGAATTATCGAAAAACGTTTTGGTGAAGGATTTTAATTATTTCCATGATCGTGGCGTTTATCATAACGAAGCAGATGATCCACTATCGGCCAATTTGTTTGCTCTCGAGGGACAAAAATGGAAGAATTTACGGGGGAAATTAACACCAACATTTACATCGGGCAAAATGAAAATGATGTACGATACTGTGCTGCGTTGTGCCGAACAGTTGGAGCAGCATTTGGAACCGATTGCGGCAAATAGCGAACAGATCGAGATCAAAGATGTGCTAGGACGTTTCTCTACGGATGTGATTGGTAATTGCGCATTCGGGATCGAATGTAATTCACTTAAAAATCCGGATGCAGAATTCCGTTACTATGGACGCAAGGTATTCGATCCACCACCTCTGCAACAGATGAAAATAATGTTTGCCTCGTCATTTCCAAGAGTGGCGCGCAAGCTTGCTGTACTGGTTACAGAAAAATCGGTTTCCAAATTTTTTATGGGAATCGTGGCAGAAACTCTAGCCTACCGTAAGAATAATCAAGTTGAGCGTAAAGATTTTATGAAATTGTTGATGGAATTGGAAAGTGAGGATGGCTCGTCGAGTGTCGACAAACTGAATTTCAATGAAATCGCGGCACAGTGTTTCCTTTTCTTTTTGGCTGGATTTGAGACTTCATCTAGTGCGATGTCATTTTGTTTGTTGGAGCTAGCCAAGAACCCGGATATTCAGGACAAAGTGCGTGCTGATATTGAGAAAATAACCAAAAAGCATGATGGTAAAGTGACGTACGAAAGTATTTTGGAAATGGATTATTTAGATAACGTTATTAATGGTGAATATAGTGCATTGATGGTTATGTGTCGACGAAAAATTTATTAAATTCATTTTAATTTTAGAAACCTTACGTAAATTCCCTGCACTCGACATTTTAGTTCGTTCCGCCATAGACGATTATAAAGTGCCAAACACAAATTATGTAATCGAAAAAGGACGAATCGTCTTGATCCCGGTGTACGGAATGCAAACCAATCCCGATATTTATCCAAATCCCGATAAATTTGATCCTGACCGTTTTCTACCCGAAAATCGAGTCGATCGCCATCCATTTTCATACCTACCATTTGGCGAGGGTCCCCACAATTGTATTGGCATGCGATTTGGTTTGATGCAAACGCGATTGGGATTAGTGCATGTGTTGCGGAAATACAAGGTGGTCGTGTGCGAAAAGACTGACATGAAAATGGAATTTGCCCCTAATATGCCATTTAAGGCGTTGAAAAATGGCACATGGGTGCGCCTACAAAAATTGTAAAATTGTTGTGAAATAAATGTACTATTTTTAATCAAATGTATTTCTTATCAGTGATTATATTTAAAGTTTGTTATGTTTCACATTTTTGTTTTTATCACGTTGCTATATTGCAATTGAAAATTCACAATTTATTCAATGACAATTGAGCAAAGAACATTTATATATTTACGACATATTTAAACGAATTGAACAGATAATGAAATATTTAGATTCAATTTAATCGATGTACGTTGGCACTTAGCACCTGCCATGCATTTACTTACCGCAAAGAATATTAAATGAACACAGTGCTTGTAGTAAGTATGACTTCAAATTGAAACGATTACGACATTGGCGGTATTTGTTTATTCTAAACCAGTTTGGCCTTCACCTAACTTATGTTTTTATTAAAAATTCCCAGTTCGCTGGCAAAATTTCAGAGTTGATGTGTATTATTTTCTTGTCGGATGATCTAATGTACATATATAAACATATGTTTGAAATAAAAACACGCATATGCACATACATAGACACAAGTAACATTGTTGTGAGAAAATAAAAGACCAAAACATGCATGATCGCTCTCTGTTTGGATTGCCTTGAAATATTTATTTTTTCCATTCGGTAATCGGTTGCCCGATTTAGATGTATTGAACTCAATTTACGTAACATTTGATATAATTAAAATTCTGAATATGAGGGTAAATGAACCTTCGACTAAACTAAAAAAAATCCAACAACAAAATAATTTGATTAGAAATTATTTGAAAACATAAATTTTATTTGGACAACGCCGCTTGTACCGCGATTTCATTGAAATTCAACTTCTCGACACTCGACGAGCCATTCTCACTTTCCAATTCCATCAAGAATTTCATAAAATCTTTGCGCTCAGCTGGATTATATTTATGGTAGGCTAGATTGTTCTGTAATAAGTATACTAACCTTGAGAGCCAAATTTGTAAATGATGAGGCAAATAAAGCTTTGAGCTGTTATAGTGGTTTTAGTTCGAATACTTTGTGACCATAATACCAAAATTCGGTATCCGGAATTTTCATTGTATTGCAATCGAGTTCGAATGCACAAATTCCAATTACATCTCTAGAAAAACGTCCTAGGACATCCGTGATCACGATCTGTTCGCCATTTACGGCAATATTGGTTCCCAATGCTGCTCCAATTGTTCGGCTCATCGTAACACAACATCGTACATCCTTTTCAATTTGCCCATCTTTGAATGAATAAAATCCTTCTCTAAAACATTTTTCGATAATTCGATAATTAAATACACCTTTGCCAACGAATGTATCGTACATTTTTTTAAAAACTAAAGATCCAAATATGCATACCGTTTTCGTACGTAATAATAAGTGAGTGCAACTACGCCCAAAACTAGTACCAAAGTGGTACTACCTAAACCTTACACCATGTTAACCACTCCGACTAGCTTGAAACTCGACTTTATACTGAAGTGTGAGTTTGGAATGGGCTTAACTTTATGAATCTGATAAGAATAAAAGAGAATTCTTTAAATCATTTTAAATCCAGTTTCTGGAATTAAAATTGTCTTGAAATTGGTTTCGGAAATTAAAAAACTAAAAATTACCAACAGGTATCTAATACCTATTTGGCAGATCAAAATTTTTGCGACGTTTTACTTTTTCCCTCGTTGTGGTAGTGAGAAATTTGGTTGGATGAATTGTCAATGTTGAGTGATACTTGGCACTGGACTCCCTAACTTTTTCCCGTTTTGTTGGGACCTGTAGGTCTCTTCGAATTAAATCGCTTGACATGAACCATAGTGTGTCTACTATGATCCTTAGATGTTCGAGTAGCTGACCGTTCCCCACTGCTGTATATGCCATACGTCCAGTTAGGTTTTATTATCATTTGTGACAGTTTTATACACAATTGCTTTCTTTTTGTCCATATATGTTTACGCCATGTTAGACGTTTATCGAGGTGAAACCCTAAATATTTTAATTTCAAGCTTGAGGTATATCCAGGATATTCCTTTGTGCTACGGTGGGCATATGTGCTATCCCCATGAATACAGCAGAACAATACCTTTTTTCTTCAAGCGCTTCTTGGATTACTTGTACACTAGTCTGTGAACCTGCCCTATTGTTGAGTGCTCTATAGCAATATAGGCTTTAGACACTTAAGCAATAATTTTTCAAATAATTTTCCCATAATTGGTAACAAACTTATCGGTCTGTATACGATGTAACTTCTTTTGGGGGTTGCTCGGTTTTGGTATTAATAACTTGAATAACGCTATTAATGGTGAGAAGCTTGATGTTTAAGTAGCGTAAACAGTTGCAAACCCTACGAGAATTCCCTGCAGTCGACATTTTACTTTGTTCCGCCATATCAACGATTACAAACTGCCAAACACAAATTATGTAATCGAAAAAGGACGTTTTGTTTTGGTCCCGGTATACCGAAGACAAAGCAATCTCGACATTTATCCAAACTACGAGAAATTTGATCCAGACCGTTGATTCATTATGGGCCGTGTAACACGGGCCCTATGACTATTGACAACTATGTATATATTGTTGGGTCTTCTCCCCAAAAGTCAAATTCGCATCTACGTTGTTGGGAATTTGTTTTTTCGATCTGCTGATTTGATTAAATATATTTTTGTATATCAAAGAAATTCCATGTTTCCAGAATCTTCCGTCTTTGTAAAATTCGAACCAAAAAATCATGGTATTTTATGTGAAAATTTCACATTTTGGAAAATATTTACTGGCCAATGGGATTCAGCTGATTGCATAGATACTCAACACTCCAAAAATTCTTTGAAATTCAATAAATTGAATAGATATTTTAAAGTTTAAAAAAAAACGATTTGTCATGATGATGACGGCATGAATCGACTAAAATTGATCAATCTTATAGCTGTCGCGAGGTGCGTATTTATTCAAAAGAATTTTCATTTTTTCACTAAGTATTATATCAATACATTATCGTCTTTTCGTATTATAGTCACAAAAAAATTTAAATTGCTGAGCTGGTAATTCTCTCTTTCTCTTCACTAATACCAGATAATGTTTGTGTACATAACTTTTTGTTTAGTTGTTAGCTGATTTCAATGTCATGATTCAGTATAAATTCGTGTTTTGAACTGATCGGTCGTTAGTTTAACAACAATATGGTGTGTAGTTTGTGTAGTACCACATTGGTACTAGTGTTAGGTGCAGTTGCCCTTGCTTATTATTATGTGCGAAAACGGTATGCATACTTTCGAGATCGCTGAATTTTATACGATAAGCCATCGTTTCCGTTGGGCAGTCTTAAAGGCGTTGGCACAAAAATGCATGGATCTGTGGCTTTTAAAAAAATTTACGATACTTTCGTCGGTAAGCATGTTCTGTGCGGGTTGTATTTTTTCGTCGAACCAATTTACATGATACTCGATCCGGAATTATCGAAAAACGTTTTGGTGAAGGATTTTAATTATTTCCATGATCGTGGTATTTATCATAACGAAGCAGATGATCCACTATCGGCAAATATGTTTGCGCTCGAGGGACAAAAATGGAAGAATTTACGGGGAAAATTATCGCCAACGTTTACATCGGGCAAAATGAAAATGATGTACGATATTGTGCTGCGTTGTGCCGAACAGTTGGAGCAGCATTTGGAACCGATTGCGGCAAATAACGAAATGATCGAGATCAAAGATGTGCTGGGACGTTTCTCGACAGATGTGATTGGAAACTGTGCATTCGGGATCGATTGCAATTCACTAAAAAATCCGGATGCAGAGTTCCGTTACTATGGACGCAAGGTTTTCGAACCACCACCTCTGCAACAGATGAAAATATTGTTTGCCTCGTCTTTTCCAAGTTTGGCGCACAAGCTTGGTATACTGGTCACAGAAAAATCGGTTTCCAAATTTTTTATGGGAATCGTGGAAGAAACTCTAGCCTTCCGTAAAAATAATCCAGCCGATCGTAAAGATTTTATGAAATTGTTGATGGAATTGGAAAGTGAGGATGGCTCGTCGAGTGTCGACAAGTTGAATTTCAATGAAATCGCGGCACAATGTTTCCTTTTCTTTTTGGCCGGATTTGAGACGTCATCTAGCACGATGTCATACTGCTTGCTAGAACTAGCCAAGAACCCGGATATTCAGGACAAAGTGCGTGCTGATATTGAGAAAATTACTAAAAAGCACAATGGTAAAGTGACGTACGAAAGTATTTTGGAAATGGATTATTTAGATAACGCTATTAATGGTGAATATAGTGCATTGATAGTTAAGTGTTGACGAAAATTCATTGAATTCATTTTCATTTTAGAAACTTTACGAAAATTCCCTGCACTCGACGTTTTAATTCGTTCCGCCATCGACGATTATAAAGTGCCAAACACAAATTATGTAATCGAAAAAGGACGTTTCGTTATGATCCCGGTGTACGGAATGCAAAAAAATCCCGATATTTATCCAAATCCCGAAAAATTTGATCCTGACCGTTTTCTACCCGAAAATCGATCCGATCGTCATCCATTCACATTCCTACCATTTGGCGAGGGCCCGCACAACTGTATTGGCATGCGATTTGGTTTAATGCAAACGCGTTTAGGATTAGTGCATGTGTTACGGAAATACAAGGTGGTCGTGTGCGAAAAGACTGCCATGGAAATGGAATTTGCACCTAATACGCCAATTATGGCGCTGAAAAATGGCACCTGGGTGCGCCTGGAAAAATTGTAAAATTGTTGTGAAATACATTTATTATTTTTAATCAAATGTATTTCTTATCAGTGATTATATTTAACGTTTCTTATGTTTCATCAATTGTAAATATTAACATTTGTATTCTTATCACGTTGCTATTACACACATTCACAATTTATTCAATGACAACTGAGCAAAGAACATTTAGATATTTACGACATATTTAAACAAATTGATGAGATAATCAAATAATTAGATTCAACTTAATTGGTTTCAACTATGTACGATCGCACTTGATGCGCATTTACTTACCGCAAAGTGTATTAAATGAACTGGAATATGTCTATACTAAATATGGCTTCAAATTGAATCGATTACGACATTGGCGGTATTTGTTTATTCTAAACCAGTTTGGCCTTCACCAAATTTATGTTTTTATTAATATTTCCCAGTTCGCTGGCAAAATTTCAGAGTTGATTTGTATTATTTTCTTGTCGGATGATCTAATGTATATAAACTTATGTTTGAAATAAAAACACGCATACACATACACAGACACAAATAAGATCGTTGTGAGAAGATAAAAGATCAAAACATGCATGATCGCTCTCTGTTTGGATTGCCTTGAAATATTAATTTTTTCTTTTCGATTGCTCGATTTAAATGTGTTGAACTCAATTTACGTAACATTTCATATAATTAAAGTATATAAGTTTACTGAGTTTCGACTGAATATGAGCGTAAATGAACCTTCGACTAAACTATAAAAAATCCTTATTTTTTGTGCATCCTAAACGCAAATTTCCGGGTTCTTGGCTAGCTCCAACCAACAGAATGACGTCGTGCTAGACAACGTTTTAAATCCGGCCGAAAATAAAAGGACACATTGTGCCGCGATTTCATTGAAATTCAACTTGTTGAGACTGGACGAGCCGTCCTCACTTTTCAATTCCAACAACAATTCCATAAAATATTTACGCTCGGCTGGATTATTTTCACGTTAAGCTAGTGTTCTATCACGATTCTCATACCAAACTTGCGAGCCACATTTGTAAATGATGAGGCAAACAATATTTTCGTATATTTCCATCCGAATTATAGTAGTTGCCTGCGCGTATATGCTCCTTCTCATACTTTTCCACTTCATGGTGTTTGAATGTGTTTTTGATTATAACTGCTGCCCTACCATCAGGATGGCTTGTGTTAGGTGGTGTATCTTGGAATTTTTAGGAAACTTCTGCATTCGGTGTTATGCATTCCAGATCCATTTTGACCATTAACTTTTCCATCATATTTGACAACCGTTGTGTGTGCTGCTGGTTATCAGGTTTTGAATTCTCCGTTAAATGGTTTTCTTTGGTATGATTTCCTTCCGAAATTTGACTTTTAATTGAATCTTTCAGTTTCTGCGCATAAATTACCCCACTAACTAATTGATACGAAGGATTCGGTTTTGTTGCGGGTTGCGATTTCTGCACAATGTTTTCACTGAGACGGGGAAATCTGCGGGTTTGAACTGCTTTGTAAACATTACAATCTTTATAGTTGGTTGGGTGACTTACATTACGGAGCATACATTTGTATAATTCTTCTTTTTGCAATTCGATTTAGCATGTCCGTCTCTTTGACAAGTAATGCATTGTTCCACATCCCGCTTGACATGCGGTTTTTCCACCTGTACAACTGAATGCTTCAGTCGACTGATTGAATGTATTCATTTATTAGATTCACTTATTCGAAGCTCCACTTTAAAAAGTGGGGGTTGCTTTTTCGTATACCACTTTGCCATATGTTGCAGATATTAACAACATCATGGACCGAGCCTTCTAACTCACTTTTCTTCTCACTTTAATTGACGTATGTAAGCTTCTTAGAACAAACTGATAGGCCTTATTCACTTTCGATTGGAATGAATGGAATTCTGTGTTTCGCTCCGGGCCAGCTCCAGGGCTTTAATGTCAGCTGGGTATATTAAGGGAAAGTTAAAGGATTGATTTTTCCACGCCCGACACAAATATTAAAGGCGCTAATAATTTGTTTTTCTTGGCGTGGATCTTCGACTTTCTCGGGCAAACAATTGAAGTGTGTTGGAGTAATTCAGTTTTATTCAAATTATTTGGTATACAATTTCATTTATAGAATAAATATTTAATTGCAACTTAAATATATAAACGTCGAATTCAATATAATTATGTAGTTTTATTATGTATATTAAATTCAATTCATAATTTAGTTTTAAATTTTCCTGCTGTTGAAAAAACTCTTTTTGTAGAAGTTGCTGTAGATTTAATTGTCAAAAAAGCATTGTATTCGAGCTGCCTCCTCTTCAAACCACCCTGAGCTGACCAAGAAGGATTTAAAAGTCAAGTCCAGACCAGATCTGCCTGGGTATTACACACAAACTGACGTTAGACCATCTGACGTTCGTTTCTTTTATGGCTTCTTCCTGAAGCAGCAGTTTACATGAAGCAAGCCTGCTTTGGGTTATTAGGCGTGCTGTGTCCTTGCGGGCCAGCTCATCTGCATTTACTTTCTAAGTCCAGTGCTGGGATGTTCTGCCATCACATTTTCGATATTCGATAGACGTTTGTGTCTCTCTTCTCAC
The DNA here is from genome assembly GCA_951394425.1 of Tipula unca. Lineage (NCBI taxonomy): Eukaryota > Metazoa > Arthropoda > Insecta > Diptera > Tipulidae > Tipula > Tipula unca. Next base: position 43,839,355 of record OX596381.1, on the reverse strand, counting down.
GAACAAAATTGTGCTCCATTGCGTTTTTTCAATTTCGCTTTTTCTAGCTATGTTCCCTATCTCAGCCTGTTAGAATAAACTTGCAAACTGTTTCTTTTTCCTCTTTTCACTTGCCATCGAAAATAAAAATATTGGTGATATTTTATCGAATGAATTTATAGAAATAGAATCGAAATTGCGGAATTGGTTACGAAATAGAATACAATTTTGTTCGTGAAAGAAGAGACACAAATGTCTATCGATTATCGAAAATGTGATGGAAGAACAATCCAGCACAGCTTGAATACCTGAGCCAGAAGATATGAGGTTCATGTAAGTAATTGTCGATAAGGCATTGCCTTCCAATTCATTTCCATCAGCAACGACTAATGTATTGCTAATGGTAATAGCAGCTGATTTTGAGGAATATTCAAAATATTCACTTTATTGGGGAATACTGCCAGTTTGCAACAATATCATTAATGTTAAAAGAGTTTTGTCGCGACGTCCATTCGTCCGTTTTTTTAGTTGCCTCAATAGAGCTTGGCTTAATGCTGTGTTAATTTCTTTCATTTTGAGGAATACAAATTTAAAGACACCTATGGGTGTTAGAAGTGTTGCAAAATTCCTGCTTAATTTGTAATTGTGTATGCATATATAATTTATGTTAGTCACTTGCATACAAATAAGAATTTCGAATATTACTCATTAAGATAATAATTTGGAGAGTAGTTAAACGAGTTCGCGACCAATAAATGCATCACAACTCGCGTAATATTAATATTTTCTCATCGCGCCAAAATATTGAGATTGGAATACGCATATACAAACATACCACAACACACAGTGTATTATCTCTTATTGATTACGTCACTTATCATCTGCACAGAATATATTAACAATTTTTATGATGGTAAGACGAGGGCATTATTTTAAGTTCGTCTGTCATGTAGGCTGGTTTAAGTCGGTCGATGGAAATTGATACATTTTTCCCATTGTAATCAATTACGAAATATTTGCGGAATCTTCGTTGAACAGTGAATGGGCCCTCATATGGTGGTGTCAATCCAATTTTGACTTTATCCACCCGGACGAAAACTTTGTCACAGTCCGTTAGGTCTTTTGGAATATAAATGTTGTCTTGAGGGCTATTCCGCGTATCTTTGGGAACGACGTTGCGCATCGACTTACGTAATTTTTCGACCAGTGAAGTTGGATCTGTCGATGACGCGGGATTAGGATGCAGTACTAGTTCTCCTGGGACCTTCAACGACTGTCCGTAGACAAGATCCGCGGGAGTGCATCCAAGATCAGTCTTGATCGAAGTTCGTATTCCAAGGAGGATGAATGGGAGTTCTTCACTCGGAATATTTTCGAAAAAATACACGGTTTGTCACACCCAGGTATACGTGCAACTCGCAAATTAGTTGCATCACGATATTTTTGGCCAAGTATGAGTATCGATACAGGGTTTTGGTCTAAAACCTGCGTTCCTTGCCAAAAGTCTAAAGTTAACAGACATACACGTTCTGAACATGGACGTTTTGACATCCCGTCAGGCAGGTTCGAACATATTCATATAGACCTGGTCGGACCATTACCTCCATCTAAAGGTAACATATATATATACTCACAATAATCGATAGATTTACGCGCTGGCCAGAAGCAGTACCTCTGCCTGATATGAGAACATCCACCGTAGTTAGAGTTTTCGTAGACCAGTACATTTCGAGATTTGGTGTCCCACTCGAAATAACGACTGATCAAGGCAGTCAATTCGAAAGCAATCTTTTCAAAGAATTTACAAAATTGTTAGGTTCCCACCGCATACGGACAACGACATATCATCCACAGGCAAATGGCATGGTTGAAAGATGCATTTCATTAGGAATGTAAGCTCGGTTCACACCAGTCGACGTTTCACACCAGATAGAAAGATTTGAGGGACTATCAAGAACCAGTTCTAACTTACATTTTGAGCTTCGCGAATTGGAAGAACTCGTTATGAGAGTTTTGAGTTCATCATCTGATTCTTGCAGAGATATTAATTTTTCCAAATCTATAGCTGTGTGATGAATAGATGCAACGAGGCTTTCATCTGCGCGGGATAATGTGTCTGCCACAACCTTGTTTTCACCTTTAACGTACCTTATATCGGTAGTAAATTGTGAAATGTAGTCGAGCTGGCGGCTCTGTCGAGGACTTCGCTCGGACTTGGACGCGATCGCGGTAGTCAATGGTTTATGGTCGGTGTTAATGGAGAATATTCTACCTTCGACGAAACAACGGAAATGCTTGATGGCACAATAAATGGCCAGTAGCTCTCGGTCGAAAGCAGAATATTTTTGTTCGGGAGGGGAAAGCTTCTTGGAAAAAAATCCTAGGGGTTCCCAACTTCTCCCATGAAGTTGCTCCAATACCGCACCTACCGCAACACCGGAAGCATCTGTGTTGATGCGCAGTGTTCCATGCTCCATGGGATGTGCAAGAAGGGTAGCTTCGGCGAGGGCAACTTTTGTTGCAGTAAAAGCTGCCTCGCATTCAGGTGGCCACGTGAATGGGTTCTTCTTGCTCATCTTACTAAGCCCACTGAGATGGCTGTGTATTGGAGCAATATGTTCTGCTAAGTGAGGGATGAAGCGATGGTAATAATTAACCATGCCCACGAAACGCTGCACTTGCCTGACAGAAGTAGGTTGAGGAAAGGATTGGATTGCCATGATTCTATCCGCAGATGGTTTGACGCCATCTTTGGTGATTTCATGGCTTAGGAAATTGATGGAGCTTACACCGAATTCACATTTGGACGCTTTAATGGGTAAACCATATTCTGCTAGTCGAGCGAACAAGATTTTTAGATGCTCGTGGTGCTCAACCTCTGATTTGCTGCCTACTAATATGTCGTCGATGTATATACGTAAACGAAATCCATTCCTTTCGTTACTTCATCCATCAGACGTTGAAATGTTTGCGCTGCATTTCTAAGACCGAATGGCATCCTTGTGAACTCAAAGAGTCCAAAAAGAACGGTAATAGCTGTTTTGTGTATGTCATGCGCCGCGACCGGAATTTGGTGATACGCTCGCACGAGATCTATTTTTGTGAACACGGTGCAATTTCGGAGGTTTAAGGAGAAGTTGTGTATATGCGGTAAAGGATACCGATCTGATACCGTGATCGCGTTTAATCGGCGGTAGTCTCCACAGGGGCGCCAGTCGTTGCTGTCACGTTTAGGGACCATGTGTAGAGGTGAAGCAGCGCTTGAAGAACTTTGTCTACACAAACCTAATTGTAACATATACTCAAACTCATTTTTAGCAATTTTGTGCTTTAAAAATTAAAGCAATATATTAGGGTGCAGACGGGTCGAATAAGTTATTTATTATGAAGTTAATATTATTCGTGTTATATGAACGCTATAAATTCCTTAATGGCCATTTCTAAAATATCCTGTAAAATACGCATTTCTTCTTCAGACATTGTTGGCTTTCCAAGTTCCTGCAGAGTTTGATTTACGCACAGTTTTTAATGAGTAAAAATCGCCTCACCATTGTTATCATAGAATTCTATCTTATTTTTACGTCGAAGTATAGTGCCGGTGGTTTACTTTCTTGTATGTTTGAAAACATAGCCTTGTAAAATTGAGTTTTTGATTGCCTTAATCATTTTTTTCACATATCTGATTTTATATAAAATTGGTTTAATGCGTATGAAGCATTGTTAAGAGCCAAATTATTTTCAGCTTCTCCGGGTTCATAACCAATATTTGCATCGTTTTTTAAAATGAAATTATCATACTCGTCGGTAGTTTCATCTTCGTTTTCTAATGAATTGTCAATGTGTAATACTTCATGATTTTCAGAATTGTTAACTTCATTAACGTATCGGTTACTACTAAATGAAGAACATGATTTCACCAAAACTTTTTCTCAAAAATCTGTTATTCGGATGATCGATTATTTTAAAGAAATTTATCCGGCTAACGGATTGCTTTAAAATAGACAGATAATCCAGATAATCGAATATTCGGATATCCGGAACGGAAACTCGGGCCCATACCCCTTTTGCTGGCGATGGTCCATCCTTCGGCATCTCCAGACATACATTTGAGCGCCGTGAAAACATTTGGAATGCTCAGCTCTTGACGCTGTTCCGATTGTGTCAATGGTATTATGTATTTGGGCGACACTACCTGGTTGGGATCGTGGTGTTTTTGTAGTTTTTATAAAGAGGTTAGTCATTACAATGTGTAATGACTTAAAACCTAGGTCATAAGCACCTTTTAATGTTCGATCACTATTTTTGCTAACACTGCACTTTTTACCTAAATTTTATTTAAGTTTATGTTGCAACAACACAGTAATTAGCAGGTTATTTAAATGTGTGCTCAAATTTATTTAAAATATGTAAAATTGAAATTGAAAACAGTGACTGGTTTACATATTATGAAGTCCTGCAAACATTACACTCTCGAAACTTTTTAACAAATTTAGAAATTGAACCTACTCAAGGACCCACAAGGATATTGAAATTCCATTGTCGATTTTAATTTAAAAATTATTGGTTGAAAAGTATAAATTATTTAAATTGTATAATTCGATTTTAATTAATATTATAAATTTCGAACGTGTCTTTAATGTTTAAATTATTCAAATGTTATACTTTTGTAAAATATCGATAAAAAGTTTAAAATTATTAAAATTTAATTTAAATTATTTAAATTTACTAATTCGAGATTAAATTTTATTAATAATTAGTTAATTAATATTTTAAGTCCCGAATTATATATTTTTATTATTTAAATTATTTTCATTTTATAATACGATTTTAATTAATTTTATAAATTTCGAACTGTGTCTTTAATGTTTAAATTATTCAAATGTTATAATCCAATTGCAATTTTATTTAGTAAATCCAAAATTATAAAAAATTCAATCGTTCTACAAAATTTAGTAATAAAATTTAATTTATAAAAAATTTTATAATTTGATTGTTTAAATTATTTTAAAAAATTTAGCATTTTATTTAAAATTCCGAAATATATTTTTGTAAAATATCGATAAAAAGTTTAAAATTATTAAAATTCAATTTAAATTATTTAAATTTACTAATTCGAGTTTAAATTTTATTAATAATTAGTTAATCAATATTTTAAGTCCCGAATTATATATTTTTATTATTTAAATTATTTTCATTTTATAATACGATTTTAATTAATTTTATAAATTTCGAACTGTGTCTTTAATGTTTAAATTATTCAAATGTTATAATCCAATTGCAATTTTATTTAGTAAATCCAAAATTATAAAAAATTCAATCGTTCTACAAAATTTAGTAATAAAATTTAATTTATAAAAAAATTTATAATTTGATTGTTTAAATTATTTTAAAAAATTTAGCATTTTATTTAAAATTCCGAAATATATTTTATTTTTGTAAAATATCGATAAAAAGTTTAAAATTATTAAAATTCAATTTAAATTATTTAAATTTACTAATTCGAGTTTAAATTTTATTAATAATTAGTTAATCAATATTTTAAGTCCCGAATTATATATTTTTATTATTTATATTATTTTCATTTTATAATACGATTTTAATTAATATTATAAATTTCGAACTGTGTCTTTATTTAACAATTCTTTTAACAAAATTATATAAAATTTAATCGTTCGACAAAATTTAGTAATAAAATTTAATTTATTAAAATTTTATAATTTGATTGTTTAAATTAGTTTAAAAAATTTAGCATTTTATTTAAAATTCCGAAATATATTTTTGTAAAATATCGATAAAAAGTTTAAAATTATTAAAATTTAATTTAAATTATTTAAATTTACTAATTCGAGTTTAAATTTTATTAATAATTAGTTAATTAATATTTTAAGTCCCGAATTATATATTTTTATTATTTAAATTATTTTCATTTTATAATACGATTTTAATTAATTTTATAAATTTCGAACTGTGTCTTTAATGTTTAAATTATTCAAATGTTATAATCCAATTGCAATTTTATTTAGTAAATCCAAAATTATAAAAAATTCAATCGTTCTACAAAATTTAGTAATAAAATTTAATTTATAAAAAAATTTATAATTTGATTGTTTAAATTATTTTAAAAAATTTAGCATTTTATTTAAAATTCCGAAATATATTTTATTTTTGTAAAATATCGATAAAAAGTTTAAAATTATTAAAATTCAATTTAAATTATTTAAATTTACTAATTCGAGTTTAAATTTTATTAATAATTAGTTAATCAATATTTTAAGTCCCGAATTATATATTTTTATTATTTATATTATTTTCATTTTATAATACGATTTTAATTAATATTATAAATTTCGAACTGTGTCTTTATTTAACAATTCTTTTAACAAAATTATAAAAAATTTAATCGTTCGACAAAATTTAGTAATAAAATTTAATTTATTAAAATTTTTTAATTTGATTGTTTAAATTATTTTAAAAAATTTAGCATTTTATTTAAAATTCCGAAATATATTTTTATAAAATATCGATAAAAATTTTAATATTATTAAAATTTAATTTAAATTATTTAAATTTACTAATTCGAGTTTAAATTTTATTAATAATTAGTTAATTAATATTTTAAGTCCCGAATTATATATTTTTATTATTTAAATTATTTTCATTTTATAATACGATTTTAATTAATATTATAAATTTCGAACTGTGTCCTTAATGTTTAAATTATTCAAATGTTATAATCCAATTGCAATTTTATTTAGTAAATCCAAAATTATAAAAAATTTAATCGTTCGACAAAATTTAGTAATAAAATTTAATTTATTAAAATTTTATAATTTGATTGTTTAAATTATTTTAAAAAATTCAGCATTTTATTTAAAATTCCGAATTATATTTTTATAAAATATCGATGAAAATTTTAATATTATTAAAATTTAATTTAAATTATTTAAATTTACTAATTCGAGTTTAAATTTTATTAATAATTAGTTAATTAATATTTTAAGTCCCGAATTATATATTTTTATTATTTAAATTATTTTCATTTTATAATACGATTTTAATTAATATTATAAATTTCGAAGTGTATTTTAAATGTTTAAATTATTCAAATGTTATAATCCAATTGCAATTTTATTTAGTAAATCCAAAATTATAAAAAATTTAATAGTTCGACAAAATTTAGCAATTTATTTAAAATTCCGAAATATATTTTTGTAAAATATCGGTAAAAAGTTTAAAATTAATAAAATTTAATTTAAATTATTTAAATTTACTAATTCGAGTTTAAATTTTATTAATAGTTAGTTAATTAATATTTTAAGTCCCGAATTATATATTTTTATTGTTTAAATTATTTTCATTTTATAATACCATTTTAATTAATATTATAAATTTCGAACTGTGTTTTTATTGTTTAAATTATTCAAATGTTATAATCCAATTGCAAGTTTATTTAGTAAATCCAAAATTATAAAAAAATTTAATAGTTCGACAAAATTTAGTAATAAAAATTAATTTATTAAAATTTATAATTAGATTGTTTAAATTATTTTAAAAAATTCAGCATTTTATTTAAAATTCCGAAATATATTTTTGTAAAATATCGATAAAAAGTTTAAAATTATTAAAATTTAACTTAAATTATTTAAATTTACTAATTCGAGTTTAAATTTTATTAGTAATTAGTTAATTAATATTTTAAGTCCCGAATTATATATTTTTATTATTTAAATTATTTTCATTTTATAATACGATTTTAATTAATCTTATAAATTTCGAACTGTGTCTTTAATGTTTAAATTATTCAAATGTTATAATCCAAATGCAATTTTATTTAGTAAATCCAAAATTATTAAATTAATAGTTCGGCAAAATTTAGTAATAAAATTTAATTTATTAAAATTTATAATTAGATTGTCTAAATTATTTTAAAAAATTCAGCATTTTATTTAAAATTCCGAAATATATTTTTGTAAAATATCGATAAAAAGTTTAAAATTATTAAAATTTAATTTAAATTATTTAAATTTACTAATTCGAGTTTAAATTTTATTAATAATTAGTTAATTAATATTTTAAGTCCCGAATTATATATTTTTATTATTTAAATTATTTTAATTTTATAATACGATTTTAATTAATATTATAAATTTCGAACTGTGTCTTTAATGTTTAAATTATTCAAATGTTATAATCCAATTGCAATTTTATTTAGTAAATCCAAAATTATTAAATTAATAGTTCGGCAAAATTTAGTAATAAAATTTAATTTATTAAAATTTTGTAATTTGATAAAAATTTATTTTAGTCTTTCAATTATTTAAATTTAATTCGATTGTAAATTTATTTAATTTTTTAAATTTCAAATTAGGTTTTAAAATTTTTATTTAAATTTTTTTAATTCGATTTCAATATTAATTTCATCAGTTGTTAGCCAGCTATATTCCGATACAAATTATAAAATTTTATTTTTAGAATGAGTAAACAGACGTTTAAAATATAAACAATAGTGTTATTGAAGTTTATAATTTCTGCAGGCATGTGCGCAATTCTTTCCACGTGCCTCGATTACACACAAAGATCGATTCTTAATTAAACAATTTTCTATAATTAGTGGCAATCAATTACACATGGATGTGAGATTTTTACTTGCAATTATTTATGACCGTGAATATCGTTATAACGTGTACTTTCACAATTTTTGATTTATGACACCCACCAGTACACTCGCGGAATCAATATTTCTCTCATACACATTTTTATTGTACACGTCAATGCCACCGCACACACAAAAAAAATTTCGTTTAATTTTATTTAGTAATACTCAGCTCTCCAAGTTAGTTGGACAGAGAGAGAGACCATAATAGTGATATATAGTTTTAGTTTTTAATAAAATGGTGTGTTGTTGTTGCAGTTACGGAATATTATTTGTGTTGGGCGTAGTTGTTCTCGTTTTTTGTTACGTGAAACGAAAGTATGCGTATTTTCATGATCGTGGAATCCCATATTCCGCACCATCATTTCCGTTTGGCAGTCTAAAAGGTGTTGGCACAAAAATTCATTCAGCGTTGATTTGTAAAAAAATCTATAACGATTTTGTTGGTAAAGATGTCATTTGTGGACTATTCTTTTTTGTGGAACCGGTTGTTATGATTCTTGACCCGGAGGTGGCCAAACATGTGCTCGTCAATGATTTTAATTATTTTCACGATCGTGGAATTTATTATAATGAAGTCGATGATCCGCTATCGGCGAATATGTTTGCGCTCGACGGTCATAAACGGAACAATATGCGTGGCAAACTGACGCCTACGTTTACATCGGGCAAAATGAAATTGATGTATGATATGGTGCAACGATGTGCCGAAGAATTGGTATTGTATTTACAACCGATCGCGGACAATAACGAGGAGGTTGAGACCAAAGATGTGTTGTCACGATTTTCGGCCGACGTTATTGGAAACTGTGCATTCGGGATCGAGTGTAATACATTGAGAAATCCGTATGCTGATTTTCGCCATTACGGGCGGAGAGTATTTGAACCGCCTGCGAAAGTATTGTTTGCGTCCGCGTTCAAAAGCCTTTCGCGTAAACTTGGCATACGGGTGGATGAAAATAAAACTTCAAATTTTTATATAAACGTAGTTCGCGAAGCTCTTGAATATCGCAAAAATAATATGGTAAACCGTCAAGATTTTTTAAGAGTGGTAATGGACTTACAAAGTGCAGATGGCACATACGATAGTGATAAATTGGGTTTCAACGAAATTACGGCCCAATGTTTTTTGTTTTTCTTGGCTGGATTTGAGACGTCGTCCAGCACAATGTCATACTGTTTGTTCGAGTTAGCCAAAAATCCGGAGCTTCAGAATAAAATTCGCGCAAATATCGAGAAAGTAACGAAAAAGTATGACGGTAATGTGACTTATGAAGGTCTCCTGGAAATGAATTATTTGGATAACGTAATATATGGTAAGCCACCGTTTTTGGTTTTAATGAAAAGATCCTAATAGTTTAAACGCTCAAACTATTCCAGAAACACTTCGAAAATTTCCAGTTCTTGATAATTTAATTCGCATTACCACCGACGATTACAAAGTACCAAATTCAAATCACATCATCCCAAAAGGTCGATTGGTCTTGATTCCAGTGTACGGGATTCAAATGAATCCTGATATTTATCCGGATCCAGAGAAATTTGATCCCGATCGTTTTTTACCCGAAAATCGTGCCACACGTCATCCATTCACATATTTACCGTTCAGCGAGGGACCGCATAATTGTATTGGTATGCGATTTGGAATGATGCAAACGCGTTTAGGTTTAGTGCATGTGTTGCGAAAATATCGCGTGGTTGTGTGCGAAAAAACAGCAACGACAATAGAATTCAAGCCGAATACACCGATTATGGCATTGAAAAATGGTACATGGGTGAGATTGCAGAAATTGTAATTGGTTAACTTTATACTTAATGTGCGTGCTTATAATAAAGTTTGTGTCTAAGTCAAACGAATAATAAAACGAATAATAAAAGATATTTACAAAAAATTATTGTTTTTGCATAGTTCTGAGAATCTAATTACATCAATGTTTTGTTAAAATTCTGTGATATCAGATTTAAAATCATTTTTCGATCTAGTTCAAAATGTACAGTCAGAGTTAACATTTTGAGGTATTAAATTTTAAAGTTAGAGAATTTTGATTATTCTTTGTTGGTCGGGACATCTAAATGTCCGAATTAAAATTTCAGAAGGATTTCCAGAATTAATAGACAGAAGGAATTCCAGAATATTGACAATGTTCAATTTTTGGGTTTCGAAATTTTCAAATTAAAATTTGAAAAAAAAAAAATCATTAAAATTCAGTATTGCCACATCGAAAAGTATAAGAATTTCCGGTAGAATTAATAATTACCAACTCATACATACATTAATTAGAGACTGTTTGACTATAAGTGGATTTATTGTCCTTTGAAATAGCTGAACAGTATTCCTATTTTGAAGCCGTGTACAAACAGCTAGCCTGTGCTAACATGAACGATGGGGGTTGGCCAATGAGTTCTTCATTGCAACAAACTCTCTGTGATGATAGATGTTTTCAATTTAATCACCGATCGTAATCGGGAGATGAAAAATCCCACGTCGCAGCTTTAGCCACTGCGCTATTTGCTCGGTATTACTAATTAATTTAAAATTTCGGACTCACATTTCATATATGTATGACCAACTAATTTTGAAAATTCCAAAAAACTTTCAAGTTCTTTTCTTAATCATATATGGCGCAGACATAACAAAACAAAACAAATGGAGTTGTAATGAAATAAAAATTCTCAAAATTCGATTGCATTTACATAAACTGTTTGCAATTGAAAAGGTCAAAATATTTTGAAAATATTGTTCGTCATATATGGTGAGTTATGGTGAGTTACAAATTTATTAAGATACGCGAAAAGAGATCTAAACATAAGTTTATTTCCTAAATTTTGAGAATTCGATTTATAAATTTTTTTAAATTTCTGATTCCAATTTTTCGTAAAAATTTTAAATTTCCAAAAATTAGGAAATAAACAATTTTATACTCGAAATTTGAAATCGATAAGTAAAGTTCTTCAATTTTGGAAGTTTATAAAAATTTAAACCAATTTTAATAATTCTGAACATCAAATTTACGTTTTCTGTATTCTCAAAATTATAAATTTTGAAAAATTCATGGAACTTAAATTAAATTAATTCTATTAGATCTGAGCAAGACTAAGAAATTTTTATATTTCAAATTTAAATTCTTGAATATACACGTTTGAAGGGCTGCAGCCCTGTGATTGGTCCCATAATTATTTTTGTTTAACAATTTTTTTAATTTTTTTTAACTGGCCAGCCCACGAAATTCGTCATTTTGACCAACACTTCTTTTGACTATAGAGTTATCTATACATTAATCGGCGTATCTCAGAGTTTTCGTATTGTTGAAGACGACTTGCGAGTTTTAAAGCGCAGGCTTATTTATTTCCTCGCTGACATATTCCATCCTATGCAGATCCTCACAATTGCTCACGTACCAGAATGTACCAACCATACTCCAAAGAACGTTGTTTTGGAACGTCTGAATTGTTTTGGCGTATAAAGGAGCAGTTTTTTTTTTCAATATAGTTAGCTCTGAGTTGTGTCCAATAAGCAAGTCCTCCTGAACTTAATGTCAAGTTTTTCAGTTTTTTTTTTCTCTTTCCACTTTGGCTAACCGTCCAGGATACGGTACCTGCGTTACGATACCTGCGTTTTGAATTTCCATTGGTATCCAAATAGTTTTTCGGTTGGTGTAGTTAATGTGTGTGAATTTCGTCACGTTGAGCTTTAGGACCATTTCGTCCTGTTGGGAACCTTATTTGTGATTCTATGTGTGGGTAGGTCTCCTGTATACAATAATTAGTCCGGAAACTCTACCTTGGGGTACACCGGATAATATTGGTTATTCCACTCTAATATCTATCAAATATATATCAAGTTTAGATGTTATGATACCGCTTAGGTGGTTATCTCTGCAATGTGGACGCAATCCCTAATGCCATACTCATGGAACCTGAATTGATGTGTTATGTGGTTTCTGTCCATAATTAGTGGATCCATTCTTTTAAGAGGCAGCTTCTCAAATAGCGATTGATATCGTTGGCACTAGGAAAATTGGCTTATAAGATGCCTCTGTCTATACACGCAGATAAACCAGGTGATTGATCTGTGTTTTAGTCAAACCCTGGAGCGTTTTTGGGATTAAAGTTAGTTGTTGTTTCCGAAATTTTTTCGAAAAATGTCGATTTTTTGATTCTGTAGAATTTAGGAACTAAGAAACTGGAAATGACTCGCAATGTTTAGTAAGAATTCTGGAGTTCAAAATTCTAGAAATTTCGGTAGTTTAGTAATTTAAAATTTAAAAACACCGCAATAAAAGGAATTTGTAAACTTTTTCGAGGTGGCTGGAATTTAACAATCTTATAATGATAACAAAGATCTTTTAGTTGAAATGTTCTAAAATTAGAACCAGTCCGAATTTTAATCGAAGTTCAATACACAGTGGAAATTGTAAAAAATTAAGGGAAAGATAAGAATTAAGACGATCAACATCGTAATCGGAAGAATGCTAATTATCCAAATAAATAATAACCTTCAATTGATATTGAATAAATTGTGTATTCTATAATTTTATATGTACATATGGTTGGCTTAAACTCGATTCACTGATAAGAAATAAAATTGATACGAAATATTCCAAACTCAAGTACATTAAATTTCACAACAGTTCTACAATTTCTGTAATCGCACCCATGTACCTTTTTTCAACGACATAATTGGCGCATTAGGCGCAAGTTCCATATGCATGTCAGTCTTTTCGCACACGGCCACTTTATATTTCCGCAACACGTGCACTAGTCCTAAACGTGCTTGCATCAAACCAAATCGCATGCCAATACAGTTGTGTGGACCCTCGCCAAATGGTAGGAATGTGAATGGATGACGTCCTGATTTATTTTCGGGTAGAAAACGGTCAGGATCAAATTTATCTGGATTTGGATAAATATCGGGATCCATTTGCATTCCGTACACCGGGACCAAAACGAAACGTCCTTTTTCGATAATATATTTGGAATTCGGCACCTTATAATCTTCGATGGCGGAACGAATTAAAATATCGGCTGCAGGGAATTTCCGTAGTGTTTCTGATAAAAAAAAAAAAAAATTATAAAAAATTTGATGTACTCACTTAAACATCATCAAGCTACTCACCATTAATGGCGTTATCCAGATAATCCATTTCCAAAATACTTTCGTACGTCACTTTGCCATCGTGCTTTTTGGTTATTTTCTCAATGTCTGCTCGTACTTTATCCTGTATTTCGGGATTCTTGGCCAGCTCCAGCAAACAGTATGACATTGTGCTCGACGATGTTTCAAATCCGGCCAAAAAGAAAAGGAAACATTGGGCCGCAATTTCATTGAAGTTCAACTTATCAACACTCGACGTACCATCCTCACTTTCCAATTCCATCAATAATTTCATAAAATCTTTACGCTCAGCTGGATTATTTTTACGAAAGGCTAAAGTCTCCTCCACTACATTCATAAAAAATTTGGAAACCGATTTTTCCATAACCAGTATTCCAAGCTTGCGCGCCAAATTTGGAAATGATGAGGCAAATAAATTTTTGAGCTGCTGTATTGCAGGTGGCTCGAATACTTTGCGCCCATAGTGACGGAATTCCGCATCCGGATTTTTTAATGAATTACAATCGATCCCGAACGCAAAATTTCCGATCACATCTGTCGAGAAGCGTCCCAGCACATCTTTGATCTCGATCATTTCGTTATTCGCCGCTATCGGTTCCAAATGTTGTTCCAATTGTTCGGCAATTTGTAACACAATATCGTACATCATTTTCATTTTGCCCGATGTGAACGTAGGCGATAATTTTCCTCGCAAATTCTTCCATTTTTGTCCCTCGAGCGCAAACATGTTAGCCGAAAGTGGATCATCTACCTCATTATGATAAATGCCACGATCATGAAAACTATTGAAATCTTTCACCAAAATATTTTTCGACAATTCCGGATCGAGTATCATGTAAATTGGTTCGACGAAAAAATACAAACCGCAGAGGATATCTTTGCCGATAAACTTATCGTAAATTTTTTTAAATACAACGGACACATGTTGTTTGGTACCAACGCCTTTTAAACTGCCAAACGGAAAAGTTGGCTTGTCGTATAAAATGCCACGATCTCGAAAATACGCATACCGTTTTCGCAGGTAATAATAACCAAGGGCAACTGCACCCAGTACTAGTACCAATGTGGTACTACACAAACTACACACCATATTGTATACAGAAATTATAGCGTCCGATTAGTTTGAAATTCTCAATTATACTAAACAATGGAATCAAATTGAAACAATTATATTTACTTGAATTAGTTTGCAACTGTACATAACGTTATAAGATGATAACGTATCTACACGTGAAGTGGTAAACATTCTTCAATAAGATAAACCAAATCATTCATTTCAAGTAGACGCAATACAATTAATTGTAGATGACTGTGCGCGAAATAAACGATGTTCTTTGTAGTTGCATATAGTCACGTTAGGTTGAATAAGTGTCACCCAAACAAATAATATTTTTTCTGTTTTGAATGTTAATTCCTACGGACCCACGTTGTCACAAGCTTTGAACATACAAAATACTGTAACTGCTTTCCACATTACCAAATTAGGATCGCTGTCCTATTTAGAAATGTATATTTTACAACCGATCCATACTTGGCTGAGTATCTCCAGCAACTTTTACTGTGCCAAGTAACTCAGCAAACCAATGTAGGTGTATTTAACCGATGTGAAGTTTTTCCTAAAAAATTAGTAATATTCAAATAACGAATTTTAATTCAGCCTGCAGTACGAATTTTAAATGGATCAGCTGAAAATTTGATGTGAAATTGAATGGAATTTGAATCAGTAATCACAAATGATATTTAATTTACGTTAAACGATTTATTCAGTTGGTTTGCATACATTAGATCAGTGGTGGGCAACCTTTTTAAAACTTTAGTTATTCCAATTGAGTCCGAATTTAGATTGATTTTCAATACATACGTTGGTAGAATTGGTAAAGGATATTGTCGTCGTGGATCAATCATTTTGCCAACTGAATTTTGCTGCCAGCGAACTGTGGGTCACAGCTTAGATAACCCGAAATATAAAAATGCAACGAAAATCAATGTCACTTAAGTAGATAATCTTGTTTAATTATATTATGAATTCAATTTCAACCGCAGATAGCTTAAAATGTAATCACTGATAATAAATAAAAAATTCAATTTTATTCACAACAATTTTTGTAATCGCACCCATGTGCCACCTTTCAACGACATAATTGGCGAGTTTGGTGCAAATTCTATTTTCATGGCAGTCTTTTCGCACACGGCCACCTTATATTTTCTCAGCACATGCACTAATCCTAATCGCGTTTGCATCAAACCAAATCGCATGCCAATACAGTTGTGTGGACCCTCGCCAAATGGTAGGAATGTGAATGGATGACGTGTGGCTCGATTTTCGGGTAGAAAACGGTCAGGATCGAATTTTTCTGGATTTGGATAAATATTGGGATTCATTTGCATTCCGTACACCGGAACCAGAACGAAACGTCCTTTTTCAATGACATAACTGGAATTCGGCACTTTATAATCTTCGTTGGCGGAACGAATTAAAATATCGGCTGCAGGAAATTTTCGTAGGGTTTCTGAAATTAATTAAATAATTCACGATAAATATGATCTCGCTAGTTAAGCATTAAGCTACTCACCATTAATGGCTTTATCCAGATAATCCATTTCCAAAATACTTTCGTACGTCACTTTACCATTGTGCTTTTTGGTTATTTTCTCAATATCCGCACGAACTTTGTCCTGAATTTCGGGATTCTTGGCCAGCTCCAGCAAACAGAATGACATCGTGCTCGACGATGTTTCAAATCCGGCCAAAAAGAATAGAAAACATTGTGCCGCGATTTCATTGAAATTCAACTTGTCAACACTCGACGTACCATCCTCACTTTCCATTTCCATCAACAATTTCATAAAATCCGCTCAACTGGATTTTTTTTACGGAAGGCTAAAGTCTCCTCTACGATTCTTAAAAAAAAATTGGAAACTGATTTGTCGTTAACACATATACCAAGCTTGCGTGCCACCCTCGGAAATGATGAGGCAAACGTATTTGTGAGCTCTTGAATTGCAGGTGGTTCGAATACTTTGCGTCCATAGTAACGGAATTCCGCATCCGGATTTTTCAGAGTATTACAATCGATCCCGAACGCACAATTTCCGATCACATCCGTCGAGAAACGCCCCAGCACATCTTTAATCTCGATCATTTCGTTATTTGCCGCAATCGGTTCCAAATGCTGCTCCAATTGTTTGGCACATTGTAACACAATATCGAACATCATTTTCATTTTGCCCGATGTGAACGTTGGCGACAATTTCCCCCGCAAATTCTTCCATTTTTGTCCCTCGATGGCAATCATATTCGCCGATAGTGGATCATCCACCACGTTATGATAAAGGCCACGATCATGAAAACTATTGAAATCTTTCACCAAAATATTTTTCGTCAATTCCGGATCGAGTATCATGTAAATTGGATCAACGAAAAAATATAGGCCGCAGAGAATATCTTTACCAACAAACTTATCGTAAATATTTTTAAACACAACGGACACATGTTGTTTTGTACCTACGCCATTTAGACTGCCAAGCGGAAACGATGGCTTGGCGTATAATATTCCACGATCTTTAAAATACGCATACCGCTTGCGCACGTAATAATAAGCAAGGGCTACTACACCGAACAGTAAAACTAATGTGGTACTACATAAACCACACACCATTTTATTGTGCACAACACGAAACGTCCGACTACTTTAAAACTCTCAACTATACTAAACATTGGCGTGAATTTGAGAAAGTAATGTTTACTTAAAGTGATAATAAAAAACAAGATATCTAAAAGAGAAGTGAGAGATATTTGAATGACTAGTCTCGAGTGTAAGAATTTTATAAACGAAAACTTGTAGAATATAAGAGAAGATGCAATACAAATTCAGCTGATTTTAAAGTTGGGGTAAATTCCCGTTAGGTTGAATAACCTCCATGTCATCAAAACAAAAAATATAAATAAAAGTGGCACATTACGAAGTAATTTATGTAATGCAAAAATCTGAAACCACTGAAGACCGTGGGCGGTGTAACTTCAAATAGAACCTAAACCGCCACTTTGCAACTTTTGAAGTAATTGTGCTATCGAAATATAACTTGAGCCAGAATTTTTGACAAATTAATTACAGTTCACTGGTAATACTCCGAAAAATAGTTGTAATCATTTTGTGTAAAAATCAACATATTTTAATAGAATCCTACTGTCGAATAAAATCATCTGTAATAATTTATTTCACCAGACCACCACAATATTATTGTGAGTACTGGCTACTGTTTACACCATACGGTATACATACACTTTTTAAAGCTGTGTAATTTTATTATTTTTTGTAAAATCTATTAAATTCAGCGAAAAGTACCAAAAAATCGACTTTATCATCTGTAATAATTTATTACACCAAACCACCAGAATATTATGGATTGAACTGGCCACTGTTTACACTACACAATACGGTATACATACACTTTTTAGAGAGGTATAATTTTATTATTTTTGGTCAAATCTATTTCAAATCAACGAAAAATACCAAAAAAGTCAACTTTATCACCTGTAATAATTTATTTCACCAGACCACCACAATATTATAGATTGAACTGACCACTGTTTATACTATAAGGTGCACATACACTTTTTAGAGAGGTATAATTTTATTGTTTTTGGTCAAATCTATTTCAAATCAACGAAAAATACCAAAAAAATCGACTTTATCACCTGTAATAATTTATTTCACCAGACCACCACAATATTATGGATTGAACTGGCCACTGTTTACACCATACGGTATAAATACACTTTTTAAAGCGGTGAAATTTTATTATTTTTTGTAAAATCTACTTCAATTCAACGAAAACTACCAAAAAAGTCGACTTTATCATCTGTAATAATTTATTACACCAGAGCTTCACAACATTATGGAGAGTACTGGCCACTGTTTACACTATACGGTACATACACCTTCAAATGCAGTGTGATTTTCTTATTTTTTGTAAAATCTATTTCAATTCAACGAAAAATACCAAAAAAGTCAACTTTATCACCTGTAATAATTTATTTCACCAGACCACCACAATATTATGGATTGAACTGGCCACTGTTTACACTATACGGTATACATACACTTTTCAAAGCTGTGTAATTTTATTGTTTGTTGTAAAATCTATTTCAAATCAACGAAAAATACCAAAAAAGTCAACTTTATCACCTATAATAATTTATTTCACCAGACCATCACAATATTATGGATTGAACTGGCCACTGTTTACACAATACGGTATACATACACTTTTTAAAGCTGTGTAATTTTATAATTTTTTGTAAAATCTATTTAAATTCAACGAAAAATACCAAAAATTCGACTTTATCATCTGTAATAATTTATACACCAAACCACTACAATATTATGGATTGAACTGGCCACTGTTTACACAATACGGTATACATACACATTTTAAAGAGGTATAATTTTATTATTTTTGATCAAATATATTTCAAATTAACGAAAAATACCAAAAAAGTTAACTTTATCACCTGTAATAATTTATTTCACCAGACCATCACAATATTATGGATTGAACTGGCCACTGTTTACACAATACGGTATACATACACTTTTTAAAGAGGTATAATTTTATTGTTTTTGGCCAAATCTATTTCAAATCAACGAAAACTAACAAAAAAGTCAACTTTATCACCTATAATAATTTATTTCACCAGACCATCACAATATTATGGATTGAACTGGCCACTGTTTACACAATACGGTATACATACACTTTTTAAAGCTGTGTAATTTTATTATTTTTTGTAAAATCTATTTCAGTTCAACGAAAAATACCAAAAAGTCGACTTTATCATCTGTAATAATTTATACACCAAACCACTACAATATTATGGATTGAACTGGCCACTGTTTACACAATACGGTATACATACACATTTTAAAGAGGTATAATTTTATTATTTTTGATCAAATATATTTCAAATTAACGAAAAATACCAAAAAAGTTAACTTTATCACCTGTAATAATTTATTTCACCAGACCATCACAATATTATGGATTGAACTGGCCACTGTTTACACAATACGGTATACATACACTTTTTAAAGAGGTATAATTTTATTGTTTTTGGCCAAATCTATTTCAAATCAACGAAAACTAACAAAAAAGTCAACTTTATCACCTATAATAATTTATTTCACCAGACCATCACAATATTATGGATTGAACTGGCCACTGTTTACACAATACGGTATACATACACTTTTTAAAGCTGTGTAATTTTATTATTTTTTGTAAAATCTATTTCAGTTCAACGAAAAATACCAAAAAGTCGACTTTATCATCTGTAATAATTTATACACCAAACCACTACAATATTATGGATTGAACTGGCCACTGTTTACACAATACGGTATACATACACATTTTAAAGAGGTATAATTTTATTATTTTTGATCAAATATATTTCAAATTAACGAAAAATACCAAAAAAGTTAACTTTATCACCTGTAATAATTTATTTCACCAGACCATCACAATATTATGGATTGAACTGGCCACTGTTTACACAATACGGTATACATACACTTTTTAAAGAGGTATAATTTTATTGTTTTTGGCCAAATCTATTTCAAATCAACGAAAAATAACAAAAAAGTCAACTTTATCACCTATAATAATTTATTTCACCAGACCATCACAATATTATGGATTGAACTGGCCACTGTTTACACGATACGGTATACATACACTTTTTAAAGCTGTGTAATTTTATTATTTTTTGTAAAATCTATTTAAATTCAACCAAAAATACCAAAAAGTCGACTTTATCATCTGTAATAATTTTATACACCATATTTAGTACATCAAAAAATGTATACCACTAGAATGTTTACAAAAATACGTTCCATTTGATATATCACATGACCTAATTCAAATTCAAATTTAACCCATCATTCAGCATTTGTAGACCAGGTGATTTTTTTCTAAGTTTTGTATCCTCTAATCCATTTTACAAAACTCCACAAATAGCTACTTGTCAAATATAATTAAAAGTAATAAATTTTTTTTTTAAGAGTTTACATACACAAAAAAATTGAAATTAAATAATTCGAGGAGTTTTGTAGAAAAAGAGGGAAGACATTTCTGGATAAAATCGCTTGGACCATAGATGCTGGATGATGGATTAACATTTTAATTTGAATTAGGTCATGTGATATATCAAATGCAAAGTATTTTTATAAGCATTCTAGTGGTATACATTTTTTGATCAATTATGAAAATTTATAATTAAATTTGCATAGTGTTTTTATATAGTAAACACTTGAATTAAGCTAACGAGATAATACATAAAATGACTTTGTCTAAATTACATCCAGATGGATTTTAAAAAAACCACGAGCCACGAAAAATTAACCTCCGTCTAGACACGTTTGTGTGATAAAGTCATGTGATGCACACATCAGAATTTTTAAGACGTCTTTGTATTTTTTTGAGTTGTTATAGGCATATTTATCGACAACCGCAAATCAGCTGCATATGGAATGAACGCGTTACTTGATTGACCTATTTTGACTAATTCATTTTGAGTTCTCATTTATCATTCTGATAAGGAACTAACCAACAGAAAAGAAACTGCCAACATCGATCTGAGCGAGAAGCGCCTAGTGACTTTTATTTGTTGTAAATGTATTTTTCGCCACCTAAAATGCCTGTTGATGTAGGATTTTTTAGAAAGAGCACTTCTAAATTGCCCAATATTTGATTTCGTGCGTACCACCATTATTTTATGTTGATACATTTAAATGCTCTCTCAAGATTTGAATGATAGTTAATTCAAACAACACAAATTTTTTGTTCCCACGGTCATTCCCTTATTATTTGGACTCGGTTATAAACGTATTTTAAGATATTCAGACAGATCTTTCGTGGTAACTTTGAATGAATAATTTAAAAGCACATTTCGGAGATACCCGGGTATTCGGGTACTCTTGTATACGAGAATTTTATATCAAATCAAAGTATCAAATTCACTCTACAAATATTGGATCACAGTAGTTTTGAACTAGGTCAACAAATTCATTCTAGAGGTTGTCTACACTATGGATGTTGTCTACATTGTTGTTGTAGACACGTCGACGTAGTAATTAATAGGTGACGCGTAGAAATAATTCCAATACCCTCAGTTTAAAATTCACGCAAAGACTAATCGGTTTCTATATCATATATCCCAATTGAACTTCAATATTCCATCGCACCTATTCTCTAACGGTCTGCACGATTTAACTCACCTGGAATTAGTTATAATTAAAACGTTAGTTAGACGCGAGGCAGTAACAAAGACACAAACCAATTTAAATTACGCGGATATTCCTCAAGAAAATAATGTACAATGTCATGGGAGACCGTTAGTAGCTTAAGTAAAAAGTAATTAAATTGTTTTATTTGGTTATCTAATTTATTATTTTATCTAAATGTACACGACATGTTCAACTGTCAAAATTAGATTATAGATTAAAATAATCAGTGATAGGAAATGAATCGTTCAAGGGTTAATCAAAATCAAATTTCTTTTTATTTCACAACAATTCTATAACTTTTGTAATCGCACCCACGTACCATCTTTCAACGCCATAATTGGCGAGTTTGGTGCAAATTCTATTTTCATTGCTGTCTTCTCGCACACGACCACCTTATATTTCCGTAGCACATGCACTAATCCTAAACGCGTTTGCATCAAACCAAATCGCATGCCAATACAGTTGTGTGGACCCTCGCCAAATGGTAGAAATGTGAATGGATGACGATCGGTTCGATTTTCGGGTAGAAAACGGTCAGGATCAAATTTATGTGGATCCGGATAAATATCGGGATTCATTTGCATGCCATATACCGGGACCAGAACGAAACGTCCCTTTTCGATTACATAATTTGAATTTGGTACTTTATAATCTTCGATGGCGGAACGAATTAAAACATTAACGGCTGGGAATTTTCGTAGCGTTTCTAAAAAAAACAAAATGTCTTCAATAAATTGGTGTCCCCACTTAAAGCATTATCAGCTACTCACCATTAATAGTGTTATCCAAATAATCCATTTCCAAAATACTTTCGTACGTCACTTTGCCATCATGTTTTTTAATTATTTTCTCAATATTCGCACGCACTTTGTCCTGAATATCGGGATTCTTGGCCAGCTCAAATAAACAATATGACATCGTGCTAGACGACGTCTCAAATCCGGCCAAAAAGAACAGGAAGCATTGGGCCGCAATTTCATTGAAATTCAGTTTATTAACACTTGACGAACCATCCACACTTTCCATTTCCATCAACAATTTCATAAAATCTGTCCGCTCAACTGGATTATTTTTACGAAAGGCCAGAGTCTCTTCCACGATCCGTAAAAAAAATTTGGACACCGACTTATCGTTCACACATACACCAAGCTTACGCGCCAAACTTGGAAAAGATGAGGCAAATAAATTTTTAAGCTGTGCTCGCGGTGGAGGTTCAAATACTTTGCGTCCATAGTATCGGAATTCCGCATCCGGATTTTTTAATGAATTACAATCGATCCCGAACGCACAATTACCAATCACATCCGTCGAAAAGCGTCCCAGTATATCTTTGATCTCGATCATTTCGTTGTTCGCCGCAATCGGTTCCAAATGTTGTTCCAATTGTTCGGCAATCTGTAACACAATATCGTACATCATTTTCATTTTGCCCGATGTGAACGTTGGCGATAATTTGCCTCGTAAATTCTTCCATTTTTGTCCCTCAAGCGCAAACATATGTGCCGATAGTGGATCGTCCGCCTCGTTATGATAAATGCCACGATCATGGAAATGATTAAAATCTTTTACCAAAATATTTTTCGACAATTCCGGATCGAGTATCATGTAAATTGGATTGACGAAAAAATACAATCCGCAGAGAATATCTTTGCCGACGAAAGTATCGTAAATTTGTTTAAAAACCAAGGCTCCATGTTTTTTTGAACCAATGCCTTTTAAACTGCCAAACGGAAACGTTGGCGTGGCGTATAAAATTCCGCGATCTCGAAAATACGCATACCGTTTGCGCACATAATAATAACCAAGGGCTACTGCACCCAACACTAGCACCAAGGTGGCACTACACAAACTAGACACCATTGTTGGTCCACAATAAATTATAAAACGTCTGATTTGTATGAAACTATAAATTATACTAACAATGGAGTCAGCTATATAAACTTGAAATTGATAATGTGAAATTTACCACAAGTCACGTTTCAATAAATGAAATTATTGTAAAATTGCATCAGTATATAAGACAGCGTATCTAAAAGTGAAGTGGGAGAAAATATCTTTGAATGAACTACATAGGTATAGGTATTCCACCTTTCAATTATTATTTACGATAGGCTTACAGCTGAGTGTGGATGATCGTGCACAAAATAATTTCAAATAACACGTTGTTTGCAATGTATATACGTTAAGACAAATACAATTGTATTTGGTTAAGACTAATAAGTGCGTGTCATCACAAATAAATAGTATTCATGCTGTATTGAGTGTTCAGGTGCGAAATCTCAGAAAATTTTCAAATCAATTAATATTGCGCAGATTGTATACAATGTACACATGACGTATGTGATTCATTTTGCGCCTGTTATCGTAAAGATTGTATTGAATTAATTAAAAAGAATTGCTAGCCCATTTGATCCATGATGAAGCGCTGTATTACACTCTTCCAACAGTCCTTTTTTTAGAGTGGAACTGAGAAATTGGCGATCTTTAACTACCGTACCAGGTTCTCCTTCTTTAATATTTGGTTGTTCCTGCGATCGTGAAAAATACACGGAACACTATTTTGGTTATTTTGGTTACCGATCAGCTTCCATCTTGTGGCTTCATAAAACTTTAAATTCGATAAATTTTTAAAAATTGGAACAAAATTTTGTTACAATATCAATATATTTAAATTCGTGGAAAGATTTAAAATTTTCAATATTCAATTAGTCAAACTTAAAATTAAATTTGATTTCGAAACAATCAAAAAAAAGTCAAGTATCAAGATTTTAAATTTCCAAAATTTGCAAAAATTCGATCAAAAAATGTAAATTTTGAAAATTAAAATTCTACAAAGATCAAAAATTCTAAATCGATAACATAAACATTATTTATGGATGTGCCAGAAATTAAAACATGAACAATTATGGTAAAGTTACAGTTTATGGTGTTCAATTCGGCAAACCGTCATTTTTGTACACTTTTTTGAAAATGAGAAAGAAACTGTTGTTATTTAATAGGAAAGCCACATCGCGCAAATGTCGCGCATTTAAACCAATAAAAACAATACGATGGCTATTAAAACGTATTAAAACCACACTTGGTTACAAGCATGGATAACAGAGGCTAAAATGTATGCAAAGCTTCTACACCATAACCAGCCGTCAATTTGTTATGCAATTTGAGTCTCGTTTGTTATCGGAATTAACCAGACGAACTAAAAACGGCCATGCACCTCCACCAATAGATTTGAGAAAGAGCTATTAATCTGCCTTACTCATTTATGTTCGGACCTGGTATAAAATTTCTCGCGTACAGTCAAATTAAGCCACAGGCTCCACTCCTGGTGTTCCGTCAGTTCCTTTAAGTTTCAATTTTCAAAAGCTTTGGTTTCCCGGAAAACGACTGAAAGAACCATATATATATATAGCTCCATTCAATTGACAGCTCGCATCTACAAAAAAAATACCCTATATATGTTGGTGAACACTAGGTATATTGCCGAAATGAGTGTGGGTCCTAGCCAATCTTCTATTTCATTAATTGTAGCTTCTTGATTGAATTTTTGGAGTTTTGTGCGTATGTTGTCCAAGTAACTATATACATAACTAAATACGATCGAGTTGGGTTTTGGTTTGTAACGTACATTTCTCCATTATATTCTATTTTATATTTGTGCCAATAACTTTCTTACTATGAGTGGCGAAACAATAAAACCAACCCACTTGAAATGTACAAATTAAAAATGGTAATAGCAACATCTGATTCGGTGTTGGCTTCTGCAAAAGGTGCCAAGAATCAATTTTGCGAGCCCAGAAAAATACATATATCAATGCGATAATAGCTTTTCAATTATATTTCGATAAACATTATCCGACTAAAGAGTTCATGGCAATAATTTCTCTTAAGCGAGTGCCTGTATCAAGGCCGACTAATGTGAACTTAAGTTAAAGTAATTAAATTGCTTCATTCAAAATGTACACGACATGTTCAACTGTCAAAGTTAAATTATAGATTATAATACTAAGTGTGGATGACTGTGTACAAAATTTTATTTCAAATAATACGTTATTTGCAAAAATATACCTGAAGACACATTTTTTGGTTGTTCTGTCAAACCGCTTGGAGTCGTATTTTAAAACTCGATGGCCACGGCTTCCCGATCCTCAAGTAAGAAAGAATTTTGGGTCCTCTTTATTTTATAATTTTTATAATTAACATCAATTTAATAAAAATATACAGAATGAAAAATGTTGAAAAAAAAATTAGGGCGTTTTTTTATACCATGGCGTAAACTACGAATCAAACCGGATTATGATGTTTTTTAAATATTTAATTTAGTCGTCTTGAAAATATGTAATCGCATGTCCTATTTGTAACATCATTAATTGTTATGAAATAAAAACAACGCCCTAGTTTTTTCTTTATACATTTTTAATTAAATATATTTTCATTAAACTTTCTATGACACTTTGATGAAGACAGTGAAAACGGAACACGGAACATTTGATAAATATTTTTAAACAATGGCGCAATAAGTATAAAGATTAAATTAATCAGCTTTCTTACGTTGGATTCTATTAATTTAGCCTATACATCCTAAATTTTTACGAAACACGTAACCATTGCCAAGGTCTTATTCAGAGTATATATTTGAATCACAAAAGAAAAAATCTGTACGCATGTTAGAATATACTAACAACAATGAGGTTTAACAATCAACCGTTAAACTAGAAAACGACAATTTAGTTAAAAAGCTAATTGTCATTTTCGATGAATTGCCGTATTCGAATTGAGTGATTACTTAAAAAAAATTTGTTAAATAGGAAATTAATTTCACAAATAATGCAACAGATTCATATAATTTTTGAAAACGAACCCATGTACTATCTTTCAAAGACAAATATTGGCGTATCTGCTGGTTATGGAAAAAATTGGGAAACCGATTTTTTCCATAACTATAGTATACCATGCTTGTGTGCCAACTGTATAAATGATGACGCAAACAAAATTTTAAGCTGCGGAATTGCAAGCGGATCGAATAATTTTCTTCCGTATAGTAACGGAATTCAATATCCGAATTTTTTAGGGTGTTGCAATAGATCCCGAACGATATCCATATCGATCCAATTCGATAATTTCGGAAATTCCAGGTTGAGTATCATGGGTTCGACGATAAAACGCCGCCCGTAGAGAACGCCTTTAGAATTGTAATTTTTTTTAAAACCAAGTCAATGTTTCTTTGTACAACTTTGTCTTTTAGACTGCCAGAAAGAAAAGAACATGTTGTGCACAATACTATCGTTCGACTAGTTTAAAACTCAAAATTGTAAACTAGGTAAAATGTTCCACAGATGAGAAGTACTCTATACGTCCCGCATACGTCTGATACTATATACGCTAACATCAATTTTTTTTTATTTGAAGTAATCGCAATTTTCAACAATGATTGCGGATGATTGTGCAAAAAAATATTTCAAATGATGCAAATCCGATATCTCATAAAAAATCGCTATATGTATTTTGTCAGTAATGAATGTTTACTTTTATAATTATCGCTTTTATATATGTTCTGGTGGGATAATTACCGATGGTCAATCATTAAATGTTTACTCAAGTATGCTCACGTCACATGTAACAATTCAATTAGCGAACAGTAAAGAGGGAACTTATAGTTTGGGTTAAGGATTTTCTGAAATTATTGAAATTTTGTAGACAGTGAACGAATGAAACATTTTGGGTCTCGTTTCAATACGTATTCGATCCTGGTCTTGGACCCCAGTTGTTACGTCGCCTGTTTAACCAATACGGAGCCGTTCTGAATGATAATCATACTAATTTGACAAAAATCGTAAAATTGGGGAAAAAAATTAGGACGTTTTCATAAACAAACGGAAAAAATCGTAACCAAAATGCCGATAAGGAGATTGAAATCACCGTTTTCAGGCAAAAAAATCATGAAATTTTAAAAGGATAAATTTCATAATTTTTTAACAATTTATGCCAATACGGCGGTTTAAATCTCCTCATCTCATAATTTTTTAGGGACAAGATTTATTTATCAGTTTCAAGAACTTAATTAGGGAATATTAAATTTTTGTATTGGTGTTACATTTTTCTCACGGAGCCAATCCATTAATGGTGTTTAAGAACAAATGATTGGGATGGAGTATCATGGGAGGCAAACGTTACCGAACCCACACCGCTTGTACCGATGCAAACACTTTTTAGTACATTTGATATACGATTGCCCGGAATATAACATTGTTACTAACTATCCCAGAGCTTCAGCCTGCAGTCTGGGTACATGTCCCAACTCGTAATCTACAACAAATTTAAAATTCATAGCGGCATAGATTATACGATGAATCTGATGATATTTAATAAATGTGAATCAAACTTTAGTACGGTTATACTTCCAGAAAAATGAACATAATTGTTTGCTACAGGAATCCGCTGCAATTAAATTTATTATCTTTACTCTACAATTTTTGCAAGCGTACCCATACTCCATCTTTCAACGTTAAAAATATCGTATTTGTTGCAAAATCCAACTTCATTGCTGTCCTCTCACACGCAACCACCCGATATTTTCGTAGTACATGAATTAATCCCAAACGCGTTTGCATTAAACCAAAACGCATGCCAATACAGTTGTGTGGACCCTCGCCAAATGGTAAAAATGTGAACGGATGACGGGCCGATTTATTCTGCGGTAAGAAACGATCGGGATCAAATCGCTCGGGATCCGGATAAATATCGGGATTCATTTGCATTCCATACACTGGAATTGATACAAATCGCCCTTTCTCGATTACATAATCTGTGTTTGGCACTTTATAATCTTCGGTCGTTCTGCGCAATAAATTACCAACAGCTGGGAATTTACGTAGGGTTTCTAAAACGGAAATCATTTCAACAGTTTTAAGATGATCACTTTTAACTAAATCGCATATAACTCACCGTTGATGGTATTATCCAAGTAATCCATTTCCAAAATACTTTCGTACGTCACTTTACCATCATGTTTTTTGAGTATTTTCTCAATATCGGCGCGAACTTTGTCCTGTATATCGGGATTCTTGGCTAGCTCCAGTAAACAGTATGACATCGTGCTCGAGGATGTCTCGAACCCGGCCACAAAAAAAAGGAAACACTGTGCCGCAATTTCATTCAAACTCAGTTTACCACCATTCGTTATTTTATCATCACTTTCCATTTCCATCAACAATTTCATAAAATCGTTGCGCTCAACTCGATGTGTTTTGCGGAATTGCATAGTTTCTTCGACTACATTCATAAAAAATCTCGTAACCACTTTTTCTGTAGCCAGTATACCAAGCTTTCGCGCTAAATTTGGTACTGAGGTGGCAAACAAAAATTTCAGCCGCTCAAATGGTGGTGGTTCGGATACTCTGCGTCCAAAGTAACGGAATTCTGCATCCGGATTTTTTAACGTATTACATTCGATCCCGAATGCACAATTTCCAATTACATCGGTTGAAAAACGTCCCAGCACATCTTTGATCTCGATTTGTTCGTTAGCTTCCGCAATCGGTTCCAAATGTTGTTCCAATAGTTCGCCACACCTCAACACTATATCGTACATCATTTTCATTTTGCCCGATGTAAATGTTGGCGTTAATTTCGCACGTAAGTTTTTCCATTTGTGCCCATCGAGGGCAAATAAATTGGCCGATAATGGGTCGTCGGCCTCGTTGTGATAAGTGCCACGATCTTGGAAATGATTGAAATCCTTCACCAAAATATTTTTCATCAATTCCGGATCGAGTATCATGTAGACTGGTTGCACGAAGAAAAATAATCCGCAGATGACATCTTTGCCGACGAAATTGTTGTAAATTTGTTTGATAATCAATGATGAATGAATTTTTGTTCCGGCACCTTTTAGACTGCCGAATGGGAACGTCGACTTTTGATATAAAATTCCGCGATTTTTGAAATATGCATACCTTTTTCGTATTAAATAATAGCCAGTGCTGATTAACCCAAGCACTAGTAATACGACGTAACTAAACGAACTGAACATGTTGCGCACACTCGACTGCTTTCCACATTCGACTGAACCGAAATAATTGAGAGTTCATACTATAGCGATTATTACACATTCAGGTAGATAAGTTATCTGTAAGATTACAAATGTATTAATATACAACAATTATTTGAGTGCAATGACCTTCAAGAAAATGTGTTAACAAACATGTATATTGTGAACTAGCCTACTGAAATCTGTATTGATGTAAACATACGAATAGATACAATGCACGAAGTAATCATAAAAATGATAAATTTTCAGAATTGTTTGACAAATGGAATTCATGATCCTCTACTGTAGTAAACGCTCTATTTTAAATTAACGTCAATTCTCGCAATCAAAACTAAATTGGTTTAATTTTATTTAGTAATAATCGGCCATTCAAGCCAGTTGTACATTTGAAATCGTTTGATTTAGTAATACGAGTATGGAGTATTGTTGTAGTTGCGGAATATTATTTGTGTTGGGCCTAGGCGCCCTTGTTTATTGTTACGTGAAACGGAACTACGCATATTTTCAATATCTTGGAATACCATATTCCGCACCATCGTTTCCATTTGGCAGCCTCAAAGGGGTTGGCACAAAAATACATTTAGCTTCGATTTTAAAAAATGTCTATAATAGTTTTATTGGTAAAGATGTCATCTGTGGATTATTCTTTTTTGTGGAACCGATCATTATGATTCTTGACCCGGAGGTGGCCAAACATGTGCTCGTCAAAGATTTTAATTATTTTCACGATCGTGGAATTTATTATAATGAAGTCGATGATCCGCTATCGGGGAATATGTTTGCGCTCGACGGTCATAAATGGAAAAATTTGCGTGGCAAATTGACGCCTACGTTTACATCGGGCAAAATGAAATTGATGTATGATATGGTGCAACGATGCGCCGAAAAATTGGAATTGTATTTACAACCGGTCGCGGACAAGAACGAGGAGATCGAGATCAAAGATGTGTTGTCACGCTTTTCGACAGATGTAATTGGACACTGTGCATTCGGGATCGAGTGTAATACATTGAAAAATCCGGATGCTGATTTTCGGCGATATGGGCGCACCGTATTTGAACCGCCTCCGATTCAACAGCTAAAAGTGTTGCTTGCGTCGTCGTTTAAAACCTTGGCCCGCAAACTTGGAATACGGCTGGTGGAAACAAAAACTTCAGATTTTTTTATGAACGTAGTGCGCGAAAGTCTTCAATATCGCAAGAATAATGTGGTGGATCGTAAAGATTTTTTAAATTTGATAATGGAATTACAAAGTGCAGATGATACATTCGATAGTGATAAGTTGAGTTTTAACGAAATTGCGGCCCAATGTTTTTTGTTCTTTTTGGCTGGATTTGAGACGTCGTCCAGCACAATGTCGTACTGTTTGCTGGAGCTTGCCAAAAATCCAGATGTTCAGGATAAAGTTCGCGCAAATATCGAGAAAATAGCAAAAAAATATGACGGTAAAGTGACTTATGAAAGTCTTCTGGAAATGGATTATTTGGATAACGCAATTAACGGTAAGCCACGATTTTAGTATTAATGACACAAACCGAATAACACACCGGTTAAAATATTTTAGAAACACTTCGAAAATTTCCAGCCCAAGATAATTTAATTCGGATCACCGGCAACGATTACAAAGTACCAAATTCAAATCACATCATCGCAAAAGGTCGATTGGTATTAATTCCAGTGTACGGGATGCATATGAATCCCGATATTTATCCGGATCCAGAGAAATTTGATCCCGAACGGTTTCTACCCGAAATTCGTGCCACACGTCATCCATTCACGTACTTGCCGTTCGGCGAGGGCCCACGCAATTGTATTGGAATGCGATTTGGATTAATGCAAACGCGTTTAGGATTAGTGCATGTGTTGCGGAAATATCGAGTGGTTGCGTGTGAGAAAACGGCAATGACAATTGAGTTTTTGCCGAATACACCAATTTTGGCATTGAAAAATGGTACATGGGTGCGATTACAAACATTATGAATTGTATATTGTTGTTGCTTAGAATATAATGACTTGTATGTATCAAGGTCAAATGAATAAAAAATGTTTGTCCAAAATTCTTTATGAAAATACGAGAATTAAATTAGTTTGGTAATAGTACCGCCTTCTCGAAAATTAACAAAAATACATTTCCAAAGTATTCAACTGCAACCGAATTTTTCAAAATCCTTAAATCAACGTTCTTCAAATTAAAAAAAAAAATTTCATTTTAGCTCTTCAAAATCTTAAAATTTCAATTTTTGAAAAATACTCAAATATCGATTTTTTCTAAATTTTTCTTTTTTTGATAGAATTTGAAAAATAAAATACCGTCCTTAAAAATTTTTCAAATAATTCAAATTTTATTCAAAATGTTCATAGTTTTAACTTTCTATAAAATGTCCGGTCGTTAAATTCTTCCAATTCGTTACTTATATTTTGTAAATTGATCAAAATTTTAAAAGAATTGTAATTTGTGATATTATATTTTGAAAATTTGGAAAAGTTAAACTTTATATTTTCGGCATTTTCAAACTCTTCCAAATTTTAAAAATATAATTTCACAAATTCAAATGCTTTTGCTTCCTCGAAAACTTTAAATTTTTTGAATTTGTTAAATTCTTTACTTTCCTCAAATGCTCCCAAATTTGAAAACTCCGTTTTATTAATTCCACAAATTTTGTAAATTTTTCGAATTCTTCAAAAAATAATATTACTCAGATTCATCAAATTCTCTAAAATTCCAAAGCTTTTTTTATGTATCAATGCTTCAAATTATTCAATTCTGTCAAATTCTTCACTGTCTTTAAACAAATTTTCAAATTTTTTAAATTCAGTAAATTACTCACATCAAATGGCCCAAACATAAAAAGTCAAAATTTTCAAACTCTTCGATATTTTCAAATTCTTCAAATCCTTAATATTTATTTTAATTTCCTATAATCCTTTAAAATAGTGAAATTCTTCAAATTTTTCAAATTCCTTAAATTATAAAATACTTCAAAACTCCAAAACAAATTGTTGAACTTTTTTTCTTCAACTTTTATTAAAATTTCAATTTCCTTTGGTTCCATGGAATTTTTCAAATGAATTAAACTCCTGTTTAAGTTCATTAAATGCTCCAAACTCTAGAAATTCTGTATCTTCAAATTCGTCAATGAAATAACCTTCAAATTCTTTAAAAATGCTAATCATGGTTATAAGATTTATTAACTTCTATAAATAACTCAATTTCTTACAATAATTTCAACTCTTCAATTTCTTCATATTCTTCAAATTCTACACATTTTTCAATTTCATCAAATTTTTAAATGCATTTATTCTGCAAATTCTTTAAATTTATTAAATTTTTCTTTTCTTCAAATTTTTTTAATTTTCTCAAATTTAATAAATTCTTCTAGATTTTAAAAAATATTTAATTCGCAAATTATCTACTTTTTTAAACTGCTCCAAAGTTTTACAATTGATTTTTATTTCATTCTCCAAATTTTTAAAATTATACAAATTCATGAATATCTTCAAATTTTCAATTCTTTAAATTAATTAAACTCTATAATATTCTACAAATATTTTGAAATTAATTTAGTTGTAATACCGTTTAAAATTCACTTCTTTTAAATTAGTAAAATTTTTAAAATTTATTTCATCAAATTCTAATTGTTTTCTGGAATTTGAAAAATGTCAATTCGATTTCGTCAAATTTTTAAATGCCTTTTATTCTAAAATTTTTAAAATTTTTTAAATTTATTAATTTTTTCTATTTCTTCAAATTTTTTTACTTTTCTCAAATTTTATAGTTCTTCTAGATTTAAAAATATTTTTAATTAAATGCCTTTTATTCTAAAAATTAGCAAATTTTTTAAATTTATTAATTTTTTCTATTTCTTCAAATTTTTAAAATTTTCTGAAATTTTATAAATACTTCTAGATTTTAAAAAATATTTAATTCGCAAATTATCTACTTTTATAAACTGCTCCAAAATTTTACAATTGATTTTTATTTCATTCTCCAAATTTTTAAAATTATACAAATTCATGAATTTCTTCAAATTTTCAATTCTTTAAATTAATTAAACTCTACAATATTCTACAAATATTTTGAAGTTTATTTAGTTTTAATATCGTTTAAAATTCACTTCTTTTAAATTCGTCAAATTTTTAAAATTCATTTCATCAAATTTTAATTGTTCTCTGCAATTTGAAAAATTTAATTCGAAAAAATATCATAAATATGAATTGAATTTGAATTCTACATATTATTAAAGTTCTTTAAGGTCGTAAAATATTTTAAATTATATTTTATATTTTTGCAAATTTTTGCAAATTCCAAATCTTTCAATCCAATTTTTTTAATTTTTTTCAAATAAGAAATAAAATTTTATGAAATTTAAAAGAAATTTTATTCTTTAAATTTGTAAAAAATATAATAAATATTTTCAGATGTCCTAAATTCTATAAAATGAAATAAAATGTAGATTTGCAAATTTTATAAATTATTAAATATTCATCATCTATCTTCAAATTTTAAATACTCTAAATACTTTAAATACTAAATTTTTAAATTCATTAAATTTCCAATTTTTCACATGTATAATACATGCGCACCAATCTCGCATTTCACAATGGGCTATATTTTGTGCAGGTTGATTGACTGCATAGCGATACTCGTCATCAAACCAAGCATTCTTGGGTCTGACTTTGACTATACCTAAAGTCTGTTTAGCAGCACTGACAACCGAAATTTTCAGTACCTTCCAGACAGAGTTCACACAAACTGGTAATTAGCTTTCTCAATGGGAGTTTCATTTGATCTTCATTTATCAGACCTTCACAGTTAAACATTTCATGCGTTTTGCTGTGTTCCCAGACTTGTACGAAAGCTTCCATCGTAGCTTTGCACCAACCAAATGACCATCGCTGCCTACGTATTTGGTTGCTGGCCAATAAGTTCTCACATCTTGCACAACCCGAACCCGGCCTTTAGAAATCTCGATATAATTATTTGCTATAGATTTGAGGTGCTTAAATCAATGGTTATAGGTGTATTGGATTCGAATTTCTAAGTGAAATAGTAAACAAAATAACTGACGACGGTGTTAAGGTAAACATGCTAAACCTCATTCGATTTTAATTTATTTTTTGTCCGAATTATCTCAAATTTCACACGTCGCTTCGATATCTTTTTTATAGTAAAGATCTGTCTGTCTTGCCTCATAACTTGAAGTCTAGAGATACTAATTTTTGTGAGCAAAAATGTGGGACTTATTTATGTCACACACTTAAATGTAGTAGATAGTTCAAGATGCACGAGATTTGATCATATTTTTATCAATTTTTTTATCAAATATTCTAACATTTGTGGAACATAAGTTTTGCTTGAATATTCATGTCAATTTGTGTAACATAATCTACTCATTTGTTAAAATTATAATTCATGGTTGTATTATGGAACATGTGCATAGTTCACGAATCGAATAAAAATTTAGAATGTCAATAAACAATTTGTGGAACCTATATTCGTTAAAGATTAGAAAATTATTAAAAAAAAAAAATCAATGACGCGTATTAGCTTTTTCGCTATGTCACTGCTATTCACCAACCAAATTGATTGATCTAACTAACATTATGTATGACTAATGGGTCTAATCTAATCAATCATTAAAATTGAACTCATTGACATAATAAATTAAGTACGTACAGCTGATCCGTGTATGTTCTATACTGTAGTATGAATCTTAAATGATTTACAAAATTCATTCTTCCATGTCTGCTATAGTGTGATGTTATCGCATATGTTTAGAAAAATGATTCGCTATACTCGCATTCTAAATTCTAATTTAAAAATAACTCCAGAATGAGACAGCAAAATCAAATTTACAATAATAAAGTTATCTTATCGCTTGTGTTTACTTTATACGATTGTTTCGTTTCGATTTCGCTCTTGAAAATGAAACCGAAGACGCCCATTAAAATTATCACCGTCTTACATAATTTGACCAAAATAATATTCTCCATCTATAATAAAATTCAAAAACGTAGTAGAGAAATAATTTAGTTTACGTTCCGGTCTTGAACTTGTAACATTTACTAAATAATTGTATTCAAAATATATACTCGCAATGGCGTGTAATTGTGGTGTACTTAGTTATATCGTGCTAGCGGTGATCGGGTTATTTACGCTAGGCTATTTGTTTGTGAAACGGAAGTACTCGTATTTCCAAAAGCGTGGCATTCTACACAATGAACCATCGTTTCCTTTGGGGAATCTTAAGGGTGCCGGTACGGTTGAGCATGCGGCTATGATAAGTTTGAGGTCGTATAAAAAATTTGTCGGCAAAGATGTCATCTGTGGATCATATTTTTTTGTCGAACCCACTATAATGGTACTCGATCCGGAGCTGGTGAAAAATGTGTTAGTGAAAGATTTTAATAGTTTCCATGATCATGGGCTGTATCACAATGAGGTAGATGATCCACTATCAGCGAATTTGTTTGCGCTCGAGGGACAAAAATGGAAGAGTTTACGATCAAAATTAACTCCGACATTTACATCGGGCAAAATGAAAATGATGTACAATATTGTGTTACGGTGTGCCGAAGAGATGGAAGCGTATTTGAAACCACTCGCAGAAAATAATGAGATGATCGAGATAAAAGATGTGCTGGGACGTTTTTCGACCGATGTGATCGGAAATTGTGCATTTGGTATTGATTGCAATTCCATTAAAAATCCGGATGCTGAATTTCGTATTTATGGCCGCAAAGTATTCGACCCACCAGCTATTACACAGCTCAAAACACTTTTCTCGATTGCATTCCCCAGCATAGCACGTAAACTAAGAATGGTGACTACCCAGAGTTCGGTTGCAAAATTCTTCTTAAATGTGGTGCGTGAAACATTAGAACATCGTAAAAATAATTCAATCGTGCGTAACGATTTTTTGAAACTACTAATGGAAATGGAAGGTGAAGACGGCAAATCTAGCAATGATAAGTTAAATTTCAATGAAATCGCGGCGCAATGTTACCTCTTCTTTTTGGCTGGATTTGAAACTTCGTCCACCACTATGTCATACTGCTTATTCGAATTGGCAAAAAATCAGGACGTTCAAGATAAAGTACGCGAGGAAATTCATCGACACATCGAGAAACATGACGGAAAAGTGACCTACGAGGCAATTTTGGAAATGGAGTATTTGGACCGAACCATTAATGGTAAGACGTCACTATATATTAGCATTTTAGTTAAAATATTTAAATTCGTATTTTGACATTTTAGAAACGGCACGTAAATTTCCCGCCGTCGATAGTTTATTGCGTATGTGCACCGAAGAATATAAAATTCCAAACTCAAAACATGTCATCGAAAAAGGTACATTGGTAACGATTCCAGTACTTGGAATGCACACAAATCCTGATATTTTCCCAGATCCGGATAGATTTGATCCTGACCGATTTTTGCCCGAAAACAAAGCCACACGTCATCCATTCACATTTTTACCGTTTGGTGAGGGACCTCGCAATTGTATTGGTATGCGTTTTGGATTGATGCAAACGCGTTTAGGTTTGGTTCATGTGCTGAAAAATTATAAAGTGGTGGTGTGCGAGAAGACTGCAATGAAAATTGAATTTTCACCAAGTGCACTAATTTTGGCATTGAAAGATGGCACATGGGTGCGATTACAAAAATTATAAACATCAGTATATTATATTATCGTACCGAAATAGTTATCAGCTGTAAAAATATTTAATCAAATATTTGGCAAAAATGCTTAATCATTTTGGCGTATAAAAGTAAATAAAATAAAAAATTATTCGATTTTAACAAAAATATATTTTAAATTGTTTTTAATTATTTTATTATTAAGATTTGCGGGAGTGTCGTAATATCACTGTAGCTTATCATGAATGACGTTGACTTTCGCTTGTTTAAATATATTATTTATCCTAGACATCTAGTAGCCGTGAAATGGATTTAAATTAAACAAACGAACATTTTTCGTTTATTTTCTTCATAAAAATTAGTTTCCATACGAACCGTGACCAAGCTATCATTGGGAAAATTTTATAAAAGTTTTTAACTCAAGAATTAAAATTGTGTTGTTTTTTTGGTGAAACCTAATTAAATACAACATAAGTGACAGTTTTGGGCATTCAATCATTCGTCGTAATCTAATCTATATTATTGAATAGAAAAACAGCTATACAAACAGCTAAACACGGTTAGACATTAAAATATTTTATAAAAATAATTGGAAACTAGCATCTTCCCTTAATGTGTTAGGGCTAGAATTTCGAGTAATTGCTTTGATGATTAAATTAAAGAAGTATGTTCTTAATTCTAAACAATAAAATTCAAGAATATATCTAAAATTACAATTGCTCGTCTTGCTGAAAATAAACGTCGTCCACATCAATATCTTCCAATTCCGGGTCTTAAAAATTCATTAATTATAGCTCGGTAACGCAATCCAATTTTCGAAAAAGTAAGGTCCAATCACACCACCAGCCCAAAAACCGCACCAAACAGTGACACGTTCAGGATGGAGAGGCTTTTCAAGAATCGTTCTTGGATTTTGTGAGGCCCAAATGCGACAATTCTGCTTATTAACGTAGCCTCCGAGGTGAAAATGGGCCATTTTCGATGAAAATCCGAATCATTTTGATCCATGTGAAGGACCCAATCAGCGAAGATACGATGATTATGGTGATCGACCGGCTTGAGTTTTTGTGTTAACTTTATTTCACAAGCCTTAAGTCTTTATGCAAAATACGGTGTAATGTCGTTTGTGGAATGTTTAATTTCAAAGATCGAATTTAGACGATCTAAATATAAACAAATCGACAAACCTGGTTTTTTTCTACACTACGGGCTACAGCAGCAATATTCGCAGTTGTTCTTGAGCGACGAACACGGTTTCAATTCTTCACATCACTAACTTGTTCCAACAGCTCAAATTTAATAAGCTTCAAAATTCTAAATTATTTCAAAAGTTTCCAAAATTTCAGATTTGTTAAATTTTATCGTTATACAATTTTTTAGTTAAACAAAATTTAAAATGGAAATTGAAATTATTAAATCTTGAATTATATAAGTAAAATTTCATTCCAAAATTTACACATCGAAATTCGATTTTAGAAATTTGTCAATTTTAAATTTTAAAACCGTGGCGTTGACATGAAAAACTTGGTTTTTAAAAATTCATTATTTCTACATGGAACTGTTGAATTTTGAAATTGGGTTCTAACTAAAAATTTACTTAATGAACTTTGTCCACTAGGTTTGACCATCTGACTTTGCTGGTGGCATTTGCAATGTCATTTTGATTTTTCCTCAATGTGTGCCTGATCCATCTCCACTTGCGCTTTCTTATTTCGGTGTCAATGTTTATTTCCTTTGTTATATGTTGCTGATGTTGCTCGGCCAGAAGCATTTTATCAGACTTCTCAGGCATTTGTTCACAAACACCTAGAGTTTATTTGTGATCTTCTGTGTGTGTTTCCATGTTTCACACCCATGCAGCAGTACTGATTTAACACATGCATTGAATTTTCGTAGCTTCATGTTCCTTGACACGACGGACGAGTTCCAGATCTTATGGATCATGTTGAAAGTATTTCTTGCTCTGTTTTGCGTTACTAATGTCTTCTTTAGTGCCGGCTGATTTTGCTACAGTACAACCAAGGTAGACGAATTTTTCAAACTCTTCGATTGGCGTGATGTTGTTGGTGATTGGTTTACTAATGTTCCTGTTCAGTTGCATGACTTTTGTTTTACTGATGTCGATTTTGAAACCTACTTCTTGTGCTAGGTCTGATAGCTTCTATATTTTCTGCTGTATGTAGGTATACTTGTGTGCTAGCAGGCATATATCATCTGCGTAGTCTAGATCATTGAGCCGTTTTAGTGGTCCCCATTGGATACCATTTGGTGTTCTATTGTCAAGTTTGCATATTACGCTGTCCAGTACTATCAGGAACAGAAGTGGAGATAGTATGTATCCTTGTCTTACTCTTTGTGAGTTTAAGTATTTGTCACTCTGCTTTCCTTTGGTTGTACCTTGATTCCGGCATCCCGATATATTTCTTGTATTAGTTCAATTATTTTCTTTGGTATGCCTATTTCACAAAGTGCTCTCCAAATTGCGCCTCCGTTCAAAGTATGCGAAGAGTAGATATAGTGGTGAGTCCCATTCATTTGATTGATCTATGATGATACGGATCGTGTCGATATGAGCTGTACAGTTCCTACCTGGCCTAAAGCCGGTTTGTTCATGTCTCAGGTGTTGGTTGATTGATGGAGATATTCGTTCGAGAATGATCATCGCTAATACTTTTATTGTGCTGTTAAGGAGGGATACGCCTCGCCAGTTTTTGCATTCTCTTAGGTCGCCTTTCTTTGGGATTGTTATGGTCAAACCACCTTCTTTCCATTTCTGCGGAATTTTCTCTGTATTCCATATGTCAACCAATAGTGGTGTTAGAGTTTTTGCTCCATAGATGAGTCGCCTTTGAATATTTCAGCTGGTATCGTGTCTGTGTCAGTGGGCTTATTGTTTTTTAGCTTCTGGATAGCAAATCTAACTTCCCGCTCCGTTGGATGAAGATAATTTCGTTATAATTGCCATCTGGAAGCTCGAAATTTTCTTCGCTATGTACGCAGTTATACTCAAAGTGTTCTTTCCATCTATTTAGTTGCTGCTGGTGTGTGGTTAGAGTTTGACCAGATAGATCCTTTATGGGTGAAATATTCGTGTATTTTCCGGTGACCCTTCTTACACATTGATGTAGTGAGCGCAAGTTTCTGATTGCATCTCCTTCATCTGCAGTTACGACAATGTCATTCTGTGTATTTTCTGCGGTCTCTTCTTGCCATCTTTTTTACTTGTTGGGCTATAATTTCGTGGTATCTTGGTGACATAGTTGTAACTTGAGTTGACGACATTCCATATGCTCCTCGCATCTGGTGATATCCAAGGGTATTTGTGTATTTCTTTATGTGGGAATTTGCTGCTTCCTACGAATAGTTTAATTTGTGACACAACAGTCAATGAGCTTCTCTTTTGGTTTGGTGTATAGCACCTAGCGCACATTGTATCCATGATTGGCGTCATGCCTGTGTTATCGGTT
Organism: Tipula unca; assembly: GCA_951394425.1. Classification (NCBI taxonomy): domain Eukaryota; kingdom Metazoa; phylum Arthropoda; class Insecta; order Diptera; family Tipulidae; genus Tipula; species Tipula unca. The sequence continues at coordinate 43,798,163 of OX596381.1, read as the reverse complement.
ACAATTTTAGCATTGAAATTTCTCCTTGGACAATTTTGATTTCGTTTCGATATTGTGGCTTGTTGTATGTTTGTAGAATTCATATTTTGTTATGTCATCTGCCTCTTCCGTAGCACTGTAAGATTGTTATGTTTCGTATTTTCGAATGGAATGTTGCTGTTATTATTCTGTTACTTATTGGTTTCCATCCTTTTCTTTCCTTTAGCTGTTGTTAGGATGCCTACGCCTTGTTCGTGTGCGTCTGTTCTATCAGATAATTATCAGTGCTTGATTGTAAGTTCTCCACTATTTTTCCATCTTGCTTCACTGAGGCCTAGTATCTGGATGTTATACCGCTTCTTTTCCTTTTCTACTTGTGCTAAACCTTGATGTTTCTGATAGAGTTCTGTACGATAGCCAATGGTCGTCGATATTTATGTTTATCGTTCTAGTGTTCGGTGCTGTAATCATTAATTTCGGATTAATGAATGATTGGCCGATTGAATCCTAGCCAGTTTCCACGGCTGCTGGATAAGACATACTGGCCTGAAAAGGGGGAAGTTTTGTTATACTTTTAATTTTTTTTCCTATGATGTTCCCATGCGATTACTCATTTCTTAGTTGAAGAACGGTTGCTGGACTTCGTTGATGAGGTTGTTGCAACTTAACTGTCTCTGCTAGTCGCCCATTTTATGTGAAATTGGTGACTTTAAATTAAAATTTGAATAACGAAATTTGATTATTAAATTTTTTGAATTTTTTCTAATGAGATAATTACGTTTTAAAAATTAAGATTTTAAAATAATTTGGCATTTTCTCGTTGAAATATAAAACATAGAATTTCAAAATTGTTCAACAATTAATTTAATTTTCAGAAATTAAATTTTAAATGTAAATGGCAAAAACTTTGTTGTCAAAATTACCGCCTGAGTAAAATAAATTCAATCAAGTAATAAAAAAAATATTAAAATTTCTCGATACCAAATTTTAGTCACCTTTCCAAGCTCTCACATAGTAAAACTCAGGAAAATTTGTTTTGCATCAGAGCTAGACAGCTTTTCGTGTGTTTTGCTATGTGAATACTTGGGAAGGTCAACTAAAATTTGATACAATTTTTTTTTTTTGTAAATCTCATTTACTATAGTTTATAAATAAGGACAAAAAAAATAGTATTCGTTGCGCAAAGGGTTAACCTCGCAAGTCGAAATTTACAGTACAACTTAAACTAATATTTAACGCTGATGGATTTATGTTTTCATTAATAAATTTTTTATTGGATAGTTAGTGAAATGAACAGTGTGGGCACTAAATGAATGGAGTGGGCACTACCAATTTGCCCAATATGGCGGGGTGTGCCTGCCTTGACGGTCAAAATTTACCAAATAATTTAGTGTTTAAGACAATAATTTTTCGTAGCCGTGAATCAATAAATTTTCCACACCAAATAAATTAAAACGATTAACAATTTGTGTAATCATATACAAACAACAAGAGTCTAGATTATGGATTTTAATTTGTATTAGTAATATTGTATCTAGGTCTACGCTATGAATATACAAAAACAATAATCATTTAAACTAATTTGCGTTATCGTGATGACTGAATTTTTTAAATTCGACACTTGTTTGATGTAAAATTTAAAATACACTTAGCGCATACGTATAGTTTAATGTCAGCCAAAGTCAAATGGATCTAAATTCGATTCAATCGAGAACGATTGGTTTGCAAAAGTATAAAATATAAATCGATCAAAAAGAGATCCATATAACGTCTGATAAGGCTAAACATATTTTTAAATTGGAAAATACTCAGTAAATTAGAGATAGCAAATTAATTTTGTGTATTTTTCTATACTTATAACAGTATAGTTTGAGTTATTTGATAAGAAAATAAGTAATTTGATAATATTTTTTTATCCACAAATGACTGTATATGTACGAATGAAGTTCATAAATCTAAAAAAAGTAACGCAAAACCGGTATGTGATAAGATTGCATAGTGTCATTCCCGATACATAATAATTAACGCAAATTATAGTCATCTGGTATACAATTAGACAAGTCATTTTGTATTCGTACGTGCGTACAAATCATGACCGATGTTATCAGCATTTTTTACGCATCTCATGTGAATGAATTAACAAATTTAGAATAATTTAGGTTGTTGAATCATACACGAAAAGTTTGTCGTCTTCTCATATTTCGTATGCAGACAATCTAGCAGATCTTCACGCACAGTAAGAGAAAATCTATTATTTTCAATCGTCATTTCAAAATAAATTTTATGTAAATTCGCATCCAAATTCTAAGTCAATTGACACAATAATTCTTTATTGGCAAGGTTAGGTTAGGGTGGTCGTCCTAATGGACTAGCATAGACACAATTTGGTCCGATAGCTCTACCACATTTCGGTTGCCTTCTCTTCACTCGTCGAATCATACTGAGCTTACCAAGAAGCGTTGAAGGCCCCTGACATTGATATTAGTACGCTAGACTAGGACATGTGCAGAGTAGATGAAGCACAGTTTCTTTCTCCTCATCTTCACCACAGCTACGGCAGAAATCACGAACACTTGGTTCGCCTCAAGTCTGCTGCACATCCATACTAATATTGTGCCGTCGAAGTTGGCTGCATCTGGACCGTTAAAGTCTAGGCCAGATTTGCCTGGTTATTACACACGAATTAGCGTTAGACCATCTGCGGTTCGTTTCTTTTATGGCTTCCTCCTGAAGCACTAGTTTACAGGAAGCAAGCGGTATCTTTATATTCTGCTTGCTTTGTGATATAAGGCGGGCCATCTCATCTGCCTTTACATTCCCTACGATATTGAAGTGCCGTGGCAGCCACGTCTCATTCAACCAGTTCTTTCTGGTGGGAAATTTAGTTTGGAATTTCACCTCCACGATTGCGAAGGAATAGCGTAGTCGGTAGTTTCAGAAACACCACTGCTGTTTATTATTTATTTTTTTTCCTCTAACTTCTTTTCCTACTCATTCACTGACAGTTAAAAAATTTTGATATTTAGGTAGGTAGTTGAAATTTGAGAATAGTCATGAGTTGGAAGTCCTGTCCTTGATCAAATTCACGGTAGTGTCGGAATTCCTTTTGTTTCATTAGCTCAGCTTTTATGCGAAACACAGCTCATTCCACAAAAGATCTTCTAATTCAGAGAAAGATGAAACCATTTCCAAAATGTTTGAAGCCTTAAAATTGGTTTCAAGAGGCAAACAAAAATAAAATTTAAATGAATCTAAGTTGAATTGAGAATAAACCAAATCCCGCAGACATTATTTTCTTAAAATTGATATGACGTTCAAAATTGTTGATGCCCTTGTTTCTTTGTTGAGGATCAGCATTTTGTAAATGCTGGATCAATTTTGTTGGCTTCATTGAAATGAAAACAGCAGTAATAGTTAAACAGGGTTCTAAGTTCCATAGGTTTATTCGGATTGGATAGCAAACAAATAGATCATCTTAAATCCTATATATGTATATACTCAACAAACTGAGCCAAGCTTAACTCGACGCATTTTTTTTGATCCTTATCAAATGTTAATTGATATTTCTGATTCATTGTAACGATCAATATTTCTACGCACGACATAAAATGATAAATGCCTTATTTCACCTGCGTGAGTAATACTTAAAAGTTAATACTTCTTAATCAACATTGGCGTTACAAGTGTGGAATCCACTTCATATCAAATTAATATACCGCATCTATAAATATAAACGAATTTACAATTAATCACAAATGACTTACAATTTTTTTATCAAACACCTTGAGATCGGCACAAAATACACTTAAGTTATCTATAATTTATAGTGGTGACGATTTTTTAATTTTGAATATATTTCGTATATCAACCAACGACTTAAATTTGATATTTGTACATAATCGAGTGGCCATTATACAGCACAGTGTAGAATAAAATTAGTTCTCAGTCACGTGTCTTAGACTAAAATGTATATAAAACGTTAATTAAAGAAAGGCTAATGTCTTATTTTCTTAGAAATTCAAATGTTATTCAACCAAGAGTCACGACCACAAAACTATTGGTTGGCCATTTTCGGGAGGAGGCCAAACATTGATGAAAAAAATTAATTAATTTTTCGCCCGGTCAAGTGCAAGGTATCTTATTAAAGGGCACTCGTCTTACAGATTTAATTCAATTTATAGATTTTGACTTACTTGGTTAAACGTCAATAAACTACGTTCTTTTCAAAGTTCCAATCCATTTTGTTGTATCTCGTTTAAGGAGGTATTTGGGAAATGGATGATTTTTTAATTTTTTGAGCTCGATGTAACTAGCTAGGATACATATACGCTCTCGTGCACCAACCTTTAGTTTCATACATAAGCAGAATTTAATTTTGTATAACTGCCATTATCATTGCTTCTTACAAATCAGTTTTAGTGTAACTATCAACAATAGTTAGGAAGCTTATTTCTTCAACCTCATATACGTTAAACTAAAACGAATGCAATTAAAGTCGATTCAGTTTTTTAACATTCATTCGTTCGAAGGTGGATATTGAACATTATTCCATGGGCCCCATGCTAAAAATCAAAACTAGGTTTTGTTGTAAATCCTAACTGCTCTTCCTGCATTTTGAAGTATTTTCACTTGATAGGCGTACTCTAATTTCCCTCGAAAATAAATTTATATTTTCCAATTTTCCATAGAAATGAGTAATTTTCTTGAAAAACATTTAATTGGAAATGGTCCTTAGCTATATACTATTCTTAAAGTTTAATCAGAGAACTATGCCAAAAATACTTATAGGTTCAGCCAAAATCTCAGAATTATTTTTAGTTTGCTATTTCGCAATACGCATCAAGTGTAGCTTAAGGACTAGCATGAACAAAGAACTATGTACTTATTACCCACTTAGACATTTCCGGACTTGTTAAAGTTGAAAAAATTCACAATGAAAAAATGGTCTCGTGACAATTACAGGAAAAATACTGGAATTTACATAGCTATTGACAAAAAACATATAAACTCTACTTAAGCAAAAACAACATAGCTACATAAAAACGATTTTTCAAAATTTGGTAAGTCGATAAAATCCATTACCATGATTTTAGTCCACAATACTATAATCGCCATTGTTTTTCTGTAACGCTTTGTATTTGAATAGAATAGATTTAGGCGTGTTTTTTTGAAGCCAGTTGAAAATAATTTTGCTTGTATAAATTTTGTTGCGTAAGTGAAACATATTGAGCTCTAAATCTCTGATAGATACAAAGGCTATTTTTCCATCAATCAATTTACAATGCCAACATGATCGAAGACCTGGATAGAGTGGAATAATACAAATTTAGTACAATTTAATTTAATTCAAGTATTTAGGTCCCCAATTTTTTACATTTCACAGAAACAGTTAAACCTACCTCTTGGCGCACGAGTTATCCCTCGAAGTTGGGTAAATTGTATTTGTTTATTTACTTAATAAATTAAACAATTTTGACAAGTTTTTGTGGTTCATTATTTGGCAATTTTTCAAAATCTCTTATGTATTTTTTAAAATCTGGTCATATTATCAATTACAAAATTTTGCTTAATTTAGAGAACGTACTCGATGTCTAACATTTGCTATTCACTGAAATCTGGTATAATTGATTGACATCCGTATGGCTAAAGAAAATCATATAACTACATATTAGATATATGATTATGTTTAGCGCATTTGTGGTTGAATGTTGGCTTTCAAATCGTCAAGAGACTACGGTTGATTGATGTCTACCTTGCGTTTCAGATAGCTCAATAGAACAAAATCTGGTGAGCGGCGTGAGTGGGTGAGTTCTCCAAGCAAATTCCACACCCCACATTAACTGTCTTGTCCAGTCGGGCTTCCTTGTGAATAATTCGAGGGTTCTCGATCCCTAATTTTGCTTAATATCCCTGTCGTTGAGACAAAAGTGCGCTTAACCACTATTTTCTGCCAAAAGTTTGGTTCGTTTTGTACGATATTGGCGTATTGGTGTTAGCGTAATTTTAACTATATACTCGTATGTTGTGAATACCAATCGGTTTAATTATTTGCTCATTAATTGAATTTTGTGTGCGTATATTTCTAAAACACACATCAAAATTCTAATCAAAGTGTGTACCACTAAGCCACTTATTTATCTGCATCATTGCAGTGGTGTTGTTACTCAAATGTAATGCGTATAATAGCAAATACTGCCGCCATATTAATAGTGTGAGTAACAAAACCACTTTTACGATACGAGTATGCTACAGATAAATAGCTCAGTGATGCTGCATATTTTTACATCACTTAAATATAAAAACAAAAAATTGGGCGGATTACTGCAGCACTCAATGCCACTAATGGGCCAACAGTGCAATACCCGGAAAAACACATATACTTACAGATTAAAAACACCCCCAACCGTGATTTTTGGTCACCACCGGGTATCGAACCCGAGACCCTCGAATAACAAAGCAAACACACTACTTACTGTGCTATCAAGAATATGTAAGAACAAATATTTTTAACGGCTTTTTGTAAGTTTTGAAGTAGGGTCCTGTTAAGGACGTATATTGTTATTCAGCATTGCCATTCTAACTTACACTAAAGTTTGACCGAGCAGTTCTCAAAAAAAAGAATTTCTTACAAGTTGTATAACTTTAGATTGTATAAATTCGAATTTAGGAGGCCAATAACCATTTGGAATTGGCAACCTTCTTAACGTTATGGCTGGTATCAAATAATTCACAAAAACTGTATTTTCACTCTTTTCAACAGTTACAGTAGACCAAAATAATTGGCATTAAACGGTGCATTAGACATGTGCTTGTTGTTGTTGCGGCGCCTGGTCTTAGGGCTAATGGTCAAATGGAATGGGTTATCCGATTTGATACTGCTTTATTGTGAAAGCTTAGATAGTGCAAAATGGATTGGGATGAAGTTTAAATGATACGAAATGTGTCATCAACAATTCCATAAATAGACCTCGTGAATGCCAAAGGAAGACAAACGTTTTCGAGTTAGAAGATTTTCTTGAGAACAGAATTAGTCAATTGTGCGATTAGGAAAAACCTAATGTTACGTTTCTAGTTAGGTTTCAAATTAGTCGGATAAATTTGTATATGTATGTGTTTGTTACATATATGATACCCGTGTTTAACGGATGTACTGATAATGAAAATCACAAACCCATTACCAAAAAAATATTTTACAAAACTCTGTATAGTCTGTAGACGGTAGTAGTGGAACGAATTGTGAAATGAAGATCATTCTATATGTGCTAGTATTTTGCGTTCTAAAATGTTTAATCCGCGGTGATCGAATATCGGCCAAAAGTATAAAACATTTCCAATAAAAAATTTAATTTGCTAACAATTTTTGTTTTGATAATTTTAGTGTGCCAAAAATATCGTCAGAATATAAAATTTGAATATAATCGTAACGTGGTGCCTGGCATTACGCATTCGTTTCCGTACAAAAATCGGGCCACAAAATTTGTTGGTACGTTGATAAGTGAAAATTTTATATTGGTCCATAGTCACAGAAACACGGCTAATTTCAACTCAAACTATGCTGAAATTTTACTTGAAAATGGTACAACTATTGACGTCCCGATTACGAGATATTTTAATAAGCCGTACGGTGAAAATGGTTTATTCCATTTACTCCAGTTGAATGTAAATGTTAAATTTCATTCGAAATTATTTCCGGCTTGTCTATGTAGTCCCGGAATCAATATGAACGATATATTTTATTATCATCGAACGAGACTTCGATTTCCGTACGATACGCACGGTTATACACCAGCTCGCCGCGTGCACACAATTGTACCGGTGGCGGAATGTCGCGCCCAGTTCAATGCTGCCAGAAGGAGAATACCAAAATTTATGCCCGAATTTTACGATGGCAATAGAACAACATGCGGCCATGTCGCATTCGATAACGCTAATTATCTACACAAGTTTTTCAATGAAATGCTATCAATCACTGAAATTGCGTTCACCAACGAAGATTATTTGTACGGAATTGGCAGTATCAATATGGACAGATTGACCGGCATACGAGCGCATAAAGGTTTAGATGTGATCACGTATCGTATTGAACCGTTTATCGAATGGATCGAACGTATTGTTTGGTTTCATATGAAATGTGGTCAGAGGCTACAAGCACGCCGGACCGTTACGCATGGACATGAAACCGATTTTGGAGAATTTCCTTGGCACGTCGCATTAAGCGCGTTACGTCCAGAAGGCACAAAGCAATATCTATGTGGAGGCACAATCGTCGGTTCGAATACAATACTAACAGGTACCGTATGATACGAATAAGCATTTGCGTCAATGCTACATTATATTTAGTATATATATTTTAGCTGCTCATTGTATAGAAGCCACAAATGTACAACTTGTAATTGAAACTGGGCTTCATATACTCGACCAACCGACTGAATATACAAAAATTTACTTTCCCTCGCAATTAATTCTGCACGAAAACTATACGATCGGTTCATCGTACCATGACATTGGTATAATTCGTTTGAACGCATCAATCGATTATTCAACATTTATTCAACCGATATGCTTGACTAGTGACGAAACAATATTTAAAAATAGAATGGGTCGTATGGCCAGCTGGGGCACAACCGAAAATGGTACCCATTCGAATGCATTGCTCGAGGCGACATTTCCGTTACACGAGAAATTCTATTGCAAAATGTTGGACGTCGATTTTTATGCACGTAACGTGAACGAATATAATTTCTGTGCTGGCCATGCGAATGGTACTAGTTTATGTTCGGGAGACAGTGGAAGCGGTTTGATTGTGATGTCTTCAGGAAATTGGTATTTACGGGGTATAGCGGCTAAAACAGCTAGTGATTCTCGGACGATATCGAAATGCCATCAATACTATTATGGAATTTTTACCGATGTGGTGAAACACTATGATTGGATTATTTCTAAAATGGCGGATGATCTAGATTTACCTTACATCTAAAAATGTATAACAGTTTTTATTTATTTTTAAATAAACTCATGCTTATTCTGATCTAACACCTATATACTTGTATTGCGAATTTATAAATTCTGTAACATGGAATAGGAAATTTATATTAATTTTAAAATCTAAAAGAATTTTTTGGAATTAAAAATTAAATTAGAATTGATTTTATAATATTTAAAAAAATTGATTTATTTGAATTTTTAGAACTTAGATCCATAATTGAAAATTTTTAATAGATAATATTGTTTTATTTCTCAGGGCTAAAGTATTTTTTTAAATTAAATTTGAGAATTCAAAATTTTAATATTTTGAGTTGATAATTAGGAAGTCTAGATATTTCAGATCTTATACATTTTAATTTTCTGATTTGAAATTTCCTACAAATTTTAACTAATACGAATAATTTAAACATTTATTTAAAATTTTATTAATCTTCAAAAATATTATTAAATTTTAGCTTAAATTATAAAAATGTAAGATTTTTTTTAAAATTAAATTTTAAAATTAAAAATTCTAAGATCTGTTGAAAATTTTAAAATATTGTAAATTAAGAAATCTAGGATCTTATAGAGTTCAAATTTCCCAAATTTTTAAAATTTTAATTTTCTGATTTGAAATTTCGTGTGTTCGCATAAAAATCTATAAATTTTTATAAATATTAGATATTATGCTTTGTATAAATTTTAAATTTAAGTGATAAAAAATTAAGAATTTATGTTCGAGACTAAATTTTTAAATTCTGTAATTGGAAATTGGAAAATTAATTTTATTTTTAAACCAAGACATTATGATTTTTGTGAATCGAAAAATAAAAAAATTATTATTTCTAATTATATTATTCTAAATTCAAACATTTTAAAAATTTAATCATAAGTACGAAATCTCGAAGTTTTCAGTCCTATAAAATTTAACTTTTCCAAATTTAAAAAAATTAGTTTTCCAGTTTTGAATAATTCATAAATTTTTTGGATAATTTCCAAATTTATTTAAAAAATTTAAATAAAATGCATATTTCATTCCAAATTTTGAATCATGGATTTTAAATTTTAAATCAGTTAAGAGTTTAAATTCATTGATTTCACAAAATTTAAATTGCTTTTTTTAAATTTAAAATTTTAAAATTAAAAACACTAGCAGTTCAGAATTATCAATTTAACCTTAAAATGACCTTAAAATATCGAAATGTTACGTTTGAATTAATTTGGGAAGATTAAATTTTAAAGTATTGGTAAATATATAACATTTTTTAAATCTATAAAATTCATTTGTAAAATGAAAAAATTTGAATTTTTTTATATAAAATTTGGTACAACTTGAGAAAATTCCTGATAAACTAAAACTTCGCTTAAAATTTTAAAAATCTTTAAAAATATTTAAAATAAAAATAAAATATTTAAAATTTTCGGATAATTTAAAAATTTATTTAAAATTTTAAATATACAAATTAAAATCTCTATGTTTTGGTTATAAAAATTTAAAATTAAAAATTAAAAATAAACAATGAAATTTTTTGGAATTTAATATAAAAAATGTTATTCAAAATTTTAGAATTTCAAATTTTGAATTGTGAGGTTTAGGTTTAAAGTCTGGTAAGAGGTAAAATTTTTCAAATTTCAAAGAGCTTAAATTGTTTTTGTTAAATTTAAATTTTAAAATTAAAAATACTAACAATTGACAGTCGAAATAGCTTCAAAATAGTCAATAATATCAAAATTTTACATTTGAATGAATTTGAGAATTAAGTAAAGATTTCTGATTTGAAATTCTGTGTAACACTCGCAAACTTCCGGATAAACCACCATTTTGCTTAAAATTTCAAAAAAACGTTAAATTTAAGTGTTAAAAAGTTAAGATTTTATATTCAAAATTAATAGTTTTAAATTCTGTAATTGGATATTGGAGAAATAAATTTTTATGAAATTGAAATTCTCTAAATATATTTTTTTTTAATTTCCAATTTATCGATTTTTATAGTTTTTAAAAATTCGTGATCATTTAAAAAATGTATTTAAAATTCTAGATATTTAGTTCTATTAAAACTTCTAACTAAAAATTTTTGGATAATTTAAAATTCTTAAATAAAATATGTTTTTAATTCCAAATTTTGAATGATGGATTTTAAATCAGTTAGAAGTTTAAATTCATTCATTTCACCGAATTTAAATTGCTTTTTATAAATTTAAAATTTTAAAATTCTAAACACTAAAAAATTCAACATTTTAGAATTTCAAATTTTGAATTGTGAATTTTAGGTTTTAAATCTGGTAAGGGGTAAAATTTTTCATATTTCAAAGAGTTTAAATTGTTTTTGTTAAATTTAAATTTTAGAATTAAAAATACTAGCAATTCAGAATTGACAGTGAAAATAACTTCAAAACTAGTCGAGAATATCTAAATTTTACGTTTGGACGAATTTGAAGATTAAGTAGAGATTTCTGATTTAAAATACTGTGTAACTCGTACAAATTCCGGACAAACTACCATTTTACTTAAAATTTCAAAAAAATGTTAAATTTAACTGTTAAAAAGTTAAGATTTTATATTCAAAATATATACATATTAAAACTTCTATGCGGTTATAAAAATTTAAGATTTTAAATTTCAAATTTTGGCACATAAATTATCTGTTAAGACATAAAATTCTTGAATTTCACACAAATTTTTGCTTTATAAATTTATATTTTAGAATTAAACATACATTCAGTTCAGAATTGACAATTTTAACCTAAAACTATCTAAATTTTACATTTGAAGAAATTGAGAAATTTAAAATTTTAGAGTTAAAAAAATTTATCTTTGTCAAATAAAAAATTGTAATTATTGCAATTTGTAGGCTTTTCGATAAAATAAAAATTCGATGTTAAACTATTATTATTATTATTAAAATTGGCTGGAACCCACGAGGATTCCGCACTCAATGCCAGAAAGGCCCATGGTGCAAACCTAGGATTCTATCCCAATTCGCAAACGCGCACTGCTGCCTTCGCAAACTGAACAAGTTTAGACCAAGGCAGAGAAGACAACTGATCTAAATTTAAAGACCTAAAGTTGAATATCTGAATTCGTATAGAACTGAAAGCAGGACAACTGCTGACGAAGTGAAGGCAGTCATCATCTTCCTCAAGGCAGTCCTCGCAAATAACATCATGAGCTAACCGCATACGATGTAGATGATCTTTAAAACGACCATGTCCTGTAAGAATCGCTACCAAGATTCTTAACTGGTTCTTTTTTAAAGATAAAGCATACTTCATTGACCTCAAATTGGGCTCCTTAATGAAGTACTTCGCCTTACGACAACTAAAAGTCTCAAGCCACTGAGACCTTAGGTCTTTCAAGGCGTAGCCCTTCATCACTTTCTTCCCGTAGTTGAAAGAAACAGGAACCACTGGTTCAGGACCAAGAAAAGTCAATTAGGAGCCAGCTTTGGCTAAACAATCCGCGATCTCATTGCCTGCGATGTCACAATGAGCCGGTACCCACATGACCGTAACTTTATTGTTAGAACAAAGAAGGTTTACATTCCTTGACGAGTTTAGAAACAGTCAAGGGATTTCTTAAAGAGTTAAGTACAGCTTTACTATTTGTACAAAGTAGAATACTTTTGTTTTTAAAAGCAAAGTTTAAAGCCTCAATAACACTACGTGTCAGCGCTATAAGTTCCGCCTGAAAAACAGTACAATGCGAACCAAGACTACCGAAAAGTCTCAGATCCGTCCAAGCACAGTAGATTCCAAAACCTGCACTGAGGTTAGAACGAGAGCCATCAGAAAAAAAGACTATGGACTCATCTAATTTATCAATAAAATCCTGCGAACTCCACAAATCTCTCGAAGGATAAGCCACCGAGAAAAGATTTGAGAAATGAAATTCGGGCAGTAGTCGGTCATTAACCATATCGATTTCTGGTAAACATGACGAATAATTTTTAAAAATTTGTCGATGTCCTACGATAGAACCGAAAATATTCCATGCCCCAATGCACCTCAGACGATATGCTGCAGAACAAGCTGAGCCTAAAATAAAGGTGCATAATCGAGGCAACGAAAGAATTGATTCCATAGCAAGAAGTGGGGTCGATGACATAGCCCCAGTTATGGCTCTGCAAGCCAGACTTTGTAGACCATTAAGCTTGGCTACAGAAGCCTTTAGCTCAACCACTGGCCACCACACAATAGAAGCGTACGATAGTAGCGGTAGGACCAGTGATTTATAAATGAAGGAAAGCATCCTAGGGCTTAAACCCCACGATTTCCCAAAAGCTCTTCTACATTGCCAAAAAATGGCAGTTGCTTTTTGAAGTTTATAATCCAGGTGATTCTTCCAGGAAAGTTTACTATCCAGGACAACACCAAGGTGCTTGACCTGGTCACATAGACAATTCAATCAGTTTTAGAAGGGTTGACGTGAAGACCCTTTTCAACACACCATGCCTCCACAATAGTTAAGGCATGCTGAGTTAGGTCGGATAAGACACTGAGATGTTTGCCTGAGACTGTCAAAACAAGATCATCAGCGTAGCTCTGTGCAATGTAGCCAGATTGCTGCAGCTTTACCAGTAACTCGTCAATAACCAAGAGCCACAGCAGAGGTGAGAGCACACCTCCCTGAGGACAGCCTTTGGTAACCTTAACAGAAACTAACACCCCATCCAGCTCCGCCTCCACAGTGCGAGACTTGAGCATGGATTCAATCCATAAGATTATGGTGCGATCAATACCAAAATTGGTACAGGCAGTAGTGATCGTAGCAAACGAAGTGCTATCGAAAGCTCCCGCAATATCCAGGAAAGTACCCACTAGAAACTCCTTATTATTAAGAGATTTTTCAATCCTGGTTACAAGTTCATGTAGGGCGGTTTCACAGGACTTACCGACTCTGTAAGCATGTTGCATGTTACTGAGTGGGGAGGTGATTAGAAAATGATCTCTAATGAATCTATCGACAATTCTTTCCAGAGCTTTAAGGAAAGTTGAGGATAGACTAATAGGCCGAAATGACTTAGGATCCGTATAATCGGACTTACCAGCTTTCGGGATAAAAACAACTCTACTTCTGCTCCAAGAACTTGGAACAGTGCTAAAAGCAATACACGCTTGAAAAAGGTGGAGCAAATGATCCTGAATTAGAGGAAAGCCCTGCTGAAGTTCAGCAGGAAAAATACCATCAGGGCCGCCAGCCTTATAAGATGCGAAGGAAAATAAGCTCCATCGCAAGACATCACGATTGATCAGCTTGTGAGCCATACTCCAATCGGGACTTGCAACAGACGTCCTATTGAGCTCGGCAGCAACATCATCCGAGTTGACGATATCACAACCAGGAAAATGAGCCGAAAGGAGCAGCTCACCAATTTCCTTGTTGGAAGAGGTAAGCTGTCCGTCCGGTAGACGAAGAGAATTCAGTTTACACGCACTGTTCTTAGCTAAAGCTTTATTCAGTCCAGCGACAGCAGATAGGCTATTGATTTCCTCGCAGAATTTCAACCACGAGGCTCTTTGAGCGGATCTTAAACTTCTTTTATAATCCTTTTGTGTTAACAAGAAGTTATCCCAATCAATCTGTTGCTTAGACCTTTTAGCTTTGTTCTTCAGTTTCCTAGTAGATTTCCTTAATTTTTTAAGGTCAGAGTTCCAGAAAGGTTTGTTCCGAATCTTTTGATTAGTTATTATAGTTATTAGAGGACACGAGTTTTCGAAGGCTATCGTAATTGCCAATGCAAGTGACGATGCTTTATCTTCAATGTCCTCCCTCGACCGAATAACCTTCGGAGGCTCAAGTAAAGAACCTAGCTCGAGAGAGAAAAGACCCCAATCGGTTAATTTCCGATTGCGGTAAGGTTTAAGAGACGGTCGTTTAAGGTTAATATTAAACGAAATACACCTGTGATCAGAGGTGAGGATGTCATCCGTCACCCTCCAGTCTAAAATTAAATCAATAATGGACATGGAGCATAGACTAATGTCAATCACCTCCCGACGGACAGAGTTGACAAAAGTAGGCTCGCAACCAGTATTGAGAATTTCAAGCTCAGAAGAGCTTATATAGTTAAGCAGAGAAGAACCCCTGTGGTTAATATTCGTACTACCCCAGATCGTGTGATGAGCATTAGCATCACAGCCAATCACTAAAGGGGTATGCTTATTCTTACACCATGTCACAAGATTAGTGAGTTCCTCAGAGGGAGGAGGTGAAGAAGAGTCATACGGCAAATAAACTGAGGCGATGACCAGTTTAGTGCAGGAATTAGCGGATACCAGAGTAATAAGGACAGCCGTAACATCGGCCGAGCTGCACTCGTGAATAAGATTTGCATTGATATTATTGCCAATAAAAATGCACGCTCGAGTTTTATTGGCAGAATTCTTACAGAAGATTCTGCCATTAAATAAGTTCAATCCAGAGACATCATTATCAAGAAGATATGGTTCCTGGATTAGGCAAATATCTGTATGCATTACAGAAAGCAAATTCCTCAATTCAAAAGAAGCAGACTTACTGTGTTGCAAGTTGATCTGTTTTATTCTAATCATGGACGACATTATAAAGTCGGGCAAAAGGAGAATAATGTTATCTACGGACCAGAGATAATCTTGAACGAGATCCTCTCCAGAACGAATAGTCTACGGGCCAGAGATAATCTTAAAGATAATCCTGTCCAGTACGTACTGCAAAGAATATCTGGAACCAGTGATGGTCTCAAAAGATTTTAGGTCCACCCGAAATACAATAGCTTGACGCTTAGCCTCGCGCTTGTATCGGACAACCTTCCATCCATTTGTCGACACTGACGGGTTCAATAAACCAATATTGTTCAATACAACTTTGGGATCCTCCGGAGGACCGGGAACCCAAGTATATATTAGCAAAGGTTTAGGAGGGTCACCAACGGAGAGTTGACAACCACTCCAGATATCTTTGGTCCCCGAGACCACCTCACACAACCACTTGTATGTGTCGTCGTTGGCGCATTTACAGACAATGTAGCCATCAGTTAGGTAGCACCCCAGCAATTGTGGAATAAAATTACCCGTTTGAGCTGTGGCTAGTACCTTTCGGTGGAGCTCCAAACGAAAGATGTCGAATTTTGTCTCATCCAGAATGATATCCGGATTGTTCTCGCGTATCGCGGCTTTCCTTAGGGTGGACTCAGCAACAACATTAGCCAGTGTCCGTGGCTTTTTAGCTTCCATTTCTGGAGTGATGCTGGAATGGACGCGGGTACGTTTCATTGTTGCCACAGAAGAGGAAGTGCCAGGCACCCCGCTTATCGGGTCAAGTAAACTACGTTCCATTTTGTTACGTAGGCGCATGCGGTTCCTTTTGCCCTTACGCCTAGTTCCGCGTTGGGATGGGGTTACCCCAAAGGTCACCTCAGCATCCGAATTAAGTAGGGCTTCCTCAGAACCCGACGTTAGTTCGGAGTTGAAACCACAGACACTTAAAGTGTCGTGGTTTTCAAGCTCCACGTCGGACACAGCGGTGCCCATAAGTTTGAACTTAACTGGCAGACAAGTTTAAAACCACCTGTGAAAAATTTTTTTTTTTCTGTTTAATATAGCGAGGGTGAAAAAAATACAAGCAATACTAGTAGACTCATGGGTGTATTTCTTGTTAAGCGCCAAATGAATTTCGAGACTAAACAACAATCAAAAACATGCAGCTGTTAAATGCAAAATTAGCGGGATACTCGTACAGACAATTATTGTTGTAATTGATTATCTGCTACGTAGAAACAACAAAAACAAAAACAATGAAATTTAATTTTAGATATTATGGATTACAGTATAGGTATACCGGATTGCAGTAATAAAAAACAAACGATAAAGATAATAAAAAAGATGAAAATGAAAATCGTTCACTTAGCTGTGTCAGCTCGTTGCAGAGTTTGACCTTCAGTTATCCAAAATTATAGACGCCCGATGCACGCGGTACAAGTACCGTTATATAAAAAAAAATGCACGTGGTTTATGCACAATCGCACGATAAAGAGCACTGGACACTATACCGAAACAAAACTAGACACTTTCACACATGCACTTAACACTACGAAAAACAGGCTGCACACAGCCCGGCGTATAAGCCAACATAAAAAAATACACCCACGACACTAGCTGCTGATTATACCGAGAAAAACTCGCAAAAATCAAAGCGCACTGTAGGACACACGCACAGCCAAAAAAAAATAATAATAGAAAAAATGAAATTTAACTTAAAAAGTAAAACGTCAAAATATAAACTCAAAATTTTGTGTACTCAGAAAAAAAAAAAAAAGAAAAAAATCAATTATTTATGACCACTTTTACACGACTGAACGCTATCGAGGTTGTAGATAGAATTAATTACTAACTCTTTCGCTTGTAAAACACAACAGATGTTAAACTAAATATTGTGTTAACTAAATATTGTGTGTAAATATTTCTAAATCACACATCAAAGTTCTAAGCAAAGTGCATACCACTGAGCCACTTATCTGCAGCATTGCTTGAAAGTGGTGTTGTTACGCAGATGGAACGCGTATAATGGCAGATATTGCCTACTGCCCGCCATATTAATAGTATATGCATAACAACACCACACTTAAGGTATGCTGCAGATAAATGGCTCAATGGTGCTACATATTTATACATTACATAAGTTTTAGTGGAGAATTCGAATAAAAACATTTTTAATGGGTTTTTGAAACTATTGATGCTAAATTCAAGTTCAGGAGAATGATTGTCATTTAGGTTTGTCACAATTCTTTGGCGTTCCTAACAGATTTTTGTAACTTTGATGATATGTTCGAGATCAAAAGGTGGATTTTCATTTGAAATAAGTTTTAGCCTCCCCTTGGCCGCCAATGCACTTTTTTAACGGCTTTTTGTAAGTTTTGATACTTAGTCCTTTTAAGGACGTATATAGTTATTCGGCATTGCTTTTGCCATTCTTACTTACACTAAAGTTTGACTGAACCATTCTCAAAAAAAGGATTTCTAACAAGTTCTTATAACTTTTGATTGTAGATTCGACTTTAAAAGGTCAATAGTCATTTGGAATGGCCATATCGAACGTCTTATAGTTTAAGGCAATTCGCAACAACAACTATTTGGTTAAGGAAGGTATACGTAACATTTCCATTCATATTAACAGTATCAGTAGACCAAAATAATTAATATTAAACGGCGTATTAGACTGTGCTTGTTGTTGTTGCTACGTCTTGCCCTAAAATAATGGTCAGATGGAAAGGGTTATCCACCCTCGATGGCATAGTCAGTAGCGTTCTTGCTTTGTTATTCGAGCGTCTCGGGTTCTATTCCCGTTGGTGAGAAAATTCACGGTTTTGTGATTTGCTGCTGGAATAATCCCCTCAACTTTAATTTTTAAAGGGTTGTTTACCTGCTTTATTGTGCATGCAAGGGATGTTTACCTGCTTTATTGTGCATGCTTAAAAAGCCAAATATCGGAATGGGATGAATTTTTGAATGATGCGAAATTGGTCATTAACAATTCCGTAAATAGATTCATTAGTCCAACATCATTGTGTATGTTGCCTGGTCCGGTAAACGCCAAAAGAAAGGAAAACGTGTTAGAATTAGAAATTTTTCTTGAGAACAGAATTAGTCAATTGTGCGATTAGGAAAAACCTAATGTTAGGTTTCTAGTTAGGTTTCAAAGTCGGATAAATTTGTATATGTATGTATGTGCTTGTTACATATATGATAACCGTGTTTAACGGATGTACTGATAACGAAAATCACAAATCCATTATCAAAAAAATATTATATACAACTCTGTATAGTCTGTAGACGGTAGTATAGTGGAACGAATTGTGAAATGAAGATCATTCTATATGTGCTAGTATTTTGCGTTCTAAAATGTTTAATCCGCGGTGATCGAATATCGGCCAAAAGTATAAAACATTCCCAATAAAAAATTTAATTTGCTAACAATTTTTGTTTTGATAATTTTAGTGTGCCAAAAATATCGTCAGAATATAAAATTTGAATATAATCGTAACATGGTACCTGGCATTACGCATTCGTTTCCGTACAAAAATCGGGCCACAAAATTTGTTGGTACGTTGATAAGTGAAAATTTTATATTGGTCCATAGTCACAGAAAAATGTCTCATTTCAACTCAAACTATGCTGAAATTTTACTTGAAAATGGTACAACTATTGACGTCCCGATTACGAGATATTTTACTAAGTCGTACGGTGAAAATGGTTTATTCCATTTACTCCAGTTGGATGTAAATGTTAAATTTCATTCGAAATTATTTCCGGCTTGTTTATGGAGTCCCGGAATCAATATGAACGATACATTTTATTATCATCGAACGAGACTTCGATTTCCGTACGATACGCACGGTTATACACCAGCTCACCGCGTGCACACAATTGAACCGGTGGCGGAATGTCGCGCCCAATTCGATGCTGCCAGCAGGAAAATACCAAAATTTATGCCCGAATTTTACGATGGCAATAGAACAACATGCGGTCATGTCGCATTCGATAACGAAAACTATCTACACAAATTTTTCAACGAAATGCTATCAATCACTGAAATTGCGTTCACCAACGAAGATTATTTGTACGGAATTGGCAGTATCAATATGGACAGAAAGACCGGCATACGAGCGCATAAAGGTTTAGATGTGATCACGTATCGTATTGAACCGTTTATCGAATGGATCGAACGTATTGTTTGGTTTCATATGAAATGTGGTCAGAGGCTACAAGCACGCCGGACCGTTACGCATGGACATGAAACCGATTTTGGAGAATTTCCTTGGCACGTCGCATTAAGCGCGTTACGTCCAGAAGGCACAAAGCAATATCTATGTGGAGGCACAATCGTCGGTTCGAATACAATACTAACAGGTACCGTATGATACGAATAAGCATTTGCGTCAATGCTACATTATATTTAGTATATATATTTTAGCTGCTCATTGTATAGAAGCCACAAATGTACAACTTGTAATTGAAACTGGGCTTCATATACTCGACCAACCGACTGAATATACAAAAATCTACTTTCCCTCGCAATTAATTGTGCACGAAAACTATACGATCGGTTCATCGTACCATGACATTGGTATAATTCGTTTGAACGCATCAATCGATTATTCAACATTTGTTCAACCGATATGCTTGACTAGTGATGAAACAATATTTAAATATCGAATGGGTCGTATGGCCAGCTGGGGCACAACCGAAAATGGTACCCATTCGAATGCATTGCTCGAGGCGACATTTCCGTTACACGAGAAATTCTATTGCAAAATGTTGGATGTCGATTTTTATGCACGTAACGTGAACGAATATAATTTCTGTGCTGGCCATGCGAATGGTACTAGTTTATGTTCGGGAGACAGTGGAAGCGGTTTGATTGTGATGTCTTCAGAAAATTGGTATTTACGGGGTATAGCGGCTAAAACAGCTAGTGATTCTCGGACGATATCGAAATGTCATCACTACTATTATGGAATTTTTACCGATGTGGTGAAACACCATGATTGGATTATTTCTAAAATGGCGGATGATCTAGATTTACCTTACATCTAAAATTGTATAACAGTTTTTATTTATTTTTAAATAAACTCATGCTTATTCTGATCTAACACCTATATACTTGTATTGCAAATTTATAAATTCTGTAACATGGAATTGGAAATTTATATTAATTTTAAAATCTAAAAGAATTTTTTGGAATTAAAAATTAAATTAGAATTGATTTTATAATATTTAAAAAAATTGATTTATTTGAATTTTTAGAACTTAGATCCATAATTGAAAATTTTTAATAGATAATATTGTTTTATTTCTCAGGGCTAAAGTATTTTTTTAAATTAAATTTGAGAATTCAAAATTTAAAAATTTTGAGTTGATAATTAGGAAGTCTGATATTTCAGATCTTATTATTTTAATTTTCTGATTTGAAATTTCGTACAAATTTTAACTAATACGAATAATTTAAATATTTATTTAAAATTTTATTAATCTTCAAAAATATTATTAAATTTTAGCTTAAATTATAAAAATGTAAGATTTTTTTTAAAATTAAATTTTAAAATTAAAAATTCTAAGAACTGTTGAAAATTTTAAAATATTGTAAATTAAGAAATCTAGGATCTTATAGAGTTCAAATTTCCCAAATTTTTAAAATTTTAATTTTCTGATTTGAAATTTCGTGTGTTCGCATAAAAATCTATAAATTTTTATAAATATTAGATATTATGCTTTGTATAAATTTTAAATTTAAGTGATAAAAAATTAAGAATTTATGTTCAAGATTAAATTTTTAAATTCTGTAATTGGAAATAGGAAAATTAATTTTATCTTTAAACCAAGAAAGACATTATGATTTTTGTGAATCGAAAAATAAAAAAATTATTATTTCTAATTATATTATTCTAAATTCTAACATTTTAAAAATTTAAAAAGTACGAAATCTCGAAGTTTTCAGTCCTATAAAATTTAACTTTCCCAAATTTAAAAAAATTAGTTTTCCAGTTTTGAATAATTCATAAATTTTTTGGATAATTTCCAAATTTATTTAAAAATTTTAAATAAAATGCATATTTCATTCCAAATTTTGAATCATGGATTTTAAATTTTAAATCAGTTAAGAGTTTAAATTCATTGATTTCACAAAATTTAAATTGCTTTTTTTTAAATTTAAAATTTTAAAATTAAAAACACTAGCAGTTCAGAATTATCAATTTAAACTTAAAATGACCTTAAAATATCGAAATGTTACGTTTGAATTAATTTGGGAAGATTAAATTTTAAAGTATTGGTAAATATATAACATTTTTTAATTCTATAAAATTCATTTGTAAAATGAAAAAATTTGAATTTTTTTATATAAAATTTGGTACAACTTGAGAAAATTCCTGATAAACTAAAACTTCGCTTAAAATTTTAAAAATCTTTAAAAATATTTAAAATAAAAATAAAATATTTAAAATTTTCGGATAATTTAAAAATTTATTTAAAATTTTATTAAAATTAAAAATAAACAATGAAATTTTTTGGAATTTAATATAAAAAATGTTATTCAAAATTTTAGAATTTCAAATTTTGAATTGTGAGGTTTAGGTTTAAAGTCTGGTAAGAGGTAAAATTTTTCAAATTTCAAAGAGCTTAAATTGTTTTTGTTAAATTTAAATTTTAAAATTAAAAATACTAACAATTGACAGTCGAAATAGCTTCAAAATAGTCAATAATATCAAAATTTTACATTTGAATGAATTTGAGAATTAAGTAAAGATTTCTGATTTGAAATTCTGTGTAACACTCGCAAACTTCCGGATAAACCACCATTTTGCCTAAAATTTCAAAAAAATGTTAAATTTAAGTGTTAAAAAGTTAAGATTTTATATTCAAAATTAATAGTTTTAAATTCTGTAATTGGATATTGGAGAAATACATTTTTATGAAATTGAAATTCTCTAATATATTTTTTTTTAATTTCCAATTTATCGATTTTTATAGTTTTTAAAAATTCGTGATCATTTAAAAAATGTATTTAAAATTCTAGATATTTAGTTCTATTAAAACTTCTAACTAAAAATTGTTGGATAATTTAAAATTCTTAAATAAAATATGTTTTTAATTCCAAATTTTGAATCATGGATTTTAAATAAGTTAGAAGTTTAAATTCATTCATTTCATCGAATTTAAATTGCTTTTTATAAATTTAAAATTTTAAAATTCAAAACTCTAAAAAATTCAAAATTTTAGAATTTCAAATTTTGAATTGTGAATTTTAGGTTTTAAATCTGGTAAGGGGTAAAATTTTTCATATTTCAAAGAGTTTAAATGGCTTTTGTTAAATTTAAATTTTAGAATTAAAAATACTAACAATTCAGGATTGACAGTGAAAATAACTTCAAAATAGTCGAGAATATCTAAATTTTACATTTGAACGAATTTGAGAATTAAGTAGAGATTTCTGATTTAAAACACTGTGTAACTCGTAAAAATTCTGGACAAACTACCATTTTACTTAAAATTTCAAAAAAATGTTAATTTTAAGTGTTAAAAATTTAAGATTTTATATTCAAAATTAATAGTTTTAAATTCTGCAAATGGAAATTGGAATTAATTGATTTTTAGTTTTAAAAACTTCCGGATCATTTATAAAAATTTATTTAAAATTCTAGATATTTTATAATATACATATTAAAACTTCTATGCGGTTATAAAAATTTAAGATTTTAAATTTCAAATTTTGGCACATAAATTATCTGTTAAGACATAAAATTCTTGAATTTCACACAAATTTTTGCTTTATAAATTTATATTTTAGAATTTTTTTTTTTTTTTTTTTTTTTTAATAACATAGCTATTTTTTATTTAAATTATCAAAATCATTACAAAAAGTATTCCTAAAAAAAACAAGTTTTTTGAAAATACAAAATATAAAATAAGTTTATAAATAGCTACGATTAGTGACTCCTTATTTAAAATAAATGACATGGAGTCACGATTCAAACATTAAAATTAAATCACAGTAGTTACGGTATTACACAATCCGTTATTATTCTAAAAATTCAAAAAACAAAAAAATATATTTTTTTTTTTGTAAATACATACGAGCATTGTTTGAGATATTACAATCAACAAGGAAGATTCCTGATTAATAATATTATGAAGTAAATAATAAAACTGAGCAAAACCATTCGGTTAATATAACGAAACTGAAACATTTTATACAAGACATTTTTATAAATTAAATTTGGGTTCCAAATAAAATTTCAATATCATTTAAAGAAAATAGCCAATCTTTTAATAAACGACAAAATTCATTCAAAGTTTTTGCATTGATAATATTGGATGGTAGTTGACTAAATAACTTGGGAGCAGTGTATGCGAAAAATTTCTTAAAATGTTCTTTATTGGGTTGTGGAATTTTGATTCTAAATTTGTTACGAAACAAGTACGGTACAGTGTTATGAACATTAATTAGACGATTGCCACTCATCAAATAGTACATTCTTAAAACCTTGAAAACGTATAAATATCGCAACGGTAAAATTTTTAAATTCACAAACAAAGGTAAAGATGGTGTGGTTCTTTCAGAGTAATTCATAATTCTTACTACTCTTTTTTGAATGGTCATCAAGGGTTTGATGCTTGCTAAGTAAATACCACCCCAACAAGATATACCATATTGAAGATGCGAATCAAACAGTGCATAATAGAGGCATCTTAAAAATTTCGGGCTGCAGATATTTCTTAGATAATAAAATGATCTTAAAGTCTGTCTAAGTTTCTTTTTTAAGTTGGCCACGTGCTCTTTAAAATTTAGCTGAAAATCTAAAGTAAGTCCCAAATATTTAAATGTCATCACCGATTCAATAGGTACACAACGAGTATTACAGTTGGACTCATTACATGAAAGTGAATGGTAAAACAATGGATTAGAATTCTGAATGGCACAACTCACATTGAAATACATCAATTTGGATTTACTGCTAAGAACAAAATCATGAACGTGAAACCATTTCTTTAGCAATCTTATGTCATCTTTAATGGCACAATTTAATGAATTCATATCTAAGCTAGAGTATAGTAACGCCACATCATCAGCAAAAGCAATCGGACCACCATGCAGCTTAAGATCAAAAATCGAATTGCAATATATCAAAAAAAGCAAGGGTCCTAAAACGGAGCCTTGCGGGACTCCAACGTTAACAACTTTTATATCACTAAAAATTTTATTAACGCAGACCGTTTGTACTCGATTTTGAAGGTAAGACTTAAACAAGGAAAGTGCCGAGCCTCTGATACCTATATGTTCTAATTTATCCAATAAAATTTCATGATTAACAGTATCAAACGCTTTAGTAATATCTATGAATAGAGAAGATACTTTTAGATTGCTATTCAGATGATGATGGACTGGAGTTAGAAAAGAAATAAGCGCTTTTTCCGTCGATAAATTTTGTCTAAAACCAAACTGTCTATCATCCAAAAATTGTATTCTATCTAAATACTTCAATACACGCCCTTTAATAATTTTTTCAAAAATCTTTGAAAAAGTATTTAAAATGGTAATAGGGCGATAATTGTTAGGATCAACACGAGAGTCCTTTTTAAATAGCGGCTTTACAATACCTGTTTTTAGATTATCTGGGAATAAACCCTTTTCGAGACACAAATTAAAAATAAATTCAAGAATATTACTTATATAGAAAATAACCTTTTTCACTAGTGAATTCGAGATCCCATCTATTCCACAAGAACTGGAGTTTTTCAATTCACTGGCTGCTGATACAATTTCCGATTCGCTAATTGGAAAGAAGAAAAAGTTTGAATTACTGATCCTAGACAAAACCATATTTTTTTTAACATCATCAGCAATAACTATGTTTTCACGATTATTATTTACAATAGAACTAGGTATATTGATAAAAAAGTCATTAAACACGTTAGCAATATCCTTTGAATCGGTTATCATAGTATTATTACCAATATCGATTTCAGAAATATTATTCAGGCTTTGCTTGTTATTCAGAACATTATTAACAACTTTCCATTTAGATTTCAAATCTGTTGCTGCATTCAACTTATTTTTAAAATAAGATTCTTTCCTTAGTGGGATCAAGGTTTTAATTCTAGAATTAAGTTTACCAAGTTTTTTCTTTAGCCCTTCATTATTTCGATTTTTCGATAATTTTTTGGATAGACGATTTCGATAATTAATCAGTTTTAATAACGAATCATTCATCCAAGGCTTGAGTTTGAAGTTGCTTCTTTTAATCTTAACAATTGATTTACATTTATTTAAAATAAAAATAAATTTATCAATAAAATTCGAATAAGCAACGTTCGGATCATCCGAGGAAAACACATCACTCCAATCACTAGTATACAGAGCCTCACAAAGGTCCGTGTAATTAATCCTTGTCTGAAAACCCGGTTCGTACCGACGACCACTGTGCGGTTTATTGGCTAATTTTAATTTAAAATAAACAGTGGTATGATCAGTCACAAATAAATTCAAGTTAGTTAGTTCAATTGAATATTGTTGGCAATGGGTTTCAGAAAATACATGATCCACACAAGTGCCTGAACATGGTCTAGTCACACTGTTTAGAAGAGAATCCATCCCAAATGACGAACACAATAGTAAATATTCATCTTTTGCACGGGAATCCTTCAATAAATCCAAATTAATATCACCAAGTAGAATTTTATGTTTAGATTTATCATTATATAAAAGATCAGTTAATTGTACTAAAAACGTGTCAAATGCACAAAAATTAAATCTATAGATTAATATAAAACAAATTTTAATATTCCCAAGCTGAATATAAATTTTCATAATGTCCGCTGACGAAAGACTAACTGAACACACATCGAAATTAAGTGAGGATCTAATAAACACAGCCACACCACCAGATCTATAATGGTCATTACAGTTAGCTAAAAATGAGTAACCATCTACACTATACTCCAATATTTCACCACTTGAAATCCAAGTCTCAGTAAGAAATATAACATCGAAATCCAAATTAATCGCAGCAATGTTAGTTAAAAATGTGTCAAAATTTTTTCGCATACTACGAATGTTCTGCAAGCAAAATTTAAAATTATCCATCATAAAAATAAAAAAAATAAAATAAAAATATACAAAATCTCAAACTATGCCCGTACGTATGTATACAGAAATAAAAACTTGATTTCAAGTAAATTAAAAGTAAAATATAAAAAAATATACCATAAAACAATAAAATTATTGATAAATGATTTTTGCTGCAAATTATATTGCAAAAAATACGGTAGTGTAACTCCGCCTCAACTTGCCATAATAATATTTGTGAATGGTAACTACTAACTTTACAAAATAATAAAATAAAAAAAATGACACAAAATGTCAAAATAATAAAAATAAACAATAAAAATATTGTAGTGTTACAAAAAATAAATGTTAAAATAATAAGTGTTAAAATAAGGTTTGATTGTTGAATTGACATAATTAAAAATATGAATGAACATAGTGTATAACAAATAAAATGAATGAACATACTATAATATTGTTTTAATTGTAGATATTGATTATGATCCAGTGAGAGAAAACAGTGATGTGTCTTCAATTTCGGCAGGCTGTTTGTATTTCCTTTCCAGGCGGATAAGATCGCAGAACGACCGAATATGATTGACTTCAGAATCAGGTAAATTACGTAGCAAAATTTTATTATTCGCGCACCATAAAAAACGAAAATTAAATTTCGCTTTAATTCTTTTTGCCTCCTTATAGAGCTTGCTCTGGAACTTTGTGAAGTGATGCAGCATAATAATTCGGGTTTTGCCGAATTTACTATCAATCTCTTCCAGATAGAGTGATTTTTTCCTCCGAAAGTTCGTAAGTATAGATTGTTTAAGCTCAGGTGTTTTTAATTTAATAATAAAAGCGTTTTTAAATGCATTTGATCCATCAATATGTTGTTTCATTTTCTCAATTGATATAATTTCACTACGGGAGATTTGTTGTCCAATTTTGCCAGTGGTTTTAATAAATATTTCAGGTAAGTCTTCCGTTTCACTGGGTAACCCACACACGACAATATTATTAGCATTTTCAGCTTGGTTGGTGATGTCATTTTTCGCCTCTAACCAGCTTAATTTGTTTTCGTGGTCATCAACACACCTCTCTAGTTCAATTATATTTTTTTTCAGGGCATGGTTTTCTTTAGTTATCAAATTTACTCGGTTGACTAGTTCCTCGATAGTATTGCTGATGTACTGCTGGGATGACTCCAATACTGTAAGTTTTTGTTGCAGGCTGTTTAATACACTCATCACATCGTGCAGCGTTGGATTATTAGGGATTGTCGGAGAGACAGGAACGGTGTCGTCAATGATGGATCTCCGTGTGGAACTTCGACAAGGTGGACATAGCCATGTGGCAGTACCGGAATTTATGCTTTTCATAAGCTCATCCGTAACCAATCCACATTTAATATGGAACGCTTTATCACAGTTGCCACATTTAATACCAGGAAATCGTTCCGATGTAATGTTTTTAGTACACGTTACACACATCAACACAGGCATTTTAGCTCTCAATAACAAGCCAATTACCACAAAAAACAAAATGCCACAACTTGGCGCCAAAAAAAAAATATAAAATAAAACTGATGTACCAATTATTATTAAAAAATAACACTAATTTTTATAAAACTAATTGTTGTTGAATAAATATTAAATATAAAATTGGACTATATTTTAGTTATGATTTAAAATTTTTAATTTATTTTAACTTCAATTTTTACAACCAATTTTTGCGTCCTTTCACTTTAACAATTGACGTAAGAATGACATACAGAATTAAACATACATTCAGTTCAGAATTGACAATTTTAACCTAAAACTATCTAAATTTTACATTTGAAGAAATTGAGAAGTTTAAAATTTTAGAGTTTAAAAAATTTATCTTTGTCAAATAAAAAATTGTAATTATTGCAGTTTGTAGGCTTTTCGATAAAGTAAAAATTCGATTTTAAACTAAATATTGTGTGCAAATATTTCTAAATCACACATCAAAGTTCTAAGCCACTTATCTGCAGCATTGCTTGAAAGTGGTGTTGTTACGCAGATGGAACGCGTATAATGGCAGATATTGCCTACTGCCCGCCATATTAATAGTATATGCATAACAACACCACACTTAAGGTATGCTGCAGATAAATGGCTCAATAGTGCTACATATTTATACATTACATAAGTTTTAGTGGAGAATTCGAATAAAAACATTTTTAATGGGTTTTTGAAACTATTGATGCTAAATTCAAGTTCAGGAGAATGATTATCATTTAGGTTTGTCACAATTCTTTGGCGTTCCTAACAGATTTTTGTAACTTTGATGATATGTTCGAGATCAAAAGGTGGATTTTCATTTGAAATAACTTTTAGCCTCCCCTTGGCCGCCAATGCACTTTTTTAACGGCTTTTTGTAAGTTTTGATACTTAGTCCTGTTAAGGACGTATATAGTTATTCGGCATTGCTTTTGCCATTCTTACTTACACTAAAGTTTGACTGAACCATTCTCAAAAAAAGGATTTCTAACAAGTTCTTATAACTTTTGATTGTAGATTCGACTTTAAAAGGTCAATAGTCATTTGGAATGGCCATATCGAACGTCTTATAGTTTAAGGCAATTCGCCACAACAACTATTTGATTAAGGAAGGTATACGTAACATTTCCATTCATTTTAACAGTATCAGTAGACCAAAATAATTAATATTAAACGGCGCATTAGACTGTGCTTGTTGTTGTAGCTACGTCTTGCCCTAAAATAATGGTCAGATGGAAAGGGTTATCCACCCTCCATGGCATAGTAAGTAGCGTCCTTGCTTTGTTATTCGAGGGTCTCGGGTTCGAATCCCGGTGGTGAGAAATTTCACGGTTTTGCGGAATTTGCTGCTAAAATAATCCCCTCAACTTTAATTTTTAAAGGGATATCCGATGTATACCTGCTTTATTGTGCATGCTTAGAAAGCCAAATATCGGAATGGGATGAATTTTTGAATGATGCGAAATTGGTCATTAACAATTCCGTAAATAGATTCATTAGTCCAACATCATTGTGTATGTTGCCTGGTCCGGTAAACGCCAAAGAAAGGAAAACGTGTTAGAATTAGAAGTTTTTCTTGAGAACAGAATTAGTCAATTGTGCGATTAGGAAAAACCTAATGTTAGGTTTCGAGTTCGGTTTCAAATTAGTCGGATAAATTTGTATATGTATGTGCTTGTTACACATATGATAACCGTGTTTAACGGATGTACTGATAACGAAAATCAGAAATCCATTACCAAAAAAATATTATACACAACTCTGTATAGTCTGTAGACGGTAGTATAGTGGAACGAATTGTGAAATGAAGATCATTCTATATGTGCTAGTATTTTGCGTTCTAAAATGTTTAATCCGCGGTGATCGAATATCGGCCAAAAGTATAAAACATTTCCAATAAAAAATTTAATTTGCTAACAATTTTTGTTTTGATAATTTTAGTGTGCCAAAAATATCGTCAGAATATAAAATTTGAATATAATCGTAACGTGGTGCCTGGCATTACGCATTCGTTTCCGTACAAAAATCCGGTCACAAAATTTGTTGGTACGTTGATAAGTGAAAATTTTATATTGGTTCATAGTCGCAGAAAAATGGCTAATTTCAACTCAAACTATGCTGAAATTTTACTTGAAAATGGTACAACTATTGACGTCCCGATTACGAGATATTTTAATAAGCCGTACGGTGAAAATGGTTTATTCCATTTACTCCAGTTGGATGTAAATGTTAAATTTCATTCGAAATTATTTCCGGCTTGTCTATGGAGTCCCGGAATCAATATGAACGATATATTTTATTATCATCGAACAATACTTCGATTTCCGTACGATACGCACGGTTATACACCAGCTCGCCGCGTGCACACAATTGTACCGGTGGCGGAATGTCGCGCCCAATTCGATGCTGCCAGCAGGAAAATACCAAAATTTATGCCCGAATTTTACGATGGCAATAGAACAACATGCGGCCATGTCGCATTCGATAACGCTAATTATCTACACAAATTTTTCAACGAAATGCTATCAATCACTCAAATTGCGTTCACCAACGAAGATTATTTATACGGAATTGGCAGTATCAATATGGACAGAAAGCCCGGCATACGCGCGCATAAAGGTTTAGATGTGATCACGTATCGTATTGAACCGTTTATCGAATGGATCGAACGTATTGTTTGGTTTCATATGAAATGTGGTCAGAGGCTACAAGCACGCCGGACCGTTACGCATGGACATGAAACCGATTTTGGAGAATTTCCTTGGCACGTCGCATTAAGCGCTTTACGTCCAGAAGGCACAAAACAATATCTATGTGGAGGCACAATCGTCGGTTCGAATACAATACTAACAGGTATCGTATGATACGAATAAGCATTTGCGTCAATGCTACATTATATTTAGTATATATATTTTAGCTGCTCATTGTATAGAAGCCACAAATGTACAACTTGTAATTGAAACTGGGCTTCATATACTCGACCAACCGACTGAATATACAAAAATCTACTTTCCCTCGCAATTAATTGTGCACGAAAACTATACGATCGGTTCATCGTACCATGACATTGGTATAATTCGTTTGAACGCATCAATCGATTATTCAACATTTGTTCAACCGATATGCTTGACTAGTGACGAAACAATATTTAAAAATAGAATGGGTCGTATGGCCAGCTGGGGCACTACCGAAAATGGTACCCATTCGAATGCATTGCTCGAGGCGACATTTCCGTTACACGAGAAATTCTATTGCAAAATGTTGGATGTCGATTTTTATGCACGTAACGTGAACGAATATAATTTCTGTGCTGGCCATGCGAATGGCACTAGTTTATGTTCGGGAGACAGTGGAAGCGGTTTGATTGTGATGTCTTCAGAAAATTGGTATTTACGGGGTATAGCGGCTAAAACAGCTAGTGATTCTCGGACGATATCGAAATGTCATCAATACTATTATGGAATTTTTACCGATGTGGTGAAACACTATGATTGGATTATTTCTAAAATGGCGGATGATCTAGATCTACCTTACATCTAAAATTGTATAACAGTTTTTATTTATTTTTAAATAAACTCATGCTTATTCTGATCTAACACCTACATATATACTTGTATTGCAAATTTATAAATTCTGTAACATGGAATTGGAAATTTATATTAATTTTAAAATCTAAAACAATTTTTTGCAATTAAAAATTAAATTAGAATTTGATTTAAAAATATTTAGAAAATTGATTTGTTTGAATTTTTAGAACTTATATACAAAATTTAAAATGTTAATAGATAACATTGTTTTATTTCTCAGGGTTCTTTGCTTCTAAAAGTATTTTTTTAAATTAAATTTGAGAATTCAAAATTTTAAAATTTTAATTATTTATAAAATATTATTAAATTTCAGCTTAAATTATAAAAATTTCAGATTTTTTTTTAATTAAATTTTATTATTAAAAATTCTAAGAACGGTCGAAAATTTTAAAATATTGTAAATTAAGAAATCTAGGATCTTATAGAGTTCAAATTTCCCAAATTTTTAAAATTTTTTATTTTCTGATTTGAAATTTCGTGTGTTCGCATAACGACCTAAACAATTTAAGATCATTAAATATATTAAACATTTTAAATTTAAGTGATAAAAATTTAAGAATTTTTGTTCAAGATTAAAAGTTCTAAATTCTGTAATTGGAAATTGAAAAATTAATCTTTTTATTTTAAATCAAGAAATTATGATTTTTGTGAATCGAAAAATTAAAAAAATAATTATTTCTAATTATATTATTCTTAGTTATCTAAATTATGTATTACGTTTGAATTTAGTTAAACATTTTTGTAATCATAAGTACGAAATCTCGAAGTTTTCGATCCTATAAAATTTAAAAAAATTAGTTTTCCATTTTTGAATAATTCATAAATTTTTTGGATAATTTCAAAATTTATTTAAAATTTTTATATAAAATATATATTTAATTCCAAATTTTGAATCATGGATTTTAAATTTTAAATCAATTAACAGTTTAAATTCATTCATTTCACAAAATTTAAATTGCTTTTTTTAAATATAAAATATTAAAATTCCAAACACTAGCAGTTCAGAATTAACAATTTTAATCTTAAAATATCTAAATTTTACGTTTGAATAAATTTGACCAAATTAAAATTTTAAATTTTGGTTAATAAATAAAATGTTTAAAATTATTTGATTTTATAAAATTCATTTGTCAAATGAAAAAATTTGAATTTTCTTATTTGAAATTTTGTGTAACTCTATAAACTAAAACTTCGCTTAAAATTTTAAAAATCTTTAAAAATATTGAAAATTCTACAGTAAATTGAAAAACATTTAAGATTTTATAAGTTTTAAATTCTGTATTTGGTGATTGGAAGATTAAATTAATTTTTTTAACATTAAAATATTTGTGAATTAAAAATGAAAAATAAAATTGTTCCAATTTTATATTTCGAATATTAAATTTTAAAAATGTTGAATCTGAACTTGAAGCTATAACAGTTAATTTTCTCACTAAAATTTAACAATTAACAATCTATATCTAAATTTGGAAATTCCAAAACTTATAAAATTCAATTTCGCCTAGTTAAAAAAAATTAATTTACCGTTTTTTTAATTCGTGAAATTTTCGGATATTTAAATTTATTTAAAATTTTAAATATACAAATTAAAATTTCTTTGTTTTGGTTCTAAAAATTTAAAATTAAAAATAAACAGTGACATTTTTTGGAATTTAATATAAAAAATGTTATTCAAAATTTTAGAATTTCAAATTTTGAATTGTGAGGTTTAGGTTTAACGTCTGGTAAGAGGTAAAATTTTTCAAATTTCAAAGAGTGTAAATTGTTTTTGTTAAATTTAAATTTTAGAATTAAAAATACAAGCAATTCAGACTTGACAGTGAAAATAACTTCAAAATAGTCGAGCATATCTAAATTTTACGTTTGAACGAATTTGAGGATTAAGTAGAGATTTCTGATTTAAAATACTGTGTAACTCGTAAAAATTCCGGATAAACTACCATTTTGCTTAAAATTTTAAAAAATGTTAAATTTAAGTGTTAAAAAGTTAAGATTTTATATTCAAAATTAATAGTTTTAAATTCTGTAATTGGAAATTGGAATTAAATTTTTATAAAATTCAAATTCCTCAAATAAATTTTTAAAAAATTTCCAATTTATTGATTTTTAGTTTTAAAAAATTCATTTATAAAAATTCATTTAAAATTCTAGATATTTTAAAATATACATATTGAAACTTCTATGCGGTTATAAAAATTTATGATTTTAAATTTCAAATTTTGGCACATAAATTATCTGTAAGACATAAAATTCTTGAATTTCTCACAGAATTGACAATTTTAACCTAAAACTATCTAAATTTTTAATTTGAAGAAATTGAGAAGTTTAAAATTTTAGAGTAAAAAATGTATCTTAGTCAAATAAAAAATTGTAATTATTTCAGTTTGTAGGTTTTTCGATAAAATAAAAATTCGATTAAAATTTTTGAAATTTTTGAAAATATTAAAATTACTTAGTTTCTAGTTTTAAATTCTGTAATTCGATTTTAAATTTGTTATTAAATTTGAAATTAAGAAAATTATTTTTAAAAGTTAGATCAGACTTTTTGGGAATTAGAAGTAATAAAGAATTTGCTTCAAATTTTTTTACAATTTTATGTTTCGAATCTTGAATTTTAAATCCGAATTTCTTCTTTTTTTTTTGTTCCAAAATTCAAAATTTTATATTTATATTTCAAATATTTTAACTGTTTTAACTACCCATAAATTAAATTCTAATTTCCAAAATACACGTAATTTCGATTTAAAAAATTTCAGTTATTGTAAACTCCTAATACAAAATTTGGAAAGTTACAATTAAGAAAGGGTAAATTTTAAAATTTATATACAAATTTGCTTCAATTTCATTGTGTTAAAAATTCTGTTTTTATTAATTAAAATTTAATGTTGATAATTTTCCGATTAAAATTTTGTTTATTTCGTAAATATTTTAAAATTCCGTTAAAATTTAGAAATCTGAACAATACGAAATTTTTATGTTTAACTTATAAGATTTTAAGATTTTAAATTAAGAGTGCAATTCAATTTTGTCGAACTTCGGCACAGTACATACATATTTATATAGTTTGCAATCGCACCCATGTGCCATCTTTTAATGCCAAAATAAGTGCACTTGGTGAAAATTCCACTTTAATGGCAGTCTTCTCGCACACCATCACTTTATAATTTTTCAGCACATGGACCAAACCTAAACGCGTTTGCATCAAGCCAAAACGCATACCAATACAATTATGTGGTCCCTCGCCAAACGGTAGGAATGTGAATGGGTGTCGCGTGATTTTGTTTTCGGGTGAAAATCGTTCGGGATCAAACTTATCCGGATCAGGATACAAATCGGGATTTGTGTGCATTCCAAGTACGGGAATCGATACCATTGTACCTTTTTCGATGACATGTTCTGAGTTTGGAATTTTATAATCTTCGACACATGATCGCACTATCGAATCGATAGCTGGAAATTTGCGGAGCGTTTCTAAAATGTATAAAATAATAAATTATTTTTGTGTGACTCAGTTCGCCATTTCATATAGCGGCGTCTTACCATTAATAGTTCTATCCAAATATTCCATTTCTAAAATACCCTCGTAGGTCACATTTCCGCTATGCCTCGCGATTTGTGTATGAATATCCTTGCGTACTTTATCTTGAACTTCCGGATTTTTTGCCAATTCGAATAAACAGTATGACATAGTGGTGGACGATGTTTCAAATCCAGCCAAAAAGAATATATAACATTGAGCCGCGATTTCATTGAAATCTAACTTATCAACGCTAGATGTGTCATTCTCACTTTCCATTTCCATCAGTAGTTGCAAAAAATCGTTACGAACTACCGAATTGTTTTTCCGGTATTCTAAAGTTTCACGCACCACATTTAAAAAAAATGTTGAAACCGAGCTTTCTGTAATCACCATTCTTAGTTTACGTGCAATGCTGGGGAATGCAATCGCGAAAAATGTTTTGAGTTGTGTAATAGCGGGCGGGTCGAACACTTTGCGGCCATAAGTACGAAATTCGGCATCAGGATTTTTAATCGAATTGCAATCGATTCCGAATGCACAATTTCCAATCACATCGGTCGAAAAACGTCCCAGCACATCTTTTATCTCGATCATCTCATTATTATCTGCGAGTGGTTTCAAATACGCTTCCATCTCTTCGGCACACCGTAACACAATATTGTACATCATTTTCATTTTGCCCGATGTAAATGTCGAAGTTAATTTTGATCGTAACCTCTTCCATTTTATACCTTCGAGCGCAAACAAATTCGCCGATAGTGGATCATCTATCTCGTTGTGATACAACCCACGATCATGAAAATTATTAAAATCTTTCACTAACACATTTTTCACCAGCTCCGGGTCGAGTACCATCACAACGGGTTCGACAAAAAAATATAGTCCACAGATGGCGTCTGTACCGACAAATTTTTTATATATTTTCAAAGTGATCATGGCCGCATGCTCAACGGTGCCGGCACCCATGAGACTGCCCAATGGAAACGATGGCTCAGCAAATTGAATTCCACGTTTTTGGAAATACGAGTACTTTTGCCGCACAAATAAATAGCCTAGCGTGAAAAGGCCGATTAGCGCTAGTACGATATAACTGAGCACACCACAATTACATTCCATTGCGAAGAATTGTTAAATAAAATTATTTAGATTGTTACAAGTTCAAGAGCAGATTGTAAACTAAACTAATTCTTGAATTTTATTTGCATTGTGTATACAAAAGATCGAAACAATTATTTATACGCAGCTAAGAGATAAGATTTTTTATTCTTTTATTTGGATTGACTTTTAAATTTTAAATTAAAGTCAATGAGATCAATGGTTATTAACTCCGAAAAATTATGTGCATATATAAGAATGGAATAAAGACACAGTGGGTGAAATGAAGATACATATAAAATCATAGCAGAGTAGTTTACATTTTACATTTTATTGAATAGGATGCCATCTATTGAGTAATAGATTAACTGTATAAATAGCAAAACTATAAATAATTTTTATTCTTTCTTTGCAGAATACTGTCGATAAACTGGTTCAACGTGCAAATGCCTCATTACTAATAGGAACATCATCATGGAAAGAACAATTCATGGAAGCGATTACCGTTAGTCCATCAGGTAATCAAAACTAATTATTAAAAATTTAATGACATTTTAATATTAAACTTAAGATAATTCTACTAAATTAGATGAATTAGACATTAGACGGCGAATGAATAAATATTTTTAATATTTCAACCTAATTTAGTAAAATTAGGTTAAACTTAGTTAGTTAATATAATTAACAAAATCTTTTATAATTTTAACAATTATTTTTATTTTTTTAATTTATTTATTAACACACAAATTAACTACAATATACAATAATATATACATATGTCTATATTTAAACGAAATGTATGTGCGTATATATGCGTGATGCAGGATTTTTAGGATTAATAATTCCAACTAAATTTCAGAGCCAGACTAAGAAAAAAAAATCTGGTTTGTATTTTTCACCTACCATACATATACATGAACTTTAATGTTGAATCACGACTTTTTAATTTGGTAAATTATTTTTTTTTTTTAATGTGTGATTTAATTTTTTTACAATAAACAACTATTAGTTAGATGTGTGGATTTCTATAAAACTTCCATCGCAATTATACATATGTCCTCATTCTGTGTATAACTATTGTTTGTTGTATAAGCCCCGATTCTTGTATCCTAAAATTTGTGATTGTCTCTATTATTTATATGTGTGTGTGTGATTAGTTAAATTTGTGTACATCTTGTGTCTATTTCAGAAAAGTAGGTAGCTAAATGCTAATTATGATCTGCTCTCTTCCAAAACAAGTCTATATTCAGTAATCAATTCCTACTCTCCTTGTTCAGCTTGGTAGTTTATGGGCTACTAACCGGCCTCTAACAAACCAACTTT
Organism: Tipula unca; assembly: GCA_951394425.1. Lineage (NCBI taxonomy): Eukaryota > Metazoa > Arthropoda > Insecta > Diptera > Tipulidae > Tipula > Tipula unca. The sequence continues at coordinate 43,760,600 of OX596381.1, read as the reverse complement.
TGCTTAGCATTATTATTCCAGATGATAAAATTGGTAACGTGCTCCTACTTTTTTAACAATATAAAATATTTTTTACGTGTAATTAATCAAACAAGTTGAACATAAAGAGTTCTATCCGTTCCCAAAAAACTTAATGTTATTGAATATGACACCACTTTCACTCGATAATTTCTTAAAAGAAATTGTTCACAAACCGCCACCATATAGGAAATGGTTCCAAGGGTCACAGGGCCGAGTTGAAAATATAGACCTATGGAAAGGGTTTTCTCCCTTCCCAAAAATCTGCAGAGTGTTGACAGGTTATTTAAAATAAATAGTAGTTTAAATTCACTTTATACCTTTCAGGCATCTTCAACAGCTGATTTAATTTCTAACAATAACCAAAATAAATTCTTAAAAGCCTAGCGGTTATTTGCTATCCTATATATTTACTTGAGTTTTGACATTGCTCCAAACAGTTCAACAAAATTGATAGTTGACGTGGCCGTGGTTCAAGATTATCTACGAAATAGCTGTTTAAGCTATGTTAAACTAACGTAGATTATCTAGGCATAATTCAATTTTAATCCAATCGACAATTATTTCCCATGCGAGTTGAGTGGACTGTCTAACAAAATGTCTCCTTCCAAAAGTTTAAGCACCACAAATGGTATAACAATTTGTATAAGACAACGTACTTAAGTAAAATGGTTTATGGTCGCACTGCGGTTAATTCCGATCGTTCCTTGATGATAGGATTGGGACTGAACATTCCTGCGCGCTTGAACCATCAGTTTCAAATGTTATCTTATCAACCTTGGTTATGAGTCGCTTCATCCCCTGTGGTCTGGGGCACACATTTGCTTGTCGTAGGAAGCGACTAAACGGTTCGATCGCTGGGCTGACGAGTAAAAAAGAATCTGTTTATAAAGTCAACAAAACGAAAAATGGATAACACCAGAACCACACCCGGAAGTCCGGTACTTAAGTACCCGGACACGAGATTTAGGATCGAGATTTAGGAGATTTAGGAACGGCAGTCACTTAAGAAACCAGGAGCGTTAGAGAAGTAGTACCGGCTGGAACTCGTTACTTTTCAAGATTCTCGCTGACCTAAAAGAGGAGACCATGTGTCCCAGGGCTATACGTTGTTCAACAGTGGAGATGACCTCGGAAATTTTGGAGTTGGATTTTTACTTGGCCGCAGGTAAAGAAGGCAGTTTTGGATTTCCAAACAGTCAATAAGCGATTGTGTAAGTTTCGCTTGCGCATGAAGTTGGCCAAACTTTCGATAATTTGTGTACATGCGCCCACCGAAGGTCAGCCAGCCCCAAGATAAAGACTCATTTTATAATGACTTCTGATGGGATATATACCCGAACACGACGTTAGAATGGTAATTGGGGACTTTATCGCTAGAGCTGGCAGAAGTCAGACCGACATGTGTGAACACATAGGTCCGTACTCGCGACACGAAACTGCGACCGATAATGGTGAGAGAATGAGGTACTTTGCAATTGCACACGATCTTAGAGTATAGCAAGCACATGTTTCCCTCACAAACAGATACATTTGGAAACATGGGCACATCCTCGTAAAATTTCCCGCAGCCAGTGATGGACGTTGGTTTCGTAGACCCAAGTTCAAGTCTCAGTTCGATCCAAATATTTTTAATTTAATTTCTCTATTCAAAAAACATGCGGCGATGGTCGAGTGGCTATAGTGATGGACGTTGGTTTGGTAGACCCAAGTTCAAGTCTCGGTTCGATCCAAATATTTTTAATTTATATTTCTCTATTCAAATTGCTAAAATAAAAAATGGATGTCGCAACGAAACGTTCATAATCGAGTGGTTAGAGTGATGATGGCTATTGGTTACGTGTGCCAACGTTCGATCCTTGATTCTGTGCAAAAAAGATCTCAAATTTACGAAATTGTCTATCAATTGTTGTTCAAACCTTTTCAGCTTGAAAAAAAATTTTCATGTTTCCCGTTCAATATGAAAATTTTTACAGAAGCAAATGAATTTTGTGAAAAAAGAAAAATTTGTGGTTCCGAAACGAGACTCGAACTTAGATCCACGAAACCATAGTCCACCACACTAACAACTTTACCACACATAGAAATAGTGGTATACAAGATATATACATCTCTCATACATACCATTTGAATAGAGAAAATTGAAAATGGTAACAAAGCTGTGTTGAATCAATTTATAAGAAGAAATTGAATTAAACAAATTTTTGACCCTTAACCGAGGCTTTGCTCAAGCCGACGACACCAGTCAATGAATCTAATTCTTGACAACCGTCGTTCAATTTCTACATGTATCATTTTTTTTGTATTAAAAGTACTTGCATTTGAAAATTTTAACAGAAACTATGTCCCAATTCGGGAAAGCAAATTAATTTAAAATGTTTCGCCCCAACTGAGACTTGAACTTCAGTCTAGGAAACTATAGTCCATCAATCTAACCACTACACCACCGACGTATATACTAATCCAGGTTATATCGTTCTTGAATACTTAACATTTGAATGGAGAAATTACAAAAAATTATATTTTGACAGAAGAAATTAAATTAAAAAATGCTTCGCCCCCACAGAGTTTGGAACTTAAGTCCACCAACCCAAAGTCCATAACTCTATCCACTGAACCACCGCCTCATAATGTTGACTTGTTATATCCAACTTTTATACTTACAATTTGAATAGGGAAATATGAAAATTTTAACAAAATATGAAATGAACTAAATTGAAAGAAGAAATTAATTTAAACAATTTTGACTTGAACTTGCCTCTACGAAACCTCATCACTCTAACCACTACACCATCGCCGTATATACGAATCCAGGTAATATCCTTCTTTAATACTTGACATTTGAATGGAGAAATTAGAAAATTTTATTTTGAAAGAAGAAATTAAATTAAAAGTTTGCCCCCGACCTAGATTTGAACTCAAGTCCACGAATGCAAATTCCATCACTCTAACCACTTGACCACTGCCGCATGCTGTTTTTTTCTGCTACACTCATTTTTAATACTTACAATTTGAATACAGAAATATAATAATTTTAACAGAACTTTTTATCTATAAATGAAATTTATTCAAAATCACTTGAACTAATCATCAGAAATGTTGACCAAAAATCCAGAATCCGTAATAGAAATCCGATTACGATGGTATATACATACATATGTACCTCTATGGAATTATTCAGACTTGTTTTTATTTTAGTGCATATTGCACTCGCAGCTGAAAAAGCTCGCTCAGATTCGACGTCAGATTCGACGCTTGGCTTTATTGATGAAATGTGGTTGAACGCCAACGTTAAATACTTTCCACGTATTTGTCTTTGTTCTTTGTCCTATAAGACAAAGATCTACTCAGGTATTGCAATCTAACATTAATACGAGTTCTGCTCCGAACTCTTCTGGGACATCGGCTGTATTTTATCATTTTTGGTTGCAAACACCAAGGACGAACATTTTGTTGGTCTACGGGTTGATCATCTGATGTGTGTTTAATTATTTAACAACAAAACCATATTTATCATTAGAAATGTGTGAATATCCAAGCAAATTCTTTTGTTATTTCATTTTCAACAATTACCGAATTTACCGGTAAATTCTTATTTTTTTACCGGTATTTCGGAAAGCTAAATTGAACGGTAAAACCGGTTAACTTTCTCTCTCTGATATAGTTGGTCATCCCAAATTAAATTTTGAATTGATTGTTTTTGAATATGTTGGATCTAATGGATCAAAAATTTCGAGTATTTGCAGCATTTCCAGTATTTCTGAAGAATTAGACATCCACTACTTTATAGTAAATTCATAACTTAATAAAATGATTTTTATTAATCGTTTTAAATGTTATACGTCATTCAGTGTATCGCCCCCGAACATAACGTCATCTATATAGACAACGTTTTCTAGGGCTTTAGCTGCACTTGTGTTAGAAATACGTATATTTTGCGCGATTTGCTTAATTGCTCGTGTTGCTTAATACGAAGCTGAGGTCTCCATACTGTACATAATCTAAAATATTTAATTGAATGAGATGGGTCATCTCTGCAAACAATTTTTTAGAGTTTGGTGTCATCAATTATTTGATGTTCCCGACATCTCAAAATTGTAGCACATAATGTAGATTGCACAGTATAGGACCAAAGGCCAAACAATCGTTTAGTGATACTCCAAAATTAGATTTCGCAGAACCATCAAACACAACTTTAGGTTTAATTGTGAAGCAATCCTGTTTAATGACTCTATGGTGTGGAATTTCGTCACGAAGAAATCGACGTTCCATGCCCTTCAATCTTTAAATTGCCATACTACGCGTGCTACCTAGTTTTGTAGTTGATTTTTTAAACGGAACTCGGACTTAGAATCGCCCTTCCGCATTTCTCTGGAGAGATTCCTTAAAAGTTGTTTCACTAAGTTCTTGCTATGGTGAGAGGACACAATGAGACATCATTAGGAAGTGATTCTAACTCCCAAAAACGCTTTGAGTGTCTGATCAACAATACATTCTTGCATAGAGTTGGTAAAACGGAATAGAGAATCTTCACATGGAGCTCCATCTGTAACGATACCTGCCACGGTCGAATCAAAAATTGTTATTTGCAGAACAGGATCAATGCTCAATGCCGAGGAGTAGAGATGATCTTTGCTAGGGTACAGTTGGTAAATTGGATTGTGCTGGATTATTTTAACTGTAACATGAAAATGAGGTATAGAAACATCTTGCTTCTCCATAGATGTATCCTTATTGGTTAAACATTTAATTATGCACCGCATGTTGGTCGCTGAAGCAGATAAAACAGCGTCTCGAGCTCCTTTTTCAAATATTCATTTCATTCAATACCGGAGATTGATAAATTACATGTCCGTCAGCTTCACAAATCGAGCATTGGAATGATTAATTAATATGACCTTTGATTGATGGTTAAAAGGTCACAAAGGTGAAAATTAAAGTTGGGCAGTTTATTCCAGCACTCAATTCCACTAACGGGCCCACGGTGCAATAGCGGTATAAACACTTATACTTACACATTAAAAACACCCAACCGTGATTTTTGGTTACCACCGTTAATCAAACCCGAGACCCTCGAATAACAAAGCAAGAAGGCTACTTACTGTGTCAACGAGAGCGGCAATTATTTGTGCTACGTATCACCTTTGCGTAACAAAACATCGAAAAAAAAACTACTTGGAAATCGAAATATGGAAAGTTAAATCAAATTTTTCAAGATTTTATGAATTTCCCTCTTTCAATCTTAGATATACTAAGTATCTGGTATTATCTAAATAGTAAATTCTGATTGACTTTATTTTCTCAAAACTATTTTTTTTCACTGAACTAAAAAAAAACAATAAAAATAGCATAATTGGAAACTCGATTGAATAATAGAAGATAGTTAAACTACTAACGACGAGATGGCACTATGAATGATTTAGTGAAGACAAAATCCAATTGACGCATTTATCGTTTACAAATCAGTTACTGACATCTAGGGAAAATATTTCAAAAGTATACACAAAATTATTTATTTGTTTATGGTTTAAAACTCGTTGCGACATCTTTATTTTAAAAGAAAAAGTATTTTTAATAGATTGTGTACTTTTCAAAGTGAATGTTTAAAGCAATAACGAAATGTTTGAGGTGAATATGTGTTATATAAAATTGTAACAAGTGATTAATCATAATAATATATATATGCTAGGCGCCATCAGTGCAAACAATAAGCTCTGATGCTTGAAATAAGATTAATGCTGCCACGATCAATACAATTTTTTAATCTTCTCAACCGTTGTATATAGTTTATCATCCAGACAATTTATTCTAAGAAATACACTTTCAGTGACCTTCATATAATAGCAGCATATCCTTCTAACATCTAAAACCTTTCATCTTATTAAATTAAGCTACATAGCGTTACATTTAGATAGAGTAGTTACCTACATATTCCCATTAACATATGTATTTGTATATTATGTATGTCGAAAGTAGAAGCATATAATAGTTATAGTTATATGTATATGTATATTCAAATTTACTTCTGTACATGTCTCTTAATATTTCGTATCATTTCTTACTTGTATACATAGATTTATCTAGCAAAATTGTAATTCTTAAAATCTCACATTTTATTTTTTTGTAATATTTTATCTTATCGTGTTATGTTTAGAGAATTTAGCTAAGCAAAAATTCCAGGAACGTATAAAGTAGTTTTCTTATATTTTAGATATGTATGTATATGTATTTGAAATTCTTAGCACCAGTATTATCCATTTTGTAGAATGATTTAAAATTTTATTTCAGATTCAGGTAATTCTCATATATATGTACGAGTATAACATGGTTAAGTTGCAATAATAACATTTAAATTTATATTTTGTATACAAACATAGATTGGTTTTGGTAACCATAAATGTAATAAATATTCCAGTACAAAAATGTAGGTTAATTAGAAGAACTAAGTGATTTTTTATTTTTGTTTAGTTTATTACATTTAAGTAAATTTTAGCTTATTTTATAATCGTAGCTCGCTTTAAAGGTGAATTTATGTTCAAATGGCACACACATAATGTAACATAACTCATAAAAGGTTCGACCATGGTCGAGTATGGGTGTGTATCTTATATCGCCAGGTGAATCGAGACAACTTCTGAGTTGGCTGGTAAATGGGTTATGCTTTGGCCAAATACGAAATAATAATTTTAGTCGATTTATAAATAAACTTCATTTTAGGAAATTAACTAAATTGAATACAAAAATACTAAATTCTGTAGAACATATAGTAGGTTAGGTTCGGTTAGGCACTCCTACGGCACACTTAGACCGGTGATGGTCCATTGTGATACCACATGATTTTACTTCCCTATTACCTTTATTTGAACTAGTTAGTGCTTCCTCGCCACATGTTCACGTCCGAGTGGCCGGGGGCCCAAGCTACCTGAATATTGAAATGCTCATTGATTTCATTTAGAGACAAGTGGCAACCCAACGCCATTCTTGATGTCAGAGAAATTGATTCCAGCGGCTTGTATGTCGCCTGATTGTTCAAATAAATTGCGATATCAATCGAGGATACCAGGGATGGGCGAGGTAGATTACGCCATGTAATCTACGCGGGTGTCGACACGTAAAATCTAACGTAGATTATTTGGTAGTGTTTTTTGGCAACGTTGACAATTAAAATAATGTCAACAACCTACGATATTTTAGCTATTTCAAATCGAATGCACCAGTTAATACTTTTTTAATTTAATTTCTGCTGTAAAATTGGTTCAACACAGCTTCTGTTGAAATCGATATTCAATTTCTGCAAGTAAAATAGCCATCTCTTGAGTATGACCGTAATGAAAATATACGGTAATGATCAAAAAAGCATAGTCCTTTCCTATTGCTAAAATTTTCAATTTTCTCTATTGAATTGGCAAACATTAAAGATTTGTATAGAACCAAATTTAGTCGGCCGGTGGTCCAGTAAACAGTGTCCTTGCATTTGAAATTGTGAACTTGAGTTCTAGCATCGGTTTGGCATTAAATAATTTTGAATTTAATTTATTTAATTTCACCATTCAATTGGCAAATATAAAGGATGAGTATAGCGGAAAATTTATATATGGAAATGGTGAGGTGGTAAAGTAAGCGGTGTCATAGGATTTGGAATCGTGGATGATGTGCAGTGTTCGAACCTCTCGATTAAGAGTAAACAATTTTAGCGGGGGCATCCACACATTTCTCTTTAAATTATAAAAAAATTGCTTTTTGATTTAAAAATGACCAATTTGCAATTAAATTAAAAATATATATTGAGGGTTAAATTAGTAATGATTAAACTCCAAGCACACAGCTTCTTTTACCACCGAGCCACCGCCATACATATATATATGTATATACATACTGATATTCTTATCGTTTATAGCTGATATTTGAATAAAAAAAATTGAAAATTTTGGCAACGGCAATGGACTCGTCTGCTTATTTGACCATCGCCGTACAATTTCATTACCGCTCTTTATACCCATACCCATCTTTTATACTATTGCCACTTTTACTGATTTACGATTTACTTCCGGCTCAAGCAATATTTTTAAAAATGGCGCTTTCCAAACGTTCAGTTGCTTAGCTTGCCTAAAAATTTAATGTCATAATTCACTTTGGCCTTATTGAAGAAATTATATTTTATGCCCCAAAATGAATAACTCTATATGTATGTTGGTGCATAAGCAAATTGATAAACCAAGCTTAATAAAATAGAGAATAATTTGTGAGCTTTGCTCATCCTCTTTTATAGACACTTCGGTTCCGAATGACATTGGTACATTAATATTCATATAAAACAAAAAACAATTTTATTAACAAATTCAATGCCAAATACTTTACGCCTTAAAGATACAGAAGTTAAATTGGTTAAAGTAGAATTAAATGACCTATCTCGAATTCCCGACATCTGACTACACGTTTGTCTAACGCAGGTATGAGGTGAGATTATCCCTTATGATCGAGAACCGCATTTGTGATTCTTGAAATCGCTTCGTCCACCTTGCAGGCACTGATCAAAGAGATGTTATCGTCCCTTCTGCGATTTAACCGTCAGATATGTAAAAACTGCAAATTAATTTTACAAGAATTTTGTGTGGAACTTGCTTTGTGGCTGTTTGTCTGTGCCTCCTTTTCAAAAGAAATTCCAGGTCAGAAGTTCAAAAAGAATTACAGTCAAGATACTTTTTAATTTTTTTGATTGAGGAACCTTCTGAAAAGGCATTTCGGTCTAAAACAATGTTGACTGAATTACCGTCTAATTACTTGACTGGAACTATACTTTCATTTTTTCAATGAAATTTCAGTAATGAAAATCGGAATTTTCTTGACACGCTTTGGCTTCCAGCATAGCTTGCATCATTGAAAGCAAATATACTTCACTAATTTCACAGTATTCCATTCTTCTTTCAAAATATGTACTTTAGATCTATTATGTTCCTCTTAGCGACACCAGACATTGTGAGTAAACGGTACTAAACGAGTTGCTAAATTTTTGCTAAGTCACCAATGTTTACTGTATTGGATCTGAAAAAATTTACCTAATAGAAATTATGTGAAAATGGCCAACCTCTAATCCGTCCCAGTAGATTCTTTTATAGTCATGAAAATTTTTATTATTTCGGGTCTCTTTCTATCCTAATTTTTTATATGTTGTGCCTTCTGCCGGTAGTGTACCTTTCGAAACACAAAAATGTTATTATGGACATTTTTTTTGTATCATAGAAAAGCTACATTTTCCTTCCAAAAATTTAAAAATTGCAACCTGTTGATCTTTTTTCAACGCCATGCCTATAACTGAATATTTGATTGAAGTTCGTTCAGTTAACTGATAATATTGTTTAACCCTTGGAGGCTTACGCAAAACCTTAAAATCCGGTATTATCATTATTTTTGGTCGAATCAATAATTTATTCCGTATGCGTGCGGATGAATAAAAATATTAATTGTAAGTGATTTTGGACAAGCCATACGTATCGATTATTTTATCACTATAAATATAGACACATTTAAACTTACACCATGTTATACGAGGGTTAAATTCGTACATATACACACATTCATATACACAAAAAAATTTCATTACCTTTGTATAAAAGGACACAACAACACTCTGTCGTGTAAAAATATTATTATTTTGTCGAGCTATAGCTATATATGTAGCGTGTCACCGTAGTCATAGATTTAAACAGGTAGAATAAAAAAAATTCTTATATTTTCCCAACAGCTTAATTCGTAAAACAAAACAAAATATTTTTTAAAGAAATTAAATAAAAAGAAAGCCTGATGTTGTTTTTTTTTTTAAGTTACAAAAAATAAATTTTAAGAACTTGTTCGCAAAAAAAAAAAAAAAAATTCTTTTTATTTACTTTAAGCTTATAGTTAAGATTTTCATTTCATTTTGTAATTTTTATGATTAAATTAATTTTCTTTTGTTTTGTTTTGTTTATAGAAAATTATGTTATTTATTTGTTTAATTATTAAATGTAATTTTTTTGTTTCTATTTCTTTTGTTATTTATTTTTAAAGGTGATGATGGCCATACCAACAGTGAAGATGGAGACGAAGCGACACCTAGCTGTGCTGATTATATTATGCATTTTGTAACTGTATTTTGGAAAATTATATTCGCCTTTATTCCACCAACAGGTATGTTATTGTTTATGTGGCAGGAACCATAATTAGTATTCAGTGCACAAGTCGTACAATGATGAAGACTAGAGTTTCGGAAGATATGTATGTTAAATTGGGAAGTAGCAATTCACTTAGTATTGTCATTTTCACGTTAAGCTTCAATAGTGCTGGACGAAGATCTATTTTGAATACACTTTTGTCAGTGACTCAGTTCGAGTATTCACAACGTTCAATATTATACACGTATCAAAAATGAGTTCTTAACCCTCTAGACGGGCGATTTCAAGGTCACTGCACTTAATCACGTGAAAATCCTGGAGCATTGTTATTTCAAACTTCGATTTGATAAATGCAAATGTTTCGACGACGAAGGCGGCCCGTTACAAACGAGAGATAAATGGCGAATTAGTTATCTCATGGCCGAAGCTTTCTTCTATACTTGAAGAAGCTGCTATATCGTATACAGATTATGTTTACAGATAGGGTTTTTCAAAAGTAACTTGCCTTTAAGGGTGAAGCGTGCATCTATGTATATTTTTAATGATATTAGTCCCTCAGTGTGAAACTCGGCTGATCTTTCGACTATGTCAATCACTCTCAAATATGTTAATTCTTGTTTTAAATTTGTTACGGCATCAGTCTATTTGTCCTTTATTAATTCGGTTTAAGTCTCGTGCAATTTTTGTCGGTACTCCAGACCGTGGGTGTAGGCTTTACACTAACGATAGTTTTTGTTGAAGTTAATACTCGTAAGCACTAAATAGTCGTCTTGATGACATTTTTGCTGCTGAAATACTCCATGGGGTCCTCGTCCTTAGAAATTCTCACCACAATCTGTTCCAAGCATGCTTTGCATTTAGCTCCATTTTCTACTTTATATACCGAAAGCCAACCAAATTCTTTATGCTAATACCAAAGCTTCTCAGCCTATTAGTATGATCGAAAGATCAGTTGAAGAAAATTGTTTCCCCTGAAATTTGTTAGCATAACGTTTTTTACTATAAGGGATTACACATCAACCCCTCTAAGGCTGTTTCAGTTGTCTACTCTAAAGGAGTATTCACTATAGGTAAAAAGCACTGCTATACTTTGGAAATACGGTAGCGTCTTTAGTAATTCTTAGGATGGTGATATCCTTCATCTACAAATGGTTTTATTAACGAGTTAGGAGACGATTTCAGTATTTTGTAGTTTACTGGCTTAAAGTACTGCATGAGTATCAAGTAAAGGGTTTTCCAATAAGAGTGATATGATTTCTTTAAAGAAAAAACCACACTAATTGTCAAGGAAATTGAAATTTATTTTATTTAATGTGAAGTTCAATCGGTACAAGTAAGTTCTGAATAAAACGTCATTCAAATGGCCTCCACGACTTCTTCTGCAGGAACTAATTCGATGAACCCTATTTTCGAGCACTTTACCCACTAAATCAAGTCGTATGTCATGAATAGCACGTTCAATATTGACTTGTAAAGAGAGTTTGGTTTCTTGCTAAAGACCAATGACTTCAAATAACCCCACAAGAAATAGTCTAATGGTGTTAAATCACAACTCTTCTCCATCGAATCTCCAAACTTTTCTCGCAATAATTCAATTGTCCCCGTCTTGTTGGAACCAAATGTTGTCAAGATCAACTTCTTCCAATTTCGGCCATAAAAAGTTGGTTATCATCGATCTATACCGATCTCCATTGACAGTAACGCTGTTACCAGCTTCATTTTGAAAAAAATACGGACCGATGATTCTACCAGACCAAAAACCACACCAAACTGTCAATTTAAGTGAATGTAATGGTTTTTCATGAATAATTTAAAATCATTTTTTTGAACTCCAGTTTAATTCAAATTTGATCAAATTGGAAGTCGTACTACGTTTTCCAGAAATTTAGTTTAAGTGTTCACCTAAGGCTAACAGATTTTTAATTTCAACGATATATACGAAATTGAATCGAGTGATGTAATCATGAAAGTTGTTGATAATTTGCTGGACGAAGCGAATGAAAACTTATTAGGATACAGGACAGCTAATTTGTTTTTCAAATCGTATATCAATCAACGAGTTCCATCGAGGAGACTCATTCAATCTATATAATGCCTAGACTCATTCAATCTATATAACCCAATTTGTATAATTGAGGTCACTAACATCAATATCGGATGGGGTGACTTTTGGAAAACTTTGTGGTGCTAATCGAACATTATCTAGGTCCACCAAAGCTACCTCCTTATTGTTGTGTAATTAATTATTCAAAACTTGTGATTTTTCCCATCACGCTACGCTACTAAAGTCCATTTCCTCTTGTTCAAGTCCATTACAAATACAAGAAAATTGCATAAAAAATATTCTACATTATAAATTGTCCACCCTTCCGTCGTAAACAATATGAATCACATTTAAAAATTGTTGCGTCTTATTTTATTCTTTCGCACACAATAATATCCATTATTCCACTCCATTAATTTTTCAAGCGCATTGTAAAAAGGATTCAATTCAATAACAAATATTTTTTCCCTACAATGTTATGGTTGTGTTGCTGTTGCTGATGTTATTGCTGCTGCTGCTGCCTTGGCGACAACACAATGCATACAATGAAATCTCGTCGGAAAATTATTGAATAGCACAATATAGATTTTATATTATTGTCAATGATATGGTTTCGTTCTTAATAAATGTTGCTGTCCGTATATATAGCGCTAATCGAAATTAATTAAATCCGGGGCGGGGTCTGAAAATATATTTTTTTAATTTTTTAATAATTTTATTAAATTTTACAAATTTTTTATTTCTATTTCGCAGACATATATGGTGGTTATTTATGTTTTGTTGTATCGATATTTTCTATTGGTGTTGTGACCGCAATTATTGGCGATGTTGCATCACATTTTGGTTGTACATTAGGTATTAAGGATTCCGTAACTGCCATCGTATTTGTTGCGCTCGGTACAAGTATTCCAGGTATGATTAATGAAATTTAGCCAACATATATATTTAATTAACGATTTTAATGTTTTTTTTATTTTTTTTTTAATATTTTAGACACATTTGCAAGTAAAGTGGCCGCTATTCAAGATAAATACGCCGATGCAAGTATTGGTAATGTGACAGGAAGTAATGCCGTAAATGTGTTTTTGGGTATTGGTGTAGCGTGGACCATTGCCGCAGTTTATCATGCAATGAAGGGCGAATATTTCTATGTAGATCCGGGAAAGTAAGTATAACTATAATTTAATACTTTATACTCAACTTATTTTTAACTTGAATTTTGTTCTAACTAAAAATAGAACGAATCGAATTCAACCAAGACGCACAACATGCATGTATAATTGAAACTTGTAAATTTGGTTTTGATATCTACTATAGTGTCGGAAATCTAATTGAAGACATTTGTTGAACAGATTGCCAGAGCTGATTCGATTGTCTGCATTTAAAATTTATATACAAGATACATTGTTAAGTCTTTAAAAGAGTCAGGTTGCCAAAATCATCGAGTTACGAGAATTCCAAGCATCTTCTCATACAGCATCGTATATCTCATACATTTCCAATTAGCAAATTTATATTTCGTGACTATAAAATTCTGTAATTTTTAAACTTCTCGTTCCTTATAATTTCTTCAAAATTCCTAAAACTATTATTAATTACTAAAGGTTTAACCTTAAATTGATGCGAATTAAACTATTAAAGGGAAGCAAAATTTTACGAATCAGCGCAGATTAACTATTGAATTTCGATGCGGTTTATTTACAATCCATAAAAAAATTTTAAAATTTCGAATTTTGAAAATTTGGTTGACATTATATGTTTATAAAATTGTTAATTTCGTTAATAATCTAAATTTGATTCTTCACATATTTACTAAACTCCAAAATTTACAGTTTTAAAAATTTCATTTTTTTTAATTCTGATTTTAATTTTCTAGCTATAAATTTCCAATTGATTTGGTTTACCAAATGTCAAATTTTTCACTAACTTAAATTAAAAAGATTTTCCAAATTACAAAATTTAAAACTTTGTTAAATTTTATAAAATTCTGAAATATTCAGATATTTTGAATTCTAGGATTCAGGACACTAGAAAATATTAAGAATTTAACATTTCCATGTTGTTAAATTAAATGTTCTCTGAACTCCATGGTAAATTCTGTTTCAACTTTTCCAAATTTCCGTAAATATTTGCTCAACCTAATAAAAATCTATTTAAAATAAAAATTTTATTTAATTTTGAAAATTAAAAATAAATTTCAATGAATTTTTAGAAATTTCTGAAGTTTAAAACTTAATTCGGAATTTCATAAATTTAATATTTTAAATTTTACGATTTAAAAAAATATATCTTAATTTGATCGAAAAAATTTTAAAAATTTTGGATACTTTGAATTTTTTTTGAAATTTTTATTAATTTTGCCTAAACATTTCTGGGTTTAAATTTTCAAATGTGTTGGATTTTCTGGAGTTTAAAATTTGAAGTTGTAGATTAATATGGCGAAGAAATAATAATTCAGAATTTTTTTGATCGTAGTTGCAAAATTTTAAAAATTTCTTACCTATTTCCGGATTTAAAATGTCATTTCGGATTTTCTAAATTTAATGTTTTAAATGACTATTTAAAAAAAATGTCTTGTTAAATTTAATAAATTTTTGAAATATTCTGATGTTTCGAATTTTGGAATTAAGAACACCGGAAATAATTTAGAATTTAACATTTTCAAGTTGTTAACTTAAATCTTCTCTGAATTTTCTGATAAATTCTGTTTAACCACTTTCATTTCCGTTGGTATTTGCTCAACCTAATTTTTTAAATTGTAAGCGACTTAAACTAAAAACTTTATTTAATTTTATAAAATTATCAAATTTTTGGATTAACATTTCAATGAATTTTTAAACATTTCTGAGTTTAAAACTTCATTTGAAATTATATAAATTTAATATTTTAACTAAGGTTTTTTTAATTTGATCGAATTTAAAATTTAAATAAAATAAAATAAAATATTGAATTTATTCGAATCTTGGGAGAATTTGTAAAATAGAATCTTCTTTGAAAGTTTGATCAATTCTCTAAATCTAAATCAAAAAAAATATTTCTTTTGTTTTAATTTTATCATCTTCTCAAATTTTTGGGATATTTTGAATTCTGAAATTAAAAAGGATTTCGTAACAATTTTGAATTTTAATTAAAAAAATATTTTAATTCTAATATTTTGAGACTTCTTTAAAACTTCGATAAATTATGCTAAGACATTTTCGAGTATTGAATTTCATTTGAAATTTTCTAAATCTAATATTTAACAGATGATTTTTAAAAACTATGTATTTTTAATTATATTGAATTTAGATTGGTGACTCAGTAAGGGGCCAGTAGTGGCCTTTAAACACTGTATTATTATTATTTATATTGAATTCTGAAATGTTTGGACGTTTTGAATTATAGATTAAAATAGATTTCGTATTTATTTAGAATTTGACATTTCGTTTAACATTAACTCTTCCCTCAAATTTTTAATAAATTCTGTTTAAACATTTTCCAATCGAATTCTAAGATTTATAAAAAAGAAATTTTCGAATATTTTGAATCCTGAGATTAAAAAGGAGAATTTCTGAGAAGCTGAATCGTCTATAAAATTTTGTTCAAATATCTAAATCTAAATCTAAAAACAATAATTTGTTTGCTTTAATTTTAAATTAATTTTAAATTTCTGTGAAACTATCTTTAAACATTTCCAAATTTCCGTTATTTGCCCAGCCTAATCTTTTACATAAAATCCGACTTAAAATAAAAATTTATTTAATTTTATAGAATTTTGAAATATTTAAATGAATTTTTACACAATTCTGAATGAATATAAATTTAATATTTAAATAACGCTTTAAAAAATATATATTTTTTATTCGATCGAATTCTAAGATTTTAAAAAAATATTTTGTTTTAGAATTTATTGAATTTTGAAATTTTTGGGTATTTTAAATCTTGGGAATAAGAAAGAGAATGTGTGGAAAGTTTAATCTTCTATGAAATTTTTATTAATTTTCTAAATCTAAATCTAAAAAAAATATTTTTTTTTGCTTTAATTTTATCGAGCTTTAAAAATTTTGGGATATTGTGAATTCTAAGATTAACAAGGATCTCGTAATAATTTTTAATTTTAATTATAAAATATTTTAATTCTAATATGAGTCTTCTTTAAAACATTTGGAATTTTCTAAATATAATATTTAAATAACGATTTAATAAATATATATATATATATATATATATATATATATATATATATATATATATATATATATATATATATATATATATATATATATATATATATATATATATATATATATATATATATATATATATATATATATATATATATATATATATATATATATATTAAATTTCATGGAACTCTTAACATTTAAAAAAAATATTTCGTTTTAAAATTTATTGAATTTTAAAATTCTCGGATATTTTGAAGCCTAGTCTGAATGAATTCTTATTGAATTCTGAAACTTTTCGATGTTTTGAATTATGAAATAATAAAATAGATCTCGTAATTATTTAGGAATTAAAATTTCGAAATTTTAAAAATTTTGGTATTTTTCTTAAAAATGTTTTCAATAATGCTTAAACATTTCTGGGTTTAAATTTTCAAATTTAAAATTTGAAATTTGAAATTAAAAAGGCCAAGAAATAACAATTCAGAATTTAGCAGATTTTAGTTGTGAAATTATAGAAATTTCTTATACATTTCCGGATGTAAAATTTCATTCCGGATTTTCTAAATTTAATATTTTAAATGACGATTTAAAAAAAAAAATCTTATTCAATTTTTTTAACAAATGTCTTGTTAAATTTTTTGTAGAAAGTTGATTTTCTATGAAATTTTGATTAATTTTCTAAATCTAAAAAAAAAATTTGGTTTAATTTATCGGATTTTCAAAATTTTGAGATATTTTGAATTATGAAATTAAAGAGGATTTCGTATTCAATTTCATCTGGAAATTTCTAAATTTAATATTTAACAGATGATTATAAAAAAATATTTTTAATTTTAGTGAATTCTGAAATGTTTGGATGTTTTGAATTATAGATTAAAATAGATCTCGTATTTATTTAGAATTTAACATTTCGAATTTTTAAAACACTGTGGAAATTTTGATTTTTCTTTAAAAAAAAATAATTTTCACAACTTTCAAATGTTAAATTCTAAACTAAGTATTACCAGAATTGTGTCACTCTTCGCCTTCTTATTCTAAAAGTTCAAAATACAAATTCCAGAGACTCAAATACATTTGAAAATTTAAACTCAGAAATGTTTAAGCAAAATTTATCAAAACTATCAATTTTACTTAAACATTTCTGAGATAAAATTTTCTATGTGCTTGAGTTTCTGGAATTTATGTTTTGGTTAAGAAGGCGAAGAATGATACAATTCTGGTAATACTTAGTTTAGAATTTAACATTTGAAAGTTGTGAAAATTATTTTATTTTATTTTATTGAATTCTGAAATTTAGGATGCCTTGAATTCTGGGATTAAGAAGGGGGGAAATTATTAAAATCACGTAATACTTTAAATGTATTATTTCGAAGTTATAAATTTGAATCCTTTTGGAAATGTTGATAAATTCTACTTAAGCAATCCGAGGCTAAAATTTCAATTGTAATTAACTAAATCTTATATTTAAACAAGAAAATATTTTGTTTTAAAATTTTAAGAAAATCTGGAATTTTTGGATGGTTTTTTAAAATTCTGAGATTAAGAAGACGAAGCTACATATATAAATCGTGCAATAATTCATAATTTACCACATCGTAGTTGTGAGATTTTAGAAATTTCCTACACATTTCCGGATTTAAAATTTCACTTCGAATTTTCGAAATTTAATATTATAAATTGCGATTTAAAAAAAAATATCTTGTTAAATTTTATAAAATTCCGAAATATTCAGAATTTTTGAATTTTGAGATTAAGAATACCGAAAAAAATTTAGAATTTAACATTTTCCAGTTGCTAAATTAAATTTTCCCTGAAATTTCTGATACATTTTGTTTAACCACTTTCAAATTTACATTGGTATTTGCTCAACCTAATCTTTCAAATAAAAAGTGACTTAAAACAAAAATGTTATTTAATTTTATAGTATTTTGAAATTTTTGGATTAAAATTTCAATGAATTTTTAGACATTTCTGAGTTAAAACTTCAATTGGAATTTTATAACTTTAATATTTTAAATAACGATATTTTTAGTTTGATCGAATTCTAAGATTTATAAAAAAATATTTCGTTTTAAAATTTATTGAATTTTGAAAATTTTGGATATTTTGAATCCTGTGATGAAGGAATTCTTATTGAATTCTGAAACTTTTGGATATTTTGAATTATGGATTAAAATAGATCTCGTAATTATTTGGAATTTAACATTTCGGAAGTTTTGAATTTTCTTTGAAATGGTATTCAAAATTTAAATGACAATTTAAAAAAAATGTCTTTTTAAATTCTGAAATATTCAGATGTTCAGATGTTCGAATCTTGGGATTAACAACACCGGGAATAATTTGGAATTTAACATTTCCAAGTAGTTAAATTAAATCTTCTCTGAAATTTCTGATAAATTTTGTTTAAACATAAAAAAAAATTCTCGTAATGCATAGTTTAGAATTTAACATTTGAAAGTTATGATTTTTATTTTACCGAATTCTAAAATTTAGGATGCCTTGAATTCTGGGTTTTAGACTCGCGTAATAATTTATTATTTCGAAGTTATGAAATTTTGAAATTTTTTGGAAATCTTGATAAATTCTACTTAAACATAAAAACAAAGGTTAAATTTTCAATTGGAATGTTTTAAATCTAATATTTTAGACGAAAATTTAAAAACTATCATTGGTTTCAAAATTTTTTTAAAACCTGATTTTTTGGATGTTTTGTACAATTTTAGAAATTTGTTATACATTTCCGAATTTACACTTTCACTTCGAATTTACTAAGTAATATTTTAAATGACGATTTAAAATAAAAATTATTTTTTAAATATGTATTATCGAATTCTTTGGATATCTTGAATTCTGGAATCTCCCAAGATTGGATATTTTGAGTTTTCTTTAAAATTTCGGTAAATTTTGCTTAGACATTCGAGTGTAGAATTTCATTTAGAATTTTATAAATCTAATATTTAAATGGCGATTTTAAATATTTTTAATTTTATCGAATGCCGAAAATGTTAAATGTTTTGAATTCTTGGATTAAGAAGTCAAGAAGCATGCAAATATCATAATAATTTAGAACTTAACATTATATGTCAAATTTGGAATTTTCATTGAAATTTTAGATATGTTTTAATGAAATTTTTTTTTTTAAATTTTATTCAATTTTATAAATGGTCCGGTACAAAACTTACTGGCAAGAAAATTTTGTAAAAAAAAAATCAGAGACTTTACTAAATATTTAACTAATTTCTTTTCATTTATTTCATTTCAGTTTGGCATTTTCCGTAACCCTATTCTGTAGCGAGGCCATTTTAGTCATACTATTATTATTAGCACGGCGCAGTAAAGTGATTGGTGGTGAATTGGGCGGTCCACCTTTTTTTAAATATTTATCAGGCGGTACACTTATTGGTCTATGGGTATTCTATTTAGTTATGAGCAGTCTGGAAGCGTATGATGTAATTCCTGGGTTCTAAATACATTTTTTGTATATTTTTTTTTTTAAACAATACTTATAATATATAAATAAAAATTAAAAATAATTAATTAATTAATACACAATTAACGAAGAGAAAGTAAAATAATTTTTTGTTAACAAAATAACATTAATATACAAACTAATTTTTGATAAGTTAAAATCCCAGCCTAAAACAAAAAATTAATTAAATTAAAAATCACAAACTATTTTAATACTTTATTTACCTTTATATAATCTATATATATAAATTAATTAATTTTGTACATAATTTATATAGTTTTTAATTTATTTGTTGAACAAATTATTTTTAATTAATTTATTTGTTTATTTCTTCCCTTTTTTCCGTATGTTTTCTTTTGTTTTTCCTCTAATAGGCATTCCCGGAATGGTGAACAACCGACAACTGTTTACGATTTTTTTTTTTTTTTTAAATGATAATTTCACATATTTTTAAATTTTGTTAAATAAAATTGTTAAATTTATATAAATAAAAAATATATATATGAATATAATAACTACATAAACATTTACCAAAGTATTTTTGTATATAAAATGAGAACAAACACGATGTACCAAGAAAAAGAAATAAATGGGAATTTTTTTCTAAAACAAATTTAATACTTTTCTTAATTAATATTCAGAACAAAATTTACATAATGCGCGGATTTTGGTTTCCCTTTTTTTTTTGTATTCCTTTAAAAAATTAAAACATGTAAATTTTGGTCTATAAATAAAAAAATAATATTTTTTTGTTGATATTTCAATGATAAATCTCAAGTCATAATAAAATTTTGTTTTTTCTAGACCGTAAATAAAAATTGTTGACGTGAAAAAATTACTAAATTCATTATTAATTATTATCTATATTCTCTACGTAAATATCGTGTATTAATCCAATAAAAATCATATTATATTACATATTCAACGAATTTATGTAACACATAACATACAATAAAACAATACAAAAATTATAATTTATTTATTTCTTTTTCAAAAAATTAATTAAGTATTTCTTTTGAGTTAAAATTGTAATTTCATGTTTTTCTTTTTAAAAAGAAAATAGTGATGGAAATAATTTTTTTGTGTATTTCTGAAGATATGTACAAAACTAATTAAATGAATGGATAGTCCAGTATCCCAATCAGCGCAAATTTCACAATTTTAAACTTGACTTGTGATTATTCTACTGAGCGTATAAAAAAAATTAGAGCGTTTTTTTAAAATATTTGTATTAACCAATGAATAGGTTGTTAATATAGCTGGATCAATCCAAAGTTAAACAATATCGGTTTTCTGTCATGAAATAAAACAACGCTCTAATTTTTAACACCATCCATTTTTAATTAAATATAATTTTTTCACATATCTTGTTTTATATGAAATAAAAATAAATAATTATTTGTAATCAACATTTAGGAAACTTTTAAATTCTTATTTTCATATTCTTTTGCGATATTAATGTAAAATTGCCCTAAATGTTGATTACACAATTAAATTAAAACCTAATTTTTCGGGAAAGTTGCCTAACTGAGCGCCTAAAAATTATACTCCCATTTAATCCTTAGAACAATTTCATAGGATGATTTTAAATTAAAATTTAAACAATATGATAATGGTAATAAAAGATGTTTCTAAATGTTGATTACGTATTATGGCAAACTGGAATTTATGAAAAATGGATGAAGATAAAAATTGTAGCATTGTTTATCATCATTCAAACAGTGGTCCAGCCAAATTAAATATATTGGTTGGTACGAATTCTTCGTAATTATGAAATAAAAACAACGCCCTAATTTTTTTACGATTTTTTTAATTGGATAACTTTCATTTTACAGAGAAGTTTAACGTATATTTAAAGTAATTAGGACATCTTGGGTAAGGTCAGTCTTACTTCTTCCAATTTAATTTAATATATTACATAAATATATAACTATTTCCATCACTATACAATAGAACTATTTATTAATAAAAAACAAACGTCTTTTAAATTATTCCTAAAGTAAAATTATAATTTTGTTTTGTTATTTAAATATTTCTGCATGACTACGACAAACTAATCTATTCATAAATAAATTTGTATAGTTTATAAGTCAAAAACCCATTTATTATTTAATTTAATTTTAATTAATTATCTTTCACTGGAATTGGGATGATGATTTATGATTTTTTTTTGCTTCAATTTTTGTTAATTGTGAATCAATTTCATCTTACATATTATTACTAAAATAATAAAAATCCAAGAATTTAAATAAAATTTATTATTATAAGATTTTGACCAATTTTATTACAAACAACACACATCGTTTTATATATTTTGGAATTTTTTTTTATACTCTCTTTCTATATAAATGTATAATAATTATAATCTGGGGGATGTATACCAAACACATATATGTATATGCCGTAGAATTTGTTTCAACGTTTCTTAAATGTGAATGTCTGAATTTTGATAAAAACGATCATATATTTAATAATATGTGAAACCATATCCTAGACAATTTCTAGAGAATTTTTAGTAAAATTCCGCATTCAAATATATTCCCCCCGATAAATACTGTATACTCGATTTTTATATCTCTATAATAAGCTTTCTAAATTTCTTCTAAAAAAAAACTTTTGTCCTTCACTTAATATTACTTTACAAAAAACAAATAAATTTAAATTTAATAAGGAACACAAAACTCTTTGGCGTGTATAAAAGAAACTAAATAAATAAAAATACATAACTTAAGTAAATGAAACAAAAATACTCTAAATATTTATATTTAAATTCAATATATTTCTTATTCCCATTTTTAATTTTTTATTGTATAATTAAAATTAATTAATGAATAAAAAATAATTGCATTTGTTACAATGAAAAATAAAAAGCGCATCTAATTAAAATTAAATTAAAAAAAAAAATATATAAATAAATTGTGCTTCCAAAAAAAAAAAAAATCTGAAACCCAAACCAAATCCAAATATAATTCGGAACTTCTATCTAATTGTACTTAAAATTAATAAAAATCTTTAATGCCAAATTATTATTAGTTAATAATTATTAATTAATTTCACTTTCATGTTAAATAATTTTATTTTGTTGTATTAATTAATTTATTTTTTATTTTTTTTTATAAAAGACCTGCAATAAAAATATATAATATTTTTTTAATTAATTAATAAAATTGCCTTTTAAATCAAACAAAAAATAAAAATTTTTATTTTTATTTAATTTAATTAATTAAAATTTATATATTGTACAATTATTGTTTATAAAACAGAAAAATTGTTAAGCGTAATAAATAAAAATGAAAATTATGATATTTCCGTCCATATTTTATGATTTGCCCACACAATTCATTAAAGTTCGAACATAAACATATTACATTGCTTAATTTTACCTGGAAAGAGCCTAAAATATCATAATTTTTATTTTTAGTACAAAAATTAACACCAACCAAAAAAAATATTAATTTAACAATTTTTCAATTTAAAAACATGTGTTGTGTACGATTTTTAATTTTATATAATTTAATTAATAAAAAAAAATTAATAATTTTAATGAATTATTATAAATATAATGATAACGCCATTTTTGAAACAAAAACCAAAAAATTACAAAAAAAAAAATTGTTTAAATTATATATTTATATTTATAAGTAAATTATATTAATAAGATGAAATGAAAAATTAATTATGAAATAATTAAATATATATATTTAGCTAAATATATATATAAATAAAAAAGACAGAGAAAAAGTATATAAAAATAAATATAAATTTAAAAACAAAATAAATAACAGATGAGTTTTTTAACGTGTTATAAAATGATACCAATCTCTAGAAGGAAAAAGACGTACACTTGTGAGTTTAAAAAAAAATCAACACCGTAGCACCGAAAAAAAATATCAGGGCGTTTTTTCCATAATGTATTCGCCAAGGCGTTGTAATTATGTACAAGGAGCAAATCACATCATAGCCCTTCTTTATAGACTATACTAATAAAATAAATTTGTAATAAATTTAGTTAGCGATAGTCCAAACATGTTAGAATTACTTGTTTATGTGTCATTGAGCAAATTAAATGGCAATATCATGTGAATGAATCAAAATAAAAATCGGGGCGTTGTTTTTACTTTAAAAAAATGCAGGGACGTAAAATTTGAATTATAGAAAGATGAAAACCAATTTTTTTTAATTTCATCGATTATCGATCTGGACTAGGATTCTTGATCGAGCTAAGTCAAAAATCGATACGGATTCACTTACAAAATTGGTGTAATAAAACTAATGATCTAGCATTTTAATAAACGAACCAGTTTCATCTGCATTACTTTTTCAAATAATTGCTAATTCCACGCAAATGAATGAAGATAAAATGTAGGGCTTTGTTTTGATTAATAAAAATAGTAAACCGACAACTATGAAATTTGTTTGGTTATCGATATGGAAAATAATCGACAGCTAAATCGAAATTCTCAAAACTTATTGATGCAATATAACAAATTCAAATCAAAACAATGCCCTAATTTTTTTTTATAATGAAGCACAAGCCCATGTCCATAATTATTTTTATAAATTTAACTATAGTAGGAATAGTGAAACTATATCTTTGGACAAAATAAGTGGCAAATGGATGAAAATAAAAATTAGGGCGTTGTTTAAAATTAACCAAAAAAAGGTGAGGTAAAGAAGGGTTTAAGCGAAGAATTTTATTAAAACCAAATTAAATAACGACAAATTAAAATAATAATTTTGTTTGGTAAGATTGGCTATTACGAAATATAAATAACGCCCCAATTTTTTTATAAATAAGACTGTCTATCATTAGAAATTCTCGTCATTATCCCCGCTAATTCAATATACACTCATGATTAGCATTTAGAATTTTCAAAACTTAAGCAATAGACTTGAACACTTTGAAGTTATTTGCACGGTTAATTGTGTTGTGCTAAATTCTTTTTGAATTGGTTGTAAATGTGGTTAGTAAATTCGGGGTAGAGGGTACCACGTCAGTAGCTGCTTTTACTCACAGTTTTCTAACAATTTTTTTAAATATTTAACCCGTGTACTTATGCAACAACATCAACAATAATCAAATATATTTTTATTAACTCAGTACTAATTGACAACTTCCAACGATGAATTCAGAAGAGAGATTTTATTTAAATCTTTAAACGATTTGTTAGCCTAAGTGAACCGTCCTACACCTTAATTTAACCTGACCGATTAACGAACGCAATTTTTCTTTTAAATATTTCTCCCAAATTTAATTCAAATTTCAATATGAGGTCGTCAATCATTATAGCACGTAAGGCAGTATTTGTTAACCTTTCTCTAATAATGGACCACAAAATAGAAACATTAAAATTTCGTTAAGAATTCGGAAATGAATTTAAAAAAACTAAATTTTTTCAGTCAATTCAGCAAAATGTTATTAAAGTTTGAAATAATTTTTATCCTACTTCTTAGATTTGAAGATGGCATCGAAACCAAATTAAATTGAAAGTGTTCTGAATTCAATTTTAGCTTGATATAAAATTTAGTGTTAGTCTTAAAATAGGATTGAAAAACTTAAATTTTATAATTAAGCAAATTTAGTAAGACATTGGTTGGAACATGGGCATTTAAATTTAAATTATCAAGTTTAAGTTAGATCATACGGTTGAGCTTGTTACGATAAATATGTATGCAGTAATAGAATGGACACAATCCGATGGAAATTTTGTTGTGTCTAAAGTGAGCTTAACTCAATTCGTTCAAATTTACATATCCAAATTTGAATGTTAATTGAGGCGAGTAAAATAAATTTGAATAAAATTCGTCGTTTAGTGGATTACTCAAAAACAGTAATGGCAGGTCTTATCTTTGGAAACTAATGAAAAATATGTAAACAATATAAAAAAAATTGACGATGTTTCAGTGGTTCCAACAAATCAGATTCGTAACAGAAATATCACTGGAAATTTTAAAATTAATCAAAGATTTAAATTAACACCTTTGTAAAATTTAAAAAAAAAACAAAATTCATAATTTTAAATTCTAAAATTCATAAAATTCATAAACTGTTAAATTGATATTTCAATCTAAACTTGTACAATTTAGAGATTTCAATATTAAGAAATTCCATCTACGAATTCCAAATCAAATTTTAAAAAATGCGGAAAGCATCAGTCGCCATAAACATTTAAAGATTTTAAAATTCATATTATAAAAATGCATCCAAGTTCAAATTTCTTAGTTTTAAATTATAAATTACAAAATATAAAATTAAAAATTTCCAATTACAAATTCTAAAACTTTAAATCTTAGAAAATTCGATATTTAAAAATTAAAATTCAAGAATATTGAAATCTTGATTCTAAAAACTACCATTCCTTTCTTTTTAAGCTTAAATATTTGTTGACTAATTCTTATGAAGTTTCTAATTATTTACATTTACCGGATTTGATATTTTAAATTTCAATTTGAAGAATTAAACAAAAAGTTTAAAATTTAAAATAAATGCTAACTTCTATAAACGTAGTCGAGATTCTATATTCTAATTCTAACTCACTTCAATTTCAAAATTTAATTGAAATCCAAATTTGTACGATACCCTAATGAACTTTGAAATTGCAATTTGATTGGTTCAAAACACAACTCTACAATTTTCCTAAAAAGCAACACTGAATGCGGAACCTTTGTGGATTCCAACCGATTTAATAAAAAGCATTGACGGAAATTATTCGAAATTTTGTAATTTGTTCGACTGTATGGACTTGCAGACATTATCATCAAGGCAGCTTCAAAATTAAGGTTAGAGTCTAAGGACTTGCCGACATTAGCATCAAGGCAGCTTCAAAATTAAGGTTAGTGTTAAGTTAAAAAAAGTTAAAGTTAAGTTAAAAGTTAGTTAAGATTATTGTTGATAGCCTTTATGGAGATATGATAACTATATTATAGCTATAGTATCGCTATTTAAAATCTGAAAATTTACCAATTGCAAATCTGGGTTTTCTTTGACAATTGGTCAAAAATAACAATTTTATTACTTACATATATCACATATTTAGCCATCCTCCTCAAATCTTTATCTTTGATATTTATTTGTCTGCAAAATCATCAATCGCACAAACTCTATAGAAATTTCGTGCCTCAAAAGTAGCAAGTTCAGTGTTATGATCATCAACATAATTTTTTTAATTTTAGTTGTTATCGTCAGGAACCAAATCCGATACTCCCACCAAACCTGTGAAGCGCGTTTTTTAGATAATTTAAGAATGACAATCCATTTTAAGTAATCTAATTGTCTCTTCAAAACTTGGGGAAAATATGATTGCCCATTTACAAATTAGTGCTTACGAATTAACATAAAATAATTTAGGCTACAGGTAAATTCCGTAATTGGAACGTTTAAAAATCAACCGCTAATTTGATCTTAATATTATGCTACGAGTGTAGTGTTTACCTTATAAATTAGAAAAGTATTTGGCAAAAAAACATTTCATTCACTAAACTTGCACTTATTTGATAACAAGGTTGACATGACGGCAAGGTTGCGGCACCGCCAATCTTTCAATTATCTTTTTCATTACAGTTTGTGTGTGTGTCTAAATATCAAAATAAAAATTGTTTCCATTATGCTGTCTGAACTCAAATTTACATGATTGTAAAATGCTACTTTACATGATTGTAAAATTGGCAACACTGTAATTTAATAATTTTCCAGGTTATGGTAAATTTAGTCATGACCGAGAGCACATTACATAATTTGATGGAACACTATCATGTTGTTTTGGCACCACCAATCGCTTTCGCTTAGATATCAAACTACAATGTTGCCGAGTTTACAGGTTATGTTTTCGGGTCCTAGAAGGAAAATTTAGCCAAATGATTATAAAATTGGTTTACATGTATGTATGTATATGAATTCAAATTGTAGGACACCCATCACAGATTTCAATTAAGCTTGCACCATATGAAACTGTGTGTGTTTCTTAATATTCGCGTCTTTGCGGTCCGGATGAACGTTCGAATAAGTAAAATCTAATCTAAAATCGTACACCAAATTATAATTAAATTTGTATTTTAATTTCAGATTAAATATGTATGTATAAGTGAATACACAATGTTGGGATATCGCCAAGATTCAAACGTCTTCTAAAAATATAAATTCGTAATTCTTGTTATCAAAACAGCTGTTACTGGTTGACCTTGATTTATAATTTGCCTTTCTTACGCTTATGCTTATATTTCTTATTAATCAGCTGTGACATGAATAATCTGTGTATGTATATACCGGCTGTATCATAAAATTTTTTCTGTGCTATGTTAGTATGCTCCACAATGTGTATAGTCGTTTTGATAAAAATTCGCAGATGGCTGGTAAGAGCAGGTTCAACTTTCCGTTGTAGAATTTTACCATTAAAACGCCAAAATACAAACTATAGAAAATAAAAATGTCATAATGTTTTTAAAATCATTCCAACTTTTTGTATTTGATGTAAGGGGTCAGCTATACTTTTGTCTAGTCAATATCGCAAAAACTCTAAAAAAGTAAGAATAAAAAAACATATAAAAACTGCCACACAAAATTAAATTAAAATGTTAAAATAATTAGGCCAAAAAAAATTTAAAGTGGTTACTATTTATAGTTAAATAAATAATACATTATTATTGTTAAGAATTTAATAAATTAATTTATTTATAAATTGTTAATTTAATAATAAATTTTATAGTTACTAAGAAGTACCAGATAAATAATTTAATTATTTAAGCATAATTATAATTTAAAAATTATACAAACTATATTATGTGTATATATAGAAAACATACTTTAAAAATAAATTCGCTAGCAAAAAATTTATATAAATACATACAAAAATAATTAAATATTATCGATGTTTTCCCAAATGAAAATAAAAATGGATAATGTAAAAGAATAAAAATATGTATTAGGTAAATGGAAATAAATTACTAAATTAATTAAATTATATACAGACATACATATATAATGTTTTAAGACAAAAGTCATATCGAACACACATAAAATTAAAAAAAAAAAAAATTATTAAAAAAAAAACAATAAACATACATTAAAAAAATATTTAAAAGCATTTTAATTATTGATTTAGGAAAGTAAATTTCAACTAAACAGATCAACTTACACCATAGCAAAGCTGCATCGTTTGAGCTTAATTTGCTGCTCGCTAATTCGCAGATAGACATTTGCTTAATTCAGGAACCTTATCTGCTTGACGGTGTGGTTTCTGGTTTGGATCCTGTAGGTGGCAGAATCCTCTACAGAGGGTCCAATGATAAGGTTAGAGCCTGCGTGTTTATTTCTAACAATCTTAGTGCTACCCTAATTCATGAATATTGTTCAGCGGACGTTGCAGCTGTGCTCGTCTCTCTCAAATCGTCGAACTCAGTCGGATCACTGGTGGTAGCATCAGTGTATCTGCCTTACGATTCGGTGTCACCTCCTCCCTCGGAGGAGTTCAGCAACTTTGTTTCGTGGATCAGGACAAATCATTTACCTTTAGTGGTAGGATGCGATGCTAATGCTCATCACACGTTATGGGGTAGCACGAATATTAATGATATTAATGACTGCAGTCGGTCATCCTAGGCTCGGCATGCTCCGCTGCCTTTCTCCTGCGGTGTATTGGTGCATGGAACGCTCTCGGCCTGATCACAGGGCATAGACTAATCTACAATTTATTCAGCTCATATATACCAGAAATTAATATGGTTAATGACAAATTGTTGACAGAATTCTGCTTTGATATCTCTTTCTCGGTGGTTTATTCATCGAGGAACTCGTGGTCATCTCAAGAATTCAAGGACTGAGTGGCTCAGTCGCTAGTATTTTTTGCTGACGGGTTTCACTCTAATTTTGATGCAGGTTTTGGAACCTATTGTCCTGAACTTGACCTACAATCATGTGGGAGTCTACTGCACTGTATTCCAAGCGGAGCTGATTGCACTCACACGTTGTGCGATTGACGCTTCTAACCTCGCTGTCTCCGGAAAAGATATTATTCTATGCAGTGATAGTAAACCTGTGCTCAATTCATTACGAAATCCTATGATCACTTCCAAACTGGTCAAGGACTGTAAGCATTTTATTAACGTCCTTTCCCCTAATAATCGTGTCAGAGTTATGTGGGTTCCGGCTCATTGTGGCATTTAAGGCAATCAGATAGCTGATGTTTTAGCTAAAACAGGCTCAAAGATGGAATTCATTGGACCTGAACCGGCAGTGCCCCTGACCTTTAATTGTGGTAAGGTAGCTATTAAAAACTATATGTTTCTGCAGGCTAAGCGTAATTGGCTAGCTTCTACTACTTGCCGAGTGGCTAAGCACTTCATTTGTAAACCTAATCTGAGACTCACAAAGATTGCTCTATCCTTAAAGAAAGACCAACTGAGAGTTCTGGTCGCTATTCTGACCGGCCATGGTCGTTTTAAACTCCATTTAAAAAGAATGGGACTTGTCCAAGATTCCTTGTGTGACAACTGTCTTGAAGATGACGATGACAGCATTCACTTTGTCTGTGGCTGTCCCGCTTTCGAGATAGTTAGGTCCCGATTTCTTAATTATAGATCTTTAAATGTAGGTCAATTGTCATCCCTGCCATGGTTTAAGCTGTTACAGTTTGCCAGAGCAGCCGAGCGCATTTGCGAATTATGATAGAATCCTCGGTTTGCACCATGGGCCTAGAGTGGCATTGAGTGCGGAACCTGCTTAGGTTCCAACCAACTTTAATAATAATAATAAAATTTCAACCAGATCAGTCGGATTTTGATTGGAGTGTTCGACGGAGATCCGAGAAGAAAATTTCGGACGCGTAATTAAATTTCGTAATTCATCTTCAAACTATACTTAGTTCAATGATAGTTTTGAATAGTTTGATTCGAACTTGATCGGCATACAACAACGTTTTTCTCAATTACTTAATGAAAATTTTTAATCGATAATGAAAATTTAATATTGAAATTGATAACTCTTACCGTCGAGTAAACATTAAAAATAACTTACTTATTACTTGTGTGAAAAGTTGAATAAGCAGTTATTAATTTTTTTATAAAAAAAAAAACATTTTGATGTGAAAAATATGTGAAACCGTGATGTTCCAATATTCTCAAACTCAAAGATGAAAGGCTAGGCGAAATCTGGAGAAAGCGATGTCCACAAGCGATTTGTCGCTAAACGCCACAACCACAGATAGTTGACTAACAAAAATGTGCAACATAGTCCAAAACGACCACAAATCGCAAATGCATCAAAAATTAGTTTACGAGGTAATTTAATAACAAGTGAACTAAAAATTAACGTACATGAACTTAGTGCATTGAACAATAAGAGTGCATCGTCGACAAATTTTGACGATAAAAAAAAACAATGAAAGTACGATTTTTGTGTTATCTGTGGTGAACTCCATAACTCAAATGCATGCAACAAAGAAAAAACATCAGCATCAAATGCAGCAACTGTGGCGGAAATCAGACTGCAAATTATAGAAGGTGTCCAATTTACCTAGAATTTACCAGAATTTTCATATCATAACGCACAAAATAACCAACCAAAAGCAACTGTTAACAGTAGTGTACATCAAGAGGTTTCATATGCAAGTATCCTTATCGGTACCACTGCTAAAGTGCAAGCAAGCGAAGAAAGAAACGTTGCAGCAGATTTAAGCAAGTTAACTAACATGATGCAAAGCTACATGGCGATGATGGAGAACCATGAATCTAATGATGCAGAATATGAACACGTTGATGCAGATAGTCGATAAAAATGATAAATGACTGTCCTCAAAATAGCCATATGGAATTCAAACGGCCTAGCACAACATAAAGCAGAGGTTCAAACATTCTTCACTGAGCACAATATTTACATAATGTTAATATCTGAAACACACTTCACCAAAAATAATTATTTCAAAATTCATGGGTACTCTGTTTATGACACAAAGCACCTAGATGGGAAAGCACATGGAGGCACAGGTGTACTTATAAAAACAAGATAAAAACACTATGAATTTATGAAATATGGGAAGGAACATATCCAATCAACGAGCATCTGTCTGCGGGAGTGCTCTGAAAACTGTGTCAGATCAGCAGTGTACTGCGTCCTCCAAAACATGCTATATTAAAAAACTGCATTCAAGGATTATTTCAGCCAGATAGGTAATAAATTTCTTGCGGGGGGTGATTTCAACGACAAACACACTTACTGGGGTTCCAGAATAACATCGCCGAAAGGCAAACAGCCTTATGAAGCTATAGAAGAACAGCCTCTGGAATACTTTACATAACAAACTGTCACATTATATATAGGAACTAATACAGGAAAAGTGGAAAATTCGCCGCCGATGGCAAGAAACAAAATCACCGTTGTTGAAATGGAAATTAAATCGAGCTATTAATTAAGACATTAAGATTTGCATTGCGGGAAGAAGAAAACCAGAGCGTCCAGAAATATTTAAATGAACTCTCGGACAGATTATTCTTTGTGGAAGACAACAAAAAAGATAAAAAGGCCAACAAACTCGAATCACCCGATTAAACTACCAACTGAAAATTGGGCGAGAAGCGATGAAGAAAAAGGCGATGCTTTTGCTGCTCATCTAACAACAGTATTCGCACCACACGAAGAAACTAATAACTTCGTGCTTAAAAATTTAGAAAATTGTATAAGTCCAAATCGTGTAATCTCGAGGTTATTTGAAAAAATGCTACTAACGAAATTGAAACCAGTATTAGTAGAACGGCATATTATCCCAGACCAACAATTTGGGTTCCGAAACCAACATTTTTTTTTTTTTTTTTTTTTCAATTTTATTAATATTAAATATTTTAAATAAACAATTATTACAATCTAGTCCTGGACTAATGAGCAATTTTATTCTAACTTAATTTACTATGTTGTATTAATCTATGGCTTCTTCCCACTGGTGTTCCATAGTGTCTGATAAATTGAATTAAACCACATCGTTATTTTGGATTTTAGATCAGCATTACGCTGTTTACCCTAGCAATTACATCAGCTCAAAAGGTTTAGTTCGTTTGAGCCTGCGTACAATATCTGTGTTGTTTAACAGCTTAGTTGCCTCAGTGTTAACATGTTGTTCGAGCCTTTGCCTATGTCTCACTGCATTTTTTTGGATTTCCTTTGAAACAGTGTCCACTTTAAGGTCCCTATGGAGGTCTCTGTTTCTAACATACCATGGTGCATCAACGATGTTCCTTAATACTTTGTTTTGAAATCTTTGGATGATTTCCACGTTGCTCTGTTTGGTACAATCCCAAAGTTGTATACCATAAGTCCAAACCAGTTTTAAAATTTGTTTATATAATAGAAGTTTGTTGTATGTTGATAGAGCGGATCTCCTTCCTATCAGCAAATACATCTTTCTATATTTAAGGCCCAGTTCTTCACTTTTCTTTTTGACGTGTGCTTTCCATCGTAGTTTTGCATCTAGTGTCATGCCAAGATACTTAGCCGTGTTGGCATACGGTATTACTTCTTGATTAATTGTAACCGGAATATGTTCGAGTCGTTTGTTTGTAAAATTGATGTGAACTGATTTAGTTTCGTTAAGTTTAATTCGCCATATTTTGGTCCAGTTATGTATTTGAGTAATAGCTAACTGTAAACTATGAGTTGATTCTTCGTTGCTATCTCCAACAGCTAAGATTGCCGTGTCATCAGCAAATGTCGCCACAGTGTTGTTTTCTAATACAGGGAGATCATTAGTGTACAATAGGTATAGGACAGGACCTAATACACTGCCCTGCGGTACTCCTGCCTTGATTTCTTTCAATTCAGAATAGGAATCGTCTAATTTTACTCTAAAGAATCTATCTTTCAAGTATGATTCTAATATTGTAGTGAATTGCATTGGTAGTACAGTTCTTAACTTATAGTTAAGTCCTTCGTGCCAAACTTTATCAAAGGCCTGTGCAACGTCTAAGAATATCGTTGAGCAGACTTTTTTCTCCTCTAATGCTCTTTCAATAATATTAGTTATTCTGTGCACTTCATCTAATGTTGAGTGTTGGTTGCGAAAACCGAACTGATGATTTGGAATCAGGTTTTTCCTCTCAATTATCGGATTTAGTCTTTTTACTAATAACTTCTCAAAGAGTTTAGACATAACTGGTAATAGTGATATTGGCCTGTATGATCCAGTTTTGTGTGGTGGTTTCCCAGGTTTAGGAATCATAATTACTTCTGCAATTTTCCAAAGGCTGGGTACATATTTCAATCGAAAGGTGGCATTTATAATATTGGTGAGCTTAAATAATGCTTTCCTTGGTAGTTCTTTTAAAATTTCTGCTGTGATAAGGTCATTACCGGTCATAACTTCTTTTGGTGTTGCTCGTAGGATTTCTTCACTTTCCTGTACAACCTCTCCAGTTATTATTTCGGCTTCCAATGATTGGTCATCATGTGGTTCAAATATTTTTTCCAGGTATTCAGCAAAATTTCGTACTTTATCTTCGTTATTTCTGGCCCATTTGTTATCTTCTGTTCTGATTGGAGGAATCTGCATCATTGGCCTTTTAATTCTTCTGGTTGCTCTCCAGAGAGAATAATCAGTACTAGTATCATTAGATAATTTTCTGAGGTAGTTACTGATAGATTCGTCTTTCAAATCTTTGATTTCCCTTTTAAGTAGCTGAGTCAGATTGTTTAGCTTAGTTTTATATTGAGGGGCTCTAGTTTGTTGCCATATTCTCCTTGCCCTTCTTTTTTCTGCCAAAAGCTCTCTAATTTCTCTAGAGTAGTTGTTTCCCTTAATTTTCTTTTTAACTTCAGGAGTGTTTTCCCAAGTTGACTGCTGTTTGTCACATATGAACTTGTGAACTTCTTTTTCTAATTGCTCCTCACTCCTTAGCGGAACCATTAAGTTAATTTTTCTTTCTAAAGACAGGTTAAAGTATTCCCAATTTGTGTGTTTACTTACTAAACTAGGATAGCTTTTTTTTTTAATGATCCTTTCACTTAATGTCAAAAGTATTGGGGAGTGATCAGAGCTTAAGTCAAGACTTTCATCTATATGTATATAATTTACAGATATATTTTTCACTATAAAGAAATCAATCAGATCTGGTATTTTATTTGGATCAGTTGGCCAGTGGTCAATGGTCGGTTTACCATTGGATAAGGCTTCACAACCGTATTTTCTGATAGCATTGAGGAGTTCTTTCCCTTTGGTTGTTGTTAGTCTAGAACCCCAGTGAATATTTTTTGCATTAAAATCTCCTCCAATTACAAATCTTTTCCCTAGTTTACTGAAAAATTCAAGATAATCTTTTTCTTTTAGAGAGTATTTCGGTGGGCAGTAAATTCCAATAACACTAATAGAGTTATTTTTGGTCTTGATATTAACAGCTGTTGCTTGTATTTGTTCTGTTTCATATTTTAATTCCTCGAAGTGATTAATACTATTTCTAATTATAACAGCACTACCTCCCTTGGCAGTTATATGTGATATGTGTGATAAGTATTAAGTTTGCTTAATATCAGCTTAAGCGTTTGATTTATGTCGTCTGTTTGAGGAGTTTTTTGTTTGTTTTCGTTACTCATTGAGCGTAAGTTTTTTTGCCCACTTCTGCTTGAGAGGCTATCGACACTTTACGCCTTATGTCTCCTTTAAATGATTCAGGCCTGTTTATTCCAACAGTTTGCTTCTTTATTACATTTGTATTTTTAGCATGTATGTTTTTATTTTTGATGTTTTGCAATTCAATATCAACACTGCATCCTCTGTACA
Source organism: Tipula unca (assembly GCA_951394425.1). NCBI lineage: Eukaryota > Metazoa > Arthropoda > Insecta > Diptera > Tipulidae > Tipula > Tipula unca. The sequence continues at coordinate 43,725,003 of OX596381.1, read as the reverse complement.
TCTAGGCTGTACATCTGTGGGTTTGACACAATCTCTAGTATGGTGTTTACCTGTACATTTGACACACCTGGGTTCTTTGTTACAGTATTTTTGAGTATGTCCATATGCTTGACATTTTTTACATTGTGGTATAAGCCTAGATCTTCTTAGGGGCTCAATATTGACTTTGCATCCCAAGATGTACTTGATTTGATGTATTTTTTCAATATCATCATCTGCGCTGAATGTCAGCATATACATGTTCAGAGGCTCCTTACTTCTTCGTTTTAGCTTAATTGATGCTTCAGTTGCATTAAAACCTTTTCCTTTCAGGTCCTCAATTATTTTTTCTGGTTTACATGTAGAGTGCAGATTTTTAACCATTACCCTAATTGGTCTGATTTGTTTGTTTTCAAACGTATGCCAGGAATGTCCCTCTTCGCTTAATATTTTTCTCATTTCTCTGTAGGTTTCACCATCTGCTAAGTTTATTTTGATGTTGTTTCCACTCATCAATTTTGTATTAAACTTATCTGTTTTAATTATTGTTTTAATTTTCTCATACAGTAGATCATAGTTTTTAACTCCATCTATAACTATTGGGGGTGGTGGAGGTCATTTTTTTGGATTGTTTTGGATTATTTTAGGAATTGTCTCTTTTAGTTGAGGAGGAGTAGGTGTATCATTCCTTCTCCTTTTTTTTCTCTGGCTTTTGACTCTAATCCACTCAGTTTCGTGAGCTAATTCATCTTCATCCGTATGGTATTCTAGTTCCATTACTTTTTGGGTAGGAGGAGAATCAACGTTTTCCTTTGCTTTAAGGGCTTTAACTTCGTTTTCAAGAATCCTTATATGTTCCTGCATCCAAGCAATTGAATCATTTAATTGCTTATTTAAATTATTAGATTCATCCAATGCAGCATTGGCCTTACGCAATTCCTGATACAGCATTTCTTCTATTTTAGAACAATTGTTGTCCTCTGGAAAAGCATTTCTCGGTAACTCCACAAGTTCTGTAGGTATTATTTTGTTAATCTTCGTGGTGAACGTGCTACAGGCTCTCGTAGGAGACCTCGGTAGAACCTGACTATTTTGGAAAGGATCTATATTATCCATTTCTGCTTCACTCATTCGTATATTACAATTCCTCAACGTATCTTGGGATTTTTTCTGATTAGAGCGCCTATGGAAAGAAAATGGTTCCTCGTCGTCACTCATTTTACCGACCGGATTTGATGTTCCCCATCGACCCAATAATTTTGGCCGGGAGTGTATATAAAATAAATTTAAAAAAAAAAAGCTAACACTCCACTTTTAATTTTATTTTATTTTTATTTTTTTCACTATGTTCAATATGTACAACATAAAATAATTAAAAAGAAACTACACTCACTGCACTTTTTGATTATTTTTATTTTATCGCTTACTTCACCGATTCCACGTCCAAACCCCACAACGATTTGAAAGAGAATCCGAAACCAACATGGTACCACAGAACAATATTGTAAATGCAATCAAAAACACCTTTCAGTTCTGGGAACTGAACTTTACTAATTCAAACATCTAGTTTTCTTTAAATTCTGCTTAACAGAAAATTTGAAACCAATCAAATTTTTTGTAAACTTTCCTATTTTTCGATGGTTTTAAAAATCAATTTTAAGTTATTCTAGTTCCAGCATCCAATACCAGAATTTTGAATTTTTTGGCTTTCACCAAAATAAAATTTCAATATGCGTCTTATACTATCTTGTTATAATAAAAAAAATGTAGTTTATGAAAGTTCTCACGCATTTCAGCAAATCTAAAACTTCCTGTGCTTTCATTTGAACAACTCTATTGGCAGATGAGCTATTACGATCTGGCTATAAGCATTCGATCTATCGAGTCTCTGAGTGACCCGTCTACTACCCGTCCCAGACATATCAGTACACGAGTGATTGCCCCCGGCCCGACGTTGCTTAAAACCCTCCTTTTGATTCAGGAAGGTTACCATAGAGTATTCATTGTATTCAAGAGATCTATCAATAGGGCCAAAACGAGAATGGAGAGCAGTTTCTTCAGAACTGTGGTGGAAACATGCTGATTTCGACAGCTCATCCGGCTTGGTGATAGATTTTCCTCTAATGTGGCTTCTATCTGCCTTTCAAAAAGTTTTAATAGAAAAAATGATATGCTTATAGGCTTTTAATCTTTGAGATTGCAATGAGAGCTCATTCCCGCCTGGAACCCAAGCAGGTCAATGCCACTCTGAGGCCATGGTGCAAACCGAAGATTCTATTAGAGTTGGCTAATGCGCTCGACTGCCCTGGCCAACTATAACAGCTTAAACCAGGGTAGGGATGACAATTGACCTACATTCAAAGATCTATGATTAAGAAACCGGGACCGAACTACCACGAAAGCGGGACAACCACAAACAAAGTGAATGCTGTCATCGTCATCTTCAAGACAGTTGTCACATAAGGAATCTTGAACAAGCCTCATTCATTGTGAATGGAGTTTAAAACGGTCAAGACCGGTCAGAGTACCGACCAAAACTCTCAGTTGGTCTTTCTTCAAAGATAGAGCAAACTTTGTGAGCCTCAGATTAGGTTCACAAATGAAGTACTTAGCCACTCGGCAATTTGAATGAATTTAGCCAATGAATTTCATAATTGAGCCTGGTTTAGCTAAAACATCACCTATCTGATTACCTTCAATACCACAATGAGCCGGAACCCACATAACACTGACACGATTATTAGAGCAAAGGACGTTAATAAAATATTTACAGTCATTGACCAGTTTGGAAGTGATCTTAGGATTCCGTAAAGAATTGAGCACAGATTTACTATCGCTGTATAGAATAATGTCCTTTCCTGAAACAGCGAGCTTAGAAGCATCAATCGCACAACGTGTGAGTGCAATCAGTGCAGTTCTGGCCTAGACTCCCACATGATCGTAGGTCATGTGCAGGACAGTATAGGTTGAAAAACCCGCACCAAAATTAGAGTGAGACCCGTCAGCGAGAAACAAGCGACTGAACCACCCATAGTCATAGAATTCTTGAGACAACCACGAGTTCCTCACTGGATAAACCACCGAGAAAGAATTATCGCAGCAGAATTCTGCCAACAATTTGTCATTGACCATATTAATTTCTGGTTTATATGAACTGTATAATTGTAGATAATCTATACCCTGTAATCAGGCCAAAAAGAGAAGGAACAGACAGCTCTCCAGTATCCCTACGTCTGGTGAAGACTATCAGACTAGTTTTCGATAACAATACATTTGTACAACTTGAACTGCGCGTTGTGGTAAGTTTTATAGTACGTTAAGGTGTTTACCCTGAACCAGAACTGCTAAGTGGCCAGTATAACTCTGAGCAGTGAAGCCAGATTGCTTTAGTTTTACAAGTGATTCGTCAATAACTAAAAGCCACAAGAGAGATGACAGGACACCTCCCTGGGGGCAACCTTTGGTAACTTTAACGGAAATAGAAATGAAGTGCAACTGAACTAACAATGGTTTGGTCAATTCCAAAATTAGTAAAGCCGATATAAACCACCATTATCAATATTTTGACCAAATAAATTGAAAAGATTAACTCAACAGCAATAACACATAGAAATAAAACGTAGAGAAATTTAAAAACATACCGTTTAACCCCGAGCAGACCAAACAAATACCCTCCTTGGTATGATGGCCAACTTATCAACCTTAAAAACAAGAAAGACAAGGCTTATAAAGAAAACCTTAAATTCTGTACCCGGGATAACAAATTGAAATTCACTAAGTGAATTAAAATACAAGAGCTATATTAGCGACTTAAAGGAGAAAATATAAAGAGATCCCAAATACTTTTGGGGCTTTTATAGAACCAAATGCGAAATAGATGGTTACCCAGCCTGGATGACATTTAATGAACAGAAGTCTTGCGATCCGCTGATCATATCCAATATGTTTGCTAAGTTCTTCCAGTTAGTTTATAAACCAACTATTACTGACAATAGTGCATCAATATTTACCCCACACATCGAGCACGAGGACAATCAGCGAGCATTAGATGGTTTTCGAGAAGGATGTGGTCCGAATGATATTCCTGGGTCATTTTTGAAAAAATCCGCAATATTGGCAACTAAGTATGCTATTTACAATTAGCAACATTAATAACCAGAAATTAACCAGAGTAACGCCGATTTTCAAAAATGGAACTAGAAGTGATATCTCATACTACAGAGGTATTGCATCTATATCTGGAATATGCCAAAATTATTTGAACTGGTAGTATGCAGGTCATTCAGAGATTTAGTACCACAGTATGTGTCCCATAATCAACATGAATTTTTGCCCAAAAGGTCAACATCGAATCGCTATTCGATTAAAGAAATAGAGAATCATAAACTAGTTGACGTGATCTATAAATAATCACTTACATACTTAAGTAATCGCTTAAAAGGTCAGAAACAATTCAAGTTACCTCCGGCGTTCCTAATGGCTCCCATGTTGGTCCATGGATTTTTATAATTTTTATTAATGGCATTACTGAAGTACAGCTCTGCAAAATCCTAGTTCGCTGATGACCTGCAAATCTAAAGAACCATCGAAACATTTGATGATAGCAAGAAACTGCAGAAGGATATCGATAAACTATGTTATTTGGTGTGAGTCTAATTCACGTAGTCTCAACATTGATAAGTGTAAATCTCTATCATTCCGTTGAATCAATTAAAATAAATGCACCTAGTCGGTAGTTAAGGGATGGTGACTAGCTCCAGGTTAGGTTAGGTAAGGGTGGCCGTCCTAAAGGACTAGCATAGACACAAAAATGGTCCGTAGCTGTACCACATTCGAGTTTCCTCCTCTTCACTCGCTAAACTATCCTGAGCTTACCAAGAAGCGTTTAAAGTCCCGGATCTCGATCTTACTAAGACCCGAGAGGTCGTTCAAAGGGGAAGTTCCCATAAATTTTGGTCTGCTGTACGCTAAACTAGGACAGGTGCAGAACAGATGGAGCACATTTTCCTCCTCCTCCTCATCACCACAGCTGCGGCAGAAATAGTCTGCTCGCATGTATCCCAATGAGACAATGTCCCGTTATAGCTCCCACGACCATACCAATATGGTGCCGTCGAAGCGATATCAGTTGGCCTGATCTGGACCGGTCAAGTCCAGGCCAGATCTGCCTGGTTATTACACACGAACATGCGTTAGACCATCTGACGTTCGTTTCTTTTATGGCTTCTTCCTGAAGCAGCAGTTTACATGAAGCAAGCGTTATCTTTATATCCCGCCTGCTTTGGGTTATTAGGCGTGCTGTACCTTTGCGGGCCAACTCATCTGCCATTACATTCCCTGCGATATTGAATGGCACTCACGTCAAGTGGATATTGAACTGATCAGCCATCTCATTTAAAGAAGCCAAACAGTTCTGGGCTACCTTCGACGTCAGGGAGTTTGATTGTAGTGTATTAATAGCAGCCAGGCTGTCCGTAAAAATGCGAATATCGCTCGTAGATATTACATTATACTTCAACCAGTCCATGACTTCCATTATCGCGATCAGTTCAGCTTGAAAAACGCTGCAAAAGTCGGGAAGACGAAAAGAGAGGTTAACCCCTAGTGCCTCACAGAATACCCCGCAGCCAACCCTTCTATCCCTTTTTGAACCATCCGTGAAGAAGCTTATCGCCTCAGTGTCCATAACCGTTTCGTTCACCCAGTCCTCTCTGGTGGGAAACTCAGTTTGGAATTTCATCTCAACAGATGGCAAAGGAATAGCGTAGTCGGTAGCTTCCGGAATACCCCTGTTGCATAGGATAGATGAGTACCCTGCATTGTTATGGGTCACATAGATATGGATTTGAGCCGAATGGCTGTGCAAGATGCAAGCCACTCGGCCGCAATATCTAAGGGAGTAAGATGAAAGAGAACCTACAGAGCTTGAGTAGGTGTGCTCCTGAGAGCCCCACTTATACACAAGCAGGCCGTTCCTTGGACTTTCATCAATAGTTTAAGGTTGGCCATAATTTTTAACGCTGGCCACCAGACGACAACCCCATACAGCAGTATACAGGTTTGACCACGGAGAAGTAGAGCCAGTGTACTATGTGGGGCTCCATACCCCATCTCTTTCCAATGGCATTTTTGCAGGAGTAGAGCGCTTTACTCTCTCTGCGATGTTTGGTTTCCAGCTTAGATTGCTGTCCAAAAGCAGTCCGAGGTATTTTTCTCTATCCATAAAGATCAAGCGAGTATCATTTAATATTGGCGGGTCGCACTGAGGAGGTATGTGCTTCCTGGTAAAGATTACCAGCTCCGTTTTGGTGGGTTTGCGTTCAGTCCGCAGTTGCGTGCCCACTCAGAGAGGTAACCAAGCGCGTACTGCATGCGCTCACTCAGCGTACTAGGATATTTACCGAAGACCGCAATAGCAACGTCATCCGCGTAAGCAACCACCTTGAAGCCTTGCCCTTCCAGGTTTAGTAACAGGTCATTTATGACCAAGTTCCAAAGAATGGTGATAGAACCCCACCTTGAGGTGTCCCTCTGCTCACGTATCTGCCGGCAGACGTCCCACCCAGATAATCTGTAACGATCCTGCCTCTAAGCATTTGATCTATCCAGCCTCTGAGTGACCCGTCTACTCCCAGACAAGCAAGGGCCCGAGTGATTGCCCCCTATATCCAAGAAGGTTACCATTGAATTTTCCTTATATTCAAGTGATTTCTCGATCGGACCTATAAGGGAGAGCTGTTTCCACCGATCGTCCCTTACAGTATGCGTGTTGAGATCCCGACAGCTCACCCGGCTTGATTGAGCCTCTAATGTAAGCCTCTATTTGTCTTTCCAATGATTTTAACAGAAAAGAGGATAAGCTTATAGGCCTAAAGTCTTTGGGATAGCATTGAGAGCTTTTTCCCGCCTTAGATATAAATACAACTTTTACTTCAGTCCATTTGCTAGGAATGTGACAGAGTTCTAGGCTGCCTTTGAAGATACCTTCCAGTCAGGGTAGGGTTAAGTCAATAGTTCGCTGAATACCCGCAGGGTTAATGCTTCGTACTGGAGATAACAATGGTCAGAAAAGGAATGCTCTTCACACACTTTCCAGTTCAATACCCTCTCCTTAATAAAATCTGAGACATGTGTGATGTCTAGCACTTCTTGTCTATTTTTAGTAATAAAGGTTGGCTTGCCCCCGAAATTACATATATTTAGGTTAGTACTTAAAATAAAATCAAGGAGTAACTCAGCTCGCCTGTTGATATTTGTACTTCCCCAGATTGAGTGATGCGCATTAGCATCACTGCCCATGATGACTCCGATTTTTCTTCTTTGAGTTTCTGTTATTGCACTACCTAACAGCTCCACTTAGATAGACACAGGACGAATTATGGTGACAATGGACGAGTGCATATGATATCCAAGAGTTTTAACAAAGTTGACAGTTTGTTTGATTTTTGTTAAGATAATTTTAAGCGTATTTAGTTTTATTGTAGGTAACCTTGAGTTTTTAATTTCCAAGTTTTGTATTTTTTATATTTTAGATTCTCAAGTCATATTTGTAGACTTATCATAATAATAAATAAATAAAATAAATATTCGATTTCTACTAAACTTGCATAGAATCGACGTCATTGTCGGACATTGTGACAAAACCGACTTTTGAGTCTATAATTGCAAATCGCTGGCTAGTGGCTAAATCATAATTCTCTTTGCAAATTTATCTAACTATTGAAGAGTTTTTATTTAGCGGAAGCATTGCCACAATTTTTGACAACACATAATTGTTGACCTCCTTCAAAGTTGTCAAAGCTTGGTGATAAAACATTTTGGCATGTTTTTTAGCTAACAAAGTCCTGTTTCTCTTACAGCCGTTCCTCAACTCAAACCATAGAGCAGGATGGTATACATTTATCATTCGGTTTAAGTCAGAGATCCCCGGATTATTTTTAATGTAAGTTATAACCTTCTTGTAACGAATTTTATCATAGTTGTGCCATTTTTTATACAGGTACACATCGTAGTTTTAGGTAAATTTAGTTGCAACAGCTAAACCGGATGCCAATGGATTCTCAAGGTATTTGTGCACAATTAGTTTTCGATTATTTAATTCCATCTTTAATAAATGTTTACTATTACAACCGATTTTAAGGACGCTTGGCAGACAATGCAGATAAAAAAAAACACTTTTATTTTATAAAATTTTAGATTAAAGCATTAGAAAATTAGAATCAAGCATAGGACCCCTGAAAGTCTATTATCTATTTTTTTATAACTCATTCTATAGTCATGAGTTAAAAACTACCTCAATCCAAACTCAATTAGCACACCCGTATATAATACACATATGCAATATATTATTTCATGTACTAGGGTGCACTTGAAAAAGCTGAACACTCTCTCATTATACGTCAATTTTCTTATCATTTTTTTTATAATTACACAAAGTAAAACAAAAAATTATTGTTTTTATATAAATTTTGTAATCAAAACGCACGATTCGTGTTAAAGTTTCATATTTTATCCACCTTTGTATACATAGTTATGTACAGTGGTAACAATAGTTTTTGGTCGTTTTGGTGATAATATTACGTTTGTACTCGTATAAAAAAAAAATGTATTTGGTTTAACTTTGAAAAATGATTGGCGACATTGAAAGTTATAATTCCGCGGTGATGAAATTAATTGAAATTCGAATCAATATCGTTTAATACAATTTATGTATTTTATTGGCTGTTGCTTTTAATTTAATGTATTTGGTGTATAATTTAAGGTTATTCCTACGAACAGTGAAGTATTACGCACAGTAAAAACCATTATGCTGATGAGGAATTAATTATCTTAGTACGTGTGTAAGGATATTGTCTACACTATTATACTGATGCAATTGATATACCAAAAAGAGAATTAATTTCAATTATCCTCACCAACGCATATACTGTTTAATGTCTTTAAGGGTTAATGATTGCAAGAATTGCTTCATCTATATATAGGTAAAACATTTCAATTAGGAACAATTCAAAACCATACTATAAATGAATTAGGAAAAAAGGTCGTCCGTACATGGAAATTTATCCTAACAACAAATTTACCAACAAGCCCAAGATTTATATCGAGATCTGAAAAAATTAACTGAAATTTTTTTTAATCTTTGTCAAATTCTGAATTTATCTGAAAATTTAAATCAATTCTACTTCTGTACACATACTGGTCAAAATCCGTGAATTTCAATTCAAATTAACCTCGATTATAGCTCCACACAATTTCTATCAAGAAATTACTGCTTTAGAGAACCATTTGGAGTGTGTGATGAAAAGTGTGTTGAACTAGCAAATGAGTTTATTTTTTGAATGTTAATTATTTTTAAAACAATACAAAAATGTTAATGGGTTCTTTTATTCGTCCATGGCATTAAAGAGTTGTTGCTATTGTTCAACCTGTTTAGCTGGAAACTTTTTTGGTTAATGAGTTGTCTTTAATCAATGGACTGTAATTTTAATCGCCTTTGCCGTGTAAAGCCTGCTCCAATTTGTGGAATAAATTGCGTAAGAGAACTGGAGAGAGAATTAAATGATTTTTTGTTAAATCAAAAATTGTAATCTTACCCTATTGCTTAAGACAAGAACTAGATTCTAATCGAAATTCTAAATCTTATCCGTCAAACCACATTTCATTAATCGGGATAACCTTAAAAAAGGTAAGAAAAGAACTAGTCGAACTAATACGAGTATATTTGTGCCCTCAACATTAAAACTAATTTTCCAATTGACATATAAAATAACTTTCCAGAATTTGAGTACCATAACAATAAAATAGTTCCAGGTCAAGGTCCTTATTGCTTTCAAAATTTCCGTCGATAATTGATTCTGACCTACACATAACCGAAAATGAAGAAGGGGTCAAAATAAATAAAATGGGCCAGCTACGTTTTATGCTGACCTTTAATTATAAAAAAAAGGTGGAGTAAATCTTCAATATCAACGCTATCCTTACCACGAGAGTTAAAATAGAGAAAAACACTACTGGCCTCAATGCATAAATCCCTTAATGCAAAAAATGCAAAACATACACTGCAAAAGCTTATCCTATAAGTAAAAGTATCCCTTCAAAATGTATAAAGAGGAACATCCTGCAAATTACAGAGGATGTGACGTAGCGAAGGAACTACACATATTCAGAAAGTGATTTTAGAGGGCAGTAATGAAAATCATGTTCTTGAAGATACTGAGAATTATATAAATAAACGGCTTGGTAAGAAAGAAAGAAGTCTAGAAGCCGTATATAAGCGACTAATCAAGAAAAAGTGGATGGAATCACATTCTTCCTATATTAAATATAATACGCAAAACACTAAGAATTGCCACCAGAAAACTAGATATGTACTGATGTACTATCAGAAAGACATTTTGCAAAAACAACATAAACTAAATTACATGAATATTTTTGTTACCACTCTATACACCCAAAACAGTATCTCCTCAATTTATTGCCCTCCCCGATATAATTTAAATAAAAATTACTATATCACGGTATTCAAATCCCTAAGGCCCAACTTTATCATTGGTGGAGATTTTAACGCAACAAATCTTGGAATCAAGACTTAGCTGTGCGAAGTGAGACAAAAATCCAGTTGTGATTTAACCAACATACTGGCCTGTGGCTACAAAAAAAATACCAGATCTTATGGACTATCGTCGCCTATTCGAAAAACTACAACTCAAGAAACTTAAACTAATAATAGAAATAAAAATCTTATTCCACCTCACCAATTTTGCTTTACAAAAAATCACTCGACTAGCCCCTACAGAGAAAGTGTATAGAATTACAAATATAGGAGGAGAAACGAGGAAAAACAAAGCTGCTCTTGCAAGAAAGGCAGGTAAGCGGATTTGTAAACGGAAGAAGCGAGAATGGTGGAATGTCGAGTTTCTGAAAGTACAACAACTCAGCGATGAGCACAGTTGCACCATACTTTCAGGCCTACGTCAACCGCCATTTGGAACCGGGATGAAAATCTCTGTGTCAACATCGACGCAGTACTTGACGCATGGAGTGGACACTTTACTGACCTGAATGATGTTCATCATGCGTCACAGACTGTTGTTGAGCCACCTCTAATACAGACTGCGGAGATTTGCACTGGGAGCAATCCCATGAGGAATTCACTAAAGCCATGCAGAGATTGAAACGAAACCGCTCACCATGGAGTGGATTGCATTAATTCGGGGCTCTTGTTATTCGGAGGGGATACTTTGTGGAACTGTCTTTGAGACCTTATTCGATTAGTATGGCGAACCGAAGCTATGCCTGACGAATGGAAAACAGCCGCGATATGCCCCATTTTCAAGAAGAGAGACCGCTTGAAGTGTGCGAATTATCGCGTTACAGCTCTCCTTTGAGCATCATATACAAGTTACTGTTATACATTGTATTAGATAGAACCACTTAATTTAGCAAATTTGGTGATACCACCTTTTAACACAATTAATTAATTAAAATTAAAACAGTTTTAAAGGCCATTACTGGCCCCTTACTGAGTCAACAATTCGGCTTCAGCGGTTTCGATCCCGAGCATGGTCTTCATACTGTCTAAGACAATCTGAAGAGGCCAAGTCGTTCTCTACACCGTGGAGCCATCGTCGCCTGCAACGACCTCTGCGCCTACCATATGGTGGCTCTCCTTTCAGAGATCGCTGCACAATTCGTTCCGGATCAGCACGCAGAACGTGCCCGAGCCAGCGTACTCGCTGAGATCTTATTGCATGTACAATATCGCAGATCTTCATCAGATCTCTGATCTCGATATTGTACAGAGCTCGGTATGTACCATCTATTTCGCGTTTAGGGCCGTAAATCACACGCATGATTCTTCTCTCAAATGTAAGGAGCCATCTCTCGTACTCATCCGTCAGCGCCCAACTTTCACATCCAAACATAACAACGGGCCTGATCAACGCTTTGTAAAGCTTCAGCTTCACGGCACTTGATAAGTGTTTAGATTTTAGCAGTGGCCTTAGAGGATACAAAGAACGACTGCCAGCTGCCAGCCGCACTTTAATATCCTCACCCACACTGTTATCGTGAGTGATTAGAGAACCCAAATATTTGAACCTCCTCACTCCCTCAAACGTGTGGTGGCCACTACTAAAATCTGGTGTGCCATTGTCCCTAAAACCAGAGATCAGGTATTTCGTTTTGGACTGATTGATCTGAAGTCCAACTGAAGCTGAAAACTCTACAAGCGGATCAAGTATTTCTTTCACTCCGTTGCTATTCAGTCCAATCACGCATATGTCATCTGCATATGCAAGCACCTGATTGGACTGGCGATATAAGATGTTACGCTGCGGTGTTTCAGTTTTACGAAAGATGTACTCCAACATGAGATTAAAGAGTATCGGGGACAGAGCATCTCCCTGCCGAACACCCGAGTTAACTACAAAACTTGTCGATAGCCTGTTCTCAACTTTAACACAGCATTGGGACTGCGTCACTGTCATCCTACATAGCCGTACCAGTTTTGTTGGCATTCCTAGGTATTCCAGGGCAGACCATAAACTCTCTCGATTGATCGAGTCATAGGCCTGCCGGAAATCCAGGAACACCTGATGTACGGGGATGGATGTCTCATAATATTTAGATAGAATCATCCGCAGCGAAAAGACCTGATCGGTGACTGATCGATTCGGACGAAATCCTCCTTGATAGTCACCAACCAAGCCCTCCGCTAGAGGAGTGATTCTATCCAATACAATGTATGACAGTAACTTGTACGCTGTGCAAAGGAGAGCTATACCGCGATAATTCTCACACTTCAAGCGGTCTCCCTTCTTGAAGATGGGGCATATCGCGGCCACTTTCCATTCGTCAGGCATAACTTCGGTTCGCCATACTAATCGAATAAGGTCGAAAAGACAGTTCAACAAAGTATCCCCTCCGAATATTAAGAGCCCCGAATTAATGCAGTCCACTCCAGGTGCACGGTTTCGTTTCAATCTCTGCATGGCTTTAGTGAAATCCTCATGGGATGGCTCCTCAGTGCAAATCTCCGCAGTCTGTATTAGAGGTGGCTCAACCACAGTCTGTGACGCATGATGTACATCAAGCAGGTCAGTAAAGTGTCCACTCCATGCGTCAAGTACTGCGTCGATGTTGACACAGAGGTTTCCATCCCGGTCCCGAATGGCGGTTGACGTGGGCCTGAAAGTATGGTGTAGTCCAGTAATTCCTTTAAAGAAATTACGCGAATTGCGCTCATTGCTGAGTTGTTGTACTTTCAGAACCTCGGCCTTCCACCATTCTCGCTTCTTCCGTCTACAAATCCGCTTAGCTGCCCTTCTTGCAAGAGCAGCTTTGTTTTTCCTCGCGATTGTGAGACGTTGTTGCACTTCATTATGGGCTTTATTTTGTTGCTCAACTGCAAGACGACACTCGTCATCAAACCAATCATTCTTGGGTCTGACTTTCACTATACCTAAAGTCTGTTGAGCAGCACTGACAACCGAAGTTTTCAGTACCTCCCAGACAGAGTTCACGCAGTCAGACTGGTAATTAGCTTCATTAATGTTGTCGCTGACAAGATCCTGATATCGTTTCTTTTGATCTTCATTTATCAGACCTTCACAATCGAAACGTACCATGCGTTTCGCTGTGTTCCCAGACTTGTACGAAAACTTCCATCGTAGCTTTGCAGCGACCAAATGATGACGCTGGCTACGTATTTGGTTGCTGACCGATAAGTTCTCACATCCTGCACAACCTGAGCCCGTCCTTTAGAAACTAACACATGGTCAATTTGGCTGCGGGAAGTTCCGCGAGGATGTGTCCATGTCTCAAGATGTATGTGTTTGTGAGGGAAGAATGTGCTTGCTACTCTAAGATCATGAGCAACCGCAAAGTACATCATTCTCTCACCATTATCGGTCGCAGTTTCGTGTCGGGAGTACGGACCTATGTTTTCACACAAGTCGGTCTGATTTCTGCCAGCTCTAGCATTAAAGTCCCCAATTACCATTCTAACATCGTGTTCGGGTATAGATCCCATCAGATCGTCCAAGTCATTGTAAAATGAGTCTTTATCTTGGGGCTGGCTGACTTCTGTGGGCGCATGTACACAAATTATCGACAGGTTAGCTAACTTCATGCGCAAGCGAAGCTTACACAATCGGTTATTGACTGCTTGGAAATCCAAAACAGCGTTCTTTACCTGCGGCCCAAGAAGAAATCCAGCTCCAAGAATTCCGAGGTCATCTCTACTGTAGAACAACGTATAGCCCTGGGACACATGGTCTCCACTTTTAGGCCAGCGAGTTTCTTGAAGAGCAACGAGTTCCAGCCGATACTCCTTCATGCACGTGATTAGGCCCTCTAACGCTCCTGGTTTCCTTAGTGATTGCACGTTCCACGTGCCGATCCTAAATCTCGTGTCCGGGTACTTGAGCGGGGGTCCGGTGTTTTTTTGGCGGTATCCATTTTTCTTTTTGTTGACTTTATAAACATTTTATTTTTTTACGGATGCGGGTCGTCAGCCCAGCGATCCAACCGTTTAGTCGCCTCCTACGACAAGCAAAGGATACTGTGGTGGTATTCTTAGGAAACATGTTCGTGCAATTTAGATTTACGAAACATGTGAGTGCCCCCCGACCACAGGGGCCCTTTTAACACAAATGACAATACAAAAAAAAATAAATCCTTCAACAGCAAATAAACTCAGTGCAATGAACGTGAATAACGGCATTAATTTAATTAGTGAGATACGTCACTTAAATAAAGAAAATTTGGTGCAAACCGGAATGGACAGATATTTAACTGTTCAGACCAAAAGAAAAATAAGCCCGAAATCAGCGCAACTAGCTAGTAAAACTAAAGCGTCTAGGTTAGAACATGCTGCTGATCAAATACCTCTCGGCAATAGATTTTCTAGCTTGGAGGAGGATGGTGCCGATGAAACAATAGCTAAAAAGAGAGGCGTCAAATAATGAACTCGTTAATACAATCGACAAGTTAACTGAGTCAAAATTTTATATTGCTCCGCTTAAAAGTGGCAATATCAAAGAAACGAAAATCCACCTTTGGAAATTGATGGTTTCAGAGCGCTTGTAAACCATTTCGATCAAACCGGAAAGCGATATTACACTTAACAGCTGAAACGTCATAAAGGGTTGACTGTTGTTTTAAAAGGAATGGAGTGCAGCGTAGAGGTAATCGGCATTCATGCGGCTCTCAAATTTATTGCAAACATTTTAAATCGGGAGAAGGTTCCTTAACCGATGTTTCGCATAGAATTGGAGCCAGATGAGAAAAAGAAAGGAAACCACAGTATATATAACTTGAAATATTTACTGCATCGCAAAATCACTGTAGAAGAACCCAAAAAGCGAACCGGGCCAGTACAATACATCAAGTGCCCAGAATACGGGCACACAAAAGCTTATTGCACGTTGAGTGAATTTTGCGTTATCTGTGGCGAACTTGATGATTCAAAAAAATGCGATAAGACGAGAAATAATCCATCAGTAAAACGCTGTAGTAATTGCGGTGAAAATCACACAGAAAACTTCAGAGTTTTCTTAGTATATCTGTATTTGAAGCGTAAGACCAATCCAAAGTTGCGATCCGAGCAACGAATACCGAGGTTCAGACCTTTCTTCTCGATCAAAATATAGACATCATGCTAATATCAGAAACACACTTTACAAAACTACCTTTTTTAAAATCAACGGTTATTCAGTTTATGACACCAAACATCCAGATGGAAGAGCACACGGCGGCACTGCGGTCTTGATCAAACGAAGAATAAAGCATTATGAACTCAACAAATATGATAAAGATCACACACAAACAACTAATATGTGCCCAGTCTATCAATTGTGTAATATCGGCTGTTTACTGTCCACCGAAACACGCGTTCAAAAATCAGCAATTTACCGACTATTTTAATCAGCTGCGGGGTTTGAGATTAACAACACCTAAAGGAAAGCAACTATATGAAGCAATGAACGAAAAAAATCTAAATTATTTATATTTTGGACACCCAACTTACCGGCCATCAGATAGAAATAAAATACCTGATTTAATAGATTTCTGTATAACAAAAGGAATTGCACGCACCGCAATGCTCAGGTAGAATATTGCTAAGACTTATCATCCGATCACTCACCAATAATAATAACTCTGAGTACCAGAGCTTTAATAGCAGAACCACCTCAACGTCTAACAAATAAATTAACTAAATGGGCTCTATATAGAAATATTGTCGAACTAAATTGCCAATATATGCGGATATCCAACTTTGCACCCCGGAAGATATTGAAGCGGCGGTGGATGATTTAACATATATATTGGAAATAGCAGCAAAAGAGGCCATCCCTGATTTTAACAACTCTGACAAAGTTAATAAGCCTTCACCTAATATAATCCAAGAGAAACGGACAATACGCCGGCTATGGCAGCAGCCAAAATCTCCATTACTAAAAGGGGAATTGAATAGGGCTATTAAAGCCCTTAAACGAGCATTGAGAGAAGAAGAATACTCAGGAATCCAGAGTTACCTTACTGAACTCTCGGCGACCGAGAAGACAGATTATTCACTATGGAAGGCAACAACAAACTAATGAGGCCAACATTATCGAATCCACCAATTAGGCAACGAGATGGGCATTGGGCCAGATTGACGTAGAAAATGCTACTGCATTCTCTTGAAAAAAGTATTCACACCAAACGAAAAAACTAACAACAGTGAATTACCAAAGTTTACGGAGGATCCATTGAAACCAATTCCTTTAAAATTTTAGTAGAAAAAAGTTAAAAATACCATTAAAAATTGTATAAAGCCAAAGAAAGCTCCAGGACACGATTTTGGAAAATATCCCAAATTACAATGATTCCAAAACCTGGAAAAGACGAAACCAGTACAGACCAATAAGTATACTTCCGATGATTTCTAAACTTTTTGAAAAAATGGTATTACAAAAATTAGAACCAATATTATCTGAAGATAAATTATACCAGACCAACAATTTGGTTTCGAGACCAACATGGCACTGTAGAGCAGGTGCACAGAGTTGTTAACACAATTAAATTTACATTAGAAGAAAAGAAATATTGTTCGGCAGTTTTCCTAGACATTGCGCAAGCTTTCGACAAAGTATGGCATGAGGGCCTTATATACAAAATTAAAACTCGCCTGCCACAAGAATTTCATGCAGTCCTTGAAGGCTACTTGTTTCAAAGTAAATATCAGGTTAAACACAATTCAGCCATTACTGAGCTAAATGATATAAACGCAGTAGTTCGACAAGGCAGCGTACTGGGGCCAGTATTGTACTTGCTATATACTGCCGATCTACCAACTACTGATATAAGGTTGTCAAAAATCCTCAAACTGCAGCAAGAGAATTGCAACAGTCATAACATGTCAACATCTCTCAACAAACAAATGTCAAATACTTGGGTTTTCATCTTGATAGAAGATTGACATGGAGAAACCACAAAATGTACTGGCTGATTGGAAGAAAATCAAAACTTTCCCTAGAATGCAAGGTTCAAGGTCGAAATTGCAACATCCATAGAGACCTTGGGATTAAAACGGTCAAAGAAATGATCCAAGCACACGGTTTGACACAGTACCTTTCAAAACTGCAAACTCATCCCAATGAATTAGCAAGACAACTATTAAGGCAACCGAAATATAGACGGCTTCGCATATTTAAGCTAACACACCTTTAAATTAATTAATTATTATTCATGCATACAAATATTTAACATAGGTTAAGGACTTAGTTAATAAATTTTAGTTAGATTATAAGCTTTGCACACTTCTTGTTAGTTTCGTATAAAGAAAGATTCAAGAATAAAGCCATTGGCAGTTTAAAAAAAAATAATTCTATGACTAATGGCCTCAGACATTTACGAGTAAATTTAAATTTTGGAGAGAGAATTTTACTAACATGTCACCCATCTTCACAATTTAGAAAACGTAACCCCAATCTCGCATAAAATATGAGTTAAACGATCCAATATACCCATAAATTTGGTTCGGTCGGTAGCCAAATTGAACAACTAGAAATTAATTAATATTTCATAACATCAATACTAAAATTGTCTAAATGCTATCCCCGATAAAACGGGGTCGTTTCATATAAAAAATCGCAACTTGAAAATCCTTGGACATAATACATAATTTAACTCGTTGTTTTAAACGACATAAGCATATGTATACACGTAATATTAAATTATTTACATCGGGAAATGAAGAAAATTCGTCATCCAAAATCGATAACTGTACTTTTATATTTTATTGAGTTGCTGTAATTACAGATGTGAAAATTTCCCATCCACAATGTAATGTAGAAACCAGAGAGCGTATATACAAAACAATTTCCACATCAGTAACATATTGAATTTTGAATTGAAATCAATCCATATATCGAGGCGGTTGTCTGTATCCATCACCTATATATATATGTACGTGTGTGTAAACGCGCGCGGTGTACTTCGAAATTCTTATCAAATTAATTAACGAATAACCTTAAATATATATATATACACTTAGTTGTAGTAGTTTTGTGTTATTTATTTGGGAAAAAACATTAAATCGTGTTTAATTGCATTTTTATATAAAGTTTATTGTTATGGCATGTAATTTAATAGTTTCACATAAAACTTAGCCAAAGGTGTTTGTAATTTTTTTTGAATTGACTACAGTGTTACGTTCGTTATTCGTCTCAAGCGTTGATTTAAACCGTAAACGCGTGCAGTGCATGAAAAAAATGAAAAACAATTTAATTAAATTCTGGATTCTACTTTTTGGATTACAAACTGCCCATGGAATACCTATAAAGTGAGTGTGTTCGTAAAAATTATTACAGTGGTTAGTTCTAAAAAAAAAATTAAAATATTGTTTTTATAGTGAGTTCATAACGGAAAATGCAGAACCTGAAATTGTGTCACCCATGACTCCGCTATTTGTGCTGGATCACATTCTTGGTAAAATGTTATTTAATAGTTTTTCGAATGATGAAACATCAACCGCAAATGGAACGATTCCGCCGGATTTCACGACCACCGAGAAGTCAGCATTTGATATAGAATCAACGGAGTCGAATTCTGAAATTACAAATAATAAAACTGACACGTCCACATCAACCGACGAGGTTTTCAGTTCAACAGAGCCAAACGGTAATTCTACTTCGTTGTCCAGCGCTGGAACTATAAATAGTACGAAAACGGTTGGGGTGAATTCGACCGAAACGGATCCAAACGATAATTCTACTTTGTTGACCAGCACGGGAACTATAAATAGTATGAAAACGGTTGTGGTGAATTCGACCGAACCGAATGATGAATTTAAAACACCAGAAGACTTCACTAACACAGCTTCAGAGACTTTCGTGGATACTGAAAGAACAGACCAAACAGAACATTTAACAGAATCTGCCGTACATTCCTCAACAATAAACAATGAAAATGCCACAGAATCTGCCGTACAATCAACAACCTTAAACACTGAAAATGCGTCACCTGATCACGAAAACTCAATTCCAAACGGTAATTCTACTTTGTTGTCCAGCACGGGAACTATAAATAGTATGGAAACGGTTGTGGTGAATTCGACCGAACCGAATGATGAATTTAAAACACCAGAAGAAAGAATAGACCAAACAGAACATTTAACAGAATCTGCCGTGCATTCCTCAACATTAAGCAATGAAAATGCAACAGAATCTGACGTACAATCAACAACCTTAAACACTGAAAATGCATCACCTGAACACGATACCAAATTACCAGAACCAA
This sequence comes from Tipula unca, assembly GCA_951394425.1. NCBI lineage: Eukaryota > Metazoa > Arthropoda > Insecta > Diptera > Tipulidae > Tipula > Tipula unca. The sequence continues at coordinate 43,705,239 of OX596381.1, read as the reverse complement.
CTTCTCTAATCAATTCAACAAGTACAGAAACAGCGCCGAGCGACACCACAGCGTATTCAACTAATCAGGTTATCAAAATTTCGACTGAAACAGAAGGAGATGCAACAGAACCTACCATACATTTAAGCATATTGAGCACTGAGAATGGGTTAGATAAAAATGAAAATGAGTCTAAATCACCAGAACCAAGTACAGAAAGGAGTGACACCTCAACGAATTTAATTAATCCGGTTAACAAAATTTCAGGTGAAACAGCAGAATCTGCCGTACATTCAACAACGTTAATTGTGTCACCTGAACACGAAAACTCAACTGAGACTAAATCAGCAGAACCAACTTCTCTAATCAATTCAACAAGTACAGAAAAGAGTGATACTAAAATTTCAACAGAAACAGAATCTACCAAACAATCAACAATGACAGAAAGCTCGCAGCATCAAGCAACTGGAAGTACCAACAAATTAGACAGCTTAATAGACGCTAAACCTACATTACCAACTGCTGAGACAGCACCAAGTGACAGCACATCCCAAACAGTTATGCCAGTTGATAAAACCAATGCCGAACCAACAGAAAATCATTCCGAATCGGCATCAATTGAAATAAACGTGCCAAGCACATCGACTGAACGTGAAAATCCATATAATACAAATTCGCCAGTTTCAAACCAATCGCCATCAATTGAAATTTCATCGTCGGAAACTGAAAATAAACGGCAACCAATTGAAACAAATGATAAACCGGAGAACTTTGTCCTAGCAACCACACCCGATAATACTACTGAAACCAATATCGTTCCAGAACCCCTATTGGTCGCTATAAATACGAGCAATTACAACGAATTCTCGATAATTAACGCGACCCAAACGGCCCCCGAAGAACCTGTTTTAGGCGAATCAGGCCTAACTCCTATTTCTGGCGAACCGGAAGAAATAACAAAAACTAATAATGTACCTCAGATGCCGGACGGCGATATAGTCGACCAAGGGTCTGGAAACGGTGTTAATGAACTTGATTCATCTACCAATAAACTAATTATTGAAAATTTAAGTAATAGTTTGTCAACCGCGGGTCCAGCCGCACCGGAACGATATGAGAATGGTTCAATTAATTTCGAAAAGCTTATCCACACAATAAACGCGACTGATATAAACCAAACAGAAACGTCAACGATAAAAATCGCCATGACACCTAGTCCAACGGCTGAATCATCGACTATTTTCAGGCCAAGACCAACACCAATATCGGATAGCAGCACAACTACCCCATCATCTAGTAAAGAAATGCATTCCAGTAGCCCGACAAATTCGTCAAGCGCCTTCTTAGGTGCACGAGGATCAAATACACCAAAAGAAAATGTCGCGACCAATCCACAAACTGCCTCAACCATTTTAATTGTGCTCACTTTTTTTTCCTGTCGTTTCTTGATTTAAACGTACAATTTACGCAATTGATAAGAATGCTGTAGATGCGTGTTGTGTGGCATGCGGCACAAAAGGCTCTAACTTTTCTATGGCCACTATATCAGTTGGTAATTTATTTGTATATTTTTTAATCATAACTTTTTGGTACAAATTAAATAAAATCAAATTTAAAACAACAATGAAATGTCTTTTATGTATATGTACCAAACCATGTTTTGACCACATACCAAAAAACGTGAACGTGATTTATGCGCTGAAATTTGTGCATAATATGGAACAAAGAACCGCCATCACACATGATTGTTGTTGTATATATTATGTACATCCAAGGTTTGAAAAGTATTTTTGTTATTGTTTTGATTTGATATCAAAATAAAAATAAAAATTATGTTGACGATGACAAAAATTCAAAATATTTTCGTACTTGAACTTGATGTATGATATAGTGGCTGTGTAATAATTAGATTAGTTAATAGGTTTGTAATTATCTATTATATAATGTGTTCATAAATTTTGTTATTTTTGTATTTGAACAAAAAAAAAAAAAAATTTGTATCAAACCCAAACTGCGCACGTTTAATTAATTGATATAGCCAACCTTGCGCGAAATAATAACAGCTGATTATTACACAATTACCAATTGACATTACTCGTACTAATAATCGTTCGTGTTATTAAAATATTTCAGGTTCCAACACAAGAGCGGTAATTGGATAGGACTTGGTATAAAGCAATGTTGCTCGATTCTCCTACGATATACGAAAGTGATGCAAATAAATTGGAGCGACGATTATTTATGTCATCCAAAATCATATATAAAGCATTAAATAAAGGTGTGTAACTGGGTCAAGGAAAGAATGGACATCATAACAAGAAGTGGAGTCGAGGGCATATTATATGGGATTACATATGATTATATATAAATATATTTTCATCCATGGGCGTTTTAATCAGCTCATATTGTTTATGTTCTATGAGTTAAAGCGTACTGTAAGCATAAATACTGTGACCCGAAAGATGGTGAAATATACCTGATCAGGTTGAAGTCAGGGGAAACCCTGATGGAGGATCGTAGCAGTTCTGCCGTCCAAATAGAAACATCTAGAAGCTGGTTCCCTCCGAAGTTCTCCTCAGCAAAATATTGGGTAAAAAGTCTAATCTGGAAAAGCGAATGACTAGAGGAATTAAGGCCGAAACGAACTAAACCTATTCTCAAACTTTAAATGGGTAAGATCCTCGACATTATTGATTAAAGTCTTCAGAGGTTCTTTAATGATATATTGTGCCTAGTGGAACATTTTTGGCTAGTAGAAATTGTGCTGGACGATAACTCAAACGTTTCGAAACGGTGACAAAATTAATAACTCATTCAGATACCATGAAAGATAAAGATACCATTAAAGATATTTCTTAAACTGCTACTGTGTTTTGATCCCAGCTACCAGAAAAATAACATGGCTTACTGGTTACAGTGGGGTATTTCCATACATTATGGTCAAAAAACTAAAAAATTTCATATGGCTGAGATTTCAAAAAATTCTGGAGCTCTTCTGACTCTATCGATTTTTCTTAAGCTGCTCCTGTAGGTGTGTTTTGATCCCAGGCACCAGAAAAACATCATGGCATACTGGTTACAGTGGGGTATTTCCATACATTATGGCCGAGATTTACAAAAAATATCTGGAGCTCTTCTGACTCAATCGATTTTTCTTAAACTACTCCTGCAGGTGTGTTTTAATCCCAGCTACCAGAAAATAACATGACTTACTGGTTACAGAGGGGTATTTTCATACATTATGGTCAAAAAACTGAAAAATTTCATATGGCCGAGATTTAAAAAAATTCTGGAGCTCTTCTGACTCGATCGATTTTGATTAAACTGCTCCTGTAGGTGTGTTTTGATCCCAGCTACCAGAAAAACTGCATGGCATACTGGTTACAAGCGGGTATTTCCATACATTATGGTCAAAATCTAAAAAGGCCGAGATTTCAAAAAATTCTGGAGCTCTTCTGACTCAATCGATTTTTCTTAAACTGCTCCTGTAGGTGTGTTTTGATCCCAGCTACCAGAAAAACAACATTGCATACTGGTTACAAGCGGGTATTTCCATACATTATTTTTAAAATATTAAAAAATGTCATATGGCCGAGATTTCAAAAAATTCTGGTGCTCTTCCGACTCGATCGATTTTTCTTAAACTGCTCCTGTAGGTGTGTTTTGATCCCAGCTACCAGAAAATCAGCATGACATACTGGTTACAGAGGGGTATTTCCATACATTATGGTCAAAAACTAAACAATTTCATGTGGCCGAGATTTCAAAAAATTCTGGAGCTCTTCTGACTCAATCGATTTTTCTTAAACTGCTCCTGTAGGTGTGTTTTGATCCCAGCTACCAGAAAAACAGCATGGCATACTGGTAGCAGAGGGGTATTTCCATATATTATGGTCAAAATCTAAAAAACTTCTTATGGCCGAGATTTAAAAAATTCTGGAGCTCTTCTGACTCAATCGATTTTTCTTAAACTGTTCCTGTAGATGTGTTTTGATCCTAGCTACCAGAAACACAGCATGGCATACTAGTTACAGAGGGGTATTTCCATACATTATGGTCAAAATCTAAAAAAATTCATATGGCCGAGATTTCAAAAAATTCTGGAGGTCTTCTGACTCAATCGATCCCAGCTACCAGAAAATCAGCATAGCATACTGGTTACAGAGGGGTATTTCCATACATTATGGTCAAAATATAAAAAATTTCATAAGGCCGAGATTTCAAAAAATTCTGGAGCTCTTCTGACTCAATCGATTTTTCTTAAACTGTTCCTGTAGATGTGTTTTGATCCTAGCTACCAGAAAAACAGCATGACATACTGGTTACAAGGGGGTATTTCCATACCTTATGGTCAAAAACCTGAAAAATTTCATAAGATTGATCAGTCAATTCTTATCACCAAGCTGGTGAATTTGAACTGTCAGATCACTCCCGTTGATTGGTGGCGTTCCTACATTTCTGACCGCTGGCAATCCGTAAGGATTTTTGATTTTTCGTCCCAGTTTTTTCGCGCATCATCCGGCGTACCTCAAAGCAGTCTTATTGATTATTTTCAGTTTGCGAACTGCCTGCGTTTTACCGACAATCTGAAAATGCTCGCCCAAGTTAGTAACATAAACGACTGAATGAAGCTCCAGGCAAACTTAAATATGTTTTGTGGTTGGTCAATTAACCACCGATTGGGTCAAAAGTTTTTATCCAAAAGGCGTATATTATGTTAGGAATCTTTAAGCGGGATTGTAAAGATTTCTGTGACACTTTCAATTACCTTGTGTAGTGTCTTTACGAATAACTGATTATTTTCGGCCATCGTACTAGGACCGTTGTAATTTATTAAAACTAGAACGATTAGATCATCGACGAGATATACCATCTGCAATTTTTGTATACTCCAGAACGTCGTATGAATCACCGCGATAATAATTTATTTTTAATAATAGACTCTAGCAACAAACTACGGTCTTTCAGAACCAATCGTGAGAGCCTCGCGAATTTTCAATTTAAAGTTTGGGATTTAGACTTCAACATGTTCCAGGGATTCGCTGCTCAGAAACGATTTATTTAGGTTGGTATAATCACATTATCGAAAGCCTCGAGTAACGATAATATATATTTAATTTGTTTTTGCCAGTAGGGGAAGGTCTGGCAGGTCCTGAAATTTATTATAAGTGGTTATCAAATTCTTGATCGAAACATGGTGAATCGTTTAAAGTTACTAATACTAACTTAATCCGTTTCAAATTTCCCTTAAATGGAGTTTAGCTTTCAATCTATCCGTACTAGATAACACTGCCTGAAATCTAGGATCCATGATAATAATTTCTTCTGCCTTTATCCAATTATGGGGTTGAACTTTAATACATATGCTGTTTGCAACATCATTGGATGTCCATCGAGTAATGCAATCTAATGGTGGAATTAATAATTGTTGCTTCTTTAATAGCAACAATTCCGCTGGAGTACGTAATTTTTTGACTAATGTGTGAATATATGAAAGTGATGTCTCTTCGCCTTCGAAGCTGTTAATAACTGCTACCTGCAGTGCATGCGAAGCACATAATCGTGAAATTGTTAAATTATGTTATCGTCTAAAAGTTCATCTTCCATGACTTCTTCTTCAACAAGGTCTTGTTCATCTTAAGATTCAGCTTTAATAAAAAAACAGAAAGCTCATAAGCTTAGTAAAGTTACGCTACAAATTTAATAATTATAATAATCTAAAAGCTTGTGAGACTAATCTGAAACTTTAAATTAAAGCTCAATTACGTTGTTTAGAAGTTATTTAAATTTCATTGAAATAATTGGTAATTTTGAAGAGCTTTAAGCTAAGTAAGTTAACAATACTTATATAACCATCTGTTTATTATATTATCTTTCCAACTGATTCATATGATGATCACACTATGTTTTTATTTAGAGAGCTTTAAATTATGTTTCTTTTCAAAATATTCATAAGTACAAACCAATAAATTTGGATGCGTTTTTTAATTCCCCATACATGTTTAACACATTTTGTAGTTCATTTGCGATGCAGTCGCCGGTATGTTTCTCTTTCAATTCTAACATGATTAACGTCCTAATAATAATAACGCCTTGTTCGAAAAATTGAACATAAATCCCCAAAACGCTACGCTTGAGTGGCGTCGCAGAATCAATTTTAACTGATAAAAGTCGTTCACGTAACTCAGATCTAATTTTTATTTTCAAAGCTTCGGTAACATCTACCATATGGATCTTGATATTATTTGCTGTAATTGCAATATTTGGCTTAGAATTGGTGTTTACACTGCCGAGAATAGGATTTAGAAAATTTGGAAATCCTGAATCTTTAAGAATATGAATCGGCCTCCAATTTTTGGTCACCATTTCTAAACATGTACTTTTAATTTGATTATAGGTCAATTTTACATTTGGTATGTAATGATGCTTTGTGACAACAAACTGCGGTAACAAAAATTTATTTAACGTTATTTTATTTGGTTATTTGATATTTTTTAAGGTTATTGGTTATTGTTAAGTTATATCGAAACGTAATTAATTTTGTTATGTTATTGAGGAAAACAATGCAATTTTAGCGTTATTGTTACGTTATTTCACTAACGTTACGTTACGTTATCAGTCCCTGTTAGTTACCAATAACTAATAAGGTAATCACATCAACATTTGCAGATGACACAGCTATTATGTTTTTACAAAATTGGAAGGTCATTTACACAAAATTGAGAATTGGCAAAAAACACCTAGCAGTTATACGTTGAATAAACTTACATGTGCAGCGGTAAAAGTAAACCAGTTTCAACCAAATTTGCAACTAAATAAAAATAAAATTTTCAAAAATGTTCTGGCTGATTGGAAGGAAATCAAAACATTTCCTAGAAAGCATGGATCTACTATACAAAGCGATCCTAATCCCTATACACCTATACCTCAGTTTGAGTCGGTGTTTAGTTCTGGAAAAATTGCACTCCAAGTGGAACGACGCAAATCGAAACAAATTTTTTCACCCAAATGAATGGAAAATGTGGAAAAGTACAGTTCCGATTTTTTTTTAAAAAAGTCTATTAATTGCTGAAAATAAATTAATTCCTTGTTATCTCGTACTAGGAGAAAAATATTTTGCTAATGTAGCTTGAACTGGAACAGGCTTATTTTTTCGCATTTTCAGTTTACATTTTTAGGTGCATTTCTTCATACCTTTGGAGATTAACAGAAATATCTCTGAGAAACTTAAAAAATTCGTTATCGTCAACCTCAGCGAAAATAGCTCTATTGATCAGTTTCAGACCCAGTTTCTATTATTTTAAATTAACGTTCTTTCTCGTCATCTTCATTTAGAACAATCCTCATTTCTGGCAGTTCAATCAAATCCTCGCTAGACATTTCTTCGGGTTTTTTAATTATTTCTTCCATGTCCGTAATTTCCATGAGTACAAAATTCACAGCAGAAGACAGTTGAGCCACATCTTTCCACAAAATCCATTTCTGGTGCATTTTTATTCCGACACTCTGACCATAACGCCATTCATACATGAAGGCCTTACTTCATCTCAAGAAGAGGATATATTTTGAACAGCGTTCGGGACATTATAGCTTTTCCAAAACGCCTTCATTGTCATCTGAATCGGTGATATCAAGAAGTTGTTTGAAAGTTCACCTTAAATAATAACTTTTCAACGTGGAAATTAAACCTTTACTCCATTGGTTGTATTAAGGAGGTTGTATTCGGTGACATAAATACGAATTTCACTTTGTCTGATATTTCATTGATGTAAATCGGATGACCGCAAGTATTGTCGGGCAATACTAAGGCAAACAAATTTAGATTTTCCTTCATACAATACCTTTTTATCTCTAGATTGCAGGAATTTTTAGTCTAATCATCGAATAAAGTAGCAGTCATCCATGCTTTTTTCTTCGCTCGCCAATAAACACGAAGATCGTTTTTCGTAATATATTTTTCAAGACCCTTGAATTTTCCGAATGATAGCACAATACCCACAATGAGTAAGGTATTCCGATCTTTAGCCGCTTTATATAGCGTTGCGCACATTTTTCAGTCTTTGAAATAAAAGTCATAGTTGCAGAAGTCACTTCCGGAACAAAGTTTGGAACCGTTGAAACCATACTCGACTTGAATTGGGACACAGCATTAGTGGAAGCGTTTTCATTGCACGTTAAATTTTTAGCCAAGTCTTGATATAAACTTTTAGCTTTTGCTTGTAAAATGGTTTGACTTAAAGGCATTTTCTTTGAGTTTGAATTTCAATCCAATTGGTAAGTAAAAATTTAATTTTCATTAACAAAGGGTTTCTGATTCGAGTTTATGTTTTAGAACCAGAACTTGATGAGGCACAGCAGCTCTAATTTTTTTGTAAAATTAACATAAATCGAATCAGAAAATACGCAAATTGGGGTATTGCTGTATAGGTAGAAATATAGAGTTCAGCTGTGAGGCTGTACAAACGCATCAAAGATAGATATTCTGCAACGTACGCAAACAAAAATATTTTGTGCCATATTATAGAATAGAAAACTACGAGAATAACTTTAATTAAATATTATTTTAGATAAAAATTAGGGCGTTGTTTTTATTTCATAAAGACACATATAAAAAATACGGAATTATACTTGTTATCGAGAATTTAATTGAATAAAATATTACCGTTAAAATTAGAGTTATGAAACAACGCCCTAATTTTTTTTACTAAGGTTTGAAAAAATATGGTATTTCTGGACCAAGAATACGGGACTGAGAGTTTAGTTAAATTAATAGCGTCTAGCATTCCAATTGCATTAGCAAATTAGTTTGATCTTCTTCCATACTATATAACCTGTCAAATATTCAACCTGTTATTCACAATCGTAGATGACTTACTCCTTAATGTAGTTTTACTTGTTAATAAATAAATACACGTCTCTAGAAGGTTACATTGGTATTATATAGACTTATAGTGCAAACTCTGATATGCCATTAAGATAAGAATAAAACAATTTGGAAATAAAAACTTATGTCATTTATTTACAATAAACAATAAATTAAAATTAATAAAACAATTTTTAATAACTATACACACAATATATAGTTTAGAATTTAATTTTATATAATTATCACAGACAAAGCAATGATTGTATAAATCACGAATATATGTGGTTTATATAGAGACCACCTATATATAGGCCTAGATTATATATAAGATGGTAATGGGGGTTAAGACCTTTTTTTCTTATATCGCTTTCTCAATCATCATCATCGTATGATTCACATAATTCGTGATCATCATATTACTGTTAAGCATATTGGTTGGTGTTAGTACAGGCGGCGCAAAAGTTTTTGAATGGCATATGCCATAGTCAAATATCGAGATGATGCACGACAGCATAAATATAATAATGAGTGACACCCAAAAAGATGCAAAACATGCTGTTCGTATGCTACGCCACCACGGATCATTAATGTATGGTTTCAGTTCATCATATGTTAATGGTAGGAAAGCTCTGTAAATATAAAATAAAATTCATTTAAAATGTATACAATATTTATGCGTTATCGCCAGCATATAAGATTACGTTTTGAACTAAAATTTATTTGCTAAATATATTCTATTTGTGTGACAAACTGCAGTCGAGCATTTTTTGTAAACAATAACATGCGTATATTGTGCGCTTATATTACGCAACTAATTAATCCGGGTTTTACATCCGACAGGGAAATGTTTAATCTGTGCGCGATATAATTACGTCTAATTGGTATATTATCAGCAATAATATATAGGAAGTTGCCAAAACAACAACCGTATATTTTTTGTAAGAATAAAAGACATCCTTGAGGATTCAGTCAAAGATCATGTTTCGAAATGTGAGCGATATCTCTACTATATACATATATAGTGTTGGCGGTTTGTGCTTATATATTGATATTGAACTTAGTTTTTGTTATCGTATCGGGAAATGCATTTACATATATAAGGAACTAGTATATTGTCAAGTTTGATGGTTTAATGTCATAACAATGCGATAATGATAGTATGACTGTATATAATGTTATAGTGCGCGGAATCGTATAATTTTAGCATGAGCTCAACGAATGATACGCAAGCGTCTGGTCTTTTATATTTGTATACCAAATGCCAAAACAGCCGAATTATCAATAGCTGAAGGATGTTGAAAGAAATCGGACATGTTAAAAAATGTATGGCAGCCATTGAAAGATAGAATTTTTAAATGATGTATCTTACGTATCTTATTTAAACGTATACCTCACCGGCCATTTATACTGACATATTTCGTCGTTTGGCTTAACACCATTTCAAGACAAGTTAAAATCTTGATTAATCTAATGCCAAACCAGAGTTATTCTATTGAAAACACGGATTACAATATCCTTTCTTATATCAATAAAGTTGGCTTTACTTCTGGCATCGAACCTCTATATTTATCGTCGCTGTTATCTATTGGATTTATAAGAATTTAAAATCTGAAAGGAGACAGCGCAAAAATCAGCAACTAGAAAGCTGGATAAATTCCAGAGGTGAACGTATTTCGGAATTACCACGAGGGCAATGCCTATCGCAGAGATGGAAACAGTATTCATCCAAAAAAAAATCATTGTTTACCAGAAGAAAGAAGGTAATGGTTCAAATGTATTGACGTGGTGATCTTTATCAGATGTAACTTAATGAAGGTGACCATTGAAAAAAAAACGCAAGTTTAATACTTTAGGACAGATTTTTTAGAATTACGTCAGTCCCGAAAGATGGCACAAACCAACAAAATGTCGAGCGATATAACAACAGAGAAGCATGTAGCTGTATAGAGGTCCGTTATTGAGCACAATGTAAGCTCGACCATGTCATCTAAATAATTTTGAAACTTCTCCAGAGAGCAACAATAAATATTTCAGATAATGGTGCAAAATTCTCTGCAAACTCTTATTTATATTGTCACATCTGATGAAAATCTCACTATTATGTAATGAATACGTGCAATTATAAGAACTTGGAAGTCATAAGTTGCCTGGGAGCCAACAGGAATAGAGCTCAAACTTTAATAAAAACACCATAAGGCTCAAACTTTATTCAATTTCATTTTTGACCTTTTCAATTGTGTTGTAAAATGGTATACTGCGATCAAAATTAATTTGAAATGGGGTGTTCAGAACGCATTATCTCAGTTTCAAGAAAACTGTATAGACACAACTATATGCGCATAATGAACACTCATGGACAAGAACTATACTTTAGTAAAACGAAAGACCTGCAACAGTTACATATTTCTAAAGCATGAATATAATTCAACGGAAAACGTTGTAGAGTATTTGAAATTACGACTCCACTATATTATGTTAAGAAAACCCTGCTAAATGTTCAATTCGAATTGTTTCTAAAATTTGGCAACAGGCTGATAACTAACATTCAGTCTACAAAATACTGATTGTAGGGTTACTGAAGCTAGATCCTCAACTCAACTTCTGTCTATGGAATACAATCTCTCCATGCCACAGCAACGCACCTTTATTCTTGACACAGCTTGTTCTGCAGCGTTTCGCTTGATTTGGATTGGGGGCATGCGTTTTATTTCATTTTTAACAAAAATTGATATGGTTATCGATATAGATAAATAACCGAATTCATTTTCTCCAATTCATTCTCGGTGTTTTGTTTATCCATTAAAGGATCTGTAGTTTTCTTCATGGATTCTCACAGATCTTTTGGCAGTCTTGGTTCGCTATGCACATTTTTTCCAAGCGGAAATATTAGCGATGACGCATTAGGCATAAGGAGGCTTTAAATTTCACTGTTAAAAACAGAACAATTTTTCTGTGTACTGATAGCAAAGCTGTTCTCAATTCAAAAATAATCCCTTAATCATTTCGAAACTTGTGAAGAGTTGCAAACATTTCATTAACCTTTTTTGTTCCAACAATTGCTTGAGGAAGATGGCGATTGCCTGCACTTTCTGTGTTGTTGTCCGGCTTTCAATAAGTCTATTAATGTAGGTCAGTTGTCCTCAATACCTTAATTGACACTAGTACAGTTGGTTAAGGCTATAGTATGCTTCTGCGAATTAGGATAGAATCCAGGATTTGCACCCTGGGCCGTTCCGGTTTTGAGTGCGGAATCCTCATAAATAAATGCCAAAAGTGTCGATAGTTTTAAAACTGTTAAAATAAAATTTAGCGAAGATTCAATGGGCCTGGTGTTAAACGCAATAAACAGTATTGTATTTTCAAAAGCACGTACACGGCAGGCTCTATGCCTGAATACAGAAATGGTATTAATTTAGCCATTTACAACAACAATGCTTTGTATTCAATATATACCATTGTGGTACCATTAATGTCTACTGCGAACGTGGTATTGAAAACAGAACATTAATTTTGAATAACATTTTAAAAATTTGTAAAGCTATTGGCACCCTCATTCTCCGATATTCATTGTTTTTCAAGTATCTAATGTGTCAGTTTCAGGTTTTTATCAAATTTTAGACAATACAAACAGTTCGAATCGAATATTTAGCATGGTTTTGTCACAAAATATAGCGACCGCACGACCTCGAAATGAACACCAATTTGAGCTTGGCCAAATAAAAAGTGACAATTGTTGTTGTAAACCTCAAAATAAAATGGGCCTGGATTGTATTATCTATGAAAGCAACTATAGAGCTAGAGTCGACGGAGCGTGAATTAAACCATGTTCCAACGTAAAGTTTGTGAGGCCTAGAAAACTATCGTGGTTATTATTTTAATTACATTAGGAAGCATAATCGCGTGCCATCCACGTGAGCCGAGGAGCATTACTCCTGGGAGGCAAGTTTTAGAAGGCAATATACAAAATATTAATTAGCAACATCCAATCGTGGAGGGGAATTCCAAATTTCAAAACTATTAAATTTCCCACACTTATTCATATTCACTTGTTGGATCTATTCCTATAACTATCAAGGGAATAGTTGCGCCCATCCCGCGTTAACTTTGTTGAATTAAAGATAGTTATAATTTAGTACATACATGTACGGTAATCACATTGGACTTTATGATCTATTGAAATTTAATAGTAATCCAATCCTGGAGTCTAGAGTGTTTCATCTTTGCACATTTTCTTAGCTTTGATGAACTAGCAGCAATGTTTACTAAAATGCGGCAACCATTGGAACCATTCACCATTAAAATGTGCCAGCCATCTGATTATAAATTTGAACAAAAATGATTTGAGGCCCAAAAAGCATATTCAAATTTTGGGTGGTCCAGAAGACTCGCTTCTTTGTTACTAACTTTCAGTAAACGATTTAATTGAAAAGTGTAAGTTTGAGACGTTAATTTTTTAAGAACAATAATTTTAAAATTAATTCTAGATGAGTATTAATGAGAACTTTGACCTTACTATTGTATAACAACGTTTTACGGTACTTCTCCGAAAATGATTATTAAAGTAGTACGTACAATGAATTCGTTCTCTAAAATTTATTCTTTAAGTCATCTGCGATTAAGGCTGCGATTAACAACAGTAATATGTATATAGATACAGGGCATCTAAAAGATCAAACTATTTATTTAGCTCTGTTTTGGAACATTTCATACAGTGCGTAACTCCACCAAAAAAAACATTTGAAATCAATTCGGTAAATACAAATTTTAAGTAGAACCGGTAGCAACGTAGCTACGTTTTTCGGGTCATACAGCTAAAAATGAATTTAGGTCACGCTTAATATAATTTTTTTAAGAAACGAAATATTTCACCAAGATTTGAATGATATATTCAAGCACAAAGTAAAAATATGAAATGTTGAAAAAAATTAGGGCGTTATTTTTAATTTCTGTTTTCCTTTGTTTTAAATGCAAATTTAGGTCACCATATTATAGTTATGGTTGTTGTTATTTTAAATGTCATTTTTGGTTATTTTGAAATAAAATCAACGTCCTAATTTTTATCTTTACCATGTGCAATTAACGATAATCTTAAGTTTTAGTAAAAAATTTCGATTATGCTGATTTAAATTACCCATTGACATCGATTATTTGTTAATCCGAATTGTATAAGATTTTGGTCGGACTTCGATTTCTTAATTTCATTGAATTATTAATTTTTTTTTAAATGGCAATCTCCTAACCTCAAGGCATACGTCCAATGTAAATGGTCAACGAGACTGATGAGATGATTCACTTCATTTAAAATTTTGTTCAATTTTAACCAAATTCAATGCTACATTATTTTTAAATTAAGACAAATTTTGACAGCACTGGCATTAGTTTAAATCACAATATGTAACTGTTGAAGGACGGAGGGACCATTTCTAAAACAGAATAATAGAGAGAAATGTAGGATTCAGGGTGTAATCAGAAGCGGACAGCTATGCATTGCCACTAGGCATGTCACAAATCTCTCGGAAAGTAGTTTTTGGCGTATACTTTGAACAGAATTGAAAATTAATTTGAATGTAATTTGAATACAATTCAAACTGTAAATATTTTTCAATTGGATTAAAACTTCAGACAAACTTAATAAACTATTAAATTTAACCAAGTTTCACCAAACTTTGATCATCTTTACTCTCACTTTAGTTACAAACCTGACCAAGGCGTACTCAAAATGTTTGAATTAAAATGGAAAAAGCTAAAATTTGAATATGTTGCATTTGAAAATGAATCAAATCGCAGTACTATTGATTTGCACTTTAAATTCATCTCCAAAGTGTATTTTAAACACCAAACGACGTAGGCCAATCGATTTAATATTTTTACCACATCATAAAGTAGGCCGACCAAGTTTTTAATGTCATAATTTTATGTTTTTAAATTTTTGTTTTGTACAAATTCTCTGTGAATTCGAAATATATTTTTAATAAATAATTATTAAAATTTTATTGTTTATTTAAATTCTAAGGTATAATTTAATTATATTGTATAGCGTATATAATTGGATTTAAAAAAACAAAACATGACGCAGCCATTATTACCGATCATATTTCAAGAACACATCCAGGTTAGTGGTTTGGGGCCAGGGGCAGCGGGGGCGCGCGTAAAGAGATAAATTTTATTATTTTTTATTTTAGTTAACTGATATTGGCATTAGTCCGGATGCAATCTCCTCCAATACGCTAACAATGGAATCGGATAAATTCATTTGTGTCCGAGAAACGATTGATGATCAATCTGATGTTATTGTAATCGATATGAACGATCCAGCTAATCCGAAACGGCGACCAATTCGAGCTGACGCAGCCGTTATGCATCCACTTCATAAAGTTTTAGCGCTAAAAGGTTTGTGCACCGTTTACGGCTCTATATAATCATAATTAATTTATATTTATACATCTAATAAACTGTATATAGGAAAAAATAGTTTAAAGATTTACAATCTTGAAACAAAGTCTAGAATCAAAGGTCATACAATGGATGACGATGTAAAGTTTATGCGATGGATTTCTTTAAATACATTGGCACTCGTCACCGAAAATTCGGTTTACCATTGGTCTATGGAAGGTGATACCACGCCGGTTAAAGCATTTGATACCGATCCATCGTTGCACGGATGTCGAATTATAAACTATCAAACGGATGCTAAACAGCATTGGTTATTATTGACAGGCCTAACATCTATACCAAATCGTATTGTTGCTGCAATGGAATTATATTCGGCGGAATGGAACTGTTCGCAACCATTTGAAGGTTATGCCGCCTCATTTGCATCATTTAAAATGGACTGCAATCCCGAACCATCAACTCTATTGTGTTTTGCAATCCGAACAAAGACAAGCATTCGTTTCAATGTAACTGAAGTCGGGCAACCACCAACGCTTAATCAAGTGTTTAATAAAAAAGCAATTGATATATATTTTCCACCGGAAGCTCGACACGATTATCCAGTGGCAATACAAGTTTCGCCCAAATATGATGTGGCCTATTTGGTAACAAACTATGGTTACATACATTTGTATGACATCGAAAGTGCAACATGTATTTGTATGCATCGAATCTCGGCCGATAGTATATTTGTGACGGCACCACATATATCAAAAGGTGGAATTATTGGTGTTAATCGTACGGGTCAGGTGCTATCGGTCAACGTTGATGAGGACAATATTATTTCATATATAACAGATACCCTCCAAAACCCGGGTCTGGCCATAAGAATGGCGATTCGTAATAATTTGAGTAGGCCAGAAAAAAAATCTCATAAAAAAAAGCAAAAATACGATAGTCCCAGTAAAATTCAAGACATATTCCAATACAAATGAATAATGTTGGTACCTTCAAAATGGTTTGTACCGGCCAAATGACCAAAAATAAAATGTATTGTTTATAAACATAAATTGGAGTAATGTTTTATTTCGGGAATTCATTTACGATCCAATGACACATTCTACTATTCTCGCATATTATTTTATTCATTGATAAGAATTACATTAGATTTCTAGTTCAGTTTGTTGTTGGTAGACGTCGATTAGAGAAATTGTAAATAACGGATTAGCAATATATAGTTGCGATGAGCAATTATGTTCATTGTAATGCTCAAGCGCGAGTTGAGCTCAATATAAAGGTTAATAGATTAAGACGTCAATTTTTGCATACAGACTGAATATGATATGAATGTTAGTCACTTTAGTAATCGTCATGAAAATGTGAAGTAACATTTTTAATTGTATATTGCGCGAATTAACAAAAAAATTATTTACTTAAAATAATTTGACAATTAAAACCTATAAAGTTTGTTTAATTTTATTTAATAACATTTGATTTTATGCTAATAATTCAGAATGTCCAAATCTAAAAATATAAATTCGGAATTATTTAATTTCATGTTCATAATGATCAAATTTTTGGTTTTTGTTGACTCATCTAAGCAGTACCTAAGCAAGCACAACACATAGTACAACAAACGAAAAATTGATTGGTACTGATGAAAGTTAATTTTTCGTTAGTTTTACTATGTGAGTGCTTGGCCCGGTCAACAAAAATCTGAGACTCAATAAAAATTTGCATATCCTGAATTGTTTAGGGCAGACTGAAGAGTTGAATTTAAAATTGAGTAGAACGACTGTATTTAAATTTTTGGTAATTTGAAATAATTTTTATTAGTTGTGGATTAATCGCAAGCAGTTCATTATACGGTAAGTAGAGTTACTTTCTCAGGTGTATAGAGGCACAGACAAGTCGTGTTAGTGGATTGACTGCTGGTTAGAAAAAAAAATAGTGAGAAGCCAAATTTTGAGGCAGCTGGAAATATCAAGAATTTGAATGCAAAACTGAGGCAATTTTAGTAGCTAAATAGATATTCCAAGCAAATGATAGCTCGGTTGTCGTCTTCAGAGACAATTTAATTATCGATTTTTGGATTTAAAAGAAAATGTTTTTATAGGTAGGGGCACGATGGCAGTCATAATCCTTGCGGCATTTCGAAAAGCGAGTCTGAAAGAGACTAATTCAATAAGGTGTTGTACCAGGATCCAACGAGTAAGGTTATAGCCCATTCCCATGCAAATTATTTGAAGCAAACATACTTTATCACTTTCAAACTCAATTATTGTTTATTGAAGGTTGAATTTTAAAGAAGTTTGACTTTAAAACGAGTTCAGTAAAATATTTTATAATCCAAATTCATTCTTTGGGATATGCTAATTAAAATTCCTGTCATTTAAACTTTGAGTATAACTTTTATCAAATTAGAATGAACTATTAAACATTTTGAACCAATATATATGGTTTTTATTTCATTTTGCAAAATTTGATGAAAGTTTGATTATTTTAAAGTGTTACCGGCCGTTTAAAAAAATTTTTTATTTTGTTAGTGACTGTAAATATTAGAATATTAGGCAATATGTGGTAATATTTGTAAACTATGATTAGGTGTACAATAAATCGATTATCAGTCAAAGGTCCAGTTCATAACCAAAGCGTAATTCATGCTCGGAACGGGAGTATTACCCACTTTAATTGTGTTCAAACATGATATGCTGCCAAATATTTAACAATCGGCTACAAAACTAAAAAAAAAAATATTTCACGTAAGGCAGGATGGATTGTTATTTGATTCGATGTTTGCCTCAACAAAATCTCCTAAAACCCTTTATATTTATTTTATAATTTAAAATTTAATTTAATTTGAGAGGTATTCTTTCTCCGTCTATCAATGGAGATAAAATTTGGCCAAACGGATCCATCTAATCCAATAAGATAAAAATATTTCGTTGAAAATCTTCGTCGTCATTAGTAATTTGGTTTGCTAGATTTATGTAATTAGTCAATAAGAGACGTGTGTTCATAATTTCAAAAGGAGGCACATAAGCGTTTCTGAGTGGCTTAGGCATAGTACCTTTCCCTCATATTTATTATAAGTATTATATTATAAGTATCCGAATTCCCGTTCAATATTTTTTCCTAAGGCTATATACAGATGATCATTTTTTATAGTTCGATTCAATGAAAGCAATATAGAAAATCCCAAATTATCTGACAAAATCTTCGATTGACAGAATTGATCGGAATAGTTGTGAATTACAAACCAAAATCTCTTAGAGTTTCGTAATTCGGGCAAAATATTTAAAAGTTATATAAACTACTGTATCTAAAGTTGGAAATGCTTTAGCTCGACTAGTGACGTTACAATATTTCAAAATTTACAAAACTCACTCGTTGACTTACATAATTGGTTTCTATTAATTCAAGTAAAAAATATAATGAGAAAATTTGGATACTTTTAGAACACAGTATTTTCGCATAAACTTCACAATGACATTTTACAACGGAAATTGGGAATTTAATCACTAACAATAGAATTGTATGTTTTGTATATAATTTAGGGTGTCGGTTAATTTTGTAATTAAACAAAACATAAAAAAATATTTTAAGACAAAATTAAATAAGACACCGATTTAAAACTGATTGTAATGCTCAGTGGGCTCGCATTCTAGGTATTTTGAACCTATTTCGTTTTCGTAGACAAAAACAGTTTACAAGAACTAAATTTAAAAAACACTTAAACATTAACAAAGATTCAGAACTTTGCAGAGCCACGATGAGGCCTGATTAGGCACTGAAGATTTTGGAAGGTTCCAGAAAACTACTTAATTTTAATGAAATCCAGAAAAACTATAGAATTTCTGGGTTTCTAAGAATGTTATTATAAAAAAATAGAATTTAGAGGCTCCAAAATTGAGACGGAGTTACTTTGAAGTTCGAGTGAATCCAGGCAATTTTAATTTTTATCGTTCTCAACTCGTATTCCTTTCTGGATTGCCAATGCTTTGTGCGGAAAAGCATAATGAAAAATTGTTCGAAAGGTTTAATCAAATGTTCAAATGAAACCAATAACTTTCTTTTTTTTTTTGTTGCCATGGGTTGCCTACACTTATTTCAGACCTAGGAAATGGAAATTGATTCAAATAATAAAATTTCTCTGAATTTCTAAGTTGCCCGAATAAGCGTATAAAGTTCAACTTAGTCCAAAGAATTTCCATTATCTGGGTTTTCAATATGAACACTTCAAAACGTGCAAATTCTCTGGAGTTGGAGAGCCTGCAGAAGCGAGGGGATTCGGTTAAGAAAATAAATTTCTTGTGTTTGTTATGCTTTCTTCCGGGTTTAGTAATCCTTACCTAGTGGTTCTCATGAGATGTGTACTCCTTGTTTATATGTCCAAATATTACAACTCGTTTACGACAGAAATTTGTTTTAAACTATCTGTCTCAGGGAAATTTCGTAACATTATAAGTAGATACGAATTCGTTTCGTATTAGAATTCGAATATTCAAAAATACCAATGGTACGAACTTGTCCAATTTTTATACGAATTCGCATTTAGAAATAGGAGTCCAGTTCTTTCACCCATATATTTCACCCATTTTATCATTCAAAAACGCGAAGAAGGTGCGGTACATACCGACATGTTCTCTTTTAAAGAGACCTTCTGGCCACCCTGAGTAAATCGAAGCTTGAAGTATTCGAATATCTGGTTTATACAAATTTTCTTCATGCGTATAGGAATTATTGTATCTTTACTAAGGTTTGTGTATGTACATATATGGTGTAACCGTAAAGGAAATTACAACTAGGTCTGTTCGTGGAAAACGTCTAAATAAAAATTTATAATTGTTCCAATATAAATGGTAAGTATTTTAGATGAGTATAGCAAATGTAATTGTAAAAAAACTTGAATTTACCTATAGGCTTGAATTAACGTACACAAACGAATTCAAATGACTCTGCTTATTTCACCACCGCCGTATAACTTCATTAACGCTATACTCGTTATAATTTTAGGAGAAGCTGAGTTCAACCAATTTGAAAGAAGGAACTAAATTAAAAAAGCTTTGATCCTACCCGAGACTTGAACGCAGAGACACGAAACTAATGTCAATGACTCTGCTTACTTATTACACTGTCCGTTTGTAGATAAGGAAAATTGATTTTTTTTATTTTTACGTTATTCGTCGTACTAACATAAACTTAAATTTGTTAATTTTTAGGTTAAACTGAAAAAATATTCACGTGACGTGTAAACGTTTTACTTTGGCTTCATAGAAACTATTTGTATCGAATGTTTTAACAAAATCAAACTAGTTTTTTTTAAATTATCAGTAATCAGACAGGCAGACGTACGATTTTAGCAGGAATTGTTTGACTTTGAAACATCTTGTCCCATTTTTAAATTATTTGAAAACTGAAATTTCAATATTTTAAATATTCTAAAACCTAAATTCAAAATTCTTAAATTTTAATTAAGATATAATTCTTAATCACAAGATCTTAGTTCTGAACATTTTTGAACCTCAGATCCCAGATTCTCAGAAAATATTATTTCTGTATTCTAATTTTTAAAGCTTAGTTTGTTACCTTCCAGAAGCTAAATTGAATATTTTCAAAGCTAAATTCTAGAAAATTAGATTCATACTTCTAAATTTAGAGCAATTAAATTAATTAGTTAAGAAACAATAAAAATAAAAAACCTTAAGACTTAATATTTTTTTTAAATGTTTAAAATTTTCGATAATTCTAATTGAGTAAAATTTACAAAATTTAATTAAAAGTTTCAAAATAAAAATTGTAAAATTAAAGTTGTAATTATTCGTAAATATTAGATGGCAGATTGTAAATTCTGAATTCAAATGGAATTGTATAATTCCTATTCCTCTAAATCGTATAATTTCAATGAATTTTAGATTTCTAAAATATTCGGCAAATTCTAAAAAAATGTTTAAATATTTGAAGCAATATTTAAATGTATTTTTGCGGCTTTAGTTGAAATTTTTAATGGGCATTCAAAATCGTCAGTACCAAGACCTATTCAAACCCGGCGCACACTGTGATTTAATAACATTGACTTTGAAGTGGTTTTGTAATATTAACAAAGTAAACTGATTGCATTGTCAGAAATGGTGTCAAAAATGCAATTTTATATGGAAAAGTTAACCGTTGGTTAGCTAAAAGCCGATTAACCAATGTTTCAAACCGGGCATAAGATCATAACTAAAACGAAAAACAACCTATCAAAGTTATTCTGCTGTTTATCTAATGTCTGTTATGAGCCCACACATGCTGGTAAACTTGATAAGAATTTGATCGTCCATATAATCGATAAGTTTTAGTAGCTGTAGGCTTATTAGTTGTAGGAAATCTAATTTTACTTTGGAGCTACCCGAAGCCGTTAATGTTGTAATAAATAATGTTGTAAATAGTTGAGGTATAAAATTAAAATTTTCAAATTACTGTAAATGAAATCCTTAAGGGAAATGTAAATGAACACTTAACATATTATTCATTGATTTTGCGATTGACTTGAGAAGAGTGTACGCTTGCTTTACATAAAGAAGGAAAACGTATAAGTTGCATTATTTCATATCAGTGATAATAATAAAATAAACGTTCTAAAGGCCATTACTGGCCCCTTACTGAGTCAACCATCCTATCAGTGATAATAACAAATTTCTAACTTCATTTAATTTTATCAGTTATGGTATTTATAGCTGATCACCAACTCACATTGTCGTCAATTATATTCGATATTCAACAACGTTATAACTGAACGGAAATTGGATCACACACTTAGGTTTACCTGCAAAAGTAAAGCAACATCCGTGTGTAGCCAGCTTAAATAAATATATTAATTAATGGGGCAGAAGATCACTTACTCTCCGATATCGAGACGGTGCAGCTAACACCAATCTAGTGATAATAAATAAACTGCGCCTATAAATTTTAATCTACTTTACTAAGCAGCCACACAGTAAAACATACGAAAAATGGTCTAGTCCTGATGCAAGACAATTTTTCGTGTATTGTGTATTATGTGAGTGAGCGGAAACACCGGCTAAAAATTAGTATCGAAATTTTCTTTTTATTTATTTTTTATAGATTACAATAAATAAAAATATTAATGCAAAATTTTTGGTTGCTCTTGCACAGCACTCACATAGTAAAACACACGGAAACTTATCGAGCACTGATGCAACACACAGTTCCGTGCATTTTATTATGTAACTGCTTGGTAAGGTCGACGAAAACTATGTGTCGAAAATTTTTGTTTTATTATTATTTATAAATTAAATTTTAGTCCACCTTGCTAAGCAGGCACATAGTAAATCACACAGAAACTTATCTAGAACGGATGCAAGTCAATTTTTCGTGTGTTTTACTATGTGAGTGCTTGGGAAGGGCAACTAAAATCAAGTATCAAAATTGTTTAGTAAATTTAATTTTTTGAAAAAACATAAAAGTTCGATACCACGTTTAAGTCGACCTTACCAGCACTCACAAGACCATTTCACTTTACCGGTTAATTAACTTATTATTAATATATTTATGTTTCATGCAATAATCTTCAGCCGAATGTTAAAATACATATGTATGTATATCGATTATATTTCATTTTTCGATTTTAACAGCCAATCGCCGGGCCGCTAGTCAACACAACTCACTGAAAATAGAACTCGATACCGGAGTTTGCGCATCCAATGAATTCATTCACAAACACTATA
This sequence comes from Tipula unca, assembly GCA_951394425.1. Taxonomy (NCBI): domain Eukaryota; kingdom Metazoa; phylum Arthropoda; class Insecta; order Diptera; family Tipulidae; genus Tipula; species Tipula unca. The sequence continues at coordinate 43,682,292 of OX596381.1, read as the reverse complement.
TACATACATATATAGAATGTAGGGCAGTCGGTTATTTCATGAATAAATGAATGTATATAGACATATACAAGTTCAAGAGAAGTTATTCCCATTTGAACTTTAAAATCTAAACACAAATCGAACTCATATAATTTCCATTAGAAATACTAATCGTAAACACTGATAACCAACATATACGATAACACGTGACTAAGTGGGATCCAATACAATAAACTCTATATATGATCAATGCAGCTGATATTTTTCCAGATTTTCGCGCGCACACAACTTATAAATCAAAAATACATAACAAATTTGTTAAGGTCAAATTTATATGAGATCGAAAATCGCATTTTACGTACTAATATGAGATCATCGTAAAAATGTCTGGTTTTGTGATAAGATGGCCAACAAAAAAAAAATGTTGTTTATAAATTTCGAATAATTGAGCGTAACGAGCACAACAAAAAAAATATTTTTTTTCGATGACTGCGAATAGTCGGTCACAATACTATATCACTATTTTGATTTCACATCACTTGTAGATAAATAGTTTTGCACGAAAATACTTACTCATTGTCCTCCTCATCCTCTAAGTATAAATTCTTTGGAATTGTGATCACATAATTATTAGAATGTAGCAGGCGGGTCTTTTCTGTGGCCAACATACTTTTCAGATTTTTCATAATTAAATTTATAAAAAAAATTAATATTTTTTAAGTATAAATGTTGTTTAATAAATTAAATTAATTTTTTTCACTATTTTCACAAAAATTAATAAATTTTTAAAATTAATAAATTAATAAAAAATCATAATCACAGAATTTTAAATATTTTCTTTTTGTATTTTTTTTTTGTTTTATTGTGACACAGTTAACTGTTATTCGATTTAAATACTTCTGAAGTTCTTATCAATGTGGTGTGCTCTAATTTATATACTCGTACTTAAATAAAAAATTAATTTAAAAAGAACTAAAATAAGAAACTGCAAAAAAATAAAAAAAATACAAAAAAATGTGAGTAATTTGAGAAGTTGTAATTTGAATGTTATGTGATTATTCTCTGGGTGTATATGTGTGTGTGTGTACGTATGTACATTAAATTAAATTAAGATTAAATTTTTTGTGTTTGTTTGTTTTTATTTTTTTTTTTTCGTTATTATTTACTTTATAGTTTTACAGTATGTTGTATTATTTTATTATAGTTTCCACGTGACTAATGCGCAAATCTGTGAATATTATGATAGTTTTGAAATTGAATTACAACCTCATGTCTGGATTTTTTTTGTTTATATAAAAAGATCATAAAAATATTATGTGTGGATGTTTAATTGTGTAACAGTGTTTCAAAAACCGCGTGGGCTTCAGGAAAATATTGCCGGGGAAAATTAGTGAAAATAAATTTAAGAGTATAGTTTTTAAGTTTGGCCGCAGGATCAAAAACATGATTTTCCAAAATACGTTCACGATAATTTCCTTCGGGATCCCATCCGTTTTGAAATACCTCTGTTGGTGGCTTATCTTAATTCTTGGTTTCTTGTTTAATCGTAAGTCTAATTTTTTTTCTAAATTATTTAACGATGTTTTGAAATAAAAAATTTTTGTGATTGCGATATTTTCTTAAATTTGATAATTGACGATTTATCACCCAAAACATTACGCTTTCAAATGTTGACATTTTTATACGAAATTTTGAATAGCAGGTGTTTTATAAATTTTGTGCGGCCGATTCTACAGATTTTCACAGAATATTTATTATTTCGTGATTTTGGATGATTTAAATAGCATCATGTGGTCAAGGAAATTAATTTTTTTACAGAAATCAGAGTACCCATCAGTCATTTTGAGTGGTTTTCCTTCTGATGCTATTGAGAAGTCTACGGATAATCGTCTATACTCTGTATGGTCAGCCTGTCCAGAATCTTATCTTTATGGTGAACGGGACTCTAATGTAGAAATTTATGCAATAAAATTTGTTACTTTGGGAATGATTCTCATTTTATTTTATAGAAAATTTTAATTAAACCTCAGAGTTGAACTCTAATACCTTCAACACTCGCATCCCGTTTCATACAAACATTGATAACAAACACTTTTTCAACTTTCTCCGATTTTAATTTAATTTTAATTTTTGTTAAAATATTAGCCATTTTAATTTGATTCTATTAAACTAATTAAATCTAGCAGGAATCTTTAAACTTTTAGAAAAATCCTAATATACGTGCCCATAAAGTCCCGGCACATATTAAATTCGAACAGTTGTATTATTATTATTCATTGGTTGTGGTTGGAAGGCACTCACATGTCTCGTAAATGTAAATTGCACGAACATGTTTTCCAAGAATACCACCACAGTGCCCTTTGCATGTCGTAGGAGTTGACTAAACGGTTGGATCGCTGGGCGGGTCGTCAGCATCCGTAAAAAAATTACATGTTTATGAAGTCAACATAAAAAAAATCGGAACCAGTAAAAAAACACCCGCGGTCCCCAGCTTAAGTACCCGGACACGAGATTTAGGATCGGCACGTGGAACGTGCAGTTAGGGCATCTTCACGTGCATGGAGGAGTATCGGCTAGAACTCGTTGCTCTTCAAGAAAATCGCTGGTCTAAAAGTGGAGACCATAGGTCCGATGGTTTAGGATTTCCAAACAGTCAACAACCGATTGTATAAGCTTAGATACTTTGTTGGCAGCTGGCAGTCGTGCCTTGTATACTCTAATGCCAATGCTGAAAACACCTATCAAATGCCGTGAAGCTTTACAAAGCGTTGGATGTAAAAGTTGGGTGCTGACGGATGAGTACGAGAGATGGCTCCTTACATTTGAGAGAAGAATCATCCGTGTGTTTTATGGGCCAAAATGCGAAGTAGATGGTACAAACCGAGCTACCTACAATATCGAGATCAGAGATTTGATGAAGATCCCCGATATTGTATACATGAAATTAGATCTCAGCGAGCACGCTGGCTCGGTCATGTTCTGAGTGCTGATCTACCATATGGTAAGGGCAGAGGTCGTTGCAGGCGACGATGGCTCCACGATGTAGAGAACGACTTGGCCTCCTCAGATTGTCTAAGACAGTATGAAGACCATGCTCAGGATCGAAACGGTTGAAGCCATACCGGTCATGGTTATCTTTATTTTTAAAGTTATGATTCCAAAACTTTCTGTATTATGAGCTGTTGAAGATTCGTCTGTGGGCACAGCGATTGAGAAACTGGTGTATTTATTTTTTCTGATTTGATTAAATTTCAAAATTCAGTCGCAAAAGACCATTACCTTAAAAGGTCATAACCATAAAAATCTCGAAGAAATCCTGTCAAGGTCAAAAACAAATAGTATCTTAATACATTTCTTTGAATCCTATAGCTTTTCCATATATCATTTTTATTTAAAACTCAACCCCTTCGAGATATTTGACCGTTTCAAGATTTTTTGGACGATCGATATAATAATCAGCACGGAGAAATACTTCTACATAGAATGGATCAAAATTAATAACCTACACCGGAACTTCATTGCCAAAGATAAGCTTACTTTTCGTGTAAGAAAACGATCAGAGCTTTTTCATTCGTCGTCTATCGATCCGTTTTCAATTCCCTCACGGGCTTTATCCAGCAATATTCGAGAACTGAGAATTTTGTGTCATAGCTAAACCATTAGACCTGTCAAAGCTGTTGACGCTTACAATCCTCAGTTTGGGAGCAAACCATATTGCGTAAAAGTTGTTAAATTGAAAAAAAATTCTATTTATAAATACAATCAATTCTGTTTACGTAAAAATCAGAATAGATGATTGATCAACTGGGGCATCAATAATGAAGAGTAAATATTTTTGATTTCGATAAATTTTCCACTAAATAAGCTACGTTTAAATAATTGTACATTAAACCTAACTCTTTTGTTGGCTTTGTAATCAACGAGAAATCATTTAAAAGACAATGCTATTTTATCGTCATTGAAAATATTTTTGGGCGTTTAGTCCGCAATTCAGTTCAGTTAACTTCCTATCCATAACTTTCTGTACTGTGCTTGTGTTTGTATATTTAAAATGTATATAGAGGTAAGCAATATTGTATTCGATTAAGTAAACTAATTACGATTTTGACCTGTAGTTACATATATTGTTTCTACACTTGCCGTTGTTACTAATCTGGAAAGTCATTACAATCTTTGTGTCCTCTTTTATTCGAGCTGGCAACAAGTTACTCTTGTAGTAATTGTTGCCAGGGGAAATGTTTCAAGTGTGCTTAGTTCACCTGGAACTTTTTCATTCATTTGTGTCCTCTATATATCTTACAGATGATGTAATCTTTCCACGTGAACCTTTCAATTAAAAATATTTATAGTAATAATCAGTAATCGCGGTCAACTCACGGACAAATCAGTTTGATTTTATTAATTGATAACGAGCCATCATATTAGTTGACGGTTGTTTATTTTTCACACACTCAGTTCATCCTTTCAATTTTTATTATAATTTATGGGTTTGTTATTTATAGACGCGGCGATTAGGAGGCACCATAGGGCAAATATAGTATTTATTATTTACATAAATCATTCTGAGCTGAATTGAGTAAATTAATATTTTTTTGTATGGGTTAAACGTGGTTAAGGGTCGTTCAAGGAATTTAGATTATGAATGTCAGTCACTTGTGCATAATTTGTAGTATAGGTAAGGGTTCAAACTATACATACACGTAAGTATAGTAAAGTTCATTTAATTTTTGTTAATTTTAAATAATTTTACGAAATTGATATGAACAATCTAAATCTATTTAAGAATTTTGGGATAAAAGCACAATTAGGGCCTTAAACTGAATTTCCTAATTTTGGAAATTGGTGCGAAGATAATCAACTATTTCATATCTAATTTTTAAATCTTGGCAATTACATAAAACCGAAACTAAAATTAAAGATGCGACTCTGCCAACAGTCCACATAAAACTAGAATTTCTTTTGAATTCTAAATAAGATTATTGACGAAAAGTTATAGAATGGTTTCATCAGCCAAAATATTTTGCTCGCGGACGTCATATTTTGGGACAAACCCACGTATTATGAAATTTGGTGCGAAATTGCGTTTTATGAAATTTATCGCCAGACTTTCAAAAATTCATACAATAATTGCTGCAGTTAGATGGATTTCATTATCTTCAATATATGTATTTTGATATGAGCTGCAGTAATGAGAATTAGCAATTAAGTATAGAAATTCCTCGTTGCTCCAAGTTTATATAAACAAGGAAAATGAGATATTAAATAAATGGCACTTCGCAATAAGGAATCTGTAAGGGTTCCCTCTGTTCGAGTGATATTTGTTTCTCTCAAAGTCTTCCAGATACACCGCTGAAATGTTGACATAGTAAAATGTATCTTGAAACTATCCTTGCTTAGAGTAATGTCGAACGCTCTATATTGTGAAAAATTTTACAAATCATCTTCACAGGTTTGTTGTTTGTTGCAAAATGCCAAAACTCATAATCTCTAAGATTTTTGCCATGTGTGCACCAGATTTTAATATTTTCAAGTATAATCATGGCAACTATTTTGATATGATGGTAAGAGTCAAATTTCCACAGAAATAACCAAAATCAAATTGATGTTCCGCAATGTTGAATGATTTGGCCGGTCTTTTAATATAGGGTTGTTCTCACCGTAATTTGTGGAAGAAGGGGTATTCAAGATCCAAAAATGTATGAAAACAGTGCCTTGTACCTGGAACATGAATTGAGATGTTTTCAGTGATATACGGTGTTTATTTGTCTTAGAATTCACTGGTTCATCGTTTAATAAATCTAAAAAATTGACTTTTCTTTGGCTATGATGTTATCTATATGCCTATGATGTGATATTTTCAATGAATGGGGCTCTCAGACCGATAGTTTCACAAACACGTTGTAATTCGGCTCTATTGTTTTTATTTGTATGGAATATATAGGATTATAATTCTTGAGTTGCAGCCACACCGTTCACTAAGACCATTAATATCTTCTTGAAGTCGGTCAGTATCACCCCTTTCTTTGATAGAATTAGCAATTTTAATATCATCTATAAATATGAGCACATTGGAATTGTTTATATATGACCTCTGCAGCTCGGTCGCTGAAAATAAGAAATTTTCTAGGCCCAAGGTGAGATCCTTGAGGAACACCCGACATAACTGATAACTTTGGATTTTTTATTCCAAATTTGAGCACGGTTTGATGAATAAGAGCTGAAACCATTTTATAAATTTGAAGGAAATTCCAAATGCATAATATGGAGACTGTCAAGCGCCTTACGATAACAAACAGAGTCAAATTACTGTGCTTTTCGATTTCTTTGATAGTTGTACAGTAAATTCCACTAAATTCGTGGATGTTGCTCTGGCATGTTGTTTAACACATATATGTGCCAATGTAACTTTAAACTTGAACTTCCTCTGTAACATGTAATGGTTTTACCCGATTTAAAGATTGGTGTGATAATTGCCATTTGTCTCGAAAAACGATAGGCCAAAATATTTGCATGCTTCTTTAAAATTGATGATATGGTATGTTATCCGGCCCACATCCGTCCCCAAAGTCTGTCATTGTAATTGTAACACATATTTGTCGGGTATATTTCTTAACTACTCGAGATCTAAAGTATAACCAAAATCGTGTGGGATTGTATCTTGTTTGGGATTGTATCTTGTAACAAAGTGTATCTTAATTTAAAGTAAACGCCAAAATCATCATTGTATTGTTTAAATATGAGTTTATCCGATTCTAGCCCACTTTTTATCATTCTAGCATAAGCTTTGGATTTGCGGTTATTTAAGTTTATAAGTCGATCGTCGAATCACAGAGGATGACTATTGGTTTCTTTGATGCACAATGCAATATGACTTTCAAAATTTCGTTGTAGAATCTGATAATACTGGTTCAAAGGCACACAGCATAATATTATAGGCATAGTAAGATTTTGTTAGTGTATATGCATTGTGGTAAGGACTCCATTTCGTCACAGCGTATCCCACTTGAGATCTCACAGATTATTGATTTTGTACCCAGTCAAAAGACATGTTAAATGAAGATATGTTAAATTTCTTGATGTTTGTTTCGATCACACCACTCACTCAATCTATTGATGACTTCTGACAACCAAATTGACAACCGAAGAACTACGTACGGCAATCAAACACCAAAACAAAATCAGTATCCCATTTTAAAGTCAAAATCAGACTTATATTATCCCCGTTTGTCTCTCTCTCTCTAAATCACTCACCCAACGGGCATACCACAGGTCAGCATGTTGATTCTTCTAATTTTTGTTCGTAGTTTTTTTTTTGGTAACACCGCAAATAGGCGTCGCAACAATTTGGAAAATATTCATTTAACCTGGGGTCCGATCACTTTGAAATTTTTATAGAGAGTTAATTCGTCGAAACTTTGAAAGTAAACAAGCTATCAGACTTCAAGCTTACTTATTAATACAGGCACTTTCGAGATGTTATAATGTTAAAAAATTGTATATGACAGCCACGATCCAATAATCCTTAAAATTTAAAGAGAAAGTGTTGTCACCAAAGCTATGTAATTTTAAATTTATTAAGGTAAAGTATATATAGCGTTAGACAATGTCATTCTGATTCCACAGAGTCCAATCACTTTAAAATGTTAATATATTTTATGTACCTCTCAGAATATTTATACATCGAAGCCATTTGACTGTGGACTCGTTCACTATAACATTTTCATACACACTATTGCCATCGTTTCTGAAAAAGTACATATAGAAATTTCCATCATCAATCATTATAGCTTTAGCTGAAGTAGGCAAAAAAATGGTCCAGAGGTGACCTTCAATGATCTTGCATTTTTTTACGAAATTTAAATATTTCAAAACGTTTCAATTCCAACCAAGCAACAATCAATATTTGTAATTCATACATTTAGTAAATTATTTCAATCGTTATACAATTTGGTTCTTGATTTTGAGCCAAACCAATCCCTCTACGGATCTAAGGTCCTATAAGCTAATAAGAAAAATTGTATTTTATTTGAACATTATCACGATATTTTATCAATACGATAGAGTGTTCATTGTAGTATAGGACTATGCATAAACGGTTAAACATTGTGTATATGTACCAGTAATCCCCTCAAATTTCATACACATTGAAATTCAGCATTCCAAGATATGAAAAGTTGTCGAAATTCGTAAGGGAATCCAAAATTTTCAAAGTAAAATTGTACGAAATTAACGAAAAACGATTTAAACGAAATTTTTAAAACTTAAATTTTATTTTTTAACCTTGAATTATGTATGTAAGTAAAATTTCATTTCAAAATTTAACGAATTACAAATTGAAATTCGTTTTTAAAAAATTAATCCTAATTTTAAAACCGCGGCCACTACAAAAATGTTGTTTTGAAAAATTCAATATTTGATCAACTACATCGAAGTGTCGAATTTTGAAATTGGCTTCAAATACCTAAATGGCTCAAAGAGACGAATTCAACACTGCAGTTAGAACACAAACAAACCATTATAGTTTAAATTCTTCTATGTTTCAGACCTTTTTAGACGACATAGTTGTCCATATGGATATAGGTAATCTTAAAATATAGTACAACAATTTAAAAAAATTTCTTCATGTTTACCTGAAATAGATATGGACTACTACCCGAATTCCATTTCTCAAATCTTTTCTCGGTGGCTTATTCTTCGAGAGATTTATGGAGTTAGCAGGATTTTCTTAACAAATTAGGTGAGTCCAAAGTCTTTTTTTCTGATGGCACTCGTTCTAATCTCAGTGCCGGTTTTGGAATCTACTGTTCTTGGACGAATCTGAGGCTTTTCGGTAGTCTTGGTTCGCATTGTACTGTTTTTCAGGCGGAACTAACACCGATAACATGTAGTGTTATTGAGGCTTTGAATTTTGCTGTTAAAAACAAAAGTATTCTACTGTGTACAGATAGTAAAGTTTTGTGTTTCTAAACTCGTCAAGGAGTGCAAACATTTCATGAACCTTCTTTGTTTTAACAATAAGGTTACGGTCATGTGGGTACCGGCTCATTGTGACATCGTAGGGAATGAGATCGCGGATTGTTTAGCCAAAGCTAGCTCCCAATTGACTTTAGTTGGTCCTGAACTAGCGGTTCCTGTTTCTTTCAACTACGGGAAGAACGTTATAAAGGACACTACCCCTTGAAAGATCTAAGGTCTCAGTGGCTTGAGGGTTTTAGTTGTCGTAAGGCGAAGTACTTCATGAAGGAGCCCAATTTGAGGTCAACAAAAAATAACAGTTGTCCTGCTTTCAGTTCTATACGAATTCAGGTATCCAATTTTAGGTCTCTAAATTTAGGTCAAATGTTCTCTCTACCTTGGTCTAGACTTGTTCAGTTTGCGAAGGCAGCAGTGCGCGTTTGCGAATTGGGATAGAATCCTAGGTTTGCACCATGAGTGTGGAATCCTCGTGGGTTCCAGCCAATTTTAATAATAATAATAATAATCATCACTTTTAAAAATAGTTTAGCACTACATTATATACTTTTCCGAGTGTGATCAATTAAATTGGGGATAATGGATTCTATATTTGTCTTGATCACATACAATTCTTTGCCGCATTCTACCACAAATTAAATGCCTTATAAATTGATTTTTGACCATAAACCCGCTATAGCTTACGGAATGTACTGGCTTTCCGGATTACACTACACGATTTGAATGTGAGTATAAGATTTTTTCGTTTCATGTAGAAGTTTGGAAATAGCATTATTTTTTGGGGCTGGGATACAAAGAGCAAGAGATTTTTCACAGCAATCTATTTGTATTTTTCAATTCAAGACAACAAATATTTCTTCGTTATTTTTTACAAATGTAGGTTTGTAAAGAACATTTCTAGTTAACGAAAACCCATGTAAATAACTACTTACAAAGTAAATATTTGTTAAGTGAAAACACGCAATTATATACCAAGCGATGGTGTAGAGCCATTTATGATTTGAAAGTGATCAAGTTCCTTTGGTAAGCTTACGTCCGATTATAAGTTGATCGTTATATTTTAGAAACTTGAGATCATCCAGAAAAAATGCAAACGCCACTTAATGTGGAAGATGACTTAATGAACTACCAAAACCATCAAAATGTACTGGATTACATCAATGCACAATTTATCTCGAAAATAGAAAACTTCTATTGGAAGCTGTATTCATTCGCAACGTTCTTCATTGACAACATTGACTTACCTTACGTTTTGGAAAGCAGCTCATTGTGTAATCATCGATTTTGATGAACATTATTCCACCAGTTAACTATGACGAAAATAAACCAATCACCCAGGTTAGCAAAATCATTCAACATCGCTGATGATTAATTTGAAAACTTCAAGACTTTTCTAAAAAATTTAATTTTACAATTTTAAGTTCATTTTCAAGTTTATTTTTGACAGTTTCAAAAATATTGGCGACATTTTTTATTCCAAACTTTTAAAGATTTACTTTGGCTAAAGTTAATATTTATTTCATATAAGCGGTATACATACATATGCATCTTTTTGTTAAATTTTTTTATTTCAGCTTACTCTCGTCCACACTCAGTAATTTGTCTCAACGAGCGTGTTGTTGAATGTCCGTATACAATGTTTCTGTTTAGTTAGTTTTGCCCATTCTCCACGGTTATTTAAGCTCCAGGTATGCTTTAGAAACTACCACGCCCGACGATTTAATTTTTGTGGCAGCATCAGGCTCAAGCATGTCACATGTTTCGTTACAAAATTTAAAAAAAATTGGAATATGCACTTTCTTATACATCAAATGAGATCGCTTTCTGTTGAAAACTTTAAGTGGTCAAACCAATTAATTGGACTAGATTTCATTCATTTAAGAGGTAATTCAACAATTCCAAGTGGCAATATCTGGTGGATAAATCCTCCTCTGGTGGATAAATGGTTTGAATAATAATACGAAAATGCCAAAAATAATGAATTATAAATTGAAATTTTCACCTTCAAAACCCGCATCTAGAAAAAATTTCATTCAAAGATCTTTCAACTGCAATAATTATCACAACGTTATCCTCATGTGTATATACATACTATAGTATGTGATACAAAACTATATATGTAGTTCTTGTTATCTGTTTATACAATTACAAAAACCAACAAGTAAACAAATATCATGCGGTGCGCGGTTTTTATAAATGTGATGTAATTTTACCAAACTATTGGATCATAGTTTTTAATTTAAGAAAAGAAAACAAAAATTTGTCTCTTTGTCATAATCTAATATCAACAATTTCGGAAAAGTAAAGTAAAAAAAATTTATATTAATTTCTTAAAACGACAAGTCAACAACGTTTTACGATAATGTACAATGTAAATATTTTCGAACGGAAAATAAAAAATAAAAATTAGATTTGATTTTGGTTGATTAGGAAAGTGGAAATTTATGCCAATTACAGCTGCGATTATCTGATTCACGCAATATAAAACAAAAATAAAAATTATTAAAATTACGCTAATCTTTCGGTTTCATATCCCCCCTCAAGGGATAATTTAATGATTTTCGCGTAAATTGCGGAGTTCATTGATAGAAAATTTATCAATGTGTGAACTTAGCGCGCATCATATAGCGTACGTACAATCACAATTAATTTTTTAAATAGATACGCTCTCATAATATGTAGTAAGTAAATACTTATGTATATACTATATATAGCTTTTAATATCAGCTATATAGATGATTTCTTCGAACATAATCGTTTACAGTATTGGTCGATCAACAAACGCATTGTACATGTGATTGGAACCAACTGGCAAAATTATAAGATAACACTGTGTGTACGTTTTAAATATACATAGAAACTAAAATGCACATCAAATGAAGAAGTTGCCTGTCTTATCAGTATGGGAAATCCAATTCTGACACTCAGACGCACGAATACAAACAATAGAATTTTTAATAATTTCATTATTTTGTATCATTTGTGTTGTTGTGCGCGTACGCATTCTCTCTGTTTATGATTAAAAATTGGTTCAAGTTTATTCAAACACTATATTACTACTTGTGGATGTGTGTGTTCGGTTGGAATGCGTGCAAACATTCAGATTATTAAAATATTTTGAATTTTTTGTATATGGTTTTTTCTGGAAGACTATATCCAAAATGCTATCTTTCTAGATACATAGTTGATCAATATACTAAACAAGTTTGTTCTATAATCGGAATCCACCTTCTTACACAAACGTACCAGGTTTTGTTCTAATACAGACGAAGAAGCAGTGGTATATTTTGATTGGAGCATATATACGACCATATACACTTGTTGTATAATATAGAAAGATTCACAAAAATCATATCCAACACAATGGAATGGCGGTGCTGGTTTGACTCTCTCCTTTGGTAAATTTTCCATTTCAACAAAAGTTTTAATTTTTTTTTAAATTTGGCTTCCAAGGTTGAACCAAGGTTGAACCAAGGCAGAGAGGATAGTATAAATGCACAATAATTGTCCTGGAATTGAGAACTAATAAAATCAAAAGCATTCATCCTCATTAGTATCGATTCTTACTGGACTTGAAACGGCCATGGCCAGTAAGAATCGATACTAGTATTCTTAAGTAATCCTTTTTTAATGAAACAGCGTACTTAGTCAGCTTCTAATTGAACTCACTAATAAAGTATTAAGCCTTATGGCAAGTGGGGGTGGATGACCACGCTTGCTTTAAGTGAAGTAAAGCAGCATTCTTGATTACTTTTTTATCAATGTAAAGAGGCAATGGAGCAGCAGGTTCAGGTCCAATGAATCATGAACGTGAGCCAATTTGTGCCAAATTGTCTTCAATTTCATTACCTTCAATTTCACAATGTGCAGGTACCCACTAAACCGTAACTTTGTGATTACGGCAGAGAACATTCAAACAATTCCTACAATCCTTCACCAGTTTTCAGTTGGTCAAAGGATTATTTAAAGAGTAGAGGACAGATTTACTGTCAGTACAGAAAATAATATCTTCACCATTAACCGCGAAATTAATAGCTGTAATGGCACAGCGTGTAACCGCTATTAATTACGCTTGAGAAATAGTACAGTAAGTACCGAAGCCAGCACCCTGTTCCGAAAGGGAGCCATCTGAAAAAAATGCTAGCGATTCAAATATTCGCTTGAGAAAGTTTGGTGAGAACCACATATCTCTCGATGGGTAAACCACCTCGAATGATTTGTAAAAGTTAAATTCAGCTAACACCCTGTCACTAAACATGTCAATATCCGGCACAGCTGGTTTAAAAATACTAAGAACTAACCTATGTTCCGATATAATACCAAATGCGTTCCACACCCCAAAACATTTCGAAACGCCGCTTAGCAAGCTGTGCTAAGAATTTGAATGACTGTAGCTGGGCAGAGATAAAATAAACTCCTTAGCTAGAATCGGAGCGGAAGACATGGCTCCAGTAACACCTCTACATAAAATATTTTGCAAACTGTTGAGTTTGGCAAGTGACGATTTAAAGTTGACTATACTGGCCACCAAACCAAAGATGCATATGTTACCATTGGTAGAACCAGTATATAAAAAAAAAACTTTTTGGGTGACAAGCCCCAAAAGTTACCAAAGGCTCACCAAGGTCTTTGACGTAGGCTGAGCTATTAATCCTCCACCCAAAAAGAGATGGCATAGAAAATGCATCAGTATTCCTTCGTCTAGTGAATACAACTAAGTCAGTTTTAGAGGGGTTCACATGTAAACCCTTATCAAGGCACCACTGTTCTACAATAAGAAGAGCGTGTTGCGTTAAATCAGATAAGACATTCAAATGCTTACCAGAAACGTCAGAACCAGGTCGTCAGCGTAACTTTGAGCGATGAGACCGGATTCCTGAAGTTTTACAAGGAACTCGTCAATGACCAAAAGCCACAACAGAGGTGAAAGCACCCCCCATTGTGGACACCCTCTGGGAACTTTGACTGAACCTGAGCTTTCATCTAGCACGGAGATAACGATGCGAGATTTAAGCATAACTTCAATCCATTTGACAAATTTGGTACAGGCACTAGTAATCGTATTGAACGATGTACTATCGAAGGCTTCTGCAATATCCAGGAAAGTACGCACAAGAAAATTCACTATTAAACAGTGATCTTTCAATTCTAGTTACAAGTTCATGTAGTCCAGTTTCACAGGATTTGCCAACCCTGTAAGCATGTTGCACGTCTAAAGATTTGAGAAAGGTTGATGACAGGCAAATAGGCCGAAAAGACTTGGGGTTGGTAAAATCCGACTTGCCCATGTTCGGAATAAAAATAACTCTATACTCTTGCTCCAAGATTGTGGAACAAAGCTAAAAGCAATGCAAGCCTGGAACAGATGCAGTAAATGTTCCCTTATAAAGGGAAATCTATGCTGTAATTCAGCAGGACAAATACCATCAGGACCGGCCGATTTGAAAGGTGCAAAGGAGAATATACTCCAACGCAAGAAATCACGATTTAGTAATCTGCAAGGTAAATCACAATCGGGAGTTTCCACAATAACGTTAGTGGTTTCGACAATATTGTCGGAATTTAGAGTGCTACAACCCGGGAAATGAGTAAAAAGAAGTAGTTCACCTACTTTCTTAGTAGAGGAAGTAAGCTCACCATTGGGTAGTCGAAGTGAATCGAGTCCACAAGTATTATTTCTACTCACGGTTTTGTTAAGCTATTAATTTCCTCACAGAAATTAATTCAAGATGACGTCTGTGCAGAACGCTTTTCTAATACCTTTTGTGCGTCTAGGAAACTGCCCCAGTCAGCCTGAAGATTACATCTCCTTGCGTTATTCTTCAGTTTCCCAGTGGTTTTCCTTAAACTCTTAAGATCAGAACACCACAAAGGTTTGTTCCGAGTTTTATGATTAATGATAAGTGGACACGAAATCTCTAATGCAGTTGAAATTGCTTTCGACAGTGCAGAAGCCTGCAACTCGATATCCACAGTTTAACAAATTTCCTTATGTGATTCAAGTATATGGAACCAAGCTCAAGAGAGAATGAATCCCAATCGGTTAACTTCCTATTACGGTTTAAGCGATGGTCTTTTAAGGGTGCTATTAAAAGAAATACACCTATCTCCAGTTTAAAATTAACTCAGTAAGTAACCACAAACTGATGTCAATCACTTCACTATGAGCTGAGCTAACAAAAGTTGGCTGACACCCAACATTGAGAATATCAAATTCCGAGGAAATTATATTTGTTAAACAGAGCACAACCCCTGTTGTTAACATTCGTACTTCCCCATAGAAATTGATGGGCATTATTAGCATCACAACCCATTAATAGAGAATTCTAGTATGTAAATTCCTCAGAAGGAGGAGGTATTATGGATTCGTAGGGCAAATAAACTGATGCAATCACCAGTTTAGTGTGGGAGTTAAAACAATCAATAGTAATTCGTGCAGTTGCGAGATCAGCCAAGAGCTACACTCTTCAATGAGAGAAGAGTTAACGTGATTTGAGATATATGTGTACGCTCTGGTTTTCACGGCAGAATTTTTAGAAATAATTAAAGGGCTTAACTCGTGGATATCGAATGTAGTCTTGGAACATCTTGGTTGCCTGCAGTTTTTGAAAATTAGTTGATTAGATAAAGTGAATACTCCCTGGGTATAGAGGAAAATTGTTGTTACAGAAGAATCTGGAAGAAAATGCCATCACTCTAGTCATTCGATGACAGCTACTAATATACTTCATGTTGACGAATATATACGTGATCCTTTGGAGTGACGGTCATTAAAGTCGTAATTTTGTTGTGCTCGCTATATTCCGGTTTGAAGCGAATTAGCGTTTTCGTTTTTTCGAAGTATGCATGAAGACTTCTGGTATATGTTGTATATACTTCAAACTCTATTTGCTATACAAATGTTTTTAAATTTGGCGAATAAGAGTTGAACCAATGAAGGGAAATATATGCTGAAACCTGCGATACCAATTGGGCCAACAAGAGCGGCAAAAGTTACGATATTGAAAGACATCCCATCGCGGTTGCCAAAACATTAACATCCCGAATTTCTTGATGTACATGTTCATTCTCTCAATAAGATATATCAACAACAATATCTGAAGTGTGTGAATACCATTTTCTCAATCCCGGTTGACACATGAAGACAACACCTTTATAATGGAAGACCTCAATTTTTGAGGATAACAATTTTAATTGTCAATTGCACATTGTATGAAGTTGTGGCAAGAAACCAGTGTGCAGACGCAAGCAAGTTACCATTTTTAAGCGGAACCTTCATACAATCCAACACAAAATAGTGAAAACACGACATAGTTTTGAAATTTGGCCGGGCTTTTAAAAAACTTAAAATGAAATTCATTTTCAATTAAGATTCAAGAGATCGATCTTTTGTGATAGTATAGGCAGCACCAGTACCTCAATCTCAGCTACTGGAAGTTGATGTTTGGCTCATAAAATTTAGTAGAGAACCGGTATCTAATAACGCCCGTCCATAGTCAAATTTATCCAGCATCTTCATTATAGCTGTAGTGTAATGGACATAAGCATCATAGATTTGGATAACGATGACGGTTTAGAACTACCGAGTGATATAGATTCTGAAGAATTGGAAGTGTAAGTGCCTTGGTCAGTGCTTACGTACAACAAAATGTCGATTCGACAAAACCTTACATGAATCTTATACTGGACTTTTACCTACCACTTATACCACAGTTGCAATTTTATTTATTGAAGAGACTTCCCACCATTTTACCTTGGTCGAAGCAGTGACCTAAGAGATCGCACTCTCAAGTGGTTTTGGAATGTGTAAGGAGATGTTTTTCAGGATATATGGAGAGTCGATGCACCCTATCAGAACGTTTCCTAACATTAACCCAGTTATTTTCTTCTATTATCTAGTGTGGCAATATGCTAATTATGGCACCTTTCGATTTAAGGTGGTAGACGGCTAATATTCTCGTAGTATGGTAAGCTACTGTCATAATTTCGGGCGATGTATAGTAAAAATTTCTTTTGTACTCTTTCAATGCGAGTAATATGAGTTTGTTGATATGTAATGGTGTCTTCTTTCTAAAGAAAGAGATAGTTTTACATTTATTTGTATTTAGCCGCAATTTATTGGCGTCGCACCACCTACTAACTCTGTTTAAATCATTTTGCAGTTCAGATGCATCGTCAAGGTTTTTGATACTTTGAATATTTTTAAGTCGTCGGCATATACTAAAACCACAGAGTTTTGGATAACCCTGGTTACGTCGTTGATTAAGATGATAAAAATCCATGGTCCTAGTTGAGAGCCTTGTGGTACTCCAGAGTGTGCTATAATGGGATTTGATTTTTTACCACCAATTTCAATCTATTATTGTCTGTTGCATATAAGTAAGATGAGATCCATTTGACAAATGCATTGGAGAAACCAAATTTTGACAAGCTTTGAATGACTATTCCATGGTCGATTGAGTCAAAAGCTTTGCTGAAATCTGTGTATATGGTGTCTACTTGCAGGTGGTCTTCGATGGCTTTAGTTGTTTTGTATTAAAAAAGTTCCCAAAATATTTTGGATCGTTCTTGATATTGTCTTGTAGTGATGCGAGATACGTTCTGTATTTTAGTTCAAAATATTCTTCGTATAAGATGTTGTTGCCTTGAAATGACTTTCTGTTATCTTCAGTATCGTATAATTTTCATTCGTTTGTATGTTTTATTCTTCTTATTTTTCAGGTTGACAAGCACGTGGTCATACCATGGTGGATAATGGTTTTTCGATACTCTGGACAAAGGAACATAATTTTCGAACGTTTGGGTAATCAGACGATAAAAAACGCCCACGTTCACGTCTAGGAATTGTGGTAGGTTTCTGGTAACTTAGCTTTCTTGAAATTAAAGCGGGTTTCTACGTTTGTATTATCTATACATGGTAAGAGTACTGCCGAATTCAAAGATATTTTCCATTGCTTTATGATGGTCGTCATTTATAATGAATGGTATAAGGGATTCTTTTACATCAAAAATATCAGGATCATTGAAGAGGATACGGTCCAGATATCTGCCGTTAATGTTGGATGTATTGCTAATTTGATTAAGGTTAAAATTGAGGATGGTATCAATAAAATATATTTCAGTATAATATTACAGTTGATTTCGGGATCAAAACACCAGGAAGTGTTAGGAAGATTAAGATCTTGAATGAGGAGCGATGTAAGCTGTCCCTAAAGTGATGCTTATTTTAGACAAGCACAACCATATACACATACACACTCCAATGATGATTGTGAGACAGTAACAATTTGATTCGGGATGGATGCTTTGACTGCAATAACAAGTCCTCCTCCTGAAATTTTAGTGCTGGTATATATGGATCTGTCACATCTATATGCAATGTAATCGTCGATGTTTCACAGATGATATACGCGGTTGAAATTTATTTTTTCAATAAAATTGAAAAATTTTGCATAACATCCTGTTAACGTGGTTTGACGGTTTGGGTTATTAAATCGGTCTTTTGAAATGTTTCTTTAACAACTTCATATTTGTCATTTAACTTCACCAAACTCTGACCATTTCATTACAACTGACAAGACTAGTCTCCGGATAAAAAGCAACACCAGATTTGGCGTCTCAATTACAATTACATGAGTATAGTTTTTGCTAAAGTTGCTTTGGTTGGTAAATTTTCATTAACAATTTCAAACCTAAAATCTCCAGTTGAAACGCCGGTCTAGGCCATCTTGTGAAAAAGTTTATGGTGACAATTATTTATTTTACTGATCAGATCACCAAGTACAAATATGAATGATTTGACAATACTATACGGAGTTGATACAGTTGATTGAATATGTGTCAAATATCTTACCATATCTCCCAATTAGTGACGTTCGGTCTACGGAATATGCAATGGCCCCATAAACATTTCAGTTGGACATTTCTAAAAATACACAAAATTCAATAATTTTCATAATTTTCCTTATCAGCAACAACAATAACAACAACAGCAAAAACCTCCTACTAACTAGGGTCATATACACATTATATAGCAACACGATATAGAAAATTTATATATTGATTCCACATACCAATGGTTGCCATCCGCGTTATCTTAAATTAAAATCACATTTTACTGTATTTTCCGGTTGATTGAAAAATATTGTTGGACCTTTTTCAGCTGTCCATCGTATGTTATGTATATGTATGTACCTTATCGCATATTTATCATATTTTTCTTATCATTATTATTGAACCTTGGTGCGGTTAAAAGAAATAAGGAAACACATTAAAATATTGTGGGAGAGACGAATCACAATTCTTTGCTTATAAAATAAATTTATTTTAGCTTGTTCAAATCAACTCTTTGACTTGCAAATATTAGTAAAACCTTGAGCATATAGCTATAGAGAATTATGTGTGGTGACAATTTATGAGATATCTTAAGACTATGCTGTCTGATTATTCTGAATTTATCATCAAACCACTTCAAAATTTCGACTTGTCTTGAAACCTAAATACTTCAATTTCCCTTAAATTTCAAAATAACTAAGCCGAAATACTTAAGCACATTTTGCATCAAAATTATAAAAATCTTATTATTCTAAAGACCAAAACTTCTAAATTTTCAATTTCCGCATCTTTTGGTTTTCCCAATCGGAGACCAGATTATCAAACAAATCCCGAAATGTTTATATTTTCCAAGTTTCATTATTTGAAATTATTCAAAATTCTAGAATTTTTAGAATTTCCAAAATTGTAATAATTTTATTTATAAAATAGAAATATTTTGAAATCATATTTTTAAAATTATAATTCAAAATATGAAAAAGCTGCCAAATGCAAAAAAATTCGTTTTGTTAAAACTAGTTATCTTTTGATACTATATATGTATGTACAATTTGAAATTTAAAATCAAAACTCCTGAATTTGACACAATGCTTTGAGTAAAACATCAAAATGCCACGAAAATTTAAAATCGAGCCCAAAAAAGAGCAGCCAACCGATTGCATCTCTGGGTTAGAAGATTATAGCAGATTATATAACAACAAAACCAGACAGCGGTAGTTGTACCAAGATCGTTTAAGTTTTTGACTTTGGAATAGCTGGAAACATTTTCATGAGCCATGAAATTTCAGAGAACCTTAAACATATAAATTTCATTGTATTTACAACCACGAAAGAAATAAACCTGTAAAATAAGTTTCTGAAGATTACGTCACTTCAAAAACTAATCAAAAAAACCAAACAACCCAAGTGACTTTGACGATGTAATTAAGATTAGTAGATATACACTGCGGTAAAATAAAAAGAAACAAATTTGAATTTAATAATATTATTGTTAATGTTGTTTTACTTATGTACAGTTTATTCTTTAAAATTCAAAGGTTAAATTCTAATCCACATTTATAATGATTAACATAATATTTAAAGTTAATTAATTTAAGAGTTGTTTTAGGATAGAATCTGTCTTGCGCAACCGTGAACGGAGATTAAAATTTAATCCCAATTTGGTGTGAACTTTAAAGTTACCCTAAATTGATTAAAATGTATATAGCCTGAGTTGTTTTATAACAATTCTGAGTTTTTTAGACCAGAACTGGATGGTACCACACTACCAGACGGAATGTGGGCTGAAAATTGTATGACAATTTTTTTAAATTCAGATATTTGATAAAAATCCGTAAATATTTATTACAATTTAATGTTATGATTTCTGATGAATCTAAAATTCTAAACACTTACGAACGTACCAAGTTCCCTGTACAAAAGTTCAAAAAAATAGCAGAATTTAATCAAATTTAGAATTAGACACAGTATATTGATATATACACCAAATTGTGCAAATTCTTCTAATTATATAGTTCGATTTGAAATACTAACAAAAAATTGTATGCACGATATATATAATATTACAAATAAGCGTTCCGCGGACTGCAATTTAAACAGCACTGATCATCCAATTTTTATTCAACTCAAATAACTGGTGACATCATACGGAATTATACAATAACTAGCGTGTAATACGAAACATGACAAAGTAAAGAAACAAACTTTTATTTCACCTATTTGGCATACTGCCATCTAGTTTTGAAAAGCTTAACCTTTAGTTGCTTGTAGTTTTTTTTTTTTTAAATAAATTTGTAAAATAATTTTTTGCGATTTTAGTTAATTTCCAAGAAAAATGTGCAGCTTTCGTTTTAGATTTTAACAAAAAATTTCAATATTTTCATGTTCATTTACTTAAAATAGGCGACGTAATAAATAAGACGTTTAATACGTCCAATCATTGTTATGTTTCAGCATTAAGTACTCGGATAAGAGTTACTAAAACTTTAGTCTTCTCTGTATCGGAATAAATAGGAAAATAAGATTATTTCGAATGCTTTAATGTTCTCATAGAAGGTTGGAATTACCTTTAGAAAATGATTTAAAAATGATTGGCGCTCTTCAGTTTTTCGCCTCGAAATTTTTTAGAATTCTAAACCTTCTTCAAATTCTTTAATCATCTCTAAATTGAATCATTTTTTCTCCTTGTTTTTTTATATTTTTTATTAAAACGGTTTGAACCAACAAAGGTTCCGCACTCAATGCAACAATGGGCCCATGATGTAAACCTAGAGGATCTATCCTAACTTGCATAATAGCACTGCAGCCTTAGCAAACTGTAAAAGTTTGAACCAAGAGATGAATAATAATTGATCTACGTTCAAAGATCCGTACGAGAACACTTGGGATCTGGCTTCGACAAAGGCCGGACAGGTAGTGTCTTATGCGTTCGAGAAAAACCTTTAAACGCCCATGGCCCGTAATAAGTGCAATCAGAATTCTGAGTTGGCTCTTTTTAAGGATAACACATATTTAGTGATCCTCACGTTGGGTTCAATGATGAACCATTTTGATTTTCGACAGCTAGGAGTAGAATGCCACTTTTGTGCCAGTTCAAGCAAAGCGAATTTCTTAATTTCGCGTCCTTACCACCGTTGAAGTGCTGGCTCGGGACCACAAAATTTACTGCGCGATCCAGCTTTCCCTAAAAAGTCAGCAACCTCATTTTCCGAAACGCCACGATCAGCAGGCACCCCAATGACCCATAATGAAATATTTGCAATATTTGACCAGTTTAGATGTAGTGAAAGGGCTTTTAAGGGTATTGAGCACAGCTTTACCATCCGTGCAGATAATAATATCCTTGCCTAAATTACTAAACTTATACGCCTCAGTTGCATTATGGATAAGTGCAATTAATTCAGCTTGAAAAACCGTGCAGTGTTTGCACAGACTACCCGAGAATCTGAGCCCATACTTTGGACAAAAGAAACCAAACCCTGTACTGACTTCTGAACGAGAGCCATCCGCAAAAAAACTGTCGATTCAGACAACTGTCTATAAAAATCCTGAGAGAGCCACAGTTCTCTCGAGGGGGAAACGACGGAGAATGAATTGGTGAAGTTAAATAGCGTGTCATTTACCATTTCAACCTCCGAAATATGTGACTTAAACTTAATAAGAATCTGTCTATGCCCCGTACAAGTCCCTAAGGCAGTCCATGCCCCAATGCACTTCAGTCTAAACGCAGCGGAGCACGCATTGCCAGGTATGTAACAGTGCAATTCGGGCACGCATAGAATAGACTCCATAGCAAGAAGAGGAGTGTAGACGACATATCTCCGGTTATAGCCCTACAGGCTGTCATCTGCAGTCCATCCAACCTTGCTACAGAAGACGTCAGTTTAATAGGTAAGGTAAAACCAAAGGATTAGGCAAATCTAGTAATGAAACGAGCTCAGAGGAGAATGAATCCCAATATGTAAGTTTCCTATTACGATATGGTTCAACCGGTGGACTTTTATAGTTAATATTAAAATATATGCACCTATGATCAGAGGTGAGAATATCATCCGTCACCCTCCAATTTAGAATCAAGTCAACGATGGTCATAGAGCACAAACTAATATCAATAACTTCTTTACGAACAGAGTTGATAAACGTTGGCTTACAACCAACATTGAGCATCTCTAACTCAGAGGAGTAAATAGAATTGAACAGTGAGGATCCTCTATTATTGGTATTCGAACTACACCAAATGATCTGATGAGCATTATCGTCACAACCAATCTAATTATTTACTGAATTTAATTTTTTTAAATCGGTTTGATTTTTTCAGTTTATTGCGATTAACAAAGTGAATTTAAGTTATTCAAATCTTCAATTTCCTCAAATTCTTGATTTTGCCAAATGCTTTAAATTTCTCAAATCTTTTCATTTGACAAATCCTTTATAACTGTAAGGTTTCAATGATTTAATTCATCAAATACTTTCAATTCATTATTTTTTTATTTTTTTCAAATCCTCCAAATTTTTCACATTCAAATTATTCAAATTTCTTGAATGATTAAATTTTCTATATTTTACTAATATAATCTTTAAAATTCATAATCTTTGAATAATCTTTAAAATTAATTTTTAAAATTGATCAAAATTTACAAGCTATTCAATTTGTTTACTTTTAAAATTTTTTACTTTTAGAATTGAATTTGATGGAATCCTCAAAATCTTTAAAATGTGTTTAAAAAACATTTAAATTTTAAAAAAGCTCCAAACCTTTATAGTTTTTATTTTTTTTCCAAATTCAAGATTTTTTAAAATTGTGGTTTGTTTAAATTTTTTAAATTCTTGAATTTCTTATGATTGTTCAAATTATGTAAAAGTCCCCCTGTTTAATAAATTTAAAGTTTATGAAGTAATTAAACCATTTCGAATTCTTTGAATTTTTCCAAATTATTCAAAATGTTTAATTTTCTTTAATTTTCGATTCTCTAAAGTGTTGGAAATTTTTAAATTCTATAAAGCTAATTCTATTCTACGAGTATAATCTCAGTACGGGGTGGTGATCACGAAAACCATACAGGACTTACAACGAGGCACTGTAATTATGTGAAACACTGGTCTCCTACCAAAATAACTATATACAGGTATACTTATATATATCATCTTGTTTCTATGACGTTTAACCCGTGTCCAGTAAGCTATGATGTTTTCTGATGTGATTTTCTGTTATAGGAATTCAATGTCTCCGCAATGTACTAGCGGTTAGTGCGTTATTTGATGTCTATAGACGATCTTTGTACTGTCAAACAAATTAACTTTAGTGAATTTGACGTCTACCTGCAATTTAATCACAATGTATACTTTTGGCAATATGCGTCTTCGACAACGTCGGACCTAATTACTTTTAGCTTTTTATATAAATCTTTTGAAAAGTCTGCGGGTAATGAAGCGCATGACTACATCATAAATGCCAAACGCATCCTTTAATTAAACTGCAATGCTATATATCGACATTATTTGGAATGAATCGCGGCGATATCATTCGGCCATTATAAGCAGTTAGATTTGTTGACCGAATACAAATTTGGAAGGAACAATACAAATTTCTCATGGCACCTTAAATCATAATATCACGAAACAAGGTGGGATTATCTCACGAAAAACTAGGTCAGCATTAATGGGTCTGATAGATACAAGTACGAACTTCACAATTTTTCGTATAAAGCGAGGATATCAATTTGATATGCCGCCACAGCCATACATCTGATATTATGGTACATCAGGCTAATACTCGGCAATATACTGTGGACGGTGGTCGTGATTTTATATATCCGTTCCTTGACCCAATAAATCAGAGAAATCTCTAACTAGAGGATTGTGATTTTTCATCAAATAATTACACTACCAGCTGTTGGTTCGATTGCAGTGGTAGAAAATTAGATTTAGTGCTCTGTGGGCTGAGGTATACCACATCGTAAAAAACAACGACAATTGACCAAGACGTAGAGCTGTCGGCCCACCGCCTTCACTTTAACCGATTTGAATTTGAGCGCACAGGATCAATTGATCGAATTACAGTAAGTTTTAGTATTCACGTGTTAAATTGTATGGCACGGTCATAGTTAAATTTCCCCGGATTATTTTTAATGAAGGTAATAACCTTTTTGTAAAGATTCCTATCCGTTGTGCCATGTAAAGATTTCTATCGTTGTTCAGCACCAATTTATAATTCACCGATGGTCGAGAAAGCAGAGTCAATGCTATTGAAATCGAAAACTCGAGTTCAAGACTCGTCAGCGACAATACTTTTTTAATTTAACTGCTTGGTTCAACACAGATTTCTGTTGAAATCTACATTCAAATTCAACAAGTAAAAGAGCCATATCTTGTGTATGACCGTAATGGAAATATACGGTGATGGTCAAATAAGCATAGTCCATTCCTAATGCTAAAATTTTCTCTATTGAATTGGCAAATATAAAAGATTTGTATAGCAGATATGTATATTCGGCGGTGGTGCAGTTAACAGAGTTAACAGAACTTTTTCATACGTGGACTCGAGTTCAATTCTCGTCAGCGACAATACTTTTTTAATTCATGTTCTTCGGCAAGTATAAGAGCCATCTCTTGTGTATGACCGTAAAGAATTTTCCATTCCTGTTGCTAAAATTTTCAATTTTTTCTATTGAGTTGGCAAACATAAAAGATTTGTAAAGCACCAAATTTATATACGCCGGTGGTCCAGTAATCGGAGTCGTTGTATTTGAAATTGTGAACTTGAGTTCAAGCCTCGGTTTGGCATTAAATAATTTTTAATTTAATTTATTTAATTTCTCCAATCTATTGGCAAATATAAAGGATGAGTATAGCGGCAAATCTTAATATGGAAATGGTGAGGTGGTAAAGTAAAAGGTGTCATAGGATTTGATATCGTGGATCTTGTGCCAGTGTTCGAACCTCGATTAAGGGTGTAAAAATTTAGCGGGTAACCACACATTTCTCATTAAATTTAAAAAAAATTGCTTTTTAATTTAAAAATGACCAATTTGCAATTAAATAAAAAAAAAATATATTGAGGGGCGCTTGATCTAGTCATGATTACATACAATCCAACCACACAGCTTCTTTTACCACCGAGCCACCGCCCTACATATAAATAGTAATATTCTTATCGTTTATAGCTGCCATTTGAATAAAAAATTCAACATTTTAGCAAAGGCAATGGAGTCTGCGTTTAATTCACCATCGCTACTACTTGAAAAATATGAAAATGTTTAACAGAAGCTGTGTGTTGAACCAATTTGAATACAGAAGAAATTAAATTAAAATAATCCCGCGCTAATGGGACTCGAACCTTGGTCCACGAATCCAAAATCAACCACTCTATACTCTCGCCCACCACCGTGTATATATTTGTTGTTAAAGATTTTTTAAACAGAAACTGAGTCCAAGAATGTCCCAACATTTATATCGTTTGAAACTTAACTGAACTGCATAGTGCCAGGTGCAACATTTAATGCGATGACATTCCAAGCAGTGTATTTCGAAGAAGTTTAAAATTTGACAAGCTATTCCTCCTTATGTTCTTAAAAATTATTAAAACTTCCGTTCTAGTCAATGATGCCTGATGCGATTTTCTAGGCGAGCTACAATATTGACCACTGACCATACAAGTTTTAAGTTTAAGTTAGTACATGAATAACGTCCAAATAAAAAATTTCCCTATACAAACTGAAAGTATAACAAATAGGTATGGCTGAGTTTAAGTCTAAGGCATTCTATAAAACAATCACCAATAACGCATTATTCCTAAAGAAATTTGGTCACCCTTTACTTTAGAACTAATTGACAAAACCACTCATGGAATTGTTTACATTATCGACGTTGTCTACGTTGTTGACGTTATCTACTTTGATCGTTTCGGTCAGTTGGTTTACGGTTTCGTGAATATTTAATTCTCGTTCGTTAAAATGAACTTTCGTTTTTCGGGCGGTTGTGCAAAACTGCTTGTAACATTCTCCAGGTCATTATGTGTGGTTTATGTGTGCATTCGCTTGTTGATCAATTTTATTTTTTGAAGATATATTTCTTTGATTGTAACGTGACTTAAGCATTCGTTGCTCAGATCTCAACTTTAATTGGTCTTACGCTTCAAATACAGATATGTATACTGGGAAACCAATGTAGTTTGCTGTGTTTTTTTGATTCTGACCACAATTACTACAGCGTTTTACTGATGGATCATTTCTCATTTTATGGCATTTTTTTGAATCATGAAGTTCGGTACAAATAACGTCAATTTTCGCTTTAGCTTACCCGTATTCTTGGCACTTGATACATTGACTGTGGTTGGTGGTGTTGTTTTTCTAATCTGGCTCCAATTCTATGCGAAATGTTTGAGGAACCTTCTCCCGAGATTTAAAATGTTTGCTTAACAGAAATGTTTGTTTAATAAATTTAGCTTTAATAGATTTAGCTTTGCGCAACGAGAGGCGCATGAATGTCGGTCACCTTATGCTACTTCCTATTCCTTTTAGAACAACAGTCGTTCCCTTTTGACTTTTCAGTTGGTAAGTATGTATAATATCGCTTTCCGATTTGATCGAAATGGTTTACAAGCGCTCTGAAACCATCAATTTCTAAAGGTTCAATTTTCGATTCTTTGACATTGTCCCTTTTCAGCGGGGCAATATAAAATTTTGAGTCAGTTAACTTGACAAGTTCATTATTTGGTGCCTCTTTTAAATAAATTGGTGGCGGCTTTTCTGTCTTTTTAGCTGTTATGCCATCGGCGCCATCCATCTCCAAGCTAGAAAATCTATTGCCGAGAGGTATTTGAACAGCACCATATCCTAATCTAGACGCTTTAGTTTTACTAGCTAAATGTGATGATTTCTTCATAATCCTTAATTTTGTTAAATTTTTTATTTTCTGCCAATTTCAAAATCTTTTCAATTCTTCAAATGCAAAAACATCTCAATTGGGTAAGAAATCTTTCTTCAAAACTCTATAACTTCATGTTTTTATACTCCAAATTAACAACTTCTTCATCTTTAAATATTAAATTTTTAAAAATTCATTAAACTTTTCATTTGGATTTTATTCATCAAATTCTTTATATTTTTCAAGTTCTTATATTTCAAGTTCAACTATTTTTCTAAAATCCGGATTTATGTATATGACGATCGTTTCCTGCATTCAGAACTTTTGAGTATTGTGAGTATTCAAAATTTTCACCGACGTTTAGAAAAGTTTCATGGTGTGGCATAAAACTGTCAAGGGATTATCCAATTACCAAAGATTTCAACATTTATAATTGAAATGGGCCATGACTATTATGAGGTTATCAGGAAAAATATGAAGCATTCGAACAAAAAACGGAAGATGCCTAATTTTGTTCGGTTATTGTGTTGTTAATTGTACTGTTCTTATCAACAAGCAAATTTGATGACATTCTGATCAACCACAAATTAGCATCAAACAAAGTAGTATAAATATAATAGTATACAAGCTGTCAATTAGTATACAGTCTTGTGTATAGCGCGTAACATTATCTTCCTATATTTTAACATAAACTATATGCAAATATAACGAAAACAACACGAAACTATCGATTAAATTACTTACTATAACAATCGCAATCAGCATGTAAAATTTAACAATTAAGGTCAATTCGATTTTTAGTTGTGATTTAATTTTTGTGTAGTGCGGCAATGACATCGTTTAGTAAATTTTTTAATGACAGTATTTGGAATAAAACATGCCAAGAACTGTTTCATCCATCGACGTCATCTTGTCATCGATCATTGCTTAATATTCTTTGGCATGCCATCCCAGGCAATGTGAAATTATTTTTAACATATTATGTTCTGGTGCCGCTTGTCTATAATGGCCGGGATAATAATTATCCAAACATTAAGCAATCGTTTGAATTTTTTATTAAAGAGTTGATTACCGCATTTGGATTCATGATGAGTAATTTCTATTTAATGTGTTTGCTCAAGTAAGTATATCGCCAAATAATTTAGGTCTATATACATGTTTTCTATTTTCTACATATAATTTTACAGTCAGATACTGGGAAAATTTTACGTCTACACAATTGTGCTGGTCCCAAGCATCTTGTGCTCACCAATATTGTTTTTTTCACCCTCGAAATTCCTGAAAAGTCACGCTCAGGCATGTTTCTGCTTTGTTTTAGAAGCCGCCATTAAAAATAGTAAAAATCCGGTGATCAAAGCGATACGCACATCAAAAATTGCCACAACATTCCTGTTCATGTGCATCAGCGGCTCGATTATGTATTATTTGAAAAAGAATATAAAATATTCGTTGTACTGGTTCACTCAGCCAACTAAATGTTTCGCGGCGAACAACAACTCCAATAAGGTATCGAACAACCGATATGTCGAAAATCCTGAATTTCCAGGATGGGGAAAACTAAAGATAAACGAGCAGTTTAGTTGTGATCATAACGATTTGTGCGATAAATATGTGATAAATGGATTGTTCAAATATGGAAAATTTGGCCTCGGCCTTGAGATCACAAAACGAATTATTTCATCGGCAAGCTTGATAACATCCAACCCATTAGGATTTTTACGAAATATAGTTTTCAGTACGAATTACAGACTTGTAAAATTCATGGTGGCGTATGGTGTTCTGTACAGAGTGAGTTTCCATCATATATTTGCTGAATAATACAATTATTTTCCTTAATTTCAGCTGTCAAACTGCTTTTTTAACCGTAAATTTGGTGAGGAAACACCTAAAACCTCGCTGCTGGCTGGTATTGTATCCGGAGTTGCATTCAGCATGGCTCCAAATTATTCCTACTTTACATATGGAATCGCGGCAATGGTGCAATTGATGTGGCATGCCTTGGGTGCGGCTGAGCCACAGAGTATTCCACATTTTGAGAAATTATACAATTTACCGTGGAGTGTTATACTGTATAGTATATTTGGTGGACTAGCAATGCATATACGATTATTTAAGCCACAGCTGTTGCCCAAAATTGCGGTTGTATTGCTCGATATCATTACTAATGGGCATATGAAACTCATTTCTGAAAGAATTAATACGCCAGCGAATCCGACAGCTTGCGGTTTTTAGTGAGAATATTTAGACGGTATACTGGTATGGGACGAATTTATTTTATTTAGAAATTATGAACAACTTTGTTTATAATTTAATACATTAACCAAAATAAAATTTTTATTAATCGATTCAAACGTATCAATCATTATGTGATAATTTCATTCGTCTTGTGCAGCGATCTCTAGGCGCAAAGGTCGTTTCAGACGACAGACGATAGATCCACGGTGTAGAGAATGACTTGGCTTCTTCAGGTTGTCTAAGACAGTAGAAGATCCAAGCCCAGGATCTAAACCGTTGAAGCAAAATTGTTGACAAATTAAAGAGCAAGTAATGGTCTTTAAACACTGTTTATTGTTATTAGAAAAGTTAGAACTATTATTAGATTTAAATGATTTAATTGGCTTTTAAAAGCGTATTAAAAATAGTTTTCATGGCCTAAAAAAATCAAAAATTAAAGCAGCATGTTATATTTTTCCTTTCAATCTTTTCCATTTGAAATCAATTCCTTTGAGTAATAATCGCAGCTAATTTGGTTTTCCCATACGAGTATTTTGCAGAAATGATAGAATCCGGAAACATTGTTGACTGGCACACAACCTCTAAAAACATAACCGTGTGAATGAAACGCTTAATGGTAACAAAACACGATTTCGGCGAACTTCAATTTCACTTTGTAATTTTTTTAGTGAAAAAATTTGAAATCGTTGAACTGCTTGCGGCGGATTTTATGTTTTCGAGGGGGTTATTTCTTTGCGTAGTGGAAATAACTGCATCCAAATCGTTTCTTCCGCGCCTTAACCTGGAATACTAATTTTCTGTTACGGCGACGCATTTTTTATAGTTTTTTCAATGATCAATTGTATTTTATAAATAAAATTTATGAAATTTGGAACTAATTAGTATTGAAGGAGGACGGAGCAAACTCAAACCGATTGAGTAACGATTCCTCTCAAAGAGGGACGCCTGCCATCCTTGGCTTTGAAACACTAAAGTTTGAAAGCGCTTTGCTTAATGATTTGGTAAATCCTGATTGGATTGCTATACGTGTCGTATTTTGGAGAGAGAACGGAAGCTCCGGCGGCGGTCATCATTGCACGTATTTTGATGGATTATTATCATTGAACAGTGTAAGTTCGAATGATGTCGATCTAATGGCGCAGTGTTTCACTATTAGGGTTAGTGAACGTTTAGTTCAAAGTTCACTAATTTGTTTATTGTGCACGGCAGTTTCGAATATTGATGAGTCGTATTCGTATAATCGGGCTGCTATAGAATAATCAAACATAGTACACGGCAGAATGAAGGACAAAACATTATTAAAGCAGCAGCAAGATCAAATATTGACCATACCAAAAGATAATACATACGACTTGAAACCTTAAATAAGAATTGATGAAACCTTGAACGATACACTCGCGACTCCAATGTGCATTATTAAAAGTTAAATTATTTAAAATCACACAACATCATTAGAAATCAGCTGTTTAATATCTGTCAAAATTTATTGAGGAAAAACGAGTATTTGAGTTTTTTCAAAGCCTACTTGGTTTAAAAAAAACTATTAAGTAGAATTAAACCTGAACTAAAATTTTAACTTGCTTTAAAAAATGTGAAATTCCACAATTTTTGAACCAGCTCGTCGTACTATACAAAACCAGAAATACAGTTCGAGGTTAGTCAAGCCTATTCGGAACTAAATTAAATATTAGATTTTATTTTGCAGTTTTGGGCAGAAATTAGTTTGTAAATCTGTTGAGCAAAGATTCTCTCAAATGTCAATAATCCTGTCTTGGATACTAAATAATAGAGGATTGTCTTAAACTGGAAAAACTTATAAGGATGGTGAAGAACATGCGTGCTCAATATAGTGGACACAGGTACCGCATATTTATTACTTTCCGAATTTC
Organism: Tipula unca; assembly: GCA_951394425.1. Taxonomy (NCBI): domain Eukaryota; kingdom Metazoa; phylum Arthropoda; class Insecta; order Diptera; family Tipulidae; genus Tipula; species Tipula unca. Next base: position 43,650,520 of record OX596381.1, on the reverse strand, counting down.
GCTAACCCAAGCAAGCGATAACCGAAACTTTTCAAAACTTAAACAGATAAAAACATATATGCGATTTACAATGTTACAGGAACGGCTTGAGGGTTTAGACAATCTTGTGGGCTTGTTTAATCTTTCCGAATTATTAAATTCTCATATACTGAACTGGTTATATACTCAAGTTATTTCCATACCATGCACATAATTAGACTTTGAACTGGCTACTGTTTTCTTAAAAATCGGACGACTATAATCGGTCTATAGATAGATTTCAAAACTTCTTTTCATTGTATTGCAAATTCAAAGACTAAATAGTAACAAACTTTTCTTAAATTAAATAAAATCAGTAAAACAAATCTTAATACTCATTGGGATAAGTTTCCTAATTTCTGCTCAAACACATTTTAAAATGAGATCCTATATATGGCTCTAGACTTAATAGTACTTCGTATAAATCTCAATGCTCTTGTTTTATCAGTAACTTCAACTTTCATCAGCAACTTGGTATCATTTTGAACATTAATCCGTTTCCTGGAAGTATCACCTCGATGGTATACATGCGGGAAAAACCCAAACAAACTACAATATTTGTTTTAATAACTTTCCAATCTTGCTCTGTATGTTTATAACATGAATCTTATCATCATATACTTTGGATCAAACTCATTCATTTAACTAAAGTGGGCGTATTTGCACCTTGACCACTGACGAATAACTAAGTACGAAAGATGGTTGATGCTCGTTTTGGGTACTGGAATGATATCTGAGAATTGTGCCGCATTTCAGTAGCAAAGAGAATTCCCTGGCGTTCCGAATGACTTGGTACCTTCTAGTTGTCTATATAGGTTAGTATATAAAAACGGCTAAATATTTAACCACAGTCTTCAATGGTTAATATAGTTGGGACGGAGGAAGCAGAAAAGCTTCTCATTGTTTAAGTATAATCGAAGGGATAAATGGCGTATCAGAAAATGCTATATAGTCTTACGCATTCTATAGGTAAGTTCGGGAGGTCGGATTTATATCCTAGCCGTTGAGATACAAATATTTTAACTTGAAATAGGGGAAATAAATGAATCTTTTGGTAATGAGGATGAACTTTTGTGGTGATTTTCAAGTTGGTTCACGTGGCTTAATATTAACCCTAGCTATTTAAGTGTCTATGCCAAGTCCTTTTTAAAAAAAAAAAAAAAAAAAAACCCTAGCTATTTACATCCGAGCACACCAATAAAATCACCAAAAAATGCATCCATTACCAAACGAATTCATCCATTTACCTTCAAATAGCTCGGGTAAATATCCGGCATTGCGAACCAAGTTTGTGAAGTTATCACAGGATTCCATCCCAGAAAATTTAAAATTGTTCCTCAGGCAATACTATTCTCATCCCATCCCACGATTTTAAAAATTATTCCAAAGTTTCTGGTTCTAGAGAACCATGATTTTCGACTTGAAATCGTTGAACACCAGCCGTATGTTGTAATTGGCGCAATGGGATCATATTGTAACAATTACAAGGTAATTGTTACTAAGGTGATAATATTAATAATGAACAGTTTTAAAGGCCATTACTGGCCCCTTACTGAGTCAACTATTAGGCTCCAACGGTTTTGATCCTGAGCATGGTCTTCATACTGTCTATAAGACAATCTGAAGAGGGTAAGTCGTTCTTTACATCGGGGAGCCACCTTCGCCTGCAACGACCTCTGCGCCTACCATATGGTGGCACTCCTTTCAGAGATCGCTGCACAATTCGTCCCGGATCAGCACGCAGAACGTGACCGAGCCAGCGTACTCGCTGAGATCTTACTTCATGCACAATATCGGGGATCTCCATCAGATCTCTGATTTCGAAATTGTACGGAGCTCGGTATGAACCATTTATTTTGCATTTTGGGCTGTAAGCAGTTTACTTAGAGGATACAAAGAACGACTGCCAGCTGCCAGCCGCACTTTAATATCCTCACCCACACTGTTATCGTGAGTGATAAGAGAACCCAAATATTTGAACTTCTTCACTCCCTCAAACGTGTGGTGGCCACTACTAAAATCAGGTGTGCCATTGTCCCTAAAACCAGAGATCAGGTATTTCGTTTTGGACTCATTGATATGAAGCATCTCCCTGCCGAACACCCGAGTTAACTGCAAAAATTGTCGATAGCCTGTTCTCAACTTTAACACAGCATTGAGACTGCGTCACTGTCATCCTCCACAGTCGTACCAATTTTGTTGGCATTCCTAGGTAATCCAGGGCAGACCACAAATTCTCTCGATTGATCGAGTCATAGGCCTGCCGGAAATCCAGGAACACCTGATGTACGGAGATGGATGTCTCATAATATTTAGATAGAATCATTCGCAGCGAAAAGACCTGATCAGTGACTGATCGATTCGGACAAAATCCTCCTTGATAGTCACCAACCAAGACCTTCGCTAGAGGAGTGATTCTATCCAATATAATGTATGACAGTAACTTGTATGCTGTGCAAAGGAGAGCTATACCGCGATAATTCTCACACTTCAAGCGGTTTCTCTTCTTGAAGATGGGGCATATCGCGGTCACTTTCCATTCGTCAGGCATAACTTCGGTTCGCCATACTAATCGAATAAGCTCGAAAAGACAGTTCCACAAAGTATCCCCTCCGAATATCAAGAGCTCCGAATTAATGCAGTCCACGCCAGATGAGCGGTTTCGCTTCAATCTCTGGATGGCCGTAGTGAATACTAAGGTGATACTGTATGAAATAAAATTACTTTGGTATGATTATCCCGCAAACAATTTTTTTTGTATACGTTTTCCCTGTTGCGAAATTTGCGCACTTTGTTGCGTCACTATCGCAAGTTGTTGTTGTTTTGCGAAAGAAATTACTTGTTTTGCAGATATGTGTTAATAGCTTACAATACGTTTTAAAACCGGGTTTTGCTTCTATAATCAATATGAAAGATGAACGGCGTACTTCGAAGTTCTGCTGAACTACAGCAGGGTTTTCCTCAAATTCAGGATCATTTGCTCCATACCTTTTTCGTGTATTGCTTTTAGCACTGTTCCAAATTCTTGGAGCAGAAGTAGAAATGTTTTTATCCCTAAAGCTGGTAAGTCCGATTATACGGATCCTAAATCCTTTCGGCCTATTAGTCTATCCTCAACTTTTCTTAAAGCTCTGGAAAGAATTGTCGATAGATTCATTAGAGATCATTTTCTAATCACATCCCCACTCAGTAACATGCAACATGCGTATAGAGTCGGTAAGTCCTGTGAAACCGCCCTACATATGAACTTGTAATCAGGATTGAAAAATCCCTTTATAATAAGGAGTTTCTTGTGGGTACTTTCCTGGATATTGCGGGAGCTTTCGATAGCATTCCGTTTGCTACGATCACTACTGCCTGTACCATGTTGGTATTGATCGCACCATTATCCTATGGATTGAATCCATGCTTATGTCTCGCACTGTGGAGGCGGAGCTTGATGGGGTGTTACTTTCGGTTAAAGTCACCAAAGGCTGTCCTCAGGGAGGTGTGCTCTCACCTCTGCTGTGACTTTTGATCATATTGACGAAATGCTTGGGAAGCTGCAGCAATCTGGCTACATTGCTCAGAGCAACGCTGATGATATGGTTCTGACAGTCTCAGGCAAACATCTCAGTGTTTTATCCGACCTAACTCAACATACTTTAACTATTGTGGAGGCATGGTGTGTTTAGAAGGGTCTTCACGTCAACCCTTCTAAAACTGATTTAATTGTCTTTACAAATAAGAGGAATACTCTTGAACTTTCTGTTCCCTCCCTTTTTGGGAGAACGAACACAAAATTTGACTACGTCAAGCACCTTGGTGTTGTCCTGGATAGTAAACTTTTCTGGAAGAATCACCTGGACTACAAGCTTCAAAAAGCTACTGCCATTTTTGGTCAATGTAGAAGAGCCTTTGGAAAATCCTGGCGCTTAAGCTCTAGTACGCTTTCTTTTATCTATAAATTACTGGTCCTACCGCTACTATCGTATGCCTCTATTGTGTGGTGGCCAGTAGTTGACCTGAAGGCTTCTGTAGCCAAGCTTAATGGTCTACAAAATCTTGTTTGCAGAGCCATAACTGAGGCTATGTCCTCGACTCCACTTCTTGCTATGGAATCCATTCTTTCCTTGCCTCAGTTACGCACCTATATTCTAGGAACAGCCTGTTCTGCAGCTTATCGTTTGAGGTGCATTGGGGCATGGAATCTCTTCGGTTCTATCGTGGGACATCGACAAATTTTTAGTAATTATTCTTCATGTTTACCAGAAATCGATATGGTTAACGACAGACTACTACCCGAATTCCATTTCTCAAATCTTTTCTCGGTGGCTTATCCCTCGAGAGATTTGTGGAGTTCGCAGGTTTTTCTTAATAAATTAGATGAGTCCATTGTCTTTTATTTTGATGGCTCTCGTTCTAACCTCAGTGCAGGTTTTCGAATCTACTTTGCGAGACTTTGCGGTAGTCTTGGTTCGCATTGTACTATTTTTCAGGCGGAACTAATAGCGCTGACACGTAGTGTTATTGAGGCTTTGAATTTTGCTGTTAAAAACGAAAGTATTCTACTGTGTACAGATAGTAAAGCTGTACTTAACTCTTTAAGAAATCCCTTGACTGTTTCTAAACTCGTCAAGGAATACAAACAATTCATGGAACCTTCTTTGTGCTAACAATAAAGTTACTGTCATGTGGGTTCCGGCTCATTGTGACATCATACGCATAGAGATCGCGGGTTGTTAGGCAAAGCTGGCTCCCAATTAACTTTAATTGGTCCTGAACCACCTGCTCCTATATCTTTCAACTTCGGGAAGAAAGTTATTAAGGATTACGCTTTGAAAGACTTTAGGTCTCAGTGGCTTGCGACTTTTGGTTGTCGTAAGGTGAAGTACTTCATTCGGGAGCCCAATTTGAGGTCCACGAAGTATGCTTTATCTTTAAAACAGAGCCAGTTAAGAGTCTTGGTAGCGATTCTTACGGGACATGGCCGTTTTAAAGATCATCTACATCGTATGTGTTTAGCTCATGATGTTATTTGCGAGGACTGCCTTGAGGAGGATGACGACTCCCTCCACTTCGTGAGCAGTTGTCCTGCGTTCAGTTCTATACGAGTTCGGGTATTGAACTTTAGGTCTTTGAATTTAGATCAGTTGTCCTCTCTGCCTTGGTCTAAACTTGTTCAGTTTGCGAAGGCAGCAGTGCGCGTTTGCGAATTGGGATAGAATCCTGGGTTTGCACCATGGGCCTTTGTGGCATTGAGTGCAGAATCCTCGTAGGTTCCAGCCAATTTTAATAATAATAATAATAATAATAATAATGCCATAATTCACCAAAAGACACGCAAGTGTTTTATGTTTGCGGATGACCACGTGCTAGATATATACGTATATATATATCGAAGATTATGGTTCCCCGTTACAATATGCATATGGCCCCATACGAGAAATACGGATTTTATTTAATGGTTGTCGAGAACCATAAGTACCGGAAAAACTTTCCTTTGTTTCCGACTTGACATGATGTCCAATTGCTGTGATAAATCGTTAAACACCAGCCGCATTTTGTAATTGGGGCAATGGGCCCATATGTATATGGCCCCATATAAGAAATTTAAATCAGTATTTCTTCACACACTTTTGCGAACCGACCTAAAAGCGGAGATTTTTTTGGTGATTTTATTGGTGTAGATCTCGGATGTAATTAGCTAGGATATATACCTAACTTCGTAAACCAACGTAATTAATAAATCGAATGAATATACAGTCAAGAAAAGAGATGGAGTAGTTCTATATTTTGGAAACTCCTAAAATATAAATGAAGTTTTGGTTTGATTTAATAATTTCATTATAAACATTACAATTATAGTTGGATTATAACTTTTATGTGTATGCCACCTATATACATACATAGAAGCAAGACATTTGTTAATAAAAATATGTAAATGGTGAGCAGGAGGTGTCGGGTCAATTACATAGTAAATAATAAAAAACGTTTTGTTATTCCTGTAATTTAGGTTATAAAAAATTCAATTTTGCGATTTTATTTCACCATTGTGTAATGTAATTAATTATGTCATAAATTTATTTGAAATTAAAAGAAACATTTAAAAACAACTTTGAACTAAAATCTTAGGTGTTTTTTAATTAAAGCAATCCCCTATAATATATATTGTAACTAACCAACCATTTTCGTTCAATCCAAGTAGTCGTAAATTAATGCCAACATTTAGCTGCCAATGACAATTTGTGCACAATATATACATATATTTGTACATAATCACATGCAGTGCAACATTCACCGCCTAATGAAACGTATGTGCAATGTGCATACCATACCTAATATACAAATAGAACGTAAACGCAAATAAATAAATATCGATAAAACCTGAAAGTGTATTGCAATCAACAAATCAGAATTTATAAGTTTATAATTGAGGTAACCTCGACTGTTTCTGTAAATTTTAAATTACGAGAAATTCGATTTGTTTTTTTAGTTGTGACTTAATTGTTGTGTGTATATAAAGCGTCGAGCAATGACTTCGTTTAGTAAATTTTTTAATGACTCTATTCGGGCTAAAACATGCCAAGAATTATATCATCCATGGACATCGTCTTGTCATCGTGCATGGCTTGATGTATTTTTTAGTATTGCGCCTGATGCTGCGAAATTAATTTTACCATTTATTTTGGTGCCCCTTTGCTATAATGGCCGGGATACTAATTATCAGTACATTAAGAGATCGTTTGAAGTTTTTATGAAAATGCTTGGGGTAGCATTTGGAGGGGTGATGAGTGCTTTCTATATAATGTGTATGTTCAAGTGAGTATATATTGTGTGAATCGTGCGTTAATATTTTTTTTTTGTTGTGTACAAATATCTTTGTTATTTTAGTAAGATACTGGGAGGATTCTACATCTCCACCGTTGTTGTGCTCCCCGCCATCATTATCTCACCAATAACTTTTATTTTACCATCTTCCGTGAGGAAAACTATTTCTCAAGCGTTTTTCAACTTTGTTTTAGAAGCCGCCATTAAAGATAGTAAAATTCCATTTATCCTAACATTACGCAAATCAAAAATTGCCGCCACCGTACTGTTCATGTGCATTAGTGGACCGATTATGTACTATTTAAAAATGGATAAATATCCGTTGTACTGGTTTATCCGGCCTACGAAAACTAGGTTGCGCAGCCAATCAAGCAACAACCCTGAGATAGCGAATATACGATATGTCGAAAATCCCGAATTTCCAGGATGGGGACAAATTAAGATAAACGAGAGTGTTTGTTGTCATCATGACGATTTGTGTGATAAGCACGTGCTAAATGGATTTTTCGAATATGGAAAATTTGGCCTCGGCATTGAAATCATAAAACGAATTATATCATCGGCGAGTTTGTTGAAATCAAATCCATTAGGATTTTTACGAAATATTGTGGTCAGTACTAATTACAAATTTGTTAAATTTATGGTAGCGTATGGTGTTTTGTACAGAGTGAGTGTATATGAAATTATACCGCCCACGATACAAATAACAACTTAAATTATTTTCTATGTAATTCTAGATATCAAACTGCTTTTTTAATCGTAAATTTGGTGAGGAAACCGTTGAAACGTCACTGCTGGCTGGAATTGTAGCCGGAGTTGCATTCAGCTTCGCACCAAACTATTACTTCTTTACATGCGGTTTCTCTACAATGGTGCAATTGATGTGGCATGCTTTGGGTACGACCGAGCCACAGATTATTTCACATTTCGAGAAATTATACAATTTACCGTGGAGTGTTATAGTCTGCGGTTTATTTGGTGGTCTAATGGTGCATATACGATTGTTTAAACCGCAGCTGTTGCCAAAACTTGCCATTAAAATTAACGATATGATATCCAATGGACATACGAAACGAATTTCTGAAAGGATTTATGGACTCATGGTGTAAACCGATACTGTTGCCGTTGATAATTTAAATAAATGTGATATGTATATATAGGTTTGTAACATGATGCTTATGTTTTGTTTTTTTCTTAAAGCTCGGGAGTAACCGATATTGACCTCCCCCTACCTAACTATCCCTTCGTTACCAATTTAGATCCATAAAAATTCTGTGGCCAAATGTGTATATCCCAAAACTATCAACAACCAAACCAATAATACGAACACAAAGCGGAGTGATTGATATCAGAACGCTATACTAAAATCACAACTAGAATTTCGTTTGAATTTTGGGACAGGTAATTTATGCGATTGACCTGGAGTTCCGAATAAATTTATTTTGTTAATTTAAAACTAAAAATGTATATGTATATGAATATTTATTTACTTGTTGTTTCACATAATTTCTGCTTCTAAGTATTTTGTGTATTAAGTTCAACGATTTATGTAATTTTAGTTGGTAAAACACGTGCTATTTATAGATGGTCCTAGATCGGATGAATTATGGAAACTTATTATATGAATGATCTTAAGTTGTGCAACGACAGCGAATTGGTTTTTACGCGCTGCAAAGAAGATTGAACATTTACATTTATTAATGAACATTTGACCATAATTATGTACCAAATTTTTTTGGCAAAACTAAGGACAACAACAACAATTAGATGTTCTTTTTTGCTCTCAATTATTAAGTTCGTAAAAAAATTTCATGGTTGGCGCGGAATTGTAAGTTTGGCGCGAACATAAGTTAACATGGATGTTTCAGTATTGAATCTCGATGAGGTCGAGGTGATACTATCTAGCTGAAGCTATCAAAAATTTTGAAAAAGCAATCAGAAATGAAGTTGCAAATTTACAGGATAAACCTTCTAAGATGCATTCGAATGCGAGTAAAAGATCCGGCCTAGAAATCGAGAACTTGAAATCACAGAACTTAGAAATCAAAGAGAAGACTCGTCGAATTGAATCGCATTTGTTGCATGTTTTAGGTCGATTACAACAAGCCACAAACCGACGTACGAAAAAAGTGCTCAAAAGGTTCCTAATGTGTGTCAGAAATTACAATCAAATTGTGTTTGGATAAGATCACGACAAATTAAACGCGCAAAAACAAGCAAAAGTGTTAGAATCGGTTCTTGAGAAATTTGATTTGTTATCGCAACAGTTGTTAGAATTACGACGACAAGATATGTTACAATATCAACTGATTAATCCACAAGTTTCTACTTACTCTTCACAAGTACCTGTTACAGTCGCAGGTCTCGCATCAACTAATTATACACCGCCAATTAATACAATTCCTCAAGTCACATATTCCAACCCAACCATCACATCTAACCTGTCATTAATCCCTCCAACCGAACCCTTTCCACTATTCACAATCCCTCAACATATAGCAGAAACAGCAACATACCCATCAGTAGTACCAACCGCCTCAGCATATACCAATTTTCCGTCCGCTATACCCAAACCTTCTTCGAATGTTACCTTGAATCAGAATATTTCAAATAGTCGACATCCTTCCGAGTATCGCAGTCTTTCTCGATGTGGTTTATTCTTCGATGGTTCCAGTTCAACTACCCCGGTTCACATGTTTATTTTCCAATTAGAAACCGTGGCAAAGTCTTTAAATTTAACAGAAGAAAGTATTGGACATGTAGACGACACAATCCTGCCATTACATGGCTAGAAATAAAAAAAACAATTTATGGAAAGATTTCAGGATGGACGATCTGATTTCGAAATTCGGCGAGTAATCGAAAATTCTCATGCTAAACATGAGGAGTGGACTTCAATATCAGTTAACGGATAGACGGTTTACCTCCATCAACGAGTTAATAATAGAAAGTTGTAGATACTTGGAGTAGGCTTCGAATCGACCCTGAATCAACGTTGTGTCACAGAAAGGCTGGTAATGAAATTAAATTTATGGAGTCTGACGAATCGTATTTGACCATTGGTTCGAGAACCAGAAGTTGCAGCATATCATGGCAGAAACGTCGGACAGGAGAAAGGTTGGGTTTCTGGAGGTATAGTCCAGCCAAATTATAATCTCCCACGTCCCCATAGACTAGCCGAGAAATTGTATGTTACAATTGTGACGAGAAAGGTCATACCTTTAATGATTGTCGTTTTGCTCCATTTCGTTGGACCAACCCCGAAAGTTGGTATCCCCAGTCAATTAAAGACGACACTATTGCAAACGGAAGAAGCAGCCAGCAATACCGCCCCGGAATATTACCTGCTTGGTCGCAAAAACTCTTCGAACTAAATCATAGTACACAATTTTATATTCCTAACCACCATTTTCAATCATCAATTAATAATATCGACGCTATATCAGATAAATGTATTCAAGTCCAAAATAAAAAAAAAGCGACATTACAACTCTCATCAGCGAAGGCGAACCCGACTGTATTGGAAAAACGGCAGGCAACAAAATTCAGAATTGGTTAACTCAGTTATCATGGATAATTTGCTAGATCCTAGATCATATGTCCAAATTTTAATTAACGGCGTTGAGTACAAGGGTTTAGACTATTTTCTTTATTAAATAGGGAAACCTAAAAGATTTGTATAGCACTAATTTTATATACGCCGGTGGTCCAGTAAGCAGAGTCGTTTCATTTGGAATTGTGAACTTTAGTTCAAGCCTAGGTTTGGCATTGCACACAGCTTCTTTTACCACCGAGCCACCGCCATACCTATAAATAGTGATATTCTTATCGTTTATAGCTGCCATTTGAGTAAAAAAATTGAAAATTTTAACAACGGCAATGGACTCTGCTTATTTGACCATCGCCGTACAATTTCATTACCGCTCTACAGCCATACCCATCTTTTTTTATACTTGTCACTTTTACATGGAGAATATTGAAGTGTTGTACAGAAGCTGAGTTGGATTTGAGAAATTTTATTTCACCATCACCATTTGGCAGGAGAAATTAAATCAAAAAATAGTTGGGTCGATCGAGAATCGAACTTAGATCAGAAATCCATAGTCACTGACTTTGCTTACTGGACCACCGCCACATATATATTTTATGCTATATACAAACCTTTTATATCTGTCATTTGAAAAGAAAATATTGCAAATTTTTAGAAATGCAATGGACTCTACGTTTATTTCACCATCGCTGTATACCCATCTTGTATAAATGCCACTACTTGATAAATATGAAAAAGGTTAACAGAAGCTGTGTGTTGCACCAATTTGAATCCAGAAGAAATTAAATTCAAATAATACCGTCGCTAATGGGACTCGAACCTTGGTGCACGAATCCAAAGTCAATCACTCTATACTTCCTCGCCCACCACCGTATATATTTGATGTTATGCAAATCTTTTATACTTTCCAATTGAATAAAAAAAAAATTTTCTAACAGATCTGAGTTGAACCAAAAATTTCCCAACATTAATATCGTTTGAAACTTAACTGAACTGCATAGTGCCAGGTGCAACATTTAATGCGTTGACATTTAAAGCAGTGTATTTCGAAGAAGTTTAAAATCTAACAAGCCTTATGTTCTTAAAAATTATAACACTTCCGTTCCATTCAGTCATGCTTGATACGATTTCCTAGGCGGGCCACAATATTGACCACTGATCATACAAATTTTAAGCTTAAGTCAGTACATGAATATAGCCTAAATAAAAAAATTTCCCTATACAAACTGAAAGTATAACAAATAGGTATATGGCTGAGTTTAAGTCTTGATTCAAACTAATTAATTCAATTCAGATTCTGTTAAATTTTTATTTTTCTCTATTTTTCCAAATGGTGAGTATATAAAAGATGGATTTATCAGTAATGAAATTGTACGGCAGTGGCCAAGTAAGCAATGTAATGGGCGTTTGATTAGTGAACGTGAGTTCAAGCGGCATTCGGGCTAACGTGTTTTTAATTTAATTTAGTTTTACAAATTAGATCAACTCAGCTTCTATTAAAATTTTCAAATTTTTCCAATTAATTGCCAAGTATAAAAGAGGGAGTTGGCCACTATGTTGGTTTTTCAGTTGAAATGGATTCACGTCCATTTTCTTTAATCAGTAATTTTTTTCCTTAAGTTGTAGTTAATCTAGAACCCCAGCGAGTATTCTTCGCATTGAAGTCACCACCTATTATGAACCTTTTTCCCAGACGCTTGAAGAACTATGAGTATTGTTTGTTTTTAATAGAATGTCTTGGGTGGACAGTACAATCCTGCCAGAATAATGGGAAAGCTGTTGGTTTTTCTATATAGTACATGAACAAGTGTTGTTTATCTGAACGATTTGGCTTTTTAATAACTCGGTAGCACTTATAGCCTTCCTGAACTGGAATTCGTTTTACCTTGGAGTGAGAATTCCTACATTGCCATCGTTTCCTGGATGAATTTTGACTACCTTGTCCAAGGCTCAACATGTTGATTTACATGTTGTTAAATTTTTTTCCACAACCAAAACAATGTCGTCTGTGGTAAGATTTTGCGATTCACTGGTCCATTTACATGTTTTTTTGAAGAGTAGTCAAATACTCGTGGTGTCAGCGATTCCAAAAATGTTGCTGCATTTGCTTGACTAATCTCCATCTCGCCAATGGTGGAATATTTTGTTCAGTGACAATGCGCGACCAATTAGACGCCTTGAATTTTAGAAATAGGAACAATTGTTTAAAGTGATTTGTCCCATTGTGGCTGAATATCGTGTGACAACTCCCTCTACGTGATGTTAATCTAGTAAGCACTGTTAAGAATCCTTCGGTCGTAAAATTCCCTACCATCTCTATGTGTACAGCTTTGGTGCTCAAACAAACGAATATACGAATATATATAGACGTACGCTTTCACTGGAAAGCCTGACCTCTACGTCGTACTAGCTGTAATATATTTATTCAAAACCTTCACCGTACAATGCTGATGAGCAGACTCACGTTAGGATGATTGAAGAGAATATGTGCATCTCGGACCACATATTTAACTGCATGATGGTTCACCGGTAATATCATCGGGTGTTTGACATTGAACGGATGATACCTCTCCGTCTATGAAGGGGTTTAGGCTTATTAATTTGCTAAGTCTTACTTTGTAATACGTGTATTTCTGCCTATATTTTATCTCTGATAAGCATCATCGTGGCAAAACTGGAGTACCTGCTGGTGAAATTGTGCAGGAAAATGTTTGTTGATATAACAAATGTTTTCACAAATTTTTCAGTCTGTGAGCTCTTTGGCTGGCATCTGCTCAGAATCAACTAACCAATGTGGTCCACACCACCACAACTTGCTTTGAGCAGTAGTAGGTAAGGAGATACTTTAGGCAGACAGACAAGTGGCGCCAATTTGTACCTGTGTTGAAATTTGGAACTAAAAACCTTAATGGAGCATTTCTCGGCTAAGCATATAGTATACATTTGGGGGGAATACGCTTATTAACCGAGAAAGGAACGATTCAGCGGCATATTCCCCAAATGTATAATATAAACTTAGCCGAGACACACACCATTAAGCGTATTCCCCCCAAATGTATACTATAAGCTTAGCCGAGAAATGCACCATTAAGCTGTTTAGTTCCAAATTTCAACACAGGTATAAATTGGCGCCACTTGTCTATCTGGCTAAAGTATCTCCTTACCTACTTTGAGCTAACTCCATCATGCTCATGTTTCGAGAGGCAATATCAGCAGGATTGTGAGTGACGGATTGACGCCACATGTCATCAATATTGTCGCTTGTATAATTGTATATCCAACGTCTTGAATGCGCTGATAACCAATCCAACACTATTTGTGAATCGGTAAATAATGTGATTTTAGATATTTCCATGGTTAATGATTCTTCTACCAATTTCACTAGATTCCTTATAGGAGCACTGCACCCATTAATTCGAGCCGTGGGGTGCTAATGTGCTTTACAGGTGCTACGAGCGATTTGGATGCTATTATATTCGCTTGAGGTTATTTGTAATGAAAGTTATAACCGTTTTGTCTGATTTTTTGTAAGCCGTGTTTTCCCGATTTTTTTGCGAGCTGTTCTGTACCTTTCCATCGTTAAAAAGACGGCCCCACTCTATACAACGCTATATGTCGTTGTTTTGGGTCAATTTTATAATTTTGTAATAGATAAACATTACGCTGAAGTATAGATTCATGTATTCCGCTTTTTTTGAAAACAGATTTAAATGCATTGACGGACGTTCTATAAAACTATCACCAATAACGCATTTCTTAAAGAAGTTTGGTCTACCTTTAATTTAGAACTAATTGACAAAACCACTCTAGGCATTGTCTACATTATCGATGTTGTCGATTAATTAATTAATTTTATAGAAAATAATAAATGACGCGTTAAAGCCCATCCCTGCTAAATGGTCAACCTTCTACTGTTTATTTTACAACAATTGAATACCAGAACTTTTTCTAGTTTTTTCTTGACTGCAGTAATGTCAGTAGCAATCAGATCTCTTGTTTGTCTCCTTATAATAATTCAAATGAGCAATATCACGCGGTTTTACTGTCAACCACATCTGTCACAGTGTTTTTTTTTCTAACGTAAGCAATCGATTAGTTACAAGTCCAACCAACGCTTCACAACTTTCAACCTAGTGACATCTATCGACAAAGTGCCAAAAGCGTTTGAGTCTCAACCATTAAAAAACCAACATTTTTGGTAAAAAAAAATTTATTTTTTATATTTTCCTAAAATTAAAATTAATTTATTTTACAATATTCTATTAAAAATCATAATTAAATTGATTTTATTTTTTTTATCATTAATTAATGTAAATTATATAAATTATTTATTTATTTACGATTTTCGATTTTCTGTAAAATAAATTATAATTAATAAATTAAATTCAGTCTAACAACAAAACAATTTGATATATTATGTATTAATATTTAGCTTATATAACGTATATATTAAATTAATAAATATTAAATAAACAATTGCAATTATATAAATTTCTTAAAATTAATTTAAATTAATTTAAAATATTCGGAATTTTTTAGGGTGAAACACTGCAGAAATTTCCACAAAAAGTCTGCAATATTTCACTGTAACGCATTAAATCAATTTAATTTTTTGTTTTTTAATTAATTTAATTTAAAAATTCGAATATTTAAAATTTTTTATTTATTTTATATTTAATTAATTAATTTTATAAATTTCGTGCTGTATTTTCGTCATAATCGTCGTCGGACAGTCCGAATAGGGCTTCTATACTACTTTCGAAGACAGATTTTGTTGTGGTCACCTCTGTTTTATTACTACTATTATTCTTGTCGTTACTATCAGCTGTGTCGTTGGTTTTGTTGTTCGACACCACTTGTTTCAATGACGTAGAAATAGTGCTCGGCATTTCGGTGGTCGAATTTTGCCCCACACCATTCGACTCATGTGTAAACGTGGACGATGCCGACGACGATGACGACGCAACCGAACTAGGATTGTTATTATGGTTTCGTTCGGTTGTAATCGGTGTGCGAGCAATTGGTGAACCAATGATTGGTTTGAAACCACTTTCGAACTGTGGCCTAAACGAGTCTGGATCAAATTTTTTGGTGGTCACCTCATTTTCGCGGTCCATTTTTACATCATCGCTGTCCGAGTTATTGTCTGATCGGTTGATTTGATTTTTTTGGTGTTGTAACATTTGAGCGTGCGCCTGAGCCTGGCTAACATGTTGGATTGTTGTCGCTGGGCTGGGAGATGCATACGAAATAGTGGGCAATGTTGTAGACGGTACAATCACCGACCAGCCTTCATAATCGTTTTTGACCACGGCCCCGCCTAAACTTACGCTCGGATAGAACGGTGCTTGGAAATTGGCCTCATAGTTCTCGCCCCGAGACGGATAACCTAATTCATCTATGTCGTCCTTATTGTAAGCTGGATACTTTTCGTCATCATTGTCGTCGTCTAAAATTTCTGATATTACCGGGCCATCGTAGTTGGGATTAGAAAATCGATCACTATTTGCGTAATAGGTTGGTGGTTCGGTTGGTGTGTATGCGATTGCGATTGGCCTCCGTGTCCCCTTGCCATACAAATAGTCATCAGTCTCGTCCTCAAAATCATCGGCCAACAATTCGTGCGGTTTTCCTTTATTAATCACCTTGGGCAGGGCGTCCAATGGAGCTTCACCTGTGTTAAAAACTTCAAAATCATTCAATTGTCCTTTTTTAATGTGTGACTGTCGGTCAAGTTCGGCAACGGTTAGTGGATCTGGTTTTTCTAGGCTGTATGGGAATTGGACACGTAATTTTTGATTCGATTTATCTTTAGCCATCAAAATTGGTTGCTGCTCGTTACGCACAATCGTAAACGGAGTATTTTGATAATCGTTCTTCGTTTCGTATCCATTGATTTCGTTCGGTGGCAATGGTGGCTGATCACCTCGTTGGCCAATCACAACCGAATCATCAGCATCCGATGAAATTACATTTAGTTTCATTTGGGCTGATTTTATTGGGTATACCACATAAACGGGATTCTTTCCGTGCCCATTATTGATTTCATTTGATGCCGGATTGACGTTGAAATGTTGTTGGGTTACTGGGCCACGTGTATCCGTTGGCTTATTTGGTAATTGCTGGTGTTGCTGAAGTTTTTTCGATTGGATCATTTGGAGTGTTATAACGGGTTCCATTTTTGGTTGAAGTTGCGTTTGCTCGGCATTGTTTTGAATATCAGTAGCCGGCGGTGTGTACGCTGGGTATCTGAGCACTGGTGGACGTTTATAAAAATCATCATTTTCGAATGGGGTCCCTTGGTGTTGATGATGTTGTGGCATTGGTGGTGGATAACTAGATTCGTATTGTGGTTTATAATTCATTTGGGGCGGTGGTCCTATATTTGAGGGTGGTAACGCCATTTGTGGCCTTTCTTGCATATAACGATTTGGTGGAATTTGTGGGATTGGTGGTCCGTATAATCGATTTGCTGGTGGTTCATACATTTGTGGCGGTATTCGGTAAACTCTTCGGTTACCGTCAGTCATATCGGGCATTAACGCCATTTTATTAGTAAAACCATTCGGATTGATACCGTGAATTGGGCGATTATTATTCAACAACGGTTTTTCTGGATTCCGAGTGAGCGCCAATCGTTCGCCATGCTTATACTGCGGTGGTGGCATATTTTGCTTATACGGTGACTGCAAAGTTTGTACTGGTTTCTTCATAAACTGGTGATGCGGTTGATGGTCAATTCTAGTGGTTGGTCTAAATTGTGGTAAAATATTTGGTAACGAACGGTCTGGAATTCGATTGCCCGCGGGTTTCTTATTTAACATGTTCAATGCAAATTGTGGTGGTGGCGGTGGCATCCGATTGAAGTTGTACTGTTGGTATCCATTGATATTGTTGGGGTGTGGTGGCGTCAAATTTTCGGGTAGTTGGTGATACGTTGGTTGCGAATTCATCGACAGAATATCTTTCTCATTCTTGAAAACAACGCGATTCTCTTCAGGATTTTTTACATTCATACTTAATTCAGAGTTAACAATTTCGGTGGGCATTTTCTCGTTTGGCGGGAACACAACAATTTGGCTTTGTGGTAACGCTAGTGACGGTATATTAAGCTCATGTTTCATCAATCCGGTCACGATTTGCGAATTATCAAATTGCGGATTTTCGTTCGGGAATCGAATGCTCGAGGTAACTTTATTCTCTTGTTTCGTTTCTTCTTTGGACGTAAATCCTTGTGGCTTAAATTCGGAGAAATTATTTTCACTCACAATGGTTCCATACTGGAATTGTGGCTGTTCATGATGTACGATTGGCTTGTCGTGCGACGCACTACCAATGTATTGGCCGTCAGTTGTCTCGCCAAACGTTTGATGACTTCCGAGCACGAATGTGGCCGAATTTTGATCCGGCTTTATAATTATGTTATTCATACTGGACGTGGCGGAATGTAGTGCTGGGCCATTTTGTACCGATGATTGATGATTAACAAAATGCTGTTGTTGATTTGTTTGCTGTGCCGGTGCGTTATTTTGATTGTTATCAAATCGGTGCGGAATTTGTGGTAATTTTGGAATTGTAAATCCACTGGCAGCAACGTTTTGTTGACTTGGTACACTAACGGTTATTTCTTTGATTTCCGTTTTGCCACCATCAATTGCGTTTATTTTATCACTTTCCAATGAGTTCAAAATATCGCTCAATGTAAGTGGACGCTTGGTTGGTTGCGGGCTGCTTGGAATAAATGGGGTGGTTGGAGGTGGATTAACGGAAACTGGTTTACGTTCGGATGGAGCTGCGCTTGGGAATACAATTGGTGTTTTAGTAGAAGCAGGTATTGTGGTTGTTGTCGTTGTGGTTGTCGTAGTAGTTGGTTTTGGTGTCGTGGTCGTCGTTGTGGTAGTAGTAGTTGTTGGTTTACTTGTTGTAGTCGCTTTAACGGTGGTTGTAGCTGTTGTTGTCGGTTCGGTTACTGGCACTGGTTTCATTGTAACTTTACCCTTATAGTATTCATAGTAATTCGTTGTTTTGGGCGGTGTTTTAGTCGTAAAGACATGAAGCGGTGAATTTGTAATCGGTCTTGGTTTAAGTGTATAGTATGAGCTGCCACCATACGGGGCAACTGTATTACCGTTTTGTTTAAATCCACTGAAGTTTGACGAACTGGTCGTTGGCCGCTCGGTCGTTGTCGTATAGTTTTTATGATTTGACGTGAAATTTTTATTATTTCCTTGGTATTTTAAATTCGAATATGAACTCGAGACGAGCGGTTGCGCAAATTTCGATGATGTGTACTTAACTGGTAAATGTAAGTAATCATGAAAATTTGATGGTATCTGGCTGATATCGTTCGAGGTGACACCGGCAATTTCGGATGCACGATCGTTTACTAAAAGTTCGTCATTGAATTGTCCAATGTTACCCGCGGATTTTTTCGAATTGAAATTGATTAGTCCCGACACCGGATCTTTTTCACCATAAAACGGTTTCCCATTATTGAATATGCTGTTCGGCAGGGCTGAATTCATAATTGGTTTATCAACGATTTTCGACTGTTGTACCGATTCTTGGGCGATATTATCTTCGTATTCATTGAATTTCGGTGTGGTTGCTTCGGTGAGGAGTACTGTGGTGATCAGCATCATTATTTTTATTATCAGTCTGAGATGATTCATGTTTGAACGTCTGCAAAGAAGATTAGATAATTAAGGTTAGATGTACATGAAATTTGCATTCTAAATCTAAATCAAACAAAAACTCTCATTATAGACACATGAATATGTATACTTGTCTGTGAACCAACAGACAAATTAAGCGCATACATGTAGCATACAAATACTGATTACGCACTATGAATGAATGAATGCATTTCATGTTCATCGAATACATGAATTATAAACAATAGATGTTTATATTTATTCTTTAAAATTAAAACTAATGCTGATGAACACAAACAAAAGTAGTTTAACATTCCGTTATAAGAAACGCGCGTATAAAGTATATAAAAATTATAGATTTGAGTTTTGATTTCGTAGGAATACCTCTGAAGAAACTGTTACAATTAGAAATTGAAATTAGTTCAATTACCGATGAAGATTGTTTTTGGGGAAGGTCAAGGCTAAACCAATTATATATAACCTTAAGATCAATATTTAAAAATATTGTTTAGCTGCGATCATATAACGAGTAATCTAATTGAGATCGTGATCGAATCGATCAAGTGTCAACTATATACGATCACTTTGATTTAATGACTTGATCGATATATGATCATAAATATTTGTGATGGTGTTTAATTTCATTTCACACGATTTTATCCAAAATTCCAAAATTTGACCCGAATTCTTTGCTAATTTTCATGACCAATGAAGTCGCGGCTTTCCTATAAAAAGTTAACACTTTTAGAAATTCGCTTTAAATAAAAATTATAAATTGGTTGAATTATTTCAAAATGTCACGAATTGAATAGAAATCATTAAGCACATAGTCCAATTCATTGAAATTATGATTATGTCAGAGAATTCAGTAAAATTTTTACAGTTGATCAATATTTTATCAAATTTAAACAAATGGGCGCCCGCACACAAACATTTAATAGCCCCATTAATATACGGATTGGCGCAAGCCATACAAAATCAATAAACCAAATCACATTATCAAAAAATCTTCCTCGTGTTGCTATACCATTGTGATCGGGTTTTCAGAAAGAAATGGTAATTTACGGCCGATTCTTTTTGTCGGCGCTTACAAACACACAACATTATACACAAAGTGTGTTAATTTGTTAATCTATTCGGAAGAAATATTAAAAAAATCTTACAAAAATGTATTTGTTATTAATAAAATTATTTAAATTATTTATTTTTTAAACGATTCTATACATTATGGGTATCGCGTATAAATAAGTGACCAACTTCTAATCCGCCTCGCGTGCTTATTTATAACGTTATGTATGTGTACAAATAAAACTATAAAAATGTTAATTAATTTAATTGGATTTTTTTTTTAATTTTTTTTAAATTTATTCAAATTCAAATGAATTATTTATTTTGTCGCGATTTGTATTAGAATACAATCATTGAAATTACAACAGCGCAACGAGTAAAGTGAAATGTTGCGCGCGCGATGCAATCAAATAATTTGGTTTTGGGTATATGGATTTTCTAATATTTAAATTTAATTAATTCTAAATTATTAGATGAAAAAAAATTAATAGAAATGAGAAATTTGTAAATGTATTCAATCGCTAAATTTGAATATTTCTAGAATCACGGTATAGTAAGTTTTTCACTTTTCCCCTCGTTTAATTACTTCACGGCGTGAGACCAACACTTAGTATTGTGATTTCGGTTTCTTTAAAATTATTTCGTTCTTATGCGCGTGAGAAATATTTTTGTTTGTGTTACACCGATATATTCTTTTACAACAGATAGATATATTGACACAATCAATTATCTTTGAAGATAACTGTGTGTATATAAATAAAATGCCATCGATGAATAATGGTGGCATACTATTTTTTCAGTTTCAATTATGATAATCTTCCAATTATTTTTATTTTTTTTTTTCAACAAATATGTAGAACAATAGAACTTTCAACTTTAAATTTTTTTAAGCAATTTAAACATATTTGTTGTTATTGTTGTTAAGACTTTCTCTTTTCTAACCCACGGAATATATGTCTGTATGTACATATGTGATTAAGTTTAATGTATTAGAACTTTTTGGCTCGCGATTTTTTTCCAACTATAATATGTCTTTATATAAACGAAGAGAATGTCAACAAAGATTACAGGAAATGATAAGAAATAAAATTAATTAAAATGAATTTTAGAAGATTAGAAGAAGAAAATGAAATTATTGGTAAACGTTACATGCACAAAAATAATGAAGCTGTTAACTTTTTCGCCCTGGTAACTGAAAAGTAAAAATGTATTTAAAAAAAATTCCAATATTTTGACTGACGAGCTTTCAGTTGCAAGGTCAAGAATGCGTAGCACAGCATTTTCATATTTTTTACTAGACAACTGATGTTCTTAGGTTGGACAACTAGATAAAAACGTTTGAATATTTCTATGTTTTTAACGGGTTTGTAATAGTGATCTTAATGGTTTTTGTAGCGATTTGGATAATTTGGTAATCTTAATATCAACTTGTTAAATAACGTAAGTAGTTTTGATTACCAAACAATGCTTGCATTATATGGATTTTTATGAATCTCTAAAAATCCAACTAAGAAACTTTCATGTCTAGATCATGTATCTGTTAAAACCAGTAATATTTACACCTTTACTGTTGTTCGGATCATGATTTAATTACACTAAACATTTGGGCGATATCGAATAGACCAGTGATATGTAACAGTGATAATATCTCTAAAGTTAATTTCGACAAACTGAGGAATCGTCTCCAAGTCGAAAACTGGGACTTTGTTTATGGTATGAAGATGATTATAATACTGCAATCAATAATTTCTTAAATTTCAAATACTCATATTGAATTTTCCAAAGTCAAATTTACTTATCAAAATAACAAGAAAGTAAAACCCTGGATGAATTCATATCTTTTGAGTCAAATTAATAAATTTAAAAAGTATCCAAACAACGCTATGTTAAAAAATTATGTTACAAAACTTTCCAAATATGTAAATAACAATGTTAAAAGGGTTAAAAGATTATATTACAAACATAAGTTTGAATTAGTAAGAAACAATTCTAAGGATATGTGGAAGGAAATTGATAATATTTTGGGAAGAAATATTTACACTGAAAAACCAAAGAACCCAAATTTATAAAAATAAATCGGAGCATGTCATCTGAATTATCTTCCAACATAACACAAAATAGTAGTGATAGCAGTGGCGAGTACAAAAGATTTATTTTGGGAAACAGAGATAACTATTGTACTTCTTGCCACCTAGAAAAAATCAATTCTCTTGAGAATTTTTCTGAAATTAAGAAATTAAAAAACAAACTCTCTAAAAGTTTCGATGGAATAGATAATGTTATTGTTAAAAATTACACTTGGTATTTGGTCGACTTATACCTAAACTAATCTATGGATGAATCTGTTATATATCAACAATATCCCCTCAACATCAGAACCAGAAGTAGGCGAGGTAATTATATATGTGATTCTGTTGATCAAGAACTCGAAAATTCTATACACAATAGTTTGAAAGTTTTGCTAGCAACCGACGAAGGCTACAAAGATGACTATATATGTAAACCAACTGGTCGAATCACTTATTACAGTAATCTTTTACTGGTCAAAACGGCATTATTGGTAATAAAATCTATATCTACATATATATAAAAATAGAGAATCTTTCCAATTTTGGGAACTTTTTGCCAGAAGCGCTGTGAACGATTAAGCGGAAGATAATGGTTTAGTGTGCAACATTTAGAGGTTTTACAGAATTTTCCCCTTGTTAATTTGAATAAATGACAAAATATTACGTTTGGGGAAAAACTCGAGAAAGTGTACTGGTATTCTCGCTTTCTCGAGAATAAACATAATTTACGATTTTGAGATTCCCGGCTCCCGAAAATTGAACAACTTCGAGAAAAGAGGGGCTCTAACCGTATATATACATGGCATGAATTTTTGAGCGACGATTCGATATGTCAAGAATATGCGACATGGTTCGTAATTTTGTAGTATATGCTACTTATATGTGTGACCTGTACGTCACCAATCAAAATTAAGCAAAACAAAAAGAGAGAGCTATATGGATACATGGCACGCAGGGCCAATTTGAATACTAATTTGAATACTAAAAATCATAAGTTTAATAATTTTCCCCTTCAAATTCAATCTAAATACTGAATCACTATAATCAAAAATAGCACAAGAGGACTCAGGACAGAGTATTACCAAATGTATTACCAATTTTCACTTGAAACGTTCTACGCTGATAATGTTAAATTTACTAAGCAATTCTTCAATTCTCAACTTCAGAGCTTTTTCCTGAATTTTCAAAATTGTAGGCTGTAATGGGCCGATAATTATCTTTCTCTAATTTATCTCCTTTTTTATTCAACGGAATTATAACTGCGGTTTTCATTAGTCTCGAAACAATACCATTATAGAAAAACTAGAATTGGATACAATTTGAGTATTTAATTTGAGTACCGTTACCAGATTTATGTAAGATTATTTATTAGACCAATAATTTCAATAACATCCACAGGATTACTAATAATTTTACTGTAGTCAAAAAAATTATTATTCTAATTTTTGCCATACGATCTGACAAAATTGAAATTTTTATAAAAAAAATATCGTGAACCAGAAAACGGAAACTCATCCTCAAGAATTGCGATTTGCTGACATTTTTAATTTAGTCGTAAATTAAACTCGAAGAATACGACAAAAAATATAGTTGTAAGACTTTGACAATCAACTAAAGTATAGGTGTTTTTTTTTTGTGATGGGCTAGCTATAAAACTTTACAAAATTTCGTGTTTAAATTTTGAACGTTATTTTAAGCAATTTTCCTAATTTCGTTTGATAGATTTAACACACTAATTTACAACACAACAAAATATAAGTAGTATCAGTATGTAATTAATTTAGGACACATTTTTCAATATCCATTCGAAACAAAAATGTAGTTTGAAAAGTTTTACTAAAAAAAAACTTAGTATGAATTTAGTAAAAAATTCTAAGCGATAATAAAAATAAAGCATTTCATTTAAAGAAACGCACAATCGCATATTAGTACTGATCAAATGTCCTCATATTTGGACTACAAGCCCTCACAAGTTATTAATAATCAACAATATAGTGATATTACTGAAGAATATTGGTTAATGTTACGGGTGATCGAAAGGTGATATCACCGATCAAGCAAATCAATAACTAATCACAAACTGTCGATTGTTTAAAGTTAAAATTAAAGATAATTTTTTTTTTAATATTCTATAATTTTTTAAATATCAAATAAAAAATCTAGGTTAAAAAAATAATAAACAAATGAAAACTATTTTGCACATTTCAAATTTCGGTGACGATCATAATCAAGTATGTATATATGTATGTTTGTAAATATACATTGACACCACTTTACGCGGTGACTAAAATCTTAGTAATGTGGGTGGACAACTTTCTTTTATTTATAGTTAATCATGCGCCTTGGTAATCAAAAGTAAACTTAAAATAATTATATTGAGGTTATACATTTTGGACAGGTTACTAATCATTTTTTATTTGTTTTTATAATTATGGCGCGTGAATATATATTATAGTATAGCAAAGTGGTATATCAGTAGTGCACACGTTACACGCCAGATGTCATAATACATGTACATAATTTATCTTATATTTGGCAAGACACGCGAAATATAAAATGTCGGTCAAATTTATTTACTGAATGCATAAGTAAACGGTTGTCTTGTACATAATATATCCGTACAAGACATATATGTATGCATACAAATATGTGTATTGTACGGTGATCGTAAAGAAATTAATTAGCCTGATTTATGGTTGTATTAATACTTCTGATGTCTTAAATAAAAAGTGAAATTAAAATTCTATATGATGAATCTTGACAGATCCAATAATTATTGTACTGATGAAGCGCGTACCTCACATTAAAAGGTCAATGAATAGTTTATATAAATACTTCCTCAGCTGTACACTACAAAAAAGTGTGTAATATAAACCTCGAAAACAAACCATTCATTGGGATACAATGGGGTAATGAACTTGATCAACTTAAAAAAAGTTATCAAGTTTCCAAGTTATGTACTACTCGTTTATAACTATAAATACGATGTTAATGAACGTAAAGATGATGTGGGTCAAGGTTGTCCTGTTTATTAAGAATTCTAAGTTATTTCTTATTTCTTTTTACGTTTGTACATATATAGATAAATTATAAAAAAGTAGAATGTGTGGAATATAAGAATTTGGTTAGTAGAGTTAATGTGATATCAACCAAAACACTATTAACAATTTTTAATGGATGATTATGTATTTAGTCAGTTTTAATATAAATGATATACATATATATAGTATTTATGTACACGGACTGTATAATTTATACGGTACATTTTTTTCAATGAGAGTATACGGTTAATTAAGACGGTGGCATTTTTTCGCATGATTATTACTTACCAATTGAATTAAGTTCAAAATAGCGAGTTGAAGTCTGAAAATATAAAAAAAAAGTATTAATTAATAATTTGTCAGATATGTCTAGCACCAAATTTGCTCGAAATTATGAATATGGATAAATGTAAAGAATTTTTAAATTTAACGTACACAATTTATAATGATTTTAATAAGGTTAATTACACAGATTGTTTAATGTTTTTAAATTAAATGCAAAAAGCTTACAGGATTTCAGAATTTGAATATGAAATAAACTTTTAAAATTTAGAATATTGCTTTTTAAATTTGAAATTATTCCAAACTGTGTTAACTAAAATTTAATTTCAAATGGTGTTTTTTAAACAAATACAAAGACAGTTGAATTGCAGTTTGCAAAATTTGGTTAAAAATTCCGTTATTTATTAAATTCGGAATTAAAAATTCGAATTGAATTTACAAATTAATTCCATTGAATTTTGAAAATTTTGATTTTCCTGAAATATTAATTTTCAATTTTTATAAAATTTTAAAAATTTTTTGTGAAAATTACAAAATATCTTGAAATTTTAAATAATTCAAAAATAACAATAATTAATTTCAATTGGAATTTCGCGTACAATTTTAATTACCAATTTCCCTAAAATAAATATACTGTGCCAACTCGAAATTTCGAATTCAGAATTATAAAATGTAAATTGAAGTATCCTACAACATCGATAGGTTCAAAATTAAAATGTATACTTCGAATTCTGGATTTCTAAAATATTAAAATCATATTTAGGTATCCAATTTTAGATAATTTTAAAATTTATCAAATCTGAACTATTTCTTCAATTTGAATTAGTGCATTTTAAAAATTTTGTTTAATTTGAATTTTAAAGCTTTTAAAAATATTATAACTCAAAATTTAAACAAGAAAATTTTCTCGAATATTACGGAAATTTTTAGTTTTTAAATCGTTCAAATCTGAATTCGAAATTTCAATTCTAACTATCGAACAATGAAATATTTAGAAATTTCACTTTTTAACGGTTTCAAAATTTGCAAAAAAAATGTAAATACGAATTTCTAAAAAATTTCGATTGATCGCCTAGAAATTTTCAATTCAGAATTACAAATTTAATGTTTAATTTCATTGTTTGATGTAGAATTCAATTTTCATATTTTGACTTGTAAAATTGTATTTCAATATTTTTTGGACGAAGTTTGACATTCCAGTATAGTTTCAAAATACGAATTAAAATGACAAATTCGGAATTTAATTAAACTTATTAATTTTATATATATTTTAATTAATTCACGTACTTCGATCGAATTGATAATGAAACCGACTTTTTAGTTATACAATTCATAATCTGATATTCCAGTTTAAATTAATTGTCAATAAATCGAATTAAGGTTGAATTTAATAATTCCGAACTCTTGAACTTCCATTTTAACTGAAGTATTTCAAAAATTTCGAAAAAATTAATTGTTCTGGATCTGAATACGAAATTTTAAAATCTATCGACCGTTAAATAATTTAAGAAATGTTTGCACCTGAATTCGAATTTAATAGGTTCGTTAGTGTCAGGAATTTAATATTTCATCTAACAATTTCGATCTTAGATCAATGAAATATATTTTTATTTTTATTTTAAAATTCGTTCACTTCATCGTATCTAATTCTTAACATGTAGCCAAACAAAGTATCTCAAACATTGAATATATACTCATGAATTTGAAGGAGTGTTATTAAAAATTTTAAAAAAAGTAACTAGCCTGAGGTTTCAATTTCTACTGGGTAGCATTGGTAGTTAAGGTAGAAACTCAGGTATAGCTGATTCCTTTCAAATGAATTTCTAATGGAGAATCTAAAAGTAAAATAAATAAACGTACACATATAAGCGTAGACGCGCGTCCCGTTTGGTTAGACCAAAATAAATAATAAGAGGGCAACCAAAATTTCCAAAAAAAAAATCCAATTCTTCAATAAGTTTGGTTTTTGCCATATTTACAATATACATAAATATATGGAAATAAAGTTATAGCTCCGTGTAGGTAAGTTAAACCTGTAGTGGAGCAAATTACAAAAAAAAAAAAAAAAAAAAAACTATGATTGGTTGGGACGTTACAAAAAGCTTATATAAACAAAAAACACAAGTTCAAATATAGTTAATAATTAAAATACATTAAAAATGAAATAAATTAAATAAATTAAACTAAAATAGATTAAATGTCACAGAGAGATAGTTGTTACTATTTAAAAGTAAGTTTCAATATTGGTAATATTCATCAACCACTTACGGGCCTCACTCTCTAAATAATGTTTGCGGTGAGTAGGGATGAGCTTTATATCTATGGGTAATTTATGAAACCAATATGGCGCCATAAATAAGTAAAATCTTCTAAAACCCTCACTGTTGCAACGCAGCCTTGAAAAAATGTTTGGATTTCTTATATTATGTGTATGAGATATGCGAAAATGAAAACTACCACTGCGGACAAAAAACATTTTTAAACTTTATACACATACAAATATCTCAAAGGTAACAGGTTTAATTCACAAAACAGTGGAATTGTTGCAGTGGTAGAAGGACGGCGATAAATTAGTTTAATAATACGTTTTTGAGCAATATACAGAGCCTCAATTCTAGAAAAATAAATCCCACCCCAACTTGTGATGCCAAACATTATTATTGATTCAACTAAGGCATGATATAAATTTCTCAAAATAGACTGTGGACAAATTTGGCGTAAGTGGTAGAATTTATAAATAGAAACAATAACATTCTTCCTAACATTGGTAAGATGAGAATTCCAGGTCAACTGGGAGTCAATTGTGACACCTAAGTATTTAAATTCATCCACCAACACCAATTCAAAACATTTTGATGAACAAAGGCTACCCGTACATTGCTCGATGTGGTACTTCACAGGGACAGGGAACGAACGACCGAAATGCAAAATTCTGGATTTATCACTCACTGTAAGGCGGTGGTGGTAAAACCATTTACTGAGAGTGGCTAAATCGGTTTGCAGTAAACATTTGACCTCCAAGGGGTTTGTAGATGTATAACACAAAGCTAAGTCATCTGCAAATGCGGTCACATTGCCCAAGAGGTTGCTCTCAAAAACAGAGTTAATATAAATGATAAATAATAATGGTCCAAGAACTGAGCCTTGAGGAACGCCACAGCTTAAATTACCGGGGTCACTAATCGTATCATTTATTTTAACAACTTGGCGACGATTACTAATATAACTTTTGAACCAATTATAAATTTTACCTCTTACACCCAAATTAAACAATTTACTTAAAAGTATACAATGATCAACAGTGTCAAACGCCTTTGAAATATCGAGAAATAATGATGCAGGTTTTTGGGAATTATTGATAGCTAAAAAAACATGACTTAGGTGGTGCAATAGCGCTTGTTCGGTAGATTTACCTGTTGTAAAACCAAATTGATTAGGATGCAAGAAATTAATTTTATTTAAATACTTAATTAGTCTGCATTTAATCATTTTCTCAAATAGTTTGGAGAATGTGCTTAGGAGCGATATCGGTCGATAATTGTTCAACTGCAGTACATCACCTTTTTTATGAACTGGAACCACGACTGCTAATTTTAAAACATCAGGAAATATTCCAGTATCTAAGCTTAAATTAAATAGGTACTTCAATACGTCTATTAGATACCAGGAACACTTCTTAATTACTAGATTATCAATGCCGTCGATACCTTTAGAAGGCTTGTTTTTTAATTTATTTATTTCAGACAAGATGTCCATGGCGTGAATTCTATCAAAAAAACAAGACGTGCTAGGTGATGTAAACGTACCATAGATATAACGGTTAAATTCACTATGATTAGCAGCTGAAATAACATTTTCGAAACCAGAGCTAATGGCTAAAGGGGCGTTTAGGAAAAACGTATTGAACTCAGTACATATTTGTTGAGAATCTGTAATAATTGTATCAGATTGATGCTTGCAGATATCTGCAATCTGTTTTGCTTTTATATTTCCACCCAAAACATCATCAATAATTTGCCATGTAAGCTTAGAATTGTTACGTGCCGATTCGAATTTCATTTTATAATAACGAGTTTTCATCGATTTTATAATTGCTTTTACATTTTTCGATAGTTTTTTGACAACTCTACCTAATCTAGCGTTATTTGGATGATGTCTTAACTTCTTAGACAGTTTCTTTAAGGTGTTCATCTTTGCAAGTAGAAAATAATTCATCCATGGTTTCAATTTTTTTAATTTATTACCGGTGATACATACCCTAGACTGTGCAATGTGCGTCTTTAGAATATTCAAAAAAACCATAAACGCAATATTGCAATTTGTTTCGCAATAGACCGCATCCCATGATTCGAATTGCAGATATAAAATAAGTTGATCATAGTCTATCCTTGAATTATCTAAAGTACAGGCACTTTGGGCTGCACACTTCGGAGATGACGAAATTAGTAGTTTGATAAGGTTATGATCAGAGAGGTGAATCGGTAAGTTTGCAACTGCAAAATTAAATGTGTTATGGGACTTGACAAAAACATGATCAAGACATGACAATAGTCTGGTAGGATCATTTATTAGGCTAAGAAAGCCAAAAGAAGCCAGCCTATCCACTCTATGTGTATCTAAGCTGTTTGTCTTCAATTTCTATAATCAGATTTGTTTAGCATTCTAAAATGTCAAATGTAAAACTACTTGTTATATAAAAATCGATGTGGGTTTTTAGGAGGCCCACCTATGTGTTAAAGTCCAAATAAAATAATAATTTTTTGATCAGCTGAGATCAGTTGAGCTATTGATTTGGGACAAAACAACGAATGAAATAATTTCCTGGACTGCATGAACTGCAAAAAATTGTTTGTTGCTAGTTTGAACGTCTTCAAATATTTAAATTTTGTAAAACATTCTCTTTTGCACTCGAAAACATCTGGTCACTCTAGACTGAATAATGCTGATTATTTGGGTTTCAACAATAGCAAAATTATTGAAAACTGAGGAATTTAACAACGTGTCAAAAAAGTATTGAAGACTAATGACAGAAGTATGTTTTAGATTTTATTTATTTCATTGTGGTCTTTAATCTATAGTATTTTTGTATATGAAACACAATATCCGCCAACAACCCATCACGATTCCTCTAACAACTTGGGATGCGCGTATCAAAATGTTCCATGACCTTTAGCACGAGTTGTATATCATTTACAACGCGAATGATTTCTTCCTTCAATTCTGCAATACTTTTCACCTCATAGAAAAAAAAACAATAGGGTTATATAGTAAGATCTTGGCGGGCATTTGACTTCGTTGTTTCTTTGGATTGTTTTTCACTGTGTGGCAAGTAGCACGATACTATATTGAAACCACATATAGTTTAAGTTTATTTAGGCCGTAAAAAGTTTGTTATATGCCAATATGGGCGAGAGAAGAATCTCTATATATACTACACTATTCTTCATCAAGCCTATTACTACCAACACCAGCATTTCTTTCAGATCTATTGAAACAAAATCACCTCTAATAAAATATGCCATATTGTTAACCTGTGCACATTCTAACTCTTTACTAATCGAATATTACTCCTGCTCAAAATACATCTAACGCTATGTGTAATATGCATCTTTTGCCGTCCCCGTTAGCACAGTAAGTACCGTGCTTGTTTTGTTATTCGAGGGTCACGGCTTCGATTCCCGGTGGTGACCAAAAATCACGATTGGGTGTTTCTAATGTGTTGGTTCAGGCATTGCACCGTAGGCCCGTTAGTGGCATTGAGGGCTGGAGTAATCAACCCAATTTTAATTTTTAAATATGAGGCTAAACAAATTAAAATTAAATTTTTTGGTCACCACCGGGAATCGAACCCGAGACCATTGAATAACAAAGCAAGCACGCTACATACTATGAGGCTAAGTGTAATATCATTAAATTGTGAGTATAGTTATAAATCTGTGGGATATTCAATGAATCCATTTCGAACTTGGATCACGAATATATATATAAAACAGGCATTGGAGACAACATTTAACTTCTTAAAAGGTTTTTTAGAATATGCTATGGATAAAGGTGCACACTATGATATGAAGAAATAGATTATGATTAATTAGGCTTAATTTGGTTTTAATATACATTGACTCACTCGTATACAGTTCCTGACGCAACATTCCAGACATTTTTTACATTATTTACTCTCAATAAATAAAATCTCCAAATGAATATATTTGTAAGGCAAGGCGTCTGTAAAAATGTGGTAGGGAATTTTTTCCGTATATATGATGAATAGATTGACGTACTTGAGTTATATGCAGACTGCAGAGCGAGAATAAAATGGTCACTAATATTTTCATGATATTTTAACAATTTCGCAATGTAAATAAGAAAAATATGTTGAGAAATATAATTCTGGATTAATTAAACTCGATCGCTTTAAACTGATCGACAAATAAATTACTAAAATAAAATAAATATCTAGACCCAAATATTCATCACCGACGAGGTGCAGTGATCGCATTCCGATTCCACAGCTAGTGGATTTATGTAGGTTTTACTATTTTTCCAGAATAATTTACTTGGAATCCTGATTATTGAAACGAATACTCAAAAATTGTCGTTTAGCAGCCCTATAAACATATAATTTTACCTTTGTTTTTCGCAATTTCTAATTTCCATGTGAAAAGTGGCGAATATTTCGGTAATGACATTTTCAGTGGGACATCTCGAATGATTTTAACTCGATTTTTATAGAGTATCTCGGCTTAAACACGTTTACCCATGTACCTTGGAGACATGTAAATAGCCATATTTGTTTGTTCCAGTTTTCTTTATTATTCATTTACGAGTTCTTGCCTTTTAATTAAACAACAACTCCTCCAACACTTAAGATTTTTTATTGAATCTATACATATATAGATGTTTCCAAAATTACTGATTACAGAACGAAGAGAATTCCCTCCTCGATATAAACTCTACAAGAGGAACACAATATAGAATGGTTTCTGGTTTCTGTTGTTGGGTTTCTCATTTATTTTATGCACAGATAGCATCACATTAGGATATTGCATACTCGTACAGTTTGTCGTTACTCGGGATTTGGTATAGTGATTTTTATTGTTATTATTGTTTTATTGCAATGATCGCAAATCGATGGTAATTGTTAGACACCGGAATTATCGGAATTATTAAATACCGGAATTTTAAAATTCCCATAATAAACCAGATTTATATGCAGATGAAACCAATCGCCAAGCTATACATTCCAAATTGATCAATAATGACTGGTAATTACAATTTTTTCATCTTTTACTTATTTTTAAATTGTAAATGATCATATCAACAATAAATATGTTTATTCGATGCAATTATTAGAAAATTTCGAAAAAAAACTTACACAAAACTGAAATTTGTTTCAATTTCTATATAGAAGAAAACAAGACACACAAGATGAAACCTGTTTTATGTATATACATATGGATGGATTAAGTTTTCAGCTTACGATAGGCTTACATTTTCAATCGATTCGTTTCATTTAATTCTTTAAAGGAAAATACAAATAAATTCCTCATCTGTTAATCTCTCAACAACAAAAAATTGTTATTTTCTGTAGAAAAATCGTATATCATAGCTAATAGCTATATCATTAATAATAGTAGTAGTAACATAGTTTGTAATTATTATGTATATATTGTTTGGTTACGTTGGTTTTGTCAGTTCAATTACAGTGAAAGTTCTTATGGCATTTTTTTTTTTTGTTGACGAGAATACCATCATAAAAAAACTGTGGAATGTGCGTGATTTATACGTAATGTCTTGTTTAACTAAGTATCACACGATAGTATATAAATTTAACAAACAAATTGGTTTTTGCATTAAATTTGTAATTTGTCATTTTAAATTATATATTTACGCGATTTTTATTGTGAGGTCAGGTTATATGTTATCATGCACAAATGTACATCCGGTCTAATTTACTTTTTACCATATCGACTATAAGTTGAAAGTTATGTCGTGAAACGAAATAATAGTTATGTTGTTCAGTCAGACATACAGAAGATTACAATATTATTATAATCGGTAATCGTGGGTAATATTTTTGTAACCCTTAAAGGCATTATAATTATTATCATTATCGTGTGAAGTCACAAAATTCAATGCACGCAATAGTTTTATTACTGTGATTTCTCTTATCTGGATACGCAAATGTTTGTAACTTTTAAAAATCACAACAACAAAATTACAATTCCCCATAATAAGACCTGTAGGATAGCATAATCGAACTAAAAATTAAAAATTTCTAAATTCGACATAAATTCGACCAAATTCACCAGATTTCGACAATACTTGCGTTTATTTACGTTCAATAACTAAAATATTTTTTTTTAAATTACTATTTATATTAAGTACATATAGTAAATGAAATTAAAAATTATACCAAATTTTAGTTGACTTTTCCAAGCACTCACATAGTAAAACACACGAAAAAATATCTAGCATTGAAACAAGACAATTCTTCGTGTGTTTTACTATGTGAGTACTTGAAAAGGTCGACTAAAAGTTGGTATCTTGGAGAAATTTTAATTTTTTATTTTTATTAGTTTTGTGTTGATTGTATTATTGCACATATATCGTTTTGGGTACTGGATCCAGTCAGAGTAGAGTAGTTTTTGATTTTTATGTACATAATAATAAAACAGTGTGTAAAGGCCATTACTACCTCTTACTGTGTCAACTATATGACAACCTGAAGAAGCTAAATCGCTCTCTACAACGTGGAGCCATCGTAGCCTGCAGTGACCCCTGCGCATACCATATGCTTGAATTGAATTTATTGCAAAATTTTGTGATTGGCAATTTTCTGGTGCTCGAAATTGTATTTGTGTAATACATAATTTATTTAGTGCGTTACGTAATTTTCGGATCAGCTTGAATAATGGATAGGTAAATAAAAATGTGTTAATTAATTCTCCTATTTATGAATTTTTCGTTATTTTCAAAATAAATTTGTTAATCAAATTCGACTATTGAGGCTATTGAGGAAAGAGACCGATAAAGGCGAAAGTTTCGGCACCAGGTAATTAAAAAAAGGTATGTGACAGTTCCTTTCAGGGATGAATGGAAAATATATTATAAATGGCTGGTCCAAGACGATTCGAACAAGGTAAGAAATGGTATGGTTTGCAACTCTGCTATTGTCAGTAATAAAACACACATCGAACGACACGCATCCAGTGATTCGCATAAAAAAGCTTTGGACAGCATAAAAATTTTTCTATTACCATAGATAAAAGTACCGATGCAACCATGACAAAAAATCTAGCCATAATTTTAAGGGTGTTTGATCAGCAATGTCGTGACCGAATTTTGG
This sequence comes from Tipula unca, assembly GCA_951394425.1. NCBI lineage: Eukaryota > Metazoa > Arthropoda > Insecta > Diptera > Tipulidae > Tipula > Tipula unca. The sequence goes on along the minus strand of OX596381.1, from coordinate 43,615,682 downwards.
TCCTTACTAGTATCGTTGATTGTTCCGCGTCGGGAATATTCGCGGCATTAGTAAAAACTCTGCAGGAAAAATGTATACCTTTAAAGAATTTAGTGGGATTCACAGTGGACAACTGCGCTGTCATGATGGGGGGAAAAAATGGAGTACAAGTCAAACTAAAACAGTTAATACCAAAATTAGTCGTTAATGGCTGTATTTGTCACATTTTAAGCCTCGTTTCGATAATTGCAGCAGCAAAACCACCGGATAACATCGATAAACTTTGAAGGGAAATTAACCACCACTTCATGCGTGCGATTTACGGCCCAAAACGCGAAAAAGATGGTACATACCGAGCTCTGTACAATATCGAGATCAGAGATCTGATGAAGATCCCCGATATTGTACATGAAGTAAGATCTCAGCGAGTACGCTGGCTCGGTCACGTTCTGCGTGCTGATCCGGAACGAATTGTGCAGCGATCTCTGAAAGGAGAGCCACCATACGGTAGGCGCAGAGGTCGTTGCAGGCGACGATGGCTTCACGATGTAGAGAATGACTTGGCTTCTTCAGATTGACTTAGACAGTATGAAGACCATGCTCAGGATCGAAACCGTTGGAGCCAAATTGTTGACTCATTATTACGCGGTTTTGAAGTTGGCCGCAACCCGGTGGTTGTCGCGTCAGGTAACCTTATTCGTATTACAAATTAAAAATTTCATTTTTCATTACTTTTTAAACCCAACTCAATTTCAACATTTTTAGGCTGCAATTGATCGTCTTCTTGAGCAGTGGAATGTACTTTAAATATATTTTGGCCTCGGCGAATTTGAGAACGTTCACGGAAATGAAAATATAAATTTTATTTTTACTAATTCTAATTGATAATTTAATCACAATTTAGAAATGCAATATGAGGATGCAAGAATACATATGTTTATACCACGGATGAAACATTTGTTTTTACAATTTAGCCGAAATTTTATTTCGAATAAATATTTAAATGATTTTAAATGATTTAAATTGTGGCGCCGAGGCCAAAACAAAATTTACCGGCTAATTTAATTTTGGAGTTCAAAAGCAAAATTAAACAATTTTACATCACCTTTTCTAGGAACTATAACTATTCAAATTATATTATGAAATGAATTCAAATTAAAAATTGTCTTAAATATTTACCAGAAGGTAATTTGGACGTATACTGATTGAATTAAAAATTACCTAATGATTGATTATATCATTTAATTAAGTTCCTTGTAAGTGTGTTACGCCACGTAATACAATTGTTTAAAATTAAAATCTCAGACATGACCCAATTTCGCCATCTTTTTTAGAGTCAATATTACGCCAGCAATAATCTCGTTTTGATTGCCAAGACCTGTCTGTGAATTATAAAATTACTGTCTGAAAATTTCGTTTATATTTATATAAATACCAAATGTCCTAGTCCTCAACGCCGAAAAACTACCACTTTAATCGACTACAGTTTACTCAAATATATAGTTTTAGTTCGGCCTTTCTAATCGGAGTAAAGCCACTTGTTACTGGCATACCATGGAAACAATAGCATACATTGTTGTTTTAAAGTGGAATGCCTCGTTCTAAAAAACTCCAATGTACATATTTACACAGTAGAGGCGTTTTTAGTCAAAGAGTTAGAAAATAATTTGGTAATTGTTTGAGAAATTGAAAAAATATCTATTCCCATAAACCTTTATACTAATAGTTGCATCAAACCACTCCATCATTAACTTCATTCACTGTTTTTCGGTTATGCGTTCATCAATCTGTTGGGCATACAAGTTTTGTCCGTGAGAGATTGATGGGTATACATTTTATTATTGGGGTACATTTATACAAGTTTCAGGTTTTCTATCCAAATAATTTAATTCAATGACGGACGCTACCTCAACCTTCCTTCTATACATAATTAAATTTCAACCATCTCTATATATAGAAAAAATATAGAGAACACTATTCAATACAACGTAGGATGAAGTAGACCCGCACTATACAGAATACCTTAAGAGCATTTATAAGGTTTTAATACTAATTTAACATATAGCAGAAGCATATAAACAAACATGAAATGTGAAAATAATTATAAAATAATAAACTATATTTGACGGTGAATTTATTTAACAAATTGCCTAACACTTTTATTTTGATTTTGAATTATAAATTAACCTCAAGCGAGCATTCCAAATCAAATTCGACTTAGCACTGAAATATAAAAGTTCGCAATACTGTAACCAAAGTTAAACTTTCTCCTATACTGTTGATGGAACGAAACATTTGTCGTTTATTTAAATACTTAAATGTTCAATTGTAGTTGAGATTTAGAGACAAATATTTCGGAAAGGGCCGTGGCGAATTTATTCAAAGTTTGGAATTTATCAATTATTGCAATTGGATTCTACCTCAATAACATCGACAATTCAATCTGTTTAATCTGTTTTATTGAAATATGTTTCCGTAATTTCTCGAAACAGACACCATTATTGTTTAGAACTACAAGCGTAGACACGTTTTAATTTTATTTCTTAATTATCAAAATCACAAATTTTTAATTTCTGAAATTTTTAAATTTGCAATTCTACTAGTCCACTAGTTGATTAAAAACTCCTATTCAGAGACAATCATACTTCATGGACCATCATAATTGCTTCTAAATTAAATAAGTCACTTGGCAAATACTCCAGTGACATCAAGAAGGGGAGTAAATATATAATGGATGGGTTAAGCGGTTTGCAATGGTTTTGTCCTAAATGTGTTCTTCGGTTGCGGGAATATCAAAGCAAAATGGACAGCTCAAAATGGATGTATCACACAATTCCAAACAGAAGCGTCATCTAATTTAAAATTAATACATAACAACAACAATCCCAATTCATTCTCCAGATTTGCCAACAGAAATTCATGTACCCTATCAACAGCTAACTGCATCAAGATGATACCCAAACCAATTAATGGCATACCTAGTGACCAATCATCATTTAGGATTAGTCTCACTGATGGAGACTTTGCACGAGCATCAAATCTGAATCTTTGGCCAAATGGAGTATTTATTAAAGAATTTAAGTTTAAAAAAAGGCCAGTTCTTCATGAACGAGCACAAAATTAATGGGTGGAGGAGTATTAATTGCCGTAAGCGCTTCAATTACCAGTTATGTAATTCAACTGTCCTGTTGTCAAGTCGAACATGCCTGTGTAAAAATTACAATCAATAAGAAAAAATATACATTTCTACTGTATACATATACCACCAGCTCCACCAAGTGAAACATACACAAACTGCATTGAAACGATCCAAGAAATTTACAATTTTAGAAATTTGTAATTTCTTCAGTATGATAAGAGGAAAATTAAGGGATATCCGGCAACTATGCATTTGAATGGGTCATGTACTCGTATATCAGAACCCAAAAAACTAGCAAACATATTCTCATTATTTTTTCAAACAATTTACAATCCTGATGATCAAGAAGAAGAGATATTAGATATAAGTAAATCACTTCGAGATGGATGTGAACATGATGCTATCTCTTCGTCCATCATTAATTTATTGGCCGATGTAGTTTGCAAACCATTAAAACTCATCTTTAATGAATCATTGCAAACTGGAACTTTTGCTAATAAATGGAAAATCTCGAGACAAAGCTTTAAAAAATCATCAGCAAATTGACACCATATACACTGATTTCAGTAAAGCTTTTGACTATATTCGACATCGTCCGATATTGAATTATATATGAATTATTGTCTATTTGCTGGTGAAATAAGTCGAATCATATTTTGGCAAAATCTGCGGCTCCTCAGGGTTGTAATATTAGTTATCTCTTCCTGATATTTACTGACGACATTACTATAATATAATTCAACACTCTTCTGTACTTTTATTTGCTGATGATCTTAAAATATTCCGACCTATTAATGACACAAAACGACACTTACCAGCTTCAAGTCCTCTCTTTCATTCTTTAAAATATTAAGATAAACGTGCCCAGCCGTAATTTTCATCAATACAAGTTGTTAAAACATGAAAAACATCGTAGTATAGCTATACGACGAAAATGAACCAATCAATATGATGTCTAAATTTCTTTCCAACGTCGAGGACCTATTTGAGTTGGGACTTTCTAAAGGGCAGTTCAACCTCAAATTGTAACAACACTTTTAAACCTTTAATGTAATATCTACGAGGGATATTCGCATTTTTACGGACAGCTGCTATTAACAGGCTGGTATTAAAACTCTTCAATAACACTCCCTGAAATCAAAGGTAACGCAGAATTGTCTGGCATCTTGGAATGAGATGATTGATCAGTTCAAAACTGCGCTTATCGTGGGTGCAAGGGCACTTCAATATTGCAGGGACTGTCTCTTGCTTCCTGTAAACTGCTGTTTCAGCCATAAAAGAAACGAATGTTAGATAGTCCAAGACTAGTTCGTGGGTAATAACCAGGCAGATATGGCAGAAAATTTATGGCGACTTCCCATTTGGACGATCTGACGGATCGTAAAGATGATCTTAGTAAGATAGATGTCAAGGGCTCTCAACACTTCTTGGTAAGCTCAGGATGGTTCAACGAGTGAAGAGGAGGTAACTCAAATGTGATACAGCTACGGACCAATTTTTGTGTCTAGGCTAGTCCATTATGATGACCATCCTAACCTAACCTAACCTAACATGTCACTAAATCTTTTAGATTATGTTCTATGTCGGATGTTTATTAAAGTTATAATGTTGAATAATAGCTTTCCTGAGTATTCCGAAACTTGTCCAAAGTTTGAATAGATTTAAGCGTGTTAAGATTTTGGCAACATTTAAAAATAGTAAAAAAGATGTGAATAAAAGCCCAGCAACGGAAAATTACCAAGGCCTAAAATAAAAGTAATCAAAGAACAGAAAAAATGTCTTTGATTGTTAATCAATTTTAAATAAATTTATAAATCGGAAGTAAGCCAGTAGTAATACGTCATTTAATCATAGGCCACCACACAAAATAGTTTAAAACTAACGCCTGTGGCGAAATTTCTCTTTCAAATCAATCACATCCACATTGTACTTCTGTTCTCATGTGTATGAATAACTTCCGCATTTCTTCCCAGACAAATCAAATTAAATTCTAATTATGTTGTTATAAGAATATTGATTATACATATTTGTGTAATCGAGAAGAGCAACAACAACAACATTTTATTAATAATCATTTTTTTATCTGTCTACCGGTGCGTGCGTGCTTTGTGTGTGATATAAAAGAAATTTCTTCTGAGGCGATTAAAATTAGCTTTGTTTAATGCGATTAATGTCGTCGTTGTTGGTGTTGTTGTCATCTTTTGATATTATATTATTATGTACATATTATTGTAAATAAAATATAAAAATTGAAAATAAAAATAAAAATTAAAAATTGGAATAATGTCACTGAATATATAAAAATAAAATAACAAAAAAAAATAATTTATAAGAATACGGTGGAAGAAAGAAGTAAACATAAAAATATAAAACTCAAAGGTGAGAAAGTTTAATACACTGAGGTAGAAAGATTTTATATTATATTTTAATGAAATTAGGTCACTAAAATTTGTGTTGATTTTTTTAGTAATTCGAGGTTGATTTCATTAATTTTATAAAAATATAAAATGATTTATTTAAAATAAAATAAATGATTATCGAATTTATATATAGTGGATCGCGCTTCTACTTTTAATGTTTTTTAAATGACATTTCTTAAGAGTATATTTCTGTTGAACAAAATCTCAAAATTGATATTTGGCAATATAATGCATAAATCTTAAGATGTTTATGTTGACTTAGCAATTGGACGAGACGAATTAGAAAATATATTGAATGAAATTCATCGAAAGTGTTTTAAAGTGGGTATATTTAAGAACCTTTTTAGCCCGAAACCACAAATTATGAGTACATAACCATATTGTTAAGTTTAAGGAGATTTAACAATATTTAAGAATTTACCGATTTTTAAATTAGAGGGCGACCTGAAAATATTTTTTCAAGATTTTCTTAGGTGCGTTTTTTTTATTAACAGAACTTCAAGTTCTATAAGAACATCGGGAATAATACTGGGAAATTTTATTTAGTTTAACCAATATATTTAATTTAAGTTCTATTTATTTGAATAAATTTCAACTTCTAACTATATTTTTTGACGTCTATTGTGAAATATTACAGGTATCAAGCATAAAACAATGAAAAATATTTGTTTAAAATATTTCCTTTTAAAATTTCCCTTTTTTTCGAGTTCGTGTACTACGAATATATCGCGAACTTGAAAAAACCAATGTTTTATCCAGAACATTGAAAAATAAAGTTAAATTTGATTTTAGTTCGATAATAGTGAATTAAAATATGTAATTTAACGTTAAATGTATCTTATTTATTGATAAAAAATTAAATTCATTTGGATTTTACTGAAAAAATGAGAAAATTCTTATCCAAAAAATGAGAAACTTCATTCCAATAAGAATATTTTTGAATTAAAAAACACGACTCTTGTATAGGGTTTTCCAATAAGAAAAAACGAGTATTTTATAAGAGCTTGCAGCACCATATCCTTTCCATGAAATTTTCCATGACGAATTCGCACATTTGCGGTTGTATGTTCTCGATAATTTCACGAATTCCACCTTCAAAGTCTAGAATCGATTGTGGAGCATTGCTGAAAATAAACGTCGTCCACATCAATATCTTCCAATTCCGGCCATAAAAAATCATTAATCATAGCTCGGTAGCGCAATCCATTCACATTAACAGTGGCACCAGTTGTACATTCTTGGATTTTCTGAGCCCCAAATCCGTCAATTCTGCTTATTAACGTAGCCTCCGAGGTGAAAATGGGCCACATGACTGAAGATTATTTTTCAATGAAAATCCGGATCATTTTGATGCATTTCAAGGACCCAATCAGCGAAGATACGACGTTTATTGTGATCGACCGACTTGAGTTCTTGTGTTAACTGAACTTTTAAAGCCTTAAGACCTAGGTCTTTATGCAAAATACGGTGTAATGTCGTTTGTGGAATGATTAATTCCAAAGATCGACGAGGAATCGACCAACCTGGGTTTTCATCACCACTACGGGCTACAGCAGCAATATTCTCAGTTGTTCTTTGCCCCAACAGCTCAAATTTTTCCACCAGTTTAACTATTGCCGAATTTTAAAAATTTCAATGCGTCGTTGAAGCGTGTATCGTACCAATTTTACTAATGGAGTAGTTTTTACTTGTCAAATGTCAAAAGAGAACAGATTCAAAATTGAGAGCTGCTCAAATAGCATTCTATTCAAAATGAAACCTCTTATTGGAAAACCCTTTAGTTGACCTTGGTTAAGTGGGAATAATTTGACCAATATACGAGATAATTTTCGATTAGGCTGTGTTGTATGATGGATGAATACGATCAAATAATACGATGCCGATAAAGAAAGCTTCCAAGAGAACTCGTTTTTTTTTCGAATGTGCAAATACAGGGTGGCGCATAGTTAACGTTATGATTTAATTAGTGAATAAATTTTTGGTTTACGTATTTTTTTGTTTTTTCTCAAAATTAAATTTGATAAATTTGGAAAATTTATGATGGAACCACTCAGCACAGAACAAAGAACCAAAGATGTTCAATTTTATTTTGAAAGTCAGCATTCGATTATTCAGACACAAAAATCATATTTCATGTTTGAAATGCACCTATAGCGCTCCAACAATTTACCGATTGGTTCTGCGTTTTCGACCACAAGGGGCTGTAATCTTCCGCTGGAAGGTCTCGTGCCGTTCGAAATGATGTGAACATTGCTCGGCTGTTGAAGAAAACTGTGGATTAACCATCAATTAATATCAATAAGTCATCAAGGGAAAAAGAGTAACCCAATCCGCAATCAAAGTAGCCGAAATCAGTTATAGGTACTGTTCATCTTTATAAAGAGTGTCTTTTTAAGCCCGATAGAACTTAAAATTGTAAAAAATAAGACAAAAAATTAAATTGTAATCAAAAATTGGTTTTAATTCGAAAGATCAATACAAGGCATACAAACGCATTCTGGACGACCAATTTAGGGCCACTTTTTCCAGCACTGCTGGCCGAATGTCACGAATAACACGAACAATGCTGGCCTTCAAGGCGTCAATTGTGGCTAACCCACAGGAAATAATCGAAAGGTGTCAAATCGCACGACATTGGAGTCCAATTGACAGGTCCATTTCTCGAATTCAACTTAACGCCAAATTTTGAATTTAATAAGTCGATGGTTGCTGTCGCCGTATGGCACGTAGCACCATCCTGTTAAAACCACATCTCGTCCGGATCAATGTCATCCATATTTTCAAACAAACAAACATTGATTGAGCCCCAATTCCTGTGAACGACGACGAATCGATAAATTTGGATCTTCCTCCACACTTTCGTTTACAGCGGCGATATTCTCTTCAGTAAGCACATTCCTTTCGTTGATGTTATTGCATCCTCTAGAGAGTATGTGGTACAAAATTTATCCACAGTTCAACTTATGGCTTCCTCAGATGGACGATTATGTGCATCATCAAAATCACGAAGTCGTTTATAAGTTGCGCGAATCGACGACTGATTTTCAAGGTAAATTTTAATAATTTCGTAGCGTTGTTCAAGCGTGAAACTATTCATGATGATTTGCCAGAGTATACTGAGATCTGCTAGAGTATATTTTTCATAAAAAATTAATATCATGTTTTATTTTTTACAATTTCAAGTTCTATCAGGCTTAAAAAAACACCCTTTACCTAATTTGAAATATAATCCTAGACTGCTAAGCCTTATTCCACGTTGATTAAGTTTTATAAGAAAAATCCAAGTTTTTTATAAGTTAGGTGCCGGAAAACTTAAAAATATTAGGAATTAATCATGATTTCATTGAATTGAAATCACCCAAATACTATAAGTCGAGTTTTATTCATAGCTTAATCGGTTGTGTTAGATTAGAATCTACGAATCTATAAAATAGAGAAAAGCTTACAGAAATCATGACAGATGATGACTTATGGTAATAGGGATAGCTAATATGCGGTTTAACTATATTGGTAATGAGAATTTCGCGTGCAAGGTGAAAGGCTAATTTTAATAGTTAGAGTGTCATTTCACCAACATCTCTGGCATTATTTCGCATTAGGGAAAAAAGAACATTTTTAACCCGAAACCACAAACTATGAGTACAAAACCATATTGTTAAGTTTAAGGAGATTTAACAATATTTAAGAATTTACTGACTTTTAAAGTAGATGGCGACAAATTTTTAATAATTTTTCAAGATATTCTTGTAGTTGACCTTGGTTAAGTGGAAATGATGCGACTAATATATTAATACGGTTGTTGTCGGCGTAATTTTTGGAATGGGATACTAAGGCTTAAGAATTATTGTTCACATAACCGTTTGCCAGAAACATGAATTGGGATGTTCTTATATCCACGTAAAATACAATTTTTCAAAAAAGTTGTTCACATAATTTTCGATTAGTCTGTGATATATGATGGATCAATACGATCAAATAATACGTGGCCGATAAAGAAAGCTTCCAAGAGAACTCTTTTTTTCGAATGTGCAAACACAGGGTGGCGCATATTTAACGTTCAGGCAAAAAAATCATATTTGAAATTTCTTTCATGTTCAAAATGCTCCTAGCGGTCGAACGATCGACCGATTGGTTTAGCATTTTCGGCAACAATTCTTTGCAAAGAATTTTACAAGATTTACACCTTTTCCGATATAAGATTCAATTCGTTCGCGAGTTTAAACCAATTGATGCACAAATACGCATTCAATAACGTCGCCGTTTTCAAGAATTGTGCCTAAAAACAACGAGTTTATTCACAAACTTATAATGAGCGATAAGGCCCATTTTCACCTCAATTTTGTTAACAAGTTTATATTAATTTGGATGGCATTCAATACCGGGCAATGAGTGAACATTTTTTAAGGCCAGAGGTAGAGACGAATTCGGAATTGTGGTTCCAATAAGATGAACCTCACACAGCTCTCCTGCGCGAATTATTGGCGATCGAATAATATCACGTTTTTCTGATTTTAACTGGCCACCGCGTTCGCCCGATTTAACCGCTCCCAATTTTTGTCTTTTTAGCTACCTAAAGAATTAGATGTATGCCAATAAACCAAGAACCTTCCAACAGCTTAAGGCCAATATGTGAAGAATTGAGGGCGTTGGGACCTGAAATTCTAAGAAAAGTTGGAAAATTCTCTTGATAGAGCACGTCAGGTCGAAACAAACAATGGGCACCATTTAAAAGATATTATCTTCAAAACATAATGTGAACAAATTTCCAAACTATAATCTAAATTTTAATAAATTCCAACGTTAAATAAAATTAGAAAGAAAAAAGTTAATCATAAAATAAATCATAGCGTTACTTATGCGCCACCTCCTGTATTTAATCTTGGCATCTTATTTTATAAGAAGTTACCTTAAAATCGTAGGACGTTTTATGGTATTAAAATGTCGCAGTTATAACACCAATCGGGTTTCTTCAGTAGACACAAAATACTTTCATATGTCTTGTAATGAGTTACACATGCAGATAATATACCTTTAAATTTGCGGTGTTCTAAGTTTATGACTAACTCATCAAATCATATATAGAGGATGAACTGTGGTTTCTTTGATTTCAACCAAAGAATGGTCAATCAATAAAATTAAAAATTAAAATGATCGAATTTGGTAAAACAGTGAATTTATGTCAAAATGGAAGCACTCCTCAGCTAACTATTTTTCTGCGTGTTTGCTTATTTCATAGAACAAATTTACAAGCAAAACGGAATGCCGGAGATGCTTTTCTTCAAATATTTTGAAAACGAGAATTTTGTTTAGAATATTTTTTTTTCGAACACTAGATATCATGATATAGATTTTGCTGATTTCGATATATGTGTCCGTTCTTATGTATATACTGTCCGTAATGCTATCCCTCAATGAGATATGATTTTTAAGCCCTCGAATCCAGCATCTTATAAAACTGGTTCGCGTTAATATTTACATCGTTAGTGCTTAAGATAACGTCTTGCCTCCAAGCAGAGCTGCGGACTAACCATCAATCAATATAAGGCATGAAAGGAAAAAGAGTATCACAGAAATTTAAATGTGCCCTAATTTTGGAATCAAATCAGCAATCAAAGTGGGTGAAATCTGTTATGGGTATTTCTCACCTTTATAAGTATTATAAAAAAAAATCAATTTTTTTATAAGTTAGGTACTGGAAAACTTAAAAATATTAAGAATTAATCATGATTTCATGGAATAGAAATCACACAAATGTTATAAGTTGAGTTTTAGTCATAGTACGTATAAAAAAGAACAGCTTACAGAAATAATGACAAATGATGACTTATATAGTAATAGGAATAGCTAATCTGTATCGCAAGAAATTTTTTTTTAGTACATATGCGGTTTAACTATTAGTAATGAGAATTGTTCGTGCAGAAAAGCCTAATTTTAAGAGTTAGAGCGTCATTTCACCAACATCTCTCATCATTTCACATGAGATAATCGAAAAAAAACACCCCAAACTATAGTTTCAGGCATAAGAACACTTTAAGTACGAACTAAGTTCCTAAATATTTGTCTGGCCTTAATTCCTGGGGCCTTATTTCGTGGCATATATTGGTCAATAGAGTAAATAGAGACAGTTTAACGAAGCAAAATCCTAATCCATTAATTATTTCTTAGATGCCACCACCCATTACGAGCACAGTCTGCACAAATAACAGAAAATTACATTTCAAAAACTACAACAAATTTATTTTCAAACCTGATCCCAAGAACTGTTTTCCAATAAAGAGTTCAATGTGTCATCTTTAGTAATAGGCACTCGTTATTGTTGCAGGCCATACGCACCATTTGGAAATGAATTATTTGAAATACAACCCCTATGGGAACTACTCTCGATTAAGTTTCTGTTCCATAATGGACCAGAAAAATTAATTGTTAAGACCGCCAATGTTTTCTGTCTCAATAAGGACGGAGCAATTTCTCTTAAGGAATTACTAGTGGATGAAAATGGTGGCCACTATAGACGAAATGTATTATTATTATATTTGTCTATGCAGTTAGTCGGTAATCAGTTAAATACAGCCTTTATGATTATCGGTAATTGTGTACACTTTAATCAACAATTCCGGTAAATCTGTTTAGAATTCAATCTAGATACTTGCATTGGTTAAAATATATGAATCTTTGCCAGCTGGTCATGCATCGAAATAGTAGGAAAACGACTCAATGATGGGGAACGTGAATATGAAGGAAGTTTGTCGATCACTATTGGAATATTAATTTCTTCAAAAATATGACCAAGAATAGATGGGAAACGAACTTATCTTTTACTGGACACTTCGGGTCCACTGCAATAGTCTGCATGAAGATTAAAAGTGATTAAGAGTTCTGTTCGAAAAAGCTTGATTGGGTTACTGCCGAAGGTTGTGCTAGCGATGTTGCCGAAAATAAAACAAGTTAAGAATTTTTATTGTAGGGACTTCTACATAGTTGATATCGCCATTAGATGAATTATCAAACCAAACTAATTTTTTAAATGAGGTATGTTTAGCGAAATAATTGTTTGCATAATAATATATTTAAATAATCCAGATGAATAAGATCGAATGATAAATACGAGGGCATGTTTAATATATGATCATATAAAAAGTCTCCGCGGTTTTTTCAGTCACTGAAAAAGTCGATGAAATCACGCAAGCTGTCAGGAAATAGCGAAGGCTGTCATCATCATTTGAAAGCAGGCTACAAAAAGAAGCTCGATGCTTGTGTGCCACATGAATCAACGCAAAGAAATTTGATGAACCGAATTGACATCAGTGAAATACTGCTGAAAGGCAACTAAATCGAACCATTTTTGAAGCGAATTATTACAGACGATAAAAAAACATTGGGTGAAATACGCAAATATCAAACGTAAGCGCTCATGGTCAAAGGCTGATGACCCTCCACAAGCGACTTCAACGCCTATGGATTGACGGCAAACAAGGTTATGTTGAGTGTTTGGTGGGATTGGAACGGAATTGTCCATTATGAGCTGCTGCAACGTGGCAAAACCATCAATTCGAGTTGTGTTCCATCATGACAATGATGAAGCGCTGCTGAAAATCCAAGTTTTCCGACGATAAGCCACAGAAGTTCTACCCCAATGGAATTATGAAGCTACCCGAAAAATGGCAAAAAGACATGGATAGTAATGGTCAATATGTACTTGATTAAAATTGGTTTTCAATAAAGAAATTTTTGTTCAAAAGGGTACCAAAAAACCGTGTGGAGACCTCTCATAATTAAATCCGTAGAAAAAATTATTGAACGATTAACGAACGATCATGAAACAGACGAAATAGAACGAATTATAAAACATAGAATAGAGAATAAGCCTACAAACTCTACTAAGAGGAGCGCAAGGAACCTGACTAAAACAATCAAACAGGAAAGCGTATATTTTGAAGCTCTAGGATGCTTGAGAAAAGTTTGAAATTATCGGTAATATGAGGTAAATCCAATAAATGTATAAATCATCGCTGGATTTAGAATTTTAGGAATATTTTTTACAAAACTAATTAACGAGTTTAATAATAATTGAAACGCCGAGTTCTAGTGCCCATCATTTGGCAGGCTTGTCGTTTGTCGTATATTGGTATTTTGACTGATTTATACACTGAGAAAAAAACGTATTGGATCTAAGCAAAAAATGTATAAGAAATGGAATTACAGGAAGTCTCCCTAAAATATGAGAAATATGGTCTGTTTATATTAGCGAAAATTCAATAATCTATTTGTTAATCTCCCTTATGTATTGGAGACAAAAGATTATTGTCCAGTACTGTTCGATTTCCAAACTATTTGTACAAAATACTAATTGGTATTGCATGTTCAACAATATATATATGTAGATCTTCAGACTACGCGGTAATCTTAATTATTGATTAACTAAGGGTCTAGAATATTCAGCAAATTTTATAGGATGGTAAAATATATAAAATGGAGCACCAATTCTACCTATTTTTTTTTTTTGACAAATGTGTATTGGTATTTTTCCTATATAGGTATATTAAAGTAGGTAACCATACAACAGCAATTATATACTTCGTTTTCGTAAAATTGACTTACAGCATTCGACATTGTGAAATTAGATTGAACGGATGCTATCGGTGATTTATTGTGTAAACGTTAATATTTAAATTTTTGAAGTGTTTTATTTCTTAATTCTAAGTTGTAAATTTAGGAAATAAGTGTACATTCAATAGCGAGTATACTCATGTGAATAATTAATTGCAGTGTTAATCAATATTTTAATCAATCTAGAATGTAAAAAAAGGAAATTCTAAAAAATTATGAACTTGTGGAAAGATCGATTAACCGCATGGAACCTGGCGAATCTAATTGCCATTTTTGAAGGAAAGTTTATGTTTATAGATGCTATTTTTAAGAAGTTGTACAGTAAGAACCGATATTTGATAGTTTTTAATTGATTTTAATAATATGTTATATTGATTTGATATTTATTTTACATTTTTTATACAATTTCGTAGTGATGTGTTATAGCATAAAAATTGAATTATTTGTATAAAATTTTGTTATATGCGAGTACATATGTACATCATATATATTATAATTAATAAAAATTTGAAAACTGTATTTTCCTGATGTTTTTATTCTGCGACAATCATGAAATATTTTTTCTTGGTATGTGGTATGTACTAAATTATTGGTATGCCCCAAATATTAAAGTATTTCCCTCTTTAAAACATATAGGTAATATTTCAAGAAATTTGGGGTTATTATTTGTTGTCCTCCTTTCATCAAAGATATATGGGCTCTAGATCAAGGCTGAGTACCTATAACGTTTGGAATGATCGGCTTTCTAATGTTAAAATGTTACCGAATGGTACTGGGATACACCGAACATATAGAGCAATTGGCCTAATAGCTAATTGCGAAGCTCCCAATTTTATTATATATTGCCACAAACTTTGTTGTATTGTGTCCCAAACAGTGTGGGTAATTTTACAGATAAATGAGTAAGTAACACTATATTATAGAACAGCTACATGTGGTGTTTTTTTTGCTCTTACTGGTTCCAAGTAATTTTGGGATATGGCCTTTACTATGTATATTACTGATGTACTGTTCTCTCTATACATTAGGTTCCTTTAACTAATGGAATAATTAGCTATAATATGGGAATTTATCTAAACGGTATTGAGATTTACCAAAGAGAAAGAGGAGAATTCTATACCAATTATTTGTTAAATCATCAACCCTATTGAAATTGCTCCGAATTTTAGTGTATTCTGTCCCATACAGAATGCAAAGTGTTGAGATGTAACCCAAAAATGGAGGATTTAACTTAAATTTATATTAATTCGATTCTATAAAGTATTTGCTACTCCAATAATTTCAGTGATATTATTAGTACTGTAATGTTAAAATTCAAATGTAAATGGTTTAATAACTTTATTAAAACAAAACCTCTTACATCCAGATAGAAACTACGTCTATTATTTTGTTTGCTAAAGTATAGTATAAGTAACCATAATCTTGTTGTCCCAAAACAGACTATAATTATTGTTAGAAAGTACGTAAAAACGATGGTATTTTACCTATACTTTTTCTCAGTGTAACGTGGAATTAAAAAATCCCAAATCCCATCATTTCAATGATAGCACAAATCAATTGTAATAAAAACTTGATGAAGAGACACAGGACACAGCATGAATAGTGCAGTTTACGATTTGGAGGAGTTAAGGAGGAGTTAAGTATATTAACCGAAAATGAAATACATGCCATTGCTTGAACCAGAATACACTACACTTTGCACTATGGATGATTATTTAACTCGACCAATAGTAACTAAGATTCTAACTATAATCTTACGATTCAATTTAATAAGATTCGTACTTTCATTTATACTTATATAGATTCAGTCCCAGTACAAAAACATTAGGGTTGAAGCAAAACAATAAAAACAAAACTATGTATACATTCTTTTCTTAAAATGAGTCAGCTGTTAATCAAAATACTTTTAATATTAACCTACTTCACCGAACAACCATATAAATTGAAAACAAAACAAATTGTTCACCACCCACAACCTCAATGAGGAACAATACAAATTACAACAACAACAAAAATGTCCAATTTCACTAATTTGAAAATATCATTCCCACCTGTACGTACACAATAATAATTATTCTACTAACCTAACCCAAAAATGGTTGTACCAGAATAAGTACAAAAATTCAATTAACTGTTTCGTAAATACAAAACCAAATCGATAGCGCAATTAATTTTGCAATATCCGTTCTAAACTAATAACCATAAGAACTTTACTATCTGTATATACTCCAAATAGTTTAATAAAATATATATACGATCGGTATTTTGGTTTAGCATAAAGTACGACACGCAGCATACATAAGTCAAATACATATTTAGAATGTCGTCAAAAATGTTTGACATAATTTTGATGCCGTCTGAACGTCAAGCAAAGAACAATATTCACAAAAAAATTTAAATTATAGTTTTTTGTTGTTTTAAATAGAAATATCAGTTACGTTACGTATTTTATATTTGCTTGGCTGGTTGATTGCAAGTTACAACACACCGCTTTACTATTTCTGTATGGATGTATGTTTCGTATAATATTGTTTGACCTATATAGTTTATTTCTTTAAAAATAAACAAAAACAGTAGTAAGAAGTAGAAGAAGAATTATAGTTTTCTTTTAATTCCGTGTTAGCATTTACAATAGAATTAGCTATGTATACACTCGTATAAACGAGTAGTTTTTGTTCAGTTTATTCTCTGCTAACGGTTTTAATATAGACAAATTAATTTCATGTAAAAAAAAAAAATGCTAATTCAACGATACTGGAATTAATAATGTTTTTGTACATACAGTGGTTAATTCTTAAAAACTACAACTACTTACATTTATGTTATATATATTGCTTAGTTCGATAATTTGTGGGTGGAAAATATTTAAATTGCTTAGTTTGCATTCTGTCAAATTAAAGTGTATTTCGGATTTGGAAACACTTGAGCCAATGCTGCAATGTGATTTATTTAAATAATTCAGAATTTTCTGGGAAACCACTACGATGCAAATTAAATGATCCATTGTGTATATGTATATAAAACTGTGGGTTTAGGTACAACTATAAACTTGAGTTTGGAGACCTATGTATCATTTCTAGAGTAAGTTGTGTGAATCGCTTTATTAACCTATTTAGCTGACTGACAGTTTTGATTGTCCCATGGGGGTTACAGGGAATATCTAGTATCTAAACAGTTTCAAAAATTATCAATCTTAGTTCAAAGCCTTCATAGACAAAATAGAAAACGATAAGCTTTCAGGTGATATATCATGGCTTGGTTTAGCATAAGGTGCCGTTTTCAAAAAGCAATGTTCTAACAAAATTCTTTAATTTGCTAAAACCAATCAATCACAGTGTTGCCAATTTAGCACTTTCCGTGCCAGATTTAGCACTATCCAATTTATATTACCACCATAACAATCAGTTTTGCAATTTCGCACTGTATTAATCTTTTTAGCATTAATTTCAAAAATAAAATGTAGCTTTTATCGAGATTAGAGTCATAAATTCAAGGGAATAAACGCATCTTTTTCGAATATTTATGCAAACAAACCTACTACATTTTTCTACTTTTTCAACAAAATTTTCAGTTAACCTTAACGTTGTTGACCACGAATATCAACATATTGAGCGCCTTTCGTTTTCTCCTACCGTGTTTTTCCTTTTTACCGAGTATCCGCAATGGTTCAAACTTCGGATCAATATCGGTCATAACTTTCCAAATTACATATGTACATCCAAAATAATTGAGTAGAGTTGAATAAAGCATTTTAATTTGATTCTGATCAGACATAAAAGTCTATTATGAAGATGAGCTTTTGGCAAATAAAATTACATTTTGTATATTTGTAAATCATCTGCTCCTTTTAAAGAACACGTGTAAAATATTTTATTTGATTTCATTGCGACAAAAATCTCATTTTATGAAAAGTTGAGCTTTCTGGTAACAAACTTTCAATTGTCCATCCAATTGGAAATTAAGTTTTAAATAATTTTATTTGCTTCTTTTAAATGGCTTCCGCTATTAAAGAACCGGTGTTAAATATTTTACTTGTTTTCGATCCGAGATAAACGTTTTTGTAAGCATGTGCTTCTATAATTAAAAACCAAGTGTAAATATTTTAATTCACTCTGTTTTGACATAAAAGCTATTTCTTGAAAAGTTGTGCTTTTGATACAAGTTTCACAATATTGTCCTTCGAATTGGAAATTATATTGATTTTTCATTTAAAAAGAACAAATAAACACATAAGTTATTTTATGAAAATGTGAGCTTTTTGAAAAAAGTTTAAAATTGCCCTTCCAATTTTACATTAAATTTTTGCTTCTAAATTAAAGAACAAGTGTAAATATTCTAATTGATTCAAATCCAACTGCGTTGTAAAATTCTTTTTTAAAAATGAGCTTTTTTTTAAAAAGTTGGACAATAGTCCTTCTAATTGGAAATTAAAATTTTAGTATTTGTTTGCCATTTGCTTTTGGCGTTAAATAACACGTGTAAATTTTTTATATTCAATTATGATCCAACATAAAAGCTTCTTTATGAACAAATGAACTTTTCTTGCAAATGTTTTATTGTTATTATATTTTGTAATTATCGATTTCTCTAAAACAACATAAAAGTTTTTTATGAAAATCTACGCTTTTTGTAAATATAGGTTTCATAGTATCTTCCAATTGGAAATTTTGATTTTTGAAATTTTAATTAAAGAATAAGGGTAATATCGATTTTCTTTGGTTAAAAATAATTGATTATTTTGACAAATAATTGATATTTTTGAGTGTTTCATTTTTCTTTGGCGAAAATAATTGATTATTTTTTGATGTATAATCAATTTTTTTAAATCATGATTTTTTCAATAATCTACTACCACTACATTGAAAAATAGAAATGTCAAATATGACAAATAGGCGCCTCGTCATTTTAATGTCAATTATTAAATGGTTTTCTTGCTCACTTTAATCACAAAAAAAATAACAGAGCTCTCACAATGCAAAAACTTTTTACTTTTTATTTTTGCCTTTTACCTTAAGAATTTTTTTAGCTCGCACAATGAAACAAAAAATTAAACTGAAGCCAACTTCATCATTATTAAAAATTGTTTACAAAAATTATGACATTTAATTTTCTAACCTCTATATACTGTGTACGATTTTTCTCGATCTCATATTTCTTAAAAAAACATACATAATCAGTAGTTCGTAAATTAATATATATATTTATTTATTAATAGAACCCATACAAATCTCGATATTGTGATAAATGATTTGCTGCATGCAATGGTCGTACGAAACTTTAGATCGATCATCAGGAGCCATCAATAGGGCCGTTTCAATGTCATATCTGCCCAAAAAATTTCCGAAAAAAGGAGAACTATCGCAAACACTTATTAACGGATATCGATGGAAAATCACAGAAATGTCCAAAAAGTGATAAAGCATTTTTGTTTCGCAAAGAAATGGTGGTCAATATAAGATGTCACACGGGAGAAAATACACACCTCTGTCAATATTGTGACAAGAAATTTTCGCAAAAACTTTGTATAATGTAATATTGCTTCACATCATAAATGTAATACATAACTAGAGTGGTGTGTATCTTATTGAAATAGATCTTAATTTAAAAAAAATGTTTAAAATTCATAAATGAGATATTTACTTTATTCATATTAATAAATCATACATTTTAATTACCAAATGGTGACACCAAATAGTATGACAATAGTTTTATAAATACCTAGGAATATAAAATTTTAATAATCCTCTGGCTTATATAATATATCGGTCATATGAAATTCAACTTTTAAAGAATTAAAAAAATTGTTTTAATTATCTTGCAATAATTAGCAGCTGCTGGCAGAAAAATTTGTGAATTCTACCACCACCACCACTGTTTTCAAAGCATTGAAACTCAATATTATACTCTTCTTCCCGAATGTGATGAACCAATATTCTTGACAATTAACTGAGTAAACGGAAATGGAACTTTTGCATTAAAAATACCATTTATATACAATTTGTATTCAATTTATTTATAAATTCGTAGGCGGTTGAAATATTTATTATTTAAATAATAAAACCACTAAGGACGTATAACGTATACCTTCACTATTATGGTTTAATGTTTACTGTGGGGTTATGTTATGATGACATTTATCGAAAAATAATTTTTGACACCTATTTTAAAATGTTGCGAACTTCATTCGATTCAATTCTTAAGGCAAAAGTTCGGAGTTTGTTAACTTTTTCTAAAAGATTTTCACCAACATAACGAACAAAACATTTTTTTTTCTCAAAATGAAAATCATACAAACTTGTAAGTAAAAAGTAAAAAGTTTTGCATTGTGAGAGCACTGTAACAAATTAATTCACAAAAAATAATCGCTTGTAGCTTTATGAAATTCACATTAAACTGACAGAAAACAAAATGTCAAAATACCAACACAAAGACCAAAAATAATCAATTATTTTTCGTTTTCGATTGGCAAGAAAATAATTGATATTTTTTGTAAAACCAAAGAAAACCGACATAAGTATTTTGAATGATTCCGATCCGACAAGAACGTACTATTATGAAAAGATGGGCTTTTTGTATAAAAGTGTATTTTAAATTAAATTTTTGATAATTTTAATTATAAGTTTCTTTTATTAAATAGCAAATAAAAATAGTTCGTTATATATATTCCAATACGTCAGAAAGTTAAGCGTTTTGATGTTTGTTATCACTTTTTTGAGCTTTCTTCAAAAGATCAAAAGATGAGCTTTTGAAACAAAGTTCCACAGTTAATATTTTTCGAATTTTTACATTACACTTTTAATTTTTGTATTCATTGGATTCTTTAATTAAAGCACCAGTGTTTATTTTTATATGATCCGCATTGGACGTAAAAGCATATTTGTGAGAAGCTATATATGGGCATTTCAAACAATTTTCAAAATTGTTCAACTTTGTGGTGTCTCAGAAAATAGTTTTATGGTACGAGAAGATATACATATACGAGTATTATGGACAATTGTACATTTATTTCAATTTCAAATCACATTTCCTACAATCATGAAATTAATAAAAAATAAACTACTTAACTTTAAATACGTTGTGGTACAACACAATAATGTGTGTGCTTTTACAATAATTTTCATTGCTTCAAATAAAGAGTAATTCCAGAATCTGCAGAATTTATATTTTTACTATACATACATACTATTGCATAGCCAATAAAATTCGACTAATTGTGTCTACTTTCTAATGATTCCTTTATTTGTTCCACTGGCTAGCCACTAGTGGTTAATTATAAGCGAAGAAACCCTTTATACATTCGCACTATATCTAAAAATTCAAAGCACGTATTGACATAATTTTAAAAATTCGGAATAAGCTTCAAGATTTTTCGACTCTCTGAAATAATCTGACCATCCTTGATCTGCTAGTAAACAATTTCATTTTATATAGTCGTTTTGTATATTGACGAATTAGTCAAATAATTTACAATCGTCTAGGTAAATTTTTTTCATCATCTTTTAGCACTCTATCCTGTCAAGCTAACACTATTTTGACATCAGTCAGGCATCCACGAAAAATAACAGTTGGCAACACTGATCTATCAATGTGTCACTGAAAAGGAGAACTCTTTCCCAGAACTTGTTAATAGATATGAATTTTTGCACAGATGTTGTGCAGCACTATTAAATTTATATCTGAAAGGGCATGGTACATTTATTTCTGATTTAGCAAAAAGCTTCGATAACTTAAACTCTACGAAGCATTACCTATGTATTCTAAAACCTTCACTCGTCCTACTAAAATTTTAGAATTTTTTCTAAAGTTTGAAATAAATATTTATACATCCAACACCCGCGCCAATTGCTGAAGATATAGCGTTGCTTTCGGTGTACTTCATATTGTTGCTATAGTCCTTGTTTTTAATAATTAAATTTAATAAAAATAATCAGCAGTCTGTTTTAACTGATTAGTATTTAACACAGCTGGTGCGAACTGCCCTAAAAGCATTAATTTTGGCATCCACAAGCAAATCTTATTTTTAAAGGTGTTAGCATAACCGCAGCGAGTATTTAAGGATTAGTAATGAAGCCACACAATTTAACGAAACTGTTTTCTTATACGGAAAATAGGACCGCCCAGCGATTCCGTAACATTAACAATTTGTCAATAAACAATTTGAGATTGAACTAAAATTAAAATAAAATAATTATTTTACCTTACACTTACACATATTTCATTTGAGGTGTCGCTTTGATACGAAGAACATGTTCCCAGGTGGTCGTGCCTTTAGCATATCCAACGCGGACTTACAATTCTTAAAAATACTACTACTATATCGGTATGTTTAGCCACGTTACCCTGTTACCTTCCCTGCCAACGAGGAGCTAGATCACAGTAATAGAGAATGCGTTCTATGATATCCTCGCTGTGGTCCACATTCACAGGTACTTGAGTCCGCTAGACTCAGTCGGTGCATATAGGAGGCTATTCTTCCATGTCCCGTTAACATTTGGGTAAACCATACACTTAGAGGAATCTTTGTCTCTCATCTCGCTTCAATGTTTGGCAGATAACTATATGTTATTCTGCCATCCATTGAATGCGACCATCTATCTTGCCATATTGATACAGACGCTTTTCTCGTTTTACTCTCCATTAGGTTTGGCGGAATTTGATCGCCGTCTACTATCACGTTTCCGTAGCTCACGTCTTGTCTTTTCCTTATCTTGTAGTTGGCTATTTTCTCATATAAGAGTATACCAATACGAAGCATACCGGCCAAGATAGGAACGGCGTCAGTTGACACTGTTCTGTATGTCTTGGGAATTCCGAGCAAGATATTTCTTTGGGCACTAACCAGTGTACGCCGATGGTGATATTTCAATCTGTCACCATAAGGCCCTCGTATATTATTGACAAAGTACGTTGCTTGAGATCGCAGTTCTCTTTTGCAACTCGTTGTATAGCACAGCGAACCTTGTTAGTATTTTCCGCAACTCTTTTGACATGTGAAGTTACTCCAAGTCGTTCATCGAATTCAACTCACAGTCATTTAACAGTTTTCACCATCTTAATTCTTTGGCCATTTATGGAAACCAATGGTGGTCACCTAATGTCCAGTGAACCTTTAAGTTGGATCTGTCTATGGCTAATTGCGCCTAGCAAAGAGCATTACCTTATCCTCCACAAACGCTACTTCTTGGACTTCATGGTTCATGCTTCCGTTAAAGACAATATTCCAACGGTGTGAACCAAGGATAGAACCTTGCGGACATCCTTTATTGACATTTATTTCAAGTGTGCCATGACTTGAAATAACAGTGGCTTTTCTGGCAGAGAAATAGTTGTTAATGATGTTATAGAGATTGTATGGGCAATTGAATCTCTTTAGCTCCAGCATTATGCTGGGCCACCACAGGTTATCGAACGCGCCAGATACATCTAGGAAAACTCCAAGATTGTAATTTTTGTCCGACTCTTTAACCCTATTAATCAGTTTGATCATTGCGTCCTCTGTGGACCTATTTTCTGTAAAACCGAACTATTTGTCACTATATAGGTGTTTTCTGGAATATGTTCATTAACCTGACGGCAATTAATTTTTCAAATATATTTTTCAAAGTTGCTTGTTGCTATAACCAATAAAAAAATATTAGCTTGAGTAAACCCTGTCTGATTTCTTTGCGCTATACATCAAAATATTTTGAAAGATTGTTCCTGAGCGAAATTATCACAAAATATAGGGAGTACAAATTATTTCACTTACGTCAAAATTATTCCAAATAAGATTAATATTATGGAAATCGGACACATCTGAAGAGTTTATAAAAGGTAATCTGTGTTGGTAATCAAATGTAACATCGTTAAATTTCAATCAACCACTAGATGAAAGGATTTGTATATTTATAGTTTAAAATGAAACAATCTTTCGAAAAAATTGAATATTAGTTCGTTCAGTTTCTTAAGTTGACCAGCCATACAAGTAAAAAGTCAAAGTTGTGAAATCACATTCGTAAAAAATGTCATAGAACTAAAACTTGTACCATTCTATTTAATTGACTTACATAAGTTTCAATCCTAAAAATGGTGAACTTCTGAATTGTTGTAGTTTGAGACCTAATGGTCTGATTTTTTAATTTTTGGACCTTACCCTTTCAAACGATACTTCGTTCATTTCGATCTTATAGATCGAATTATATATAAAAAAAATTAAATATCCGGATAAGCCGGATAATTGACTATAAAATTACTCGACCGAATTTGCATACTCTAAGACCATTCAAAATCGCATTTCTAGAATGTCAAAATGTTTGTTACACGCAATTTTCATTTGAAAATTGAAAATTGTTCAAAGCTTAAAATTGACAGTTCTGTATAAAATGTTGGTAAAAATATTTCTATCAAACTATTAGCCGAGAGCCAGAGAGGGGGAGGAGTGCATGCGGGGATAAACCCACTGTGTTAAGCTGCGACTTCCGAAGAAAGTTTGAGTAAAAATAATTTGTCTCTTAAGATTAGAGAACTTTTCTGCTAAATTAAATTATTAGAATTCATCGAGGTAGACATGTTGGTGCCAAATCCGTCAGTTGTTGCGTTTGATTAGCAATTCGTAATTTTATTTAGTAAAACTGTATTAGACTTCTGATTGTCTCAAACTCTGTGGACTAGCAAAATTCGAATAGTTCGTGAAATTTGTAAAATAAAGTTTCTATTTTTATCTACATTACATCAATCTCTATATTACATCTATAATTACTATAATTTTGAATTTTTGAAACAATCTACTTTGGAATTGTATGAGCTTTAAAGCTTTAAAATTGAATTATTTTCATGTTTTCTAAAGTTTCTGGTTGTTTCCAAAAATAAACCAATATTCAAAATTAAAATTAAAATTACATCAAACTTTAATAAAATTCGCAATTTAATGTAGATTTCAACAGAAATTGTGCAGAATTTCGATTTTATTTTAATTTATTAAATTTCGATGTACGTAAGCGAAATTTTAAATTTTGAACTAAATTTTTTTTGAATTCTTGAAATTCTTAAATGAAGCTACTTAAAAGGGAAATCAAAGATTGGAAAGACGAATCTATCAGTAACTACCTCAAAAAATTATCTAATGATACTAGTACTGATTATTCTCTCTGCGGAGAGCACCCAGAAGAATTAAAACGCCAATAATGCAGATTCCTCCAATCAGAACAGAAGATAACAAATGGGCCAGAAATAACGAAGATAAAGAACGAAATTTTGCTGAATACCTGGAAAAAATATTTGAACCACATGATGACCAGTCATTGGAAGCCGAAATAATAACTGGAGAGGTTGTACAGGAAAGTGAAGAAATCCTACGAGCAACACCAAAAGAAGTCATGCATGAGATAAAAACAAATATGAATCTGAGAAAAGCGCCGGGTTATGACCTTATCACAGCAGAAATTTTAAAAGAACTACCAAGGAAAGCATTATTAATGCTCACCAATATTATAAATGCCGCCTTTCGATTGAAATATGTACCCAGCCTCTGGAAAATTGAAGAAGTAATTATGATTCCTAAACCTGGGAAACTACCACACAAAACTGGATCATACAGGCCAATATCACTATTACCAGTTATGTCTAAACTCTTTGAGAAGTTATTAGTAAAAAGACTAAATCCAATAATTGCGAGGAAAACCCTGATTCCAAATCATCAGTTCGGTTTTCGCAATCAACACTCAACATTAGATCAAGTACACAGAATAACTAACATTATTGAAAGAGCATTAGAGGAGAAAAAAGTCTGCTCAACGATATTCTTAGACGTTGCACAGGCCTTTGATAAAGTTTGGCACGAAGGACTTAACTATAAGTTAAGAACTGTACTACCAATGCAATTCACTACAATATTAGAATCATACTTGAAATATAGATTCTTTAGAGTAAAATTAGACGATTCCTATTCTGAATTGAAAGAAATCAAGGCAGGAGTACCTCAGGGCAGTGTATTAGGTCCTGTCCTATACCTATTGTACACTAATGGTCGCCCTGTATTAGAAAACAACACTGTGGCGACCTTTGCTGATGACACGGCAATCTTAGCTGTTGGAGATAGCAACGAAGAATCAACTCAGAGTTTACAGTTAGCTATTACTCAAATACATAACTGGACCAAAAGATGGCGAATTAAACTTAACGAAACTAAATCAATTCACATCAATTTTACAAACAAACGACTCGAACATATTCCGGTTACAATTAATCAAGAAATAATACCGTATGCCAACACGGCTAAGTATCTTGGCATGATACTAGATGCAAAACTACGATGGAAAGCACACGTGAGACATAGGCAAAAGCTCGAACAAAATGTTAACACTGAGGCAACTAAGCTGTTAAACAACACAGATATTGGACGCAGGCTCAAACGAACTAAACCTTTTGAGCTGATGTAATTGCTAGGGTAAACAGCGTAATGCTGATCTAAAATCCAAAATAACGATGTGGTTTAATTCAATTTATCAGACACTATGGAACATCAGTGAGAAGATGCCATAGATTAATACAACATAGTAAATTAAGTTAGAATAAAATTGCTCATTAGTCCAGGACTTGTAATAATTGTTTATTTAAAATATTTAAATAAAATTGAAAAAAAATTCTTGAAATAAAATTTGATTTTATTAAATTTTGAAAACCTTTAAAAAAAATTTTCATTTCGAATTATAATCATTTTCATTCATTTTAAATGTCAATTTTTGGTAAAGTTTGTCGAATTTAAAACTAATGATTCCTATCGATTTGGAACCAACCGAGTTATTATTATTAATTTGTTATTAATTTCAATATAATTGATTCCATAATTTTAATACCTAAATTAATAAAAAATATTTTAATATTAAGGATCACTAACGCAGGTAGTTATGTATAAAACATAATTAACATTCCCAATTTTCTCCAAACTCGACATTTCTAAATTGAAATTAGGCTCCATATGGATACGGACTAGATGCAAATTGCTCAGGAATGGGCATTACAATATTTTATGTACAAAGCTGTAATCTCATAAAATATAAAACGATGAACTTAAAAATGAATGACAATATAAATGCTTAACCACACCATAATCGTAATTCGTAAGTATATGTAGGTATTATATTTTGTACGGCTATACAAATTATAACGAACAATAAGTTTAATGATTGAGAAGTTATCTCAATATTCCAGCCCAGAAAAAAATATCAATGTTCATCAGGCAACACTATTCTCATTCCATGATCATTCTAAACATGTGTAAACAACTGAGATGGAATTCTGGTACAACTTCCCACACTTGTTATTGAGCACAGAATTATTATAAGTAATATGAAAGATGTTTTGATTGCATCAAAATTCAAAGCAGTCTACTGTTGTTAATGGTTAAAAATGGTAAATATGAAAATCATCACAACCGAAACAAACCAAAAATATTTCGTCAAAAAGCAAATATCTACATACATACAAAATCAGTCACTTGTAACAATATATACTTAGATATTATACTGACTGTGCTGTGTGTGTGATCATTTTATAATAAAATTGAATAATAACAATTTCACTTTTACGCATTTGGAACAAAATCAGAAAATGAATGTATGTCAGCCGTACATTTGTATACATATATATGCTTACGAGTACATTTACTCGCGCGATACGATCATCTGAGTTGAACACGAACGCGATCAGCGTACATCAATCCTATTGTTTTAAATAAAAAATGTTTTTTTAAGATTTTGATGTGTCACACAAATTTTTTTTTTTTGTTACTTAAAAGAAAACTATAATTTTATTTTATCTTACGTTTGATTCAATTGAATCCGGTTTTATATATTTATGTATATGAATTTTAATGAATTTAATTTAATGATCATGATCTTGATCTCGAATGTTAAGAAATTGTGTTCAAAATAGTTTGTATAATTTTATTATGTGCGGTATACGCTTTTTTGACAGAACAAGTGGTTAATAATTTTTTTGTTGGTCCAGTGATTGTTTAAATGGTTGGCTGAATAAATAAGTAAATATGTATTTTTGTGATGATGGATTATAACTATTATGGTTATGAAATGATTTTTTGGTTGGTTACGATTATGAAAAGGTATAATTATGTAATTCATTTGAATTATGTAAGATAATTATACTGACTGATAAGTGTGTGGTTTATAATTGATTTTTTTTTTTTGTTGTCTTGCAGTTTATTAACCTATTGTGGGAGCCGTATGTGATTGATTAGTTGGCTAGTATTATTATTTGGAGAAAAGAAATTTTTATGGTGTGGTTTTATAATTTCCAGGATTGGTGAAAGGTTTTTTTGCTTAAAATTAAAATGGTCGTATCGGCGTATGATCCAAATTATTTGAATGAGATTCATACAAAGAATCTAGATACTAGGTGGTTTAAACATAAACATTTTTGGATTATGTAAGTTCTCTATTGTTGCACTTCATTATGGGCTATATTTTGTTGCTCAACTGCAAGACGACACTCGTCATAAAACCAATCATTCTTGGGTCTGACTTTTACTATACCTAAGGTCTGTTGAGCAACACTGACAACCGAAGTGTTCAGTACCTCCCAGACAGAGTTCACGCAGTCAGACTGGTAATTAGCTTCATTAATGTTGTCGCTGACAAGATCCTGATATCGTTTCTTTTGATCTTCAATTATCAGACCTTCACAGTCGAAACGTACCATGCGTTTTGCTGTGTTCCCAGACTTGTACGAAAACTTCCATCGTAGCTATGCAGCGACCAAATGATGATCGCTGCCTACGTATTTGGTTGCTGACCGATAAGTTCTGACATCCTGCACAACCTGAGCCCGTCCTTTAGAAACTAACACATGGTCAATTTGGCTGCGGGAAGTTCCGCGAGAATGTGTCCATGTCTCTAGATGTATGTGTTTGTGAGGGAAGAATGTGCTTGCTACTCTAAGATCACGAGCAACCGCAAAATACATCATTCTCTCACCATTATCGGTCGCAGTTTCGTGTCGGGAGTACGGTCCTATGATTTCTGCCAGCTCTAGCATTAAAGTCCCCAATTACCATTCTAACATCGTGTTCAGGTATAGATCCAAACAGATCGTCGAAGTCATTGTAAAATGAGTGTTTATCTTGGAGCTGACTGACTTCTGTGGGCGCATGTACACAAATTATCGACAGGTTAGCGAACTTCATGCGCAAGCGAAGCTTACACAATCGGTTATTGACTGCTTGGAAATCCAAAACAGCGTTCTTTACCTGCGGCCCAAGAAGAAATCCAGCTCCAAGATTTCCGAGGTCATCTCCACTGTAGAACAACGTATGGTCCTGGGACACATGGTCTCAACTTTGAGGCCAGCGAGTTTCTTGAAGAGCAACGAGTTCCAGCCAATATTCCTTCATGCACGTGATTTGGCCCTCTAACGCTCTTGGTTTTCTAAGTGATTGCACGTTCCACCAGATATAGCTAACACAATAAGGAGCAATATACTGTATAGCAAAGCAAAATAAAGAATATGTATTCATACACCAGAGATAATAACTTACTAAACTATAATTATGGATGGTTTTTCTGTTCACTTATATTGTCGGCTTACGGCTGTGAAAAATTCCTTAACTTATTCCTAAGTAAAACACACTGTGAATGTATTTGTGTATATTTGAATTAATGCAGAGTATGAAAATATTTAGGCGGATATATTCTTTGATATAATTAAATCGTTCGTTCTACTAGTAATTAAAATTACCAAAAGTAAAACACTGAAATCATAAAAACTAACAATGCTAGTTATAAAGTTTCATGTCTACCTCGTCTAATCCAGAATTTGCGAGGTAGACATCGGTGCCTATATGTTTCGCTGTTAATTCTCTCAATTGTCAATATCCAGGAAATTTTTTAGATTTCAAAGATCAATTAAACCAATAATCGCACGTTTCGCGGCCAAGTATGACCAATCCAGAACAATGACAAAAATCTAAAAAATTTCCTGAGTATCGACAATTGATAGAACTAACAGTGAAACATAGTGGCACCGATGTCTACCTCGCAAATTCTGGATTAGTATTCAGTTGAAGTGAAAAAATCAAATAAAAGAATAACCACGTGTTTCGCGGCCAAGTTTGACCAATCCAGAACAATGACAAAAATTTAAAAAATTTCCTGAGTATCGACATTACATTTTTTTACATTCTGACACATTATTTAGACATGAAACTTTTAAACTAGCAATTTTAATTTTTTATGAGTTCATTGTTTTATCTTTGGTAATTTATATTACTAGTAGAACGAACAATTTAATTATATCAAAGAATATATTCGCCTAAATGTTTATATAGTCTGCATTAATTTAAATATTCACAAATACATACACAGCCCTGCGCAGGCGTGTGAAATATTTCCTAAACCAATCCTAAACTTTGTTTTTGTACCTAGGATTGATTTAGGAAATGTTTCACGCGCATGGCGGCTTTCATTTTGAATTACATACATTAGTTTGGTTAGTTCTAAATCATCTGGCAAAGATAGTATAAGTAATTTGTTAATCAAACAAATTGTACTATCAGTTGTGTCTAATATGTTACCCCATATATTTCAAATCAGCCATTGAACATACAGTTTTCCCAGATTGTTTAAAAGTTGCTTCAGTAAAACCGTTGTTTTTCAGGTCAATTTTGAAAATTTGGGATGCAAGAATTACATTTTTATAATTTTTCTTAGCTTGAAATCGGCATTTCAATGTTAATGAAATTTGTGAGCATGATTTATACAGTGATCAGCTGTTTCTGTACTCTATCGATTTCTTATTGCTCTTCTTGTTTAAGTTCTTCGGTTAAAATTTAAATAAAATAAATTAAAAATTGAAGAGTTTGGGAGCTATTTTTGAGATCAGTTGAGGAATCAAGTGGCACTCAAAATCACTGATTGCAAAAGCTGCACAATTGTGAAACATAATCTTTTGCGTTTGAATATTATTTACCATTTTACCGAATAAGGATTACAGAATTATTGAAAATGTTAAATATTTCGAAAATCTTCATCAATATATTTAACAGAAGCTATATGTGTAACAGAAAACTTCGCAAGATCTAAAACATTTCTAGCTACAATATCAACTAACTGTTTGGGATGGTGTTTTTTCATCATCACCCCATACACTCCCAATGTATTGACGCAATTAAGTATTGCATCAATTAATTTATCGGTCACATGTTTTTGTGATTCAATTGTTTCTATGTAACAGTAAACAAAATAGTAATGTTTAGTTTGTATTGGTAACGTTTGAATCAGATGTTCTGACCTCAACCCTGTGCAAATTCAATTATTTTAAATGATCGGTTGGGGTAGAAATTTAGCAAAGTTCTGTTGTGAGATAAAAGTTTTATTGAAAATTATATCAAATGAGTACTCGCCGATCTACTCTTGCTAACACTTAGTGAAGTAGAGGCAACGAAAATAGTCACATTACTGCAAGAAGGACATCATAGTTATAGTATTTAGCTAATCTGGTAAGAACTAATCAATCAACGGATATCGGGAGAGTAGCAAACAATCAATCGAGATCAGCATCCGGGCGAACATGTAAAACTTCCGTATTAGATGACCGATATCTAAAGTTATTCGCTCTCAGAAACCGATTTATCACGCATGTCCATCGGCCCGATCGGCACTTGCAGAGGTACGAAGTGTCAATATTTCATCCCGATTTCCTGCTACAGGCCCAGAACTAACGTTCCAACTAGGAATTTTAGAGGCTGGTCAATTATGGTTTGGGGAGAAATTTATCTAACTGCTTGTACCGAATTAGTAAATATAAAAGTAAATGCGTAGAACCCCACGTTATGCCTTTTGCTTTTGTTTTCATACAAGATAACGCACACACACGTTGCAAGAGGAGTAGTGGACTTTCCCGTAAACAAATCATTGTACAATTAACGCTGAATTGGCCAACGAGGGGCCCAAATCTCAACCCGATTGAGCATGTTTGGGACATAATTAGGAGAACGGTACGGCAGCGAATTACCACCACAAAAAACTTTTAGAGCTTCAAAAGTCTGTGGTTCAGAAGTGGGAAAATATTCCTGAAAAAGATATAAAAAATTTGAGTTTCAGTATGCCAACACGGTTTCAATGCGAGATATCTGCACGTGAAGGTAACACACGCTTTTAAAGTATCTTTTAAACTGATTTTTGCAATAAATTGTAATTTAATTTGAATAAATGTGAATTTTGGGTTTTAATTACGAAATCTTATTAAATTAACTTATTTGTTTGAAATAAAACCAATTAAAAACTAATATAAAATTAATTAGAAACAGACAGAATGAAAGAATTCTGGAGAGTTTATGTGTCGTATATTAAAATAACTTTGGTGCGATACTTTGGTACGAGAAACCAGTTAACTGAATTTTTAGTTGTTTAAGTAATGAATAAAAATAACCCTAAAATTCAATATATTTTAAGATAAATTTTCTAAATTTACAAAAGTTCTAACGATTCACAAAAAAAATGAAAAATTTTCATAAATTTTGTTTTAAATGAACTTGTTATTAAAAGTTACGTAGTTGCCACATAACAATAAATTGTTTTTTGAAACTCTT
Source organism: Tipula unca (assembly GCA_951394425.1). Classification (NCBI taxonomy): domain Eukaryota; kingdom Metazoa; phylum Arthropoda; class Insecta; order Diptera; family Tipulidae; genus Tipula; species Tipula unca. The sequence goes on along the minus strand of OX596381.1, from coordinate 43,582,957 downwards.
GTATTTCATTAAAAATAAATAAGTACTGTAATCGACTTGTTATAAAATATAAAAAAAAATCTCTAAATGATTGTATCGTAACATTTTTAACTACAGCTGTCAAAAATGTTCGTTTTATTAGAACTAATGTTTACTTAAAAATTAGTAAAGTACTTCTTGTCTTTTAATAAAACTAACTATCTGCAGATATCAACATATACTTGATAATACCATATTATGATATCTAATAAAACTATTTTTATGTAAGGTGATTTCCGCCATGTTCTTAAATTGAGAATTTAAGAAATAAAATTTAATAAATCCCCGATTTATATATTTTTAAAATGTGGAAAATGTTAAACTTTCTTCGTAGTAAAAATCATAGTGTAAAAATAACGAACATTCAATACTTTTTAATAAATTTCCACTACACGTCAAAGATTTTACTGATTTAAATATTGAAAAACTGTTGAATGAATAAATAAAAAAAATTTCAATCCTTCCTGCTAAAGAAAACTAAAAATATTTGCAGCTAATCTTCAAATCCAGGAAATGTTTTGAAACTGAAGCAAATTCTAATAGAAAAAGGCCCCTATTCGAGTGCATCGTTAAATTATTGTCTCATTAAATATATATTGCATCCAAACTATAAGCTAAAACAATAATAAATAGTTAAACAAATCGAGTGATAGCTTAAGAACAACATAAATTTTAGTTATGTATCAGTCAACTAAAATAGGTGCGCAGGCTTCGTCGGGCACCTAATTTAGTTGACATTCGAAGAAATAAATTAAATTGTTTTTACAAAATAGCCCCAAATTTTTTTAGTGTTAATAGTTTGTTCAGTACGGGAAACATTCATTGGCATTGCTATTGGTCAGTCAAATAAAATAAATATTCAATAAAATAAATATTCATATCAAGAGTCCCAATTTTCTCCATATAGTTCAGACTCTGAACCTGTGCGTGCCCAACATTATTTTCAGTGCGGCCAAATTAATAAATTCAAAATTTCTATTGGCCACAAATTTAAACAAAATAAATTTGCTTTTTAATTAATTTAATTTTGATAAATTTTTTAAGACAACATACATAGCGCTGAAGATCAAAGTTGGCGTCTTCTTCATTTTCAGTAACGGGAAATGTGTGGTATTTTTGGTTGGATTTTAAATAATAACAGATTTAATTTCGTTATAAATTATCGCACATTGAAATCCAGATAACAAATAAATTTTTCTTTTCACTGCTGCTTTAAATTTATGCCATTCATTCGTATTATGATATCTACATAAGATTTTGCGGAGATTTCCCTTCAAATCGTTTTTATTACCTTTTCCCCCGACTCAACCAGCTGAAAAATAATTGGTATCTGTGCATCTACTTTATATTTTGTAATAGCTCTCAGGCCTCGAATTGCAAGTAATACAAAATATTTCTAAATAATTCGTACTGTGACCACATGTGGCTAGTATAGCCACTGGGTTAGAAAACGCGGCTCTAAGCCCTTTAAAATTACTTTTTTCGACAATTTCCGGCCGATATTTTTTTAGGCAAATTTGTGTAGTTTTTGAATCATTCTTGTGTAACTTTAACGTCAATATATTTTTGCAGTGTACAACAATATAATTTTTAGCAAGTAAAATTATTTTCTTATAATTCAAAATGATGATGCATCTAAATTGAATATTGTTAATCGCATGAGATATTATTTATGTATGTAGTATCACAAGAACTGAGACCGTTAAAATCTTAATTAGTAAAACAAAATTTGATTGGAACGTATAAATGAGGTCACTATCGATACCTGACTGTGTCTATGCTGTCTTCGAAAGAGTATAAGAGACGGTTACAAACCAAACTTAATAGATACACAAGCTGTACAATTTTGGAACCCGCGCTTAATCGATCGAGGTAATGTAATTTCAATCAAATCAAATTTAATAAAATTCCAATTTAGAATTTATGCGATTTAACATATAATATCGATTTGTTTTAGAAATTTAATCTGATACATTTGATATCCAATTACAGTGAATTTATCATCCTTCAACTTGGCATATATACAATTTGAATAAAAATTTAAACTTATATGAATTAAGCTTATAGACTAATGTCGTTTTCGATTCACCAAAAAAAAATCAATTTGTTTAGCGAAAACGATTAGTTATTGTACTGTCAACTTAACTTATGTTCGATTCATCGAAACGAATTAGTCAGTTGAGCAAAATTTCGGATTGCAAATAACATTTTACAAATTTTTTAGATTTTCCCAGTTCACTTGTAGGTTTTGATTGAAAAATTTCAAAAATGAATTGAATTCGGTCAAATGCAAAATAATTCCTTTTGCGCAATAATATGAAAACCTATATCGTTGCTGGCGGTTCACACTGGTATAATATATGTATAGTATATGAACTGTACTTAAAAAATCCGTTAAAAACAACTTTTCATTCCCATACAATTTTAGTGTTTGTTAACTTATCACTATTTATTAACATAAGACTAATAAAATCCATTACATGACTAGGCGCACAGAAGAAAGTGATGAAAACTTTGAATTATACAGCAAATTTTTCTTTACACATATATGTCGTATGTACGAGTACATCAAGTATGTACATATATAAACGACATAAACAACTTTATAAGAAAAGTGACAAGTTTCACTTTATGAACCAAAAAAAAAGCAGCTAACATCACTTATATTATCAAATCATCATTACACTGTCATGCAAATTACTAGTGATTAAACTAAAAAAAAAAAAAGAGTTAACTTACATGAATTATTTTATCTCTCGTAAATAACAAAAGATTTAAATTTATGATACAAAAGCGACAAACCCGATTTTACTATGTAAAACGGGATATGCGTTTCTTAAGTATGTCTGCAGAAAAAAATCACAAACAAATGTATATATATAATCCAGTTATAATGTTTAAACGAAACAAAAATTATAAATTCACAAAATATATAATTTTATTGCTTATTTATTCCACTTATATGTATATATATATAATTATATATAGAAACTTTTCTATTTATTTGTTTAAAAAATAAATAAAAAACCAAACTGATAAAAAAAATTGTGTAAATTGCATAACTTCACTTGTAATTATAACAAATATTCATTTTTTAATTTATTTATTTTAAATAAAATTTCCACTAAATTTTTTGTAATTACATATTTTTTTAATAAAACTATTTTTTTTATTTTATTTTTAAGAAACAACCGTTCAATCTGAAGATTAACAAACGAATGAAAACAAGAATTCGAAATTTAATATAGAAAAAATGTTGTTAATCGTGTACAAAAGAAAGAAAGACGAATTCTCTTTTAAAATAAAGTTTTCTTGAAAGAAATTTTAGAAAAATTATTTAGTGATAGTAGTAGTGTATATATAGTAGTAGTACGCGAGATAGAGTATATGAATTAAAAAAATTTCTTTCACGATTTTATGTTTTCAATGTTGGAGATTATCTTATACATATTATCGTAAAAGTAAAGTCGACCAATTAATTCGAGCTTATATAGTTTTTGTTATAATCGCTTCGCGTTGTGTACATATATGCTATACATAGAACTGAAAATTGTAGAAAATGTAATGAAGTAATTAATTAGTAATTTTGAATATGTTTTGTATTCTGTTGAAAAAATATCGTAAAGATTTGTGTCTTAGGTTAACAAAGTTATTTCTTGACTTTATGGTAGAACCCGACATGTTGAATATAAATATTTATATTCTACTTTATTCTTCAATCTTTCTACGAAAGAAACTAACAAGAAATATATATTTTAAGCTAAAATTATTACATATTTTAAGTCTTAATCAATGTTAATACTTGTTATTAGTGTTCACTTTTAATTAATTTCAGTCCAACCAGATCTGTTCTTCTCAGCCGCCTAAATCGCTTATGTTTTAATATATCCCTGACCAATCCATTGTAATATTTCGAACTGAATTCTCTAATGGTTTCTTTAATAATTTTAATTCATCAAGATCATCGTGTATACCAGAGCATTGGTATAATTTGCAGAAGTCATCTGTTTGATGCGCTGGTGGATCCCCATAACTGAATACTATATGTCCATATGGGTTTGATTATCACTTTGTACAATAAAAATTTATTGGTTAATGACAGCTGAGATTTTCTACCCATCATACATTTTTTTGGCTTTGTTTCGATATGATTCTTTCTCGTTAGCCTTCCATCCAGGTGCATGCCTAAGTATTTAACCTTGGTTTTATGTGGAATATTTATATCGTTTAAATCCATTGGTGGGCAAGTGCGTTTGTTTAGCGTGAATGTGACGTGAATTGATTTGTTTTCGTTCACTTTTATGCGCCATGTCTTCAGCCACTTCTCGATTTTGTTTAGATGATTCTGTAATTCCTTTGAGGCAGTTTCGGGAATATTGTGTGACACCAGGACGGCCGTACCATCGGCAAAGATTGATATGACTATAACCTTGTTCGTGACAGGTAAGTCAGCTGTGTACATATATATATGTAATATTGGTCCTCGAACGCTGCCTTGTGGAACACCTTCGTTAATATCATTTAAGCTTTAGGCTTGTATAATTTCCAAGAAGACAGCAGAACAATAATTCTTTCCCTCGAAGGTGTTTTGATTGCATTTACAATTCTGTGTACTTGTTCTGTGGTACCATGGTGGTTTCGGAACCCAAATTGGTGATCTGGAATAATGGGCCGTTCTTCTAAAACTGGTTTCAATTTCGTTAGTAGCTTTTTTCAAATAAATTTGAGATTGTAGGCAGCATGCTTATTAGCTTTATGTATCATTGTGATCAAAGATATCTTCCATTTTTGAGGAATATAACCAGTCCGCATGATTGCGTTGAATATTAATGTTATTAGTTTTATGCATTTGTCTGGTAGTTCCCTTATCATTTTTTCGGTAATGAGATCATGACCTGGTGCCTTTTTTGGGTTTATACAATTTTTATTTGTATTCTTAAGAATAATTTGTCCTCTCGGATGCCGAGAGTCCATTTAAGTAATTCTGGTCGCTCTGGTTTTCTTCTTCCCAAATCTTAGAGTCTTAATCGCTCGATTTAATTTCCATTTCAACAACGGTGATTGAGTGATTGCCATCGACGGTGAATTTTCCGCTTTTCCTGGATTAGTTCTTGTATATTATGTGACAGTTTTCAATTGATAAAGCCAGGACATCTCTTAGATTTTCTGCCGTTCTGAAGTTTTTGAATAGGGATATGAATAGTTTTGAAATGTGGCTTTCACTGATTAAGAGTAATTTTCTTCACAAGGAATTTTCATTCGCTTAATGTAAACAAATATGTCATCTTTATGAAAATTTGTCCTTAAAATTAGTGTAATATAATACATATTATGTGGGAGAGCCTGTAATTCAATCAAAAAAAAATTAAATTAAATTAAATTTACTTTAACTTAACTTTTACAGAAGTAGCCTAGTTTGACTCCAGTTGGCCATATCAAACAATATGATACAAAAATATTTTTTTATTCCCTAGAACTTTATCCAAAAATCAATTTATAATCCCATTTCAATCCAACATGTTGCATGCTATCAGAATCGGTTAAGAAATAGCTCAGTTAAGTTTAAGCAGTATAGGTAAGCCAGAACTTCATTCTAAAATCATTTGATAAGCCCATTGCCCTTCAACATGCGCTGTGTTTCATAAAAATTAGTCATCCAGAACTTTATTCAAAAAGCAATTACAACTCGCATTTCCATCCAGTATGTTGAGATTTATCATAATTCGTCAAGAAATAGCCTAAAATAGCCTCACCTAGTAGTTCAAATATCAGAACATTATGGTGATAACCGGCGCTGCTTGGCTATTGTTTACCGTGTTTTGAAATGATAACGGTAAATTGCTTGCGATGAACAGCTTGTGATAAACCAGTCTAGAATCAAAGTTTTGGCCTGAATAAGCTAGTTTACACTACGCTACTAGTTTACACTATTGGTACGAAACTCAATCACATCAATGTTATAGATGAAGAAGAAGAATTGCGAACGCATGAATAGAACCTCATGGGGAGCATTGAACAACATGCCCTTGGCTTAATCCGTTATAACAAAATTTGAAATTTAGACCAATAAAAACGTTTAGTACTAAACGTTTTATAACTTTCTTTAATTAAAGCTTTTGGATGTTTTTCAAAATCTGAATTGAATTAATTTGTAAGAAATAAAATTAAATTTTTTTTTAGCCCTAATCGAGACTTAAACTCAGCTATACCTATTTGTTGTCCATTCAGTTTGTATAGGGAAATTGTTTATTTGGACGTTATTCATGTACAGACTTAAACTTAGAGTTTGGATGGCCAATATTGTGGCCCGTACACACTGCTAATATTGTGGCCCGTACACACACTAATACACTGCTTTAAATGTCATAGAATTGAATGTTGCACTTGGCACTATGCAGTTCAGTTAATGTCGTTTTCGTTTGATTTATTTCCCCTTATTGGCCGAGTACACTGATTTTGTGCGTCAATCGAACATGAAACCGATTTACCCTCATTTATATTTGTGTTTTCTGAAAAAAAAAATGAATATTCACAAACAAAACCGTTTATAGATAGACGGTTTTATTCACAAAAGTCAAAATGGCAACACAGTGACAGATAAAATTATAGTATTGGTGTAAAATAGGGGTAACTTGGTCGAAAAAACCAGAGTAGACAAAATTGCACTGAGTGCAAAAAATTTAGCTGTCAGGCAATTTTTTTTGGTTCAAACGAACGGTTTTCGTGTAATTTTTTGCACTCAGTGCAAGTTTTTATGTTCAAACGAAAACGACATAAGTTTCAAACGATATTAATGTTGCGACATATTTGGCTCAACTCAGCTTCTGTTAAAAAATAAATCAAAAAGCAATTTTTTTTAATTTCTCATTAGAAATGTGTGGATGCCCCGCTAATTTTTTTTACACTTAATCGAGGTTCGAACATTGCACAACATACACGATTCCAAATCCTATGACGCCGCTTACTTTACCACCTCACCATTTCCATATATAGATTTGCCGCTAAACCGAGGCTTGAATTCAAGTTCACAATTCCAAATGCAACGACTCCACGGGCGTATATAAATTTGGTGCTATACCAATATTTTATGTTTGCCAATTCAATAGAGAAAATTGAAAATTTTATCAACGAATGGACTATGCATTTGACCATTACCGTAAATATTCATTACGGTCATACACAAGAGATGGCTCTTATACTTGCAAGCCATTACTTGCAGAAATTGAATGTAGATCTCAACACAAGCTGTGTTGAACCAATTACAGAAGAAATTAAATTAAAAAAGTATTGGCGCTGACGAGTCTTGAACTCAAATCCACGATTTCAAAAGCATTCACGCTGCTTACTCGGCCACGGGCGAATTCAAAACTAGTGCTGAACAACAATATAAATCTTTTCATGGCACAACTGATAGAAATCTTTACAAAAAATTTATTAAAAATAACCCGGGGTAATTTAACAATTTATGACCGTGCCATAAAATTTAACACACCCCACTCCATGGTAAAATGAATTCGAGTTCAGAAAGGCTATGAGTGCTACCGAGTTATTAAAAAGCCAAATCGTTTAGATTTGAACCAACACTTGTTCGATAAAATATGTGCCAGACTGATGAAAATATTTTTACAAAATTTAGTGGATGGGTTTTGATGAATGACTAAACGTACATGAAATTGGTTTTGAAACACTTCAAGTTAGATACAAATGCAAAAAAATGTATGATTTGGCTAGCAATTTGCAGTTGTGGAGCCAGATTTTTCATTACGACGTATTTTGCCGCTAATTCTTCAACACGAATCAGCAGTAAAGTTTTGGCCATGTAGCTCGTTCGCACGACTCGAATTCCAACGGAAACAATAAATTTGCACGAGATTAATCAAATCAATGTTATCACAAACAGTCCTCAGGTTTTCGTTGTATCGAAAATTTTTTGGTTATACCGGGTGTTTCTTTTAAACTGAGACGATCAAATATCTCGAAAAATAGCCACTCTACGGAAAAAATGCCCATAATCAAAATTTAATCATACCGCGGGCGAAATACATTAGTGCAAACAAATAGTCCCCCACCCCCGCTTTGTAGGTGGGGCGGGGGTAACTTTTAAACTGAGATATAGGAAGCCATATTTTTTATTGCAGATACGGATTCTACGACTAAAAGTACATATGATTTGAATGAAATATTTTGTTCGGTTCATGATAGATGGCGTTGTAATCGACGAAATTCAATTTTTTCAATTTCTCCTTCTTAGAACACACGCATTCGATTCTGCAATACGTTTGAAATAAAAAACATCACGTTTTCATTGGAAATACTCGAAATTCGTCATCAAAACAATTTATTATATAAAACATAACAATAACAATAGGGTCTCGACTGGCCATTTATGTCAACCGTAACTTGGTCTAAACGCACGAAACACATTCCTCACAGAACGCTGATTTTCGTAATAAATCTGAATAATTTGTAGACGCTATGTCAGGCTCAGTTTTTCCATGATGAAATGGCAAACAATACTGAATAAATAAAAACACGATGACAGTTTGAAACTATTCATGCGTCATTTGTCAAAAAGAAACAAATGAAAAAATCACCTCTATATAGGTGAACGCTTTTACAAAAGCCCATCACTGGTTTCTCCTGACTGGTGGAGTGGGAATATATTTATTGAAATACAGCGCAAAAATAAAACGAAAATGTTCATTAATGTACCGATTGATTTAAAGAAAATCAAAAGTTACATTGAACCATAAAGTGCAAAGCGATACCAATGCCCATAATTATATGGACATACATAGTATTCTACTATCGAGTTCCGCCACCGTATTAAATGCAGAACTCCTGTAATGATTTCAAGAAAAGAAATTGCGCAGTATTACGAAATGATCCGTGGTTATATTGATCACGGGGTATTCTTTTTTAAAGCATAGCCAAGATGCGTAGACCGTTGTGAAGTTATAAGCAAATGTAATTGTATATTATACCAAATATTATACCCATTAAGTAGAATATTACAAATTATGTAGGCACAACAAATCTCTTTATATACAACCAGACATTTGGAACAGGAAATTCTTATACAGCTATATACCTGTAATAGTTATAAATACTTCCCAAGAATTCAAATATGTTTACATATTCTAATCACTATTTTATGCGAGTACCATTATGCTCGTAACAACATAATTATGGTCGTGTAGTATTCATAACAAAAACAAATCCAAAATTTTAATTTAACCTAAATTCTTAAACCAAATTGATTTGTTATTATTTAATATTAAATCGCCGACATATGGAGTGATAACGTATGTATATGTATGTCAAACTCTATATATATACGTATAAACGAAAAACCTAACTCAACTGTCTTGAACTTAATTTAATGTCTAACCACACACAAAATAAAATTATTTGTAACGGTTTTTTGCAATTGTATATTGTGTATTTATAGTTAGTTCTATTCATTGATGTGTGATTATCAACTTTACTATTAATAGTGTTACTCAATTTTGGCGATGGCATGTCATTATGTTTTTGTTATGTACAGTATTTAGTGTATGTATATATATGTATATGCACACACATATGTATTATGATTAAGAAGTTAAGGTATTTTGAAAGATGAAAGTTTTCGGATTATTCATCTATATACTTAGCACATTTTCGACGAAAGTAAATTGGGTGGGTTTCTCGCATTATCTATATGGTGGTGGTATATTTACGTTTGTTTCGCGTGAAAGTGTATATCCTGTTGTTATTGCGGATGATCACTGTTGGTTGACATGAGTTGTTGTTTTTCTCAGCGGAATTTTTTGTTTATAAGAACAATGTCTATTAGATGATTCATGCAAAGGTATTCTTATTTTTATTTCGCCTTGTCTTGTAGCTATGTGTGTACCATTTTGTAGGCCAAATACAAATTTTATTAGTACATACATAAGTAGTTTATTCGATTGAGAGTTGAGAGTTGAATGAGTGAAAGTTTAAAAGATATTTGTTTATTGTCGTAAACTTGTTATAGTTCTTTGATTTCGATATTATGTATCGGGTTCGTAAATTTATTAGTATTTTATAACCGTAATTTTATGGAAATTAATTTATTTTCATCGATATTTAGAAATAGATAAAGTTTATTGGTTTTGACTAACATATACATACATATATGTATCTTAGATCTTTAACCTACAGAATAAGAAATCATATTCGTATAAGGCACATCCGGTGAGCTGGGCATATTAGCAAAAACATATTCTTGATGGTCTACATTCTATAGCTTTATCTCTGTCAATTCGAACGAATACGAGTACGTGTGACCAATTTTTGATATTTTTGTGTATACATATGTATATGTATGTGCATGCGTTGAGGTCTTTCTTGGCTGAGGCCTGTGATCGGTTCGACAAGACTTTTCGGGTTATATGCAGTTGTCCATAATTAATATGATCCTAGGAGCTTCGTGAACATTGTTGATTCAATTTGTGTCTTTGTACAAGATTTTACTTACAGTTGTGGCAGTCACTTTCCTGATGGGATATTGGATACTAGATTCGCGAATATAGTTTAGACAATCGAAAATTGACCATCGTATTATCTGTCCATGTCTCACACCAAATATGATACTGGTTGTTTGCCTGGTAAGTTCATTTGTTGTAAGTTAACTCTTCATCTGAAATAAAATTATACAATTCGTCATTAGATGTGGTTGTTCAACGTTCAAGTAATTTAGTCATGTCGAAAGAGAAGACGTTGAATTCTGAAAATGTTTCATCAGAACGTGGCAAAATACATTTTATTTACCTTTGATGTGGTACAGAGTCGGTTTTAGATTGAGCAATAAGATGTCGTAATTGCCGAGGACTATTATTCTTAAAGCGGCGCGCTATAATCCTGTGCCATACCTAAATCGAGTGACATAACACCGAAGATGAATTTTAAAAATTTCAGATTATTTCCAAATGCGGAGAGACGTTTAAATACTGTCAAGAGGAGTTCTCTATATTCCATCTCGAAGTGACTCACAATCACGATATCGTCGATATAAGAGAATACTTTGTTCTTCTTTTGCGCCAAATGAAGTGATTAGGAGATTGATGACGATGGCAGAAGGCACCAAGTCATATTCTGATATGTTTGCGTCATAAACTGCGTAAAGTGGTCGTGGTTTTGGGTTTGGGTTAAGGCAACCTATACCTTGTGTGACATTGTAGCGAACTACAGGTAAATTATAATTTGGATCTTCAAAAGAATGGCCACAAATATTTTAGGATTATAATGAATATTTTATCTAATTCCATAACCGGTACCACACAAAATTGGCGAAAAAGTGAAAACCACATTTTTTGGTGGACGACCTGTATATATAAAAACAAAGCTCAAGTGGGATCGTTTTTGTAATTTATCTCTCTTTTCTTTGCCCGTATATATTTAAGACAAGTTTTCATTTTTATTGTAAGAATTTGAATTGTCATTCTTTTCTTTTATTTACTATGTATATATGTATAAGCCGGAGTTTTATTAAAATGAAAATAAAATTGGTACAATCTGTAATATCCGGTTAAGGTGCAACTAAGAAAAATTTTAAATTAAAATTAGGACACACAAAAATACAATAAATTGTTGTGCAAAACCAGGTCATAAGCATATATATGTACGCAAGTAGGTTTATACATGCCGATAAAAGTAACAAGTGAAGTTAGCTATACATAGTTGAAATATTAAACCCTACCCAAATGCAGAGACACATAATACACAATGAAATTGACACCGCGGAGACCTCAACTTAAAGAACAATACAACAGCACACACTTTTAAATATCTTTTTCGTCTATTATTCTGTTTGTTATATCAATTGAAACTATATATAAAGTCGCTAATCAATATTCATAAAAATATCGATACCATAATAAGAAAAGTGTAGCACAATTTTAAGGTGTGTACACTCAAATCGTTTGAGGCACACTTTTAAACGATATTAATCTACCAAAAATTTTTGTAAACCCATCTTGTCTCAAATCAATTGATATTTATGCGCCTATCAAAATTAAACTATTACGATCAGTTGGACACGCTAAATATATCGATAAATGTTTTAACGGTCCAAAAACCTATATTTTGTTTTTTGGCACACCATATTTTCATACCATTCACTTTTTATCAATCTATTTCGATAAAACATTTATATGTAAATTTGGGGTTTGTCTTCGCAGTGGACCACACACCATACCATGATGATCGTTACCATTGTAGAAACTCGTGATTTTATCATCACGAGTGAGAGAACAAGAATTTTTATAAAATCCAAAATAACTTTATACTCATTAGATATTTGACCCAAATTAACCTCGTTATAATTACTCAACCGGGTGCAGCGCCTCACATAATGATATGGTAATTACTTACTATCTATAAGACTTTTACTTTTGTTCAATTGGAAAAGAAACTATAATTTTAATTTTAGGGAAATAGAATAATTTTGAAAATGCTTTTAACAACATAATCATCGTTTCGTTTCCTATTCGCATTAACCAAATCGAGTATTTTACGACAAGAAGAGCAATAACATGAAGAGCGCAACGCATAATTATACTTGAACCATCATTATTATTAATAATCGTTTTAAATGTAAATAAATTAAAATCAAAAAGTGCTGCATCCATTGTACTTATTATTGATCAAAGTGATGTGTATTGTGTACACATCGTGTGTGTTGTGATTCATAATGATATAGAAATTTATTTCAAGTCCAATTTCGTTTTCAATTTTGTCGCACGGTCTTAATGGTCATTCGAATTCAGAATGATTCTGTTATGGTTAAACAAGTTTTGGGTGATCTATACAGACAGACAAATTTTTATTCTCCGCACCTACTCATAGAAACCGTTTTGAGCTTTTAACAAAGTATTAACCTTGCTAGTCCCTAGATATTTTAGTTTATTTAGAGAGAAACGCGGACAGATACAGAGAATATGGAGTACTGTTTCTTCCTCTTTTTCGTCCTCACAGCTGCGACAAGTCATTTAAAAAGAAGTCTAGTCTACTCGCATGCCTGACTTTGAGACAGTGCCCTATGATGACTCCTACTAGTATCCTGACCTGACACCGCTGAAGGCCAGACCTGTCGAGTTATTACACATGATGTACTGCTTGACTATCTATCGTTCAATAACTTAGTGGCTGTTTCCTGGAGCAGGAATTAGAAGGATGCAAGTGGCATTTCAATGCCCATTCCTCTTTTTGAGATATGACCTGTTGGCACTACAGAGCTATGTCGTCGGCTTTAATGCATATTTTAACCCTTATTAGATGGATGTTAAACTGATCTGCTATCTTGTTTGAGATGAGACGCATTTCTGGGCTACTTTCGACGTGAGGAGATAAACGTTTTAATGGCAGTCTAACTATCCATAAAAACGCGATAGCACTGGCCGATATTGTATTATACCTCAACCAGTCTACGTTTTTCTTTATTGCAGTTACTTTATCTTGAAATATACCGGATACGGAAAGCGAGATTATTCAGAAGTTCTTCACAGAACACCGCGCCACCGACTATTCTCTCCTTTTTTCCATCATCCGTGAAAAAATAACTCCCCTATTTAGACCTGCATCCCTTAGCCAGCCGTCTCAGGAGGGGATCATAAGAGAAGCTAAAGCTTCTTTTCAAGAGCATTCCATAGGCTCCATCTCAACTATCCCCAATCATCTGTTAGCCATCCAAGTACGCTATCAACATAAAACTGCCCAATATACTTCTCTTCAGACAATTCTTCTCGGATGGTAATCCGAAATTTCAGCAGTCTCTTGGGAGTAATTTTAGAAAATTTAAGGCTGCCAATCCTAATAGGATCCTAATATTGATTAGCACATTATTGAATGAGCAGTGGATCGTCTCAGTACTACCAAATAATCAAGCCACAATGGATATTCATATTACCAAATACTCATTAGTACCTGCAGTATGGCTCTTCATAAGGTGCAGGTTCCTGGACGGTTTAGCTTTCAAATTAATGTTCTAATACCTAAGCTCATTCACTTACGGCAGTGTTTCAATACGAATAAGTGAATGAGTGACTGCCCCTTGTCTCGGTACCGTATGCATGGGATTAGAGTAGCTTTTTTAGATTTACAGGAAGCACAAGTTTATCCACTAGGAAAAAAGCCTCCTGCAGAAAGCTTTTCAGTACTGAGGAAGAAAACTTCCATAGATTGCCACTTTTTCAATCTGATAAAATTTAAATGTTGAAAATTGTCAGCATTTCAACCAATTTTTTATTATTTACCTCAGCTTCTCCAGATAGATAAAATACAAAATTAATACGGATGCAACGACGGACGGTTACAGCTCAAAATTTGGTTCAGAGATGTATCATGTGTATGTCTAGTTCATGCGATGTATTGAATCTGAAAGCTTGAATCAAATATATTTTAACGAATGTTTATTAAAAGTACATACTTACTATTTCTCGTAACTATCTTACTCAATAAATAGCCACCAAAATATTCGAATAACCGTCACACGTGGTTGGGGGCTCTTCAAACATAAAATTTCACATTGCAATTATCATAATTTATTCAAAATTAATACGAAAAATAAAATTAATTAAAAATATGTATGATAAATTCTAAGCAGTCCTGATTTTTCACTAGATTTGGTTCATTGGATTTTGAGGTGATTTATTCCATTCCTTCTGCAACAGTTGCTTCCACTGAGACATTCGCAACGTTGGATTTTCCAGCTTGATCCTATTCAAGTTCTCATGTTCGAACGCTTTGTACGCGGCTCGCATTCGTTTTTCCGGATGTTTATCGTCTTCGACATCAGCTACGTTCAACACAGCTATGGCCTCTTCAACATTAGTGGCCACATCAACATCACGCATTGCATGGTTTAAATTCTCTTCGAGCATCGGATCTTGTTTTGTGACCCGGCTCACCACTTTTGGTGCGTTTATTGATTCAATGTTACGATTTCGAGTTTCGACCTCGGCCTGAATTTGAGTGCGGGTGATCTTGGCAAGTGGTTGTTTTCCAGTCGTTTGTATTGAGCTCATCTCCTTTTCGAGCAGTTCCTTTGCTTCAGCCTTTTTTCTTAACTGATCTTGTCGTTTTTTCTCCTCCTCCTCTTTTTGCTTTTTTTTCTTGGCGAGTTGTTTATCATCATCGGCCCAGAGAGCATCTTCTTTTTCCTTGGCTGCTTTATCGGCGGTGGCCTTTTTCATGGCTGCCTTGCGATCGCGTGCTTCCATGGCTTTCGAATTTTCACCCTTTTTAGGCATTTTAAAAGAATTTTTTTTATCACAATATTGCGAAAATTACAAGAAATTTGCGTGCTTGGAATTGACTGACATTTGTTTATTTTTTCGAATGTCAAATTTGAGCAATTTGTTTGACCAAAATAAATATGAGTTCGGTAAATGAGCAACAAAATGGAATTTTTGATTTAAAGCTCAGCTTACACGGTTTATTATTTTTAAATATAATTTATTTTACATATAACTATTTTGTTTAATTGTATAACTTTAAATTCAAATTAAGATTTTTTATTATTTAAGTACTATAATTAAGAAAGTGTATATAGATTTATGTACATAATTTAAATTTATTTTATTTTTCTCTTCAATACAGATTTTGCAATATAATTTAAACGTGTGAGTATTACATTATAATTTGCTCAAATTTTGACATTTCTAATGTCAGAACAAATTATATCAGAAAAACGTAAACAATGGATGTGCTTAAAGCGGAGATCGCTAGAAAACGTAAAATATTGGAAGAAAGTAATCTTGTGGTATGTATTTTGTTTAATTATAGCGTTCTATCAATTAATCGGTTGGAACTAATTGTTTTACAGAGCGACAAAAAGAAGTATTTCAAACGTGGTGAACTGATTTCAAAGGAACGCGAAGACTACCTTCTAAAGTATGGTCGTCACATAGAAGAGGCCAATTCGACCCTTTACAATATGGCCGTCGATAATAATGCCTCGAGCGATATGGATAGTGTCCAGGTGTTACCGCGCATCGAGGTAATAAGGCGGCTACGTGAACGTGGTGAACCCATTATGTTGTACGGTGAAAGTGAGGTGGATGCATTCAGACGGTTGAGACAATATGAAATCTCTGAGCCTGAAGTGAATCGTGGTTTTCGTAATGATTTCCAAGATGCTATGGATGAAGTGGATCAAGCATATTTGGATGAAATTTTAAAAACTGGAACAGAAAATTCGAACCCGACAACCGATAAAAATGCAACTGACGAAGTTTTGGTGGATGATACCGTTACATATGAGGGGATCCAGGACATGGCAAATAAAATGGGACGTGGTAATAGAGATCATGACATGGAAGTGATTACAACATTGTTACAATTTATATTGAAATTATGGAGCGATCAATTAAACTCGTATTCACAGTCGGAGCGAATGAGCACCAAGGTGAAAATCGCAAAAGCAACGTATAATCAAACAAAAGTTTACTTAAAACCACTTCTCAGGAAACTAAAGAATAAAACATTGCCCGAAGATATTCTCGACAGTTTAACTGATATAGCGAAATGTCTGCTTCGACGAAATTACATAATGGCCAGTGATTCATATCTTCAAATGGCGATTGGAAACGCTCCATGGCCTATCGGTGTGACTATGGTTGGTATTCACGCACGTACCGGGCGCGAAAAGATTTTCTCGAAGAATGTAGCGCATGTAATGAACGACGAAACTCAACGAAAATATATCCAGGCTTTGAAGCGCCTCATGACCAAGTGCCAGGAATATTTTCCGACAGACCCATCTCGATGTGTCGAGTACGTCAGTAAAAAAGATCGAGTTTATGATTAACACTAGAATAAATATTGTTTATTAAGTACAAATTGCACAACAGTGTTTATATATATGTTAGTCATTTATTTTTTGAGGCCAAGCTCTGCTGATCGTTCGGTGGCCGCTTTTACCGCGTTCATTAGAGTAGCTCGAATTCCGCCTTTTTCTAATTCGTGCACTGCAACAATTGTTGATCCACCTGGGGAACAAACTTCGTCTCGTAATATCGCTGGATGCTTCTCCGTCTCGAGCACAGTTTTAGCTGTGCCGTATACCATTTGGGCGGCAAACTGTATCGCCATTTGTCTTGGTATTCCTTGTTGTACTCCCGCATCGCCGAGCGCCTCAATTATGGTATAAATGTAAGCCGGTCCACATCCAGTTACCGCCGAAACAGCGTTTATCATTTTTTCAGGCACTTGATATGCAGTTCCTAATGAATTTAGTATTAAATGGACTTTCTCTAAATCATGATGAGTCACATACTGGGCCGGACTATACACTGTACATCCCTCGCCCACTTGCATCGGAGTATTAGGCATCGCTCGGATCATTTTAACGCCGACAATAAAATTGAACGCCTTCATTAATGACTCCAGCGTAACACCAGCCAAAACGGACACATAGAGTTTATCATGGTCCTTTGAGGATGGCGGTCTATTAGTAAAGTCCATTTCAATTTGCCGTGCACACACTTCTAAGATATGCGGCTTAACACAGATAAATATAATATCAGACTTTGAGACAACATCACAGTTTTCGGTTGTAATATCGGCGCCAATATCACGCCATCTTTTTAAATTGTCATAATTTGGCCCCGAGGCTAGGACTTGAGTTGGTTTCACAATACCTGAAAATAAAATACATGTTTTTATACATAAAATTGGTATGAAATAAAAACCGCAAAATATACCTCGTTTGATTAAACCAGAGCCAATTGCATAGGCCATGTTTCCACCACCGATAAACCCAATCTTTTCATCTAACTTGGCCATTCTAAGTACCTGTGGAACGGAAAAAAACATTTTAGTAATGTCACTAACATTTCGTGTGGCTTATTTTGTCATCTGACATTCGAACTAGCATGGGTCTATTTATTATAGCAAAACCTCCCGAATAAACCGATTTACATATACTGGATGATTCCACCAGAGTAATAAAATAAATATTGTAACAAATTAATTTTATTACCTGAACGAGCACGACTAAGTAATTGATTTCAATCAATTTAATGTCATGTCTCATGTGTAACTGTCATGGCACGTGAAACAGCATGAAAATCATTTTTCCAAACCACGTCGCATTCTCATAATTTCACAACACAACAGGGTTCTAAAATAAAATGATTGTGATCATATTTTGGTTCATTTAACACACCAAATGTAACTGTTTATCGCCCCAGACAAGACAAAAAGCAATGCAGCATATTCTTTAAGCTAATAATTCAGAGCATAAAAAATCCAATATCACTTACCTTTAAAATTTGTTTGTAATACTTTATACACTTAAAATTATCTTAACCCACGATCTAATCTTAAATCATATGATATACGTACTTATAGTTAAATATTATGCTAAAATACTATTTAATTTAATTTTATTAATTTTAAATCCAACTTTTCTGTGGTGAAGCTTGGTGGATTGTGTGTTATGTTATGGTCGGAATGGTCTAACTTTTTTTGACATTGACAACTCTTCCGGAAAGGTATAAAAAAAGGTAAGTTTTGTACTTTGTTCAATACCAGTACGTGACATTGATTGTATCTGACATAAAGAACCTTACAACATATTTATACTATGGTATTTTTTATCAAGTGTTAATTCAAACCACAGATAGCAAAAACTAAAAATAAACTATGCGGCGTGAAACCGATATACGATAGTGTAATTATTGACGATTATGAAGGTTCGTGTGAAAGACGTAAAGTGTAAAACGATGTGGTACAAATGTTTATCTTCAGTAGATAATAGTAGTTAGTACATCGTTTATTTTATTCGGCACTCGACTGTAGATTGGAATTTTCTTCGTATCAGTTTCAGTGTAGGTTACGGATATATTTTGAACAGTGCTGATTAGTACTAGCCCGCCGATTTACTCAAAAGTTGTTCCTAAACTGGCAGACTTGAAGAGTGCTACAAAACCTGATAAATGTCGTGGATAAGACACATAAAAAATAGACATTTGAACGGGTTTTATTTAAGTTCAAAACCTAGCAAATGAATTATTTGTTCAATTAATATACGACAATTGAGGTGTTCAAATGTGTCTGAGATAATATTGTTTAGTGTAACGTACACCTGACAAATGTCGTGCATAAGACATGCAGTAAAAATAGACATTTGAACAGTTTTTATTTAAGTTCAAAACCTGGCAAATGAATTATTTATTTAGTTAATATGCGTCAATTGAGGTGCTCAAATGTGTCTGAGCTGATATTTTTTAGCTAAGTAACGAACAGGTTCATGCTATCAAAGAACTTCTTCCGACTTACGATACAGTAGAGATGTGCATTGTGGCTATGGCCAGTGGCTTACTGGGCCAGCAGGAAAGTTCCCAATTTTAGTAAAATTGTCGTAAAATTGTAATTTTGGGCCTCAATTACCCTTTCGTAAAAAAATTAAACCAAGAAATTGTGCTGAGGAAAGCTGAATTATTTATTTATTCTATTTGTACCTTAATTTTCGAGTATTTAGACTAAGTTGTAACAAAATACTATATCCAAATATAACCCTTGTGATGTCAACACAGCAAATAGCAGCAAGAAATTTATACGGCGGTGGTCAAGTCATTAACTATGCTTTCGTGGACGTGACTTCCAGTCTCGGTTTGGGCAACAATTTTTGCGTGGTCGTGTACGCAGAGTAATTGACGTTTGATTCGTGGCCCTGAGTTCAAGTCTCGGCAGAGTAGATTTTTTTTTTAATTTAATGGCAAATGGGTTACCAGCATTGAATTATTCGCGCCTGTTACACAAAAACAAAAAAACGTTTGAATTTTTATGAAAATGTTCATAAAATTCAAATATTTTTTTGTTTTGATGTAACAGGCGAGAAGAATTCAATGCAGGTAACCCATTTGCCATTAAATTAAAAAAAAAATCTACTCTGCCGAGACTTGACTACAAACTCAACCATCGTCGTACAAATTAAATATTGCTTTAGTCATCTCTTATACTTGCCACCTGAAAAGAGAAAATTCAACAATAAAAATTCAAACGATCAACAGATGAAAAGTGTTGCAGTCATTTTTTACTTACCGCTTCCAGTATTACTCGTATGACTTAAGAAAGCCCCGCAAACATGCGATTCAGAAACAATTCAGGCTTACAAAGCACTAAAATAACGAGTATAATGCAGCTGGATTAGAGCTCAAAATGTGAAATTCCTTTCATGCCCAAATTACACTCTGGACTAATACATAGTTAAAATGCCTTCCGATGGAAGTTCTTGAAATTGGTGTTCATTAAAAAAAAGATCCGACGTATTCTTGATCCAAGATCTTGAATCCTGCCCGAAGCAGGTTTGGTTGGTGCTCTTGTATCTGGTTTAATAAATTATAGTAGTGTGTCTGAAGTTTTTGCTCTAATTTCTGTTATTTTTAGTTTGGAGATAATTAGTTTTCAGGAAATTTTATTTTCGATTTAGTTCAGGGTTTGTGTTCTGATGATTTTAAATAGTTTTATTTCATCCGTGTATGACACTGGTTCTTCCACTTCCATGTATTGACCATGTTACACGTCTACTGTTAACGATAACTCTATTGATTTGTTCAACAAATTTTCGCTCGGAATCGGTTCCAATATCTTCACATCAGAGATGTGAACTTATCAGGCCAAACATCCCCTGCTCGGATTGACATCTTTCTGATACAATTGGATTACGATTTACGGTAGCTCCTTCTTTTGAAAATGGAAACAATTTGTGAATGCCCCAAGGAATCATACCGATTTTTGTGGTGCTCCTCGAATGTCATGGTCTGCTGGTATCTCCCAAAATTGGTTCCGTTGTCGCTATGAATGATCATGGGCTCTCCACCGAGAGCGATATATCGTGTCAGTGCCGCCAAAAAATCATCAGGTGTAAGACTTTTATAAAGACCTCGAGATGTAGCGCCTTTGTACTAAAATAAATAAATGTAGCGAAATGTGGCTTGAATTTAGTGTTACAGCGCCCATTATTTATTGTTAGAAACGGATCGCAACTTAACTCAGATGATCAAGAATGGGCTGTAAAGTACCACGCGATCCTCAGACCTCAGGTAAATTACCATCATTTTCTTGCTACTGCTAGGATGCACCCTGCAGCATGGAACGCAGTTACGTGTGATATACTTCGCTCTCAAATTTCCTTGCACCGCCAATATTGATGGCGGACGTGATTAAAGAGCGCTTGAGCTCCATAATGAAAGTTAATTTTGTAATAAATTCGAAACATGAAATCAGTGACGTGATGGTTTTTCGATAAAATTAGCTGGTGTTTTGAAGTGTACGGTACGCGACTTTTTTGAAAGACGGCCACCCATCCTGACCTGTTGATATTTTTATCGAGAAATGGATTTAGGCTTCGTAGACTACTGGTTGTGCTGACTTCTCAGTTTTAAAATTAGAGCTCGACGTTCTGACACGCGATGTTGCTGCTGAACAATTTATACAATTTTGTTGGATTACGCAACCCTCTCCATTGATTGTTATATGGGTTGATATTTTTCTCTGCGTGGATGAATCCAAGCGACGATTTTAACAAGGGATGTGAAATCCTATGACAATTTGATCATGTCTTCATCGGAATCGACCGGCGTTGACTCAAACGTTGTATTTTACTTTTTGGCTAGTTCCTGTAAATACTCATCGGAGGAGTCCCCACAACCTTACTCGGCTTATGGAATTTCGATTCAATAGGTTCATTCAAAATGGATGAACCAAACCAGGTTGGTGCTCTTAATATCAGCCAGCAAAAGACTACATGAAATCGTGTTGAACGCTCAACGTTTAGTCGTGGTGGGGGATGGGCGTTTACGCGTCATCTATTTTTTTCTACATTGACGTGTCGACAACCCGTAGATAACGCCAACAACGTTGACAACGCATTTAAAATGCATTTAAATCTCTTTTCAAAAAGTAGCGGAAGTTTTATAATTTTTAAGAACTGTTAGGAATGTCATCGCATTAAATGTTGCACCTAGCACTATGCAGTTCAGTTAAGTTTCAAACAATATTAATGTTGGGACATTTTTGGTTCAACTCAGCGTGTGTTAAAAAATTTCCCCAAGTTTATCAATTCAATTGGAAAGTATAAAAGATTTGTATAACATCAAATATATATAAGGTGGTGGGCGAGGTAGTAGAGTGATTGACTTTCGTGGATTTGTGGACCTAGGTTCGAATCCTATGGGCGGGTATTATTTTAATTTAATTTCTTCTGTATTCAAATTAGTTCAACACACATCTTCTGATAAACATTTTCGTATTTTTCAAATAGTGGCATGTATACAAGATGGCTGGTAACGATGGTGAAATAAACGCAGAGTCCATTACCTTTGCTAAAAATTTTAATATTTTCTATTAAAATGCCAGATATAAAAGATTTGTATAGCATGAATTATATATGAGGCGGTGGGGCAGTAAGCAAAGTCAGTGACATTGGATTTATGGATCTAAGTTCGATTCTCGATTGAGCCAAACATTTTTTGATTTAATTTCTCCTGTCAAATTGGTGATGGTGAAATAAAATTGCTCAAATCCAACTCAGCTTCTGTACAAAACTTTAATATTCTCCATGTAAAAGTGGCAAGTATAAAAGATGGGTATGAGTATAGAGCTGTAATGAAATTGGACGACGATGATCAAATAAGCAGAGGAGTCCATTGCCGTTGCTAAACTTTTCAATTATTTTTATTCAAATGGCAGCTATAAACGATAAGAATATCACTATATATATGTATGGCGGTGGCTCGGTGGTAAAAGAAGCTGTGTTATTGGGTAATGATCATGAATAGTTCAAGCCTCAATTTATATTTTTATATTTAATTGCAAATTGGTCATTTTTAAATCAAAAAGTGATTTTTTTAAATTTAATGAGAAATGTGTGTTTTTTTTTTAAATTTTTTACGCTTAATCGAGGTTCGAACACTTCACAACATCCACTATTCCAAATCCTATGACACGGCTTACTTTGCCACCTCACCATTTCCATATATAGATTTGCCGCTATACTCATCCTTCATATTTGCCAATTGAAGGGAGGAATTAAATAAATTAAATTAAAAATTATTTAATGCCAAAACCGAGGCTTCAACTCAAGTTCACAATTCCAAATGAAACGACTCTGCTTACTGGACCATTGGTGTATATAAAATTGGTGCTATACAAATCTTTTATGTTTGCCAATTCAATAGAGAAAAATTTAACAACAGGAATGAACAATTCATTACGGTCATACACAAGAGATGGCTGTTACATTTTCATTACGGTCATACACAAGAGATGGCTCTTATACTTGCACAAATTGAATGATAATTTCAACAGAAGCTGTGTTGAACCAATTTTACAGCATAAATTAAATTAAAAAATTATTGGCGGTGACGAGGCTTGAACTCGAGTCAACGATTTCAATGGCATTGACTCTGCTTACTCGACCACCGGCGTATTAAAAATTTGTGCTGAACCGTGCCATAAAATTTAACACACCCCATAGTAAAGCGAATTCGAGTTCAGGAAGGCTATGTGTGCTACCGAGTTATTAGAAAGCCAAATCGTTGAGATAACCAACACTTGTTGGATATGTTCCAGACTGATGACAAAATTTTCACAAAATTTAGTGGATGTGTTTTGATGGATGACGCAAACGTACATTAAATTTGTTTTGAAACACTTTAAGTTAGATAGCCAATCAAAATCAATGTTGTCTCAAAGAGTCCACAGGTTTTCGACGTATCGAACCATTTTGGGCTATAGTGGAAAGAGTGTTGAAGTGCAAAAGCCACACCGGCAGTTATGCCAGAAGCAGGGAGCATCAAACAACATCTGCGTGAATTTATCCGTAATAACGAAATCTATAGAGGTGATTTGTTCGAAAATTAAAAAAACTCAAAAAATTCAATTTAATCGTATTTTTATTATCATTCGAAAGAATATTTCTTGCCATTTATTTTTTAAAGATTACTTCTTTTAAATGATGGCCGCAACTGCGATGGTCGACCTATCTTAAATTGCAATTTTTGATGACGCGTTCGAGAATATCGAATGGTATTTGGCAAATGACAAGAGTATTATTGGATTCCAATGCCTCAAATCTAGTTGGTTTATTCACACAAACTTAGCACTTAGCGTAGCCCCAAAGAAAAGAGTCTAGTGGTATATCACACGATCTAAATAGCCAATTCAACGATCCGAACCGTGAAATTAATTGCTCGCCAACATCGTTTTTCAATAAGTACATCTCTTCGCAATGTCCGCATCCTATACTGTAAACTGGGATTCAGACTTTTCGATGGTATTCCAAATAGTGGTCTCGACAGGCCGATTATGTCAACCGTAACATGATCTAAGCGCACGAAACGCATTCCACACAGAACGCTGATTTTCGTAATAAAGCTGAACAATTTGTAGACGCTATACCGGGCTCAGTCTTTCCATGATGAAATGGCCAACAATACTGAATAAATAAAACACGATGACGGTTTGAAACTATTCATGCGTCATTTGCCGAAAAGAAACAGATGAAAAAATCAAACGAACTGGCGCATTCGATTTCAAATCGCTAAAATATCGTATAGGTTGTTGACATTATTTTAATTGTCGACGTTGACAAAAATCACTGCAAAGTAATCTACGTTATATTTTACGTATCGACAACCGCATAGATTACATGGTGTAATCTATCTCGCCCATCCCTGGTCGTGGTGCTGGATGGTTTTAGAATGACATGATGAGGGAGTACAAGTACATATTAGTCGGCTCAAACGTGAGTAGCAAGGTACATGCTATTGAATAGTCCAAGTGAGCAGGATGATCTGTTTTCCACCGGGCTTCGTTTTCGAGGACATCGCATTGCAGTCACCAAATGACGAACTAAACCTGTGTGAGCTGAATACAGTCATCCGGCGGAACTTCAAGTGCACGTATGAGGTATATATATGTATATAGCAACGAGAAAGTTGTAACAAATTGCAGGAATTCTCCCATCGCTGCCGCTGTAATTCGGTACTGTTGATGTATTTAGGTTGACTCATATGCTGAATTTGAATGTACTCGTTGAGGAAAGTCACGTATTCTTTCTTCAGCTCTTCATCCTATTGTAGTCGTATTTCTAAATACCGAAACTGCTTTTTCGCACATTCCAAAGATTCACCCTAAGAGTATACTACTTCCTGGTATATGACAAATTTTAGATTAATTGATGTGCTGATTCGGATTGGGCTAATTATGGTATTTATTTTTATAGTTGAACTGTTTTTTCTGAATGGTCCATGTATTTTGATAATGTGTCGATCTTAACAGCAGTTTTGTTCGAATGTTCGCGTCGCTTGACGATCTTAACCCATTTGTAAAAATAAGGTATTCAAATTGAATCCGTTAAATTTTTCAGTTTGAAATGTGTTCCCAGTGCTGCGTTTATACGATCAAGCGTATGCGACAAAATCGTCTGAATTTTTTTTCTGGTGCTGTAAACACTTGAATCGGAGATAAAACGCAGTGAATTTTTACGCTCGAAAATCTCTTTTAACTTTACGACTGTTTCGCTGAATGAGAGGACACGCACGGTTTTTGGTAAAATGAAACTCATGTATGTATCATAACAGCAGCCTCGTCATTACTCCATCTCCCAAATTTTCAACATCCACCTTGAATAAATCCTCAAATAGTTCATACCGCATCTGCATGTGTTAAAATATATTTTCCGTTTTCCGGATCATGACAAAACTCAACAATCTGATTCGTAAAATTGCGAATTTGTTGAACATCGTAATTTTTTTATTACGGCCATCATTTGAAAGAAGTAATCTTTAAAAAAATAAAGCACTCTTTCTATTATGGCTCAAAATTTTTCGATACGTCGAAAACCTGTGGACTCTTTGAGATAACATTGATCGTGCAAATTTATTGCTTCTGTTGGAATTAGAGTCGTGTGAACGAGCTAAGTGGCCAAAACTTTACTGATGAATCGTGTTGAAGAATTAGCGGCAAATCATACATTTTTTTGCAAATGTATCTAACTTGAAGTGTTTCAAAACATTTTCATGTACGTTTCTCATCAATCAAAACATATCCACTAAGTTTTGTGAAAATGTTGTCATCAGTCTGGCACATATTTAGCACTCATAGCTTTCCTGAACTCGAATTCATTTTACCATGGAGTGGAGTGTGTTAAATTTTATGGCACGGTCATAGTTAAATTTCCCCGGATTATTTTTAATGAAGGTCATAATCTTTTTGTAAAGATTTCTACCGTTGTTCAGAACTAATTTTTAATACGCCGGTGATCTAGTAAACAGAGTCAATGCTGTTAAAATCGTTTATTCGAGTTCGATCCTCGTCACCGCCAATAATTTTTTAATTTAATTTATGCTGTAAAATTGGTTCAACGCAGCTTCTGTTAAAATTAATATTCAAATTCTGCAAGAGCCATCTCTTGTGTATAACCGTAATGAAAATATACGGTGATGGTCAAATAGGCATAGTCCATTCCTGTTGATAAAATTTTCAATTTTTCTATTGAATTGGTAAATATAAAAGATTTGTATAGCATTTTGTATATTCGGCGGTGGTGCAGTTAACAGAGTCATTGCTTTTGTATTCGTGGACTCGCGTTCAATTCTCTTGTCCTATGCCACTTAACTTTAAGGTTTTGAATTTCTACTCAATTTTTTAGAGTTAGACATGGAAATATTTCATTTTCAATTATTCTTATTGCTGAATTAATACTAGTTTTTGAAAAAATTCATAATAACGAGAAATTTCTAATTTTTACTAATACATTCTCAGATAAAAAAGTTAGGACAATTTTAGGACAAACTTCACACCCGTATAAATTTGAGTTTTCTATCAAAATTTTAATTTTTAACAAATTTTTAAACTGATTGAGTCACGGCCTGATTCACTAAATCACTCTATCAATCGTCTACATTATCAACGTTTTCTACGAATTGTCTACGTTGTCTACAAATTGTCGACACGTCGACGTAAAAAGTAATAGATGGCGCGTAAATGCCCATCCCTGACCGCATGTGTTAAAATATATTTTCCGAACACAATTATCTGATTCGTAAAATTGCGAATTTGTTGAACGTAGTTGATGAAACCCAACATTTTTGCATTTTTACTTCGTTCCAAAAAGATAATCAAGGTAATTAATTAATGATGTAATTATAAAAAATTATTTTTTTTAATTTTCTAATATTTTATTAAAATCTATTTTTATAAAAAAACAAAAATATTTTCCAAAATAATTCTCACACATTAATTAAATTTTAATTTAGCTATAATATATAAGTGTAAGAACAAAGGCAAATTGTTCATTATATAAACTATACACATGCGGAGTTCTTCTACACCCATTACACATAATATTATCAATTTACGTTTTACGAAACAATTCGTTGCAGATACATACAAACAATATGAACATAATTAATTCTTTTATTTATTTAAAATTTAAACTGTTAAAATTATTTTATAATTGTATTTATTTTTATTTATTTATTTAAAAAATTATTTAAAAAAAAAAAACTGGATTTTATTAATTAAAATTAATAATAATTATTATGTAGTTTTAAAACTGAATAACAATTTAAATTTGTAAAATATTATTTGATAGATCTATATTTTAATATTTATAAATAAAATTATTTACTTATTGGTAATGACTAAAATTATATACAAAAACAATTTATTATATATTAATAAAAAAATATATATTTCTTAATACATAATACTTTTAATTAAATTTTATTACATTTTCTATATTTTTATTGTCCTTTTTATAATTATTATTATTATATTTTTTAATTTTTTTGATTTAATTAATATTATTAATAATTCTTTTTTAAAAATTAGACAGTCTCAAATTTTTAAACATTTTTTTTTAATATTGTTAAAAATTATTTTAAATACAAATATTATAACTCTGGCTTAACAAACTAATATATTATGTATATTTATAATTATATATATTTTTTTGTATATAAAATAAAATAAATGTATATACTGGTATATATGTATGTATATAACATAATTAATAAAATAAAAAACAATATATTATTATTTAATTACAAATATTACAATTCTTTTTTTTTTTTGTTTTCTTGTTTTGTGTTGGATAATAATAAAATAATCATTTTGGTAATCAATTTTAATTTTAATTTTAATTAATTGTTTTTTTTTGTTTGTTTTTCGTTTGATATTGCAAAATGGAAAACGACTAAAATAAATTATATAGATTTTGATTTAAATTTAATAACTAAAAATTTATATTTATTTTAGAAATTATATAAAAATAAAATTCCACTAGACCTTTGATTCAATTTTTATTTTTGTTTATTTTTTGTTGTAAATTTTGCACACCTACAGGACGAAATTTCCCTGCGCTTACATTTCTGGCCATTTTCGTATATCGTCTCTCTCTATCAAATTTTTTTTTTGAATAATTATTTTTATTGTTGAATGCAGATCGCATTTCATTTATTATAGTTCAGTAGTTGTTTCAATTTCTGATCGATCCAGATCATTTAAATATGAATATGCTAATGGATTGAAATCACGTTTGCCGAATGTAACATTGTCATTTGTTGCACTTGCTTGGTTTAATTGTTGTACATCACTATTTTGTCTGAAAAGAAATGAATAATATTAATTAATAGATGGAAGTTATTAGAACATATACTCATTGAAACTAAGTAGTTCTGAGGACAAATATTAAATCCAACGTAGTTGAAAAAATAAATAAAAATCTTGTGACAAATCATATCGAGTATTGTAAAGGGTTTTCCAATAAGAGGTTTCATTTTGATATTTAAAAAAACGAGTATTTAAGAGAAATCGATAAATGTTTATTTCATTGTAAAGAGGAAGATATGCCATTAACATTTGAAAACGATATCAGCCAAATGGCCGCCGTGGCTACGCTTGCAGCACCATATCCTTTTCATGAAATTTTCCATAACCAATTCGCACATTTGCGGCTGTATGTCCTCGATAACTTCACGGATTCCATCTTTAAGGTTTTGAATCGATTGTGGAGCATTGGCATAGACCTGATATTTCACGTGGCCCAAAGAAAAAACTTTAAAGGTTCAATCACAAGATGTCGGTGGCCAAATATGATCACCTCTTCGAGAATAACGCGAAATATGATCATCTCTTCGAGAAATAACACGGTCAGGAAACTTTTCTTGCAATATTGCGATTGTTTCGATGCTTGTGTGGTACGTAGCGCCGTCTTGCAGAAACTAAACGTCGCCCACATCAATATCTTACAATTCCGGTTATAAAAAATCATTAATCATAGCTCGATAGCGCAATCCATTCACCGTAACAGTTGCACTAGCCTCATTTTCGAAAAAGTAAGGTCCAACCACACCGCCAGCCCAAAAACCGCACCAAACAGTGATACGTTGAGGATGGAGAGGCTTTTCAACAATCATTCTTGAATTTTCTGAGCCGCAAATGCAACAATTCTGCTTATTAACGTAGCCTCCGAGGTGAAAATAGGCCTCATCACTGAATACCATTTTGATGCATTTGAAGGACCCAATCTGTGAAGATACGACGTTTATGGTGATCGACCGGCTTGAGTTCTTGTGTGTTAACAGCCTTAAGACCTAAGTCTTTATGTCGTTTGTGGAATGGCTAATTCCAAAGAAAGACGAGGAATCGACCAACTGGGTTTTCTGCAGCAATATTCTCAGTTGTTCTTGAGCGACGCACACGGTTTCGATTCTTCACATCACTAACTTGTGCCAACAGCTCAAATTTTTCCACCAGTTTCACTATTGCCGGTAGAGAAGGTGCTTCACGACGGCCAAAAAGTGCTGTAGTTTTGCGAACTGTGACTGCAAAATTTTCACCATTTTTGTAGTGAATTTTAACCATTTCAATGCGTTGTTAAAGCGTGTACTGTACGATTTTTAGTAGTGGCGTAGTTTTAACATGTCAAATGTCAAAAGATGACAGCTTAAAAGTGACAGCTGCCTAACTAGCAGGCTATTCAAAATGAAACCTGTTATTGGAATACCCTTTATAAATGAACAGAAATGAGACTTAACTCTTGGATTTAATTAATTTTTGTTTGGTAAAATCTAAATAGAAATAATTTTTTTCAAATTCCAAAAACTTGTTGAAAAAAAGTATTTCCTAAATTTTGCAAAATTATTCATAAAAGTTCAAGTACCATGGAAAATTTTACCACTATCGAGTTTGGTTCAATTTTGAATTATAAAACTAATAGAAAGAAAGGTGAAAATTAAATGTTTGCGTATTTTCTGAGATTCCAAAACCTTTGCAAAGGTAGTATAGGCAGTCATCCACTTCCTCCAGTCAGTGGTCACAAAGAGCATCCTAAGCTAGTCCCATGCGTTGGAGATGAACCTTGAAACGTCCATGGCCAGTAATAAGTGCGACTAGAATTCTGAGTTGGTTCTTTTTTAAGACTAACACATATTTCGTGAACCTCAAATTGGGTGTAATGATGAACCGTTTCGCATTTCGAAGGCTAGTAATAGAACGCCACTTCAATCCCAGTTCAATTAAAGCGAACATCTTAATAGCTTCCTTACCACCATTGAAGGATAGAGGAATTGCTGGTTCAGGACCAACAAATTTGCTACTCGATCCAGCTTTCGCTAAAATGTCAGCAACCTCATTTGCCCCGACGCCACAATGGGCAGGTACCCACATGATCATTACTATCGCATTAGAGCAAAGGAGAATGTAGTGTTTGCAATGTAGTGTTTGCAATTTTTGTC
Source organism: Tipula unca (assembly GCA_951394425.1). NCBI lineage: Eukaryota > Metazoa > Arthropoda > Insecta > Diptera > Tipulidae > Tipula > Tipula unca. Next base: position 43,552,163 of record OX596381.1, on the reverse strand, counting down.
CAGTCACGGTTTAACTATCCGTACAGATAATCATATCCTTCCCTAAAATCACTAAACTTAAACGCCTCAATCGCACTATGGCTAAGGGCAATTAATTTAGTTTGAAAATCCGTGCAGTGTTTACCCAGACTACTCGATAATCTTAGCCCATACTTAGAACAATAGAATCCAAACCCTGCACTGATTTTTAAACGAGAGCCATCCGCACAAAAACAATCGACACAGATAACTGAAAGTAGAAATCCTGAGAAGGCCACAATTTTCTCAAAGTGAAGTTAAATTCAGGCAGTAGCCTGTCATTCACCAATTCAACCTCCGGAATATGTGACTTAAATTTATTAAAAATCTGTCTACTTAGCCTTACTATAGAAGACGTCAGTTTCACAACTGGCCACCATACAACTAATGCATAGAAAGGACAGTAAAGGTAAAACCATTGACTTACAGATGAACGACATAATTTTGGGAAATTGCCAAAGGACCAACTGCATTGCCAAAAATCAACAAAGCTAATAATCAAGGTGAATCCAGGAGAGTTTACTAGTTATGATTGCTCTACCGAATAGAGTAGGAACAAAGATATTAGCACTGTCTCTACGTCTGGTAAAGACAACCAGATCAATCTTAGAGAGATTGACCTACAACCCATTTTCAAGACACCAAACTTCCATTATATTATGGCTTCTGCGTCAGATTAGGTAAGACGTTCAGGTATTTTACAGAAACTGTCAAAACAAGACCACCCGCATGCATTGCACGATAAACCCAGATGGCTGCAATTTAACAAATAATTCATCGATAACCATGAGCTACAGCCAGGAGCGAGTCCGCCTTGCGCCTTGGGCCACTTTGACGGACACTGATAGCATTCCAGCACAGTCTCAATTATGCCACACTTGAGCTTAGAATCAACATTAAAATTGGTACACGCACTCGTGATCGTAGAAATTGAAAGGACGTTGATTGACTAGAAAGGGTATCAATCGTGCTTTAAGTGGTTCAAGTTGAATTCTCGAGCTACAGCAAATTTAACGGGCAATCTACCGACTCATAGAATCAATTACGCACCACCATTTAGTGTAATTGGTGTGGATAACTGTGCTCTTCTTATATCCACTATGAAGTTCAAGGGAAGCAGATTACCAAAGCATATTTTGCAATTTTCATATGCTTTTTGGTTAAGGCTGTGCAATTGGACTGTCTCTGACATGACAAGAGATGACTTAATAGGTGCAGCAAATGTACAACCTGTTTCTGTCACAACATCACCAAGAAGTTACTATTTTTTACTAAGTAACTTGCATTACATTTCCAACCCCCAGCATCTCCAAATTACAGTGGTTGTTATGAAGCCGCTGTGAAATTTTTAAAGCATCATTTCAGTAGAGTTATTGGCAATGCGTTGCTAATATATGAAGAATGGAACACCGCTAACACCTGTCTCGTCAAGTCCTGATGACCTAGATACCCTCACCTCGGGTCACTTATTGATTGGATGTCTACTTGTTGCCATCTTCGAACCAGTCTTGATAAATGAAAATATATCAACTGTACGTCGTTGGAGATTGGTTCAAAAATTGCACCAACATTTTTGGGCTCGCTGGTCCAAAGAATATTTAAATGAGTTTCATCAAACCGCAACATTCATGAATTGCTTTGCAAAATTAAAAGAGGTTGCTAGTGAACAAAAGAGGTTATAGCGAGTCAAAACAATCATTCGTTTTGTCCAGATAATATGTGAAGTTAAATCCATCATTGATAAATCGTTTTGACACGGTGGTATGGTTGATGTAATAGATCCAACACTTTCGAAAGTTGTGTGAGCCAATATAGAACTGAAAGCATATGCAAGTATTCGTATTCCAGAAACATTCGTATTCCGGGAGATAAAAAAGTGGCTCACTCTTCTGTTTTAGGTCAGACATTACAATGAAATGCATTGGCCTGGCGTCTGCACAACTTTCAAAGCTGACATGCTATTTAAATCACATGCGTGGTCTCGATATTCCACACCATACAATCTTCCATTATATAGAGCAAATGTGATGTTCGAAGCGAATGAGCCGCACCACTTGTGGTAGTAAATTGTCGAATATCACTGAATGCCGTTTGGAATGGCACCAGCGAATATAGTTCCAAATATTTCAAGGAATTAGTTGTGGCTTGCATGTCGAGGCGCGCAGTTTATTTAGATGACATCATTGTCACTGGTTGGAATAATTTTAACATCTGTGAAATCCCTAAGAAAATGTGAAAATACTTAATCGACAAGGGTTTTTGAGATGTAAAGAACTGTATGATCAAGTGTGTTAAATAATGTACGTAGCAAATGAGTACGTTATGCAAATGAGAAAAAATTGAAAGAAGCAAATGGCATGTCTCTTTTATTAACGTAAGTGGTTAGTGGGGCTCATTTTTGTTGATAAATATATAAATTTCCGTAAATGATCGAGAATAAATGGTAATAACGTACGATTATAGGTGCCAACAGGTTTTGTGAGCTGAACTCTAACCCCAAATGGTTGGGCCAAGCGAAAAAGTTCAATGAAATATTTTTGGAGATAATGAGATATGAGACCAAATGAATCGTTGAATTGTCTTCGAGACCGCGGGTTGATTGTCGTTAAGCAGATACATAATTTCGTACACAGTGCGGCAAACTGTGCAGAACTAATCGTCGTGAGTATCATATACAATTTTTGTAAATTTCAAACTTACCTATCAAACAACGGATTCGTAATTGGCATTTCGAAATATCGATTGTTCCGTCCTAGCGTACTAGTCCCTAAATCATTATATCCATTGTTCCGATTCATTGTCGCCCCCCGCCCCAATGTGCTAAATGTATTATTTTGTGCCATCTGTAAATTGTTTCGGTTCAATGTGTCGCCGTACCTATAAATTATAAAATCAAAAGTTAAATTAAGTATACGTCGCCAAGTTAAACTGCAGTTGGCAATTGTAATGCGCTCACCCATTAATAATATTATTCCGTTCCGATTTTAGACGACCTAGCGTTAAAGTTCCCGGCATTGTTCCCGTCGCCAACGGATTCGACAACAGCGAATTATTACGATTCATCTCGAGTGTACGATTCAGCGTATTTTGCCGATTATTATTGTTCATTAAATTATTTATATTATTGTTAATGTTATTATTATTACTATTGTTAATATTATTGTTATTATTTATATTATTAATGTTATGATTATTGTTCCGCTGCAGCGTGGATACAATCGCCGTTGTCGCTTCTGAATTAGCGGGACTCGATTGTCCGGTTTCTTTGTGCGTTATATAACTAACATTGTCCAGACTGAATGCATGGTTTTTGGCACTGAAATCAATCTGTAAATCTTCGTGTTCATCGTTGGGCACCGCCATTGCTAAAACCTTAGAATAATACTAAAATAATATAAAAATATTTCTACACTGCAAAAATTTGGTCTGTTCGAAGGTGTGGTACTTACTTGTGTCTCGTACTCTTTGAGGCTCGCTGTGGTTTCACCATTTTGTGAACTAATCACAACCGGATCGTAACGGACAGGGCTAGCGGGCGCTGAATATTGTCGCATTTGTTGTTTGAAATTTTTATATTTCGACCATGACACGCATATATAGATAATTCCGAATATGCCCAAAATTAGAATGATAATGGAAATAGCGATCAAGGCGTATGGGAATAATTCCGCATCGATGCCGGTTATCGCAGTTTTTACTTTATGTATTTGTGTTTTAGGTTCAATTGGGGCGTATATACCTTGTGCGGTCGCCCGAACCAAGCCGGACGCAGCGAAATTAATTTGTGACTGGATTGTTGGTTTCAGCAGATTTGTCTCAATTTCATTTGAGTTGCGTGGCAAAATTTTTTCTGTAGACGGATCAATTACATAAAACCAAACGTCGGTTGCACTTGGATTCTCAACAACCGTACCATTTTCGTTTATATATTTGCGCGGACTGAATTTCTCGATACCGACTATGAAATTTTCACTTTTTTCCGAAAGCAGGTCTTCCAGCGATGTTAAATGATTTCGAATCTCATTTGGTGGCGAGTCTGAGAAGACGAGCGTCATTCGATTTATATCGCTAATTATGTTTACGACAATTCTAGCTTTGGTCCGATGAACAACTCCTGCAACTGTCCCATTATTATCGGATGCCTCGACGATGAATCGTAAAGGCGAATTTCTCACACCTTGTAGATTTTTTTGTGTTCGCAATATTCCTGAGTCCTCGCCCATCGTAAAGAATGAACTAGGGGTTTCGCCTCCATCACCTTCGATGGTGTTGATCGCTTCCTCTTCATCGTAAATACGATATTTAATGATACCATATTTCCCCGTGTCCATATCATTTGCCTTAACCTGTAATATCGGCATATCTATATCTGTGTTATAGTTAACCACTGTATAGTAGGTATCGTTGCGAGCGGTTTTAGGGAGGTTTTGTTTGAATACGTAGATTGGAGCGTTATCATTCTCATCCTGGACTATAATTTTCACACTAGTGGATCTCTTTGATGGATTAATAAAATATTTACTAGACGCTAGAATCACATCAATTTCATGTAATGTCTGATTTTCAAAATCCAAAGGTTTTTGTAATACAATTCCGCATGCATGATCCTCCAATGTTGTTCGGAATAATCCCAAATCGTTTCCTTTAGTGATTTCACACTTGAATCCGGCATTATTTTTTGTTGCCTTCTTCGCATTTATGATTTGAATCAATTTAATAGTGGCATTTACGCCCGCAGTTTCGGGAACGCTGGTTGTGTAGCTATCGTCACTGAACGCAAGACCGACCATTTCTGGACTTGTAATCGATGCAGTATCAACTTTAGGTTCCATGTCGGTAATCGGATCGGTAAGTAAATGCCGAACATAGATTGGCAGGGTAGCAACGGAGCTCAGTTGTGGTTCACCCAAATCGTACGCACGAACATCAACTTGATATTCGGTGTCATCTTCTTTGCGTAATTCATCACGAATTCGAATTACACCGGTATCGGTATCAACTTGGAAGTATTTTAATGCCTTACCACGTCCAACCATTTCATAGCGGACAACATTTCCAGGCGATGATCCGTCCCCGTCAATTGCGGGCATTGATCCAATTTGGGTACCAATTGATTGGTCATCATTCACAGTCACAGGCTCTGGCACAGACACAAACACGGGTGGAATATCATTTCGATCTTCTACAGTTACAACCACTTTTATGGTGTCACCAAGACCTGTACCATTGTTTTCAAGAGTTCCGATTATCAACTCGTGTATCTGTTCTTTCTCATAATCTAATCCTCGAACAGTTTTCACTTGTCCTGTTTTACCGTCGACTTTAAATAGATCGATCGGGCCTTGTTTCAGATAGTATGTTATGCGCTTGACGGTATCAGGATCGTATGCCACGACTGTGGCGACCAATAAATCAGGAACATTTTCTGGTGCTTTCACTTCAAATTTGGTTTGATTAAATTTGGGTACTTCATCTTCTGCATCCGATACCAAAACTGTTACACTTGCGGTACCTAATCGAGCATCGGGTGCACCATCTTGTGCGGTCACAACAAATTTATACTCTTTAATGGTTTCGTAGTCTAGCTTCACTTTAGTTTTAATTTCTCCAGATTGAGGATCTATTCTGAATGGAAGATCATCCGGTATCGAGTATGTGACTTTAGCGTTGATACCTTCATCGGCGTCGGTAGCGTGTACGGTTCCAACAATAGCATCTTTTTTACCTTCTTCGACTGAAAAAACGTATGGGAGTGATAACTCATCAAATTCGGGATTTTTATCATTTATATCTGTGACTTTGATATTAACTGTCGCACTACTAGCTAGTCCACCATTATCCTCGGCCCTCACAACAACCAAATATTGCGTTAAAACTTCACGATCTAAACTACGAATTACACTGACTACCCCACTTTCGGGTGAAATAGAAAACTGCCGCAAATCATTTCCGGACATTATCGAGTATCGGACTGGATCGTTTTCTGGATCCTCTGCTTTCACTACAACTACAGTTGAATTTATTTCGGCTCCTTCACTTACTTGTACCTCATAAATTGGTTTGGTAAATTTCGGTGGTTTTGTATTCGGCCCTGGACTGACCGAAACTTCAACAATAGCCTGAGAATGTAGGCCACCGATATCGGTCGCCTGGACTGTAATACTATACTGTTCGCCTGTATTCATTTTTTGTCGTGTTTCAATCTCACCGGTATTTTCATCAATTGCGAATTTATTCAATCCGTTATTGGACACATGGAATATTGAGTACTTGATAACCGCATTCTCACCAAAATCATTATCGATTGCTGATACTTTTGTGACGAATCGGCGACCATCCCCAGCTGTTATGGTTACAGGTGCGACCATAGTTAATTTCGGCGCATTATCGTTAACATCGTTTAGCGTAACTGTTATACTGAGCGGTGAACTAGCTGCGTTGCTGGTTGCTTCACGTGCTACAACTTGAAATTTTAATGTGCCTTGATTTGGAGGATCGCGATCAAGGCCTTCTTCGTTCACAAGCAGCACACCTTCACTGGACACAGAAAAATAGGGAGTGGTTAGCTCGTATATATAATTTGGCTTGATATCATCATCTGTTAAATCTGCATCGGTTGTACTAAACCGTATTGGTTTCTTAGTTTTATCCAGCACCTTAGTGCCAATCGGTGAATTTTCATCTACAAATCCTTCGGTATCGGTTGCAGAAATAACCGGTGGATTCGCATCAACTGGTTTAACCGTTATTGTCAATTTTGCCGTCGTGAAGCGTTTCACTTCTGATACCTCTTCCGCCTTAACAACCATATCATATTTTTTTGCAATACTAGCATCAATCACTTTAATCTGCTTCAGTACCCCAGTTTGATCATCAATCTCAAAGTAATCACCATAATTACTTGGATTACCACTTAAAAATGAATATCGAATCGGTGAACTAATCGTATCTAAATCAACGGCTTGTATACGTTCGGGTGATACCGATAGAACACCTTGTAACGAGCCAGATGGCACGCTAGCCGAATACTCTGGATTAATACAAGCACCATCGAGTAGTACACATCCGCTGTATGACAATAAAAAAAAATATAAAAATTTCTCATTTTAATTAAAATGCTATTTTGATTAATCGCTTCGACTTACCGATAGATGAATGATGGATCTAGGTCATCTGAGTCAGCAATATTAACTGTTAATGTTGTAGTTGCGGTTAAACGTTCAGATGCATTACGTGCACGGTCCTATATATGGCAGAGAAGAGAAAAGTAAACAAAACAAATCAAAATTAAAATTAAAATTAAAATTAATTTAAAAATCATTATGAATTAAAAGTTTTTATTTTTAATTATAGAATTTTGATTAAAACTTATAATTTGAATATATTTTGAGTACAACTTAATCAGGCTGTTTTTTTTTTGTTGATTAAGAACGCAGAGTGAAATGTTTTTTTATTAAGACATTGAATTGTTATTGAGTTTATTACTATACTTTGGTCTATTTTAATTGTTCGATGAGGGGGGAAGGCCAAGCACACAACAATAGGATGACTAAATCGAATTTGAAGTTGGTTAAATTTTAATTATTTGATTTTCTTATTTCAACAGATAATTCAATGGCGCCAAATGACTTGCTATTCTTTTTGGAGGTTATGCCCATGATTTAGATTTCTTATAATTCACAATGCACTTTAAACTACCCATGTTTTGATATACAACATTACAGGTGGGTTAATTTTGTACACTATACAAGTGTGTATTCAATGCCAATGTTTTAAATTTTGTTATTCATCGGCGTAATTATCAGACTGATCATTGTTAGTAGGGTTTCGGCATTAATTTGTTTAAATTGTCTAGTACAACGCAAACGAACATCACATACCATCTTGAATGCAGAAGCCTGATGGTGGCTATACAATGCAATAAACTGCTACGAATATCAGTCAATAGATTCGACTGATCGCGTATACTCGTAGCACGAGGGTCTGCAAAATAATTTTAAATATGTTTATATTTTAATATACCTTTCATGTACTCAATTTGTGTCACAAATGTGACGTGAGTTTCTGGAAAACTGAATGTGACATATATGTGACGTAGCGGTACGAACGAATTAAGCTTAATATTTAATTCAAATTTTTATATAAATGAAATCATCGTGAACAAATTAATGCTTACAATTTCATGAAACACCAATGAAGTCAGGGGCCTAATCCTTGAATTCCACATCTATTTTTCACATGTGAACTTAGAGAATATTTCTGAAAAATTCTGTTAACGTCAAAAATACTTTTCAAATTGAAAACGTGTATTAATTTAATTAATTAATTCTAATAAAGCATGGAAAAAATAATTAGAAAACAAAGCTGATATCTAAATTTCGAATTACGATTAGATGCGAATTGGAGATTACCTATAGTTGAAATCAAATTTAACGTTTACAATTAAAAACTCAAAAATTGTTTAAACTTTAAATTTTAATTAAATTTTAAAATTTCGAAATCGAATTTCATGTGTTAAAATTTGAATTATAAACGCTCATGAAAATCTCCAATTTATGGCGATAATTTGTTGATTTTTAGGAAATTTCTCCAGTTTTTTTCAATATTCAAAACTCACATATTTAGAGAAATTTAGGATAATAGAATTTGAGGTTGTTTTAACCAAGTTTTCAGTTATTTGATTCTTCTTATTTCACCAGAATCACGTTCCATCGGATTCACAAAAAATTATTTTCGAACTTCCACTTTAAGTAACAGAACATTTCTCAAAAATCCCAAAATTCTAAAAACGAGTATCAATTTAAAAAAATATATTCTGATCATTTCACAATCCTACAATATTTGTCAAAACTGAGCAGAATCTAAATTTTGTAAAATGTATTAAATTTTAGAATAATTCTAAGAATTTTGATGGATACTTCTACTTTTATTGTTTGAGTGAATTTTAAAATTTTGGAAAATTTCTTTATTAATTTGATTTAAGTGTGATTTCAAAAACTTTTTTAGAGGCAAGCAAGGTTGCTATTTTATGTGAAACCCAATTTCATCTTCATAATGATGGACAATGAGTCTACAGGCAACCGATATATGATGGATTCGAGCTGTATGCCCACACGCATTGGAAAGGTGCAAAAGGAGTTACAGGAGTTATTTTTTTTTCCTTTTTTAACGAGCTACATATAATCGATGGGATTCCAATGTACAACAGTTTCTGTTTAATTGCAAAACTTTGAAGTAACCAACAAATTTCCAAATTTCGAATAAAAATAAATAAAATCCAGAATATTTAAAATTAGGTTTCAAGTTTAATGATTATTTTAATTTGATTGATTCAGCCAAGCCAAGATGTACCCATCTGTATATTTATGATTCAGACGTGGTTGATGTCTTGGCGATTTGTGGATCAGAAGTTAAAAAAAAGAGTATTTTGTAAATTTAATTTCCAAATTCTTAAATTTCGAAATCAAAACTACTCAAAATCAAACTTAACGTTTACAGTACTGAATTTTAACTCGGTTTTGAAAAACTAAAAAATTTGAAATTATTAAATTCCCAGTTAAGCACTTTAATTTCTTAGTTAAATTTTAAAATTTCGAAATCGCTTTGCAGATAAATTTTTAATTCGAATTTAAATATTAAACGATTATGAAAATCTCCAATTTATGGTGAACATGTTTTGAATTTTACAGTATTCCTGCATTTTTTCCAATATTCAAAATTCACAAATTTAGAGCAAAATTTAGAATTTTCGGGTATTTTTCCAATTTTGTATTTTCAATCGAAATATACATAAATTAAAATGATTTATGTATATAAATTCGGCGAATTATACCTATAAGCAAATAGTATAATTTTTCAAGTTGTGGCGTTTGGATCTGGGGACTTAGTTCAAATCGCAATAAAGCCAGGCTAGAAAAGGAACTCGATTTATACCGGACCTGTAATCTATATGTAAACTTGGGCCTCAGATCCAGTAGAAATAAAAACAAATGATATTTTGTAACTAGAAATTCTGTAGTGAAGAAAAGAAGCGACAGAGTGACAAAGTTTTCAAAGATACGGCCTTTACAATTACCATAAAATTTATGTAAAAAGGACATTGAAGTTTCTCTGAAAACTACACGTTCTTAGCTCCAGTTAAATAAATAATCTATAAACATTTCAAAGTTGTGGTACTCTGCGAGGTACTGTGAATCTCTCATTTTTTGAACCTATTATATGTGTATGAAAATGTAATGACATTGTTTACACAGAAAACAAATTGTAATTTATTTTTAACGGGATGCATGTAGATAATATTCGAATATGGTCGTGTGCTTATAATTATTTTGTACTTAATCCCACAAAAGTTGTATAGACCCGTTCTTATGTATGTATGTGAAAGTTGTATGCTGACGCACGAATACGAGAAATGGCTCCTTTGTTTTGGGAGCAGCAGAGAGCGATTACAATGCTAAAGATTTGCAATGGGGTTCGAGGGAGACCACACCTCTAGGAAAACAACTATATGAAGTAATTAACGAAAAAATTTAGATTATATCTTCTGGACAGCTTACTAACTAGCCATCAAATAGAACGAATATTCCTGTTTTAATTAAACGATTTCTGTATAACAAAATATGTATATTGCACGCACCAATGCTCAGGTATAGAAGATTGCTATGACTTGTCATCGAATCACTCACCAATATTAATAACTCCGAGTACCCAAGTTTTAAAAGCAGGACCACGTCAACGTCTAACAAACAAATTAACTAAATGGGCGCTAAATATAGAAATTTAATGAAACAAAATTGGATATCGAACTGTACACCCCAGAAGATATTGATGCAGTATTATATGATTTAACACATATAATGGAGCAAAAGAGGCCACTCCCGATATAAGCAACTCTGAAAAATTTAATAAACCTTCATCTAATATATTATGCGGAGTTCATCCAAGAAAAACGGACTATGGTAGCAGCAAAAATCTCCATTAGTAGCATAGAAATTAAATAATAATGAACAGTTTTAAAGACCATTACTAGTTCCTTACTGAGTCAACTATTAGGCTCCAACGGTTTCGATCCTGAGCATGGTCTTCATACTGTCTAAGACAATCTGAAGAGGCCAAGTCGTTCTCTACATCGTGGAGCCATTGTCGCCTGCAACGACCTCTGCGCCTACCATATGATGGCTCTCCTTTCAGAGATCGCTGCACAATTCGTTCCGGATCAGCACGCAGAACGGGACCGAGCCAGCGTACTCGCTGAGATCTTATTTCATGCACAATATCGGGGATCTTCATCAGATCTCTGATCTCGAAATTGTACAGAGCTCGGTATGTACCATCTATTTCTATAGAAACTAAATATAGGGCTTTTAAAAAGCTCGGAAAAGCTTTAAAACAAGAAGAATACCCAAGAATCCAGAGTTACCTTAATGAACTCTTGGCGACCGAGAAAACAAATTATTCCCTATGGAAAGCAACAAAAAAACTTAAAAGACCAACATTCGAGTCCACCAATTAGGCAACCAAATGGACATTGGACCGGAAGTAATGAAGAAAAGGCTACTGCTAATCAGAAAATTAGCTGATTAATGCATAAAACTCATAACTGTTATCTTTAATGCGATTATGGGATGTGGGTATTTTCCTAAAAAATGGAAATATCGCTAATTACAATGTTTCCAAAGCCTGGAAAAAACGAAACACAAGTAGCATCGTACAGGTCAATAAGCATACTTCCGATAATTACGAAACTTTTTGAAAACATGGTATTACAAAAATTAAAACCAATTTTATCTGAAGTACACATTATACACCACCAATTTGGGTTTCGATACATAGATGCATACGAATATGGACCGATTTACATCTTTTGTTAGGGGAAATGGGCCAGCAATATCCATAGCTATCCGCTAGGACCCAGTCTCCAATTTCAATGAGTTCCACTGAGCACCCAATAAGTTTTCACGGCTGCACTTTCTCGCGCTTTCAGGCCATTGCGGTCTGGTACCTCCCTCCATCCATTTGATCATTGGAGAGATGCAATCATCGTATTGTTGGTCTTCCGCCAATTGCATCCTCGTCCAGCGATCTATATAACAAACCTTGCTTATGGTCTATTCTGAATATGTAGGCCTGTAATCTTTCGATCACCGAGTAAATAGTGCAGTGGTTAAAGCTGCGACGTTTGGATCGGGAGGTACCGGGTTCGAATCCCAACAGAGGGGGAATGCAAAAGAGGTTATTCACCTCCCGATTACGATCGGTGATTAAATTGAAAACATCTATGACCCATCTTCCATGTTACTGTACAGGGTGACATGGAGCTATGCAATGCGCAGATGGTATACTGTACTTGTGTGAATGGGATGAATGGGTTGAATGAATGTTCGTGTGAATGTAAGGCAAGGCTATGAACCAAAAATGTGTCTATATGCCACGTCCTTTTAAAAGAGAAAAATAATCTTTCGATCCATCTTGCAACTTGTCTTTCTGGCTCTTTGAAGTGAACATTTCATAGCTGCTTGGGTCGTTCGTAGAAGACACTCTTGTCCGTACAAGTACTTATGGAAATGTTTGACGCTATTTACCACTGCCAATAGTGGTTTGGATATTGCTCGGCTGTAGTATGCTAATACCCGTTCTGTATCGTCTTACTTTTTTGATAGCACTGCTTTTACTACCAAAATACTGGCGTGGGTGACAAGATGAAAAGACCTCTTCCACCTTGATACGCTAAAATTGGAAAACTATTTTTGGTCCAGTTAAATGGTTGAGTTTTCTCAGTAAAACGATGCAAACATCGTGCGACATCCGCAAAGTTCGGCACAAATCGTAGATAGTATAGGAATATAGTAATAGAAAACTGCTTAGGTCGTGTATGTTTCTTGGAGTGCCCCACTCGTTTACGGTTTATATGCGTCCTGAAATAAGGCGGTGTTTTATTTGTCATCCTCATAAACTGCTAACTGCCAATACCCACTTTTGAGATCTATAGCGTACTGATAAGGTGTCCATCGTGCCATAGATACGTTCATAGATTGAACAATCACCACTGGCTCGCACCACTGGTTGTTTATCGCGACTGTTCCAAGATTAAGGGATTAAGCCATTCCTCTGCATCCCATCCGTTATGTTGTACAGCTGTTTGAAATTGCAACTTTAAGTTCTCGATAGGAGTTTCGCCATCAAACGATGGGGCTTTCAAAACCTCTTTGTGGCCTCTAGTAGGTGCTTCTATTGAGGTGGTTGTGCTACTTCGTTTCGGAGTATCATTTTTCTGGTGAGCTTCAAACTCCTTTATCCTGCTCTCCAATTGTTTTATCCTGTTTGCCATGATTGGCTTCAACTCCTCCAGCTGTTTATTTCGTGATTGAATTTACTAATTCAACTTCAAGTTTAGCTGATCATATTGTTGCGCCTGTTGATCAACTTTAGTGTTTATCTGATCAAATTGTTGGCCCGATTGTTGTTGCTGCTGGTTCATTTCAGAGTTTAGCTAATCAAATTTCGCATTTTGCTGATCAAATTGTTGGCTCGATTGAAGGGCCAGTTTTTGCTTCATGGCCCCATTGTGGCATTGAGTGCGGAACAGCCTTTAAAAACTACTAATAATAATAATCCGACGTTGATTAACTGATTTATTTTTGTAATTGTATTAAAGTTGCTAATCCTGGCTAACTAACTGATGATTGGATATCAATTATTCTCGTTTCGTGATTTAAAATAAAACATATAATAAATATATTGATAGGTTTTGAGAAAGAGTTTACTCCCATCAATTAAAATTAATTAAAATTTCAATTCAATAGATTGTTGGTGCATTATGACTACTACGAATATTTTATTACTTTACACATATTTCCTTGCATTTTAAATAATTTGCTATAAATATTTTTATATTCTTATATACATGTAGAATAATAAAAAAATTCTATATATCACTGAAACAGTTGTACATTCGCATTATTGCCGGAAACTACTATATCTTATCTATTATTATAGTTATATCTAATACCTACTGCCGCATGTTAAATTTTTTTAATAAAATCCACAAAAAAAATAAAAAAATAAAAATTATTAATTCGATCTGACTTTAGAATGGTTTCTATATAATATAAGTGGTAACTTACTTGCTGATGGTATATAACTATGTACCTATCAGTATTATTATATATTATATCAGTAAATTGTACTTATTTACGAGAAACAGGAAAACAATCAAATATAATGTATTTTATGTACATACATATGTTATGTGATAATTTTATGATTTACTTTAAGATCACGAATTTTATTTTCCCAAACTTAACGGAATATGATATATTCTTAAGTATATTATAAATCATCATCGTACTTGAAATGTGAAACTGGGATATGAGAAGAGGCTCAGAAGTCATTAAAACGGAAAATAACATGATGATGGAAATATAAAACAATATAAACGAGCCCTTTTACGTTTTTTCGTTATTATGTTGATGGATTACATAAAGTGACAACATAATTGAAATGATTTAATAAAAAATTAAATATTAAATAATGTTAGGAAAATTATTTTGTCTAAGATAATTAAACGAACAAAAAATTTTGAATATGAATAATCTAACGAAAATATTTTGTTCTTGTGAAAGTATCGTCACATCTTTTATTATATTAGCACACGAATATTTTATTTAATCACGCGGTATACTATTTAAACATTGTGCCAAACTATGTACAATATTTATGTATAGATATAGAAGTTACAAGTGAAAGGAAAAGTTGTTCCATGTTTAACACAATATTTCACTAGTTTTGTTTGTTTTTGCGAAAATAATATTAACAAATGGAAAACCAATTCAGACGACAGGTAACATTTATTAATGTGAATGATTAATTGGTTCTAACATAAATTGGATTTCTCTTTGAAAAACATTTTGTGTTTGTTTTCTTATATTTTTTTATTTCTTTATACTTTCTGCGATAATTTTATTAAACTTTTTATTTATTATAGGTGTAAAGTTAACACTTTATAATGGTCTTTCCAGCATCTGTCTAGCCATATAAGAAAAAAGTGTTTCTCTCAATAAGTTTTGTCATCTAATATGAATCATGTTGAAAGTCATTAGTGAGTTAACACATGTGTGTGTGTGTGTTTGTGCTTTAAAGATTGTAGCAAGTAAGGCCCGAGGCAGAAAAGATCAAACAATAAAACAGAGTTGGCGAACAAAAGTCTACAAAATCAATTTCTAAATATCTTGCGACTCAACTACCCAACTTTTCGTTGGCAACCGATATTTGTTAGATGCTTGCATAATGCGTAATCGATCGTGATAAAATTTATCACATTTCAATAATTCTGTGTTTTTTAACTGACTGTAATTCAAATAATTTAGAAATATTCTTGTGTTTCATGACGTATGTGATATTTGTCCTAAACCTCTAAAATATGTATTTAATCCAGATTTGTTACTTATAGTCAAAAACGAACAGTTTTAAATACCTGAAAGCCTATATTTGGGTAAATCTGAGTGGTTTTCCGTTAGACTAGACTAGTGATTTTTTCTTGCAAATTATCTTATAGGAGATGCAAAATGTATATTTTATCGTAGATTTAGATACAATAAACTGTAAGTTAGTTATGTATGTAGTTATACCATTGAAACATAAATTTTAGTATAGTTATTACCAGGATCCTCCAAAGATTTCATGCAAGTATTTTTATAAAATACCTCTCATGCGGTACTCTCAGATATTTTTACATTTATACTTTCCAGACAGTTGGCACCAAAATACTCTTCCAACACTTTTTCAAAATTAAAAATTAAATTGGTTCTATAGGAGAAAAATTCTTCTGGAAAAGTCGTTGAAAAGATCGCTATTTTCTCACAGCGATTATTTTTATTTTTGTAGTGGCAATTCCAACGATCGAAGATGTCACAATAATATAGGGTACAAAGCCATAAAAAAGCTTGGCCAAATAATTTTTTCTTCGTTTTTAATTTCCTTCCAAAAGTTCTTAAGAGCCAGCCACGCATTTATTTATGTAGCAGCAAAAATAGCTAGCAGGGTCCTAAACTCAATCGCTATGAGAAAATTAGCCGTTCCTGTAAAAGTTTGGAAATGCGTATTCTTGCATTAACTGCCAAAAATCCTGGGACGAACCAACTGTTTAAATTAACACATATCTTTTTAAAAAGTCTGTCTAATATTTAATATTTAACATTTATATTTGTAGCTTAAAAGAAAAAAAAAATTTGGCGCAACTTTCAAATTCCCGCAATATCCCAAACACTTTTTTCCACGTAATCTTATATTTATATAAAACCACTGAATTTATGTAACAAAACCGAAAAACATATATCGAAGTATCCATATAGCCGTAAAAGGTTCCGAGTAGGTGTCGGTCAAGTCTAATGGAAAACTACTCATCCGAAATAAAGGCTTTCAGATTGACTAACTAAACTAAACGTAGACTAGCTTTAATATATTGAGATATTTTATACGAACAATCGTTCAAAGAATGAATGATTGTGCTTTCTCATACTGGTAGCTAAAATAGTTAAATATCCTATAGTTTGGATTCCTACCTGGCAATTGGGACACAGTTTAATTAACGATCCCTCGAATTGAAAATTGCTTTAAAGTTACAGCATGTTGCATTATGCTAATATATATTTAAGTGAACATTTTGGATTAGAGGAATTTGAACAAGTATTAATAGCTTAATCGATTGACAGATCAAGTTAACAGGGCGATGAACGAGCTTTAGAGTTTCGTAATCCTCTGTTACAGGAATTGTTGAACTACACATAATTTGCAAATAGCAATAAAATTATTAATATTTTTTTTTTCTATTTTAGTAAAAACATAAATTACAAACATGAATTTAATTAATTATTAAACTTTATTATTTCTTTAAAAAAATTCATTGTAGTTCGGGATCACATTACAAATTAATCACATAAAAAATCACTATACATACTAACTCTTCATCAGTGTGACAAGAGTGTTTTTATTTGCGGCCAGATAATGTGCCAGTTGTATTTTCACTAACTAATTTGACTAGCTAATTTGCACAATGGGCCTTTGTGGCATTGAGCTAGGAATCCAAAGTGGGTTCCAGCCAATTTTAATAATAATAAATACACTAACTAATGTCGATGGTATATTTTGGAATATGGTTACCCCTGTATCAACAAGGATCGATGGGTTAGTGTTATGTGTTTCTGAACAATAGTTGTGAATGATATCGAAGTATGTCCATATCCTCCTCCGTTCACAAGCCGGTAGGTGGTTCAATATAATATTGTTACGTTTTTACCTTGTCAAATTCAAGGTTCGATCACTGGATTGTGAATAAAACAAACGATGTAAATTCTAGAGCACACTAAATTTATTTATTCCGATTATTTACACTAAACAACCTTAACAACACTATATTACACTTTAAAAACACTTTATTTTGCTTTATAAACACTTGACTTTTTCCTTTTAATTACTATTAGCACCCTCACGGTTAAAACACAACTGATTTACTCCCAAATGTCTGTCGCGTATTTATACCAAATATTCTAACCATTCTAGAAATCTATACAATATTCGATTAGTCTATATAAGTCTAGACACATCTATCCGTTTTCTCTACTTTATAACAGTTTTATATTAACGATAGTGTCGCTACTCAAACAGAGATGTCGCCACGATCGTAACAACATAATGAAAAATCATCAAAAAGCCACCTCGTAAATTGACTGATCGGTGGCCTCGTATGAAACAATAGCAGAAGCTTTTAAAGTTTATTTAGTTTAGTTTGTTAAGTCGTTTGATCCACACATTATTAGGCCTGGACGCTTTGGATAATATAAGTAACCAAACTGAAATATATTGATTTGTCCGAATTTTTCTAATAAGTAGTCATTTGAAGCGGGGACGAAAAGCGGTTAACCTTTTTTTTTAGTTATATATTATTACGATCGTGTCGACATCTATGTTTGAATAGCGACACTATCGTTAATGTAAAATTGTTATAAAGTAGAACAGTATAGAAGTGTCTAGACTTATCTAGACTAATCGAATATTCTGGACATTTCTAGAATGGTTAGAATATTTGGTATAAATACGCAATAAACATTTGGGAGAAGATCAGTTGTGTTTTAACCGTGAGAGTGCTAATAGTAATTAAAAGGAAAGTGTTTATAAAGTAAAATAAAGTGTTATTAAAGTGTAATATAGTGTTGTTAAAGTGTAGTAAAATAATTATTGTGAAGTTAAATAAGTGAATTAATTAAATTAGTGTTTAATCGGAAATAAATAAATTTTGTGTGTTCTAGAATTTACATCGTTTGTTTTATTCACAATCCAGTGATCGAACCTTGAATTTGACAAGGCAAAAACGTAACAATTGGTGACAGCGGTGGGATTGTGAATTAAAAGATGATTCTAGACGAATTGAAGATTTCCGATTTAAAGGAAGAGTTGGAGCGACGTGGTTTGTCAACGGTCGGCCAGAAAAATGTATTGAGACAACGACTACTTCAAGCATTAGAGCTGGAGGGTAATGATCCGGCTAGTTATAATTTTGATGAATCGACATTTTCCGACCACGCAGAAGGGGACGAAGAGAATGGAGAAAGTAAAGAGGCGGTAGTGGAGGTTGCAGCGGTACCTTCTGGAAATTTCGATATGGCGCAGTTAATGGCTGCTATTCAACAGTCCAATTTGGAAATGAAACAGTCTATTGAAACATCAATAGAAAAGTTAGTTGAAAAGTCCAGTAGCCAATTAAAGCAGGAAATGAAAGAAATTAAACGGTCAAATCAGCGCATGGAGCAGTCGGTGGGCGAGATCAATAACAAAATGGATGAGAAATTCAATGAAATGTATTTCAATTTACATGTGAAGTAGAGCAAATTGAACAAAAATTACAAAAGGGCATCCAAGGGTTGGAGCAGAAAGTTATTGACGGCAACGGAAAAATACAAACAGATATGGAAGAACTACAAGAGAAAGTTCTAGGCTTCGAGAAGAAACTTCTATGTATCGAGGTTAATGGAACAGCATCGCCAGTAGCTCAGCCAATTCAAGCAATGAAATTTAAGCCACCGATATTTGATGGCACAACATCGTTTGCGGTTTTC
This sequence comes from Tipula unca, assembly GCA_951394425.1. NCBI lineage: Eukaryota > Metazoa > Arthropoda > Insecta > Diptera > Tipulidae > Tipula > Tipula unca. The sequence goes on along the minus strand of OX596381.1, from coordinate 43,533,036 downwards.
AAATTTCAATTTGAGACAACGGTTAACCAAAATGGGTGGAATGATGCAAATCGGGGAACAGCATTAATAGTGGCTCTAAAAGGAGAAGCGGCTGAAACACTGCAGACTATTCCGCAGTATGACCGTAGTAATTACAACGAAATAATGAAGGCGCTGGATCGGAAGTATGGAAGTGACCATAAGCGAGAGATGTATCGTATGGAGCTGAAGAGCCGATGTTAAAAGATCGGAGAGACTCTTCAAGAATATTCCGCAGCAGTCGAGCGGCTAGTGCATTTGGCACATGTGAATACATCTCCCGATTACATGGAGAGGATTAAGATGGACGCATTCATCGATGGAATACGGGATCCGGAAACACGTAAAGCAGTGATGTTATCACCTAAGGCTACTTTTGCCGAGACCATCGCGTGTGCTTTAATAAATGAGACTGCGCAGGCTATCATAAAACCGTCGCTTAAGGTACGACGAGTAGAAATGGATAGCAGCACCAACGTCGAGCGATCGGTTCCAAGATACAGAGAGGGTGGTAGCAAAATAAAATGTTGGACATGTGACAAAATGGGTCATATGTCGAGAGACTGTAAAGAAGGAAAATGGAGACGTACAAGATCGCGATCTCCTATGCAACGACGAGTATCAAGTAGAGAGCGGACGTTGGTCAAGGAAGATGGCCAAGAACGAAAGGAGTCGTTAAACTACAACGAGTCAGCCTAAAGGGGCAGAAGCTGACTCCCACAACCAATTGCCCCATAACCTCCATCCCTATTTCGAGATTGGGACGAGTCGGTGACAGCTTAACAATTAAAGGAAGTATTGACGGGAAGAGCTGTGTGATTACCCTGGATACAGGAGCGGTGCGCACGTTTGTCCGTGAGGATCTAGTAAAGGGAAGAGTACTACCAGCCAATGAGTTGAAATTACGTACAGCCACAGGAGAGAGCGCAGACATAAAGGGTAGGAAGCTTGTGAGAATTGAGATAGGCAATGCTCAATTCCAACACGAAGTGCTGGTCGCAAAGATAGTGGATGAAGTCATCTTGGGGATGGACTTCATGAGGGCGAATGGCTTCGTGGTGGATGTTGGAAGAGGAGTATTGGACTGTGATAATTTCGAGTTACCACTACGAGTGGATGATGTGGAAGCAACTACTAGGCGGGTAATAATAGAACAACGGGAAAAGCTGCCACCGAATTCGGAAACAATTGTGTGGGGGAGATTGGAGGAAGGTTCTGGGCCACCCAGGTTGTGGGTTGTAGAAGCCAGTGAAGAAGAAAGCGAAACCAAAGGAATTATGATAGGGAGGACGTTAGTAAAATCAGATAACGAATGTAGGGTACCGATTAGGACCCTAAATCTCTCGGAAAAGACAAAAACAATTAAGAAAGGAACTGTTATTGGTAAATGTGAAGAGGTATCAACGATAATGAAATGTGAGCAGAAAAATCCGATTAGAAACACCGATACTCAAGGACAAAAGCAAATAGTAGAACACCTCATGCAGAAATGGACTGGGGATCTTACCATGAACCAGAAAAATTCAGCACGACAACTGTTCGAACAGTATAAGTCGATATTTTGCAATACACCGGATAATAATGGAAGGGCCAACATGGTGAAACATCGAATTGATACCGGAACGGAGACACCTATACGCCAAGCACCGAGAAGGTTACCTTTAGCAAAACGAGAAGAGGTGGATCGAATGGTAACGGACATGCAGGCAGCTGGAGTGATTGAATCATCAAACAGTCCATGGAGTTCACCAGTAGTATTAGTCCAAAGGAAGGATGGGAAAATGCGCTTTTGTGTCGATTACCGAAAGCTAAATTCAGTAACGAAAAAGGATAGCTACCCATTACCAACGATCGATGACACGTTAGACACATTGTCAGGGGCTAGAATGTTTTCAACATTGGACCTGCAAAGCGGGTATTGGCAGGTGGAAGTCCAAGAGCAAGATCGTGAAAAAACGGCGTTCAGTGTGGGTAATGGGCTGTGGCAGTTTAACGTGATGCCATTTGGATTATGTAATGGCGCGGCAACTTTTGAACGACTTATGGAGCGCGTGTTAAAGGGACTGCACTGGAAGACTTGCCTCGTGTATTTGGATGACATCATAGTTATGGGAAAGGATTTCGAAGAACACTTAACAAATTTGTCAGAGGTATGGAAGCGATTACAATCAGCCGGTTTAAAGTTGAATCCGAAGAAGTGTTCACTATTCAGAACGGAGGTAACATTTTTGGGGCACAAGGTAACGACCAATGGAATCCACACCGATGAGGACAAGATATCAGCGGTAAAGGACTGGCCAAGACCTAAAAATTTACGGGAATTACGGAGCTTCCTCGGATTGTGCACTTATTATAGGCGATTTGTACCAGGATTTGCCAATGTGGCAAAGAGCTTACATGATTTGACCCGGAAGAACAGAGCATTTGAATGGAGTGACGAGCAAGAGGAGTCATTCAATGAGTTGAGAAGGCGATTATGTACGGCACCATTGTTGGCATACCCTATACCTGGTGTTAAGTTTATTCTTGATACAGATGCAAGTAATGATGGCATCGGAGGGGTGTTGTCGCAAGAAATTGAAGGGCAAGAAAGAGTAATAGCTTATTACTCGAAGGTGTTATCTAAACCAGAACGTAACTATTGTGTAACTCGTAAGGAATTGTTGGCTATAGTGGAATGTGTGAAACATTTTCATAAGTACCTCTATGGCCAAGAATTTCATATACGGACGGACCATGGAGCATTACGTTGGCTCTTGCAGTTTAAGAATCCAGAAGGACAGGTAGCGCGTTGGATTGAGCGACTACAAAGCTATCATTACCAGATCGAGCATCGGAAAGGGAGTGCACATGGAAATGCTGATGCATTGTCAAGACGACCATGTCAAGTGGAATGTAAGCACTGCCGGCGTATAGAAGCCAAGGAAGACGTTATTGACATCAGGCTTATGCGAATACTACCCGATAAGGAATGGACGGATGAAACGGTTAGGGACGAGCAGTTAGCAGATTCAGATTTGGCAATAATCATGCAACTTAAAGAGACAGGAAATCGTCCAACTTGGTGTGAAATTGCGGATAAGAGTCCCACGGTAAAGGCTTACTGGGCACAATGGGATAGCCTCCAAATCGAGAACGGATGCTTAAAACGAATATGGGAAAGCTCGGACGGTAATGTGAAACAATCGGTAAAAGTGGTGCCTAAGTCTAGGATTGCCGAGATATTGAAGGAGTATCACGGAGGGGCAAGTGGGGGTCATCTGGGAATTAATAAAACACTTGCCAAAATACGTCAACGTTTTTACTGGTCAGGATGTAGACAATCTGTAGTGGAGTGGTGCCAAAGATGTGATCAATGTGCGGCGGTAAAAGGTCCTGCACGGAAAAGTCGGGGAGCAATGCAGCAATATAACGTTGGAGCGCCATTTGAAAGGATCGCAATGGATGTGGCAGGACCATTCCGGACTACGGATGTTGGTAACAAATATGTGCTAGTAATAATGGACTATTTTAGCAAATGGCCAGAGGTGTATCCCATACCTAATCAGGAGGCAACCACGATAGCTGACGCCGTGGTTAATAATTGGATAAGTCGTTTTGGAGTACCAATAGAGATTCACACAGACCAAGGAAGAAATTTCGAGTCAGTTGTATTTCAGGAAGTCTGTCAGTTGCTCGGTATAAATAAAACAAGAACAACGCCTCTGCATCCACAGTCGGATGGTATGGTGGAAAGATTCAACGGGACGTTGGAGAAATATTTAGCAAAGGTCGTGGATAATGATCAACGAAACTGGGATCGACATATTCCGATGTTCCTGATGGCGTATCGATCAGCAGTACATGACTCAACGGGAATGACACCAGCGAGAATCCTTTTTGGAAATAATCTGCGATTACCCGGAGATCTAAAGTTTGGAGCTGTTCCGTCATCAGCTTTAGATAGACAGAATTATGTCGACCAGATGAGAGGAGAACTCGACCAGGTACACCAGTTTGTACGAGAGAGGATACGAGTATCAAGTGACCGGATGAAGGCTCGATATGACATACGAGCAAATAATAAAGGTTTCGAAGAAGGAGAGTTAGTATGGCTTTACAACCCACAACGGAAGAAGGGTTTATCACCAAAGCTGCAACCTTCATGGGAAGGGCCGTACACCATCATCACCAAAATAAATGATGTGGTCTACCGGATCAAGAAAGGGCAGCGAGGAAAGTTGAAGGTGGTGCATATAGAGCGATTAGCGATCTACAGGGGTAGTGAGTTGGATCCTGTTCGGGACGAATCAGGATTAGGTAGGGGTAATGTTACGATCGTGGCGACATCTATGTTTGAATAGCGACACTATCGTTAATGTAAAATTGTTATAAAGTAGAACAGTATAGAGGTGTCTAGACTTATCTAGACTAATCGAATATTCTGGACATTTCTAGAATGGTTAGAATATTTGGTATAAATACGCGACAAACATTTGGGAGAAAATCAGTTGTGTTTTAACCGTGAGAGTGCTAATAGTAATTAAAAGGAAAGTGTTTATAAAGTAAAATAAAGTGTTATTAAAGTGTAATATAGTGTTGTTAAAGTGTAGTAAAATAATTATTGTGAAGTTAAATAATTAAGTGAAATAAGTGAAATAATTAAATTAGTGTTTAATCGGAAATAAATAAATTTAGTGTGTTCTAGAATTTACATCGTTTGTTTTATTCACAATCCAGTGATCGAACCTTGAATTTGACAAGGCAAAAACGTAACAATATATTTATAAATTCAAATACTAAAGGCGATTATAGAATTCCTTACTATTTTATCAAGTTGCGAAAAAGTAGTAAATGGCAGTTAACATTAAAACCAAGCTTAACGTGAAATCGTAAAGTTAGTAAAAAAAATAATTATCGTTAATTTAATAATTTACAATTAAAAATACAAAAATTCTCTATAATGAGATTTTCATTATAAGAGTTTTCCAATAAGAGGTTTCATTTTGATATTTAAAAAAACGATTATTTTTTAAGAGAAATCAGTGAATGTTTATTTCATTGTAAAGAGGATTGTGTGCCATTAATATTTGAAAACGATATCACTCAAATGGCCGCCACGGCTACGCTTGCAGCACCATATCCTTTTCATGAAATTTTCCATAACCAATTGACACATGTGCGGCTATTTGTCCTCGATAACTTCACGAATTCCATCTTTAAGGTCTTGAATCGATTGTGGAGCATTGGCATAGACCTTATATCTTTCACGTGGCCCCAAAGATAAAAGTCTAAAGGTGTTAAATCACAAGATCTCGGTGGCTAATTGTGAATCGTCAATTCATCTCCGAGGTGAAAATGGGCCTCATCACACAAGATGATTTTCGATGAAAATCCGGATCATTTTCATGCATTTGAAGGACCCAATCAGCGAAGATATAACGTTTATGGCGATCGACCGGCTTGAGTTCTTGTGTTTACTGAACTTTAAAAGTCTTAACACCTAAGTCTTTATGCAGAATACGGTGTAATGTCGTTTGTGGAATGTCTAATTCCAAAGATTGACGAGGAATCGACAAACCTGGGTTTTATTCAACACTACGGGGTAAAGCATCAATATTCCCAGTTGTTCTTGAGCGACGTACACGGTTTCGATTCTTCACACCACTAACTTGTCCCAACAACTCAAATTTTTCCACCAGTTTCACTATTGCCGGCCGAGAAGGTGCTTCACGATGTGACTGCAAAATTTTCTCCATTTTGGTCGTGAATTTTAACATATTCAATGCGTTGTTGAGGGCGTGAATCGTACCATTTTTAGTATTGGCGTAGTTTTTACTTGTCAAATGTCAAAAGATGACAGGTTCAAAATTGACAGCTGCCCAACTAGCAGGCTATTCAAAATGAAACCTCTTATTGGAAAACCGTATATATTTACACTCAAAATCATCAAAAATTCAGTTAACTTTTGAGAGAGAAACAAAAATACAACAAATTATTGGTATAAGTATCGAAAGCGCTACTTGTTTCCTATAGCTTCAGGAATATGATGTCTCCTTGTTATGTCATGAGTATACCGAATATATGTAATACTTTATACCCACTTTTTGAAATAATCTTATAAGATTTTTGGTCGCCATTTTCTTTAAATATGATACATCATAATTTAGCTATAGATTTTATTTGCTTTTACTTTTTAATTCTCATAATTTTATTAAATTAGCTATATGTACGTACTACTCCTCGTCCAATTTTTAACAAATGAAAAGAGCCTGCACGAAACTAAATCCTAGAAAATCGAGAAAACAGAGAGTTTTCCTGCCATTTGAGTTGATTTAAATCTATACTTGTGTCCGAGGCTTCACAAAGTAAAGCCTCTATTTTGTATTTAGCATAAATGTTTCTAAAGTTAAAACATTTTTTAAAATTCGTTTGATTTTGTAAACCGTATAGGACGAAAATTGTTCGTGGTGCATTTCGTGCGACAGATTTATACGTGCCAACTCTTAGGAAATAGGATTGTCTTACGCAGCGTGGGTCGTCTGGTGACCATGTTATAGGTGAATTTGCCATCAGATTTTCTATTGTTAATCATTATATCTTAAAATTTTGAAGTTTCGTGCAATATTGTTTTCGTATTAAGTATATTAGTTTTAATATACGCCGATTTGAAGGATCATCTTTGCCATTTAGAAAGATTAAATTCCTTCTGCAATACTGTGTTGATACTATATGCAATCCTCTTTAATTTTAAGAATTCCAGAAGACATATAACAAGACTAATGGGAAGACTTTGAACATATAACTTTATAAAAATCAGAAATTGTACAGAAAATTTTGTAAATAAGTAGGATTTAATTATCCTACTAAGTAGGTATAGGACAAATCTAGGAAGAATTGAAAATTATATATTTGGAAAATGCATAGTTTGAATAGTTCAGAATTTTAGAAACTATGTAAATACGAACGCGAGAAAAATTACAGAACTCTAATGTATGATGAACAAAAATGGAGTTCTATGGATTTTCGAATGTTATTTGTAAATTTAAGAAAAATAAATCCTATCTTTAAAATTACGAGTTTTCAAGAATGGCAAACAGGACTTTGAAAAGTGTTCATATACAAGTTTAAATGAAAATGTATAGAATTCAAAACATTCAAAGAATTCTAAATTTATATGTGTATAGCTAAGGAGTTTATGAAATTTCGAAAAGTTCCGGAGTTTAGAATTGCGGAATATTTACAATATTTAGAACATTTACCCGATGAGAATTTAGATAATTATTTGATCTTATAGGAAATATAGAAAGTGAATTTAAAAAGATTTTTCTAAAAAGTCTCAACTAAAAATTTTTAATATTCACAATCGTAATTGAGAACCTGGTGTTAAAACAACTAGCACATCAGATCACATCGTTAAAGAAAATACCAGCGCACTAAAAAGACTTTGACAGCTGCAAAATCCGTACTTAGTTAAAAGACAAACACTTACACAAAGCAGAAGTTAAACTCAATAAAATATCTACAAATAAATTAGGAATGTTACCCTATCAAAAAGCTTAACACCTTACTAGATGACTAAAATCAGGCTGAAAATGGGACCACCTCCCCTCGCGATGATCTATTTATCTATTTTGAAGAGAGTGAAAATGTTTTAATTTTGTATTTCAAAATGAAAAAAAAAATTTCTATAGCGAACGACTCCAAATGTTTCAGATAATATGTATTGGATTGATTGTATAAACTTTGAATAAAAATTTTCTAATTTTCAAATTAAAGACAACTAATTGTTTACTGTAATTGCTCTGAATCAACTTCTAGAAGTAATAAATGTATTTGATTCTGAGAATATTGTAAGAAGTAACGGGGCTAAAACTATACTACAACATATCATATTTGTAAAGTTCGTTTGGATGACATACAAATTGAGATAAGACGTATGACCAAGTGAAGTAATCTATAAGTTTGATTGTTCCGATTTGTTTATGAGGGAAGTGTATAAAGAGATGGCTTCGTAGCTTGAAAATCATTTACATTCGTATATAATCACAATATTGTGCGTGTCATAAATGTGATTTGCTCATTGAGGGGATTTTTTTATTTGATTTGAGTTAATTTTTTAACGTTCAAAAACTATAGACAATTTTTACGAAACCAAGGATGATGATCATTCGTTTATAAAAAAAAATGTATGTCGTGACCAATTAAGTTTTTTGTAGGTTAATTGCAATATATAACCTGCAATAAGCATGAGTAATTTCCACCTGTGGCTTATGATTCGGTAAGTAGTAAATTCAATGATGATATATGGAATATGTATAATAGTCATCAAACAGTGTAGTATTAGAGTTATTTTTATTAAACCAAACAATTTCGGTTGGCTTGTACTCGACTTTTCTCAAATTTTGAAAATATTAAATAACGTTCAGGGTCTGCATATAATCATAATCCGCCACTGTTTCTAAAAGCTTATATAGAGTTTTTAAAATCGAAAATAATTTCTCACACGAATAATAATTGAATGATAATACGAAATTAATATCCGTACATAGTTGATTATTAATTATCTATCTATAATCTTAATTTAATTTTAATATTCGAAGAATTTGTATATACATATCTGCATGTGCGCACATACAAAATCAAGCACATGTATGTATTATATATAAATAATAAAACAACTTGTGCGATCTCGATCATTAAGCTACAAACAAAATCTCGATTGGTACACAAAAAACCAGTATCCCAATATTTATTTATAATATTTTTTTTTTTTGGTTAACGAACAACCGACCAAATATAATATTTATATAAATAGAATTAATAAATAAAAAAAAAATGATTAAGCCAAAACAACACAAATCTTCAAGCACGCAGCTTATTGTGATATCCTCATATGTGCTGTGTTGAGATTATTTTTTTTTGCCTATATACACTAACTTGTTGAGATCGTAAAAATTTAAATAAATCCCAATAATAATCATAATAAAAAAACCGAGACATATAGTAATGTATATTTGATGATTATCAAAACTAAAAAATAAAAATATAATATTAATATTTGAATATAAATTATATATAGTTTAAATTTGATTTAGGTGCTTTAAGACATAAAATCTTTTTAAAAACCACAAAAAAAAATCGAAATTAAACAAAAAAGTGATAGGATAAATCTTTTTATTGTATTTTTGTTGTTGTTGTTGTTGTCAAACATCTTCTTTTTGAAGAAGCTAGAAACTATTTATATAACAAACGAACAATTTTAGATACGTGTTTTCGTAAAGATATTAGCTCTTATATATATACATAGTCAGGTATAATCATTTTGTTAACACTATGACGATAATAAAAATTAACATTTTATAAATTTTATGATGTGAAATCGGGAAATGCCATTACATATAGTTGTGGGATTATTGTTTGTATTTTTTATAGGTATATACATAATATAATCGTCATTTTAATATGGGAGTAATGTATAATGGTGCAAAATGTTAAATTGCCAATAAACGGTGCAATTAAAATGTGAATCTTTTTAAAATTAAAACTATAGCTTTAAATTGGTTGTTTGTCAATAAAAATTAATTTTTCGCTGAAATCACATTGCACCTAAAATTCTAATTAATTTAAATAAGAATTTGAATATCTCCCGACACCTCCCCAGTTCTAATAAATTTGGAGTATATTAGCTGTATAAAACGATTTAACCAATATTTGTAGGTGAATTACGATTATAAGACCAGAAATAAAAATTGCGAACATTAGTTCAGATAAAAGTTAGGTTTGGGCAAGGTGCCTGCGGTTTTGAATGTTTAACAGACTGTAATAATTTTTGTATGACTACATTCCAGTTTTTCCGACTTGTAGTTTTTAATTGTTGTTATATTTATCTCAATCACTAAAATTGTCGTTAGATTTGTAGACGCTAGAATACTAGTAAACCAATTAAATTCAATTTAGTTGTTATTTAAAAAATCCGGTGTTATCAAGGACAAAATTATATTTATGTTGTGAAGATAAGATGGCGAAAAATATACGACTCTACTATCGCTGCTAAAACCAAATTTATGAGTTTTGCAACAAAATAAACAATATTTCATTTATGTTAAAATCCAATAGTCCAATACAAATCTAAACAATTTAAGAACACTCACTAAATTCTGTAGCTACTCACTAATTCTTAAAATTTGGAAAAAAAAATTACATTCTAATTCCCAGTGTAAAATTTAAAGCTGTATGAAAATAGCGAATGTGTACTTGACTTTATATTCACAAGATAATGTTAGTTAGGTTGACACCACAATATAATTTCAATACCAATGGGCTATATTCACTCCATATGTATAAGTTATCTTGCGAGAAAGCTTTATATATATGTACGTTGTGCTCCGGTAGGTGGTGTAAAATAAATAAATCTCGCAAAATATGGGAGCTTCGTAAAAGAGATAAATCAGTTGCTGATTATTAGATTATTTACGATTAACGTTCATGGACCAATATCGTTTGAATGAGAATAGTTAATGGTCAATTATGTACAACGAATGATGATACAAGGGATGCATGCTGAGAATTATAATTACTAGAATAAGATTACAATTACTGGAAGATGATTCAAATCAAATACCCACTTTATTTGCTATATTATATCCGACATGCTTCCCACCCACACCAGGTCATTTGTGGGAAAAATATGAGCATTTCATGAGTGATAAGACCAACCAAATTTATTACGAACAAGACATCAAACCCCAGATTTATAATTCACCCATGAAATTGATAATGAAGTATTGGTTAAGATCATCGCCAATGAACAACTCACCAAATTTGGAATACGATCTCCTAATTGGCTGGCCAGTGAATCTATTCAATTGTGATTTGTAACGTGAACAATTATTTTATGTTAATAAAATCAATAAATTTGGTCAAACTAATCTACTTAAATTGCTACCTGACAGCATTGCTCAACAAGGTGTTTTTTTTCTTGAATGCGCCATGTGGGAAAACATTTTTAATTTCATTGCGATATTGACACAAATTGGTTCATAACTTATAATATTGCGGTAGCAGTCGTTTCATCCGGAATTGCAGCAGCTTTATTGCATGGAGAAATAACTGCACATTCCGTTCTTAAATTGCCGTTGTATATACGATTCAATGAAAATGTGGTATCGATGTGAAGTTTTTGACATTAACAGAAACGTGTAGCTATACATAAATTAATAAAAAAAAATGTACTTTACACTGATATTTCTGTTAATCAAATCATTAAAAATGAAATTTGCCAAATTAAATTCTAAATAAACGGCGACACAAAGTATCAGTATAAGTAGATTGTAAGCAATCATATGCCAAATATTTTGACTATATTATTCGAAAGGGGGATAAACCATGCTTTCTACCGTGTTATAAGCCAATCCGTGTTATTCTATAAAATAGGGTTTAGCTCTCTGTTATTCTATAAAACAGGGAAATGCCTCTTCACTATGCCGAATAACACGAATGTCAGAGATTTTGCCATAAAATTTGCTTTCCAAATATGTCTGAGTTATTCTGTAAAACAGGGCTCAGATGATACATTTTCAAAAATCCATTTTTGATAAATTCAAATTGCAGAATAATTACGGATCGACGATCATTATCAAAATCTCTTTGAGTTTATCAGCTTTATCAAGTGAGCCCAGCGCTTTTATTCCGAATAATAATTTGTTGATCTTTTGTACTTTTTGTTGCCATTTTTTTAGAATTTAAATAAACAAATTTCTTTTTAATGATTTTATAAGTAGAAATATCAATTTAATAAAAAATAATTTTCATGCCGGTTCAATTATCCACGTTCTTGTGTAAAATACTTTTTTTTAATTAATTTGTGTAGCTACACTTTTCTGTTATGCAGTGTTTACAAAAAACAGAATAGGTCTTCAATACAATATCAAATTATTAGATGAGACACATGTACATTGGAAATAAAAATGCACTAGAAGCACTAAATGAATATTTGAATATTTGAGATGAAATGACAGACGCACGATCAACGCGTATGCCGATGAAATCAATGCATCTTTAAAATCATCAACGTTATGGCGAAACGTACATATACCCTAAAATTAACAACGAATATCCGTGTACAACTACAAAATGGTTTATCAGTTTAAAATTATGCGAACTAACTGTTCGATATTGGTAATGAAAAAATGCTCATTAATGATAGTACTCAAAATATCTTTAGTCAATCTATTACATTACCCAGCGATTTTTTGTCTAATTATAACCACAAAAGATGAACTAATTATCATTATCGTTTTTCCTGATTTAGACAAAATTACCTTAATCATCAATGATTACGAGAACGTCTCGTAACCAAAAATTGGCTGCCAAAAATATTGATGTTGTGGTGTAAATTTCAAAATATAGAACATGTTATCAAGTGAAGCAGTTACGTTCAAATCAATTGGTATTGAAATTAATGACAACGAAGTTATTATAGTTATTCCACAGAATTCCTAAATTCATCACTCAAATTTCAATAAGGCAACAATATCAATAATTCAACCTGTGCCTTTCTTTTCATGATTAAATTGTAGACATTTCAAACGCTCAATTATCAACAAAAAATAGTGCCAAACCGAATTTTGGATTTTTAAATTATAATAAAACGACAATCAAACAAATTGAAAAGTAACTTTTCGTTAACCGCCTGGTGGTGAATAGCATAATGAAATATTGAAATGAAGTCTGTAATTTAAATAAAATTTTAAACAAACAAAATTGACAGAATTAAATTTAAACAATTATTTAATTAGAATAAACAACTAAAACTGAGTTAAATACAATTTTATTCGAGTATCACGTATAACCGTAAATAATCCAAAATATTTCAACTAAACAATTGCTTACCAAAAATCCAATTTTCAACTACATATTTTTAAAGTATTAACACTAAAATAAATAATAAAGTTTTGGAATAGTATATAAGTAAGATCAATTAATTAAACTACATACTTTAATAATTACAACATTAAAAAAATATGTTAAGAACATTACATGACGAACAGATCAGAAACAAAATTTATTATACCGAAATGTCATTTCGAAATAAAGTGGATGGATTGCAATAATATCTTTAATTATTATAAGGCGGCATACATAGTTTGTAAATTATTACAGTTTCCGTATTACTTATTTTTTATTCGATAATTGGATATACAATTATAATTGTTAAGCTTTCTTCATCGATTCTAAATTTTATTATGAAATTTAAAAACATGTAATAAATTGAAATAGGTGTGAGTTCGTTAATTATAAACTGGTATAATTTCAACAACCAGAAATATATATAAAATATTGTAATCCACCTCATAAACAAAAACCATTCAAAATGACGTTCGAGTCGTTGGACGAATGGACGATTTTATTTGTAATGTAGTGTGAATGTGATGATTAAATATTAATTATTGTTTTATAGGATGTAAAATATACACATATGTGCAAATATGATTGATTATTTTGATTTATTAGATTTACTATATTTTTATATAGGTTTGATTGTTAATTGCTATATTGAAAAGTAAGAGTATATACATATTTCAACTATAGAAATGAGTTTAGAGTTTATAATAATTTGGTGTATTATGGTGGCTTTTGAGGTGGGCATTTTCAATTTACCGAATATATGTGGACAATCAGGAATGCGTACATTTAAATTTACAGTAATGAGATTTAGTGCCAAGAACGAGAAAAATTGGGTCTCGAAGAAAATCTGTATTTGAAGCAAGGAAACATACAATATGTGCGTAAAAAAACATTCAAATTTTGGAACAGCACTTTAATGGACTTGTTGGAATTCTTGCTACGATATCAACACAGGCTGTCATTTTTAATAAGGTTAATCACTCCAAATATATTTTAGGTAATTAAGTAATTATAATTACATTTCTGTTGTATCTAAAACCGTCATGCGTATGGCAATTAAACGTAGAACATAATCTCGTTTATATGGCTTCGTATACAAACGATCATCCGGAAGTCGAAATTTTCGATGAGTTTTCGTAATAAAAGTGGAAACTATTGAAACCAGGACATATTTACATTTATCCCATCAAAAAACTACTGACAGGTGATGGAATCGGCCCACAAACCACATCCAACGGTTAATTTTGGATATGCTACTGATCCAATTTTTTTAAATCGTCGCACTCTTCAACTTATTTCCGACTCACTAAGAAGATTGTGTTACCCGAAGTAATCACAAATTTTACGGAATGTACTCGTTCATTTTATAGAACGAGCATTTTCATAAGTAAGTATGGATAATTTTTATGCATTTTTCAATTGTTAATGATTGCATGACAACTGCATGACCAACAAAAACTAATTTCCATGGCCAAAGTATTATTTTTCAGAATAATGCCAATCAACATCCATGCTATCTGTTTGATCATCCTATACAAATATTTTCAATATTGCACAAGGATAAGGATTTATTTTTAAGACGTTGGAAACTGAGTGGTTTATCATATTGAATTTAGGAATTGTAAGGTTTTACAATTTTGAATTTTTTAAATACTTTAATTAATTTTTGTTTAGCGAATTTTAGATAGATGATTACTGCACTGTAACTATATTAATGCGACCCCAAATTTCAGAGTTAAATAATTTGCTACCTAAATTAGTTGAATCAATGGTATATTTAGAATAAACATAATTTGAATTGAAAAATTTATCATGATGAGATAAACTATAAATCTAGAAGCAAAAGGTTCAATATGCATATAATTTCTCAGATATACGCTACCATATTATGTACGAAGGCTATATCACAGTTAAAGTTAGCACGAAAAATGGTTTGTGTAAATTAGAAAAAAATTAATCCAGCACGGATTTTGCATGGCTGCGGCCAAAAAATTTCTAAAATACTAAAACCCCAATTTGGCTTAATCTTTTCACATAATTACATAAACCTCGTAGAAATCATAAAATTTCAATAAACAATTAAAAATTTGTAGAATTTCACAAATAATTTAAATTTAATAAATTTTATTAATCATAAATTTATAGATTTCCAATTTCAAGAAATATTTGCGTAAAGTTCGATTTCACTCCCTAATAAATAAAATTAATTATGTATTCAATTTTTGGGTTTAATTAGCCAGTGGGCGGCAATATTATACAATTTAAGCATTTCTATATTTAGCAGGTGTTCCATTGAACGCCGGATAATAAATCATCGACTACTACCTGCCCAACTATGTATTCAATTAGAACATTTATTTAATTAAAATATTCTAATAAAACTTTATAATTAGCACAATGGATTTTAATTCGTATATCAAGATCTGCTACGCTAATTATACGTATATTCAAATTGATTGCCAATAAATTTGAAAACGTTTTCAAAACTCAAACTTAAAATCAATATTCACGTGTACATCTCATTTCATTTCAATTTGTATTTTCTATTTATCCAATATGATTAATGTGTCTAATTCTTTCAAATATACATAATTTTGATTTCAAAATTTGATTGAAAATTAATAATAAATTTGGTATAGAAGCGTATATATGCTTACAATATATGCCT
Source organism: Tipula unca (assembly GCA_951394425.1). Classification (NCBI taxonomy): domain Eukaryota; kingdom Metazoa; phylum Arthropoda; class Insecta; order Diptera; family Tipulidae; genus Tipula; species Tipula unca. The sequence continues at coordinate 43,517,462 of OX596381.1, read as the reverse complement.
TTATGCGGTAAGGTGAATATGTATATAAATAAAGATAATCCGATAATTATGCATAATCAGGCTGGCAGGCAGTAACATTTTTTTTTTGTAAATTTGATAAATATATGTATATGAGTATATGGTATATGGTTGTTAAATCGAATATGAACAAGGTGGATTGTTAGCCAATCGGAATGATAAATTGAATTTTTACGATTAAGCTCACCGCATTATATATGTAAATTTTGTATATATGTCTGTATGTAAATACAACATGTATACATAATGTTATTGCCGCAAGCAACTCGCTTCCTGTTTTATACATATAAATTTATCATTTAATTTAAATTAAAAATCTTTTCATCCAACTTGTTAATAAGGTACACACACTATTTCTTACCTTCAAAGCACGTAAGATATGTTTTATTGATTAATCAACAAACACAAAAAAAAAAACTAAAAATATAAAAGTAAAAGTCTGGATAATTAAACTCGAATACATTTATTATTACTCAGAATATATTTTTGTTACACGATTAAGATTGATGAAGATTCACTTAAACACAAAGACTATGGGTAATAAAATTAGAAACTGAAAGCTATAAAACATATTGACTGTTTTGTGAAATATTTTTCTAAATATCTATGTACATATGTACAATGTACATACAAAAAAATTAATTAATTTGAGCCGCGGTACTTTGTTTGAGTATCATGTGCATTTTAGACATATATATATAATCTAAAGTAAATCTTGTAACCTTTTTCTTATAACCCCGCACATATAAGTTATATAATTTAAATTATAATCTACATGTACAACAATTTTTATGTGTTTAGATGAATAATTTGATTTGTGTATTATACTCGATTAACAAAATATATACTTTCGCTTTTTCTTCATTTTCCGCACACTGTATAGTATATACTCGTACCTATATCATGCTTGTAACATTTGGATATGCGATTGGTTCGGATATTTTTATTAGATGTTATTAATGTTATTTAATTTTAATTAATAATTAGGAAAAATTGTACATCATCGCGATATATCAACAATAAAAAAAACGTGATGTGACGCAATTCATGTTATGTAGATACAATAAGAAGTATATACCAAGATAGACTGGAGGCTGATTTTTTCATTTTTTCATTTTACATTCGAAATTATAAGAATTTAACAATGACATGGTATTTCCGGAAAGATTTGTGAGAATATAATATAATATCGTATTGGATAAGGCAAATATTTTCAAGTTTGTATCTATGAGTATATAAATAAAACTAAACTTGATCCTGTTTTAAAATCCACCTGCTGTCTTATGGGGACTATAAATAATATAATTTTGAATATTTGATTTATGGTATTGGATTATATATGTATATATACTTTAGTTTATTTATATTATATATGCATAATTCTTAGGATGTGACCTTTTGAAAAATTTATTTTATTCACCTGGGAAGATCAAATACCAGATCTATATACTTGCGAATATCAATGATATATTGCTAAGAAAAAACAACTTTTTTTGTCGTGTTAATTGAACAACAAAATATGTACATTTCGATTCCATTTGCGTATACATACAAACTCAACTTTAACAAAATCAAATTAATTATTGATGCGCGCAAAAATTTGATGAATATTGAAAAAACCTTGACCGCAGTTTTGGCTTACGTGCGCTCATAAATATATGGATTTGATTATAGGTATACATGATATGTGAAAATGTTTTGAATACACAAACAACTGCATGTGCATGTTAAAAAATGCAAATTTTTTGATAGATATAGCGCTATATAACAGCTATTACATATATTCATAAGTTATTTCAAATTTTATTGTATTTTAACACTTTAAATAAACAGATCATTGTACTCGTATAAAATAATTTACAAATATTTACAAGTATACAATAAATTCTTTAACCCTATACAGGCAATAAAAAGTGGAGAGGTGGAAAAATAATTTTACGAATATACGAAGGTGCGAGATAAATAAATGCCATTGAAGAGCACCATACTTCGTCCGTCCGTTCTATTTAGCTGTTTACATATTTCAACTCGGAAAACAAATGCTATATAGGAATTTGAATAAAAAAATTTGAAACTTCTGCTAATGTCTTATAGCCGCTAACTGAAAAATCGATTTAGGCCATGTGCCTAATTAAAGCAAGTCAATTTGACATTTATTTTAGTATAGTTTGCTGTAAGCCGTCCTCGTTGGCACAGTTAGTAGCGTTCTTGCTGTGATATTCGAGGGTCCCGGGTTCGATTCCCGATGGACCGATGGTTGGTTGTTGAATAAATGTGTGAGTATGTGTGTTTGTCCAGGTATAGCACCGTGGGTTCTTTCATTTCCAAGTTACACACAATAAACTTGGATATAGTGACTTTTAAACTAGTTCTATTTATTTAAATAAGTTTAAGTTTAGGTAGTTTAGCCGATTGAGGCAGACAGCATAAATCGCCGAGTAAATTAAATTGATGATTAGTTAAGCTATTAACCACCAGGTGTTATCAAATAGACACATCACGAGGTTGCTTGAATTTTAGTGGTCATTCTTTCATATTGAAAATTGTACCAAAAGAGGCATTATTTCCTATTTGTCAAATAGGCCTTGTTTATTACGCCCTTGCACGATATAACTATAGTTGTACAACTGAGTTTAGTCACAGGAAAACCGAACCGTAGTCTGCATAAACATTTGACTGTGTTGAGTAGTAATCACAAGAAATCATTTTAATTTTAGGAGGCAGAGCAAACAGTCTGATAAACTAATCGAACCATGTGTGGCACTTTTTGACAGACTTTGCTAATTTATTAACGTAAAACGTCTTACAATTAGCTATGAGGGTCACCTCATAGTTTTCAATGTCAGATTTTACCCAAACCTTTGCGCAAAGTGCTCTGCTCCAACTCCATCTATATAAGAGAAATGAGCGATACATTATTTGCAAACTTCTTAAATAATGGCTATGTCAAAAACAACTACGATTTCGTACTCATCAATCATCTAAAACATTTAATGTCTCGTAAACTGCTCAATATACGATAACAAACGAATACTGTATAGAAAGCTAATCGGAAACCAAACAACATGTTGAACACCCCGACGTTTAAAATAATTTGTAACGTTGTAATAACAAATTTTGTAACGTTGTGAAAATAGTTGTGTAACAAATTAGTTTGGAAAATAGTGGTGACATTTCCTTGATATGTACAAAAGCTTACCGATGTTGTGGTACGAAAATTACAAATATTTGAAGCGGAAGGTGCGTGGAATGAGTTGCAAATTATATATCAGGAAATTTGAAAAACAAAATCAACAATATTAGAACGTAATAACACCGCGAAATGAGATTACTCGACGATACTTACATATAAGTTATATATGAACTGTCGATTTGGTTTTTCGACTTGTATTTTTGGAATATTAAAAGTTCTTCTAAATTCTAAATTTAAATTTCATAACATCAATAGTAAAATATTCGTATCCAAAAAAATAAAATTTCTCCGAAGAATGATCCGAATTTCTAAGTTAAGCAGTTGAGCATTTAAATTTGCCAAATTTTCAGAAAGAACCTGACAAAGCGGAGACGTAATACGGCACGTGGACTCCATTTATTTCACGCAGCTCTTCATTCATTTCTGAAGGCTGGTTTTCAAGACCGCTTCAATTTCAGGAGAACCAATTAGAGTGTAGGGGTTGAACAATTAATTACGCTGCAGAATTGTACACATTTTTAAACATTTCGAACTTCTCGTCACACTATTTATGATATGGATCACGTGATCAACATGATTGAGGGTTCAAAATTTAAATGTAAAATTTAAAAATTTCCTAACTCGATATTTTAACACCAAATTCGGGATAAAATTCATTCGATGTCACATGATTTTACATTTTTGATAAAATTCGATATTTCGAGGTTAAATATTTATGCCAAATATATACTTTGGAATTTATTTGAAAATTTCGTTTTGAAATTTATGTAATTATGAATAATTTAGACAAAAGTATTATAAATTTCAATTATAATAAAAATTTCAAAATTCATAAAACCGAGAATTTAGAAATTTCAAAATTTGTTAATTATAGGAATTTTAATTAAGGAACTAAATTTGTATGAGAATTTGGATACGTCGAATATTATAATTTTTAATTTCTTATAAATCATGAGTTAAGATATTTTGAAAATAAAGTTAAAAATATTCGAAATTTAAAAAATTCGAAACTAACCAAGTTCAGGTAAGTACTTTAAGCATTTGGAAATCATTCTGAATTCTGGAATTTAGAAAGTTTAAAAATATTTTTGGAAATGGAGTTTAGTTTATATTAAGAACTGTATTATAAATTTCACAATTTAAGAATATAAAAATATAAAATTATTAAAATTTAGAGCAAAATGCTTACTACACTAAAAATGAGTGTTTTAACACTAGGTAAATTGATTTGAACAAAACTAATTATCTTGTTTGACCTATTTACATATCCAATTCACATCCAAATTTATTGTTAATCATTGCAGATTCCATCTAATAGTTTATGACTTGTTAATGAAAAGTAAATACAATTATTCGGTTTTTTCAGATAATGTGTTAGCGAATTTATTTTAAATACCATATAGAGTTTTTAATTTGATTTTTTAGTACATTAGAAAAATTAGAGACTATGTACATACTTATGTGTGAATATATGAAGAATTTTGAGTGCAAATTAAATTCGCCCCCATTTTACAAGCTTGGCCTATACCAAGAATATTGTTATTAAAAATTTTTAGGTAAAAATTCTTTAATAAATTGGAAAAGTCTATAGAGTAAATTAAAATTGTCTGGTTAGGTTACGAGGATTGGTCATTATTAACCTTTTCTCTACCAAAATTATGGAACACATAATATATTTTCGAAAAAATCGAAAAAAATTAAATCGAAACAATATCAATCGTTGGATAATCGATTTAGTGCATTACGATTCAGTTGTAACGTGTGAAAATGATGTAAAAATCAATTTGGTCGTGTTAGCATTTAAAATGAATATAAATTCTTATATGCAAATTAAAATTGATACTGGAAAGTAATGCCAAGTAAGTGATTTAAAATAGAGATTGAAAATATTTTGTATATAGTTTAATATAATAATTTTAGAAACCGCAGTTCCTAAGAACTATTTTACCTTATAGATGCCCAGATCTAATTTATCGTTTCTGAGCTGCAGCATTTTTTTTAATCGTATCTCCGAATTTCAGAATTTAAGTGCAAATTCAGTCAAAGAAATCGAATGAGTTTTGCAGTTTCCACAAGTTATACGCGTCACACAAATAATAAATACCAACGAAATATATTGGAATTTGATTGGAATGCCAATATTTCGTTTTGTTCTGATGTATTCAATTTTTGCAAGATATAAATCCGAACTGGAGATTAAAGATTATCGATGACAGAGATATGTCTAACAAAGACGATTTTTAAATAAGTTTCGTATTTATTTCCAGATATTCTAAAAGGCACCATAAATTCCTACGTTTCATTGAGTCATAAAAACTTGATTTTGATTGACATTCCGAAATAACATTTAAGATATCGATGCACAGCTTTTTGACTTTCTCCTCTACAAGTTCTGTCAATTGCAACTATATTCTTATAAATTTAGCTCGTTTGCTATTCTCCGATGCATTTATTAATTTCATATACGGCTCTCTATTCGTTGGTATAAGAGTTTCCTACCTTCAAATGTTGCACTTGTTAGTGAGTGCAACATAAGTAAATCTCCCGATTTTAGGCCCATTGTTTTTTTTTCGTTTGTTATCATAATTTTGCTTGATTTTTATTCTAACGTTTTATTTTTTGTATATACTAATTGATTTTCACTAAAATTTCGTAACGAGTATCGGAACACGATCTAAGAGGGAGTTTTCTTTGTAACACTATACACTGTGTTGTTCAAAGCGACTTGAACGTCAATAAATGTTTTGTCCCAATCGTAACAGTCTACCTCTGTGGTAATTTTTGCAAGATACTTTGTCATTTGTTGATTTAGAATCTCTACCTGCTCATTTTAGAGAACTACCACTTGATAAACGAAGGAACTCTATAGTACTGTTCACTCCCTCACCAGCCATCAATACATATACACTTTATACACTGTTACGTACTAAGAAACAAAATCTCGTATTTGCAGAAAATACCAGGATATTTTTTAATTTTCCACAGTTCTATCAATACCCTGGTGTGCGAACGCTTCTTGTGCGTCTCGTACCACATCATGAACCAAATCATGAGGGGCATATAATCTATTCTTGATGGTTCGATACACCGTTGATTTATATATTATAGATGTCTTGAATGTTTTTACAACTCTCAACTGTAACAAGTCCCTATAACCTTTATAATTCTTTCAACAGTGCGTTGTAATGCAGCAATCTTATCCGTATTTAGATTGATACCATAAACCTTATCTATATGATTTTATTAGCTGCAGGATAGCGACTCAAGACATCTCCAAACAAATTATCAAAACCTTGCAAATATAAATTCAGACAGTCTGACAAATCATCGGCCCACCCTTGAGTTGAGATTCTTGTTCTTTGTCAATAATTTTATGCTACTATAATATGTTTTTATCGTGGAAGCAACCCCCAGGAGATACACATGTCATTTTGTTAAACATGCTACTATTAGTAGCACGTCTATCTCTACACAAATTAAATTTTATTTTTTTTACAAATTTCAGAATTTTTTTAAAAATTAAGCAATACAAATATGAATTAAAGTTGAAATTTGTTTATACTTAAATGCAGATAATGTCGACATTTAACTTGTTTTGTATTGCGTCTAACCAATGGAAACGATTACGATTACCAATATACCATTCGAAGGGAATTTCAATTAATATAGTTTGTACACTATACAGTTCAATTTAATGCGTATATACGTACATACATATAATTAATTTTTAAAATGTCTATTCCAAATCCAATAAGTGAAAGGAAAACTTTATTAAAATTGTTTTGGATGACTGTCGGAAGGAAAATTTGATTTTAACCTTCGTTTTCACATCAAAAATCAATCGAGATCATACAAAATATATCTACTTTTTTTAATAAAGATTTCTTTTATTGAAAAACCTATAATTATAATTAAATTACATTGTTTGGTTTAATGTGCATACTTGCTTGTTTATATATACATATATACAAATCAAAATGCATTATGCAATTATTTTATCAATCAATCACAAATTCTATATATCTACATAGATATAATAAATATTATGAGGGTATACAAGAATTTCGAAATTGACTTTGGATCAACAACAAAAATAAAAAATAATAATATTTTAAATTATTCAACTGAACCAAAAAAAAATGTTCCAATTTCATCCCTCGTAGGTGGCAAGGCAACCGTTTAACGTAACACACAAATCGATTAATTTTTCATGATCGTTTCATGACTGACTTATATAAGCTCGACATCATTAATTTAATCGATTACTATCTTTAAATTTTTTTTAACAATTTAAAAATTGTTGATTTGTTGTTGAATTAAATCAAAAAATGTACGTATAACAAAAATATACGTCATGATTTATTTTTGCATAAATCAATCAACATTTCAAGAATTAAAATCTGCAAAATTTTTAAACAGCGTTTTAAAAAATAAAATCGAAAGTTTAATTATTATTTTATTTTAATTATAAAATAGTGAATTACATTTATATCGTATATGTATGTATGCACAATAATCGTGATTTAAGTGTTATAAATGTATATTAGAATTTTATTTTATTTAAAAATTTGATAGAGGTTGCAATAAAATTCCCCCACATAAAATATATAAATAAAATTGGCCAAATGGTACAATTATTGTCCAATTACACTTTTGTTTGAAATTTTTATGAATTTGAATAAAAACGTAAACTTTATTTCATTTAAAATAAATTTATAACGCTCTAGATACAAAATTGGACGCGGAGTGCTGGTGTTACCGGAAAAAAAAAATTCATGAGTACTAAATTGATATGGAATTCAATTGGGTGGACGTGATGAAAACATTTAAGTTTTAAACATATATAGATATGTGTACATACTTATATAAGTACATGTATGTATATTTGCAATGACTTTCGTTTTAAAATATTTTACGATATGTTACACTTATAATTGATAGGAAATGAAATAGCCACGTTTCTTGAGTATGTGCCGCAAGCGACTAAATTTTAAGAAAATTTAAAAGATTTTTTTTTTGTGTTAAAAGTGTTAAAAGGTTTTGCGGTAGCGCCATTTCAAAAATTTCAATTTAAGACAGTAATTTAATTGCTAATTGCGTTTACAATTGTGACAGGTATTTACGTTTTCTAGCCAAAAATTTAAGCTTTTTAAAACTAATTGAACATTCCATTTCATGTATTACCTTGACAGCTTATTGTTAAATAGAATATAGAATTCCAATGATTGAATCAAATAAAATTCTCTTAAATAAATTATTAGCGATGTATTAGAAGATATAAATAGTGTTATATCTATGGGGCCAGCGGAATTTGAATAAAAATAAAACTCAATATAGGTCAACAAAAATAACCAAACAATAGTCGACTAAAATATTTAATTTGTTGTAAAGGGTTAAACCAAACAAAATGGTTCTACAATTTGATTACTCAACTCACGCGTTATCGAAAAAATTATTTAACGGAAAGAATAACACCGAAGCTCTCACTTCAACTGATGAAAAGTGGTATTATCTAATCGACAAAGAAGCGGTTTAGCCTATAATCCTATAATTTTGAAAATAAAACTATTTCACCAAATTTTCCACTACAAAATCCAAAAATTTCATTTTACCAGTAAATTAAGAGTAAATCGAACGGAAATTTTCTAAAGTAGTATGGTTGTAGTTGTATTTTCAACTTGAATCAACCTGCTCCACCTCCAATAGTTATTGAAGGGATAAAATCGGACGAAGAGCTTTTTAATATATTAGCAAGATGGATTCCAGAAGATATCTTTCAAATGAATCTATATGTTAAATGGCGACTTCAAACTAAACGTAAACGACGGAGACAAATATAGAGAAGTAACTAGAATATTAGGTGAGGATTCTTTTGTATGGCACACATTTGAAACTGTTTCATTCTGGCAAGGCAGAAAGTGGTATGAACTACTAAAACAAAGACGATTCAAAATCACTGGAACAATTAATAACTGAACTGGAAAATATAAGTTCACCATTAAAACTAAATTGATACCTCAGTGCACAAAATGTCAAGCCTATGGACATGCACAACGATTTTGTTGTAAACAGCCTAGATGCGTAAAATGTGCTGGAAACACTTAATACACGAATGTTTGAAAAGTATGAAAACAGAAAATAAGGCTAAACGTGTGTATTGCGGAATAGTACACCCAGTGCCCAATCAACAACTAAAATGTTCATAATGTTAATAATAATAACAGTGTTAAAGGCCATTACTGGCCCCTTACTGAATCAACAATCTGGCTCCAACGGTTTCGATCCTGAGCTTGGTCTTCATACTGTCTTAGACAATCTGAAGAGGCCAAGTCGTTCTCTACATCGTGGAGCCATCGTCGCCTGCAACGACCTCTGCGCCTACCATATGGTGGCTCTCCTTTCAGAGATCGCTGCACAATTCGTTCCGGATCAGCACGCAGAACGTGACCGAGCCAGCGTACTCGCTGAGATCTAACTTCATGTACAATATCGGGGATCTTCATCAGATCTCTGATCTCGAAATTGTACAGAGCTCGGTATGTACCATCTATTTCGCGTTTAGGGCCGTAAATCACACGCATGATTCTTCTCTCAAATGTAAGGAGCCATCTCTCGTACTCATCCGTCAGCGCCCAACTTTCACATCCAAACATAACAACGGGCCTGATCAACGCTTTGTAAAGCTTCAGCTTCACGGCACTTGATAAGTGTTTAGATTTTAGCAGTGGCCTTAGAGGATACAAAGAACGACTGCCAGCTGCCAGCCGCACTTTAATATCCTCACCCACACTGTTATCGTGAGTGATAAGAGAGCCCAAATATTTGAACCTCCTCACTCCCTCAAACGTGTGGTGGCCACTACTAAAATCTGGTGTGCCATTGTCTCTAAAACCAGAGATCAGGTATTTCGTTTTGGACTCATTGATCTGGAGTCCAACAGAAGCTGAAAACTCTACAAGCGGATCAAGTATTTCTTTCACTCCGTTGCTATTCAGTCCAATCACGCATATGTCATCTGCATATGCAAGCACTTGATTGGACTGGCGATATAAGATGTTGCGCTGAGGTGTTTCAGTTTTACGAAAGATGTACTCCAACATGAGATTAAAGAGTATCGGGGACAGAGCATCTCCCTGCCGAACACCCGAGTTAACTGCAAAAATTGTCGATAGCCTGTTCTCAACTTTAACACAGCATTGAGACTGCGTCACTGTCATCCTACACAGTCGTACCAATTTTGTTGGCATTCCTAGGTATTCCAGGGCAGACCACAAACTCTCTCGATTGATCGAGTCGTAGGCCTGCCGGAAATCCAGGAAAACCTGATGTACGGAGATGGATGTCTCATAATATTTAGATAGAATCATCCGCAGCGAAAAGACCTGATCAGTGACTGATCGATTCGGACGAAATCCTCCCTGATAGTCACCAACCAAGCCCTCCGCCAGAGGAGTGATTCTATCCAATAAAATGTATGACAGTAACTTGTATGCTGTGCAAAGGAGAGCTATACCGCGATAATTCTCACACTTCAAGCGGTCTCCCTTCTTGAAGATGGGGCATATCGCGGCCACTTTCCATTCATCAGGCATAACTTCGGTTCGCCATACTAATCGAATAAGGTCGAAAAGATAGTTCCACAAAGTATCCCCTCCGAATATCAAGAGCTCCTAATTAATGCAGTCCACTCCAGGTGAGCGGTTTCGTTTCATTCTCTGCATGGCCTTAGTGAATTCCTCATGGGATGGCTCCTCAGTGCAAATCTCCGCAGACTGTTTTAGAGGTGGCTCAACAACAGTCTGTGACGCATGATGAACATCAAGCAGCTCAGTAAAGTGTCCACTCCATGCGTCAAGTACTGCGTCGATGTTGACACAGAGGTTTCCATCCCGGTCCCGAATGGCGGTTGACGAAGGCCTGAAAGTATGGTGCAATCCAGTAATTCCTTTAAAGAAATTACGTGCACTACGCTCATTGCTGAGTTGTTGTACTTTCAGAAAGTCGGCCTTCCACAATTCTCGCTTCTTCCGTCTACAAATCCGCTTAGCTGCCCTTCTTGCAAGAGCTGCCTTGTTTTTCCTTGCGATTGTGAGACGTTGTTGCACTTCATTATGGGCTATATTTTGTTGCTCAACTGCAAGACGACACTCGTCATCAAACCAATCATTCTTGGGTCTGACTTTCACTATACCTAAAGTCTGTTGAGCAGCACTGACAACCGAAGTTTTCAGTACCTCCCAGACAGAGTTCACGCAGTCAGACTGGTAATTAGCTCCCTCAATGTTGTCGCTGACAAGATCCTGATATCGTTTCTTTTGATCTTCATTTATCAGACCTTCACAGTCGAAACGTTCCATCCGTTTCGCTGTGTTCCCCGACCTGTACGAAAACTTCCACCGTAGCTTTGCAGCGACCAAATAATGATCGCTGCCTACGTATTTGGTTGCTGACCGATAAGTTCTCACATCCTGCACAACCCGAGCTCGCCCTTTTGAAATTAACACGTGGTCAATTTGGCTCCGGGATGTTTTGCGAGGATGTGTCCATGTCTCTAGGTGTATCTGTTTGTGAGGGAAGAATGTGCTTGCTACTCTAAGATCATGAGCAATTGCAAAGTACATCATTCTCTCACCATTATCGGTCGCAGTTTCGTGTCGGGAGTACTGACCTATGTTTTCACACAAGTCGGCCTGATTTCTGCCAGCTCTAGCATTAAAGTCCCCAATTACCATTCTAACATCGTGTTCGGGTATAGATCCCATCAGATCGTCCAAGTCATTGTAAAATGAGTCTTTATCTTGGGGCTGGCTGACTTCTGTGGGCGCATGTACACAAATTATCGACAGGTTGGCTAACTTCATGCGCAGGCGAAGCATACACAATCGGTTATTGACTGCTTGAAAATCCAAAACAGCCTTCTTTACCTGCGGCCCAAGAAGAAATCCAGCTCCAAGATTTCCGAGGTCATCTCCACTGTAGAACAACGTATAGCCCTGGGACACATGGTCTCCACTTTGAGGCCAGCGAGTTTCTTGAAGAGCAACGAGTTCCAGCCGATACTCTTTCATGCACGTAATTAGACCCTCCAACGCTCCTGGTTTTCTACGTGATTTCACGTTCCACGTGCCGATCCTAAATCTCGTATCCGGGTACTTGAGCGGGGGTCCGGTGTTGTTTTGGCGGTAGCCATTTTTCTTTTTGTTGATTTTATAAACAGTTGATTTTTTTTACGGATGCGGGTCGTCAGCCCAGCGATCCAACCGTTTAGTCGCCTCCTACGACAAGCAAAGGATACTGTGGTGGTATTCTTAGGAAACATGTTCGTGCAATTTAGATTTACGAGACATGTGAGTGCCCCCCGACCACAGGGGTCATAATGTTAATAGTAAGGTAATTGTTAATTAAGCGTTAGGCAGCAAAATCACATTTGGAAAAGTGGTAGCAAGCACCCATCAGAAAATCGTAAATTCACAAAATGATGATTAATTTCAACACCCTAAAGTGTAAGTATATTGACCGAAATGACAAATATAAAAGAATCATTAGCGTCCAGTAAATAAAGAGTTGAAAAATTAGAGAACAGTTATAAAAAATCTGTCCCCAAAACAAAGTTAAATGTCTAACATTCTAAAAATAATGTTATGGAATGACGAACGACCAAAAATTAGAAGCTGTGATCCTAGATATAAATGAAATTGACGTCTGCCTCATCGTAGAAACTCATTTCACAAGACAATCCCACGTTTAAGTGGTTCTAGATTAACAACCACAAAAGGAAAAGAATTGCTTAATACAATAGAAGAATACAAACGTTAACCAGTCTCTGCAAGGAAACCAAACTATTGGCCTATCATAATTAAAAATATAGCGTTCAACTCTCTTCAAATCGAAGACTGCTTTGATATTCACTCTGATCACTCTCCGATTGAATTTACCTTATACGAAAACATCACCAAACAAATTAATAACAGTAACTATAGATAATTAAAGAGAAACATTTATTAACAACATTCAGCACGCTGCATGGTAAAGCACTCGTGAAATCAAAACTAAGGTAAAAAGAAACAAATTACTTAGAACTGCGAGATAAAACTAGACTAAACAATTTCATAAGACACTTAAGAGATGAAATCAAACAACTGAAGAATGAATGTGTCAGTGCATACCTGAAAAAGATAAAAGTTCGGAATATTCTCTCTGAAAGGCAACTAAATAATTAAAAAGGCCTAGCATGCAGACTAAGAGAAATTCGAAAACGAAACAGGATAAAGAGTACAGCGATGAACCTTTGTCGTAACCTCGGGAGCTGAAGTAAGAAAATAAATACTAATAAAATAGAACTCTGGGATTGTACTAAACCAAGCAACATAAATATGGCAATAACGATCCACATAAGGAGTAAGGATCTGGAAATTAATTTCATCAAGAACAAAACTACAAGATTTTCACTAAAATTTAAGATCGTCCTAATAAAATACAAATCATTTGATATAAGGATATTTGAAATTAAATTTAATTAAAATTGTTAAAGAAAAAAATTAGGGCGTTGATTTTATTTCCTTAAAACGTAATATAGTGACTTAAATTTGGATTAAAAAAAAAAGAAAATTATTAATTTTCGATATTTTAGAACATACTATTTTCAAGACAAATAAATAAAAAAATAAAAAAATATGTTACAGTTTTGTTTGGTACGTAAGCATAATAAAAACAACGCTCTAATTTTTTTCAACATAATTCAATTTTTTTATTTTCACTCTGTACTCGACTAAACCAATTGTTTTTTCTTTAAAGCTGTTTGTTTTCATATTGATGATAAATTGTATTCTGGTTTCTGTAGTAGTTTTAAGTATATACAATGTCCATTTTGATTCAACCTAAAATTTGATCTGATTGCCCTCAGTGTCAGGATGGTAAAATATAATTATTTTTTATTTCCAAATTCAATGGCAAATTTAAAGTAGGTAGCCGCATGTTAGATACCAATATTGAGTGCTTTTCGTCATTGTCATAATTTAATTATGATAAATTTGTCAGTACATACTTGTATATATCCACCGTTGGATACAAAAATTATAATTGCACCGAAAAGTGTTAAATCTATGAAGAGAGCAAAGTTATACGATTTATATCTATATTGAATAAAAAACTAATTCCATCAGAAGTTTCAACATTATGAATGTGTATTTGACAGCAGACCAATGCCTCTGCTTTATATCACCAAATTTGATCAGAAATATTCATCCCACCTGCTACATGAAATCTATAAACGATCAAACAACTCAATTTTTGAAATGTCGACGGCGTGTACATATTTATACCCTCCCTAAATCGATCTAGTAAATAAGATAACACTCATCGTAATGTATAACGAACCAAACGAAAGCGTTTTCTGTTTTGATCATCCAAATCCAAACCAAATCTAGTGTCCACCAAGATACAACTTTACGATACAAAATTTTTAAATAAAAAAAAAAAAAAATTGAAAAAAATTGTTGTTGTGATGTGTCTACCCAATGGAAGTTTAATATTAAAATTAATATTTATAGTTTTTGTATCGATTAAAATCATTTTAATAATAAAAAATATTTTTTATATATTCTTAAGTGAAAGTTCTTATTTAACGATTAGTTTTGTTTGTTTGTTGTTTTTGTACACAAACAAAAAAAAATATATATTTAAATGTTGACAAGTTGTTAGAAAATTAATAGAGAATGTAATTGTTATTTAAAACAGATATGTATGTATATGTATATACAATAACTATAAAATAAATAAATATTTTATTTTTGTAATCTAAAAAAAAAAAAACCAAAACCAAACAAACATAAATGGAAAATATGACCGAGAAAAATCAATTAAGCTTCCTATTATAGTAATACACAATTATACTTAGTCGACTTGGTGTATACGAATGGTTGATTATGTGCTATGTGGATATATTTATAATACTTTCAATTTAATTTCAACATTATTATACATAGTCGTGTACGCGTCGCGATACTTGATGATTTGATGAAAAAAAATGTTAAATTAAAACAACAAAAAAATTTGTTAATTATTGAAAAAATAATCTTGTGCACATGATATACTTAAGCCGGTGCGCGCATATTCCGGAATTAATCATAGAAAACTTATAACTAATCAATTAATTAGGGTTATGTTTGTATATACAACTCGTAAGTACTGTGTGCAATAGAGAAAATTGAAAGAATCAATCAATACGATAATATATAAAGAAATTAATGTTTCGTCTTGTTAATGAGTTTCGTATATGCATAGAAAGTGGAAGAATCGTGGCGGAACGGTTACAACATATAGTATGCAGCTCGGGTAATTTACAGACAAATTTCAATTTCATAATATTCAGAATTCTAAATTTGTTGTGATTATTATTAATCTTAAAAAAATATGTCGTCATTATTATATATATATTTCGATATGCATATTAAAAAAGTTTTTGCGAAACTAAATGATAAATAGTTTTTGTGACAAATTGCAAAATAGTAAAGTTGTTGCGCCGCGGCTTTTGTTTTCAATTAAATATTGTAATAAAATAACCATTTATTGTATGACCAAAATTGAAAATATTTTGGGTTCCATATTCCATCTCATGTGTTTGCAAAGTCAAATAGTTAACAAAAAACCAATCAGGGAAATATGTGAAACCTCAGAAAATTTAATACTATTCATGTTCATTATACAAGAGTGTGGTCAAAACAAAAAAGTAAAACTTTAAACTTGACGTCTCGGTTGATTTAAGATAATGGCAGATATATAAGTATGTAACTATTGTTAATGTAATTCAAAATTATCAAAATTTTGAAATATATTAGCGTTTACTCGTATTTTAAAAAACATCGTTTTCAATTTTCATTCGTGTGTTGACATCCTGTTGAGTTTGAAACGGCACCTCACGCTTCTACACATGTCAAGTTCACCGACTTATAGCAATACCAACAACAACCCGAGCAGCCACTCGTCATCCGAGGAGCCATCCGATTACTACTAGCTGACGTCTTACTCGCCACAACAGACGCCATCGTCAAACAGGAATTTGTCATTCGAGCGTTGTTAGACTTTAGATCTTAAACCACTTTCATTTCGAAAAGTGGCAGAACACACGGATCGGTTTATAGTGGAGACCAGTTTCGGTCTTATTAAATGGAATTGGTGCCACAGAATCAGCCAGATCACATTCAATCGTCGATGCGTGCATTTCAATTCCGGTCACAGCATTATATAGTAATCGTGAAGATAACAGACAACATTCCATCAAAATATAACGACCCACAACAGTGGCCACATTTTGAGAAGCTAAAGCTTGTTGATCCTCATTACAATAACCCCAACAAAATCGACTTGTTGCATGGTACCGTCGTCCTTAGAATGTTTAACATTGTCGGATGTATATGCGAAATCATATAATGGTTCTCCATTCGCATGCGAAAACCAATATATTCTCTTTGGAAGAAACAATTGGACCACCACGATCCAGTCATTGAGTTCGACAGCAATCATCGAATACTATACAGTAGTATCGACAACACACTAAAATCGTTTTGGGAGATTGAAGATATTTCTTCATTATACGTGAACTCACTGCAGATGAATTAAAGTGTAAAACGCATTTCAAGTTGGCTCATGCTCGAAACGTTGAAGGTAGATACCTCGTGCAACTCCCATATTAACCGATCAACCATCACCACTCGGCGCCTTTGTCCGCCTGAAAAGCAAATTCCGCCTGAAAAACAATTTATCTAGAGCTGAACCACATGAAAGTGGTTCCAGTCGACGACAACAGACCTAAGAATCAAATTTCCTATCTTCGTCACCACGTCGTAATGTAAGGGCCAAGTTTTAAGCGAAACTTTCGTGTGGTCTTTGATGGTTCGCATAAAACCACTTCCGGGGTTTCCCTCAACCAGAATCATCACATCGATCCAAAACTGTAGCAAATTCTTTTCACAATCCTCATTCGATTCCGCCAAGATGTATCGACAAATTCTAGTGGCAGCTGAATATCGTGATTGCCAACGAAATTAGTCCTTCAAACATATAGTTTTTTTGAGATTTTCACTTGAAAATAGAAAATGTGGTGGAAGCTTCATTCGAGCTTTTCGTCAATTTTTTAATCACAAAGTTATTGAAATATTTGGAACTTAAAAAAAACTAAATGTTTGCCAACTGAAAAAAAACAGCTGAGAAATCCTTCTCGTATTTTTCCTCATACGAGCGACAAAGTTAATTGTTAATATACAAAACACGCACGTTTCGATTTAAAATTATTATTGATTTCATAATTCTTAAAATCTGCTGCTACGAGTATATCCGACCGTTAACGCAGTGTTTTTTTTAAAAGATGTTAACTGCATTTCCGTACGATTTTAAATTATGAATGAAAGTCATCTTTATGTTCTATGTATTTTAGGTTCAATTTCCCAATTGAAATGAATAAGTTTACCGTTAATCAATTTACCGTAATATTGCTGTATCAATAAACTAGGTATATGAAGTTATAGACTTTAATAAAAATGAAATATTTAATTAAAAGTGAAAAGTTTTAGGCAATGTACCTTACTGAAATGATGTGATTAAGAGTACAATTTTACACTATACGAGGGTTTGAAGCAAGAGTCAAAATAATCTGAACAAATTTTTTTCTAAAATTCGCGTGGTCCTTATTCGGTGGCCACATAATTACTATAATGACTATCTGTAACTAAATGTCACCAAATTAAATATTTTTTTTGCAATAATTGGTAACAAATATAATTTCTGCGGCTATCAAAATATTTAAAGATCGCCCACTATTGTTCTTCAGATATACTTATTATGAACAATAATATTAATTGGTTACCGAATACAAAATCCCAAAAAAAATCTCGACACGTTAAATGGATTCGAGATTTTGTTAATTGTTGTTATATATAGTTCTAAAATGTTTGCCAATTTATTGCTCTATGGAAAAATATATGAAGGATATTTATGGTGGAAATAATATGGCCAAATTCAATTTTCTGAACCACACAAGATACATGTATCGAATCGCATAATACAAGAGACCACTTGGTAGCTAGACAATTTTTTGTAGAAATAAGAAAAAAAAAAAATTCTCACAAGCGAGATTTTATTTTACTAAAAATTTGTTTTTCCCGATTTTCCTTTTAAAACAGTTTTAAAGGCCATTACTGGCCCTTTACTGAGTCAACAATTTGACTCCAGCGGTTTCGATCCCGAGCATGGTCTTCATACTGTCTAAGACAATCTGAAGAAGCCAAGTCGTTTTCTACACCTTGCAGCCATCGTCGCCAGCAACGACCTCTGCGCCTACCATATTGTGGCTCTCCTTTCAGAGATCGCTGCACAATTCGTTCCGGATCAGCACGCAGAACGTGCTAATTGCGTAACGTAAGTGCCATTGTCCCTAAAACCAGAGATCAGGTATTTCGTTTTGGACTCATTGAGCTGAAGTCCAACTGAAAGTGAAAACTATACAAGCCGATCAAGTATTTCTTTCACTCCGTTGCTATTCAGTCCAATCACGCATATGTCATCTGCATATGCAAGCACCTGATTGGACTGGCGATATAAGATGTTACGCTGCGGTGGTTCAATTTTACGAAAGATGTACTCCAACATGAGATTAAAGAGTATCGGGGACAGAGCATCTCCCTGCCGAACATCCGCGTTAACTACAAAAATTGTCGATAGCCTGTTCTCAACTTTAACACAGCATTGAGACTGCGTCACTGTCATCCTACATAGTCGTACCAGTTTTGTTGGTATTCCTAGGTATTCCAGGGCAGACCACAAACTCTCTCGATTGATCGAGTCATAGGCCTGCCTAATCTATAGTTATATGTGCGTTAATATAAAAATACTTTCACAAGAGTTCGAGGAATAATATTTCTTTAAACTAAATCTGGTATATACTTTAAATTAGAAAATTAAATCGAAAATTCTCCAAATTATGTAATCGACAGAGCCTGAATAATTTTTAGAAAATTTTAATTTTTGCTAAAATCAATAAACCGTTGTGTTCGGACTGTACAAATGATAGTGGAGCTAAGTAATTTTTAAAACTCATCAATTTAATTAAATTGATTTCTTAAATCTTTCAAATATTTTCAGTAGCATTAACGTCTCTATGTGACAATATCTTATGCAATTTTACATCCATTTTTTTAGAGAACTTCCGATACCACTTTTGACGCTTTTTTTCTAAATTTGGATTGCCACTCGACATGTCGCAATTTGCCGCAAATCTATGTATACCTCTAACTAATACCAATAACTAATCTTCTTGATTGTGATTGGATGGGACAATTGAACATTCGACTTTGATAAAAAAAAAATTAAATCATAATTCGAATTGTATAAGGCACATACTAAACGTGTAAACCGCCTAGATCTAATCAATAAATATTTAGTGAACTATCCAACAAACCTTTGTCAACAAAATCAGTTCAATTAATCCAATTTTTTCTTAGGATATAAGTATTTTACGCGTTATTTTGATATGTCAAGTTGAAATAAACACTCGGTGTATCGGTCGTCCAAAATTCCCCTGAATTTTATTATTTTCATTTTCTGGTTCAGAAAAGCGTTGGGAACCTATACTGAACGACGACTTGGAAACAAAAAAAATTTAACCTTTTTGGATTCTGTTGAACATTGAAATTGATTATTTTTTGATTAATCTACATTTGAAGTAAGTTTCTTGCAACTTTGAGAGTACCTCGAAACTTGGATCGCCTCCAAAACCTTAAATTCTTTTTTAAAATTTGATCTTTATATTGTTCTTGCCTGCCCTTCTCTATAGATCCAGAAAAATATACCTGAAACCCTTTTTTCTATTTGCTTAAATATCTAGCAGTCTTAGATGCGTGATGATACCTCGGTAATACTTCAATGCAAAAATATATATCAATGTAATACAAAAAAGTATAATTTTGCATGCGGCTCCATTGTTACACTGGCCCATACGATGAGGACTGGGTAACTTTAAACTATTCCCTACTTAAGATAAATGTATACATATACAGTTTCTTCCAAACGAATCAGATCATCAACCGCTTCCATGTACATATATATATTTTATATATCAACTGAAATCAACGCATCACTCTAACTAATCCGATCAAAATCAATCAAAATAACCAGGCTTATGAAAACGTCAAACCACCGGTATATGTCATCAATCTAATAAATAAAATACAAATCAATTTATTAAATCATTATGATATATATACACTCGATATACTAAAATCATCTATTACGCCTGTCTACTTACATACCTATATAGGTATATATATATATATATATATATATATATATATATATATATATATATATATATATATATATATATGTGTATACGAGATGAATTAAAATCGCGTTACGCAGACTAGATATATAGATACATATAAGTTATAAGATTGAAACATGTTTTCTTCGAATCCATATAAAATTAGACGAAATTTAAAATTCTTCAAGTGTGCCGGCTCGCATTTAACGAACAAAAAAATATATGTCTGTATGTATGTATTAAACTAATATTAAATTGATTTAAAAACTATTTTAATCATCTTACTAAACACAAATCGTATTACAGATTTATTGTTGTTGTTGTTCTTGTTATTAACAAAATGTTAAATAATGACTAAATATGGTTGCAAAGTGAAATGGGTTTTATGAAAGATTTAGTTTTTTTGTTTGTTGCATTATATATAGTAAAAGAAATTCACATAATTTAGATTTACGTAGATTTTTTTTATTTTTTAAATTTAATGAAATGTTGCTTGGTTGATTATTTAACAGAATTAAAATTAAACAACAACGAATTGTAGATCGTTAATTTTCATCATTATACAGAGAATTTCTTTTAAATATAAATATAAAGTAAATTATTATGAGATTATGAATTGATTGAATTTATTGCCATTAACTTTTTATATATATTTTTTTATTATTTTGAATATAAATTTTAACATATTTGTAACTGCAACGTATGTACGATATACAAACTGTTATAGTCGAATGTAGCTCGAAAGGGTTAAAAAACATACATATATAGTTTTATATAAATATATACGCGAATGCGACTTATTTATTCATGTTTATCGTTTCAATTTCTGCGTGATTTCGAAGAAAGAACGCTTAAACCGTAATTTATTACGAGTTTTTATATATGTTTGTTATTAGTTGTTTTATTTCACGATTAAATTAGGTATGGGTGGCACAGCGTATATATATATAGTTTATAATATATTATAATATATGGGGATGCCGATTATACTCGTATATATTAATTGGTAATCAAATATATTAATAGAAATAAAAATACGTAGGCTTAATCCTTAATTAGCCGCCCTTATTGTTTTTAAACTATATCATATTAACATTTAATATTATTCATTTCATCATATACGCGGATTAAAAAATCACTTTGCGAATTGCACGATTCCACGAATATATCAATCACAGATTTATAAGTAATGATGACGTGTCATTAAAATGGTTAAAGGCTATATAAAACAACTTTCTTTAATGTGAACAAATCACAATAGTTTGCTCATCTTATGGATTTTCCAATCCTATTTATTATATGTGTTGTTTCAAATTTTAAACACCTGTTTGTATGTACATTTAGCTAAAAGACATGAACTGTCTTATTTGATGAATTTTTGTACTTACGATATATATATATAATATGGTTGATCTTTTACATTATAATAGATGATGAATAGTTGAAACTTACCTAGAATGAAAAAGTAAAAAATATTATTAGTAATCAAACTTTACAAGCCATAATAAAAACATCTGGGAAACGAAAGACTCATTTTATTTTATATAATACACAATGTAGAGTAAGTGACGAACCCGGTTTTTGTAAACAGCATTTTTACTTTATAAAAATAAACTTTTTGCTAATAGAAAACATTGTACATTACTCGAGTTATTTCTTTTATTTTCAATTCAAAATTAATCAATTTAAACTATAAGAACAATTTTTGTTGATATATATTTAACATTTAACACCCGCAATAAAAATAAACAATTTATATAAATTTCAATAAAATTTGCCAAGAACGAGAATATCTAAATTTGTTCTTAAATAACTGTCTAGATTGATTAATTCCGTAGTTAGATTTATTTGAAAGTTCATTAACATATGAAAATCTAAGTTAACTCAATCTCGCAGAGTATTCTACTATTTATATGCAGAATAAGATCAGTTATATAAATATTGCACTACATAAAACTTATAGCTATAGGCCAGAAAACAAAAAAATTGGAAATAGTAGAAATAGAAAATCATAAATCATAAATATGAAATTTTTTAGCATGCAACATAATTTTTGTTATGGTTTAGTATGGGAATGCTTAATTTTGTTAACCTCGCCAAGTACTCACATAGTAAAACACTCGAAAAATTGTCTAGCACCGATATAAGACAATTTTTATGTGTGCTTTACTATGTGAGTACTTGGAAATGTTGACTAAAATTTGGTACTACAATGACGCAAAACTGTTTCTCGTGTGATTTCTTTCCTATGTGAGTATCAGAAAAAGTCGACAAAAATTTAGAAACGAGAATTTTTTTATTTTATTTAACTATTATTTAAAAATTATGGTAAAAGTAATTTAAAAAAAAACTAAAATTGCGAAATTAAATCTTGCACTGACGTAAACTAATTTTATACGTGTGTTTTACTATGTGAGTGCTTGGTAAGGACGATTAAAATCTAGTATTGAGAAATTAGTTATAGTTTCGTATATATCGATTTGCCTAGGTACTGTATTTGTTCTACTCAGGCGATACTACAGTAGGAGTAGATTAATTTTTGATTTTGATTTATGAATTTTCAAAATATGTACTTGGTAAAATTCAAAAATGACTAATGTACAAAAGTATATCGATTTCGATTGCAATTCATTTTTCGATTTTAACACAAAATATTAAAATGTTGTCGATTCTGGTTAAAGCAGTCAGTGGAAAGAGGCCAGTGAACGACAATCAATTATATCGGCCAGGCACATTCAGTTTAGGTGCAACTAATGTCTCGTCAAATTCTCTGATATATATTAAACTTTTTTAAAACCGCCTCAATCTTAGAGAATCTCAATTTCAGAATTTGTTTGTACAACAGCGAATTTTATGTTCTGCGTGAAAACGTCGTTGTCTCCTGATTTACTGAATTATGAACTATATATATATATAATGGTTTTGATTATGTAATTTATTGGTTGCTCAGAAGACTAAACATGACATATAGGTTATCCCAATACACACCGATATACTTGAAAATGGCATAAAATGAAACGCGAAGCAATTTTGTTTCATCAATGACCAATTATCTAAAATTATCTAAAACCAATAATTTTTTATCAATTTTCTAAACTCTATATTGACATTGTTCCTTATGCGCATTAGGCTAGTTTAAATCAGTGTTGTCGGGTCGAATGTGGCATGGGTTTAATCCAGTTGGAATATAAGTTCTGCATTATTCAATAAATTTAATAGAAGAAGCTTTGCAGGTTATTTGATATATATAGGCTTTCTTATGAGGTTCTTTTACGCAAGCTGAAGAACGATGATGCGCAGTCCAGCACTTTGTATATAGGGTTAATTGTTATGTGCATGCCCATAAGAATTAACCCTATATACAAAGTGCTGAAGTTATGCTAGTCTTTTGTGTGAATTCTAGTGATCCTCAAACTATTCAAGTTACGCCATTGTTATTTTAAATTTTTATTAGCGAAATGGTATTGGTGCCGAATTATAGGTAGTCCGGCCCCTGGAACCAGTTTTAAATACAGGATTTCCTAACAAATTTATAATAAAAACATATCCAATAGGTCGAATTGTATTTGGTCTGAAGCACAAGGCTCACTTAAGTCTCACGCAGTTTGCTTCGATTAGAGATCGGATTTAATTCGAATTAATTTTGCATCCTGCCTCTATTTTCGATTTGATCAGAGTTGCCGGCCGATTTAAACGTCACAGATTTAACCACTGTGATTTTCTTGAGCGGTTATATTCCTATATTTTAATTTTAATATTGAGAATCGTACACGTAAAATTCGGTTTCTAAATTTTTCGAATTTTAAAATTTAATTAAGACATTTAATTGCTGTGAGTTGCTAATTTTAGTTAGTAAGAATGTAAACGTCAAATTTGATTGTGTAGTTTGACTTTCAAAATTTTGAAATTAAATTTATAAAAAAATCAAATTTTATTATTTTAACTATAGTGTCCTGCAAATTGAAATCGAATGGACATAAAAATAATCATTAAAACCGAATTTTGAAAAATCTAGATTTTATTTAATTTTTTTCAAAACTTTCAAATTGACGAATGTTTGAACGTTTCATATAAACTCAATATCGCGCGGGCTTCAAGTTGTGTTGAAAGCTTATAACTAAATTTAAAAATTGTAGTTATTGTTATTCAAAATTTTGCAGTTAAGGCAAGTATTTTACCAATAGGCTTCATTTGAATTGTTGTGCGTGCATCCCAATGTTTAGCTCATTAAAAAATTAAATTAAAATATTTGTTGAACGCATAACTCGTTTCACGCGATTGTCAATCATAATAAAGATGTGGAATAAGACATTTAATTTCAGCCCTTTCTCCCCTATCCAACAAACTAGACAAGATATTGGGTTTGGCATATGATAAAAATAGCTTGCATTAAAAAAGTCTTAAAGAGTGTTAAAAAGTTTGAAGTTGTCGTCAAAATTCTGAGAAATTTTATAAAATTTACATTCTGCTTAGTTTTGAAAAAATTCAAATATATAAATTTTTAACTATTTTGGGGAATTAGAGCAGTTTTTTAATATTTAAAATGAAAGTTCGAAAATTTTTATAAAAAGTCATGGAAGTTAATTTTGGAAAATCCGTTGAAATTTGATTCATGATTGTTTTGGAAAATCTGATGAAATTTAAATTTTGGAAAATCCGATGAAATTTTTATTCATGATTGTTTTGAAACGTGAAAGTTTGGGTTTTTTTCGACAATTTTATAAAAATTATTGGTGACTTTAAAGAACTTACGGAAATTTTTATGATTTTTTTTATATTTGAGTGATACTCCGAAATTGCGAAAATCATCTTAATTTCGAATGAAAATTAAAATATTCCACAATTTTAGTTAACAATTTTAGTTAAATGTCCTCTAATATTGTGAATTTTAATTCTCGCAAAATTGGAGAAAATCTCATCAACATCAACAACTTGAACTTTATCTTCGGAATCGTATTCAAAATCAAATTAAGTAATTTAAATTTGAAAAAGTTATGGTTTTTCAAAACCGTGTTAATATTTTGAATTAAAATTCAGTAATCGTCAAATTTATTTTCGAATCTCGATTATAGGTATTCTCCATCTCGATATAATTAATTCGATATTTAGAAATGTAATTTTTTGTTTGTTTGATTGTTTAGACATAAATTTTTTTTTAAATTTGGAAATATTTTCAAATTATCGAATTGAATTTTATTTTTTATAATTTTATTGTTTAGTTTGACCGACCTATACATTTTATGGCCCTATTCTCTATGTCAGCCTGCGTGCTAACATGTACTATGGTGTGGTTCATGGAATCTACACTCTAAATCTATGTGATAATATAGATGTGTTCAAAATCACGGATGAAGGATTCATTTTGCGTCCTGTTTCTATTGGGATTCGACACAGATCCTCCCGATCCAAATGTCACAGCATTAACTACCGTGCTATTTACTCAGTATATGCCGAGTTTCATCACAATCATTCCAATTATAAATAGTTTCCATCTTTTGTCGATAGCTTAGTGTATGCGATCTTACTGCTCGATCGTTACTGTGTTCACGCAACTGAAATTTGTGCATCAAAATTTTATTAATTTTGAGAAAAGAATCAATAAATTAGTTTGATATTTGGGCCCTCCAGTATAACGGGGACCTGGAGCCCGGGCCCATTTAAGGCATACCGCCATGCGTGCGTTGTACTACTTACTATACTCCCGGATCCGGTGTTTATTTTCTTAATAAATTGCGTTAACGATTGTGCACTACTTCAAAGTTGGTTGGAATAAATTAACTACATACTTGTTATAGAACTCAACATAGCAATATATAATTGCAGTTTTATAGATCGCAATAATCAATAATCAAGAATTTTGAAAAATTCATCATTTATTTGTGAGAAATTTGTTGGAACTTAAACTTAATAGATGTAGACAAGACAACTAGTATGATGTTTTGCATTTAGCCCGTAAGACACGTAACATTTTGGTTTTTAGTAAAGCGGGACGCGCTTGCAGTTCAGCACACATCGAGTTTGCTATTAAAAATATATTTAGGCCGTGTATGAACACGAATAATAGATATAAACTCGGCTTTATTTTTTCGTTGAATGATCGCTGATAAAGTAGAAATGAAATCGATGAATTTTATTGTATCCTCTGTTTCTGTCTGCTCTCTTTGGTGAATAGAACGAAGAATTTGTTGTTTTTTTGACATTTCAAAGCGTTATTAGTTTTTTTTGTGTGTTATTCAAATTATTTTGCAGTTACGCCGTATGGATAATTATAATTCAATTAGATTGAAAATATAAGCGTCCAACAAAAAAATATTAATACAATAGGCGAAAATAAAACCCAATTTTGTATAACTCAATAAATAGTAACCCAATTTTGTTACTCTTGCCGTTGGCCAGAAACGCGTGGTCGGTGTGTATATCTTCTAATTGAATCTTTATACATCGCCACTTTGATGTATATATGATATCGAGATGGCACTTGGACCAGAATGTATTAAATTTAATAACAGAATTACTGATCTTCAAAGATAAGTAAAGAACAAATGAACGAAGTTTGACCAGAACGTCGTAGAGAAGAAATGTTTGTAACTATAATACGAGAAACACGGATTGTTGATTGACAATTATATTCATAACGATCATTACATTCAGTATAATAACTAATTATCTGCATTATTTCTTGAATGTATTATTCATTAAATAGTACATTAGAATTAAGTTAACCTTAAGTAAAATACATAGTTTGTACAATATTGCATTTTAATTTTTATAGATAATTAATTCAATAAATGTCATTATTGATAAATAAATAAAGATTTACACATTGCCATTAAAAATAACACCAAGGTCTGTCGCAAACACGATTACTTAACTTGATTACGTGAATTATAATCGTTAATATATAATTACGGAATTCTTTATTTTTACGGCACGACATCACTTTGGGTGTCACTTTGAGATCATCGTATATATATACATACATTCAAAAGTAATTAAGTCTCCAGTGCTTATAACTAATAAGCAATGGAGACCTAATTACTTTTGAACGAATTTAAAAAATAATAGCCAATTGTAGTCCTTGTAATAATTAACAGTGTTAAAGGCCATTACTGGCCCCTTACTGAAAAATATTAGGAAAGACTATACTGATTTGATTCTTATATACAATTTAATTCGATCTGCACGGTTTAATTCGACCACGCATTATTTCGACTTACACAATTTCCTCGACCGCGTGAACTGTGAGAACTAGCCCATTTATTTAATTTTTGATTCACATAATATTATTAAGCCAAAGTGTTGAACGTAATACATATTTCTGCGTGTACAAATTTTGCACTACTAAATAAGCAGCGAAATTCTCAAACTGATAAAGAACTGTAATTATTTCTAATCAATTAAAAACTTAAATTAAATTAAATTATAGTGTGAAATTGGACGCAATGGTTTCATAAATAATTTTTTTATTTTTTGTAAACACTAAACTAGGTCTAGTAACTATACATATATTTCAACTATAATGCGTATTTATATAATTATACAACTATTGAGACTATTTTATGAGTGATTTTGTATAAAAAAAATACCACGTTATGGTTGGTAAGCGTAAGACATCAATAAACAAGTCATGTTTACAACAATAGGAATTTGGTTCACACAATGTGTGCGGTATATCTTGTACCATTTAAATATTGTTTTTTTTTGTGTTGTTTTATTGTATAATTCACTTCCTTTGATTTAACATTTTCTTATGTTTTGTAGTATGACAAATTTCCGAAGTTAATTTTTGTTAAAAGTATATGTGTATATACATAGATAATACGTATACATGCTATTAATTAAAAGAGCATTGTCATTATTTATTTTAAAAAAACATTTAGAATCAAATGTAAATTTCTTAATGGATCTCGCACAATAATCTCAAATTTGTTCTGTTTTGTGTAAGATGTGCATTTAAATGAAGGAAATAAAAATATTCTTGTGTGGCGCGTCAACGGTTTTGATAAATAATATAAATGACTTCATCGTGTGGTCATTAATATTATTGCATTTGTAATGCAAATTAAAAAAACCAAGCTGAAATTTATGTTCGATTTTAGACGAGATGTTTGGAAATATTGCGTTGCCAATTGGCTCAAAATACCTATATATAGGTGTGAGCGCTAAAAGCTTTTATTCCAAATTCAGGTATTTTTGTCCACATTAACAAAACAATTCAACAATTTTTATAACATGAAAAATAAAATAAAAAAATTAGGGCGTTGTTTTTATTACAAAGTTACCAGCAATAACTTAATAAGTTGATTTAATTTATGTTTTCAATACTTCTTGGAAATATCTTATCTACACATGCATTCCGAACACGGGGTGTTGTTATAGCCGGATCACTGAAATTAAAAATTGGGGCGTTGCTTTTTGACCAAAGTCCTAAAAAATATCATCAAAAATAAAAACTTAAATATAGATTTAAAGTTAATGTGTAAGGTAGTTGTCTTTTTTGACTAAATCTACAAGATTGCTACTTTGAAATAAAAACAACGCCCTAATTTTTTTCATATATAATATGAAATAATTCTATTAATATTATGATTTTGATTTTATTACTTAATGATTCACAAATCAAAAAATTTCTCGGGGCTAGTATGTTAAGGGAATTAATGTTCAACAAACTTGCAATTTGTATTATCAGTATGTGGTCATCTTTTCAAAATTTAGTTTCGATTCATTCGTAGGTCTTCTAAAATTGAATTTCACCGTTGATATTTTCGCTTTCCACATAAAGTTTAATGAATTTAATTTCTCTTTTCAAACAACCCGTATTTTTAAAGTTCATTGCAAGTACTTATGTATACTAGAACATCAGTTATCACTACACAGCATCTTAAATTGCTTAAACTTGGAGATAAGTTGGTTTTGATGCATTTGACTTTATTTAGAACTTCTTCCTCCAATTCTTATACCCATAACAGATTTTCATCATTTGTAGTCTTTTCTGAAGCTTAATTTTAATCGTGATTATAACAGATGACATCAAGCGTGTTACGTAGATTACTTGGCAATACTTTTTATCAACGTCGACAATTAAGACAACGTCAACAACCTACGATATTTTACAACCTTACAAATAAAAGACAGTCGAACTTGTTTATAACGAACCTCAAGGCACCGACAATTTTGTTCGTTACATGGAAAAAACGTTACACCAAGAGTTGGCTACATCGAGATCTTAAAATCAAAAATTCATTAAATCCAAAACTAAGGACATATGAGAAAATTGACGTATTTATGGATTTTATTATTGCTTCCTATTTGTTGTGATTCGAATTTTACTTTGTGAAAATTCTCTATTTCTCTCTTAATTTGTTATTTTTGATTTCGTCGTTATACGTAACGTAATAATGAGTTTCGCTATAAAAAGAGACCAGTTTACCTATAGATTTTTAGCTCTCGGAGCTTGAGACATCTATAACAAAGGCTTCGTTATATTCCGATTTTTTATATCCAATCTAGGCGTATCTAGAATGATCGTCAAAAAATTGTCCAACATTGATTTTCGTTTATTTAAGTCGATGTATTCCAAACACAGATTTTGGCCTAAAACACTTGCCAAACTTTTGTGTTGCTCTGCTTAAATTAAGTTTATCTGATTGTTCGATAATACGAGTATAACGGATTTTGGACTTTATGAATTAGGTGCTACTTTAAGATATTTATCGGTCGCCAAATGCGATGAAATAACAGATGCTCGCTTTAATGTTATTACTAGAAGATGATTTTAGTTACAGTATTTAAATGAAAGAGAATGCGAAGCTGTTAGTGACTAGCGATACACTTACGCCGTATGACAAATAATAATTTGACGCACGCATATGAAATTTGTCCTAATTCTGTCCTAAAAGTAACAAGAACAAGTTCCTCATATACATGCGATAGTGTGCAAAGCAGAATGTCGCGATATAACTTATTGTTCAATATTGGAAAACATAGGACGTTTAAACCACCATGGTTCGTATGACCTCATATATGTCAAATATATCATTTTTCCGAAATCCTAGGAAGCGCCGGTGTGAGTTGATCTCGGAACTTTAGATATATAATTTATAACAGATAAAACTAGTGTTGTGAACATTCAAATTAAAATGTAATTCTAAATTTCTAGAGGTAGATCATGAAAATTGAAAGTGATTACAATTGGCCACCGTATAGTTTATAATTATAGTTAACTAAATCACTCTATTAATCGTGTAAACTATCAACGTTTCCTACGAATAGTCTACATTTTCTACGATATCTACGTTGATAATAATAGATAATGCGTAAATACCTATCCCTGATTAATAGTCTGGTGCTTTGGTCGTCCGTGAAGTTTTATTACATCTTCGAGGTTATCATTTCTTAGCGATTGCTGAAAAACCGATGAGTTTGACTTCCACTAACGAAGTTTTTATCCGCAGCGGCTTAATATTTCAGTAAAACGTAGTAAAGGAGTGGTTAAATCTGCGGTTGTATAGCTTGTAACCAACATGTAAATAATCGTTGAACAATACGGTCGTGGTTGTTTTACGCGATGCATCGAATATTACTTAAATTTTTGTATAAGTGCTTTTTAAAGACTACATAAAATAATTATGATTGTCTTCACGTGGTCGTGCAATATGCGTAATTTGAATCAGACTATATACTTGGCCATAACGGTTTAATACCTTTTACAGCATTCGGAGCACACGTCAAAAATAATTTTAAATTCTAAACACTGTGGGCTGTGTGTGCTTGCCTTAAGGGAAATGGTACAGTTTAGCGGTAAATCTTCTATCTGATCAGTCGTGTTAGGTTCAATATCCGTATAATTTACGAATAGCTGTTCGACTTTCCAAAATTTTTTTACATTGAAGAAGGTAGCTCGGTAATTGCCGGAAACAAGAGTTCACTGAAAACAACAATTTACTGAAAATGGCAATTCACCTAAAACGACAGGTCACCGACAGTATTTTAACCCTCTTAAGAGCGATATATATCTTTTTGATCTGTATATTGGAAATCCTATATCCTATTTTTCTAAAGTAACATTTAATTAGAATGGATTTTAAATTAATATTGATCGTGTATGTAGAAGTTTTGTGATAATCGGTTAATAAATAGCCTGGACGACTAGACCTCGTTTGGCCATAGGTAGCTCGGTAATTGCCGGAAACAAGAGTTCACTGAAAACAACAATTTACTGAAAATGGCAATTCACCTAAAACGACAGGTCACCGACAGTATTTTAACCCTCTTAAGAGCGATATATATCTTTTTGATCTGTATATTGGAAATCCTATATCCTATTTTTCTAAAGTAACATTTAATTAGAATGGATTTTAAATTAATATTGATCGTGTATGTAGAAGTTTTGTGATAATCGGTTAATAAATAGCCTGGACGACTAGACCTCGTTTGGCCATAATAAGTTTTTTTTTTTTTTTTTTTTATTGTTTTAAATATTACAACTGATTACATATATCATCTAGTAATTTCTCTATCTTTCTTATGTTCAATTTGCAGAGATATAACCCATTAGTTAGTCTCTAAAAATGTGGCCACCCTATTGTAGTCTTCCCAATTCCAGTGGTTTCTTTCTTTGGAGCCTTCGTACTCCATTTGTGTTACTCAGCATACCACGTAACTCAATATTTTCATGTTGACGAAGCCGTTGTATGTGTTTCTTTGCATGAATTGTTATTTCTTCGCTGACGTTTTCCGTTTTATGACGGCCATAATATTCAACGCAAAAAATAGTTTAGAATTCCATTTCTATCAAATATGAATGTGAATAGCTATATGTCGTATACAGTTGGATTAAAACCACAGTGGGATTAAGTAGATACATTTTTGGATTGTAACTTTCAGTGTTAAGATTATTGCAAAATTCAAATAAAAAATGTCAATAGGAGTCATTTAATTAAAATATGTAATTACAATTGACGACGGATCAAGAAAGTTTTTCGCCATATATACGTCAGCACTCATGAAGACTAAGAATGGTTTAGCGTTTTTTTTTTTTTAAATATTATAAGTGCAATCAAAAATTTGCCACCAGTGGTCACACAAAATACATAATTTCAAACACACAAAAATTATATTTCAAAAATTCAATAATAAATTACAAAAACTTTGATGTTTAAACTATTAGTCAGACATATGTATGTATGTATATGTAAAATTCAAAAAACTCTTCTATACTCTCACTGTGGTATCCACCTGAGGAAAAGGAATACAGTAGTCAAAACGATATACAACATAAAATTTATACAATAATAATAAAAAAATATATTGCAATATCTCGATACAAAATTTTAGTCAACCTTTTCAAGGACTCACATAGTAAAACACACGAAAAATTCTCTTGCAAAAGTTTTCGATAATTTTTCATATGTTTTACTATGTGAGTGTTTGTGATAAGAGCAAACAAAATTTGGTATCAAGATTTGAGTTTTCTATAAAATTTTATTTATTATAATTTATAAACAATAACAAGACAAAATACCAATCGTATTGCGCAAATGGTTAAACTTCTAAGCCTTCATTTATAGCACATAAGTTATTTATGTATATGGAAATGAACAGCGTGGACACTAAATGAATGAATGGTCAATATATCAATGTGGCCAGTTAAATGAAATCATATTATTTGGAGGATATTTTCATTTGCAACAGTCTTACGCTGAAATATGACAGATGGTATTTTACGAATTGTGGCAAATATTAAGTCGATTACGACTATATAAAATAATTGATCATGTTCAGTGCTCCTTACCTCTTGTGTCGGATTTTCCACGGTTCAAGTGGAAAAGTAAAACTAGATGGCATTCATGTATCCAATTAGAACTAAATTAACTTCAGTTATGTATATATTTTACAGGGTTACAATTGACATTTTATTTTTTACCAATTAGTGGAAAGACATAAGCCGTGCATGAGAGTAATAAAAAGTGTAAAATCAGAAAGTGAAATTGACGAAACAACGCCCTAATATAAAACAATTCTATTAATATTGAAAAATACTATTCATACGGCATAACTGCATAATGGTTTAGAGCTCAATAAACTTTCAATTTGTTTTATCAGTGTTGTCATCTTTTCAAAATGTTACCTTAGTTCATTGTTAGCTCCAATAAAATTCGAACCATTGTCACAACAGATTTAGGGAGTCCGTGACGTGATACAAATCGTTTTAATGCAGCAAGAACGATTTTGTACATAAACTGCTAATGCGTTCTAAGTACCTTAGTTACAAGACCTATTCTCTAGGGAAAGTTTCCAAGATAGCTGGAAAATCCGACAACCAGTGTAATATAATCATGGAATTGGTTTATTGTTTTACAGTATTTTGTCAAATCACGTTGCACAACAACACCACAGAGTTCCAATTTAGGAAGACTAATTCGCCTTATTGGTGCTGTACCATACTCTTTCAACACATTAAATGACTCATGAATTCTTCAGAGCCATTGTAGTGTTGTATGTACATTATCTACACTAAAATACATGAAGTTGAATCGAAGTTGGTTTTGCTGATTTAATCACACACCTAAGTAATTTTATAGCTTTAAGATGATGTAAATTTGCATACGTTTATTTTCATCTATGGATTTTATTTTTATTATGAGTAGAAGCTTCATCCTGCGCAGTTTTGGTTACCTATAATTTCTGAACCAACCGAACGGATTATAACTTCGAGATCTCTGACGGCATTTTCCTTTTTGTCCAGAGTTTTGATACATATTTGAGGTTATCGTTTGCAGTAATTTCCACATTCGACTTCCACTATAACGCAGTTTTGATCGACAGCGGCTTAGTATTTTAATTTTTTGATTGAACGATAATACACAAACAACAATGTGCTTAAAATTTCAATTCACTGAAAACGACAATTCAACGATAATATTTTAACATTTGTGACTCTATCAAAAGAGGTGATAAGAATAATAAATATGTTTGATCTGTGTCTGAAAGATTACTGAATTGATTTCAACGCTACAATCAGAACTAATTTTAAATAGCCTGGGCGAATGAACCTTATTTGGACATGAACGTATGGCAAAAAACAGTTTACTCCAATATCGCCTGAATAAAAGGAATACAGTGGCCAAAACGATATACAAAAATATTGCAATTTCTCGATACCAAATTTTAGTCAACTTTTTCAAGCGCTCACATAGTAAAATACATGAGAACTTGTTTTGCATCAGTGCTAGACAATATTTTGTGTGTTTTCCTATGTGAGTGCTTGACAAGGTCAATTAAAATTTGGTCTCGATTTTTTTTTTTTCAATTTTATTTATAATTAAAAAAAAAAAAAATTTTCGATACCAAATTTCAGCCGACCTTTCTAGCACTTATATAGTAAAATAGACGAAAAATTGTTTTGAAATAGTGCTTGACACTTTTTCGTGTGTTTTACTATGTGGGTGCTTGAGAACAAACAAACAAAATTTGGTAACTAAAATAGTTTTCTATAAAAATTCATTTATTATATTGTATAAATAATAACAACAACAAAATACTAATCATAGAGCAAAGGGTTAAGCTCGCAAGCTGTAAATTTACAATGCAACTTTAGCTAATAATGGTTTGATGTCGATGGGTTTGTGTTTTCATAAATAAATCATTGGTTGGATAGAGAAACGAACAGTGTTGACACTAAATTAGTGAAGTGGGCAGGGAGGTGTCAAGCCTGATGTCGTATTTCGGTAAGCAAATGTTCAACCCTTTTCAACTATAGTTAAATGAAATCATATTATTTATCGGATTTTTCACGTTTCGAGTGTTAAAAGTAACACTGGATGAGGCAAAATTAAGAACAACCTCATTCATGTTTTCAATTTGGCTCAATTAGCTTGAGGAAAAAATAAAATTGACGAAACACTATAGAACAGAGTAATATAACGAAGTAGCTAATGGCACGCTACTCTATCATCTTTTTACAAATTATATATTAATTTGTTATTGTAAAACCGCCTCCTATACACCCTGAAGCTGGTTTTTAAAATACAACTATTAATATGTAGTTTCCATTATCTTGAGCCACACTAGATGCATTAAATCAGTTTTATGCATCTTTATTACCTAGTTTCACTCAAATCAAAGTCGTTTACGTACCACAATCAATTTGTATTTGTTATTTTTTCCCCGTCTTTATTTTAAAGTGGCTTAAATCTCTTTCTGTCATAAAATTTAAGTATTTATTTTAATTAAAAAAAAAAGTTGTATATAAATTATAATTTAAGATTATTTAATAAAAAAAAAACAAACAACCTCGTAAATGTCTTATAATTCACATTATATCTTTCATTTTACACAAAAACTAAAAATTAACATTTTTATCAATTTTATGCTTTTATAAGCAAATAATAGTAGTAATGAAATAATATCATAATGGCCAAATAAACTAATAATAACAGTAATAATCATAATAATAATAATGAACGTGTGTATATGTGGCAAAAACTTTTTATCGTTAAATTTTTTTAAATGTAGCTGGGATTAGACATTGTGCTGAGTGCATCTAAACTATATGATATAAACATTAGTTTTGACATTTATAGATTTGATTTGTATTAAATATATGTATATACTGAAAGTTTCACTTAATGACTGGCCACATTGTATATATGCAAAGTGGAAGATAAAAATGTATACAAAATCAGAAGCAATATAATTTTGCTCATGTAGACGATTATCTCTGTATATAAATGTTTCATTTTTCACCAATATCCAAGAACTAAATTATATATTTTCTGTATACTTTATGTATGCGAACATGAGTTATAATTTTTTTTATCCCCCGCAAGAGCAATACACATATACTGGCTTATTGCCAGTATACAAAATCTTAAAATACATCTTAAAGGTAAAGTGGCTAGCTGTGATTTTTATTGAGATCTTTTCATTGGATTTATACAATACGTTTATACATTCATAGACACAACAAAATGGATTAAATAAAATTTATTACATTCTGATTTAGTTGTGCATACTTGCGGGCTATTTACGATTTTTATTTTTATTCAGATGTCGATGCAAATCCTTTTGGCATTCTCGTATGTAAGTACATACATATGTAGGTAATGATGAATTTAATAATTTCAAAGTGTTATAATTGCTGTAAAATTTTTGTATTTTTTTAAAAATATTTTTTATAGGCAAAATCAGTTTCTCTTGTGTAAAATCAATTTATTACAGATTTTCAATGCCAGCGGAAATTAATCATCATGTACAAATATATTGTATACGATGGGGAGCAGATATTGCTGGAAACGGTTAGT
This sequence comes from Tipula unca, assembly GCA_951394425.1. NCBI lineage: Eukaryota > Metazoa > Arthropoda > Insecta > Diptera > Tipulidae > Tipula > Tipula unca. Next base: position 43,480,636 of record OX596381.1, on the reverse strand, counting down.
TAATGACTATATAGATATTGTTAGAATAATGAAATGATAATTAATAATGTGTAACTGGCGATATTTTTTGTATATGCGTGTAGTAATTAACAAGGCATTGATAAATGAATTTAGAATTATTTGTGATAAACTATATATATAGGCAGATAAGAATACGCTATTTCAGTCACTAATGGTTGCTTGGTGCATATTATGGTTACAGGGCCTTTTCTGAAGATTTAAATAACTAATTATATTCTCATTGTATCATAAAGATCAAGAGCATTCCTCCAGACCTTAGCTATTTCAATATATAGTTCACCTTCGTGAACCGAAAGTATTTCTCCAAAAACAATCAAAAAGAATAGACGAGAAAGATGGCATATTTCTGATGTATTTTGCAATAAAGCAGCGATACCCTTAGATCTTCCTCGCAATAAAAATGTTAAATGGCTCAAAATTTATTACGATTTTAGATCTCAAGGACACATTTGGGCAAATCCCATTGTCCGGGATGTATAGTTTAAACTATTTTAAATCTATGCCTTTCAACTTGTGAATATAGAATAATACAGAATATGAAACTGGCTTCTTCGTAACAAAACTGGATACATTTAGTAAAATTTTTATCGCCGAATTGATTATAAATTTTAAATTCCGATAGTAACGCAACTATTCGATTTGCGAGTGAAAATTGACGTAGGCCTAGCCAAGACAATGATATTAATCATTCGTTTGTCTTTTAAAATTTGAGAACTGTAATCACATAATCTGTCATGGAACCTTAGTGGCATATACGTTTTATTATATTGAATTGATGTACTTTGGTGTATTATAATTACACACGGATATTGAACTGAATGATTTCAGTTTAGTCTTTCGATCATAATTGTGACATTTTTCCACTTTTAGAATGCTAGGTTTCAACAAGTAAAGTTATTAGAAATTTCTATAAAAATATGATATGCTATCAAGCGTTTAAATATTTCGAAGAAAGTTCAGTATTGAATAATACTCAGATGTAGAATAATAACTTGATTGGAAAGTTGAATATTCTACCAGATTTAGATATCTGCAAATATTATTCATAGAGAACGTAAAGTATATAGAGCTATTGATTGAAAATTGTGTAACCTTAAATCCTTAAAAATTCCAAATATTTGTTAAAGTTTGTTTATCCTCAAGCAAATCAAGTTTATCAAATACAGAGCAGACCTGAAATTCGTCAATAATATCAAAATACGTCTATTCCCAATCATATATCCGTATTGTCTGTTAAATGAAATTTAGAATTAACTTTTGTGCATATGGATATTCCGCGAATAAATTTAAAGTGAAATGACGTACATGAATGTGACTTAGCTGAAAAATGAATAAAATCCCCGGCTCGTTTAAAATTTAAATGTTTAGCATTGTGAGTATTTTTTACAACATTTTGTAAGAATTTAGAAAGTAATTAAATTTTAGAAAATTCAGCATTTCAAATAGTGCAATATATATTCTGCACTTACATTAGTGCACCATTAAGAGTGAATTATCATCGTTAAGAATGACTGATTTACCAGCGTTAATCAGACGCAGAAGCATTTTTAACGGCTTAATAACGAAATTAGAAAGTCAAGTCGGCACGTGTTTCTAAATTACATCAAGATTCCATTGATATCAATGACAAAATATTTTGTGCAGCACCAGATGAAAAATCGAAAAAATGGAAACCGTTGTTGAAGAACAGTATTATAATATTGTTATCAATTTTAATTCATATGGATCAGAATGAAAAAATTATCAACTAACCACCAACTTCTAGATGAATCCACGCATAGATGGCAATAATACTACTGGTCACACAACTGTAGACGACTTTAAGCTTCCGCGGTTGAACATACCAATATTTTCGGCTGATTATCGAGAATTGTAATCCTTCTAATTAATTCTTTAATACCAGCACAAAATTCTAGTATTTGAAGGTTGAAGTCCTTTCTAGAAATGCCTAATTAATGCATTTGCTTCGCCCTAGAAGAAGGGCGAAGCAGATGCATTAATTAGACATTTTGCAGTTACTGAAGCTAATTACTATGAATCCATCAACAAATTAGGTAAACGCTTTGATCGGAAAAACCTAACATATTCATTCATAAAATTATTTATAGAACAGTCATTAATTCATTGTGCAAATTCTTTAATATAAGGAAGTTGTTGGATACTGCCGACGAAGCGACAATAGGTCTAACAGCTCTTGGAACTGGCTCATATATATTTTGTTTAATAAACTTGATGAGGAAACTAAGCAATTATGGAAGAGAGAAACTGCTGAAACAGAATTTCGATCATTAACAAAATTTTATGAATTTCTGGGTAGAAGAGTTGATTCACTTGAAGTTATGAGGACATCAAACATGGGTCAAAGTAAACCGTCCAATAATTCAAGAGGGTTTCATGCATCATCATCAATAACCTGCCTTGTGTGTTTAAGGCAATGGATGTTGATGCTAGAAGAAGCCTAATCAAAAGTGTCAACAGTTGCTATAACTGTCTTAATAATAATCATACAGTTTATAATTGCAGATCTAAAACACGTTGTCGAGTATGCTCAAGAAAACAGCATTCACTACTACATTTAAATCGTTTAATTGAAGATAATAAGAACCAATCACATGCAATATCAAACCAAATTAAAGTGCAATATCAGCTACCACTCCAGAAGAAACTTCTACTTTTGCATACACCGAAGCTCTGAATCAAAATAAACCACCCGCAGAACGGGACAGTAATTCCAACGATAGTTACTTTCAATATACATCACATTGTGCATTGTCGTTACTACCAACCATTATAATTAAAGTTCAAGATAATCAAGGGCAATGGCAGTTATGTCGAGCATTACTGGACTCTGGGTTGCAATGCCCTTTTGCTACCGAAGATTGTGCGCGACGACTTAGAATACCACGTCATCATTCAAAACATACTGTTGCTGGTTTAGGCCAAACAAAGGATGGTGTTTGTCGAGGGTATTTAAATTTGGTTGCATCATCCAGATTTAATGTATCAGTCACCAGTTATTTCAAATGTTACATCATTTTCAAATTGACTTCAATGCTACCTATACCTGCATTTTTGACACCACCATATGGAGTCATTTGGAAAATTTACCGATGGCTGATCCAACCTTTCATACTCCAGGTATTATTGACATTATTTCTTCCATATAATAGGCACCAAGAAGATTTATGGAGAGTTAGATACACCAAACACTATTTCGTTGGGTTATTGCTGGAACTATCGATGGCCAACACCAAAAACTAGTACCAGTTTACTCTAGCACAAGTTTGCACGCGGAGATTAGTTTAGACTACATTTTAAAGAAATTTTGGGAAGTCGACGAACTACCCAACCTCAATTAACAGATGACAACACCAAATGTGAGGAACACTACCAAAAGCATACAACTGTAAGTGATGGTCGATTTATAGTTCGACTTTCATTTAAAATCGAAAACCTAATATTTGGAAAAAGCATGAGCGGTGCAATGAAGCGTCTTGAGAATGTGGAAAATCTGTTTAAACGAGATGCACAATTTAAAGAGGCCTAGCACCATTTTATGACCGAATATGAAAACTTCGGACACATGGAAAAAATTCATATTGGTGAAATAAACAGGAATTTATGGAGACGAACGCAATAAATGATTTGAGTGATATCTGCTTGTTCATAGAGTGATTTTGCTAATTAGTTTTAAACTAGGTGACCAAATTTCTTTACAACGATATCAATTGTTTAAAAATAGTATAAAGCGTAGTATGGCTTCAGCGTAGAAAGAGCAGCTCATAAAAATCGGTAAAAATGCACAATTATGATAAAAAAAAATGCACAGAAAGATTATAACTTACATTAAAATTAATTCGGAGATCTCGAGACGGTAACACGAGTTCGAGTTCAGGAAATATATGAGCTACTGAGTTATTAAAAAATCAAATCGTTCAGATAATCGATATATGGTCTTTGACAGGTCTGTGTGACATTCTCCACAGTAGCATCGAATGTGTATACATAAAAGAATGGCTACATAACGTATTTTGATTATAATTTGTTAACACGATTCACCAGTAAAGTTTTGGTAACCGGTCGATTTATCGCAAGCAATTTATCATATGAAGTTCATTAAAAGCAATTCACCGCAATCAATTCAGCGCGATAAGAATTCATGGCGGCAGGAATTCATCGCAAGTAATTCATTGCGAATCGTGATAGCAATTCAACTGGGCCACGGAACATAGTTATTTCTTGACTATGATAGAACTCGACATGTTGAATATAAATAATATTTTAAAGGTGTGGAAAATGACCAACGGAACTAGTCTAATCCTTGACTGATTATAATGAAACTCGACATGTTGGATGGAAATAGGATTTTTAAGTGATTTTTGATTTGAAAAAAGTGGGAAACGAAACTTTATCTGTTCGATAGAAACAGGATTTAAAAATGAATTTTGACATTATTCGATAATCGATTATGATGTAATTCGACATGTTCGGTTGAAATGAAAATTCTAACATGATTATTGAGATGTTTTGGAATATGAATAAGAATAGTTTTGGAATGTGGCTTTCACTGATTAAGATTAATCTTCTTCACAAAGAATTTTCATTGGCTTAATGCAAAAAAATATGTCATCTTTATGAAAATTCGTCCTTAAAATTAGTGTAATATAATCCATATTATGTGGGAGAGATTTGCCTTCAATTCAATCAAAAAAAAAAAATTTAAATTAAATTAAATGTACTTTAACTTAACTTTTACAGAAAGAGCCTAGTTTTATTCCAGTTGGCCCTATCCCACAATATGATACAAAAATAATTGTTTATTCCCCACAATTAATAATATTCTAGAACTTTTTCTAAAAATCAATTTATTCCAATCCAACATGTTGGATGCCATTGGAATCGGTTAAGAAATAGCTCAGTTAAGTTTCAGCATAGGTAAGCCAGAACTACATTTTATAATCCCATTGCTCTTCAACATGCTGTGTTTCATCAAAATTAGTCATCCAGAACTTTATTCAAAAATCAATTAAAAATCGCATTTCCATCCAATATGTTGAGATTTATCATAATCGATCAAGAAATAGCCTAATCCTCTTCTATATTAGTCCAAATATCAGAACATTATGGTGATAACTGGCGCTGTTTGGGTATTGTTTACCGTGTTTTGAAATGGTAACGGTAAATTGCTTGCAATGAACTGTTTGTGATAAACCAATCTAGAACCAAAGTTATGGCCTGAATAAGCTAGTTTACACTACTCTACTAGTTTACACTATTGGTACGAGACTAATCACATCAATAGATGAAAAAGAATTGCGAAAGTGATAAGATTGCCAAAAATATGCGTTCTTTATGGAACAATATTGCTGTTGAAATGAGACCAATACGAACGTTTTGGTGAATGAAACGAATGAAATTTAGACCAATATGAACGTTTAGTGCATAAACTAATTTGATCGTGCTAAATTAATCCGTTTTGCTCATTGTCAGTTGTTTGAACAGCCCAGCCTAACTTATTAAGTTAATATCAAGTACCCGGAGCTACTGAAATCTGGGCGCAGACTGAATATTTTTGTAATCTTAATAAAAGCCGTATATATATATAGTCATTAAGTTTGCTATAAGTAGATACTGTAACAAGAAGGACACACCACCAGAACCATACTAGCTTTATAGATTCAACCTTACCAGCTGTTCAATTGAAGCGATTAATTATAATATACAAAATAGAACCCCCCGCATGAGCAGTTTCAAATCATCTTCCAATATTTGATCAAGTGTTATGTGTCTCATCTGACAAATGGTACCACAATTTTGAGAATTGTTTTCTCCGATTCATTTATTTATTTGCTAATTTACAGTCTGCCATAAACAAATAAATAATTTAGCGCAAAACCCACGTGTAAACTGTTTAAAACGAAACATTTAATTAATAATAAAAAATTAACAGATTCCACTTCATTTTGTCTTAATTGTAAAGTGTTTACATAAATCCATCTTTATAGCGTATATAAGAAACAAGAAAGTTACGTGTTGAATTTTGAGTTTTTATTTTCAAGCGCTCTAACCATTAGTTTCAGTTGATGCAAAAATCAGCAGGTGGGCTGCGGTTACAATATACAATTTCTACTGTCATTTCTATTTTGCTTCAAACGATCAAAACCAGTCCGCAATTTTGCGCAAATTTCTTCCTCGACTTCACTTTTATTTAACACAAAATCTTGATTATAGCACTAAAAAAAATCGCGAAATGTGGTCGCGCGCGGTTTTCTTCATTAGTATTCCCTTAACAAAACAATATCAGGTGTTATTATGTAATTTCTAACTCGATCTCGAATGCTGCGCAAAGAAAAATACCTTAAAAAAATATTAAACGAGTTTTGTTGTAGCAGTTTTTTGCCAAATTTTTTTCTGTTATGTTTTGTATTTTTTTTTATGAACGCAGATGAAATTCCATTCATCTTATTGTTGATCTTTACGGTTACACATATTTTATTTGAAATTTCTTTTATATAAACCATTGGTATTGTCTTGTCTCCCGTATACTATATACATATATCTTAAGACATTTAATATCTTAATTTATGAATTTATATAAATCATAATAATTTTCTTTTTATGTGAACAGATTAAATTAAAACTTATGTATAACAGAAATATTTGATCGTATGTACAAGAGAATGTTGCTGTGCAAGCTGTACACATATATATACACAAAATGATTTGATGTAAATTTTAATTGGATATGATGCGGATTTACTTGGAAACTAAATTACATCACCAAAAAAGCACGAGCACCAGGTGTTTAGGTTGGGTGTACATATAGAATATAAATTATTAGATCAGAACTTAAATTTAGTTGAGTACAAGCGAGAATAAAAGGAAAATTATTTCACACGCCACCCACACGGCACAATCTCTCGAAATCGCGTTCGCTACATACATATATATACACAAAAATTGTGTTTATTTATATTACAATTTTTGTATTTAGACAACCGCGATAAAAACATGTACACAAAATAATGAACATATATTGTAAATATATACATGGTAAAACCGTTCCCGTGTGTAGGCTGCGCGTGTACAACATTTTTAACACCCTTGTAACAGATTATGAATTATATTTCGATCATATATAATTTAAGTTCTGCGCGCGTAAGGTTAAAAGTTGTGTCAATATAATATTATATTTCCTAAAGCCTACTCATCCACCCTGCGTGTTCGCACAGGTATACATACATGCGTATATATGATGAATATGTAAATCACACAGAATTTTGTTGTTAATTTTTTTGTACAACACAAGGTGTGAACTGTATGCATAAAAGTAAATAGCGCACATATTTACTTATAGATTTTATTAAAAACAAATAAATAAGTAATATATTGAACTTACGTTCTCCTTTTGTTTTCTTTGATAAATTACCGTAACAATTTTATTTATATAAGAAAAACGACAAGTTCGAACATACTAATACGTATGTGTGTATCTTTAGTAGAGGTATTGGTTTGTTTGTTTGTTTGTTGAGCGCGCGGGTTACAAAATCGTAAAACACACAGAAAAACCTTGATCTAAATTTTAAGATAATTTAATTGTAACAAAAGTTTAAGATAATAGAAGTGTATTTCTAAAATATGTACATACATATACATATAAGAAGAAATAATTGTGTAAGCCATAAACTTTGTGTATTGTATTAAATATATAGCGAATTGGAATTACATTTTTTAGTGATTGATGGCAATTAAGAGTTTAATTGGTTGACACTTTTATATATATAAATGTTCTTGTCTTTGTTTGACAATTTAAAAAAAATAAATCAAATAAAACTGATCACTATACAATACTTCAAGGCGGCAGCGTATAACTTATAATTGTTTTCCGGGCTCCCAAGCAAGAAATAATGTTGTGCCTTCTATTTCTAATAAGTGTTTGGGAATATAAATATTCATTTTATTTCACATTTTATCTAATTACAATCAAGTAAAAAGGAAACATATAAAAATTGTACCATGTTTAAAAAAAATTAGGGCGTTTTTGTAATTGCATTTTTTTAGCGCCCTAATTTTTATATCTTTATTAATTTAAACTAAATGCATTATCATATTATATCCTTGTGATGAATCTTATTTGTCAATTAATTTATTAAATTCTGGTTAGAAATTATGTATATACGTTAAATCGAGTAAATATGAGACAAAGATTGAACGCTTTTTCCATGAGTAGAGTAGGTAGAAGAAGTACCTTAAACGTCCAATATGAGTGTACATATTTTTAACAGTATTTATAGATATAAAATAAATTCGTATTTAAAAATATTACAGAAACAGAAAAACTAAAGAAATTTTGTCATATATGGACACTAGTATTTTTGAATACTTGATAAATCTTGAAAAATTAACAAGGATTATGCAAATCGTATGTAGACGTTTTACTTAAGCATAAAAACCTCAGAGGTTTTGCCTTATAGACATTTAGTATTTAAGTTAATTTTTTGAGGTTTATCGTCGAAATCTAACCCTTTTTATAGTAAAAGAATATGCTATATCAATTTAGAAAGGTTCAAGTGGCGAAAATTCTGAAATTTAAAGGTACAAAATAAAGCGAGATATTTGTACTCGAGTACAATGTGTACCTACCATTTATATATAATTCATATACGTTCAATTATTCGTGAAACTTAACCCTTTTTATTGTAATGTATGGTACAAATTTGGTAAGTTCCAAATGTCTACTGTTCGAAAATATTAGTGTCCATACGGTAAAGTTTCTTTGGATTTTATGCTTGATTAATATATTGATACACGGATAGTTTGTATATCACTGTTAAGAAATTATGTACACTCCGATAATTTCTTTGTATATATTTTGTGTAAAACGTTTACACCGGTTATCTTGATTATTAACCAAAAATTGTGTCAAAACTGGATTATAAGTGGTCACATACCAATCGTCCTTGCCTTGATCTCAGATCTTAAGACAAAAATGTACGCGGCAAATTGGTAACAAGCTTAGTCTATATCATAAGGCACAGTATCACAAGCTGAATATGAAATGAATACTTTGTCCAAATAACGGTGATTTTCTATAAAAATGAAGTAAAAAAATAGTGCTTCAGAGATGTTCAGTCCACATAATACAATACGGTAAAAATGATCAACATATATAGTGAAACAGCCGGATTCAAAATACATTCAAAGAATAAAATTGCATTCAAATAACTATTTCTCTAATAGAGTCCACCTGTATATGGTAACCATGCCATATACTACTATATGGTAACCATGCCATACTAAGATGGATCTATTTCTACTCCTATATTTTCACTTTATACAGCTTCTTAGTATGTGAGGAAATCAAATTGAAGTCCTCCTGGTTAATTACAGATTCTCGGTAGGAATAAAAACAGGTTCGTCGCTTACTGCAAAACATGTAATTTTTATTTCGAAAATAAATCTTTTGTTTTCAAACTGATAAATTTATGAATTATGATGACTTTTCTATTCCAAAATATATTTTCATATTTTAAATTGCCAATCGTTTAATTTTGGATTCAATTAACTTCTAGATACGAGTAGAAGTCAACAATTTAGTACTAAACAAATTTAAAAACGTACACATCACATCTGTGTATTTTTTTCTTGAGAAACTAGGTAACTGCAAAACCAATCATTTTGGGAAATCGCATTGAAAAACAAAATGATTGTAATTGAAATTACGTTTAAATAATTATTATTGAATTTATTCGTACTCTAAATTTAAGAAGATGGCAGAAATCACATTACATAAAAAAGTTTTGTTATGCTGCGTCATTTGAAAATATGGCAGATATCCTGTTTTGGTGTATCAGAATTTAATTCACATGAAATTTATATCTGCAGATAATTAGTTTTATTAACAATTAGGTGGGACATGGTTAATGTAAAGGTAACTAATTTAAAAAAAAACCTAATATAAGTATATAGTTCTCAAAATGTTAAAATGGCAATTATAAATTTTATTTAAAAAACTTATTTTTTTCTCGTAGCAGTTATTCACTTTGTTCGTAGCAGTTATTGTTTTTTTTAAATAAATGGAAAGAAATTTTGAAAATTTGGAAACATCATCTTAAAAAATATCTAATTTTAGAGCTTTTTTAAATCATCAAACAAAATCCTCACAAATTCAGTTAATTAATTTAACGAAATTAAATGGACACTTAGTAATATTGTAGGCGTGCTAACAGTATTTAAATATTAAGGCAAATAACAATCATTTTCCCCAAAGCTTATTCAAATTAGCCACTAAAGCTAAATAAAGGGTGTCCCAACTTAACGCAAGATTTGAATTTGCCGCCATTTGAGCAGTAAAGCGTTGGCAACCCCAAAAAAAATTATTTGACAGCTGAGAGGTTAGGGTTAGTAAAAATGTGGCATCACACGATAGAAAAACGTATTTCCATTATTGAAAAATGTCTTAAAAATAATGAAAGTTTGGCAGCCGCAGTTCGAAAATTTCATACAAAATATGGTCGGAGTAGTGTTTTAACTTTTTCAACTGTTAGGAGATTAATTGAAAAATTCAAGGAGACTGGATTAGTTGGAGAAGTTAAACACACTGGTCGTCCAAAAACAAGCCGTTCCAATGCCAATTTCGAAGCAGTGCGTGAGAATGTTGGTGAAAATCCAGGAACATTAATTCCACGACGCTGGACAAGAATTGCAAATTTCAAGAAGCTCTCTGCGGCGTATACTCACTAAAGATCTGTGACAAAATTCAACTAATCCAACAACTGAAGCCTAATAACCATGCACAGCGAAGAGATTTCGTTGAATGGATTATTGAGCATTAACAAGCGGATGTTGATTTTTCGAGCAAACTCATTCTAAGCGATGAAGCACATTTTCACCTTGATGGCTTTGTTAATCGCCAAAATTACCGCATTTCGGGTACGGAAAACCCACGTGTGATTGTCGAAAAATAAATGCAGCCACAGCGTGTCATTGTTTGGTGCAGATTTTGGGCTAGAGGCATCATTGGACCATACTTTTATGAAAATGAGGCTGGATATCGCGACATGCTAACGCACTTCTCTCTGCCTCAGTTGGATGATATTGCCATAGACGACATGTTGTTTCAACAAGATGGTGCCACATGCTATACAGCCCATGAAACAATTCCATTACTGCATTAGATATTTCCTAGTCGTGTACTCTCTCGTTTCGGTGATCAGAATTGGTCTCCTAGATATTGTGATTTAACACCATTAGATTTCTTTTTATGGGGTCATTTGAAGTCAAAGGTCTATGTCAACAAGCCCACAACCACCCGTGCATTACAGGAAGAAAATAAACGCTGCATCGACGAAATTCAGCCACATTTATGCAAAAAGGTCATGGAGAATTTCGATAAAAGGGTGCGTATGGCCAGCAAAGCTGTGGAGGTCATTTACCCGATGTGATATTCCATAAATAAGCCTATCCTATGTATTTTATGGTTCAATAAAAAAACCACAATCTGGAAAACTAAAAACTGTGTTTTCTATTTAATTTAAATCTTTCGTTAATTTTATTTTTTATAATTTTTATTATATTTGCGTTCCACTGAAGCCTCATAAATAATGTAGGAAAGCCCATTAAAATATTTTTAAAAGTTAATTTAAAAGATTCAAATTAATGCGACCACCAAGCTAAGTAATTAAATCCTCTATTGACATTAACTGATGTTTGGTCAAACATGTTACAGGTTTCAATTATAATGGACTAAATGAAATTAGGTTTATCCTCGCTCGAGTGTAAGCCTTTACTAAAATTTTCGAACTATGTATCTGACATTTTATCACAACGTCTCCACCATGGTATTTAATCTAGAATGTTGAACGTTGAACTTATCTATATATGATTTTTGCCAAATATGGATATTTATTCAGCAATATTAATAAAGCCTGTTTTTAGTGTTTATATACGGTTGATGATTATCGTGAAATTAGTTATCCCTATTTTGTGAAACTGTTATAAGTATACTGAAATAACTATATTCTCTTTAATATTGCGCTATGACTATTTATTATACTTATTACACATCACCTTTAAAGGGTTAACCGCGAATCTAAAATAAAATAAAAATTTCCAGCTATAAAAAAATTCACGTTTTCTTACGTTATATGAACGACGAAAAAAAAAAAAAACTTTCATGTTAAATGTTAAATGATGATGATGATGATGATACAACATCATCTTCATTCTTTTTTTTATTAGTGTCATGAAAGAAAAGTGTCATGTGAAAATATTCTTTCTTGTGCTATATACATAATACAAAAAAATTACCGATTTGATTTATATTCCACAGAAAATGGAACGATAACGATTACAAACGCGCATGGTTGATTATTAGGTATAATGTGAAATATATATGGTTAAATAATGGCGTATCTATATGATTCGCAAAATCGATCAACCATAAAGATGCTAAATAATTTTTGAAAATATTCTTCAAGTGGTTTCTGTTGAAAAAGCTTAACGCCATCAAATGGACAATCAATTATCAACTTATAACGTTTAAAATTTACTTTAAATTTTTATTTCGAAACGAAAATACTTCAAAAGAAATTTTTAATGCCAATGATCTTTATAGAATATAACAATAAATAAATAACAATAATAACAAAAATTTAAGATTATCATCTTGTTGCTGCGAAAATCAATCGATTTGTTTCTCTGTGTCGAAACTAGAAATTTGTATATATGTTCCTTAAAATACCACACCCTTAGTGAAATATTAACAACTTGTTTTGGCACAAAATTCTGGTTTAGTGACGTATAGCTCGAGTATTATAAGATGTTGAACTTTTATTGTTACAAATTGGACGCAAATTATAATAAATATATATATTCGAGTTTAGCATGTCCTCATATAATATTAAAATAATCTTTGTGTATCAATAAAAAAACCATATAAGATAATGGTAAGTATCGGTATATAAGATTTTCTGCTTTCAAGTTAATTTACAGAAAAAAATATTTATTGTTTGAGCAGATTTATATCAAAAAACACGATTTCTTTATGTATAAATATATTTGCTTATTTATTTATTTGTACAAATAAATAAAAGAAATTAAATTAAAATTTAATAAAACTAAATAAAAAATAAATAAAAAAAACGGGAAATTTAGATTTTACAAAACTGATTTTCATTATTTTACCGCGCGCAATTTTTTTTTTTTACAACTTTTCTTCTGTATAAGCAAATACACACACACATACTACACATAAAACGATCATGGAGGGAATACATAAAACCATCGTTAATAGCAGGCATTATGAAACAAATTACCGCGCAAAACTAGCTCGTAACATTAATGAGTAGTATACAGCAAAGGAAAGAAATATATGAACCAAATTTAGGTTGGTTGCTATAGAGATAAGACCATCATGTAGTTTAAATAATTTGTGTTTCAGAAAAAGCAAAAATTCTATATCGCAAATACGAGTATAACCTGCTGCGACATTCTAAATTGGAATTTTAATCTCAAATTCTGAAATACTCGTACATATACGTAAATTCGAAAAAATAATTTGAATTTAAAATATTGAATTTTTATAATTTTAAATATCTTGAAATTTCTAAGAAAGTTTATAAAATTTAAGTATCGTTATATTTTATAAAGTTGAAATATAATTTTCAATAAGAAAGTTTTAACCAATTTTAAAATCAAAATTAAAATATCGATAAAACAAGACGTAATTTAAAATTTCAGAAACTCCAAAGTTTTCAAAATTTTCGGACGGAAATTTTAAATCTTAATTTGAATGAGAAACTTAAACAAAAATCAACTGTTCCAAGTCTATTATGCTGGGCTTGGGACTAATTCCAATTTTACTGCGCAGATATTCACGACTCTTCGCATAAAAAACTTTGAGTGTAATTGTATTTTTGTGGGTAAAAATAATTCTGAAATATTTACGATATTTTGTAAGCTAATCAAACTCTAAAAATGAATAAATTAAAATTCAAAAATGCCGTTAGTCTAAATTTGTTTGAGAATTTTCAAAATCCCGATTTTTTAAAATTGGCTATATTTTAAAAATTAAGAAAATTAAAATATAATTGGTAATTTTTTTTAAAACTTTTATGAAATTTTTTATGAAAAGTTGAATTTTATGAAATACAGAACTTACACCATTGTTTTTCGAAGTCTCGAAATTCTTAATTTTTGTTGAATACTCGTATACGAAAAACAAATTTCTTGGACCTCTATAAAATTCCGACCATTGATGCAGATATTAAACGTTAAATTTTGAATAAATTCCAAAATTTGTTGGTATTTTAAATTAATTTTTTGAAATTAAATTGTTAAACCTAAATTCTGAGTTTTTATCAATTTGTAAAATGTTTATTTGGTTGTAAATTCGAGATATTCTGCTGAATTTCGATATTTAATTCAGAATTATCAATTCGCCATAACATTATTTCAATGTCTGATTTGTTTACTTATAAAAAATGGATAAACTAAATATAGGCTTAAAACTTAAAAATCATAATTCGAGAAACTTAACTGTTCAGTTTTATTTACAATTTCAAGTTTTAAAAAGTTTGAAAAGACAAATTTTAAAATTAAATAATTTAAAATGTAATTTGGTTTCATAAATTTAAATTTTGATAGAGCAACTCATAATATAAAATTTTAGAACATCAAAAATTTACAAAATTCGTTTATACGGATGGAAATTTTGAATTCGGATTCTGAACGTCAAACAAGATGCGCATGGCCGACCTTCCCTTTAAAGAACTCTGGATGCAACTATGTGGTCGTGGGCAAAAATAATTATATAAAGTTTGTATTTAATTATATATATTTTAAAATTTTTACGAAATCCTGTAAAATGATCAAACTTAGTTTTAATCCGTATCATTAAATTCCGTTTTTTATAAATGTAAAATTAAGATCATTTTTTTAAAATTGTTGTTCTAAATCGAATTTCGAATTTTCACCAAAGTTTTTCATACTCTCAAGTTTTTACCTAATTCTGATATTTTAACAATTACTGATCAAAATTCTTCTTTCTAACTTTATCAATTTCCAACGATGGTAATATTTAAATTTTGAGCTGCTTGATATTTTTTTAACTTCTGAAATAGTATTTTGATTCCAGTTCCACCGAATTAAATATTTTACCAATTTCAGAAACTCAAATGAATTTAAATCAATTTGCGAAATAGATGAATTTTCACATTTTAAAATTCGCAATGAAATTCTAAATTCTGATTTCTTCACTTAAAATCAATAAGCTAATTTTAATTTGCATTAGTTAATTTTGAAATCAATTAAAAAATTCATTATTTGAGATTTAAACTTTAGACATAAAATTTAGTAAAATTTGATTGTAATTTATTATTTCAAAATATCTTCAATTTTCAAAACCTTGAAAAAAAATTCGAAATGGAATATGATTTAAAATATTTGGATATTGTTTCGATTTTTATTTAAATAATTATTTAGTACACTGTTTTAATTAAATTTTTAAAACAAATCTAAAGCAATCGGAAAAAATTGAAAATTTCGAAATAACGGAAGATGTCAACATTTTTTAAAACTTTTTAATTTCAAAAATTAAAATTTTTAAATCATGTTTTAAAGTTTTAATTCAAAATTCATAATTCGATAAGCAAAATTCCAATATGCACAAGTTATGTTTTTCATCATACCTTTCAAAACTGATGAATGTAAATTGAAACTTAAAATTTATGGTAAATTTTGGTAAAGTGGAGAGTTTAAGTTGAATTAAGGCAACGAAAAACTATAGTAGTGCGACACTGTAATTGCCCGACAAATAAGAATAGTAATTCAAGCGGCTTTGAATTTATTTTACAAATACTCCAAACAATTCAGCTTGATATACTTAAAAAGAAAACCGTAACAATAGGTTTTGCGGGCTCTGAAGTTTATTCATATCTCAAAAATTGGTTAAAGTTGAAAAGACTAAAATGTTGAAGTTAAGTTTCCATCAATCCGGAAATTTACAAAAATGAGAATATTAAGAAATTTGGAATTTAATTAATTTTTAATATTGTTTTAAATTTTATGTTAAATTTTTTTGGAAATTTTAAATATTATTTTGTAATTTTATCGAATTTTCTAATTTAAAAAAAATTCGTAAATTTTGATGACATCCGAAATCGTTGTGTCAGTTTGACAAAATTTGCAATTTAACAAAATTTTGAAACAAATTCTTAAACTTAAAATGTTAATTTTTATCAAATTGTAAAATCCAAGCTTACACGAGTTCCATCGTACATAATTTCAGTTTTGCAGTTCTATACCATTATCAAAATAGTTTATGAATATATAATGAACCAACAAGGGTCAAATAGAACCTGAAAACTGATGAATTTTGTGCAGTATTTTGAGAGAAAATTTGTTGAGGCGATTGTACCAATTATAAAAAAATACCGGCATGACCTGGTCATATTCAACGAGAAAACCAAAATTAACGGGAGAGTTTATCTGAATTTGATAAAGAACAATGGTCCGAACCATTATATATAAATACAAAAACAGTATATTATCTTCTATCATTATATATAAATACAAAAACAGTATATTACACGCATATTCCAACAAACTTTGTTAGTCCAGCCCTGCGGTTAGCATACTTGGAAAAAGTAATCTAATTATCCGTAATCTGATCTGCTAAACGTAGCAAAAGTTGCCAACACAATATAAAACTATTCGATATTCTCTTACATTTCGCTCATTTTCACTATTTAATTCAAAAATTGGGTCAGTCGTTCAATTTAAGGATTTGTAAGGTTCTAAGATGAGCATTGAGGAAAATGAGAAATGAATGAGAAATGGTAAACTTCGATTAATTCAAAGAAAACAAAATGAGCTTGTTAATATTTTAGATATCACTACATATTTACTTTAAATAATTTAATTTAATTTCAATATTTCATAAATTTATTAATTTTTATGATATTTTAGGTCTCTTCGGAGATAAATTTGTATCGACTGGTACTAATGGTGAAAAGGTGGGAATAGCTAATATTATTTAAACTTTTCCACTTGAAGTGGTTATCCGACTAAGCCTTGACCGATTTTTTCCAAAGCTTCTGCACCAATGATACTCGAGTTTTTCGATTAAAAACCGAACACACCCACAATAACCCCAGCGCTGTAGAAATCATGCAACCCATGAAATATTCGAGTGTACCCAACGAGATAAAAGACCGGTTAGAATTTTTATTTGATAGCTTATTTATTAAAATTAAATTTTGTTGACTGTATAATCCTTCGGAATCAAGTCGAAACGAAATTAATTGACAATTTATAGTGGGATTGAACAACCGTATGCATTAAATCTTTTATTGTCGTGACTAATTAGAAATCCGAACTATATAATTCAACGAAAGTGCGATATAAATGTAACTGTCTTTATTTAAATGTTTCAATTATTTAACAAACAAAAAAAAAGTATCGAAAACAAGTTCCTAATGTGTTAATCGGTAAATAAATTAAATTGCCGTCGTCGTTCATATGCTAAGATAGCACATAAGAAATTAAATCAAAAAACATGTTATGCAGATTTTGCGCACAATTTATCTATATGTAACAAATATACACATATCTTATATATTGATGACTAATATTTTATTGGTTCCAGAGCGCGTCTATTGAACGAATTTTTCCTGTTTACAAGTTTTCTTTCCTATATGTATGTAGGTACGTCGTATAGACGACTCGTGTAGCCAACCATTTTTTTATTTTATTAATTTATATTTTTTTTTTTTTCATCAGACATTGCAGTTTATTTAAATATATGTAACAACAACACCTACGTGCTTACACGTACACGTTCTTATGTATATATATAAATAAATTTATTAGACTTTCAAAAAGATTTTCTTGTGATTACACGTAGGTTAGGGTACATATACACAGAAAATTTGTATTTATTTGCGCGCAATGCCGGAAGGTACATTAACAATTCAAAATAAAATTGTATGTTGTGTATAGAGAGTAGTCTTCTAGATTTAATCACTAAAGAAATAGATTTTTGCATGTTGATAAAGTATACAGGTGGTTACCCTTCATTTATATACCTCACACACCGTGGTATCGTGCGTTTATGTAAGTCAATTTCACTATATATATTGTGTGTACATAACAATAAAATCTCTATTTGGTACTCTCGGTTATTAAATTGTTACAATAATAAAATAAAATTTAAGCTGATTTGTTGTCTTGTTTCAGTAACCCAATTTTGAGCGAAATTAATTTGTCATCTTATATATACATTCATCGTCTATGCTCAGTATGTACACAATTAAATACCAAATTTGGCACAATAACAAAAATTAAACCATCATATCTTTGTGGGATGCTAATCACCATATTAAATTGGATTCTCGTGTTTTTAAATATATATATTTATAACATAATTGTGAAATAGAATATGTATATACATAAAAGTAGATTTAAAGTAACGGTTAGATAAACCAACAAAATACGTATAAGATGGTTCAATGATTGATGCAAAGCCAATTTCGCGGTATTGACATAGCGCGTAAATTCTGTATTCATTACAAATAGCCAATATCTAAAAATGTATAATATGTACGCTAACAAAATATTTGATTTGTTGTTGAGTACAAATACACAATCGAAAAAAAGTCAAAATATTGAGAGACTCAGAGGTTCAGGTCATTGATCAAAGTAAACAGTATTTTTTTTTTTTTTAAATTAACGATGAATGGTTTTGTTAAAATATATCAATGGAAATGTTATTGGTCACGTAGCAAACGCGATATGTCTACACATGGTTTAACTGGAAAGTTTCATCGAATTTTCGTTTTCAAATCAACATATTATGTATACAATACGATTTTATGTATTTTATATACAGAGGAAATAGTAAAGTATAAAATTTACATGGACGGTGGGTGATAACATCAGGAAGTGCTGAATAAGAATTTTAATATTTTTCTGTATAAGAACACCATGCTTTTGCCAACATGCATAATTAACAGGATGATGTTACGACAAACACGAGACTATTAATATTCCTATGATTTAGGACGTGGTATTATTCATTAAATAAAATTGTCTATCCTAAATCCATCCCAATTTTTAAAAAATTTATGTAATTTTAGAGTATCATATACGAAGATTAAAGATATTTCAAAATTTATAAAATTTTGGCGGGACTTCATAGTTTAGCAAACTTTTCACTGTTTATTTTAAAAGAATTTAAACGATTAAACACTGACTTAACGTAATATATAAGCCGAAATGTCCGATATATATATTTCATTGTGTTAAGCTTATAAAAATATAATTTTTATTTTCCACTCTCACAAGTCTGGCAAATTAAAGATTTATATAGGCTTATATTACATTGTATGAGTTTTTGTATGACACCAGCGTTTAAAAATTATTTGAATTCCTATTCTCCTGCAGAAGCATGTAAGGTAAAGTAAGGATACACGAGATAAAAATTCAATATCAGTTAAAACCGATATTAATTTAATTTTTAAGTGACTTACAACACATTTATTTTAAATCAGAACAAACATTTTTCTTAAGTCACAAATTCTTAATGCGATACCCCATAAAGTAAAGTCAATGAAGTTAGTTCGAATTTTCAGCCCGAAATTGTTTAGTGAATGTCTTGAATAAGTGTATAGCTATCCCGAAAAAGTGTAAATAATTCATAAAATGTATATAAAAAATTGAAACTTGTATGTTGTAAGCTACTTCAGCAAAATGCAATTGTAATGCTCACGTAATGGTAAAGTCAAAATCTCTATACAGCTTTTCTAAAAGGTAGATGTGGCTTATAACGTTAGATAAGTTATGCTGCTAACTAATCTTACCCTCTGTTTATATCAAGGGGACAATTTTTATATTTAACTACTAGAGCTAATAGCGCTGCTAAACGAAAGTTGTAAATTGTTTATCCTGGAAGACCAAAATCAAATGCCATATAGTGATAGACTGAATTATGTCAACATGCGTTATTTTGATCCTAAAAAATACACAACGAAATTTAAAAATCTTAACACAACCTATAGATATAGATGTCCGGCTGATGTGTATATATATATGCGTTACACCCTATATACCACCATTTCTGTACTACCAATAGCACCACATACTCTGTTAGTTTTCATAAAAGTGTATCAATTACGGATATCCCACTTTTACCCTGACACGTTGTATCTAACATTCACGAAAGTCGATAAAAAACAATTGAAAATCAAACTGAAGTTATCAGATTCAAGTGAATTATTGACTACCGATGAGGCACCTAGACCTTCTAACTTCAACAAATGTAATCTGTGAGCGATTATTTGATACAAAATTGAAACTTTTTGAGTGCATACCTCATGCATTAGTGGCATTAATACGTCATACACGGAAATTTTATTACTTTGCACTAGTGAAAGGCGACCGACCAACTGTACACATTTGTATATAGAGCCATTCATGCTAACATACAGAATCTTTAGCGAACTTTTGCAAAACCAAGTTCCACTAACGCCAGCAACGAACAACTTGATAGCAATAAGAATCTAAATATTTACTTTTAAAATGTATATAGAAAGTCATCAAGAGTTGTTTCGTGTTTATATGATATGTGAGACGTCCCTTAATAAAGAGACTCAAAGTTCTGAATTTTCTCCATCGCAATACGTGATGTACAGATGTCGAAACAGACTGGCGGTGGTTAATCACCATTATAATAAATCAGTATCAAGCGAATGGATTAATATATCTATCTTATCCATCGAGCAAGGATGTATTAAAGTAACGATCAACAAAAAGACAATGTACTTGTACGTTGAATATGTTCCACCAGACTCTCCATTATCATCGTCATCCCAACTGAGTCCATTTTAATTACGGTTGATTTTAATTTACCTTCAATTAGTTGGGCATATGATGTAGAAGGAGGTGAAATTCTTCCTTTTAATGTGTCATCGGAAAGTGAGTGTCTTTCCATCGATACCATGTTCGATACAAATATGAGCCAAATGTGCGATATTGTAAATGGTCGAGATAGAATTTTAGATTTAATTTTTACCAACTCGCCCGGCATGTTCAAAATCGATCATAAATCTCTCGAAATAATTATGAAGAGCGAGATCAGCCTAAAAAGTCATCAGAACCAAACGACCTACTACAACTACATAAAAGCAGACACAACAAACTTGATTCTATATTTTGAAAGCTTCAACTGGAATGATAAATTGAACTTCTGTAATCTGTGATCCGCAAGCCATTTTTAATATGTTTGCTAAATTCTTTCAATCAGTATATAAACCGGAAGTCATCGATAATTTCATTTAAATAAGCGAGAACAACAACAATGTTTCCCTACATTTACCACAAATAACATAAATACAACAAAAGTCCAAAAGTATCTAGAGCCTGATGGCTCTAGATACTTTTGGAGTTAGATGCGGCCCGGGTGGTGTACCAGCTTCATTATTAAATGACTACAAAAGTTTGGCAATTCCTATGTGCCTAGTTTTCAATCAATCATTGAAATTAGGAGAATTTCCCAAGAAGTGGAAAACAACGAGAGTGACGTTGTGTTGAAAATTGTTGAACAATGGGCAATTGAAGAAAGTATATACAGCCAGGCAAATGAGTACGTGACAAGTATTTCAATTAACGCTAGTTAACATATAGAAAAATATCAATACGATGTCAGTTTCATTATTACACCCTTACGTTCGTCATATAATTTCACTAGTTTCTATTTGGCCTTGAATCTTGTGTACTAAATTACTTAAATTTGCACAAGACTGCTTGCCTTTTAAAATCAGAAGGTTTAATTTGAATGCGTTTAATTCGTTCCTGTCAACAGAATTTTAGAGCTGAGTATTTGTTCATTTGATTGAATTTTAGAGCTCAGCTGATGCACAATTCATTTAGATTTCGCATTTCCCGATGGTATTTGTTTTTAATTTTCAAGGAATTCTGGAATTTCAAAAATAATCAATTTTCATAAAATTATAATAAAAAAGCAATATTCAATATTCTCTGCAAATCGTGTATTAGGATTCACACGGTGTTATAGCGGTTTTTGTTCTTCTATTTCAAACTCTATTATAAATTGCATTTAAATTTTGGCACATCAAAATGTTGAACTTCTATCCGAATTATGGGTAACCGATTATTTTTTAGTTTCTACTCTATTACTGCGAGGTGAGAAATCAACATTTTGTAGCTCGTTTGGTTGGACAAATTCTAACGCGTTGGAACTTTAACTCCGAATTTTATTTTGTTGAAATTTTGCTATTCTGTATTCGATTCGTATGCATATAGCGTAAAACTCATTTCACCAGTCATCAATTGCAGCGGCTCGTAAAGTGAGTTCAAATCATCTTTGCACATAGTGAATTCATCGAGTAAAATTTGTTATCTATACAAACACAGCTTTCTGAAATTTTGCTATCTTTTACATCAATTTTGTTTATGTTTGCAAACATACATACAAACTGGACGGGGTGGAATAGATGACACAAATTCAAAAAAACGTAATCTAGCTTATTTTTTATTGATAAATTCGCTATTAAACAATAGAGGAGATTTTAGTTCTTTTAATACAATTTTGTATAGGGTTGACGCACCCACGGAAGTTTTTCAATAATTTGGAAATTTTGTAGGGACGTAATTTTTCAAAAATTTTGGGGTTGTTCGTAAAACATGAAAGGCTAACTCTGGTATAATAAACTGACCATAAATGACTTTTTTGCAAAATAATTTGCATAATCGTTTTAAATCTTAGTAGTGTAATACAGCCATTTTGTTACCTATTACATATGTCTAAAAGAACAAATAAATTACAACAACAACAATTGTTGGATTTGCTGTCGGAGAATCATTTTCAAACACCAACGTCATTTTTTTCTAAATTTAACTGTAATCAGTGATATTCTCGTACTTTTTAACTCCGGCAAAACTGTATGTAGTACGAAGAAAAATTCAACAGTTATTTCCAGTCCAACGAGATACAAATTAAATTCCAATGGAATTTATTTTCCAGTGGTAATTTTCCAACCGAGTTACAGAATAGACCTGACAAATCAAATTTAGTTCAATTATTCTGTCTCGTTCTATTTCTGTATAGCTTCATTTACTTTGTACCTTCTACACATCTGAAATATGTTTAGATATTCCAATTGGATTTGACTACGTATATGATTTTTGTTTTGTTAGAAACTTCACAAGCTCACAAAAGTACATATTTAGAATATTTTTAAATAGTCAAAATTTAATTTTATATTTTGGACATGTAAAATTGGATAATTATGATAGGTGTCGTTACTGTCGTTTTTGTGTCAGATTTCACTTTACTTAACCAAACCAAACACTAAAAATGCATCGTCGAATTTTTTTGCGAACAAGCAAACGCGTTTGTTTTATCGGCAAGGTAACTTGTTTCTACAAGTTTTACTACCAACAAAATGAAAACGAAAATTATTGTTAAAAATCGGATGACCAGATATTTTCAGGCAGAAAAGTGTAAGTTTACAAAATTTAAATATTTGAGGACGTTCTAATTCTAACTAAACAACAAACAGTTTTTGCAATTCATGCAAAAATAAAAAAATTCATTTTGCTAAAATTTTAAAAATTCAAAAATTTAATTTGTCCGTGATGCAGAAATAGTAGTTATAACTTAAATTTTGAAACTTTTGAAAATATTATAACTTAAAATTTAAACACGAAACGAAATTTCAATCCTAATTATCGAACAACAAAATATTTAGAAATTTGAGTTTTTAAGAGTTTCAAAATTTATAAAAAAAAATTTAACTACAAATTTCTAAAAAATTTCTAAAAATTTCAATTTTGAATTCAAATTCATCAAAGACATTAAGTCAAAAAGAGTATATTTTTGGATTTATGAGAATGAAAATGGATTCTAGAGGCAACGAAATTAAAATTAATTTCCTTTCTGTATAAACCGATCTTCTTTACACTAAATCTGATTTGAGCAATGGGACGTTTCAATAAGTTAGTTCAACTTCTCGCCGATTTAACATTTATACTTCTTCGACTGTATACATATATATGTGTACACAAAAGCTTCTTTAAGACAATTTTATTATAATATAGCTTACAACGTTAACTCACATAAATTAATTTTAATTATAGAAATTTAAATAAAAAAAAAAACTGAAATGAACAAATTTAATATTTATGTACACTCGTTTGAATGCAGTAAACAATTTTTCCAATTTGCTTCTATATCGTTTATAATGAAATTACACGCGGGGTAGGTTAGGCATACAACATATAGATACATAGGCTAAATATTTAGACAGGCATATGAACAGAGAGCATTTATATTAATGTAATGTTTCACTGTTAGAGTAGTAATATGTTATATTAGGTTTTACTTGTTTTTAAATTATATGGATCGCGTGATATAGTGCGCAATTCTTTATTTATAAACATTAACAACAACAATTTTATGTACATTGTACATAGTATATATATACATATATAACTTTAAAAATAGCAAAAAATATATTATTAAATTATTATAATTTAAATTTATATACATATATACGATATGCGCTGGGACTTCAGTTCTCCTGTATATACTCACATCTTATAATATAATTTGAAAATTTGTTAATATTAATTGAAAACCCATCGCGAAACATAGTATCTCGTATAATTATAGACTTTTATATTTTATAATTTTATTATAGTTTAAATTAAGTGTTGAAGATGCTATTTTCATCGCAGCTAACCATAACACAATATAAAATTGAATTCCTAAAACGGTTTCATAAAAAATTGTTGCGCGGGAATTTTAATGGTAGGTTTCGGTTTTACCATATAAATAATTTAAAGGATTTGAACATGTTTATGATATCATAACGTACAGACATAATTTTATATACATATATAAGTATACCCACAGAGAATGCTGCCGTAAAATTGATTTTATTCAATTATCTATACATATGTACTTCCAAAAATATATAGACCATTATGTAAATTTATATGAGTCATCAACAAATATTATGTAATATATACATGAAATAACCCGCTAATATACATACATATTTACAACCATATTAGACAAAAAAACACAATATTGTAAAATGACTAAACAAATCAACAACATTTCAAACATCATAATTTCGAGTTCGCCTCGCGACCACAACATTTGGTATACATACTTATACGAATATATATCGCGCTTATAAATTTATCATCATTAGTATTGTGCTTTGGTATTTCCTGTTCTGAAATACACGACTGTCTTCTAAACATAAAACCAACGTATAGCTCAATAAATTAATGCTTTAATGTGGTTTGTATACATACATGATACATACGTATATACCACCAACAAGAATTCGTTAATTTTGGTATAAAACGGAAATTTTTTGGTCTAAAAATAACGATATTCAAATTATGGTAAATAAATTAATGCGATATGTTGTATATATAGACACCCAGCATCGCTATATGTGTGATGACCGACTAATATAATTATGTAACCGCACATAAATAAGCTATATATAGTTATGCCATTTGACATTGAAATTGGGATTTATTTTTATCGATCTGGAGAAATTTAGTCAATATTATTTACAACAAATATTCACAATTTTGAATAATTTATATTAGACATTTTTAGAATATTAATTCCAGGAGACTGGCTTTGAGAGCGAGCTATTTTAACAAAACAAAACAAAAACAAAAAAAACAACGTTATGCAAACAAAACGTGATAAATTGTTGGCGAATCAGTTGCGTACAAATCGATTGACAGCGTCAAGAATGCAGATGAAGTATATGAATTATTCAATTGAATTTTTAAATTCGTCGGATCTCTCAGGAATGCCTCCGCACTGGTTATAATGGTTAAATCAGTAAAGAAGTTTTAATATAAAATTTCAATGCTAAATTTGGCCATGTTAAGTCTTTTATACGTGTGGAAAGAGTTAAAGTTTAAGGGTCAAACCAAACTTAGTCCACATGAAAGTAGGCAGAATATTCATAGTGCAGTATTGAGATATAATCTTTATATTGAGACTAAATAGAATAGACCGTATAAAATTTGTTGTGCCTCTCTAAAATTATTCACGTGAAGTTTGTCCTAAATTTGTCCTAAAAAAAAATAATTTTTGCTTTTGGGACAAAATTCATATATAGACGGGTGAAGTAACCTAAATCCGAATGATGTTGTCTATGTGACTTTTTTTATAACTCATGTATGTTGAATAATTAAATTTCAAAATTTTCTAGGGAGAACACTAGGAAGCTAACACCATAATGAGCTATCCAAAAAATATTTCAATTTCGGAAGAAATAGGAGATTAGGCGGCCAACCAATTTTGGCATGACTTCATTTATTTCGATTATATGATTTTGTTACGCGTTTTTGTCCGGTTTTATTGTCTCTAAGACAAAGTCAAGAACTTTAACGATATCATGTATTTAAGAAAAAAAAAACATAATTTAAAATTCAAGATTAGGACTACAAATACATACAACATATTGTCAATCAAAATTTAGAATTTAAATGAAGGAATTAATTGTAACAGAATAGTTATTACCAAAAAAAAAAATCATTTTAGAATTTACTCGATTCATAAATTTCAATATAGTCCTAGCACAAACACAACAACAATAAAGTCCCCTCTGCGGTGCTGTTTCAATACAGACTCGCTCTGCGTTGTAAATCACCTTTTCGGTTTATAGAATTTCCTGGTGTCGTCATCTTCACCTTGGGCGCCACTCTGCTGAACAGAGAACCGAACTCACGCGAAGATGTAATGTCGCCTGCTCACTGGTATTGGCGCTGATTGCAAGATGAGGGATTATAACTCAATATAAAATATAACAAAAGGAAACTAGATAGTATAGTGAAGGAGCGACTGGAGATTTGCCATAATTTTTCCCATGCTGTCTTCATCACCGCGAAAACACATGTCTAGATACATATATATTTTTGTTTTTTGGGCTTTTTTCAGCACTATGTTATGCAACAATTGCGTCTTTTAAACTTCACTAAATAATCAAATACTATTGTTGTTTGGTTCTGGATGTTTGAAATTTCAACATAAAAAAAAATCGATCTCATTTTAGATCGTTAAACTGTTCTCTCTTCATCAAATTGTTTTGCGTATTTATTATTTAATCTATAATCGTGAATCTATACGGTATTTATAATTATTAGTGTGCACGCAACACTTACAATAGTTTTTATGTTTCTCTCAATCCACCAAAAATTATTTATCATACTCGTACCAAAAAAATTTTCCGATCATCCAACAAGCACCAAAAATTTGTCTCTCTCCCAACACATATCCGCACTCTCAAAATGCATTACAATTGCATACTGCATACCATAAAGAAAAACCCGCTCCCGATGGGAAATGGAATATGTCCATGCATATATTGTATACAGACTACAGAGAATAATAATTAAAGCAAAAAAAAAAAAAAATCAAAGATCGCAATCGATTAATTTAATAGAAACAAAAATTACCACACATTGCAATTCATAACCCACCACCAAATCAGTGGTTTCTAAAATCATCGCAAGCAAGAAAATTATACGAAAACTATATCTCAACCAAGTTATTATACCAATATGAAAATAAAGAAACTAAGAAAACAACTGTCAAACATCGTTTAACCAAAAAAAAATTTAATGATTACAAAAACCAACCCATGGCAATTCAGTATTGAACCACTAACCGAAAATGCACCATAATTTATGATCTAGATCAACAGTACCAAACAAAAATTAACCTCAAGAAAATCCAAATTGTTACAACTTTCCCGAATTTTCTTGGGAAAACACTAGGAAGCTAACACCATAATGACGAAAATACCAAGTTGTTATTGGATCTAAGCTATCCAAAAAATATTTTAATTTTGGAAAAAGTAGCGGATTAGGGGTCAGGACAACCAAGTTTGGTATGATTTCATTTATGTCGATTATATGATTTTTCCGAAATGTCTTAGGAAAATCCTAGGAAGCTAACACCATATTGACGTATATACCAAGTTGTCATTGGGTATAAGCTATCCGTTTAAACCTATAGTCCTAAATAATATCCCGATGAGAAATTTGAACCCCGGCCAAAATTGTGGCCAGAATATTTTTTTTTATTTAAAACTATTTAAATTTTTCTTAATAAATAAGTCTGGGATGATTTTCTTGTACCAACTGTATTCTTTGTATATATGAACAAAAATCTGAGATGGACTGTATAAAATCCTGGGATGAGCCAACTATACAAATTAAATAATTTTGGAATAATTTTTTACGCTTGTGTAATCAGAGGTATTTTAAAAAATCCTTGGGTCAAAAATTTTGGGCTAATTTCAAGGGGGTACACCCTGCGTATCAACTATTTTTTTTTCTTCAAAACTAATATTTATTTAGAGACTGTCCAGCTAGTTGATTTATTGTCCTTTCAAAGCTGAACACTAGCCCTATTTATACAAGGCTACAGGGCTACAGGTCGGTCTTTTTAATTGGCCATTTGCACACTAGCTCCATGCTAGCTTGCACTAACCCATCATGAACGATGAGTCGGTCCATGAGTTCTAAATTCCAACAGGGGGTCATAGATATTTTAAAACTTATCGCCGATCGTAATTGGGAGATGAAAAATGTTTGCATCGTACCGCAGTTGGGGTTAGATTTTTTTCGAAATCTCTCGCTACGAGTTCATCCACCTCATATAGTTTTGAAAGCATACAAGACAACGATATTTTAACGGCCCTATAATATTTGTATAAAACCGTGGTCCAATGTTGAGGAGCAGCGGGTTAAACCCCATTTACATTACAAAGCTATATTGGATACAAAGATATATGAACCTACGACTATCATTCAAAATTTTTGTGTATATGCTCGAGCCACGGGGTGCCTAAGACAAATACTAAATATTTACGGCAAATATTTTGTATATATTTATCATAATCGATCAGTAGTATTTGCCAGAAATTATTATTATTTAAAGTAAGTCGTAATTTAGCCCTGAATAATTTCACTGTGTCAAATAATTGAAGTGCTTGTATAGGAAAACGAAATAACGTTTTTCGCCATCTTTCAAGAATTTTTCCCTTACAAATAATTCGTCCAACACTGTGATTGTTTCCTTTGTAAAGTGTTTGGGAACAGCGAATATTTTTTTCAGTGCGTACGTCTAAAATACTAATGGCCTGGATTCACAAAAATATAGCTTTATTCTTGAATTAGCCCGCCAGCGGTAGTTATCAATTTTGATGTAAAAATAAAAATGTAATCAGATTACATATCAAAAAATACATACATATAAATGCAATTTATAAGCTATAACTAGCGATTAAACTTATTTTTGTGAAACCGGTCATATTCAAGTCAGTGAAGTTAGCCCGAAATCTTATCCCGAATTAATATAGTTTGTGTCTTAACTACAGTGTAGCCAACCAGGAAAGTGTATACTTATTGTTTAAAATGAAATCGAAAATAAAAACTATTTTCTGCAAATTGCTGCAGAACGAATCTGGGTAGGCCATAAAAATACCAAGATAATATCGACCACCTCAGGTTCATATCATAGGGATAAGATAGTTCTGGATGGAGATAATATCCCAATAAACGGGTCTTCTTGTGAGTGGAATGAATTTATTTATCCTGAGCGCTCCATATGTGTGATTGTATACGAATGAGGATCCCTGCAAATGAGCTGTCCTGTGTGTATGATTTGTAAATCCCTATAAAGTGGATCCCTATAAAAAAACTATATTATCCCCATGATATGAACCTGAGGTGATCGAAATTATCTTAGTATTACTATGACCTACCTGGTCATATATGCCACTACATTGCCTCTAGAACATTTAAAATTTCACCTTTATTAGTACACGAAATACTCTCTTTGAAATTGTTTGTGTCTAATCTTTATTAGAAGTTTATTCAACTTGTAAAATAGGATTTTATTTGTTTCATCTGGTTCATATCCAGATGCGTTCTGCGGCAATTTGCAGAAAATAGTATTTATTTTTCAATTCACCTATATGGTTCAATGTACATTTTTTTCGGGATAGTACTACATTTTAAACAATACACTTTTCTGGATGTCTACACTTTAGTTAAGATACAAGCCACATCGATTCGGGCTGAGATTTCGGGCTAACGTCACTGACTTTCATATTCCAATAATTTTATTATGATTTTTACATATAATTACACAACTTTGATGGTAACCCGCAGCTTATAATTGAAATCGGCGGGAAATTAAATCCATTGATCCAATCACGTTGCACAGTAATTACAAATCAATTATGCGGGTTTTGTGATGTTACGCCAAATTTCTAAAAATAGCAAATATTGGAAATTTTCTTATCACACATCTATACGAAATATCAACAACTTTGTCCGTTATTTCCCTATGTAATATAATTATACATAAATAAAATTTAAAAAAAACACTTATTTCCTTGTACATAATTTTGTGTTTTATATAAATTATTCAACAAACCGGCTAATCCATCGATAATCGCTTACCCAATAATAATAAATAAAATTTAATTGTCTAATTGCGAATAGTTTTTTTTTGTTCACTGTTTATTTAAATTAATATATAAATAACAATTATCATATTATTATTTATTAATTACGTGAAATAAAAATTCCATGAATATTTCATGCAAAATTTTTATGAATATTTTTACACTTTTTAAAATTTGAATATTGTATGTAGATAGTTGATAGTGTTGTAAGCGACCAGATATATAGTCTCATTAGCATTTAAGCACAACAATTTATTTTTTAGTTTAATCTATTTACTTATATTACACACTTATCTTATATATGAAAAATGACGTCGACGACGACAAATGTTGAATGAAAACTAAATAAAAAAAAAATTCGCGCGCATTTACATATTTATGTGCTGCATTCGAATCGCGCATTTCGATTCCAATTCACTGATAAAATATTTGTACTAGGTTTGGTATTGTCTTATATATGTTTACACAATTTTTTAGTGGATTGCATATCATATATGTACAGTACATTTCATTCATATTTCCATCTAATTTCACCTCGTTATATATTTATTTAGCGTCGTGCAAACAATTGTTTCCTTGATTTCGTATTTTATTTGCATTTACGGATTATATAAAATTAAATTTAAATATTATTTAAAGAAAATAAACTATATATATATATATATATATATATATATATATATATATATATATATATATATATATATATATATATATATATATATATATACATATATTCAGAAGAGATTTAAAAAAAATTTAATTTCTATTGGTAAGTGAATTTTGTACATTTTGCACAACACGTTATAATTTATAATGGTCGTTAAAATCTTGTAAGTTTTTTTAAAAATTTTTTATCCAGTTTTACCATTACAATGCCTATTTTACTTGTTTGTTTTATATATACATATCTACTCGTACATTATTGCATTTGAACAAAGTTGCATCCTTATAAGGATAAAAGTAATTTTCCGAACACAACAAACAAAAAAAATGTTTAGTTTCTTAAATAAATAAAGCAGCAAGCAATACTTACTGCTTTTGAATATTAATTGATATCGAAAAAAAATTTAGCTCGCGTATGGACAAATTCCTACGTCTAACATGAAACGTGAAAATTAATTTTAATTATTGCGGTTTTTGTAACGCACTGATGGCAATTAGTTATATTAATGAGGTATAGGATATATGTGTATAGATGCGGTAGCTGTATCCAGCAGCGATTTTGTGGTACATGGTCTTTTATTTTATTTTTTATACGAAATGATAATGGATTCTTCATTTGGTCTGCACATTTGTACATCTTTCAAAATATTAATTATGGTAAAGTTCATTATTTTTTTAAATTGAAACGTTATTATCCTGTCTATATGCAACGTATAAGCCCTTTTTTTAAATTTTTTTATTACAAATGAATATAAGGTAAGGCATAATGGCCAGGCCCATTTACAAATTATTATAGTTGGTTACTTTGCAAGCGTCTGCAAGCGTCTCACTGCGCATCTGTGGTGTACAACAGACTACTATCAGGATTGAAAAATCTCTTAATTCTGCCTGTACCAATTTTGGTATTGATCGAACCATTATCTTTTGGATTGAATCCATGCAAGAATTCAAGTCTCGCACTGTGGAGGCGGAACTGGATGGGGTGTTATTCTGTTAAGGTTACCAAAAGCTGTCCAGGAAGGTGTGCTTTCACCTCGGCTTTGTCTGTTGGTTTTTGACGAGTTACTTGTAAAACTGCAGCAATCTGGCTACATTGAATAGAGTTTCGCTCATGACCTTGTTTTGACCATTTCAGGCAAACAGCTCAGTGTCTTATCCGACCTAACTCAGCATTCTTAACTATTCTGGAGAAAGGTCTGCACGTCTATTCTTCTAAAACTGATTTATTGGTCTTTACAAGAAAGAGGAATACTTTTGAAGTATCTGTTCGCTCCCTGTTTGGGAGAACGATCACTAAATGTGACCATGTCAAGCATCTTGGTGTTATTTTGGATATTAAACTTTCCTGGAAGAATCACCTGAGCTACAAGCTTCAAAAGTCCTAGGATGCTTGCTTTCGTTTATAAATCAGTGATCCTACCGCTACTATCGTACGCTTCTATTGGGTGGAGACCTGCAGGTTTCTGTAGCCAAGCTTAATAGTCTACAAAATCTTGCTTGTAGAGCCACACTCCACTTCTTGTTATGGAATCCATTCTTTTCTTGCCTCAGTTACGCAACATTATTTTAGGCACAGCCTGTTCTGCAGCATGTCGTCTGAGGTGCAATGGGCCATGGAATGTTTTCGGTTCTATCGTGGGACATGGACAAATTTTTAAAAATTATTCTTCATGTTTACCAGAAAGCAATATGGTTAACACTGCCTGAATTTCATTTTCTTAAATTTTTTCTCGGTGGCTTATCCTTCAAGAGATTTGTGGAGTTCACCGGATTTTCTCAACAAATTAGAAGAGTGCGTAGAGATCAGTGAAGGTTTTGGAATCTACTTTCCTTGAACTTATATGAGATTTTTTGGTAGACTCGATTCGCATTGTACTGTTTTTCAGACCGACCTAATAGCGCTGACACGTAGTGTTATTGAGGCTTTGAATTTTGCTGTTAAAAATAAAAGTATTCTACTGCGTGTACAGATAGTAAATCTGTACTAAACTGTTTAAGAAATCCCTTGGGTGTTTACAAACTCGTCAAGGAATGCAAACATTTCATGAACATTCTTTGATCTAAGAATAAAAGGCTGGTTTCCAATTAACTTTAATTGCTCCTGAACCAGCGAATTAAGAATTAAATATCTTGGCACCGATGGCCGTTTTAAAGATCATCTACATCGTAGGTGCTTACCTCATGATGTTATTTGTGATAACTGCCTTGAGGATGATGATGACTGCCTTCATTTCGTTAACAGTTGTCCAGCTTTCAGTTCTATTCGGCTTCAGCTATCCAACTTTATGTCTTTAAATTTAGAACAGTTGTCCTCTCTGCCTTTGTCTAAATTTTGATGTTTGTTTTCTTTGTACAGCTCCATAACTGTATTAAGTAAGTTCATATTACATTCAGCACCTGTTACACCTGTACAATAACAATTATTTTTATATTAACAACTCAGAATTGTTCCCCAACATTTTCCTCAATTTAATATTTTGTTCTTCTTTCTTTTTTTTCCACCTAAGCCTGGTGGAAAG
Source organism: Tipula unca (assembly GCA_951394425.1). Taxonomy (NCBI): domain Eukaryota; kingdom Metazoa; phylum Arthropoda; class Insecta; order Diptera; family Tipulidae; genus Tipula; species Tipula unca. Next base: position 43,446,891 of record OX596381.1, on the reverse strand, counting down.
CCTATAATGTCTGCCCCAGATACTAAGTGGTATTTGTGAATGAATTTTTAAATTTTGATCCGACACATTTTTGTCCAATAGCTTATTTTATCAGAAGCTTTTTGTAGTTTAGTTGTAGATTCCTCAATATTGCCCTCGATACTGCCAGAATCGCAGTATCGTCAGAAAATTTTGCGATAGTAGTCTCTGGTGTAAAGCAGGTAGAATATTGCTTTCAAGACACTACCTGTAGAAGGACTCCTGCTGAGATTTATCAAATGCTTTTTTAGTTCTTTCAGTGTAACAGGCCTTAAATCTTGAGAATAATTTCTTCTAGTTATATTAAAAACATTTTCATGAATGGTATGTCTGCATAATGGTTGGAAAATTTCTTCAAGGTATACAACAAACATGTCAGCCTTTTATTTTTCACGTCCTCATTGCCTGTTTTGATTGGAGAAACCTGTATTTTTGGTTGTTTTAATTCCATTACTGCGTTTTCAGAGCAAGTAATCAGTATTCTTAGTTGCAGTTAAAGTATCAAGGAACTTCTCTATTGTTTCATTTTTCACCTCTTTTCTGAGGGTTGCAAAGTCTGTTTAGGCTAGTTTTATTTTGCGAGGCACGATTACTTTGCCAGTTTTTACGCGTTCTCTGTTTTTCTGATATAGTTTTATTATATATTTTGATTTTAAATTTTTAAAATTAATATTGGGCGGATTACTCCAGTACTCAATGCCACTAATGGGCCCATTGTGCAATACCCGGACAAACACATATACTTACACATTAAAAACACCCAACCGTGTTTTTTTTGGCCACCACCGGGAATCAAACCCATGACCATCGAATAACAAAGCATGGACGGTACTTACTGTGCTGGAAACGAGGGCGACGATTGGTACTTAGAAGTTCAGTATTTTGAACTTACTTCATATTGTCTTGAGCAAACGCACATGTGTTCTTACAGGACTTAATCCACTTGTATACCTTTACAGGTAATCCACTTCTACCTTATTGACTATAACAAGTTACAAGCACTCTGCTTCTATTTTTAAATCTTGAATATGAGGTTCTGTTAAGGAATTTTAATCGTCGGTATAGTATTTGAATTTAAAAACATTCGATTAAAGCACAGTTAAACAAGTAGAAAGTTGTTTTAAGACTTTTCGTGCCCACTGCAAATGACCACTTATTAGAAACAGTCGAAAAAATTCGGACACTTCGATATATGTATTTCAGTTTTATTACTATGAACCAAAATTGTCTAATCCTAAGCACCTGAAAGCCTATTTTTTGATAAATCTGAGTGGTTTTCCATTATACCAGATCCACACCTATTTAAATATTTTTCGGCAATGATGGCTCCTTATTAGAAACACTCGAAAAAAGTCGGGCACTTCGATATATGTATTTCAGTTTTGGTACTATGAACCAAAAATGTCCAATCCTAAGTACCTGAAAGCCTATATTTTCGAAAATCTGAGTGGTTTTCCCTTAGACCAGATCTATACCTATTCAATCATTTTTCGGCAATGATGGCTCCTTATTAGAAACACTTGAAAAAATTTGGGCACTTCGATATACGTATGTATTTCAGTTTTGTTACTATGTATCAAAAATGTCCTGTCCTATGTACCTGACCAAAATTGTCAAATCCTAAGTACCTGGATGCCTATATTTTGGGAAAATTTGAGTGGTTTTTAAATAAACCTACACCTGTTCAAATATTTTCCGGCTATTATGGCTCTTTATTAGAAAGTAAAAATGTCTAATCCTATAAGTACCTGAATATGTGTGGTTTCTCGTTAGACCAGACCGATACCTATTCAAACATTTTCCAGCTATGATTGGAAAAACTCGGACACTCCGATATATGTATCTCAGTTTTGGTACTATGAACGAAAATTGACTAATCCTAAGCATCTGAAAGCCTATATTTTGGAAAATCTGAGTGGTTTTCTATTAGACCAGATCCACACCTGTTTAAATATTTTTCGGCAATGATGGCTCCTTATTAGAAACACTCGAAAAAAATCGGACACTTCGATATATGTTTTTCAGATTTGGTACTATGAACTAAAAATTTCCTGCCCTGAGTAACAAAATTGTCTAATCCTAATAAGTACCTGGAAGTCTATATTTTCGAAAATCTGAGTTGATTTCCGTTAGACCAGACCCACACCTATTCCATTGTTGTTAGGCTATTATGGCCCCTTATTAGAAACACTCGAAAAAATTCGGAAACTTCGATATATATATTTCAGTTGTGTTACTACGAGTCAAAAATGTCCTGTCCTAAAACCTGAAAGCCTATATTTCGACAAATCTGAGTGGTTTTCCGTTAGACCAGACCCTCCTCTATTCAAACATTGATCGGCTATGATGGCTCCTTATTAGAACCACTCGTAAAACGTTGAACACTTGGATATATTATGTATTTTAGTTTTGGTACTACGATTTTCCAAAATATAGGCTTCCAGGTACTTAGAATTGGACATTTTTGGTTCATAGTAACAAAACTGAAATACATATATCGAAGTGTTCTTATATTTTCGAGTGTTTCTAATAAGCAGCCATATTAACCTAAAATGTTCGAAAAGATCTGGTTCTAGTCTCACAGAAAATCAATGTAATTTCCCAAATAAAGGCTTTCAGGTACATACGACTGGGAAATTTTGTTTGGACAAGAAGTGCTTAATAAAAATTATTGCTTTTTTAATCTGTTCTTTAATTGAATATTGCCTAATTCAAATACAGAAACAGACGTATATAGAATTGTTTTTTGCTTACTTATTTACCTAACTAGTTTAAGTTTTGAGGAATGCTGCTAGACATTGGTAGCATATCTCTAATTAAATGTGAAACCGTATAGATATTTAAAAAAAAATCCCTTAATTTAATAATTCATAATAAAAATATAAAAATTAGTTATATCGAGACTTTTATTATATTTACTTTTAGGACATGTTTAGGATAAATTTCAAATGAATTAATTTTGTGTCTGAAATTATTTGTTAATGAAAGCTCAAATTTTGAAAGCTTCTTAACATATGGAGGATGTATGTTCTCTAATCTAAATGAACTTTGAAAGTTTATTTAATGAAAACCAATTTCTTAAAGCTTATTGATTATGAAATTTGAGAGACATTTAGCTCATTATGTATATAATTGTGTATATATATATATACATAATCCTCATTACCATCACCACTGATTCATGTATGGATTATCTTGCTACTTAAATCTCTATTTGAGTATAATTCAAGATAGATATCTCACCTTAAGGCTATTTATATACGTATATATATATTTAAAAGAAAGAAAGAAGAATTGATGAGTATACACCTGTATCATAACGTGACACGGATGGCGGATGAAAGTTAATCCATCGATAAACAAATAAAACGAAAGCATCACGCATCTGATACATAGATTAAAATCTCTCTTTTTTTGTTTTTTTCTTTTTGAAATTTATGTCAACAATTAATTATTTAGACAATTTTATCTATCGAAATTGCGTGTGTATATTGTGACGCAAAATCTGTGTATATGAAGTAAGATAAAAATCGGGGAACAAAATTATGCCAAACACAAACTAATGACGAATTTTAAACATTTTGTCGACTGTAAAACCAAAAAGTGACTTGTTTAAACCAAATCGTATATTAAATGTACTCGTTTATTGCATTGAGTCTATTTATGCGCGATGTCATATCGATAAATATTTATAACAAACTATTTGTGACTTGTCAATGTCAAATAGTTTTACAATCTATATGTACATACATAGTTATAATTGGAGAGATTGTCGGTACAATAATATGTCAAGCGACAGGTTACAAAAAAAAATCGAGTTGCGTAATTTTAACATTTTTGTGTGTGCAATTGACTTATTTATTGTATATTCAAATTAACTCGATTTTCAGAGATCTGTACAAATTTATATGTTAATCAATCAAGCGAGGCTTAAAATAAGAGTTAATTAAACTTGTTGTTGTTATTTTATTGCATCGCCGTAAGTATCCTAACTATATAGTTATGTGTACATGTATATACAATAATTAATTACGGTAATTTTCAAGGTAAGATAAATATATAGTTTATATATACAAGTTAGAATGTCATTATTTATGTAAGTAATTTAATTTTTTTATTGTTAAAGGCATACGATCGGGCACTTGCTGCACAATAGCCTCTACCTATATTTTTTTGTTTGTTTCTAAATTTTACATGAAAACTTGTTAAAATTTTATTACTTTTGCACTTGTTGTATAGACACATAACATAAAAACTATATATTATTACACTTTAGGTTATGAATTAATGATTTAAAATTAATTAGATTACCAATATGAATATATATATATATATATATATATATATATATATATATATATATATATACATATATATATATATATATATATATATATATATATATATATATATATATATATATATATATATATATATATATATATATATATATATATATATATATGTATATAATAAAATTTTGCTGAAGTTTAAACTTTTACTTATCTTATATAGTCGTATACTTAAATTCAACGGTCGCGCGCGGTCGTTTATTCGATTGATTTTATTTCATTTTTTTGTTCGAAAATCATAAAATATTTCCTCATCTCTTGACGATTATACAATAAAATAATAATAAATCGAATTAATTGTATGAGACATAAAAACATATATATATGATGAAGATAAAATTTAATATATTTTAAAATATCATATGGAATTATAATATGTACATACTTAAGAGAAATTGTCTGAAAGATTTATGTATATAAATGGTGTACGAGAGCGCGCGAGGCTTTGTGCAGCTTACTAAGTAGACGGAAATAACATAAAAAAAAAAAAAAATTGTAATGTACCATGATATAGAAATGTGAACGCGTGCTGTGAAATTTAATGAACGTCTCCGTTTGTGCGATGGAATGAAGTTTTATTTTAAGTTTTATGTTTTATGAGTGCTAAGTATAGTTGTTACTATTATTAATTTTATAAATATTACAGTTCAGTAATTACACAAAAAAAAACTGTCTATTAAATGGGCGATGGTATTTAACGATTGCGAAATGTAAATAGCACGGGGCTCGATCGATTACGCAGTCTTACGCATCAGAAATAAAAACGATTTTTGTTTTCTGTTAATTATTATTCAACCAATGTTATATACAACTTCGTTTACGGCCATCAACATAGTTATTAAAAATTTATATTTGATTCATGGGTTTATTAGTGAGCATCATGCCAGAAATTCCATTTCATTCATTTTCATTTCATTTGAGGTGTCGCTTTGATACGAAAAAAATGTTCTCAGGTGATCGTGCCTCTAACATCTCCAATGTGGACATACCCTGGATTACCCTGTTACCGTCTCTGCCATTGAGGAGGCGCATACTCGTCCACTATTTACTAGCTTTATAATTTTTGTTAAGATGAAAATCTTGTGTTCTAATTCTTTTACGCTCTGGACGGTATCACAAAATTTCATGAAAGAGTTGAGGTTGTTTGGCAGCATTAAAGTAAGGCCATTTAACTCTTGAGTCTATAATTAATTGATCTCTATCTTCTTGAGTTAGATTACAGTCATAGAGGATGTGTTCTATGGTATCCTCGCCCTGACTACATTCACAGGTACATCTTTCCGCTAGACTCAGTCGGTGCATATAAGAGGCCATTCTTCCATGTCCCATTCACATTTGGGTAAACCAAACGCTAAGAGGAATCTTTTTCTCTAAACTCGCTTCAATATTTGGCTTCAATATAACTATATGTTATTCTGCCATCCATGAATTCAACATCTTGCCATAGTTTTCCTCTTGAACGAGCCCATGAGGTTTGGCCGAATTTGATCCCCTTCTACTATCAAGTTTCCGTAGCTCACGTCTTGACTTTTCCATATCTTGCAGTTCTGTTAGCAATTTTCTGATTTAAGAGTATATCAATAGAAATCATGTCGACCAAGACAGCAACGGCGTCAGTTGACACTGTTCTGTACGCCTTGGTAATTTCGAGCAAGATATTTCTTTGGGCACTAACTAGTGTACGCCGATGATGACAGTATGTCAATGAAGAGACCACAAGGCCTTCGTATATTATTGATAAAGTACGTTGCTTGAGAACCCAGTTTAGCAACTCGTTTCAACACAACGAAAACTGTCTCCCTATTTTCAGCGACTCTTTTGACATGTGAAGTTACTCCAAGTCGTTCATCGAAGTCATAACTCCCAGCCATTTAACAGTTTACACCATCTTAATTCATTGGCCATTTGTGGTAACCAATGGTGGTTTCCTAATGTCCAGTGAACCTTTACGTTGGATCATAACTGTCTTTGAAGAGGATAGCTCCATTTTGTAACTTCTGCACTAGTGTACCAACCTATCTATGGCTAAGTGCGCTTTTTCTAGAATACTTTGTCTTGAATTTCCAGAAAAGAGCATTACCATATCGTCCGCGATTGCCACTTCTTGGTTCCTGCTTCCGTTGAAGGCAATATTCCATAGGTGTGGGCCAAGCATGGGGCCTTGAGGACATCCTTTAATGACAATTTGTCAAGTGTGCCATGACTTGAAATAACAGTGGCTTTTCTTTCAGAGAAATAGTTGTTAATGTTTTTATAGAGATTGCATGGGCAATTGAATATCTTTAGCTCCAGCATTATGCTAGGCCACCACAGGTTGTCAAACGCGCCAGATACATCTAGGAAAACTCCAACATTGACCTTTTGGTCCGACTCTTTGACCCTATTAATCATTTTGATAATTGCGTCCTCTGTGGACCTATTTTCTATAAAGCCGAACTATTTGTCACTATAGGTGTTTTCTGGAATATGTTCATTAACCTGACGGCAATTAATTTTTCAAATAATTTACCTAGGACAGGCAACAGCATGATAGATCTATAGGATTTGGGATCGGTTTGACACCTATCTATACATTTTTTACAAGCTTTGGGAGATACTCCTTTGCTAAGACAAGTATCCATAAAGTGGGTGCTACAGGGCCCTATAATAGGCCAAGCACGTTGTATCACCTCGACCTCGTTATTGTCTAGGCTTGGCGCTTTACCAGTTTTCATAGACATGATCGCCAAAGTGGCCTCTTCATCACTGAAGTGGCTCACGTTTGGTGTAGTTATAGTATATAGTTACGATCGGCGCGGATTTCTCTTTGTCTCTCAGAGTCGTCGGGTAGCAAGGTATTGAATAAGCATTTTGTAGTGTCCTCCCAACAAATTGTTGTTTGTCCACCACTGCTCACCAGGGTACTAAGTACCTCATTCGTTTCCAATTTACCTGTGCTGAACCTGTGCCCCACGGTTCAGCATTACCATGCTCCGTGATGAACTCTTTTAAGCTCATTTGGCTTTTGTCACTAATACTTTTATATATTTATAATACGCTTTGCGATGTATCACATAGATATGCCTTTTACTTTCCCGAGTTTCGGGATTTTAATCTCTTTCATATAACTTGCACAACTTACGAACCAATTTTCTTGATTCGGTTAAGTCCAGAGACCACCAAGATAATTTAGATTTTCTAGCACGTTTACGTGGTATAGTAGCGCTATCGACTTTGATAATTGAACTAGTTGCTATCGATCGATACCTTCAGGTGTTTAGCCAGGCTTCCCAGAAATCCCATTTTATAAAACAAAAATATTTTTTCATTTTTTATACTTGGATTTGTGTGTGCCAATTTGTACTTTAACCACAAATAGACTGATCCGCCGCCTACAGCGTTGAACACTGAAACCTCATTGGTTACGAACTGTGAGCCAAACCAGAGCAATACCAAGACCATCACAACGTCATCATCGCTTGCTGCTACCAAATTCAAGAATAGATTACCATCATTTGTCTATTTGAGTACAGCTTTAGTTAAAGTGATTAACCATTTGGGACATCCAGTCATTGGGCGAGCACTTTTAGACTCTGGTTCTTAAGTTTCATAACCGAGTCTTTTTGTTCGTTACGAAAGCTCCATTGTCATTGCATGTTCTAGCTGCTCAACGATTACGCTACAATCCAATACTACTAATTATTGCACCACCATCGACGTCCAAATGCTTCCAAAGATCATTATAGTTACCAACCAACCATGCTGAAAAATAATATTGCTTCTTGGCCATACCATTGAATATCAAATTTGAAGACCCGTTGTTTTTTAAATTTCAAGATATCAGATCATTTGCCTATGCTCCAGAACACCGTAATAGGCTGGATCGTAGCTCGAAAAATTTCATTTTGATTAAATAAACACCATTTTTACCAACTTGAGCAATCTTGAGCGAATTGAGAAATTTTAAACCATCGTGAATCTCCCTCATTCTGCCAAGGCGCTATCATCTGAAGAAACAATGTGTGAAAGCCCTTTCAAAAAATTTACCACGTGTCACAACGATGAACGATTTATTGTGAAACTATTTACGAATTAAATTTCGTCGGTGAGTACGAAAGGTTAAACTACATGGAAGCAGTCAACACAAATTATATCATTACGCCGAATTTCTATTTCCCGCATCATTGTGTAACCAAACCAGACAGTTCATAAATCAAACTACGAGTGGTTTTCGAAGAATTCGCCACAACTTTGACTGGAAAATGACTCAATTCGATAATCATACTAGGTCCAGTAGTTCGTATTCGCTTTGGATCACATGCCTTTAGCGCCAACATTGTTAAAATGTACCGGAAAATTAGAATGCGGGAAGAAGATCAAAAGTTTCAACTCATCTTGTGGTGAAGCTCGTCATCTCAAGAACTATCGACCCTCAAGTTAAAAACTGTTAATTACCATAATACTTCACCTGATGCTGCAGTTGCAATCGAGAAAGATGTCTACGCCGACGATATATTGACAGACACCAATTCAATTGGTACTGCATTAGAGCAGAAAAATGAAGTCCGCAAAATCTTGCAATCCACTGGCATGGAATTGAAAAAACGGTTTGCCAATTCACCCGAAATTCTCAAAGATTTGCCGCATGAATTCATCAAAACGCAACTTAATATTGACGAAAAAGATATATAACCAAAACACTCGGTGCTTTATGGCGGCCTTCATTCGACAAATTAAATGTTCTCGTCAACTTTAAACGAAAGCTCAACGAATTCAAATAGAGCCATCATATTAGTCCTATAATTATTTTGAGATTGAAAATTATTATCCAGTCGCTGTGGTAATTGAATCTGGATTGGGGTCAGTTACTACCGTAGCATTTGCACACCTACTGCCAAACCATTCAAGAAAGTTTCATGGTACTCAACAAATTTACGATTGACTTTCGCAGAGTCAACGCTTTCCTGCCGAGTATACGGACTTGGAAAAGACGAATTTCGTCGTAAAATAATCGTTATCGTTGTTGGTAGATATATTCTGTATGATCAGGTCATATACAAATTTTTCGGAAACCCCGATTTTTAAAGAAAATAATTGAAGCTAACCATATAATTAGAAACACTTCATTATGAACGTTTAGGAGCGGGAGTGAAAATTCGTTTAGTGACCTTAATTTTTATTTACTTACTGAAGATTTTCAGGCCACTCAAGTGGGAAAGAATTAATTTAAAAATTTGAACTAAATCCAGTAAATTTACATTTACGATTATTTTAAAAATATAATTTCACTGAGATTTAGAGTTCCAAAGTTGCGAAAAAGAATTTTTTTAGATTCAGGATTTGTTATTATAGACATTTCAAAAATTAGGATAAGAATAATATGTTAGTTAAAATTTAAATTGGTATATTCGAAAATAAATAGTTTCGAAGGCATAATCTTAATTTTCAGAACAAACAACATTTAAATTTCGGGTTAGATTTTTTTTTTTTGATTTAATTTAAATAACTTTAGGAAGGGCCGAGAAGGTAAATATTTTCGAGAAGGATAAGATGTTTCCAAAAGAACAGTTCTTTCCAAAACCGTACGTCTGGCAGCGTAGTTAAAAGGACAATAAAGTAATTTAGTTTGATTTTCTTTGATTTTTGATTAAAAACGTTCGATCCAAATAATAATTGTCTCTAGATGAAGCCAATGGAAATCGTTAAATAAAAAAAAAAAATTTTTTTGTGTCTATCAAACTTCATAAATGTCCCATTGGTTGCATCTTACTTATTGTAAATTTGTATTGACAGATATTTTTAATAATTTCAACTGATTGTTTGAAAAAAACATTAACGATGTCCACTAAACACAAAATAGTATTTCTGCCCACCAGACAAAGCTATACACACGATTTGATTTGAATGGTTGACATCAAAAAAAGGTTTGTATGCCAAACTTAAACAGGACCTGATTTTACATCTGATCTGACCAAATCGGGTTGACCACCGGGCACAATCAGAAGATTCTAATCTTGGAAATTTTATTTAGCAATATTTGACATTTAAAAAATAATAATTTTTGGAAAATCTTGTCTATATTTTTTGTCTGGATATTGGTCAACATTTTATCTTCACATCGAATCTAAGTAAGTATTCATTACTAAAGTTATCAAAAAAGAATTTTCATTATTTATTACATTATGCTAATTATTACAGTCGCAAATTGTTTACATATCCAATAATTCGATTGCTGTCAAAAATTAGTAATAGACTAGAATAATTTGGGTGTGTAAGGTTTTAGCTTTATAAGGTTTGTAAGGTTTCGGACACAGTCTAAGTGAGCTTTGCGTTAGGTTAATGGGGAGTGGGGGGTAACAAGAGAAATACGTATTTGGTTGTACGCTGAAAGTTACACTCGTATACCCTAATTGAGATGAAAAACAAAGAAAATTTATTTAGCGATAGGGAACAGCAAAGGTGATGCACAACACAAGCTATTAGCCAATATTAGCCAGTGATGAAGATTATCATCGACAGGAAAATTATTGGTGGTGAGTAGTTTTTATTTAGTATACGGGTCACCAAAAAATTAGCGCTGCAGAAAAGTTATGGACAAGTGAGCCTTAAAACGAACAAATGATGATGATTATTTGTTTGATAGATATTAGCAAATTGTGAGATAATGACAAGCACATTCAATAAACCAGATTGTCAAGATGATGTTGTTTGTTACTTAAAAGCAATTTACTCTTTTGACTAGTGCACATAATGTAACGTATTTTTCCAAAGTTCGTAGCTGAATGTAATCTCAAGCTGCAATCAACGTATCTTAAGTCAGCATTAGTTCGCAGTAGAATTGAAATTATTCTGTGTTAGATTAACTATTGTAGCTTGTAATTTTTATTAAAAGTTAATATCTATTCCCATGGAAATGAGCAGATGGTGCACCATAAAAGAAACTTCCAAATAATTTTTTTTGTGCCTTTCCTGCCTATACCGGTAGTGGTTTATTACATTTTCGACCGCATTACATGTTCCGTCTTTGAAAGGTAACTTAACCATAAAATGATCTCTAAGCCTTCAAAGAAATCAGATAGGAGGTACACTGCAACGATTACGGCATTTTAGTAAAGGGCGTTATCATCGAAAATAAGAAACTGTGGAAGCTCCATGATTGCAGGGTTGCGTTGCTTTAAAATTTCAATAGGACAAATTTGACACCAAAATACAAATTCTCAGACAACAGCAATTGCAAAAATGAGTATGTAGGAGCACCCTGACCCTCTTGGTGGCGTCATTTTGATATTTGAATAAACGTCAAAAATAACCAGCCACATGCATTTGGTACACACAAATATTAATTCCGTATAATTTGTAAAACTTAGTTAGCAAAAGCTCAATAATTTGTATACAGGAGTCTTTTGAGTTCTGACCCAGATCACTTTGTAATTTCAATAGATCAATTAAGATTACTACGAAGTAGTGAAATTGATTAAAAATGGTCTCAAAAGGTCGGTCTAAACATAAGTCGATTAAGTTTCAAAAATTCATATGAAAACCATGAACTCGGAGCCAAATTTGAATAAATTAAATAACCGTGATAAAACTATAAATTCATATCTGATTTCAGCTCTCTGCGATGTGAGGAGGTTGGTTAAAAAAAGTTCAAAAGTAATCATACATAACTAATATATTAAAAGTGTAAATTAATTAAAACAATGCTTGCTTGCTGCCCTCCAGAATTTTTCGTCGAAATTCCGTTCTCCCTTCCTCGCACCTTCCGGCTACTCCACATTTACGAAAACAGCAGATTTTGTATGATGTTTTTCAGGTTTTGATATATTGAAGCTAATCGACAGTTGATTTTGCAAAACATCAATTTAAGGATGGTTCGCGAGGTCGATTATTTAGCCGAGCTATTTACATGGGCCATGACATATAAATATTTTCACTTGAAAGAGGAGAAAAAGATGATTTATTTTAGTTATGGATGAATTATTTAGATGGTTTTATTGGTTTAAAGCTCGAATGTAACCAGCTAGGGTAAATTACCGACCTTGTGAACTAATCTTAAATGTTTTTTTTTTAAACAATAAATACGAACACACACATACATTAACTAGAGTCTGTTCGAAAGCGGTGGATTTATTGTCCCTTGAAACCTGAACAGTAGCCCTATTTACTGTTATCAATCAATAGTTCAATGTAAAAATTTCTGAATTTTAAAATATATTTTTTAATTTAAATTTTTTAAAGAGAATTCGAATTTGTTTTATTCTAAAATTGCATAAAAATCGTTAAACTCTAAATTTTAGAGTATTGGAAATTTCTAACGAATTTTATGAAGTTTTGGAATTAGTAAAACTGTAACTGCCTATGTTTTGAAAAATTATAAATTTCAATTTTATTTGTTTTGAATTCTGTCTCACAGGAAATTCGCAGATTAAATATGGACATTTTTTTCAACTATGCGGCGAACTTATTTAATGTTTTCATTAAATTTTAATTTTTAATGAAATTACTGTTTACATTTTGTCAAATTGATTACTATTTCGACAAGATACAATTCATTGACTTTTCAGTAACAATATCCTAAATAAAATCGTAACTTGCCTTAGGTTTTTTGATTGAGCTTGAATTCCATGAAAAAATTTTACTGCTCAGTAAAATGAGAGTAAGCAACTGAGTGTGAGATGAGACGAAACATCATCTTAGTAAAAAAATACCGAGTGTTTTTAACAGTGTTACTGTCATAAAAATAATAAATTACCATAAAAAATTGTAAACACAAACGAATGTAACCAATATAAGGATTCGGTTGTTACATATAACACCAAATATCAAAATCGAAAATACATAAAATAAGTTTTTGTTATTGTGTTTTTGCTACACTGTTAAAATTTTAACTATAATACATTACTATGAAAAAAAATTAATTCTTTGTCTTTATCACTCTTATGTAATTTTGTTTCTATCACGCTGTCAGTGAACTGAGTAAAATTTTCCCATTGATTTTTAAAGTCAGGTATTATTTGTCAGCCTCTGCGGAAGCAAGAAAAACTGGTGATGAGATTTTTGTTAAATTACGCTGCCATGGCAACAGCGTGCAACTGGCTATTTTCACAAGCTGTATACGATAATGATATTCTCCTTCGTCATTTACAAGTTAGAAAGAACATTATTAGGAACATAAGGATAAAGTGATAGACTTTCATAATAAAAATTAGTGTTTCTTATGTAGAAGAGCCGTTTCATAAATTACATTTAATTGAAATTATCAGGTTCTCAGGTTATGAGAAACTATGTTGCATAATGAGTGTATGGATGATTTGTTTTTATAGTTGAGTTGGTAAATTGAATATTATTATTCGTCATGCAGTATTCAAGGAGGGGCCGCATTACAAAATAATAAATCATGGCAAATTATTTCTGAAAGTTACTTTTGTGGCATCGAAACACATTTTTTGATCTCGGTAATATTAAACTGCATTAAAATTCTATTGAATGCGATAAATATTTTTTATAATATTCAATTTCATCATTCACCGACTGTATATCAATATCAGTAATTAATTAATTGTAATCAAATTAGTAATAATACTGCATTATTTAATTATTAAAAAATTAATAAAAACTCAGTAGTAAAAAATAATATTTTTCCATTTAAGGTCGTGTGTACTATACAAAAACTGAAACATGGTTATAATTTATTTGATTTATGATTTAATGGCCATTTAAATTGTATTAGAAATTAGTAAAACTATTAATTCCTGTGGCGACAGATCACTTAAATTTAAAATACTATTCAGGTAGATATACGCGCGCTGCTACATTGTAAATATATATATCATATACAATATTTATTTTATACTTTGTATACTGATGAGGCATTAAGACAAAGACATTGTACATAAGTACATAAATAATAAAAATATGTACATGATTTATAATTAAAGTGATGGGTATAATAAAAATTATAATTTTATTGCAATGGGATATAGCCGCAGTAAAATAATTGAAATTATTAAATTAATAAAATATCGAGATTAATTGGCGTACATATATACATATGCGAGACAATAAAATCTTTTAATTTATTATTCACAATATATCGAGAGACGGATATTTGTAAATACAAAAATATAATAATTGACTTACCGATGCTACTACAGTCAAATAGTAACGCTGAATTTTTTCGTAATCCAATGTTTTGACAACGGTGACCTGAAATGTAAAAGAAAAATTTGCGTAAATATATAAGATGATTTCATTAATATGCGTGCGCTGCTCGCGCTTGCCGCCGATTTCATGATAAATTTAATAACCCAAAATTTACTAATCGTGCATAAATTATATACATACATACATATATACATATGGGTATATTAATTTAATTTAAATTTGTATTTTATTTTATATTCACATCGAATTCGACCGTCTAAAATTTCGCTCGCCATAAATTTTAGTAAATATATTATGTGTATCGCCATAAAGTTGTTTTAATTTTATTAATAGCTTGTGGTATTTAATTATAAAATGAATCAAATAAAAATTTGTTGCCAATTTATGATAAATTGAGATCTATATATCCCATCGCGGTAAATTAAATTTTATAGTGTAGGATTGTGCTTATAACTATATGGGATACAAATATTAAAATTAATTTTGGTTGTGTATCGATGAGATAATCGCGCGCGGTGCACAATTCTAAGAATTTTTTTGTATTTTTATGTATACATATATATATATTCCCATATGGTGTATATATTTGCAGACTGTGCGGTAAATTTTTGTATTCAAGATCTTTGAACTGTACATGTCGTTTGGTATATAAATAATGTCGTAAATGTCGTCTGCTTCAATGATTTATAATGTTTTTAACCGATCGAGCAGGTCTTTGAATGAATAGCTTAACATTTATAGTTTTGAACAATTACATAGACAAGTAAGACATTTACGATGAAAATAAATTCATAATTCGAAAATCTAATAACTTAAAATTCTAAACCAGTTTTTTATAACTAACATGTCAATCATACTAGGAATAAGACATTTTTTGGTTAATTTCATTTAAAATTTCAAACTAAATTTTTGTGATAACTAAGAATATTCTATACATGGCCTGCAATCAAATTCTAAAATATGAATCTATAAGAAAATTATTTGAAACATATAAAATGAGTTTGAAATCTAGTTGAAGAACAACTATCACAAATTTACGATTATTCTTAAGAGATACAACTTATTACGATATAAAAAAGCTGATTCTCAATTGATTTAAAAACCAAATTTTCATGATGTAATTTTAAATCTGAGGCAGCCGGCAGGTTTAAAAACTTGCGAGTTACACATATGAAATCGAAATTTCATAACTCGGTTTGGACATTTCAAAATAACGAAAATATTTAAAATTGAAAAATTCGAAATCAAATTTTTAATTAAATTCATAAATAAATTCAAAATTAATTTAATTCAATTGGATTTATTTTAATCAAATTTAATGGTAACCTCCATTTTTGGAATGAATTACATTTGATTAAACCAGTGCCCAAATTCGTGCCAATCTTAGTAGATTTTGAAATAAAAGGTGATAACCAATCATGTTATTTTAAAATTGAATTCTATAACCTTATATCAGCGATTAAAAATAACGAAAATTGCAGAGAATTAAATATTTTAACATTTTGATTTAAATAAATTAATGATTTTCATTTTTAATTTAAGTTCACGATTCTATATATTAATGAAATTTAACACAGATATTGATCACTATTTTTTCTAATCAAGACCGTGGTGTGCTAATGTCTAGTTTGTTCTATCATTACTGGTACTTCATAGAACAACTCTGCAATAATTCTAGAGATATGTAATATATGGGATTAAGACCTTCGATTAAAAACCGAATAACTAAATCTTACTGCACTCGACAAATTAACTCTAAATTGAATAAAACTCGATTGAAAATTGAAATAAAGTTTGATAAGTGTAAAATCATTCTATACTAATGTTGTCCTCCTCTAGAGGGTAAAAAATATTTCTTGTGGTCCTGGCACATACTATACGATTCCATTTTTTTAATTTTTTTTTACCATTTCATAATAACTCACTTTGTGTGAAGATCTCGGTGTTTTCTTTTTTCGAACAGCGCTTGGACTCATTTTGCGACAGGCAAACATTAGTCGAGCTCGATTACTTTAAACATATGAATTGGTGTTCGATGACTCTTTGCCGTGAATCGAAAAATATGTGTGAATAATCAAAACTACGCCAAATATAAAAAAATCGTATTCCCATTCACGACAATCAATCGTGGTTCTCGTGGTATCACGCTACCACAGTTTAACAAGTTGTTAAGAGCCAATTTGTTAAGAGCCAACGAAATTTCGATTTATTTTTAATGGTAATTGTTTTTTTTTATTTAAATTTAAGAAGAAAACTTTAATGATATTTGAAGCAAATAATATTTTGTTCGAGCTTCAATAGGGTTGAAAAGGGGTTTTTAAAAAGATTACTACCAAAGATTTTATTGTAACCAAATAAAATTAATTTACAGGTCGTTTTGTTGTACTTTATAGGCTCAGCGAACAGTAGAAGGCAACAAATCGCCTGGCATTTCATGTTTTCTATTAATCATTTTTTTAACGTATACATATTAAAAATAAATATTAATTGGATCGCTTCATATGGCAATAGATCTCTAATCACTAACAGGGATCTAATAAATCTTCATTCTCATCACCGACTATAATCAATAATTAAAGACAATTCATTTTTAAAATATTTTTAAAAATATATAAAATTTGAGCGAATTTTAGAATGCTGTTAATTTTTAAATAGTCATCCCAAATTAAATATTGTAATTCTCAAATTGTGTGTGATTATACACAAAATATTGATTAAGGAAGGTAATCGGTCATTCCCGTGTTTTTTTCAGATGTATTTACTCGTGA
Source organism: Tipula unca (assembly GCA_951394425.1). Classification (NCBI taxonomy): domain Eukaryota; kingdom Metazoa; phylum Arthropoda; class Insecta; order Diptera; family Tipulidae; genus Tipula; species Tipula unca. The sequence goes on along the minus strand of OX596381.1, from coordinate 43,429,610 downwards.
TGTTAATTTTTACCATAATCCTAGATATGACCGACAAAATAATCCGATTAAAATTTAATTAATAGTAAAAACTTGAAATTGTAAAAAGAAAATTTGAATCAACCTAAATTATTTGAATATATGTATATAGAAAAGGTGTAGTATATATAAGTTTAAAATTTGATTTGAGTTCGATCAAATTTTCAAATGGATTCTATTTGGAATTTATCCAAAGATTTGTTTGACAGTCAACTAAATCATTTTAATGAAATTATTGAAATTTGGGATACCAAAACGATTGAGATGGATTCCAGGGTTGATAGTCTGGGATAACCAAGGTATAGTAATTATCTTCTATATATAATCTTAACTAGGTATTCATAATTTCTAGGAATTTATTTACATTTTCTACCTGCTACATGTCCGTTGTTAATATTTTCTGTAATGGCATGAATTACGGCTGGATCCTCATGCATTCGGTAGTCTCAACGAAAAATGTCAATTGTATTTGTTTTGTGAATTTTGAAAGTTCAGTAAAATGAAGAGTTCTATAAGTTTAAATAATTTTTAGATTTTGTGAAATTTTAAGAGTTTAACCAAATCTCAAAATTTACAGAAATAATTAATTTCAAACGCGGAATTAATTTATTTTGAAAATTATCTTTATTTCCCATGACTTTGATATTTTTTGTTTTCTTTCACTCTGCTAATAACTAACTACATCCCGTCCACCGCCTAATTTAATTACCATAGATTGTCTAATGGCTACAATGTATTTATCAGGGTCAAATCATTTAATGCTTCGAAGGTATCTGGGCCCCAGTGCCCGTTTTACTGTAAGGCTCGGATATCAAATTAATTTATTGATTTTTTTCTTGCAATGGAAACGCGCATTAACGTCTGCTACTTAGGTGGAGATGACAAAGATGACATGACCACAGAATATTGTAAATTTTAAACTATACGATTAGCTGCGAAATAAATATTTATAATCGAGATTACCTATAATTTGACGTTTACAATTCAATCAATTTAAAGTCGGTTTCGAAAAACCAACAATTTCTGACTTAAATTTTAAAATGTCGAAATCAAATTTCACATATACGAATTTGAATTGTTTAATTTTTAAAATTTGCATATTAAACGCTCAGGAAAATTTCCAATTTATGTCAGACATTTTTTGAAATGTAGGGCATTTTTCCAATTCGTACAAAATTCACATTTCGGAATGTTATTCAAATATCGAATTATTTCTTTTTTCGAATTTCGGAATATTTTTAAAAGATACCAGAATCAAGTTTTATAGCAATGGACAGTTTCATGGATTTTAGAAAAAAATTCAAACTTTCAGTTTAAATATTAGAATTGTATCAGGTTTAAGCAATAAATTCAAATAAATAAATTCTTAATTGTAAATCTTATGGAATAACAATAATTATAATTTTTAAATATTGTTGTAAGCTCTGTAAAGAACTTGAAAGATTGCAGTTTTTATCAATTTGTTATACAACTACAGTATGAAATATCAGAGATGCACGACATTGATTTTATATAAAACGTTAAAGGCTTCGCAAATTGAAATTTTTTAAATAAATATAATCCAGAATTTTTAAAATTGGGTTTTAACGGTATTTTTGTAAATTTAATTTCCAATATCTGCTGTTTCGTAAATCAATCATTTGTCGTTTACAATTCTGAATTTTAACTCATTTTTGAAAAACTAAAATTTTTCGAAATTTTCAAATTCACACCAGTTTTTAAATTTCTTAATTGATTTTTATAATTCGAATGTTTTCGAGTTGTTAAATGTTTAAAATTTGAATAATAAACTCTCATGAAAATCTTCAATTTATGGTGGAGATTTTTTAAATTTTACAGCATTCTTTCAATTTTTCTTTCCAATATTCAAAATTCACAAATTTTGAGAAAGTTAAGTAGAATTTTCGGGTACCTTTCAAATTTTGCATTCTCAATCGAAATTAAAATAATTTATAGAAATTTGGCATATTACTCCAATACTGGGCTCGGATCCCAAGATAACAGAGGCTGGCATAACATAAATGTAATTGAAGCAAACTGCGAGAAATTTGGGCCATGTAGAAAATAACATATTCGACTTGTTTGATGAACATCATGGTCATTTTCTGAAGAAATTTGATAGGGGACCGTTTATTTCATGTTAATTCATGTGGAAATGTCTTATAAGCAAAATGTATTACTAAAATCGGTGATAACATTTTTTACCACAGTTTCAAAGTGATTAAGAAGCGTCTATATAATTATTTTTAATAATATAACAACACTTTTGAATTTATTATTATTCATCATAGTTATTGTATAATTAATAAAACATTACTGTTTCCAAATTTGTGATTTACATTGATTGCTTGAACACCTTTATGTTACATAAATAAATAAAATTAACATACCTGTCCCTGGTGCGGGAAACTTATCGCAAACGTTCCAAAACCATCAGCCGATATTAAACTATCATCGACGGGTGTATTTTTATTTTCCACCAAAAAATATTCCACCAGCCCATTAATACCCGCATCTTTATCGACTGCTTGCACATTACGAAATATTGTCGTGCCCACTGGTGTTGACTGTAAATATACAGAGAAAAAAATAAAATAAATGAAATTCGAAATACATTTTCTATATAAAAATCAATTAAAGGTGTATATACGTTTAATTCAAAATTTATGATGGCTCATATCAAATATTAGATTGATGCGGTAACTTATGCAAATTTATTTATATATTTTTATTAAAATTAGTAGTTGTGAGTTGTCCGCGCGATTTACGAATATAGAAAAAAATTCAATTCAGTACGAAAGATTTGTAAAAAAAAAAATAATATTAAGCGAGAAACCTGATTAAGCAATCGAATAACGAACAACATACATACATCTCATCTTTAATGCATTTTTCATTCATAAAACATATAATATTGCTAAGATAGAATTTTAATTTCTTAATTATACATATAAAACTGTTTGTTTATATAGCTGTTTTTTGGATTCGATTGGCATTTTAAGTTTTTTTTGGTATTTGGTTATGTTTTTGTTTTAAACTATACTAATGGAATACAAGTGCTTTTGAATTAATAAGGCAATAAAAATTGAAATAAATCGATTTGAGCTCGAAAAAAATTCATTCATTTACTAAACAAATAAAAATAGTTTAGGTATGATGCAAAAAAAAAAAAATAATGGAGATTTAAGACTTTTGAATGAAATAATTTTTAAGTTTGTTTTTTATTTTATTTATTTGTTATGGGAACTAAAATAAAATATTTCACATGGACGCTCAAACATATAATTACTGGATTATGGTATTAAATATATATAAAGACAGCTCGAATTTTTATATTTTTTTTTTATATATATGGAAAGTAATTAATTATGACAAATATTAATTATTTGATGGGTTTTTTATTAGTCGCGCAGTCGATTAATAAAAATTAATACAAATTGGAAATGTATGTGGAAAAATGTACAATTGCACGTATCTATGTATATGGCATATATGCACTGCAAGGTGTACATTCCATATTTATATTATGATTTTAATTATTGATAATTTATTATTATTAATAAAATATTTAATCTTTTATATTCTGTTTATTTATAGAAAGCGAACGTTGTTGTTATAATGTCAAAAGTGAAATGCACTTATTGAATATATTTATTTTATAATAACAATTTTTAATATTTTTTTTTAATTAATTTTGTATTTTACGTTGATATTTTTATTTTTATAATGCCATAAAAATGTAATTTTTAATCCGAGATTTGTAAATCAGATAAAATTTATAATTATCAGTACTAATGGAGTTTTCCATAAAAACAAATATATTATGCTTGTGTGTCTGCTATATGCCACGTTCCTTATACTCTTATATAAACTTTTAGGCAGAAAGTATTGTCTTTACCTGCTTCCAATAGTATAGTTAACGCCAACATCTTCAACGCTTATTTCATGCGGAATACATTATTAAATTACGTATTGCTAGATCAATTACACATACATATAGTTCGCCATGAAACCGGGGCTTTGAGAACTTATACTTTAACTTTTAGAATTTTAAATTTCAAACTTTTAGATATACCTTTACATTTCTAGAATTTTTATAATGTTTGTAATTTATTGTTTCAATTTAGTAGATAAAAGGTTTATGAATTTTAGGAATTTTAACAATTTAAGAAAATATAACCCTTCGCAACATTTTGAAATTTTTATCAAATATTATAAGCTCAAAAATTTTAAAAATTAAGCATTTCAAAAATTAAAACTTCAGATTATTTATAAAGTTTTCAGAAATTTAGAGTTGAAATTTTTTTAAAGAATTTTACATTTTTGAAAGAAAAGCAAATAATGATTTGATTGGTTTTTAGAATTTTGAGAAGGCTTTTGCTGATTTTATGTTAATGTTTTAAAAAAATTCAGAATACTTTTAAATTTTCTTGGGCAAATTTTCAAATCAATGACTTTTTAAATTTATTTATCAGAAAACTAAGTTTTGAAATTTTTAATTTATTATTTAATTTTTATCTAATTTTAAAAAAATATTGAGGATTAAACATTTAAGAAAAATTAATTCTTCTTTGAATGTCCAGGAATTTACAAATATATAATATTTCTAATATTAAGAAGTTTTAAAATTGTACGAATTAAATAAAAGTATGACGAGTTTTTATTATATTATGCGGTTATGAATTCAATCGAAATTGATAATTTTTAGAACTCAAAACAGATTGTTTAGAAGTTTAACGGATTTATAAATTTTACTCAGGATAGTAGTGATTTATATTTGTTAAACAGATAATTAAAATAATTAACACTAATTAAATGTTTCAAAATCATGAACTTAAACAATTGTATGAATTTTGATTAGTTTTACAAAATTTAAATTAATAATTTAAATTAATTTTAAATTTTAACTTCCAAATTTCAATGCATCAAATTTTAAACTAATATTTAAAAATTAAGTTAGACTGCCAAAACTTTAGAATAGAAATTAAATTAAGATATTTTAATTTGTTTGAACATTTTTAAGATATCTCGTAATTTTAAAATTTTTAATTTCTGAAAAGGAATAAATTAAGCGTTGTAAAATTTTTAAAAGCTAAATGAAATTTAAGGATTTGATCATTTTGTGAAAATTATTTTAAACTTTCAAACGTAATTTTTAAATCGAATTTTTTTGTTAAATCGTGATTTTAAGAAATTTAAAATTTTTAAGCGACATGAGATTTTCTAGAATTCGCAAATTTTAAGAATTTGTAGGAACTAATATTTTATCGAATAAAAGTTTTAAATTTCTAAATATTTGAAATTTCTAAATTATTTATTTAAAATTTAAGAATTTTATAAGATTTGAAAATTTTATTAATTATGTCTTTTAACGCAATATAATTTTTTTAAGATATGTTTAAAAAGAAGATCACATTTTAAAAGAGTAATTAACTAAGAACAATCATTTTGTGGCTTAGAATTTTAATAACTTCTACCCAATTTACAGATTTCTTCCATTGTCGTATAATTTTAAATATTTTTTAAGAAATTTAAAAATTTTCTGAAATCGATAAAATTAAATTCCATTACGAAACAATTAATAGAAATTATACGGTTGGTGATGACGAGTTCATACAAACTAGAACTTTTATAGAATTTAAACAAATTTGTAAATTTAACTTGCATTATGTATATTGGGAATTATAAGCTTGTTGAATTGATTCTAAATTTTCAATTAACAATTAGCATTAATTGAATGTTTCAAATTATGAACTTGGCGAATTGTATGAATTTCAATAGTTTTTACAAAATTTAATTTATTAATTTAAATTTATAATTTACTATAACTTTCAAATTTTAATGCATTAAATTTCGAGAATATTAGAGCACTGCGAAAAATTTGGAGTAAAACTTACAAAAAATTTGATCAAGACATATTGATTTGTTTTTAAGTTTTAAAGTTATCGCATTATTTTAAAAACTTTAAATTCCAAGAAGCAATAAATTTAGTGTTGTGGCAGTTTTAAAAGTGTAAACAAATAAATAATATTTAAGAGTTTTATGAGTTTTTAAATTTTTAAAAATAATTTTAAAAGTAATGTTGAATTAACATGTTTCATTAATCGTAGTTATACCGAAAAATCTTTTTAATGTTTGTAAATAGAAGATTTTTAAATGATTTGTCGAAAAAGTACTTTTATTATGAATTTTAGAATAATTGAGAATTCCCAGAATTTATAAATTTTAAGAATAATATTTGGTTTCTTTAACTAAATATTTGTATTTTAATAATTTAACTCTTTTTACTTTAATTTTATGAACTTTAAGAATTTAAACAAAATTCATAATTAAATTAATTTCGTTAGAATTGGCTTGCGCCTTACAGAGTCATATGATTTATTTAAGATTTTAAAAATAAGATTTTATATATTTAAAACGTATCTTGTGTTGGAATTAAACGAAATTTACCGATTTTTAAGAGTTTTAATATTATTTTGAACTGACGGTTTTTAAAACTAAACACATAAGGAATTTATCAGAAAATGTCATTTTTAATTTAAGAAGAATTTTTTTGTCGATGTTCATAAATCCTAAGAATGATACTAGAATATCCAAAATCATGTAGAACAAAAAATAATAAAAAGACGATGTCTTAAATTATGGTCACCAATTAATAAAAATTAGATAAATTTTAGAATTAAATAAATTTAATTTATGGTTAATCTATATTGGAAATCAAATAATTTACAATTGCTTAAAATTATTCTTAAAACTACAATTCGAAATTGAGCGTCAGGGTTGTAGCGATTTAAAAATTTTAACCTAATAAATTTAAATTAAATACTAATTTTAAAATTTGAATATTAATAGTTCTTCAAAATTTATGTTAATTATTTAAATTAATATTTTTTTGTAACTTGCCAATTCCAATGAATTAAATTAAATTTAAAAATAAGATTTTATATATTTAAAACGTATCTTGTGTTAGAATTAAACGAAATTTACCGATTTTTAAGAGTTTTAATATTATTTTGAACTGACGGTTTTTAAAACTAAACACATAAGGAATTTATCAGAAAATGTCATTTTTAATTTAAGAAGAATTGTTTTGTCGATGTTCATAAATCCTAAGAATGATACTAGAATATCCAGAAATTCAGGAACATACAGATTCCTGGAAATTGTGTTTCGACCGTACTGATTGCTATTCGAAATGTGTAATTTTAATTTTAGTAAGTTAAATAATTTTTAATATTTTAAACAGATATTTCAAAGTTTATTGAAGATATGAAATAAATTTTTTTTTTAATTTAACAGGCTTAAGCATTTAAAAAATAAACTCCGAAAAATTTATAGAATAAACTTATTTAAGACAAACTTAAATTTATTTGAAAAATTTTAAGATATCCCATAATTTGAACTTTTAATTCCGAGAAACAAATTAAGTGTTGTAATTTTTTTAAAGTAATTGAAATTTTACGATTTTTTGAAATTTTGTAAATATAAAAATTTTAAAAGTAATTTTTAAATAAAATATTTTCGTTAAATAGTGGTTTAAAGAAATTTAAAAATATTAAGTTTATACATAAGTAAGTAAGTAGAAGATATTTAAATGTTTTGTTGTAAGTGATTTTATGAATTACCAGAACCAACAAATTTTAAAAAAAGGTTTACTTTAATGTTTATGTTAATTTTATTGTGAGTTTTGAGAATTTATTTTAAATTCAAATCCTTAGAATTAGCTTACAACTTTAAGAGCCGAATAGTTTATTTTAAATTTTCAATATTCCGAAACGGTTAAATGTTGTGTTGCAGTTAAATGAGATTTACTGATATTTAATAATGTTTTGATCTTGACGATTTTTTAAATTTAATGAGTTAAGGAATGTATCCGAAAATATGATTTTTAGACTTATAATTATTATTATATTATCTGATTTGACAAATTTAATAATTAACTGATTTTAATTCAAATTTAGAACGTTAAATTTTGTTTTAGAATGACCCAGGATTTAAGAATTTTATTATACAAAAATGTTTGAGTTTCATTAATTTTAAAATTTGTTACAAACTTGCGAGACAATTAATATAAAACAAAATCATGTAGGACAAAAAATAATAAAAAGACGATGTCTTAAATTATGGTCACCAATTAATAAAAATTAGATAAATTTTAGAATTAAATAAATTTAATTTATGGTTAATCTATATTGGAAATCAAATAATTTACAATTGCTTAAAATTATTCTTAAAACTACAATTCGAAATTGAGCGTCAGAGTTGTAGCGATTTAAAAATTTTAACCTAATAAATTTAAATTAAATACTAATTTTAAAATTTGAATATTAATAGTTCTTCAAAATTTATGTTAATTATTTAAATTAATATTTTTTTGTAACTTGCCAATTCCAATGAATTAAATTAAATTTAAAATCGAAATTTTAATTTAAAAAGAATAAATATTGTTCTTAGAAGACTACTTTAGAATACATATCTAGAATTTACAAGTTTTAAGAAATTTTGAATTTTTTATTTTAAAAAAAGTTTTAGTTTCTAGATCTTTGAATTTTATTAATTTTAGAATTTTAAATACAAAGAAGGAACCAATTTAGCGTTGAAAAATCTTTAAAAGTAACAAATAAATAAAATTTAAGGATTTTTTGAATTTATGGAAATTTTTTAAAAATATTCAAAGTTTAAATAAAAAATTTTCGTTAAATGCTAGTTTAATGAAATTTCAAATGATTGAGAATTCCTAGAATTCACAAATTATAAGATTTTGTATAGATTTAATTTTTAAATTTCTAAATATTTGTTGCTCAAATTTTAGTTTTTTATTTGAGAATTTTATACGATTTTGAATAAATATGAGCTTCAAGAAATGTATGCTTTTTTAGAATGCATACTTTTACTCATTTCACTTTTTAACGCAGATTAATTATTTTTTAACACAATAAGATTAATAAAAAACAAAATCTAAAAGAACAAAAACCAGAAGAAGACGATTTTTTGGTTGTTACGAATTAATAAAAATTAGATAATTTTTGAATCCAAAATAAATTGTTTGGAATTTAAATGTATTTCTAAATTTAATTTGAAGTTTAACTGTTTAAGAAATTTAACAGAATTGTAGCGATTTAAATTTTTAAGCTTGATGAATTTAAAATAAATGAAAATTTCAAAAATTCTATTTTTGAAAGTGTTAAATATTTTTTATTCATTATTAGGATTAACAGAATGTTTAAAATTATGAACTTGAAGAATTGTATAAATTTTTAATAGTTCTTCTTAATTTAAATTAATAATTTATCATAACTTAAAAATGTTTATAATAAAGTTTTTAAAATTTAACAGGTTTAAGAATTTAAAAGAATGTTCAGAAAATGCAAAAACTATAGTTAAGGCATTTTAATTTGTTTGTAAAATTTTAACATGATTTATAGTTTTAAAAACTTTGAATAAAGAATAAATTTAGCGTTGTAAAAATTTTAAAAGTATAAACAAATAAATAAAATTTTAAAATTTTATGAATTTTTGAAATATTTTTAATAATTTTAAAAATAATTTTTGAAAAGATAACTTTTATAAATGTTTGTAAGTAGATGATTAATTTTAAAATTCTTTATTTAAATTGATGTATATTTTTACTTTACTTTTAATATTAATTTTATTATGAATTAAAATATTTGATAAATAAACTCAAATTCTTAAAATTGGAAACCTTTTTTGTTTTATAACTTTAAGAATAATATTTTTTATTAATTAATAAATTTAATTTTATGAACTTTAAGAATTTAAACAAAATTCATAATTAAATTAATTTCGTTAGAATTGGCTTGCGCCTTACAGAGTCATATGATTTATTTAAGATTTTAAAAATAAGATTTTATATATTTAAAACGTATCTTGTGTTGGAATTAAACGAAATTTACCGATTTTTAAGAGTTTTAATATTATTTTGAACTGACGGTTTTTAAAACTAAACACATAAGGAATTTATCAGAAAATGTCATTTTTAATTTAAGAAGAATTTTTTTGTCGATGTTCATAAATCCTAAGAATGATACTAGAATATCCAAAATCATGTAGAACAAAAAATAATAAAAAGACGATGTCTTAAATTATGGTCACCAATTAATAAAAATTAGATAAATTTTAGAATTAAATAAATTTAATTTATGGTTAATCTATATTGGAAATCAAATAATTTACAATTGCTTAAAATTATTCTTAAAACTACAATTCGAAATTGAGCGTCAGGGTTGTAGCGATTTAAAAATTTTAACCTAATAAATTTAAATTAAATACTAATTTTAAAATTTGAATATTAATAGTTCTTCAAAATTTATGTTAATTATTTAAATTAATATTTTTTTGTAACTTGCCAATTCCAATGAATTAAATTAAATTTAAAAATAAGATTTTATATATTTAAAACGTATCTTGTGTTAGAATTAAACGAAATTTACCGATTTTTAAGAGTTTTAATATTATTTTGAACTGACGGTTTTTAAAACTAAACACATAAGGAATTTATCAGAAAATGTCATTTTTAATTTAAGAAGAATTTTTTTGTCGATGTTCATAAATCCTAAGAATGATACTAGAATATCCAGAAATTCAGGAACATACAGATTCCTGGAAATTGTGTTTCGACCGTACTGATTGCTATTCGAAATGTGTAATTTTAATTTTAGTAAGTTAAATAATTTTTAATATTTTAAACAGATATTTCAAAGTTTATTGAAGATATGAAATAAATTTTTTTTTTAATTTAACAGGCTTAAGCATTTAAAAAATAAACTCCGAAAAATTTATAGAATAAACTTATTTAAGACAAACTTAAATTTATTTGAAAAATTTTAAGATATCCCATAATTTGAACTTTTAATTCCGAGAAACAAATTAAGTGTTGTAATTTTTTTAAAGTAATTGAAATTTTACGATTTTTTGAAATTTTGTAAATATAAAAATTTTAAAAGTAATTTTTAAATAAAATATTTTCGTTAAATAGTGGTTTAAAGAAATTTAAAAATATTAAGTTTATACATAAGTAAGTAAGTAGAAGATATTTAAATGTTTTGTTGTAAGTGATTTTATGAATTACCAGAACCAACAAATTTTAAAAAAAGGTTTACTTTAATGTTTATGTTAATTTTATTGTGAGTTTTGAGAATTTATTTTAAATTCAAATCCTTAGAATTAGCTTACAACTTTAAGAGCCGAATAGTTTATTTTAAATTTTCAATATTCCGAAACGGTTAAATGTTGTGTTGCAGTTAAATGAGATTTACTGATATTTAATAATGTTTTGATCTTGACGATTTTTTAAATTTAATGAGTTAAGGAATGTATCCGAAAATATGATTTTTAGACTTATAATTATTATTATATTATCTGATTTGACAAATTTAATAATTAACTGATTTTAATTCAAATTTAGAACGTTAAATTTTGTTTTAGAATGACCCAGGATTTAAGAATTTTATTATACAAAAATGTTTGAGTTTCATTAATTTTAAAATTTGTTACAAACTTGCGAGACAATTAATATAAAACAAAATCATGTAGGACAAAAAATAATAAAAAGACGATGTCTTAAATTATGGTCACCAATTAATAAAAATTAGATAAATTTTAGAATTAAATAAATTTAATTTATGGTTAATCTATATTGGAAATCAAATAATTTACAATTGCTTAAAATTATTCTTAAAACTACAATTCGAAATTGAGCGTCAGAGTTGTAGCGATTTAAAAATTTTAACCTAATAAATTTAAATTAAATACTAATTTTAAAATTTGAATATTAATAGTTCTTCAAAATTTATGTTAATTATTTAAATTAATATTTTTTTGTAACTTGCCAATTCCAATGAATTAAATTAAATTTAAAATCGAAATTTTAATTTAAAAAGAATAAATATTGTTCTTAGAAGACTACTTTAGAATACATATCTAGAATTTACAAGTTTTAAGAAATTTTGAATTTTTTATTTTAAAAAAAGTTTTAGTTTCTAGATCTTTGAATTTTATTAATTTTAGAATTTTAAATACAAAGAAGGAACCAATTTAGCGTTGAAAAATCTTTAAAAGTAACAAATAAATAAAATTTAAGGATTTTTTGAATTTATGGAAATTTTTTAAAAATATTCAAAGTTTAAATAAAAAATTTTCGTTAAATGCTAGTTTAATGAAATTTCAAATGATTGAGAATTCCTAGAATTCACAAATTATAAGATTTTGTATAGATTTAATTTTTAAATTTCTAAATATTTGTTGCTCAAATTTTAGTTTTTTATTTGAGAATTTTATACGATTTTGAATAAATATGAGCTTCAAGAAATGTATGCTTTTTTAGAATGCATACTTTTACTCATTTCACTTTTTAACGCAGATTAATTATTTTTTAACACAATAAGATTAATAAAAAACAAAATCTAAAAGAACAAAAACCAGAAGAAGACGATTTTTTGGTTGTTACGAATTAATAAAAATTAGATAATTTTTGAATCCAAAATAAATTGTTTGGAATTTAAATGTATTTCTAAATTTAATTTGAAGTTTAACTGTTTAAGAAATTTAACAGAATTGTAGCGATTTAAATTTTTAAGCTTGATGAATTTAAAATAAATGAAAATTTCAAAAATTCTATTTTTGAAAGTGTTAAATATTTTTTATTCATTATTAGGATTAACAGAATGTTTAAAATTATGAACTTGAAGAATTGTATAAATTTTTAATAGTTCTTCTTAATTTAAATTAATAATTTATCATAACTTAAAAATGTTTATAATAAAGTTTTTAAAATTTAACAGGTTTAAGAATTTAAAAGAATGTTCAGAAAATGCAAAAACTATAGTTAAGGCATTTTAATTTGTTTGTAAAATTTTAACATGATTTATAGTTTTAAAAACTTTGAATAAAGAATAAATTTAGCGTTGTAAAAATTTTAAAAGTATAAACAAATAAATAAAATTTTAAAATTTTATGAATTTTTGAAATATTTTTAATAATTTTAAAAATAATTTTTGAAAAGATAACTTTTATAAATGTTTGTAAGTAGATGATTAATTTTAAAATTCTTTATTTAAATTGATGTATATTTTTACTTTACTTTTAATATTAATTTTATTATGAATTAAAATATTTGATAAATAAACTCAAATTCTTAAAATTGGAAACCTTTTTTGTTTTATAACTTTAAGAATAATATTTTTTATTTGGAAATATTAAGAGATAAGTAGTTTATTAGAACATATAGTTTTTTGATTTTTAATTTATTATTTCAGAATTTTAACAGATATTCAATCATTTTTCATCTCAACAAATTTTAATAGATTTTTCAAAGCTAAATAATTTTGTAATTTAAAGGTTTTAAATGTTTTCAACAATTTTTCCAATAATATTTTAGGAGTCTCAATAGTTCTTCATGATTTTAAATTTATTTTGGTATATTTGCTATTAGATAAGTAAAGAGTTTTAATAATAAGGAGATTAATAATTTTAAAACTGTAGAATATATTTCGAATAAATGATAAATGTTAATTTAAGCCAGTTTACCGAGCTTCTTCGCCGAATTCATCTGGTCGAATGACCTTTTTGGTTTTAAACAAAATTGTATTTATTACTTAGCGAATATGTTTGCAGAAGTCGTGGTGTACAAACGAAGAAGATTTTTTGATGTTTGCATAAATTTAGAAAAAAAAAATCACATAACGTGACAACCAAATAAAATTAAAACTACAACCACTTTCAAATTTAAACATAATGTTAATTACATTAACAATATATTTTTGATGTTTATGTACGTCTAAAGTATATATAAATTTACGATTTCAATCATTTTATGTGCACATTACACGCAGGTCATCAAACTATGTGCCAACAATTTTAACAAGAGATAGATACAGTAAAAAATAAAAATGATTAGGTGTCATAAGAAAAAAACATCAAAGACAACTCATATCCATTTTGGTAATTTGAATTTAGACAGACAGACCATGATCACGGTATAATATGTATGTGCACATACACATCGGTTTATATGTTTACAAGACCGGCCACGATGAGATCATAAAAATAAAATTATTAATCGAAAAATAATAAGGTGCTAAAATATCGAAGAATATTCTAAAGTTCTATTTTTGGGGATTATAGTTAGATGTGCGATGAACCTTGAATTAAAAATTTGATGTGTTTTTTTAGTTAGAGGAACGCAACTCGTAAATGAAAAATGATAAATTGCTTATATAATTATATAGATGTTTATATATATATATATATATATATATATATATATATATATATATATATGGTTATATAATTAAGTTAGAACATCAGAAAGTTCTTTTTATATATATGTATGGATGATTATTTATTATGTCCTTGGAACATCGGCGCGCTGATAAAATTACAAATCTCGCTGAATTCCAGCGAAATTCAATTACACGGTAAATAATATATAGTATTACCTGCGCACATATACGTCCCAAACTCTATAATTCTAGTCTAGTCTATCTCATATATGTATATATAGATTGTATTGTATATATGCTTATATAAAATATTTTACTCATGTACACGACGCAAATAGAATCAATGGAATTTGAACTAAATATTTCTCGATCTTATAAAATAATTTATTTATTTATTTTATTATTTTTTTTTTGTAAAACTCTGTTAAGGAAAGTTGAAATGTCTCAGAGCTAAGTAGAAGCAAAAAAACTTAACAACACAACATAAATAAAATTCTCACAACAAACTGAAAAAATAAATACATTTGTTATTTGCCTAATTAAGGAAATTTAATTGATTTATATTCCATTTTTGATATATTGAACAATTAATAAATGAATATAATAAATAAATGAGAATTGAATTTATTAAATTGTTTAAAGAGTATATTATAGAATGCAAATACCATACTTTCGGTTAAATATGATCGTTACATACATTTTAATACAAAGTGAATTGTTTGAATAATATTTTGGCGTTTGAATAAATTTTAACGTACATATATATGTATATTTGTGTGGCGTACAAAGTTTAAACTTGTAGGTGGGAAAAATGTAGTTTTCTTCGATCGGCATCAATTAATTTATTATAATAACTTAATTATTAAATTATTCAAGATTAAACTCTATAATTAAATTAATTCGTTAATTATTAATTATTAATTTGAATATGGTGTAGTATACCAACTGGCCACTACAGTAGATAATGCGACAGAGGAAAGTGAAGGAACTATCATGGATCATCAAATCCGTTCCAAAGAAGACCAAATATAGGAAGATCACCTATAAAAGTAAAAAGTAGCAACTCGTTAGCTGATCAAGCCGATGCTTTTTCTAATGCCAGAAGTGATGCCGGCAGAAATTTTACGTTTCGAGTAGCTATATCTAGGGAAAGAGCTATGGGCTAAGGGAAGAAATCGAGCGACTAAAGCGAGAAAATTAAAACCTAAAATTGAATCGAGATTCAAAATAATATAGCGAAATAGGAGGTATTGAACTCGAAAAATTCAACTACTCCACTGATGAGGATGAATTAGATAGGGAGACGGACGGGATCTTAAAGAAGAAATCCCTATCCAGGAAGAGAGTAAGAAAAGAAAAGCTGAATCATCACCTTTTGCTGAACAATTAAATGATAGCGAAACTGCAAATACCGAACTAAAAGTTGTTCAACCCAAGGTCAATCAACCAAAAGGTATAGTAAATCTACCAACGAAATTGCACCATATTTGGTGAAACCGAAAGAACAACCACCCCACCAATAAATATTGTGGGCATAACCCAGAAATACATCGATGAAATCGGTTACTGACAAAGAGTATAAGGTAACAGCGAAAAACAAGGACGTTTGGAAAATTAATACTCTGGACTCCTAAATCGTACTCTGTGGTTTGCTGCTGAGTTGAGTGCTCATCTGCATTTTCTCATAACTTCGGAACGTATTTTATTGTACAGCACCGCTTTTCTATGATGTAATTAATAACAAATAAATTAATTTCAACAAACCCACAGTCGATTATTTATCTTACAACCTCTATAGCAGGGTTGCCAATTTAGCACTTTCAGTGCCAGGTTTAGCAATATCCAATTTATTTTAGCCCCATAAAAATCAGTTTTGCACCCAAGTGCAATGTGGCACTATATAAATCTTTTTAGCACTAATTCTAGCACTTTCAAAATTTTTTAAAAAATGTTTAGGCCCATTATTGAGATTAATTTTTCATTTCTTAAGTTTATTATTTTTTGTTACGTCATAAATTCGAGGGAATAAACCTTATTTGAATATGTATCCTAAAAAATATATTACATTTTGCTACATTTTCAACAAATGTTCGAGTACAGTTAAACTTAACTTTCTTAAGTAATGTATAATTCATCATTCAATATGAATTTTTATGCGAGCGAAGGTGGCAGGTGATCTTAAATATCAACATAATCTCATAGCGCCAATTTTATTTTCGTTTTATTCTACCTTGTTTTTTGCCGAGTAAATGGTTCAACCTTCGGATCAATATCGGTTATAACTTTCCGGCAAATAACTTTCACAATTGGAAATTACATTTTTGATATTTATAAATTATTTGGTCCTTTTAAACCACAAATGTAAATATTTTAATTGATCCCGATCTAACATTAAAGTTATTTTATTAATAGCTTTTTGATAAAAAATATGACCACTGGTCGTACCAGTTGAAAATTAAATTTTTGATGTTTATGACTAACTGCGACTTTAATTAGAGAATATTTATTGTAAATATTTGATTTGATGAAAAAAATTTCATTTTATGAAAAGTTGAGCTTTTTTCGAAAAAACATTCAATTATCGTTGAACGTTTTACTAAAAATCAATCACAATTATCATAATAAGATGAACTTTTTAAGAAAGGTTTTACAATTGTCCTAAAAGTTTAGGTATTTGTAATCATGTGCTTCTATTATTAAAACACGAGTGTAAATATTTTATTTCACTCTGATCTGACATAAAAGCTATTTCTTGAAAAGTTAAGCTTTTCAAAATAAGTTTCACATTATTGTTCTTCGAATTGGAAATCAACTTTTCGATTTTTCAATTATCTGTTTATTAAAAAAAAATAAACATTTGTTCCGGATCCAACATAAAAGTTGTCTTATGAAACAATAAGCTTTTTGAAAAAAGTTTCAGGTCTGCCCTTCAAATTGAAAATTAAATGTTTAATAATCATAATGATTTGCCTCTAAATTAAAGAACAAGCGTAATTATTTTAATTGATTGCGCTGCAACATAAAAAATATTTATTAAAAGCAGAGCTTTTAGAAAAAAATGACCCTGCCACTTCGAAAACTTATATTTGAAATTTGAGACAGTCGAATTATTTAGTTAAAGCACAAAGTGTTAATATTCCAATTGAACAAAAATTGCATTTATAAAAGATAAGCTTTTCTTTAAAAAGTTTCACAATTGTCCTAATTGGAAATTAATAATTTAATAGTTGCTGACCATATCCTTTTGTAATTAAATAACACGTATACATTTTTTATTCAGACCCAACATAAAAGCTCTTTTATGAAAAAAACCAATTTCGGAGAAATATTTTGCAGTGTTTCTATTTTGTAATTATCTGTTGCTCTAAATTAAATGATAATTGTATTTATTTTATTTTAATTGATTCCAATTCGACATAACAGTTTTTTTTATGAAAATTTAAGCTTTTTAAGAATTTAGGTTTTACAGTCTCTTCCAATTGGAAATTTTAAATAAAGCCTGACGGTAAACATTTTAATTGATTCCGATCCAACATGCACGTTGTATTGTGAAAATATGAGCTTTTTGTAAAAAGGTTTTACAATATTGTTCCATTAGAAGTACACACATTTTGATATTTGTAATCAGTTATCTGGTCCTTTAATTAAAACAGAAGTGAAAATATTTTATTTACCCCGGATTTCCTTTAAAAGCTATTTTATGAAAAGTTGAGCTTTTTCAAGATAATCTTTCCAATATTGTCATTCGAATTTTACATTAAATTCTTGATGTTTGTAATTATCTATAATGTGTTTATAATTAAAAAACAATTATTTGCTTCTGATCTGATATAAAACTTCTTTTATGAAAAACGGAGCTTTGTCAAAACATTTATTTGTCTTTGTCCAATAGGAAATTAAAATTTTGATATTTGTGATCATTGGCTGCTTTAATTTAAAATCAAGTGTGGATATTTGATCAGATTTCGATCTGACTTAAAAATCCTTTTATGAACAGATGAGCTTTTTGGAAAATAGTTTCACAAATATCCATTGAACTGGATATTAAAGTTTTAATATTTGTAATCATTGGTTTCTTTAATTAAAAAACAAATGTTTATTTTTATATTTTGAAAAGTTCTTTTTTATGATGCAAAAATCATAAGTTTTAACTTGGCGTGTGATTAAAAATTTAAAATCCTAAATGTATCACAAAAAGTTTATTAATAGGTGAAAGCTCTGCTATATGGACATTTCAAACAATTTTTAAAAAGGTTTTTCAACTGTTTGGGGCCGCCCTCGTTAGCACAGTAAGTAGCGTCCTTGCTTTGTTATTCGAGGGTCTCGGGTTCGATTATCGGTGGTGACCAAAAATAATCACGGTTGGGTGTTTTCAATGTGTAAGTATATGTGTTTGTCCGGGTATTGCACCGTGGGCCCATGTGGCATTGAATGCTGGAATAATCCGCCCAACTTTAATTTTTTTCTTTAATTTTTGGGGGTCCAAAATAGTGATAACGAAAAGTTTATAAATCAGCTCAAAAAATAGTTTTACGGTACGAAGGAGGTATATAAATTATAGCCGCTAATGGCTAGTTATAAGCGAAGAAACTCTTTCTTCATTCGCATTTGGTCAAAAAAGTTATATTCATTCCGAAAAAAATCTTATTCTACTTGCAAACTATATTCAATTTGTAATTTCTTTCTAACAATTTATAAACATGGCAATGGCAACCTAATAAAATTATCAAAAATAATTCGAATTCGAAAAATGTTTCATTAATTTGTGTGTAGCTTCACTTATTTTTGAAAGTTGTGCGTTAAACATGGGAAGATAAGTACATAGTATAACGTTGTATAAAATTTATAAATTTTGTGAATGAACCAGAGGCTACGTTTACGAGTTGAAATTATTAAGCACTCTATACTGTCAATCTAGCATCCATCAAAAATAATAGTTGAGAACAATGCTATATAGGCGTTGTCAAATAAAACCTCATACTGCCGTGTATTTAGACGACACCCGTCCAACCCGATTTTTTTCCTTGATTCATTGATTGCAAAACCTTTCATACTGAGATTATTTGAAATTAAATTAGATCCAGTTTACTTTAATCCGTCACACGTAATAACTGCGTAGGTCACTTCCAGCGTCTATTAGAACTTACTCGTCCTACATAATCATTCAAGTTTATTAGTCTGTGAATATATTTAATGTTATTTGGTTTTAATGTCCACTCGCTCGCTAAAAATGTTTTCTTGTTTCTTCTAAATCAACCAACTTTTTACAATCAGACCCCTGAAGACCGCACACTGCAATGTGTTGTAATCGAAAAATAATTATTTCTCAGATTTTGTTTGTTTTTCACATATATCTCTGTTCCCAATACCCCAATTAGCCATTTTTGAATAATGTGTCTGGGTGTCCGTGTCGAATTTTATTTCATAAGTATTCGTGGAGTTTTATAGAAATGAATTAGTGAATATATAGAGAGAGATGACGATGGATGGATGAATATTTTTAATTTGTGGGTTATGTCATGTGATATATCAAATGAAACGTATTTTTATAAGCAAACTAGTGCTATACTAATATTTTTGATTAATCATGACAATTATTGATTAAATAATAATTTGCATAGTGTTGTTATATTTAAATTAAAATTTTATCGAGAAAAAGTCATGTGCATGACGCATAGACCAGAATTTTCTGTATTATAGAAAAGTTGGATCGTTTTGAATTTAAGTTCATTCTACTCATTTGGGCCCTTGAAATATTCCAAAATTGTAGTATGTTACGTACTGTATAATATTTTAAAACACAAAGACTCAAACTTGCGGCAAAACATTGTTCGTAAATAGCATTAAATCGTACATTTCAAAATGTGCATTATTGTTAATCGCTTAGGTAAAGTCTGATGTAAAAAAATTTGTAACACCTCCGTTCGAGGGTTAATATAATTAACAATAATGTAATTAACTACTTTAATTTATTTCTACATCGAATACATTTTTAACTTTATGAGATTTTAATTGTTTCTAATTTACTTTTAATTTTTTTGTAGTATTTTGTAATAGCCACCTATTTCTAAATACATATTGTTTTTTGTCGAAATTCATGCGAATTCCGAATCATATATATAGCGTGTCTTTTACTAATATCATGATCATTTATTTACCGCAGCACCAACAATCTATACACAACTTATATAAAATTCATGAACACACGAGAAAATTTAGTTTTTTTGTTAACAAACCCATTCTAAAATTTTAGCCTTCGACCAAGATATGTATAATGTTAAAAAGTTAACATTTCATAATTTACATGTGTATACACTTATAGTATAATCGTAAACGAGGTATAGTTTTGTTACTAAACATACATTTAATTTGTCTCAATTTTTTTTTTTTTTTAACGGCAAACTTGAAAACCAGGCAATAAATATTGAATTTAATTAATCGATATTCGCGGGTATAGTTTGTGGGTACAATGGAAACCATTTCAATTAGTTTTAATAAAAAATTTTAGTGATCGTGTATAATTGTCCCATACTGTGACAATTGGTTTTCTTATGTGCATATAGACATATTTAGTTTAAGTCGATATGTGCGCCAAAAAAAAAAAAAAAAAATTCTTTACATATATGTCCATACAAAAATATTACAAAACTATATATAATGTACAAAAAAATTACTATCGATTTTGAAAGTCTTATGTATATAAGTTGCTCGTATATAAATGTAAAATATCTCGGTGTAATTATACCGATAGTTTAATTTCAAATATGTATATGTATACATATATGTTATTTGAGTGGTTTCGGATTAGCTAAGCGATGTCATCACGCTATGGAAATTATTCCATTTCTAATTTTGTTGTTCATGCTGTGATTTTATATGATATGTACATTGTAAATACTGTGGATGTGGTTCACTCTACAGTGTAAAATTATAGTATTCTATATATGGAAAACTGAGTTTGTTATAATGCAGCATTCGAATTGAGATATAGTTTCATTACATAGGATCATAAATTTAAAATATGTGCGGAACGCTTGTGCGACTAATAAAAAAACCTTATTAAAATTGCATTCCGCAATTCACTCACTAACTCTAAATCTAATATTACAAAATTCCAATTATAATCCAAAATATTTTTTTAATTGAACACCTAAAGTTATGCACCGTTCAATTCACATCACTTTTACTTTAATGCACAAAGACTTCTGGTATAGCTAAATCCAAATATTTTATCTATTATTAAAATTGGTTAGAACCCACGAAACTTCCACACTGAATGCTTCAAAGGTCCATGATGCAAACCCAGGATTCTATCCCAATTTTCGGCCAAGATAGAGAGGGCAACTGACCTAAATTAAAAGACCTAAAGTTGAATACCTGAAGCCGAATAGAACTAATAGTCATCATCCTCCTCAAGGCAGTCCTCGCATATAACTCGCATATAACATGAGCCAAGCCCACACGATGTAGATGATCTTTAAAACGGCCATGTCCCGTAAGAATCGCTATTAAGGTTTTTAACTGGTCCTTTTCCAAAGATACTTAAACCTTAGGTCTTTCAGAGCATCGTTCTTTATAGTTTTCTTCCCGTAGTTGAGAGCCTCTGGTTCAGGATCAACTAAAGTTAATCTGGTTGATAAAAGAGCCTCTGGCTCAGGATAAAGTAAAGTTAATCTGTCATTAACCATATCAATTTCTGGTAATAATAAATTGTAAGAATATTTCTATGTCCCACATAGAAAATAGAAACTTAAACATTCCTTTCCCCATCCAATCCACCTCAGGCAAAATGCTGCAGGACAAGATATGTCTAAAATAAAGGTGCGTAACTGAAGAAAGGAAACAATGGATTCCATAGCAAGAAGTATAATCAAAGACAAAGCTCCATTAATAGCTCTACCAGTAAGATTTTAGTAAGAAACCACCGGATTTCCCAAAAATTCTTCTCCATTGCCAAAATATGGTAGTTGCTTTTTGAAGCTAGGAGCCCAGGTGATTCTCCCAAGAAAGTTTACTGTCCAAGACAACACCAAGGAGCTTGACGTGGCCAGATTTAGTGATCTTTCTCCCAAAAAGAGAGGAAGCAAATAGGTCAAAAGTATTCGTAAGCCTAGTGAAGACAATTAAATCTGTTTTCAGCGGATTGTCATGCAGACCCTTCTCAACACACCATGCCTCCACAATAGTTATGGCATGCTGAGTTAGGTCGGATAAGGAACTAAGACAATTGCCTGGAACTGTCAAAACAAAATCATTAGCGTAACAAGTAAATCGTTAATGACAAAAAGTCACAACATAGGTGTTGGCCATTAACGCACATTGCTAAAATTAAAAACTAACATCTCATCCAGCTCCTCTTTCACAATGCGAGACTTGAGCATGGATTCAATGCATAAGACAGTTTGGCGATCCACACCAAAATTGGCAGGCAGAAGTCGTAGCCAATAAAGTGCTATCGAAAGTTCCTGCAATATAAAGGAAAGTATCGAAAGTTCCTGCAATATAAAGGAAAGTATCCACAAGAAACTCCTTATTATAAGCAGATGTTTCACTGGACTTAACGACTCTATAAGCAAGTTGTATGATTCTGAGTGGGGAGATGATTAGAAAATAGTCTCTAATTAATCTGTCGACGCTTCTTTCCAGAGCTTTAAGAAAATTTGAGGAGAAACTAATAGGCCGAAATGACTTAATGTGCGAATATAATTGGTCTTACCATCATTCGGGGTAAAAATAACTACTTCTACTTCAAGATCTTTAAACAGTGCTAAAAGGTGGAGCAAATGATCCTGATTTGAGGAAAGCTAGCAGGGCAAATAACATTGAGGCCGCCAACCTTATAAGATGCAAACAAAAAGAGGCGCCAATAGTATAAACATCACGATTGATCAGTTTGTGAGCCAAATTCCAATCGGAACTTGCAACAGAAGTTCTAGTGAGTTCGGCAGCAATATCTTGAGTTGACGATATCATCTGAAGCTTCTTTTATATTCCAAGAAGTTAACCCAATCAATCTGTCATTTAGACTTATCTGCTCTGTTCTGCAGCTTCCTAGCGATTTCCTTAATTTCTTAGGGTTAGATTTCGAGAAAGGTTTGTTCCGAGTCTTTTGACTAGTGATAAGAGGACACGAGTTTTCAAAAGCTGTCGAAATTGCCATTGCAAGTGAAGATGTTTCACCTTCAATGTCAACCCTCGGTAAAGAACCTAGCTCGAGGGAGAAAAGTCAATTTTAAGGTTAATTTCCTATTTCGGTATAGGTTTAGAGGCGGTCATTTAAGGTTACTATTAAACGAGATACACTATGGTGATCAGAGGTGAGGATATCATCCATCACCCTCCAGACTAGAATCCTCCTAGAATTCTTACACAAAATTCTGCTAATAATTAAATTTAATCCAGAGACTGCACCATCACGAAGGTGCAGTTCCTGAATTAGACAAATATCTGTATGTATTACAGAGACCAGCTTTCTTAATTCAAATGAAGCTGACTTATTATGTTGCAAGTTGACCTGTTTTATTCTAATCATGGACGGCATTGTAAGACGAGCAAACAGAGGAATAAAAGTTGTCTTCGGACCAAAGTTAATCTTGAAAGAGGTCCCCTTCAGAACGTACTGCAACAACAAACCGGAACCAGTTATTCGCTCGAAGGATTTCCCGTTCAACCCGGAAAACAATCGGTTAGCGATTCTCCTCACATCTGCAACGGACAACCTTGTAAGTTGTAACCTTCAATTGAAATAGCTGGATTCATCAGCTTGATGTTGTTGGTTATTACACATGCATCCTCAGGCGGAATAAATAATTTTGTTTAGCTCCAAATATCTTTCATTTTAGAGATATCTTCACAAGACCACTTGTATATCTCGTCATTGTTGCACCTGAAAATGAAGATCTCGAAAGACCAAGCATCTGCGGTACAAACCCTGACAGTTTCGCCGAGTCAAGTACTCGACGACTATAAGGTCATGCCGGAAAACCAAGCCAATTTCTCCTTGTGCATACGAACGCGGCTTTTACGCCGCAATTTCCGAAGTGATGCCAATTATGATACGAGCTTGCTATAGGGAGAACCAGCGAAACCGCTGGGCTTATATCTTTCTGATAAAGGGGCAAACAGTTTAAACTCAGAATGCATTTGTTCAGTTGCCGAGGGCAGTCCTAGGGCCATACACGCGGCCTTACCAAATTTCCGAATTACCTATTCTAGTGCTGAATTTTCGTTACGATGATATGTAAAATTATCATTTATTTCACTAGAATGTCAAGATGATGAATTGAGATGGATTGCTGTATGACGTTAACTTCAACTATGAAAAATTTTCGACGCCTACGAATAACTTTGAATATTGTTCTTTTGACACGAACAAAACCAAAAACGCAATTGTCGGTCAGTCGATGGAGAGGGTTGTTAACTTCGGCCTGAAACATAGTCCATTGGGCTGCATTTAAGATCTTATTTGCCACATGCTCTTAACCCCAGAAAAATTATAGATAATTTAGAGCTCCAATACTTGGCATTTGCTTGAGGATGGTAGGCGCTGGTACGAAATCTGTATGAAACTGGCGGATGTGTGGTAACCATAGATCTTGAGAAAACAACATATACAGTACTGGAATCAGAAAATGCAAAGAATGCCTACACGCGCCTTAAGTGTCCTGTTTCACCTGCTCCTGCAATACGGCTACGTGGCTATCAGCTCTATCTCAGTGGAAACTTCTCCAAATAGGCCACTCTACGATAAGTAGATCGCTCAGCCATTCTATATGCTTCAAAAAATGACCATTTGCTATTCATGAGTATTTTGGAGGAGTGGGTACTATCGAAAATTGAAGCTCACCAATTTTTCATGGGATGGTAAAGCAGGAATAATTTCCGTTCATCTCCCTGACTACTGCAGTGTGTACCAGGCGGAGGTGATAGCGATTAAGGAGGCCCTGACTAATGTGGTTTCTTCGAATGTTGCTTTATAGTGAATCACAGGTGGACCAACACCCTTACTTGTAGCGTAGCACGACAAGTTTGGTCAAAACTGGACTTTTTTCGGAGAAAATACAATGAGGCTAAGACTGGAGGCAAATGACTAAAGCTGCATGCGGATGAGGAAATGGAAAAAACTTTAGTTCACTTCCTATATGTTCATGTCCAGCAAAAGCATACAGAAGGCATACATACTTAATGGACTGCCTCTCAGATCACGAAACTTAATCGGGTTAATAATTTCATAATACAATCATTTAAAAACAGAGTGGTCTAAAGATGCCAAATAATTTTATTCTGAATTTTTTTTCATTTCCGAATTCTTAGTTGGTGCAAACTGTGGATCGTTAATTGAAAAATATTTTGAAAAAACAGTTTCGTATGTATAATTTTTAACTTTAGTTCTGTCATCAGACCAAGAATTACTCAACAAATTTGCAATTTACCTCGTTCACACAATATTTTTTAAATTAGATGTACAGATAAATTCAAATTGTAAAAAAATAGAAAAAAAAAACCTGTGACGGTTATTAATTAGCACGTTCAAATTTATGGAAATTAACCGCAAAGTCAAATACCCAAATATAGTGCGCCACGGTCCATATGCGTTAAAATGTTAAAACGAAAAAAACATTAGTTTTTCGAGTCCCGCGCATCCACTGTTATCTAATAAAAAAAATCTCTCTATTGTGTGTGACACGCTCGATTCAATGTTATTTAGAATTTTGGACGCTTTTTTATTATTTTCTATTATAAATCAAATACCAACCACCACACACCATATATAATTTTTGCTATTTAATTTATTATATATAGTTACTATTATTACTATTTTTTTTGTCTCTATTATTGATTTGTGTTGTACTGTGCTGTGCTGTTAACATTCGATGCACACGCGTCTTCGTCTTTATATAAATAAACAAACGTTCACAAACAATTACATATTATAACAATGACCATAAAAATAAAAAAAATTAACCAAGATCATGATGATGTGATGAGGATATACACATGTGAATTATTTGTTAAATGTCATTGATTTAATGAATCAGATTCTGTATCAAATGGGCATGGGCTCTGAATTAAATTAAGCGTGCGCCGCTCGCGGTTCTAGACCTAACACAATACCATCAGCATAACAATAAACTAAAATTATTTTATTGCTCGCACGGTAAGATAATAATTAGAAAATTATCTACGCTCTGTGTCTATATACATATAGACATTATATTCTACTTTGAAATTGTCGCGAACCGCCATTATTTTTTTTAAATAAAATCAGGAGATTTGCGGTTCACCGATTACAGCACACAAAAAAAATTAAAATTTTTTTTTTATTTACATTACTCAAATCTGTTCGATTCCTAAGTACATCACCAAACAACTATTATACAAATGGATAGTTTTGTTTTATCAGAACTGTATATGATAGTAAAAAATTTGTTTCACGTTTCTAATCGTGATATGGAATTTTTATAACACACAGTGCAATGTAATTGTAATCGGCTGAAATGTATGTATAACAAAAAAAAACAAGCAGAACAGCCGAACATTAGAACTACTATAAGGAGGAAGTTTATCATCTCGATGTATGTATATTGTATGTAAGTATATACATATAGCTAGATTGCAATAAATTAAATTAAAATGACATTTTGTATATATAATATGCGCTATAGGTACAGAGAACGAAGATGTACAGAGAGGTCTTTTCCTTATACACGAGAATAACATTTTTTTTTAGGATGACACAATCGTGACGCGAAAAATGTCTGTACATATACATTTTGTTTGAAGACAATTTTTCGAGATACCGTTTAAATATAAATAGTTAGGTGGTGTACTCTGGAGCACACTATATATATATATATGTACATATTACCAACAGCAATAATAACAAAAAAATAAAATTATTGTAATTAAAGATATAACGGAATTCGATTGAGAAATCGTGATCTATTGATTTAATTTGATATTGGTGCTCGAATTATTTATTTCAAGTCCATCACTGGTATATAGTTTGTGGATCTTCGTGCACAGTTCAATTTAGTTTTATGATTTTCAAATGAATAAAAAATTTCTGAAATTTTTTGTGACATTTTCTATTTTATTTCAAGATGTTATATTGATATTTACGAGATATCACATAATTGTTGAATGATCATTACGATAAATGTTAAGAAGGGTGTAGTTCAAACTATTTATAGTTGTAATGTACGAGATGTTCATATATATATATATATATATATATATATATATATATATATATATATATATATATATATATATATATATATATATATATATATATATATATATATATATATATATAATATATATATATATAAATCAAATCATATAGTTAATGTTCATTTCTACATTTTTATACTTAACTTTTTTCAACAAACAATATTGCAAAATCAAACTAACTTACTTCTTTTCCCACCAACACCTATATTTGCTGAGTTATGACGTTGATCATACTAAGTCCAAACTGATGGTGGTTTAAATTCCGAATATGTTGAAGAAAAAAAATCAAGCTTAAGAAGAACCAAATTAACCCATCCTAAACATTACATCGTAAACTATTTAATCATAAACGACAAAATCAAAAACAAAGCTGGAGTAATTTTTCACTCCTCAATAAATAAAGTGATGAAAGCCTTCATGGGGCTTTTGTGCATTCTGTACACAAACCTGGGGCCATATACTATGACTTTCGACTACGATTTTCGACGACGGTCGTTTTCCTATATAGTAGTCAAAGGAAGAAAAAGGAATACACTATTATAAATTTACTATTGTTTACCTTTTTCTTCATTTTCCTAATATAGAAAAACAACCGTCTAGGGCCCCTGGTTTTACAAATTCCTAATTTTCAAAGATCTTTTTTAACATGTGGTCCTGTTACAAAAATGTATGTAATAAGATACTAAGTTTCCTATTTACCTACGATTTCAAATATCGATGGGCCAAAACCTAGCAACAAAATCGATATTTGGAACGAATAATATCGATATTACGATAATAATGTAAAAAAAATAGGGCGTTGTTCATATCAATACACATGTTTGTAGTTCCATAAAGCTTTTAAATCCAAATTTAGGTCACCCAATTGGCTATTTTAAAATTAAAACAACGCCCTAATTTTTTTTTCATTTTAAATAAATTATTATAACAGTTAGCGAAACCCAGAATTTTTCGTCGTAAATTAGATGGTAAGTAGATCGCTCGGTATATGCTGCAAGAAATGACCATTTGTCCTTCATGATAATCTTGGATTAGCGGGCACTATTGAAAATTGAAGCTGTGCCATTTTTTACGGATGGTTCCGTGTTAGACGATAAAGTAGGAGCGGGAGACTTCTGTGATAAACTGAACTAGTGTGTACTAGGCGGAGTTGAGGAGGTTCGGACTTGGAGCGAATGGGCTATTGTCGAGTTAGTTTGAAAAACTGCATGCGGTAAATAACGATTTGGTGAAATTGGTTCCTCAATTAACCGTGCAGTTGTAAAATTGCATTTTGGTTTGAATTATCGAACTGCGGATGAGGATAATGTTTTAGTTTTGATTGTTTCAAATTTTAATGATTTTTCTGATGAAGTTGAGAAATCTTTTAAGTAAGCCAATCGTTTAGGTTTTGATATTATTTGATTAAATGAAGCACAAAGGGTATAATTTGACTTAACAACTTACGTTTTTGTGCACCACTGACTTAAGTTTATTTAATAATTTTTACAAAAAAATTAAAATCCGTGATTTTTTAAAAAATTGTTTAGCTTTTAGGCAATGAAACACTGCGCAGCTCCACTTTACTGTGTGAGTTTCAATGTATTTTTTCCCTGTCAACCTATTTGGTGTCGTGGTCGATTGATATTATTTAGTTAAAATAAATATATAAAAACATTGGTAATAGAGTTTTAATTTTGTATATCACTCCATGGCGTCATACTTTATCACAGATATTTGTTGAGTCTGATATCTGAGTTTATACTCGAACAGATTGCAAAAAGATTTTTTATTTGGAAAGCCCGCTTCCAAATAAAAAATCTTTTTGCAATCTGTTCGAGTATAAACTCAGATTCGATTGAATAAAAAAATCTGAGATTATACTTTAGGTACTGAGCACAAATTATTAAACTGAAACAAGGCAATTTGATTGATTTAACTTTTAACAATAACGACCATAACTTTTTCTAATATGGATGCGTAATGCGATTTGCTTTAATTTTTTATCCATTTGAATAATCATCGAAATGGATCTAATCCTTGGGTGGGAGGTTTTAACATTACAGTATGTGCAATTTTCAGATTGAGTTGCTGACGGAAACTAATATTTTTCTTACCCTGCAGCTTTATATCATTCCACTTCAATTACTGACACCTTTTTAACAAAAATTTTCTTTCTGGTAATTTTCTCAATAACATCAACCGTTTTGATACAGTGGAGTGACCTAATTCTAAGTCTTCAGCCACGTCGAACAGGCAGATCATCTTGAACAACCACTCAATATTTTTTTCGAACCGATCAATTTTGAGTATTTACTTAGACTTTTTATTCATACAACATGAGCTGTTTTACTCAGTTTTATTCATAATACCAATTATGTCACTCATCGCCGATTGTATATGACGTACATAAGTTTTATGATGTCCCAATATTGAAATTGACCCTACATTTGTTGGGAATATTATTAATAGAACATATAATTTGTAAAGTTTACATTAAGCTATAATGGATTTAGTCAATTGACCGGGATCAACAATTTAATTATTTATTGAAAAATTAAAAATTCAATTATTGAGATTAGTATTATGTGCGCAACATGCAAATCGTGTGCAATCCATAATTCAATGTTCAACAATTCTCATTTTCATCTTGTTCAAATTTTGATAATGTTTCATCGTATTCACGATCTTATCATAGACACAATACGTATAGTACTACATTTAAACACATCGGGTGTGTCCACTCACATTAATTTTAATATGTGTGGTAACGGGGGTAAGGTTTAATCGCCACAACCCCTCTCAACGCCATTTTATTGTACTTTGCGCCATTTCGGTTTTGAACAAAATCAAATGTATAATATAGGCTGCCATCTATAGAGCAATAGATTAACCATAAAAATAGCAAACAATTAATTTAAATCTGCATGCCTGCTTTTGTATTCGGAAACAATTTGAATGTGAAACCATGGCGTTCTTGGTTTTGTACACGAATGCATTTCAATTAAATGTTTGTTTTGATATTTAACTTGTCTCAATATTTTGTATATAGGTAGGGTACTTACTTTTAAATTATCATATTTTTAAATCATATATGTAGATTCCTGGCCTCACGTCACCCACTATATTTACATACATATAGAGGCTCTGGTTAATGCAAAAACAAATCTTTGTATAAAGTATTTTATTATTTCAAAAACTTGGTATATAGCCTTCAATTGAGCAACTATATAGTCAAGTAAACAAATTTATTATCTCAAAGCTTGTAAGCCACGATCTTCATTCATAAAAATCTTTTAAAATTGCCGCTTATTTCTCATATCATTATTTATTTGTGTATATTTGCATTCACATATGTACGTTTCTTAATCTTATTTTTTTTTGGTTTTTTAAAACACTTGTTTGTGCTGTGTTCAGAATGTCAAACTCTATTTACTTTTCAATTAATTTTATAATTGATTTTATAAATTTTTATTTTTGTTGTATTTATATTTTGCATATAGAAAGTGAATTTCACCTTTTAAATTTAAAAACTTTTATCTTAAATATTCAACTTGTCGTTTTGAAAAAAAAAATTAAAAACCCTTCCCGTATCGATATGGTGCGGTATTTTATGTACATATATTGTATGCAGGTTGGTGTAATAATAAATTATGTTGTTTTGTGAGATAGTAAGTGTCCCACCCAAAAATATGTTATTAACAATTTGTACGGTGGTGTACCTATTGTACATTGTATGGTGTGTGGTGTTGTCAATAAAATTAATGGTAATTATATATAAATATATAGAGTTTGATTTCTTCCGCGGTCAAATCCATATAATTGATACAAATTTTATTAACACGAGTTCGCCCATACCACAGTATTGTGTTAAAAATTTATGAATGCATTAAATTTTTATGGTTTTAACACAAAATATTGTCTATAATATATTAATTGATGTTTAAGAAATAAAAAAATCGTGTGTGAAAGTAATAAGTTGTATGTTATGTCGTGCCATCGTATACATACATATATGTACAATGTACATGCATACATATATTATTCGATAATATGTATACAACAGGTTATGGATACACAGGTTAACCATTTTATGATTATGCAAAATTATGTTTTAAATTATGTTGGGTGGCGTTAATTGAAACGAATATAAATTGTCATAACCATAAAATATTTATGTACGTATGTATGTATCGAGTGTACTGAAGTCTATTTATTATGTACAAAAGCTCCAATTAAGTCTTTTGTAATCGCATCTCACATTTATATTATATATCAACATATGTATGTATGTATATTGAATTTCAATCGATTTGATTCGGTATTTTTAGTTTGTAATTTCACAAATTGAATTCTTGCAATCTTACTCTCTCTCCCTATGTACCTCTGTACCATAAATATTATATTCGTAAGTAATAAATTGATTTCATTGCTTTAATTTAATTTTTTTTTTCTTAAATAAGACCTCGCCTTAATTCTTTTTAGTTATCTTACCCACGAACTATAAAATTTACGTTGTATTGTTTAATATATGTTGGTACAGCAACAACAACAAAAACAACAAATAGTTAACATAAGCAGGTGGACACCTCAAAGTAAAGTAATACATATAGAGTAATTTAAAGTTTTATAAACAACAACAACAATAAGAAATACTATTGGAATTAACAATTACATTTGTAATAAAAATTGACTTTCAGTACGATCTTTACTTTGTAACAATTTTATGAATTTGCTCGTTTTGTAATTTTTTTAATGAGACAGGTATTTGGTCTTAAGGTTAAGAAATTAGAAATATTTTCCTCTATACTATTTTCAAACTCAAATCGCAGTCAATAAATTAGAGGCCTGGAAATTGTGCAATCCAATTTTAAATCGTCCAACTAATTCTGGTAATCCGATTAAAAAATTATTAAATATTTTATCCAGTCGCTATTTTTTTTTTGTCAAATATATACTCAATTCCAGTTCAAGGTAGCCCATATAGTGTCTGTATACCAATGAAATGACTTGTATCAAAGAATATTTAATTTAATTAAATTAAATTAAATATTCTTATGTCTATAGGTCAAATATAGTTGTACTGATTTTATCACTATGGTCGACGATTTTCAAACAATTTGAAAGGAAAAAGAAGGACAATTTAGGAAGAATTACTCTAAAATAAAGATTTATAGCACTGTCAAATTCAGGTAAAATTTTGAAGGTAGGTACAGATGGGCGTAGACACCGCATTAAGGCAATACAATCCAAGCGCCTCTTGGAAAGTCATAACGACGTTTTTAACATTTTGTGGCTGAAAAATGCAGTGCTCATACAATCAACCAACAAATAAAATGTTATGCAAATTGCTCCGAAAAGATTTAAAATGGACAAGAATTGGTGAACCATCAGCAAATATTCAAATTTTTCAAGGAGCATAAAAGTATAGCATAAGAAGTAGCATAAGAGATATAGCCAATTAAAAAACGAATCAAGGACTTTAGGTTGCGGGTTACAGCACCATTTATGTGGGACATCAAAAGCGTCAAATTAAACAGTAGTTTGTCACAAAATTGCAAGGAATTCCTTAAACAATGAATTAAATGAGTGTTTTAGCAATTTTTTGACCCAGAATTTATGTTTTTATTTAAATTAAATTTATTATAAATTAGAGGCAAATTAAGAAACGTTTGATTGTAAATTGGATCAATGTATAAAATCACATTATTTTCTAAAATCTTACAAATCATGTTCTAGAGATATTTGGATTCAAAATGATTAATCATATAGTTGTGAGAGATTCTGTTCGAATACAAGCTACATTCCGCCAAATAATTTTATCATAATTCATTTAAGATCCCATTTCATTCTAATTTTAACTGCGAGGTTAGGAATCGTCTTAGTTATCAGCTGTATAATGTACCAAAACTATAAGCAGAAATTTAATAATTCGAAAGCTGCGGTTTACCAATCGATAGCCTGAGGACCTCAGACAAACGAACAATATTTAGGTGAAACCAAAACTCTCAAACTTCGACAAATACCTTCGTTTAAATACCTCCTGATCAGCAATACAAACATTTTCATGAGGCTAACTGAGAGAGCTGAACTAAATGATATAGAAAGGATTGCAGATAGGCGATAAACATATTTAAGAATATAACTGGATTTTGCTTAAGTTCGTTTGAGGCAAATTAAATTGGATTGGATTGCAATAATAGAATATAAAAGAATATAACTACCTAGGCGACTTCAATTTTGACGCCGTGAGTGCGAAGTCAGGAAAATAAATGTCAAATATCTTCATCTAGAATCTATTGGTGACTTGAGACTACTGATTATTAGAGACACTATTGATTATTAGAGGCGCTATTTTGCTATTTCCAATCGCCAATTGATCTTAGTAAATTTAAAATGTGTGGTAACTGTTAATAACTATATGACATTGTTATTTAATGTATTCGTTGTTTTTGGATACAATTTAGGAACACGGCCGAAATAAATTTCATTTTATACACATATGGATACTCGACAAATTTTTAAAATTCTTTCATATCTGCCAAACTCTTTACTATGTTAATAGTAAATATTAAGCTAAATTTGTATAAGAGAATTATACAGCAGCTGCACCAGTCCATGCAACTCCTATTTTCAAACAAATTTAGACGAGTAAATGCTCTGGCGGGGTCTTAAATTGTATGAATTAAGTCAAGCGATTAGGCAATTAAATGCTATTTCAAATTAAGAAAGATTGGTGCTTGAAAGTGCAGAGATTAATCTAATCTAGATTGTTAGACTCTACGTGTTAGACTTTTTTAAGAAATCAATATATGAATGAGCATAATTTGGTAGCATTTGTACGGCAGAAGATGCACAAATTTGAGTTGCTTCTTATAGGTGGATTGCCGTACGAGCTGACACTTGTAATTGACACCAATTGGCACCAAAACCATTTTGATTAATTTCAAAAAATTTTACGCTACTACTATTAGCAGAGACATGTCTAGATGATGGCGAACGTATTTCCCTACGTAAAAAGAGCACCTGGTCAAGCAGTCTATAACAAGCAGAACACTTACCAAAACGTTGGAGATGTATGTGCAGCAGAATACATGTTTGAAAATGGACACAGAGTGATTTCAGTAGTTGTATATATTTCTCCGAATAAACCAATTCAAAGAATCATAGATTTTCTTCATTTCATGCTTTTACCATACACCGAAGTTGGTAAACCAACTTTTGCAAAAGGATTACCATTTACGCCCCATGATTCTAAATTACTATTTTTATTTAACAACTTCAGTACTCTTAAAACTAAACCGGTGTTAATTTTCGTAATGAACGAAGTTGCTGAGCTTATCAGAGAAAACTCTATACTAAAAGAAAAGGTTAAAAATAACAAAGCTGAGGATTCAGCACGAGTTAAAAATCTGTCTTCTCCATATTCAGCCATCAACCATTCAACATGATCATCCAAATAAATCCAACTGGTTGCTGCGGCAATTTTCAGTTTTTCAACAGATACTGTACAATTAAAATTGAGCCACCAAACAAGACAAGGGGCATTCCACAATGCACGAATTGTGGAACAACTCGAGCATACTAAGAGTTTTTATGCTATCGTCGAACCAAATGCGCACCTTCATGTGATCTTTGTCATCAAAAAGGACATACTGCAAAATATAAAGGATGCCCTGTATATCTGAACAAAATTAAAAGTTAACAGGCTAATAGAACAAGCGTATAGTATAGCGATTACAAACCAAAGCAGCTAAACCTCAAACAACAATTACAGTATCCACAATTGGATTATCTTATGCGCAAATCACCAAATCGGCTGATGAATTAAACCAAAACAACAAACACCAAAAAGTTAATAACGAGTCTAATAACATTGAAATCATTAAAATGGTCAATCAAATTCAACAGACACTTAGTCACTTAGCAGAAAGGGTGGCAAAATTGGTAATTAATTTCTATCCACCAAGTAAAAAATTCAGCATACATACACAAAAATGATTAACTCGGTCCTACGCATTGTAACTTGGAACGCCAATGGGCTCAACCAACGAGCCCAGGAACTGTTAATATTTCTCCATAAAAACAATATAGATATTGCGCTGATTTCAGAAACGCACTCTCCAACATAAGTTTTATTAGAATAAAGAGGTTCAGTTCCCACTGGACAACCCATCCTAGTGAAAGAGCTAGAGGTGGTTTAGCTGTACTAATTAAATAGAATATCAAGATAAAGGCGCGGATCTAAATATTGCGGCAGCATACTGTCCTCCACGGCATACACCAAGAAAGTTACAATCTAATACCGTCTTCAATAAACTCGGTCCAAATTTATCATTGGAGGGGACTACAATATAAAACATACAGCTTTCGGTACAAACATACAGGCTAATTTCTCCTGGAAAAGGAAATGCTCTGTTCAATACCATTTATGAAAAGAGTATAAGTTCTCGATTTGACAAAAATTCCTTGAGAATTGTGCTAAAATTACGTTTGGCACAAATAATCAATGAAGTGGTAGGCCAATACAACATGATGACATACTCACGTTTGGGTAAACATCACCTGTCATTGGACATCAAAAATCGACTCATATTTGAAAGCAAGGAAAACATGGCAAAATAATTTTTAATTACCATTGCAATAAGCTTAAGCAAAGAATTAGAGAACTAAAAATGAATCAGTCACCCGTTATCTTCGTAGTCTTACAGACAGCAAAGAAACTGATTATTCTCTATGGAAAGCTACAAAAGCATTAAAAAGAGCAAATTATCAAATACCGCCAATAAAAAATGATGAGGGAAATTGGGTAACAAGTGCCAAACAGAATGCAGCACGGTTCGCATCTCATCTTGAAGAAACGTTCCAACCATATGCTAGACAATCAGCGGATGAAAATATAATACCAGTGCACAAGGAGGATTGTAGGCAAATACCACCTGTAACTCTACGAGAGTTGAAATATGAAATTAACCATAACATAATTACGAAAAAACCTCCTGGCTATGATTTAATTACCGGTGAAATAGTGAAGGCACTACCTGAGAAAGTGGTGCGGAAACTTCTTCATATTATCAACCTTTCATTTCGACTGAAATATGTACCTCTGCCAAGGAAAGTAGCAGAAATAATTATGATACCAAAGCCGAACAAACCATCTAATCATAAAAAGTCATATAGGCCAATTTCTTTGCTACCAGTACTTTCGAAAATTTTTTAGAAACTGTTAGACAAAAGGATGAAACCTATAATACTTGAGAGAAATCTAATACCACCACATCAGTTCGGATTTAGAGAAAACCACTCCACCATAGAGCAAATTCACAGGATTACAAGTATTATTGAAGATGCACTTGAAAATAAGTAAATATGCTCAACAATATTTCTGGATGTAGCACAGGCCTTCGATAAAGTATGGCATCCTGGATTGGAATATAAACTGCATCGAGATTTGCCAAAAGAATACTTTCAGATAAGAATTCTCCAAGCTATAGAGGGTATCTGCAGGGGTTCCCCAAGGTAGCGTGCTAGGGCCAGTGATTTATTTACTCTACACAAGTGATTTACCAAACAGAAGCGGGACAACAATAGCAACATTCGACGATACTGCAATTTTAGCTACTGGTTATAAAGTAGACGAACCAACCAAAAATCTGCAACGGGCTACGAACCAACTAAGTAACTGAACCAAAAAATGGCGCATTAAGATAAATGAAGAAAAATCAACGCACGTTAACTTCACCAATCAAATAGTTAACTGGATACCAATAGAACTAAATTCCAAACAAGTTCCTTATGCTAACACAGCCAAGTATTTTGGCATGACTCTCGATGCTAAGTTAAAATGGAAAGAGCACATTAAAAACAAAAAGGAGGAACTACACATTAAATATAGAAATATGTATTGGCTAATTGGAAGGTATTCAGAGCTATCAATACCTAACATGTTGCTAATATACCAAGAAGTCTTAAAACCTATATGGACTTATGGTATTCAGCTTTGGGGCTGTACTAACAAAACTAATATTAAAATAATACAAGCTTTTCAAAGATACATAAGAAACGATAACCTACATAGGGACCTCCGGATGGAAAACGTCAGCGAAGAGATAACAATTCATGTAAAGAAACACTTACAACGGCTTGGCCAACATCAAAATGTTGAGTTACGTGGTATGCTGAGTAACACAAATGGAGTACGAAGGCTCCAAAGAAAGAATCCGCTGGAATTGGGAAGACCACAATAGGGTCGCCAAATTTTTAGAGACTAACTAATGGGTTATAAAAATAAAAATAAAAAATTTCAAAAAAATACTAAAAATTTCATGCAAGTAGCCAAATCAGACAACAACATCTAATTTACCATCCAAAAATAAAAAAATTATGATAAATTTTAAGCTACCGTGTCAAAAATCATTCCATATTAAGAATTCTTTTATTCCTGGTCGCGTTCCAGTACACAATTATTAATAATTCAATAGGTACTCTATACACAGTATACAAAATTCCACTTTATATAGGTATTTCTTAATTAAATTAACATTTGGTTTAAGAAACATAAAATAAAATTCTATAGACAGAAATGTGTACGGTGTACGCGCGTATACATACCAATCAAGACAATAGAAAATCTATATGGGTACATATCATGTATTGGTATATAGACAGATATTTAAATTAACCTCCTTTTACCTTATGTAATTATCGCACGATGTGTACTTTATGTAAGTTAACAATAGATTGTAATAAATTATATCGATATATACCTTTTGGGTATCATATTGTGTTCAAAATTAATAACAAGTATATGTACGAGTATACATATACCTTCTGACACTCACCTCGCTGGAAGCCTTATATATATATACTGTATACGTATATCATTGTTCAAGGCTTCTCAAAATTTCAATTATTTTCGTTTCACGATTAGTGTAATAAATAATAATTTATTTGATGACCATAAGAAATTCATTTATATTTAG
Organism: Tipula unca; assembly: GCA_951394425.1. Classification (NCBI taxonomy): domain Eukaryota; kingdom Metazoa; phylum Arthropoda; class Insecta; order Diptera; family Tipulidae; genus Tipula; species Tipula unca. The sequence continues at coordinate 43,391,155 of OX596381.1, read as the reverse complement.
GAATCATCATAATTTTGACTTTAAACTGTCCAATATACATGCTTTTAACCAACTATAAAAAAAAACAAAATAATAATGCACGGTTTGAAGACGAATCAGCTTAGAGTGTTTTTTATACCACCTTTCAAAATAAAAACGACATGCAAAGTATTAATTTAATTTGTTATCCCCGCATATACGAGTATATGCATGCATACATTCTTTTCAATTCACAATTTATTTATACAAATATCTTTCTGCATGAATTACGATTCGCGCAATATTGCATACATAATGCTAATGCTGTAACACACACGTCATATCATATATTATTATTTTGTGTTGTTATTTATTGTTGTGATAATTTTATTAATTAATGTAATTTTATAATCTCAAAACTGAACAAAAAAAAAAAATAGTTTAAGACATACTTCCATTTATAGTTCGTCTTAACAGCACAATCGAAATATTTTTTTTGATTTTATTTTATGTAAGTAACTAATGATTTGGTTTATACTTTATATAGTTTATATGTTTATAACACACACACAGACACAAAACTGGAAACATTAAATTAATCAAGAACGATAAAATTAAACAAACTACGAGTACATACATAAGATGTATTGGATATGAATGAAAAATCCTTGAATTTGGTATGTCCGCGGCTTTTACTCTTTTTAATGCAGCGGCGTATGTGTCTGTGCTTGGGGAGATTTAAAATGCCACCGTTTTAGAATGGTAGCACGCAGTACCTTGAAAGTGTGTAAAAGAATATTCAGACTATGTATACGTATGTATGTATATAACTACTTATAGTAGCTGGTTTGTTTTTATGACCTCGTATATACTTTCGATTTGAACTTGATCGAGTTTTAATTTTAATTATTTAACAATATTTAAAATCTATATTGAAATTACTTTCGTGATTGCAAAATTGTCGTATATGGTGACCGTGTTGTCTTGTTGCTTTGTTCTAACCACATTGTTCAAAATTCTAATTTTGTACTAACATGCAAGGTATGTCACTTAGCCTAAGTCACTTATACCTTTTAGATTCTGGAAATCATTTATATTTTGTAGCTAAATGCAACCTCCAACTGTATACATAAAAACATGTGCCTACTTGGGAACGATCCTTGATCAACTAGGAAATTTTTTGATCTTTTACTTTTGACCGAAGTGGTAATACGCACTCCTGTCCTCAGACACTTACATATCTTCTAGATTAAGTAGAAGTTTATATTTTAGTAGATGTAATCCTGAGCTACTCCGAAATACATATAGATTTGGCTATTTAGGCACAACCCTTCGGCCAACCGAACTTTATTTTATTTTAATTAATTTTCAAAAAAATCGTTTCCGATAAAATCAAAAATTATTTGACGATTACGCAAATAACAAAATTTTAACTATTTATCGTAGATGCATATTGATGATAATTTAAAACCATAACTGTTGATTTTTGAGACTTGTGTACTAGTGTAGGGTTGCCAGGACATCTCTTTTAAAGAGAACATGTTCCCTTTTTTTTGCTGCAATCTGTTTTGCAAGGTTCAGATGTAGCATAGCCTAGCTAACTATTTCTGACATTTATGGTTGTCATTCAGTGATGTGTTTATTTTATGAAAATACCAGATAGCTGGAAAAACTTACTTTTTGAAAAATGTTGATACTACAGCACTAAATGATTTATTTCCAGTTAAAGTTTACCGATCGATTTTTTAGAGTTAAATATTTAGGCCGTGCAAAAAAATATTAAAATGAATTGAATTTCGGTTGTGAAATGAAATTCAATATTAGCATTTAACCGCTGGTTAGCTAATCTTTAGTTAAATATTTTCGTGCAATCGGAAATTAATGAAACAACGGTTTGACCACTAAAAGTTATTAAATTAAATTAAATTCATTAACAATTATCAGCGGTAATTTCGGGTAGACATTTACTGTTACCAAACCTGATTTAATCAATGCTTAAAACCGTGGGTTGATCAATATGAACAACTAACAATTTTTGACTAATAAAAAATTAATTCAAAAATTGAAAATTATATTGGCAGTATATGGTTCGTGCAGTTTTCTAATCTTTACCTATTTACTGAACTGCTAGACATTTTTTTAAAGTAAATCTATTTGTTTAAAAAAAAATTTTTTTTTTTTAAATGCTGCCATTGGCTTTATTCTTGAATCTTTCTACAAAAGAAACTAACAAGAAGTATTCAAATCTTAAGCTAACATTATTACATATTTTAAGTCTTAACCAATGTTAATACTTGTTATTAGTGTTCACTATTTAATTAGTTTAGATTTAGATTACATTTATATGTAAAACCTAAACATTTAATATATTTAACGGTTCATCAGTCCAAGTGGATCTGCTCTTCTAAGTCGCCTAAATCGCGGCTGTTTTACTATATCCCTGGCCAATTCATTGGATTGAATTCTTTAATGGTTTCTTTGATAGTTGTAATAGATAGTAATTGATAGTTGGTAATACTACGAAGTATTTTCGTTTGGGTTCGTTGCAGGAATTCTCTGTTTGACGCGCTGGTGGATCCCCATAACTGAATACCATATGTCCATATGGGTTTAATCATTACTTTGTACATTAAAACTTTATTGGTTAATGACAGCTGAGATTTCCTTCCCATCAACCAATACATTTTGAAAATTTTTATTTTTATTTGTTTGCGCTTTGCTTCGATATGATTTTTCCACGTTAACCTTCTATCCAGGTGCATGCCTAAGTATTTGACCTTGGTTTGTTGAGAAATATTTATGTCGTTTAATTCCACTGGTATAGGCAAGTGCGTTTGTTTAGCATGAATGTGACGTGAGTTGATTTGTTTTCGTTTACTTTTATGCGCCACGTCTTAAGGCAGTTCTCGATTTTCGGGATTTACGGCCGTATCATCGGCAAAGGTTGATATGACTACCTTGAAGGTTACAGAGAAGTCAGCTGTGTACAGCAGGTATAATATTGGACCTAGAACGCTGCCTTGTGGAGCACCTGCGTTGATATCATTTAAACAAGTAGTTGCATTATTTTGTTTAACTATGTACTGCCTTTGTAGGAGATAGTGCCCAGAACTGAGTGAAATTTCTTCGGTAGAAGTCCTTTAATTTTGCATATTAGCCTATCATGCCAAACTTTATCAAAGGCTTGTGCAATGTCCAAGAAGGCAGCAGAACAATATTTCTTTTCCTAAAAGGTGTTTTTGATTGCATTTACAATTTTGTGTACTTGTTCTGTGGTACCATGTTGATTTCGGAAACCAAATTGATGGTCTGGAATAATATGCCGTTCTTCTAATACTGGTTTCAATTTCGTTAGTAGCATTTTTTCAAATAACTTCGAGATTGTAGGCAGCATGAATATTGGACGATATGATGAAATCTGTGTTTCATTTTTTCCAGCTTTATGTATCATTGTGATCAAAGATATCTTCCATTTTTGAGTGAAATATGAATGTTATTAGTTTTATGCATTTGTCTGGCATTCCTTATCATTTTTCTAGTAATAAGATCATGCCCTGGTGCCTTTTTTGGACTTATACAATTTTTAATTGTATTCTTAAATTTCTTCCAATTATATTTTATGGGTTTAAAGGACAAACCATCATCCATTTGGTCGGGTAACACGAAGTTATTAGTTTCTTCGTGTGGTGCAAATACTGTTGTTAGATGAGCATCAAAAGCATTGGCTTTTTCTTGATTGCTTCTCGCCCAATTTCCAATTGGTAGTCTAATCGGGTGATTCGAGTTTGTTGACCTTTTTAACTGTTTTGTTGCCTTCCACAATGAATAATCTGTCCTCTCGGTTGCCGAGAGTTCATTTAAATAATTCTGGACGCTCTGGTTTTCTTCTTCCCGCAATGCAAATCTTAGAGTATTAATAGCTCGATTTAATTTCCATTTCAAAAACGGTGATTTTGTTTCTTGCCTTCGGCGGCGAATTTTCCGCTTTTCCTGGATTAGTTATTGTATATTATGTGACAGTTTATTAACTTTTTCTGTATTATTTAAGACAGATGTAGCCTTTTCAGCTGATAATGTTTTAAAATGAGTAAAAATGTCTCAACAACAGAATTTTAAAACTGGATTGCAATAGATATATCAAGTTTTCTTCACCGTACCAGCTCTAAGGTTCAGCATTTTTTTTTGTTTCATAATTTAAGCCCAATGAACTTAAGTCCAACGGCTATACTTATAGTATAAAGAAGGAAGTATTTTGGAAAAATTTTCATAATGAGATACAATATATTATTTATATACTGCTCGGCTTAAATTAATCTTAAAAATACTACGAGGAATGTGATTTAGAAATATTCATTTATTCTGATTTTTGTACCTAACTTAATACCTCAAGGAATGTTCCTATTTTTATTTTTACTTTTACTACGATTTTTGTTTCTCAAAAATTAATATGAAAAATTGGAAATCTACGCGGTTGTACGCAATCTGGTAACCCTATGTACTAGCACGAAAAATAAACGAATTACTTCAGGATTCATTTTCCGATTGAACGATAAGTTTTTTTAATCATAAAAATTTCGTTTTCTTCGTCAGATCGTATTACTAAAATTAGAACGTACACTACGTCGTATGAAAACGTATGCTACCTCGTTACAATCTAATGTTACCTACCTGCTTTCTCGTTACAATCTAAATAGTTTTGGAGCAACACAATTATAATAATATGTTTTATAGTTGAGTAGTTTTAGTTTTGACTAACAAATTTAAATGTGTACGGATACATGAACAAACCTTACTAAATGCTTTATGAAATTCGTTTATATTCGTTTAAATTCGAAAACTTTAAATTCTATAAAAAAAATAGTAGAATGGTTTTCCATCCACCACAAAGATAGGATATGTTGTGGACATCGCCACAATTGCCGAGACAAAAATTTAAGAACTGTTTAAAATGATTAAACTTTGAAATTATATGAAAAATAGATATGACTATTAAAGTTAAATCACTTTTGGGACATGTGAAAATCTTTAGAAATTAAACCAGGATCCTAATCGGAAAACAAAATTTAACGATGTAAGTATGCCATCATATTGACTGCATACAGCTTCAATGATTAATTGTGGCCTAAACGCGGCCCTTAAGAGTCAGTTCTTGATTCTACAAGAATTCTTTCAGAGTCGCACTAAAATTATAATTGTAATTATTTAAAATAATTATATTATATTGTAATTATTGTAATTATAATTATCACTACGATTACCTGTCATTGGTAGGCTGACCAGATATTTTCAAGCGCAAAAGAGTAAGAATGTTTAAAAATTTTAATATTTGAAGACGTTCTAATTCTTACTAAACACAACCAACAGTTTTTGCAGATCATGCAGCCCAGACAATTATTTCATTCGTTATAAAAATTAGTTCGTTAAATTTTAACATTTAAATTTTTTTTAAATTAAACAAATTTGTTCAACATTTAAATTTAATAAAATTCCATTTCAAAATTTAACGAATTACACATCCAAATTTGATCTTAAAAATTTGGCAAAATACAAAAAAAATTGTTTATCAAATTCCAATATATGATAAACTTCATCGAACTGTCAAATTTTGAAATGGGGTTCAAGTTTTATACGGGCTTTTAAATTTGACGATTTAATATGTTAAACAAATTTGATTATAGAAATTGAAGGCAAACCAAACATAATGATGAATTTGACATTTATTTTTAAATCTTTGTTACCGTTTTAGAATATTGGCCAACGCTTGTATTTGTATGTGTTGATCCATATAGTTTCATAAATTTTATTTTTGGGTTTTCCATTCTAAATTCATTTGAACGCGATCAGTCACATCACACGTACACTGAGTTTCTAGCTTAACTGCCGCAATGCTACCTAAATTTTTGTTAAACAACGTCAAATTAAAAAATAATTTTAAAGGTCGATAGAATTAAAGTTTGAATTCAGATCCAGAAAAATTAATTTTTTCGAAATTTTCTACATGCTATGCCTTGAATATTTTTGAAATGCTGTAGTTAAAATGGAAGTTTAAGAGTTCGAAATTGTAAAATTCAAGTTAAATTCGATATATTGAAATTTAATACTTGGAAAAAGCCAAAATTTTAAAAACTAATTATTCTAATTATTTTGAATTGTATAACTAAAATGTCGGTTCGATTGAAGAACCTGGACCAATTAAATTTTATAAAAAACTTAAATTTAATTAAATTCAGAATTTATCATTTCAATTCGAATTTAGAAACTACTGGAATGTCAAATTTCGTCCAAAATATATTGAAATACAATTTTAGAAGTCTAAATATGAAAATTAAATTCTACATCGAACAATGAAATTAAACATTAAATTTTGTAATTTAACTGTTTACATTTAAATTTTATAGTTCTGAATTCAAAATTACTGGACGATCAATTGTAATTTTTAGAAATTCATAGTTAAATTTTTTTTATAAATTTTGAATCTTTTAAAAAATTAAATTTCTAAATATTTTATTGTTAGTGTTCTCGAGAGAAGTTTCGTGTTTAAATTTTAAGTTATAATATTTTTAAAAGTTTATTAAAATTCAAGTCAGAAACTAATATTCCTGAATTTCAAATTTTTTAAATTTTGAATACATATTTCAACTCTGGAAAATTCGAATATTGTTATTTCCATGATATACACTTAAAATTTTTAAAATGCAGTAATTCAAATTGAAGAATAAGTTCAGATTTGTTAAATTTTAAAAATAATTTAAATTAAAAGAGTTTTACGTTAGTCTATCAGAATTGGAATTGGATTTTTAATTAAAATTGAAATTTCGAATTCAGTTTGGTTTGATAATTAATATTTTACACAAAATTCCAATTGAAATGAATTATTGTTATTTTCGAATAAAGTTTTCAGATATTTTGTAATTTTCACTAAATTTTTTTAAAATGATACAATTTAGCTTGAAGTTTATGTTCAGACTGGTAAATCTCAGTCTCAATTCGATACATTGAAAATTAATATTTCAAGAAAATAAAATTTTAAAAATTCAATGATTTAATTTGTACGAAATTCAGAATTTGAAAATTCAATTAAGAATTAAATAAAGAACGGAATTTGGAAATGTTAAATCAAATATTGTAAACTTGAAATTTGAATTTAAATTTTAGTTAACACAGTTTGGATTAATTTTAAATTTAAAAGACCATATTCTAAATTTTACAAATTTGAAATATTTCAGGAATTAAACAAAAATTTCAAGCAATTATTCAAATTCCGTAATTTTTTTTGTCAAATTCTTAAAATTTTTAAATTCTTAATTTTTTTAAATTTGTTAAATATTCAATTTTATATTTCATATTCAAATTCTGAAATTCTGTAAGCATTTTATATTTATTTTAAAAAATTAACCACTCGGTCTAAATTAACCTTATTAAATTCATTATAAATTCTTTAAATTAAGTTCTTAAATAAAATTACAGAAATTCCACATATTACTAATATTTTAAAACTTAAGAAGACATTAACTCAAAAATAGTATATGTTGATGGTTTTTGCCTAACAAAAGAGGAAATTGAATGAAAAAGAGTACTAATACTCTAGAAATGAGTATAACTGACCACCCTAGTCAAAGGCCATCAAAAATCGACTCATATTTGTTTATGTGTTGTGAATTCTAGTAAAATCTCGACCTCATCCTCATTGCTTGACAGTTGCGCTAAAATTTCGCCTACTCAAATTTGCGTAAAGACGGTAGCGTAGGTTTAGAGTTGAATTTAGTCTATAAATATATATAAGAGGAGGCTTAAACATGTATATGTAAGATCAAATTAAATAATAATTTAAGCGGAATAGATCTAGAATGTCGCAAAAATAACATTAGAGCTTGGACCACAATACCTGTGTTTCAGCTATGCAAGAATTTGATTTGAAAAAGTTAAGAGTCTATATCAGAAGCAATTTACCGAGAATTTATAAATAGAACCAAATCAATTCAGAAAAGTAGACGAAAAAATCGACAGAAATCGTGGACGATATTTTACCCATAGAGCTTATCTATGTGTGCTATATTATTTATACAGTTAGTAAAAGATTACTTATATACAAATGTACAAACATAAAATTCACACCACCTGCGGTTATAAAATTAACTATTAAAAAAAAATTAAGTATTTCGTAGGTGGGCACACACATATAACAACAAACAACAACAACAAAAATAATAGTAATTAAATATTTCCCAAACACTTCTCAGGGTTAACCGCGTAAAAGACGTACATATGTATATACACATGCAAAGACATACAGAAGAATATTAATGAGATACACGATAATTTATTTTGTTGTTTCAACTGTCAAAATTACCAAATAATTAAATTTAAGAATTACAATGTACGTAAAAATATTAAAATCGGAAAGTTGTTTATTTGAATAGTATATATCATAAATATTTAAATAAACTTATTATTTATATATTTAATTATTATTCTTTTAACAAAATAAAAATCCAGCTGTTCTTAACATGCGTCTTAGTCTATTTTTTATGTGTCAAAAAGCGATTTCTTAATCATTAATGTCGTCTATTTATTAATAAAATCATTTTATAAAATAACAACAATGAAACAGACTTTCAAAATAGTTTTATTCTTCTGTATAAGTGAGAGTGAGATCAAGAGTTACTTACATACACACACACACACACAAAAATCATTAAACTATTTAAATCAAATATTTTGATATTTAATTTCGTTTTTAAATATAGTTTGGTAAGCCAATTAGCATAATTGCGCTACAAAAGATTTAAAATAATTATACGCGGACGAATATAATACTCGTATGTATATACCTTGCTGAGATAGTTTTAATTTTAATTCTTCGATGATTAATTATTCCAAAAACTATATATATTCTTCTTCTTATTATTATTATTTAACTATTTTAATGATTGTTTGGAGAGCGGAATTAGTTTGATGCGGTGATTAGAAATTTTTAGGTTATAGTAGGATTTTGGTTTGTGTAGATATGTATACACTAAAATTAATGATTTAAAAATTATTTCGAATGCACGTGGTGGTTGTGCTTTGGCTTGGTTTCATTCATAAAATAATCAGCTTAGTTTATACGCATATATTATGTAGTAAGTAGACAGTGGGCACGATTTTGCAATTCAAAATTATTCAAGATTAAATTGATCTAAATCTTACCAAATATAAGAACTCGTATGGATCAGTGGAAACTTAACATTTGGTAAGAACTATATAAATCTACTCCAATGTTTCCACATAATAAGAAAAAAAAAATTTAATTCCGATTTATAAAATTCTAACAAAAAATTTCATATAGAATGTGAAAATCGAAATATTTTCGTTAGTTTCTTGTGCACAGAATTGATATTCGTATATTTGAAAATTTTTGGAACGTTTAACTGAGATATAAATCCAAGTTAGATTTTGGCAAAGTAAATTCTGGTCTTAAACCACAAATAATACCTTTAATGAAAATTAAAAATAGATTTATTCAATTTTTATTTAATTGATTGAACCTGTTTTTTTTTTTTTTTTTTTAGTAGGGACGTGGCATAGGCACATTATTGGTCCATAGCCTTGCCTTACATTCACATGACATTCATACACAATTATTCAACCCATTCATCCCATTCATCCCATTCACACAAGTACAGAGGGTTATAGATGTTTTCAATTTAATCACCGATCGTAATCGGGTCATGAAAAATTTCTTTTTGCATCAATTTGAACCTGTTTACTAATTTTAATTTGGTAAGTTCACTAGGTCAAGAGGGGACGACATAGGATTATCTATCATATGGCAAATATAAGGGTTTCCATGTTCCTGGAGCCTTATTTCGTGTTTGACGGCATGCATTTTTATTTCATTTCTTTGATATATTCCATCCGTTGGTCCCTGTTAAGGTTTTCATTTCTTGTGCACCATGGAGCATTTACGATGTTATGAAGAACCTAGTTTTGAAACGTCTGTATCATTTTGGCGTTGGTTTGCTTGGTACATCCCCAGAGTTGGATACCGTAGGTCCATATCGACTTCAGCAGTATTTGCCGATATAGCAGCAGCTTGCTGTAAATTGTAAGCTGTGTAAGCTATTTAGCTGTGTTGACATATGGCACCTATCGTGTGTTAATTTCTATCGGTAGATGGTAAACTATTTGATATGTAAAGTTAATATGCGTCGATTTCGTCTCATTAAGCTTGAAACGCCAACGTATTGTCCAGTTACATCCCACATTGGTAATCTTCTGGAGTTTACACGTTGCATCGGCGACAATACTTCCAATTGCCAATAATTGCTGTGTCATCTGAAAAGGTGGCTATGATTCCTTCATTTATGGTTGGTAAATTACTTATATATAGTAAATACAGTATTGCTCCTAAGACACTATTATGCATCTGTTCAATTGTAGAATGCTTTTATCTGAATTAAATTGATGTGGAGGAATTAGTTATCGGTCCTCAATTATTGGTTTAAGTCTTTTTAGTAATAATTTTACAAAATTTTTTGAGATAATTGACAGCAAAGAAATTGGCCTGTATGTTTTTTTATCGTTAGGTGGTTTATCAGGATTTGCTATCATGATTACTTCCGCTACTTTCCATTGGCGCGGAACATATTTTATTCGAACGGTGGCATTGATTATGTGTAATACCTTACGAAATTTCTTGAAGTTGTGTTCTTAGCTAACATTTTCAGATTGTTCATATTACTTTGGCCATCTATAAGCCGCTTTGTGATAGCTTCAATGCTGTTCATAATGTTTTCCATAATTCGGTTATTTTCAGAGCCCATATATTTGGTTGAACCCGATCCTTACACTACCAGAGGAAATATTCTTCTTTGCCCTGCGTTCCTTAGTTGTGGATTTTAATCCATCTGATTTGATGTTTGAGTCCTTTGATTTTCGTGATTTTGCGGTTAATTTCTTGGTTTATCTCTTAATTTTTGTAGTTGTTTAGCAACCTCGCAGCTTCAATAATTAGCCGGATGTTGACTCTTACAATTTATACACTTGTCTGGCACATCTCTCCCTATTGTACATTCCTGTGTAATATGTTTAACTAAGCATTTTACACATCTCGGATCCCGACTGTAATATCTTTGGGTGTGATTAAATCCCTGACATTTTTTGCAATCAATTTCTACCTTCATGTGAAGAATTCCTTTTATATCGTAAATGTTTTGAACGTTCTCTTTGTTATCAAATACCAGCATAAAAAGAAGGAGTCCCTTTTTATTGAAAGTTTTCGTTTCTTCCTGGTTTTCTGTTCTCTCATTTATACCAATATTCAATCTAGTATTTTAAGACCTTTATTTTGTATAGTCTTCCATTATTTGTTTGCTTGAGCAGGGGTGATGTAAACCTCTTGCCATAACTTTTATCGGTCGAGCCTGTTTGTCCTCATACCTCAACTACTAATACTGCTCAGCATTCAACTTCATAGATAAGGTACGTATCTAGACTAGGAAGTGCAACAAGAAATCAGCGCACATCGTAACATTGTACCAGATACTCTAAATGTGGACCATTTCAATGAAAAATAGGCTAATTTCTGCGATTCTGTTTATGAAAATTAACAAAGCGTCAGGTCTAGACAACATCAATGTTGAAGTAATACAACATGCTTGGCCTATTAAATAGGGCCCCGAGCTACATGAATACTTGCGTCTGGACAAAATATTTTCTCCCAAAGCTTCGAAGAATGGCTAAGTTGTGATTATTGGGAAATATGGGAGTTGATGTCAAACCAATTTCAAGGCTTATAAGCCGAACATGCTGTTTCCCGTCTTAGGTAAATTACTTGAAAAATTAATTACTAAAAAAATATTCTAGTCAAGTGGCCAGTACAACAAATAAACATTATGGTTTCAGAGAAAATAAATCAACTGGGGACATAAAGGACAAAATGATCATTATTGTAGATGTACTTTTGGTATATGATTTTTTTACAATGCTGATCTGGCGAGTTTGATTTGTAGTGGCCAAATATTATGATGGGTTTAAAGAAAATCAACTGCCCCGCAAATAATTATAACTCCATTTCAAGCTCCATTTCAGGTCTACATCTATGAAGTATTGTCTTCCAACAGTAGTTTGGACCTTGAAATTCAAGAAGTTGAATTCGCTGGAGAGAAGGTAATGCTGAGACGTCTAGAGTAAGTATTCAAGAAAAAGTGCAAAAGTGGAATTACCCCGCATGTCAAGAGGCCCGCAGAAAACAGTAAGAAAGTTAAGAGATGGCGCTTTAAGCAAGGTACACCCTGTATACTATATATCAAGGCCTTGTAGTCTCCTCAATGACATACTCATGCGCTGGATGGACTGACAGAAAGAACTGTAATTACTGGCGAACACGGGTCAGTTTATTTCTTAAATAAAATTCAGAAAGGTCTAAAAATAGTTGACGAATATGAGCATCCACGTGCCAGTGATGGAAACAGCGAAACCGGCCCAAACACGTATCAAAGATCAAAAGAAGATCAGAATGCCCAGAGATGCCGAAAACCTCGTCATCGAGAGGATGGAATATATTGGGGAACTGACGTACTCTTGCCCGAAGTAGGAATACTGCTAGATGAACCATAAAAAAACAGAAAAGAAAATCTAAACAGTTCGCGCTGTGGCCATTCTCGACGTTATAAACGACATTGATGATGGTAAATTGGTACCAAGGAATATAACATAACTGTTGGGATTCTTTTCTAAGCCAAATATTATGGAATGCTCTGTATAACGATATCCTCAAACTACTTATACAAAGCAAAACTTAATCCGTTGGCCTAGAATACGCTTCGCAGCCGTAAATAAGAAGAAACGGTACGAGTATCATTTAGAATGAGCAATCACATCATAAAGTTCAAAGAAGCTAGAAAATATTTGGGAATTATGCTTGACCACAGACTGAGCTTGACGGGCCACATAGGCTATATGCGCGGAAAACCATCGATTGTATAATTGGCGCGTTCCAATAAGCTACCAAATGTCTGTAGCGCAAGAACCAGTAGACATATTCTCCTGTCCAGAGTGGTGAGGTCAGTGCTACTGCATTGGGCCGACTTGCTAAAAAGCACTGGAGGTTAAAAACAACACGAGACGACCGTCTAAAGTTTTTCGGTTACTATAGGTTACTACTAACCAGACAGGATGAACACAATTATATGTATATACGATGAGTGTTCCGTTAGCGAATAATAAGCGCGTCGCTACGGACGAAACAGTATCATGGTAAAGTAGGCCTTTCGTCGGTAGTGGACTGCTTACTTAGACAGTTGGACAGTGACCACCTTGCACAACCTAGTCCACAGACCATATGAGCAAGCAGACCATATGATCATGTAACATCGCCAATGTGTCACAAACCAAGCAATAAGTGGAACAGGAGTGGGTTAGACTAAAGCCTATTCACCGTGATTCACCAACTGGGCAAACACACTTCATGATGCTCAGCGCGAACGTAATACCATGGCCAAAGTTTAGGAGCTCACTCAACAGATTGTATAATCGATCGCAACAGTACATCCTGCCTGGTAAGTGGGGACCTGGTAACTTGATACATCTTTTTCTACAAACTTGTTCTCTTTCTGATGAATATGTTGTGGTTAGTGCAAGCACCAATACATTCAGATGCTTCTGGGTCTTGCATTTTTTTACGCATCGTATGTTAAATTTTGTAATGTTTTCCAATTGGAATTTTATTTATATCCGATAATTGGGGTTTGAAGAATTTTGTTTAATCTGTGCAGCCGATTTCATATGACCAACTCTACTATATTTATGTCCATATGGGAATGAAAGTCTAATGGGCTGTTATATTTGCACAGAATTTAGAAATTTTATGAATTAGGCCGTTTTTAAATATATTGTGTAATAAATATTTTCCAATAGTTTAGACCAACTGGAATGTTTGTAATCAAGCATCTAAATTAAATTTCGAAGTGCTTTACTGTTTTTTACACCAATAATTTCAGTGATTTTGAATAATTTATTCAGATTGAGATTTTTTCATCAGAATTTAATTTCCTAGACTCTAAAGATTCTAAACGAATTCGTGGGACGTCTTAATTGAGCTGGTAGCAGAAAAATTACTAAACGTCTAAAATTCCTGTTTAAAAAAAAATTTAATTGGAAAAAATTACAAACTTTAACAGTGTGAATTTTTAATATTTTATTAGTGTTGCTAACTTCATTGTCATCGATCAGGTTATATTTGTATAGCATGAACATTTTTATGACATTCAGTGTGGAACCGAAATTACATTTATATGATCATTCGGTTGCCCATTTACGATATGGTTAGTTAAAATTTTATTGCCGGTAATTTTGTCTTATACTCTTCGCGCAGTTTGTAAAGTCTGGTGTTGAATATATACAGGTACATATAGACATATTTTGAAAAGCTCTATGGCCAAATGCCAAATTAAAATACCAAAAATATCGAACAAAACGTAAAAATGTAAATGGTGTAACAAACAAATGATGCGCAAACCGAGTATCGAAAGCACTACATTACGTAACTATTTCACAAATTTTTAAGAAAAGCAGTTATTTGGATATACATACATACATATTATATTGATATCGCTAATTATTTCTAATATTTCATGCATGGTTAACAAGAGATATTTACGGTTTAGTATTATCTATGCCTTGGACCTTGGCATCGATTCACCAATAAAATATGACATTCATGATCTGAATATTTTGAAAATATTGTCAAGCAAGACGTTCCGTTTTAAAACTATATTTTATATTAGCAGTACAATCAGTAATCCGAAAAAAATGTAAGAAATGAATTTTTTAACGTATAAGGATCGAGATTTTAGAAGTACTGCGGTGCGCTTATTACAAAATTCAGCGGTATCTCAATGTTTTTCAATCAATGAATTCTTGATACTCGACATCAATTGGATTGCACCACTCTTTCAGACAAAGCATCTGAATTCGAATTAGTTTCGGATTTGGTCATATTTAGGTATGGGTCATCTACAAGTTAGGGTCACATATGTGGTCGTTTAAGTAAGGAACAATCAGAAATTGAATATTCGAAAAACTGTGATATCTAAACGAAGTCTTCTCTGCGCGTAGGTTTTCGACCAATTATTGACAGATTGATTGTTCATACTTTTGAGAGCAATTGCAGAAATGAAAATGTACAAAGTACATATATAGTCAAAATAGTCAAATAATTCAATAATTCAAACCCAAAGAAAGTTTCGACATTTTTTTAACACCAGAAATGCACTATCACGAAATCAAGTATGCAATCTAGTCGCTCGTTTTCAGTCATCGGGATCTGTTAGTGACTTATCTCGGAGTGGAAGACCGCTTGAAGCATGAAGCCTGAAACATCGGCTCGTAAACGTGCCACTCAGCTTCAAATGTCCAGAACTTCACTGTGGAGAATAATGGAAAAAAATTTATTGCTGTTTCCGTATACAAGATACAAATACCAGAAGCACATTTCCATTTAAGTAGTTATGTTAAAAAGCAAAATTTTAGAATCTGGGGCACTGAAACCACAAAAGTGATTCAACAGCGTCCGTTGCATCTTCTTATAGAGTCACAGTTTGGTGCAGAAAATAAGACGAAGATGGCAATTCGTTGACTGTAAATGGTGAGCGTTACAGGGCTATCTTAGAAAAAATTTTGTTTCCTCAACTTGATAGTACTCAAGAAATGTGCTTTCAACAAGACGGAGCTAAGTCCCATACTGCAAGGGAACCAATGAATTTGCTGCGAATGGTTTTTGGTAACCGTATCGTTTCACGATTTGGAGATGTTAATTGGCCATCACGATCATCCGACTTAACACCACTAGATTTCTTTTTGTGGGGATAGTTGAAAGATCGTGTATACGCAAATAAACCGCAAGGGCTGCAACAACTAAAAGATAACATAATAAATGAAATTATTGACCAGGTACACCAAAAAGCATCATAGTTTGCGAAGAGGCTGACGGCAGGCATCTAAAAGATATTATTTAAAAACAAATGTAAAACTCTTCATGACTTATGGCCCACCCTGCATATTCGTTTTGCAAATTTAATTTAGTAAATCGTGCAGCATTCTCTCTCCGTGCAAAACTGTAGTATCGTTCGCTTTAAATATTTAAGTGCAGTAGTATTCATTGTGTCCAAACTTTTTTTTACAACAAACAGGGCTTTTATTGAGTTATAGCAGTCGTCTTCTTCTTACCATTTATTCAGCAATTAATTAAAATCTAAAACTAATATTGGAACGACCAATGCTGATATAAAGTTTTTGAAGAGTCGAAAAGTGAACGAAATTCTAACAACCAATTTATAGGACAGCGTGTATACCAAATTAAAGATTAGTATTTGTTAAAAACGAAGAACAGTTATGACTCTGTTCAAATTAGCGCTAGACATGCCTCAAATGTTTTTGAAATGTTTCAGCAAAGTGTTTCTAGATAATTTTGCTGCCAATGTTAGAGTAACGGTATAGAAAGATGAAAATATGAGGAGCCAGCAGGCCACGGTCGGGTATAAAAGAGTAATACACAACAAGTTTTAAAGAATACAGTCGTTTACGTACATGAAGGCAAACAAAGGCAACCGATAACCTTTTGGTTATTTTTGATACAAACTTTTCAGGTTATAAAATCCTAAAAGTTTTCGAAGAGACTGATAATTTCGAACACGAACTCATCCTAGTTTTCAAAATGGTTAAGCGAGTATATAGTTCCCGAATCTGTAGTAATAAACTAAACATGAGTGTCTCGGTCGATGGATCATTGATTTAATGTGTCAGAAATGCTTTACGATTAATGTCTTAATCTTCTACATGTCGATGCATGTCTTTGGACTACGGATAACGTGAGATATAACTGAAAATAAAATAAATTCTAAAGAGTTGCCAGGATTTATAAGGTTTGAGTGATAGGTTTTAGCAAAATCTATATTTGTAAATAAATTAGCACAAAACGAAACTTTGGACCGATCGGGGTAAAATAAATCGCATGTCAGAAAAACCTCAAGGTAGGTTTTCAAAAATGATTTGCGGAACACGATCATAACCAGCACAGTTGTAGCATACAGGCATGATAGTGGGAGTCGTTACTGATTACGTTCTAAACTGATTACGACACTCGGAATTGTGTAACTAAAATTAAAATTTAACTTCGTGCTCTATACTCTCAATAATGACGGGTTCATTTTCAATTCATAAATTTTATCGTTCACCGCACCGATCAAAATATTTCATAAAAATCTCATAAAATAATTATTTCACTTTCGAATTCATTTCCGCTATCGACACACAATAAAAAAACAAAATAATTGAATTTTATTACACCAATACACCGCAATTACGTCAGATCATGATCATCATGGACTTCTTTGTATATACGTACATACAGACAAAATCAAAACATTGACATTTAAAACTTGTGTATCATCATTAAAAATTGAAATTTTTCACTCCCATAAAATGTCTTCCACATAATATATGTACGCCTTATGTAAGTTAACATTTCTCGAACTTTAATTAGATCGCGCGTAATTACATCGAAAAATAAACATTCCAATTTTCCTACGTCTAATTGTTAATTATATAATTTTCAATTACATATTGTGTTGCGCACTATTAATTAAAAATTAGTTCAAAATAAATCAAAATGATTTTCTTTATTTGATTTTGTTGTTGCATTTGGTAACTATAACCCTTTATATACGTAATGGTGTACGTTTAAAATAAATACGTAACACGATTAAATCATTTAAGGGTTAACACTGAATTCTTCTTCTCCAGAGTATATATACGTTGTTCAAACGAAGGATACCAATAATCATAATAAAATTATTTAATACAATTTACAATTATCTTCGCGCATTAAAACTATTTTCTTAATAAAATAAAGAATTTAACCCAACAACAACAACGACATCACAATAAATTATTTAATTCATTTCTTACCTCAGGTACTGTTGTCTCATACGGTGTATTGATAAACTCAGGTGCATTATCATTAATATCAGAAACACGGACAATTATCGGAATATTACGCTTGCGACGTGTTGAACGGATTGTGCATGCAATCTGCAATCAAATCATTTTTTTGTAAAACATTTGCATATAAAACAAATGGTGCATAGAGTCAGTCATCTTACCTGAAATACAATATGACTTAAATTTTCCTCGTCACGATCTAATGGCTGCAGCAATTTTAATGTTTTCCCATTTAGCATAAATATTGGATTTCCTTTCGGGAATATTAGCTCAAGTGTTATGTCTGTGTATGGATCGCCATAGATCGGCAATTCTGGTGGTGTAGTATTTTGTCCGACAACTGTAATACAAAAGAACATTTTTTTATTTTAATTATTTTAAAGTTGGAAGGCAGATCTGATGAAATCATTATCGTCATATATACGCACAAATTACCAACAATTTTCGTAGGTACATGTATATATAGGCAGAGACAAGAAGTGGCCCACGGCTATTATCAGTACAATTGCAAATTAACGGTTCTATATAAAAGTTTTTGTTTTCTTAAATTAATCTTACGAATGGTTCATCATGAGCTTTATTATATGTAATTTATGCTGGATATACATACATATGTATACATAGGTATAGAGAATTGGTGATGCTTTGGGGCTATAAAAAATGATTTTCGTTTTTTATTTTAATTTTTTTTTTGTGTTATGCTCGATTATTCATGCAAATATATGTATATACACAGTATGATTAGATAGGAAATTCCAGCATCACGAATTATTGTTAGTGATGCTATTTAACTCGTGTATATAGATATGTACATATAGGTAATTATTAATAAAATGGTTATGGACTAGAATTTGAATAATTTGGACCAAATTTATATTTATCGAGATTGGTCTGTGAGATTACACGCGATTATGTATAGAGCATTTAAAGAACATCTTAAAATTTTCCAGTGTCCTAATCCACAAATTGCACTTGATAAACTGAAACTTAAAGGTCAAGCCATTTAATTTAAAATGAAAACTCGAGAGCTTCCCAAACCTCAAAGCGAATCTAAACTTTTAATATAAACAAAGAAAAAGTTTAGCTTAATTCAAGCCTTTTACAACATCAAACCGAAAAAGTATAAATTTAAGGTTGTAACCAATTAACCTCTCATCAGAAACCCTTCAAATTACGAAAAAGGTAATTTGTCGACTACTAGTAAAGCAAGGTCACTACAAGTCACCCAAAGTCACCAAACAATTTTTAATGAGTAAAAATTTGTACCATTTGTAATAACCACCTGCCTAAGTGTTATCCTCTTGAAGTGTACTGTGTGTTTTTATGGCCTGCCACTGGCCATGAAGGGTCTGCGGATAATAAAGGAGTAGACTTCTTCAAGGAGTAGACTATACAACTCGTAATGTATACTATGGGTAGGGTGGCCAGTTGGTCTATTTAAAAAAGAACATGTTCTCTTTTTCACCGCGATCTTTTGTTCTCTTTTTTAATTTTTTTTATATTTTTTACCTGTGCAAGTGTTGGTGAAATATTTGTTACAATCGAAAAATTATGAACTTTTCAGTGAGTTTGGTGAAACTCTTGACATTTTTTTCAATACAGGGTCAAAATTAAGTTTTGAGAAGAACTGTCCTTCTTTGAACAATTTGTTCTTCCAGTAAATAATGTATTTTCCATTCTTTTTGCAATCATTTATAAAATAAACCGCTCTACGCGTTTGCAACTCCGGATAATTTGCTCTTTTTGAAGTAGTGTTAATATTGGAAACCCAGAAAATGAAAAATTTTCCAGATTAAGTTAACTTTTATTAAAGCTTTCAAATAAATTGCGTATTTGGAGAGAATGTTATTGTGAAATTTCTTTATTTGAAAAAATTATCATTTAACCCATTTTCGCAGATTTTCTTTTTTATTGCGCAGAAAATAATTGCCCGAATAGAGAGAAATACGAGTTGAAGAAAGAAAAGAAAGAAGAAGAAAGAAAGTTGAAATTGTACATAGTCGAACGTTTAAGTAGCTCCTTCGTAATTTTGGAGGCCAAAATTGTTTTTTTCTTAAAAATTCTAAGTAATTTCTTGCAGCCTTCCAAAATCTTCAGTTCCTTGGCTTCTGCAAGGTAGCTCTACAAGGCTCTGTATTTTCTATAATTTAGTTCTTGGAAACTACCCTTCCCTGTTCTTTACTGGATAGAAACAAATCAGAAACGTTCTTTTTTTCTCGTGTAAAAACTGGCAGTCTTACCAAGATGTCAAAAATGTGTGTTTCCACTGATGAACTATGGACGGATGAGTGAAATAGGGTCAAAGTACTTACAGTGCGAGCTACATACACGTGTTATGCGTGGATTTCTTAGAGAAAATAAAATTTGACAAAGAGGTCTTATTGGCCATTCAAAGATCAGACAAATATGATTCTTCTGAATCCTCTGATGAACCTAGATTTTGTCATATAACTTAACTAAAACGCAAAATTTGTATCTAGCCTTAATTCAAAATTTAATAGTTCACGAATTGGCATTTGTATTGAGATTTTGATCTGAAAAAATTGTTGCAAAATTCGTTTAAATTTAAATTCGGTTAAACCAAATTATAGTAGATTAAGAATTAAAAACAACAGAAAACTAGACATTGTCGAGATTCAAATCGTATTTAAAATCCAGAATTTTATATTTATTTGACATACAAATTGTAAAAATTCGACATGTTACTTTCAACTTGACCTCTAGAACATAAATAAAAATTCAAGGTCAATTAAATTTAAAATTTCTCTTGTTTATTTCCCTAGAATTTGTAGGTTTGACAATTTACTAAGGCTTTGGGTATAAATTAGACAAATCATTTGACGTAGCCTGAAATCAAATTGTAATTCAAATTAAGTTAATACTTAAAATTAAAAGTTAAAGCACAGCTCTAACTTAAATCAGTTTTAATATTTCGACTTATTTCAGAGATCTTGAATATATACCAGATAAATGTTAAGGCCACGACTGAATACAACAACTTAACTTTAGTTTTAGCCTTTATGCAGTTTCTGTTGAACGAATGACTTGTGACTTCTTAATTTTTAAAAATGTTTAAATTACATTTCATTTGGATGAGACATCAACGCAAAATTAACTTGACTTACAAAATAATTTTTAATCTGACTTAATGACGACAATCATATTCAGTCTATTTCGATATTCACGAAATAGCTATTAAATTTGTGAAACGTATTTTACTGAACATTGAATAAACAGATCTTTTGTTGAATCGGAAAATCTGGTATCTAATATATCAATCACCTATAGATGTGATGATATAGCACCAGTACTGCTTTAGTTCACATTAATGATGACATTCGTAGAGGTTTTGATAATAATGTAATATCAGAATTCTGCGGTTCTGCTCGATTTCAATAGAGCATTTACCAAAAATACAATCATTTAAATTTGGTTAGTAAATTTTATAACAAATTCAAGTTCCCGGTAGTGGTTTATCTTTTAGTTTTGCCCTATCTGGCAATTCGCTTACAGTCAAAGGACATTCCAACTGTATAAACACTCATCATTCCGAGATCCTAAAATAGTACAATGCACTATTTTTTGTGCAATGCACTGAAACTGATTTCTCTGATTCTGTGAATGCTTTAGGGTTGATTAGTGGTAAGTTCTGGTACTGGAGTTATCACATTATTTTTGGTAATATATTTTACTAAGAATGCTGTGGAGTATACCTACTACGATGTGTTTTTTCAGTAAACTTAGGCTACAACATGTTAAATCGCAGATCCTTCCACATTTGCTTTATGGAGGTATTGTTCAATTTTTTTTAGTGTCCCTGTATGGGAACCCGGTAAAAAACATTCGAAAAATTTACACCATGACAAAAATTTGGATTATGGGTAACCAACTTATAACTCAAATTTCAAATTACATTTCCATTTCATATTCAATATATGAAGAATTCAAAATTCAAAATATTGAAGTAAAAAATTAGGGCGCTATTTTGATTACAAATAATTGGAAATATTTTAATTAAAAAAAGTTGAAATAAATAATAATTATTTATTACATTCTACATTATATGGTCATTAATTATTATAAGAAATAAAAATAAAGCCCTGCTTACAGGATAAAACAAATAATAAAGCTTTATTCCAATATTACCCCATTCAATACGTTCTCAGATAATTTCGATGTGATTTGTAATGACCTGCAAGATCACTTGATTTGATATGTAAGTGCCAAATTTTTCCTAGGGTTACTTACTTTAAAGTAGAAATGTATGCGAACAATTTATTGAGGACTTAATACAACATTGTGATGGAAATAGCAATAATATCCCTCAAAGTTTCAAAATCCTATTAAAACAACACAAATTGACAGGCGAGCGGTAGGGGACCATTTATGTGATATTATATTTTGCCACCTAATGTAAAACAAATTCAAAAGAAATCTTTAGAGAAAACACAGAGCTCCATGCATCAATTTGCGGCAATACCAGATCATGTTTTGTCTGTCTGTCGACAGGCCTCTATCACATTTCGTACGAAATTTACAAATTTTATCAACGACTCATTTAGTAAAAACGAAAAGGTTCAACTGAACATTAAATAGTTTAAATTCATTTGGGATTTGTTTAATAGTGTGAAATGTGCAATATGATTCAAGCTTCAATTGGTCAACGCAACCTTTCATCAGTCTCCGTGCCTACATTTTAGTTTATTTTGGTGTCAATTTGAAACGAGATTGGGCATCACGAATATCTAGAACTTTATTAGCTCGTTCAATAGCACAAATGCGCTTAGCGAATCACATTTAATTTAATTAATTAAACAAATGTGCTTAGCGTAACACATTTAATCAATTGGAAATGGTATCAAGCCATTTGCATTATTTAATTTAATTTTACCTTCGAAAGAATACAGGATTACATGGATTGTTAAAATTCGTATAGGCTGGGTATACCACCGCATAAGCACGAAGCTGACGACTAACAAAATAGTTTAAAAGTATGGATTTACACACATACATATGCGGCAAACATTTATAGGAGGACACATGATTACTCGAATAATTGTTAGATATGTGACCTGCACAAAGAAACCCAAGAGTCACTGTGTCATAGAGAAAATGGTGAATGATCCGAAACATG
Organism: Tipula unca; assembly: GCA_951394425.1. NCBI lineage: Eukaryota > Metazoa > Arthropoda > Insecta > Diptera > Tipulidae > Tipula > Tipula unca. The sequence continues at coordinate 43,368,081 of OX596381.1, read as the reverse complement.
TTACGGCCAATTTTATTTTAAGATCAGATATGGCCCAACGCTCAGACATTATCATGGTCATTGTATATGTAAGACGTCTATTGCATGGGAATGGCACCTACTCGGAGTCTATATCCATTTTCCACAACGTTTCCGGTATGCGTCAGATGTTAAGATCGTTAAAACTATTTATAAAATGAGCCTTCCACTCAACACAGAATCGTTTAAATTGCATTAGTATGGTGTGGCCACATTAAAACCAGTTTACTTCCCGGCCTTACTGCCCTCAGTTCAATTTGTAATATATTCATTATATGAAAGTAGGAGGCTATTTTGCTGTGCCTTATTGACATCTGTGTTAATGGTGCACTGAAGGATAACTTGTTATCCAAACTTTCCTCAATGTTTGGTAAGAAACTAAAAATTGTTCTGCCGGCCATCGAGTTGGTCCACCTTTCTTGCCGTTGCGCTATGGATGCTTTCCATATATGTTTCGTTAGTAAGCTCAGATTTTGGCTTACCTGATTGCCTAGAATTTGAGTTGCCATAGCCCACGTCTTGCGTTATGCTTACTTCCATATTTGTAACAGCACCAGTCGATTCTGTTCTGTAGGCCTTAGTAATCGACAGTTCTTATACAAAATTAAGCGTAATGCACTCAAAAGGAAACTCTTCAAAATAGTAAACGCTTATGTCATTAAGAATTATGCAAGGACGCGGATGATAATTCTGGGGGCTTAGCATACAAGCTAATTATATAAAAGATGAGGATTGCTCCAGCTTTTGATTACACAAATTTGCAGGGAGCAGTTTTCCCAGGCCAATGGAAGGTGCAAAGTTTTGTACCTTCATCTAAGACAAATGGGCTCTAGATGATTCATCTGCATTTCGCCCTTACGTCGTTGACGTAAATTTGTATGCAACAATATGTTTAATGGACTTGGATCCTTGCAGGCAAACATACGCATATAGGTTTCGGTGCTGTTGTATAGCTGCTGAGGCAATATTCCGGAATAAATAAAGAATGCCTTTTTCAACAGTTGACGTTTCTTCTCCCGGAAATGAAGTAAGTATAAGAGAAGTAGCTTTCAACATAAGCGTAGCATGTGTGGTAATTGGGCAATCAGCTCTCTGTGAAGTAAAACTAGCCGGTGGTCCCCAGGGCGGTTGGATTACTGGTCACAGAACATAAATATCCAAATACTTTCACTCCCTTATCATTTTATCCAACTGGATCTATATAGCTGCGCGGCAAGGGTCACTTTCGATCCATTAATTCGAAGGCATTGTATGTAAGCAATTAACAATTTGGATAAACTACAGAAAAAAAGTAGTATTCCATTGCTTCTTCATTTCGAAAAATTTGGTTGGCATTCCATCTCCGTCGTATATACCCTGTCGATTGCCGCCAACATTTTTTAATCTATTCATAACACTTTCAAATTTACTTATAAAACTTTACCCAACACTTGCACATATACCACCTTTAGTATATTACGCAAAAATGCTGTCATTAAAATATTAAAATTCGCGCAACATTTTTTTTTTTAACTTTTCGCTACCGTAGATTAGATTAATATCGAATGTAATTTTATATATCTCCATATGACATTTCAAAAAATTAGTACCCATGTACATGGAGACAAATACATGTATAGGTACTTTCCTTTTTATAATAACATTATGGAAAAAAAATTATTTTTAAATTACTTCTTATCTTGGTTGCTTAAGATACATTAATAACATTAATATGTTACTCAATATATAGACTTTAAATCTTATTATTAATTTCTAAAGCAAATATGTACATATATATAAATATATATATATATATATATATATATATATATATATATATATATATATATATATATATATATATATATATATATATATATATATATATATATATATTTATATATATATATACTGTGTATAGTTCGTATCTCGCAGCAGCAGTCACCATAATATGTAAACTAAATAAAGTGTTAACATTTTTTTCTTATTTTAGTTGGTCTGAAGATATGAGTCACCTTATCGCGAGTATTTTTGTGTATGTATAAAGCTTTGATTTTTAAATCGGTGGTCGCGCAGCCATTCAAATGAATAAATTAAATAGAAAGATAAATAAATAAATTTTTTATTGAAATTGGATTAAAACCAAATGAACACGTCAATACTAAATCCTTTCTAAAATTCTAGGTATTTTATATACATATGTACATGCGATATGACGTATAGAAATAACGAGTGTACTTACTTCAAGCATTAATTAACACATTTAGTAATTGTTTGCGTCTCTCCACGATAATCTATATAATTATCACTGAGGCGAGCAGTCAACCATAATTTACAATTATTCAATTTAGCCGTGCACACACATATATTAATCGATTATCACGATTTAGTCACATTTTAATTATTGGTTTGGTGCGTGTATATAGCTGCACCCGATTTATACTGCTGATATTAATTTATGTCTTGTTAGAATATTACTATATATGTATATATTGGCTAGATATAATTACTGAATATTTATATAACATAGATGTGTTTAAGCAACAAGTGTTCGGTGAATTTTTAATCTGCACAGCCAAGCTATTTTGTATGGAGGCGTATATATAGATTTTCGATTTGATCGTATTTTGCTACCTAAACTACCTAAATGTAATTAATTGGTTTTTATGTGTGACCAATGAGGTGTTATGGGGGGAATGACATCATATAATTGTGACATTTAGGCCGAAACTATGTCATTATACTATTCAAGACTGCTCGTGGTTCGTAACATAAGAAAGTGCTGCTGTATATCTTTCTCGTATTTCCGTTTTAATCCTTTGGCCAGTATGCCAAGTTTATGAAATTGGTATTTTGCTAAATTTTGTATTCGGTTAAAATGTTGTTCACCAGTTAAAAATTAATCAGCCAGATGTTCATAATTCAGAACAAAAATTGCCTTCATAAATTATTAATTTCGAAATGTCAAATGAATTTATCTGTTTAAATTTTTCATAAACAATTTTTGAACTTCAAAATTGTATAAATCATCATATCTTACGGAAATTACAATCACGAATTTCCAAAGTTGTCAAATTCAATATCCAATCTAGTAAAAATTAAAAAATCGCAACTTTGGTAGTTTTCTTAATCATGGAAGAATTTAGACAATTTTCCAAATGTTCTAAATTCTTAATTCTTACAATCTCAAATTCTTATATTTAAATTAATAATAAAAATGAATTTAAGATATTTTGATTCCGTTGCTATTAGCAATTCAAAACATTTTTAAAAATATGTTATTTCAAATTTATTTTAAAAGTTAATGGAATTCTTAAAAATTAGAAAATTATATTTTTTTTCGGTGTAGCTAAAATTTATTAAAATTTGAAAATTCTCTTTTGAATGACGGTCAAAATTAATACACGTTTGAAAAATCGAAATTTTAGTCGGAACTCTTTCCAATTTTGTTAAAGGTTTGAAAATTTTATTGTAATATGTATTCAAATTTCGAATTTTAATTCTCTATATACTTTTAAATACTGAAAAATTTGCAAATCTAAATTCTGTTCAATTTTCACGGTTGCCATTCTCTAATTACAAAGTCACAATAATTTTAACATTCAGATGGAATTTGAAAAGTTCGAAATTTAAGATGACTGAATTTAATCAAATTCTGAACTGAAATTTTCTGAAACTACAATTAATTGATGAAATCTTCATCCATGGTTCAATATACCCAATTTCAAAGCATAAAATTTAAAATTCAGATGGCATTTGGATAGAATTTGATCAAATTTTGAATGTTTGAGAATATGTTACATTATGCAGATTTCTAGCCCGTATTCTAATTTTTTAAAAACTTTTCTTAATCTTGATTGCGCATCTGGTTCAATTTTCACGGTTCTAGTTCTTTCATTTAAACTCAAAATTTGGCAATCTGAGATTTTATTGTAATATTCAAATTTTGAATTCTTAAAAGTTGAAAATTTAGATTACATGCAAACAAATTGATGGACAACCTGAGATGTTGTTGTAATACGTATGCTAATTTTAAATTGTATTCGTATGCTGGGAAAATCTATTTTTTAAATTAAATTCCTTCAGGATTAAATTAAATTCGGAATAAAGGTTTGGTGAAACTTCAACACATTTTTGGACAGTCTGTTATTTTATTTATTCAAATTTTGAATTTCAAATCTATTTCTTGAAATACTGAAAATTTGTCATATCTTGATTATCTAAACTACTATCAAATTTAAACTCCACAACCAAAACTCCACTTTTGTATTCTAAAAAAATCGACGTTTGTATTTAAATTAAGATAGATCATATAGATCCGAAATTCAAAATTTAAATTGAATTTAAACATTTTTACAGTACGCAAGATAAGGGCTACACGCACAAATAGAATAGTTACATATTTTATAAGTTCACACAAAAGACCAACAAAACTCAGTCAATATGTCAGTCAGCTCCACGATGCAAAAGTTTTTTGTTAATGTTAGGAAAATTTTGTCCCATTGGCGCCAAAATAAAATAACGTGTATGTAAAGGATTAAGTTGCTCAACATCACCCTTAAAAAGATTTTTGGTTAAATGAAATATTAAATAATGGTCCGAATTATGGCTACTCCGGGACCCTTTTCCTAATTTCTACCATAAATCATGAACAACACCTTGTTTATATTTGGCCTGAGGCCCACGTCTCTCGCAGTTTGCATCGACTGCAGGACCGATTTAATTCGAAACCCTTTTGTAGCCTATTGGAATTCTAACGCAATACCTCTCGATCCAAAGCTTTAACTAGTGTGTTATTTGCTCGGTATAATTCGAGTGATTATATGATGAACTTCTATAAATCATTTTAATTTCGATTGGAAATTCAAAATTTGAAAAATACCCGACAGATAACTTTCGCTAAATAAGTGAACTTAAAATATTGGAAAAATTGGAGGAATGCTCTAAAATTCAAAATATAATCACCATAAATTGGAGTGTTCATGATCGTCTAATATTCGAATTTTAATTTTAACTTCAGAAACTCGTATACGTGAAATTCATTTTCGAATTTTTTTAAATTTAATTAAAAAATTTAAAAACTGCCGGGAATATGAAAATTCCAAAATTTTTTAGTTTCTCAAAAACAAATTAAAATTCAGAATCAAGGTATCAAATTATTAAGGAATTTTTTTCAAAATTTTAAAATTTACTAATTAAAATATCCGTCAAAATCCTTAAAAATATTCTAAAATTTAATACGTTTTACAAAATTTAGAGTCTGCAAAATTTGAAAAAATATTGTACAATTGAAATGATTGGAACGCAGAATATACATTTTTTAAAATTGATTCATTTTAAAGAATTTTGGGGAATTTGATAAAATTTTCTCATAAATGAAAATTTGCAAATTTTTCTAAAATTAATAAAATTTTATAAATTTTGATAAATAAAAATTTGAAAATTCAATTCTGATGATTTTTAAAAATTTACTGAAATTTGTAAAATCTTCGGGTGATATTTCAAAATTTGAAAAATATTTCCTAAAATTCTATCTGGTTAACTTTTTCTAAATATGTGATTGAATATTGCAAAAATTGCAGAAACGCCCTAAAATTAAAAAAATTGCTCGCCATAAATTGGAAATTTTCATGAGCGTTTAAATTTCACGATTCTGAAATATGAGAAATTCTGTTTCGAAATTTTAAAATTTAATTTAAAAGTTTAAAAATTGTTTGGTAATTCAAAACCGAGTCAATATTTCGAGTTTAAATTGACAAATATAAATGTCCAATTTGATTTCAATTATACGTAATCTCGATTAACTTTACTCCTTTGGGACATACTCTGATCCGGCCCTGCTAAATAACAAACGTAAAGTAGACGGTGTATTGCGCAATTGTTATGTCGGAGGTAACCCCAGAATCAGAACCATATGGTGTACATGATACAAATAGAGAGAAGTAATAGGGCGCTCGTTGGAAAACCGAAAATGTGTTGTAACACCTAAAAAATTCAAATAAGGGAGGATAAGGTATGAACACAAATAAGGGTATTTTAACCAAAATTCCAGAATTGCAATTTAATGAGAAAATCCATTTTAGGAGTCGAATAGTAAGAGAAGACAATTACAGACGAAGACAATATTATATACAATATTATTACAACCGTATTTGTTGAGATTTAATGTTACTATACACCATATTTTTTAGTGGCCACGATTTTAAAGTGCGGCTGGCAGCAAGAAGTCGCGCTGTGTATCCTCTAAGACTACTGCTAAAATCTAACCTGGTTTCCGTTCCATCAAAATTGAGTCCTCCCCCGGTTCACTATACCGATAAGGTTTTGAATAGGCCACTAGACCATATGAACCAATACCCTTGGGCATCTCCATGATAAAAAATCATTCAAATTCCATTAAATTGTAAAGTCCATCAATATTTAATTTCTTTGGCCATCACAGCTAGGAGTTAGCTCCAGTTCATATAGCACCAGATAAGCAGTAGATTCAATCTAACTTTAAGTTAACTGAAAAGCAACTTAACTATTTGATTAAGTGACTTAAGTTACTTAGAATACACCAATTTTGCTATAATATAATTCCGAGTAAAACCATAAAATCATTCTTAAGTCAAAGGTGTCAAACTTGATTCATACACTTCAAGATTTACCTAAAAACAGCGCTGATATATGAGCGCTGATATATGATGACAACTTATCTAAATTTAAGGCAAATGGTGTGCGCTCACGCCAAAATTTATGTTTAATTATGCTATTAACCACTCTAGACGGCTACCAATTGCTTAATTAATTTAGCTTCCTCAGAGGTTGCTTATTACATTAGTTATCATTTTGTTTGGGTTCGACAACAAAAATCTTAAACCTTCATATACTTTTGGTTTTCTAACTAGCCTTAATTTTTGGTTTTATTATTCAATTTCCGATTAAGTGCTTAACGTTTATTTAACGTTAAGCTACTATACGCACACAGCTAGAGTAGGTGTATAGTGTCGCAAGGTGTATAGTATCACATGATCTTGTGGTTGGAATATAATCTATTTATGTAGCTGGAAAGCAGGGATGGGCGGAGTAGATTACTCGATTGTCGACACGTAGAATATTACGTAGATTACTTGGCAATATTTTTTTTTCAAAGTCGACAATTAAGACAACGTCAATAACTTACGATTTGCATGTTGAAAATACAAATAGAAGACTGCTCGGCGGACGTTGATATTATGAATTAAAAGTGATCGTTAAAAATTGTTCGCAATTGGTTTTCGTTTACTTAAGGCGATACATCAGTCAAATCACAGATATTGGCCGAAAACATTGCCAAGCTTTTGTGTTGCTCTGCGTAATTAAGCGGATCTAAATTAGGTGCTATTTTAAGATATTTCTCGGTCGCCAAATGCGATAAAATATCGGATGCTGGCTTAAAAATTATTGCTAAAAGATGCTATATGTTATGCTATTTAAATTTAAGAGGATGTAAAACTGTTAGTGGCTGGCGATTCAGATAAGCCGTAGGACAAATAATAATTTGACACGTATGTGAAAATTTGTCTTAAATCTGTCGTCTAAAGCCACAAAAATAATTTCCAAACTAACACTATAATGCTTGCACCATGGGCCTTTGTGGCATTGAGCGCGGAATCCTCGTAGGTTCCCACCAGTTTTTAATAGTAACACCATAGTCATATGCATTCTAATTATCCGAAAATTAATTTATATTTTAAAAATGTAGGGGATTCGGAAAAGTCATTCAATCATAATACATGATCATATCTAATTTGGTGTCCTAAACCTCCCAATCTCGCGTTTTTCAAAATTGAAATATTTTTTAGTTAGCTTAGACAAATAATGACATATTAAAGAATATTCGGCATTATGGTGTTAGCTTCCTAGGGATTTCCCAAGAAATTTTGGAAATTTATTTAAGAGACATACATGATTCACATAATCGGTTAAATTATAAGATTCATGGGTTTATCCGAATAAACTTCTCACTTGAACATGCAATCATTTTTAGGATTTAGGATCAACTTTGTGATGGTCCAATCCTCATTTTTTTAGACACATCCGTCAGCGCCCAACTTTCACATCCAAACATAACAACGGGCCTGATCAACGCTTTGTAAAGCTTCAGCTTCACGGCACTTGATAAGTGTTTAGATTTTAGCAGTGGCCTTAGAGGATACAAAGAACGACTGCAGCTCGTCCCTATAGTTGACATTAATGTCAGAATTTTAAAACGTAAAATCTAATTTTGTGAACATTCAAATGTGATTCTAAATTTCTATAGAGATAGATTATGAATTTTTTTTAATTAAAATGCATCGAAACGGATTATAAAACTGACAACCGTATCGCATTAAACCTAAATAAATCGGGTACGGCGTTACTTGAGTTAGACGTTTTGCTGACAATGTATAGTTGGGCCACCAAATATTAGTGTTGAATATTGGAACTATGGATGCTGAATATGACGTGTCTTCGATAATTCGTTTTACGCGTCTTTGGTAAATTCTAAACGCCATTGGTTTCAGTATACAGTCCACATTTATAGGCAATACAGCGCACTGTATTAAATTTACACTAATATTTGGTGGCTCCACTGCATTGTCAGCAAAATATCTGGCTCAAGTAACGCCATACCTACTATTACGAATGGTCCACGTTGCCTACGATATCTACGTCTCCTATACGTTGTATAATAATAGAGGACGCGTAAATGCTCATCCCTGCAGTAGAGTTGACTAATTCATACCGGATACATTTTCAATACCGATTCCACTCCAGTTTAGGAGACAAATGTAAACAAGTGCCAGAATCCAGAAGAGCACAGATACAGGCAACATTAAAATATAGTCGCCTTAAAATAGTGCTACTTGAATCAGGGTTTGATGGCTTTTAAAACAGCACAATAAATAACAGACAATGATTCAGATCATACTTTAGGTAAAACAACTCTGCACACCTCGGTTCGAAGCACACTGAAATTAGAATAGATAGTTTAACAAAGACCCAACAATTGGTATGGGGTCCTGAACCCGGAGCCAATCATTTTAAAATTTTATTAAATCACAAAATTCCACTCTGATTGGGCGAGGAGGGACATACGTCTTATGTACTCCTTCACTAGTTTTACAATTACATATAGTAATTATATATTTAGGTTTCTGTGTAAACCTAATTTAAGTCCGAGAAGAGTATTCTTTTGAAACAACCGGATCTGATTTAAATACTTTCGTCATTCATTATAATTATAAACATTTGTACATCCACAGATAGTACCATTCGAAATAAATAAATAAAAATCGAAAGAAACGGAAAAAAAAATTAATTAAAAAATTGTGGGAGTTTTAGTGGAATTTAAAATCTTATATATTATGTTGTTGTTGCTTTTATATTTTTCTTCGTCTCTGTTTCATAAACTATGTAGTAATGTTTACAAATTGTACATATATATGTATTTCAAACGAAATACAAAAGCACAATTATGAAGGTTGTTGTTTATAATTTTCATTCACCTTTTTTTTTATTTTTTTTAAAATAATTAATTGAATTGATTTGTCAGAAAGTTTTCATTGCATTACTTATAAATTATAATTATTTAAGACGTTGAATAGATCCGTTGTGAATAATATGTTTGTAAGCACGTGAAAAATTGGTGTACCGGTAATATGCGCGGAGGTGTTTGAATTATTATATTTGTAAAAATTCCAAACCAAGTTAGTCATCCAGCATTTGTGGCATTTGGAATTTTTTTCGTTTTGTTGAACTCGGCACAACATACAAAATTCCAGGAATTCTAAAAACTCCAAATCTCTGTATATGTCTTATTAATCTTTTAAGTAATTCTTGAAAAACCTTACAAAACATGTCAAAATATAATCCATAAATTTTTGTATAGGTGTCAATCATGCGCGCATACAAATATTTTTTCACACAGGAGACAAAGTGTCTAGCACAAAATTATTAAAGTTCTTGAAGTAGGTTGTATGTGGAAATTTTATAAAGAATTCCGATTTCTTGTTCTTTATATTATAATACACACACACACAGGTTGTCAACGCGCGCATATCAAGCAAAACAAAATTTGAATTCGATTTTATTTTTGTTGGCCCGTCTAACATAAAGACGATGACTGAATAAAAAAAAATTAATTTCGACTTGTCTACCAAAACCGCACCTTGATGAATTTCATAAAAAAAAAAATTAAATTAATTAGACATTTCGCTAAAATGCTGTATATACGATGATGGCACCGCGTCACCAAATATAGAAGTCCGTATGAGAACAAAAATTTTGTTAATCATAAATCTAAAACTGATTTACTGAGAAATATCTGTCCATATATATTGTATAACAAAACAAGCGTCTTATGGTTTTAAGTATAATAACGACTGTACACACTATATATAGGTAATTTACAATGAAACCATAAAAAGGTTCTGTACATAAAAAAAAAACGTAACTAAAAATTCTTTGTCATCCTTGATCTCAAATGGATATCGAAGGTACACATAAAATTTATATAGACCAATTATTGTGACTTTATATATTAAATTAAGAACAGGAAAAGCCATAAAACTTTTTTATTTCATCTTGTACAACAACGACTTAAAGAGATTTTGGTATAAAATTATTTCTTTTTTGTTTTTTTTTGTGTCTTATCCGGAGACCTTCGAAATATATAATAACAGAAATAAAATTAAAATTGGAAATAAATCGTGATATCTTCATCTCCTTATAAATGTATTTGTGAGTGTGTGTGCTTCTATATTTAAAGTGTACGCGGATGAACGAACCTTCGCCGTCTTTTGAAACCAATTTCCAACTAAGAAAGTTAATTATGTTATAAACATTTGTACATATGTACACGTTATTATTTATAATAATGTTTTAGGCGGTTTTTGTAATTTGAGATGAAATTATATCCGTTTTTAACGACGCGAAATATTTATGGTGCGGTGGTGAGTGAAACATGAAATTATGGCCAAGTATAATCTAGTAATTATTTTTTAATGTTTTGTTCAAATATAATTTTATTGATGTTCATTCGCAAAATAAATTAAGTGTGATCCATTGGTTTGATCATACGCAACATTGTTGTGACAGTTCAAAAGTACTCAAGTTTATTTTCTAACAAAATTTTAAGTTTGTCAACTCTTTAGCATTATCCAAAATAAGTTTAGTGTTTTTTTTTTTTGAGAAACTAGTTAACTGCAAAAACAACATTTGCGGGAAAACACTTTACATACACACATATTACATAAAAATAATCTTATTATGCTTTAATTTGAAAATATGACAGATATCCTGTTTTAATTAGTTTGACTACCAAACAAAGGGCACATTGTTCATTTTTAAGTAAAGATAACTAGTTTTAACAAAACGAAATTTTAAAATGTTTTTCTTTGAAGCAGTTATTTACTTTCAATTTTGTAAGTGGAACTCATCCCAAAACATATCTAATTTTAGGGTTATTTTCATTAATAACTCAAAATCGTCAAAAATTCAGTTAAGTAGTTTCTCATCAAAAAAAAAACACAAACTTCTTTGTTTTATTTTTAGTTCAATTCTTCGATCGTAGACCACTAATTTCGCAATTTTTTAATTTCGCTGCAACCATTTGAATAACTCTCAGCTAAATTAAAAAAGGCTTTTGCCCGTGGTTTCCTCATGTAGGTTATAGTATAATATACGAGGTTGTCGACACGTAAAACGTTACGTAGATTAAGTGGCAAAGTTTTTTGTCAACGTCAACAATCAATATTATTACGATTTTTTTTTCATCAGCATTCTTCTCACTACTACCGAATATATTTAGATAACTCAAAAACCGGTGTAAGTCTTAGCGGGTATTGCTATGCAATTGTTAACTGAAGTGATTTATAATCTTTCTTCAAAAACACGAATTTTTATGTACTTTTTTATTGTTTCCATTGCTGATCGTGAATAATTCATCGCGGTCAGCGGTTGCAACATTGTGGAGATGAAATCCACATCATCCCGACATCATTGAGACTCCAAAAGCTGATTTCAGTCGATCGATAGATATGGTTAAGAATATCTAACCATGTTTTTTCCATTGATGTCCACCACAAAATGTTTTCTGAGTCGAATTACCTTATGTGGGCCTTAAGAATATCTAGAAGAACATCTTAAAAATAATAAAAGTTTGGTAGCCACAGATCGAAAATTTCATACAAAATATGGTCGGAATAGTGTTTTAACTTCGTCAACTGTTAAGAGATTAATTGAAAAATTCAAGGAGACTGGATCAGTTGGAGAGGCTAAACACACTGGTCGTCCAAAAAACAAGCCATTCAAATGTCAATATCGAAGCAGTACGTGAGAATGTTGGTGAAAATCTAGGAACATCAATTCGGCGTCGTGAACAAGAATTGCAAATTTCAAGAAGCTTTCTGCAACGTATACTCACTAAAGATCTGTGTCTTCATGCTTACAAAATTCAATTAACACAATAACTGAAGCCTAATGATCATTCACAGCGAAAAGAGTTCGTTGAATGGATTATTGAGTATCAACAAGTGGATGCTGATTTTTCGAGCATAATCATCCTAAGCGATGAAGCACACCTTGATGGCTTTGTTAATCACCAAAATTGCCGCATTTGGTACGGAGAACCCACATGTGATTGACGAAAAATAAATGCATCCACAGCGTGTCACTGTTTGGTGTGGATTTTGGGCTGGCGGCATCATTGGAACATACTTTTTTGAAAATGAGGCTGGTCAAGCAGTAACTGTTACTGGTGCTCGATATCGCGAAATGATATAACACACATCTTTCTGCCTTAGGGTTTTTTCGATAGGTGTAGTTGCATTGTGGCTTGTGCGTGACAGTCTTGTCGCTGACAGTCATTATCTTTCCAATATATTGAATGTCCGTTGAAAACTGGGAAATAAATCCAAATGACGAGCTTGAACATCTCTCTGTTTTGGACATATCAAGGTTAGGTGTAAATGGGTGATGATGGTTGTTACTTTTTGGAGAAATATGCTAGAGGTTCCTTACATCCATTTTTGCGGTATTCGACAAATCAGTAGCAATACTGAACACTGCGACATATAAAGGGTGACCCAAAAGTGTTGCATGAATATCATCAATGAAGCAGCAAGTTCATGAACTTTTGAAATGTCTGTGCAGCGTTGCGTAAATCAAAAGGCATTCGCGAGATTCGAATAAGCCAAACCGAATGGTAATTGCTGTCTTAGCAATATCTTTTGCCGCAACCGGCATTAAGTGATATGCCCTGACTAGGTCAATTTTAGAGAATATAGAATAACCTGTTAAGTTCATAGAGAAATGTTGTATGTGGAGTATATGGTATCGGTCAGGAACGGTGTTTAATCTTCCATAATCGTCACAAGGTATGCAATAAAGTTGTTCCTTTTATCTAACCATACATGCAAAGGACTAGACACTGGAGAACAAGATGATTGGCATTTTCCGAATTCCAACATGTATTACAGCTCCTTTGAGACAACACTGAATATATTGGTTTCGTACCAACTGTGCATTCAACACTATTTTTTTAATTAATCGTTGAAACAATAAAATAACCGACTATAATGTTGTTTAGTCGATTTCTAATCTAAACTTGCATAGAATCGGCGTGATTGTAGAGAATGTGACAAAACTGACTCTAGACAACTGAAGCGATAGCTTGCTAAATCACAATTCTTTAATAAGTTTTTACTATTAAAACCAATTTTAACAACGCTTTGCAGACAATGCAATTGTTCAACAACTAAGAGGCATGTGTGAAACTATTTCGGACTCGGATTTCCACGAAAATATAAATGACTTTACCGGATGATTTTAATCATTTTCATTGTACGTGGGAGGCAAGAGTGCAAGCAGTACAAACGCTAACTCATTTAACGGCTCGCCTTATGGTAGAGGATTAACGATTGTTAAAAACAACACAAGTGAATTAAGCGAAGCATTAGTTGCAAAGCATAATCAACATCGTAAACCAAATTTTCAATCAAAAAATCGAGTATCCGAAAATGTTTCAAATGTAACAAGATGGAACATAAGAAGAAAGATTGTCCCGTGCTAAAATCTCAGCATCAGATGGGTGGTCAGAAGGATATTAAGTCAGATGGTTTGGTGTGTCAAATGGCAGAGCTATAAGTGCTGATCCATAAATATAAGCTGTCGGCAAAACGAATTGTTTACCGGTGATGACTGCATGATAAATAAACAAGAACGATCATCATTTCCTGGAATGCAGCAGCAGAGCAACACGCTGCGGCGAGGTTGTACATATAGACGTAAATCAGAGGTACTTCCGCATTGAAAGAATTTTACCATCATGCTGAAAAAGGACGTTGGTTATGATCTAAAAATTCTTCTGTCTGACAATAGCACGGAATATATCAATAAAGAATTTTCTAACTTCATGAATTCAACATCAAAAATCAGTGCCATACATAAAAGAATAATCGGGCAGAACGTGAAATGCGTACTATAATCGAAGCAGCTAGAACTATGATTCAAGCGAAACAGAAGTCTCTTAAGTTTTGGGCCGAAGCTAGTAAACACTGCTGTATCTACATTGAATCGAAATATGAAGTACCAATAAAAGAAGATGGAGATAAGATACAACATGAAGCACCAGAAAGTAAATCCTCAATCCATGAAAATGAGGCAATCCCTATTGCTCCGAAAGAAACATTATAGCAAACAAATCGTTGAAGTTGTTTCAATTCGAAACCGCTTAAGAAGTCATACAGAGATGACGAATATAACTAGCTTGGAAGATAGTTGTGCTTTTTGATGGATTACCAAGAACCAACCAATTATCAGTAAGCAATTAAACCCGGTGACAGTAAACAATGGTTAAAAGCGAGCTTAGTTTCATTGCCGCAGGATAAGATAGCAATTGACAACCGTTGGGTATATAAAATTAAATATAAAAATGATACATCAATTGAACGATACAAAGGTGATTCGTGATTTTACCTAACAATGTGGCGTAGACTACCTGGAAACGTTAAGCCCAGTGATACGCCGCACATGAAAATATGTTTTTGCATGGAGAAATAGATGCGAACATATATATGCAACGGCCTGAAGGGTATAATGATGGAACCGGTAGGTTTGCCAGTATAGCAGAATTATACTTGCAATTTACATTGACTTACAGATCGGTGAAGTTGAATATTTCATGGGAATGAAAATTGAAAGGAAACGGGATGGATTTATTTTTCTTCACCAAAACAACTACACAAACAAGGTTCTTCATAGATTCGTTATGTCAGAAAACAATCCAGTGGCAATTCCACCTGACCCAGGTCAACTTCCAATTTTAAATTCAAAGTCGAAATATAATCATCTGTACAGGAAAGGGATTGGAAGTTTGATTTTTCTGGCTGTGGCTGTGGCGAGATAGACCGGATATATCTTTTGCGGTTGGCTATTTAAGTTGGTTTATGGGTTTTTAAATACATCAAAGGGACTGCTGCGTAAGGCATTTTGTATAGAGCTAAACGACAAAGTTTTTCGTTATCTTGTTACAATGATGCCGATTATGCTGGAGATCAAAGTGCGCGACGATCTACCAGCGGTTATGTCTTTATGCATGGTAGAGGTGCTGTTAGTTGGTGTTCTGAAAAACGGAAGTGTGTAGCTTTATCAACGACGGAGTTTGAAAATATTGCAGCGCCACAAACTATCAAGGAAATGGTATGGGTTCTGAGTGTCATAAACGGTGAAAACATACCGACGTGAAGTATCATTTTATTCGGGAGAATAATGAATGCACCCTAAAGATTTGATTATATAATTTTTGTTATTACATTATACATATATTGAACGTGTAGAGCAGAGTATTAACCAAACACCAGAAACATTTACCAGAAGGGATTCTGCTCAGCTTACCTTTTTTAAAAAATTAAAAAAGGATTAGCCCTTGTTCCTACATAAGATGCAATTGGTGCAAAAATTAAAACCCCACCACAGGTCATTGGCAATGATTAAATTTTGCGTTAGATTTCAAGAGTTGGCCAGAAGTGAAAATAACTTTATTCAAAATCTGATTATGAAGCTCATTTTCACTTGAATGGAGTTGTTAATAAGGTTCTGGTGTTCTGAAAATTCGAGAATACGGTATTTTTATTTTTTACGTTCTGCGTACACAAACAAACCTGAGGTGTGGTTTCAGCAGAATGGAGCCACTGCTCCATTCGAAGAATGCATCCTGCTCCCAGAAATTCGAACGATATGTTATAGTAAAATAAAAAAAATTAATAAACGAGAAAGTTATTAAATTTTTAAACTCCATGGTGACTATTGGCCCACGTTGTATAAACCTGCTAATGTGCAAGTATTTAAAGCGAGAAAATGCATCGCATCTGTGCCAATATTTTATGCAAAACTCTATTTTTAAGTCAGACATTCTGAAAATATAATGTGAGTGGGCATTTATTCCCACAGTTTGGTGCATTATGGGAGGCTGAATATCACTTTATAGTAACTTCAAACGAATCATACATTCTGTTGAAACAGGCATATCATTTTTTAATATTTTTTAGAATTCATGAAAATTTCTACCGTCGGGCAAGGTTCTAAAGCAAAAGTATCGACGTAGATAATCGGCAAAATTTGAAAATTTGGGCATATTTCGAAATTAGTTAGATCTTATTTATCTTACTTTGGATCAAAATTTCATATGTATTCAATTCAGAACTTGAAATGTACATGTGAACTAGAATATTCGATCAAGAAGAAAATATTGAAATACTCAAGTTTAAATGAATATGCGCACAACGCTTAAATATCAACGCAGTCGAACTCTTAAATATTTCACATAAGTTGACAGGCAGTCTTTTTCTATTTTATAATGTTAAGACTTAAAATGTCAGGAAAGCGTAATTTTTAGGGTTCGAATTTTTTAAATCTCAAGCTTACAGCTTACAATTCTAAATCTTTTTCTTTAGAATTTCTTTCATCAAAATGCGTAACAGATTAGGTTTCATTCTTATTTCTTAACAGACCCAATTTTTTAAAATACAAATTTCAGAATTTCAAATATTTGATTTTGTAAAATTCTAATTTTCGATAAAAATTTCAAAATTCCAAAACAGCATCCAATATACAAGTGAAACCCCAATGCAAAATTTAGAATTAATCAATTTAATTTTTAAAAATTGTTAATATTGCAGGTTAAATTTAATATTTCAAATTTTGAAAATAATGAAACTTTTAAATCGTCGAATTTCGTATTTTTACAATTTGATGTTAAATTTCAAGTTCATCAAATTTAAATTTTACGATTTCTAATTTTGAATTTCTAATTTGAGAAATTTTTATAATCTTTAAATTTTTTAAAACTTTTCGTAGGAAATAAGTTGTACTATTGAAAGGGAATTATATGATGCCTATAGCTTGAAATATCCATATACTAAAATGATGGGTCTTGTTAAATCAATAATTTTCATTTTTGCTTCTAAATTTTACAAATCGGAATTCGAAATTTAATTAAGGACACAATCAAAATTTAAAAAATTTGTGTATTTTGACCTGTTTTGGAACCTTTGAATTTTACGTTTACAATGTACCCCTTAACTCAAATTTAGACGTGCAAGAGTAAGAGTGCAAGAGTGTTTTTGAAAAATTGGGAGAATTTAAATTCAATTACTCAATCCTTCAATTTTGCAACCAAATTCAAATTTTTTTCATCTAGGACTCATTTTGAATTCATCGCTGTTGCATTTTTTTTTATTTTAATTCAGTTACAAACGTAGAATTGACCAAAGAGCAACACATTTTAATTTTGCAACAGAAACATTGCGTAAAGACTAGCATTTTAGTGTTTCGAAAGGTACACTCTCCACGTACCACATACTAACATAGAATTCCAGCACATAAATCAGAATACCGGTAAACTGGAAGGAATGTAAAAAATAATTGAGTGAATCCGCATGGTTAAAACGAGGATGCGTAAAACAACGAATTGGAACGCAACAGTAAGCATTAAAGTGTATTAGAGATTTATCAGTTTTAGAATTGATACCAAACACCGTAAAAATTAATCTGAGACTATTTACTGTTGATTGATTACCAAGCTCGCCATAATACTCAGTATATATACATATGTAACACGTCTAACCGACCAGTCTTAATTAATTATTTTGAATCAAGTCGTGATCGCATTTTATTCAATGCGCAATGAAAAAGTAATTATTTTTATAACACGACGACGCACACGCTAAAATTATTTTTAAAAAAAATCAATAATGATCATAACCACATATAAGCCCTCTCAATTATATGTATGTGCATTATGTATATAGAAAATATAATTTTTAACAAACAATTTATATAAGACTTGTGTATAATAAAAATAAAAATCCTAAGTTCAAAAGATCAATATGGGCAACTAATTTGTGAAGACACTTCTATGTATATTGTGATCGAGTATCATAATTCTCATCGTACCTGCATTTAATGGATGTATCGATATTTCATCAGATACATGTATGTATGTATCTATGCACTTTCTCTATATGAGACTCACGAACTATATACCGAAGAACACTTTTTTTTTAAATACCACCCAAAACGATATGTGTGGTCCCGAAAACCTCAACATATGAAAAATTATAGAAAATATAATTTATAACAAAGCAAAAGAAAAAATTCGTTTCAATTTACAGAAGGTGCTCAAGATGTACATCTATGTATGTACTTATTTCTTCTATATACCATTTGTAACGAGATTGTTGATTTGACATTAAAATAATTAAGAGAAAATTAACTACAAATAAAAAAAAAATTAAAGATGATTATGAAAAATAATAATAAGACGTCGAAGAATAAGAAAATTTTATTTTCATCCATAGCATCCATACCAGTTCGTGATTATTTTTTTAATTAATTGCTTTTGTTGTTATGTAAAGCACTATGAGAAATTTTTGTTAAGTTCGTTTTCTTTTTTGTAATTATTATAGCTGTACATAATGTTGTGGATATATGTATGTATGTATGTATGTATATATGCATTAAGAATATACGGCAGATATGGATATATATATAAATACAGTGGGCGATGTAATTAGAAGAAAATTTAGTTGTACTTGCGGATACGGGGCGCATATGTGTACAAGACGAAGGAATTGATTAGTAATTAAGCGATTCATATATTGAATTTATAACTTAATTTTTATTGATCTTTGTGGTGTGATCATATTCATGTAAACATCCTTTTGTTCAAACTTCAAACTTAAGTAATAAACTTTTCAAAAACATCTAACTTACTATAGGTGGGCATATGGGCGGTAATATTAATTTTGCCTTCCAGCAACAATCAACTGCGAAATTTGAATTCTTTTCTATTTTATTTACAAGATAGTATAATAAATTAAATTTTATAATCAAGTTGGTGTAGGCCGTGGTCAAAGGAAAACAGTGAAACCTATGGGTATTTCTAAGAGATTTAAATTTACTCAAGCACCTTCGACTGTACCTTAGAGAAGATATTAGAGATAATAGAGAAAAAGGAGCAGAAAAGGGCAAAAAGGAAGGTAGACTAGCGCCACAATAAGGAGGATAGACGGGACAGCGTATTATGAGTTCTGTAGTAGATGAATGAAGTTGGTATTGGGAACGGTGCGAATACCGTAAAGAACTGCAATAGATATGTCAGAAACTAGACCAATATTAAATAAGGGCAGGTATAGCGTTTGAATGGTATAATCGCAAGATGTTATTTCTTTGGCACTCTCACAACGCCAATAGAACCAACCTAAACGTGCTCCTAATGAATTATGTAAGAATTGGACGTTCCGTATACGCTGTGAAAAGATAAGTGAAATAAAGTGATATTGTTGTGCCTGCGTTGAGCGAGAATAGCAAGCTCAGGGTTTGTGTCCAAGTCAGATCTCAAGGACGAATAAGAAGACAAACCAAGACTCAAGTACAACAAAGAAAACATAATAGAAGAAATGGTCCGAGGTTGATGCTATACGCTTAAAATTTGAACTTGTGACGCATCAGCTTACACTATCCCAGAGACCAAGATAACCACGATAACCACAATGTACCTCAAATGCCAATCTGCCACTAAATACCATAAGAATGTAGGATGCGTTAAATTGTAACAAACCGCACAGAACAAATAACATTTTCCGTGTTTGAAACGTTACAGAATCATATTTATCAATAATCGATCGAGTCGGATTTCATGACATTATTTCAAAATTAAATTTTTGTGCAACACAACACAATACACAGAATTTGATATTGAACAACCAGGTCACTCCTCACTCATAGTTGTCAAAACTTATCACGAATTGTGGTTAGAGCAGTGGTGCAGCATAACACAAATTTTCATTCGAATTAATCTTAACTGGCTAAAACTTATAAGGAATCGAAATTCAAAGTCAAATTTGACGCTTACATGTCAGTCACCAAGTATTTTTAAGTTACATCAAGTTTTAAAATATTTATCAAAATTTATTGATAAAACTCCAACAAATTTCAAACTTCAATTGTTGTATGAATTCAACAGAATCCTGCAATTTTAATTCAATTTGTCATAACTACAGTATGAATTCAGAATTCAACTTCGAAAATTTTTCCAAAATTTCGAAAAAAATTAAAACTAAAGTCCAGAATTGAAATCTTCATCCATCGTTATTAATTGACATCAGAGTATCGAATCGATATTGTTATCGTTCCGAATTTCAATGCAGTTTCAAAATATTTTTGGTTCCGGTTTTACGCTCTGATTATGGAAAGTAATTTTCGTTTCGGTTTAGCTCGGTAACTGAATCATCATGCAATGATGATATTATGCTTTG
Organism: Tipula unca; assembly: GCA_951394425.1. NCBI lineage: Eukaryota > Metazoa > Arthropoda > Insecta > Diptera > Tipulidae > Tipula > Tipula unca. The sequence goes on along the minus strand of OX596381.1, from coordinate 43,347,262 downwards.
TGTTAAATTCTATTGCCCCTGAATTAATAAATTAATGATTTTACACGATTTGTGGTATGGACATTTTCGGGAAGGTTTCAAGAAAACTGATATGAACGATTTCGTTTAAACGTTTTTACAATTTATTCTTTCATAAATAACTGCGATCCCGAAAAACCGATCTGGATCGTTTGTTTTGTTAGGTATTACGACTTAAAAATGCATTAATTTATCTACGTGTTCTGGATTACAATTACAAGGCTGTTCCAACTGTTTCGCAGTTTATGTTTAGCGTCTTTACTTTAAACCATTACTAACCACAATTGGAAGAAGAATGGCCACAGGTCCGTTTTTAATTTACCTATTTGTACATTGCATAGCTCTATGCCAGCAAGCTGATCGCCATGAATTCTGTACTCTCTATGTCCCTATTAGAATTATAACCTGGTATACACCTCTAGGTTCACACACCACAGCTTTAACCACTGTGCTATTTGCCCGGTTATAAAGAAGTATTTATCATTTGATTTATTTTTGATTCTTTAAACTAGGAACGAAAATAACCGAAACGAAACGAAAACAATTCTCGTTCCGGTTACGATTTCGCTTTTAATTTTGTTAGTTAAATTTGTTGCAATTCGGATTAAAATCCGGAAAATGTTTTGGTTAATTACGGCAATCAACTGACTGGATCCTTCTCAGACAAATAAGTTTCAGAGGTAAAAAATAACAAGCTTAAGCTAATTCCGAATCAGCTCATATAAGAAGAGCTAGAAGAAACTTAAGAAAAAAACGATTTAAATCCATGGATTCAGCGATGCTTCTGAAAGTGCTTATACACAGTTAAGCTGCTGCTGTCTTTTTAAAATCAAAAAATAAAACGAATAATTATATCACTCGTCTGGTTGGTGCTCAAAGTAATGTAGCTCTTACAAGACAACTTGATTGAACTGTAGTAAAATCGTTGTGCACACCGGAAGTAGAAATATTTGCTTGCGAACTGACTCGACAATTATGTTACAATGCGGATTGGAAGTTCACCCATGAAATGTAAAACTCGTTCATAGGGAATAATTATTTCAATAAGTACGTTCTAAGGAAAATCCAGCAGATAGTTCACCCATTCATAACCAGAAAGTTCGCAGCATTTGGTGAACCGGTTCAGAATTTGTAAAATCGGTTGCTATTTCCTGTGGTGGAAACTAAAATTTATATATCAGTCAGACGAATGGACCACTGACGAAAGAATATAGCGAACCACGCTACACTTATATTGCCATAATTGTTTTATTTATGCTCATTCGTATGTTGTAAGATCAGAATCAAATGAGGAGTTAACGTTCCGGCGATTAGATTTAAACAACAATATTGGATGTTGTGTTACATACCACGTAAGGTATTACTGAAACGGCCTAAACAATTAACTACCTAAGTGTTTACCATTTGCAAAAGTATTGGCCAGGAATGGGCGTTTACACATCAACTATTATTTTCTACGTCGACAAACAGACAACCTAATATATAGAGTGGTTTTATGAATTAGTTCTAAAGTAGGGTGGCCAAATTTCTTTAGGATCAATATGTTGCGGGTGGTGACATTTTTATAGAATGCATTTTAATGTATTTTTAAAAAGAGCTGTCATTTTGCCAATCTAGATTTTATACTAAAGAATAGTTCAAATACAATCAGAAACCACAGAAACAGAAGTTTGCAATTGTTTGAGCTATAATTATCCAAAACGTCGCTAAATCGGTTGTAATAAATCGCAAAAAGTTATTAAAGATGGAATTAAATATTTGAAAACTACTTGTCCACAAATACTTTGAAAATCTTTCAAACCATTAAATTTGCCCAGAACAAGAATATAATGGTGTATAAAGAGGGTCTCAGCATAGAAAGGGCAGCTCACAGAAATCAGAAACATGGCACAACAATGATAATTCTTTACTAGAAAGTTAATCTTTCTTATCTTTCATTAAAAATAGTTCGGGGATCTCTGTCAATGCCGGCTCAAGAAGACCGCTCCTCACTGGGTCTTGCTTGATGGTTTGAACATAGCCCATTTCAGCTGGTGAGCACTTTAGATCTTCTTTCACTGTAGCTCTAATTCTAAGCAAATCAATGGAAATCTTTGAGCTCCAATTACTAGTGTTTCCTCGAACCGGCTTGAGGATGATAGGCCGCGGGGTACATATACGATTTGAGCAAAGGAGTTTCGTTAACTCAGTAAAAAGTTTGAACTCAAATTGTGTTCCTTGACCAATATTGATATTTAGTGGAACCCCAAATCGGGATACGTAATAAAATACAAAAGTTGAAGCAATTATAACTGCATACATATTGTCCATGCAGTAAGCTTCCGGCCATCTAGTAAAACGATCGACACAAATAAGTATAAAGTATATCCATTGGATTGTAGAAGTGGTTCAACAATATCTAAATGGATATGTTCGAATAGACCAAGGGGCGATTTCGTATGCCTTTGAACTTTAGATTTTTGGCAGACTATTTGCACCCGTAGATATCACGAAGTAAATTTTAAAACCAGGAAATTCAAAAAGCTCTATATAGTCTGTAGTGTCTAGTGCGACATTCGGAACCAGAAGATACTCCAAATAGTAGTAGCTGTTTCGTGAGTACATAAATTCTGCAGTTCTAGGTCGGTTTCTTGGGCTTGGCTAATTTTAGTTAAATTTAAGTAAGTCTCAACTAAGGCAGTTGGTGCCCGCGACTGCATTGTCTTTGCCTATCACATGTTGGATATCCGTGATGAATTGGGAAATGAAATTCAAATGCCGATGTTGTCTCGGTATATATAGTGAATTCCCGACCTTCAACAAAATATTTAAAGTGCTTAGTTGCTAGATAGATTGCTAATATTTCCGATAGCTTCTTAGAGAAAACTCCCAATGGTTTCCAAACATAATCGCAGTGTTCGATGCATCCGTCGTAATACTGAACTTTGAAGCATCCAGCGGGTCTACTTACAAATTCATGTTAGACAAATCGTCGGCAGCGAGACAAATGTATTTTGGCATTCTTCGGGGCAAGAAAAGTTCTTGGAAGATTTGGGCTTTTTAAAAAGAGCAGCCAAGTGCAAGTGAAGGGGCAAGTGTTCCAGCTATAAGTTTCGGAATAAATCTATGGCAGTAATTAGTCATACCAACCAAACGCTTATTGTCCTTAGTTGAATTGGGTGCTGGGAAATTATTAATTCTTTTTTCAGCAGGTAAAATACCATCAGGAGACTAGTCATCCAATTTTATGACTGAGGAAATGAAATGTGCTGGCGCCAAATACGAGTAATTGTTCCAAGTGCAGTTTATGTAATTTCTCAGATTCTGAAACGTTTGGGCAGCATTGCGAAATTCAAATGGCATTCAGGTATATTCGAAAAAGCCAAAAGGGCTGGTGATTGCCGTTTTAAAAACGTCTTAACTTGCGACGGTAATATGGCGATAACCTCCAATTAAATAAAGTTTGGAGAAGATTTTGCATCCATGCTAATGCATGGAGAAATTTTGTATGTGAGGTATAGGATAACGATCCGGCGTAGTAACTATGTTAAGCCGCGGTAATCCCCACATGGTCTCCAATCATTATTTTTCTCCTGATCATATGTAATGGACAAGAAACGGTCGATAGATTCCTAATTCCACCTGGAATTCGGTTAACACAGCTTTATGGCGAATCAAATCTGGTCTTCGTGGTTTTGACACTGCATGGAAATGACCTTCGGGCCGAATACTTTTTGGGTATCATGACCAATGGGCCGATCATGCCATAAGCGTATCATGCCATAGGCACTTTGAATTTAAAAATGGTTTGATTGGAATTACTGATAAGTCAGCTAGGCAAATCGTTCAGGTAACCAAAACTGGTCCGCTTAAAAAATGTGCCAGACTACCCTATGACCAAGTTTTGACAAAATTTAGTGGATGTGTTTTCAAAAATTGTTTTTTCCTTGCTAGAAACGGAGGCAATGCTCCTGCCAAATATATAAAGTTAGATACATACATGTGCCAAAACAGTTCATCTGGCGAACCATTTGCAGTTGCGGTGAGTCAAGAGCCAGATTCTTGTTACATTTTTTATAATGACGTATTTTACCACTAATTCATCGACATGATTCAGCCGTAAAGATTTGGTCACTTAGCGAGTTCACACGAATCTCAGACGTAATAAATTGGTACGAGATTAATCTCGTTGTTATCTTAAAGATACTGAGCGCGGAAGTTTTAAACCTCTCTATAAAAATATTGGTCTATAATGAAAAGAATGCTGAAGAAAAATGGCGGATTCGTTAATGGAACCATTTTGATGCCAAAGCCACACCGGAAGTTGTGCAAAATCGCATGGAGAGCACGGAACTTGTTTAGTGCAATAAACAATCTTTAATTAAAGATATTGTTTGTTTTATTTCAACATATATTTCCAATAAGGAGTAATTTTTTAATTTATTTCTATATGCGGCTTAATTGACATTTTGTTTGAAATTGTTAAAATATCGTAGGTTTTGACTTTAACAGTCGACATTGACAAAAAACATTGACAAATGCGTAGATTACATGGCATCTACAGCTTGTAATGAAATTGGCAAGTAATGCATATATTATTGCGCTTGAAAGATGTACTACTATGTAAAGCTATGCGAGAAGTATTTATTTATGACGAGAGGTGGCCCAGCAATTCTACGTTTAATCTTTCAGATAATTCAATGTACTGATTTATTTGGAGAATATCAAGTTTATCATCAGAAAATCAACAAAAAAGTTGTCTAAAGTTATTTTAAAACTTATCTGGACGAATACCGAGCCCCTGAGATGAGCAATTGGGTTTTTAAAATCAAAACAAATTTTTTAATCTATAATTATTAATAAAATTGTGTCAAACACTTACATTTTCCTCGGCTCTCCTCAATATCCAATATAATATTTGTTTGGCCCGTTTCCACTTCGCACAATTGTACTTTCCCACAAACACAATTCACGCTTATTATCACAAATATTACAAACAACCCAATTATCAGCTTACCCATATTGCAATAATAATATCGATTATAACAATTTTTTAAAATTTTTATTGATCGCTTATTTTGATTAAAACTGCTGCTGTTGCTATTATTGCTGTTCCTATAATTATTAATAATATTTTGTTGGTTTAGTAGGGGATTGTTGTCACTATCGTTCAATCGCCATAGTGTCTGCAATAAATACAAAAAATAAATAAATAAGAAATACATAATCACAATTAATTATAATAAGCATTTAAAAATTAAAACGACAACAACAACGACGCAATTGTTTATAATTAAATTATCACAAAAATTACAAAAAGCTTTATAATTAAAATCAAGTTTTGTTATGTTGTTGTTGTTGTTGTTTTTCACATCATACATGTAACACTGTGTACACAATTTTTAAATTGAAATTTTATGTACCTACCAGTACATACATACAAACATAGTTATAAGAAAATTATATGTGTGTAGAGAAGGAGATCTGCGTACACGAACTACAAAAATGTATTTATAAGTTTTTTTTGTAGTTAATTTAAATATTTTCATGGTCATCAAACCAGGTTGATTGCGATCGGTGTAAACTTAAAAAGTAAAAAAAAAAAAAAATTGAGACACTTAAACCAAACGAAACGAACAAAATTATAGTTAAAGTTTTGTTATTTTTTTAATAAACTTTTAAAAAATTATATAAATGTGTATATTATGGTACGCAGATAATTTTTGTGTCGGTCGCAGACTCTCCAAAATTGGTGTATTTATGAGTATTATGGTTACTTTACCATGGACGTAACATGTGTATTTGAATAAGTTTGATTAAGTAAATACTGTGTGTGTGTGTGTGTGTGTGTGTGTAAGTACGTGTTTTAATGGTCAATTAAAGTAAATCATAATAAGAATATAAATTGCTTGTATTGGTTTGGTTGTGGTGGAAATTTTGTTTCTGGTTTGATGATGATGATTATGATGGATGGGTGATTCTAAATTTTGTGGTTTATTTAGTTTTTGGTTTTATTTTATATATGCACATAACTACAATGTTTTGGTCATTGACATTGATCGTTTGTTTTATTTTTTATAGTTTTAAACTGTACTGGTTAAAGGTATATACAATACACATTATATTTGTACTAGCTTGGTCGGATATTATTGATAGAAAATTGCAGCTATCCTAAATTCAACATACGATAGCTTAAGCTATTACTATTAAATTGTACGTTTGGATGAAAGATTTTATAAAAATGTTACATTGCAATATAAAATACGGAGAAAATAGTAAACTTGACCTATAAACATCAGTTTTAACTAAGCGGTTGATTTTCTAAATTTTACCAATACATATATGCAAAAAACTTGAAAAATATAACCCTGGAGCAGGTAGGTAATTTCATTTTTTTAATCTAGAAAGGTAAAATTTAACAAGTTAAGAAAGATGTACTGGCTTATTGGGCGCAACTCGGAACTAACTAGTGACAATTTGTGAAACATCAACCATTCCAAAAAAGTTCTAAAAAGTTTGAATTACGTCAGAAATTCTTCTTACGAAACTCGTACAAGATAAAAATCTGTTGTGCACCCAGAAAATGAAGACAATTATGACCTAACAAAAAAATATCATCCCAAGTGCGATCACGGCCAATCTCATTAAAAATTATTCCATAAACATCCCACTTCTTAAGAAATTCGTACTTTTTCGAGCATTTTAAAATATTTGAATAGGAAATATCCAAGCTAAATATCTGTTGTGTATCCAGAAAATGGAGAACACAATGGCTTAATAAAAAAATATCAGCCTAAGTGCGGTCACGGCCCATTTTATGAAAAATTATTCCATAAACACCCCACTTCTTACGAAATTCGTTGTTCTTCGGACTTTTATACATATTTGGATATGAAATATCCAAGTTAAAAATCTGTTGTAAGGCCAGAAAATGGAGAATACAATGGCCTAATAAAAAAATATCAGCCCAAGTGTGGTCACGGCTAATTTCAATAAAAATTATTCCATAAACTGCCCACTTCTTACGAAATTTGTACGCCTTCGGACTTTTATACATATTTGGATATGAAATACCGTTTACCGTTAAGTATGGCTTTAACTACTCGATAAACTGAACTTCTCATAATTTTTTTTCTTCACATTTTCATTCTCAGCAGACGAATCTTACCTACCTAATTTAATGATTGTAGGTACATATCGATACATTTTTTTTCTTCTACTTTTAGCGTTCCACACGTATAATTGTTACTTCTAATATATTGGAATGCCCTTACCTTCAATGCCACCCAGTGCCTAATATAGATAGCGCATTCCACAAAATAAAAAATAAAAACAGAAATTCGGATATAAAACATAAACATTATACAACTACAAACAGTAGCTCTGTAATATATATTGCGGGTGACAAAGTGGTCTATATAGTTTGATCAAAATCATAATTGTCACATAATTCTCAATAATAAGAAAGTGAAAAATGCTAAACGATTTAGACGATCCTCCCCCATTGCCGTTCTTATACATAAACTGCCATCTATACATTTCAATACCCCACTCGGTACATTTTTGTCTATTAGATTTCCAGCTGCATCGTCACTTCAAGTATTCGAGAACCTCGACTTTAGCATATGATAAGCCAGTTCAGCCACATCGTAATTTTCATCGATATCCATTTCTGACGTACTTTTATTCCGACATTCTGACCATAACGTTTTCTCACCGCCATTCATGTATAAAGGCTTTAACATTTAAATGTTCCTGCATACAATACTTTTATTATTTCTGGAATGCAGCCGTTTTTAGTACAATCGTCGAATAAAGTAGCTGTCATCCATGCTTTCTTATTCGCTCGCCAATAAACCGGAATATTATTTTATGACGTATTTTTCAAGCCCCTCGGCTTTTCCGAATGATTAACAGAGGCTTGGATTTGAGATCCCTATGCACATTACCCCCAAGGAGTAGAGTAATCCGTTCTTGAACTTGAAGATGTCACTCACGGCAACTGTAATTTTGTAGTGTCCCTTCATAAATCGTTCGCCCAGTCGACAGGGCTAACTTAATCGAAATTAAAAATTATGCTAAAAGCCATGAAAAATTAACGAAAGACATCAACTAAATTTAAGAATTAAAATTGAAGCGACGAACCCGTTTTTTGCCATATTACAATATGATTAAAATTCCTACTGGAACCTTGTCGTATTTTTCAAAAATTTTTATTAGCTTATTGCCAGAGCATCGATCCGATATTTTTATCGTTCCGGATTTGGATTCAGTTCTAAAAGTCTTTTTGTTCGGTTTTCTGCTCCAATTTTGTTATAGAAAATATTATAACCAAAGTAAAATAACAGATACATTACAGATAAAATTCGTCTGCATATTTTTGCCAAAATGGTTTTAGAATTGTGCCTTGCTTAAAATTTGGCAGCTTTACTGTGAGAATAAAACTTTGAAGTCTAGAATTCAAACTTTTTTCTTTATTTTCTTTTTTACGATAAAACGCAAATCGAGTGATAAAAAGGCAAAGGAATTTTTTTTTTTTGTAAAATTAAGGCAAATCTAATCAGAAAACGCCAAAGTGACAATTTTTGCCATTAATAATAAATGAACGCAGACTGAAACATCGCAAATTGAAACAGGGCAAAACGAGGTATTTGCGTATTGCAAAACGACATGAAGCACGAAATAGTTGTTATTCGAAACGACATATTACAAAACGAAATGAGCAATTATGCTGAAATACAATTTTTGGATAGATTTCTGAAATATAGCCAACAGATAGAAAATAGTATAATTCTGTTCCGTTTAACTATATTCCAGAATAATAAACAAAACCCATTTTATATTCTCAGTCCCATCCAATATATCGAGTTTCATTAAATCCATCTTAAATTTAATTAAATTTAGAATTTATCATTTCAATTCGAATTGTGAAACTACTGGAATGTCATTTCGTCCAAAAAATTTTGAAACACAATTTTACAAGTCTAAATATGAAAATTAAATCCTACATCGAAAAATGAAATTAAACATTAAATTTTGTAATTTTACTTTTTAAATTTAAATTGTATAGTTCTTAATTCTGAAAAAAAATTGCTGGGCAATCATTTGAAATTTTTAGAAATTCGTAGTTACATTTTTTTTATAAATTTTGAAACTTTTAAAAACTCAAATTTAATCAGGATTGAAATTCGAATTCAGATTTGAACATTTTAAAATCTAAAAATTCTCAAAATTCTCGAGAAAAGTTTCGTGTTAAAATTTTAAGTAATAATATTTTCAAAACTTTCAAAATTCAAGTTAAAATAAATATTTCTGAATTACGAATAAATTAAATTTTAGAATTTTACAAATTTGAACACATATTTCAACTCTGGAAAATTCGAATATTGTAATTATCCGTACTATACATTTAAAAAAATTTAAATGCAGTAATTCAAATTGAAAAATAAATAGTGTTTTACATTATAAATCAGAATTGGAATTTGATTTTCAATTCTCAATACGAAATTTCAATTTTAATTATCTGCCTTTGAAATTGTTGGATAAAATATTAAATTAGTGGTAGTGTTCTTGAATTTACATTTTATAAATATGAACTCGAAATTATATGTCGGATCAATGTATCTATTTGAGCGAAAATATTGAATTTTTAATACATGCAAAAAAAAAAACTTGAAAATATTTAAACTTTTAAAATCATTAAAATTAAAATTTGAAACTATACAACTTAAATTGGAATTTCGTTTAACTATATCGAAATTTGTTGTTTTCATCAACTTAAATTTTAAAGTTTAATAATTAAAATTGAAAATTCAGATTGGTACGATTTTGTTTGATAATTAATATTTCACACGAAATTCCAATTGAAATTAATTATTGTTATTTTCGAATAAAGTTTTAAGATATTTTGTAATTTTCACTAAATTTTTTTAAAATGAAACAATTTAGCTAGAAGTTTTTGTTCAGACTGGTAAATCTCAGTCTCAATTCGATACATTGAAAATTAATATTTCAGGAAAATTAAAATTTTATAAATTCAAAGAGTTAATTTGTACGAAATTCAGAATTTGAAAATTCAATTTTTAATCAAATTTTGCAAACTTGAAATTTGAATTGACAATATTCTAAATTTTATAAATTTGAAATATTTCAGGAATTTAACAACAATTTCAAGCATTTATTAAAATTTTGTAAATTTTTTTTGTAAAATTCTTAAAATTTGTAAATTTGTTAAATATTTAATTTTGTATTTCATATTCAAATTGTGAAATTCTGTAAGCGTTTTACATTTAATTTAAAAAATTAACCAATCTGTCTAAATTAACCTTATTAAATTCATTATAAATTCTTTAAATTCACCATATTGATAATTTCGAGCAAACTGTAGAAACTTTTTTAAAACTTCTTAAATAAAATTACGGTAATTCTGCAAATTACCAATATTTTAAAACTTAAATAAAGAGTTTATCTGGTCACCCTTGGTTGGAGGCTCTGGTGAATAAATTCGAAATTGTGTAGCTCGCGTAAAAACGATTCATTTTGACGAACAGTTACAGTTAAAATGCCACGAATGCTTGAAATTTGTGCACTAATCAAAACTATGACATGAACAAGAAAAAAACCGCCTAGTCAGCTTAAGTCATAAATAAAATATATTGCTTATTTACAGAATGCAAAAGCTGTGCAGCAAGATTAATTTGCTAATTTATTTAGCCGCAATTAACGGGCTTTGTATATATATAAATATATATATATATATATATATATATATATATATATATATATATATATATATATATATATATATATATATATATATATATATATATATATATATATATATATATATATATATATATATATATATATATATATATATATATATATATATATATATATATACGTACGAGTAGATCGGAACACCTGCGCAATGATGTAATATACGATTTCTGACGTCAAACTTGCATATAATTAATCAAGAATAATAATGCAGATTACTATATATACTAATTTTAAATAAGGATGTGGATATTGTAAGTGGTTCACACTCTTAATCTTTAACTGGTTTTAACAAGTACATATTCTTGTGTATTATTTAAATATGGCGGCGCTTCTTCAAAACAAAACAAAAAAATGTTTATAGAAAACGAGTAATCCGTGAGAAAATTCGACACATATCACTAATAATTCAATTACACATTACACAAATAACAAGTGTTTTTTTTTCTTCATATAATATCTTAACTCGCGTATTTTTAACCTTCAACTTAATCTTAAAATTAATAAAGCAAACAATAATATACAAAAAAAAACATAACAAATCGTAATTTTTTAACTGTGTGTGTGTATTAAATTAAGGAAGACGCGTCCGCGCGATTAACATACAATCAAAATGACATCATGCTAAGCCAAAACTATCATTTAACACACACCATGTACACGACTACTACTACTAAACACACAAGCTTTGTGCGAATTTATTAAATTGATAATAATTAATTTCAATTCAAAATTTTGTTTTGTTCACTGCGGAGTTGGTGTGTGCGCTTACCTGCCTGCCTGTTATTTTTTTTGTTGCTTTATGATCACTTACAAGATAAGCAGCGCAACGTTTTGTATTTGTATTTTTTTTAATTTTTATAATAATAAATTATATTTTGGTAAAAATCTAACATAAATAAATTAATAATCTTCGCGCTGTCTCGTACCAATATAGGTATACAACAAGAATAAAGGTCAAAATACTTTTTACCAAAAAAAAAAAAAACTACTTGAAGTTTTCGATAGTTTTACGATCTTCATAATACATAATGTGTATATACCATAAACATGTGCAACTACTTCAGAATATAATATATGTGCGCGATTGACATCTTGCGTATATGCGCGCGAACAAAGAAAATTTTGTGTAGGAGCGGACTTGATCGTATAGGGGAATAGGATGTTTGCAACCCATAAGTAAGAATTTAACACACGAGAGTAAAAGTATACTATAATTATCTATTGCATAAAACATACAACAACATCGATCATTTTAATTTGTAATTTGCAAATTATGTATATAAGTTTATATATATTGTTCAGTTTTTGAACTATTTTACTATTTTGGCACACCGAGTGTGTAGGTGGATTATTCATAACAATTTAGTTGCTCTTTTTGTTTTTGTATTGACGTAAACTATTTTATTTATATATATTATGTATGTACATATAGTTTGGTCTTGATTGATCGTACAATTTATTTTATTTATATAAGATTTTGTATGCTGCGGAGATGAATGTGTATCAAATATTTAGATTATAAGAGTTTTGGTTTGGGCGCGCGGAGAGGCAAGCAATGAAATTAAATGTTTGTTATTGGATTTCTTCTTCTTCGTTGTCTTTGGCTCGACTTACGTATAGCAAATTGAAAATATGCAAATATTTTATGGATGTGATTCAATCTAGATCAAAGTAATTTTTTTTTTATATAAATGTTTTTGTGTTTTTTTATTATTGTGGGAGAATATGTAATTTTAAGTTAAGTTGATTTTGTTTATGTCTGCACTATTCAATTACCATTTTGTAAAATTTGTGAATCGAGATAGTTTGTCGATATTCATTGGAGATCATCTGTTTTGTAAAAAATATGAAGAATTTCATCATATAAAAAAATATATGAAAACTTGTTTTATTAAAGATAAAACAAGGGAAAAATTAGGGCTTTGTTTTATTACATAACATACACATGCCCGAAAACATTTTAATCTGACAAATAATAAAAAAAAAAACACATTCAATTTATTTAGTACTTATTCTTCGTCATTGGTTATTAAGAAATAAAAAACGCCCTAATTTTTCTTCATTTAGTTTAAATGCGGAATATGAAAATTTGCGTAATCAAGAATTACCTCTGATAATAAATTATGCCAACATGTTTTATCTGTTTAATAGCAACTGATAATTTCCAACTAATAAAACCATCTATCCAATGGCTGAAGCGCTTTGTAAACAGGTATTTCTAAACATTTTACTTCCATACGGGGTCAGTTGTATCTCTAACAGCCCTGTTTCACTGCCTGATAATGCCGTCCAAACCACCAAAATGATCACTGTCGTGTAGACTATTCACTTCCTTTACTCTTTTCAGCCGAATTTTTTCTGAACTTCTATGAGTTCTTAGCAGTTCGGTTTTTATTTGGGTATTGCTACTGATTCGATAATCCTGATCTTCTGTATGGACTTACTTGCACTTGGAGATGATTTACAGTTTAGGTCGTCTTTGGCCGGTTTCCATACATCGTTTAATGATAAGGCCAACAAAAAGTTTTTACAGATTCATCGCAAATATTTTCTCAGACAAGCTTAACTGGTCTGGCAAGTCCTATGGCCATTTCATCCAGTTTTAAATTAAAGCCAAATTATACTGACTCTAAAATTATCAGCTCTTTATTATTTATGTCCTCAACTTTTCTTAAAGTTTAAAAATAAGTTGATCGTTGAGAAAAAAATTACATCATATAAAAATTAATATGAAAACATGTTTAATTAAAAATGAATGAAGAAAATAATTAGGGCGTTGTAAAAAACAACAAATAATTTACTACATAATTAAAATAAAAAATTCAATGTATTTGGTATGTACTCTACGTTAAAAATAAATAAAAAAAGCCCTAATTCTTCTCCAATATTAAAATTTGGGTAATCAAGACAAAGTAACAGGATTTTAGACAGACCAAACTAATAAAACAGAATCAAACTACCTCTGATACAATTTCTAAGTGCCTTGAAGCTGCACTACCTAAATCAGCCCGCCACAAGGAACTCTATTCCATAATTTACTAAAATTAAATTACAATTTATTACATCAGGTCCCAATTTTATTACACTTGTTGTTCGCAAGAAAACCGTGGGTGGTGTAACTTCAAATTATACCTACACCGCCACTTTGTAACTTTTGGTGTAATTGTGATATCGAGACAAAACTTGGGCCATAATTTATTATAAATTAATTACATAATTTATTAAAAATCAGCCGTAATAATTTAATACACCAGACTGCCACCACATTTGGGATAGAACCTGCTATTGTTTACACTATACAGTGGTCAGTTCAATGCAAAATATGGCGGTCTGGCGTAATAAATTATTACACCAGCATTTTGTTATTTTTTCTTTGAATTTCAGTATAGGTTCTATTAAACTAAACGTTTTTTTTTGCCGTCTTACCAGTGAACTGCAATTTTTAATAAATTGAGACTTTTAAAAGTCTCATCTTGATATCACAATTACATAAAAATTTATAAAGCGGCGGTGTAGGTTTAATTTGAAGTTACGCCATCCGCGGTTTCCTCGCGAACGGCAAGTGTAATAAAATTGGGACCTGGTGTAATAAATTGTAATTTAATTGTAATAAATTATGGAATAGGTTTCCTTGTGGCGAGCTGATTTGGATGGTGCAGCTTCAAGACACTCAATTTCTAGCTTGTCCTGCATACCAACATAAAGTTAAGAAACCGATTTGAAACAGTTTAAACTATTTGAAAAAGCACCAAAATTACTCTCGGTATGGTTAGTGATCTGCACTTCGATAGAGATTTTTGTTTCAAAATTACCGATACTACGAGTTTGATCCTGAAATTTGGAGCAATTGATGTGCTTCTGCGAAATTTAGATACTTCGCAGATATGCACTGTACAAATTTGCGAATTACACAGTTAAAATTAAATGTTGTTGAAGCGAAACTTTTGAATGCAGTTAGCAATAGGCTAAAAAGAGTTCTTCTTATAGCGTAAGAAATTGTTACAAAATATTTTTTCTGTCCAGCGGGACTATCTAAAATAAGCAAATTCTGTCTCTTTATCAATCTGCGTGATTGTAATATTCATATCACGATTCGTTCGAATTTTATGATATTCAGAAATGTCTAATAGTAGTAATATTCCATAGAAACCCTATTCCTTGGCATATTTTTTATCATATCTGGAAATTTGGGTTCCACAGACTTGAACTGTGAAACACAAATTTCCGGGCTTGGACCCCATACTTTCGACGGACTTTTTGCAACTGCTCCGAATCCTGTTGATATTTCTAACTGCTATTTCTAAATTTTCTTGGTGGTCACGAGAGCTGTGCCTAACAAATTTGCTCTACTGACGGATACAGCTGCGCCAATCATCACCTAGGCTACTCCCTGCCACCGTGTATAAATCATAATTCGTCCAAATATATGGTCTCTTGAACTCGTGTTTAACCAGATTGGACTGTTAGTATACCTTTTGCAACATAACATGATTTCTGATTCGAAAACAACAACATCGACCACAGTCGGTATCAGCTCATTCAATATTTTCAGTCGAAATTTATCTGGGCTTCCATGAGTTACGGGAACTTATTTTTTTATGGGGACCGTCGGATTAGGGAATGTTGAAGTCCTATATCGGTTTACTTGCAATTGGAGATGATTTGAGGTTTAATCACAAAAGCAGTTTAAGGACGATTTTGGCGACCTCCAAACTGCTGGTTCAATGCGACATTCAACAAAACGATTTTTCAGATTAATTCTAAAAATTTCTCAGATTTTTTCAACTGGTGATAAGTTGTGGCCATTTTCTTTACTTTCACTTGCGTCTGCAAACCAATATTGTTATTCGTATATTCTGTATGAACGATTTTCATGAACGATAAAAAAATTAATATTCTTTAAAGAATTAAAAAAAGTTACACAATCGTTACGATTTTACGAGTCATCTTTTATTTTCTACGTCGATGTGTCGAAAACCTGTAGACAACGTCGAAAACGTAAACAACGTACAAAATGCAGACAACGTCGATAATGTAGATAATTACTGGAATAATTGTGTGAATTAATTCAAAACTTTTATCCTAAGATGATCAAATATTTTTAGGCCCAATGCGATGCGGTTGGTGATAATTTAATATTATTTTCTTCAATAAGGTTTATGCATCGCAAAATTATAAAATTTGCCCAAAACAACGATTAATAGTAGTATAAAACGGTAAAAAAAATAAGTTCTCCGCATAGAAGATCAGCTCACAACATATGCCACAACCAGGATAAAAATCTTTACAATAACTTCCATTAAAAATAATCGAGGGATATCTGACTATGACCGTTCCATAAAAATAAGTACATCTCGTTCCATGGTAAGACGTATACGTGCTCGGGAACGCGAAGAGAACAACCGAGTTATTAAAAAGCCAAATCGTTCAGATAACCAGAACTTGTCCGCTAAACGTGCCACACTACTCTATAATCAAGTTTTGATAAAATTTAGTGAAATTGGATTTGAAACAGGTTAGCAGATCAAAAATTGTACATATCTTGCCAAAAATATTGACAATCTTTCCGATAAAAATATAAGCATATCAAGCTAGATAAATTTCCATAAAGTATTATGATGGCAAGGGATTTGCAGTTGTGATTTAGGGAAGGATATTATTATCTGCACGGATAATAAAGCTGTGCGTAAAATGATATTACTGACTATTTAGCGAAAGCTGAATCGCATAGTAAGTGCGTTGGTTCCAAACCAGCAATTCTTCTATCCTTCAATAGTGGTTTGGACGCCATTAAGAAGTTCACTTTTTAGAATTATGGGATGAAGTGGCCTTCTACTCCTAGCTGTCGAAATTCGAAACGGTTCATTATTGAACCCAATTTGAGGTTCACTAAATATGTGTTATCATTAAAAATAAATCAACTCAGAAATCTAGTCGCACTTATTACTGGAGATCCCAAGTATTCTTTGCCGGATCTTTGAACGTAAATCGGTTATTATCCATTTCTTGGTACAAACTTTTACAGTTTGCTAAGACTACGCAGTGCGCTCCTGCGATTTACGATAGATCCTTTAGGTTTGCACCGTGAGCTGGATTCTTACCAAGTTCAACCTTTTTAATAAATAAATAAAAGGCTTGTCCATTTGTTAAGCTTTATATAAGCTTACTATAGCCAGCGAAGAGCAATTATGTATACCATTATTCACAACCTGCACACGCCATATAACGGGTTATTTAGCTCGCTGTAAGCAACAGTATTGTTTCAAAATATCAATTTTACAATACGAAAACTGCGGTATCTTAGAAACTCTTTATATAAAGACAGTGAGACAAAAACATTCTTATACCAATCTAAAATATCGAAAATTTCGATCTAAAAACGTAATCACTGTGCAGGCGCATGTTCGAATTTCGAAAACAAACTGTTGATCAAGAAATGAAAAAGAAATAGATCAAACAATCTTTGAAATTTTATTAAATCTTAGACCCCACTGAGAATAATTGCAGTAACCATAAAAAAATCATATAAAATGGATGCAAGACCACGTAAAATAGTCGATCCAACAAACCCGTCACCTTTACCATGGAACAAAATATCAAAAGTTGAACGCATACTGCAAGTTCATATATTGGATCTGCAACAGTATAGTGCGTCTTACGGTAATACCATCGTTGAAGGAACTTGCGATGATTATTCGAAACTTACAAACTCACAAATTTGTATTACTGCGGCTGGTGCTCGAATTTTACGTTTTTAAAACAAAATGGATGTTCTTCAAAAGAATGTCGAAATATTGCGATCGATCATACCGCATATTAAAAAATACTGTCCCGATTGTATTCTGCTGATAGTGACAAATCCAATCGATTTAATATCTTATTTTGTTAGGAAAATGAGTGATTTTCCGGTTAGTCGAATTTTTGGTATTGGCCATCTGTCAAAATCATCATCATTTAAAATCATTTCAATATGAGATTGCACAACGTTTAAAAGTGAGCCCGGAAATACCAAGCAGTTGGATTGTGGGTGAGTACGGTGATTCTGGTGTATCTTTGTGGTCAGGAGTACATATTGCAGGCTCACGGATCAGAGAAGTTAATCCCGATTTTGGTACCGCAAAGGATGAGGAGAAATCAGGTAACGTATACAACATGTTATTCAATATTGCTCAAAAGACGACCGTATTAAAACGATATTCTTCATGGGCGACAGTATGTTGTATAGCCGACATAACCCGTGCAATTTCGCGCAATATGAACGATATATTTTCGCTCTCGGTTTTAGCCAAAGGAATCGCAAATATTGATAAAAATATTTTTTTTTTCGGTGCCATGTGAAGTTGGAAGCAATGGAGTCGCTCAATGTGTAATGTGTGTAATACCTCGAATGGCTAAAGACAAGTTGAAAAGATTCGAAAAATCCGCCGCCGACGTACTCGACAAAAAGATTAAAAAGTGTACCTTTTGGACATTTTTGCTGTTTTTTGTTATATTATTTTGAAAGAGATTTTCCGGTTCAAAGTAGGAAATATTTAAGATTATGGTCAAAAGCCTTGGTTGCCTATATCTAAAACCGCCACTGGAGCCAGGTCTTTGTCACATCCTAAACAGTGACGTTGAATGTGTACATAAAAGAATGACTACAGAAACGTATTTTGCCTCTAATTCGTTAAGACGACCCAGCAGTAAAGTATTGGCCTGATTAAACTTGTTCAAACTACTCTAATTTTAATTTAATTTAATTTGAACCATTCTTTAGTTTCTTCTTACGGCTTAACTGAATGCCCTTTTACAAAATATTTATAACAGGGAACGATGCATTTTATTTCAAATCGCTAATATATCGTATAGGTTGCCTTAATTGTCAACGCCCATCCCTGACGCATCTTGACATCGTCTTCAACCGATAGAACGGGATTGTCAATCAGCTTTGTCGTTTTCAGCAAGCCAAAATAAGAAACTGATTTTTGTGGTCAGTTCGTGACAGACAGACGCAGAGAAAAGTGATTTACAACATCAGCAGATCTACCCAACATTGCATGACACGTTGTTTCTTTAATTTATTACCGTTCAAATGGCCAATTTTTATTCCTCGATTGAATAATTAGTATTTTTTGAACAATTATAAAAGAATTATACATGATTTGCACTATTAAGATCGACTAAGTTAAACTCCCTGTTTAAATTTAAATCTGAAGTTTAACGTACAATCTTACAATATTCGGAATTTTGATGGTAAATTCGTATATGGCAAGTACTCGATCGTATAAATATGAATACTCCAAGGGAATTTTCAAATTTGGGCAAGCCATTTCGTTCTACAGACGAACATCAAAGTACAAAATTAGAGATATAGGGTAGCTATTTTTTTTTACCAATATTCTGTTGAATTAACTAATGCTTGAATTAAGAACCACCTTCAGTACATGTATGCAATCAATTTGTATTAATGACATACGAAATAAAAAATGTTGAAGGCCAAAGTTCAAGTCCGCATATATAATACCATGAGAAATTGCATGTTTAGACACAAATTATAAAAAATAAATAAAATTTCAAAATCACGAATAATTCTAATTTAATTCATGCAATTAATTGATCAACAACAAAACTTGCAACAAATTAAGTTTGCACTAATTTCGTAATTTTTTGTTGTTGTTGATTAAACCTTGAACCGACCAACAATTTACGCTCAAGGAAGTTAAATCTGCATCATTAATAATAATACAACCACACGTCATCGCCTTATACGTAACAAAAAAAAAATTTTTTAATCCGCAAAATGCTCTCAAATTATCGGATTAGAAGTGGAATGACTTACAAAAATTTTTTTGATTTAATTATTATTTTAGTTCGGATTAAAATATTGATTTGAAAAATTTGAATTTATAATAAATAAATAATGGATTCGAGGTTATATACATAAGAAATAATTTGCATCTTATAAATTTGAAAATAACACCTTTTGTCATTTAAATGAGTAAACTACCCGTCACCGACATCTAAATTTTGAATACTGTAGTATCAATTTCACAACCCTATGTGTTGTATATAATTTATTGCAAATATTATTATTTAAAATAATAACTCATTCTTTCAATTCATTTATGTATATACGTAGCAATAAATTATTAGTTTTAATGTAGGCTAAAAGGATTGGAATAAATATATGTATACGCGATCTTAAACTATATACATATACAAGAAATACGCGTGAAATTACGATCTTTTCATAGTGGTTATACATACATACATACGGTCTACGCTAAACATGTATCATTTACATAAAAAATGTATATAATCTTCAATAATATTTTTCAACTTTTAAACTTCACGATCTGCGCGCTTTTATTTGTTTCCGATTTCATTTAATACCTGTTATCATTTATTTTAGACGCGGTCGATCGTATATTTAATCGACGCAGAGTTACATAAGGGGTTTAGTGTGTATACACAAATTAATTATTCATCGTATACTTACATAAATAAAGAAACGATAAAATAAAGATAACCTTGGTACGTCTATTTATGTATACGCGATCGATACGATACCATTCAATAAAATTATTAATCGAACTAAAATTCAATTTGTAGACTAATCGTAGGATGAATATTCGTCATGTACGAGTATATACACAAATACAGAACAAGTGTAAATATTAAATTGGAAATGTACAGCTTTTTCACTTTCAATATAAAATATGTATTGGGAAATTGGAACATCTGTCTATCGAATAAATTATTTTGTACATTATGTGCGTATACAATTCGATAGCGAGAGAATAACGAACAAAAATTTCATGTCCGAGTGAATAACCTTTTTCCCATTTTTAATTAAATATTTTCTTGTATATTAAAAACAACAATGGATAACGCCTCCATCTCTAACCTAACAACAATACATGTATACCTATATAGCCGCATACAAAGTATCTTTAAGTGAAAAAGATTATCGATGCCTGAAATCATCAGTCATTGAATAAAAAAAATTTTTTTTGGTTTTATTCTACAGATCTATTGTTTGGTGAAGTGTTTTTTGTGTGTGCTTGAAAAGTGTTAGAATTTTTTTTTGTAATTATGACTAATCTATGTATGTTTTGGGTCATTGTTTCATTTTGATCGGTCAAGTCATTATAAAATGTTAGAGGTACTTGAGTTTCTATATAAAGTTGATATTTGTGATGAATAGTACAAAAAAAAAAAATTATTGAGTGTTGGTTGATTCAAAATCAAACAAAAATACAAAAGCCAGAAAAAAAAGTGTTGATGTCAGATTATTTGCATGAATCTATATAGACGCGTGATTAATTATTTGTAAATAGTGCGCCGCTTGAGAAACTGAATCATACATAGCTAGTCACAAAATAATGTTATTTTGCAACAGAATCCGTAAATTTTAAAAATATTTTCTACCAGTATCTCGACCTAAACTAAGGTCATTCAAGGTCACCATCCAAAACTATTTTGTAACCATTTTCGTTACCAGACTCATCCTGTATACACATGTCATGTGGTCATGTCATGGCACCAGATCAAATTGAACACCAAACAGTAACTTTATTAATGGTCGTACATAATCTACCGGCTTGTCGGCTCGCTCTGCTCCCTAATTAAAAAAATATTGCTTAGTATATAGAAAATGTTAACTTTCGGGATAAGAGCGGAAATTTATCGTATTTTTATAATTTTGTTAAATTTTTTTGTATTGAATTTAGAATTTTAATTGTCCGTTCGAATTTTCAAATTATAAATCGTTCGTCGAATTTAAAATTTTAGTCAATAAGTTACTCGACTTATGAAAGTTTTGATTCAATCTGTATTTTCAATTACAATTTTTTATCGAAATTACCAATTATAAAAAATATTCAGAAAAATTTTTGTATCAAATTTTGGTTATATTCGATTTAGAAATTTTAATTTTCAGTCCGACTTTTCGAGATTAGAAAGTTCTAAATAGAGTTTTAATTTTCATTCCAAATATCAAATTTTAAAAAAGGTTTAAATTTTTTTCGATTTTAAAATTTTAATCGAAATTTGCGAATCTTAAAATTTTTTAAGTGTTTTTATCAAAGTTTTAATCAACGTTTTTGCCTTTGATTTAGGATTTTAATTTTCAGTTCGAATTAGAGAGTACAATGCCGATTACCAGTTATCCAATTTATTGGTTTTACCGTATAACATTGAATAGCGATTTAATTTAAGATACATTAAACGAGACACCAAAGATAAATTGTCAATATTTTAATTGTCAAATACAAACTTTTCTGTTATCGATTTAGAATTTTAATTTTCAGTCCGACTAAACGAACATTGGAAATTTTAAATCTGGTTTTGATGGAGATTCAAATTGATTGCAATTTACTGAAAATTTTAATTTTCAATCCAATTTTATTCTTTAATTTAAAATTTTAACTAAAAATATTAATTTTAATTTTTCCACGAATTTTTAATTTAATTGAAATTATCAAATTTTAAAAACTTAGAATGTACAATTTTCAGTTTAAATTATAAATCTTTTCATCAATTTAAAATTTTAATGGAAATTTGAGTGTTGATTATTTTGAAATCAAACTATTAAAAAAAAAAAAAAAATTTGGGGGATTTTACTCCAGCACTCAATGCCACTAATGGGCCCACGGTGCAATACCGACATTCTCACTAATTCATTCAACCCATTCATCACATTCACACAAGTACAGTGTACCACCTGCGCATTGCATAGCTCCATGTCACCCTGTACAAACTATTTTTAGTTTTCAGTCCGACTAATCGAATGTTGAAAATTTTAAATATTTTTTCAAATTTTAAAAATGTTGAAGGTTCAAAAATTAAATTGACTTTATTCGATTTAAAATTTAATTTTCAATCCTAATTTTGAAAATTATAATTTTTTACCGAATTAAAATATTCAATCAAAATTATCAAAGTTCAATAATTACGATTGTTTCAAAATAAATTAAAATTTTTATGTATTCGTAGAGTTTTTGAAATCAAGTTTTATGTGTTCGATTCAGAATTTTAATTTTCAGCACAAATTATTACACTATCAGCTTAAATTAATTATAAAATTTTATCGAATTTAATTTTTTAACGAATATTAGAACTTTTAATTGGTTTGATTGTCCAATTTGGAGAAATTTTAAAATTAATCGAAATTATCTAATTTTAAAAATTTTAGAACATTATTTTCAATCTGATTTATCCAATTATGAACATTTTGAATATTTTGCCAAATTTAGAAATTTTAATTACTAAATTTTAAAATTTTTGGCTGAAATTAAATCAAATTTTTGTTTGAGATTTGAAAATATCATAATTTTCTATTTTATCTAATAATTTCGATTAAGATGATTTTTCAAAATAGTTGTATCTTGAAACCAAATTTTTATGAGGTTGATTTACAATTTTAACTTTCAGTACGAATTTTAGAAATTTGGAATAGAATTATAATATTCACTCCAAATATCGAATTTCGTAAAAGTTTTAGTATTTTATCGAATGTAAATTTTTCATGGAAATTTTCAAATCAAATTTTGAAAATAAAAATTAAATTTTTTTCCGAATTTCAAAAACCAAAATTCGTTGTATGCGATTTAAAATTTAAATTTTCAGGCTGAATAAACGAATTTTGAAAATTTAAAATGTTTTTTTTTTTTATTTTAATCGAAACTATCGAATTATAAAAATTATAAGTGTTATCTTTGAGGCATTGAGTGCTGGAGGAATCCACCCATTTTTAATTTTAAAAAATAAAGATTGTTTTGGAGTAACATTTTAAATATTTTTTCAAATTTTGGTTAATTCAAATATATAATTGTTTCCATTCAATTTAAAATTTTAATTTTCACTCATAATTCTAAAATTGCTTAATATTTTTTTTAATTTAAAATTTTAATTGAACTTATCGGATTTTTATAATTTTGATAAATTTTTATGTATACAATTTGATATTTTATTTTCCGTTATAATTATCATATTAAAAATCATTCCTCGATTTTAAAATTTTGAATTTTGAAAATATTGATTTAAATTTTTATCGAAATTATCAATTTAAAAAAATATTTTTAGTTTTTATTTGATTCATAATTTTCATTTCAAATAATTCTGAAAAATTCATTGAATTAAAATATTTTATCGTATATTAGAACTATTGATGGTATTGAAATCAAATTTGTATGAATTGGATAGAATTTTAAATTTTATATTTGTTCATAATTGTAAAATTATTGTAAAATTCTAAAGTAGGTCAGTAAAATTTTAATCGAATTTATAGAATTTTAAATATATAATTTTGATTGGTAAAATCAAATTTTTATATATTCAAATTAAAAATTAATTTTCATCCTAATTTTAAAAATTTCAATGTTTTGAAATCTAATTTGATTTATTCGATATCGAACATTATTTTCATCTGAATTGGATAAATTATGAATATTGTGCCAAATTTCAGATTTATATTACTAAATTTTAAAATGTTTGTTTTTCAATCAAATTTTTGTTTGAAATTTTAAAATTTAAAAATTTTCTAGAATTTAAAGTTTTACGCGATAATTTTTAAAAATTGTTGTTGCATGAAATCAATTTTTGATGAGGTTGATTTACAATTGTAATTCTTAGTACGAACTATCGAATTTTAGAAATTTTTAACCTCAGTTTTCGAATATTTTAATATTTACTATCGAATTTCAAAAAGTTTTAATTTTTTCACACATTATCATCGAAATTTACGAATTTTGAATGAAATCAAATACCGCGTTTTGAAAATTTAAATTTATATCTATTTCCGAATTTATAACCCAAAATTTGTTGTATTCGATTTAGAATTTAAATTTTCGGTCTGAATTAACGAATTTTGAAAATGTAAAATATTTTTCTTTGTAATTTAAAATTTTAATCGATATATCGAATTTTAAAAATTTTGATTGTTTTGAAGTAACATTTTTTGGTATTTGATTACCGAATTTTCCAAAAATGTAATTTTGTTTTAAATATAATATTCTCGAATTTCTAATCACGATTTTTTCGATCGAATTTTAAAAATTTAATGTGTTGAAATCAAATTTTATTTATTCAATTTTGAATTTTGATCTTCAATCCAAATTTTGAAAATTTTAAATGTTTCCTCGAATGTGAAACTTTATTTTGAATTTTGAAAATATATTTTTTTTCTAATTTTAAAAATGCCAAAATCAAAATGTTTCCTATTCCACTAAGAATTTACGTTTTTAGTCCGAACTAGCAATTTAAAAAGTTTTAAAATTTTTAATATAAACCGGAAAAGTTGTTTAAAAATGGCAGTCCGTCAATTACGGTGTGGGACAGATCAGACGTTTCCAAACAGTCTTCATCAGTTAATTTTTGTTCGATCAGCGATCTATTTAAAGTTCCACGTGCCCTTTTACGTTACAATAGGTTTAGGTTAATATTTTAACCCTCGACTAATTTCGTGCCTATTGTTAAAAACTATATTAAATTATAGACGATCATCAATAATATCTAAATATAACTTAAATATTTACATAAAAATACCATTAAAGAAGGCGAAGATGAAAAAGTAAAATATCTTACATAGACATGTAGTTATACCATGAAATGCACATAATAGAGTTATTGGACTGTCAATTGTAAAACATTTTTTTAGTCGCCGATCATATATGTATGTATAAAAAAATCATTTTTGATTTGTTTGACTCTAAATTGCCACCAAATAGTTTAAATTTCATAACGACTTAATAACACATATACTCGTATGTATATATAAATAATAACAAGAAGACTAAATCTTATTAATCTTTGTAATAAAATGATAAATGACTTCTGCGTTCGGAGAAGACAATTATTACTGTAAAACGACAAAAAAAAATTCTGGATCTTTTAGTCGTTGGATAATTAGGCCACTTCATAAAAAACACAAAACAAAAATTCAAGTAAAAATATCAAGTCACAGAATCAAGTTAAAGATCGTGAAATTAAATAAATAAACAACAACATCGTTTAATGTTTAAATTGATAAGCTTTAAACTATCGTACATACATATTTAGAACCTGTTCTTATAAATATATAGACGTGGCCGACATTTTAGTTTTTCTGTACTTTCTTCTTTCTCGATTTATATATATATTTATTTATGTACTTGTTAAATCAGTAATACATATATAAGAAGTAAAAAGGTACACATATATGTATAAATAATTTACCGTTAAATCGATAAAAAAAAATGCACGATCCGTGCTGCGCAAGTATGTGTAAATTGATCAAAATTAAATTTAAGACGAATTCAATATAAAACATTTTGTTGTCTTACGAGAATATTGTATACCAAAAAGAGGTCTGTAGCTCATACTACAACAACAAATATAACAGATATAAGAAAAAAAATAATTACAAAAATGAATCCATCATACACTGCTAAGTGATGATATAACAGTTCTTACGTTTTATATAAATACACGTAAAGTTTATCGTTGAAAATTATTGTATATAGCTATATGGAACCAATTTTGGATTTTACAGTAAAAAGTTGGTTCTCTGCGGTCTGCAATATAATAATATATAATGTGCCTAAGATGATTATAGGTCAGTGGTTTGTATATGGTATTTGTATACAAATATTATAACATGATATTGAAAATGCAAATTGTTCGCATTTAGATGCCTGGTAAAACTCATTTTTTGAGTGAAATGTGAATGCAAGTTAAAAAGCAATACTGTGAATCAGTAAAAAAAAATCTGCTCTTTCTTGGCATTTTTGGTGGCATTAACAGAATCCACGCCTCGTTAACGGGAGCCAGGTGATTCTCATATTTTTCAATTCCCGCTCAAATAATCATACAAGCCTGGAATATAGCGCTTTGTAAACGTAAAAGCTGTATAAGGTATGTAATCGACTTTGGGATGCTACCATATTAAGTAGAGAGCAAGTAACTGAACGGAATCATTTATCGTAATTGAGGAGTAATTGAAAATTTCGAGTAAGTACGTGAAACACCATCACCACCGAGAGTAAGACAACTAGAAAAAAAAAGATTCAGGAAGCTATGACTGTTTGCATGCACCTGTGGAACAACAACTATAATCACTGTCGTAATCATGACATCCTCCTGTACATTCCCCTACCAAGAACTGTGAATGCAATTTAAGGTTGTGATGCAGCACTTATAACTCGATCAGAAAAGCATAACTTAAATCAATACTAAATGTCTCGTACAAGATAGCAACGTACCAAGCGCCAATCAACTTCTGTCTTAATCACATCCAATGAATCATAACCTGCTTGATCTTCCCTCAATTTTCAATTTTAACCGAAAGTTGGACCTGAGGAACCATAGTTTCCGAATCTTAATATACCCACATCGACGTGCTAAATACAAAATTTTAACCAGCTCGCTCCGAATACTTTTAGGCCACTTGTTCTTTTCTTCGTAGTTTCTAGTAATGACACTTAGCGGTTTGTCAGTAATTAACTGTCACACATTTGACACCACCGTTCTATGAAGTACTAAGTTCTAAAATTATTGAACCTCTCTACACTCCCGAGCTAACATTATCCAATTGCCGTGAACTAAATAGCATTTTAAACCGGTTCGAACGTAACCGGATTGATGACAATTGCAGGTTGACAAAATCTCAATTTTAAGTTTACACTTTGTATAAAGGTTTAAATTTTCTTGGTGGTGGGTTTGTTATCCAAAGTAACTCACTTCTAGAACCTCTTCCGCGTGATCATACAATTTTTGCATTCTTTGATTTTGCCAAGAAACATGCGGGCTTTAAATGGAACGTAGAAGTTTTAGTTTGCAATTTTCTCGAAGACAAATATTTGATTTCAACGCAAGTCACGTTTGCAAAATGGAGATGGGTTTCTCCATATGGCCATAATGATTTTCAAGGTTAACCGTATCGAATTTGTACTGAGTTAAAATATTTCATTGTAATACGTATGATGGACGCAGATCTTTTGAAATAGCTTGCTCATTTAAGTTAGATATTGGATTGCTTTTTTTAATTTTTTTATTATTTTAAATATTACAACTGACATATATATCATCTAGTAATTTGTCTATCTTTGTCATGTTCCTTTCGCAGAACAAAAATATAACCCATTAGTTAGTCTCTAAAAATTTGGCCACCCTATTGTGGTCTTCCCAATTCCAGCGGGTTCTTTCCTTGGAGCCTTCGTACCTCATTTGTGTTACTCATCATACCACGTAACTGATTATTACATGTAACATTTTGATGTTGACCAAGCTGTTGTATGTGTTTGCTGACGTATTACATCCGGAGGTGCCTATGTATGTTATCGTTTCTTATGTACCAAGGAGCGTTCACTATTCTACGTAACACTTAAGTTTATATTATTTTAGTATTGGTTTTCTTAGTACAGCCCCAAAGCTGAAGACCATAGTCCATATAGGTTTTAAAACTTGTTGGTACAGTTGCAACTTATTAGGTATTGACAAATGTGAATATCTTCCAATTAGCCAATACATATTTCTATATTTAATATGAAGTTTCCATTTTAACTTAGCATCGAGAATCATGCCAAGATATTTGGCTATGTTAGCATAAGGTACTGGTTTGGTATTTAGTTCTATTGGTATCCACTTAACTATTTGATTGGTTACGTTAACTTTGCGTTGATTTTTCTTCATTCAGCTTAATGCGCCACTTTTTGGTCCAGTTACTTAGTTGGTTCGTATAGCCGGTTGCAGTTCTGATTGCATCGTCTACTACTATAACCAGTAGCTAAAATTGCAGTATCGTCCGCGAATGTTGCTATTGTTGTCCCACTTTTGTTTGGTAAGTCGCTTGTGTAAAGTAAATACAAGACTGAGCCTATCACGCTACTTTGGGGAACCCCTGCAGATACTCTCTTTAACTCGGAAAATTCTTCTTCACATCTTTTAAATATAAGATTTGAAAATCTGAAAGTAGTCTTTTAGAAAATCGCGAAGCAGTTTATATTCCAATCCATACTTTATCGATGGACTGTGCTACATCCAGAAATATTGTTGAACATATCATCTTATTTTCAAGTACATCTTCAATAATACTCGTAACCCTGTGGACTTGCTCTATGGTTGAGTGGCTTTCTCGGAATCCGAACTGATGTGGTGGTATTAGCTTTCTCTCAAATATTATACGTTTTATCCTATTGTATAACAGTTTCTCAAAAAATTTCGAAAGTACTGGAAACAGAGAAATTGGCCTGGATGACCTTTTATGATTAGATGGTTTGTTCGGCTTTGGTATCATAATTATTTCTGCTATTTTCCATTGCAGAGGTACATATTTCAGTCGAACTGAATTTCTTTATCGCTTCTTAACGGGTGACCGATTCATTTTTCAGTTCTCTAATATTTGATTGCTGATGATTTTAATATTCAATTCAATTATTTTGCAATATGTACAGCTAAATTGGAATACTCAATCCTTAGAGTGGAAGTATTGAACACCTCCTGTAAACATCAACACGAATAGCTTAGGAATGGCAGGACAAAATTGTAATATCACGATAGATACATAGTTGCATCACTGCGAGCACCTTCTCTGGGGACTTATATGACGTTGATATTTTCCAAAGAATATAATATTTACCTTGGCCCAGACTCATATTTAATAATGACGGTAAGAACAGGACCCTTAAAAGCAATGATGTCAAGCTACAGTTTGTCGCACGACATAAGTTTTTGAAATCGATTATTAATGAGAAAAACCAAATTAAGATAAGCGTCACTCAGTTTACACTGTTACGTGAAGTGAAAATTTGCTATTGACATTGTCATCTTCTCATCCGTACATTGTAATAAATTATAGAGGAGAACCGCTGAATAGAAGATGAATTCAGCAGAATGGAAATCGTAACAACTAATTTTATAGTTTTCAGACGACGTTTGAAACATATTGACTGGTCCAAATTGATTATTTTTGAAAAATATATGAACATACGTATGACATTTCTAACTCAAAATTCAATACGGCTCCGTCATGATTTTTTTTTTTAAATGCTTCAAAAACTGATGTATTCAAATACTACAGGGTGACCAAACGTAGATATCGTATAAGAAATCAAAATACATTTCAAATGATGTATCTCACTCGACGCATATTTCCTATGATCAGTTCAGAACGGATATATAGGCACCCCCGCTATAGAGAGTTGAAGATGCACAACCGATCTTGCTATAGATTTGATTTTACTAGATTTATTTTTTATTTATAAATTTAAATTATTTGTGATAATTTATTCTAAAAAAATTGTAGCCATCTATTGAGTAATAGATAAACTATATAAATAGTGAAATAAGGTTACATATAGAAAATATTAATTTATGGAAACTAAAATAAAAAGTTTATAATTTTAATTCTACGTTCACTACGATTGTGGTGACATCTATATTTGGATAGAGAAACTACCAATTATATGTAAATTGTACTATTGAAGAATAGTCTAGAGGCTTATTCACGAAAATCGTAGAGTACTTTTGTAGTTTGCTGAAGTTTGGTATAAATTCAAATCTTTTGTTATCTAAACTATTAAATGGTTTTTATTCACCTTAACAAATATTGGAATAATTTTGACGTCATGAAACATTATTAAACTCTCGCTATTATATAAGACATAACATGAATGTATAACTCATATAACTAAAAACAGTTAGTTGAAGCAATCATAAATTGTTGCTCACCAATTAACTCGAAATTATATCGTCAGCGATACGCGATAAACCAATATGATACCATCCTGCTTACCTTAATAAACATAATCTATATATATATATACGAGATAATATAATCAACAGCACCCCTGGTGTTAAAATATTGCGAAATATTTTTTAATCGATTTTCGATATCAATAACCATAAAACTAAAAATAATAATTGGAAGATAACCGCCGCAATTATCATAAAATAACCATAACTTGGTTGATTATATGTTTGTTGTATATCGCATACGTAAAATAGTTTGACAGATTTTATGCGCGGATTAAAAACCGGGCATATTTGAATATTTTGACAGTTTAAATAAAATCAAGGTTGAAAAGGTTAAATATCATAGCAGATTGATAAAGTTTAGGATTAAACGAAATAAAAAAATCGTGTATTATATACACAAGACGTTCCAGTTGATCACTTTCTACATACATAAATATATCGTCTTAACATAAAGTCATTTGTATATATATAGTGCGCTATTACGCCAATATTATATCCATTAATAAGACTTAGTTTTCTATACACAGTAGTTTTTTTTTTAAATTTATAACAAATAACAACATTTATTGTCAACAGTTCAAAAAGCTACTTACAATATTATTCTTGTGTATAGCGCAATTTAGTTTTTTTTTTTTTTTTCATTTTATTTAAATTTATGAAATTGAAGTTTTTGTGTGTTACAAAATGTTTGTTACCTTTCATATATTTATGTATGTATATATAGGTATATATATATGAATATGACATTTACAATAATGACAGTTCCACGGATCGGGGCGCGGGTAAAATATTGATAAAAAGAAAAAAAAATATTTCAATGTCTCATGTGAAACCAAACGTCGTCAGAATGCAATCAGATATTGTATTATGTATATGTACGAGTATCTCTATATACAATGCCTTGATTTTATTATTTTTTTTTTTGTTAAGAGTTAAGACACCAGTATTGTTGTTATATCCTTACAAAAAAAAAACTCAAAAAGAGATAATTTGTTAAAGTTGGACATGACTTGAAGTTTTGAGTGATTTAAACAATATTGGTACGTGATTGGAATCGGTTTTTGTTTGTTTGTATATCGTATAACCATAGCGCATACAAAAGATGAAGATGAATTGTAACGCCATTCCCGGTTTTTGTGTTCGTTGTGTTAAGGTGTAATATCGTTTTTTGTTTTGTTTGTTTTGCTACGGACTATGTGAAACAATCAATATACGGAGTATAAGTTAATTCCAATAATTCTATGTACTGAACCTTGAAATACATCATTGCACAGCATACAAATGTATCTGTTATTTTTTATAATTATCAGACAGAGCCGCCATAAATGGAGAACAGCTACGAGAATAGAATTTTTCAACAAAATTATTTGTCTATACGATACGTCCATATTCCACCAAACGCGCATATGCGCGAGTATATGCAGTCAGGATTTTGAAGCTTTTTTTGTAATTGTATATGATCGTATACGTTAAGTCATGTTGTTTAAGCTGAATTTATAACAAACAGTAGGTTATGTGAATTGGTTTTGCTCAATTGAAGATAACTGCAGCCGCAAGTAGTTTATTTCCCACGCCTGTTAAGGCGGAATGTTTTAGGAACGTTGCATTCAATTATTCTGCTAGAAAATTTAATTCAAACATAAAGCCACAGATGGATTAAATTATTTTTTGAAATACTTGATCCCTGATCTAAATCTGCAACGCCAGACTCAGCAATACATCCCTAAACCGATATTGTTATAATCTAGAGATTTTTTCTGTCTTCGCACTTCTAGAGCCCTTCCCTCCCTGCCGTATAAATTAAACTTCCTGTCAACTGAAAAAAAAACGTTATTTTCCGTTTCGAGAAAGACATTTCATATCAAGTTGAATCAAATTAAACAAATCGGATCGGATTTTCGAGTTTGGACCTTTTTTATAAAAGCCGGGTGTTTTGACCTATATACAGCTGATGAGAATACCAACAATGAGAAGCATGTTCAGAAAGTAATTTTTTTTTTTAAATTATTGTTTCTTAACAAAAAGATAAGAATCGAAGTCTTATTATTGAAATGTATTACTTAAAGCCCGGAGTTACATTGTATCATTCTTGTGTGTCTTATATAGCAGGCATGTTACTCGATGGAAATACTGCAATGTTTTTATTTTATTTGAGTATTTGGATCATGGTGAGATTCAAGAAGCGGACTAGTAATGTGATTATGTAAGTAACTATGTAATTCCGGCCAAAACAAAATAAATTGAAACGCACTAGAAAATAACAATAAGCATTAGAAGGTATTGTCTCGATGAGCTGGTATGAACAACGAATCGATCGGAAAATGTGGGATTATGTGCGATTTTGGTGTGAAGGAAGGCAGGTATAATAGAATTTGATAGAACGAGGAGTTAACGAGGAATAATTTTAACGAAGAGATAACGAAATGATGACAGACATCTGTTGAGGTTGATTGTGATCAGGACAGTGAAATTGGGAGGAACGTACGATTAATGCTATGCGGCGGGCCGATCGACTAGTATCGATGTCAAAAGTAGATTTACTCTTAAACTTTGGTCTTCTGGTAGTAGTAAATTGTTAGTTGAATGTTAGAGATGAAGAAAGTTGGTTGGCTGAATAGGTATATGGAGTATGAAGAAGGGGTAGATGGGTATATGTATAAAACAAAAAAGAGGTACTAAACTAATTATCATTCATTACAGTGTCTATCACCGCTCAAATATATGGAATTATTAATAATAGATTGAATTAAATTACAAAATTGTTTTGCCAGTTAAACTTAAAGTTAAATTAATTAATTAAAGGTTGGAATGCAGAATAAAATAAATCGTAGCTAATTTGAGTTGAATTTTCAGGAGTATCTCATAAGTCTGGTACTGAAAACTTCGGTTGTCAGTGCTGCTCAACAGACTTTAGGTATAGTGAAAGTCAGACCCAAGAATGATTGGTTTGATGACGAGTGTCGTCTTGCAGTTGAGCAACAAAATATAGCCCATAATGAAGTGCAACAACGTCTCACAATCGCAAGGAAAAACAAGGCAGCTCTTGCAAGAAGGGCAGCTAAGCGGATTTGTAGACGGAAGAAGCGAGAATGGTGGAAGGCCGAGGTTCTGAAAGTACAACAACTCAGCAATGAGCGTAGTTCACGTAATTTCTTTAAAGGAATTACTGGATTGCACCATACTTTCAGGCCTTCGTCAACCGCCATTCGGGACCGGGATGGAAACCTCTGTGTCAACATCGACGCAGTACTTGACGCATGGAGTGGACACTTTACTGAGCTGCTTGATGTTCATCATGCGTCACAGACTGTTGTTGAGCCACCTCTAAAACAGTCTGCGGAGATTTGCACTGAGGAGCCATCCCATGAGGAATTCACTAAGGCCATGCAGAGAATGAAACGAAACCGCTCACCTGGAGTGGACTGCATTAATTCGGAGCTCTTGATATTCGGAGGGGATACTTTGTGGAACTGTCTTTTCGACCTTATTCGATTAGTATGGCGAACCGAAGTTATGCCTGATGAATGGAAAGTGGCCGCGATATGCCCCATCTTCAAGAAGGGAGACCGCTTGAAGTGTGAGAATTATCGCGGTATAGCTCTCCTTTGCACAGCATACAAGTTACTGTCATACATTTTATTGGATAGAATCACTCCTCTGGCGGAGGCCTTGGTTGGTGACTATCAGGGAGGATTTCGTCCGAATCGATCAGTCACTGATCAGGTCTTTTCGCTGCGGATGATTCTATCTAAATATTATGAGACATCCATCTCCGTACATCAGGTTTTCTTGGATTTCCGGCAGGCCTACGACTCGATCAATCGAGAGAGTTTGTGGTTTGCCCTGGAATACCTAGGAATGCCAACAAAATTGGTACGACTGTGTAGGATGACAGTGACGCAGTCTCAATGCTGTGTTAAAGTTGAGAACAGGCTATCGACAATTTTTGCAGTTAACTCGGGTGTTCGGCAGGGAGATGCTCTGTCCCCGATACTCTTTAATCTCATGTTGGAGTACATCTTTCGTAAAACTGAAACACCTCAGCGCAACATCTTATATCGCCAGTCCAATCAAGTGCTTGCATATGCAGATGACATATGCGTGATTGGACTGAATAGCAACGGAGTGAAAGAAATACTTGATCCGCTTGTAGAGTTTTCAGCTTCTGTTGGACTCCAGATCAATGAGTCCAAAACGAAATACCTGATCTCTGGTTTTAGAGACAATGGCACACCAGATTTTAGTAGTGGCCACCACACGTTAGAGGGAGTGAGGAGGTTCAAATATTTGGGCTCTCTTATCACTCACGATAACAGTGTGGGTGAGGATATTAAAGTGCGGCTGGCAGCTGGCGGTCGTTCTTTATATCCTCTAAGGCCACTGCTAAAATCTAAACACTTATCAAGTGCCGTGAAGCTGAAGCTTTACAAAGCGTTGATCAGGCCCGTTGTTATGTTTGGATGTGAAAGTTGGGCGCTGACGGATGAGTACGAGAGATGGCTCCTTACATTTGAGAGAAGAATCATGCGTGTGATTTACGGCCCTAAACGCGAAATAGATGGTACATACCGAGCTCTGTACAATTTCGAGATCAGAGATCTGATGAAGATCCCCGATATTGTACATGAAGTTAGATCTCAGCGAGTACGCTGGCTCGGTCACGTTCTGCGTGCTGATCCGGAACGAATTGTGCAGCGATCTCTGAAAGGAGAGCGACCATATGGTAGGCGCAGAGGTCGTTGCAGGCGACGATGGCTCCACGATGTAGAGAACGACTTGGCCTCTTCAGATTGTCTAAGACAGTATGAAGACCAAGCTCAGGATCGAAACCGTTGGAGCCAGATTGTTGATTCAGTAAGGGGCCAGTAATGGCCTTTAACACTGTTATTATTATTATTATCTCATAAGTCTGATCCAGCAAACTAATAAATTTTATTTCAGAGCCCTGCAGTGATGCTGTTAAAAATTAATAAAAGTAGATTAGAACAGTATCGTCCTGTGTTACCAACTATTGGCTATTCTAAGTGTCTGTAACCGAGTCAATTTCTATCATACTAACTGAACCTTTCCAAATCGTCTTTATGTTATGTGTAAACGGGTGTTCGGTGAGGCCCGGCCATCTCCGGGAGATCCTGCGTAATGCTTAGTCGAACACTTCATTCAAATCAAATCAAATCAACAAAGAGATTAGAATCGAATTTTTGTTGTTTGCATCATGATTGGGTTACACATTACAGCAGTCGAAGCTCGAAAAGAGGATTATTAACTAACAAGTGTTTTCACTAGTGAAAGGCAAAATTATCCGAGTGCCATTCTCAAAGCCTACAAATCAGTATTTCGATATGGCACGAAATCGGTTTATTAAATTTAAAGCGCATAAGCTCTGCTGCTAGTCCGGCAGTCTCGGATTTTTGTGCAACATACCGCCTTTTTGTAAAAGGTTTTAAAAATAAAATAGTCGATACAGGAGCCGACATTTTCGTTCGTCAGCAAGCCATTATTGCAGATTGCTGCAATATACTAGTGCAGATTTTTCAATAAAATTCGATCTTCTGACTAATTTAAAAGGAACACGTTTTATTGATACCAAAACCAAGTTAGCAATGTAAACATTATCGATACAAGATGACAAGTCCACCATAGCCAGACAACTTGGTCCTCTTCCTTTTTGAAAACCAAGAAGATTAGATCCCATCCAGCATAAAACGGCCGCATGAGAGTTCGAACATATGGAACTTCTTTGAATACGCCTTACATCGAATTCCACTGCGTCTTAGCCGAATGCGAACGGTTCTTTATGAAAGCCAAGGATGCTATGACCATTTCAACCGTTTTAGTTCATTCTAAGAACAACGCAGCTCTCACTATTACCATTCATGTATCGAGTTGGAATAATTTCGCGTAATGGTCCAATTAATTGGCCACCAATATCGTGTGATTTAACCTCATTGGATTATTTTCTTTGGGGTTATGTAAAGTCACTTATCTACGTCGATAAACCAGAGACAATTGAACACCTGGAAATCAACATTCGAAAAATTATTGGCGAAATACGGCCGCAGATGCTCCGAAAAGTTTGTGAAAATTGGTGTTCCTAAAATTTTCTATCCAATAAAGCCCGTTTCATTGATATTAAAAATATATTTTTTTGTTTTATTATGATTTAAACTTCTGTAACTCTTTAAAATACACCCTTTACCAAAACACTTAAAAAAATTTATTTTTGGTACCTTCCACTCATTAGCACACCTCCGGATCCACGGCGTCCCGGAAACTTATCTCGACTCGGTATTTTTGGCCTATCGTTTAAACAAAGATTGCAACGGTTGGGCAAAGCTTGTTTATACATTGTCCAAACTCAAAGAAAACTCTAGACATATTGCATTCCCACAAATAGTACAACAGATCAAGGCTCACAGTTTGAGACGAATTTAATTACCGGTTTGTCCGCCTACCATTCTCAATACAATGGCATAGTAGAGCGGTTTTATCGAGATCTCAAGGGATCATTAATGGCTCGATGCAATACAATTGATTAGAGTGATGAGATATCATTTGTTTTTCTTGGATTTCGAATAACTGTAAGGGAGGGACTTAATTTTTCGCCTACCAACATCTTGACAGAGCCTGATTGTATACCGGGAGAATTTTACGTTCATGACGATTCATCATCTTACTTTCATATCAACCAGTTCATGCGATTATATATTTGAAAAAATTGAGAAGGTTAAGACAGGATTGTGACCTCCGTACAATGGCCTTTTCAATATAAGTTTACTCAAAGATCGTCTTTATCGTATATGACGTAAAAAATAGTGAAACTTCATTCTATGTTGCAAATACATGAAAGATGACAGCAGTGCTTTGCTTCCGAATAATTAATGATATCGGAAAGCAATTACATGTTCTTAATTGTGTCGCCATCAACAGATGTCCAACCGAACCATCCGAAATCGATTGGTTATTTTTAATTTAAACTGAGGCACGCAAACCGTACCCGAATTTATCGTTTTTTCTGAGGTTTGAACTTGGGTTTTAAAGGAATTCATGTGGCTTCTTTGGATCTCTTTATTCAATTAAGTGGACCTGCAACTCTCTAAGCCCGATTTACATTTAAATAAAAACTTATAGTTGTACGACGATTAAATAATTCGGATAAAGGCATCGACATATCATATCCGCTCATCAGTTGCGCCAGCTATATCCTATATCCATGAACTGTAATTCGTAATATGTATACTAAGAAACAAGATTTTACAGTTGCATACCACCAAGCGTATACATCGCAGCATTTTATCTACAAAAAATTGAAAAGCTTAATTCCACCTCTTATTTCCAGGTCTGCTTGAACTTCTATATAGAAATTTAGAAGTTTTATTTTCAATATTTTCGTTACTTTTTAGTTGGGATAGTGCTGAGGTCATCTCTGCGAGTTCTATAATTAAAACAAGAATTTCGACTTTTGGCTTTAAATTTCTTTATCATCTTTATTGATTTCGAATTCAACTTTTGACTTTATTAAATTTAATTTTTTTAAAGCTATAGGATTACACGTCATACTTGTCACGTGCAATTGATTATCCCACAAACCAGTTTTTCTATACGTTAATAAATTAAACGAATTCGATGCATATAAATGAGACCGCACACATCGGACGGGAAATTAAATCTAATAAAAGCAAAATAAATAATAATCAAATGGTAACACACCAACATACTCGTACCTATGTACATATATATACAATTTGCACACAATATACTATGAATCAGTCCACCTGTCGCCTATTCTATATATTCAAATTCGTCGTCGTCATCCGTCTAAAACCCATACAAAATATGTACAAAGTCTTATACAAGAAGTTGTAAGATCAAACAATTAAAACGTATAATAACTACATTTATATATACTCCAATTAACGAGTATGTTGTATAAAGACAATACGAGGGTACTATAAAGAGTTCGCAATATTTTGTAGGTGTTCCAACCTTTCTAGGCTTGCTGGGTGCGATAAAGTACAGTACATACCATTACTGAAGAATGAAATAAGAATACCGACTGACTTAAAGGAGGCAGCAAATTTTTCAAACGACCCTCGTAATTAGAATATTTTTTATTATTTTCAACTTGTTCTGTAAATAATATTTATATATATATACATCTCAATTATAAATCTTAAATATTTATCTAGTTATTTAAAAAAAAAATTAATTGAAGTCAGCATCCCACACAATAGGAGCTTACAAGTTACAAAGAATCAAATAAAAAAATGGTCAATGACATAAAAAAAATGTAGCAATAGAATTCCAATTACACTTGTAAAATGGTATAAAGTGTGTACACTTCACATTTGTCCATCGCGATGTATTTATGGTAAAATCCTGTTTGTTTTTTATAATTTCAAAAACTGATATTTAAAAATGAAAATTAATGATTTAATGGATGATTCGCAAAAATATATAAATTAATAAATAAAACAATTCAAGGTCTGTATATAGTTATATACGTATAGCCGTATAGCCATTAAGTTAAGGTTGTTGTTGTTGTCAATATTATATAGAAAATTCAATTAATAAAATACCATGTCTTAAGAACCACACAGCATTCATTTATTTTATTCTTTTAAATATATTCGGTATTTTGTTGTTGTTCTTATGTTTTAATTTATATTTATGTGTATATACGTTTATGGTAAATCCACGAGAGTATAATCTATATGTATATTATATCTGTATTATGTACCAAAGCCAATTACAACAAAGGACCCTTATAAAAATAATTAATGTTGTTGTGTTTAAATTAAATGCTTGCCCTTATAAATGAAATTCTTGAATTCGAATACAATATGTAGTAAGTACCTAGTTAGTTTATAGTTTATAGTTTATAGCACATTTAGCTCTTTTGTTGAACTTGGAATATTAAAAAAAACAACATAAATCAATTGAATTGAAATGCTTTTAACCTTTTGTTATAGATTAGCATAATCCACATTGAACAGAAGCTTTATATTTTTGTGTCTGATGCATTTTGCATCGCATAGTGATCCATCTTAAGCACTTTTCATATTATCGCCTCGGCTTTGAGCTGCGAAATTTTTTCTTTTTTATTTAAAGTATTTAACTTTCTAAATTAGATTTATTTGGTTAAGAATGTTAAATTTTATAGAAATTAATAAAAATAATTATCAAATAATTAAAATTTAATTGATAATTTTGAAAACTAAAAATATGATGCAACGATGTTAGCTACGAGGCGTACGCAATGCGTTCCACACTGCGATCCACACTTGACTTCAACAAATCAAAGTAGCACAAGGCGCAATCATTCACAAATAAAACTAAATTATATTTGACAGCTGCAAAAAAATAGCGGCGCAGCGTCGCTCTAATATGAATGAGTGATAGGCTTCGTATTTGTGGAATATGAAAAAGTCGAGGCGAGGCGGTAATATGTTAAGTACTTTAAGGTTATATCACTTTATGATGTAACCTTAAGATGGATTTTAACTTAACAACGATTTTTGGATACAGACGTTATCTCGAATGATATTTAATTACTATAATAACATCGAAAAATTGATTTCATTGCAAGTTTTACCACAACCAAATTGTGACACTAATTGTATCGAATATAGTAACCAGTGATTAAAGGAATAATAAATATTAAACAGTGTTTAAAGGCCATTATAGGTCCTTTACTGTGTCAACAGTCTGGCTCCAATGGCACCGTGAAACCCTCGTCGCCTGCAACGACCTCTATGCCTATGCCATATGGTGGGTCTGCGAAGTTTTCAGTGCCACCCAGACTGATTTCACACATTCAGCTTCCTCAATGTTGTCGCTGACAAAATCCTGATATCGTTTCTTTTGATCTTCATTTCATCAGACCTTCACAGTCGAAATGTACCAAGCGTTTCGCTGTGTTCCCGAACCAGTACAAAAACTTCCATCGTAGCTTTGCAGCGACCAAAAAATGATCGCTGCCTATGTATTTGGTTGCTCACACAAGTCGATCTGATTTCTGCCAGCTCTAGCATTAATGTCCGAATTTACCATTCTGACATCTTGTTCGGGTATAGATCCTATCATATCGTAGAAATCATTGTAAAATGAGTGATTATCTTAAGGCTGGCAAATTATCGACAGGTTGGCTAACTTGGCAATCGGTTATTGACTGCTTGGAAATCCAAAAACAGCCATCTTTACCTGTGGCCCAAAAAGAAATCTAGCGCCACTGTATAATAACGTATAGCCCAGGGCACATGGTCTTCACTTTTAGGCCAGCTAGTTTCTTGAAGAGCAACGAGTTCCGGCCGATACTCCTTCATGCATGTGATTAGGCCCTCTAACGCTCCTGGTTTCTTAAGTGACTGCATGTTCCATGTGCCGATCGTAAATCTCGTATTCGGGTACTTGAGTGTGGGTCCGGTGTTACTTTGGCGGTGTCCATTATTCGTTTTGTTGACTTTATAAACAGCTCATTTTTTTTACGGATGCGAGTCGTCAGACCAGCGATCCAACCGTTTAGGCGGTGAAAGTAATTGAGTCAAATAAAATTTTGCTGTAGCCTATGGTATCAAAAATATGACGTAAGATAAAATCGTACATATGTGTTTTAAAATGTGAACTTTTAAAATGTCTCTTCGCTAAATTTACATTCGAAAAGAAAATGAACATTTCAATTGAAAAATTTTAGTTTGAGAGATTTATCAAATTCAAATATTTTAAAATTCTTGAAACTTTACGACATATGAATCACTTCGAATGTTTTGCGAATACGTACCTGTAATTTTTTTGCAGAATTCTAGGGCCTCAAGTACTGAACTTATCGTTGGTCATTGCCATTTGTTAAATAAAACAGCGACTAGAACGTGTTATTTGCCGGATTTTTCATTAATAATAATATTTCTTCTCATACTCGTCCCGAATGGCAAATAACAATAACGAGACTATATTTTACACCTTTCAAAATACAAAAATTTCTTTCTTTACACTTTTTTCTAATCACAGAAAAACAAAATTTTTATTCCAAAAGTGTGAAAATCACAATCTTTGGACAACACCTACAAGCACGGTGAATTAGCACGCACTGAATTAAAAATAAAACAAATGCAACATCGATAAATTTAAATCGAGCACTAGATGAAAGAAATTGTTTTTTTTTTTTCAAATAACTGTTTTCGACAAATGAATTTAAATATGTACAGTTTTTCACGCACATCACCTGAAATCTGACGTACATTATGATTGGATGTTGCAAAATTTATTTTTTACCAACAAATTAAAATTGATGTATTTCTGAACATGATACATTTTGTTCGTTACAAATCTAGTCATACCTCTCTACATATAGCAATTCATACAGTGGTGTTGTCTGACATGAAATGTTGGGAAAATGGCGGAGGAATGATATTGCTAAGAATCTGGGGCCAAACTAAACTCGCTGAAAGGAAAATTAATTAAGTTGTTGAGGCTGGAAACTGAGTTAATGAGTTCAACAATCTGCAACAAACTATAGTTACACAGTCATAATTTTGATTTTGAAGGGCGTAAAAGGATCTTTAAGTAAGTTCAACGGTGACGATAATTTAAAAAAAATGCCTGCAACAGTAAGATGGGCCCAGTATAAAAATTAGTAGCTTGAAATATACCACAAGACACAGGCGATAAATTCTGAAGGATTGTTTGGGGGACTTTTACGATTTCATAGACTGCAAGTTTAGAAAATAAGAGATTATGATTGCGAGTTAATTAATTTCAAAATTTAATTATTTTAAAAATTATAAAAATACCATATTAGTATGGTGGTAAGAGCCGCAGCTAGAGAGCATGGTTTGTGGTGACGATCAATGGTTCGATCCTCAGCAAGGTATTTATAGTTTTTATGATAGATATTTATTTGAATCGACAA
The DNA here is from genome assembly GCA_951394425.1 of Tipula unca. Lineage (NCBI taxonomy): Eukaryota > Metazoa > Arthropoda > Insecta > Diptera > Tipulidae > Tipula > Tipula unca. The sequence continues at coordinate 43,304,859 of OX596381.1, read as the reverse complement.
CCGAGGTTGATGTGATGAGTTACAAAGGCAGAATGAACATTATTCAGTGAAACACCACAATGTTCGAGAAGCAAGCCTTGAACAAAAATAGCTAGAAAAAGTTAAGCTAGTTTTGATCGACATATTACAATCTTTTCTCAAGAAGTACGATTGTTTCGAGTTGAATATCCATTTAAATCAATTAATTTGGGAAATCGTACATCGGTTGCAATAAAATGCTCGATGCTTAAATGACGGATGCTGCTACCATGACACATTTGTTTAGTATCACGGTAGCTATTGGCTGTGTAGAAACTGGTAGATCTCAAGTAAAGAAGGCCCGCGATGAAGCCGCTTCTTGGTGTTACAAATATGGATATGAAATGCCAGTCGATATCCTATGCAGGGATATGGCGGATCTTAATCAATTGTATACACAAAACGTTGAAATGAGACCACTTGGTTGAATCATGGTTTTGGTATTGTACGATCCAGAACTTTTCCCACGCTTATGTAAAACTAATCCAGCCGATTACTACAGTGGATACAAAGCTGTGGCAGCAGGAGTAAAATAAAATGAAGCTAACACATATGTATTTCGAAAAGGAGCTTAAAATAATCCTGAATTGACATATGACAAAACTGTGCAATTAGCAATTGCATGCCTGCAAATTGAGGTTGGTGTCACAGATTACTTTCGAATAAATACACGCATACTTGGACTATTTTTATGCAACTATACTCAATATGGGAAGTTCGAGAGTTACATTGAACGAGTATATAAACGCAACCAGGTTGCAAAGTAAAATCAGCTTAAATTCATTTAGGGATCAGTGAACAAGTGAAGTTAAAGTGAATTAGTGAAATAGTAAAGTGCTCTAAAGTGAACCAGTGAGATTGTAATAAAGAGCTGAAAGTGCTGAAAACAAGTGTTCATTTATTCTCGAATAAATTGTGCTAAGTTAGTAAACCGTCCGAGTGTTTTATTACAAAATCCATATCGAATCCTGAAGAGCCCGAAATTTGTAACAAAATCAAAAATGTAAAGGAACAAAAAATTTGAAATTTAATTCAATGAACAATGAAATTTCTGAATCTGACAATTTTAGGAATCTGAAATCTAAAACTTTGACTTTAAGTTCTATAGGAATTTAAATTCTCTAGTAATTTAGATGTTAAAATATTCAACTTAATTAAAAATATTTTATTCAATCTAGTAATTTAAGAATTCAAACCTTTTGGAAATTTTGGAAGAAGAATTTGATTTAAAAAAAAAATTTTTAATAAAAATTAGGTGTACGTAGAATAGAAATTGTTAAATTATAAATTTTAAAATGGATAATTAGTTAAAAGAAATTTAATTTAGAATTTCTAACTAAATCATTTCTAATTTAACGAAATATCTCAAAATATTATTTTTAAATGATTTAAATATTACGTAGATGTTAAAATTATAAATGTTGATTTTATAATTTTTAGAATTGATAATTTTGGAATTAAGTTCGGAAACATGTCTAAATTTGAAACTTTGATGTAGAAATGTTTAACAATTTTGCATTCGTCTTAACATTAAATTTTTTTTTTTAATTTAAGGATTTTTAATAAGAACCGTAGGTTTTATGATTTAGGATTTCAAAAAAATTGTGGTTGACTTTCATCTTGATTCATGAACAACATTAAAATATTAGAAATAAACAAAATGGTGATACCATTTTTAATCTCTCAGTATTATAAAGCTCTTACTTTTGTTATATTTTAAAATTTAATCCAAATTAAGTGTAACCTGTATATTTTAATAAAATTTAGAATTTTAATGATCCATTTAAAATTCAAAAAAATAAAAATCTTAAAATAAATAGAGGTTCTTTGAATTAAAAATCCCAAATTTATAATTTGGGTGAAATTCGATCTTGTAATTTTTAGAATTGCTCATTTCAGGTTTTCTAATTAATGTAAAATACAAATTTTTTTTTTTCAGTATACCAAAGCTTTATAAATTTCGAACTGCTTAGAAGTTACTGAAAATTGAGTATAGTATAGTGGTCGAACTAACTAATTAATTTTAAACAAATTTTACGTTCAAAAAAAGTTTCTAAAATTTTTAAAAACAAGAATTAAGTATTTTAAATCGAAAAGATATTGCGAAAGTTACTGAATCTTTAAATTAGCAATCCCGAATTTATAATTATTTAAAATTCTGAAATCCGATCCAATAAAATTAAGAAATGGTAATTTCTTATTTAAATTCTGGCCTTAGATGTGCGAAAATTGAAATTTGTTTTGGAGTCGTTAGAATCTAGTATTTTTGTAATTTGTTTTTTGAAATTAACATTTTATCTTCTTAATTTATATATTCTGTAATTCAAGAATTTTGATATGTTGAAAGATTAGTTCACCAGAAACGATGATTTAAAAACTATGATCCTATACACAAACTAGATTTAAAAAACTTAAAATTCGAATTAAAATATTTAAAATATGAAATGTACAATAACTATTAAAAATCAACTTAATTATTCTAATTTTTATAGTTAAATATTTAAAACAAATTAAAATTTTGAAATTTTAGTAAAATTCAAATATTTATTCTTCTTAATTTTATATTTTATGTACTATAGAATTTTTAATTGTTATTTGAAAAACACAATCTCTGTTACAGTTACGTACAGATTTTAGGATTTAATGGCATTTCGAAAAAATAAATTTTAATATTTTAAACGTTTTTCTTAAATTTTAGGATGAGAGTTAGCATTTTGAATCCAAAATATATTAAAAAATGTTAATCTTCCATATTTGTAATTTAACATCACCCAATTTACAATTTCTAGAATTTATAAAAATCAAACTTTTAAAAATAAATTAAAATTTAATATAAGTAAAAATTAATTGTTTTAGTTAATCTATAATTTAATTGAAATTCGCTGGTTTACTATATGTCTTCATAATTTTATAATATTTTATTATTTGATTTCCACTGAGTAGTCAAAATACTAATATATTTAAAAAATTAAAGTTGTAATAAAATCTAGAATTCTATTATTCATAATATTGTATTCTTCAATTGCGATGATTTGTATTTTTAACAGTTGTTTTCCAGATGTTTAAGAATTAAATATGTACTTTGAATCAAATAGATAGTTTAAAATTTAAATTTATTTTTAAGAACTTTAGCTTCAGAAATTTTTAGATTTTAAATTCTCAATATGCGTTTGAAATTTTTTATCAAAAATTTACAAATTCTAGAACTTAAATAGAATTATTATTTTTTTTATATAAATAAATAATTTATGGTAAGTTGTTCATTTGAATTTTAAAATTAGTTTTTTTTCTAATTATTTCTCATATTAATTATTTTATGATTTGTAAAAATTTCAAATAATTTACAAACGCAAACTCTTATAATTATTTTTAAAAAAATTACAAATAGTTTTTCGAATTGGAATTTATTAAAATTTATTTTTATTGTAATTTATTTAATATTTTTTAAATTTTAATATCTAAAATTCCAAAGTTTTATTTGGACAATGGGAAGTTTAATTGAATACTGGTTAGATTTTGTTGTTTTTATAATTTAAGATTTGGTTATTGAAATTTTTAAAATTTAGTATTAGGAATTTAAAAATTTGGTTCTTGAACTTCATAATTTTTAATTTAAATCACATTTCAGAGGTTAGTTGGACCAAAATCAAGTTATCAAAATTAGTGTTTATTTGTTCTATTCGAATTGAAATTTAAATATCATTTTAAGAATTTAAATTGAAAACATTTTAATTTAGCAGAAAATGCAGGAAAAATATTTTTGTAATTCCGCTAATCAGAAATTTATAACTTCAAAAACTAGAATATAATTTGAATACTGAAAGATTAATTAAATAATTTAAAATAAGTCAGTATAAAAAAAATAGAATAACTTTAAATTAAAAATTTTGAACTTATGATTTTATAGATTCTAAAATTGTTAAACTCGATCCTGTGTAAATTTCAGAATTGAAAATTTCGGAATTAAATTCTGGAATTCCGAAATTTTTTTGATTTAAAAGTTAGATATGATAAATTTAAAATTTGAATGCGTTAGATTTAGTATTTTTGGTTATAATTTTAAGCTACAATCTATAGGTTTGGTATAATTCCAAAAATATCATATTCATACGTTTACAATTTAAAAATGGATTTTATTCAAAATTGGACAGTTTAATTTTAGAATTCTAATACAAGAAATCAAAGGGGTTTTAACTAAACAAATTCTAATTTTAGTTCCAGATATCTATATAAAATTTTGAGCTTAGTTTAAAATCTAATCAATTTAAAATCGAAAATACAAAAATTATTGAAATATAATTTTTAGTATTAAGTATAAGTTTGACCAAAACAGTAATTTTAAAATTAGGTTTCGTCTTGATTCAAATGCGGAGCAACATTTAAATTTAACTCTTCATAATAATGAAATTATTTAAAATTTTAAATTATCTTTTGAAAATTTTTTTTTTTAATCTTACAACCAAATTTTCCAAATATTAAATATTTTAAATATAAGAATTTGCGGTATTATGCGTTAACTCCATAATTTTAATGCTTCGCTATTTTAATAGTTAAAGAATTGGTTAGAAGATTCTGACATTTTCAGAATTTGGCATTATAGAAATTTAAAATTTTCAGCCTTGAATTTAAGGACTTTTAACTTGAAATTCTTTTCCTAAGCGTTTATTTTGAAAATCATTTAAACGAAAGCCGATGTCTTTTTAACAAGATTGCATATGTAATTGCATGAAACAATAAAAACGTCATAAACAACACTCTCGTATACATACATAGGGCGTATTGTTGACATACGGAAACTTCAACTTATATACAAAGTAAAACCAAAAATCGATCGACCTTTTGATCTTCTTATATTATACGAATATCAATATCAAACGATGTGAAATTATAATGTTTATGAATTTATATGAGTTCCCTCAGCTTATACCCGTCTGTTTTATATATTTATGCGCATGTTATGCTATGAATCTGCATTAAAATCGAAACGTAAACAAATATATAAAGACGCGAGATTTTTTTTTATTTTTTTTTCAATAATCTCAATATTATATTTTTAACCGCGCCATCGTCGTAAGATTTATAAACTTATAACCTACTTTATGGTTTATAACCAATATAAGACGATAATTTTTGATTTATATAAGACATAACATGAATGTAAAAATAAATAAAAAGTTGTTTACGTTTTTAGTAGTCTTATGTTTGGTTCATTTGATCGTACGTATATATAGGCGCAGACATGTACACAATATGGTATACATTCATTACAGGATGATTCATCGGATTTGTATAATCAAACTGGTTAACATTTTACTCCGGGATAATACTCGTGAGAATACAAAAACCAAAGTTTGATTATCTTGGATTAAAACGTACTATGTAGAGCTATGTACATACACGCACGCAGGTTAAGTAATTTTTTTTGGTGGTGGATTGAATGCAGAGATGATTGATTGTTTGTATAATATTTGGTATTTATGTAGTTGGAGTGCACATAGGAGGTATACACAAAGTATATTGTTAGAAGAAAAAAACAATTTTTTAGTTTACATCTTCAGTTTAGGTTAATTCGCCTTGAACTTTCGCCTTGAAACTATTTTAAATTGGGCTGCGATGCATTTATGTACTCATTTCGATATTCTACCATATTAATGGTGCTCTTAACATAATTTATTTTTTATTAACTCTTAGAATTAATTTTTTATGTTAAAAAGTTAAATAAGAATATTTTATGTTTATTAAGTAATTACTGTATATCCCATACAGATAACATAACCTTACGGCGTGGTACATGTTAGAGTAATTTAGGGTTTAATGATGATGACCAAAACATTCTCTGTCTATGTACCCCCGTCTCGACCGATCGTGCCTACATATTATGCAGAACCGATTAACGTTTATGGCTTTTTTTTGTATTTTTATGTTTATGAGTTTTTATCATAACGATGCGCGGTTAATGCCGATAGCCGTTTTCATCGATTGTATGATTTATTAACACATAATGTTCACCATTATGTGGTAATTAAGCATTCATTACTGAAATTCAAAGAACTATACATATATATATACAGGTGTGTATATAGTACAGCTCGAGGTGTTATCGGTCATCATACGACCAATGTCATACTTTTATAATTAAACTGAAAACCAATTTTACCTCGCTAACCAGTATGGGTTAATCCAAAATATGTATAATCATCATTGTGCTTACCTGAAACGAAACAAATAATAATACAAATTATAAAATGACATATTACGTTTAGCACGTTTCTTGCTAAATATAGGATATGCGGTATCGCGTATCCATACACAAAACACGAATTCCTAATTAAGATGTCCAAGAAATATTCAAATATGTGTATATACAGCCTTAAATTAAGCGGTCACGTTTATATTCGTCTACACCATAAATATACAAATGTATAGCATTATACATATCTTTGTTCCCCAAATACACCAAATCATCATCAGGCCCTTAATTAAAAAAAATTAAAACCGAAAATCCCCAATCAAAGAGATAACCACCTTAATACAAAAAAAATCAAAAAAACGACAAACAAAACAGGATTCATGCAAATTATACAATAGGTAATTTAGAGAGACCGTGTTGAATATGTAAAAGCATGTAATTCAAAACTATCTTTTATGTAGGTATAAAAGGTATTCCTCAAAGGAATAATACCGACAGACAAACACATATATAGTATTTTCACGCTTCCCAAAATATAAAATAATTCTTAAGGTATATACCAAAAAACAAAACAAAAAAATTAATCAAATACAAGACAAAACAGAATTTTATATTTTATAGACCGCCTTTATCAAATCAAAAATCAAAAAATGTATCTTCTTATATACATACATAAATATAAGACAATGGTTAAAGAAGACGTGTGCATATGCAAAGGAATCACGTATCATTCATTACCATCGGTTCTAAATAGATGAGTTGAAAAAAATTATGAATATACGTATGTATATAGATAATGTGTACCTGTCTGACAACAGACAGACTGACATACATAGTTTCGCGAGTATATTAAATAAGCATAATTTGGCAACACCCCGATCGAAACCGAGGCTGATTACAAAGTAGATTGGAATTTTTATGATTAGATCGATTGCAATACTTATTCGAACGCTGAAGATAATTGGATTTGAACATTCAATTTTATTTGAATGAAATTAAAAATAAATTTTCATTTTATTATCCAAAAATTCCAAAATTGAGAAAAATTGAGTTTGATTTAATTTTTAAAATTTATTTAAAAATTGAATAATTTGCCTCAAACATTTAATCAAATTTTGTTTAGTTTAAACTCTGTTTCAACTCAACCCAAATATTATTGTTATTTACTTATTACTGATTTTTACTTAAACGATATAATTTTAATTCAAATTCCACCCAACATTTGGTCAAACCACCAGATTCTATAGTCCAGAATCTGAGTTCGATGCAAATTCTATTTAAATACAGTTTCAGTTCAACTCTAATTCAAATTTTTTGTTGAGGTACATTCAAAATCTAGCCAACTTATAAGCTAATTTATGCTACTCAAATTCAATTTTAATCAAGCTGGACATTCAATTTTTTTGTTATTCTACTCAGGAAGATATTACTCAAACTGATTCAATCTTGAATCAAATAAAATACAAATATTGTTAATTTTGACTAACCGTAATCAAATTTGTTTTAAATTACTCACCCAAATCTTTTCATATTTTTACTCTTACTAAATTGAATCAATTCAAATTCCACTCAAATTATTCTAGAAATTCTATTGAAAAATATTTTAAATATCAAACTTTACAATTTTGTGCTCAAAACTAAAAGCCATTCGACTTTAATTTTGGTTGATTACAAAAACCATTTAAATTTTTTCAAACTGCCTTGGCGGTTTATTTATAGGGATTTGCATTCAAATTTTTATCAAATTTGAAATAGGATTCTATAAAATCCCATCTCAATATTATTGTTAAGCTCTATTCAAATTTTAATTTAAATTCTACTCAAATTTATGTTCCAATCATAATTTTTTTAAATTTCCTTTCAAACTCAACCTTGGTTTCATTGTAATTATTTTCAGAAAAGTTCTAATCAAACCTATGAAAGTCAATTATTTTTCTACGAAATTTTAGTCAATTCGTACCATTTATTTTTTTTTCGAGGAAATTTCTGTTAAATTATTCACCTGAATAATTTTGAAGTCCTACTCGGTTTTATTTACAAAGATCTGAATTCCAATTTCACTCAAAACAGCATTCAAGTTTTTGTCTCATTTATACATATATATTAAATAAAATCAGACTCAACTGATTGACGCTATAATTCAAATCAAATGGCATTGAAATAAATCACATAAAGGTTTGATTCATTAAAGTTCAAAAAATTTAGCTTCTAAGTAAATTGTTATCCACTTGGGGTTAAATTTGGTTGATGGTCCAGAAAGATTGTAATTGAGATTGGATTATACTGACGTTAGGTATGGTCATAATGCTCTATTCAATTTAAGATAAGCATTCAGAATTGTTATCAAATTTTATTCGAGTTGCATACAAATTACAATTCAATTTTTTTCAAACTCAACCTTGATCGTATGGTAATACTTCGAGAAACTTAAATCAAATACATACAAGTTTAACTCAAATTACACTCTTATTTCTGCTTTTTAAACTGAATTTTTTTTTAAATCAAAGATTTTAATTCAAATTCCACTCGTTTTTTTCAAATTTTAATGGAATTAGTTTTAAATTTCTGTCAAACTTTTTTGAGTCTAAATTGTTGAATCAAATTTCGCTCAAATTGTTCATGAGCTGCTTTAAGACTCTGGTCAAATATATATTATACACTATCCAACCCGACTGGATACAATTCCTCAAGACGTTCGATTTATCACTTTCAAAGTGTTGCTAATCGTAAATTAAATTCTATTAAAATTTTTGGTGAACCACTCGCTTGTACTTTCAAATTCTCACGAAATTGAAGTAAATTTAAAAAATTTTATTTTTATTAAATCAGAAAAAGTTTATTCAAACCAAATCAATCTTAATTCAAATTTCACTCAAATTTGAGTGGAACTATTTAAATTTTTTACTAAACTTATTATCTCTTAAATAAAATTTTACTCAAATTTTACTAAAACAAATAGGCAAATTTGTTTAAAGTACTATCAAATTTTTCACTCAAAACTATTCAATCGCAAATCAAATGTAATTCAAACTGTACTCAAATATGTTTTAATATTTTATCGAATTCATTTTTTTGCTCAACGCGTTTTAATCTCAATTCAAAATCCACTCAAATTGGGTATAAATATCGAATAAAAATAAATTTGAATTTTTATTGAGTTATGATGATTCAGAATTTGTTTTCGAAAGTGTTATCAAAAAGTTTCATTCATATAAGGAAGTCCCACCTACGCGTTCATTACTAGTCCAATATACACCTTCTAATACAGAGATACATTAGAAAGCACACCAACGCGTATTAAATTTTTTATTCTTATCACTCTCGTCACGTCATGTTAAATAAAATTCTAACTGTTTTGCACTTAACGACTTATACATACATGTAAGTTTGCATCTTAAAGCTGGTTGGATATAAAACAAAGTGTTTTAAATCATAAACATATTTAAATGTCTGTCTTAAAATAAATTCCCGTTAATATAATAAAAGTAAATAAATCAAAAACCAAAAAAAAAAAAAACTAAACAGTTGTCTTATCTACATATACATACATAAGATTGTATTATGTTGTGTGCTGTGTGTGTGTGTACCCCCATTTGCATTTTTAACACCATACATGATCGTATACATATATCGAAAACAAACAATAATAATATTTGAGTCTTGCTTAGACGGTTTTCTATATATGTACGTATGTTTACATATTCCGCAACAAAACACATATTTGAGACATTAAAATTATGAAAAAGATTTTAGCCTTTGGCATTGTACAAAGAGATTTATCTTATTTTTTATTTTATTTTTGGATATCAAACCGAAATTGGTACACAACACAAATATTTCAATGTCGAAATCGAACGGAGGTATATATGTACATACATATATATGACATAAGCATTTAAATAAAGTTCGCGCATTTTAAACGATTTGTAAATGCATTTTGGGGTGGGCTCTCTACATACGCGGTCATGCTCGGCTTTGATATATCGCGTCTCACACTAAAAACCATAAATTCATAATATTATGAATTTTGATAAAAACAAAAAATTATTTATAAATAAAATCGAATGGTGGTATACGATAGAATAATAATAATAAACCAAACCGGTCTTTTAAAGGTAAAGACATAAAAAATAAGAAATTGTGTTGAGCAAGAATTATATAAACATAAAGTATAAGAAATATGTTAAATTGACACTAGAAGGAACGAATCATTATTATTATGTATGCTATTTTATGTATGTGTTTATAGTACTATACATAAAAAGTAGGTCGTACGTATAGAATTTGTAAATTTATTTAGTTTTTTTATCGGCAAAAATAATTTTTTTTTCTGATGTGCTAATATAGTTGCTTTTGTGGGAAATAGGATGATAGGTAAAAAAGTAACTGTTAGTATGAAATTTTTTACACAGTTTCGAAATCATGTAGAGCTGCTAAATCGTTCATTGAAATAGGGATACATACTATTATTTTTTTTTTAAATAAAATCTTAAAATTCAGTATCAATAGTCCAAAATGATTCAAAAATTCGAAAACTTGAGAGAAAATTTTGAAATTTTTGCGAATCTACTTATTTATTCACAACATTAAAATTCGAGAAATAAATATTGAGCATCACTTATCAACGTAAAATTAGGGTTTATAGATTCGAATTTCAATGAATTCCATTTAAAAATAATTTTCAGAAAATTCAAAATTTTTAACGTGGTTGAATATAATTCGAAAGTCAATTATTAAAAATTCTATAATTAAATTTTAAATATTTAGAAATTTGAAAATTTGAGAATTAAGAAATCAAAACATGTATTACATAAAATGATTTTTAAAATTTAAAATTGGAAACGGCCAATGAAATAGCCTTTCCAACCCAATTCTTCATCATCTTACATTGTCAACTAATAATAGATTTCCTTTTCCTTTCTTCAAATGTTGCAAATAATAGCCTGCATGTATCGTACCCAACCACTGAAGTCATTTATCACATCTCATAACCAGCCAGAAATCCACATAAGCCAATTGGAAATACCTTCACCTCTCTAGCACGTAGTGTATTATTTCCAATTTTCAAAATTCTGACACCATTGATTGAAAGTGCGAAAATGAACTAAAATTTTTAGATTTTTAAACCAAATTTTATGTTTAAAGTTCTGATATTCCAAAAAGAATTTTTTTAAATTCACACGCAAATTTTTGAATTTAAAAATTTCATAATTTTTAAAATTCTATATTCGTAAAGTCCAGTTTTAAAAATTATTATATTTCTTAATTCTAAATTCGTAATCTTTTAAATCGATAAACCTATCAGTTTTGAATTTATTGAGCTAAACAATTTAGGAATTAATTTATTTAAAATTTTGAACCTATCAAGAATTTCAATGTTAAGTATCTAAGAATTTGTAATTGGGGGAATTTAATAATTTGCGAAGAAAGTTATTTTAAATTTTAAAAATTCATTAATTCGTAGTTTAACGTATTTAGACAGAATTTTAATTTTTTAAATACATAAATAAATTTAGTTAGACATTTTCGAATTAATAATTTAGATGTTATGTTAAGAATTTAACAGTAACAATTGAAATTTGTTGTTTGCTTCAAGAATTTTGGGAGAGAAAAGTATGTTTTATAGAATTAAGAATCCAAAGATAAAATACATAGTTAAATTTAGAAATAATTAAAATTAATTTTTTTATTTACGAAATTTTAGAATTCAAGTCTGAATTTAAAAATTAAGTAATTATGAAATTTCATAATTAACAGATTGGTTTGATAAATGTGGGACTAAAAAAAATCCAAAAATAAACAATTTTGCAATTGAAACATTAAATAAATAAATTCCAAAATTTCCAACTCTAAAAAAATTACAGGTAACGTAATTTAGGATTTGCAAAATTAGATTTTTTAATACATAGGAATTAACCTTTTTCGAAATTTGAAATTTGAAAAATTTGAAAACCAAAAAGTTTAAGATTTAAAAAATAGAAAATTGTGTAGGAAGTAAAGTAAATTAGAATTAACAGTTACAATAATACAAAACAAATGGAAATTATGTCAAATCTGGAATTAGGAATTTTGAACATGAAGACTCGACCTCAAATGATACGAATAATAAGAATTAAAAAATTTAAAAATAACGAAATTGGAAAATTTATAAACATTAAAATAATTAAATGACTTGTTTCGAATTTTTAAAAGTCTGACTCCATTGACTAAAAATCCGAATATGAAGTTAAACCTTTAAACTAATTTTTTTGCTAATTCATAAAGTCCTTAAATCAAATATTAAATATTATTTTATTCCTTAATTCCTGAATTCGGTATTTCTAAAATCCATCAACCTATCAGTTTTAAATTTATTGAAGTGAACAACTTATGAATTAATTTATTTAAAATTTTGAACTTATAAGAATTAACTTATCAAGAATAAATATTAAGTATTTAAGAATTTGGGATTGGTGGAATTTAATAATTTGCGAATAAAGTAATTTTGAATTTTGAAAATTTATAAATTCGGAATTTAACACATTTTTTACCGCACAACGGAAATTTAATTTTTATAAATACTTAATTAGAAATTTTGGAATTAATAATTTAGATGTTAAAGAATTTTGGTGTTCTGGAATTCAAATATACAAACAAATTTGGAATCATAAAATAATTTTGAAATACATTTCAAGAACTATGAAATTTGCAATTTAGTATTTTGGAAATTAAAATTATAAAAATCAGAAAATTTGGTTGTTTAAAAATTAAGAATTTAACAATAACAATTGAAATTTCTTATTTTTTAAAGAATTTAGGGAAAGGAAGGTTTGTTTTATAGAATAACAAATTTAGAATCCAAAGAATTAAAAAATTTGAAAATAACGAAAATGGAAAATTTATAAATATTAAAATAATTAAATGCCATTGACTGAAAGTCCGAAAATGAAGTTTAATTTTTAAAACAAATTTTATGTTCTTATTTATGTTAAATCTGATATTTGAAAAAATTTAAAAAAATATTAACACATAAATTTCTGAATTTAAAAATTTCATTATTTTTCAATATGCGCGATGTCCTTAAATCCAATATTAAAAATTATTTTATTTCTTAATGCCTGAGTTCCTATTTTCCGAAATGGAAAATCCATCAACCTATCAGTTTTGAATTTATTGAACTAAACAAGTTAAGGATTAATTTATTTAAAATTTTGAACATATAGAAATCAAGAATATCAATATTAAGTATTAAAGAATTTGGAATAGAAGAGATTAAAAAATTTGCGAATAAAGTAATTAAAATTTTTGAAAATTTATAAATTCAGAATTTTAAATATGTTTTAATTTTTTTGAATACATTTATTCATGAGGCAATAAATGTATGTAGTAAATTTTCAATTTAACAAGAAATATTTGAATTAATAATTTTGGTGTTAAAGTACTTAGTACTTCTGGAATTCAAACATGCAAAAAAAATTAGAATCATAGAAAAAAATTGGCATACATTTCAAGAAATTAAAATTTAAATAATCAGAAGACTTGATTGTCCGTAAAAATTCTTCATCCAAAGAATTTTAAAAATTAGTAATTTTCAAGTAAATTCAAAATTTTTCAAAAGAAATTCGAAAATTACGAAAATTATCAATTTTGGTTTTAAATAATTTTTCGTTATCTGAATTAATATATTTAAACTGATAAAAAATTTGAATTAAGATGTTATCCATTTAAGATTATGGCATTAAAATATATATACAATATGTCAACAAATTAATTTAAAATTTTGAAAATTCGAAAATAAACAGATTTAGAAATAAATTATGCAAATTACAAATTTTTGATTTAATTTTTTTAAAAATCAAAATTAAATATTTAGAATTTTACGAGTTCTAGAATATTATATAATGAAATCTTGAAATTATGAAATAATTTTGAAACGAAGTTCAAAATTTAAGATTATAAAATTTTTAATTTAAAAAATAGAAAATTTAGTAGATAGTAAAGGAATTTAGAATTAACAGTCAATAATACAAAACAAAAAAAAAATTGTGCAAATCTTTAATTCAGAATTTAAAGAAAAAATTGTTAAACACTTAAATTACATAATCTCTGAGGTATTTTGGAGTTTAAATAAAAGAAAATTTTTTTTTAATATATGGAAAAAGTAAGAAATTTTAAGAGTTTTTAATCTAAAATTTTAAGAACTTCCAAAATTTAATTTCTATAGGATTTTAAATACTAAATAATTTTAAAACTATAAAATTAAAAAATTAAATTTACGAATAAATTTTAAAATTCAAGAATTCAATAAACTAAATAAATAAATTAAATTTTACGAAAAATAATTTACAATTTTAGATATTAACGGATATAGACAGGAATTATGAAATTGAGAATTAAAAAATTTCTGAATCCATTAAAACTACAAGTTGATGTGGAATTTAGCACAATTTATGATCTAGTTTGATTAGTGGGAATTCAGTTTCAAAATTCAGTAAACCTAGAAATTCCACATTATTAGACATTTTTAAAATAAAAATTTAAATTTGAAAAATTCAAATACTCATAAAATTTTGGAATTATAAACTAATTCTAGTATGTACTTGAAACTACGTCAGATCATTTAAAAACTTTTAAATTTTCAGAAAATTAGAAATTTATTGATATACTAATTTCGCACGTTACAATCTTACAAATTAACCGGTTTAATTAAATATTTTGGAAATACAAATTTAGATTTTCTGAAATTAGGATTCTGAAATCTAAATATTAAAAAATTAAATAATTTATATTTATAAGTCAATTTATAATTTAACAGTTACAATTGAAATTTTATACATTTTTAATTAATTAAATTTTTTAATTATAAAATTTACAAATAATGGAAAATAAACTTATTAATTTTTTATAAATTTGAGAATTTAGCAAGGAAATTAATAATTACAATTTTAAGTATCTCAAGGCTAAAATTAACAATTACATATTTAAAAATTCAGAAATTTAGAAATATAATTTTTAGAAATTTTGGAATACATTTAAAATATTTAAAATAGTTTTTAAAATACAAGTCTTAAAAATGTAAATATTAAATAATTAAGGATTAATTAAGGAATTTTAAGTATTTGTTATTTTGTATGACAACTATGGGATCAAACAAATTCTCAGAGTTTTGGAAATTTTGGATGACGAATTTGGAATTAACGGGATTCCGAACAAAGCAAATTAAGTATTTTAAAAATTAGAAATTCAATCAAATTGGAAGTAAAGCCATTTAGAATTTGCAAAATTAGTAAAGTTAATAATTGGCAATTTAAGAGTTTTACAATTGTGTGTTAGAAATTACCGAGACGAATATGTTAAGTAAATAAATTATTATGAAATATGGTAATTAAATTTAATAAATAAAATGTGTTTTAGAATTAACCCGAACATTTATGAAATCAGTATTTTAAGATTTTAAATTTAAGAAATTTTGTACATAGTTCAAAATATTTTCATTTTATTCCAATTTCACTGGGACTGAATATTTCATGAATTTCACTGATAATTAGAAGTGGGATTCACAACAGTATGTGACAATTACATAACCGAACAAATTAATTGATTTCTGCAACGATCGAGCAGCATCAATATATTGAATGACAGTGGCGAAACAAATTTATTATCTTCAAACCTCCACCAAATTTTTATCTGCTATATACTATAAGTTAATCCTCATTGTATTCTATGAATAACCAACTCATAAATCTACATATATCGATTAAATCAGCATCTAATTGTATTTGCGCTCAGTCATCATTAAATCTTGTAAATTATATTGTTGTCTAAACATTTAGTCTTAATAATTCTACGAATTAGTTGATTTAAGCCGCCAGTTGAATCAAAGGCTATTTAAATACACGATATAGAAAGTGTTAATTCCACGATGATTACGTAAATAAAAATCAATCATATAGTATGTACATCACCAGTCGAGGGTTAAACCTTGAAATATTTTTAAATAAAATGCACACAAGAATATTTTTATCTGCTGTGAATAAATTAATAGTTGGTATGTAAGAGGAAAATTTAATTATCTAATTCAAAATTGGCCTGAAGGTATATATGTATATACCGAAAGATTATGGCTAATTGAAATATTATTGCAAAAAGATCGAGTTCATTTAAATTTTATCTTATTATCGTATATACAACTAATTATAATCGATTATCTGCTATAAACAGGCAGAAAAACTGTACAAAATTAAAGGTTCGGTACTCATCGTGTATATATATGTACATATATATTCAATCACGCGCGCATCTTATTTTAAATTTACGACCAATTAAGACGAACCAATTTGCATATATACATGTTATTCATATGTAAAGTTGCAAAACGTCTCTATAAATATAAATAATTTGCCATGATATAATCAATCATAATTGCATCAATATATGCAGTTAAATTGTGAACATGTCAATTTGATTGTTTGCGTGTGTGTGTGTGTGTGTGTATATGCACACACCTAGCCAATTATAGTATTCAATTTAATTGAACCATAATTATCCCATACACATACATGATCAACAAATATATTTTTTTTAATTTCTTATAATGTACAGATATTTTATTTATTGCGAGTACGATGTTTTCTATAAAGAACAAAAATTTTATTAGTCTGAATCTGAACTGAAGTGAGCAATAGAATTTATAATTTTATAGTGTACATTGTTTCTTTATGTCATAGACAAAAATACCAAGACCACATAGTCTTCGTCGTCAGTCGCATCTATAGTATTTAAATTTTTATGATTTAAATTTGTCAAACTTAACACTTAGTTTATTATTTTATGGCTCTTAGTTTTATTAGAGAGATTTTATCGGGTTAACAATATATACGAATTTTATATCTATATACATATATAAATGCATGTACATCCTGCGTGTGTTAAATTACGATTTGTCAGTTATTTGTTATGATTATACGTTTAAATATTTTTATGAGTTTGTTAACGAGTTGAAGGTAAATGCACCAACCAATAAAAATAAAAAAAAACTCGGGAGTGGTCTTACCATTTAACTATTTTATTATGCGGAGTATGCTTTAAAACTCAGATGAGATGGCCGGCCTTGCAATTAATAAAGTAAATTTGCTATTGTGGTTAGCAACGTTTAATTATACGCGGTTCCAATGAAATTTAATTATATTTATTATCCAACGCTTGATAAATTCGGCGTATTCGTCATTATTTAAACATTTGCAATATATGCATATTGTTACTAAAAACTTAATCCAGCTGTAGCAACTAATTGCGCATAGTTAATTACCCAACATTAAGGTAACCTACTACAGTACTATTTCAATGATAGATAATTTTTCAATGCTAGCCATTCATAAAAGTTGTCTTAGAACTGATAAACAATAAACACTAATTTAATGACTATTTCTGTTGTTTATTTAAGTCGAGTCATACACATTTGACTCATATCGAAACTGTTCTCAAAATTATTAACATTTTTACCATTTGATAATTTATCCCTAATTTGAACTTCAAATTAGAGTTGGATGGTGGAATTTGAATACATATTGAATTTGACTGATTCGCGCGTAACATTGGGCATACATTCAAACTAAATTTAATAAAAATTTGATTAATTCTGGGTTTTGAGTCAAACAGTAAACTTATAAATTCATAAATTCTTAAAATGTTTTTAAATCCTTCAATTCCTAAAATCCTCAATACTAAAACGTTAAATTCTAAATTTCATGATTCTAACATTTTAACGTTAATTCTAAAACTATTTTTTTGTAATTCTAAATTCCTTAAAATCGGATTTATTATTTCCAAAATTTCTAATTAAATCGAAAATTTTGGTAGATCATTTAAGAAAATTTAAATACTTAGATTCATTAATTAAGACATGCATGTTCAAATAATAGCTTTGCACATTTTATTGACCCAATTTATATTCTAACTAAATTTAATTAAATAATTAAGTTAAAATGTTTAAAACATACATTTTATTCAAAATTTACATGAATTAAATTTAAACACAGCGATTCAATGTGATTATACGCGTAGATTTAATTCATTAAAACTTTTAAATTTTAATATTTAAAAAATATAAAACACTGAAGTTTTAAAAAGTTGATAGTTTTATTGACCTGATTTAAAAGCTTTCTTAGAATATTGTCGCATAATTCTTTAGCTTTTGACTTTAAATCTTCGTTATCAAATTTTAACATTCCTAAACACTTTATTTAATTGTAAAGTATGCTTTACATTTAAAAACACAAGCAATTTTGAAAATTTTTTGAGCAAGATTCTCAAATTGGAATTTTTTTTCTTAGAAATTTGGACATTTCATCAATACCGAAAGTCTTTTTTATTATGTGGCACTAGCTGACTTTTAGTACTGCCACTTAAATAATTTTTATAAATTGGATTGGTTGAACAAATTTTGAAAACTTGGCCAAGTTTATCAGATAGGGATTTGAAAATTTTTGTATTTAAAAATTAAATTTTTTAAAATACGATTGTATCAAATTTTGACCGTATTTAAATTTTATGGTTTTGCTTCAAATTCTGTAAATTCTATAAAATTTGAAATTTTTTAATATTCTTAAGTTTGCGTGGCATTTCCAACACAAGGTTTTAAATCGGATTGAGCAAACAAAATTGGAAACTTGAGTTATATTTTACAGAATTTTGGAGATTTGACAGCTTTGAATTTAGTGATTTGATTGGAAACTCCAACATAGAATTGTCCTATTTAGGAGATTTAAAACGTTCGAAACATTTTATTTAAAGGAACATATTTATTAAATTTGGAAATTTTACTGAAATTTTGAGGATTTTAAAAGAAATTTGAAGTCGCATTTCAATGACTTTCATCAAATGCCAAACAATTCATTTAAAAACGGTTTATAATATTTTGGAAATTTAAAAATATCTCAAAAATTGTTTGTACATATTCAAACTCAATTTAATAAAAATTTTATTAACTCTGGGTTTTGACTAAATTAATAAATTCTTAAAATTTTATGAAAAATAAATATAAAATTTCCATTTTATATTTAATTTTCTTCTTTAAATTCCTTAATTTTCAAACGTCAAAATTATAAAATTCTGTAAAACACTAGCCATGATAAATTATTAATTTCAAATTTTTAAAATTTTAAATTTTAAAGTTACTACGAAAACTATTTTATAATTTGGAACAATCTAAATTAATTAAATTCTAAATTATTATTTCCAAAACTTCCAATTCAATCGAAAATTGGCTAGATTGCAGGATTTTATTATTATTAATTAATTCTAAATTTTAATTTCCTGAAAATTAAATTTTTTTTTAATTATTAAATACATCCAGGAATGCTCAAATTTTGACCGTATTTCCATTTTTTAAATTTTTCTTCAAATAATGTGAATTGTTTTGGAAATTCAATCAAATTTTGAAGATTTTAAACGTTCTGAAATTAAAATTTTAAATCGTATTTAATAAACAAAATTGGAAGCTTGAGCAAGATTTTCAAAATTAAAACGTATTTTAGACTTACAAGCTTTCTCATCAAATACCAAAACTTTGTTGTATTTTAGATTTGACATTTATTTATAAAGTTTGCTTTGACATTTTTCACATAATTTTTTAATTGGATTCTATACACAAAATTTGGAAACTAGAGAAGTTTTGTCAAATTTTTAACGTATTTCATTTTTGAAACCTTAGACATTTTTTTGGGCACTCCAACATAATAATTTAGGAGATTTAAAAGTTTTAAAAATTTACTTAAAGTAAAGTGTGTTTTGAATTCTACAACATTTGCAATTTTGAAAATTTGAGAAATGTTCCCAAATTCCGTTTTTTTTTTTGGGGAATTTTTAATAATTTTATTAAACTTCGAAATTTTAAAACGTTTCAAAGTCGGGTTCGAATGTTGCCACATACATTTTTAAATAGGTTTGAATAAAAATTTCCTCATTTATCAATTTCTAAAGATTTTCCAAATTCTTATCGTTTGAAATTTGCTAAATTGATAAATTTGAAATATTAAGCAAATTTTGATATTCCAAAAATTTTGTTCAATTTTTAAAAATTTTAAAAGAAATTTGAAGTCGCATTTCAATGACTCTCATCAAATTCTAAACAATTCATTTAAAAACGTTTTATAATATTTTGGAAATTTAAAAATATCTTAAAAATTGTGCGTACGGAATTTAATTTAATAAAATTTTTATTTACTCTGGGTTTTGAGCCGCATAGTAAACTAAATTATTAAATTCTTAAAATTTTAAATTTCCATTTTATTTTTATTTTTATTTTTTAAATTCCTTAATTTTCAAACTCAATTTAGTAAACTATAAAAACACTAGCCATGATAAATTATTAATTTCATGACTTTTAAAATTTAAAATTTTAAAGTTAATACAAAAATTATTCTAAAATGTGGAACAATCTAAATTAATTAAATTCTAAATTATTATTTCCTAAACTTCTAATTTAATCAAAAAATTTTTAATTTTAATGTGCAGAATTTATTTAATATTTATTAATAAATTCCAAATTTCTATTCTTCATAATTCCTGAAAATTAAAAAACTTTCCAATTCTTAAATAATATATTCAGAATTATTTAAATTATAATCAAGGTTTGCACGTATTTTATTCAAACTTTATATAAACTGATTTTAAATTGAACGAATTGGATAAATGTTGAATATAATATGATTGCTTGACGCAATTTACATGCAAACTGAATTTATTTCAAAATTGTGTTAAAATGTTCAAATTCAATATTAACACATTTAATTCAAACTTTAGAAAAATTAAATTGAAACACAGCCATAAATTTGATATGTGTAAGTAGATTGTATAGTTTAAATGTGATTTGACTGAATGGCGCAAAATACATTAAAAGATTAAATTTAAATATTTTTAATTATTAAATTTAAAAAATTTAAATTCTGAGTTCTTAAAAGTTGAGTTTTATATGCTTGATTTTAAAGTTCGCTTATATATTATGCCACATAATTTTTAAGCCTACGACTTTAAAAAACTTTTGGAAAATTTTAACATTTCATCATATTTTCTACATTTTAAAAAGCTGTTTTGAAAATGATATAAATTTGGATTTTATTTTTTAAATTTGGACATTTTATCAAATTCTGAAATTTTAAATTGTTTCGACGTTATTTAGCTCGCTAACGCTAGATTGGTATTTTATAATAAAACTTTTTAAATTCCATTGAATGATCAAATTTTTAAGTTTTTTCTTCAAATTCTGTAAATTGTTTTGGAAATTCTATCAAATTCTAAAGATTTAAAATGTTTTGAAATTTTAAAATATTCTTAAGTTTGCATGGAATTTACAACACAATTTTTTAAATCGGATTGAACAAACAAAATTGGAAACTTGAGAGAGATTTTCAAATTTTAAACGTGTTTTTCAGACTTTCCAGCTTTCTCATAAAATTCTAATTTTTTTGTTAAATTTTAGAGATTTATAAACAATTTTAAAGTTTTGTCACATAATGATTTAATAGGATTCCATAAATAATAATAATTTGGAAACTGGAAAAGTTTTTTCAAATGTTTCTCACTTTGTAATTTTAAAATGATTGGACCTTCTACAGAGTGGGGTTCGAATTTTGCTACCTAATTTTTAAAATGAGGTTAAATGAAAATTTCCGCATTTATCAAATTCTAAAGATTTTCTCGTTTTTGTGTTAGCTTTAATTTTAAAATTTTAAAAGACACTTGAAGTCACATTTCAACGATTCTCATCAAATTTCAGAAAATTTATTTAAAACGCCGACGTTTTATAATATTTTAAACATTTAAAAAGTTCTAACATTTTATTTTATAGTTTTAAAGTTTGCAATAAACTTGGAAATTGCAAAAAGTTGGTAAAATTTTGATTTTTCAAAATTTTTGGTAAAATTCTGTAAGTTGTATTGACAATTTTTAAGTTTTATGGAATTCTGAAGATTTAAGAAATCTGATTTTTTTTATTCTAAAGAGGATCATTTAAAAATGGTGTGGTAAAACAGCACACCATTTTTAAATAAGACCGTACGAACGAAATTTAAAACTGTAGGAAGTTATCAAATTTTCAACGTTTTTCAGTTATTAAATTTTGAAAATTTAAAATGTGTTGACGTTCTATAAAGTTGGTTTAGAATTTTACCACATAATTCTTTAAATGGGGTCGTTTGAAAATTTCCGCACTTATCAAATTCTAAAAATTTTATCAATTTGGTTTTAGCTTTGTTTGAATTTTGCAAAATGAATAAATTTGGAATCTTAAGTAATTCGAAAACATTTGATTAGAAATTCTATCAAATGTTGAGGCTTTTAAAGAAAAATTCTCATCAAATTAAAACATTGTGCGTACGTTCAAATTGAATCTAACAAAAATTTTATCAACTCTGGGTTTTGAGCCAAACAGTAAATTTGAAAACGTATCAATTCTTAAAATTTAAAAAAATAAATTTTGTTATTGTTATTATATTGTTAAACTTAATTTATTAAACTATAAAAATTTTAAAAACACTAACACAAGCTATAAATTTTATGATTTTTTAAATTTTTTTTTTTTTTTTTTTTTTTTTTTTTGGTTCCTTTATTTTACAATCTATCTCTTTAAGAGACATTCAGTAAACTTTGTGTCTTTTTACATTGTCTTGATCGGAGTATTTTTACCCATTGATAAAATCTCCTTACATTATAATTAGTTTAAATTGATATAACACATTTAACTACGATTGGGTCGATTGAATATAGAGAATTTAAAATTTAATGTGTTTGCTTGTGACTAGGATCTGTTTGGCAAATCCAAAATTTTGTGACGTTTCAGCCTTTTCCTCGTTGTGGAGTTGAGTAGTTTGTTCGCTAGCTCGTTTGGATGAATTGACAATCTTGACTGATACCTGGCACTGGAGTTCCTAATTTCTTCACGTATTGTTGGTACCTTTAGGTCCCGATGAATTATATCGTTTGACACGAACCACGGTGCATCTACTATGATTCTTAGAATTTTAGACTGGAACCGCTGAAGAATGTCCAAGTTCGAGTTGCTGGCCGTTCCCCACAGCTGTATACCATATGTCCAGATAGGTTTTATTATCATTTTATAAAGCAATAGTTTGTTTTCAATCGATAAACTAGATGTTCTGCATATGAGCCAATAGATTTTGGACAGTTTCATTCCCAATTGCTTTCTTTTTGTCCATATATGTTTACGCCATGTTAAACGTTTGTCGAGGTGTATACCTAAATATTTTACTTCATCAGATTGAGGTATGACCTGGTTATTCATCTGTATTGATGGACATGTGCCTCTACGCATTGTAAAGGTTACATGATTAGATTTTGCTTCATTAACTTTAATTCTCCATTTTTTCATCCATACTTGGATATTATTAATATTCTCCTGCAAGACTTCTGCTGCTTTGTTGGGGTCTTCATGTGATGAGAGTACTGCCGTGTCATCTGCAAATGTTGCTACAGTTACTTGATTGCTTGTAGGTATATCTGCGGTATATATTAGATATAATATTGGTCCAAGCACGCTGCCCTGTGGTATACCAGATTTAATTGGACGGATATTTGAGTATGCATCCTGATGTTTTACAATGAAATGTCTGTCCATTAGATACGATGTTAATATTCTGTAGAAATCATTTGGTAAGCATTGCTTGATTTTGTATTGTAATCCCACATGCCACACCTTATCAAAAGCTTGTGCTATGTCCATGAATAGAGCAGAACAATATCTTTTTTCTTCCAGAGCTTCTTGAATTGCTTGAACTATTCTGTGCACTTGTTCTATTGTTGAGTGTTCTGGCCTAAATCCAAACTGATGGCCCGGAATCAGATTTTTCTCCAGTAAAATGGGCTTTAGACGCTTAAGCAGTAGTTTTTCAAATAATTTAGAAATAATTGGTAGCAAGCTTATAGGTCTGTAGGACGTAACTTCTTCTGCGGGCTTTCCAGGTTTTGGTATTAATATTACTTGTGAAACCTTCCATTGTATTGGGAAATATCCAGTTCTAAGTATTGCATTAAATATGTAAGTTAGATATCGTATACCCTTATCGGGTAACTCTTGCAAAACTTTTCCTGTGATGAGATCATATCCTGGCGCCTTTTTAGGATTTAATTCTCTCTGTATAACTGTTTTTACTTCTAAGATAGAAAACTTCATAATTGTCAGATTCATTTGCAATGGTGATTCCAAATAGCTTTGAATGTTGTTATTCTCTTCGTCTGTAGTTTCTGAAGGATATGGTTGAAATACCTTTTCAAAATGGTCTGCAAATATTTCAGCCTTTTCTTCATTATTTCTCGCCCAGTGGCCATTACTTTTACGTATCGGTGGAACATGCTGCTGTGGTTGTTTCAGCTTCTTGGTCGCTTTCCATAATGAATAATCTGTGTTTTCTGTTGGTGATAGTCGAGATAAGTATTCTTGTATTGATTGGTTTTTTTCATTGAGCAGCAACTCTTTTAACTGTTTGGTTGCTTTGTTTAGATTACGTTTATCTTCCGCTAGTCGATATCGTTGCCACTGTTTTCTTAATTTTCTTTTTTTTTTAATCATTTTCTTGACAATATTTGAACATCCCCTATCCTTTTCTTTGTCATTTTGTTCTGGCGTTGACTTCCAAGCTGCCAAATGGATACATTCATTGAGATGTTCAACTGCTTCATCTATATCACTCTCTGTCTTTAATTTGATGTTTATGTTTAGTTTCTCTGTTACATTATATCTGAAGAGGTTCCAGTCAGTTTTATTGTTGCTTAACATCGGCTGTTTCTTTGTATTCACTATCTTTGTACCCAAAGTGATTAAGACTGGCGAGTGGTCCGATGACAGGTCCAAGCACGGCGCAGCTTTAATATAATTACTGGCGATTCCTTTGGTGACGCAGAAATCTATGATATCTGGGATCTTTCTCCTATCACTAGGCCAATTGGTAGGTTCACTGGTTGAAACATGATGAAGATTATTTTTTTGGATTGACTTTAATAACTGCCTCTTGTTGTAGCCAGTCTTGATCCCCAGTCTTGGTGTTTTGCATTGTAATCACCCCCTGCTATAAAGCGATGACCACCCAAAGAATTAAAAAAATGATCAAATTGTTCCATTTTTATTGTATGTTTTGGTGGGCAGTATATGGCCGAAATGGTTATGGGACCTAGCCAATCTTCTATTACTACAGTAGTTGCTTGTAGATGCTCCTTCTCATACTTTTCTACTTCGTGGTGTTTAATTATGTTTTTGATTATAACTGTAGTGCCACCATGTGCCGTTCCATCAGGATGATTTGTGTTATAGATGCTGTATCTTGGTATTTTTAGGAAACTTCTACTGGTGTTATGCGTTTCAGATATTAGCATGACATCAATTTCTTGTTCCATCAGGAAACTTTTAACTTCTTGTCCATGTTGCGACAAGCCGTTGGCATTCCAGATTGCTAATTTAAGGATTCTGGACATTGAATGATTTGGACACAATGGTCGTTAAAAGGTTAAGGATAGTATCCATTTTGGTCATTAATTTTTCCATCATAGTTTCCAACCGTTGTGTGGAAGACTGCTCGGGCTGTTGTTCCTGATTTTTTGAGTTATCCATTGAATGCTTTACTTTGGTACGACTCCCTTCCGAAGTTTCAGTTTCAATTGAATTTTTGAGCTTCTGCGCATATGTTGTCCCGGTAACTAATTGATACGATGGATTCGGGTTTGAAACGGGCGGCGGCTTCGCCACTATCTTCTCTCTGAGAGGGGGAAATCTCCGGCTTTGCACTTCTTTGTAAACAGTGCAACCTCTATAGTTGGCGGGATGACTACCGTTGCAGAGCACGCATTTCACATTTGTACCCCACACTTTTGTTTCACACTTATTTGTGAGATGTTCCCCTGCACATTTCACACATCTGGGCTTGTGATTGCAATACGATTTAGTGTGCCCGTATCTTTGGCAACTAGTGCATTGGACTACTTCACGCTTGACATGCGGCTTTTCAACCTGCACAACTGAATGCATAAGTCTGCTGATCGAATGTACTTCTTTATTGTTTTCACTCATTCGAAGCTCTACTTTGAAGAGTGGGAGTGGCTTTTTTGTGCCACTTTGTCTAATGTTGTTAATATTGACAACATCGTGGCCTAATTCAATTAACTCACTTTTTAAATCATCAGTGTTAATTGATGGATGTAGGTTCCGTATAACCACTTGGTAGGTTTTGTTTGATTTTGCTTGGAACGAATGGAACTCTGTATTACGCTCCGCCAGGGCTTTTACGACAACCGGGTATGTCTCGACGTCTTTTAATTGGATTTTTACCTGGCTAGTTCCAATTACTTTTAGATCGTAATTGTCATTAGCCAGTTCTTTTAACAGGTTAGTCAGAGGGAGAATAGCTTCTACCCCTGACACGAATATTGGAGGCGCTAAAATTTTTCTTGTTGCTTGACTGGGTTGGGGTAGTTCTTCGGTTTCCTCTGGCAAACTGTTAATTTTTTAAATTTAAAATTTTAAAATAATTCTAAAATTCTTTTATAATTTGTAACGATCTAAATCGAAAATTTGCCTTTTCTACTCTTCATAATTCCTGAAAACTTAAAAAATTTCAAATTCTTAAAATATCAAGAAATGTTCAAATTATAATCAAGGTTTTGCACACTTTTTATTCAGATTTATATAATAAATACAACGAATTGGATAAAAGTTGAATATAATTTGATTGATTAACATTCAAACTGAATTTACTTAAATATTTCAGACTTTAGATAAATTAAATTCAAACACAGCCATCAATTTGATATGTGTAAGAAGAATATATAGTTTGAATCTGGTTTGAATGAATGGCGCAATTTACATTAAAACTTTAAATTTAAAATTATTATCAATTATTATTAAATTTTAATATTATAAAAATTTTAATTCTGAAAAGTTGACATTTTTATTTGCCTGATTTTAAAGTTCGGTTTAAATTTAGAATTTTTACGTATTTTTTTAGCCTTCGATTCCAAAACAAATTTGGAACATTTTAACATTTCATCTAATTTTGGAGATTTAAAAAGTTTTAAACGCTCTTTATTTAATTGAAAAGTATGTATTGAGTTTTACAACAGAAGTTTTGTTTGGTAATTTGGACATTTTATCAAATTCTAAAATTTAAAATTGTTTCGACATTATTTAGCTCTAGCCCGCTGGCTTTCCATGTTTTACCATATAATTGATTAAATTGGATTGAATGAATAAATTTTGAAAACTCTTTTAAAAATTCCGGCATGTTATCAAATTTTAAAGATCTAAAGTTTGCATGAAATTTACAACACAATTTTTTAAATCGGATTGAGTTGGAAAATTGGAAACTTGAGCGAGATTTTCAAATTTTCAACGTATTTCAGACTTTCAAGTACTCTCATCAAATTCCACAATGTATGATAAATTCTGGAGATTTTTGGAGATTTGATCCTTAATTTATTTATGACGTTTGATTTTCGTTTTATCAATTGTTTTACTCCGACATAAAAATTTCAAAGCATTTTCATTAAGCAGTTTTGAAAATTTGAGCAAGGCATCCAAATTCTGATTTTTTTAGTTGGAAATTTGGACATTTGATCAAACATTGAAATTTTAAAATAAGTTTCAAATTTTGCTACCTAATTTTTTTACTAAGGGTCGAATGAAAATTTCCGCATTTATCAAATTCTAAAGATTTTCTGATTTTTGTTTTAGCTTTGTTTGGAAGATTTTAAAAGAAACTTGAAGTCGCATTTCAATGCCGATCTTTAATAATATTTTGAAAATTTTATAGTACTAACATTTTATATAGTTCTAAAGTTTCCAATTTGGAAATTTCATCAAAATTGAGTTGAGCAAAACTGGGGGAAACTTGAAATGTCGACTGTATTTTTCAAGATTTTTGCTCAAATTCTGTACGTTGTATTGGATATTTCGACAATTTATCAAATTTTGAAGATTTAAAAATATGTTGGCCTTCTACAAAGTTGTTTTTTAATTTTGCCACATATATTTTCAAATATTTCTGAATGGAAATTCCCGCTTTTATCAAATTCCTAAGAATTTTTAAATTTTGTTTTTCTTTGTTCATTTTGCACAATGAATAAAGTTACGAAATTTCAAAAAAATTATTCAAATTTTGAAGATTTTAAAAGAACCTTTCAGTCGCCTTTCAACGATTCTCATGATTTATAATATTTTGAAAATTGGGAAAAGTTTGATTTTTCTACTAAAAATCTGAACATTTCATCAAATTTGTAAAGTTGGTTTGAACAAAATTGAGACTAACACGAAATGTTGACCGTATTTCACCTTTTCAAGATTTTTGGTCAATTTCTGAAAGTTGTATTGGAGATTTCCAGATTTTATCAAATTCTGAAGATTTAAAAAATTTGAATTTTGTTTTATTCTAAAAAGGCGTTTTACCACACAATTTTTAAATAAGTTTTTCAGTTCCATTCAAACCTTTATAAAGCGTTTATATAGCCTTAAACTTTGGAAATTTTAAAAATTTACATTTTAACTTTTAGTTGCTTCAATTTATTTAACATTAACCAAATCAAAAACATGAGCATGAGTTTATAAAAAAATAAGTTTAACGTTTAAGGTTATTCTAAAATTTACTTTAAATTTTATACTATTAAAAAATTAGGGAATTTAACGGGATACAGAGAAATTGCAAGGTTTAGGAGAAGTTTAGGGAAAACTTCACGTTCATTTATTTTACCAAAACTTAAAATAAACCACACATACACGCTAAACCATTAAGACAAAAAATGAAAACAAAAGGTTTCCATTATGCGGTATCCGGATTAAATTTTTGTCGAACTCTCAAGTAAATCAGTTTTACGTTCTAGATCGTAGATTTGAACAGCTGATACACACATAAATGTGACATTAATTGGCATCATTATAAATATATATATAGTCCTGCCTCTGGAAAAATAAAATTAAAATATTTCCACCACCTTCATCACCACCGCCGCTAATAAATACTGAACTACCTTGGTAATTCAATAACGCGCGGTAATCGCGAATTAATTAACATAAAATTCAAATACTTCATAAATACACATAATGGATTTTATCCGCAATTTATCAACCACAATTTTAATTAAGTGTTAAAGAAAAAACATTTGATTTGATTACGAACATACCACCCAACACTATCTTATACATATTAGATAAAATTAGCAATAAATATTTAATAGTTTATATAGCGTTTGTACGTATATATATACGCAAATCACTCAAATCACCCTATATAATAGTTTTGTTGCAATATATAGACAAGTAAAATCACACCCACGTGAAATTTAGCACACAACATATTAGTTAGCCAATTAAAAATAATAAATATGTCCATGAAAACTATTATGTATCAATAGAGAGACCGACTGTCTCTGTGCAAAATATATTTTATTTAAAATCCCTTTAAGACCAAAAAAAAAAACACTGTGCATTGTTATTGAAACTAGAAAATTTTAAATGTCACATTACGATATACAATATTGTAACTATTTTTGAACTAATTTTATTTTTAAATCATACACATATAATAGTTTTAAATAATTTATTATTATTGGGTTGGGTGGTAAATTATATTCGCGTATATACAATCAATCAAAATTGCTGAGTATACACAAAGACAATCGCGAAAATTTATTGAGTTACCCAATGCTAAAAAAAAAATAGTAAAAAAGTTTAAAGTTTTATTTTGTTGTTGGACTTAGAGACAAAGGTACATACATATTTACGTATAAGACAGGTTATTTCAATCTCATTAAATATTCAATAGTTTATGTGTACGAAACGTACTATACAAAAGTAATAATTTTTATTGATTGTTATATAAGAAATGGAATTATAATGAATCACTTTGGTACAAACCTATTTGTAATTTCTTAGATTTTGGCAATGTATACCGTTAAAAGCAATAAATTTAAATATTTATATTTTTAGCATACACACAGTCTTCAAGCTATGATGATGATGATGCGCGGAGGTAAGAGGTGTTAAGTACGCAAATGTATGCGCGACTAAATAATAAAATTTACAGTTTTTTGTTGATTTGTACAACATAATACTTGATTAGCATAGAATATATAATTGATGAAAAATTAGGTATAAGTGATTGATCGCTTAAAGCATATATTCAGTTTATAAGGGTTCGTTTCATGATTTGCCGTCGATTGTTCTGGTATACATACCTATTTATCCGGATGAATAATCAAACGATAATTTATTCTATTATTTCGTTTGATTTAATGATTTTGATTTATTCAACATAACACATTTATGATACCCGATTTGAACGTAGATTGACAATGTTTTATCAACTGTATTGTAGCCGCGTAAAACTAATTTCGTTCTATAGAAAAAAAAAATCTTCTGGCCAAGCCGTTGGTGAAACAAGATATGATCGCATGTCCAAGACTCAGCAGCTTATTCCTTAAATCGGTTGAGTTGGTACTTGGCCACCACTATAGCAGCTACGTCAGTTAGCTTGCAATTTCAAAAATGTTCTAAATATGCAAGTGACTTTCCAAAAAAAAAGGTTGCACCTCAAGTTTTCTAATAAAATGTTTTTTAATTTTTTTGAAAATGTATGACAAGCACTGCTGCAATTGGATTTATCAAAAATGGATAAATTCAATCAGGCATAATGTTAGTCGGTCGATACTGGTTTAACATAAGATCGCAAGTGCACTCCTTCTGTTCAAACTGAATGATTCCTTTTAATGGGAGAACATCATTAAGTATGAGTATATCTCTTTTTATCTCTTTTTATCTAAGATTATTTAGAATTAGAAAATTTACCATTTTAGCCCAATCCTATTTTCCTCATGTACATTAAAGACTTGCATGCTAACACTCCGGCTTTGAATTCAATCGGACCTCACGGTCTAGGAACACCTTTCAAAAGTTTTTGTGTGTTAAAAAGCAATAGATTGTAATGCAGAATGCTACTGGTCCGGCAATTTAAACATATTACATTCTCAGATCGGTCGACAAATCTTTCTAAAATTTTATTAGTCTTCTAAATAGCACCAACACAACAGAACACTTTTACGTTTTTATGATATATTTTGAGAATTATCATAAAATTGGATTTGAAATTGAAAATAAGTTAAATTGAATTTTAAGTTTGTTGCTATCTGAGGGAAATTAGAAAACTATAACAACTCAATCATAAAAATCCAATTACATTTTATAATTTGAATTTGAAGTGTTTGAATCCAAAATTTTATTTCAACTTAAAGTCCATCGGATTCCGATTAAACATAAGATACGTCTTTAACACTGCGGTTATATCCAGAAGACTCCAGTCAAAATGCATGTAACTCAACGTTTTTGCAAAGTTATTGTTCAAATAAACTTGAAGTGGTTTTATGATGGCACAAAAACCGTGTTTTGTTAACTGCGCGTCACATTCATCTGAAATTTTGATAAAGGTCCTTTACTTGTTTGTTTCCAATAAATATGTTATAAAAACAGACAGATTATCAAATCGTAATGATCATATCAAATTCTCCGATAATCTTCTAAATCCTGTGATGGGATGGGAATAGTATTTCCTGATGAACATTGTTAATTTTTCTGGTATGGAATTCTAAATAAACGTGTAAAACCAAGTGTTTAGCTGGTTGGCTATATTCCAAAAATAGACCCAAAAGCCATTTTAAAATCGAATTTCATCGTAAACTCTTAAGAAATAGCCTTGGTTTTCAATTTGCTTTACTACGTAGTTATTAGGCCAAAGAATTCGCCCTTAATTTTCAATCTGTTAACCCTCTTTTGGGTTGTGAGTAATAGATTGAGAATATCTGATTTAGAAGCTATTTAGAAGATGGTTTTTAAGCTCATACAAGTTTTCTAATTAGGTACGAAACACATAAGCCTCAATGTTTTTTAAAAATTTTTGAAAATGTATGAGAAGCAAGTCAGCAATTGGATTTGTCAAAAACGGGTAAATTCCATGAGCCAATATGTTGATATTTCGTCAAAATTTGAATTTAACTATAAGTTGGAATAAATTTGCTGGATGTCGAATATCGATTTGGCATTTTCACTACAAAAATCATAATTGTGGAATTTTAAAATTTTTTTAATATTTTCGAATTGATAAATTATAAACATACAAATTAAATTTGGATTATTGAATTTCGAAAATTGATAATAAATTCAAATTTTCTAAAGTTCCTAGTCATATCCATATACCCATAATTTTCAAAATTCTAATTAAAATTACGTTAACGGTTTTTGATTTTGTGATTTCAAATTTTATTATGAAATTTCAATTCAAATTTTTAAAATTATATCGTACTATTAAAACTCTCAATTTTTTATTAAATTTCAATGTAACCTAAAAAAAGTTTTAACTTTGAACGTACTTTCTGGAAATAAAATTTGTTTAAATTTTTAAACGATTTTACAGTATGAATTTGAGTTTTGTAAATTGGAAAGTTCCGCAAACTTCAGAAAATTCGGTCCTCATTTTGTAAAAGTTTCTGCGCATTTCCAAGTACTAAAAATTTTCAAAATTCACATATAATTAAGAATTAAAATTTTCATATAAAAATAATTCTGGAATTCAAAGCCATTCAGAATTATATTTTCGAACTTATTAAATTTCAGAACATTTAAAAAATATTGAATTCAAATTTTAAAAACTGACTTCGAAATTTTAATTTTAATTATCGAAATTTAGAAAATTAGTTTAATTTATATTTGACAAATAAAAATTATTTTATTACAAATTGAATAGCTGATTATGTGCATGATGTAGTTAATCGGCATTTTGGCGACCCGTTTTTGGAAAGCGACTGATAGTTTGAGAATATTTAATTTAGAAAATGTGATTGTTGTGTGTAACGAAATTAAATTATAAATTAATTATTTTACATGTTTAGATATTCAAATTTTAAAAAATTCCAATTAATGGAACAACTTTGCAAGTACTTTAAGAAAAATGTTTCTTAATCATCCAACTAAGTTCCACTGTAGTAATGGAAGAAAGTTTGAAAATATTAAAATTTGTTATTTTTTAATAACAAATTTCCAAATCCATAATTCGCGCCATGAATTTTTAATTTTTTTTAATTTGGAGAAACAGTTGAGAATTATCGAAATTTTTTAATTTTTTAAACTTCTAAATTTTCTATTGAGCTATGAAAGTTTTCTAAAGATCCGAATTTTTCCGAATACTCTCAGTTTTCAAAATTCATATCAAATTTTGAATTTTGGGTATAAAATTCCGAATTGGCAATTTAAATTTATTTCCTTGAAATCAATTAAATTTCGATAACTGTTAAATATTTGGGAATTCTGGGAATAACATTTAACTGTGAAAAACGTATTTTGAAATTAATTTTAAAACTCAGTTTGAATTTTGTAAATTATGACGTGTAAAATTCAGAATTTTGAAAACAATAAATCTTTTGAAATTAAATGAATTTCGAAAGTTTGTAAATTTTGAATTTAATGTTCGATTCAATACAAAATTGTGTAGATTTTCGAATTTTTTAAGAGTATAAGTTTTAAATTTCGAACATAATTTTTTGGATAGTTTATCGAATTTTACAATTCTGATTTCCAAATTTTAGCTGTCAAATTTTAGCTGAGAATTTTAGCTCTGATCTAGATATTGTACAGAGCTTGGTATGTGCGATTTATTTACTGCCGTATCCAAATATAACTTTCGGTCGTTACATTTTTTTATAGCAAAACGTCATTCATTTCGTTTGTAGACGACTAAGTAAGTAGACCCAATTTTGAAAATTTAACATTTTATTACAATTTTGTGTCAAGGGAATTTAAAGAATTTTTTTTCGTTGGTTTGAGTCAAATTGATTTTTAGAATAGAATACTGACATAATTTTATCTGGCGAAAGGCATACATAATTTTATCCATAAAAATTCGATCGAATTCAAACGGAGATTATGCCAAAATCAAATTTTTATAAAATTACGTTCGAATTTGGTGAAATTCACTGTCCTCACTGCCATTAAGTATATCTTTTTTCTTTTACAGATGTTACGCTCTCCAAATATCATCATTATATTTATACAATTTGTAAGGCAACACGTTTTCATCATCTATATCGTAAGCTATGTTATTTGCGAGGATGGCCTTGAGGAAGATGATGACTCCCTACACTTCGTCCAGCTTTCAGTTTTATTCAGCTTCAGGTATTCAACTTAAGTTGCGTGTGTTCCAACCAATTTTAATAATAATAAGGAAATACGGTCACTATGTGGTTGAAGTTTCTTGCACATACCAACTAAGCTTACTCTTATCAATAGAATATCGGTTAGTACCGATTAGTCAATATTTGACTGTCCAATTTGTACATATGCACTTGAGGGCTCATCTTCATTAATTAATTTGTTTAACATTCGTTTACCACTAAATTTGTTGTGCCATATTTTTGACAGGCACTATATACTTATCAGTTGTAATATTAGGATATCCTACATTTCTATCAGTATATTGGAGTTAGCATTAACTAACTAGGTAAAGATCTAATTTAGATAATTTAGATCTATACAAATTTCAGATCCGTTCGCGATCAAGGAACTCCCAAAGTACCAAATATATTTTATCGTCTTTAAATTTGTACCTTGGCGCAGATATTTTGATGATATTAATTTTTAAAGTAATTCAAACTTCGGAATTTCATCCAAATCTCTTAATCCGAAATCAAATTTATTTTAAATTTAATAAAAAAGTTAAAAATATAACAAAGCGCCTGATCTTTGAAATAGGATGGATATTTTTTCAACTGGTACGTAATTCATTAATTATAAAGTTAAACAAAATCCGCCGATATGACTCTTCTTTGGTCTCTGGTGTGTAATATGATGTCCATTTTTTTCAACAGTTTCCCAACATCACCGCAAAATGTTTAAATCACGATTTAACAACGTGAAAACCACCTTGGAGTCGACCATATGATTTTGTTTATGCGTTTAATTGTCAGCAAATACTCAAGCTCAGTAGCAATAGGCGTCAATGGGATTTTATAGCAAATTCTATTCAGGTAAACGACAAAAAAAATGTCGTTTACTTGAACAGAATTTGGTTGTATTAATGGTTGTATGACTTGAGCCCACCACAAGAAAAATCTAAATATGTTTTAATATGTTTTTAGACACTCTTGGTATTTCGAATCACGATACCACAACTGCACTTTCAAAAACTGCCAATAGTGGAAGCGATGCGATAAAAAATGATCATTACCTTCAGCTTTAGATTAGAATGTCTTTCGGTCTCATTAATCTCTTAGATTAATTTTTGAGTTAATTCCATAAATGTATGTGAATATTTTGAGCAGGGAAAGCAAACATCAACATCTAGTAAACCAACTACTCAGTGCAACGGTGAAATTCCTAACACAGTGAAAAAAAAACAGCCTCCACCAATAAACATAGTTGGTATTAAAGACTACCCGGCTGCCAAGGTTCTGATGACCTCATTCTCTCTATGAAGCTTAATGCTGAGAAAGTTCAGTGGATTACATATGAGTACAAGCAGGAAAGACCAATTAAGGTTATGGCTAGAGCACTACATCAAACATGCTAGAGTGGATATAATTGCCGAGCTGCAGAGTAAAGGATTCGACATTAAGGATGCTGCAAACATCATTAAAAAAAAGAGAAAGATAGATGAGAAAGGCAACAGTGTCGCCACAAAACGCGGGCTACCGCTATTCATGCTAACGTTTGACAAAGAGGAAAATATTCAAAAAATTCAAAATATGAAAGTCAGAATAAAACCAGTGAAGAAAAAGTTTCTGCAGATAGTCCAATGCAAAAACTGTCAGGGCTTCAATCACACTCAGAGATACTGTCGACGTATGGCAGGATGCGTTAAATGTTACATTAGATAGGAAATCAGCTCCAAAATGCATTAATTACAAAGGTCAACATCCAGCTATTTACCGTGGCTGTGAGGTAGCTAAAGAGTTACAAAATATAACAAATCGCGCTAGAAATTCTGATCTAAACCGTAGAAACCCTGCTAGTGAAGCCCCGACCAATCAACAGACAAATCGGGAATTATATAAATTACGAGGAAAAGAATCATATGCACATAGGTGACCCAAGGTCAACAGGCAAAAGTGAAGGATAGCAACGACGGCCAAATTTTGATAGATGTCGTGAAATGCATAGATGCTCTAAATAATAAACTTGATGAGCATTTTCATCATCCAACACGACTAGAAAATAAAAATAAATTTACAAACGCTCAGAATAGTAATTTGGAATGCGAATGGGCTGATCCAACACATCCCCGAGCTGGAAATATTTCTAATTAAACAAAAAATTGATATTTGTCTAATCTCTGAAACCCATTTTACTAACTCCTCATATGCCAGAATACGTGGGTACAGATTTTACCATGCCATCAATCCATCAGAGAGAGAGCAAGATGCGGATCTCCCATTCTTATTAAAGAGAACATAAAACACAACGAAGAATTAAAAATTGAAAGTGAATCTATGCAAGTTACAATAGTCAAAACTCGCACAAAGTACAAAAAAATAAATGTATCAGCAATATACTGTCCACCACGACATAATCTGAAAAGAGACGATTATAAAGAACTTTTTAACACCGTGGGAGGTTGTTTTATCATTGGTGGCGACTTCAATGCGAAAAACACATACTGGTGCTCCAGAGTTACTACACCAAAAGGGAGAGAGTTGTTTGAAGCACGAAAAAAATTAAAATGTGACTTTCAATTTGGTGGTTCACCAACTTACTGGCTAACAGATTTAAACAAAACACCGGATCTTATAGACTTTTATGTGACAAAAGGTATATCAGATAACTATATTCGTTTGGAAAATCATGAAGAGCTTACATCGGACCACTCTCCTGTTATTATGACGGTCAGTGAAACAATAATTGAAAAAGAAATCACAGCGAGACTGTCCAATAAGAATTCCAATTGGATTAATTTTCGAGAATTATTAGAACAAAACATCAATCTTCAAGCACCAATAAGGAACATTAAACAAGTCGAACAGGAAGTAGAAAGGCTGATAGAAAACATACAACAAGCTGCCTGACAAAGTACATCTTTCAAATACGAAAATAACAACAACTGTAAAAACTATTCACTTGAAGTAAGAGAAACGAAAAGCTCGAAAGTCTTGGCAAATAAATCGAACCAAGGAAAATAAAACCGTCCCTGTAATAACCTATGTAAAAAGTTGAAATCTCTAATCAGAACAATTAAAACTGAATCAATAAGTACATATTTGTCGTCACTTACGAGCCAAAAAGATACCGAATATTCCTTATGGAAAGCAACGAAAGTACTTAAGAGACCAACAAAATCGACGGCACCTATTAGAAGTGAAGATGGAAGCTGGGCTCGAAGCGCGAAACAAAAAGCTGTCTTGTTTGCGAGACACCTAGAAGAAACGTTTCAACCATTACCCAGGTAAACCGCGGATGAAAATGTTAACCTACTGAAACGATCTGATGAGCTTGAAATACAAAGTGTATCTCTACAGGAGCTAAAAGAGGAAATTCAAAATTTAAACATGAAAAATTCTCCTGGGTACGACCTCATAACCGGACAAATCATTACAGAATTGAACGCTGTGTGTTTAGACTAAGATACGTTCCAAGGCAATGGAAGGTGGCAGAGGTAATCATGATCTTAAAACCTATCAAACAATGTAATGTACTCCCAACCATAGGCAAGATTTTTGAAAAATTGCTCCTGAAGAGAATGAAACCTATAATAGTTGACAGAATGCTTATTCCTGACCACCAGTTTTGATTCAGAGAAAACCACTCGACTATAGCACAAGTCCATAGAATCACAGATATAATAGAGCGAACACTAGAAACTAAAAAAATATGTTCAAGCGTTTTCCTGGATGTAGCGCAAGCATTTGACCGAGTTTGGCGCACAGAGGATTCGAGTTCAGGCTCAAGCGAGACCTTCCCAAACAATACTATGAAACTCTGAAATCATACAGACAATTCCGTGTAAAATATGAAGACGAATACTCGGACCTAAAGAAAATTTCAGCTGGAGTACCACAAGGTAGCGTTTTGGGCCCTGTCTTGTACCTCCTGTATACTCGGGATATACCACCAATGGAAGAAGCAATTATATAGCAACATATGCTGATGACAATGGGAACAATGTAGAAGAAGCTACTAACAAATTGCAAAAATCGACAAATTCAGTCAACAATTGGATGAAAAAATGGAGGATAAAACTGAACGAAACTAAATCTGTTTACATGTGAACTTTACTAATAAAAATATTTGTAATAGAATCCCAATCATAATCAACTCTAACAAGTTACCTATGCGATACGGCGAAATATTTAGGTATGACGCTGGATGCCAAGTTGAGGTGCAAAGAACATGTCAAAAAGAAAAAGGAAGAGCTGAACATGAAGTATAGGAAGATGTATTGGCTCTTAGGTAGACATTCTGAACTATCTATACACAATACCGAGCAAATAGCGCAGTGGTTAAAGCTGTGACGTTTGGATCGGGAGGTACCGGGTTCGAATCCCAACAGAGGCGGGATGCAAAAAAGGATTTTTCATCTCCCGATTACGATCGGTGATTAAATTGAAAACATCTATGACCCTCTGTTGGAATGTAGAACTCATGGGCCGACCCATCGTTCATGTTAGTACAGGCTAGCATGGAGCTATGCAGTGTGCAGATGGCCAATTAAAAGACGGACCTGTAGCCGTGTACAAATAGGGATACTGTTCAGAAGCTTTCAAAGGACATTAAATCCACTAGCCGAACAGTCTCTAAATAATGTATGTATGTGTTGGTATTTATTTTTTTATTTTAATAAATTGCTTTTATACCGGCTGTACCATAAGAAAACGAACATCAAGATGATACAGACGTTCCAAAACAAAGTACTTCGGAATATTGTAAATGCTCCATGGTACATTAGAAATGAAGACCTTCACCGAGATTTAAAGATGGAATACATCGATGAAGTTATTACGTATCATGCTCTCAAGCATGATTCACGCCTCCGCCAGCACGAAAACATCGAGATATGCAATATGCGGGACAGACCGTTGGCAGTAAGACGTCTCCAAAGGACCAAACCAATTGATCTAGTAAATGGAACATAAAATTACTATTATAGGAAATATTTATATAAATAAATAATTTTAATTTCTGGGACTAGCCGTTGGGCTATATCCCAACAATTACTGTTAATATAATTATGAAAGAATAGTTACTAGATGACTTAGAATAAAGTCAGTTGTAAAAATAAAAAATAAAAAAATTTCATAAAACATACGATACTATGTGTTCTTCAGATAAAGAAACTATAGTAAAGCATTTATAGGTAAACACAAAAATGTATAAAATGAAGCATAAAGATTGAAAGACATTGGCAAAGCAACTGCAATTGTACAAAGAAATATTGTGACTGCTTGTTTTGACTTTCAGAAAATCATGCGGAGCCTGTTTGGCGATAAAATAAGTTTTTTAGGATGAAACAATTGCGAGACAAGGTACGTCGGAGGTATCCAGTTGTCTATTTAAACTTATAGTATAGAAACACTTATGGTATAGAAACACAGACACAGAAACGATGTCGACAAATTCATCATTTGGACCGATTATTGCCCTTGGGCATCCTGTCATCTCCAAGTTGATATATGTCACAAGTTTTTAGAAAAGGGACACACACTCAAATTTTTTTTTGCAAAAAACACTAAAAATTTAACAAATTTCCATTTTTAATGGGAAATATACGGTTTTAAAACACCTCAAACGTGTGTCCAAAAGGTTCTGGTTGAGAAACCTAGATTTACTACCAAATTTTGGACAATTTTCAATATCCTGAGTTGGGGTGAGAATAGTATTGCCTGATGAACATATTAAAATTTTTCTAGGACGAAATTCTGGGATAACTTCACACTCTTCCTATACGGTTAAGAATTCATGTTCGTGCAGCAGAAGTTCAGAGAATATGGTTAAATCATTTTCTATTCTAAAAGCTCTGTAAATGCACATTACCAACATGAATTTTCATCTCACGAAAATACTAAAATCTCAAGCTATTATTTAGATCGAACCATAAGTATATTTAGCTATTAAATAATGTGCTGTTACTTATTTGAAATAAAGACGAACTGAAAAAACTATTATATGTACAACCACAAAACAATTGTTTGTATATGTACTTGCCAGACGTATAATTAAGAAGAAAAAAAACTCTGCTAATTATCTAATTATACGCGTTCTGTATATACAGCCCAACAGTTAGTGAGAATTTTTTTCAAAATAAATTAATAGTTTTGCACCTCTAATAAGGTAGCTCGATATCTGACGCTAATTATTATCACGTACAGTAAATAATTTTTTTTTTAGTACACACAAAACGTGAGAAATTGATTAGCTTGTATATACATCATGTGTACATACGTGATATTTGTATTGGAATAAATTATACCAAAAAAAATAATAATTCTGATGAATTATTTATTTTTAAATAGCAAGTGGTTAAAACAATATAAATTGATGGGAATCAAATTCGATTTTAATCGATATTCTATTATGTGCGAATAGCATATGTTTCAAATATAATTATTTTTAATATATATTTAAGCACGCAGTTGGTTAAATTTAGTATGGTTTTAAGACAAAAAAACAGAACAATTTACTTTTTTTGTAAAAATCAATATGCGCGCCTTAGTTCCTCGTTCGATCAATTAAATATGATGAATCATAGTATCTAGCGTATATATATATAGTTTAAAGTATCAGAACACCATTTTTAGAATTTCTAAAATTGTTGTAACATATTATGGTATATGTATGTATACAGAAAGGCCAAACCTCTTTTTACAACAACAACAAAAAACAAACCAATTTAACTTTTACTCAAATCGACTATAGGAAATAATTTCGATTTTCAGATCTTAAATTGGTTATAACAATTACCATTATTCATCATGTTTTTTTATGTACATAAAACTGAAAATGAATTTGATGCTGTAATTACATATTATATTTCTAATATGGTGGAATAGAATAGAAAATGATTTTTTTTTTTTTTTATGTTGTTTGAACCATTGTGTTGAGCGAGAGTACATTGTAAATGAATAATCAACGCCACATTATCGTTTTAGTCGTGCGAAGGATTTAAAAAGTAGAACACAAAAGTTCAAGTCCTTTTATATCGCTAGCATATATTTCCTGCATAATTATGAAATTCAATTATCTAAACTATAATACATATATAATCCATATATATATATATATATATAGTTCACGAAAGGGTCAACTAGCCCGTTATTGTATAATGTAATATAATTTATCCAATTTTTTATCTTTTGATTTTTTGTAAATAATAATCAAGGTAGCAGCGATCTTATGTATAAGAATATCGAGATATAATTGCACACCGTTTTGTAAATGCATATAGAAAAAAAATTATTTGCGCGGTAGCCCCCAATTATATGATTTGCAATTTTCTGCTTTTGTGTTGCGATTGCATTATATTTAGCAGCGGCGCAGCTAACAAAAAGGTGCACAAAAAATGCTAATTTTTTTTATTGTTTGTTACATACCGAATTAATTTGTAAAATTGAATAATTTATAAATTAATGTCGAATGTGTGTGCGGGGTGTAATATTCTATGCAATTATTTATTTTTAAATTTGTGCAAAACATGTACCACACAGTTAATTGCTTATAAAAGTACGTCTCGTTTGATCTATATTGTAATTTAACATTT
This sequence comes from Tipula unca, assembly GCA_951394425.1. Classification (NCBI taxonomy): domain Eukaryota; kingdom Metazoa; phylum Arthropoda; class Insecta; order Diptera; family Tipulidae; genus Tipula; species Tipula unca. Next base: position 43,262,892 of record OX596381.1, on the reverse strand, counting down.
TAGGACTATTTAAATGTAATGAGTTGCGGTCACACCAGTCACCATTTTAATTTTTTTGAAGCCAGTCTGTATCACCTTTCCTTGATAGTTATTACTATTATTAAAATTCGCACAAAAGCCCATGGTACAATTCCAGAATTCTATCCCAATTCGTAATCGCGCACTGCTGCCTTCGCAAACTGAACAAGTTTAGACCAAGGCAGAGAGGACAACTGATCTAAATTTAAAGACCACATGAGCTTAATACATACGATGTAGATGATCTTTAAAACGGCCATGTCCCGTAAAAATTGCTACCAAGTCTCAAGCCACTGAGACCTTAGGTCTTTTAAAACGTGGTCCTTTATAACTTTCTTCCCGAAAGTTGAAAGATACAGGAACCGCTGGTTCACGACCAATTAAAGTTAATTGCGATGTCACAATGAGCCGGTACCCACATGACCGTAATATTATTGTTAGAACAAAAAAGGTTCTTGAAATGTTTGCATTCCTTGACGAGTTTGGAAACAGTCAAGGGATTTCTTAAAGAGTTAAGTTTACAGCTTTACTATCCGTACACAGTAGAATACATTTGTTTTAACAGCAAAATTCTACGCCTTAATAACACTACCTTTCAGCGTTATTAGTTCCGCCAGAAAAACAGTACAATGCGAACCAAGACTACCGAAAAGTCGGTCCGTCCAAGGGCAGTAGATTCCAAAGCCTGTACTGAGGTTAGAACGAGAGCCATCAGAAAAAAAGACTATGGACTCATCTAATTGATTAAAAAAATCCTGCGAACTTCACAAATCTCTCGAAGGATACGCAGCTGAGGAAAGATTTCAGAAATGGAATTCGGGTACTAGTCTGTCATTAACCATATCGATTTATGGTAAACAAGAAGAATAATTTTTAAAAATATGTCGATGTCCCACGATGGAACCGAAAACATTTCACGCTGCAGAATAGGCTGTGCCTATTAACGGTATTTAATAAAGGTGCATAACTGAAGGCAAGGAAAGAATGGATTCCATAGCAAGAAGTGGAGTCGAGGACATAGCCCTAGTTATGGTTCTGTAAGCAAGATTTTGTAGATCATTAAGCTTGGTTACATTAATCTTCAGGTCAACCACTGGTTCACCACATAATAGAAGCGTACGATAGTGGTGGTAGGACCAGTGATTTGCTAAAAGCTCTTCTACATTGCCAAAAAATGGCAGTTGTTTTTTGAAGTTTGAAGTCCAGGTGATTCTTCCAGGAAAGTCTACTCGATGAAAACAAGAAATACCCAGGGCCGTGAGATCCTTGAGGAATACTCGTCGTAACTCTGATAACTTTTTATTTCTTATTTTCAACTAACACATATTGAGTACGGTTTGATAAATAAGAGACTCAAGCACATTACGATGACAAACAGATTCAAATGCTTTACTGAAGCCAATGTGTCATCTGACAGTGCTTTTCAATTTCTTTGATCGTTGTACTAGTAAATTCCACTAAGTTCATGGATGTTGATTTGCCTGGCAAACAACCAGCTCAAATAATTTTGGAATGTATGAAGTCATTGAATTCCTTCTGTAATATGCAATAGAAGACATTGTTATAGATTTGAGTGATTTTTGTCATTTTTCGTTGTATATAGTCACATTATTGTCTATTGGGCTGTATACAGACTGAAAGAAAGACGTCACAATATCAGCTATTTGCTTGGTGTCAGTTCTGTTATTGTAAGATATATTTGTTCCTCAATTTCTAAAATTGTGTGGGGTTGGTTTTAATATTAACTTGGACATCGGTTAGATAAGAAATATATCTTAACTTAAAGTAAACGTCAAATTCGACATTGTATTTTATAAAGGTTTGTTTATCCGATTCTATAAGCCATTTATTATCTTTTGATTTGCGATTATTTAAGTTTATAAGTTGTTCGTCGAATCATGGCGGATGGCTCCTGGCTACTTTCATGCACAAAGCAATATAACCTTCAAAACTTCGTTGAAGAATCTGATACAACTGGTTTATGGTAGTATTTACATCGCTAGTATTTAAAACATCATACTGCTCCAAAAATTGGTAAACCCATGTGGTCAGCTTTAGTAAAAATGTATGGCGTTGGTGATTCTATAACTTTAAATATATCCATTTCAGTAAAGAAGGGATTCAAAGAATGGTCACGTTCATTGAGTATGGCATTCAATTTATTTAAATTGGCATAAAGCATAGTATCGACGAAAATCTATTCAGCCTCTAATGTAATGTTATTCGTGAACCAAGAGCGATTGAATTCAGGGGAGAAAATCTGAGAAACAAATTTTTTTTCGATAACAACACTTTATTCTTACTCCGTAAGTAGGATTAAGTAAAATATATTTTTTTGTTCCTTGAAATGATAATTAACTGTTTGAGCATTTTGCACCAAATATTTGATTTTAAAAACACATTAAATTAGCTCAGTATCAGTCACACATTTAAATTGTCAATCCTAACTTAGGCATGGGTCGGGCAAAGCATTGCAGCGAAGAAACTTGAAATCACAACTAGTTTAATAAATGAAAGTAACTCGATAACCCGAATTGCTAAATTTTTAGAAAGATCAATAAAATTGGTCATAAATGCTTTGAAACCTAAATATATTGAGCTAACTCGGGGTCGTCCTCGAAAAACGTTCGAAAGAGATGATGCGATGATCGATCATAAGAGTATTAAAAAAAATCTATTTAATACATCTAAAGAAATCAAAAATGATTTAACGATTGACTGTTCCCATTTGGAGACGACTTTTGGCAGCCAATTTAAGAGGTTGCGTAGCTCAAAACGTGCCATGTTTGTCGAAGAAAAATATTAAAGATAGGATAAATTTCGCAAAGGAATATCTTGAAAACTCGGATCCAGAAAAATGGAAAAAAATTCTATGGTCCGATGAAACTAAACTAAATTTAATTGGTTCCGATGGTCGACATTACGTCAGATGACCACCATGCACCAGTTTATCACCACAGTACAGAAAAAAGGACATTCAAATATGGCGAAGGATCTATGGGGAACTCAGTCTGTCATGGTATGGACTAGGTCTTATTTTCTGGATTAAAGACACATTGAATTATGCCGAAAACGTTAAGCCTGTTGGATGGATATTTCAGCAGGATAACAACCTCAAACACACAGGATTTTATGAAAATTTGTGAAATGAAACCAATAATTCCAGCTCAAGTATTAGCACTCCAACAATGTTGATGGTCAACGGAACTAATCCAAAGTGGATTCACCTCACGCCAAATTTGAATTTTCCTCGATTCGTTATCTCGTGACAAAAATTGAATTCGTAACCTAAATTCAATTGCAGATAACTCTTACAGCAAGAGTATGGGTCTTGTGATACTCCAACAAGCACATCTATAACAATTTCCTCAGGAGACTCACGATGATTCCTTTGGTTTCTTTTGCTCAAAAATATAGAATCTTGTCATTCAAGATCACTCTTAGATGTCCCATCCGATATTTAAAAATTTGGTTATAAGTATTTGTTCCCTATCTAAGCATCGTTCGCGAGATAAAAGACTGGCATTTTAAAAAAATGCTCAAACCACAATTCTACAACAATAAAAAATGTTTTTTTTTTGTTCACGAGAACTGAAAGAAAGTTTTGTATTTTTGTATCAACTTTCAATTAACTTAAAGTTTAAACCACCGAATAATATCAGAGCTTTCTATAATAATAGGCAAGGTGATCAATTGAGCTTTCCTTTGATTCAAATGAAATATTAAATTTTTATTTGAAGCGATATATGTCGATGGATTAAATCGGCGGATGGTACTATATGGAGGTGATTTAAATTGTTTTTCGTTTTAAATTCTAATTTTGGTGGAAAAAATAACGCATTTGTCCCTAAGAGAATTTTTTAAATGAGCCAAATGCTTTTAATTATAATATTCAACGATCTAAAAGCTTTATTAGTATGGTTTTATTGAACCTGTATAATTAAGTTTAAAACAGCACCACTAACGATTTTCTGAAAATTGAGCTTTGTAAATATATCGTACCGCCAAATTGGAAGCTTTTAACAATTGACAAAAATTGATATTTATTAAATCACAGCTTTATATAAGTTGTAAAAGAATATCTATTAATTTTTCGGTTCTTGACTGAAAGCTTTCAGATTATTTGTATTCTCATTTTATAGTAGCGGCTTAGCTAAAAGTTTATCTTAAATAGGTGAAGCTGGCTGAAAGCTTAATAGTTTTACTTGAAGGAAATTTATTTATAACGGATATAATTTACTAAAGAAAATATCCGTGAACGCCATTCGTACACAATAACTATTGAGTACAGTAAAAAGCTCAATTATCCTTCTTTCAAATATTATGTTTTCACCATCATTTAGTAACATCTCTTATGTCAATAAAAGCTTTTTGATTATAATGCAAGTTTTTAACAAAGAGCTTTATGATACTCCAATTGACACATATAAAAATTAATATTATAAAATTGAAAAAGCTTGCATTAAAAGTTTCGATATTAAAAGCTTCTAACGATGAGAAATTTTCTGTTTTCAACGAGCGGCAATCCTGGTTTTCAAAAACCTAATTTCCAAAATCCTCATTTACAAAATCTTAGTTTCAAAAATTCCGGTTTTCAAATTATTTGGTTTAATGATGTTGAATTTGAAAAATCAATTGTTATTAATTATCGAGCTTTCTAAAACTACGTTCCCATAATTATGGTTTTGAAACCCAGATATAAAAAATCCTGGTCTAAATATTTTGGATTTATGAAACATATTTTGATTAATTCTGGCGCCCGAATTAATAAAAATTGGTTTTTCAGAACCATGATTTGTCACTAAGCTGATGATTTGTTCTATGGATGTTAAAGAACAAAATTTCTTAAAAATATTGCACATGAGTGGACATAAAAAAAGTGAAGTTAAATTAATTTTCTTTTTATTCACTTTAAGATTGAATTTATTGATTTTTATGCAATTTATTTAATTGGCAGTAAAATTCTGTTACCAGCTTGCGATTTTAAAATAACCAGAATTACTTTTCATTACAAAACCAAAATTTTGCAATCTAGGGTTTTGAAAAATTAGGCTATAGGTTGTAACTAACTAGCGTTTTTAAAACCATGGTTTAAATACTTGCCCATAATCAACCAATTCCTAAAGCTTTAATAACTACTAAAGCAACTTTAGAGTGTCTCACATGATAAATTTGTACATGCTATTCAATACCAAGCAGACAAATCTTGCCTAACAGAAAATATTTTAAATTTCTTCTACAGCACTAAATGATTAGATCGACAAGCTGGCTATCTCAAATTTATTTTAAAATGTCAGGAGACGCGGTTAAAACTAACATATATTTTGTCAACGTTATTTATAGCATTCGGTATGCACTGCCTGCGTGGAAAACAGTTGAGGAATCAAGTTAAATCAAATTAATTTTAATGGAAATTGTCTCACTTTTACCTGTTCTCGTGGGAGTTGTAAGTTTCCCATCGAGCGCGTCCCAAGATGTCGGATAGGGGGTGCTATTTACCGGTGAGTAAGTGGGAAATAAAATGCCATTCGTGGTCCAAAACTTGCGAGAAGCGTCTGTTCGCCAGGAGGTGCGGCTTCAAACAGCCTCTGCTCATTCTCATATCAGGCTGCTGAATTCTTACCTGGCAGTAGGTATAAAATGCTAGGAGAAGGATACCCCGATAAAAAAAACAATATAAGCGGTAGAGAAGTGGAGAATTTTACCGTAGAGAGACTCGAAAATCCTGTACCGGCGACTGTCAGGAGTGAGAATGGTCTCCCAGTCGCCGAAATTCTAAAATGCTGTAGTATACCACTTGGCCACTACAGTAGATGCTGCAATTAAGGGAAAGTTAAGGTATAATGAGATATTACGCACTGAAAAAGAGAGCATATATTCGGTAAATTGCATAATTACGGAACATCAAATCCGTTAAAAAGAAGACAAATGTGGGAAAATCACCTATAAACGAAAACAGTAGCAACTCATTAGCTGATCAAGCCGATGCTTTTTCTAATGCCAAAAGTGATTCCAGCGGCAATTTTACGTTACGAGTAGCTGAATCGAGTAAAATAACCATTGGCCTAGAAAAAGAAAATATGGATCTTTCGGGGAACCTACAGCAAATAGAGCGAAGAAATCGAGCATCTACAGCAAGAAAATGAAAAACTAAAATTGAATCGGGATATAGCGATATATTCAACCAGAGAAATTTAACTACTCCACTGATGAGGATGAATTAGCACGAAAAACCACCCCACCAATAAATATTGTAGGCGTAACCAGTTACCCAGAAATTCAGTCACTGATGAAACCGGTTACTGACAGAGAGTATAAGGCCCTAAACAATAACGTTTGGGAAATTAATACTCTGGACTCAGATATTTATAGAACCTTATTTATAAAGTTGAATGCTGAAAAGTATCAGTGGTTAACCTGTGAGAACAAGCAGGCTCGACCTATAAAAGTTATGGCAAGAGATTTACATCACACCTGCCCAAGCAAAGAAATAATGGAAGGTCTACAAAATAAAGTGCTTAAAATACTAAATGCTGTGGTAACTAAATATTGTTAAAAAAAAGAGAACAGAAAACCAGCGAGGAATCCAAACTTTCAGTAAAAAGGGACTCCCTCTTTTTATACTGGTATTCGATAGCAAAGAGAATTTTCAAAACATTTATGAAATAAAACGAAGGTAAAAATTGAACCAATGAGGAGAACCACTAGATGAAAAATGGCCGGATGACCAAAGTAATCTGAACAGCATGATACTTGATCAACTGAAGACAATGCAACTCCCACAACGTAATCCAATAAAAATTATTAGGTCAGCACACAACTTTCCGAACAGCAATCTGGAATGCGAATGGGATTATGCAACCTAATTATTTGAAAGCCACTTTGTTAAATGTTCGGTTGTTAAAATCCGGGATTATAACTTAGATCATTCCATTCATCCAGCGGAAAGAGCAAGAGGTGGTTCGGCATTATTTATAAAAGAAAATATAAAACACCATGTATAGCAACAAAAATCGATGAAGAAACAGTCACTACTCTAACGCTAGGACCTGATTTTATTATTGGAGGTGACTTTCATATCAAAAACATCTATTGGGAATCTAGACTTACGACGTCAAATGGTAAAGAATAGTTTCAAGCAGGGCAGACGTCAAAGTGTGAATTTTACGCTGGTGGTTCCCCAGCATACTGGCCCAATGACGAAGTTTACATTTCGGACCTAAAGACGCAAAAGACCCAAAATGCAAGTGCCCCCTCTTAAAAAGGATGATGTGACCTGGGCAAGAGATCACAAAGAAAAAGCTGATCTGTTTCCGGAGTTAGATGAGTTTGACATACACCCAGTAACTCTCAAAGTTTTAAAAGAAAAAGTGAAAAGTAAGATGAATGTTAAAAAGGCTCTATTGATTACTTGCCAAATTATCAAAGCTTTACCTGGTAAAGGATTTTGTAAGCTAATTCGGTTAAAATATGTTCTAACAAATTAAACTAATAATTGATAACCGACAACGAATTCCTCCACATCAATTTGGATTCAGAGAAAAGAATTCTACAATTAAGCAGGGCATTGAATCACAAATATAATTGTAAGAACGTTACAACGTAAAAAAGTATACTCAAGCATATTGCTGGACGTCGCCCAAGCATTCGATAAAATTGGTACAGTGGTCTAGAATACAATCTGCCGAGGCAATTGTATGCCATACTAAGATTTTATTTATCCAATAGACATTTTCGTGTGAAGTAGGAGGATGAATACTCCGAACTAAAGAAAATCTCTATCGGTTACCCTCAGGAGAGTGTCTTACTACCAATCCTGTATTTACTATATATACAAAGGATTTATCAATCACAAATGAAGGAATCATAGCCACCTTTGCAGATGACACAACAATTTTGTCTATTGGAAATATAGTCGCCGATGCAACGAGCAAACTCTAGAAGATTACCAATACGGTTTGTTACTGGACAAAACGTTGGCGAATCAAGCTTAATGAGACAAAATCCACGCATATTAATTTTACATATCAAAAAGCTTACCATCTATCGATAGAAATTAATACACGAGGGTTATGCAAAGGTATTAAGCTGTGTTTGCATATGGCACCTGTCCATATGCAGACACAGCTAAATACCTTGGCATAACCCTCGATGACAAGCTAAAGTGGAGAGAGCAAGTCAATAAGAAAAAAAGCATAACTTAACATAAAGTTCAGACAAATTAAAGATGAAATAAAAATGCATGCCGCAAACCACGAAATAAAACTCCAGGAACATGGAAACCTCTATATTCGCCATATTATAGATAACCTTGTCATTGAAAGAAGACTCGAAAGAACCAGGTCACTTGACCTAGTGAACATAATAAATTCAAATTGTATAGATACAGTGGCGATTGAATGCCATTTCAAAACTATTTCGAATTTAACGGTTTGTAATAAATTCAAATATCTAGATACAGTACCGATCGAATGCCATTCCAGGAACATGGAAACCTCTATATTTGCCATATTATAGATAACCTTGTCATTGAAAGAAGACTCGAAAGAACCAGGTCACTTGACCTAGTGAACTTACCAAATTAAAATTAGTAAACAGGTTTAATTAATTATGGGACCAATCATAGGGTTACACTCCAACAAATGAAAATTTTATTTGAAAGATGAAATGCGAGGTGAGCGAAGTCGCAGTTGTAATAAAATAAAAAATAAAAAAAATCTTTTACCTGTTGAAATTTATAAATGAAATAATATTTTGCACATCATCATAGCTTACCTGGAATGATAAAAAAAAAATTTAAATATTAGCTACTTTAGTTTAATTATGTAATCTGATATTTGATTGGACATTTTCGATTTTATTATAATAAATTTAGCTATTACTGATTTATCGTTCCAATCTATAATAAAATATATTTTTAACAGGTGTAGGTTTTAACCATACATACCTACAAGTATATATACCCAACGGGTATGCAATCAAGAGCATCGCGATTATGAAATTTAGACAAACCTTGAATCTTGTATAATAGTTTCTATGTACATATACGTATATATTGTTTTTACGTTAATTACCGTATTTATATCGTACGTGACAAAAACATAAACTCTATGTACCCATAATACACCAAAAGACAGTTTTTTTTTCTTGTATATACTTATATACAGACAGGTGAACACATTCGTGATTATTCCTTAAATAAAATAAAAATAGTTTTTGGTATTTCGACATTTACTTTTGTATGCATATATGGCAACACATTTTGAAAGGTCTTGCGTGATTAGACATCACCTTTGTAAGATAATTAGCCAATACCAAAATTTTGAATTAAAAAATGGTTTCTAATTAATAATATTTGTCGACGGACGTCATCATCGTAACAAAGTCTATAATTTAACAAAAATAAAAAAAAAAAATTAGAAATAGTTTCGAGGTCTATAATTTCAGTCCCTCCTTCATCCTTTTGTCTTGGTACGTCTACATAAAATTAATATTCAAAATAGAAATTCTTTCCGGTTGTTATATCTAACCGCGTCTAATAAAATATCTATACCTGTTTTATTACCTAATAAACTTTGCGTGTAAGTCGTAAACTAGTAGTCAACATAACTATTAATTATCTACCGTGTACACAATACATAATATATGGAATCGGTTGGAGATTTTTAGTCTCTTTGGATTTAATTATAAAAAAAAAATAAAATCCTATAGAGTGTTTGAACGTCATGTATAGAATTCACACATTCGATTCGACATACGAGTATGTATGTACATATATACGTATGTACGGTACCACCAGGGTGTGCGCGCATTTTAATTAAAATTTTAATTTATTACGAAATACCGCACATATTTACAATTCAATATATATATGTACATAGATATAAGCAGGTGCAATAATTTATTTAATATATTTATACTGTATAGCTTTAACTATTAATTAATTATTTGGAAAACCACGCAAATTTAATTTTTTCATTCATTGAAAATTACGATTTTTTTTTTCTTCTAATTTTCTTCTTATGCACCAACACACAGCTGCTTGCTTGCTTATGCCATTTATTTTTTTATAATATTCGCAATCGCATTAATTATTATAGTTTTTAGTTTTGTTTATAATTATTACAAACTAAAATATTTATTAAGGTTTTTAAATTTATGAATGGTGGAATATAAATAATAAGAGGGTATATCGAATTACATGTCGTATATGTATGTATGTATGTACATATGTACAACACAAATAGTTTTAATTAGTTTGTATGGAATAGATTTATGTGAGCTGTTCGTGTATCGGCATTATATGTATTTATATAGAGATGCCTCCAATTATAAATTTTATTTATTATTTATTATGAAGACATTAAAATCATATCTCCAGCTGATTTTACAGTCGTTATAGAATCGTTAAAATGTACTATAAACTGTATAGCTAATTCAATTTAATTAGGATGTTCAATAATTATATAAGTTTTATGTTGACAGATTTGTATGTAATTAGTCACGTGCAACACATCTTGTTAGATATAGAGGTGTAACTTAACTACTCATGTCTACCTCGCCTTTTAACATTGCAATCAATTTTCACTTCTAATTGCTATGAAACGCAAACAACTTTGAAGTTGACGGTAAATTTTCAGAATTGGTAATTCAAATATTGAAAAATCTAAAACAATTTGGAAATTCCTTGGAATTCCGATTCCATGGGCTCTTTCATGAGACACCACAATTAACTAGTTAAAAATGAACAAACACAAATTTGATAAAATTTATTATGTCTTGTAAGCCTTAAAAAACAGATAGGCAATAAGAGATATACGATGAACGCCTAAGAAAGTTGTTGCAGCCTCCGGTTGAGAAAACTAAAAATTTCTTTGAGTTTATCCGTTTTTGATAAATTCAAATTGTGGATACAGTACCGATCGTATGCGATTTCAAACATCTCCTTGAGTTTATCTGTTATTGGTAAATTGATCAATTGATCGATCGAATGTCATTTCAAAAATCTCTGTGACTTCATCCGAGTCTAATAAATTAAAATTGTATAGATACAGTAGCGATTGAATGCCATTTCAAAACTATTTCGAATTTATCGGTTTGTAATAAATTCAAATATCTAGATACAGTACCGATAGAATGGTATTTCAATATAATTATGAATATATCTCTTATTGATAAATTCTAATTGTAGATACCTTACCGATCGAATGCTAAATATTTAATCTCTTTGAATTTACCCGTTCCTGGATTTCTAAATTCAAATTTAGATACAGTACGGATCGAATGCCATTCCATAGATCTCTTTGAATTTATTCGTTATTCACAAATTCAAATTCTAGATATATTACCGATTGCATACTTTCCTAAAATCTGTTTAAATTGATTCGTTTTAAATAAATTCAAATTGTATAGATACAGTACCGATTGCATGCCATTTCAAAACTATTTCAAATTTATTCGTTTTTAATAAATTCAAATCTCTAGATATAGTACTGATCGAATGCCATTTCAATATAGTTTTGAATATATCTCTTGGTGATGAATTGTAAATACAGTGCCGATCAAAAACCGTTTCAAAAATCTCTTTGAATTTATCCGTTTTTGGTAAATTCAAATACAGTACAGAACGAATGAAATTTCTAAATAATTTTGAATATATCGAATATATTTTGATAAATTAAAATTGTCGATATAGGACCGATCGTGGGCTATTCCATTGATCTCTTTGAATTTATTTGTGTTATTGGCAAAATTCAACTTGTGATACAGTATCGATAGAGTACCATTTCAAAACTCTCTTTAAATTCATCCGTTTTAAATAAATTCAAATTGTACAGATACAGTACCAAGGGAATTCCATATCAAAACTATTTCGAATTTATCCGTTTTTAATAAATTCAAATCCCTCGATGCAGTACCGATCGAATGGCATTTCAAAATAATTTGGAATATATCCGTTTTTGATGATTTCAAATTGTAGAGACAGTACCGATCGATTGAGAATCGAAACATCTCTTTCAATTTCTCCGTTTTTCATAAATTCAAATCTATAGATACAGTACCGATCGAATGATATTTCAATATAATTTTGAATATATCTTTTGTAGATGAATCCAAATTGTAGATACACTGCCGATCGAAAGCCATTTCAAAAATCTCCTTGAATCTAGCCGTTTTTGATAAATTCAAACTGTGGATACTTTACCGATCGAATGGCAATTATTTAATCTCTTTGAATTTTTTTTGAATAAATTCAAATCTAGATACAGTACAGATCGAATGACATTTCTAAATGATTTTGTAGATACATTACCGATCGCAAGTCTTTCCTTTCTGTCTGAATTCATCCGCTTTAAATAAATTGAAATTGTACAGATACAGTACCGATTGAATGCCATTTCAAATCTATTTCGAATTAATCCGCTTTTGATAAATTCAAATCTCTAGATACAGTACCGATCGAATGACATTTCAAAATAATTTCGAATATATCCGTATTTGATGATTTCAAATTGTAGATACAGTACAGTATAATTTATCCGTTTTTGATAAATTTAAATTGTACATACAGTTCCGATCGAATACCATTTAGATACAGTACTGATCGAATTCCATTTCAAAATTATTTAAAATTTATCCATTTTTGATAAATTCAAATCTCTAGATAAAATACCGATCGAATGAGATTTAATTTAAGAATAATTTTGAGTATATCCGTTTCTAATAAATTCAAATTGCAAGTACAGTACCGATCGAATGCCATTTCAAAAATCTCTTTAATTGAATTGTATAGATACAGTACCGATTGAATGACATTCCATAATTACATTAAATTGATCCGTTTTTGATAAATTAATATCTCTAAATGCAGTACCGATCAAATGGCATTTCAAAATAATTTTAATGTTACCCGTTTTTGATAAATTCAAATTGTAGATACAGTACCGATCGAACACTAATTCAAAAATCTCTTTAAATTTATCCGTTTTTGATAAAATCAAATTGTAGATACGTACCGATCAAATGAGAATCCAAACATCTCTTTGAATTTATCCATTTTTGGTAAATTCAAATTGTGTAGATATAGTACCGATCGAATGGCATTTCCAAATTATTTTGAATATATCTATTTTACTTTCAAATTATCTATTTTCGATCATTTCAAATTGTAGATACAGTACCGATCAAAAGCCGATTGAATCAAGCGATTGAATGACATTTTATAATAATTTTGAGTTTGGAGGCTTATATTAAATATTAGGGTTAGCAGGAGAGCTATTATTATAGATTTGAAGAATCGCCATCATGCCCGGCATTTGAACTATTGACAAGTCGAGCCAAGTAATTGAAAACTTCTAGTGTACAATTCAGCAAATCAAAGACATAACGATCTCTAAAATTATCAAACCATATCTTCTTTTAATTATATTGTTCTCTATACTTTGACTTAGTTTCGAAAAAACCTTTTCACCAAGTCATTTTGCCCTCATGTTCAGAGACCAATTACAAAATTCACAATAATTGGTTTCTAAAGAAGAATATTTATGGTAAACAATTTTGCAATATTTTTGTAGATAAACTGTAAATATTTTGGAAGTGTCGCAGGTAACCCAATTCGATAATTTTACAAAGTTTTATAAAATTTAGAAAATTAATAGATTTTTAAAAGTTAGATTTTGTAAAAAAAGTAATTTTGAATAATAGTTTATATATTTTTTAATTGAATTCCTCCATACTATTTGAAACCAGTTCCAGGCAAAATTATACCACAGTCATAGTTTAAATAGTAAATTTGTTAAAATTAGATTTGGATCGATATGAATTTTTGAAAATTTGCATATTTAAACAAATTTAATTTATTAATTTTTTTTAAATAGTTACGTTTGCAACACAGGATTTTAAAAATTTCGAAAACACATATACCTAAACATGGCTTTCATGAGGACTACAAAAATTGACAGTTTTGTCATTTTTAAATTTAAAAAATTAATAAAACCGTTTTGATGAAGAATTCAATATTAGCTATTAAAAAAAAATTTAATTTAAAATATCAGAATCTGTCACAATTTTCGAAGATTTAGTATTTAATCAAACTTAAGAGTTTGATTTATTTACTTGAAGATTTGAACATTTGATATGAATTCTTTCAAAATTGGAAAGAAAAAATTTCCACAACAGAAATATAAATTTCTAAAAAGTAAATAATTTAGATATTTGATTTAACCCCAATTTAATTTTAAATTAAATTGACATTTGGTCAACTTCAGCACTGTTGAATAAAATTTCAAATATTGTATAACTGATTTTTCCCGCATTTCAAAATTCAAGAAATTCATCTTTTTTCAAATGAAATATAAACAAAAGTTAAAATTAAGAATTTTTAAAATTGGCAATTTTTAAAACCCACCTGGAAATTAAAAGGTAATTTGCAGCATTATTTAATTTGGAAATTTTCAGTAGTTTTAGATTTAAAAATCAATATAATCGATAAAATTTCTAGGATTTATTTAAAATTTTAGTTTTAAATGTTTAAATTCAAAATATGAGAATTTGTCATAATTTCCGAATAAGATAACATAAGCACATTTGGCTTTGATTTTAATTTAGCATTATAAATAATCTTACAGAGAATTAATTTTTTTTTCAATTCCAGTATTGTGAACAAAATATTTCATAGAAATTACGAAATTTTACAATTTTTAAAATTTTAATGTTAAAAAATTATTAAAATCTGATAAATACTCAACATTTCATACTGAATTTTGTAGCGGACTAAAACCTCAGAATTTGGCAAAAACTTTAACATTTTCTTTAGGTGTTCTATAAAATTTTTAATATTTCAAATTTCAAGATCAAAATATAAGAACTGGTCAATATTTCTAACTTGGATTGAAAACAAAAGTACGCGTATTAAGAAAATATCAAGAAAACGATTTCAATTTTTTTATAAATTAATTAAATTGACAAATTTTGTATTTGAAATTTGCAGAATTTCGGAACACTTTTAAATCTATTTTTCTTAAAAAAAAAATGTATAAATACAAGTAACCTTTTATTGTCCACATAAAAAAGAAAAGGGTTGGGCCGAACTTGTTTCCAAAACCGAAAAGTAGAAAAATTCTAACCTTGTCCTTTCATGAGCATTACGAAGTTTGATGAACTTTAAAACTTAAGGATTAAAAAATTAATAAATTCTATAAAATGTCAGGGTTTACTTTATGAAAATTAGGTTTCCAAAATCTAAAATTTAAAAAATTCTGACCCATGAAGATTACTAAAATTTGACAAATTTTGTAATTAATAAAATCTATACAACTTCAGATAATACTTGATGAATTTATTTTGTTAAATGCTGAAAAAGCTAGTTATAAAAAGTTTAATAAATTTCAACAGCCCATATAAAATTGTGCATTTTAACAAAATCAGAATTAGACAAAAATTTCAATAATGTTACAAATTTTAAAAGAATTTTGAAATTCAAAATATTGGATCTGGCCAAAATTTCCCAATAAAACTTCCAAAACTATTGAAAACGATTGACATTTGTATTAAAATTCAATATTTTATCAACAATATAAAAATATATGAAACAGATTTTCGGAATTCATTTATGCTTTTCAAATGTTAATTTATTACAAGTCGGGAAATTTAATCAGAATTTGAGAAAATCTTTATAATTTGCTAAAGTTTTTTCTAAAATATCAGAATTTGTCAAAATTTCTGAAATGAATAGAATCACCAAATTTTGAAAATTTTAGAAAGTTAATTTTTTTTTTAAATTCAGCATTTTATCAAACTAAATAGTTTTTTTTATAGAGAATTTAGAATTTTCAGTGAATTTTTGAAAAATTTAGAAAAAATTTCAAAATATGATATAAAATTTCAAAATTTTTTTAACTGGTTTTTGTGAAATTTCAGAAACTCAAATCCATATTTTTCAATTAAACATTTTTAGTTTTCGAATCAATGGGAAGTTCAAAAGAAAACTTTAAGGAATACATTTAATTAGCTACCGCTAAATTTTCTAATTTTGAATTTTATGGGGAGCATGAAATTTAAAAATGTTTAATATTTTAAAATTAAAAAATTAATAAAATCGAAAAATATTCAGAATATAGTTTTTGATTTTGCTGTAATTTGTGAAATACTAAAAAAAAGTCGGGAATACAATAAATCATTTCATGACAGAGTTAACATTCTTACCAGTTGAATTTGTTAAAATTAGATAATTTAGATTGAAATGTTTGTTAAAATTAGATAATTCGGAATTCAAAAAATTCACTATCTTTTAATTCAGAATTTTTAATATTTCCAGTTTCAAATAAAAATAATTGAAACGTTGGTTTGTTAAAATTAAACAACAAATGGTTTAGCAAAGACTAAATTTTGAAAAATTCTTATCGTTTCTTATGGCTAAACAAAATGATGCAAATAAAATCATAAACCTTATGTTTATCGCCTCTGAATCCAAATATATATTATTTGGAATTTAACAAATTTTCAGGATTTTCAAAATACAAAATGTCTAAAATTCGAATTTTAATTATTAGGTTTATGAAAGGTGAGCTTTTTTAACAAATTCCACATCGATTTAGCTTAAAATTTTTTCAGGCAATAAAATTTTTGATTACAACAAAAATTTTTACGAAACTAGACCAACATCATGATTGTAAATTAGACGTTTTGCAGAGTGGGAGATTATGATGGTTCAATTAATGTTGGACAACCATATACATACATATATATAAAACGGTTAGTTGTATTCTTTAGTCATTACCGCACATAATTTATAAATTTAATTTATTTTCGTTGAATTTCTATCTTCCAACGTCATTTACACGACGCGACGTCCATTACACGACGGAGAAAAAAAAAAGAAAATTATTATTTTTTACAACTTCTGAATTTATGTGACAGTTTGAAAAACCATTTAATGTCTTCACTTCTATACATTATATATGTATATATAGTTTTTGTATTTATATACAAGTTGTAACATTTATTTAACGATGGTGCATGAGTACCTCTTAAAGTTTGCTTTTTCAATAAATTAACATAGAAATTATCTATATCTATACTCGTATTAGAGATTGGTAAATATTAGTGTAGAAAGACGACATCGAATTTAAGTGTTATTATATTAGAAATACATTATGTAGTTCCTATATTTTTGTATAGAAACTCGATGGTATAAAAAATGAAACCAACTTTAATTATAGTGTCACAATAAAAATAATAGAGAGATGATACTTTTTTATTTTATTTTATAGCATACAGCCAGTAGATTGAATCATCACCTGATAATTTCTGGTTATTTATATTTAACTGTACAAAAATAATATAAATAGATTACGCTATATGACAGTTTTAATGATCGGACTGATATTAATTAGTGCAAATGGTGTATTATGTAAAAACGATCTGCGAGGTATACTAATAAAAACGGTTGTCATAAAACTATATAATATGTAAACATTTTGTCGACAGATTGGCTAGATATACATAATATATAGTGCTGCAGATGAATCAGTTTTATTACCTAACTTTTGTATATATACTAAAATGTTAATTCGAGAGATTGACGTCCACAATTAATAAACAACCTGTTTGCTTTTGTATGGGCACATTTACAAAAAAAAAATTTTATATATTTTATTATCGTGGGACGACTGACATATAGTAAATTAAAATTAGCCGTAATTAATTTAGATTTAAATATAAAAGCTTAAGAAGATTAATTAACAATTTATATATATATAGAAAATAATTTATTTGATTATTCGTTTATTGTATGGTGAAAGATCGCATTGATAGCTTTTTTTGAATAGCGTATAAAATACGTAAATATTTGAATCCGATCATGACATTTCATGGAATAACCAAATAAAAACATAAAAATGTAATTAAGCTCATCTGGTCGTTAGACATGGGTTTACCTATACATAATTGATTAAAAATTTATTATTGATCGATGCTTCTTCAAAATGAAATTGTCAAATTATAAACAAAAGATCTGGTCGTCCACAATTGAATTTTGTTATTTAGTAAAAACTTCACATTAAAAAATTTGTTTACTATCAATTCTATATAAGTGCAAACTTTCAATTTCATTTACCCACGATCGATTGAAAAAATATTCGGTTTACATTTTTATTACCTTCCTTTGTGCGTAGGCTGGAATCACTTCTCCTACTTGTATTCAAACCATTTTGTTAAACCGCGTGAAAACAATGCAATCTATCCCAATTCTTCTATCCAAGAATAAAACCCAATTCTTTATTGACGTTTTTCGTCAGGAAAGTATCGTCTAACTTACTAGAGTGTATAGGAGGATGGGGCAAATGATTTTGTCGAAATGACCTAGCCTTTAGGTTATCAAACACTCACCGAATATACAGAAATGTTTAAAGTTTCAAATTTTGGATATATGCTTTAAAAAAATTGGAACTTTCGAATAGTCTCTGACAACCCCCGGAATATTGCTCCATCATCTAAGGCATTAAGCATGGTACTGCGTGTTCTTTGCAAAACACGACGACAGAGATCAACAGTGTTTTTTTATAGAGTTACACAAGTTTAAATCATAATAAAACAGAGAAATATATTTTTAATATCAATGAAACGGGCTTTATTGGATAGAAAATTTTATGACATTAATGTTTAAATATGATTTCGGCCATGTGGCCGCCACGGCTAGCGCGTACAAGGCGTAATCTGGAACACCAATTTTCACAAACTTTTTGCAGCATTTCGGCCGTATTTCGCCAATAACTCTTCGAATGTTGATTTCTAGGTGTTCAATTGTCTCTGGTTTATCGACGTAGACAAGTGACTTTACATAACCCCGAAGAAAATAATCCAATGGGGTTAAATCACACGATCTTGGTGGCCAATTAATTGGACCATTACGCAAAAATATTCTTTCATCAAAAGTTGAAAGTCAAAAGTGGCTCCGTCCTGTTGGAATCAAATGTCAGCAAGATTAATGCCAGCTAATCGAGGTACGAAAAAATTTCTAATCATGTCCCTATACCGCTCTCTATCAACAGTAACATTCTGACCATCATCGTTTTTGAAGACATATAGACCAATGACTCCGCCAGCCCATAAATTGTACCAAACAGTAATTTTCTGTGGATGTAATGGTGTTTCGACAAATGCGACAGTTCTTTGCTTATTTACATACGTACCCATTCAACCAAAAATGGGCTTCATGGGAGAACAAAATGTTGAATGGAAATTCAACATCAATATGAATTTGTGCTTCAGCCCATTCACCGAATTGGTGGGGCATACGATAGTCGTTTGGCTTTAATTCCTGCACAAGTTGAATCTTGAAAGCTTTTAAGACACGATCCTTTCGTAAATCGTTCTGAAGGCCGATTATGTACGCCATAAAATGGACGAAGTGAACGATAAGTTTGACGAATAGAACCACTATTTTGATTAAAAAAATTAAACAATTTGCAAGCGTTGCTCTAATGTAAGTCTATCCATAATGTATTGTCAACCGAAACTAAACAAAAAGCAACTATCAGCTGTTAAATGCGTTGTCAAATAAAGCAGTGTTGCCAACTCAAAGTGAACCTTTAAAAAAAACACCCTTTATGTTGTAACGTTATTTTTTTGGTCAATTGCTTGAGCTAGACGGTACGACATGCCTCACAGCGGGTCTAACAATCGACTTATTGCAATCCAAATTCGATGAACGTGTTATATTCAGAAGTGTTCGTGTCGATTGGCCGCCTAGATAGTGTGATTCAACATCTCTAGACTTTTTTTATTTGGCTACGTTAAATCATTGGTCTATCTATGCCAAGAAGCCGACGTCGTTAGAGGAGCTGAGAACCAATATTGAACGAGAGATAGCGGCTGTTTTCGTTTTAATGTGTGGCCGAGTCATCGAAACATGTTTCAACGAATACCTGCAAACGTACGCGTGGTGGATTATGAACGATGTTGAATTTTATAAATGTTTTGATTGTACTTCAAGCCAATAATAAAAGTTTCGAGATATCTCAAATGGTTTGCGTTTTATTTAAAAAAAAAAAGTTGTCAAGTCCTTATCGGAAAACCGTTTATTTATGTGGGCCCAAACAATACGATGAACCGAGTCAGATTGCATTTTTTGTAAATCCATTGTATGTAATTGTAATGGAAAGGAAGCCATCATTTCAAATAACAGATCTGAACCCATTATATTATTGGTGTGCCGCTTATAGAAGTCAATGTAAAGAAGATTGGAATAACTACTGTGCTGGCGTATGATAGGTATAAAGGGTAGTAAGTTTTAATGAAATATTATTTTGTGCATAGGGAACTTTAAATTTGTCCCGTGAGTTAATAAATGAAGAACAGAAATTGTTCATCAAAAGTCACAATTCAAAGTAACCCACGCTTTCATGTAAGCGATTTAATGATACTGCAGCGAAGTATAATGATACCGCAGTGAAAAACTTTGTTTGAAGTGACTGTACAGTGCTCCATGTGTAGCGTCAAATCCATGCATTTTTCAAAGTAAAGAATAAAATGTTAACTTTCTAATGCATCTACTTGCTGCTTTTATGCGTTTCGAGGAGCGTACCAATGGAGCGGGCCTGTGTAAGCTAACAGAATATTCCTCCTAAATTTTTTATTTTCATCCAAAATGTTGAACTTTATGTGACCAAGTTCCCAATTATATGAATACTGAAGAGACGCAGCTATGGAAAGATTGAAATTATTGGACATGAAGTCCAAACCTGGTAGCGTGGAATTTGTAGTCTGTAATTGGAACGTTAAAATGATAATTTGAAATCAAATGAATAAAGTTGAAACTCAAAAATCGTATTCTAGTGTTCCTAAAGACCTAAGAAACTTTATTCCATCGTTATACATGCGCTCCATTCAACACTTTAATATTGACGTTTGTGGTCTCAGCCAGCATTGAAACAGTTCATATGATTTGAAATTTAGAAACCAATTAGGTTCTTATGTGGCCAAGCCTAGTGAATAAGTTGCATTAGGCAAACAATTCGAAATCCAATTGAAATTTAGGGTAAATTTCAACCATTCACAATTCTAATTCAGTTAATTAGTTAAAATTAATATTTAGTTAGTGTCGTGTAAGGCTGTAAAGGCACAGTTTTTTTTATTATCGTGTGCTTCAAATTGGCCACCATTCACCTAATTTAAATCACTGTGAGACTTTTTATGGTGACAATTAGAGAAATGTCTTCAGATTTACAGGTCTTGAGGCAAATAGTAGCTAAGATCGGATTCGTGCTCTGTATCTTTTAGAATGAACTAGGTTTAATTATGCACGGCCATTTTCCAGATCGTATAGGTCCATTCTACCAATATTAATCAAAAACATCGCAAACATTAAGAGCTACTCAATGTGCGCTTGGATCAATTTATTCAAATATCCCGTGCTTGGCCGTCTGAAATACTCAATGGCTGAGTCGTATGGCTTGATTAGTGCGTACGTGTGAGGATCCAACATTCAATGAAATCGTTACTTTTGTATTATGAGTCTTGACATGACCACAAATTTAAAAATAGTTATACCAAAGAAGGATCAACCCATTTTTCAAACTCTATGGAGAAGCTGGCTGGTTTATGGAGAAGCTGGCAGAAATCTTGAAAATGCGGTTGCTATTTACGCTCAACGTTTTCCGGATAGGATTCGTTCACGTGCTTCATTTGGCCGTACTATCAAACAATTTATTACTGATGGAAATGTTCAACCGAAAAAGAGGACCCGTAGAGCAACAGTCACTGGAGAAAATAATGAAATTGCTGTATTGGCAGCAGTGGCTCATAATCATTATATTAGTACACGAGAAATAGTTCGCGATTCCGGATTGCCCCTCACCAGTGTTTGGAGAATTTTAAAACGGCACAAGTATCATCCATATCATGTGTCTTTACACCAAGATCTACATGGCGTTGATTTCCAAAATCGGGTAACTTTTTGTCAATGAGCACTTGAACAAATACAACAAAACCCCAATTTTTTTCGTTGCGTAATGTTCTCCGACGAATCGTCTTTTACAAACCATGGAACGGTTAATCGACACAACATGCATTATTGGAGTGTTACAAATCCGCACTGGCTTCGTCAAGTTAAACATCAGCGTCCTTGGACTGTCAACGTGTGGTGTGGAATAATTGGCAACAAACTCATTGAGCTTAGAAGTGAGACGGAACATTTGGTTTCAACATGATGGTTGTCCTGCCACTATTCGTTGATGGCATGTGAAATACTTGATCGTGATTTTAATGGTCGCTGGATCGGTAGAGCTGGTCCGATAAATTGGCCCGCCAGATCACCAGATCTTACTGCGCCAGATTTTTTTTTGTGGGGCTACCTCAAAAACAAAGTTTACACACAAAAACCAACAACATGTGAGAACATGATTGAGCGAATCAGAAATGCGTGTGCTGAAATTCAACCAGACATACTTCTCAGTTGTGTACAATCATTTGAAATGCGGATTAATAAGTGCATTGAAGTCGCAGGCCATCATTTTGAACACTTATTTTAGATTTACAAAACTGAATAAATTGTTTTGATGACGAATTTCGAGTATTTCCAATGAAAACGTGATGTTTTTTATTTCAAACGTATTGCAGAATCGAATGCGTGTGTTCTAAAAAGGAGAAATTGAAAAAATTGAATTTCGTCGATTACAACGCCATCTATCATGAACCGAACAAAATATTTCATTCAAATCATACGTACTTTTAGTCGTAGAATCCGTATCTGCAATAAAAAATATGGCTTCCTATCTTACTTTAAAAGTTACCCCCGTCCCACCTACAAAGCGGGGGTGGGGGACTATTTTTTTTGCACTAATGTATTTCCCCCGCGATATGATTAAATTTTGATTATGGACATTTTTTCCGTAGAGTGGCTATTTTCGAGATATTTGATCGTCTCAGTTTAAAAGAAACACCCGGTACCTCTAAGACGTACGGTGAAATAATTATTTAATTCAAATTGTGTTTCAAACTCCATTGAACTTATATGATTTCAGCACAAAACGCCAATCGAAAAATGACAGGTCCTCAGATTTTTAGAAACTTTTCAATCAAACAAGGACTCTCAAATTGTTAGGATGGATGCGATGGAGATGATCCTCGAAACGGCCATGGCCAGTAAGAATCGATACTAGTATTTTTAAGTTATCCTTTTTTTAATGAAAGAGCGTACTTAGTCAGCTTCGTATTGAGCTCACTAATAAAGTATTTCGCCATACGGCAGGTGGGGCTGGATTACCACGCTTGCTTTAAGTGAAGTAGAGCAGCATTTTTGATTATTTTTTACCAATGTAAAGAGGCAACGGAGCAGCAGGTTAAAGTCTAATGAACGTGAGCCAATTTTTTCCAAATTGTCTGCGATTTCATTACCTTCAATGTCACAATGCGCAGGTATCCACAAAACCGTAACTTTGTTATTACGGCAGAAAACATTCATAAAATTCTTACAATTCTTCACTTGTTTTGAGTTGGTCAAAGGATTATTTAAGGCGTTGAGGACAGATTTACTGTCAGTCAGAAAATAATATCTTCACCATTAACCGCGAAATTAATAGCTGTAATGGTACAACGAGTAACCGCGATTAATGCCGCTTAAGAAATAGTACAGTAAGTACCCAAACTGCCAGAAGTTCTCAGACCCAGCGATGGGCAGCAGATACCGAAGCCAGTACCCTGTTCAGAAAGCGGGGCATCTGAAAAAATGCTAGCGATTCAGATATTCACTTGAGAAAGTTTAGTTAGAATCACATATCTCTCGATGGATACCTATGTTTCGATATAGTACCCAATGCGTTCCACGCCCCAACTCATTTCAAGCAAAACGCCGCTGAGCAAGCTGTGCGAAGAATGAGTGACTGCAGCTGGGGCATAGATAAAATAGACTCCGTAGCTATGACATGGCTTCAGTAACAGTCCTACGATATTTTGCAAACTATCGAGTTTGGCAAGTGATGATTTACAGTTGACTACTGGCCACCAAACCACAGATGCATATATTAGCATTGGTAGAATCAGTGATTTGTATATAAAAAAAAAAGCATTGACCACCACTGGCGACTTTGACTGACACCAGGCTTTCATCTAGCATGGAAAGAAAACGATGGGGGAATTAAGCATAAATTCTATCCATTTGACAATGATAGATCCGATACCAAATTTGGTACAGGCACTAGTAATCGTATTGAACGATGTAGTATCGAAGGCTCCTGTAATATCCAGGAAAGTACCCACAACAAACTCACTATTACACAGTGATCTTTCAATCCTAGTTACAAGTTCATGTAGTGCAGTTTTACAGGATTTGCCAACCCTGTAACCATGTTGCTCTTCTAAAGATTTCAGAAAGGTTGATGACAGGCAAATAGGCCGAAAAGACTTGGGATCGGTATAATCCGCCTTGCCAATTTTCGGAATAAAAATAACTATACTCTTGCTTCAAGATTGTGGAACAATGATAAAAGCAATGCAAGCCTGGAACAAATACAGTAAATGTTCCCTTATAAGGGGAAACCTATTTATAAGTTGCGAAGGAGAATATACACCACCTCATGATTTATTAATCTGCAAGCTACCTCAATTCCAATAAGGAGTTTCAACATTAACGTTAGTGGTTTCGACAATATTGTCGGAATTTAGAGTGCTACAACCCGGGAAATGAGGAGAAAGAAGTATAATTCACCTACTTCCTTATTAGAAGAAGTAAGCTCACCATTGTATAGTCGAAGTGAATCGAGTCTTCCCGTATTATTTCTACTCAAGGTTTTGTTTAGTCTAGCTACAGCAGGTAAGCTATTAATTTCCTCACATAAAGTAATCCAAGATGACCTCTTTGCAGATGTTAACGCATTTTTAAACACATTTTGTGCGTCTATGAAGCTGCCCCAGTCAGTCTGAAGATTAGATCTCCTGGCTTCATTCTTCAGCCTCCTAGTGGTTTTCCTTAACCTTTTAATATCAGAACAGCTCAAGAGAGAATGAATTCCAATCGGTTAACTTCCTATTACGGTAAGGTTTAAGCGACGGTCTTTTAAGGTTGATATTAAAAGAAATACACATATGATCAGAGGTGAGAATGAATTCGACTTTACTTAGTGTAGTATTTCATAAAAATCGTCCATTTGTCTGCTTAACCTGACTAAAAATAATTTCGATCGGAAAATTTTAATTTTAAATATATTAGGGTCCAACAATGAATGAGGTCGGTACTTGACTACAACTAATGGCTACAACTTCTAAAATAGTGATAGCAATGAAGGATACAAATGATCTTATAAGATTTCAGCACAAAACGCAAATCGAAATGGTATT
Source organism: Tipula unca (assembly GCA_951394425.1). NCBI lineage: Eukaryota > Metazoa > Arthropoda > Insecta > Diptera > Tipulidae > Tipula > Tipula unca. The sequence continues at coordinate 43,237,542 of OX596381.1, read as the reverse complement.
GGGATTGGTGAAAAAACAACTCAGTTATCGCCACGGACATACATGAATTTCAAATTAGTTTGACGAGACTCTTTTGGAGCTTGAAAAAAATATTTAAAACGGTCATAGGTATTTTTCCAGTCCAAAACCTCCTTAGATGGAAAAGTTGTAAAGTAAAATACTTCCATGTTTCTCTCAATTAAATCGACATGCAAATTGATTGAAATATATAGAAACTTGATGAGATATTTCCCAAAGCTAATCATTTAATTGGTATTGTGATAGTAATGACCTGCTTTTTATTTTTATGTTTTATAACCATCGATGAGCGATGAATTGGTGAAAGTGATGATGACATGACATGATTCCCTCACTATATACCGATAGACCTATAATATACTGTGTGAATTTGATCTGAATTAACGATATGCGGAAGGAAACCACCGATCAAATCATAAAACGCGATTTTCCATCCGAATTCTAGTGCACCCAAGCAGAAAAACGATTGTGAAGTGAAAATTACGTTATGTATGCGCGCAAATATGTTGACAAAACTGAAAAAAAAAATTCACATGCGCGATAATCGCGGTCAGGTCACACACAGGTATGTATATTTATTTAATTTTGATAAAATGCTCTGATAATTAAATATATCAAAATACGAGCATAAAGCTATATATTATGTATCATGTATGCTGCTATATGGAAAATATAAAGAACTCTCGCTCTAATCGTGACAAGCAAATATTTTTTTTTCCAACCAACCATACATGCAATACGATCATAAAATCACAACAACTACGAATTCTACTATTTTAAATATTTTTCTAATTTAATTTCGTTTTAAAGATCAGCAAATTAAATTTCACTATAAATACTCTCTCGTATATGTGCATTAGATAGCTATAGCTAGGCATTGGTATAATACACACCAAACAACATATTTATGTATTTGATGTGTTTTGCTTTCCCATGTTTTTGACAATACAAAAAAAAAACATAAAAATGAAAGTAATTTAATTAAAATTAGAAAAATCATATCGTTTTCCGTGTGAATTATGAAGATTCAAAATACCACCGCATGAGCAGATTATTATCATACATACCTACATACATAATTGAATTATAAAAGATGATCGTAATCGAGGCGCGGGATCAACATCATCATCATCAACATCATGATCATATCACAATAATTGCATAAATTTGTCACGCATCGTACTTTTTCTCTAATTTAATTAAATTACAAAAAAAAAAAAATTACGATTTTTTTTTTCGGTTTGTTGGTTTGGTGTGATGATCGCGCGATCGCAATTTTATTTCAATATGTTTTTGAAAATTCTCACACTTTTTGTTTTTTATACCGCGCGATCGCGATGCGGTAACAATAATAGTTGTGTACTATTATGTATTTGTAAATGCAAAAAACAATCATAAATAAAATAAATTATATTTTTTTGTAAATATGAATTGAATTGTTTGCGCTTCTCGAGAAGATCAATCATCTCGCACTTAAGACAAACATAAATTTATGTTTTTATATAAAAAAAATTTTTTTTTTTTTTTTTTTTAATTTACTTTCGATTTTGGGGCCGAGCGCAATTGTGTGATGAGTGATTGTGTATTTTTGTTGATTTATGATTAAATCTGGATTAGTAGACACAAAAAAAGTGAATGTTGCAGCGCAGCATATATGTCTGTACATATACGCAGAATTGCGAAATATTCTTTTGTGTACGCTGGTATTGTTACGCCGCGATTGTAATTAAAATCTTTGTATGGAATAATTTAATAATAATATTGTCAAAATCTGTTTTGGGTGTATACGTTTAAATCATAATCTTTCGGATTGTTAAAACCCCAAACCAAATTGCTTATGGTGGACACGCAATCAAAGTAAACTTTTATTAATACTACCGTAAAAAGCATTCAAATTAGAAAATTTATGTCTAACTTACTCAACACATAAGGTTTAATTTTTATGTGCGGAAGTTTGGCAGGAAATTGTACGCCAAAGGATAAATGACTCAAAGGGTAATCAGTATCTAATTTGTGGGGTCTGAGTACCAGGCGAACCTCATCTGCGATGGCATGGCGGACAGTAATGTATCCTGAATAATAAACAATACAGTTAGAAGAGTAACGAAAAGATGAACAAAACCCAAAAAAATTATTGGTGGTGGTAAAGAGAGGGAAAAATCGAAGGCCTTCGGTACCAACGAGGCTGTCACAAGTTTCTAAACGGTATCTATAAACCAGGATATATCGTTCCTGTTTCTGGGCAACAAATGAGGAAAATTTGTAGAAGCAGAAGAGAAACGTCTTAATATAAAAAACTACTGGGTGATGAAGAAGGAGAAGAAGGGCATCCCAGGCCTTTTAGTCCTGTTGATGGACCAAGCCTCGGCAACTAAGCTATAGGAACAAAGAATACAGTAAAAGTAGAGTAAGCTACCTGTTCCCATCTGATGTCTTTTTCTCAGATCATAGACAAATAATATTTAATGTGCATGTGGTGTCTAAAGCAAAACAGGTATACAACAAAGTGACAAAAACCTCGAATTTGGAGGGCTACATGAACAGTCTCAAAATTGGTATTGAAAAAATAAATTATGCTACAGAAACTTTTTGATGCAACGCAGAAGGTTATTGAAGTACTCAGATATTGAGATACTCCATCAAGAAAGTAGGTAAAATACTAAAAATGTCCTTATCTAAAATATTCGCTGCTCTGTAGCCTGAATTTTGGCTACATACATTCCTCGGGAATGAAGGAAAATAAATTTAACATTTTTATACTAAAACGAGGTCTACAACCTCCAGATGAAGTAAAAAAATTTCGACCTAGTCTCTTATCATTTTTGTTCAGCCAATGGAGAAACTGATTGATAAACAATATATCAGAATGACGGTACTACTAGACTGGCCACTCATGAAATGCAATATGCTTATCTAAAAGGCAAATGCATGGTCACGGTATTACATCAAATTGTAAAAACCTAGGGTAATGCTTCATACGGATCTATAACAAGGTTCCCAAGGACAATAGAATCTTCAAGTGAATAAAACACTCGTTGGTGAGTAGAGAAATATTTACGAACTAAGGAAACGAAACCTATAAAATAGGTGCTACTAAAGGCTGCCCAGAAGGAGAAGTACTATCAGCGCTACTGTAGCTAGTTTAGCTATAGTTGTGGATGAACTACTAACCGATATAAGCCAGAAAATACTGTCAGAAAATTGACCCAAAATGCTTTGATGCAATAAAGAGGGAACATATACAATTAACCGAAACAAAATAACAATCATACCTTTCATCAGGAGGAGGAAACAATTCTCAATATTCAATATCCCTCAGTTGGTGATGAATGGTATTCAGCTGGGCTAATACCTCCGTACTAGGTAATGGTCGGTAAGACCTGAGGCAATTAGTTGGATCTACAAATAGATGATTTGTCCAGGAATGGCGGAAGAAAATAGCAAACAACAGGAATGCTAATGCTGGCCAGACTACAGAAACCAGTGTGTATTGGAATCACAAGAGTCATGAGAACCACTTCAACGGTCAGTATAAAAGCTTTGGAGTCTCTCTAGAGCCCTGAGGCAAGTCCTTACTATCACAAAGGAATATAATCGAAACTAAGCCAATCTAAAAGGAACATCTGTAGATTCTAAAAGAAGCTGATCATCTAAGTAACGTGACCAGTGGCTTTTACAAAGGTAACGTGGTGGAGAGGATAAAAACTTAAACCAAATTGGAAATCAAAAACCCTATGTTTCTGTTCCAGGATTACGAGAATCAAAAAAGTTTCGAACTTTGATTCGAAATGAGCTAGGGAAGCTTAGAACAAAGAAAGAACGATCAAAGGATCCTATGTGGAGTACTAACAGGACACAGTCCTTGCAGATATTTCAAAAAACTAGGTAAGGTGTTAGACGACACATGCCGATGTCTGTAAGGAAAAAGAGACCTCTGATCCTATTTAAGCGAAATGTCCAGTGCTACAAACAAAGTAGACATCTAGGGTCATTGAAGACATCCTCAAAATATTTACAGCCGGTTTAAACTATTTTATTTACCGTATAGTGAATGGAATTCCATATTAAAAATAAAATTTCGATACCAAATTTTGGTCAACCTTTCCAAGCACTCACATAGTAAAACACACGAAAAATTGTCCAGCACTGACGCAAGACAATTTTTCGTGTATTTTACTATGTGAGTGGTTCAAAAAGTCGACTAAAATTTGAAAATTTTTAATATTTGTTATAAAATTGATAATTCTAAAAGCAAAATTTTAGTGAATAATTTTTGAAAGTTAGTTTGTTGTGATGAAATGTTTTTGTAAGTTGAAGGAATTTGGCGCTCAATAAAAATGTTGACCACACACTGCCTATTAAATCGATTGTGTTGAAATAATGCTATTCCAGCAAAATTCATCCCCTTAAGGCAATATAAAATTGCATTAATTTAAAATTAGTGTTCGCACGCTAACTACCATAATTAGAATAAATATTTTTTTTTTAAATACGTGAGAACTAAATAGCGCATATATCGACCGATCAATCTCTAAAATTCATTAATTGCATTACAATCGAAATTAAATTAAATTAACTTCCAGCCAAACAAGCTGTATAGATATATACATAAAATAAAATTGTAAACTCTAATGTCTTATCAAACACTTTTGATCTATTTTTTTTAAAAGAAATTACAATTTACTATTGTTATTAAATTATTAATGTTTTATTATTTAACGAACCATAAAATTTGTAAACTAATGAAAATAAGACGAATAAAAAAAATTTAAATTATAACTTAATCAAATTATTTCTATATTCTAATTTTATAGTTATTATGGTTAAAAGAACGAAACAAAAAAAAAAGATAATTTAATTTAATTTATAAAGTTAAATGGAATTTTATATTTTTTGCTGCTGTGTGTGTGTGTAATATGTGTACGTAATATTGGGAGAAAGTGAAGCAATGATGTATGAAAGTGGAGTGATTGCTGTTAGGGATAAACCGCAAAATTATTAAAAATTTAAACACGGAAGTATTACTGCGATATTCGATTAAATTCGCACCACACCTGTTCATGCATAACATGGTTTATATGCAATATAAGTAAACCCTGTTTAGTAGAGGGGCAAATGTATGTATTCTAATGCGACTTGCCGTAATAAAATACCTGGAAGCACGAATTTTTAACTGGTCCTACTGTTTTTGAGAGCCTTCAAATTTTTTGTATTCTAAGTATCATTCCAGTTACCTGTCGAAAAGTTTATTCTCGATGTGTAATCAAGCGTGCTTTGGTAATATGTGATTGTTCGATAGACTAGAAAAAATTCTGTAGCTTCAGAACTTAAATATTTTATGACTAAGATGGCCAGTAAAGCGAACCAGAAGAACCCAACCAATCCCGTAAAATCGATATATTATGTATTTCAGTTGTGCAGCCCCTAGAAAAAATCCAGTCGTCAATCGACTCATGACAATCCTCTTTCATTATTTTTGGACTACCCGCGGTTGTATTGATGAAATGGAGGCCCAGAACACAAAATTCTGGATATTCGATCCTGTCCGACGACGTATGGCTTTTATTTATTTTTTCTCGGGGGTTCCGATTTGTTTTGCACTACCATGTTTCAATTTTCAGTGGTTTGAAAGCCACTGGTTTTCAGAAACGAGTTTCTGCCTAAAGTTTTGGCTCTACAAAATCGATCTGGTATATGTATCGGTTTTCGTACAAAGCATCTCGTTTCATTCTCAGTTTCATGGATGGTTCACAACAATTTCTGCAGCATTGAGATTTATTTCTTGGCTTGTAGTTGCATCTGAGTTTTAGGCGCCTTGCATCTTTGGGTCAAAACCAGTCCTTTCATAAGTTACATATGTAGACTTACCCGTTTTATCGCCATCAAAAATATTGAAAGTTTCAAGGATTTTGAGTTTTTAGTTTATTACGATGACATTACCAACCCAATTAGAGGTAATAAACAAACCTATACCATTCCCAAACCCAGATGGCGCGATGATAACTTTTTATGCTGGAATTGTCATCACTGGAATTGTAAGACACCAGTATCATGACTATAAACTCCTGCATTTTAAATCTTTCCGTCACTAAATTCGCTGGGTATACCAAAATTGATAACTTCAAGAACACGATTTCCAATTACTCTTCATTCGCACAAAATGAGTTAGGCAGAACATCTCTGGTAGAACATCATTATTCTGTTGCTCTAGAAGTGCAAGAGGTAATATTTAAATAATTAGACCGAACGATAAGCTTGTGGGGGATTGAAGACAGCACAAGCTGTTAAATTGTAGTAGTTTTATCATGTTTATTAAAATATGTGGCCTAGCCAGAAAACATAGAATTATACGGCCTAGAATGAAATAATTATTCCACCTACCGTCACGAGCTAGATTTTTCATAAGGAATTCCAGAACATCCAAATTCATATAAAATTGGTAAGTTTCAGTAATTTTGTCATACTTTGATATTGAGTTTCCTAGGTAGAAAACTGTGGCTTTGCCAGAAAACAAAGAACTGTATGGCCTAAAATAAATTAATTTTTCCAGCTTTTATTTAAATGAAAATAATTTTTCCCACGGGTTATATTTTTCAGAAGAAATTCCTGAGCTTTTAAATTTATATGAAATTGGTAATTTCTATAAATGTTATCATATTTAGATATCAAATCTTAAAGGTAGAAATCTGTATGGCCTAATAAACAGTGATCTCTAAAAGGAAAGCCACCATGGTGATAGGCGCAGAGGTTGTTGTAAGTGATGATAGCTCCACGGGGTAGAGTATGATTTGGCTTCTTCAGACAATCTGACAGTGTGAAGACCAACTCACAACCGAAATCAGTTGGAAAGGGTTCAGTATTTCTTAGAGAATTGTACTCATTCTGCAAGGATGTCCGATAACAGATAGATTATCAATCATCCACGAAAGTGTGGTGGAAAATCTAAAAATCGTATTAAAAAAATACGGAAACATTGCAATTTTTGGAACTCATGCTATTTTTTATATCCCAGGAGGCAGTACCTGATACAAAAATTTGTACCAAAATTTGCCATTGATTATAGATGAAACGATCGGGACAGTAAATTATAAATTGAAAAACGAATCTCGAAAGGCCCTTGTTACTTTTCATGCAAAGGGCATTAAAACTATAATGTGTGAAAGATATTCAGGTAAAATTAGTAAATAGATTCCATGCTCTTAGCAAATTTTAGTTAAGTTTCGTTGCAGCATGTCCTACATGGATTATTATTGCCCAATTGAAATTCATTTAGTACATTTAGGTCAAGTTAAACTAATTCTCAACTCAATTGTTAATATTTCTCATGAAATTATGTTCGTTATAGGTTGACTCAAAATACATTTTTGTGAAACGGAGTAATTTTGAAATTTCCGTTTGCAATTATAAAATTTCGAATAAAACTTGATTTTAAATACGATAATAGTACCGCAAGTCTATTTATAAACTCGATCACATCAACGTGCAAAAGAATTGTAAAAGAATAGACTTCCTACTAGACGATAGACGCGCGTGTTGCATACAAAAGATTCCGTCCATTGCATAATAAATTCAAATGACATTATTACATAAAAACGTATTTAAAAACAGTTTACCAAGCAATCAAATTATGATTTTAGTAAATGTTAAGATTTTATAAAATTCTACAATCAAGAAGCATATATGTACGTATATGATTTTAACAAAAGGAAAGTGCTTGCTAATTTACGGTTATTTCTCGCAAAGTGTACACTACAGTACGTAGCTAGCATTCTAAATTAGTTTTGTGTACGTATTTACATTTTAATGACATAAACGAGTGATTAAAGTTTAAATGATTTACTTTTATTGTTGTTGCCAAGTACATAATTACAGAGAAGTATTATATACACTATAGAAGGTAACTGTAAATAATTAGATAGATTATCGTAGAATAAAATTTATAATGAGATTATAAGTTGAATTTCTTTGATTTATCTATACCAGCGGTATTTTAATAGAATTTCTATTCTTATTTCCGCGATAATAATCGACTTCAAAAATATTTCAAACAAATCAAATAATATTTAAATACCGTATCAATTAAAAAATAATTTCAACAATCCAATCCAATCGAATAATTTTTTTTTTTCGTTTACTAAACACCCACTTTGCGCGCAAATATCACAACAATGTCAAATATGCATATTTAAAAGTAGTTTAAAACTATAAGCGACAACAACAACAACAAATAATATTGTTATAAGACAATAAGATAAAAACTATCTATGTATAGTTTATATTGGATTTATGTATCTATAACTATTATTTCAGCTTCGATTTAAAATTTTATTTTCTATTCAAGCGAATATTTTCTATCGATTTGAATACAGAACAAATTAATTTAAATTACAACAAAAAACACATTTTAAAAAGTTTTCCGTTTCTATATTAAGGTCTTAATTGCAGTGATAATTTATTTAAGTGTGTTTGTATATAAGGAATTTTACTTGTTACTTGTCGAATCGGTATCTCGCATATCGAAAACTTGAGGAGATAACTATATTCTTGTTTGGCACTTTGGTGATATATTTATAGCTTTAATTTAGCAAATGTAATTGTAAATTTCAATGTTGTGTGCGTGCCTCACGATTTAATAAATTGTTGGTACACTTTCACCGTCATATTCGGTTACTCTCTTCGGAGCGCGAAATTGACACTGGCATACGTTTTAACACTGGCATACGTCTGATTTCGGCAACAAAAGTGGAATATTTTTGGAGACGATTACATTTTCAGAGATTTACCAATTGGTAGCAATGATTAAAAAAAAATTCAAATTTTTAATTTGGGATGATTCCAGTCGTTTAAAATTTATAAAAATTTCAAAATTTGAAATTTCAATCTGAATTACAGAATTTTAGAAGTTTTGAAGAAGTCGAAATTTTAAATTTCGAGTGTTTGATATTTTGAAAAAATCTCAAATTTTCTTAAACATTTTCAAAATTCAAATAAAAATTTCTTTGGTTTTGACAAACCAAGTTTACGTTACAAAATTCACAATTTAAAATTATAAATACAGTTTTGAATATTTTAAAATTATAAAATCATCCACATTTCTAAAATTTTAAATTCTTAAACTTGGTTAATTTGAAATTCACAACTCCTAACTTCTAAACAAACTCGGCTCTTTCAGTTAAAATTAAGCTTCAGATTAGATTGACGTGAAATAAAATTTATAATTTGAACTCAAAATTTAAAATTTCAATCCGAATTACTGAATTTTGAAAATTATGAAGGTGCTAAAATCTAAAATTTCGCGTTTATTTACCGACATTTTGATATCCGAAATTTATTAATTTTTTTCTAAATTTCGGCGAACTACCGGATTTTAAAATTTTAGAAAACTCAAATTATTTAATTTTAAAATTTTTTTATATTTTGAATAAAATTTAAATTTTCTTGAAAACATCGGAAAAATTCAAAATTCATTTAGAAATTATATTTGAATTTTGAAAACCAATTTTACATTTAAAATTTAAAATTTTATTTTGAATTTTGATTAAACACTTTTTAATTTTAAAACTAACCCACAACTTAATGCACTTCCTACATTTGGAATTCGGCACAAGATTAGATTGAATCGTGAATTTAACATCTGAGCCCAGAATTAATCCAAAAATGTGAAACTTAAAATTTTATAAGTTGTTTACATTTTAAATATCGAATTTATCTGCAGGCAGTTGAAGTTCTTTGAGCTCAACGATCAAGGGGCACAATCTAGTAATCTTCTAGGTGGAAATGCGTTGAAATTTAAAAAATTCATGACTCTAGAAATTATCAAGCTTCAGAACTTATCACTAAAAAATATTTCTGAAGGCAGTCCGAACCGGACTAATATAATTTTAATCTTCATGTAGAAATATTTCCAAGTGTGATATTTTAAAATCCCACTGTCAGAATTTTATGAATATTGAAAAATATTAGATTTTTACCGGGAAAGTCATTTTCAGAATTTTTCTGTCTTTTAAAGGATTTCGAATTGGGAAAAAAATAATTTGGAAACACAAATTCAAGGACGTACAATTTTAAAAACATTACAAGATTTTAAAATTCTCCAGATTCGCGTAAATCTAACATTTTAAAAATGCGCGTCTTCGATTTGACTAAAAGCAGCCGTATAAGGTTTAAAAAATTTAAGGTTTAAAAAATTACTAACTTCAAAATAGATGGAGGCAAAATGGGGCAAATTAGATTTTAAGCAATAAATTGGTTCTTTTTGGAAACTACATTCGTTCTCCAATTCGCTTTAAGAATTTAGGTTAAGTTTTATAAAATTCCTAGGATTTTTAAAAATGTTGATTTCAAAAATCAAAAATTTCATGGGGAAATTTTTCCATTTTAAGAAAATTTTTAAAATTTTTGAATATTTATCGAATTCTGGTTTTTTAAGAATCTGGTTTAACCGCGTTCGATATTGGGTTTTAACTCGTCGTAGTGCCTATATTACATCACTAAACGCTAAATTCTTTCTTTTTGAACTTTTACAATTTACGTTTGATACAAATGAATTTTCAAAATATTCTAAAATTTTAAATATTCTAAACTTGTGAGCCACTCGGGAGTACAATTTTAGTTAGTCCTGTGCCTTCAATTTAAAATTCTCAAATTTTTGAAAATTAAACCAACTGTTAGAACTTATGTACGAGTAACTAGAATTTTGAATACTTTATTGAGAATCAAAATATTATTCCTCCATCGAATTTTAAAAAATTCTTCAAATTTCAGAATTAGGTTGAAATTTAATAAAATTTGTAGAATTTTGAAAAATTTTAATGAAATTAATTTCAAAAGAAAATTAATAAATTTTCTAAATATTAAAGGGATTTTTGCGAATTTAATGATATTTTGAAAATTTCGCCAATTTTAAAATATTGCTTAAATATATCTACTTTATACGACATACATGTACATAAAAATACATCGACGTCCCTGTACTAAATTATTTTACTTAGGTTTTATTTATTCCAGGTTTTTAAAATTTCAAATGTCGATCACCTTAAGTTTATCAATTTCCATAATATGAGGTGTCTGAAAATTGTTACTCAAAAATCCTATTGCTCAGCTAAACGGTGAATTTTCGCCATTCTTGAATTTCATTTAGACGGGAATTATAAAAAACAGCCGACTCATTGCTAATAAATACTAAATAGTGTTTAATTTTTGTTAAATAGAAGAGTTCTTTTTTGAAAGAAACGGAAATTACGAATATAGTGACAGCAACAAGTGACCAAGCACGCTAATAATAATACAAAAGATTCTAAAAAATGTGTATATTTAACAGCGAAGGTTTTCTAAATGGTTTAATACTTTCGAATTTCCCAAATTTATAATATTTTGCGCCACGGTGTAGAGAACCATTTAGCCACTTCAGATTATCTAAGACAGTAATAAATTAAGTTTAATCCGCTGTACCAAAATTTAATAACGGATGCAGCTCCAAATCTGTGACCAAATCACAAATATTTTTTGTGGGGGTGGGCTATTATCATAACAAAATGTATTTGCATTTCAGTCATCGTTGTATTTAGTGAATGTGGATGAAACTAGTCAAACGGGGCGATATACTAATACTAATAAGTGCTTTAACCAGAGACGTTAGAATGAATACGACGTAAATACTGAGCTAAGAACTTTGGGTCGAACTTAGTGAGAAAAATTAAATCTTAAAACCCTTATACTACAATTAGTTATGTATTAGTTAACTTAATAATTCCATTCTGCAAGTTCGGCAAGATTCAGAAAAAACTCGAAATATTTTAAAGGACTTGTGTGAACGATTTAAAATATAACTCGCATAGGTTGCCTCAGTTTTTATTCAAGTGACAGAAGTGAGCATGATTATGTATAAGACACAACATTTGGGCGCATTTTAGAATCGATGATGAGATTCTTAGTCTGATCAACTTATTTTATTTTAACATCGTTGAACAAAAAACAGATTTGAAGAAAACAGAAAATGAAAATCATTATGTTCTCAATCAGAGTTGAACAGCATACATAATTGAGCATTCTCGCTATAAAATAATGGTTTTAGGTATCATTCATCTATACAAATAATGGCGATGGAGATGAATTTAATATTTCATATAAATCACTATATTAAGGGTAGGTTTGTGTCTTAGCTAAATCATTAAATTTTTTTGGGGCATTTTTTTCGGGGACCAAATTTTTATGGTATACATGTTAGAGGGTAAATGCTAGGCATATTTCCGGGGGTAAGGGCTGAGCGTACTGTCAGAAAAGTTAATAGTACGGCGGTAATATCCCTAGCCCCATAGTTGCTATAATACAATAAAATATATTAAACAACATTGTTCGTATACAAATCTTAGTACAAATCACAGGTGTAGAGGTCATAACAAAATAAAAATAAAAAATCTTCGGACGATAAGATATGTACAAAATTTACAAATGCGGAAAAACAAACCGACTATAACATTATGTATATACAACAAGTGTTTTGCCATGTGTGCAAAAATTTATTAGAATTCTACAACGATTTATCGCATTAATGTATGTAATACATAAAGTACTGTGTAGCATAAATAGATTACGAAAATAACGAATCTTATATATTACAACAACAACAATTTATTTATCTACTTGGCTTGGTTCGTTATTTATTATATTTGTTTTGCATTTTTTTTTAAATTTTTATTTATTTATTTAATGAACCGAAAATAAAAGATATAAACAGAACTTGATGCAGTTTAGTAGAGAGTGAGGGGGTCGGAGACGATACCTATGAAATACTTATATACATAAATGTAAAACGAGTATCTATCTGAAGGTAAATAAATTTTTTTTTTTTTTGGTGAATTTGTTAAATTTTACAAAATACGTTTGTCATTGCGAAATACGATGACATGATTTGTATTTCAAAATAATCAATTATACACTAATTTCTCAAATTTAATGGATTTTATATTTCCGCACTTCGCAACTCGAAAATTATTTTTAACAATACTACCGTGTGATGTGAAAATTTAGGTTTCGATGATTTTACGATCGAATTGGAATTTTTACTTGCGGCGGCGATTTTTGGTATACAAATTTCTCATGATTCTTCTTGAAACTTTTCGTTTAATTAGAGATTTAAATCGGTGGTTCGTAAATAGATTTCATAATGAATAAATATTTACTGATACGTATTACTTACTTCGTAATTAAAAAACTATTAGACTCATTGTCTTTTTGTCCATTAGAAAATGTCGTATCACCCGAAGCGATGAAGTATCGAAAACCAGTTTATGGAATACATAATATATAAGTCGAGTGTGGGACGCTATATATAGGTGGAATAATTAAAATTAGCACTAATTAAATTTTATATGAATAAATTACATAAACCGTTTAAAAGCTTAGAAGATTATAGTTGACGGGCAAATAAAATTTATTACGTTTAAATAGAATTGACATATCACATTCATATAACCGCCTATAATAAGTCACTACCTTATATATACTATTCTATTATATTATAGTATTTACAATACCTGACTGACTGACCATGACATTTTGATTATACCGCATCATTTCAGCACAAAAATTTATATAAATGTTTATGTAAACATGAGACCATTGATCGATATACAAATTTACAAGTTAGTGTCGTCTGTATAATATAAATAAAAAAAAAACGAGATTTGTTAATATTTTATTGAACCAGACCAAATTCCAATTAATTTACAGATTTACAAAAATAAAATCCTTCAGAATTCTAAAAAAAATTATTTCTTGATTTGTCTGGCCTTGATTTTTTTAGCAAAACAAAATAATGATTGGGTTTAGATTTAAAAGATTAACTAAATTTATAATCTCGTATTGGAATTCAGTAAGCTCGTTAACTTAAAAGACCTCTTGACCTCCTTTTGCTGGGTGCATATACTTTGAAGTGACCATTTAAAATTTTTGGATTCTCTTTTTCAGGTATTCTTTGAATTAAAGAAGTATACACGACATGGTTGAAGCTTTTAAAACTGCTTTTAATACAGTTTTACTGATCTAATTAGCATACATGAAAATTCCTTTAAAGATTTGACTGACAAGCCCATACAACTGTAACTGTGCGAATGAAAGTCCCAAGAGTCTGGACGTTAACAGTATGAGAGAAATGGGCCAGGTAGACTCCAAAATCTAATTATTTGATAACCGGAAACAAATATTTGTTTTTACCTTGCTTTGATGGACAGTTGTGATACCACACATTTCTCATTAAAGTTACCTAATTATTTTCCATTTGCAATCAAATTATTTTTCAGTTCTTTTCAATCCTATCAAAATTGTCTGCTCAATTCGTACTTTCGTAGCGAACTAAAACAAAAGGTTTTTAAAATTCAGCCATTGCCAAAATTCCTTACAATTCGTAAATTTGTTAAATTCATACAGTTCCAAAATTATTCAATTTTCAACTCATTCAAATTCTTCCAGTTTTTAAAATTTTCAAAACTCCTAAAATTGTGAAAATTTGAGTTTAATATTACAAAAGGTTTAGAAAATTAATTTTTTTAAATTTATAACACCATTTATAACTTCAAAAATTATACCATCAAATTTCGACATATCGAAAAAATATCGAATTCTCATAAAATTCTCTATATAAACTATCCAATTCTTAAAATGATGCAATTTTGTAATTCACATATCAAATGAAATAATCTCAACCTTTACTACGAGTAAATTATTTAAAATCTGAAAATTTTATTTAAATCCTTTAGTTCTATGTACTTTTAATTTTCAAATGTTTCATATTTTAAATAAATTTTAATATTCCCAAAACACATAAAATTTAGGAATTTCAAAGGTATAGGCTATTATATTTATTTTCAATTCACAAATCTTTAAAAGTTCTTAAAACCCCAAAAACTTATTTAAATTATTATAAATTCAATTTGTTAAATTCGAACAGAAACACCGCATTAAAGTGATGCAATTTTTTAATTCATGTTATTTCTCAATTGGAATAATTTTCCAAGTCTAAAATTCTTCAATTTTTTAAATTTCTAAAAACTTCAAAACACTTAAGAATTTTTTTAAACGTGCAGCTTTTAAAACTAAGAATTTATTAACTTGTAAAACTTTTCAAATCTGACCTTCTAAAAATTTTTCAATTCCTCATTCTTTTAAAATACTCATTCTGAAATCTCAAAACTGTTCGGCAAAATGAAATGGGATTCTTCAATTTTCAAATTCTCAAAAACTCTAAGATACTTTAAAATTCCTTATTTTAATTTTTATTGTTTACAAATTCAATTTTCAAAAATTCTCATGTCTCAAATCTTCTACAATTATTTAAAATATTAAATATTTTGATATTTTATTTTTTTCAAACTTCTCTTTCAATTTTCAAATTCCTCAAAATTGTTAAATTCTTAAAAATGCCTTTTTTAAATTCGTGTAGTTCTAATACTGGAGTAAATTTTAATTAAAAAAATTCTAGCTTTTTTCAAAATCCTTAAATTTTTAAGTACACAAACTTCCTAAAATTCTAAAGTATTATGTTATTTACTTTTAAAATATTGTTGTTTTTAAAATTTCCATTTTATTTAATCTATTAAAACTTTTAAATTTATTGACATTTTTAAAAGTGAATAAATATCAATACAACAATTAGTTATATTTTTTTTTCAGGTAGCTCAAAACTTTTAAAATAACTAAAAATGTTTTAAATAAAATCAAATAACTAAAAGTGTATTAAATTTTTATAAACTCATTTTATTGAAGTCTGACTGTCAAAATTTTTAAATTTAATGAAACCAATTTTTTTTATATTCGTGCAGTTATAGAATCCAACTTGAAAATTTCTACAATTCTAAAACCTCTTGAAATTCTTTAATTTTTGTGTATTTGATATTTTTTTCTTTCGCAAAGTTTCTACAAATTTGGTTAAACTAATTTTGGAGTAATGTTTTACACACTTTGTTAAAATCTGATTATTTTGTTTAATAAGAATTTTCAAAGATATAATCGAAGCTCATTTTGCAAACGATTTTCGATCTTTAAAAATTCGAAAAGAAATAACCTCAAATTTTTTATACAGTCTTAAAAATTAAGCAATAACACTCATAAAATTCTTCAAATTTAAAATCTAGTAATTTTAAATTCGCATAGTTCTTAAAAGTTCTTCGGTGCAATACATTCTCTCAATTTTCAAATTCCTCATATTTTTATGAATCTCAGAAAACACATTACTCCATGATTCAATGATTAGAAATTGTATTATTTTTTCTAAATCGAATGTGTTTAAAAATGATCAACTTCTGTATTCATAAAATACTTCAAATATCACAAGACTATAACGAATAAAAAATTAAATTTAAATATCCTTTTTCCATATTTTAGAAAATGCTTAAACTTTAGAAATTCATAGTCAAAAGGTGAAATATTTTTATTTCAATAAATTATTTTATCATTCATTATCAATTTTTTACTTCCCCAAATTTAAAACTGAAAAATTTGGTCTCAAATCTTAGAAATTATAAAAATTCTGAAATTCTTCTTCTTCTTCGAAAGATTTATTAATTTCAAATTCTGAAAAATGCCTATTTTCAATTTATTTATATTTAAGAAATTCAATTACTATAAATTAAAGCAGTTCAATTCTTAAAATTCTTCATCAATTAGTACTGTGATAGCGTCTTTACTGATTTTTTTAAATTATGAAAACCAAAAAATTTCATAAATTTGAATTTTTAACATTTGTAATTAAATTAATGCAATCCAGTAAATCTTAAATTTCTTAATTTTTTTTCTAAAATTTTCAAAATTCTTCAAATTCTTACCTTTCATTAATTTTTAAAATTGTATGAAATTACTTTTGGTTAATTTTCAAATATTTGTAATTTTTATAATTAAATTTTTTTAATTAAAATTTTAATTCATTTAATTTTTAATTCGTGTTGATGCAATTTTTAAAATGATTCAATTGTTAATTCACAAAACATTTCAAAAAGTAAAAAATTTATTTTCATGTTCCAATCCGTCATTTTTATTAACTTATCATATTTTTAAATCTTATCTGTTTCAATAAAACAACGCTTTTAATTTTTAAATTCCTCAATTTTAAGAATTGAAAAATCACATAAATCTATTTATAAATGAAACTCTTAATTCTTGTGCATTCTAAAATTTTAGAATTTTAAAAAATTAAAATTTAACATATTTTAAAAATCTTAAAATAATTATAGAATTTTTAGAACGATTCAAAGTTTCGAAAATTTGCCTTATGTTTTACAAATTAAAAATTCGTAAACTCTTAGAACTTTTAAATTCGTACATTTCTAATCTTTTAATCTTTTTTCAATTTTGAATTTCCTCAAATGTTCAAAATACTGTGAAATCTTAAAATTCTTGTAGATCGTTGACATATTCAAGCTAATAAAATCTCATATTTTTTATAATAATAATAATAATAATCAGTTTTAAAAGCTCTTTACTGGCTCCTTACTGAGTCAACTATATGGCTCGAACAGTTTCGATCCTGAGCATAGTCTTCATACTGTCTAAGACAATCTGAAGTCGTTAAGTCGTTCTCTATATCGTACAGCCATCGTCGCCTGCAACGACCTCTGCGTCTACCATATGGCGGTCTCCTTTCAGAGATCGCTGCACAATTCGTTCCGGATCAGCACTCAGAACGTGACCGAACCAGCGTACTCACTGAGATCTTACTACCTGTACAGTATCGGGGATCTTCATCAGATCTCTGATCTCGATATTGTACAGAGCTCGATATGTACCATCTTCTTCACGTTTTAGGCCGTAAATCACTCGCATGATTCTTTTCTCATATATTTACAGAGCAATCACTTGTACTCATCCTTCAGCGCACCCAACTTTCACATCCATACTTTAACAACGGGCCTGATCAACGCTTTTCGTTGAGAGAGCCTAAATATTTGAAAATACTGACTCGCTCAAACGTCTAGTGGACACTAAATTGTAAAATTCTAGTGTTTTGATGTATAAATTCTTCAAATTTTCAAAATTGATTAAAATATAAAGTGTAACATCTTGTTTCAATTTTACCAAATTCTTAAAATAGCATAAACTGAATACAATTTTATAAATCATTTTATTTCAAATGAAACAATTATCTTTATGTTTTTAATTTCTTAAAATAAAAAATGTAAATATTTCTTAATCCATAAATAAGTTTGCCTTATCAATCATTCTCAATTCTCGTGAATTTTAAAATTCGATAAATTTTTAGAAATACAATTTTTACAAATATTTTAATCTTAACAAAAATTTTTTTTTTTTAAGATTTAGTTAATAATCAATATTTAGTAATTCTTATATGTTTTTTTATTTGTGCTTATTCAAGAACAAATATTCTTTCAATTTTCAAATTATTTGCATTTTTAAATTCTTCAAACTTTTAAAAACATCTCGAAAGTTCTAAAGTTGGATTTTAAAAGATTTTCAAATTTGGAAAATTCGATTATGCTATTAAATTTGAACTCTTTAAAACTATTCAAATATCTTCCTTCAACTTTCAAATGAATTAAATTTTTAAAATACCACGAACTCTCAAATTCATATTTTAAGTCATATTTTAGAAATTAAGTTTCTATAAAATCGAACAATTCTAAAGTTTTTTAGTTCTTATATTTATAACAATTAGTAAAGCTTCTTCTAATTTCCAAATTTCACAATTTTTGAAAATTATGAAAACCACAATATTTTATAAATTCAAAATTTTTAACTTTCAACTTTCCAAATCCTAAAAATTCTTCATTTCAAATTTTTCTATTTTTTTTTATTCTCAAAGTGCTAAGTAAGTTTTATAGATCTACTAATTAAACATTTGTAAATTCTCTAAGTTGTTCACGCATGTTCCAATTTTCAAATTTTTCACATTTTCAAAAAATCAAATATTCTCAAATCTGCTAAAATGTTTAAATTACTAATTTTTTTGAAATTCATTTTATTTCAAATGTTCAAATTTGTAAAATTTTTAAAATTCTTAGTATTATTTAATTTTAAATATTGTAATAAAAGTTTCTAAAATTTTTAAAACATAAATTTTTATAATTCGTACTATTCGAAAAATGATTCATTTTTTTGTATTCATAAAATTCTTCAAATAGGATAACCAAACCGTGTAAATTTGAAAACCGTGTGTTTTTAAATTCGTGCAAATTCAATTTTCAAAACTCTCTACACCTATTAAAATCTCTTATAAATAGTTGACATATTCGAATAAATATGATCTGTCAAGTTAAGAAAAGCTCTGTCATTTTCATAAAATTCTTAAAAATTTAAATTCATACAGTTATAAAATAACAATTATTGATAAAAACTAGCAATTGTAATTCTTAAATTTTTCAAAAAGCATCAAATTTAAATTTGTTATTATTTACAATTCTGAAACCTCTTTAAATTCTTTAATTTTTGTTTAAATTCTTTAATTTTAAAAAATCTTAATACAATTAGGTGTTAAAATTATTTCGGAATTGTATTCAAAATTGAATTTAAACAACCACAAGATTTAACAAATTTGGTTAAAATAATTTTGGATTAGCATTATTACAGATAATTTGTTTTTCACACTTTGCATCTGATTAGTTTGTTTAATAAAAAATTTCCAAGATAGTCGAAAATCTCAAGCTTTTATAATTTTTGAAGAACCAAAAACCCTTAAAATTCTTCATATTCACAAATTCATTGTTTTATATTTTTCATATTTTCAAAATTCTCATATTCTCAAATCCCCTAAAATCTTTTAAATTATTAAATTTTTAGATAACATTCAATTTTCTTCAAATTCCTCAAAATTTAAAACCTTTCAAATTACTAAAAAGTGTAAATTTCTTTTAAAATACATTTCAAATTAGACTAGTACATTAGCAATTTTAAATTTTCAAATAGCTAAAATCTATAAAATTTTATAAATTAACATTTTTTTAATTCGTACAGTTCTAGAAATGATGCATTTCTGTGTTCATAGAATATCTCAAAAAGTACAAATTCTGCTTTTAAAATTTTAGGAATATATTTTGAATTCAAACTCGTTTCACATGATGCTTCAATATTTCAATTCCTCAAATTTGAAATTCATGTTTCTTTTAAATTTATAAATAAATAATAACAGTGTTAAAGGCCATTACTGGCCCCTTACTGAATCAACAATCTGGCTCCAACGGTTTCGATCCTGAGCTTGGTCTTCATACTGTCTTAGACAATCTGAAGAGGCCAAGTCGTTCTCTACATCGTGGAGCCATCGTCGCCTGCAACGACCTCTGCACCTACCATATGGTGGCTCTCCTTTCAGAGATCGCTGCACAATTCGTTCCGGATCAGCACGCAGAACGTGACCGAGCCAGCGTACTCGCTGAGATCTAACTTCATGTACAATATCGGGGATCTTCATCAGATCTCTGATCTCGAAATTGTACAGAGCTCGGTATGTACCATCTATTTCGCGTTTAGGGCCATAAATCACACGCATGATTCTTCTCTCAAATGTAAGGAGCCATCTCTCGTACTCATCCGTCAGCGCCCAACTTTCACATCCAAACATAACAACGGGCCTGATCAACGCTTTGTAAAGCTTCAGCTTCACGGCACTTGATAAGTGTTTAGATTTTAGCAGTGGCCTTAGAGGATATAAAGAACGACTGCCAGCTGCCAGCCGCACTTTAATATCCTCACCCACACTGTTATCGTGAGTGATAAGAGAGCCCAAATATTTGAACCTCCTCACTCCCTCAAACGAGTGGTGGCCACTACTAAAATCTGGTGTGCCATTGTCTCTAAAACCAGAGATCAGGTATTTCGTTTTAGACTTATTGATCTGGAGTTCAACAGAAGCTGAAAACTCTACAAGCGCATCAAGTATTTCTTTCACTCCGTTGCTATTCAGTCCAATCACGCATATGTCATCTGCATATGCAAGCACTTGATTGGACTGGCGATATAAGATGTTGCGCTGAGGTATTTCAGTTTTACGAAAGATGTACTCCAACATGAGATTAAAGAGTATCGGGGACAGAGCATCTCAAATTTATAAATATATAAAAATAGATAGAAAAAAACTTAAATATTAGAACCTAAATTTTAAATACATTTACTAAAATTTCCCGTCAATTTCAAAAAATTTCTTCAATTTTTAAAATTCTCAAAACTAACTAAACAAAATTTAATTTCCAATTTTTTAATATCTTCAAGAAATCCTCATATTTTAAAAACTTTCATAATGTAAATACAACTCTTACAATTTCTTAATTATTAATGAATTATTTTTTTAAATTCAAACAGTTATAAAAATGAAGCAATTTGAAACCATTTTTGCAACAAGC
Organism: Tipula unca; assembly: GCA_951394425.1. Taxonomy (NCBI): domain Eukaryota; kingdom Metazoa; phylum Arthropoda; class Insecta; order Diptera; family Tipulidae; genus Tipula; species Tipula unca. The sequence continues at coordinate 43,216,183 of OX596381.1, read as the reverse complement.
AATTTTGTATATTCAACTCCTCATATTTGTAAAATTTTAAAGTTCTCAAGTCACGAAATTCTTCTAATTCTAAACTTCTTATAAATTGAACTTTTTAAATTCGTACAGTTCTAAAAATTAGGCATCATCATTTGATTTTCAGATTTCTAATTAAAATTTGGAAATTGAAGAGTTTTTTATATCAAACTTCTGCTGATTGATTCCGTCGGTCTTCTTAAGCCTTTTTGTAACCAACTTATACCATATACACGTTCAATGGTCATTTTGCCCTTGGGCCAACTAAATTTTTCAAGTCTATTAAAATTTTAAAATGTTCCGATCCCGGCGGGGCCAAATCAAAGAATTCTCATATAAAATTATGACAACTTATTAACAAACAATTTTGTCTGAAAATTTATGGTCAATATGCCAAAGACACATTGCGTGAGATTTTAAAAAAAATTTAAAAATAAAATGTTAATGACTATATGTTCTTTCAAAGAAATACAAACAAATTTGTTGGCTATTGAGCAGCCTTGTCATTTTTAACAAATTTACGATACTCAAGACCATTACGAGATTTAAGATAATTAACGAGATTTTCAATAGAATATATTATGGAATATACACGAGTACGCTATATATAACATACCAGATTATCTATTTTCCGTTTTCTTATTATTTTTATTGTTATTTTTATTACTATTATTGTTATTGTTATTATTATTATTTTTATTTTTTTTGTTTTTTTCGCTATAAAATAAATAGAAAATTGCAATTTATGTATTAAAACTTAAGATTTATCACAAATAACAACTTTATGTAACGGTAAATAAGAGTTAAGGTATATATGTATAGAATACAGCAAGGCAACAAAAAAAAACTGTTGTGTACTTCATTGAGATTATTATTAAAGAATTTCTTATGCTTTCATCTATTAAATTTGTGCACATGATTATAAAATTAAAATTAAGAAAATGGCAAGAGTATAAAATCTTAAAAAAATTATTGAAAAATTCCATTCGAAATGAATTTTTTATTTTTATTAAGATCACTAAATAACAACCGTGCACAAAGAAGGTATAATTTTTATTTTTGTTTCTTTAACGTTGGTCTTACTATTTTTATAACAATACTATATAGAGAAAATATTAATCCATTGTTATTGTGTACCATTGGTAACGATTTAGCGGTTTTGCGCGCGAGATGATTAGATCTCTTGGTACAACACAAAAAGAATATCGAAAGACGACAACAGGTAAATAATGAGAAATCGCATGTGTGTCACCAATACATATTAGTTTACGGTGTGTGGTGTATTCATGTGGCTAAGGTCAGGGTTTGTGCGGTGTACATCGTATAACAAGTGGATTTTTTTTTATCATTGTTGCGATTAATATACGGTCAAACGTCACAATTTCTTTTTCGTTTTAATTTTGGTTTAGTTTATACGTTGCCTGAAGATATTTATGTGGAAATGAATCCAAGAAATAATCTTTACGGTTGAACACATTTCGTGCAAAAAATAGCCGCAACAATGTAATTCAGATAATGCATCGAGTAAAAATGTTATTACTTTCAATGGACCGATTTGTTTGACAGTCGGTAATTATTTATATATGGCAAACCGCACAATAATGGTATAGATAGACCTGATCCACACCATATACACATAACGTTTTATTATATTCCTCTTCTTCAATATATATTATTATTAAAGCAACGATAGCTGTATCCTCTCAATATATAGGTACTATATAGAGAACAGACACATGAATTGACATAACAATTTTACCTTATTGACAGATAACATAGTGAATGTTCATGTTTAAAAAAATAAAATAAAAAACTATAATTGAAATTGATTGGAAAGTATAGCATTTCAATTGAACGTACTGGTACTGTACACAATAAATTCTTACCTTTTAAACGTTTAGGAACTTATCGTGCGGTTAACTGGATTATATATAGTATGTGTACTTGAATGCGCCAACTCACCTGGAAATAATCATAAAAATAAATAAGTTTAAATTAAATTTATATAGTTTTAATTAAAATATTTGGTCGTAAATGAGATTAAATAATTAGTCAACCGTGCAATTTGCGAAAGTTTTATTATAATTTTTTTTTTTGATTTAATTATGAAATCAACAATCGCATTAAATCCGATCGGAACGAATTTTTTGTGATTGATTTAAAATAAATTTACATGCACTTTGTGTAATAAATAGTTTTGTCTCATTATCGTTTTGTAACAAAATTCATAAATAATTTTTACAAATTGTACACGGTCTAGTTGTGGTGGAACAAAACTTGCGACAAAGACACAAAGTTTTGACAATAAATTACAAAATTGAGCAAATTTTGCTAAAATATTAGTATTGCGCTGAAAAGTAAAATAATTGAGCTACTGGCTTAAATTCGTATTTAATTTATGGTCGTTAAATACAAACTTGTCTGGCTTAATTCAACTAAGTAAGGATTTTACAGTACCTATAACTAATCAAAAAAATTGAGCAACTTTGAATATTTAAATATTTAATTAACAACAAGCAAATTTATTTTAAATTATTTTAGAGGACTTTACCAATTAGAATTTTAAAGAATAGGGAGAGGGAAGAATCCTCTAGAAAAATAAATATTAAAGGTGCAGCTTTGCCAAGACTGATTTAATTTCGTTCTTAGTATTACAAAGTTCATCACGTTATTCTTTGGAAATTGATGCAACTAATTAGGCAAGAATAACTTAATTTGGACTTGACCAGTAATAGCAGTCTATTGATTGTCAGATCAAAGGCCTCTATATCGTTTGACATAGAAATTGCAAAATGATATGTTTTAGGCAGGGTCTCGGAAATGTTGCATTGATGTCTGCTATAAGGAAGAAATCAAAAATGCTTTAGCAGGGCTAGGAGTAACGTTAATTAGCCCACACATGACGAAGCCCTGATTTCTGGATAGATTGGAGGAATGTATTTTTATCAATACTTCAAGGACTTAAGATTGACACAGCTATACGACCCCATAGATAGGTCATCTAATCATATCAAAGGCACCCTGAAATATTGAGGGGCTTACGGTTAATTAGCATCTCACGCCTTTCACACAATACTAAAGTTGTAGATGTTTGGTTTCATAAATATATGGTATGAAACTGAGCATTAAGTAGTTCACTTATTTGACAAGATGTTTTGCTCTCTATTTCTATAGTCTTCTTGAGTCTAACAGTGATCAGATAGGTAGTTCGTTAGTTCATAGAAACTTCAAAGAATGGATGGTCTAATAAGAAAATGTAAAACATTATTTTTGTTCAATCTAAAAATAATAAATAAAAAATATTAGGGCGTTATTTTTACTTCCCAATAATAATTTACTTCACGTTTTATTTTCAAATAGCCAGGCCGAAACCTATTAAACTGTTTTTTAATCCAAAATTTCAAATATTTTGGTTTTTCAAAGTTCTGTTATTTTCGGAATTTTTTAAAATCCCTAATTTATCGTAAATCTAAATTTTGCATCATTTTACTTCTTTATTTCTGCACCGGGCTCCAATCGTAGATTCAACATTAATTTTAAGTTGCTGTACCGAATTGTGATATGTTAAAATTTGGGTTTCTTGAAATATTAAAAACAGATTATGAATTTCAAATTTAAAATTACTTAAATTTTGAACATTTCAAGCTTTTTAATATTAAAACATTTTCAAAATTAGACATTTTAAAATTATAAATTATTCGAATTTTGAAAATTTAGGTTTTTTGAAATATGAAATATGAAATTAGCTAAATTTTGAAAATTTGGGTTTCTTGTAATATTAAAATCAAAAATAAATTAGTTTTTGGACATTTTATTAAAAGTTTGAAATTTTAAAATTGAAAATTAATTGGATTTTCAAAATTTAGGTATTTCGAAATGTTAAAACCTGATTCTGAATTTGCACTTTCGAAGTTAAAAAATAATTGAATTAAACAAATTCATTTAAAAATTTTAAAAATTTTGATTTATTGAAATATTTAAAAAATATTCAGAACATAAAATTTTAATATTTCAAATTAGTCGAATTTTGAAAATTTGGATTTGTTGAAACATTTGATTCAGTATTGCTAATTTCAATACAAATTTTTAAAATATGCATAATTTCTAAACGTGCAATATTTTCAAAAATTATATTGAATTTCGAAATATAACCAATAAATTTTTTATGAAATATCTAGAAACTTATGAGCATAATTTAAATTTCGTAATTTATCTACGATATTTTAAAAATTATAATTTTTCAATCCGAATTTAGCAATTCAAAATTTCTGATTTTTAAATTTCAATCAAATTGTCAACATTTTTAAATTCAAATTTAATTTAAAAAATTTGGAAAGTGAATTTTACTTATACTTAAATTTTCAAATCGAATTTTGGAAAACAATTCAAATCTTTTGAGTTAACGAATTTCGTTTACGTACAAATTCAAAATTAAAATTTTTTTGAGAAAATTCGAATTTCAGTGTAGTTTTTGAAATTTAAAATTTTAAATCTTATTTAATTCAGAAAATGATTTCTTAAACTAATGATTCTTTGAAATGTGAAATTTAAAAAAAAACCGATCGATATTGAGATTTAAAATTCGCCCAAAAATTTTAATTTTTTTAAAAAAATTTCTCACATATTTTTGAAGACTTATACCATTTACAACATTGTATTTGTTGAATCCAATTTTCGGTAGGTACTACTTGGCCCGCGTCATCCACCACAAAAAAGAAAGAAATGCGAGCGGTAAGTTCTAATTGGAGCACCTTCGATGTGTTCGAACCAACTTCAATTAATTGAATTTTGAAAATTTAGGTTTTCTGAAATATTAAAAACAGATTTTGAAATTTTAATTTGAAATTATGAAATTTGGACTCAGTTAAATTTTGAAAATTTAGGTTTCTTAAAATATTAAAAACAAATTCTGAATCTGAAGTTTAAAAATCTAAATTTAGATAAATTCTGTATATTTGAATTTTTTTAAATATTAAAAAAGATTCAGAATTTGACATTTTAAAATTAGGAACTAATAGAATATTGAAAATTGGATTTTTTTTAAATATTAAAAATAGATTCAGAAATTGACGTTTTAAACTTAAGAATTAACTGTATTTTGATAATTTAGATTCTTCGAAATATTACAAGCAAATTCAAAACTTGAAATTTTAAAATTTTGAAAATTTGGATTTATTGAAATATTTAAAAATGGGACAGGTTATGAAATTTTAATATTTGAAATTTTGAAAGTCTTGCATATAATTTCGAAAGTAAATTTTTTTTTAGAATTGTCGAATTTCAATATAGTTTTATGAATTTAGAATTTTAAATTCAAACTTTTCTATTATAATTAAGAATATGATTTCTTAAACAAATGATTCTGTGATTTCACATATTTAAATTTCAAATTCGTCTTAAATTCGAAATTTTTTAAAAATTTTACTAACAATACGTTTAGAAAATTTTTAATTTCCAAATTTCATAACTTCTTTAATCTGAACAACATTTTAAGTTCATAAAACATTACTTATAAATTTGGACACCTTGCCCCAACCGGTAATTCACAATTTAATTTCAACGTTCTTTATCACATTTTATATTATTTTAAAAAATCTCAAATTTCAAAATACCTTGTATAAGACTACCATTTACAACACTAAGTACAGTCTGCGCAATCCAATTTCATGTTGAATCAAATTTTAAGTAGGTATGAGTTGGCTCACGTTGTCCACCTCGAGGGAGGAAGTAATGTGAGCGAATTTTTTTCTATTATGATTTAAAAAGAACATTTTAAAATTTAAAATTACTAAAATTTTAAAAATACAATTTGAAAATATATTAAATAAAGATTCAAATTTTGAAAATTTAAAATATGCTATTAGTTTAATTTTGAAAATTTGACTTTCTGAAAATATTAAAACAAATTCAGAATTTGTAATTTCAAAATCTAAAATAAGCTAAAATTTGAAAATTTGAAAATTTGAAATTTTTTAATATTAAGACTTATTCAGAATTCAACATTTTAAAATTAAGAATTTATTGAATTTTGAAAATTTGGATTTTTTGAAATATTAAAAAAGGCAGAATTTGAAATTTTAAACTTTAAAATTAACAGACCAATTTTGACCAATTTCATTGTATTTTTTTGAATATATTATTTTAATAAAATATTTTAAATTCAAATTTTTATAATATAATTCAGAATATGTTTTCTTAAAGTAAGTTATTGAAAATTCGTCGTTCGATATCCAAAAGTGTAAATTTAAATAATTCACAATTAAATTACAACGTTCTTTATCGAATTTTATACTTTTGAAAATTCCCAATTTCGAAGTACCTTATACACAAATTTTGTAAGACCACCGTTTGCAACACTCACCACAGCGTGCACAATCTAATTTCGTGTGCTAAAATTAAAATCAATATTTGATACCATTTTAAGTAGGAACGAGTTGGCCTGCATCGTCCATCACGAGAGAGAAAGGAATGCGACCGGCAAGTTTTTTGGACTCCGGAATAGAAGCCTGCTGATAAATTTTGAAACTTCTATTATTGAGATCATTTGAGGGATGGGCAGTATTTTCCTATATCTAAAAATGATACGTACTTGTTTAGCCGCAGTCGCGGTATATCATCATTTGGCTCTTTTCGTTAAGTTAGAACTAGGTATGTACAACAACTAATTTTGAGTTGGCTTGAAAGGTAATGCAAGATCATAACCTCATCAAAACTTAATTACATTTTTACGGATAGATCTATGCACAGTTAGCGATAAGTTGTTTATTTTCAAATTTCAAAAAATGGTTTAAAGATTTCAGCACTTGATTATTTAACAAACCAATTTGTCCGTCAATTTAACTACACGCACACCAAAATTAATCCACCGAAAGTTAAAATAAAACAACGAAAGTTATATAAATTCAATCCACAGTATAACTATACACGTAATTGACTTTTAAAATAATAAACAATGAGGTACACGAAAAATTCCGTGTGCACCAAAAAAAAAAAAAAAAAAAAAAAAGAAAAACATTGGCCATTTGACCTAAATTGGCACTAAACAATTTTTATTTCTCATTAAATTTAACAATTTCGCAAGTACGATAAATTATTAAAATTACAATTACATAAATCTTGTAATTCATTTTAATTGGATCAGGATTTTGCAACAATAATCGACGGTTTTCGAAAATAATTGAATTTTGGTGTTTAAAGTTATAATCGCGCAGAAGAAAATTGGATTGCCTCTGTACATATCTACGTAATAATTTGTAATTGTAACCTACATTTCATTCGACCTGTCCAAACCGATTAGCAAACTCCATTCAACATTCAAGAATTAATATAAAACCACAAATCTAATTTGTAATCTATTAGTTTGGAAAAATTTATTATACATCGAAATTGTGTATCGGATAATGTTAACGAGATAACAACGGTAATAATTTTTTTTTTAAATATCTTAAAAGGTTTCTCGCGGTATATAAATGTACATATACCGCGCGCATTCATTGTTTCAAAAAATCTTTTGTTGTTATTTACATAGTTTTGGATAATGTTCAATTTCCTTTTTTATTTTTTTAACAAACCATATGGACAGAACGACAAAAATATAACAGAAAACCGAAATTATAAATATCCGGAGTCGAGAGACTGACTTTCTTTTATCCATCGTATATGTATAATGCACAAACGATATAATTCAACAACAACATGGCATGATTATTTCCTCTAACAACAAAAACATAAAAAAAATTGGATTTTATGTAGATATTATACAAAACACATTGTTAATGATTCTTACTATATGTATATGTTGTATGTTTGGAAATAGATGTAGCGGTTTAGTCAAATTACGTACAAGGACAGTAATTTTCCGGCGTCCAACCACGAAATTTTGATTTGTTTTCCATCTGCGTACATTGCAAGTCATAATGACTTGCTAAATGACAGTACGTACTGTACAAATCGTTATTTTTGAAATTCCAACGTTAGAATCAAAGTTCTTAAAATTACATTCAAGATATAAAATTCTAGATTCCACTTTCTATAAATTCTAGATTTATAATTCCAAATTCTGAATTTTAAATTCAAGAAAATTCAATTTTCAATTTAAATTTTAAAATCTCAACTTTTATATTTTAACAATTTAGAAATCTTACAAAAATTATAGCATTCGAAGAAATTGAATGGAATTTGACTAGTTTGTAGCTTTTGAAAGTGCGATTTGTGGAGTTTTAAATCTAGAATTTAATAAAATAGCGAATATTATTTATTGAGTAATACTTCCGAAGCAAATTCTATAAGTCCCTCTTAATTAGAAGAAATGTTCGGGGGTTGACCTAGTTTTCTTCATTTATATAAATGCGGTCAGTCTTAAAACTATAAATTATTTTACAGTTAAAACATGAAAAAATACATTCCATGAAGATTTCTTTTGGAATCGCTAGTAGCTTTGATATAGCTTTTTGTTCACAGCTTCCACAAAAATTTGATTAAACCTAGCAAATAAAATCTGTAGCGGTCCGTGGGTTTTAAATCAGAGTATGTAACATTTTAACAATCAGTAATTTAAATCATGACGACTGAATAATAATTAACAAAAATGTTTCTGTCAAAATTATCCATTTTACCAATCAGTTTGAAAATTCATATTTAAAAATCCAAATATCTCGATTTTCAGCCAAACTTTCAAACGGCGTGGGTTAACTTTGGTTTGCATCTAAAACGGTATGCGGTACTTAAACATAAATTTCGATATAATTGTGAACGGATTTAAAATGGTAATACACCGAGGTAATCAGTGGATCATATTGTGATGGGACGAAGTACAATGAGAACCTGGTAAGTTTCAATCAATCTTTGGCAAAATTCTAAAAGTGATTTGATGCAATCGATTTAGGCTCAAAATTCGTATCAAATCAAGATTTGGGCCGGCCAGTACTTTCGCCTAGCAATGGTCTATTTTGAGTTCTATCAAATTTCATTGCAGTGCAGAGATGGGCGTTTATCTGTTATCTACAATTTTATTTTTTAGGTCGACGTGTCGTCATATCGTAGACAACGTAGACAATTCGTAGAAATTGTAGATAATTTAGATGAAACTAGTTCTAAATCACGTTGGGCAGATTTCTTTTAAGGTTTAATGCGATTCGGGTGGGACAGTTTTAAAATCTTTTCAATTCATTTTAATCTCTTTCCAATTTCAGGTTACGTTAGAAAAGTTGTAAATTCAAATATTTTGGTAATCTATCTTAACAAATTTAGAATTATGTCCATCGTAATCTAAATGTTTACAAAATAAGTTTTATCTGTTAACATTTTTTTGATTTCATAACAATATAGGAGAGGTAAAATAAAAACTGAGATGGTCAAATTATTATTTGTCAAATGGTTTAACTGAATCGCTAGTTTATAAATTAATACAACTGTGAACTGTGAACATTCAATTTCAACATGTCAAAATATCGTATAGGTTATTGATGTTGTCTTAACTGTCAGACCAACAAAAAATTTGCCAATGTAATATGTGTCTACTGTGTAAATTACATAGCGTAATTTACCTCGCCCCTCCCTGATTACAAAGTGGTTGGGCAGCCAATCATAAAAATATTATTGAAAGTTATTCTCCTCTCATTCAACCATGTAACATTTTAGGAGTTTCTTAAATAAATTTTGAAGTTGGAATGAGTTAGAAATCAACTAATTTAGAAAATTAAATAAAATCAAAGGAATCTAAAACTATTAGTTTTGCAAGACAATTCGCCAGATCTAGAATAAAGCTTGATGGTAGCAATTCTGCTGAACTTTTTAATTTGCTTTAACATATAAAAATATATTGGGAAATCAATGAGCATTTTCTAACTAACGTCGTTAGGAACCGTGTCAAGGGCTAGATGCACACGGGGCTACTATGAGGATACCGAAGAAAACTAGCTAATGAAAAACATTGCTTGAAATCTAAGGGTGGGGGTAAAAATGTCCGCTTTTCAAAATTTAATTTTTTTATACATATTGGAATTTTATTAAAACTTTAAACAGAGTTGAGTTAAATTTAAACGAGTTTAAGAGACTTTTTACCGCATAGATTTTCATCAAATTTGAGTGGAATTTAAATTATAAATATTTACTCATATTTGAGTTTCCGTAGACTTCGATTTATATATTTTGAGTGAACTTTTTAAGTTAAATTCACAGTACAATTTGTACTATGAAGTTGAGTAAAATTTTAAACGCGATTCATAGATTATTTGAGTGATAATCTCGACTTCGAAGTATATATTTTATGAGTGAATTTGCTTAAGTAAAATTTTATGTAGAATTCTAATATAAATTTGAGCCAAAATCATTAACGGTTTTTTAGATGAATTGTATGTCTTGAGTTAAATATCAAATATAGAGTTAACAAAAATATTTTGTCTTATTTGAGTTTGCGTATAGATTTTGAATTATAATTTAAAGGTATAAGAATTTAGGTCATGTTTTAATTTCACTTTAGAGCGAAATTTACGTAGATTTGAAAAAAATCGTTAATTAAATTAATAGAGATTTATAAATAGCTTTTGAACTACGAGTATGTTTAGTGGATTTTCTAGAAAATAACATTGCACCTAAAATTCTAGTCTGGGCTTGAATCAAATTGTAATCATAATTTAAAGAGTATTTTAACGTAGATTTCTTAAGCAATAATTTAAGTATATACATTGGTTTCTATGGCAGTGTTATCAATCAATGTATCTGTAGTAAGTATAATGCTTTCATCATTTGGGGTGGAAGTGTTTGATGTAGAGGTAATTGCCAACAATTTCAAAATTTTATCAAAGGATTGGTATAAATGTTACCTGTAATAGTATGCAAGTGTAGAGGATTTACTGTAAACGACTTTCAATGCATTTAGTTTCTAATATTAGCTGAGATAGATATTGGTCAATACCATGGGGTTGAAACCGCAGTGAGATTGATTTATATATTACTGTATATATAACGATTCAATAGAGTTTTTTTAGACAATATTGACAAAGTATAGAGAAAGTCGATAATGCAAACAAATCATAGTGACCAAACTTCTTTAGGATATCAATGCGATAAGGACGGTGACAGTTTTAAAATAACCTTCACTGCATTTTAATCTAACATGTATTCTCTGCAGAAAATTAAATTTGGTTAGAAATGTTTTAAATTATTATGTTTCCATAATGTTCGCTGCAAATTTAGAATTTCAATAATTCAGAAAATTAAATTTGGTTAGAAATGTTTTAAATTATTATGTTTCCATAATGTTCGCTGCAAATTTAGAATTTCAATAATTCAATGAAATCTGAATGATATGTTTTATTATCTATTACATACATATACTGTTATCTTAAATGTCGACGTTGACACAAAATCTGCCAAGTAATTTACGTATTATTTTACGTTTCGCCCATCCCTAATTGTGTGACAATATCTTAGATTTGTTTCAACTTAGTAATAAATAAGCTTAACTCACTCTTGTGTTGTTTGATTCGAAATTGAATCTTTTGGCTAGTCGTGAGTGAATATTCCAGTATGGTTTAGCATATGGCTGTGAGTTGCTGGATTTCTGTTTAAGTTAAACGTAAAAAATCACCATGCGGGAATTGCGTTAGCAAAGTAACCTGGTCTATACTGTAAACGTACTTTGGACAATTTCCATTTTTCGTTTAAATATACTATATTAATCCTTAGCAAATAAAATCTGTAGCGGCCCGTGGGTAAATCAAACTGGGTAATATTTTAGCAATCAGTAATTCAAATCATGATAGCTGAATTACAAAAATTTATCCATATTACTAAACAATTTGAAAATTAATATTTAAAAATCATAAATAGCTTGACTCTATCTGTAGTTTCGTCTGGGTAGAAGGAATACAGTAGTCAAAACGATATACAAAACTTTCGAAGCACTCACATAGTAAAACACACGAAAAATTGTCTTGTGTTAGTGCTAGACAATTTTCTGTGCGTTTTACTATGTGAGCGTCATCCAAACGTCGCAGCTTTAACCTTTACATCGCAGCTTTAAGCTTTAAGTTTCTTGGATGGTGAAAAGGACAGTGTGGATTAATTTTGGTGTGCGTATAGTGGCATTATAGGTACTTAAGCATATATTTAGATATAATTGTTAACGGATTTATAATGGTTCTGCACCGAGTTAATCAGTGGATCATATTGTGATGGTTTGAAATACGATGAAGGTCTCATAATTTTCAGTGAATCTTTTGCGAAATTCTACCGATTTTTTAGAAAGCCAGTATTTTTGCCTAGCAATGGTCTCTTTAGAATAAATAAGCATACAATTCACTCATGTGTTGTTTGATTGGAATTTGAATCTTTCGGCTATTTTCGGTATTTGGTATTCGGATTGTTGTTGTCATTGATAATGTGAAATATCTGTCAAATCAGGATACCTGCGGTACAGTTGAGTGTTTAAATTGAAGTAATATTTATAGTTTAAATATTAATTTACAATACAGTTAGTACATTACACTTACATTACTAAATGTATTATATTTGTATATACGTGTATGCATGTACCAGTAATGCTCACAAATATCAAGCTATGAAAAATTATCATAATTCAATCGTGTATCCAAAATTTCCAAATTTCAATAACACAAATTGAAATTTTAGAGTTATACAAGTGAAGTTACACGAAAAACGAGTTGAATAAAATTTTTAAAGCTAAAACAAAAATTTAAATAGACAAAAAAAAAATAAAAAATAAAAATTATTTCAAAAGTTTTAAAAATTGCATAGCTATTTGCAAAATTTTGTCATTTAAAATTTTTTTAAATTACACAAACGCTAAAATTTAAATTTAATAAAATTCCATTTCAAAATTTAACGAATTTTGAAATAAGAATATTCTATGATTTATGAAATTGTTGGATGAAATATTAATTTCCTGATACTATCGAACCTATTAAATTCGAATTCAGAATTTTCAGAAAGGTTCATAATTTCTTTAAAGTATACTTTAAAGTTCGAATCGAAAAATTTCTAAATCATATTATACTTAAATTAAATTTTAAATCAGATTTTAAAAATAATATTAACGGTCGATAGAATTAAAATTTCAATTTCACATTCAGAAAAAAAAATTTTTTGAAATTTTCCACGTGCTACGCATTCAAAATGTTTGAAATGCTGTAGTTAAAATGGAAGTTTAAGAGCTCGGAATTATAAGTTTTAACCTTAATTCCATATATTGAAAATTATTATTTGGAAAATGAATTATTACTGGAATATCAGATTGGGAATTGTTTAACTAAAAAGTCGGTTTCCTTATCAATTCGATTGAAGGACCTGAACTAAATAAAATCTATTTAGAATTTGTCATTTTAATTCGAATTTTGAAACTACTAGAATGTCAAATTTCGTCCAAAAATTATCAAAGTACAATTTTACTAGTATAAATATGAACGATTTAAATAAAATGATTTAAATTTAAATTTTATAATTCTGAATTCGTAATTTCTAGGCAATCAATCGAAATTTTTAGAAATTCGTCATTATATTTTTTATAAGTTTTTAAACTTTTAAAAATTCAAATGTCTTAATATTTCATTTTTCGATAATTTGGATTGATATTTCGAAATATTTTAAAAGTTTCAAAATTCTGTAATTTTCGACAAAAGTTTCGTGTTAAATTTTGAGTTATAATATTTTCAAAAGATTAAAAATTCAAGTCAATATTAGTTTTAATATTTCTTTAATAATTATGGAAAAATTAAATTTTTGAATTTTTAAAATATTAATCTGGATAATTCGAATATTATTATTTTCGGTACTATACACTTAAAATTTGTAAAATGCAGTAAATCAAATTGAAAAATAAGACAGATGGTCTAAATTTTAAATATTTCAATTTTGACTATTTGCCTTTGAAATTGTTGGATTAAACATTAAATTTGTTATAGGATACTGGAATTTACATTTTATAATTATGAATTCGAAATTTTAAGCCGGATCAATTTATTCAATTTAGCGGCAATATTGAATTTTTTTAAACATTTATAAAAACAATTGAAAATATTTAAACTTTTAAAAATTTTGAAGATGTCATTAAAATTTTTAATTCGAATGAGTTACGGAAGCGTTGGTGCCAAACCATGTAGAGGTTTATTTAATTTCGGAAGCAATCACACCAAAATATCAAATGTTATAACCTCGAAGCAGATTAGTTAAAGCAACCAAACACAAAAAAATAAAACGAGTTTTCGAACAAATTTTTGGCATCTAACAAATATCAGCTATCGATCGGAATAATAATATAATATAATTGATCAACGGTGGTAATTTATTTATCTTAAAGTCTGTATATACACGCAATTACATGAACTACATACAATACTTACAGACATACATATATACGTACATACCCTTGAATTATTGATTAATTGTTGATATTGAAAATGTCAAACAGAAATAATACAATTTCGTTGCTGTTGTTGTTGCGTTTTGCCCATTAATTAATCCGTCGTTTAAAATTATTCGATTTAAATTAAAAACTAATAATTAATATTTATAAAAAATATTAATAAATGTTATAATTATTGTTTAATAAAAATAAAAAAATATAAAAACGCTAAAGGTTTACATGGTTGTCAAATATTTGACATGACTTTTATGCAAATTAGTGTTTTTCGGTTTGGTTTTAGTTTTATTTACTTTTTAATTAATAATAATTGAATTGGCAAAACTGCGTACGTATATATACATACATATATGTATATATACATCTAAAATTTGACTTTGGTTTGATAAATTGAGTTTGACATGACGTGTGCTTAGTGTGTATACAATTTAACCTAAGGTGGTTTTCCTAAACGCTGTATATAAAAGTGAATGGATTAGTAAATTATTAAATTATTATTTATGATTAAGTTTTCGACAACTTAATTACTTTTGGGACCTATGGTAATTTTGGTTATCATCCTAGATTAGATTTAAAAATTAGAGGTTTAAATCAATTTTTATTGTAAATAGTTTCTGAATGGAAAAGAAAATTTTGGTATTTGAAAATTATAAAAATAATTTTGAAACTAATTTCCAACATTTATTATTTTAAAATTAAAGGATTACGTATTCGGAACAACTGAAATTTGTTATATTGGTCTAGGATTTCAATGAGTTTGACGGTGATGATAATGCAAACTGAAACTACTATACAGTTAGTATATGCACAGTCAAACCAATTAAATATAAAAAGGCTCATTTTAACAAAATTTGAATTTGAACGTAGTTTGATATAGTGATGCAAAATTGAGACTAGGTTTGAATGAAGTATGAATAAGAAAACAAAAGTATAGTTTCCAATTTTAACACAAATGTTTTTTTTTAACATTAATCAACTTTAACGACATATGAATTTTCTACAGTTCCTTGACAATTCCATAACGTAATTTTGACACGCAGCTTCTAGAGTTTTTGTATTAGGTTCATTCTAGTTCGATGTCTCAATGGTTGCTCTACAAAAGTTGAATTTGTTGTAGTTGACACTGACTAATTTGGTTAGTCATAATGTAAATCATTTTCGTTTGCTGTTTGGCATTGTTACACTTTCAAAATTTGATATATTAAGGTATTCTAAATTTAAATTTTCTACCAGTTCTGAGATATTTCGCAATAATAAGAATTGAAATTTCGAATAAAGAGTTTTGAAAATTGGTTTCAATTAAAAAAATTCTGAGAATCACAAATTGCTGAATTATATTTGATATTCGTTCTCAAATTACAAAAAAAAATCGAACATCAATGGTTCATCTAAAATTTTCTAAATTAAATAATTTGGATTAAACTTTCAATTTATTTGGGGGTTTCAAAAATTTTGAAATTTAATGTTTCATCGAAATTTAGAATAATTTAGAAAAATATTTAACGTTTCGACACCTTTCATAATTTTCAATATTCAGTAATTCGAAATATATAAATTCGAATATTCCGAAATGCGTTTGAAGAAAATTTTACATAGAATTTAAAATAATTTGTTTAAAACATTTTTTTTATAGAAATTTAGTTGTTCCTAAAAGTTTAAAATTTTTCATTAAACACATCCAAATTTATAAAGAAAATTTTAAAATTAGATTAGAAACGTAAGATTGGCTTCAAAGTACAAAAAAATTCAAAATTAAATATTTATTTTCCGTTTCCAAAATTTTAAAATTCAATGTCAGTAAATAAACTAAAACTTTAAAGTTCAAAATTATCTAAAATTAATAATTCGTGTTGAAAATTACATATGTCCACGTCTAAATCTAATCTGATGCCGAATTCTAACTGAAAAAGCCCTGTGTGCTTAGAACCTATAGACGTTAGGAGTTGTAAATTTCAAATGAAACTAGTTTAAGAATTTAAAATTTTAGAAATTTGGTTAAATTTAAAATATTTAAAATTCTATTTAAAATTTTAAATTGCCAACGAAAAATTTGTTTTCAAAATTCAAAACCAATTCCTAACTAAATTTTAAAGTTTTTAGATATTTTCAAGAAATTTTGAATTTCATTCAAAATAATAAACATTTTCAAAATTATACAATTTGAAATGAAATTAAAATTTAAATATTTTTTTATACTTTCCAAAATTTTAAAATTCGATAATTCACCGAAATTTGTAAATTAAAAAAACTAATTTAAATCAGCGATTTTTATTGAAATTTTAATTTCACGTTTCAATATATTGAATAATTTGAAGTTTGATTGATTTTCAGATTGTTCAATCAAAATATTCAAAATTCTAAAAAAAAATTTTAAACATGAAATGGTTTTCAAAATTTTAAACAAATTTCTATATGAATTTTTAAAATTTTCAATATTTTCCAAAAAATTTGATATTCATTCAAAACGCCAAATTTTTTTAAAATTAAGTAATTTGGAATGAAATTTAAATTTAAATATTTATTGAAGGTTTCCAAAGATTTAAAATTTGATAAATTCCAAGACATAAAATTTTTCGTAAATAAACTCAAAATTTACAGTGCCAAAATTACCCATAAACAGTAATTTAGATACACAATTTCCAATTCTGCCTACAAACTTTTAATTTTAAGTTGACGTTTCAATCTAATCTGATGCCGAATTCTAATTTAGCGAGCTAAGTTTGCCTAGAAATTAGAAGTTATTTCAAATTAAATAAATTTAAAAATTTGAAATTTTATAAAATTTGGTTGATTTAAAAATTATAAAAAATGAAAAATTCAATAAATTTAAGACATGTTCAAGAAAATTTGAATTTAATTCAAAATATCAATTCAAAATTAAACATTTTAATTTAAATATTTCTTTAAAAATTTACAATTTCAAAATATTGGAGTAGTTAAAATTTCTCAAAAAAAATTCAAAATTCTTTAAAAAATTAAATGTTTAACGTAAAATTAGTTTAAATATAATTTGAATTAAAAATTAATTTGGGATGCCAAAAATTTTAAAATTTTATGATTCACGGAACTTTAGAAATGAAAATGCTCTTAATAATATCTAAAAAAAATTCTAAATTTAAAAACAAACTAGTTTTGAATTTTGAAAACCAATTAAAAATTTGATTAATTAGAATTATTGATTGAAAATTTTAAAAATTTTAAAATCAACCAAATTTCCAAAATTAAACATATTCTCTCAACTTCTATGCAAGCATCCTCCAATCGGAGTTCGAAACACAATTAGATTGGTACGTGAAATTAAAATTGAAAATCTGAACTCAGAATTTAAAATTTCATTTGAGTTTCTTTGCCTACATTTTTTTGTATGAAATTTGTTTTTAATTATAAATTTCGGAGAATCATTGAATTTTAAATTTTGGAAGTAACAAATTAATATTTAAATTGTAAATAAAATTAAACCATCTTAATTTTGAAAACTTAAATAGATATTAGTTTTGAATTTTGAAAACCAAATTTACGTTATAATTTTTAAATCTTAAATTTTAATTAGAAACATGAATTTTTTAATATTAATCAAATTTTTAAAAATTTAAATTAAGTATTATAATCTTGTTTAATTCAAAAGTCGCAGCTCGTTTTGTCCATACTCTAGACAAACTCGGCTTTATCAGTTAGAATCACTTTCGGCATCAGATTAGATTGAAACGTTAACTAAAAATTGAAACTATGAACTCAGAAACAAAACTTCGGATAGAAAAATGTCGGCAGATAAATTCGATATTTAAAATGTAAACAACTTATAAAATTTTAAGTTTCACATTTTTGGATTAATTCTGGGCTCAGATGTTAAATTCACGATTCAATCTAATCTTGTGCCGAATTCCAAATGTAGGAAGTGCATTAAGTTGTGGGTTAGTTTTAAAATTAAAAAGTGTTTAATCAAAATTCAAAATAAAATTTTAAATTTTAAATGTAAAATTGGTTTTCAAAATTCAAATATAATTTCTAAATGAATTTTGAATTTTTCCGATGTTTTCAAGAAAATTTAAATTTTATTCAAAATATAAAAAAATTTTAAAATTAAATAATTTGAGTTTTCTAAAATTTTAAAATCCGGTAGTTCGCCGAAATTTAGAAAAAAATTAATGAATTTCGGATATCAAAATGTCGGTAAATAAACGCGAAATTTTAGATTTTAGCACCTTCATAATTTTCAAAATTCAGTAATTCGTTTGACATTTGTTTTAAGAATGTACTATTTGATGAGTGGCAATCGTCTAATTAATGTTCATAACACTGTACCGTACTTGTTTCGTAACAAATTTAGAATCAAAATTCCACAACCCAATAAAGAACATTTTAAGAAATTTTTCGCATACACTGCTCCCAAGTTATTTAGTCAACTACCATCCAATATTATCAATGCAAAAACTTTTAATGAATTTTGTCGTTTATTAAAAGATTGGCTATTTTCTTTAAATGATATTGAAATTTTATTTGGAACCCAAATTTAATTTATAAAAATGTCTTGTATAAAATGTTTCAGTTTCGTTATATTAACCGAATGGTTTTGCTCAGTTTTATTATTTACTTCATAATATTATTAATCAGGAATCTTCCTTGTTGATTGTAATATCTCAAACAATGCTCGTAGTATTTACAAAAAAAAAATATATTTTTTTGTTTTTTGAATTTTTAGAATAATAACGGATTGTGTAATACCGTAACTACTGTGATTTAATTTTAATGTTTGAATCGTGACTCCATGTCATTTATTTTAAATAAGGAGTCACTAATCGTAGCTATTTATAAACTTATTTTATATTTTGTATTTTCAAAAAACTTGTTTTTTTTAGGAATACTTTTTGTAATGATTTTGATAATTTAAATAAAAAATAGCTATGTTATTAAAAAAAAAAAAAAAAAAAAAAATTCGGATTGAAATTTTAAATTTTGAGTTCAAATTATAAATTTTATTTCACGTCAATCTAATCTGAAGCTTAATTTTAACTGAAAGAGCCGAGTTTGTTTAGAAGTTAGGAGTTGTGAATTTCAAATTAACCAAGTTTAAGAATTTAAAATTTTAGAAATGTGGATGATTTTATAATTTTAAAATATTCAAAACTGTATTTATAATTTTAAATTGTGAATTTTGTAACGTAAACTTGGTTTGTCAAAACCAAAGAAATTTTTATTTGAATTTTGAAAATGTTTAAGAAAATTTGAGATTTTTTCAAAATATCAAACACTCGAAATTTAAAATTTCGACTTCTTCAAAACTTCTAAAATTCTGTAATTCAGATTGAAATTTCAAATTTTGAAATTTTTATAAATTTTAAACGACTGGAATCATCCCAAATTAAAAATTTGAATTTTTTTTTAATCATTGCTACCAATTGGTAAATCTCTGAAAATGTAATCGTCTCCAAAAATATTCCACTTTTGTTGCCGAAATCAGACGTATGCCAGTGTTAAAACGTATGCCAGTGTCAATTTCGCGCTCCGAAGAGAGTAACCGAATATGACGGTGAAAGTGTACCAACAATTTATTAAATCGTGAGGCACGCACACAACATTGAAATTTACAATTACATTTGCTAAATTAAAGCTATAAATATATCACCAAAGTGCCAAACAAGAATATAGTTATCTCCTCAAGTTTTCGATATGCGAGATACCGATTCGACAAGTAACAAGTAAAATTCCTTATATACAAACACACTTAAATAAATTATCACTGCAATTAAGACCTTAATATAGAAACGGAAAACTTTTTAAAATGTGTTTTTTGTTGTAATTTAAATTAATTTGTTCTGTATTCAAATCGATAGAAAATATTCGCTTGAATAGAAAATAAAATTTTAAATCGAAGCTGAAATAATAGTTATAGATACATAAATCCAATATAAACTATACATAGATAGTTTTTATCTTATTGTCTTATAACAATATTATTTGTTGTTGTTGTTGTCGCTTATAGTTTTAAACTACTTTTAAATATGCATATTTGACATTGTTGTGATATTTGCGCGCAAAGTGGGTGTTTAGTAAACGAAAAAAAAAAATTATTCGATTGGATTGGATTGTTGAAATTATTTTTTAATTGATACGGTATTTAAATATTATTTGATTTGTTTGAAATATTTTTGAAGTCGATTATTATCGCGGAAATAAGAATAGAAATTCTATTAAAATACCGCTGGTATAGATAAATCAAAGAAATTCAACTTATAATCTCATTATAAATTTTATTCTACGATAATCTATCTAATTATTTACAGTTACCTTCTATAGTGTATATAATACTTCTCTGTAATTATGTACTTGGCAACAACAATAAAAGTAAATCATTTAAACTTTAATCACTCGTTTATGTCATTAAAATGTAAATACGTACACAAAACTAATTTAGAATGCTAGCTACGTACTGTAGTGTACACTTTGCGAGAAATAACCGTAAATTAGCAAGCACTTTCCTTTTGTTAAAATCATATACGTACATATATGCTTCTTGATTGTAGAATTTTATAAAATCTTAACATTTACTAAAATCATAATTTGATTGCTTGGTAAACTGTTTTTAAATACGTTTTTATGTAATAATGTCATTTGAATTTATTATGCAATGGACGGAATCTTTTGTATGCAACACGCGCGTCTATCGTCTAGTAGGAAGTCTATTCTTTTACAATTCTTTTGCACGTTGATGTGATCGAGTTTATAAATAGACTTGCGGTACTATTATCGTATTTAAAATCAAGTTTTATTCGAAATTTTATAATTGCAAACGGAAATTTCAA
Source organism: Tipula unca (assembly GCA_951394425.1). Taxonomy (NCBI): domain Eukaryota; kingdom Metazoa; phylum Arthropoda; class Insecta; order Diptera; family Tipulidae; genus Tipula; species Tipula unca. Next base: position 43,194,988 of record OX596381.1, on the reverse strand, counting down.
AATTACTCCGTTTCACAAAAATGTATTTTGAGTCAACCTATAACGAACATAATTTCATGAGAAATATTAACAATTGAGTTGAGAATTAGTTTAACTTGACCTAAATGTACTAAATGAATTTCAATTGGGCAATAATAATCCATGTAGGACATGCTGCAACGAAACTTAACTAAAATTTGCTAAGAGCATGGAATCTATTTACTAATTTTACCTGAATATCTTTCACACATTATAGTTTTAATGCCCTTTGCATGAAAAGTAACAAGGGCCTTTCGAGATTCGTTTTTCAATTTATAATTTACTGTCCCGATCGTTTCATCTATAATCAATGGCAAATTTTGGTACAAATTTTTGTATCAGGTACTGCCTCCTGGGATATAAAAAATAGCATGAGTTCCAAAAATTGCAATGTTTCCGTATTTTTTTAATACGATTTTTAGATTTTCCACCACACTTTCGTGGATGATTGATAATCTATCTGTTATCGGACATCCTTGCAGAATGAGTACAATTCTCTAAGAAATACTGAACCCTTTCCAACTGATTTCGGTTGTGAGTTGGTCTTCACACTGTCAGATTGTCTGAAGAAGCCAAATCATACTCTACCCCGTGGAGCTATCATCACTTACAACAACCTCTGCGCCTATCACCATGGTGGCTTTCCTTTTAGAGATCACTGTTTATTAGGCCATACAGATTTCTACCTTTAAGATTTGATATCTAAATATGATAACATTTATAGAAATTACCAATTTCATATAAATTTAAAAGCTCAGGAATTTCTTCTGAAAAATATAACCCGTGGGAAAAATTATTTTCATTTAAATAAAAGCTGGAAAAATTAATTTATTTTAGGCCATACAGTTCTATGTTTTCTGGCAAAGCCACAGTTTTCTACCTAGGAAACTCAATATCAAAGTATGACAAAATTACTGAAACTTACCAATTTTATATGAATTTGGATGTTCTGGAATTCCTTATGAAAAATCTAGCTCGTGACGGTAGGTGGAATAATTATTTCATTCTAGGCCGTATAATTCTATGTTTTCTGGCTAGGCCACATATTTTAATAAACATGATAAAACTACTACAATTTAACAGCTTGTGCTGTCTTCAATCCCCCACAAGCTTATCGTTCGGTCTAATTATTTAAATATTACCTCTTGCACTTCTAGAGCAACAGAATAATGATGTTCTACCAGAGATGTTCTGCCTAACTCATTTTGTGCGAATGAAGAGTAATTGGAAATCGTGTTCTTGAAGTTATCAATTTTGGTATACCCAGCGAATTTAGTGACGGAAAGATTTAAAATGCAGGAGTTTATAGTCATGATACTGGTGTCTTACAATTCCAGTGATGACAATTCCAGCATAAAAAGTTATCATCGCGCCATCTGGGTTTGGGAATGGTATAGGTTTGTTTATTACCTCTAATTGGGTTGGTAATGTCATCGTAATAAACTAAAAACTCAAAATCCTTGAAACTTTCAATATTTTTGATGGCGATAAAACGGGTAAGTCTACATATGTAACTTATGAAAGGACTGGTTTTGACCCAAAGATGCAAGGCGCCTAAAACTCAGATGCAACTACAAGCCAAGAAATAAATCTCAATGCTGCAGAAATTGTTGTGAACCATCCATGAAACTGAGAATGAAACGAGATGCTTTGTACGAAAACCGATACATATACCAGATCGATTTTGTAGAGCCAAAACTTTAGGCAGAAACTCGTTTCTGAAAACCAGTGGCTTTCAAACCACTGAAAATTGAAACATGGTAGTGCAAAACAAATCGGAACCCCCGAGAAAAAATAAATAAAAGCCATACGTCGTCGGACAGGATCGAATATCCAGAATTTTGTGTTCTGGGCCTCCATTTCATCAATACAACCGCGGGTAGTCCAAAAATAATGAAAGAGGATTGTCATGAGTCGATTGACGACTGGATTTTTTCTAGGGGCTGCACAACTGAAATACATAATATATCGATTTTACGGGATTGGTTGGGTTCTTCTGGTTCGCTTTACTGGCCATCTTAGTCATAAAATATTTAAGTTCTGAAGCTACAGAATTTTTTCTAGTCTATCGAACAATCACATATTACCAAAGCACGCTTGATTACACATCGAGAATAAACTTTTCGACAGGTAACTGGAATGATACTTAGAATACAAAAAATTTGAAGGCTCTCAAAAACAGTAGGACCAGTTAAAAATTCGTGCTTCCAGGTATTTTATTACGGCAAGTCGCATTAGAATACATACATTTGCCCCTCTACTAAACAGGGTTTACTTATATTGCATATAAACCATGTTATGCATGAACAGGTGTGGTGCGAATTTAATCGAATATCGCAGTAATACTTCCGTGTTTAAATTTTTAATAATTTTGCGGTTTATCCCTAACAGCAATCACTCCACTTTCATACATCATTGCTTCACTTTCTCCCAATATTACGTACACATATTACACACACACACAGCAGCAAAAAATATAAAATTCCATTTAACTTTATAAATTAAATTAAATTATCTTTTTTTTTTGTTTCGTTCTTTTAACCATAATAACTATAAAATTAGAATATAGAAATAATTTGATTAAGTTATAATTTAAATTTTTTTTATTCGTCTTATTTTCATTAGTTTACAAATTTTATGGTTCGTTAAATAATAAAACATTAATAATTTAATAACAATAGTAAATTGTAATTTCTTTTAAAAAAAATAGATCAAAAGTGTTTGATAAGACATTAGAGTTTACAATTTTATTTTATGTATATATCTATACAGCTTGTTTGGCTGGAAGTTAATTTAATTTAATTTCGATTGTAATGCAATTAATGAATTTTAGAGATTGATCGGTCGATATATGCGCTATTTAGTTCTCACGTATTTAAAAAAAAAATATTTATTCTAATTATGGTAGTTAGCGTGCGAACACTAATTTTAAATTAATGCAATTTTATATTGCCTTAAGGGGATGAATTTTGCTGGAATAGCATTATTTCAACACAATCGATTTAATAGGCAGTGTGTGGTCAACATTTTTATTGAGCGCCAAATTCCTTCAACTTACAAAAACATTTCATCACAACAAACTAACTTTCAAAAATTATTCACTAAAATTTTGCTTTTAGAATTATCAATTTTATAACAAATATTAAAAATTTTCAAATTTTAGTCGACTTTTTGAACCACTCACATAGTAAAATACACGAAAAATTGTCTTGCGTCAGTGCTGGACAATTTTTCGTGTGTTTTACTATGTGAGTGCTTGGAAAGGTTGACCAAAATTTGGTATCGAAATTTTATTTTTAATATGGAATTCCATTCACTATACGGTAAATAAAATAGTTTAAACCGGCTGTAAATATTTTGAGGATGAACCATCATTATGTTTTGAAAACATTAATTGAACAGCTTTAACCTGTTATAACAAGATCAAGGCGAGTTTGTTGAATTTTTGAATTATTTCTGTGGATTTGTATTCGCTGCACTTTGAACCGAGGAATTCTAATTTAACTCCCAGCCTTGCCTATTTTAGATTTATTTTAGTTTTGTGTCATACATTTGAAAATCTAAATTTTAATAATTTAAAAAAATAATTGAATTTAAACTAACAATTTAGATTTTGCTCAGTTGTGGTGTTAAAATTAGGTTTAGCAGTTATGTTAAAAGTAAATGATTGTGCACTCTCTAAGTATCAATTGACGGCGGTTGACACCGCATTAACTTGCTCGCAACAATCTTAATATATATCGGAAACATATAGGGCAATCTTTCAATGTGCAGATGAATAAAATTAATTCACCGTAAATTTAGATCATTTATAGAAGATTATATGTTTAACAAATGCTTGAATAATAGTTTCCGAATGTGAAAGATAAATTCAATAGATAGAGTTCTAGCCACTATAAAATTTCTTAACTTGTAAAACTGAGGGCCAAAGAAAAAATCTACAAGTGGATTTGAATTTTTCACCGATTGTTGAGGCAAGTCGAATTATTGCAAAATCGTTCAACAGGAATTCCAATAAATTACAACAAATCCAAATTTAATGGCGTAAAACAGTTAATCAAACACAATTCCTCCGGTAAAAATTTGAATAAAAAATTATTTTAATACAATTTGAAGATATGTCCTTCGTGGAATAATATTTTTCAAACCAGACTATGCGACTTCAAAAAAAAAATTAGGGCGTTGTTTACATTAAAAAAAAAAAAAATCAAGGGCTGTTAATATAACTGGATCATTGTTGAATGTTAATTTAAATCGATCATCCATAAAGCTTACAAATGGATCGGTGTCCGCTATTATATGAAATAAAAACAACGCCCTAATTTTTTTCTTCATCCGTTTTTAGTTGAATATATCTTCATATGGCATAGTTATATGAATGTCGAATTAATTTAACACTTTTTATAGTTCAGTACTAGTTTGGCTGTTAACCGAAAGATTAGTGGTTTAAGCCCACCCGAAATTTTGATTTTTTGTATTAGGAATTCCGGTATTGTGTAATGATTGTGTCAATATAATTTAAGATAATAAAATATAATAATTCTTTTCATCTTGTTACAACACAAACCACTTAACTTTCCACCATTAAAACATTAATAACTGTATATACATATATAATCCAAATACATTAACTATGATTATGATTACAAGTTTTATTGTACATAGTTAAAAAGTTCACATCAGTATATAAAATTTCAATTAAACCTAAATCATATGTACATATATACATGAACACTATACAGTCGTAACATGGTTTTATGAGTTTCTCACATTTTGTGTATATATGAGATAAGAAAAATTTCCATTTCGTTCGTGCATTGATGCGCTCGCTCTTCAATAATAATAAACATATCGTTTCGTATAGGTACAGAAAAACTAAAAGAAAATTGACTTTTGAACTGTTAAAACGATAATAAATGGTAATACGAAATCGCGCGATATATGAATGATAAACAATATATATTTATGTATACAAATTTCACCCCAAACTATATGATGAGATTCGCACACGATGAGAAAAATATTTGTTAGAAATCAAGAAAAATCTATAATTGGAAAATTTGTTCAAAAAGTTCATTATGTGCGCACAGCAGGTGATTTATATAATAAACGATTATTAGAAATATAAATACGGAAATTCCGACCATTTCGAATAAAAAAAAAACTTGCAAATAATCCAAAAATGATCAAAACCGATTTTTTTAAATAATGTTTATTATTTTATTATAAATTATCGTACAAAAAACAAAAAACATTAAATTATTAATAACAACAAGCAACAAGTGCGCTTATCTATTGAATGAGATCTCCTCCAAATGGAGAAAATACTATAAGATGCGATTTATTCCCGCGTACGATTTTGCAAGAATCATTATAAAGCAATAAATTATTATTTTAATAAATAAAAAATATCATCGTGGTAAACTAAAAACACTTGTTGGATAATTTTTTTTTATTTAGTTATTATAAGTGCCAAAGGTGTAATTAACCTTTTTTTTGTGTTTTTCTTTATTATGAAGTGTACACATATATTAGAGATATAAGACATAGTTAAGGGTCAAATTTTAAATGTGAATACTATTTTATAATAGACAATTGTGATGTAATTCATTGTTATTGACTTGTTATGTCGCAAACTGATGTTGACAATCTTCACCTAAATTAATAATTTTCCATTGTGAGAAATATTGATGTGGTGTGAAGCGATTGCAAAATTAAACCCATTTTTAGTTCCAAAAACCAACTTCTAAAATTTTTCTTGAAAAAATTTAGAGATTTTGAACTCTAAATTAGAAATTGGACTCAAAATTCTTATATTTCCAGAGATATGTCATAATTGTAAAATCTTCTTTGACTAAAAAAGTTTGACTAAAATTGGTACTGAAAATGTTTTTTCATTTATTATAATAGAACCTGCTCTGCTCAAGGTTATCTATAATTCATAAATACAAATAAAATAAAAACATTTTCTCCATACCAAATTTTAATCAATATTTCTACACACTCCCATAGTAAAACACACGAAAAATAGTTTTGTGTAGGTAGAAGACAATTTTCCGTGTGTTTTACTATGGGAGTGTGTAGAAATATTGACTAAAATTTGGTAGAGAGAAAATGTTTTTATTTTATTTGTATTTATGAATTATAATAAATGAAAAAACATTTTCAGTACCAATTTTAGTCAAATTTTTGAAGCACTCCCATAGTAAAACACACGGAAAATAGTCTTGTACCTACACAAGTCTATTTTTCGTGTGTTATTAAATTAAGTTAAAACTGTATTAGTTCTATTTAAAAAAATTCTACGAAATTTAAAATCTTTCATTTAGAAATTTAAAAATATAAATTTGACAATTCATACAATTCTGAAAAATCCAAATAAAAATTTCGGAAAATTTAAAAAATGTATATAAAACTTTCAGATTTCTTATTTTTAAATTATAAATTATAAAATTTTCTAAATCATAATATTATAGTTTACAAATTCTGGAATTTAAACAAATTTGTTTTTAAAATATTCTAAATTTCAAATTCTCTGAATTTCAAAATTTATAAAATTATAATTTAGACTTGTAAATTTTAGTTCGAAATGCCTAGCTAATTCTAAACATTTGGTTGCTAAAAATTACAAGATCTATGCTCCAAATTCAAAATACAAATTTAAAATTTTACATCAGTGATTCTGGATTTAAAATTTTGTAAATTAATTTACAAATGTTTACCTGAATATTTGACAATTATTCATTTAATTTACATTTCTCAATCGAAACCAGAATTCTTACTATGATTTGAAAATATCCGATTCTATTCAAAAAATGTATATTTAACATATGATCTAAAATTCCAATAGTTTGAAAATCTAAGTTTAAAAAAATATTTTAAACATTTTTGATTAAATTTTATTATTTTTAAATTGTCTAACTCATAATTGTAGCTTTCAAATTCTGACAAATCAATCAAATTTAGTTTATTAAACCTGTTTCAAATTGGTAAACTCGACACTTCGGGTGTATTCAGAATACTAATATGTATTTTTAAATTTAAATTCAGAATATGATTGTTTTCAACAACTTCTTTAAGAAATTTTAATTCCAAAAACTAAATTTCAACTATTCAGCAAATTTTCATTTAATATTAAAAAATTTTAAAATTGCAATATTCAAAATCAATTTTTTGTAAACGTAATTGTACAAAACTAGCTCATCTACACTTCAAAAATTTAAAATCTAGATTTAAAAAATTTATAAACATAAATCAGGGGTTCTGGATGCAACCTCACAAAAAATAATTTACAAATTCTTGTTTCTCTTTTAAAGTGAAAAACGACTTCTGACCAAATTTTAAAAATGTCCGATTAAAATTTTACAAATATAGTAATCCCAGATTTAAAATTTACGACTCGAACAAAGTTTAATTAAGATAAAACTTTATAAATTCTGAAATTAAATATATTGAGTTGAATTTTTATTCAAATTTTCTGAAAATTTAAATTGAAAAATTGTATAGCATTTAAAATTACAAATTTAAGTTCGAAATGCCCAATTCTAAAAATCCAGATTATGTAAACTCCAAAATTTAATTGTAAAAAATTTTAAAATTTAGAATTTAATAAACCTTATCTAACTACATAATTTTAGTTTCCAAATTTTTCAAATTGAATTTATTAAGTCTGCTCCAAATTGCCCAGCTCAACATTTCTAAAGTAAAATCTAAAATATGATTATTTTGAATAATTTCTTCTTAATTATAAAATATACATTAAATATTCTAAATTAAAATTGCATATTTTATAAATAACAGAAATCAAATGAAATTTCTAAAACTTATATTTGACCTAATTTTTAATTTGGCAGGTTTTAATTATTGGGACGCAAAACAAAATATTTATAAACAATCAATTTAAAAAATGTACATTCAAATTTATAAGTTAAATAAAAAATTCCAAAAATCTTTAAAATTTTAATTCGATTTTAGTTTTTCAGAAAAATATTTAAATTCGATTCATTGCAAATCCCAAAAATAACAGTCCCGCAATTTTTGATTATAAATACTCATTATAAAAAATCCCAAATTATCCAGACTCCGGAGTCCCAAACATAATTTCTAAAAACCTCATTCTAAAAAATAAATGTATTTAAATTCTAAATTTTAAATATTAAGTATTCTAATTATAAAATATAAATTTTAAAAATATCTGGATTCTGAAATTACGAAATTTAATTCACAAATTTTTACATTAATGATCGGCAAATTAAAGTGCCAGTTCGACCGTTTAAATTCGTGATAAAATTTAATATTATAAAACAATAAAATTATAGCAAATTTAAAATTACAGAAAAATTAAGTTCATAAATATCCAGAATTAAATAGTTTTTAGATAACATTGAAATCAGATAACGTAGAAATTTAATTCGAAATTCTTAAAATTCTAAATAAATAAATTGCAATTTAAAAAAAAAATTTAAATGTTCAAAAATTCAAATTTTAAACTTTCAAAAATTCTGGATTGCAAAATTCAAATTATTTTTTAAATATCAGATTCTAAATATCAAATTGTCAAATCTTATTAACGCGTTAAATTCTCATTTCCAAAACGTTTAATGCCTTAATTTTAATTCTAAAAATGTCTGATTTAATATTCATGTTTTTAAAATAAACCTTTTCTAACTACATAATTTTATTTTCCAAATTTTTCAATTTGAAATTATTAATTCTGTTCCAAATTGTTCAGCTCAACATCTCAGATTAATTCGGAAAATGCATATTTTTAATGTAAAATGCAAAATATAATTGTTTTGATTCATTTCCTCTTAATTTTAAAATAAACATTAAATATTCTAAATTCTAAATTGTATGAAATTATTTTCTGCAATTTTTAAAATTAGATTAAAATTACAAACTTGATCAAAATTTAAATTTGGCAATACTATATGGGGCGCCAATTAAAATATTAAAAATTATCAATTTAAAAAGTTCACATTTAAAATTATAACTTTAATTTATAAATTAGATAAAAACATCCCAAAATTTTACAATCCCGCAAATTTAATTATTCATTTATAAAAGTCCCGAATTATCCAAACTCCGGAGTCCCAATTTAAATTTCTAAAAATCCAATTCTCAAAAATAAATTTATCTAAATTCAAATTTTAAACATATACACACTTAAACTCTACACATCGTTTGTTACTATAAAATCTAGATTTTAAAAATGTTAAATAATTCTGGTTTCCAAAATTACCATATTTAGTTTACAAGTTCAAACATTAAAGCTCGGCATATTCAAATGCCAGTTCGACTATCTAAATTCGTGATTAAGTTTAAAATTAAACAATAATATTTTAAAAGTTTCAGATTTAATTACAAAATTTTAATTTTTTAATTAAATAATTATAAAATTTTCGAATAACTTCTTAAAAGTTCTCAAAATTTAAAGATTTTTAGACGGTTAAAATTTTTTCAAGTTTAAAACATTAAAATAGTCTGATGAAATTCTAAAATTTTAAGACAATAGCCATTTTTTAAAAAATCATAATTTATAACTAAAATATTCCAAATTACCGTATAAAATTTAAAATGTTGAATTCTAATAATTCCAGAATATAAGTTTTAAATTTTAAAATAAATTTGTTCAATTTTAATTAATTAAATGATCAATTTAACAATTATATATTAAGTTTTAAATTTACGAACTCTAAAATTTCAAAGTTTCTGGAATCCAAAATTCAGATTACAAATTGCTTCATTCGAGTTCAAAAAGTTCATTAAAATTTTTTATTCCAGAAAATCTAATTTGGAATATTTAAAGAATTGAATTTAAAAAATTAAAATCATTAATTGATTTTTAAAAAATTTGGTTACATTCTAGATCAAAGATGGTAAATATCCGAGACTTGATTTCGACTTCATTAAAATTCTTTAGATCTCAAAATTTCAGAAAAGTATAATTAAAATATAATTTGAAAATTTTAGAAAATTTAACGAAATTTCATAACAAAAATTTAAATAAATTAATTAAATTTATAACTCATAAAATTTAAATCTATTATGCAAAAATCTAAAAATTAAAAATATCGTATCCAAACATACAAAATTAATGATTCATTTAAGTTTTAAAATTTAATTGTAATTTTTAAATACTCATTTATAAAAATCGCAAATTATTCAGATTCCGGAGTAGAAAAAACCTAGTTTAAAAGAAATAATTTATCTAAATTCTAAATTTTTAACATGTATGTACATACTCAAAACTCTAGACTCATAATTATAAAATGTAAATTTTAAAAATGTCAAATGTTTCTAGGAAATTAAGATATTTAATTTATATAATCTAACATTAAAGCTCGGTAAATTAAATGCCAATTCGGCTTTCTTAATTGGTGATTAAATTTAAATTTAAAATATAATAATTAGACTACTTTTAATAATAAATTAGATTATTGTTAATTAAATTAAATTTTAATTTTTAAATTATAAATTATAAAAACTTCGAAAAAGTTCTTATAGTTCTCAAAATTTACAGATCCTAGACATAAAATAAAAAACCGACGTATAAATAGTTATTTGATCAAAATTGGCCGGCTAACTATTAATACGTTGGTTAAATATTTTCATATAAAAAAAGAAATGTAATTAGATTGCATTGCTAGAAATGTTGTTTAAAACTAAGTTTTAAACTTATTTTTACTTGTACAAAAATAGATAAAGTTTATTTAAAAAGAGAAAATAAATTTAAATGTATTAACAATTTTAAAAATTTCTGGATTCCAAAATTCAAATTACAAATTGCTGCATTCGAGTTCAAGAAGTTCATTTAAATGTTTAAATTAAAATATCGAATTTTTCCAAACAATTCCAACCAAGTTTTCAAAATATCAGATAACCATTCTCAAATTAAAACAATGAAAACTAAAATTTTAAATAGTTTTCTAATTCTTAATTCTAAAACGATTAGTATCAAAATTTTAAATTCTAATTAATTCTAAAATTGACAAATTGAGACATCTGTAAGATTGGGATTTCAAATAATTTGAGAATATTTATCATAAGAATCTAGTTTAAAATTTTAGATTCCGAACTATAAAATTTTAATAAATTTTAATTCCTAATTTCGAAAATTTTAAAAATAATCTTAATTTAGACATTTTTATTAATTAAATTAAAATTTTGAAAGTGAAATTTTAAAATGTATAAAGTTTAAATATTTTGTTAAGCATTTAAACATCTGCCATTAAAATTCTTTGGATCTCGGAATTTCAGAAAAATCCAATTTCAATATGATTTGAAAATTACATAAAAAAATTAATTAAATTTATGTATTTTAAAATTTAAATTAAGCAACTTCTAAAAATTAAAAATCCCGTATCCAAAAATTTAAAATTATTTATTAATTTATTCTAATTGAGGTTTTAAAGTTTCATGTCGATTTAAATACTTAATTTTAATAAATATGTAAAATTTTAAAAATAAGATACGAATATTTAAACTCTAAATATTTGAAATCTTAGTTCCAGAAAATTTAATTTCTAAAATTTTAAAAAAATATTAATTTAAATACAATTGAATTTTGAAATTTTCGTAATATAGGCATTTTTAAAAATAAGGCTAATTTTTAAATCTGAAATGATTACTACTTGGGATGCACTTGAGATCGATTTTATTTTTAATTAAGAAATTCCCAACCACAAAATATATTTTCTATACTACACGTAAACATCAAATCAAACAGTGAGCTTGTTGTTCATATGCGCTATATTGATCAGATCCCGATCGAAAGAATTATTTTAGTTTCGTGAGGGGCTTTGCTTTATTTTCGTCACTTACGAGCGACGGACATCATATTACAGTAAATATAAATTTGTGATTATATGTTAACTTTAAATATTGATCTGCTGATCAAAATCACAAAAATTCATCTTGCGATCATTTAAAATTGGAGGACCACAGATCATCATGCGGCTAGATTTTAAATTAAATGATCGCCAATTTAGACCTGATGATCATACATTCAAAATTGCATGATTGTGATATTCGTGATCGCAGATTTCCAGCAAGTCTGATTTTGATTCAATTGCTTTAAACCATTTGAACTTTTATTATATTCTCATTAGATCATCTAAAAAAAGTTTCCGGATTTCGCTGCACGGAATGACGTAAACCATAGAGACATCATCTATCTGCATCTCGTGACTAAACATCATCCAAATTAGGTTACTATTTATATTTTTAAAATAAATAACCTCCTCTTTTGGAGAGGGAAAACACAACTAATAAAAAATTGATTCATGATTCTTGCTTGCCGCGCGTCAAAGCGGCAACCGCAGCGACATAAATCATTAAATTTCCTTATACACAAATATTAAATGGCCTATAATAAAATAAGAGAGTTACACCGTGCCACAACAAATAAAAAATGGTGTAGTATTACCTTAATAGGTGATTTTAAAAATAAAAAGTTATACTATAATTTGTAACAGATGTGTGTTGGACCCACGCATCCAGACAATCTTTAATCATTTTTATAGTTAAATAATAAGATGCAACTCGAATCGAAAATCAATTATATAGTGCCTGTGTGCGGTTACATCATAATTTCGTGCACAAAAACAAATTTAAACGCCACACTAATATAGGGTTAGTCGGTTACCTATTTAATAGAATTTTTTTTTACGAATTTAATAGTTTTTTTTTTTATAACTTAAAGCTGTAGGCGAATTGTTAAAAAACAAAAACTAAAGCTGTAAAAAACTACATATATATAAAAGAGAACCATTTGATTTCTCACATTCAATAAAATCTTAAAAACTAAAAATAAAATAATTGGGCAATCGGCACACACCATATACGAAATGTTGCAAAAACAAAAAAGCAGTACTCACCATTTCTTATAGCGATGTATGTATGTATGTATATAGACGTATGTCCAATTTGAAATTTAATTATTCCTGACGTATTCGATAAACCTAAAACACTTAACTAATATAAACAATTAAGATTCCACAATTTTGTAATAATTATAAGATTATTAAAATTGTTATGATTTTAAGATGGTAATTTAAACGAAGTGTTGTTTCTTATATTTTATGGATTTAACACATTTCACTTGTTGTTATATTTTGTTATTTGTAAATAAATAAATTATTACGTAATTTTTGTTGTAAAACAACTTTTCACTTTATATATAAATTTAATATACATACAGTTATAACTTTAAGACAACGACGACGAAGTAAAAAAAAAAAAGCTATGTCTTATTTTTATTAATTTATAGTCATATTGATATTGATATAGTTGATATTCATTAATTATTTAATTTTTTTTTTTTTTTTTGTGGAAAGACTAAATAAATAAATATTTAGTTAATTAATTCATTATTATAAGCTTAGATTGTTTGTTAACTGTTACTTATATGTTTATAGTTCCTTGTGCGGGTTTTTGGTCTCTTGTCTAAATCGTATCTATAGTACTTTTTGGTCGGGTATATATAATCTGAAAATAGACAAAAATATAAATTTTAAGACTAATATAAATAATGAACCGGTAATTAATATCCGGGGATTAATAATTAATATTTTTCTAACAGGAAATAGGTAATTATTTTGTGATGACCGTTAATGAGCAACACTGCTTATGGAGAGGTAGGTGTTAATACCCTCAACACGTAAAAGATCATAAATCTCGATCGACGTTGATCGATAATATATATATGTATATATATATATATATATATATATATAGATTTGGTTAAGAGTGCTTGATCATGGCACATGGTGATCATCAAGGATATTGCGCGATCAATCTATATTAGAAATCGCACGATCTTCGTACAATATCACAAACAATTGATAATTTGTCGCCAAATCTCTGAACATGATCGAAAATAAAAATCCGAAGGTATAAGATCGTGATTTTTACGATCTGACATAATACAGTAATTAATCAAATCATGATTACTCGAGTTATTTTTTACAAATGTCTAAGATTATAGCATATACTGTACTGATAATATAACAAATTTGGTGACATGCAGTCACCATGAGTAAAAACTTTCACTTTCACTTTATCTTTTTAATTCTCCCTTGAAGTTGCCATAGAACTTGATTTGACACTGAATTGAAAATTTAAGTTCGAGCTAATTATGTTTAAAAAAAGTTAAACTTAGTCCTTGAATTTGAATTAAATTAAAAATGTAAAGAACTTAATTCAATACTTAACCTAAAATTATATGTTGGTTAAGCCTGAATTTTAGAAGAGGCTCGATTTTCGACGTAGAACCCAAAAATCGTAACAAAAAAATATAAAGAAGCCCCTTGACTCCAGGCTCAGATCACTATAAAAATGTTCAGTCATAAATAATTATTATAAAAACAACTAGAAGATCTAGATTTTCAGTGGGTTACAAAACGGCCAGTACGATTGCGACTAACAATTGTTATGAGAACCACGTTGGTATTTATCAGATCACTTAAAAATTTGAATAGATCAGAACTTTCAGCGAGATATTTTTTTTAATGTTAGGGGTAACTTAGTAAAATGCAAGGGTCGACCTAACCAATTTAGAAAAAACAATCTAATTTGTAATCAAATTTTGCGGATAAAACGGTATTTAAATTTGAATTTTGAAATCAACCGAAATTGCCGGGGCTCCCGAATTGCAATATATAAACTAAATTTTGATTTAGTTTTTGGCATTTTCTTCAGAATTGCTGGTTTAGCGTCAGGGATGGGCATTTACGCGTCATATATTTTTCAGTTTTTTGGAGTACTCGAATACCCGGGTATAATTCCGAAACGTGCTTTTAAATTATTCATACAAAGTTACCACGAAAGATCTGTCTAAAGAGCTACTACGTTTATACCCGAGTCAAAGTAATAAGGGAATGACCACGGACAACACAAACTTTTCTGATGCGGTGTTTGAATTCATCCAAACTTCGAATTGAAAATGCTCCTTATAAAAATCCAACGTCAACAGTCAATGCACAAGTATTTTTTGAGGCGAAAAATATATTTACAACAAACTAAGAGTCAGTTTGTTTCCAGTTCGCTAGTTCTTTATCAGATTGATTTGATCGAATTTTTCCATTTGCCAACATCTACACCTAGAATTTCTCGCAGATTCATTTTCGTTACGAGCCAACAATTTTTTTAAAATAATAAAGTAAGGTGATTTTCAAAATGCCATTATTTAAAAAGTACAAAAACTAAGTCGTTGGATTTGAAAACGCAAAAATTATTGTGGGTTATTGATGTTGTCTACATGACGATAAATATTGGCAGGTAATCTACGTAATTTTTTACGTGTCAACAACCACGTAGATGACTTGGCGTAATCTACCGCGCCCATCCCTGCCTATACATAACCAGTTTTAAGTGGCATATACTCAAGTCCATACCATTATTCAATTTAATTGAAATAAAATAATTTCAAACTATCTAAAACATATGTGTAACCGCAACTACCTTATAAATCGTACGATGACATTCTTTAACAAATTAACTAATTTCCTAGAATTTTGAGTCACTGACAAAATTACTATTTATGTTGGAATGTAAACGATCACATTAATTTGATATATGTTTTGCCGGAAATGCCTATAGTTATAGTATATTCAATAATATGTTGTATCTGTATATCGATCAATCCATTATTATGGTCTAACTTACAATTATATTTAACATTATAAAATACTTTGATCAAAGTTCAGACCACAAATGAGGAAAATTTTGATTTTCATATTTTCTATGAGTTTATAGTTGCTATAGCAACGATGCCTTTTGTTTTATTAAAACAAAAAATTAAATTAACAATTTAGTGTTCAACATGACGTTCTCAAACGAAGTTCAATATTTTAAAAGTTTTAGAGTTGCTTAGATCATTTTTGGGCTAAATTAAAATCAATTTTTAATAACTCCTCTTATTAAAATTAATTAAACAGTTATGCTTGTTTTGGTGTAATGGATAAAATAAAAACAAGAAGTGTTTACCAAAAATAGTATCTGGTTTGAGAAAACAGAACGATTAATAAATATGGAATACATAAAGCCATATGGATAATTGATGACATTGCCAACGCCATTTAAATATACGCAGCAGGACCAAGAGCATACCGCGCTTGCTTCTTACAAAAAAATTATTTTATTGATAGTGGTCTTATAATTGATGGTGTAGTATTCAATAAAACCATCCGATTTAAGGGAGGAATATAAAATTATACCAACGAATTTAACCGTAGAGGAGGCAGATCGGCAGAAATTAAAGTTGCCAACGAAAGTTGTTTGTCATATAGTCTTTCCCTGCTTGGGAGAACGTACATCCACAAAATTGTCTAGAATGTGCTGAGTTCATCAAATTGGTAAATAAGAAATCATTTTGAAATTTTTCAGGTAAATTTCAAGTTCAAATTTCAGTTGAGCTAAGTCACGGTACTTGACATTTCGAGGAACTTTAGAAAAATATCGAGGACAAATAATAAAATGAAACATGGTCGTGGATAGATAGACTGACGATAATAAATCCAACATAAGACGAAGAGCTGTAACGATTTTACATTGGCAATTAACGCTTTGACCCATTTTCGATGGGAAGTATAAGAGTAAATACTAAATAGTAAGTAAATGTGGTTCGGCATTGTAGTGAACAGAAGTCCGAAACTTTATCGTGGCCAAAAAACGGTTTGTTCCGACGAAGCAATACCAAAATCCATGAATATTTGGTGCGATATGAAGTTTCGAATAGATACCGATTGTAGAAGAACTGAAAAAACACGGATCTGATCTTCACCTTGTAACGACCGATACAATTGAAATTAAGGCGATTGTCTAATTAATTGTTTCGTTCGCTACAGGACTTCACTGTAAGTGAGTTTCCGAGTTTTTTGAATAATTAATTAGGATTCGTCGGCGGTCAGTGGGCCTGTAAAACTGCAGGGCTTAATTCACCTGTTCGCTCGGATACCAAATTTACAATGGTACCAGCATTTGTTTAAAGCTCGGTCAATTTTTTCTTCCAGTCGTGTTAATCTGGCACCACGTTGTGTTAGTGATTGTCGAAATTGTTGAGACGACGTTGATTGCTTATTACGCTCTATCGCTTACATTGTGTTTTGCGGGTTAATGTGTTCGTATATATTATCCGAGAGCTTCGATTTCTATATTATCGGCATGTGTGTCCATTGCTATTCTAATTATTTCTGGGAGTTTCTTCAACCAGAGTGATCACAATACTGAGTCGTTTAGTCTTCCATCAGCTAATACCTTTATGTGTCTCAACAATTCAGTAGGCCGCAAATCTCCCAAATCTTGGCCACTCAATAACTGAGTGAGTTTCCGTTCTGCCGACGGAGCCAAACGATCTAAAAACGCCTATTTAATGGTGAAATAGCAATTTTGCTTAGGCGGATCGGCATAATGCGTTTAATACAAGCATGAACTTGGTTTTGTCGCTTGTAATGCCGTTTAGGTTAAAAATTATTTCAACCATGTTGAACCAGTCTGACGGGCTTTCTAACCAAAACTTTATGCTCTGTGGTTTTGATAAAAACTGTTTTTTTCAATATTTAATTATTCTTTTATATTCACAACGATGGTGATGGCGGGAGGAACGCAACGAGAAACGACCAACGTGTGTAAACATTTTTGGATGGGTTTTATCAAAAGTAGTGGTGAAAAATATATATAAAATTTTACAATTAAAGGCTCTGCTCTCTGCAGGGGAGTCCTGTAGTGACCGATACAATTGAAATTAAGGCGATTGCCAAATTAATTGTATCGGTCGCTACAACTTTACATGGAAAGACCAAATCGAGTAGCTTTTGGCGATGTCCACGCCGTAATTTTTTGTAACGTACCTGTATTTACACCTATAATGGTTTTTGACTTGAGCCATATTTTTTGATTTACAAGTATGGCTATAACCTTTTAAAATACTACAATACTTCACACCAAAATTGAACAACTTTTGATCTAATGAGTTTCGATTAGCTTAAAACTCGCATTTTAATTAAGTGTCCAGTCACTCAATCTTTTGAACAAAAAATACTAAATTTACCCACTGAGGCCT
The DNA here is from genome assembly GCA_951394425.1 of Tipula unca. Lineage (NCBI taxonomy): Eukaryota > Metazoa > Arthropoda > Insecta > Diptera > Tipulidae > Tipula > Tipula unca. The sequence goes on along the minus strand of OX596381.1, from coordinate 43,176,909 downwards.
ACTGTTACTTATACAAATCGACCACTATCAATGTTGTTTTGTTCGACCAACATAAATTTAAACCTGCGTTAACGACCACTCTTATATACCTATTAGTGTATACAAAGATGGAAATAAATCAAGGTATTGTGCTGGTCAATAGGAAAACATACAATTGGAAATTAAACCTGACAATCATGCATGCTCAAATTTGAATTTTGTGCCAAGGTGCCATACATCTCTAGCACCACTTACATAATTATTTGCCATGTTCAATTATTTGACATTTATAAAAAAAAATTTAAATGATTGGGGTCAAACAAATATCGGTCAGTGTATATCTCCTCGACATACTGCTTTGACAATTTTGGATTTTACAAAATCTGAATATCCTGAAAACGCTGTTTAAAAATTGATGAGGCTTCATCTGAGACAAGGCCGCATATTGTACGAATACGTGTTACAGTGAACAGTAAAAACATTGCCATAGCGTGATGATTCCATAAGCAGATTTTATTTTTCCATTAAAGCACACCATAAGTTGCTCTGCAATCGTCAATAATGGGATCGAATCGCTAGATCGTGAGATAATGCGCTCTGAAAATTAGTAATAGCTCCCATTGTTTTTCGCATTGTGTGGCAAGTGGCACCGTCCTTCTAATACCACATATTATCCAAGTCCATGTCATCCGAATTAGGCCAATTTATTGTTGTCTCAGATGGCCGGCTATATTAAACAAAAGATTCACACGGTGAGCGGTATGTATTGCTTTTACAAATTGTTCAATTGTGATCTCTCCGTGAGTAAATTTGCCAAAGCCATTAGATGATACTTACATAAAAAAAATTACTGTCAAAGGACTGCATTATCGTAGATTCGTCTTTTATATGAATAAGAAAATTTAAGACAATTTTAAAACACCATCCTTGAATCGCATTTACTTCCAACATGCCAAATTTCATAATCGATTCAGAAATAGCTGTGGAACTAAGCTCATTGAGTATGTATGTACATAGTTTCGTAATATTTTTTTGTCCGAACTTATTCAGAATAGAGATGTATGCCTACTAAAATCATTTCTTCTAAATCAGGTATTCTCAAACTTGAGGTCGCGACTACTTTTTAATTTTTATTTACTTTTTAATATTATTGACAATTCTAAATTATCCTTAAGTCTAACAACTATACATAAACCAGTTTTACGAACTACACCAATTTTAATTTTTTACTTTTACCAGGTGTTAGGTATTTTATAAATTAATGCATAAATTGTGAGCAGAATTTTCAGAAATCTCCCAACCAATTTGGCTCATAAAATTTCATATTGTAAAATATTTTGTTCCTAAGTCACGCATTTTGCGAAAGTTCAAAACATTTTAATTGAATTTTGAAAGTTTTCTAAAGTTGCTGATCATTTTCACAATTTAAATTAAAATTATCGATTTTTATGATCCAATTTTAGGTATAAAATTCAGGATTTGAAATTTTGTATTTTTATAAATCTGAATTTAAAGTAAATTGTTGAACTGATTTTTTGCAAATTGGTCATCTGCACTTTAAAAAATTCAGAGCAGTACAAAATTCGACTTTAACCATATTTATGAATCTTGGACAAGTCCAACTGTTTATCATTTTGAAAATTCTTATTGAGTTTTGAGATTGGGAAAATTACAAATATTTTGAAATTTCGAATTTCGTATACATATTTAAATTCTCAATTTATATAAAAATAAATTTAGCAGATTTTCGAATTTTTTATTTTTCACTTTAATGGTAAAAATCGTTTTTCTCAGAATTCCCAAATTTTTTTAAACAATTTAAAACTCATAACGAATTTTAACGTTGAAAGTTTTAAATTTTTTTAAAAATTAGGAGAATTCTGAGAAAATCGAATTTTACAATTTTGAATTTTACATTTTTAACCGATACTTTAACGGAATTTGGAAAATTTTGGAATTAACCAAGTTATTATAAAATTCGTTGTAATAATATCAGCGTGGAATAAGTATCACACCGCCACTCACACATTTAGTTTACTTATAGCTCAACCTTCTCGTTGCTGCACAATGATGCCCAATTGTATTGTAACCATTTTTTGATGTTTAAACATCTTAGCTCTCAGTGAATAAGAGTAAAATTTGCCTGTAGATGTGACTCGTATTATTATATTTTAAATTCATAGTTGATTTAAAATTTATTAGCAAGGGGATACAAGGCTAATTCGAGCCCAGATAATCTCATTACATTAATTGATGTCTCGAACCGAATTTGGCTTTCTTAGTGTCAAAACACTAGTTTTGAAAATCAACGCTTTTCTTAAATATGAGCGCGCATGAAATCGGTTTGCCTAAACCAATGAGACCAGGATGACCATCCGTCCTCTATTTAGAAGGCGAGTTCTCTTTAATAATCTTTTTTGTACTAACATTAGAATAGCTTATAGGGGAAAATTCCATTTTATAGTTTTTCTGGTAAAATTTGACATTTTGTGTCAACGACTCAACGTTAAATTTCTACGCCGCCACACTATTCCTTTTTGTTTTAGAAAAGAAGGTTAGATTGGGTTTTACGATCCAAAAACTATGAAAGTGAATTTTATAATTATTAGTTGTTATAGTTGCTTAATTGTGAATACCAATCGAATATAAATCCGATCTATGGCCAGTGCAAACCGTAAGCCAAAGAAAAAAATTTCAATGTATTGCAAAATTGCAATGTGAATATAAAATGATTCAAAAATCTCAGTATCAGTCCAGTTACCAAATGAAGTACTTTCCACTACGCGTACTACGAATATATCAATTGCCCATAAAGGCAACCTAGGTTTGGAGCAACATCGTTTATAAAAAAAAACAGCAAAAAGTCGGGTCCGAAAATATTTCTCAGTCGTTGACACAATTTTTTGTAATACCAAAAGAATAGGATTTGATATCAACTTGTGAAGCAACAGTAGCATACAATCCCTGACAAAAACTCAAGCGATTGTGCGCAATGTCTGTTGGCGATAAAAAATATTAAAACCGAAATTGAAAATGGTTCTATAAAAAACGAAGGTGTCTGTACCGATGGTAGCAATCACGTATCGATAAAAATATTCCCTGTGTTGATCCACTGTTTTAGTAGTACACCTGGGTTGACATTCAAGATCATTGAACTTCACTCTGTAAAAAATAAAAAAGCTGAAAGAATTTCAACCTGGTAGTGGATTCATTAACTAAGTTTAATCTACAGATCGCAAGTGTATTGCTTTTGGCTGTGACAACGGCAGCACCAATTTTGTATTTAAATTATTACAAGACGACGTAAATTTTACCGATTTAGTTGGTATTGGTTGCGCAGCTCAAATCCATATTAAAAATGGTACGGATTTATAGCCAGTTGATGTTGCACTAATTATTGGGAAATTGTATTACCATTTTTCATATTTACCAATTCGTGGCGAAAAGCTTAAAGAGTTTTGTGAGGTTCTTGAAATGGATTATAAAACTATTCTTAGTTCTTCTAAGACTTGGTGGTTGTCACTGTTTCCTGCCATCGTGTATTGAAATTGTATGAACCTCTAAGATCATATTTTTTAGCTATTCCGAAAGCACCAGTCATATTCAAACTGTTTTTTGAAAAACCTTTAAATGAGCATGGTGAGTATTTTGGAAGCAGTTCAAGCATCAAGATAGAATATCCAACAACTTTTTACCAGTACTAACTTGAAACGTTTTTCGAAAAAATGAAGGTTTAGTCAATGAATGCTCGGCTTTTAAAAATAATAATAATAATAATAACAGTGTTAAAGGCCATTACTGGCCCCTTACTGAATCAACAATCTGGCTCCAACGGTTTCGATCCTGAGCTTGGTCTTCATACTGTCTTAGACAATCTGAAGAGGCCAAGTCGTTCTCTTCATCGTGGAGCCATCGTCGCCTGCAACGACCTCTGCGCCTACCATATGGTGGCTCTCCTTTCAGAGATCGCTGCACAATTCGTTCCGGATCAGCACGCAGAACGTGACCGAGCCAGCGTACTCGCTGAGATCTAACTTCATGTACAATATCGGGGATCTTCATCAGATCTCTGATCTCGAAATTGTACAGAGCTCGGTATGTACCATCTATTTCGCGTTTAGGGCCGTAAATCACACGCATGATTCTTCTCTCAAATGTAAGGAGCCATCTCTCGTACTCATCCGTCAGCGCCCAACTTTCACATCCAAACATAACAACGGGCCTGATCAACGCTTTGTAAAGCTTCAGCTTCACGGCACTTGATAAGTGTTTAGATTTTAGCAGTGGCCTTAGAGGATATAAAGAACGACTGCCAGCTGCCAGCCGCACTTTAATATCCTCACCCACACTGTTATCGTGAGTGATAAGAGAGCCCAAATATTTGAACCTCCTCACTCCCTCAAACGTGTGGTGGCCACTACTAAAATCTGGTGTGCCATTGTCTCTAAAACCAGAGATCAGGTATTTCGTTTTGGACTCATTGATCTGGAGTCCAACAGAAGCTGAAAACTCTACAAGCGGATCAAGTATTTCTTTCACTCCGTTGCTATTTAGTCCAATCACGCATATGTCATCTGCATATGCAAGCACTTGATTGGACTGGCGATATAAGATGTTGCGCTGAGGTGTTTCAGTCTTACGAAAGATGTACTCTAACATGAGATTAAAGAGTATCGGGGACAGAGCATCTCCCTGCCGAACACCCGAGTTAACTGCAAAAATTGTCGATAGCCTGTTCTCAACTTTAACACAGCATTGAGACTGCGTCACTGTCATCCTACACAGTCGTACCAATTTTGTTGGCATTCCTAGGTATTCCAGGGCAGACCACAAACTCTCTCGATTGATCGAGTCGTAGGCCTGCCGGAAATCCAGGAAAACCTGATGTACGGAGATGGATGTCTCATAATATTTAGATAGAATCATCCGCAGCGAAAAGACCTGATCAGTGACTGATCGATTCGGACGAAATCCTCCCTGATAGTCACCAACCAAGCCCTCCGCCAGAGTAGTGATTCTATCCAATAAAATGTATGACAGTAACTTGTATGCTGTGCAAAGGAGAACTATACCGCGATAATTCTCACACTTCAAGCGGTCTCCCTTCTTGAAGATGGGGCATATCGCGGCCACTTTCCATTCATCAGGCATAACTTCGTTTCGCCATACTAATCGAATAAGGTCGAAAAGACAGTTCAACAAAGTATCCCCTCCGAATATCAAGAGCTCCGAATTAATGCAGTCCACTCCAGGTGAGCGGTTTCGTTTCATTCTCTGCATGGCCCTAGTGAATTCCTCATGGGATGGCTCCTCAGTGCAAATCTCCGCAGACTGTTTTAGAGGTGGCTCAACAACAGTCTGTGACGCATGATGAACATCAAGCAGCTCAGTAAAGTGTCCACTCCATGCGTCAAGTACTGCGTCGATGTTGACACAGAGGTTTCCATCCCGGTCCCGAATGGCGGTTGACGAAGGCCTAAAAGTATGGTGCAATCCAGTAATTCCTTTAAAGAAATTACGTGAACTACGCTCATTGCTGAGTTGTTGTACTTTCAGAACCTCGGCCTTCCACCATTCTCGCTTCTTCCGTCTACAAATCCGCTTAGCTACCCTTCTTGCAAGAGCTGCCTTGTTTTTCCTTGCGATTGTGAGACGTTGTTGCACTTCATTTTGCTTTTAAAAAGAATGTTCTTAAAATTTACAAAAATTGACATTTCAAAGATTATTCTACTTTTGAATGGATAGCTTTAACGAAGGAACGTGAGTGGACTAAAATTAAAGTAAAACAATTTAATGAAAAACTTTGACACGAAAAGTGGATGAAGTTTTTTGTTGCAGTTCCAAACGTCGAAAAAAATTCAGAATTCCTTAAAATTTGTCAAAACGTCTTTGTCATGCGAATGTTTTCAGTTTAATTAATAGTCAGTGTACTGATGAGCGTAATAGATTGGATGTAGAAACCCTTGAGAGCATTTAATGTATAAAATTAAGTTTTAAAAAAGTGTCATGCGTTGACATCAAGCCGTACGATCTAATGAAAATAATGATGTACACATTGACGTTCTTAACTTTGAAAGTTTTATTCAATTTTTTTAAGGTGAGCATAATATACACAAAACGAAGTAATATTTACGTGTTAAACCACACATGACTGTTGAACATCATCAAACATTAGGCGTCACAGTGGTGTCGTAACCAATCGGAGACGTATGTGCAGTTTAATGTTCAGTACTGTAAGTTGTCGTTTATGTGTATATCACTAAATGAGATAGTCAATGAAATAAATAAATTCCTACAGTTTTTTTTACCATATACTCCGGTTAGATCTACTGAGTTTGAATAAACCTGAGGTACTCGAGTAGTCGAGTATTTCAATTTAACGGACGAAATAATTTAAAGTTTGAAATTTGTATTCAAATATAATTTTTTGGGAAAACAAGTTAATTCAAGATTTTACAGTTCATTTGTAAATGAGTTTTCATAATGAAATTTTCTGCTATTCGGAAAAAACGTTCACTCTGGTGTGGATGTGGGCGAAATTGACCCTAATGATGCACTAAAGTCTTTCCATATTAGGTGTACAACATACACCATTTCGTATCCACAATTATCATTTCCTTATGTGAAAATCTAGAGAAGTAGACAAGCCTTTTGTGTTTGATTCCAGCATTGATTCAATAGACCAGCTGAGTTTTGCCATACTCATACTCTTTAGTGTTTTTATTTTAACCTTCTAGGACCAATCCTCCCTATCTGTCGTTCTTTCTTCTAAGTTGACCGCAAACAACTGACTATAGAAAACTCTTTACATAAGGATATAATTTGTTTCTAGGGTATAAACCATTTTGTAAAAAGAAAACTAGCAACATTGTAATGTATTGCGCCGATCATTCAACTACCCAGCAATTTCGTCATTAACTTAGTAGAATCAAATATATTGCAATCCGCCTTACTAACTTCAACTTTAGATGGCCCAAAACCTCCTAATGTGAAATTGATGTATTCTGAGGCTTTCATGAATCAGTCTATCATTGGTATAAGCGGATTCCAACAAGTCTTTACGTCCATGTAAAAGCCGTAGATTTTGCAATTAAATTCCTTGATTCAATGTTGTAACTTGATATTGGTATTGCTTATCTCAGTAAGCAATTCACGGAAAGTAGGGTTGATTTATATGTTCTTGCGGTCATCACGAATAGTATCTGTATCGGAGCCATTGAGCGTCGGAGTTTATACTTTATGCCACTAGGGTTGCACATTTCCCCAAAATGTTGCATTTAAAAAACGTATTTATGTTTTGGTTTTTCTTTTTTATTGCTATAGTGGAAGTACCAAACTTAATTTTTCTATTATCTATTGGGTTAATGTGCAATGGGCCCACATGTGATCAGCTTTTGTAATGCATAACTAAATTGTTACATTCTCTATTCAATTGAAACCAGATTAAATTTCAACCACAAACACAATAATTTGTGTTTCTGGAGAATTTCAGCAAATCTTATAATTTAAATTAAATCATAAATATTATTTTTATTGCTGACTGTAAATACATTCCTAATGTGATTCCGGATTCGACTTTTCTTTGTGGTACACCGTGAATCATGTTCGAAAGCATATAATGCAATAAACACTTTCGAATTAGCAGAATTGCAATCGCTCAAAAAAAAAAAAACCGTGTTAATTATTCTCATTTTCCTAATTTCACACAAATTATAAATAATTATTATTTAATTACCTTTCCCTGTCATATAAACAAAATGAGCTTGGCAAACAATTTTATAATAGGTTCATTAATTAATTAATACATTTCGAAAAAAAAAAATAAAACGAAAACTGAAAGGGACTCCATTGTACTGCACAGAATTATGATTATGTTTTATAGATGATAAAAAACTGTCTGTGTTCTCTTGCCGTAATATTACTGGTAGATAGACATAAAACTGTAGAACCGAACAAAATATATAACCGATAATTCAGATTTACGCTTTCACTTAAAAGTATATAAACGAGTATCTGACTTTCACTTAAATTGGTACATAAGTATGTATGTATGTACATTCATAAACAATATTCTTAAGATAATAAATATTTCAAGTTCAGATTGAATTAAGATTTGGGTGAGTTGTCTATTTTATTATTACAATTATCGTATATATTAGCATATTAATCGTAATCATTTAGATATAACACAAACACCCGTGTTACGCCCATGTTACATTACACACCAATACAACACATTCAGTGTATATGGAGAGAATTACGACCTCCCATCAGTGGCGTCGGTCGAGTACTTCACGGCAGTAAACTAAACATACGATGCTTCGATCGTCAGTTTAGAAAATTAGAGTACGAAGCACAAATGGTACACGAAGAATGCAGGCTAACCAGAAGAGCACTGAATGGTACTCAAATGAGAAATGATATTAATAAGAAAGCGCCTGGTCTAGACGGAGTTCCCATGGAAGTAATGTAAATATGGCTCGATGAACGAGTTTTGTCTAAGGCATGGAAAACTCAGCGGGTATGGTTCTCATAATCAAAAAGCATTCTGCTTACTCGATACATCGGGAAATCTACTAGGGCGATTATTGCAGCCGTGGCTTCAGTGGCAATTGTAATAGCAGGTGACTTATCAAAAAAGCCAACATTTGATAAGATTTTTTTTAAAATGTGTTGAAAATTTTAAAAACTTAAATCATTTAATTTTTTCATTTCAGAACAAAATTAAATTATAGGCCAATATGTACTGCTTTTAGATGAACTTATCTATATCCATGCCTATTACAGTTATATTGAAACAATTTATCGCGATCTCTTAAACAAAATTGATGTTGGTTGTTAATGTTAAAATGATAGAAAAAATTTATGTTAAATTTATAATTTGGATTCCGAATTTTGCAAATTGTCCAACTGAATGTCGTTTGTTCTTTTTGTTGCGATTTCTACAATTGTGATGATTTATTCTTAATTAATTTCATAAATGTCACAATATTTAGTGTCAACAATGGCAGATTTACTAAAATGATCGCAGACGAACGATCCTATTCAATTTTTTTTTAGGTTAATGCTGATGATACAGTCATGACCGGCTCATAAAAGTTAAGATTTCAAAAATCGCTCAAACATCGCACAAAGACTGTTTCAACATACGATCGTTCACTGACTTATCGTATCGAATAGCCTCTAAAAGTTAATTTTTTTAATGTAGTCACTGTGACAGCAAGACGTGCATAATAGTTCGAATAAAATTTGTCCAGAGAATGATGCTGAGAATTATATTTTCTTTATGGATTTTAAACAGTCTATTCACCATTTATTGATAAAGCCTAAGTTTAATATCCTTAGAATTTTGTAATCAAATTTTGCACATGTATACAAATTGTTGGATTTTGCATAAGTAAAGTTTTGAATAATATTTCTTTGGAATTAACCAAGTTATTATTCGCTTCTTACAGCACAATAAAATCAGTTGAAAAACCACATTCACATAAATAGTTTTCCGTGATTCATCTCGTATTCGTGCTAAAGCGAAATTTAACATGAGTTTACAACCCTCAAGGGTGATTCAGTTAATGTAAAAACTACTATTTCGGATGGGCTCAATCGGGTCAATCGAATAAGCAACTGGCGGGATAAAATATTAGAATCTTGTTTTATTATCTAAGACATTTGTAGGTTTCGATTTTTAAAACTAATTGTTTTTTAAAAGGTATTGCATCCTCCATTTGTTAGAATTCTTTAGAAAATTTTTGGTGCCATGGTTGAATTTATTTAATTTCTATTTAATAACCTGCACACAGATTCTGAGAACGGCCTTTGATAAAGTGGATAATTAATACTGTGAGCTGATCCCAATCTTATGGTTGCAGTATAGTATAGTATTACTTCACAGCTGGACAAAGAGAAATTATCAAGATCGAGGGTTTCTCCTCACATTTATTTCGAGTTAGGAAATGTTGCTGACATTTGTCGTTGAAGTACAATGCTCTAATTTTAACAAATTGCAATTTTTTTTTTTTAAATTCGTCAGAATTCTGAATTTTTGCATGCCATACTATTGTTTTCTGATAATGGGCAGCTACCTCTAAGATATAGCGAGCTAATGTTTTATATCATGGAGGAGTAAATGTACTCCTAGGGTCTATTCTAGAGCCCGATTTATGGAACGAATCATACGATGGTATCCTGCGAATGGAAATGACAGATCGCATCTACATTGTATCACCCGGGCATATCCGGGGCATACACGATGCTTAACCAAGTAATGAGAAGAACTACCTCCTCACTAAGTGGTCATGGTTTTACCCTATAGAAATAAATACAACAGAATTTATTCTGCTTACGAACCGACATATTGCGACTGGACTACTGTTTCAAGTAGGAAACCGGCGGATACAGTCCAACTTGGCAGTCAACTCCCAGGTAACATATGGACACAAAATTAAATTTTCAACAGAAATGGCGTTGAAAATGACATTTGCCCTGCGGGTAGACTTGAAGGTCAACATCGTAAGCCCAACGGCTGGAATAATTAAGTTTATAATGTCAATGGCAGCTGTACAAAGGCATGATCCCTCAGCATATGCAGTTCATCATGCATCAGAACTTGCCGTTTTGGTTTTTACCCGAGTGCTTAATTTCTACTACATACAAACTTAAATAAAGCATTCCTGAACGAATCCCCCGCCATGTGGAAGTCAAAAATCCCAAACATTGAATTAAAAATCCACGAGGCTCTCACGATTGGTTCCGAAAGGCCGTTGTTTGTTGCTAGAGGGTCGCTATTAAAAATGTATCACGTAGACGCATCATTCGTAGGCCTACAAATGCAGGCGTGCGAGAAGTTCACCACCGTCACGTACAAAAATTGCGGAGGCTATATCTCGTCGGTGATCTAATCGTTGCAGTCTTTATAAATTACATCGGCACTGGTACGGTGGCAGAATATAGTCAGTTATTCGTAAAGATGGTAGACATCGGAGTGCATACAAAACGAATTGCTTTTGGACACTTTCAATTCGCTTATGGAGAGACTGCGATACGATGGTAACCATACCGTAGAAGTATATTCAGAACGAGTAATAGGGTCACAGAAGTCTTTACAATTCCACTTAATAAAGTCTAACATAATATATGTCTTATGTATAATAACGTTAATGTGTCTAGTAAAGCTAGCGTCGAACTTAAACGTTACACCTAGATCGGACAACTCTGACAACCGCGGATGCGATAAAACGATAGAGTCTTTCACTTGCTCACGTTTAGACCCAATCGGTTGTTAATTGACCAACGACAAAACCTATTTAAGTCTCCGTGGAGCTTCATGCAGCCGTATAGGTATATTACTGGCTTGGGCGAAAATTCTCAGATCGTCGGCAAAAAGCAGGCACTTCGTATACTGAAAGCAGTTGACGATGTCATTGAAAAACAATGAAAATAACTTTGGACCAATATGACTGCCTTGAGGTAGGCCGGATGACGCGCGAAAAAACTGGGAAGAAAAATCAAAAATTCTTACGGATTGCCAGTTGCTGTCTGGAGTTAAGCCTGTTCAATAAATTACCGCAAAACGAAATCAGATTGGTAACTATTGACCGGCAAGGGGCGGGGGAAATGAATTGTTTGGTATGGAAGAGCAGAACTTTGTGAACCATATGGATTACCATGGAAGAGCAGAACTTTATGAATCAAAGAGGTTGGGTATGACGGAGAGAATGGCGATCCCCCGATAATTATACGCACCTCGTTTCTTCTACCTCGTTTCTTGAGTGAATACAGGATTTTCCAAGGTTCAGGAAAAAACCTCTACGTAAACTTACATTAAATATAAAAGTAATTGGAAGGGCAAAACTTTTCGCACAATTCCTGACCAAAATCGGTGGAATTCTTTCGTGACCAGCACCTTTGTCGACGTCAAGCTGGAGCCAACAATATTTAACTGCTCGCTGTGTGAATTTAAAATGATTCAAATCTACGGACCCGAGAGAGTTTCGACACTTGTCAGAGGGCGTCGCTAGTGGTCGTACACTGAGGCAAAAAACTTTGGAACTCTGATAAGTCATGGGCGACGGAAAACCAACCACTTTTCTCTTGCTGTTCATAAAATTTTAAAATTCTTTAGGACTCATTGTCATTTCCTCCTCGATTCGCGCGAATGTTTGGTTGTTTCAAGCTTTTAAATTCTTAACTGACTCTAATAAAATCGAAGTAATACTCCATACCATACAGCCTATATAAAGAATGTAGCTTATTTCTCGAGAAGCACCAGCTCATTGTTAAACAGTTTCCGAAATCTAGTTTTTATTTTTTTAACAAATGGAACGTGCTTTTCGATACCACTGCTGAGGAGGTCGTTGAACGTTAGCACAATGCCATTTAAATTCGCGTCGCATTGAAGAAAGCTCCAATCGGAATTGTTGAGGGGATCGTTCAATGAAGCGTAGTCAGCGTTTCTAAAATGAAAATAAAAATTATTGACCGGCGTGTGATGGATGCTCTCGCATCCGGTGAAATCCGGACATGTAAAAATCTCTGAATGCACGGCGTCGGCAAATAGAACGTCCAGGAATTTGCCCCGACTGTTACTAGTACGGTTTAGCTGAGTCGTAGAGATGCTAGCAAAGTAGTCGATGACAAACAATACTCTTTCGTCTGTGGAAGACGATATGTCGGGCAGATTAAAGTCACCCACATTGTTAAGTTGGTCGTTGGGATGAACTAAAGGCATGCGTGAATTTGGCATCGTGAAGCAAAAGGACAGCCAGATGATTTGTTATGCTATGTTGGCAGGAGAGGTGGTAGCTCGAGGTGGATAGAAAATAGGGCGAAATGTGTACGTTTGTAAATATCTGCAAATGTTGAGGAGGGTGGGGGACCCATCGTGTATTTACGGCGTGAAAAAACCAGAAACTATCACGCAATTATACATGTCATTTTTTTTCTTTTGGGTGGATATGCGAACACATAAAAATACATTAAACGACTTATGTACGATGTGTACATGTGGAGTGAAAGAATGAGATCAAGAAAATATGATATAATTTTTGAGTTACGGTGCTGTTTTTAAATTTTAAAGAAATGTAACTTAAAAAATAAAGAAAAAAACTGTTTTAATGACTTAAGGCTTTTATAATTATTTTCGTTCTCATTGTGATTAAATTAGTTGATATTGTTGTGAGAGTGCTGGAAACTTATTTCATTTTCGTTTCGTTTTGGTTGAATGTAAAGTATTTTTTATTTCTTATTTGTTTATTACTGATTTATAGTTATATGTATATACATATGTATTATAAAATGAATGGTATAACCACAACCGACCGACCAACCGACCGGATGGTTACTTCAGAATATCAAAATATATTTTTTATGTGTAATGTTTTGATGTTTTTGATTGAATGTTTGATTGAATCTTGCTCGTCGGGAATTTCTTTATTGTATGTATATGGTGGACTTTTTATATAGAATTGATTGAAATATTTTGATAAAATATAAAAAATGTTATCTTTATTATATAAATTCCATTAAAATTTAAATATTTTTTTATAGGTCTTTCACATTCATCATTTGTATATTTAGGTATCTATATATACAAAACCTAAGACAAATTTTATCTCATATATTTAAATGTTCCTGCAACAATTTACTGTAGCTCGGCAAATGCAATTTTATTTTCAATTTCAATGCCAACGCACTATGTTCAGGGCAGCAGCCACTCACAAAGAAGCCAATGAACTGAAATAACATTATTCATACATTCTTTGACGTTGAATTTAAAATTTTGAATAAATATTGTTAAATATATAATTTGTAATCTCGGCCTCAGACCATCTTAATAAGAATTTAAAATTTACTTTTAAAGTTTTTAGAAATGAATTTAAAATTTGAAAAATGGTGAGAATCTCAGCTTTTTTAAATCTGGCACTTTAAGAAATTGGTTTAAAAATTTCCAATTTTGTTTTTATAATTTTAAAAATTTGACGTAATGTAAACAATTTTGTCTGGGATTTTAAGAATGTAGAATGATTTGATTTTTGAAAGCAATTTTTTACGTTCTGAAATTTCATGGTTCAATTAAAATTTAAAAAAAAAATTAAAATTTTAGAAATTAGATTTTCTGTAATTAATAATTAAATCAAACATTCTTAGAATTTATTTCGAAATTTAAATTGCACGTCTTTTAAAATTAATTATATAAATTTTTACCATAAATATTGGGTAAATTTTAAAATTTGTATCTTTAATTTAATGAATTTTTGTTTTGAAATCAAAACGTTTTAAGTTTAAGCGCTGAATTTAAGACCATCAAAATTAAAATTTAAAATTTGCTTTTACGTTTTTAAACTGAAATTAAATTTAGAAATAGGCGAGAATCTTGGCTATTCCAAATCTGACATTTTAAGAAATTGATAAAAATCAAATAAAATGTTTAGTTTAAAATTTTGAATTTTGTTTATAAAATTACAAAAAATATACAAAATTTTGTCTGGTATTTTAAAAATTTAAAATTATCTGAGATTAAAATGAAATTATGCTTCCAAAATGCGGCCATAATTGGATATAATTTTGTTAGTAAATTCTTGAATTTTCTGATTCCTAAAAAATTGGCATTTTTTATAGATTTGTTCGTTTTTGAATATAAAATATCCAAGGTAAGAAAGCTGCAAATTTAAAATAAAATTATTTGCACGAGCAAAAATTTGGAAAAATCCCTGAACTTCTCAATTCATTTCAAATTAGTAATTTTTTTCGAATCGGAAATCAAATGTAAACGAAGACTGTGAAAAAGAGTAAATTTTCAACTACCTAATTACGGTTGTGGGACTGAAATCCTTGAATTTCTGAAAAACTAGTATTTTATCGAAATATCTTTGTTCCTGGATATCAAACATCCAAGATCGAGAAAAATAAATTAATAATTCTATAAGTATAGCTGGATGGGATTTCAATAAGAAATACCTGAACTTCCTAATTAGTTTAAAATTGGTACTTTTGAATTTTTGAATTCTAACTATCTAGACGTTAGACATCGTAATCTATTCTTAAAACTTGAAATGTATTTTAAAATTCTAGAATTTTAACACATCCGCCAAATTTCGAAATTCTACCAGCATCACATTTTTTAAGTTCTGAATTTCCTAGATTTGACAATTCTAGCATTTTATTAATTTATTAGTTCTAATCTCCAATATATATCAAATTTCTAAAAATTGGAACAAACTGGAACTAAAAATTAAATCAGACATTTTTAGAATTAAAAAATTAATGAAAATGAAGTGTCTTTTACAATTAATTATTTAATTTAATTTCTTGGATGTCTCTTAGAATTACTTTTTTTAAATTGTATGATAAATTTCTAAAATTTAAAAATTTGTATCTCTAATTTTTAAATTTTGTTTTTGAAATCAACAATCTAACTTTAGAAAAGTTAGATTCTTCGTTGTTGAATTAAAAATTTTGTATAAATAATCTCAAATAATTTAAAATCTCAGGGTTAGACCAGCTTAATTCGAATTTAAAATTTGCCACTAAAATTTTTAGAACTGAAATTTAAATATGAAAATAGGTGCGAATCTCGAGAAATAATAAAATAAAATTTTCAATTTCGTTTATAAAATTTTAAAAATTTTAAATTTTTTTAAAAATTTTTTAGGATTTTAAGAATTTATTTGAATTTTTAAATCAATTTTATACGTTCTGAAGTATTATGTTTTAAAATTTTAATTAATTATTATTCTTTAAATTTTAGAAAGTAGAATTTAAATTGAAATTAAAAACTAAATCAAAAATGTTTAGAACTAAAAATTTCAATATTTTTTGGTTTAAATGGATGCTTCTTAAAATTTAATTTATATTTCAAATTTTGTATCAATTCTTTGGCGTTGAATTTAAAATTTTGAATAAATATTCTTAAATATAAATAAATATCTCGGCCTCAGACCACTTTAATAAGATTTTAAAATATGCTTTTAAATTTTTAAAAATGAAATTAAAATTTGAGCTTTTTTAAATCTGGCATTTTAAGAAATTGGTCTAAAAATTTCCAAATTTAGTTTGTAAAATTTTAAAATTATGAAAATTTAAAAAATTTTGTAGGATTTTAAGAATTTAGGATTATCTGATTTTCGAAAATAATATTTTACGTTCTGAAATTTCATGGTTCAAAATATAAAATTGAATATAATCAGAATCTTTAAAAACAATTAGAGTTTAAATTAATATTTTTAAAATTTTACAATTCAAAAAATTTTAAGCTTAGATATCATAATTAATATAATTTTCTCAAATATGTGATTTGTAAGTCTAGAAAACCATCAAAATTAAAATTTAAAAATTGCTTTTACGTTTATAAAACTGAAATTAAACTTAGAAATAGGCGAGAATCTCGGCTATTCCACATCTGACATTTTAAGAAATTGATAAAAATCGAATGTAATTTTTAGTTTAAAATTTCAAATTTTGTATACAAAATTTTAAAAAGTATACAAAATTTTGTCTGGTATTTTAAGAATTTAAAATTATCTGATTTTTTAAATCAATTTTGAAATTTCAAGGTTTAAAATTTAAAATTAAATATAATTTATATTTTAATATTCAATTAGAATTTAAATTTACATTTTAGAGTCTAGACTTTCTGGAACTAAATATCTTTTAAAATAATTTTTTTAAATTTGTAAATATCTCGAGTCAATTTTAAAATTTGTAACAATATTTTTCCAAGAAGATCTCGCAAAATTTTTTTTTTTTTTTTCATTTTAAAATTTCGAATTATATTTATAAAATTTTAAAAATTTGGTTAAACATAAAAAATTTTAATGTAGATCTGATTTTAAATCTGGAAGTTAATCTCTGCACATATTTCAAAATAACAAGTTTTAAATTGTTAAAATTCAGTATTTGGGATATAAAATTTGTCAGTTTCATTTTATATCAAGTTCATTAAAACAAAGTTCATCAAACACATAATGAATACTGTCAAGTTTATGATATTTCCGCCACAGCAGTTGTTTAAAATTTTTTTGAAACAGGTGACTGATTCGTCAAGTTTTCAACGGACAACTTCACATTCACTCGAATGAATAAAAAATGTCTCATACAAATTATATATTTTACACAGTCATTCGCAATAATTGTTGAAAATTATCTGTGGAGGGAAATGAATATTCAAGAATTTATTTACACAGACAAACTAATAAATAATTAATGATATTCATCTTGAAGATTGCGATTTAAAAACAACTTATATGCAATTAACCCCGATCTTGTATTTGTATAACAATATAAATAATGTTGCAGAATATGGCATGTTTCGTTATCTTTATAATGGCGGTCGCCCACTCAATATTAGTGTGGTGTTCAGTGAAAAAGAAATGTTTTAATTGACATATAAATTTAAGAATCAGACGAGAGATCAATTACACCAATCAATATATTGTGTGGGTGTGCGAAGCACGATAGACGATAAATCGGTTGTGATAAATACCAACATATTTACACCATCAGCGCATGCATCGCACATTATAAATTGCAACAATGACACAAACGTAACATTCTTTTAAAAAAATCTTAAAATTTTAAGAGCTCGCGGAAAATTTAACAAAATAATTGGAAATGAATGAAAGGTGCACGGACGCATGCCGGCGACGAAAATGAATTAAATTTTTTAATTTAATTGTGTGCTTTTGTTATAAATTTAAATTCTCTATATAATGTACCATATAAACTTTTCTTTTCTTTTCTAAATTAATTTTGAATCAACTAATCTTATACAAGAGTGTGATTAGTATAGAAATGAACGCCCATTTGTGTGTAATGTAACAAAAATAAATAAAATTAATTTAAAAGCGTGTACGAGTTTAATGCTGAGTTATAATTATTTTATAAAATTAAGAAAAAAAATTATAAATAAAAATCCTACATTAATTTTAAACGCCAAACTGTGTTGTATTCAATAAATCCAATCGCGCGTATATAAGTATACAGAGCAACCTTAAAGTCTAAATCAAATAATTTAAAAAAAAAAATTACCAACTGTCGATCGAATAATAAATAATAAATTAACAATTTTTTTATAGGTTTTAATTTTATTTATCGCGACTGATCAACATATTAACAATACAATACGCGCGATGTGTTGTTATATGAAAAAATTATCGCGACTCTAAGATAATCAATATTGATATAAAAATAATGAGGTGAACATGTTTTCAAGATCCGAAAAAATCGTGTTGGTAGTTTTATGTATATATGTACAGTACACATATACATACCCATTAGTGCCACTGTGCGTAGTCGATCTTTATCCAATTCGGTGGGAAAAAAAAACTTAATTTTAAAATCGATAAAACAGTTTGTCACCATCGGTATATCGTTATCGCGCGTTTGTTACACCGCACGAAAAATATTTGATTCGAGCACCACACATGGGTAGGCCGCAGTCTTCATTTTATTGGTTTGTACATTACATACATATGTAGGCGAAACCTTGGGTTAAATATGTGCATAGTAAAAGACTATAAACAATTTTATTATTTATACAAATAAATGACAAAAATTAAAAATATTGTGGCGCCTATATTTTTCGTCAACGAATGTACAAAGAATGCTCTTAAATAAATTTGGAGGCTAGAGTAGAGATTAGAGCTGAGCGAGTATAGAAATTAGCAATGATTCTCGCATAACAAATATTCACAAATTTTTTTAGAGCTTTTAGAGCTTAAAATTAAGCTTTTTACAGACAAAATTAAAAATGGTCATTTGAAAAGTAGCTCGATCCTGAAATCTATCACGTGTCTAAAATCGTTCTGAAAAGGTGAAGGTTTGATGAGACTGAATTTGTCTTTCCTAAAACTTTCATCATCAAACTTATTTTAAGTTTAACACAACTTTCTTGCAAAATAGTTTCAAATACACCATCAAATTGAAAGTTTAGTCTTTCAAAGTCTAATCAAATCCTATCATTTTTGTTCAAACCTAACATTTGTTTAAAGTATTTTGTTTCAACTTTAGTTCATTAAGTCTTCTTCAAATTCAACTCAATAAAAATTGTATTTCACAAAGCGTAATCAAACTGTAATATTATTCAACTATTTGTTTTAAAATCAAATTAATGCTTTCAATTTATTTAGAAACCATTTCTGAAATCGAAGATCCAAGGTTAGGGTTAAAATTTGAAGAATCAAAGTTTTGTTCTTGAAAATATAATTTGCGAAGATTTCAAAGTAGATTTGAATTTAAAATCAAGACAGTTGAAATTGCGTTGAGATTTTGAGACCAAAAGTTTACTAACTTGTTATTTGAAAGGTGAAGAATAAAATTTGCCAATTCACGATTGTATGTAGAGATAAAATTTGAAAATTAAAAATTAAAGGACCAATTGTCCTTTAGGTAGGGAGATAACAATTTGAACTCCAAAATGCAAATGTGAATTTGAAGGTCAAGAAAACTCGAGTCCAATTTGTCTCTAAATGTTTGTAAATTATTAAAATTCTAATCAAATCCGAATTCTTGATTGCACGTTTTAAACTTAAATCTTAATTTTAAATTTATTTTGGAAATAGCTGGAAATGAATTTGAACCGAGGATTAGTCGAACTTGCACTTAAAATTATAAAATTGGAAGATCAAAATTTGTGTTGTTATAATTTGAATTAAGGTCTCACAGAATTATAAAGACTACGGAATTTGGAATTAAAAAATTACAATTTATCACCTTAATGTTCTTTGGAAGCTAAAGAATAGAATTTGGATTGCGAAGATTGTAGTTGCAAATTTTAAGTCTCAATAGAGTAAAATTGGAGGTCTAGAGAATAAAAAATTTAAATTCGAAA
This sequence comes from Tipula unca, assembly GCA_951394425.1. Classification (NCBI taxonomy): domain Eukaryota; kingdom Metazoa; phylum Arthropoda; class Insecta; order Diptera; family Tipulidae; genus Tipula; species Tipula unca. The sequence continues at coordinate 43,157,105 of OX596381.1, read as the reverse complement.
TTGAAGTTCAATGAAATGTTCCTTAAAGTGGAGATTAGAATTTGCAGAATAAAAATGGAAATATGGAGAAATTGAGCCTGGCAAAAAATTGATGTCTAGAGCTTGGAATTTGGGGTCTACAGCAAAAATGATAATTGGAATCTAGAGTTTAGAGATTAATTGCAGAGTAGCATTTAAAGTTCTAGAGTTAAAATTTCGGAATAAAGAAATTTAAATATAAAGTTGAATTGGATTTGATTACGAAAACAATTGATGATTGAAACTGAAAAATCAACAATCTTGTTGGAGTCAGATTTTCGAAATCTTTATGGAATGGTGACTATATTGGTGCAACTGTAATTTCACTTCAAGTTTCATTCAAATTTAAATCAAACATTAATTATTAAAATATATATGTTTCAAGCTCATATTTTGATTTTGAATTTATTTTGAAAACAATTTAAAACGAATCCTGATCAAATTAAGAAATTTGATCAAAAGTTGAATCAATTTTGATGAACATGCGAATTGAGCTAAATGTTATTCGCCAAATACTTTTCCGATATTTAAACAATTCTAGACGATCATCTATGGTGAAGGTATGTACATCTATCCAACGGCAGATGAGATTTTCTGCTAGATTTGGAGAAATCGACAGTCATTGTTTAAGTAATCATATGTTTTATGACCGATGTGATAGTTTAGATACACTCCTGAATGTTTAATCTATTCTAGTTCGTTATGTCACCATATTTAATCCCACGCCAATAATAATTTCACCCAAGAACATATTGAAATTTCTGAAACTGAATTGTATTAAACTTGTCAAGTTTTAACCTAAGACCATCCATTTGTCGAATCTTACGAGATTGATTTGGATTATTTTAAATCAAATGCACGCTGAACATCACGAGTAGTATAGATGCGTTTATTTGATTTATCAATTTAGTATGAATCCTCGGTTTTCTAAGGACTAATAATTTTGGTTAATAATATTTCATAACACTGAACTACACCCCTTATCGCGTGGAATTACCGCGGCTATAAGCTATGTATACGAATAAAAAATCAATAATTTTGTTCAGGTCAGGATATCGCACCAGTTAAGAATTAACATACGAATCGTGTAAAAAAATCCAATCTTTTGCAATTCCAATTTATTTCAAATCCATTCAAGTTATGTTAAGGTAAACACCTCAAAGTACGGATAGATGAACTTGGGGTCTGAACATTAGAATTTGGATTTCGAAGTTAGAATTTGTAGACTAGATTAGAGTTAAGCGAGTATATAGAGATTTGTAATTGCTGTTCAAAGATTATATTTAGAGATTAGAATTGCGGTCTTGAATCCGATTAAATTTTGAAATCAGAATAATTGGAATTTAAAGATGAATTGAATTTGATTGCCGAACACGCAAGATTGATGAACAAATGGCCAAGTTTGATAGTGTAGTTCTCATAACAAATATTCTACAAGGGCTTTTTTAAACCTTTTAGAGCTTAAAATTATGCTTTTTAAGCCAAAATGAAGAATGGTCATTTGAAAAGTAACTCGATCCGGAATTCTATTTGAAAGCTATATAGAATAGAATTTGGATTGTGAAGATTGTAGTTGCAAATTTGAGAATAAAAATTTAAATTAGAATTAAAGCATCAATGAAAAGTTTGTAGAAGCTCGAATATTCGACTCGCCGACATTCGATACCTCCACAACAAACAATTAGTGAAATTCAAATATAAATCCACTTATTTGAATTAAGCGTTCACTAACCCCATCACACATCCAATGGACACAACACCAGCTGCTCAAACTTCACCAGAGGTGGCGGTAGCAGCACCAAAGCTGCAATTACAGCCTTTCTAGTATCATAAGCCCGCAAATTGGTTCGCGCTAGCCGAGATCCACTTCGACATTCAAAGGATCAAAAGAAAGTAACACAAAATTCAATCACGTGATAACGTCATTATCTCCTGATGTCTGTGGGCACATTGTAGACCTCCTCCAAGAACCGCCAACCGAGGACCACGATAGTTAGCTCAAGACCATATTGCTGGACCGACTAGCGCCGTCAAATGAGAGGCAACTCGAGACTCTCCTTCCTAGCCAGGTGCTGGGTGACAGAACACCCACAGAAGTGCTTCTGAAAATCCGATCTCTCGCTGGGAACAACTTCTCAGAGACCATAATTCGCTCATTATGGACGAGAAAAATGGCAAAAATCATACGCATCGCAATGGTTGCGCAGCCAGAGACAATACCCATCGATGTCCTGGCCAAAACGGCAGAACGTATGTATGACGTAATAAACATCCGCCAACGGAACCAATATGACAGGAATGTATCACAGTATGTTTCGAATGTATCACAATATGACTCGAATATATCACAAGTTGCAAATTTTAGACCAACAGGGCATAGAATGACAGGGCGTGGTGGATGTCGGAGTACACTTAGTGCCCGGTTTTACTGTCGAGGATCGATTGCTCCGACGCAGGAACAGGTCACGTGGACAACGGTCTCTATCACGTGAACAAACACATAACAATCATCGGCAAGGTAGATACTGGTATATGCCAAACATGGAAACCCTGCACACAAATGTACGCAGCCATATAATTTCCATATGGCACAGTAAGCACACCCATCTACCTCAAATTACAGAAACCAAAAAATAAAGTTACGGGTTGAGAGTTGCGCAACTCCGCTGACATCCTATACGTCCCACTTGTTCGTGTACGACCAAACAAACAAATTTACCTATACCTAGTCGAAACTAGCACTGACCTTTCGTTTATTCCATGATATTCAGAATGAAAACACATACGGCACAAAATTGCTTAATTTGGATATCGGACTCAAACGAACCTTCACGCACGCTTTCGTACTAGCTGCGGTGAACCGTCCGATTATTGGCGCCGATTTTCTAAGCAAATTGTCGCTGTTAAGTTCGTGTTATCACACCAACACCGATCCATTTTAACATCAACAACAACTAAGGGCACTCTGCTCAAAAAGTACCCACCCATACTACAAAATGCCGGCCCGACACACCGTGGTTAATCACATCGTCACGGAAGGAGATCTTCCAGTGTCGATACCACGCGGACTAGATCCGGTGCATCACAAAGTTGCACAAGCAGAATTTCGGCACATGGTGGAATTAGGAATTGGTCGAACATCGATATCTTTGGTCTCTTGTCCGCTACACATGGTCAAGAAAAAAGATCACGATTGGAGGCCATGTGGGGACTATCAGCGTTTAAACACGGTTACGATATCGGATCGCCAGCCGATACTCCATAATCAAAACTTCACCATGCATTTGCATGGCTGTAAAATTTTCTCCAAACTCGACCTCATCAGAGGTTATCACCACATTCACCTGAAGACGTTTTCAAAACGGCAATCATTTCAGCGCTTCATGGAACTTCAAAAGTTCCTTAAAAATTGTTATCTAAGTGTGGAAATTACAAATTGAACCCTAAAAATGTAAATATGAATTTGCACCTGGACAAACAGATGTGAAGTCTAGAGATTGGAATGAGATCTAGAGCAAAAATTGGAGACTAGCGACTAAAGAGTAGCATTTAGAGTTCTAGAGCTTAAATTTTGGAATAAATAAATTTAAATTTAAAGTTGAATTGGATTTGATTACGGAAACAATTGATGATTATAACTGAAAAACCAACAATATTGGAGGCAGATTTGCAAAACCTTTATGGAATGGTAAATATTGGTGAGTTAGTTTATTTCAAAAGAATTTTTAGTTTTCAAATTCATTCAAATTTAAATCTAATACGATTATTATAGACAAACACAAAATTTGTTTGAACATTAACGTGTCGAGTGTTTCAAAAGATCACAGTCCTTCACGTCTAATTTATACCATAATCAAACATTAATTATTCAAATATATGTGTCAAGCTCAAATTTTGATTTGAAATTCATTTTGAAAGAAATTTAAAACGAATTTGAACCGACCTGATCAAATTAATTTGATCAAAAGTAGAATTAATTTTGATGAACATGCGAATTGAGCTAGATGTTATTGGCCATCAAACAACAGCTGAGATTTTCAGTTATAGATTTGTAGATATCGATTGAATTGTACAAGTATTCATATGTTTTATGCCCGATTATTCTTTGTCTGTTGAATCGATTTTAGTTCGTTATGCCACCATATCTAGCAAGCTCTCTAGTTCCTCAAACGTGCAAACAGAAATAAGGACGGACGAATAATTTCAATGCAAATCTGAAAGAAGTGTGATAAGTGTTCCAACGACTCTAAGTTTAACTAAATTAGAAATAAATAATTTTGCTCAGATCCGGATATCGCACCAGTTAAGAATTAACCTACCAGTCGTGTAAAAAATTCCGACAAATTACTGAAATTTCTCATGGCTATAACAAACACAATCTTTTGCAATCCCAATTATTTCAATTTTATTCAAGTTATGTTAAAAATGTGTTTGTTCAAGGGAGACTTTTAAAATACTTTTATAGTATTGTATTTTTAATTATGTACATATATGTAGGAATTTTAGGTGTGCCAGTCAGCTTAATCAGTTAATTAAAACTAAAAACATATCAAAAATAACTATATATGTTGTGCTGCGCTTAACATGCTGAATAATATCGTTGAACTTGCACCTTGACTCTACATGTCATTCGAATAAAATTTTCTCCTTAATTTTCCAAGAACACAGCACTTAGCAAAAAAAAAAAAATTAAAAAACGATCGAATCAAGTACATTTTTGTTCTCTTTAATTAAGTAGTTTTCACTGTATATATATATTTGTATGTACGAGTATGTAATGTAAATAACCATCATGCAATCAAAAAAAAAAAATATGCTGACTTATGAATATGACTTGCAATGACAATGCAATTTAAAAGAAAATTTTAATTGTACAAATAAATAAACATATAACACTTTATAGTATTGTACAGGCATACTTCGTAGAGCGTGAGAGATTACGATCTCTTCAATTTTTCCATTAATCATTTTAAAAAAACAGGCGAAATAGTCTAACTCTAATGGATCTATTTCTTGAGAGAGGAAACAAGTGGGACATATATTTATGTGTGGAACATATTATTATATATAAAATTATTTATTATACATTAAGATATTTTGTGGAACTTAAGTTGATACTTTTTCAGCCCTGATAAATAAAACTAAGAAATACACTGTGAAAATAAAAGGGGAGACATAATTATGCTCGTCGAGTAGATATTAAAATATAATTTTTGGTTAGAAATAAAAACTGTGGAACTTATGTTCAAGAATCCCATATTCGGTATAAAAAAACAGTTAAGATTATAGAACCAAAATTTTACGCGTCCTAAATACTGACGTTAAAATAATTTAAATTTTATTGTCAAGTGTACTGTGGAACCTGTCATCTGGTGGTAAGATTTTTTGTGGAACTTATTTGGTTTCACTTGAATATATCAGGTCTGGTTTTAAGTATAGTGACATAATTATAGATAAATATATTGTGGAACTTATTATTTTAGACTTTCTCAATTCGTGTATATTATCTGGAACGTGCACCCAGCGTTGTACAGTGTATCTATGTATATTGTAAAATAAAAAAGTAAAATAATTTTGTTATTGTTGAATATTATATTTATAATTTGCATGCAATTCTACTTCCATTCTCCTTTGCCATCCCCATTTGCATTTAAGATAAAAACAAAATATGATATTTTGATTCGATTTTCGCTTTATATTGTGGATTATGTTACATACAGTATTCTTCTTTTTAATATCAGCAACTTTCAACACAACAGTGAATCTCATGTATCTTCTTCTCTTATATATGTATATACATACATACATCTTAAGTCTTATTTTTTGTTTATTTATTATTATTGTTATTATTAAAATGTTTTAAAATGTTAATCCACTCTCGCGGGGTTTTTATAACCAATTTTGTGTTATGAAAAAACCAAAACCACAGCCAACCATTATACATATAGCTAGAGCTACATAATATATATTTATTTATTATATTCTAGGTATGGTAATAATACCGAGCAATCTTATATGTACATATATACGTAAAAGACAATATTCAAGAGATTAACAAAGACAACACAACAAAATACAGGTGTATTGTGTGCGGTTATTTGTAACACAAAAAAAATAAAAATACAAGACACAAAAAATAAAAAGACAACAACAATTGACAGAATAAAAAGCAATAATAATGTGAAATATTCTTGACATTTAACTTGTGAGTGGGATTCGGTTTAGGAATAAATTTTGTGTGCGCGCTGTGTATTTTATATTATGTATACAAGCATATATATGTTGTTATCTTTTTTACAACATGAGAGACTAGGATTTTTATTTTTAAAATACAACTTTCTCAGAAATTATACACACATTTTGTTTTAACATTTTTAATAATTTCTTTTATTTTTTTAATAAGAATATATATCAAAACAGGTTCGTTGAATGCTAATATGCGCTGTTTCAAATTAAAAAAAAAAAAAAAATTAAATATTTTGCATAAACTGTGAGAAGATTCTACTGTGTTTTATTTTAAATGAGATACATCAACAACAACAACAAAACCTGGTATGTATATTGCATTTTCCAGTATCGTTCAAGGCGCCAGGCAAGATTTTGGTGGTGGGTATCTTCGAGCGTAACATAATTAACACTTTCAACCTTATAATATGTGAATATTCATAAATTGAATCACATTAGGCCGATACAGAAAAATACGTATAGACATTTCAAGTAGAACCACATTGAACAACCTATGCATTGGTGTTAACTTTGCTATAGCTTAACCGAATACTTGATTTTAAATCAAAACTCGAATTTTAAGTTTAAAATCAGGTATTGCTCAAGATATTAGATACTTAGCGTAAAATTATGTACCTGTTCACGTTTTCTAGTTTTGATACGAACTAAGCGTTTATAATAATTAAATCCAGCTTAAGTCATATAATCTCAGTTTAAATTATGCAACTCTAAAGCTTAAATGATACATAATTTTAAATTAAGTTTTAATAAAAATACAATAATTTTTTTTAAATATCTATAAAAAAATTGCAACTTAAGCCATATATTTCTAGCTTCAGTTACATTTTAAAAAACCTTTAGATTAAAAAAAACATAGTCTGGCTTAAAACAGATATATTTTGGATTTGAATTAGGTTAACTTAACTAACCTAGCTTAACCCACATAATTAGGCCGGCCAGATATTTTCAAAATTTAAATATTTGAAAACGTTCAAACCAAGCAATTATTTCATTCGTTATAAATTCAGTCACTGATTTTGAGCCAAATCAATCCTTTGACTAATCTCGGCTCCTAGAAGCTGATCAAAAAATCGTTATTTAATTTTTACTTTATACCACGATGTTTTAACAATTAGAAATCGAACCGATGAAACGATCACTGTGTAAGTCTAAGCAGCAGGGATTGACGAGGTAGATTACCCCGTGTAATCTACTCGGTTATCGACACGTATAATAATACGTAGATTACCTGGCAATAATTTTTGTCAACATCGTCAATTAAGTCAAAACAAACAGAAGCTTTAATTAAAGAAAGTTTATTGCACTTAACGTTCGGATTGATCTTAATTTCAAATTTCGTTATTAAGGATAAAGTCAAGCACATGTTGTTCTATATTTCTCAATAATATTCTACACAGCTTCCGATGTGACTTTGGCAGCAATATTGTTCTATTTTCAGCAGTTTTATCGCATCCGCCATTCTTCTTTTCTCTATATTTCCAAATATTATTGGATAGATCGAAACCGGTCGGCTTAGATCTTTTGAGATAACATTGATTTGATTAGTCTCCTTTATAGCGTCTTTAGAGCATACCTCCGAACAGGAACTGAACCGGAACATTAAACCGTAATTAACCGAAATGAATGTGACAAAGACTTAGCTCTTGAGTCCTCAACTGCAAATCGCAATTATAACTTTTTTTCAAATTTATCCAACTTGAATTGCTATTATTTAGCGGACGCATTGTCCTTATTTTCGGTAAGATATATAGCTTTTGACCTGCGAACCCCATCCATCAAAACATATTCCCAAAATTATGTCAAAACTTGGTAATAGAACACCGACACATACGACACATTTAGCGGACAAGTTCTGGTTATCACGACGATTTATGGCTTTTTAATAACTCGACGGTAATTCTTATAGCCTTCTTGAACTCGAATTTGTGTTAACATGGAACGGGATGTACTCCATATTATGTGAGTGCTGGCCAAGGTCGACTTAAGCTAGGTAACGAAATGTTATTCTGAATAACATTTAAATAATATTTAAAATAAAAAAATTCTCGACCCCATACTCACTTAGTAAATCATACGAAATTTTGTCTTGAATCAGCGCTGGACAATTTAGGTGTCGAGAATTTTTATTATTTTTTACTCCACTGATAACCAACTACTATTTCAGAAAAAACTTAAGTAAATTAATTAAAAATTAGGTATAATTAGCCATTGAATTTCTCTAATTTGGGTATTGTCACAGTTTCGTATATCAGTAAATCGTGATATATGAGCTGGTATATGACTCTCTTCGCAGACGGAATACCGTAAAATTTGAGGTATTATATTACAAATCGGACGGTTTTATATCATTTCGTGACTGATATTTGGTTAGCTGAATTGACAACACCGTATGCTGATTTGAATGTATCGTTTGTATTGTTTGTCTATAATTCAGATAGTAAATTGCTTGCGTATGCCGCGTTTTACCTTGTATGGTCCATTGTATGAAGTTTTTAATCCAGTTCGAACTTTACTGTCGAGAGATTTCGGAACAAAAATATCGATTTGTTTACCGATACCAAGTAATCCGGCTGGTACATCTGAGCTCCAATTAATTGTGTTGCTTCGAACCTTGAGAGCTGATAACATTGCCTTATGAATGGTAAGCCGTTAAATACACCCGATGTTAGCCAAGGAGTTTCGTTAACTCTGAGAAAAGTTTCGAAATCTTACTTTTGATTTTTGGCAGGATAAATGGCCGTTTCGTTGTTGATCTGTAATAACGCCATCGGTACTTTGAAAGTGCTGGATATCCGTGTTTAATTGACTAATATAATCCAAGTGCCATGATTACCTTGGATTACGTTTAGTTTTTGCTCGACTGAATTGATCGTTGAATGCAGAGTATTTGTTTTCGGTTGAAGGCAGAGTATTGGTTTTTGGCATCCGAGAGTTTCTTCTAACCGAATATAGAACAAAAGTTATGATCCTCTGGCAGACCAGACAGACGAACAATGAGTAAAACCGAAAGCACAGTAATAATAGTGTCGTAGCTTTGGTAGTTTGGTATTCAAGGGTCTCGGGTTCAATTTCCAATGGTGAAATCAAGGTTGTGTGTTTTTAATGTGTAAGTATGTATGTTTTTCCGGGTCTTGCATCGTGTTCTACTTGTGGCATTGGGCCTTGGAGTGACCGTCCAACTCTAATTTGTTTTACATATGACCGCTCTTTTTGGAAAAATTTAAAATGCATTGAAAAAATTATTTAAAATTGTCACCAACAAATATCGCATTGATCCTAAGAAAATTTGGTCTCCGTAGTTTAGAACTAATTCTCAAAATTACTCTAGGAATTGGATACATTCTAACTATCGACGTTGTCTACAGGTTGTTGACACGTTACGTAGACCTGATGACCAGTAATGTCCGCAAATTTCATAAACATTTAAACATAAAATTTAAGAATTATACAGTTGCGAAATTATACAAAAAAACAAATTGAACAAAATTTTTAAAATTCGATTTAAAATTTACAATTTAATTCTTTTGTCTATTTACATAAATGTTTCAAAAATCAAAAGTATTTCAAAAGTTTCAAAAATTTCAGATTGTTTTATCATTTTAATAATTTTTAAATTATAATAAATTTTTAAAATAATCCAAAAATTTAGAATTAATTAAAAACAATGAAAATTCTTTAGTATATTGTATTTAAAAATTAAATTTTGGCCTGCGAATTATACTATAGTTTACATTATTTTACAACCAGACTTAAATTTAAACTTTAAAAAAAATGTAAACTATAGGACGCATTCCCAGGGTTGATTTATATACAATTGCAAATTATTATTGGATTCTTCACTTTACTTAAGCCAATCATCATCTTAAGCTAATCATAAAATCTAGCTTAAGCCAATTGATTCACATATAATCTTCATATAGTTGTATATAATTTATAATTTAACGTTAATAAAAGTTATAAACGATTGTGACTTAAAATGAAATTAAACAATTTAAGCTAGAAAAACATTTAAATTAATTAATAATTAAGTAACTTACCAAGTAATTTTGTAAATTAAGTCAGATATATCTATGTTATAGAACTATGTTACTTAAGCTAAGCTGACTTAAACTAATATAATTTATGTGGCTTACGATACAATTAAGATTATGTTTTAGTGAATGATGGTAAAATTAAAAGGGATAAACTTAAAAACTGTTAATACAATAATTATACAGCCTAAGTTACAGTCTAGTCCTGGTTTAAATCATATAATCGCAACAGTTACATAATATACATAGTTTCTAGCTTTATTTAAATTTATTCTGACTTAAGTAACCACAAACCAGCTTAAGCCATTTAATCTATTTGGTTTAAGTCACATACAAACTTCTAATATAAGTCACATCTATAATTTACATTAGTTAAACGCACCCATTGCTTGCGGTTATATTGCTTATGGTAAAACGATCTGACTTAAGCAACAACAAAAATTTTGTGACTTATCAAAGAATTTGAAAATTCTAATGCATAATACGAAAAAAATTATACGACATAATGTGACTAATGTTATTGTTAGTTACACTCGATTAAAATATAAACATAGGATGAACTTTTTATTTCAACACGACCAGGTCTACTAGACTTGTTCTTAGGTTACAGTTATGTTCGTGTGGTTACACATTTGAATTTGAATCTGAGTAAAATTAGGTACTAATTGTTCTAATATTATCTAATTCTGGAATGAGTAAATCTAGCTTAACACTTATATATATATTTAGTATATAAGCATCTCAGTTCATCGAAGCTTAGCGGAACAGAATTCTAAATAATAATTATAATAATTGAGTCTTAAGTCAAATTATTCTAGAGCTTATCATAAATAGTTCCAGCCTAAATAACATATACCACCTTAAACCATAAATAGTTGGCACTTATATCAGTTAGTTTAAGCCACAATTAGAACTTTGTCAGTACGACCTCTGCGTATTCAAATTAATCTAAAACGTATTGTGACTTAACAGGAATTAAGTATACTATGATTAAAGCTAAGTAGTACTATGCGACTTAAATTATCCAATCTAGCAGTAGAACATATGTACATATATTGTATAAAACCTGATTGTGATAAATACTTCTTAAAAGGTAGTTTTCATTTTGAATGAACTCATTTTCGGCTCTCTTATAAAATATTTCCAAAACTTCATATTAAAGAAAAACGATTTACGAGATTTCCCTGAAAGCCAAAGACGGTATCAAAATTTCAATGTTTTTTCAACTGGTTTTAATGTGACATACAGGTCAACGAATAATTATATATTAAAATAAGTTTTGCTATCATCAGTCGGTATTAGTTGTTCTCTAAATATCACTGAATGCCGATTAATGGTCCTTCAAAATATTTGTTATAATTTACACTTTAATTTTGCTGAACCATATTAAGACAATGATTGTGAAACAATTTTAACTTACAGGTCATAGCCAAATTTTCACAATTTATTGGAATTCAGAAATGTGTTACAGAAGACATTACACAACTATATACTAACGGCGGCCAATTTTACCATACAACTGTAAATTGGGTTTAAAAAAACTAATTCGGCCACATTTTGTCGGCCGATTGGCAAAATCAAATCTATTGGGACAAAATGGTATTGATGTAATATGGACCGTTTTGCGCTTATTTTCAATTTCATATTTAACTTGATAGCGGTGTTCGTCTTTCATTTGTATCTATCTTCCAATTAAAACCAATTTCGGAAAGTTTTTTTCCTAAATGTCTTTTTTATAATCCTTTTCGAAACGAAAAATGTCGCCCTTTTGACAGGTGACGGTCGATTGTGATACCACAAGTTCTTGCTACTCTTCCATCTCTATTGTTACTATTATGAGCTAGGTGTACCCATACACATACCATTGACCTGCTAGAAATCTCTTCCCAGCTGTCCGCCGCGCGAATCGCACCCCGCTAACCTCGCTTACCTTGGGCCACTGCATTCTCTCCAGAATAGGGATAGGTCCTAGATTTGTTCGTAGAAGATTGTGAGTTTCTTATTCGAGCAGTTGACAGTTTTCCTAATTAGTACCACAAATATTTTCTACTTTTCTGTAAGCTGTTTCTCGAGTGTCGCAGGCCAACTTTAGGTTTGTTCCAGTATCCTGAAAGACAACCACCGGTTTCTATACCATCACTTTATTGGAGAGATGTTCCTCATTCCACTAGTTCCTGGTTTCAGTGCCATAGGATTGCCAAAATTTACATACTACTTAAACCATTATTAAGATTAATAAAGCAAAGCTTAGCTAACAAAATAATTCTAGATATGGTTAGCATATACGGTGCTACCTTATTTAACTTTCTCCAGCTTAAGGTACGTATATTTAGCTTAAGGCATATCATCTAGCTTAAGTCACATCACAAAGCATCGTCTAAGATTAGTCATTTAAACTACCTACGCTTAGTTATACAGCGGTGGTAAAACGAGTTGAGTTAAACAAAATTCGAATTCATTTGAGTTAATTCAAAACTATGTAGCACTTAGCAATTAATAAATTAAATGAGATTCATACTATTTGAGCGGACTACTATATAGCAAAATGTAACTTAAACTAAAATTATGGCTAAAATTATAAAACTTATATGTACATAGAATAATGTCACTTAAACTACTATAATCCGAATTATTGGAATTAAGCGCTATAATTATTACTTATGGGGTGAGGTTTCAAATTAAATAGAATCACGAAACTTCACTCTTATTTCTTAAACCATTATTTAGACTTTAATTAACTTAAATAAATCTGAATAAAAACTTTAAACATCAAGGTCTGGTCGTTCTTGTCAAGCATCCACATAGTAAAACCGATGAAAAATTGTCTATCACTAACGCTAGATAATTTTCCGTGTGTTTTACTATGTGAGTGCTTGAAAAAGTCGATTAAAATTTGGAACAGGAATTTTTATTTTATTTTTTATTGTTATTTATAAATAACCGTCGACCTTACACACTGCCATAGTAAAACACACAAAAATTTGTCTAGCGCTGATACATGACAATTTTTCGTGAGCTTTACTATGTGAGTGTTTGGAAAAGTCGACCAAAAATGATTATCGAATTTTTTTTATATTTTGTATTATTACTAATGTACTGATTATATTTTTGTATATCGGTTTGGCTACTGTATTTTACTTCTACTCTACTCAAAAATTAGATTTATTCAAAAAGAAATATTTTAAAAATGGCTTACAATTGTCCCATTATTGTGGCGGGTGACGAAACTTCATTCCTGTGCGTATTTGAATCTGAATCTAGATGTCCTATTGTAGTTCTGGCTTAAGCTGAAACAAGTTAATGGGTTAGGCCATATAGTCTCGTTTAAATAATGCGATTCTAACCTCAAGTTTCATAATTTTAGCTTAATTATCATTATTATTATTAATTGCAGCTTAAGTCACATAGTTCCAGCTTAAATCACACAATTTTTTAAACTGGTTTAAGATACCCATATTATTCACATAGAATAGGTAGTTTCAGTTTAAGTCATTTAATTTAGGTGAAGTCTTATGATTCTATAATATTATACGTATTTGGTAAATTAAACCAGATTTACGTTGTTTGAGCTGCATTTGAGTCCTCCGTTTCGAATTTAATTTGGATTTGGCCAGTTCCAATCAAATTAAAATATAAAATTTAAAAAAAGTTAATTATTCTAGTTAATTATTTGTAAGAACCGCATAGATTACATCACTTAATAATAGACCTAATATGGTTGGTTATAAATAAAAGGTGCAACCTGCCTTGTATATCGAAATACTAAAACATCGGTTTATTTTAGGAAACCCGGCATGATGCTATATGCAATATACAGATAGACATTAAAATCGGAGATTTAGCTATTAATCCTTGAATTGGCTGGAAAAATTAAATTTAAAGATTAGTGAAACCAAAACAAAAAAAATGTTGCCGATTCGCGCAGTTGATCTGCAAAAAAACAAAATCGTTTTCTGCAACCATTCACTGTATCTGGCCCAGGTTTTCAAATATTTTGATATATTTGTAAACTTACTTACAGTTCTATACCAAGCCAATTAATATGGAATTTCATCGATTATTTATTTATAAAATTTCTTAAAAATAATAAATCAATCAAGTCGCAAGTGCCCTCTTGCCTGACCTTTAATAATGGCCTAATTTAAAACCTAACAAATATATTTCTTTCATTCTGCACAATACGAGAAAACCTCCATTTATATTCATACATATATATACGTATCCGGAACTAATGAATCAACTGTATTTTATATAATGACGATCGATCATTTTCAATAAATTCTATTTAGCTGTTCATTAGATCGACAAAAACAGTGCTAGACGAGAGCAAGAGACTGAATGCACTCATTGTATGCAAATCTGTATATATCCATTACATATCGTATATTGTCAAATAAATTAAACAACGAAACCAACTGGAAGAAATATAAAAAAAAAAAGTCGAATTGATTAATGATAACAAGTAAACTAGAATTAACAACAAGAACTTTCACTATTTATTTACCAAGTGCTTTAAAAGCGATTTACAATACCTATATAATGTATTGGTTTGAGTTAAATTGCCATCCAACCGTATAATTAAACATGATCAATTTAAAATTAAATATTTAATTTGAAAAAGGTTTTTTTCGTATTTTTGGTTTGATATTAGAAAACACTCGTGCACGCCGCAGCAGAATTGTAAAAATTATTCAGCCCACACGAATTTTTTGTCTAGTAATAAGAAATTTGGAAAACTTATAATAATTTTGTTGTATTACATGCCGTTAGAAACGCGCACAAATATTTTCAACAATACCGTCGCATATGTGTCCAAAGTGTCTTATTAAATATGTGCAAAAAAAATAATTTATAGGAGGTACTCCTACGACGCTGTATATACCATACTGTATATGGAATATGTGAAGAGCGTGTTAATTAGGATTGTGATGGGAAATTTATACAAATCATCATACGTACATATATGAGATGGTGTGTTGTGTGTGACATGGAATTTTTATTATGGTTTTTTTTCTGTTGCCGCTCTGCAATGCGGATTAAATTTACATATGCGAGCATTTTATTAATTTATTAACGCATCGGCAAAACTTTTCATTTTCAATTAGATGTATGTAGCGCCGGTTGGAATAAAAATTAATGCGGATACATATATGTATGTACATATAAATGAATAGTATATAGACAAAGTGATGTTTGTTTGTGCCATTATTTATTAACGTTGAATGCAAGATTGTAAAAAATCGTAGGCAGTATAAGTGACAGTAGAATATATAAAAGTTAATTTGTCTAATCGAATTTAATTTGTGTGTGTTGTAATGCTGCTTTTAGAAAACTATTTAATTGTCCGCATCTGAAAGTTTACACTACAAATTGGAGTGCGTTTCCAAATTTAGTTTTAAATTTGTTTGTTTTCTCCGCCATTTGGTATCAACTTGTTTCGAATCGAGGCATACTTCTATTCACTTCCAAAAATGGTTTTTAACGATTTAAGCGAAAGCACAACTGAGACTATATTAGGTCGTAATTTGAAGTAACTTCATAATATAATAATTGGAAGTTTGATAGGAAATTGATAGAATTCAAGTCAAGATATTCCAATAACATTCAGTAATTAGTTCCTCTAGCAAAATAAAGAATAGTTGGCCAAAATATAAATAAATTTGAAATAAACTTGAAACGATTTGAACCAAACTTGAATTGAAATTGAAATTTTAGTTTATAAGACAATATTCGAAATATACATATTTAAACAAACTTAAAAGTAATTTTGAAAGAAATTTGAGTTAAAATCGTATACGGATTGAATGTATTTGAAATGAATGAATTGTATTAAAATTAATATACAGTTTGATTTAAATATTCTAATGAAACTGTGATTGATCGTTTTTATTCTGAGCAGGTCGTCTATAAGTTTAGAGTGAAATTTCGATTCAAAATTGAATATATTTGAAATCCATACATAGTTTGAATGGAAATTGAAAATTAAATTTTAATATTCTAATTAAATTGTGCTAATATCAATATTGCCAAAGAATAATTGAAAATCAATTTGTTAAGAATTGAGTAAATTTAAAATTATACTTGGACTGTTCAAGCCCATGAATTCTTTTAAAATTTTGAGTTGAGTTTGAATATTATTTTGAAATAAAGTTAAAATTCCAGATACAAAGTAATTATTTAAATTCATTCTGAGCAGTCGCCTAAGTTTTGAAACAATTTACGATGAAATATTCTTGAATTAAATTGAAATGCAGTTTGAATTGAACTTTAAATTTGAGTTGACTTTTAGGGCGTGCGCGAGTATAATTTGACTAAAAACTAAATTTGATTGAAATTTGAAATGATTTGTATTAAATTTGAATTCTATTTTAACTTGAGTCGAAATTAAGGACACATCCAAGTTAAATCTGAATATTCAAAGTGTGCATAATCCAGGGAACAATTTTTAAATTATCTCTCATATAGGAGGTCAGCGTCAGAGGCGAATCTCGATAAAAGAATTTAATTTCAACTTCAGACAAAATTTATGATTTAAGAAGACAATCGTGTTAAATAAGAAAAACATGATTTAACTTAAACAATTATTTGAATTAAACTTGAAATGATTTGAACCAAATTTGAATTGAAATTTTATTGGATCTTTAAATTTCGGTCGAGTTAAAGAAAATTGCTGATTTATTGTCGGTTGTCGTTTAAATTTAACTTAGGTAAGTAAGAAATTAAAAATAATAGAAAATTTGAGAAAATTACGGTTTATCGTTGCAATACGTTCTGACCATAAATGTTTTTATTTTTTTTATGCTGGACTTCAAATGATGGCCATGCTCAGAATAAATCAGATTAATTTGCTACATAGCTAATCAGCTTCGTTTGAGTTAAGGAAGCTGCTTTCTGTAATGCACACAGATATTAGTCTAATTCAGGAACCGTACCTTCTTGATGGTGCTGGTTCTGGATTGAATTGTAATAATGGGATATTTGTTCAAAAGAATTTTGTCGATAAAGCTCGGGCGTGCATTTATATTGGCTACACTCATTCATGAGTGTAGCTCGGCTGATTGTTCGGTTATAATATCTAATAATTCCTGCAATAAGCAGGTGCTCGCATCAGTTTATTTACCGTATGACTATATCTTACCTCCTCCCTCAGAGGAGCTTGCTAATCTTGTGTCATGGAGCACAAGCATAAGCACATCCCTCTTGTAATCGGATGTGATGCTAATGCTCATTACTCGATTTGGGGTAGTACGAATATTAATCAGAAGGAACCATCTTTGTACAACTATATACTTTTGAGCTTATAATTGCATTCGACATGAGATGATTGAAATCAGTTTATGCTCTATGTAATCCATTAATTTAATTTTTGATTGGAGGGTGACGGATGATGTTCTCACCTCTGATCACAGCTGTATCTCGTTTAACATTAACCTTAAACGATCTTATTTAAAGCCATATCGTAACAGAAAAATTACTAATTGAGGACTTTGCTCTCTCGGGATGGCTTCTTCACTTATCCCACCGAGAGTAATCCGGTCGAGTCTTGACATTGAGGTACATACGTCTTCAATTGAGAAGTCAATTTCGACTGTTTTTGAAAAATTATTGTCCTCTTATTGCGAACCAAAAGACTCATAACAAACCGTTTTGGAACTCTGATCTTAAAACGTTAAGGAAATCTAGTTCTAAGAAACTAAAAAATAAAGCAAAAAACTTCAATCGCCAGATGGAATAATTTCTTAGTGGCACAAACGATATTAAGATCCGTTTACAGAGCTTCGTGGTTAAACTTCTGCGAGGAAATTAATAGAATATCGGCGGAGGCAAGACCAAATAAAGCATTGGCTTAAAATGGTGTTTGTAGACCTGATACTCCTCGTCTACCTGGCGGTCAGCTTTCCTCCTGTCATAGAGAAATGAGCTGCATCTATCTGTTCCCTGGTTGTGCCATTATTAGTTCAGATGATGCTACTACCGAATTCACTAAGGATCTTTCTGTGGCTCCTGAAACTGCCCTATATGTCCTGTGAAACTGCCCTATATGAATTTGTATCTAGGATTGAAAGATCCCTCAATAATAGTAGTGTCTTGTAGGTACTTTTCTCGATATAGCGAGAGCTTTTGATAGTACCTCGTTTATTTCGATTACTATGCTGGATTGAATAAATGCTCAGATCTAGCACTGTAGAGACTGAACTAGATGGCGCGTTAGTTTCTGTCAAGGTTACCAGAGGCTGATCCAGAGGGGTGTACTGTCTTCCCTTCTGTGGGTTTTGGTCATTGACAGATTACTAGTATGACTGCAGCAATCTGGTTTCATTGCACACAGTTATGCTGATGATCTTGTCTTATCAGTTTCAGGCAAACACCTGAATATCTTAAATATTGTGGAGCCAGGGTACACTGACATGGTACAGTGGTATCTTAGATAGGAAACTATCCTGGAAATTCCACCTTGATTTCAAAATACAAAAGGTTACTGCCATATTTTGGCAATGTAGAATGGGTGCAATTACCGATATTATCTTAAAGGCTTCTAATAGTAGGCTTCTAATAATAGTCTTCAAAACACGGCTTGTAGGGCTTTTACTGGAGCTATCTCCTCGACTCCACTTCTTCCTATGGAGTCCATTCTATCCTTGTATCATTTACGCACCTTTATTCTTCGCACTCCTTGTTCTGCAGCGTTTCGCTTGAGCAACACACTGTAGTCTTACAGTGGTTTGCTACTTCTAGTTGTCGTATGGCGAAGAATTTCATTAGCGAGCCCAATATCTTTGACAAAGGACCAGCTAAGAATCTTGGAAGGTCATGGTCGATTTAAGGTTCATCTCCATCGAAAAGGTTTATCTGATGATGATGCACTTTGTGTGCAGTTGTCCAGCTGTCAATATTATTTGGGTTCAGGTTTTCAGCTGTAAATCTATTAATGTAGATAAGTTGTCCTGCATACCTTGGTTCAAACTTGTACAGTTTGCTAAGGCTACAGAATGCACCATGGGCCGTGTAAGTGTGATCGCTTAAAATAATTTTATGGACATTACGTCCAAGTTTAAACGCAAATTTCTATAAAAATAATTTGTAGGTAATTGAAATGAGAAATGAGTTGAAACCAACTGGTAATTGAGCTATAAATATGTATATATCAAATGGTTGGAAATAAACATGAAATGGTTTCAATTAAGTGTGATTCGAATTTTAATTGAAACGTTAGATTTGAGTGCAGAATTTATGAAGGTATTCAAATTTGATTGCAATAAAAAAAATTAGTAAATTTGAAATATCGTTTGATTTAAACTTGAATTGATTTGAATTAAATTTATTTTGAATTTTAGTTTGAGCTTCAAATTTGACCATAATCTTAGGAGATATCAAACTATAATTCAGAAATAGTTTCAGAAAGATAAATTTAATGTAGTTTGAATAAAATTTGATTGAAAATGAATGTAAATTGAATAAAAGCCAGGTATTTCTAATAACTGTGTACAACCGACAAATTTCAATAAAAATACATTTACTTCAAATTAATGGAAACCAGTAAAACTAATTTCAAACTGTACTTGAAAATAGTTGACAACATTCGAGATACGATTCATATGTATGTATAGCAGGTTAAAATTTCGATTAATTTTTTTTAAATATATTTGAAAAGAAATTGAAATTAGTAAAACTAATTATCCGGTTATTTTGAATAAAATTGACACGTTTCATTGATAATTGAGAGAGTTAAACATTGATATTGATGTAAATCGTTCAAAATTTTTTAACAAAAAAAGAAACTTGATTTAACTAATTAACAATTAGTGCATTAGAAACGTAATTTCAATAAAATTTAAACTGATTTCTGTTAAATTTATGAAGAAGAATATTTGATTGAGATCAAATTTCTGAGAAAAAATTTCCACAAATTTTGGAAAAACCTCCAAAAATGTTCCTAGAATTTCAATTAGAATGAAACTAAAGTTTCTAAGAACCATTCAAAAAAAAATATTTATTTTGTGGAGCTCTAGCTGCCAAAGAAATGCTCACATGAAATACAATCAGTGCGTCACAGTTTGCACTCCATACGGAATTAACTTAAAAATATTTTAGGTTTATGTTGATTTTGTGTAACTTTAGATACTATATCGCTAAAAATAATTTGGGTCAGAATTTTTAAATGACTTGCACAAATAAATTGTAAAATTATGTTGTAACATTGATTAGACTTTGATTAATTTATATATTTCAAGCAAGTTTCGTTTTATTCAAACATACGTACGAATGAATAACTAATTAATTAAAACGGCGATTTCAATAGAGACCTTTCACTGGTCATCATTATTTAAAAATCAAGAATAGACAATTAATAACTAATAAACACAAACAATTTTCTCTTAATGGTATATAAACACAAAAAGAAATTTAATCATATAGATTTCCAATAATTATCATTCAACAAATTAAATTTATAAACAAAATATATAATTTTTTGTAGGTCAGCGCGATAAACGATAAAATTAAGATGATCGTGTGTCAAATTTCCTCACGATCATCTCTATACAAAAAATGTAAATGAAATTTACAACAATTTTCGGCTTACCTTAAGTTAGATTTTAGATCTACCTGTAAATAAAAGAAAAATAATTTGATTAATTTTAGGTACTATTTAGGTATGTTGTACAAAGGGCAAATCCAAATGACCTCCTCACTTTAATTGAGCGATGCATGTAATCACACTTGAAGCGTATATTAAATCTAATTAATTAACTAAATTTCCGTATAGCCTGGTATAGTTCGTATATATATGCTTTCTACAATGATGTCACTAAAATTTAATTTTAAAATGTAAATCCAATATGCACACAATAATAAAAATAATAATAGAACTATGTACAAATACGCAACCTTTCAACTTTTGGTTCATCAATTTTGGCCATTATAGGTATACAACATACTTATGTTTATATTCAACAAACGCAAAGTGAAAGGTATATATATACTGTATATAGTGTATATATGAATTCTATACAGCGAGTTTCTAAAATTCCGCTTCATAATGTGCTTATATTGTCTTTCGATCGATAATGTGTTCATCATGTTTTAGAGAGAAGAACAATAAAATTGTTAATTATATGTATAGAGTGCCGTCTGCGCGCACCTCTTAACGTGTGTTATGTCAAGTTTTGTTCACACACCGCGCGCGCCTTACCTAATACAAAAACAGTAACAACAACAGGCACAAAATTTAAATACAGTGTTCAGTATAACAATTAAAATTAATCGATTTTAATTATATATGCATTTGTAATATTTAAAATTAAATATCATTTTAATTTAAAAACTTTCTAAATTTTAAGTAAAATAATTAAATTAAATATTGTATTGTGCAGATATATTGTGTAGCCAGCAACAAAACAAAAACTAAATTGCGCGAAATTAAATTTCACAGAATTTTTTTTGTATTAAACCGTGCTGTCAAGTTAAAATTTGAACATGTGCAATTTACCAGTGACATTAACTGTCGAGGGTCATAATGTCTATGTGTGTGCGTGGGGGAGCGATATTTATATAAATAATTCGAGCGTTTTTTATTTTTTAATTTTTTCTTTAAAAATTTTATCAAGAAATTGGCGACACACTCGTAGACACGACATAATGACTAATGTGATCTAAAATGTGATTAAAATAATAATTCTTATTTTGTACTGAATGTATATATGTACATGCACATATTTCAAGGAATGACGGACTTATTGTGTTCTTCACAATTTGTATATAATCTTCTATAATATGAGACATGAGAAGCACAATATAATGAAAGAAATAGTTGAGTTCTCCAATATTTAAAAAAAAAATTCTAAAAAATTATGCACAGAGACACTATTTGGACTTAGAAAATGAGACCCGCGAGAGATGAAACGTGATAAATCCAAATTATCCCGCGCAAACGAACAATATAAACTGCTGCATGACGTATTTGCTTATAAATCTGAAAGCGTTTCTAATTTGTCTTTTTTATTAACGAATATTCTTGGAGCTGTCAAACTCAATCATTTTTTTCATTGTTAGATTTTTTTTTTTTTTTTGGTGTGTATTTGAAGCTTTTGTTTTCGTGTTTTCAACAGTTCTGTTAAATCTGAAAAGTGACGTAACAATGGGATTTTATGTATGTATATATGCAATAAAATGAATAAAGCATTTAAACATGTTAAACTGACAGTGATGTCAAATATATGCGTGTTGTGCATTTATCGAAGAATTAAACAAATACAATGATTCGGGTTTAGTGAGATATCCTATGCTCTATTGATATTGTGTTTATGATTAGACAAATTGGGCGACTTCGTCTTGATTTATTTATACGGGATTATTGGTCAAGCTTAAGTCAGTTAAATTTAGCTTTAATCATACCATTGTAACGTAAAACATAAGATCTAACCTCAGTCAAATAATTTCTTTAAGATTAAATAATATATTTCACGCTTCATGGCTATTATACTATATATTAAGCCGATGTGGCTTAAGTCAGATTTAAGTGCCATTCAATTGTAGATTTAAATACACACAATCAAATTTCTGCGAATAAATGAAAGCCTGAACAATTATTTTAAAGCTGATGAAATTTTGTGCACAAAGTATTTGATTTACTGAACGATTAAACATTTTACGTTCATGTTTTACAGAGTTTAGGTGCCAAATCCATCCCCTAATAAGGTACTTTTTTTAAGTCTTTTCGAAAGGAGTAAAATTGAGGGATTATTTGTTTCACCTTACATAAATATCGAATTTCGAGTTTGAATATGGAATTATGAAACGGTTAGCGGGATTGACTTTTTTTGAATAGCTACTTAGCTTAAGTTACACTATACTATAACGTCGTAACCCATATAATCTAAGACTCAGTCAAACAAAATAGTTATTCTACATCGAGTAATAAATTTTAATGTAGATTGTAGGCCACATGTGACTTAGCCCAAAATTATCTACTTTATAGTTCAAGTTAAAATAACTAATAGTTTTAATTTAAGTGAAATCATAATTTTAACTTGAACCACAAAAATCTTATTAAGTCTAATACAATTACATGCGTCCTTCAGTAACATAATTTCAGTTTATATGTGTGTAAACAGATAATTTTACCGTATTTAACTCGTATATTTTAAACTAAAGTCACATAGCTTAAAGCTACAAGCACATGATTCAAGCTTAAGTCACAAAGTTATACATACATACAAAATTAATAATCCAATTGATGAAAAAATATATATATTTTTAGCTTAAGCCATATACATTTCCAGCTTAAGTCAATTTTTTTTTTACCAACACATACATACATTTATTACCGACCGCTAGCTAATGGATTTAGTGTTCTACAAAAGCCGAACGGTAGCTCTGTTTTGTACACGGATACGTTTCCATTCGAAGCGTCACAAATTTAACCATTGCGCTATATGCTTGTTAAAATTCCTAAGCAAAACCAAATATGACTTAAACCAGAAATATTTGACACAGCCCAAAGTTATATGACTTCAGCTATGTGACTTAAACTATGTATATAATTTAAGCCAAAATTATGTGTCAAATAAAACAGTTATTATTCATCAGCCGGATATCCAAGATCAGAAAATAAATTTAACTTAAATGTAGATTGTATTAAGCCACATTGGACTTGAGCCAAAATTTACATATATTTCTAGTTAAAGTAAAATGGTTTTATTTTAAGTCTAATCAGTTAGTTTCATTCACATAATTTTAGCTTAAGCCACACAACAACTTAAACCACACAACTAACTAATGTTGCTTAAGTCTAGTACAATTACATACGCCCTATAGTAAGATAATTTCAGGTAATACCGAAGTTATCATATTTATGTAAACATGAGATTTTACCGTGCTTAATTCATACATTTTAAACCAAACGCTGCTTAAGCTGTGGGCATGTAATTCAAGATTAAGTCACATGCCAGGATATTGTATTGTTCTTGACTGAATGAAATATATTTTTACCAAACACGAAAAATATTGTAACACATTATTACAACTATCAATTTACTTAAATTTAACTTAATTAACTCAAATTTTAATTCATACTATTTTAAGGTAAAAATAAAACATATTTTCAGTCAAGTAACCACCCAAAGTTATACTTATACTATATTTATATTGAGCCATATGTGAAAGCGAATTAAGTTTAAGCCACAATATTATGTGATCTTCAATTGTAAAATTGAGAAACAATTTTAGCTAATGTATCTATATTTCTAATTAAAGTAACATGATTTCAATTAAGTCAAATGATCTTAGTTTAAGTTACATAAATTTAAGTTAAAATACAAAAATGTCACTAATGTGGCTTAAGCTGATACAGCTTATTTGCAGCCATATAGGTTAACTTTGAATCCAATAGTTTAAGCTCAATACGCAAAATAATATGACTTAAAAATAGATGGAACTTTACTTAAAATTATATTACTGTAACGTAAATCAGAATAGTGTGATTTAAGCTAGTGTTCTGTGGATTAGTAAACTGAAATTTATATATTTAAACCAGAATATTATTTTCTTCCAATTTTTCAATTCGCAAAATGTAGCTTTGGAAAATTTGTGAAAAAACTCAAAACAAAATTTAAAGCAGCACAAATAAGCAAATCTTTCCTGATCTCTCGTGATTAGTACTTCTGAATTAAGCTGGCTGAGGTTAATTACAATCAATATGTAATTATGTTTCTTTACGATTAAATACATTTGTTGTTCAATTAAATAAATTTGGTTGGTTTATTTATACGGGATTATTAAGTCAAGCTTAAGTCAGTTAAATTTAGCTTAAATCAGTCAAAACAATTCTGTAAGCTTAAATAATAAAATTCATGTTTAATGGATATTTTACACTACATTAAGCCGTATGTGGCGTAAGTCAGATTTAAGTGCCATTCAATAGTAGATTTAAACACACACAATAGTAGATTGTTGTCACAGATCATTCTTTCTATATAGTTCAAGCCGCATAACTTTAATTTAAAATTTAATTCAAATAGTTGTAATTTAAGTCCTGGCTTAAGTAGTATACTTTTACCCTAAGTCACAATAGTTTTGTTCAAAATTGAGGCTTACGGTAAAGAGTTTTACTTAAGTTATGTATTTTTAGCATTAGCCGTACCTAAATTACGAGTTTAAACCATTACATTCTCAATACTTCTTTTGTACAGATTTGTCTGGTTTAAGTCATAGTACTATAAGTTAAGCTTATATGACTTAAGTTAGAATTGAATGATATAAATTAATATACGATTTTCAAAATCAAAATTGTGAATTTAGCTAGAATTATGATGGTTAAGTTAAAATTTATTAAATAATATAAGTTTAGCAATTTTAACCGATTTCGAAATTTAAATTAATTTTATTTCTGAGGATCAGTAAACCAGAATTTGGTTTATTTCGTTTTAATGTTGCCATGTGCACTTGTAATTTACGATGAAATATTTAATGTATGTTTTTACTTTTTATTTGGATAATTACACACAATTCTTTTAGCCTTAAAGATGCGAAACAGCATTTTGAGCACCAATACGGCTTAAGTCTAATTAAGTCTAAAGGGCAGAGCGGATTTTACATTGGTTCCAACGAATGTGGACTGATTTTCAGCATAATTTATATTTTTATAATAATTTACAATGTTTCTTAATTTATTGGGCAGGTTTTCGATTATGTGGTGTTTCTATAAAAACCTTGTACAAAAATTAGTTTTGAATCTATTAAATATTACATTATATTCAGTGGGCTGCGACACAAATTTTCAAAAATACTGTTTAAAATGTTTGGTTGGGCGCAAGTTAAAGTGACAGTATTATACCTCTAAAGTAGGTATATCTATCTAACAAAAAATACCATATAGCCTAATTTTGTATCATGAAGCTAACGGTTTCAACTGGGGTTATTTGAAGTAATAGTTTCTACAGTACGAATACGAATTATCTTTAACATTTATAATATTTAGGAAATGTATTTATTGGATTTAATTTGTTTGATTATTACTTACTAAATTTGTTTATATAATTTATTAAATTATTTTATTTTTTTATCTATTTATTTAATTTAATATGTTTACATATTTAATAAATTTCTTTCTTATATTTATTTATTTTATCTATTTATTTATTTATTAAATTTTTCCATTAAGTTATTAACTTTTAAAATGTATTTAACATTTTTCATTTATTTAATAAGTAAATTTATTTATTTTATTATTTTATTTGTATAATTTATTTAATTTATTCAATTGATATAATTTATCAATTTTAAAATTGATTTTTTTATTTTAATTAATTTATTAATTTTGTTATTATTTATTTATGTATTTTAATTAATTAATTAATTTAATTTATTTAGTTAGTTTTATCTTTAACATTTATATTATTTGTATTTATTGGATTTAATTTGTTTGATTATTACTTACTAAATTTGTTTGTATAATTTATTAAATTAGTTTATTTTTTATCTATTTATTTAATTTAATATGTTTACATACTTAATACATTTCTTTCTTATATTTAATTATTTTATCTATTTATTAATTTATTAAATTTTTCCATTAATTAAGTTATTAACTTTTAAAATGTATTTAACATTTTTCATTTATTTAATTAGTAAATTTATTTATTTTATTATTTTATTTGTATAATTTATTAAATTTATTTAGTTGATTAACTTTTTAAATTTATATATCATTTTTAATTAATTTAATTTATTTAATTTATTCAATTGATATAATTTATCAATTTTTTAATTGATTTTTTTATTTTAATTAATTTATTAATTTTGCTATTATTTATTTATGTATTTTAATTAATTAATTTATTTAATTTATTTAGTTAGTTTTATCTTTAACATTTATATTATTTGTATTTATTGGATTTAATTTGTTTTGATTATTACTTACTAAATTTGTTTGTATAATTTATTAAATTATTTTATTTTTTTATCTATTTATTTAATTTAATATGTTTACATATTTAATAAATTTAAATTATTTATTTTATCTATTAATTAATTTATTAAATTTTTCCATTAATTAAGTTATTAACTTTTAAAATGTATTTAACATTTTTCATTTATTTAATAAGTAAATTTATTTATTTTATTATTTTATTTGTATAATTTATTAAATTTATTTAGTTGATTAATTTTTTAAGTTTATATATCATTTTTAATTAATTTAATTTATTTAATTTATTCAATTGATATAATTTATCAATTTTTTAATTGATTTTTTTATTTTAATTAATTTATTAATTTAATTAATTTAATTTATTTAGTTTATTTAATTTCTTTAAGTTATTTAACATTTTTAATTTATTTATTTTGCTATTATTTATTTATGTATTTTTATTAATTCATTTATTTAATTAATTTTTTTTTTTATATTTATATTATTTAGGAAATGTATTTATTGGATTTAATTTGTTTGATTATTACTTACTAAATTTGTTTGTATAATTTATTAAATTATTTTATTTTTTATCTATTTATTAATTTATTAAATTTTTCCATTAATTAAGTTATTAACTTTTAAATTGTATTTAACATTTTTCATTTATTTAATAAGTAAATTTATTTATTTTATTATTTTATATGTATAGTTTATTAAATTTGTTTAGTTGATTAACTTTTAAAATTTATATATCATTTTTAATTAATTTAATTTATTTAATTAATTCAATTGATATAATTTATCAATTTTTTAATTGATTTTTTTATTTTAATTAATTTATTAATTTTGCTATTATTTATTTATGTATTTTAATTAATTAATAAATTTAATTTATTTAGTTAATTTTATCTTTAACATTTATATTATTTGTATTTATTGGATTTAATTTGTTTGATTATTACTTACTAAATTTGTTGGTATAATTTATTAAATTAGTTTATTTTTTATCTATTTATTTAATTTAATATGTTTACATATTTAATAAAATTCTTTCTTATATTTATTTATTTTATCTATTTATTAATTTAAAATTTTTCCATTAATTAAGTTATTAACTTTTAAAATGTATTTAACATTTTTCATTTATTTAATAAGTAAATTTATTTAGTTGATTAACTTTTTAAATTTATATTTCAGTTTTAATTAATTTAATTTATTTAATTTATTCAATCGATATAATTTATCAATTTTCTAATTGATTTTTTTATTTTAATTAATTTATTAATTTAATTAATTAATTTATTTAATTTATTCAATTAATTTAATTTATTAAAATTACCTTATTTATTTTATTTATTTAATATATTTATTTTATTTTATTTATTAAATTTACTTAATTGATTTATTTAATTAAATTAATTTATTAATTTATTTATTCATTTCAATTACTTTATTAATTCAATTTATTTAATTTATTTAATTTCTTTATATTATTTTAATTATTTATTTATTTTAATTTATTAATTTATAATTAAATTATTTTATTATATTTATTTATTTTAGTTAATTTAAATAATTTATCAAATTTATTCATTTGTTTTACTTATTTCAGTTATTAACTTTTAAAATTTATTTTATATTTTTAATTAATTTATTTTGTTTTATTATTTTATTTAGTTATTTAGTTTATTTTATTATTTATTTTATTTATTTATTTTAATGTATTAAGTTTACTTAATTTATTTATTTTAATTTATTAATTTATTTAATATAATTTATTTACATAGTTTATTTGATTTATTCAATTTATTTAATTTCTTTCTTTAATTTATTAGTTTATTTTTTTTATTCAATTTATTTTAACTATTTAATTTAATTTATTTATTTTAAGCTTTTAATTTACTTAGTTTATTTAATTTAATCAACATTAAAATAAATACATTCGTATTAGTTGGATAAAGGATAGATGTAGCAAAGCCACTTCAAACATCTTATCTGTGGGAATTTCCTCAAACAATTAAAAAAATGGGAGATAATTAAATTAATATAAAAAATACATTTTTTAGCTTATTTCATTCAGAATATTCAAAATGTAAATGTTTGGATGCACATTTACGTAAATAATAAAATTATACAGGGTCTCCCAAATATTCACTGACACAGGTGGATTGGTCAAAACGAGGGTGACTTGAGTTCTACCACTTTGCAGTGGCTGGTCGTTTAAAGCTAAACGCTTTCTAAAGCCTTCCGATATAGTACCCTCAAGGGAGGAGTAATTGCTATAACAGAAAAACTGGTAATAAGAATATTAAAATATTACATTCATTTGAAAGTTTATAAAATTTAGTGACAAGCAAACTATAATTATTGCCGTAATCTCAAAAAATAATTGATGATATTGAATTAAAAATCTAAAATATCAACATCTTTCATTTGTTAAAATCGCACAATTTCGAATTTATATAATGGATTAAATGTCCGAATATAAAATTCAGAATTATAAAAATTGAAATTTTTTAAAATAAAATTTTTTATTAAAGTAAATCGTAAAAATATATAACTCTATGCTCGGATTCTGACTGGATTTGTTAAGATACATATTTCATAATACATATTTCGAAAGTAAAAGCTATCTCCAATAAATTTACTAGTTAATCTTGCTTAATGCGGCTTAAATTGCAGGGCGTTCTTAAAAAATTGTTTAACTTATGAAATTAAACAATCAAAGACCACTAATCCAACCTACATTAAAGTTATCATTATGCTTACGGCTATTTCTATCGATTTTCCCAATCTATGTAAATATCAAATTTATTAATTGCACAAATTCGATAAAAATTCGAGTTGATACGAAAATTAATGGTTGTCGTCTACCAGATAAACTAGCTCATCCTATATACTTATATGTATGCACATATACATATATAGATACGAACAACGTCTTAAACTATTAATAAATTATTTTAAGTCGTTCAAATGTAGGCGAATACTTGGCGATTTTTTAATACTTGTGTGTTGCGTTTTTTTTTTTGAGAAGATATGTAAATTAATTTTCTTCTATAGGTCTATGTCCTATATATACTTCTATATATGTATATATTTATGTTGTGTCTTATGTGTTGAGCCATAGTTTTGTGTGCGATGCAGCGCATACAGATTAAAATTACATGAAAATGCATTAAAAATGATGATAAAATAAAATTCACTGTACACAATCGTATGTACGAGTATGTACATATATGCTGGAGACGTGGGATGCATTTCAACGAAAAAAAAACTATAAAATTATTTATTTATAATAATAGTAATAATAATAATATATATAGAATACATATATAGTTATGTTCTGCGAATAATGTTTTTTCATGTATGTACATTATTTAAGTCTATTTAAAAAAATATTGTTGATTTGCATTTAAATACAAGTATAGAGGTTTGTGCATAGTGCACACATAGTGCGCGCATAAAACAATAACAACATTCCAGAACACAGTAGTTGCCTTGCTAGCATTTTATCTATTTATAAGGGGCTCGATAATTGGATATATACGGTTGTTGGTTGTTATAAAAATATGCAATTTAATGTTTAAATCTATTTAGCATAATACATAGCTCCATATACATAAATAATCGAATGTGCAGAATAGAAATGCGAAATCGCGTAATTGTTTGGTGCAATTTAAATTTAAAATTATGTATCTTTATTGTAAATAGCTATTTTTTGTTTAAACACATAATCTAACCTCGATAATAAGATGTCGCTCAGTTGGCTTACGGTGTTACACAATTATTATTATTTAGTTTTAGTGTTATAGACGCGCGGTTCCAATGATTGGTTTTTCATGCGCGCAATTTCGATTACATTTTTTTTTAAATATAAATTTGAAATGTTAAATTTCGTGGGAAGATTTATGAATATTATTACGTATTTTTGTTTTCACATAACCTAAATATTTTTTATTGTATTTATAATTGAAATCTGATTAAGGTGCTCTAATAATTGTATGGATTAATTTTGCGTGGAGTGTCACCCGATTTAATCGAGCTATATAACTAGACTAATTACGCGGTCATTTGTTACATGCGACCTCAAGATTCAGGTGAATTTTTATAGATCGTGTATTCATTGTACCAATTACACGATATTTGATACAAGTTCTATTAGAATTTAATTTTATTTGAATGATCACGATTATAAGTTTGAATAAATTATGATCGATGCTGTGGGCAAAATTATATTTGACCAAGTTTTATTAAAATCGTGCTTCATACAAATTTAAGTCTTGCAAATATAACTCCGAATGTTAATTTGGTGAAGTTAACCTTTACATAAAAGTAAAGGTAATTAACGGTCACTATAACAATTTATAAAAACTAAATCTAACTATAATTTTAAAAATAAAAGAAGTAGGTTTGAGGCCGCATTTCGTTAAATTTTTTGACGAGACAGCCTATTATAGAAAGTAGTGTAGTCTGCAGGTTGAAAG
Source organism: Tipula unca (assembly GCA_951394425.1). NCBI lineage: Eukaryota > Metazoa > Arthropoda > Insecta > Diptera > Tipulidae > Tipula > Tipula unca. Next base: position 43,125,414 of record OX596381.1, on the reverse strand, counting down.
CCTTAGGGCCGGGTACAGTGGCCGACCTAACTATAGCTCATATTCACGCTTAAAACAAAGGGTTTGGCAGCCAACAAAGTAACAAAAGCATTGTGGAATGTGTGCATAGGTCAAACGAGTCTACACATTGTAGGGTAGGATGGGTGTAAAGTTGGAAGCCATTGAACCAGTTATTTAGGAAGAAAACTGCGTTGAGCGGAGGAATTAACAGCTTTAACGGAAAACGCTTAAAATTAGAATGAAAATTGTGTGGGTTTGTCGGATTTGGATGTGGCAGTCGGATAAGGCTGTCATCCGTACAGACGGTAGACATGTGCCTATACAAAAGAAACTGCTGTTGAACACTCTTTGGAGACCATATCGTAGATACCATACAACAATCTATGCAAATAAATCAAATAAAGTTCCGGGGTACAACATGCAACATTATATCTACCTAGATTGGACTAAGCGGGTACGATAAAATGAAAGAGTCTTACACTTGCTTACATTCAGAGGTCAGACTCAGTCTGTTGATAATTGACCAACTACAAAACCTATTTAAGTTTTCCTTCAGCTTCACACAGTTGAAGAACGTTACTAACTTGAGCGAAAATTTTAAGATTTTAAGAGAAATCGAACTTATCAAAAACCTTATAGCAAAGTCTGTTTAAAAACGAGTTGCTGCCTGGTTTAAACTATTAAATAAATTACACACTGTGTTGACCGATCGGGATAAAATTCATGCTAAGCAGGAGAAATAAATTGCTTGGTATGAAAGAGCACGACTCTATGAACGATGGATTTAAAGAGCATGGATGAAGAGTATGGTGAACGTCGCGACCAGCATGACCTTTATCGACATACAAATTGGAGTAATTTAAGGCAGTTTGAGCAGAAACCGCCTAAAACCATCCAAATTTATTGTCCTCAAATTTACACAAATTTCGAAAGATCCGATTTTTACTTAATTGAAATGAAAAATATTGTGGATAGAACTGGGAGTACGGGGTGTCATCAAAAATACTAAAATACAATGTCATCGAATTTTGTTGTGATAATAAGATTCCTATAATTTCATGTATGCAACATGTGGGCCCCTAAGAACATTAAAACTTGTTGTTATCGAATTTAAACATGTCCCGAAAATCGGAGGTTTTCAATTTAATACAGTTTTAAATTGTCATGAGTACTAGATGAGCTATTTTTGAAGGTCATAAAAAACAAGACTGTGTCACCGAAATCATGCACACATAATCAAAATATGTCTTTACATCAATAACAAGTGCTTGGGGTTTTTTGTGGGGTTAACAGGATGCTAACTTTGAATAGTCGGTTCGAACAAGCCACATACAAAAAATGCAAGAACCGGTAATCGAACCCATAAATAGTACGATCCACCGTACGATCACTAATGTGATATCGGATACATTTTCAACCTGCACATGATTCTTTTGTTTTGCGGTCTCGCATGGGTTTTCCATAACGATTCTAATCTCAATATTGTTCACCTTTGTTGTTGGTAATGTTGATATTGAACTCCCATCTTACACGATTATCTAGAGCCACACTCGAATATAGTGCCGAGTCAATTACGTTACTGGCATCATGCCAGTCTTTATTAGAGCTGATACCCAATCTCAAAGATGCCACATCACTAAATGACTTATTAGAAACTTTAAATGCTCTTCATATTGAAGGATACGAAGATGAACAACCTAATGAGGACGAGCACTCGGACGAAGATATTTTTAATCTGCCGTAACTCATTAACGATATCCAAAGGGCGATTTCAAGTCAAAGTCGTATTGTTTTTTTCCTTTATCTCCATTTATAGGAGCATATGGCATTTACTAGACCGGACCATCTAACTCTCTTTGGGGCTATTGCCTTTAATTTCTGTGTTCAATCTCAGGGTTTTTTTTCTTAATGTTTTCGTGTGTTAGGTCTGATAGCTTCTGTAGTTTCTGCTGCATGTAGGCGTGCTTGTGTATTAGCAGGCATATATTATCTGCGTACTCAAGATCATTAAGTGTTCTAATGGGATTCCACTGGATGCCGTTTGGTGGTGCGTTGTCTAGCTTGCGCACGACACTATCTAGTGCTGAGGAACAGTAGTGATGATTGTATACATCCTTGTCTGACTCCTTGTGTATATAGTAGTATGTTACAATCGATTTCCATTTGTGTTGAACTATATTTCCAGCTACCAGGTACTTTCTTTGATGAGTTCGGTTTTTTACCTCGGAATGACTATTTCGCAGAGTGCTTTGCATGCTTATTCGGACTGAGTTAATGTGATCTGTATATAGCTTCTTGCTGGTCTGAAAACAACCTGTTCGTTTCTTTTATGTTCCATCATAGTTATGATTATGATTTCTAGCGTGTGGCCGCGGCGACTGGTGCGTACATGGCGTAATCAAAAGGTCCCCTTATCACACGTTCTTCGCAGTAAAAATAAGGCTGTATTTCGGCAATAATGCGTCGAATGTTGGCTTCAATTGTTTCTGATTCATTGGCATAGACATGTAATTATACATATCACCAGATAAAATAATCTAATTCCGTCAAATCGCACAAACGAGGTGGCCAGTTAGCAGCTCCATTTCGTGAAATTAATCGTTCGTCAAATGTGTCTTTCTGTAAATTAATTGTATCGCACGCGGCGTGATATGTGGCGCCGTCCTGCTAAACCCTCATGTCTGCAACACTAATGCCTTCCAATTGAGGCACGAAAAAGTTAGTAATCATGTCCCTGTACCGCTCACCGTTGACTGTATCGTTGTGACCTACATCATTTTTGAATAACTGTGGCCCAATAATTCCACTAACCCATAAAGCGCACCAAATTCGACAGTGGCTTGTGGATTATCTCCGCTCCAAAGGCGGCAATTATGTTTATTGACATAACCATTTAACCAAACGTGTGGTTCATCACTGAATAAAATTTTCAAATGAAATGTTGTGGATAAATAGCAATGCATTCTTCGGCCCATTCACCAAATGTACGGCGCGAACGATAATCGTGTGGCTTCAATTCCTTTTTAAGTTGAATGTTGTAAACACGTAAACCAAGACGTCTACGCAAAATTTTCCATAAAGTGGGATGGCCACATGTTTAATTGTTGACCACGATTACGAATTGACTAAACGATGTCTTACTGGTTGCGAATTACCTTTTCGAGTAAACGTGGTGCGAAAACGATCCATATCTTCTCGAATTAATAACTCTGATGAACGAATTTGAGCACCATTAAATGCACGTAATGCCCGATGAGTTTCTCGAATTGCACAATGTTTTTCAAAATAAATTTGGAAAATTTGGAAACGTTGCTCCGGCGTGAGTCTAAACCTAACTAATCTCAAAATAACCGAGAATCGGTTGCCACAGAAAACAGTGTTACCATTTTAAAGTTCTCCTCCTCTAAAAAAAAGTAGTATTAAGTAGTATGTTATCAGTTTGTTATTCTTCAGCTTTATTATGGCACTTGTAGTAACTTCCCGGTCCTTTGGTGGCCATCTGGAAGCTCTTCATTTGGTTCCTCAATTGTTTGAATTAGGTGGCCCCCATTCCAATTTTGATTAATAAAATTATTATTTTTTAGTACCAATATAGTTTGTTTTTTTTTTGGAGACTAAATATTGCAGAAATGAGTCGAGATGAAAAATTTTTTGAACCAGAGTTAATTGTGGTTTTATGTCCTTTTCAAATGAACATAATATACTCAACAAATATTTAAGGGTTTCATGTATTGAACAAATATTTAGATCAGAAGACACCAGCTGCGTAAGGCTATCTGGGTTAAACTTCAGCTCCAAAATTGTCCAGAATAAATTTGAAACAATCTCGGATCTTCGAAATAGACTTTGTTGTTTCTTTATAAAAGTAAACCGCGCATTTACCAGAAAACCAATCAACCAACAACAAACAATTGCAATACAAAATATATAAAAAATAATATTCGTTCAGCAGAAAACCGCGCACAACTTTGACCTTAAATTGCAATAAATATTTATAACTATAAAAAAACTATTATCAAATCGATAAGTTTTTTTTTTATTATTGTGTAATTTCAAACTAAATTTCTATACCTGATTTATTACCACCCAATTATCCCGAAAAAAAATCGCATTTATCATGCAACAAAAAAAAATGTAATTTTCTTCTATATATTCCGCGCACTCTTGAGCATCATGAACTTACTTCAATATAAATTTGCAGAAATCTCGATATCATCCGGTTAGATCGTTAAAATAACACTACCGCTAAAAACTACAAACTATATACTCGTATATGTATACACAAAAAAGAAAGTTAGGTGATTTATCAAATTATCAACAAATATTATTTAAAATAAAAATATTTTCAACTTTTGAACTTTTTTTTTTTTTTGTTTCGGTTTCGTAGAAGAAGATTTTTTTATAAATTTCTTAGATATGAATATTGAAGGTATGCTGGTGTGCTGCTTAACATAAGAGCTCAGATAGAGACGTGGTGTGTGTTAATTTTTTGCTTACATATATCGTGCTATTTACCTTCCTATTTTTTTTATAAATAAGTTCTATTTAATTTCACAAGTTCAATGGTTTGTATTGTTAAGTATGTAGTTTGGTTAATGGTTTTGAGCACGCTGCGTCTTTTGAATGTGTGTGCGAGCGTGCAACGGTGTTTTTTTTTATTTTTCTTATAAGTCGACTTCTTATTTATATCCTATAATCGAATCGATGAGTTAGCAATTTATATTATGATGCGGCAAAGAATTTTTTATTTTATTTTTTTTTTATCTAAATTCCGTTTCTTAAATATTGAATGGGCATGTAGTTAATGTACAGTAAAACGATAAGGCAGTGGCGTAGTCACACGGAATATATACTGTATGAACTCGACATTTCACTGTTGAGACTATATAAATCGAATTGACTTTAAGTGATCTGATACATGGATAAGGCGCGAGCCAAGAGCTTACTAATGTACATATACTGACACTGCTGCTTATACAATAATCGTCCAATGACTTGAAAAGAGATCATAGATCATAAACACGTGATTGGGATCAATATAAGTTGCAAAACCGAAAATTGTAAATTAAATTACATTTCCAAAATTGAAAAAGATTATTGAAATTTAGTTTCATATAAATCGGACAACTAAACTTTGACTGAGTGGTGTACTAATTTCAATTTACGATCAAATTCAAGATATTTAATTGCGTTGACCATTTGATCGAAGAATTTCGATTTTTTAATCCAAATAAGTTAGATTGCATCAAATATAAAAACAAGCCTGTCACCTTGCAACATCGATATATGGAGCCAAATAAAAAAAAAAGATAAGCAAAAACGGAAGTAATAATTACCATCAAGTTTACTCAAGTACTCAAGAAATGACCTCCATTCATTAGCCTGACACAATACTAGTGATCGTCATTATTTTAATAAATTATGGGATCAATTCTCGAGAATTTAAATGTCGAGGACTATAAAAACGGAGACAGAATAACATCGGCACTAAATAAGTTTGTTGCTATAATACGTGGATTTTAAATCCGCGTATGATAGTTTCTCTCTATCAGACTTATCATAAGACCAATACTATCATTTGTCGTCGAATTAGTAATGGAACTGTGGACACACTATAGCATCTTAGCTAACCAAACGTCGCAGTATTCATTTCCATTATAAGAAATGAGTTGAACAGTTGATTTCCGGAAATTTCAACTTTTACGAAAAAAAAATCTAAAACAAATCATAATACACATATTGCCCATCGCAATTGCGCTTAATCCACATTAGCCAGAATCGGATATAGAATATACAGTTTCCCAAGCGATAAAAACATCAAATGCCGGAAAAAACTACCTCCATCAAGATATTCAAACAGGAGCTAGTAGAATACGATAAATTGTTCTATCAATAAGAGATACGCATTATAGTATAGCACGGTCACGCAGTATTATATATATTCGCTATAGCAGCTCGAGTCCTTAATTCAAAACTGACGTGGACATATTTTGGTTACCTAAGGGCACCGGGGCAATTACAACAATCACCGTTATGTGATTTCCAGCGATTACCCTGGTGTCCAGAGAAATAATGCAACCTGTCATTTGAATGGAGGCGTTCTGACCGCCGAGAACAAAATCAATAAGGTGGAAGTGTTTCCTGCTACCATTCAAGTTTGCCATATTCCAGAACTTCATCCAAAAACAATTTTAAAACCTGGACGTTGTAAAGTCCAAAAATCTATCTAAAAATAGTTTTCAAATAAGAACGTTTCATTGAGGATTACAGCCATTTTAAATCAACTATTCTAATCTCTGAACCTATGGGTCGAGATCCAAAAACTATTTAATATTTTACAAGAATTTTGAATTACGACTTTCAAAATATTAAAGAAATGCACAGAATTATCGAATTTCAAAACTTTAAAATTTCTCAAAATTCTAATTTTTATATTGAAATTTGAAAATTTTCTAAAATTCTTAAACTTCCGGATACCCAAAATCTGTCAAAATGTTATAAATTATGATCTCAATTTTAAAAAAACTTGTGTTTATCGAATTTTGAAGGTTTTAAAACGAATTTTAAAATTCTGAATACTAAATTTTCATTTGGAATTCAAATTGAAAAAATCAAATTTAAAATATTTCGGAGTTTTAAAATGTTATGGATGCATAAACTATAACTGACCCTGCATTTCGTATGTTAAAATTGAAATATTTTTTTTCAGATTTAGGATGACCCCAGGATATTTTGAATTAAAATTAAATAAATTTACTTTGATTTTAAGATCAATTTGGCAACAACCTGCTTTACTTAATACAAAAGTGGAAATTGCTTCGAATCTTACATCGCTAGAAAATCAGTTTTGAGTGGTTCAACAATTTGAGCGTCAGGGAATTGAAAAACATTATGTACATTTGAATTTAATCTTGATTTAGAAAAATCAATTGAAATATCTAATTAGATACAGTGGTCAAAAACACCAATAGGACAAAGGCTAGAATGTACAAAAAAAAATTCTCTACAAAAAGAGGCTAATTATTTATACAGAATATTATAAAATGACAGATTTGCAAAGGCAACGAGAAGCATTGTTGCAAACACAACAGTTGTAGATTATGAAGATTGCACTGGGACAAAGGTATATACGAGTATGCAAATATTTCATAAATATTTCACTGCTACATTAGGAATTATAGTGCGAGAACGACGATTTGCTTCTAAGCTGAGCTAATTGATCAGAGGGGAACCGATAATCACGTAGAAGTTCTTTTAGCGATCAAAGAAAGAATTATAGGCAACATATAAACTCAATCCCCAACATCGCAAGCCATATGATTGTCGTGCCCCTACAGATATTATACCAAAAGTAATAGGATTATCAGGATTAATTAAAATGTCACAATAATGTGCGATATAAATTTTTAACAACAAATTTATTTTGTCAATCTTTAACCCGAAGAAAGACCAATGCCGTCTCTTTGTAGTTCATTATTTCAAATGATGATTAGAAGGCAAATTAATTAAACAACTGTCCTCAAAATAGCTATATGGACAATGCGAACCGGCTAGCACACCACAAATACAATATTGACATAATATGTTAATATCCGAAACTCAATTACAATTAATACTCAACTTATAACCTAATTTGTCTGGAAGAGTGATACACAACACTTTGTAATAAGAGTAGTATACTGATTTCCAAAACACGCAATAAGCAGCAGTTCATGAATTATTTTAACCACCTGGGACAAATGTTTCTGGCAAAGGTTGATTACAACGGAAAACATACACAATGGGGTCGAGATTAACGATGCCGAAGAGTAAACAATAATATGAAGGATGTACAGTCATTGGATTATATAACAACCGGACATCTTACATACTGGCCTACGGATAAAATAACAATTCCTGATTTAATTGACTTCTGTGTTACTAAAGCCATTGCACGTACGAATACTAAGGCTAAACTAATTGGTATGATCTGTTGTCCGATCGATCGTCACTATACAGAAAAACCAAATCGTCTCACAAATAAACAAACTAAATGGGATACATTTAGAAGTCTAGTAGAACTGGATGTTCCGCTTAGCACATCGGTAGTTATTGATGCGGCAGCAGAAATCAGCAGACTACGCCCATTATCAGTATTGCAGAAAAAGGTAATAAACTTTAAAAATAATATCCAGAAACGAATCCAAGAAAAATGGAAATTTGGCGGAAAGTTACCGAAATGCCAACACTTTTATGATTGAGTCCGTGAAATAGTGCGTACTACCAGATCAATTGGTGAATGATTCAACCACAAAACCTATAAAATTTAAGTGGAAGGGAAATTAGATTACAAGACTGCATAAACCCAAAAAAGACTCCAGTACTGAATTACTAAATTCAACACAATCATGAAAACTGGTTATATTACAAATTTCATCGTATCGTTCAATAAGCATTCTTTCCTGAATCTCAAAGTTATTCGAACGGCTTCTTATTCCAGACCATCAATGTGGTATCCGAAACCAAAGCATGGAAAACAAGAAATATGGTTCTGCTGTCTTCTTGGATATTGCACAACCCTTTCATAAAATTTGGCACGATGGACAATCTATAAGATTAAAAAGCTGCTGCCGAAGAATTTTCTCGAAAACTATATCTACCTCAAAGGCAATATCTGGTTAAACAAAACGCAGCAACTACTGAATTAAAGGATATTATCGCAAGTCCAGTGTTATATACTGGCTGTATACAGTCGATTTACCCATTATGCCAGCACAGTAAAAGTATCAACATTTGCAGATGAGTCGAAACTACCGTTTTGGTCACAAAAAAAAAACCAAGACTGCCGCAAGAGGATTGCAAAAGCATTTAAACAAAAAGACTAACATATAGGTTAAGGCTTCAAAAATTGTAGTAATTTTAGTTTGTAAGAATTGATTCAAGAATAAAGCCAAAAGAATGAAATTCATTTAAATGAAAAGAACTTATCTCGGATCGAGAAGGAAACGATCATCAAGCTGTATTACCCTGCTCCCGTGGAGGGTCCAACGAGATGGGTACGTACGTTCAACGAGCGAATCAGATCCCAATAGAATTGTAGACGTCATTTTTAGTTTTACAAATTGCAATTTTAAATGCAACACTAGAAATACCGCGGATAGATAAATATAACGTAAAAGTTATGAAACTGTGGATCGAATTGTTCATAAAGTGAGCAGGTTTTTAAAGCTGTTCCAACTGTTCGAAGTTCGTGAGGTAAGAAGCAGAAACTGACTTAATGTACTATTTGTTCTTAAGAACAAACATTTTATATAACAATTGGACAGTAAACAGGATAATCCCAATTATATACCTAATAAATGAACATATCTCATTTAATTGTTGTTGTTGTCTAAGATAACAATACACTTCCTCCGTAACACTATAACAGGAACATGCCGAACAGGTCTTAGTCTTTAAAATTGAATAAATGATTGAATTTCATCCGATTAACAGGTGGATAGGCTAGGCCCAATATTGGTTTTAAATTGCGATATTTGAAACAACTGTTGATGTTGTGTTCTGTAGGCCGGGGCATACAAATTAATTAATTTTTTGTATCAACTAAATTATTGAGAATTTTAAATAAAAAATATTCATCAAGCAAAATTCTTCTATTTTCCAGTGACATAACATAAGGCCAAACTTTTCAGATCGTATCGGATATTCCATATAACAAGTTGACGGAACATAAATTTGGTAAATTTTTTTTGGAGGCTTTCAATTCTATTAATATACTGGTCATAAAAGGGATTCCAAATTTGAGATAAGTATTCAAGGGTACTTCTAATAAGACTATAGCATAACACCAAAAGAGCAGAAGGATCCTTAAAGTATCTGCCTCCATTTTTTTCAAATGCCTTACAAATCACAAAACTCCTCCAAATTGGTTAATGTAACTAACAAATATTGTCTGCATCCCCATTCTTATGAATAAGCACTATAAATGATTTCTTCCATTTAGACAAAATAGGAGTGATTAATAGACATGTTGAATAAGTAGGTGATAGTGCGGCAAGAACCTCCTTCAGATTTTTTAGAAATAAGTTTGGTAGTTGATCGGGACCTGCACCTTTATTAATATCCAACGTTTCCACTGCACTTTGTCAACCTAAATTACTAAATTACTAGCTGAGCATTTGGAAGAGTTAGAGTCTGGAACAAAGAAATAAAACGTTTGTGAGCCTTTTCTTTTGCCCTTACAAACTATAAAATAAAGATAGACCCTGTAGCATCAATATTAAAAAAAAAAGATCAAGAATTCTATTTTGTTCGTTACTTACATAATGAAATTGAGACAGGAGTTTCAATTCCATTGTATCAATTAGATACTCTGCAGTGCGCCCTTCAAACTTTGATGCAAACATATTGCTTGGAATATCAATGCTCCAGTGAATTGAAGATAGATTGAAATCACCCACGACAATAAATTTGGAATTTGAGTTAGACGAATTTACAATATTTGACAAGTGATCTAAAAGTAATTTCTAATCATTAAACGAAATACCTACATTAAAACATACACCACACATATGATTAATGTCAATCCAATTTCCAGATTCACTTTTATCCATACGTTATCTATGACATAACAGTTCTGTAAACCCATTAACTTATTAAATTATTATTGTAAACTCCGACTTTTCGGGACTTCATATAATTCAATTTCAATTTCCAACGTAGCAATATGTTAACTATTATATACATAAACGTAAGAAGGGACTATTTGGTCCCCACAACTGATCACCTTTGTGATCATAATGGAACGATCGACAAATCACATTTGAGATATACAAACAAGCTTACAAACAATCTATTGCAAAAATTAAATTATTTCCCATGCATGTAATTACAAATTATTTTACTCTACTGTAGACGCGTACACAGCTAGGAGGAGGTTACGAGGACACATCAATGTACGTTTTTTGTTATTACACAAAACTTTTACTTTCTGTGATTTTGTTAAAATGTATGGATAAAATCGATATGTACGTCAAATAAATATATATTTAAATTTCATGCTTCAAAATAAAACGAGCTGCGCTACCATTAAACTACATATACCTTGAGAAGCAAACTACATAATAAAACGTTACATTCGATTTCAAAACTAAAATCTGATAAATATCAAATTTGATTTGAATACATCAACAATAAATAAATGTACCTGTTACTCGTCGTAAATTTTATTTGCGACTTTCCAGTTTTGCTTTTAAGATACTCAAAACTTTATCTTAAGTTAAAAATAGATTAATTAATTGGATAATTAGCTAACTTTTAAGCTTATATGTAGGAAAACGAAAATGAAATCATTTTTTGACAACAACAATAGAGATACCTAGTAAAAAGGCTTAATTATCTACAAAACACACATTTTTTTTCTATAAATTACCTCATTTTTGATAAAACGATTAATTATCACCACCGTTTTTTAAACGAAATAAATGAACATCAAATTTAGATAAAAATCTTGAGAAACTATATTTTATATAGTTTGGGCGCATAGTGTATTTCGAATACACTTAAATATTTTCATTTTATTGTTATGTCTAATTTGGTGGTTTGTTATTGTATGTGGCTGTGTGTATATACCATTAAGAGATAACATGTTTGTGAACGGAGCAGATCGGACAGTAACAAAATGATTTTGGTTATTAATTATAGAGCTAGACACTATAAACTATTTATATCTACACAACATAGTTTCTCAAGGGAATATGATAAATTTCAATTCGATTGGTAATGGTATTTGAAAAAAAAAAAGAAAAGAACAAAAAAATATTTAATTTTAATAATGTAACGCTGGGGTGCCGCGTACTAAAATATTTGGTTAACAATATTTTTTGTTACATTATAGCTTAGATTTGAGGCAGTAGCGTAGTTTTATGTAATTCAAACAACACTTTTCATACCTACATCTCCGCATGCACCTTAAAGTTAGGCATCTATTCGACGCAATTTTAAATGGTTGGACTAAATTTGTGATGAAACAGAACGTTAGATCTGATGTTTATTGATAATCCAGAACTCTTCAAAAATATCGAGTCATCATCGCGATTAACGATATTTTTCAAAAATCTATCGAAATAGTTTTGAAAAGTCATGACAACATATGGGGCTGCTGACACTTTAAAAAAGACGACACGTATTCAAAAACTCTGTTCTATTTTATTCATTGGTATTTGTCCCCACTGCGGTGAATAAGCCTAACCCTACGCTAATCAGATATTTTCGAACGCAAGTGAGTATGTTTTACAAAATTTAAATATTTGAAGGCGTTCCAAGCAGTCCATATACAGACAATTATTTCATTCGGTATAAAATCCGGGGATGGCCGAAGTAGATTACGCCGTGTAATCTACGCGGTTGTCGACACGTAAAATATTACGTAGATTATTTGGCAATATTTTTTGTCAATGTCGACAATTAAGACAATGTCAATAACCTACGATATTTAAGCGATTTGAAATAAAATGCGGTATTTTGTAAAAGGACGATTCAGTTAAGCGGTAAGAAATTTAATTTTGGATAAAGTTCTAGGATATTATTAACTGTAGACAATAAAAAATTACGGCCCACTGGAATGAAACTATAGACTATTTCTGTAAATATTTTATAATTGAAGGATCTCTTTCAGATAATATGTATTATACACTAATTTTAAGGACAAATTTTCACAAAGAAGACGTCTTTTGTTCCGGGATGGGCATTAACGCGTCATCAATTTAGGTAGACAAGGTAGATATCGTAAACAACGTAGACAATTTGTATAAAACGTCATTACTGTAGACGATTGATAGAGGGATTTAGTGAACTGGTTTTTAATTACGATCACCAGATTTGTTTTAAGTTTAATGCGATTCGATGGGACGGTGTTAGAATTTTTTTTTAACTCTTTTTAATGTCTTTTCAATTAAGGTTAGGTTAGAAACGTTCTAAATTGAAATAATTTTCATAATCTATCCGTAGCAAATTTAGAATTATGTACATTGTAATTAAAATTAGTTGTGTCTTTTAATCTGTTATACATTTTTTTTGATGACAAAACTATAGGAGAGATAAAATTAAAACTGAGACGGTCAAAGTATTATTTGTCATACGGCTTAACTACGGAATCACTATTTTATAAAATAACTAAAAACAAGATCAAAATATTACCAACAAATTTTAAAGAATTCCTTAAATAAATTTTAAATTTGGAATAAGTTAGAAATAAACTAATTTAGAAATCGCATTGAAACTGTAATGTATTGGAAACTAAGGTAAATGACCTAAAACCGCTAATTTACAAGATAATTCGGCAGATCTAGAATAAAGCCTGATGTTGGCAATACTGCTGAACTTTTAAGTTATCTTTAACATATTAAAATATATTGTAAAATCAATGGGCATCCCCTAAGCAATGGCGTTATGTATCGTGTCAAGGGCTAGATGCACATGAGGCTATAGCAAACGAAACACAATGGTTTAAATCGAAGGTGCGGTGGTAAAAATGACCGCTTTTCAAAATTCAATTTATTTATACTTATTGAAATTTTACTAGATATTAAATTATAATTTTGAGTGAATTTTTTAACGTAAAATCCAAGTAGATTTGTACAATGGAATTGAGTTAAATGTTAAACACGTTTTGCAGACTTTTTAACGGATAGATTTTAACTAAATTTCAGACAATTTAAATATTAATTAAAACTCAAACATGGATTAGAAAATAATTTTTGTTATATTTGATTGTGATTGAGTAGAATTTAGAGTAGTTAAATAAATTATTTGAGTGAAATTTAAATTATAAAGTTTTACTCATAATTGAGTTTGCATAGACTGCGAAGTATATATTTTTTGAGTGCGGATTTGCTTAAGTGAAATTCCGGAATAGAATCCTAGAATAAATTTGAGCCAAAATCTTTAATAGATTTTAAGATAAAGTAAGTATATGAGTGAAAATAAAGTCATTTTTTCAAAATTTAAGTACATTTTAAATTTTAAATTGAGTTAAAAATCGACAATAATTGCGTATAGATTTTAAATTATAATTTAGGTATAAGAATTTAAGTCAAGTTTAAATTTTAAAGTTTAAATTTGAAACAAAATCTTCAGTTCAATTAAACGAGTGAATATAAATTAATATTTCAGCTGAATATGAACAAACGTTGAGTGCAACTTTAAATTATGTTTAATCGTATTTGTACTTGAATAGCTTTTGAACTATGTTGAGTGGATTTTCTTAAGTAAAGTTCCAGCGAAAATTCTAGATTCGAAGATACGCAAAAGTAATTTAGCAATATTTGAAAAAATTAGAAATTGTGTTTAAACTTTTTAAAGGATTTACTAGACACGAATTGCGATGCATTTAGTTTTTAATATTATCCGAGGCAGAGCTATTGGTCAAAACCATGGGATTCACCAGTGACATCTCTCGTGAAATGGTTTGTCACTGTATATTACAGGAACGAAAATCAAAAGGTATGTTGCCAATGGGGTCGTGAGCCAGTTACGATACCACAGAATTTTTTTTACGTTCTGCATTATTTGTTTAAAAAATCTGATTTAATGAAGCATGCGGAATGATAAATCGGCATAACATTTGCATTATTGATTAGAAGTTAACTTTTGGAGGCTACACAAGTTGAAAACAACGACCTTTGACCGCGTTAATATTTGGTGTGTGATAACAGATTGCAATTTTGTTTGCCCTAATGCATTGCAGAGTCGACATCCCTTATAGATAAGAGAGACGATATCAACAACGTATACATCGTCGTTAATGTAGACAATTTATAGGGTGGTCCATCGAGTTGGCCATATTCAAGAATTGTATTCAAAAAATGTTTAATCAAACTTTTATCAAATCAAATATCACTTAGAAACATTATTTCCATCCAACATGTCGAGTTCCATTATAGTCAAAAAATAAATTTGTTCCGTGATCCAGTTTCCATCCAACATGTCGAATTTGATAAACATTTAATAAATAATTACCACGCTGAATTGCCATCAGGATTCGCGATGAATTGCTTGCGATGAATTGCTTCTTATAATTCGGCCGGTTACCAAAACTTTAATTGTGAGTCGTGTTAACGAATTATAGTCAAAAGAAGTTTATGTAACCATTCTTTTATGTACACATTCCACGCCACTGTGGAGAATGTCACAAAGGCCTGGAAAAGACCATGAGTCGACGACTGCAACCCGCTTGCCATTTTAACTCTTTTTGCAAATTTATCTAAGTTGAACTGCTTATATTTAGCGGGAGCGCAATGTCACTATTTTTGGCATGATATATATTTTGACCTGCCAACCTGTTTAAAATCCACTTTCACGTGCGTTTCATCATCCATCAAAACGCATTCATTAAATTTTGTCAAAACTTGGTCATACAGCAGTCTGGCACGTTCAGCGGACAAAGTTCTGTTTATCTGAACGATTTGATTTTTTTAATAGCATTTAATAAAATTTACAGGAAGATTATAGCTTATATTCATTACTGACGTTGTCTACGTTGGCTACGGGTTGTCGACACATCGTAGAAAATAATATGGTAAAACTCCCCATATCAAAATTTACCTAGATACACATTGAAATGCGTATTTAAAAATGTGGCCAAATTGAATTTGAACTACATCGAACTGTCGAATTTTGAGATGGGATTCAATTTTCAAATTCAGTGTTGGCATCCTAAAAATTACATTTCATTTTAACAATAAACGTGACATTTTAAATTGTTAACAAAAAATGATTATTGAAATTGAAGTTAGGTTTGTTACATGTATACATAGAGTGGATTGTGGAAACCAAACATATTGGGCATATCCATTGGATTGGGGCGTCACTAAAATTGAAGGAACGTATAAAATTTGATGAAAATCTCACATAACTGGTGAGAGTCTCGACGCGCTGCATATGCTCATAGATTTGCCATTTATTTTTAAAATTTTGGTTGTCGTTTTAGAATTAGGTGTTTAAGCAAACTAAATTTGTCTCTATATGCAGCAATTGCTGAAGATGTTAAAGGCCATTAACTGATAAAGAGTATATTTTGATGATTTTTGCCTAACAATAGAGTAAAGAGTAAAACAAAACAAGAAGAGTACCACTACTATTGAAAAGTGTAAATCTGGTCACCCTTCCTAACCAGTATCCGCCATGGTATGAGGATGAACTAATTAACATGAAGTCCTCCGAGACTACGAAGGATAATTCACAATTTATAACCAAAATTTTAAAGTTTCTACCAGACAAAGTACAAGAGAAACATTTGTTGTTATCAAGAAAAATAAAAACTGATCCATTTTTGGGGCTATTTCAGACCAAAATTTGAAATTAACGGTTACCCCGCATATATGGCATTCAATGGACAAAAATTATGTGATCCACAAATTATAATAAACGTGTTTGTGGAATTTGTGGAATCAGTTTATAAGCCGGAAGACGGTCGATAAATATACCAAACCAAGAGATAGCCAATTCACCACAGATGGCAGCCGAGGATATTCATCTAGCTCTAAAAACATTCGGAGATGGATGTGGTCCAGACAAATTACTAAGAGACTATAAAATTTGGTAGTTCCTCGACGCCTACTGTTCAATCAATCGAAACGAAACAGTAACACCAATATTTCAACAATCCCAAAATTATTTTGACTGGTAACATTCAATTCAACATGGATTGATGCCAAACAGATCTACTATACAACCAACCTTATTGAGTTCATCAGTAACACTATTCAAGAGATTTAAAATCACAAGCCGGTTGATGTGGTGTATACAGACTAAGCCAAAGCCTTTGACTCTATCAGTCAATGCAAAACATTACAATTTTCGTATACATTTGGACTGGATTAATAGAGTTCGGTTCAGATAATTTTTTATATATTCTCGGTGTTCAATGTTTTTAGAACGTCTTGGAAGTTGGTTCTTCAAATTTAGACAGATGCACTCTTCTGTGAGGTCATGCGATAATTTGAATTTCAAACCATTTACCGTGTTGCTAAACTACATTTCGACGATATTTGCAAACGGTTAGAAGTAAAATCGTCGAACTGTAATTTAGCAAAATTTTATAAAACTTTCGTCTGTATCCGATGTAGAGTATGCACAAGCGTGATAATTGGTCCAAAATGTGGATTATGGATTATCTTAGACTTGTTTTCGTAATAGTTGGAGTATGTGGCAAAAATCCAATATGGCAAATGAAATCCAGGTATATAAGACATACAGAAGTGTTGGGTTTTCTAAAATGAGATTTCTGATGGCACGTAAACTATTTGAATTTGTAATATTTTTAATTTCCCGCAAAAAATCATACCAATTCCTTTTAGGAATAAGGAAGCCTAAATTAACGATAAACATGGTGTAGCTTGCTTAAACCCACAGACCTGCCCAATGGCCTGTTTCTTTGGAGACAAGTTGTTTGGAATGCTTGCCATGTTTTGATTTTCTAACCATTACGGATATAAAATCTTTCCTATGATAAGTGTGCTATAAATTGTTACGAAAAGTGTCCCCAAACAGTAATCTTTGGATACCTTGGGTTTGTTTTCTTACATGATCTTTTGGACCAGGGCGGCATTAAACTAAAATAAATTTTACCGTTGTAGCCAAGTTCTTCTTCCGTTATCAGTTTGTTGAGACATTTTTCAGCATCCTACATTTTTTTGCTTGGACATTGTGACTGCAACGGTTCTATGACAATTTCGATTCCATTTTATCAAAGTCTTTGAATATATTTTTAACTGGTTTATGTGTGTATTCTGTCGTTTTTGCCAGGGCTGAAACAAAAACTATTTATTAAATTTGGATGAATTTTCAATTTATGTTCAACTTAAACTTTGAACCATTCTCGGTTCATTTTCCATTCAATCAGCCATTCAATCATCATCGTTCATTGCCTTTGAAGTTTATGAATAATTGCCACATATCTCATGTCTGCCAAGTTTAAATTAATAATTGTTGCTTTTGGTTGTATGGCTTTCAACCAGCTGGCCTATAATTTGTGAGTGTAGTAGCCAGAGCAAAAATATTTCGGTGGTGAACAGTTTTTACATTGCCCCCATTGCGCTTAGACAGGTTGTATGCTAGTTATACAGGTTGAACCATAAAAAGACATATAATTTGTGTTGCCATTTGGACGATAGTTCTTCCATGATGCCTCTTCAATTTTGTAAAAACGATGCAGTTAATTTTATTTGGATTGATACTTAGACCGACTGTAGTGAGTGCATGTTTATTAAAGAATTTGACTATTGCTATTCTCAACACAATTCCTCGCCTCAAAATTCTTATTTTTATGTAAAAAGTGTATTACATAGTTCCGACTTTTCAAAATAAGTAAAACCTTTTCAGAATATACCTCATCAGGGTATAAAGCGCCTTACATATGACAACTATACCATCGACAAAGACTGAATTTGGGCCTAAGATTGACTATAACGCATATGTATATAGATGTGGACAGTAAGGTAATAGTGATTAAATCTGTGACGTTTGGCTCGGGATATACCAGGTTCGAATCCCAATAGAGACAGAATTTAAAATATATTCTACACTGGTGAGAGTATAGAATCCATGGTACGAACCACCATCATTCATGTCGAATTTCTCGTATACTATTCTGAAGATTAAAATTCAAATCGTTTAAAATTTGAATACTTTTTTTTGGTTGACCTAACCAGAGACATATTTGTACTTCACTATGGTAAAGGTACACGAGCCATTTGAACAGTGTCCATCAAAACCGCACAGTACGAATAGTGGTTGTCATGGTTTGAGTTTATTAAAATTTCCAATGTAGAACTTATAGTTCGTGATATAGAGTCAGCACATTGGGTAACAATTTGACTTCGAATTACACTTAAGATTTGGGTTAAAAGTTTGATGTTGAACTAGTGTGACATGTGGACCAGAAAGTAAATTCTAAAGTTCATGGTCCACTTTCTGTGGCTGGATGATTGTGTTGAAGTCGAAATGGGTATCGAGTAAAGCAGTTTGAGGATCTGATGTGCGAGATAATGTATCTGCGACTACATTGTTTTTGCTCTGAATGTGCTTGTTTATGGTGAACTCCGACCATTCGACAAAAAGCTCCCAACATCCTTTATTATGCTGTTGTAGAACTGCCACGACGGCAGTGTTTGATGAGTCAATTGTGAGACTGAAATTTGTGTCATTCAGTGGATATGCTAGATTGCGGCTACAAGTGTTCATAAATTGAGCGAGTGTTTCAGTAAATTATGGTATGACTCAGTGGTAGTAGTTTTGTGGTTGGGAATTCTCTAATGGCATTAAGTCGTTCTTTAGATGGAAGAATACCATTAGACATTATCTCGTGGCTGAGAAACTCAAGAGTGGTTCAAAGACCCATTTTGCACTGTTGATATGGACCTCAAACTCGGTTAACTTATTGATAGTTATTCTAAGTGGAGTCTATATAGCATAAAACGCTAAAACGTTTGTGTGGCATTTCCTTATCCAACTAGCATTCGGATGGACTAGTATAGGCTAAATGATGCCGTATTTACCGTCGTATAAACGTATTTAGGTGAATTAAATGGGAAATAAATGGAATGCTCTGATAAGATCGATCTTGGAGAAAATTGAGGTATTATGTGATCGTGTTTAACCAGCGATAGACCCCATCCACATGGTCTCCAATCCTTTTTTCTCACTATGTGTAATGGTCCACGTACTGAAAATAACGATGGTTTGCAAATCCCTAATTCCATCATATGTTGGAACTCTGAATCGAATCTAGTCTGCGTGTTCTTGACACTGGCGATTAGTCCGTGATGTACTACATTGTTATGGGGATTTTTAATCAATTTCCATTATAGATTTCGCTTGGTGCATTTTCCACTTGGGAATCAAACGTGTTGTGGTACCAGCATTTATCAGGTTGTCGCCGTCCTTGCCTATTTGTTGAATTCGAGCAATATGTAGGTTGCGATTGAGCATTACTACTCCTCGTGCCAACCGATCTTCTAAAGTTGTTATGTTGATCAAGTGATGGTCAATTTTCATCGCGGAATTGCGATCAAAACGTTGAAAATATCTTCTTTGGGACGATCGTGAGGGACGTTGAATTGCGTTAACAGTATTCGAATTGCTGATCCAATGTTGGATAAGTTCCTGTAGTGGTACTAGCGATTTCCCGATACTAGGACAATAGATGGGCACCTGATGGAGGACTGCGTTCTATCAGAATTTAATATTTATTCCCGATTTGACTCATTGATACTCAAGTACATCTAGGCCTCTCATGATAAACAAAGCTGAGACGATCTGGCTATATGTTTGACGTTGGCCTTTGTGACTTTATTTACCTTACTTAGTAAATTGCAATAGGGTCGTAATAAACCGAACTTTTCGGTTTTTCATACAAAAACTCTTAAGCCGAATGCTTTGTGTTGTATCTGAGACTCTCAATATTTTAAAACTTTCATAAAATGCGGAGTTTGGGTTAAATAAAATATTGCTTTAGTCTTTAATAGCGGCCAATTAGAAACCATTGAAAAAATTTACGTTAGAAAGAAATATCATGTTCTTGCTCTCAATAGGTAAAAACAAAAAAAAACTATTAGGTTAGTAGTTCTGAGTATTAAAGGTCTTAGAGTATCAGGTTGATTATCTATGTACATATATACAACTACACGCATACTATTAATCAAGATCATAATCGTAATTTTGTATACAACCTGCTGCGTGATCTCACCTAATCGGAAAATAAGAACCGATTGCATCTGATAGTATGTTTATTTGGAAAGTACAACAGCTATAATTATAACAACACAATCTGATAGTGCGCGCACATATATGTATATAAAAAAATAAATAATTCAAAATTATGAAATATTCCACTGGATTTGGCTATAAGTACGTGGAGATACAAAAATTAAAAATAATTTTGTAATCGATATCCAGTACCTAGATAGGTTATCGTGCGATCAATCAAAATTACAGATATTGTGTATACTTTCACTATACGTATATATCGATTACGATACAAACTATATTAAAGTGTATTTTGAATCTTATATAGGTAAATGTATAACCTTTAACTTTAAGGTTTTTTTTTATTTGGTTTTGTATAATTATTTCAATTGCGTTTACATAAGTTTTGTTTTGTGGTTTCAAACTATGTACATAATCTAAATTATAAAATCAAATTATAATTATATATCAATCGGCGCATGTGTGTACAACTTACTTACTACTTAATATGGAAATGCAATAATCGAATGTGTATATCGTATACTCGTATATGATCACGCAAATTTTCAATTAGATCAGATCAGAATCAGACGCTTGTACATATATTTTATATAAGTTGCCTGGTGAGAACTTTATGTCAAATCAACTTTCAATTCACCAAAATAACAAAAAAAAAATTACTGTCGACCTTGTAACTATATGTATATGTAGTATAGATTTAAATCGCGCTTTTTGTAAATTTATAATTGAATTTAAATCTATTAAATGTATTGTGTTCAAGTACCGAGATTAATTATTTATCTATAAAAAAAAAAAAAAATATTGAAAGCCTGGTTCATTGAAATTTGTGGTTCTTTAAGTTAAAATCTACAGTTCCGTGTGAGAGGAAAGCTTATTGTCAGAATTTTTATAAACAGGATATAAATTACATATATGGTCCAGTTTCAAGCGTTCATTCTTTGTATAGAAGAAATTATGCCTAAATATGACTAAATCGTTATTTGTCTGAAATTCAACATAGTTAAGAAATGTTTAGTTACTTCCCAAATTAGACCATAGCCTAATGTAAACAATTTAGGTTAGCGAGCATAATACTTTCACGCTACGATTACTATAGTAAATGGAGTATTATGAAAAATTAAAATTTCGATACTAAATTTTAATCGACCTTGCCAAACACTCTCATAGTAAAACACACGAAAAATTGTGTAGCACTGACGCAAGACAATTTTTCGTGTGTTTTGCTATAGAGTGCTTGACAAGGTCGAATAAAATTTAGTATCGAATTTTTTTTTATTAGTATATGTCTGTGATTTTGAAAAATTTACAATGTAAATAAAATCTACCAAAATTTCACTTTTAGTCGTCTTGTGTGTGCTGTGGAATTTGGCTTATTGAAATGTTGCCACTTTGACTTCAAGCTCAGGGGCCGATACTGTATTATTGAATATCATATTGGAGACTATCATTTAGTTTTGGATAGAAAATAAATCACAAATGTTGA
Organism: Tipula unca; assembly: GCA_951394425.1. Classification (NCBI taxonomy): domain Eukaryota; kingdom Metazoa; phylum Arthropoda; class Insecta; order Diptera; family Tipulidae; genus Tipula; species Tipula unca. The sequence goes on along the minus strand of OX596381.1, from coordinate 43,103,186 downwards.
AACTGAAATATCTTTAATGGTGGTGGTGGTTTCAAAATTTGCACCGTGCCCTTTGGGTTTGCATTTTAAAACTTTATGAGAAATATTTCAATTTTTATTTTATTTTATTCAGATAAGTCTACATATATACAACAACTTGAGAATTAATAAATTAAGTTTTAACAGGTAGAGGTCCGAGGTTCCGCCCATGAACTCCCCACTCCAACAGAAGGTCATACATGTGTTCTTAATCAACACTGAAGTATCACTTTTGCATGATGCCTCTATTGGGATTCGAACTAGGTACCTCCCGATCCAAACGTCATAGCTTTAACCACTGTGTTTGTTTCTCGGTAAAACAATAATTGTATTCAAATATATTAATTTTTACAGTCTGTCTATAGGCTACCAAAGTGACTCAAAACCCGGCTAGAATGTGGACTCACTTCTAAATTTATTTCAAGAATTGTAGATTCATTTTAATTTAGCGTTAATACGAATTTTTGTCACCTAGTTGGTGATGGGTCAAAAGCTCAAAACTATTTCATATAAATGCATCATGCTAGTTTGCAGACATATTATTGTAGTTAGTCTTGCAACATTCCATTGACGATGACCACTACAAACGATATGTCTCAAGCGAATTAGGAACTGTGTGGATTCTGCCTCAACCGTTGCCTTCGACTCGATTTATTTCTGATAATCGTTCGTTTTTAGGAACCTTTGAATACAGTTGCTTACTTTGAGTGGATCGCTTATTTTCGATATAATTTTTTTTCAGGTTGACAGTAAATTAGTGAATAATGACCATATTTTAAAATAGGATCTCTAGAAGGCTCAATTGCTGTTGCCGTTAAAATAATTGAATAACTTGTAGAGTTTGGTCAAATAAAATGAAAAACCTTTTTTAATTATCGTAATTTGAACCAAGTTTTCAATTTTTTTAGCAAAAAATTGACAAGAATACATTTATTTTTATTTGTTTTGGAATCAAAGGTTTAAGCCAGACCTAGCCGAATACCCGTTAACACATATCATAAAAAGTATTTGGATAGGTTGAGTTAGTATGATAGAAATTGAGTCAATTAAGGACACCTGATATAGCCAATAGTTAGTAATACAATTACAATACAGTTCTAATCTATACTTTTAGTATAGTAACTGCGCTCTGAAGTAAAATGTATTAGCTTGCTGGATCAAACTTAAATGGTACTTCTACACACCTCACACCCTCTCAGTTTAATCGTAGACGATAGTCTAAAATTTTCTCTTTTTTTTATTTCAATGGCCATCTGGATTATAAAGACTCTTAGGATAAAAAGGCCATTGGTTCAAAGTTTTCCCATGGCGAGTCTAACGAAAACGGTGTTTCCGTAGGGCTTCTTGCTAGTTCAACCCAACTTTTTGTCCAAACAAACTCCGTCCGCCGAAAAAGCCTTATTACTTGAATCGATCGTTCTGTGCTACATCAGACCATATATTAACTCGAGGAAAAAATAACTACATATACATACAAATGTTAATTCCACCAAAGCTGATTCCTTCGACCGAAAGAAGACAACTACATCTCACCCTAAAACTATATCAGTCCCGACACCAATTATTTCATCATCGATTTATTTTTATAAGTCTTTGAATCTTCCGTTATTGCAATACGAGAATGTGACCCAATACCAATCAATTCTAACCTCCACCTATGAACAAGTCCTTTGGAACCTTTGGTCATTTGACAGCATCAACATGGCTTCACGGACAATTCGTGATACTAAAACCGTCCCTAACACCTAAACGACGACAAGCACTTCCTCGTTACAAAAGTGCACGATTTTTGAAACAGAGAAATCCCAAATACCCCGCTACTCGCTCTCTTCTACAAAAAGGCAGGAAACACTTATATCTCGATCAGCTGATAGTCACATGTTCACCATTCGACATATTCTTGATGGAGAATGGCAAAAACGGATAAATCGAAATTCAAATTCTGTTGAAACACACTTATGTAGTTGAGAGTTTGAAACCGCAAAATTGTATAAGGTTTAAGCGCTCAACGATGCTATCGTGATTTACCACTTGAGAGGGAGTGATGAAAATGGTACTAGAGGTTAAATCGTTCTAATAAAATCTACCTCATCTTGGTTTCAAAACTGCGTGCAGGCATTTCTGTGAGGATATTAATTATTAGTCTTACATCGCAAGACTTAACAGAACTCTTGCTAAAACAACACTCTTACAGACTTGAGAATCTTTATATCTACCAAATATAAAATTTGACAAAACACTAACTCGATTTGAAAATTTTTCCCGAAAAAAAAATAAATTGGAATTTACTTTACTATTCTGTATTTCGTTGGACTGGAAATTTCTATTAGAATTTTTTTTTGCAGTATTGTCGATTGATATTTTTTCGGAGCTAAGTAACATAATAATGCCACTGACAACTGTCAAGTAGATAAAAAAAATGACATTTGGTGAGTTTTATTTAAGAAACGGGAAGGCCCAAAAATGAAATACAATTATTTTTTATTTCGTTTTGTGTATCCTTGGGCAACTTTGGCTGTTGTAATTTTTTTGTGTTTCCAAATTTTGCGATAGGAATCGAGTTACACCATAGGTATGAATTAAAAATAATTAAATGTCTTGGCACGAAGGTGAATCAAAATACTAAAGGAAAATTTCAAGCAACATTTAAGTTGGAATAAGTCAAGAAATTATATGAACGAAGCTTAACAGAAACATCCCAGAATCGATGTGCACAATCCAGCAATGGACAGGGCTTATGCTTAACGTTATGCTCCTGTAGGCCACCCAGGGACTTACTTTTTTCCTTAAATGATTATGATGAAACTCGACAAACTAAAGGGCAATGATTTTCAAATGAATTTCTCAAATTTAGCCAACTGGGATCGAACTAGGTCATTCATTGCCGATTATGATGAAACTCAAAATGCTGGAGGGAAATAATTGTTGAATGAAGTTCTGGAATATAGCCAACTGGAAAGGGATTTGGCCATTATTTTGCCAATTATGATGAAACTCAACATGGTGAAGGGAAATGGGATTATAAAATAATTTTTGAGTGAAGTTCTGAAATATAGCCATTTCTTGGCCGATTATGATGAAACTGGACATGTTGGATAAAATGATTTTTGAATGAAGTTCTGGAATATAGCCAACTGGAGTGGAATTATGTCATGGCCGATTATGATGAAAGTGAACATGTTGGATAAAATGATTTTTGAATGATGTTCTGGAATATAGCCAACTGGAACGGAATTAGGGCATTCCTTGGCCGATTATGATGAAACCCAACATGGTGGAGGAAAATGGGATTATAAAATAATTTTTGGATAAAATGATTTTTGAATGAAGTTCGGGAATATAGCTAACTGGAAAGGGATTAGGCCATTCTTTGGCCGATTATGATTAAACTCAACATGGTGGAGGGAACTGGGATTATAAAATATTTTTTTTTTTGAGTGAAGTTCTGAAATATAGCCATTTCTTGGCTGATTATGATAAAACTGGACATGTTGGATAAAATGATTTTTGAGTGAAGTTCTGGAATATAGCCAACTGGAATGAAATTAGGCCATTGCTTGGCCGATTATGATGAAACTGGACATGTTGGATAAAATGATTTTTGAATGAAGTTCTGAAATATAGCCAACTGGAACGGAATTAAGATATTCCCTGGCAGATTTCGTTGAAACTCAACATGGTGGAAGAAAATGTGATTATAAAATAATTTTTGGTCCTGAGTTTAATAGTTTTCAAGTCCTGAAATATAGCCAACAGAATTAGGGCATTCTTTGGCCGATTATGATGAAATTTGACATGTTGGATAAAATGATTTTTTGAATAAAGTTCTGGAATATGGTTAACTGGAATGGAACTAGACTATTTCGTATCAATCAACTATGTTACAGAAATCTACCTATAAAAACTGAATTACATATACCCTAGCCGTTCATTTCGTTTTGTAATCTCTCGTTTTGTACCACATGTCATGTTTAATTTTTAAATCACTCATTTCATACCATGTACTCTTTTGCATCTCATAATGTTGTGTAATATCTCGTTTTGTCATATTTTGTTTGAAATATATATTTTCCATCGAGACCCAAAATATTCTGTTCAATTTTATTTTCGGTAATTATTTTGCTGTGTTATTAAGAAAAGCCTTATAAAATTCAATCCGGTTGAGAAATTTAAAAACCAATATTATAATTGTCAATTCAAAATTTGTGTTTCTAAGAGAGTTGGCAGCTAACACACTAACACACTTTCATGATATTCTGAAAGCTTTCCAAATTTACCTCTTGGAACCGCAACTCAAACTTTTAGCCGAGAGTTCCAATCCAGTTGGCCGCATTCCAGAACTTCATCCAAGATCCATAATATAATCATATTTATAGTATGTGCAGTTCACTGTATATACGGTCTGAGTTGATAAAATGTTCTTTGTGGTTAAGTTATTGCCTGGAGTCGTTGTTTTGGGATGTTTTGGCCAAAGCTAGCTCACGTTTACGAAATTTATTGGGCCTGAATCAGCTCCTCTTCTGTCCTTTAGAG